>CM038674.1:645987313-648859813 GCA_021605145.1 Aegilops bicornis
TGTCCAGGTGGTCTCTACTACGAGCATTATACCTGTTTTACATACCATCCCGCAGCTTACCCCTGGAGGGGGACATGCTAAATAGTCCCATCCCTTGCTTATCGCCAAATTTGTATCGTTCTGCTTTTATTTGCAGTTTCTTTTGAATAAACAATATATAGCTCTTGCCTAATATTGCATTCTTTTCCCACTATATATGTTCATCTATGACATTACGCAACCCTACAATTTGGTACGGCCACCACACGAGGCTTATGTACCCCAAAAACATGGTGTGACAAGTCCGAACACTTTCACAAGTGCGGCACCCGAACTTATAGCATTATATGCATCGGCTCTAAATCATGTCTTGGGTCAATAGTTGGGTTTGCCTGCTCCCATGTTTTGGTACCTTACGTTCCTGCTATATCGGCTAAGGTAAGCGTTGGGAGAACCAACTGCGATTGTGCCCGGTTGAGCTGGGTTGAGCACCTCGGTGGAGAAAGCTAAAACTAACCGCCATGATAAAGCGAGAGCCGGTGCGCTGTTCGAGAGGTTTTTTGGGGTCCCTAAAGACTTATGCCGCTTTAGCTTAGCGAGGAGCCGGCATTGTCCCGGCCAGCGTGATAGCGCCCCGAACTCCGTCTTCCGAATACTAGGGGCTTCACAAATTTAAAATTATAGAATTCTATGGCTAAGTGAGAGTGTTCAAGCACTATAAGTCCGGTTGCCTGGTTCGCTTCGTTGAGCGCCTCCTCGAAGGACCCAAGAATGGGAACAAGAGCGCTCAAGTTTATCCGAACACCCCAAAGCACTTTCGTGGCATGGGGAATTTGAAACCAACGACTTGCCATCTCTCAGTTGATAAACAGCCGCACATAAGGTAATATTTTAAATTCACAAGCGTTGCTTAGTGCATATGAACAAGTTTTTGAAGCGCATGTGATAACAAATGCGAGTCTATTAAAAAATTACATCTTTGGAGCATTCAACCCGCTTATAAAGTAGGCACCCTTCAGACGCCTCATAATACATTTCAGGCGTGCAATGCTCCTTGCCCGGTGGTGGTCCGTCCTTCACAAGCTTCACGGTCCAGCTTTTGCCCCGGTGCACCTTAGCATCGGCAAGGGCCCTCTGAGGAACCTTCAATGCAGATGGAGCGCAGTGATGACTTCAATCCACGGACAAAGGCCCACCAGCCGCCGCACTAGACCAAGTAGCTCCTGTGCATGGCTTCCGTTAGCCACAGCCCGAACTATGAGGCCCTTCATGGCCTGTTCGGCGACCTTGTGGAGCTCGACCAGCTGCTTGGCCTGGTCGCTCAGAAGCACCGGATGTCCGGACTCAGCATCTTGAGACTGTAACACCTTTCTCCGTCGCGCTTCCCTCCTCGGCTCGGTAGAGAGCGGCAGCGCCGGACACATCATGGGCAGATCTGCGAATGCTCCTAGAGAGCTCCGGATTCGGCAAGTAATGTGATAATTCACCTTCACATGCTTGCTTTGCATAAAGAATGCCTTACCCACCGCTATCTTCTTCATCGCCTCAATTTCCTGGAGGGCTTTTTGGGCTTTGGCCTTAGCGGCTTTGGCACTCTCAAGAGCCAAGGCGAGCTCGGACTCTCGAGTCTTCGAGTCACGCTCCAAACTCTCGTGTTTTTTCACGAGAGCCTGGAGCTCTTGCCGCGACCTCCGCCACCGCCTCCTGCTCCTCTCGCAGGCGCTCATGTCGCTTTGATTTCGGCCGCGGACACCGCTTCCTTCAGGGTCGCCACCTCGTTCGTGGCCCCTGCAATACTCACATTATTCCTGTCATTTTTTCAACCAAATCCTTTCTATAAGGTATTACTTTAATAAGGTATTACTTACCTTCCTTGTCCTCGAGCTGCTTCTTGGCAAGTCCGAGCTCGTTCTCGGACTGCTCGAGGCTCGCTTCAATGCATTGACCTCCGTGAGACAAGCGGTCTTGGCAGAGGTCAAGACGCAGCCTCGCATTCCCATATTGACATATTTATGTTAGACTCCTGCGTATATCTTTTTAGATCCTCGGTCCGCTTTTTCTTTCCAACACCGAACTAAGCATCGTGGGCTACCGCTCTATGCGGTAATAATTTTAAATATTTGAAACTTACCTCAAAGCCTCGTTAGAAGGCTGGTAGTTTTCGGCCAGCCCGCTCTTTGCGGATCGAACTTTCTTCTGGACCACCGCGACTCATGATAGTGCGATGCTCCTCGCCGATGGAGGCACCGTTAAGCGCCCACCAAGTTATCCGGTGCCTCCGGATGGACGGAGGTCACCGTGTCGCAGTCTTGCCCTTCTTACGAAAGGCCGCTTGCTGGACTTCGAACCACTGAAGGTTCCATGCGAGTCCGCATGTGGCCGGACTTCGAGCCCTCCGGGTTTTCCCCTTTGCGCCTCGGGTCCGGCGGAGTCGCCTTTGCGCCTCCAGACCTCCTCCTCCTGGTTGGGCCCTTTTGGGACTCCACCGCGGTGTTGTCCAAGGTCACGAGGAGAGGCGGCGGCCGAAAGTGAAGTACTATTCATATCCGACGAATCCAGGGAGCCGCTCGACGAAGCGGCGAGCTCGTCCTTGGGCGGGCAACATGGTTATATTCGGCGTTAGAAGACACTGTGCAACAAGTAAATCATGAGTTATTCCGGAATCCGCCTTGATGGCCACTCCTCCTCGTCGTTGTCGACGTTGGTGGAGAAGTCTAGAGGAAGGGTCCTTCCTTTCTTGGACCCTCCGGCCTCCCTAGTCGGGGTGGCCTTCCTTTTCTTCTCTTCACCGGGGAGAGGCTTTTTCCTCCTCGCTCTTTCGTGGAGAGGATTCTCGCCGTAATCCGACAAAGACTGGCGCCGGAGCTCCTTCGAGTTCCCGTGGCCTCCTTCTTAGCCTTCTTCTCCGTCACCACGTGAGGTGCCGGAACCAGCAGCCCGCTCAGCGGGCGTCCACTGGTCTTCGGCAAAGGAGCGACAAGTTAATCTGTCCGGACGCCTTCGACCAGTCCTGCCAAAGTTTAGGGAGTTTTAGATCCCGCATAGAGTTAAACTATGAAAAAAGAGTCCCATAAAGGGCAAAATAACTTACCTCGCTGGCTTGACGCTGCGAGCGGAATCCGCGATCTTGATGGCGGATGCGGAGCTTGGCGCCCTTGAACAGCACCTTCCGTGCATCTTCAGACGTGAGTGTCAAGAGCTGCTCAAGGTCCGTGGGTCAGCCGGATCAAACTCCCACAAATTGAAGGCCCGTTCTGTTGGCATGGGAGAATCTGGTGGATGAGCATAACACCTGACTACGCTGACAAGCTTGAGCTTCTTGTCCACCAGGTTTCGGACGCAGGTTTGGAGTCCGGTCAGCTCTTCCGAATCACCCCACGTCAGGCCCGTCTCTTTCCATGATGTGAGCTGTGTGGGGAAGCTAGATCTGAATTCGGGGGCCGCCGCCCATTTTGAGTCACGCGGCTCGGTGATGTAGAACCACCCCGATTGCCACCCCTTTATGGTCTCCACGAAGGAGCCCTCAAGCCATGTAATGTTGGGCATCCCGCCCGCCATGGCGCCTCAAGACTACTGTCGGGTCAGCCCATCGCCTTCGGCTTGACGCTAAAGGTCTTCAACCATAAACCGGCGGGGCTGGATGCGTAGGAAGGATTTCGCATTACCCACGATAAACGCCGAGATATTGAGGATGAAGTTTGGGGCCAGATCGTGGAAATCCAGTGCCGTAGTAAACATGAGCCCCGGACAAATGGGTGAAGTGGAAAACCTAGTCCACGGAGGAAGTGGGTGAGGAACACCACCCTCTCATGGGGCCTGGGTGGGGATGAGCTGCCCTTTGTTGGGGAGCCGACGCGATGTTGTTCTTGGGACAAGTATCCGCCTCCCGCAGCTTTCGATGTGCCCTCCATGACGAGGAGGCCATCCACTTGCCTCCGCCTCCGGACATGGCCGGAGAAGGCTGAGGAAGGATGTGCGGACTTGGGCCGGAGCTCGAAAAGTCGAGGAATGGATGAGCAAAGGAGGAAGAAGGCGTAGGTGAAAAGGTGGATCCTTATCCCCTTATATGGACGGACGAAGCTATGCGTCCCCCACCAGCCTGTTAAAACTCGCTTATCTTCCAAGCGCCATAATAAATGGCGCGGTTGGGTTACCCACATCCGTATTGATGAGAATCCCAGAATAAGGGGGTCACGATCTCTGCTTTGACAAGACGTGCCAAGGAAACCGCCTCGCTAAACGCTACCGAGGTGGTACAAGTAAAAACGATTCGAATCTAAGACTTGGCCATGGCGTGTTGGCACGCCGCAGAATACGCCGCCAGATTGATTTTGTGTAAATATTATTCTCTCTACGGTGTTATGTGGAAATTATTTTGCAAAGCCGACACCGTCCTTGTGTTCAAAAATCTTCTATGAAGTATTCGAGGAGGAACCCGCCTTGCAATGCCGAAGACAATATG
The DNA here is from genome assembly GCA_021605145.1 of Aegilops bicornis. Classification (NCBI taxonomy): domain Eukaryota; kingdom Viridiplantae; phylum Streptophyta; class Magnoliopsida; order Poales; family Poaceae; genus Aegilops; species Aegilops bicornis. The sequence goes on from CM038674.1 coordinate 645,991,755, forward strand.
CGCCCGGACTGATCGTCATTGAAGCCTGGTTCAGGGGCTACCGAGGGAGTCCTCGACTAGGGGTGTCCGGATAGTCAACTATCACCGCTAAGCGGGACTCTCGGACTATGAAGATACAAGATTGAAGACTTCGTCCCATGTCCGGATGGGACTTTCCTTGGCGTGGAAGGCAAGCTTGGTGATACAGATATGTAGATTTCCTACCATTGTAACCGACTCTGTGTAACCCTAACCCTATTCGGTGTCTATATAAACCGAAGGGTTTTAGTCCTTAGGACGAACAACAATCATACCATAGGCTAGCTTTTAGGGTTTAGCCTCTCTGATCTCGTGGTAGATCTACTCTTTGTACTACCCATATCATCAATATTAATCAAGCAGAGTAGGGTATTACCTCCACCGAGAGGGCCCAACTCAGGTAAAAACATCGTGTCCCTTGTCTCCTGTTACCATCCGCCTAGACGCACAGCCTGGGACCCCCTACCCGAAATCCACTGTTTTGACACCGACAGATGGCTTTTTGTTTCAAAGGAAGTTGTCCTTCCAGGAACTCCAGAGGGGCTGCTTCGGGCGATAGACCCCTACCGTAGATGTGCACAGTGGCCCAGAATTGACGGCTCTCACCGCTCATGGGCCCTTGGTACACAACATATTCTAGGGGCTCCTCTAATGCAAAGGCACGGCGGGTGAGGTTTGCTAGCGCGGTCACAAAACCTCCAAGGTTGTTTGCCCTCGTTTCATTGTGCACGACGGGGCCAGGCATTATGGCTCGGTTTGGGGACGAGGCTGTGTTGTGCTGTGTTGAGGTTAGTGTGCCCTTTTTATAGAAAAAGAGGGCGGAGTCTTCCTTCGCACGCTTGCGAATGAGACAATTTAGGTGTCGGTCATCGGCGGCGTGATCGCCGTGCTAAGCCGATAGGTTGGGCACCGACCGCCAAAAGGTGTCGGGTCACCGTGGTGGCTATCTTACACGAGAAGCTTGGCGGGGTTAGGTTAAGGTCCGTGGGTTGGTTAACCTAGGTTTTTCGACCGCTAAGATAGGATTAGCCAATGGTCAGCCTGGCTCTGATACCAAGTTTGACAGGACCGGATTTTCGGGATATTAACTTCCCAGAAAATGGCCCTTGTGCTCACCAGCCCCAGGATTACTTTTAGCTGGCGAGACACAAACTTGATACAAAAATTCCAAGCAAATTACAAAATATGTAGTACAAGACCATTCTGGCCTATGAGTACAACAAATGGTTTCGAGTGGCTGATGGCGGAAGCGGTTTGTGGTCTCTCAGCATCTATGGGACTCCATTTCCCACAGGAACAGCTGACCAGGATAACTCCTACCTTCATGAGGCTGCTATCACCATTGCTTAGGTTCCGGTGGCTGTCGTCACATCGCTACTCTCCATGCAAGAAATATGGCCAAGACAATAGCCAGGGACAAGCCAGTGAGTACTTTGAATGTACTCGCAAACATTAAGAAAACGGGTATAATATAACAAATGATAATCATGCTCTGAAATATACTGTGATCACAACGTCAGTCGCAAAATAAAATCCATGATGCACGTAAGCAAGTTATTCACGTAACACATGAATAAAGAATTTTGAGTGTAGAAATAGAATGCCTTAGTCGGGCGTCTGAGCGACACCACAGAAAGAGCTCATAAGTGAAATAAGTAACAAACATGCCGCAGTCGGGCGTTTGTGCGACGCCACATAAAGGGCTCATAAAGTAAATATTTAATAAGCATGCCACAGTCAGGCGTCTCAGCGACACCACATAAAGGGCTTATATAGTAAATAAATAACAAGCACGCCACAGTCGGGCGTCTCAGCGATGCCACATAAAGGGCTTATAAAGTAAATCAATAACAAACATGTTAGTCCCAAGGCCTCGTAGGCGACACCACATAAAGGGCTTATAACAGGATAATCACAAAGGAATATCCGTGAGGTAGAACCGTCCCAGGGGTACTCAATAAATCAAATAATGAAAATAGTTAGTCCACAGTAATAATAATCATAATCATCATATGTCGCCGGTCATAATCAATGTCCCGACTTAGTAGCTTTTCCTCCGAAGACCGACACTTGACCCATCCCAGACTTTAGTCCTTAACCATGGACACGGCTATTCGAATAGATGTTTAATCTCTGCAGAGAGTGTACTCTTTACCCACGGGTAACGGATTCCTTTAGTCCATCGAGACTAATTCCGTCTACGGTCTTTTTGTTGAAAACACACCTGACCGCACACACCAGCCTAACTCACCTGTGTCTGGAATCACCCATGACACCTGTTTAAGCAAAACTCTAAGTGGGGAGGCTACAACCTCTATTAGCATGGGATCACAAAATTTATACCGCGCGCAAACTAGGGGAGCTACCCCTTCGGCTACAACCGAAAACACCCATGCCCCCGGACCAGGTGGCATGCCTACCGGATGCCTCCGGTATCTTCCACCATGGCCTCTCTGTACGGTGTGTGCTAGGAAAGGGGTTGACAACTTACTGAACCGTACCCTACCTATGGCAGGGACAAGTGGTAGTACGAAACAAGTATGGGGGTTACCGGAACAATACTCGATCTATGGTCGACTCAGGAGGCTTAAGTATTCCCTCATGATTAGCATAACAATTTATACTACTACCAACAGACATAATCACCACTCGACATACCTCATCATGCCGTAGCGGACACAACCGCCTCGACGGAGGATTGGGGACAAGTCCGTGTCTACCCAAGACAGAGGCCTTACCGGATTCCTTCCGGTATGCATGAAAGGCATTTGGTGGTGACTACTATCACAAATATATCCAACTCTAATGGCATGAAATCCTCAATATGCACTCAGGAGTAGGAACATATTATCACATAAAATAACGGATACTCCGTGCCGAGGTGGTGTTGTAACCGTGTCAAATAACACACACAATATTATGCCAGGGTTCAGAATGCTTGCCTTCAAGTTGTGTAGAGGCAGGGTGCATCCTAAAACTTTTGAAAGTTTTCTTCTTCTCCAAAAATCCTATTTTGAAAATATTCAAATTAACACATAGTTTCAAAATAGTACAAAAAAAGTTGTCTGAATTTTTTTCAAATAAATCTGAAAATAAACTAGACAATATTTGAGAGAGGTAGGAAAAAGAATCAACTCATTTGGAGTTATATTTAAAAAGTTATAGCCAGTCAAAGTTTAGTCAACTTTTTGTTTTTTTAAATAAAACTATTAAAACGTTTCGAAAAGAGTACACGTCGAAGACGTACTTTGGGAATACGCCTCCACTTACGCCAGCGTGGACCGGCGCTGGTCACCGACAAGGTCCAGGGGCCCACTGGTCGCTTGACCAGTCGTCCCCGCCTCCTTCCTCCTCGCCGAAGCCGTGAGGCGGGCTCGGCGATCGCCGACGATTTAACGGCGGCTCCCACGGGATCCAAGGGTAGGGATGGATCCGCCAGGTGAGGCGGTCCTCCCGTGGTTGTTGGGTCGGCTCGGTGAAGGGAGTCGCTGGCGCAGCTCAAGGCGGAGGTAGCTTCGGGAGGAATTAGGGGCTCGGGCTATGGTGGTTCCCGACCGTGTTTGAAAGGCTGGGCAGCTCCGCAAGGTTGAGGGGAGGAGGATGGTGGTGCTAAAAAGGTGAGAGAGGGCCTGCTCGCGGCGAATTGGACAGGAGTGTGGCGGCGGCCGAACCGGCCGGCGTCGAGGAAGACGGCTTCCAACCGACGATGGCTGGCTGTGGGGGTGCTATGGGGGTGGCCTGAGGTCGCCTGAGTGCTCGGATGAGCTCGGGGGCCTCCTTTTATAGCGCAACGAGGTCGGTTCCGCGGCGGTGGATAAGGACGCCGGCGAACCGCCTCGCATAGCTAGCTTGTGGCGACGCGTGGAGCTGGCCGGCGCATCTCCGACGGAAGCTCTCTCATCGCTCAAAGAGGGCGAGCCGGGCGTATGGTGTGGCTCTGGGCGGCGCCATCCCATGGCAAAGGCCTTTCATGGCTGCCGGCGGCTAAGCGGCGTGGCGCCTGGAGCCTCAGGGGTCCAGGCGGCTACGGTGAGGGAGGAGCCGGGCGCGACGGCCGGGAGAGGAGGGCCCAAGACGGGCGTGGGGAGGCGGGCTGGACGCGGGCGACTCAGTGTCCAAGACGCAAAATGCGCGCCTGCCACGCCTGCAGCATGCATGCTAAGTGTTCGGCGAAATGCCCAGGCAGGCTAGGTGGCTTGGGTGGGGCTGGGGATTAGCAGGTCTAGGTTAGAGGCATTTAGGAGCTTTGTGGACATGCCAGTATGTCCAGAGGGGCAAGATCACAGTGCAAAACTAAAATCATGCCAAAACTGTCCATGCACTCAAGGTGTTTGACAGAATGCCAAGAGCATCTAGGAAACTCTTGGAGGGGCCAAAATCTCAAGATCAGGGTCTCTTTAGATGCAGATGAGGGTGGCAAGGTTAGTTGGCCAAATCTAGAAACTTGTTAGTGTAAGTTTTGCAAAACTCTAGTTCTGGACAGAAGGAAAAGGGCATAAAATCTTGTACCAAAAATGCTCCAATGAGTCCAACCTCCTGGACTTAAGGGTTTGGTAAGGTGTACTACAAGCAGTAGGAAGCTCATGGGCACTAGAGCAAAAATAATTAGGGATGCAGTAAAAAACACCCAACTGGGCTAGAATGAAAGTGAGGTTGATTTACTCAAGTTCTTCAAAGAACATCTCTGGTTTTTTGCATAAAGTTGAGTAATATACCCCTATTAACATCCCATAATTTTGGTGGAAGTTTTAAAGAAATATTTAAATAGGTTGTAGTGCAAAATTGCCCGCTGGACCAGATTTGAAAACTTGGTGTGAGCTCAAGATCTCCAATGAACAGAAGATATTTTTGCATAAAAGTGATTTAAAAACATCACATGACATCTCCAAATTTTGGTTGGAATTTTAAATAAATTTATCAAATGGTTGTAGTTCAAAGAGAGCTCCAAAACTAATGAAAATCACTTTAAGGAATAAAGCTCAGAGAGCAATAATTATGCAAATAAATCCAATTGATAATAGAAATGTTTTTCTTGAGAGGGTAAAAAGTCCAATAATATAACTGGAAAGTTTTCACTTGGGGTAAAAACTCCATAAAAATAAAGAAAAGAATGGTTCTGAAATCAAACGAAAATTCAGAAAATAAAAGTTTAAGTTTCCTGGCAAAATTTTAATTAATAAAACAAGGTTAAAATTTTGGGGTGTCACAACAACTGTTGGAAAAGTCCCAAAAAGACTCCCTCGGGGTCTTCTTTCTTTAGTCCCAAATGCCCACTTTTAGTCCCTAAAAGTCCCTCCTGTTTGGTTTAGATGGGCTGACACGGAGTTTTTTTAGTCCCTACACCAAAATATCCCTGTAAACAAACACCCTCTAATAATGCCGCAGGAAAATGGATGCAATGCTACAGTTAAAAGCAAATTACTTGTTTAACGAATTTTATTGTTAATATAATCTCTATGTTAATATTAATCAATGCCCCCGTTTGAGAAATGCTACTGTCTTGCTTTCTTTCCCATTTAGATAAGGTAGATGCTTCTATTTGTTGGCTTCTGTGTCATCCACCGTTATTGACCACTAATTGTTTCTTTTGCACCTCTGTGTAAACAGGGTTATCTACTTCACCTCGTTGCCATTGTGACCTTTTGTTGCACTTTGCACAAAACACTTTTGTTTTAAGAGTGTTTTGTGCAGTTCAACCAAAATGTCACAATCGACAATGTTGCTTGATTGCTTGATCTTAGTGGAACTGCACAAGAGGAGATCTTACTTCCTATCCGTTAAGGAGAATTTGGTTCAGATCTTCTTCTTGTGAGTTGTCTGAATTCCGCATCATGAGAGGTCAGTACTAGCCTTCTTTCACATGATTCTGCAATGTGCTTTCATATTTTGTGCTACTTGTACGATAATGTTGCTTGACTTTAGTGAACTGCACAAATGGAGACAAGACTTCCAATCAGATGTGCAACCGTAATATCCCATTGAGGTAAGATAAGGATATTTCACAACTGCTGGCCTGTATTTTGCCACTTTCATCGTAAAATTAAGTTTAGTACTATACTTGTGCTCCCTAATTGACATGCCAAATCTTACATTGAAGACGAAGCTTGTCCGTTATTGAACCAAGTGATGAAGGGAAGAACAAGCGGAAGAAAAACAAAATCAACTCCGGTGCTGTAATGAAGCACTGGGCTGTGATGACACAAGTAATGATATAGTTTTGCATCTTAATTTATTGCTATGGCTGGAACGAGAAATTGTTTTGCCACCGTTGATGCCATACGTAATTATCTCTACTTGTGCAAACAGGATCTTCTTTGAAGATACCATATATTTTAGTGGAACTGCACAAGAAGATGTTGGAAACATTAAACTAATCGAGGAGTATATAGTAAGCATGGCCACCCCCGTAGATAGCAACAGATGGTTCCGGAGAAGTGCTTCATCTGTATGCTCTACACAATCAGCCTCCTGACAAAGGTTGGTACTCGCCCACCGATTTCATCCATATGATTGAGCTTTGTCATCTCTATTGGTGTTGTGCTACTGTTTACATACTGTCATGAAAAAGTGGTATTGTCCTTGAGAAGTGCTTCATCTGTGCTGTTTTAAATATTTCCTTTCCTTTTTTCGAGCAAACATGGATGCTAGCATTTAGTAGTCCTCTTGTCTTTGCACAACAGGATCATCTTCCTCTGAAGAAGAATATGGAGTACGTGAAGTGACTAGTTCCGATTATGCCAGGATGAAGAAGCCATGTCTATCTTCTCATCAGAAGGAGCAATTGAAGGATGGTTACATTACTCCCCACAAGACCAAACTAACTTCAGCTCAGAAGGACTGAGAAATCTCCATTTTTTTGCAGTGATGCGCGAGTACAATGTTGTTCTAGGGTTCTTTCTGGTGAGTTCCATTTTTCTAAAAGGGTGCTCTATATGGACCATGTATGTGCCTATTGAAACTGTTAAATCATAGTACAGTTTGCTTTATACTAATCACTCTTTTGTATTTGTTCAAACAGGGGTGCTCAGCTTAATTTCAATGGGAACTGCACAAAATGTTCATGAATACATCGAATCATTCATTTCCACCACAAGAAAGGAGGTGTCGATAAGTTCAAGGCATTGCAACATATAAGGGCGAAATCATACAAGCTACGCGCGAATTTGGTTGATTTTGGTGGAACTGCACAAAAAGAACATCTGGTTTATTTAGCACGAGGTGCCATGTCAATGTCCGAACTTATGGCAAACCCTGCCCATTCCACAATCGTAGGCATTTGATATTTTGGAATGGGACAACCTTGTCAAATTTTGCTCATTGATTTTAGCAAGGCATGCGTTTGATATTTTTGAATGGGACGCCCTTTGCTGTCAGCAGCGTCGATCAATTTTTTCTTTATTCTTTAGTTGTGAAGTAAATGTTGCCTCTGACATGTGAGTCGCTGAGATGCATAATCATCGATTGTTTTGAATGTTCTCTATGAATTTCCGAACTGTGTGTTTGATTGCAATGTACGTAAACGCTAAAAGCTGCTCAAACTCTTTGTACTCCTTCTATTCCTTTTTACTTTGCACATTGTGAAAGTGCATACTTTTTTGTATAAGATTGGTCAAAGTAGAGATACTTTGACTGCAGACAAAACTTGTATGCAGACTAGAAAGGACCGGAGGGAGTACATGTGAAACTGCTGCAAACGTGGTGATCACCCTGGGAATAATGCTAGTACGTACTCCCTCCTTTCCAGTTTATAGGGCTCAATTCAAAAATCTCACCAACCAAGGTAGATGGTGAGTGGTGGAATACTTTTTGTAATTTGCAAAAGCACCCAATTAATGCTCTTGTTTTCCTCAAAAATTTATGTTTACCAATGTATTAATTGCAATGCATGGATGCATAGAGTAGATGCATTGGTCAATTTTCTCTTAATACTTGCATGCAATTATTTAATGCACCTTGGAATCTGAACTTGTGATGGGGAACAACCAAATTGAGCCTTATAAAATGGAAAAACTAAGATTTTGAGATAAGCCCTATAAACCGGAACGGAGGGAGTATTGTTTTGCATGTTCATCCAATGCCAGTGATATAGGAATTCGAACTAATCGAAATAAATTCATTAATACATGGTCGGATTTCATATAAACATGCCAAATTTCATTACATTTCATACATTCTTCAACTAAAAAGGGGTGCACTGGAGGTATAATTAATTAACCGAAGCTACCCACTGTGTCGGCCGAGCCGAACAGAAAGCTTGATGATTTAATCAGGTGCAGTTGTGTAACTGACATGTGGCCTGTTGGGCCCATGTGTCAGTTAGCCAACTGCACCAGCAGTTAAGTAGAAGCAGCGTTCTTCTCCAGCGCAGCTCTCCGACTCCATGTTGCCGCAAAGAAGCTAACCAGCCGTCCATGGTCAACCCGCCTGGCTTGGTTTCATCCGGAGGGTAGCAGCGGTGGCCTTACTTGGACCCGAGCGGCGGCGACCTATCGTGTTCTACTCTTCCTTGTTTTCTATGTGGCGTGGCCTTGTTGGTAGTAGGGAGGGGCCTCGGCGGAGCTGGCGATGTCCTTTATCTCGTTGCTGGCGGGCGGCGCCTCAACGGAGCGGTGGAAATCCTCCCCCACGTTGCCGGCAGGGTGGGGCCTCGGCTGAGCCGGCGATGTCCTCTGCCTCGTTGTTGGCAGGGCGGGGCCTCGGCGGAGCCGGCGGTGTCCTCTGCCTCGTTGTTGGCGCCGCGGTTTCCTGGTTTCCTCGTTGTCTGCACCGTGATGTCAGGAAACCGTGACTATAATTTATTTTGCTTCCTCCTGGTTTCCTGACATCACGGTCCCACACCATTGTCAACCTCCTGGAGTAGTCAATAAACGAGAGAATTGCACAAGAAGCAGCCGACAGCTGGGACCAAGCAGCTCGAGCAGTATTTGTGCAGAGTTTTTCGATGTTTAGCCCAAATATTAATTTTTCTCCTCTCAACAACAACGAAAACATCGCTGCCGGTATTAACTTGGCGGGCTGTGGCCCGTCTAGCCCAGGCCATATATCCAGCCCAGATATTAATTTTTTTCAAGCTGAAAATGGCTAGCCCAGCTATACTTTTTTTTAGGAATACCCAGGGAAGGTCAAGTTGTTATTGTCCTTCACTGGCTGCAAATCTTTCCTAGGAGGGATGCATTAGGCTTAACAAGAAAATGGGCTTTAAGAAATAATAAATGGGATGTAATTGTAAAAACTGGGCAGTAACTATAAAAAATGCACCAAACACGTGATTACTTTATAAATTATTATTTTTGGATATTGAAAATTTTAATTTCATTAATTGTTGCGAGCGCAATGTTTTGTTGGATTTTTACGTAATATAAATTTATATTGAAACTGTATTTAATCTGACTAGAAATTTCGGGATAAAAATATTTCGAATCCCATCAAAATGTGGGAAATTTTATTGAATTCTGTTTTGAACGGTTGGTTGATATGGGCTGTACTTTTAAAAATGGGCTGTAGTAAATTCCATTAGAATTCAAAAATGGGCTACACATTCTTACAAATCTCAAATGGGCTATAAGTTCTCTGCCACACACTTCTGGCCTTACTAAGTTGACGCGTCCCCTAAAAAAACAGAGTTGACGCGTATGCAAGGCTTTGTGAACTTATAGTCAACACACGGTTCTAGCAGCAGTGGCCGTGGGATGTCCATCCAACGGATGCCGTGCTTCTTCTTCAATCTCGGATATTCTCGCTTCACCCCCCCCAAAAAATGATTCCTCCCCCTGACAACTGGGGCGCACCGTTTTGGAAGCTGACCTGTGGGCCTACTAAGTTGACGTACCAAGGGATTTGTCAACTAAGTCAATATAAACGATTCTAGCTGCAGTGACCGTACGATGTCCATCGAACGACCATCGTGCTTCTTCAACCTCTGGTCTTCTTGTTCCAGCCACCCAAAGCAGCGCCGGTCGTGCCGCCTGCTCCTGCCTCTCGTGGCGGTGTCTTTGCCGCGGAGGCCTCACCGCCCCCTACTACTCCCAACGCTGGCCAGGCCACCCCTCCACTCACCCACACCCCCTGTTATTCTGTGGCGACGGCAGCGCAGCCGAACCAGTGAACCCTCGTACTCCTCTCCGCGTGTGCATCCACTGCCGCGTCTTCCCCGGCTCCGCGTCATCCCCTTCCTAGGCCTCGCCGTCATCCACCGCTGTGGTGCTCTCGGCACGGTGTGGTCAACATGGTCAAGGAACGACTTCCATCGGACGTGGACTGTAAGTGGAGAGGCTGACAGCTGGGACCACGGCAGCCGCAAGGAAGTGCCTCCTTATTACGCGCAAAATAATTATTCCTCCACCTGACAGTGGGGACCCACAGAATGGGCCACCGTATTTCGTGAAAAAAATGATTCGCCCCCTGACTGCTGGGACCACGAGCTACATCTTCGCACGCAAGGAAGTGCGTTCGAAAAAAAATTGATTCGCCCCCCTGACTACTGGGACCCACCAGATACATCTTCGCACGCAAGGAAGTGCGTCCGAAAAAAAAATGATTCGCCCCCCGACTGCTGGGACCCACTTGCTACACCATCACACGCAAGGAAGTGCGTTCGGGCAAATAAAAAACGATTCGCCCCCCTGACTGCTGGGACCAAGCAGCTACACCTTCGCACGGAAGGAAGTGCGTCCGGAAAAAAAACCCAAACGATTCGCCCCCCTGACTGCTAGGACCCACCAGCTACATCTTTGCATGCAAGGAAGTGCGTCCAGGCAAAAAAAATCGATTCGCCCCCCTGACTGATGGGACCCACCCGCTACATCTTCGCACGCAAGGAAGTGCGTCCGGGCAAAAAAATGATTCGCCCCTGACTGCTGGGACCCACCAACTACATCTTCGCACGCACGGAAGTGCACGGCGATACGGGACCCACCTGGTCGAGCGTGCGTGGCGTTGTCATTCTGGTCGCGACGTATGCGTACATATATATTGGTCGATGTAGAGGCGCATACGTATCGTAGTAGAGGCGTCGTGTCATAATACAGCGTGCACGTAGCATGTACACGCACGCATATCGCCAGGGTGCAAGAAAGAAAATACGGCCACGTATGTGTACATACGGGCGGGGTCTCGAACGCCTACTCACGCATATGTACGGCGAGGGCTCGTGTACATGGCTGGGTCGGAACGGAGAAACAGCTTCTCTCGTGTTCATGGGGAGGCAACGGAATGCGTCGTGTTCATGGGGAGGCAACGGAATGCGTCATGTTCATCGGGAGGCAACGGAATGCGTCGTGTTCATCGGGAGGCAACGGAACGCGTGGGAGCCAACCGTCTTGGAAGGAACAGGTGATGGAAACGAGGCATGGCGTACCGCACAACGGAGGAAACGGCCTTGTGTTCGACCGGCCACGTTCGAAACAGGGTCCTGTCGATCGGGAGGGGTGTGGCGTACCGCAAAACGGAGGAAACGGACCTCCTACGGTCGAAGCGGGGGTCCTGTTGATCGGGAGGGGTGTGGCGTACCACAAAATGAAGGAAACGGACCTCCTACGGTCGAAACGGGGGTCCTGTTGATCGGGAGGGGTGTGGCGTACCGCAAAACGGACGAAACGGACCTCCTACGGTCGAAACGGGGTCCTATTCATCGGGAGGGTGTGGCATACCGCAAAACGGACTCCACGGGATAATGTTCATCTCCACCGTCGACCTCCTCCGGCCTCCACGGGCTACCGTCGACCTCCTCCAGCCTCCACGGGCTCCTGCTCATCCAGCCTCCACCGCGCTTACTCCACCAGCTCTTGCTCAACCACCCTCCACAGGCACCCCTCCACCGCTTCATCGCTCATCCAGCCCTCCACACCACGGGGTCCTGTTCAACCACCCCTCCACGGGCATCCCTCCACCGTCTACTAGTCATCCAGCCCTCCACACCACAGTGTTCTGTTCATCCAGAGGCAAATGCCACCGCTCACTGTTCATCCAAACCCCCTTGCAACGCTCACTGTTCATCCCAGAGGCAGCATCGAACGGCTTCGCTTAGCGATAGTAGCGGCGAATCGCTCAATCGGTTCAATTAACAGCCATCGATCGATCGCTTTCCGGGTTCGAACGCTGTAGCACGGAGTGCAATCGCCGGGTTCGATTTGGAGCCCAACGCCTTCGCTCGGTTCGATAGAGCCAACGCCGCACACACGCCACAGACGCGTGTACGAGAAAGCAGCGCATCGCCGCCCCGACCTCCCACCGTAACCGGAACTCCCGAAATTTTCCTCCCCTCGCTTCTACCACGGTTTTTCCGTCATGGATGGCCCAAAGAATGTCATGCAGGTGCGTCTCCGCCCACCCAGATGAAAAGCGCATTTTACATCATGATTTTTTGTCGTAGAAGTAGGAGCCCACCACATCTATGATGATACCGGGTTTTGTCACAATTATCGTCATAGAAGTGTCATATGTATGACAGAAAAAAAATTCGTTCGGCCCAAAATGTCACGGATGTGTCTTTTTTTTTGTAGTGATACCTACTGTATTCTAACTTCTCCATGAATTATACCCCCCTTCGATATAATCCATAGCCTGATTGAAACAAGCAAACTATGCAACAAAAATAGAATCTGTCAAAAACAGAACAATCTGGAATGATCGAAACAAACGCAATACTTCTGTAACTCCAAAATATCTGGAAAATTACGAAAACATGGGGAATTTTAATCATTTGTAAAAAAATAGAATTTTATCAAGTTCCACCAAAATTAAAGAATTCCAATCTTTGAGGCAAGTTTACATTTTTCACGTAATCAAGTTAACTATCAACCAAATCATCCCAAAGGCTTGACTTGGCACAAACACTAACTAAAACATAAAAACACAATCATAATAGTAGCATAATTGTGTGGACACAAAAAATAGAAAATAAAGCATATTGGGTTGTCTCCAAACAAGCTCTTTACTTATAGCCATTAAGGTAGGCTTTGAAATTTTATTGATGCTTAGATGAAAGACAAGAACTGAAGCACAAAGAGAGGATCATAAAACATGTGATGAACACATTTAAGTCTAACTTACTTCCTATGCATAGGAATTTTATAAGCAAACAAATTATCAAGGCAAGCAAAACCAAGCATAAGCAAGGAAGAAGAAAGAAGTAATAGCAATCTCAATATGATTAGAGGTAATTTAGTAATACTTGCACCCAACGCAAACAAGGATTAAATCTCGTAGTGATAGGTAATAAGATAAACTGTAAAATAAAATGAAGGAAATAAAATTGCAGCGAGGTATTTTTTGTGTTTTTATATATGATAAAAGTAGACCCGGGGGCCATAGTTTTCACTAGAGGCTTCTCTCTCGAGCACATAGCATACAATGGGTGAAGAAATTACTGTTGGGCAATTGATAGAAAATCACATAGTTATGATGATATTCAACGCAATGATCATGTATATAGGCATCACGTCCGAGACAAGTAGAGCGACTCATGCATGCATCTACTACTATTACTCCACCCATCAACCGCTACCCAACATGCATCTAGGGTATAAAGCATAAAACAGAGTAATGCCTTAAGCAAGATGACATGATGTAGACAAAGTAAACCGAAGCAATATGCATAAACCCCGTCGTTTTACCCTTAATGGAAACAAGACATATACATGTCATGTCCCCTACTTTGTCATTGGGATATAGAGCACCGCAAGATTGAACGCATTACAAAGAACATTTCCCATTGCAAGATAAATCAATCTAGTTGGTCAAACTAAACTGATAGATCAGAAAGAAATACAAAGCTATAATAATCATGCATAAAAGAATTCAGAAAAGACTTAATTAATATTCATGAATAATCTGATCATAAATCGACAATTCATCAGATCCCAACAAACACACTGTAAAATAAGATTACATCGAATAGAAATCCAAGAACATCGAGGACAACATTATATTGAAGATCAAAGAGAGATAAGAAGTCATCTAGATACTAGTTATGGACCCGTAGGTCAGTGGTGAACTACGCACGCATCATCAGAGGGCAGCAACGATTATGTAGAAGCCATTCGTGATCGATTCCCCTCGTGAGAATCACCAAAAAGGCCTCCGGATGGGATCACAAGAACATAAATTTGCGGTGGCAGAACAAGTGTTTGGCATGGCTCTCTGTTGGTTTCCCAATTTTAGAGAATTTATAGAGTTAGAATTAGGTCAGACGGAGCCACATGGGGCCCACGAGGCATTAGGGCTTGCCTACCCCCTAGGTGCGCCCTGTTGCCTTGTCATCTCCTTGCTTCTCGTTTGGTCTCCTCCCTAAGCTTCTAGGGTCTCTTTAGTCCAGAAAAAAACCATTAAAAAGTTTCGTAGCGTTTGGACTCTGTTTGGTACTGATTTCCTGGAAACCAAAACAAGCAGAAAACAACAAGTGGCACTTGGCATTGGGTTAATAGGTTAGTCCCAAAAAATGACATAAAATACCACAAAAAGTTATATAAAACATCCAAGATTGATACTGTAATAGCATGGAACAATAAAAAATTATATATACATTGGAGACGATCAAATGCCCCGCGTGGTTCTATGCAACAAAACATCCTGCTGATTCCAGCCAATTAGCTCGCAGGTCGTAGCATCGTAGTTGTTGCTCCATCGTAGTCGGTTGTAGCAACAACGACTGCCAGCCGCAGCTCGCCATGGCCACTTGTAGCTTCATTCGACGCTGGTTGTAGCTTGCACAAACGCTGATTGCAACAAAGAACACATCGTCGCCGCAGTCGAGGTTGCATCATCATCATGAAACGGTTGCAGCATTAGTCGATGATGCCTCACCAGTTGCAGCTCCGTTGTATGTGGTTGTAGCATCTTCTTGAATTTATTGTAGCTCCTGCGATACATGGTTGTAGCAGGGTGTCGCCCGACTACAACTCCGGCGAACTCGGGTTGCATCTCTCATGAACATGGTTGTAGCTTTTTTGGTGAACAGTTGTAGCATTTGACGACACACCTTGCCGGTTGTAGCTTCGGTGTGCGGACATTGTAGCATCTTTGCAAGCTGGTTGTGGTACGTGGTTGTAGCATTCGTGACGCTGTCGTTAGCAGGTCCTTGTGCAGCAACCTCACTTGCCGGTCGTGGTTCACCCACCCCGTCGCCTTGCCTTTTGCGGCTCCCACGTAGCCGGGTGTAGCTTTTCCGTGCATCGGTTGTAGCTCCGGCGTGCTTCCTCTTCTGTCCCCGCCATCCCGTGGGTCCATCTCTGGTCTTTGTGGTGCCATGGAGCAGGAAGAGAAAGGGCCAACGAGCTATACAAGATAAAAAGGAGAAAATTCCATCGTAGATGGATGAAAAGAGGAGCAGATGGGGGGAGGGGGGCTCCGATGGCGGCCTCGCCAGAGAAGCCGTGGCTTGCCAGAGGCAGGACATGGAAAGAGACAGAGAGGCGAGCGGAGACGGAGATGGGGAGAGAAATCCAGAGAGGAGGCGGAGGAGAGGTGGGAAAAGATGTCTACGTGTGGGCCCTTGTGTTGCGTGGCATGTTGATACGTCTCCAACGTATCTATAATTTTTGATTGTTTCATGCTATTATATTACCCGTTTTGGATGTTTATGGGCTTTACTTTACACTTTTATATCATTTTTGGGACTAACCTACTAACCGGAGGCCCAGCCCGAATTGCTATTTTTTTTGCCTATTTCAGTGTTTTGAAGAAAAGGAATATCAAACGGAGTCCAAACAAAATGAAACCTTCGGGAGCGATCTTTTTGGAACAAACGTGATCCAGAGGACTTGGAGTGGAAGTCAAGAAACAAACGAGGCGACCACGAGGGTGGAGGGCGGCCCCCCTACTGGGCGTGCCCCTTGTCTCGTGGGCCCCTCGAGCATCCACCGACCTACTTCTTCCTCCTATATATACCCATCTACCCAGAAAACATCAGAAGCGACCACAAAAAACTATTTCCACCGCCGTAACCTTCTGTATCCGCGAGATACGATCTTGGAGCCTTTGCCGGCGCTCCGCCGGAGGGGGAATCAATCACGGAGGGCTTCTACATCAACACCATAGCCCTTCCGATGAGTTGTGAGTAGTTTACCACAGACCTTCGGGTCCATAGTTATTAGCTAGATGGCTTCTTCTCTCTCTTTTGAATCTCAATACAAAGTTCTCCTCGACCTTCTTGGAGATCTATTCGATGTATCTCTTTTTGCGGTGTGTTTGTCGAGATCCGATGAATTCTGGGTTTATGATCAAGTTTATCTATTTGAAATATTTGAATCTCCTCTGAATTCTTTTATGTGTGACTAAGTTATCTTTGCAAGTCTCTTCGAATTATCAGTTTGGTTTGGCCTACTAGATTGATCTTTCTTGCAATGGGAGAAGTGCTTAGCTTTGGGTTCAATCATGCGGTGTCCTTTCCCAGTGACAGCAGGGGCAGCAAGGCACGTATTGTATTGTTGCCATCAAGGATAAAAAGAAGGGGCTTATATCATATTGGATGAGTTTATCCCTCTACATCATGTCATCTTTCTTAATGTGTTACTCTGTTCTTTATGAACTTAATACTCTAAATGCATGCTGGATAGCGGTCGATGTGTGGAGTAATAGTAGTAGATGCAGAATCGTTTCGGTCTACTTGTCACGGATGTGATGCCTATATACATGATCATGCCTAGACAATCTCATAATTATTTAATTTTCTATCAATTGCTCGACAGTAATTTGTTCACCCACCGTAATACTTATGCTATCTTGAGAGAAGCCACTAGTGAAATCTATGGCCCTCGGGTCTATCTTTTATCATATAAGCTTTCAATATACTTTTATTTGCATCTTTTTACTTTTCCAATCTATATCACAAAAATACCAAAAATATTATCTTATCATATTATCTCTATCAGATTTCACTTTCGCAAGTGGCCATGAAGGGATTGACAACCCCTTTATTGCGTTGGTTGCTAGTTCTTGTTTGTTTGTGTAGGTGCGTGGGACTTTTGAGGAGCCTCCTACTGGATTGATACCTTGGTTCTCAAAAAACTGAGGGAAATACTTACGCTACTGTGCTGCATCACCCTTTCTTCTTCAAGGAAAACCAACGCAAGCTCAAGACGTAGCAAGAAGGATTTCTGGCGCCGTTGTCGGGGAGGTCTTCGCTCAAGTCAAGACATACCAAGTACCCATCACAAACTCATCTCCCTCGCATTACATTATTTGCCAGTGGCCTCTCTTTTACTCTCCCCCACTTCACCCTTGCCGTTTTATTCTCCCCCTCTTTCCCAATCTCCTCTCTTTTTTGCTTGCCTTTTTTGTTTGCTTGTGTATGATTGCTTGTCGCGATGGCGCAAGATAATACCAAATTGTGTGATTTTTCCAATACCAATAATAATGATTTCCTTAGTACTCTGATTGCTCCTCTTAATGATGTTGGGTCTTGTGAAATCAATGCTGCTTTGCTGAATCTTGTTATGAAAGATCAATTTTCTGGCCTTCCTAGTGAAGATGCCGCTACCCATCTAAACAACTTTGTTGATTTGTGTGAGATGCAAAAGAAGAAAGATATGGATAATGATATTGTTAAATTGAAGTTATTTCCATTTTCACTTAGAGATCATGCTAAAGTTTGGTTTTTGTCTTTGCCTAAGAATAGTATTGATTCATGGAATAAGTTCAAAGATGCTTTATCTCTAAGTATTTTCCTCCTGCTAAGATCATCTCTCTTAGGAATGTTATTATGAATTTTAAACAACTTGATCATGAGCATGTTGCCCAGTCCTGGAAAAGAATGAAATTGATGATTCGCAATTTCCCTACTCATGGTTTGAATTTATGGATGATCATAGAAAAAATTTATGCTGGATTGAATTTTGCTTCTAGAAATCTTTTAGATTCGGCCGCGGGAGGCACTTTTATGGAAATAACCTTAGGGGAAGCTACTAAACTCCTTGATAACATTATGGCTAATTATTCTCAATGGCACAATCGAAGATCTACTAGTAAAAAAGTGCATGCTATAGAAGAAATTAATGTTTTGAGTGGAAGATGGATGAACTTATGAAATTGTTTGCTACTAAGAATGCTCCTATTTATCCCAATGATATGCCTTTGTCTACTTTGATGAGAATAATAATGAATCTATGGATGTGAATTTTGTTGGTAGGAATAATTTTGGTAACAATGCTTATAGCGGAAACTTTAATCCTAGGCCGTTCCCTAGTAATTCCTCTAATAATTATGGAAATTCCTAAAATAATTCTTATGGTAATTTTAACAAGATGCCCTCTGATTTTCAGAATAGTGTGAAAGAATTTGTGATCTCTCAAAGGAATTTTAATGCCTTGCTTGAAGAAAAATTGCTTAAAGTTGATGATTTGGCTAGGAACGTTGATAGACTTTTGCTTGATGTTGATTCTTTGAAACTTAGATCTATTCCACCTAAGAATGATATCAATGAGTCTCTCAAAGCTATGAGAATTTCCATTGATGAGTGCAAAGAAAGAACCGCTAGATTGCGTGCTAAGAAAGATTGCTTTGTAAAAGCGTGTTATTCTAGTTCCCATGAAAATAATGATGAGGATCTAAAAGTTATTGATGTGTCCCCTATTAAATCTTTGTTTTGCAATATGAATCTTAATAATGATGGGACTGGAGATGAGTCAACTTTAGTTAAAAGACGTCCCAATGATTCAGAGTTTTTAGATCTTGATGCTAAATTTGGTAAAAGTGGGATTGAAGAGGTCAAGACTTTAAATAGCATTGAACCCACTTTCTTGGATTTCAAGGAATTTAATTATGATAATTGTTCTTTAGTAGATTGTATTTCCTTGTTGCAATCTGTGTTGAATTCTCTTCATGCTTATAGTCAAAATAAAGCTTTTACCCAACATATTGTTGATGCCTTGATGCAATCTTATGATGAAAAAATTAATTTGGAAGTTTCTATATCTAGAAAACTAAATGAGGAGTGGGAACCTACTATAAAGATCAAAATTAAAGATCATGAGTGCTATGCTTTGTGTGATTTGGGTGCTAGTGTTTCCACGATTCCGAAAACTTTATGTGATATTCTAGGTTTCCATGATCTTGATGATTGCTCTTTAAATTTGCACCTTGCGGATTCCACTATTAAAAAGCCTATGGGAAGAATCAATGATGTTCTTATTGTTGCAAATATGAATTATGTGCCCGTAGATTTTATCGTTCTCGACATAGATTGCAATCTTTCTTGTCCTATTATTCTTGGTAGACCTTTCCTTAGAACGATTGGTGCAATTATTGATATGAAGGAAGGGAACATTAGATTCCAATTTCTATTAAGGAAAGGCATGGAGCACTTTCCAAGAAAGAAAGTTGAATTACCTTATGAATCTATCATGAGAGCTACTTATGAATTGAGTGCCAATGAGGGCACCACTTAGATCTATCCTCGCTTTTATGCCTAGCTTGGGGCGTTAAACAATAGCGCTAGTTGGGAGGCAACCCAATTTTATTTTTGTTTTTTGTTTTTGCTTATGTTTAGTAATAAATATTTCATCTACCTTCTGTTTAGATGTGTTTTTATGTTTTAATTAGTGTTTGTGCCAAGTTAAACCTATAGGATCTTCTTGGACGATAGTTATTTGATCTTGCTAAAAATTTCAGAAACTTTCTGTTCACGAAAACAATTGTTTAAAATCACCAGAACGTGCTAAAATACTGATTCCAATTGAAGTAGATCAATAAACAAATTATCTAGGTCTTCCTATTTTGGTATAATTTTTTGAGTCCCAGAAGTTTGCGTTAGTTACAGATTACTACAGACTGTTCTGTTTTTGACAGATTCTGTTTTTCGTGTGTTGTTTGCTTATTTTGATGAATCTATGGCTAGTAAAATAATTTATAAACCATATAAAAGTTGGAATACAGTAGTTTTAACACCAATACAAATAAAGAATGTGTTCATTACAGTACCTTGTAGTGGTGTTTTGTTTTCTTTCGCTAACGGAGCTTACGAGATTTTCTGTTAAGTTTTGTGGTGTGAAGTTTTCAAGTTTTGGGTAAAGATTTGATGGATTATGGAATAAGGAGTGGCAAGAGCCTAATCTTGGGTATTCACATGGCACCCCAATATATTCAAGGATAACCAAAAGCCTAAGCTTGGGGATGCCCCGGAAGGCATCCCCTCTTTCGTCTTCGTCTATCGGTAACTTTACTTGGAGCTATATTTTTATTCACCAAATGATATGTGTTTTGCTTGGAGCGCCTTGTATGATATTAGTATTTTCTTTTTAGTTTACCACAATCATCCTTGCTGTACACACCTTTTGGGAGAAACCCACATGATAGGAATTTATTAGAATACTCTTTGTGCTTCACTTATATCTTTTGAGCTAGATAGTTTTGCTCCATATGCTTCACTTATACTTTTTAGAGCACGGCGGTGGCTTAATTTTCAAGAAATTGTTGATCTCTCATGCTTCACTTATATTATTTTGAGAGTATTTTAGAACAGCATGGTATTTTCTATGGTTATAAAATTGGTCCTAAAATGATGGGCATCCAAGTTGGGTATAATAAAAACTGTCATAGGAAGTGAATTGGATGCTATGATCAATTTGATTCTTGATAATCGTTTTGAGATATAGAGGTGGTAATATAAGAGTCATGCTAGTTGGGTAATTGTGAATTTAAAGAATACTTGTGTTGAAGTTTGTGATTCCCGTAGCATGCACGTATGGTGAACCGCTTTGTGATGAAGTCGGAGCATAATTTATTTATTGATTGTCTTCCTTATGAGTGGCGGTCGGGGACGAGCAATGGTCTTTTCCTACCAATCTATCCCCCTAGGAGCATGCACGTAGTACTTTGTTTTCAAAGACTTGTAGATTTTTGCAATAAGTATATGAGTTCTTTATGACTAATGTTGAGTCCATGGATTACACGCACTTCCACCCTTCCACCATTGCTAGCCTCTCTTGTGCCGCGCAACTTTCGCCGGTATCATACACCCACCTTATACCTTCCTCAAAACAGCCACTATACCTACCTATTATGGCATTTCCATAGCCATTCCGAGATATATTGCCACGCAACTTTCCACCATTCCGTTTATTATGACACGCATCATCATTCTCATATTGCTCTTTGCATGATCATGTAGTTGACATCGTATTTGTGGCAAAGCCACCTTCATAATTTTCATACATGTCACTCTTGGTTCATTTCATATGTTGGTACACCGCCGAAGGCATTCACATAGAGTCATATTTTGTTCTAAGTATTGTTGTAATTCTTGAGTTGTAAATCAATAGAAGTGTGATGATCTTCATTATTAGAGCATTGTCCCAAGTGAGGAAAGGATGATGAAGACTATGATTCCCCCACAAGTCGGGATGATACTTCGGACTTTATAAAAATAAAAGAGGCCAAAGAAGCCCACCAAAAAAAGGAAAAAGAAAAAAAAGAAAAAAAAGAAAGAAGAAAAAATAATAATGAGAGAAAAGAGAGAAGGGGAAATGCTACTAACCTTTTTACCACACTTGTGCTTCCAAGTAGCACTATAATCTTCATGATAGAGAGTCTCCTATGTTGTCACTTTCATATATTAGTGGGAATTTTCATTATAGAACTTGGCTTGTATATTCCAATGATGGGCTTCCTCAAAATGCCCTAGGTCTTCGTGAGCAAGCAAGTTGGATGCACACCCACTTAGTTTCTTTTATTGAGCTTTCGTACATTTATAGCTCTAGTGCATCCGTTGCATGGCAATCCCTACTCACTCACGTTGATATCTATTAACGGGCATCTCCATAGCCCGTTGATACGCCTAGTTGATGTGAGACTATCTTCTCCTTCTTTGTCTTCTCCACAACCACCATTCTATTTCACATATAGTGCTATGTCCATGGCTCACGCTCATGTATTGCGTGAAAGTTGAAAAAGGTTTGATATTACTAAAGTATGAAACAATTTCTTGGCTTGTCATCGGGGTTGTGCATGATTAAATACTTTGTGTGATGAAGATAGAGCATAGCCAGACTATATGATTTTGTAGGGACAACTTTCTTTAGCCATATTATTTTGAGAAGACATGATTGCTTTATTAGTATGCTTGAAGTATTATTATTTCTTATGTCAATATGAACTTTTATTTTGAATCATTTGGATCTGAACATTCATGCCACAATAAAGAAAACTACATTGAGAATTATGCTAGGTAGCATTCCACATCAAAAATTCTGCTTTTATCATTTACCTAATCGAGGACGAGCAGGAATTAAGCTTGGGGAGGCTTGATACGTCTCCAACGTATCTATAATTTTTTATTGTTCCATGCTATTATATTACCCATTTTGGATGTTTATGGGCTTTACTTTACACTTTTATATCATTTTTGGGACTAACCTACTAACCGGAGGCCCAGCCCGAATTGATGTTTTTTTGCCTATTTCAGTGTTTCGAAGAAAAGGAATATCAAACGGAGTCCAAACGGAATGAAACCTTCGGGAGCGATCTTTTTGGATCAAACGTGATCCAAAGGACTTGGAGTGGAAGTCAAGAAACAAACAAGGCGACCACAAGGGTGGAGGGCGTGCCCCCCTACTGGGCACGCCCCCCTGTCTCATGGACCCCTCGAGCATCCACCGACCTACTTCTTCCTCCTATATATACCCATGTACCCCGAAAACATCAGAAGCGACCACGAAAAACTATTTCCACCGGCCAGAATCTTCTCAGATCTCCGAGAACCCATCCTAGAGCCTTCGCCGGTGCTCCGTCGGAGGGGGAATCAATCACGGAGGGCTTCTACATCAACACCATAGCCCTTCCGATGAGTTGTGAGTAGTTTACCACAGACCTTCGGGTCCATAGTTATTAGCTAGATGACTTCTTCTCTCTCTTTGAATCTCAATACAAAGTTCTCCTCGATCTTCTTGGAGATCTATTCGATGTAACTCTTTTTGCGGTGTGTTTGTCGAGATCCGATGAATTGTGGGTTTATGATCAAGTTTATCTATGAGAAATATTTGAATGTCCTCTGAATTATTTTATGTGTGATTAAGTTATCTTTGCAAGTCTCTTCGAATTATCAGTTTAGTTTGGCCTACTAGATTGATCTTTCTTGCAATGGAAGAAGTGCTTAGCTTTGGGTTCAATCTTGCGATGTCCTTCCCCAGTGACAGCAGGGGCAGCAAGGCACGTATTGTATTGTTGCCATCGAGGATAAAAAGATGGGGCTTATATCATATTGCATGAGTTTATCCCTCTACATCATGTCATCTTTCTTAATGCGTTACTCTGTTCTTTATGAACTTAATACTCTAAATGCATGCTGGATAGCGGTCGATGTGTGGAGTAATAGTAGTAGATGCAGAATCGTTTCGGTCTACTTGTCACGGACGTGATGCCTATATACATGATCATGCCTAGACAATCTCATAATTATTTACTTTTCTATCAATTGCTCGACAGTAATTTGTTCACCCACCGTAATACTTATGCTACCTTGAGAGAAGCCACTAGTGAAACCTATGGCCCCTGGGTCTATCTTTTATCATATAAGCTTTCATTCTACTTTTTTTTTGCATCTTTTTTACTTTTCCAATCTATATCAGAAAGATACCAAAAATATTATCTTATCATATTATCTCTATCAGATCTCACTTTCGCAAGTGGCCGTGAAGGGATTGACAACCCCTTTATTGCGTTGGTTGCGAGTTCTTGTTTGTTTGTGTAGGTGCGTGGGACTTTTGAGGAGCCTCCTACTGGATTGATACCTTGGTTCTCAAAAAACTGAGGGAAATACTTACGCTACCGTGCTGCATTACCCTTTGCTCTTCAAGGAAAACCAACGCAAGCTCAAGACGTAGCACGTGTGCATGGACGAGCGGCCGACCAACCGATGACAAACATTTCCCTTTCTTTTTTACAATCAAAACCTTAACATGGCCGAGTTTTAGGGCAACATGATTCGCCTCTCTTGGCAGTGTAATTTTTTTGAGAGAGGGTTCTGTCGTGGTGGGCGCACGGCAGATGCCATGGGATGGCTAAAGAGAGGAGGAGGCTCGAGGGCACTGGTGGGCCCCAAAGGCGGGTGTCGGTGTCAAAACCGGCGGATCTCGGGTAGGGGGTCCCGATCTGTGCGTCTTAGGCTGATGGTAACAGAAAGCAAGGGACACAATGTTTACCCAGGTCCGGGCCCTCTCGATGGAGGTAAAACCCTACTTCTCGCTTGATTAATATTGATGATATGAGTAGTACAAGAGTAGATCTACCACGAGATCTTAGAGGCTAAACCATAGAAGCTAGCCTGTGATGATTTTGGTTGTGATTGTGATCGGCCTTCTAAGGACCATCCTCTCCGGTTTATATAGACATCGGAGAGGGATAGGGTTTACATGGAGTCGGTTACAAGGAAGGAAATATATTATCCAGATCGCCAAGCTTGTCTTCCACGCAAAGGAGAGTCTCATCCGGACACGGGATGAAATCTTGAGTCTTGTATCTTCACGCTCCAATAGTCCGGACAAAGTATATAGTCCGGCTGTCCGGATACCCCCTAATCCTGGACTCCCTCAGTAGCCCCTGAATTAAGCTTCAATGATGATGAGTCCGGCGCGTAGTCTTGTCTTCGGCATTGCAAGGCGGGTTTCATCTCCGAATACTCCAAAGTAATTATCGAACACTTGAATCGTGTCCCGATCTGCAAAAATGATCTTCACATACCATCGTAGAGAGAATGATATTTCACAAATGCAACCTGCTAACAATTTTTTAGATAACGTGACTTGTCGTTATGGGCGGGTCATTATTCGAACCGTTTTCCCACAACCAGCCACAACGCATATGGCGAGGCGGTTTCCTTGACACATCTTGTCAAAGCAGAGATCGTGTCCCCTTATCATGAGATTCTCATCAATACGGGTATGGGTAGCCAACTGCGCCATCAATCGAGGTGCTTGGGGAATAAGCGATTCTCAACGGGCAAGTGGGGAGGCACACCGCTTTCGTCGCCTCTATAAAGGGATAAGGGTTCCCCATTTTCACCCACGCCTTCTTCCTCCTTTGCTCACCCTTGCTTCCTCGAGCTCCAGCGCCATAGCCCAAGTCTTCTCCGCACGGCTAAACATGTCCGGAGCAAGAGGCAAGTGGGTGGCCTCCACCGTGAAGGAGAAGCATATCGCGAATCTTCGGGCGGCTGAATACTTGGCCGCAGACATCGCGCACCGGCTACCAGACGCCGGGCAGGTCTTTCCAACTCTGGAACCTCACGAGAGGGTCGTGTTTGTTGCCCACTTCGTCTGTGGACTGGGATTTCCACTTCATCCCTTCGTCCGCGGGCTCATGTTCTACTATGGGCTAGATTTCCATGATCTAGCCCCAAATTTCGTCCTCAACATCTCGGCGTTTATCGTCGTGTGCGAGGCCTTCCTCCGCATCAAGCCTCACTTTGGCTTGTGGCTACAAATCTTCTGCGTGAAGATGAAGATCGTGAGCGGCCAGCAAGCGGAGTGCGGAGGGGCCATGGTGGGCAAGATGCCTAACGTCACCTGGCTTGACGGCTCCTTCGCGGAGACCGTGAAAGGGTGGCAATCGGGGTGGTTCTACATCACCGAGCCACGCGGCGCAACTAGGGCGGCGCCCCGAATTCGATCCGCACCCCTACGCTCACCTCCCGGGAAAGGAAGGGCCTGACCAGGGCGAACTCGCAGAGCTGACCGGACTCCAAAACTGCATCAAAAATATGAAGGACAAGAACATCAAGCTTGTCAACGTGGTCGAGGTCATGCTCGGCCGCCGGATTCTTCCGTGCCGAAGACGGGTATTCAATCTGTGGGAGTACGTCCCGGCCGAACACCGACGCCGAAGCTCTCTACGACATGACGCACAAAGGCGCATGGAAGGTGCTGTTCAAGGCCTCCGAAGTACCTCCCCCCACATCCGAGGACCGCGGACTTCATGCCACGCGGCCCCCTCGTCCGGTGAGTTTTATGACTACCACCGGATTTTGTTCTTCCTAATATATTCATGGGGGAGTCTTAAATCATTGTGTGTATTTGATCAGGATTATGTGGAGACAGCGGAGCGGATTGACTGTCCGGCTCTGCGATGAACTCGCTCTCGACGGCCACTACTCCTCAGCCTGCGGATGACACGGAGGTGTTGTCCCAAAGGTTCCCAGAGCGGGGGGAGGTGACTCTGGAGGCGCCCCAAGGCGGAATTCCAGAAGTCGGACACGCGGGGTTCAAGATCCCCGCGGATCGTGTTGATGAGAGCCGCAGTAAGCCGGGCTCTCAGCCGAATACTGTTCTGGAACCTCGAATGGTTCCGGGCTTAGGCGGGCAGCCCCTCATTAGGGAGGGCGAGCCGTCCGTGCCAAAGACTTCCGTTACTCGCGAGGCGTCGGATTGTCTGCTGGAAGCGCTTCGCGGCGCTTCCATGGATGAAGAGCACCGTACTCTTATGAGTGCGGTGATTCAGAAGGTTCTGTCTGCCAAAAGCAAAGCTAACTTGCTTGCACCAGCCTCCTAATAGGCTTTGAGGTAAGTAATAAAAATGTGTGAGATTACCACCCGATAGGTAGTAGCCCCTGATACTCTGTTTGGTGTTCGGAAAGAAAAGCCAAACGGAGGGTCAATTATAATCCGCAGGAGCCTAATAGTAAGTCTTTATGAATAAGCAGGATGTGCTGCTTGCCGCTGCTCTCCGCATAGCCGAGGTCGCCGGACTAAAACGGGACCTGGAGCATGCGCAGGGCGAGCTCGACCTCACGAAGAGGCAGCTCGAAGAGGGCAAAGGTGAGTAATTCCCCGCTCTCATATAATGAAGAATAGGCAAAATTGGTTATTCTAACGACAAAGCGTCGTGACTTTGTAACAGGGGCCACCACCGAAGTGGCGTCTTTGAAGAGAGCGCTGTCCGAGGCCGAGGACAAGGCGGCTCTGGAGCGCAAGGAGCGCGAGAAGCAAGATGCTAGAGTGGACGAGGTACAGAAGAGCTCCGTGAGCTCGGCAAAAAGTTCGAGTCCTTGGAGCATGATCTTAAGATGAAAGAGACTGAGCTTGCGAAGGCCCTTGTCAGTGTGAAAGACGCCAAGGCCGAAGCCAAAAAGGCACAGCTCGAAATCCAGGCGGCCAAGAAGATAGCAGCGGGTAAGACATTCTTTATGCAAAGCAAACATGTGGAGGAGGCGTTTCTTTTACTTACCCGAATTCGGAGCTCTCCAGGGGCATTCGTAGATCTGCCACGCAGCGTATCAGATGCCGCGGAGTTCTATCGTGCCAAGGAGGGGAGCTCCATGGAGAAGCTGTTCTGGTCCCGATGTCAGCCGAACACCCAATGCCTCTGAGTGACCAACTGAAGCAGTTGGTAGAACTCCACAGCGCGGGCGAAGTGGCTATGAAAGATTTCATAGTCCGGATGTGGCCTGGTGAGCCCTTGCCCACTAGCTACTTCGGCCTGATCAAGCGGATGATGGATGCCTGTCCGCGGCTTGAAGTTATCAAGCGATCCGTTTGCATTGAGGGTGCCCGCCGGGCCTTTACCCGCGCGAAGGTGCATTGGGGCAAGCTGGATGCAGAGAAGCTGGTGAAGGACGGGCCGCCGGAGGGCAAGGCGCATCGCTACCCCAAAAATATTACGATGGCATTATGAAGGGCGCTCGTCTCATGACCGATGAATGTACCAAGGATACAAACCTTGAGTAAATGTACCTTTGTCGTTGTTGTAATATATAAAAACGAATTTACTTGCGCTATGTAGCGCTGTTTGATTTAAAATATTACCTTATGTGCGACTGTTTATAGGATTCTGAAAGTAGGCCAGTCGTCGGCTTCCGCCCCCACGTAACTAGTACTGGGGTGTTCCTGGAAAAACCCGGATACTCTTTATACAATTTTTTGGTCCCTTAAGGAGGTATCCGGTGCAGCGAACAAGGCAATCGGACTATGCGGCTTTATAACTTTCACTTAGCCATAGAAGTCTACAATTTTAAATTTCGGTGAAGCCCTTAGAATTCATAGGGCCAAATTGGGGCGCTATATACGCCTAAATTGGACAAGGCCGATTCCTCGCCAAAGCGGAAAAAATCTTTAAGGATTTTAAGACCTCTCGAACAACAACCAGCTCTCGCCGCATCATGCCGGTTAGTTTTCGGCTTTCTCTACTGAGGTGCTCGTCCGGAAGAACCGGGACACAATCGCAGTAGTTCTCCCTGCGCTACCTTAGCCGATATAACGGAATGTAAGGTACCAAAAGAAGGGAGCCAGGCAAACCCAACTATTGACCCAAGACGTGATTCGGAGCTGATGCATATAGTGCCATAAGTTCGGGTGCCGCCTTTGTTGAAAGTGTTCGGACTTGTTTGGCCGCATTATGGGGCACCATAAAAAGCCCCTGGCCAACTGATCGTACCAAGGTGTACGGATGCTATATTAAATAAACATTTGTAAGAAAAATGCGCAATTAGGAAGAGTAAGCTGACGCTATATATTGTCTCCCATTGATGAATAATACGTTTAAGCGTATGTTTACAATGGTTGCATTTAAGCAGAGGTAAATAGGACTATTTAACATGTCCTATCCAAGGGCAGGCTGCATGCAGGTATGTAAAACAGGTATAACGATCGTGAACAGATTCCACCTGGGTATTTCCTTTTGTGCGCAAAGCCTGTTGCCTCCTTGGTTTTCTCTCCTGTGTAAGTCCGACAATCCGGCTCTCCTGAAGAGTCTGCCCTAAAGCAGTGTCCTGAAAGATAAAAAGCTGGGGTTATGAAGGTATGTTGCGGTTATACCGCACTGTTGACTGAGTCACTGCTGCGCCTCCGCCTATGCCCATGGTATTTTGAGTGCGTAATTGTGTACGCGTGGCACGAATGCTGCTTTGCTGGGGCTTGAGCGGAGGCCGGACTGCTAGTCGCGCTCTTGGCGTGCCTGGTGATCCTGCTGCGGGGTGCTCCGGACTCGCTTTATGGTTCTCGATGTTGTCGTCGCCGGATTGGTGGTTTGTCGGAGGAGGCTGCATTGTACTTCCGCCGCGAGGGCTATAGTATGCTCTTCTGTATGGAGAGAGCGGTACATGTTTCCGTTGACTGTTATGACCCCGCGCGTTCCTGGCATCTTGAGCTTGAGGTATGCATAGTGTGGTACCGCATTGAATCTAGCGAATGCAGTTCGTCCAAGCAGTGCGTGATAACCACTACGGAAAGGGACGATATCAAAGATTAACTCTTTGCTTCGGAAGTTATCCGGAGATCCGAAGACCACTTCCAGTGTTATACAGCCCGTGCAGCGGGCCTCTACTCCAGGAATTACACCTTTAAAGGTGGTTTTGGTGGGCTTGATCCTTGAAGGGTCAATGCCCATTTTGCGCACTGTGTTCTGATAAAGCAAGTTCAGGCTGCTGCCGCCGTCCATGAGGACTCGCGTGAGGTGGAATCCGTCGATGATTGGGTCTAGGACCAATGCGGCTGAGCCGCCGTGACGGATGCTAGTAGGGTGATCCTTACGATCAAAGGTGATCGGACAAGCTAACCATGGGTTGAATTTGGGGGCGACTGGCTCCATCGCATAGATGTCCCGTAGTGCTCGCTTTCGTTCCCGCTTGGGAATGTGAGTGGCGTAGATCATGTTGACCGTTTTCACCTGGGGAGGAAATTTCTTCTATCCTCCCGTGTTCGGACGCCTGGGCTCTTCGTCGTCGTCGCTGTGCAGCCCCTTGTCCTTGTTTTCGGCGTTTATTTTACAGGCCTGTTTGAACACCCAACAGTCTCTATTAGTGTGGTTGGCTGGCTTGTCCGGGGTGCTATGAATTTGGCACGAGCATTCCAGTATGCGGTCCAGACTGGACGGTCCTGATTGTTTCTTTTGAACGGCTTCTTCCGCTGACCGGACCTGGAACTGCTGAATCCGGCGTTGACTGCCGTGTCTTCAGTGTTGTCGCTGTTGTTCCATCGTCTGTTGTGCCGCGGCTTGCCGTTATTGTCACGGACATCGGAAGTGCCAGAATGTGGCGTAGTGCTGCTGCGAGCCAACCAGCTATCCTCGCCCACGCAAAAGTGGGTCATTAGCGTCGTGAGGGCCGCCATGGACTTTGGTTTTTCCTGGCCGAGGTGTCGGGCGAGCCACTCGTCACGGATATTATACTTAAAGGCCGCCAGGGCTTCGGCGTCCGGACATTCGACTATTTGGTTCTTTTTAGTTAGGAACCGAGACCAGAATTTCCTGGCTGACTCTCCGGGCTGTTGAGTAATGTGGCTCAAGTCATTAGCGTCCGGTGGTCGCACATATGTGCCCTGGAAGTTGTCGAGGAACGCGTCTTCCAGGTTTTCCCAACTGCCAATGGAATTTGCGGGCAGGCTGTTTAGCCAGTGCCGGGCGGGTCCTTTGAGCTTAAGGGGAAGATACTTGATGGCGTGTAGATCGTCTCCGCGGGCCATGTGAATGTGGAGAAGGAAATCTTTGATCCATACTGCGGGGTCTGTTGTGCCATCGTATGATTCAATGTTTACGGGTTTGAACCCTTCTAGGAATTCATGATCCATCACTTCATCAGTGAAGCAGAGGGGGTGTGCGGCACCTCTGTGTTGGGCGATATGGCTATGCAGTTCGAATTGCTCTGGGTGGGTGTATTCGGCCCGGCCGGACTTGTTGATAGTGTATCCGGCGTGACGGTCATCGTCGCGTGTTAGGGCGCGCCCCCGCGATCCGTAGATCGATCTTGGCTGTCCTGCTTTGTTTTCCAAAGATATCATGCAGGTCTTGCCTATTGCCCCGGGCCGTAGTGTATTGGCGTGGGGGTGCGGGCTGGTGTTCGGGCTGATACGCCGTTTTATCCCGGCCACGAGGTGGCCGGTCAGCCGTGTGTGGCGGTTGAGTCCATATTCCTCGGCTGCCAGGACTTCAGTCCATCTATCTGTGAGCAGGTCTTGATCAGTTTGGAGTTGTTGCTGCTTCTTTTTCAGGCTCCTCGCAGTGGCCATAAGCCGACGCTTGAAGCGCTCCTGCTCGACGAGATCCTCAGGCACGCCGAACTCGTCGTTGCCGAGGCTGATCTCATCTTCGGAGGGGGGCATGTAGCTGTCCTCCTCCGGATATCCGTCCGTTACTGTTAAATGCAGGCTGACCTGCCCGTCTTCCTGCTCGGCATGTTCGAAGGCAGGCTGATCAGGGTTGTATTCCTCTTCGGCACCATCCAGATTGTTTTTGTCTCCTGGGCCGGTATTGTTGTGGCGGGGCTTGGAGCGGCGCCGACGACGCCCATGCTTTGCTTTTCTCCCTGAGGAGTTATCCTCCGTTGCCTCATCACCGTTGGTTTCCTTCGGAGTGTCCACCATATATATATCGTATGAGGAGGTAGCTGTCCACCGCCCCGTGCGCAGTGGTTCCTGTTCTTCTCCTGCATCGTGGTCCATA
The DNA here is from genome assembly GCA_021605145.1 of Aegilops bicornis. NCBI lineage: Eukaryota > Viridiplantae > Streptophyta > Magnoliopsida > Poales > Poaceae > Aegilops > Aegilops bicornis. The sequence goes on from CM038674.1 coordinate 646,023,129, forward strand.
ACATCGACGTCTTCGAATCGAAATCAAGCACGTCGGTTAGATCATCGACCGTGGCAATGAAGTGGGTGGTGGGTGGGCCACGAATTCCTTCGTCGCCTGCTTCCCACTCGAGCCGGACATAGTTCGGTCGAGAGTCTCCTGACAAAGAGAGAGACTTTAACGAGTTCAGCACGTCGCCAAAGGGCAAGTGCTGGAAGATATCCGCGGCGGTGAAACTCCATTACAGGGGCCCAACCAGGTTCGGTGGGCTCAGGAGAGCGCGGAGTGGAACCTACAGCCGTATTCGAGTCCGGGGGTCCGGTGTCACAGGCTTCTTTGGGGGCGAGGCCTGTGTTCGGCTCTACCGCCGATGAGTGTGCGGCCTGCGGGACGGGGTCCATCCCTCCGTCCTTAGGCAACGCGGTCTGCTCCGGATTTAGGTCCGGATCTGCCGCAGGGATGACATCCCGAGCATTGTCCGACAGCAGGTCTAAGCCGTGCTCATCATGACCGTCGGGCGCTCCTGGCAAAGGCCCGAGTCCGTTGAAGATCAAGTCTCTGCAGATTTCAGCCGTGTAGTTCAGGTTTTCGAACCTGATCTGGTGGCCCCTGGCGTAGCTGTCGATCTGCTCCAGATGGCCAAGCGGATTGGCCCGCAGTGCGAAGCCGCCGAACACGAAGATCTGTCCGGGGAGAAAAGTCTCACCCTGGATCGTGTTGTTGACGATGATTGAAGGAGCCATCGAGCCTTGCAGCTGCAACATAGAGGAGCTCTCAATGAAAGCACCAATGTCGGTGTCAAAACCGGCGGGTCCCGGGTAGGGGGTCCCGATCTGTGCGTCTTAGGTTGATGGTAACAGAAAGCAAGGGACACAATGTTTACCCAGGTTTGGGCCCTCTCGATGGAGGTAAAACCCTACTTCCTGCTTGATTAATATTGATGATATGAGTAGTACAAGAGTAGATCTACCACGAGATCTTAGAGGCTAAACCCTAGAAGCTAGCCTGTGATGGTTATGGTTGTGATCGTGATTGGCCTTCTAAGGACCATCCTCTCCGGTTTATATAGACACCGGAGAGGGCTAGGGTTTACATGGAGTCGGTTACAAGGAAGGAAATATATTATCCAGATTGCCAAGCTTGTCTTCCACGCAAAGGAGAGTCTCATCCGGACACGGGATGGAATCTTGAGTCTTCTATTTCACGCTCCAATAGTCCGGACAAAGTATATAGTCCGGCTGTCCGGATACCCCCTAATCCTGGACTCCCTCAGCGGGGTTGGCATGAGTGATAACCCACAAGTACAGGGAATCGCAACAGCTTTCGAGGGTAGAGTATTCAACCCAAATTTATTGATTCGACACAAGGGGAGCCAAAGAATATTCTTGAGTATTAGCAGTTGAGTTGTCAATTCAACCACACCTAGATAACTTAGTATCTGCAACAAAGTGTTTAGTAGCAAAAGTAGTATGATAATAATGGTAACAGTAACAAAAGTAAAGATAAATGTTTTTGGGTTTTGTAGTAGTTGTAGGAGTAGCAACGGAAAAGTAAATAAGCGAAGAACAATATATGAAAAGCTCGTAGGCAATGGATCAGTGATGGATAATTATGTCGAATGCAATTCCTCATGCAATAGCTATAACATAGGGTGATATAGAACTAGCTCCAATTTATCAATATAATGTAGGCATGTATTCCGTAAATAGTCATACGTGCTTATGGAAAAGAACTTGTATGACATCTTTTGTCCTACCTTCCCGTGGCAGCGGGGTCCTTACGGAAACTAAGGGATATTAAGGCCTCCTTTTAATAGAGAACCGGACCAAAGCATTAACACATAGTGAATACATGAACTCCTCAAACAACGGTCATCACCGAGAAGTGTCCCGATTATTGTCACTTCGGGGTTGTCGGATCATAACACATAATAGGTGACTATAGACTTGCAAGATAGGATCAAGAACACAGATATATTCATGGAAACATAATAGGTTCAGATCTGAATTCCATGGCACTCAGGCCCTAGTGACAAGTATTAAGCATAGCAAAGTCATAGCAACATCAATCTCAGAACATAGTAGATACTAGGGATCAAACCCTAACAAAACTAACTTGATTACATGGTGAATCTCATCCAACCCATCACCGTCCAGCAAGCCTATGATGGAATTACTCACACACGGCGGTGAGCATCATGAAATTGGTGATGGAGGATGGTTGATGATGACGACGGCGACGAATCCCCTCCCCGGAGCCCCGAACGGACTCCAGATCAGCCCTCCCGAGAGAGATTAGGGCTTGGCGGCGGCTCCGTGTCGTGAAACGTGATGAAACTTTCTCTCTGGTTTTTTTCTCCCCAAGACGGAATATATGGAGTTGGAGTTGAGGTCGGAGGAGGTCCAGGGCCCACGAGATAGGGGCGCCCACCGAGGGGCTGTCTCGTGGACAGGCCCCCGGCCCTGATGTATTTCTTTCGCCCAGTATTTTTTATAAATTCCAAAAAGTGCCTCCGCTAATTTCCAGGTCATTCCGAGAACTTTTCTTTTCTACACATAAAACAACATCATGGTAGTTCTGCTGAAAACAGCGTCAGTCCGGGTTAGCTTCATTCAAATCATTCAAGTTAGAGTCCAAAAGAAGGACAAAAGTGTTTGGAAAAGTAGATACGTTGGAGACGTATCAACTCCCCCGAGCTTAAACCTTTGCTTGTCCTCAAGCAATTCAGTTGATAAACTGAAAGTGAAAAAGAAAAACTTTTAAAAACTCTGTTGCTCTTGTTGTTGTAAACATGAAAAGCCAGCATTCAAGTTCCAGCAAATATTATGAACTAAACATACTCACAATAACACATAGGTCTCACAATTACTCATATCAATAACATAATCAGCTAGCGAGCCATAATAATAAAACTCGGATGACAACACTTTCTCAAAATAATCATAACATGATATAACAAAATGGTATTTCGCTAGCCCTTTCTGAGACCGCAAAACATAAATGTAGATCACCTTTAAAGATCAAGGACTGACTAAACATTGTAATTCATGGTAAAAGAGATCCAGTCAAGTCATACCCAATATAAACCAATAGTAATGAATGCAAACGACAAGCAGGTGCTCTCCAATGGGTGCTCTTTAATAAGAAGGGATGATGACTCAACATAAAAGTAAATAGATAGGCCCTTCGCAGAGGGAAGCAGGGATTTGTAGAGGTGCCAGAGCTCGATTTTAAAATAGAGATTGAATAACATTTTGAGCGGCATACTTTCGCTGTCAATGTAACAACTATGAAATGGCTGTATCTTCCATACTGGATGCATTATAGGCAGTTCCCAAACAGAATGGTAAAGGTTTATACTCCCCTCCTCCACAAGCATCAATCCATGGCTTGCTCTAAACAACGAGTGCCTCCAACATTCAACGGGTCCCAGGGGAAGTTTTGTTTGCAATTATTTTGATTTAGTTTTGATCTTTTTGGATCATGGGACTGGGCATCCCGGTTACTGGCCCTTTCTCGTGAATGAGGAGTGGAGTCCACTCCTCTTGAGAATAACCCACCTAGCATGGAAGATATAGGCAGCCCTAGTTGTACATGAGCTGCTCGAGTATACAAAACAGAATTTCATTTGAAGGTTTGGAGTTTGGCACATACAAATTTACTTGCAACGGCAGGTAGATACCGCATATAGGAAGGTATAGTGGACTCATATGGAACGACTTTGGGGTTTAAGGAGTTTGGATGCACAAGCAGTATTCCCGCTTAGTACAAGTGAAGGCTAGCAAAAGACTGGGGAGCGACCAACTGGGAGAGCGACAACAGTCGTAAACATGCATTAAAATTAATTTACACCGACAACAAGCATGAGTAGGATATAATCTACCATGAACATAAATATCATGAAGGCTATGTTGATTTGATTCAACTACATGTGTGAACATGTGCCAAGTCTAGTCACTCAATTCATTCAAAGGAGGATACCATCCCATCATACCATATCATAATCATTCTAATAGCATGTTGGCACGCAAGGTAAATCATTATAACTCAAAGCTGATCAAGCATGGCACAAGTAACTATAATCTCTAAATGTCATTGCAAATATGTTTACTTCATAATAGCTGACTCATGAACGATGAACTCATCATATTTACAAAAACAAAAGAGGTCGAGTTCATACCAGCTTTTCTCATCCCAATAAGTTCATCATATATCGTCATTATTGCCTTTCACTCGCACGACCGAAGGATGTGTATAATAATAAGAGTGCACATGCATTGGACTAAGCTGGGATCTGCAAGCATTCAACTCAAGAGAGAAGACAGGGTAATATAGGCTCTAAGTTAAATAAACATTCATGCATATAAGAGCCACTAAGCCTTTTCAATATGGTCTTCTCGACCCCTAAAAGAAAGAAAAGAAAATAAAACTATTTACACGGGAAAGCACCCAACAAGTAAGAATAAGAACTAGAAATATTTTTGGATTTTCATTTTAATTTATACTGCAAGCATGAAAATTAAACTAACTATTTTTTTTTGGTTTTTCTTAAGGTTTATCAAACACACAAGAAGAAAACTAGAAAAATAAATTTAAACTAACATGGATAATACAATGAAAGAGTATGAGCACCGACGACTAGTGTGTGAACATGAATGTAAATTCGGTGAGAAATACATACTCCCCCAAGCTTAGGCTTTTGGCCTAAGTTGGTCTAGTACCAAGAACCGCCTGGGTGATATCCATAAGTAAAGCTGGGGTTGTACTGAGATGCGGAGGCGATCGCCTCCTGAGCGGCAGCGTGTTGGCGAGCTGCCTCCATTCCTCTCTCATACTCGGTTGCTTCTTCCCTGGTGACAACGTATCTTACTCTTGCCTGATAATCAAAAAGGTAGGGGGCAGGAAGAGTAACAGGGACGACGTTGCGTCTATCATAGATTAGTCGATAATGGAGGAATTGTTCATTCCTCTCAAGAAAATGATGACTGAACATAGCTTCTTTATCCAAATAAACAGGAGGTAAAATCATATCCCCTCTCATGAGCTATATTAAGAAAGTTAGCTACACGGGTTGCATAAATTCCTCCAAATAAATCTCCCTTTCTACTATTAATTTGCAACCTACGTGCAACTATTGCCCCCAAGTTATAACCTTTATAACCTAACACAGCACTCTTGAGGACAGAAAGATCAGGAGCACACATGTGGCATACCTCGTCCTTACCGTTAATGCATCTACCAATAAAGAGAGCAAAGTAATGTATAGCAGGAAAATGAATGCTCCCTATGGTAGCTTGTGCTACGTCCGTAGATTCTCCCATAGTAATACTAGCAAGAAAATCTCTAAATTCAGATTTGGGAGGATCATTAATATTACCCCACTGCGGCAGTTTGCAAGAAGTTGTGAAATCCTCTAAATCCATGGTATACGATGTATCATAAATATTAAACATGACACTAGGAGAATTACGCGAACAGTTATATCTAAACCTCCGCACAAAAGAATCAGTCAACTGATAGTACTGCGGACACTTATCTTGTAAGAAGTCCTCCAGCTCGGCGTTACGCACATATGCGTCAAATTCCTCCTTGAAGCCTGCTTCGACCATAAAATCATCGGATGGCCACTCACAAGCCCGTACGTTTGCGTCCCTCGGCAATTCAACATCTTGCTCACGTATAGCAATCCTTGGGCCTTTCTTTGTCGAGGAGCCTCCTTGGTACATTCTTCTAAGCATATTTCTTTTTCTGAAAATTTCTGAAATTTTAGTAACTTCAAAATAAAAGTGCATAAAACTAAACAAGATTGATAGCAACTACTCCTACAAGTGCCCAAAGCCTATACCATGCATTGGAATTGCTTGGGACCTCAAAAATTTAACATGCAAGCTCAAGAACATGATCACCTATGCAGCAAAAATTTGCAATGAATAAAGAACTAGAACAAAAACTAATTGGACCAATGGAGGAGTCACATACCAAGCAACAATCTCCCAAAGCAGTTTTGTGAATGGAGCTTTGAGCAAGGAGATCGAAAATCACAGCAAAAGTGGCTGGAACTCGTGCTTGAGTTGGTTTTTCGGGTTTGTGTGAGACAGAGGAAGAAGATGGGTGCAGGAATAAGTGGAGGGGAGCCACCAGGGGCCCACGAGGCAGGGGCGCGCCCTCCTCTCTCGTGGCCTGGTGCTTGGCCCTGCTGCGGTGTTTTCAGTGCCTAAAATCCTCAAATATTCCAGAAAAAATCATACTAGATTTGCAAGGCATTTGGAGCAATTTTATTTTTGGGCTATTTTTAATGCACGGATAATTCAGAAAACAGACGGATAATACTATTTTTGCTTTATTTTATCTAAATAACAGAAAGTAAAAAGAGGGTACAGAAGGTTGTGCCTTCTAGTTTCATCCATCTCGTGATCATCAAAATGAACCCACTAACAAGGTTGATCAAGTCTTGTTAACAAACTCATTCCGAATAACACGGAACCGGAGAAATTTTGAATAACATTAAGTTACCACAACGGGGATATGAAAATCCCCAACAATAAGAATATCATACTATTTCTTGACAGTAGGGAGAGGAAATTCAAAACCTCCAAAAATGATAGTTGGAACTTTTTCAATATAATTGATGTTAAGAACTTGAGATTGTTTCCTCGGAAAGTGTACCGTATGCTCATTACCATTAACATGAAAAGTGACATTGCCTTTGTTGCAATCATAACGGCCCCTACAGTATTAAGAAAATGTCTACCAAGGATAATAGACATATTATCATCCTCAGGAATATCAAGAATAACAAAGTCCGTTAAGATAGTGACATTTGCCACTACAACAGGCACATCCTCACAAATACCGATAGGTATAGCAGTTGATTTATCAGCCATTTGCAAAGATATTTCAGTAGGTGTCAACTTATTCAATTCAAGTCTACGATATAAAGAGAGAGGCATAACACTAACACTGGCTCCAAGATCACATAAAGAAGTTCTAACATAATTTTTTTAATAGAGCATGGTATAGTTGGAACACCCGGATCTCCAAGTTTCTTCGGTACTCCACATTTCAAAGTGTAATTAGCAAGCATGGTGGAAATTTCAGCTTCCGGTATCTTTCTTTTATTTGTGATGATATCCTTCATATACTTAGCATAAGGATTTACTTTAAGCATATCAGTTAAGCGCATACGTAAGAAAATAGGTCTAATCATTTCAGCAAAGCGCTCAAAATCCTCATCATCCTTTGACTTGGATGGTTCAAGAGGAAAGGGCATGGGTTTCTGAACCCATGGTTCTCTTTCTTTACTGTGCTTCCTAGCAACAAAATCTCTCTTATCATAACGTTGATTCTTTGATTGTGGGTTATCAAGATCAACAGGAGGTTCAATCTCTACATCATTATCATTGCTAGATTGATCATCAACATGAACATTATCATTAACATTATCACTAGGTTCATGTTCATCACCTGATTGAGTTTCAGCATCAGAAATAGAAATATTATTGGGATTCTCGTGTGTGTCTACAGTAGGTTCACTAGAAGCGTGCAAAGTTTTATCGTTTTTCTTCTTCTTCTTTTTAGCAGAACTAGGTGCCTCTAAATTATTTCTCTGAGAATCTTGCTCGATTCTCTTAGGGTGGCCTTCAGGGTACAAAGGTTCCTGAGTCATTCTACCAGTTCTAGTAGCCACTTTAACAGCAAAGTCATTTTTATTATTCAATTCATCAAGCAAATAATTTTGAGCTTTAAGTACTTGCTCAGCTTGAGTAGCAAACCATAGAAGCATATTTGTTAACGTGGTGAAGTTCATCTTTAACTCTAGCCAGATTATCACCTCTGGCGTCCTATCTCGAAAGCATTATTCTTTAACTCTCTACCAACATAAGCATTGAAACTTTCTTGCCTAGCCATAAAGTCATCAAATTCATCTAAGCATGGGCTATGAAATTTAGTAGAGGGTATTTCAACTTTATCATATCTATAGAGAGAATTTACCTTTACTACACGTGTCGGGTTATCAAGACAATGTGGTTCTTCAGCGGTAAATTAAGACCATGTATTTCTTCAATAGGAGGTAAATTCTTAACATCTTCAGCTTTAATACCTTTTTCTTTCATTGATTTCTTTGCCTCTTGCATATCTTCAGACTAAGAAATAAAACACCTCTTCTTCTTGAATTGGGTTTAGGAATAGACTCAGGAGTTGGCTCAATTGGTTCATGAATTACTTCAGGAACTGGCTCAGGAAGAGTCCAATTATCTTCATTAGTCAACATATTATTCAATAATATTTCAGCTTCGTCGGCTGTTCTTTCCCTGAAAACACAACCAGCACAAATATCCAGGTGGTCCTTGGAAGCATCGGTTAGTCCATTATAAAAGATATCAAGTATTTCATTTTTCTTAACAGGATGATCAGGCAAAGCATAAAGTAACCGGAGAAGCCTCCCCAAGCTTGTGGGAGACTCTCTTCTTTGATTTGCACAAAATTATATATTTCCCATAAGGCAGCCTGTTTCTTATGAGCAGGGAAATATTTAGCAGAGAAGTAATAGATCATATCCTGGGGACTACGCACACAACCAGGAGCAATAGAATTATACCAAGTCTTAGCATCACCCTTTCATGAGAATGGAAATATCTTAAGGATATATAAATAGCGAGACTTCTCATCATGAGTAAATAGGGTGGCTATATCATTCAACTTGGTAAGATGTGCCACAACAGGTTCAGATTCAAGGCCATAAAAGGATCGATTCAACTAAAGTAATAATATCAGGATCGACATAGAATTCATAGTCCTTATCAGTAACACAAATAGGTGAAGTAGCAAAGCAGTATCGGGTTTCATTCTAGCATTAAGAGACTGCTGCTTCCATTTAGCTAATAATTTCTTAAGATCATTCCTATCATTGAAGGCAAGGATATCCAAAGCAGCTTTTTCATGCATAACATAACACTTAGGAAGAACAGGTAAAACATAATCATTGGGGGAACCTTCATCATCACTATCATCAGTAATAGGATCTTCAGTAATTTCATCCCCTCTAACTCTAGCAAGTTGTTCATCTAGAAATTCACCTAATGGCAAAGTAGTATTACGCAGAAAAGTAGTTTCATCATGCATAGCATAAGTGGCATCATCGATAACATGCGACATATCAGAATTCATAGCAGTAGCAGGTTTAGGTGTCGCAAGCTTATTAATAACGGAAGGAGAATCTAGTGCAGAGCTAGATGGCAGTTCCTTACCTCCCCTCGTAGTTGAGGCATAAATCATGGTCTTAGCATCTTTCAAGTTCTTCATAGTGATCAACAGATATAAATCCCAAGTGACTCAGGGAATAGAGCTATGCTCCCCGGCAACGGCACCAGAAATTGGTCTTGATAACCCACAAGTATAGGAAATCGCAACAACTTTCGAGGGTAGAGTATTCAACCCAAATTTATTGATTCGACACAAGGGGAGCCAAAGAATATTCTTGAGTATTAGCAGTTGAGTTGTCAATTCAACCACACCTAGATAACTTAGTATGTGCAGCAAAGTGTTTAGTAGCAAAAGTAGTATGATAATAATGGTAACAGTAACAAAAGTAAAGATAAATGTTTTTGGGTTTTTGTAGTAGTTGTAACAGTAGCAACGGAAAAGTAAATAAGCGAAGAACAATATATGAAAAGCTCGTAGGCAATGGATCAGTGATGGATAATTATGCCGGATGCGATTCCTCATGCAATAGCTATAACATAGGGTGATATAGAACTTGCTCCAATTCATCAATATAATGTAGGCATGTATTCCGTAAATAGTCATACGTGCTTATGGAAAAGAACTTGTATGACATCTTTTGTCCGACCCTCCCGTGGCAGCGGGGTCCTTACGGAAACTAAGGGATATTAAGGCCTCCTTTTAATAGAGAACCGGACCAAAGCATTAACACATAGTGAATACATGAACTCCTCAAACTACGGTCATCACCGAGAAGTGTCCCGATTATTGTCACTTCGGGGTTGTCGGATCATAACACATAATAGGTGACTATAGACTTGCAAGATAGGATCAAGAACACACATATATTCATGGAAACATAAAAGGTTCAGATCTGAATTCATGGCACTCGGGCCCTAGTGACAAGCATTAAGCATAGCAAAGTCATAGCAACATCAATCTCAGAACATAGTGGATACTAGGGATCAAACCCTAACAAAACTAACTTGATTACATGGTGAATCTCATCCAACCCATCACCGTCCAGCAAGCCTACGATGGAATTACTCACACACGGCGGTGAGCATCATGAAATTGGTGATGGAGGATGGTTGATGATGACGACGGCGAATCCCCCTCTCCGGAGCCCCGAACGGACTCCAGATCAGCCCTCCTGAGAGAGATTAGGGCTTGGCGGCGGCTCCGTGTCGTGAAACGCGATGAAACTTTCTCTCTGATTTTTTTCTCCCCGAGACGGAATATATGGAGTTGGAGTTGAGGTCGGAGGAGGTCCAGGGGGCCCACGAGATAGGGGGCGCACCCCCTGTCTCGTGGACAGGCCCTGGGCCCCCTGATGTATTTCTTTCACCCAGTATTTTTTATAAATTCCAAAATGTGCCTCCGTTGATTTCTAGGTCATTCCGAGAACTTTTCTTTCTACACATAAAACAACATCATGGTAGTTCTGCTGAAAACAGCGTCAGTCCGGGTTAGTTTCATTCAAATCATGCAAGTTAGAGTCCAAAACAAGGACAAAATAGTTTTGAAAAGTAGATACGTTGGAGACGTATCAATGAGCGAGCGTGGGACGCAAGACATACCCATGTTCGGGGCTCTCCGAAGAGATAACACCCCTAGTCCTGCCGAGTGTGGTTGATAAGCAATAGTACAAGGTTGCTCCTAGAGCTGCATGGAGGAAGAAGGAATACTGGCCAAGGCTTAGGCTGCTCCTTCTCCCTAGGTGTGCTCTACTGATCAATGGCTAGTTCCTGTGTGCTTACTGCTTCTCTATGCTTGCTTGCCCGTATACGCGAGGGCTCCTGGGGGGTTTTATAGGCCAACCCCCAGGGGTACAATGGTAATGTTACAGGGCCGTAGGGCCATGTGGTCAGCGTCTGGGGACCCGGGCTGGGATCCGCCAAGGGCCCGTGGTTTGGCCGGTTCCCCTAGGCGAGGGCTCTTGTCGATCGTTAGGGAGTGGCCGAGTCGAGTCGGGTACAGTGGCACTCCGTCAGGTCACCGCTTGCTGGCGTCAGCAGTGATGACGGGGGCACTGTTGCCACGCCGGCCTTGGTTAGTGGGCAGGTGAGGGGCACTGTTGCCACGCTCCGGCTGACCAAAGGCATGGGCGGGGCACTATTGCCTCGGTCAACGGTGGATGAAGACTCGTCCCATCGTACGGCCTGGATGGGACGGGAGCTGACCCGTGGCTGTGTTGAGGAACACGCCAAGGGTGGAGCTGGCTTGTTGGGGAAGTCTTGGTCGTGCCGGGTTCGGCTGTCTTGTACTGGTTGTTGAGGCTGAGTCGAGGGACTTGGCCGGGTTGGAGAGTTCGGCCGGGTCGAGGGGCCTGGCTGGGTCGAGCGACCCGGCCAAGCGTGGGCCGGCTTGAGGGGTGATGCTGGCCTTGTTGTTTTTGAAAAGGATCCGGGTTCCGTTGCCTGCCCGGGGTTCATCCCCCTGACAGTAGTCCCTGATACGTCTCCAACTTATCTATAATTTATGAAGTATTCATGCTATTATATTATCCATCGTAGATGTTTTATATGCATTTATATGCTATTTTATATGATTTTTTGGACTAACCTATTAACCTAGAGCCCAGTGCCAGTTTCTGTTTTTCCCTTGTTTTTGAGTTTTACAGAAAAGGAATACCAAACAGAGTCCAATTGACGTGCCAGTTTTTGATGATTTTTTATGGACCAAAAGAAGCCCCTCGAGTAAAAGAGTTGGGCCAGAAAAGTCTTGGGCTGTCCACGAGGGTGGGGGGCACGCCCAACCCCCTGGGCGTGCGCCCCTATCTCGTGGATGATTCGGAGACCCCCCTGACGTCAGACCGACGCCAAAAATTCCTATAAATACAGAAACATCCAGAAAATAACCTAGATCGGAAGTTCTGCCGCCGCAAGCCTCTATAGCCACGAGAAATCAATCTAGGCCCTCTCTGGCACCCTGCCGAAGGGGGCCATCATCACCGGAGGCCATGGAGGAGGATCCTAGAGAGGCCATCATCGCCATGAAGGCCAAGGACCAGAGGGAGAACCTCTCCCCATCCAGGGGGGAGGCCATGGAGGAGGAAGCACAAGGGGAGGACCTCTCCTCCTCTCTCTCGGTGGTCTTGGGAGTGCCATCGGGATAGGGATGGCAATGGGTCGGGTTTGGGGCAGGTGGAGATGGTCCAAATCCAGCCCATGACCCATCTTCCTACACTCTTCCCATCCACCAAATTATCCACGGGCACAAAATGTGCCCATGCGCAAACCCGCTGGATACCCACATACCTAGCTCCATGGGATAGAAAAGTCAGCATGAAGCCTTCCCAAAGATCAAATTAACTCATCATCATTCACTCACAAATGACAACATAAACTACATGCATAAGTACGCAACAAGTAATATGATGAGTCCTTAAGTGTGACATACCAGAGGTTGATTCTGCAGCATATAGCTTATGCCACCAGTTGCATATTGCCTGCCATTTCCCATTGATTCGCTCTTTCTACTGCCACAGGCATATCTCCCCACATGTCATACGGGTATCCATTGGATATCCATGGAGCACAAACTATAACCGTGCCCAACCCGGCTGTTCGTGGGTATCCACATCCACGGACCCATGGGTAGAAATGCGCTCCATACCCTTGCCCAACCGGGTCGGGTATCTATGGGTATCCAGATCCATGGATAAAATTGCCATCCCTACATCGAGAGGGGAATCATCGCCGCGGCGATCGTCTTCATCAACATCACCATCATCATCACCATGCTCATCTCTTTTACGCGGTCCACTCTCCCGCACCCCTCTGTAATCCCTACTTGGACATAGTGCTTTATGCCACATATTATGATCCAATGATGTGTTGCCATCCTATGATGTTTTGAGTAGATATCTTTTGTCTTTTGTTTGATTGATGATCTAGATTGGTACGAGTTGTATGTTTTATTTTGGTGTACTCCTATTGTGCCCTCCGTGTCGCGCAAGCGTGAGGGATTCCCGCTGTAGGGTGTTGCAATACGTTCATGATTCGCTTATAGTGGGTTGCTTGAGTGAAAGAAGCATAAACCCGAGTAAGGGGGTTGTGGCGTATGGGATAAAGGGGACTTGATGCTTTAATGCTATGGTTGGGTTTTACCTTAATGATCTTTAGTAGTTGCGGATGCTTGCTAGAGTTCCAATAATAAGTGCATATGATCCAAGAAGAGAAAGTATGTTAGCTTATGCCTCTCCCTCATATGAAATTGCAATGACGACTACCGGTCTTGTTAACAATTGCCTAGGATAATTTCGCACACCGATCCATCATTATTCCACACTCTCTATTTATAATATTTAGTAATATATTCTAACTTTATGATAACAGCACCTACTTTATATTTTAGCTCTCCGATATCATGCAATGTTATCCTCTTCAAACCCACAACTAGTTTTATTTCTCATATCTAGTTGGAAGCAAACATTCGGTGTATGTAGAGTCGTATCAGTGGCAGATAGGACTTGAGAGAATATTGATCTTACCTTTAGCTCCTTGTGGGTTCGACACTCCATGCTTATCACTTCCACCTTGGTTATTGCTACGATTATTCCCTGCACTTGGGGATTATCAAGCTCTTTTCTGGCGCCGTTGCCGGGGAGCAATAGCGTGGGGTTGATATTCTCATGTGTGCTTGTTTGCTTTCTTCACTAAGTAGATTTACTTTTTCCTTTTTGTTTCTGTTTAGTTGTGGGTGAAACATACAAAAAAAATTAAAGAATGAAAATACAAAAAAATTTACTTGCCTCTCATGCCTAAAAAAGTTTTTCAAAGAGAGAAGTGATTGGAAAGTTATGCATTGAAGAAGTGAGGGTCGACCTTGAGCACTTGTGTTCATGCTCACGGAAACAATGTAGAATTTTGCATGGAAGTTTCTCTGTAAATAATTATCCCCTTGTATATACCCATTGTATTATAAAAATAATGTGCCAAGCTTTGGTTTTAGGATGATTAGATTGCTTGTTTACTATGTGCAGAACAAAAATAGAAACTTTGGTTGAAGCGCGTGATTTTACATTTTTTACTGGAAGGTCAAATGGGTCTGAATTTTTTTTCATATTACTTATGTACAAAATTTTCAAATTTTCATATTTATTTCATAATTTTGGGAGTTACAGAAGTTTACTAGAATTCCAGATTACTACAGACTGTCCTGTTTTTGACACATTCTGTTTTTCGCGTGTTATTTGCTTATTTTGATGAATCTATGGCTAGTATAGGGGGGTACGAACCATAGAGAAGTTGTAATAAAGTAGGTTTAACACCAATATAAATAAAGAATGATTTCATTACAGTACCTTAAAGTGGTAGTTTGCTTTATTACACTAACGGATCTCACAATGTTTTTGTTAAAGTTTTGTGTGGATGAAGTGTTCTAAGATCGAGGAGCTATCAATATGAGAAGAATAAAGACAGGCAAGATTTCAAGCTTGGGGATGCCCAAGGCACCCCAAGTAAATATTTCAAAGGATAATCAAGCATCTAAGCTTGGGGATGCCCCGGTTGGCATCCCATCTTTCTTCTTGAACAAATATCGGTATACCTTGGTTTTTGTTTTGTTCACATGATTTCTGTCCTTTGTGTTTTTGTTTTTTTCCTTTAAGAACCATGCTAGTACGAGTTAGACCTTCACTGATTTATAGGATACTTCATGTGCTTCACTTATATCTTTTAAGTATGATCTTATAGAATTGCTCCTTGTGCTTCACTTAAATATTTTGAGTATGGTTTTATAGAATGATTCGTGTGCTTCACTTACATATTCTGAGCTTGGATATTGGTTAGCCTATATTAATTGCAGAATTCTCCATGAACTTCACTTATATCTTTTGGAGTATGAATAATACTATCATCTAAAGTGGGTTTGGAAGAGTGTCTACTTTAGGAATTAGTGATCCCACTATTCCGAATGAGAAGAATTTTGCTTATGTGGAGAGTAGAAAAATGTCTATGCTTGTAGATCATGAAAATAATGCTTTATGTGATGGTTATATTGTTGAATTCATTCGTGATGCTACTGAAAATTATTATGAGGGAGTAATTTATGCTTGTAGGAGTTGCAATAATACCAAGTTTCCTCTCTATGTGCTTAAAGTTTTGAAGTTATACTTGTTTTGCCTTCCTATGCTAGTTGATTCTTGTTCCTATAAATTATGTTCTCACAAAATCCCTAGGCATAGGAAGTGGGTTAGATTTAAATGTGCTAGTCATATTCTTCATGATGCTCTATCTATGCGCTAGGGCGCCAGTGCTTCATTTATTTATGCTCAGGGTCTACGCCTGGCTTTGTACAGAGGGTTACATGCCTTGCCGGCAAGGCTCGTACAAAGGTGGCTTGCCGGGAGGCCGGCAGCCAGCATATATGGGTAAAACTTGCGAAGATGCTCGATGTTCCAGGAGTTGCTCACTGGAACACCATCTTCGGTCTCCAGGCGGACTGCGTCGGGCCTGGTGACTCGTGTTACCCGATAAGGGTCTTCCCACTTCGGCGTCAACTTTTCGGAATTCTTGGCCGACTGAACGTGTCGAAGAACAAGGTCGCCTTCCTGAAAGCTGCGGGCTTGAACCTTGCGGCTATGGTAGCGGCGCAAGGCTTGCTGGTAGCATGCTGCTCTCACAGCCGCCCGGAGACGATCTTCCTCAAGGAACGTTGCGTCATCTTGCCACGATCGGTCTTGCTCAAGCTCATCATAAGCGAGCACTCGAGGTGACCCGTATATGAGTTACGTGGGGAGAATCGCTTCGGCCCGTTGACCGAAGCAAAGGGTGTCTGGCCGGTGGCTCGATTTGGCGTCTTTCTGATCGACCAAAGAACCGCCGGCAACTCATCAATCCTGCGCCTTCCACTCTTGCGCAGCCTGTCAAAAGTCTTCATTCTTAAGCCTCACAGAACTTCAGCATTTGCTCTCTCTGCTTGGCCGTTGATCCGTGGGTGTGCCATGTAGGCAAAACAGACCTTGCCGCCGAGATCATCAATGTACTGCCTGAAGGCGTGGCTTGTGAACTATGTGCCGTTATGGGTGATGATCCTGTTGGGTACACCGAAACGGCAAACTAGCCCTTTGAAGAATTTGATGGCTGACTGCGTTATCACCTTCCTCACTGCTTCCACCTCTGGCCACTTTGTGGACTTGTCGATTGCAACGTACAAGTACTCAAAGCCCCCGACGGCACGAGGGAAAGGGCCCAATATGTCGAGCCCCCAGACCGAGAAGGGCCAGGAGAGAGGGATGGTTTGAAGGGCTTGAGCTGGTTGATGAAGCTTCTTCGAATGGAACTGGCATGCTTCACACTTGGTTACCAGTGCCGTCGCATCCTGGAGGGCAGTGGGCAGAAGAAACCTTGTCGGAAAGCCTTGCCGGTAAGATCCCTTGACCCTATGTGGGAGCCACATATGCCTCCATGTATCTCCGCCAACAGCTCCAGTCCTTCCTCCTGGGAGATGCACTTCAATTTCACCCCATTCGGCGTTTTTCTGTACAAGACGTTGTCAATGAATTGGTACAGAGCAGACCGGCGGGCTACTCTCTCTGCCTCTTCCATTTGGAGGAATCGGACGGTGTGCTGCGCCCATGCCGGAGCCTGTGGCTCGACGGAAAGGACCAAAGGCATCTCATCTGCCACGGGAGCAGCTGTCTCTACGGCCATGGCTTGAGGCCCTGCCGGAGTCGGTCGCCCCGCGGTAGGATCGACATCCACGGCAACATCTCCGCCAGCGGCTTCGGGTAGCTCAGTGGGGAAGTACTTTCCGGGGCCTAGCTTCCTCCGCTTGTTCTGCCCGGTTGATGGTTTGACGGATGGTTGAGTTAACTGAAGCACAAAAGTACTTGGTTCCACAGGTAGCTTGAGGGCAGCAAGCTTTGACAAGTAATCGGCAATGTCGTTCTCCGCCCGAGGGACATGCTCTGCTTGTATACCGTCAAAGCGCTCTTCCAGTTTCCTCACTTCATCCACGTAAGCTTCCATCAACGGGCTTTGATAATCTTTGTTGATCTACCTGACGACGAGTTGCGAATCACCCCTGACGATGAGCTTCTTGATCCGAGGTCCGGTGCGATCCTGAGACCGGCAAGCAAGCCCTCGTACTCGGCAGTGTTGTTAGTTGACATCTCCCGGGGGAAGTGCATTTGGATGACATACTTGAGGTGCTCTCCGGTGGGCGCGACAAGCAGCACACCAGCACCGGCGCCTTGCAGCGAAAAAGCCCCATCAAAGTACATGATCCAGTTGCGGCTCGTTTCCTTGCCGGGGAGAGTGGTCTCCTGTACCTCTTCGTCGGGCGTCGGGGTCCATTCTGCAACGAACTCTGCCAAGACTCTGCTCTGAATCGTTGAGGTGCTTTCGAACTTTAAACCGAAACTCGAAAGCTCCAGGGCCCATTCCACGATTCTCCCCGTTGCATCTGGGTTATGCGATATCCATTGCAACGGGAGGCGGGTGACCACGGTGATCTCGTGCACTTGGAAGTAATGACGCAGCTTCCTTGAGGCCATAAGGAGGCCGAAGAGCAATTTTTGCACACCTGAATACCTCGACCTAGCCCCCTGCAAGAGGGAGCTGACGAAGTAAACTGGGTGCTGCACCATTTTCTTCTTCTGCGTCACTTCACCCAGTCGCACGGGCCCTGTCCCACTGGCGTCAGCCTCTGCCGGGGAGTCAGTCTTGCCGGGACCGAGCCCTGCCGGGGAGGGTTCTGGCTCGCTATCCATTGATTCTGCCGCTGCCGCTGCCTCTTCGTCGACCTCCCTCTGGCCCACTAGTGCGGCGCTAACCACCTGATTCGTTGCCGCTAGGTACAGCAGCAACGGTTCTCGTGGTTTGGGCACAACCAGCACTGGGGTAGAGGAGAGGTACCTCTTCAAATCCTGAAGTGCTTCTTCGGCCTACGGGGCCCACTCCATTGGGCCCGCCTTCTTCAAGATCTTGAAAAAAGGGAAGGGCACGCTCCGCGGACTTGAAGATGAATCTGCGCATGGCCGCAACGCAACCAGTGAGCTGACGCACGTCTTTGATCCGCTTGGGTGCCTCAATCTGCTCGATGGCCTTGATCTTATCTGGGTTTGCCTCAATCCCGCGCTGCGACACAAAGAACCCGAGAAGCTTGCCAGAAGGGACACCGAAGACACACTTCTCAGGGTTCAGCTTGAGGTTGATCTTGCGCAGGTTTGCAAATGTTTCCTCCAGATCTTGCACAAGTGTTGCTTTGTCCTTGGTTTTGACCACTATGTCATCCATATAATCTTCCATATTTCTATGTAGCTGGGGCTCAAAACCAATTTGGACTGCTCTTGCAAAGGTGGAGCCAGCACTCTTCAACCCGAAAGGCATCCGTACAAAGCAATACGTACCACATGGGGTGATGAATGATGTTTTCTCCTCGTCTTCCTTTGTCATGAAGATCTGGTGGTACCCTGAGTAGGCGTCGAGGAACGATAGTAGGTCACACCCGGCCGTGGAGTCAACAATCTGGCGTCTTGGCGGCAATGGGAAGGGGTCCTTGGGACAAGCCTTAATGATATTTGTGTAATCAATACACAGCCTCCACTTCCCATTCGCCTTGCGCACCACTACCGGATTGGCGAACCACGTCGGATGGAGGACTCCTCTCACCAGTCCTGCTGCTTCTAATTTTCTAATCTCCTCTGTGATGAACTCTTGCCGTTCCAGAGCTTGCTTCCTAACCTTCTGCTTGACGGATCGCGCATGGGGACAGACAGCAAGATGGTGCTCAATCAGTTTCCTGGGAACGCTGGGGATGTCGGATGCTAGCCACGCAAACACTTCGACATTCGCCCGCAGGAAAGTGACAAGCGCGCCTTCCTATTTACTGTCGAGGGTGGAGCTTATGGTGAAAGCCCCTCCCGTGCCATCCTCCCTGACGGACACCTTCTTGGTCTCTGGTGGTACAGCTTTGGACTTCTTGCTCTTGCCGGTGGAGCTCTCTGGCACGTCCTCGACAGTAGCACAACACTCCGAAGAGGTGCGCTTGCCGGACTGGGTGCAAGAGGTCCTGCCGGTCTTCTTTTTCCCTCCTGGGGCTTCAGCGGCAGGAGCAAGTGCCTTGGCGGCAGCTGCTGCAGCTGCCTCCCGGTAGAGTATGTCGGTGCAAATCAGCGCGTCTTTCTTGTCGGAGGGGACGGTGATGATGTTCATCGGCCCGGGCATCTTCAGTGTGTTGTAGGCGTAATGTGAAGCCGCCATGAACTTGGCTAGTGTCGGGCGGCCGAGGATCCCATTGTAGGGCAAGGGGATCTCGGCTACATCAAAGACAATCCTCTCTGTCATGTGGTTCAACTCGCCTTCGAACGTCATGGGCAGCGTGACCTTTCCCTTCGGCTGGCTCCTCCCCGGGTTGACCCCTTGGAACGTGCCCATATCCTCGAGGTCTTCATCAGGGATCTGCAGCTTCTTGATCACAACAGGCGAGATCAAGTTCAGACCGGCCCCGCCGTCAACTAGCATCTTCGTCACCTTGAGGTTGCGGATTGTTGGTGAAACCAACAACAGCAAGCACCCGACCGCAGTACTGCGGTCAGGGTGGTCTTCGGTGTCGAAGATGATAGGCGTGCTGGACCACTTCAGCGGCTTCGGTGCGTCGAACGACGGCTCCACCGCTGTGATCTCACGCGCCCACTACTTGAGCTGGCGGTGGGATGTATGTAGCGAGGCGCCACCATCGATGCACATGGCCTCTGTGGCCTTCTGGAACTCGTGGTCGCCGGACTCATCGTCCTCGTCATGATCATCGTCTTGCTGCTCCTTATCGCGGCCCCGGGCGGGCCTCTCTTGCTGGTAATCTTTGCCGCGGCGGCCTCCTTGGCCGCCACACTTCTTGCCGGATCCCTCGGCACCCTCTTGGCCCTTCTCCTTGTCCCGCCGCTCGTACTCGGCTTTCTGCTTCTCAGCGAGCAGCTCCACTTGCAGGTAGTTCTGGAGGTCGTGGCCCTTGGTGCGGTGGATCTTGCAATACTGCTTGTCGGAGCCCCCTAGCTTATAGGCGGTCGCCAAGGCCCGGCATGTCATGCACCCAGCCATCTCCTTGCCGGGTTCGTCTGCCTTGGCCTTCTTGGTGGCGCCGGTGTTGCCGGATCCCTCGACGGCAAGCACGGTCTTGCCCTTGCGCTTCCTGTTGCGGCGCCGACCCTTCTTCGCCGGGGTGGCGGTATCATCTCTGGAGTCGGTTTCCGCGCCGGCATCTTTGTCCGGGTACTTCCTTCCCTCTTCAGCTCGAGCACACCAATCAGCCAGAACATAAAGCTCGGCCACATCCTTGACCTTGTTCATCACCAGCTCCTCACGCATCTTGCGATTGCGCACATTCTGATGGAATGCACTGATCACGGCAGCAGGATGTACGTCGGGCATGTTGTACTGCACCTGGCTGAACCTTTGGATGTACTTGCGCAGGGTTTCTCCATCCTTCTAGGGAATGATATGCAAATCACTCGCCTGGCCGTGAGCTTGGAGGCCTCTAGTGAAGGCACCAACGAACTCATGACACAGGTCCGACCAAGAAGAAATGGAATCCACCGACAGGTGCATTAACCAAGACATGACGTTAGGCTTCAGCGCCACCGGGAAGTAATTGGCGAGCACCTTGTCGATGCGGGCCCCAGCAGCCTGCATCGTGATGGTGTAGATGCTGAGGAACTCCGACGGATGGGTCTTGCCACTGTACTTCTCGCCGACGTCAGGCTTGAACATGCGGTGGGACGGCCACTGGAACTGCCGCAGCTCACGGGTAAAGGCCGAACAACCCACCTTGTAAGGTAGGCCGCCGAAGCCTCCCGGAGCCGGGGGGTTCACAGCGGGCCCTGCCCGCTTGTCCGACTGGCGACATGTATCGCGCCGGCGCTCGATGGTGGTTCGAGCGTCTTCGTGAGTGCGGAAGTCCTGGATTAGGGGGTATCCGGACAGCCGGACTATATACATCGTCCGGACTATTGAAGCGTGAAGATACAAGACTCAAGACTTTGTCCCGTGTCCGGATGGGACTTTCCTTGGCGTGGAAGGCAAGCTTGGCGATCCGGATATTATGTTTCCTTCCTTGTAACCGACTCCATGTAACCCTAGCCCTCTCCGGTGCCTATATAAACCGGAGAGGTTGGTCCTTAGAAGGCCGATCACAATTACAATCATACCATCATAGGCTACCTTCTAGGGTTTAGCCACTACGATCTCGTGGTAGATCTACTCTTGTACTACCCATATCTTCAATATTAATCAAGCAGGAACACTACAAAAAAAAGACACATCCGTGACATTTTGGGCCGAACAAAAAAAAATCTGTCATACATATGACACTTCTATGACGATAATTGTGACAAAACCCGGTATCATCATAGATGTGGTGGGCTCCTACTTCTATGAAAAAAATCATGACAGAAAATGGGCTTTTCGTCACAGGCGGGCGGAGACGCAGCTGCATGACATTCTTTGGGCCGTCCATGACGGAAAAACCGTGGTAGAAGCGAGGGAGGAAAATTTCGGGAGTTGCGGTTACGGTGGGAGGTCGGGGCGGCGATGCGCGTTCTCTCATACACGTGCGTGCGTGTGTGCGGCGTTAGCTCGCCCGAACCCGGCGGCGTTGGGCTCTAATCAACCCGGCGATTGCACTGCGAGCTACGCGTTCATCGAACCCGGCGATCGATCGATGGTCGTTAATCGAACCCGATGGAGCGATTCGCCGCTGCTGCTGCTAACTGAAGCCGATCGATTGGATGAACAATGAGCGTTGCGAGGGGGTTTGGATGAACAGTGAGCGGTGGTGTTGCCTCTGGATGAACAGGGCCCCGTGGTGTTGAGGGATGGATGAACAGTAGATGGTGGAGGGGTGGCCGTGGAGGGGTGGTTGAACGGGACCCCGTGGTGTGGAGGGCTGGATGAGCGATGAAGCGATGGAGGGGTGCCCGTGGAGGGTGGTTGAACGATGGCGGGTGGAGTAGCGCGCGGTGGAGGCTGGATGAACAGGAGCCCGTGGAGGCTGGAGGAGGTCGACGGTAGCCCGTGGATGCTGGAGGAGGTCGACGGTGGAGATGAACAGTATCCCGTGGAGTCTCGTTTTGCGGTATGCCACCCCTCCCGATGAACAGGACCCTGTTTGACCATAGCGCTCAACACAAGTCCGTTTCGTCCGTTTTGCGGTCGCCCACACCCTCCCGATCAACAGAACCCCCGTTTCAACCGTAGGAGGTCCGTTTCCTCCGTTTTGCGGTACGCCACACCCCTGCCGATCAACAGGACCCCTGTTTCGACCGTAGGAGGTCTGTTTCCTCCGTTTTGCGGTACGCCACACCCCTCCCGATCAACAGGACCCCCGTTTCGACCGTAGGAGGTTCGTTTCCTCCGTTTTGCGGTACGCCAGACCCCTCCCGATGAACAGGATCCCGTTTCAAACGTGGCCGGTCGAACACAAGGCCGTTTCCTCCGTTGTGCGGTACGCTAGGCCTCGTTTCCATCGCCTGTTCCGTCCAAGCCCTCCCGATGAACACGATCACGCATTCGGTTCTGACCTAGCCGGTTTGGCTCCGCATGAACACGACGACGACGTTGTTTCTCCGTTCCGACCCAGCCATGTACACGAGCCCTCGCCGTACGTATGCGCGAGTAGGCGTTCGAGACCCCGCCCGTATGTACACATACGTGGCGTATTTTCTTTCTTGTGCCACGGCGGCTGTGCGTGCGTGTACATGCTACGTGCGGCGCCTCTACTTACACGCGGCGCGCCTCTACAACGACCAGTATGTACGTACACGTTCGCGACCAGAATGACAACACTACTTACGCTTCGGCCAGGTGGGTCCCGACTGTCACGCACTTCCTTGCCTGCGAAGATGTAGCTGGTGGGTCCCAACAGTCAGGGGGGCGAATCATTTGGGGTTCTTTTTGCCCGGACGCACTTCCTTGCGTGCGAAGATGTAGCTGGTGGGTCCCAGCAGTCAGGGGGGCGAATCGTTTTTTCGGACGCACTTCCTTGCGTGCGAAGATGTAGCTGGTGGGTCCCAGCAGACAGGGGGAAATGTTTTTTTCACGAAATACGGTGGCCCGTCCGGTGGGTCCCCATTGTCGAGTGGAGGAATAATTATTTTATGCGGCGTAATAAGGAGGCACTTCCTTGCTGCGGCCGTGGACCCAAATATCGGCCTCTCCACATACAGTCCACGTCTGATGGAAGCCATCCTTGACCACCTTGACCACGCCACGCCGAGAGCACCAGGGCGGTGGACGACGGCGAGGCCTAGGAAGGGGACGACGCGGAGCCAGGGAAGACACGGCAGTGGATGCCCACGCGTGAAAGAGTATGAGTTTTCACTTTCGTTAATTTGCGGTGTGAGGCTGCCGTCGCCGCAGAATAACAAGGGGTGTGGGTGCGTAGAGGGATGGCCTGGCTAGCGGTGGGAGTAGTAGGGGGCGGTGAGGCCTCCGCGGCATCACAGCCGGCCACGAGCGGTAGGAGCAGGCGGCACGACCGGGCGCTTTTGGGCGGCCGGAGCAAGAAGACCAGAGGTTGAAGAGGCACTACGGCCGTTGGATGGACATCGTCACGGTCCTTTGAGCTAGAATCCTTCATATATAGACTAAAGTTGACAAAGGCCTCCGTCGATCAACTTAGTAGGCCCTAAGTCAGCCTCCCACCAAGGTTGGTCCCAGCTAGCGATGGGGTATTCATTTTTTGTGCGTAATAAGGAGGCACTTCCTGTGGGTCCGAAATGACAATGAGGGAACTTTTTTCGCGAAATCGGTGGCCCGACCTATGGGTCCCTAGCAGTTAGGGAAACATTTTTTCGCGAAATACTGGTGGCCCGTCGATGGGTCCCATTTGTCGGTGGAGGAATAATTATTTTCCGCGTAATAAGGAGGCACTTCCTTGCGGCTGCCGTGGACCCAGCTGTCAGCCTCTCCACGTACAGTACTCTTCAGATGGAAGTCGGTCATTGACCACATTGCCCACGCCACGCCGAGAGCACCACGGCGGTGGACGATGGCGAGGCCTAGGAAGGGGACGACGGGGAGCCGGGAAGACGCGGCAGTGGAAGCCCGCGCGGAGAGGAGTACGAGGGTTCACCGGTTCGGCTGCGGTGTGAGGCTGCCGTCGCCGCAGAATAACAGGCGGTGTGGGTGAGTAGAGCGATGCCCTGGCCAGCGGTGGGAGTAGTAGGGGGCGCTGAGGCCTGCGCGGCAGCACAGCCGGCCACGGGAGGCGGGAGCAGGCGGTCCCGCCGGCGCTGCTTTGGCGGCTGGAGCAAGAAGATCAGAGATTGAAGAAACACGGCGGCCGTTGGATTGACATCCAGCAGTTCGCTACTAGAATCATTTTTTGACGTAGTATATAATAACTAAAAAAATCTTGCATACTCATCAACTAAACAGGCCCACAAGTCAGACCACTCCCTCTTTTTTTAATAATTTATATATAGCTCATAACAAGTTCTTATGCAATTTATTGCACTCATTTTTTGGTTGGCCAGGGCCAATTTCGCATATTTTTGTGGGTTCCAAACTATTTTTAATACCGAAATGTCGAGCTAGATTAAAAGTACTTTGAAGATATATTTGAATTAGGTTAATGCCCAGTGAAATAGGAATCTGAAAATTTGAAAAAAATCAGAAATTATAAAGTAATTGCCAATTTTTCATCTGTTTTTATATTTACAACCCATTTCATATTACTTTCAAGATTTGCAAGCGTCTTGAAAGAGTTGCAGCCCATCAGGGCGTAGAAAAATAAGTAGGCATGGATTGGGTATTCTTTAGAAAAAATAAACTGGGCTCATTTTAACAAAGAAAAAAATAGCTGGGCTGGTCACATGGTGAACATAAAATATAAGCCTGGGCTAGACGGGCCACAGCCCAGTTCAAACCACCTTTCTGTCTCAACAATACGAAACAAAAAAAATCGCTTTCGAGTAGCTCGTCCCAGTGTCGGCTGATCTTGTGTTGTTCTCTTGTCTATTGACTATATACGCTCACAATGTCGTGGGTCCCGGATGTCGTGAAAACACTAGGAGGAAGCATTTTATTTTTCCATACGGCGTGGTGGGCCCCTCATCATCCTCTCCACGTACTTCTACCGATTCCTATTGTTTGTTGACCATGTTGACAACGTGAGAGGGCGGTGGCGCGGCGAGCGCACCAAAGCGCGCGGAGGACGTCGGCGTTAACGATTTAGGAGACGGCGGGGCGGCGATCGTCTTGTTGGCGCAGCCAACCGTGGGAGGCGGAAGCGGCGGCCCCACCGGTGCTGGTTTTGTTTTGGCGGCCGGAGGAAGACAGGATCAAGAAACACGATGATCGTAAAAGCAGCGGGAGTACTTAACAACCTTAATCAAACCAGCGGGGCACTTAACAACCAAAGTCGAAAAGCAGTATGAGTACTTATACAGGTTCAACCATACAAAGCACGCCTCGAACGGTGCTACTTTGCCTACAGTTAACCAAGCGTGAGGCCGCCAAGGCCTAGGCGCCACCCAGCGCATCCACAACCTTCTGAAAGCGGCTTAATCTCGCAACGTGGTCAATAAACAGGATATTCGCTTTAGAGCCATGGAAAAGCATGAACATAATCTTCTGTCCTATTCTCCAAGATGGACGGGCCTTCATTATCTGAGACCACCCATGAATAAGTATCTTTTCACCTCCAAGGGAATTGAGTAGGTCGACATAAACATCATGTTGTGACCAAGCGCCAAGTCTGACCCGACCATGGTCAGCATCTGTATTGGAACAATAGAACTTCGGCAGTTCTGTTTCAAAGAAGATCACAGCTTGTAAAAGCGTGTATAAGCAATAGTTTATGAACAACATATATAACGAGAAAACAGCTCGTACCATAAGTTTCTCGACACGATTGGACCTGTTCAACGAGTGCAGCGATGCTTTACATATCCCATGTGGCCTTCCACCATTGAAATGCCCCACAAGGACCTCAAGACAATCAATAAAGTGTAGGAACTTGTGGATGTCGATCCGATCTACTTGATTGCCATTAGTAACAGCGAGTTATTACATAGTAACAAACGAAAGCGGTAGCTTAACTCTGAAAAAACCTACATGTGCCACCAATTATAAGAAAATATTTGTTAGAAGTAGCATCTTCGTGAGAGATTCGTTGCTACTTCTAAAGTTAAATTGTGATTAGTTAGACAGAATAAGTGGATTAAGAAGTAATCGAGGCAACAAGCAAGAACCAGATACAAAACTAACATGGATGAACAATTGGAACGACGTCGGGGTGGAAGATCGCAGTGAAGATGAGAGCAGGTTCTGCTATTTCCATCAACATTCGTGCGCCAACTTTCAATCCGTAACACTTGAGAAAGTTTATCCAAGCTCGTGTCACAACCCTAGAGCTTGCTTGCAACTAGTGGCATTGCATCCATGCATCATGTTTAATTTTCATGAAATTTGAAATGGGGATGACCAAGCCCTAGCACCAAAGCAATTCAAATAGGTTCAACTAAGAAATATTTTTCAATGAACCCAAATGGCCTTCAAAATGTTCACCATTTTTGGAAAATGCTTGAAACTTGATAACGGAGATGTTGCACATTTTTCCATGACATTTGGATTTTTGAATTAAATCATATAGTATTTGCATTTGGGCATTTAATGCTAATAAATAGTTTAAATGTTCAAATAATCATAAACTGAAATGTTTGTTGTTGGAAATATTCCAACCAGTGACATTGACCGGTTTCATGATTTTTGGAAATGCCACAGCATTTTATTAAAGCCAAACATAATTACAGAAAATAGAAAATGGAAATAAAAGAGAGAAGCCCAGCCACTTACACGGCGCTCACTGGCAGCCCATCGGCCCGCCCAGCCCACAGGCGGGGAGGTCTTCTTCCTCCACTTGATCGGATGCACAGTGCGTGCCCGACGCTCGCCGCGCCACCTCCTGCTTGCCGCTCCCCTCCCCCGATGCTCTGGACGTCTCCCCCGAGCACCACGCACCCCCCTGACCCCTCTCTCCCTCGCCCGTGGCCTCTCCGCTCCTCTGCTCTCTCACTCGCACGCACCCGAGCGGCCCCGTCGCCACCGTCGCCGTTCATCGTGGCCACCGACCTCCCCACGGCCAGCCATCCCGCCCACGAGCTCCGCCTCGCCACCCTGAACCTCTCCGCCGAGCCACGCGCCACCGGATGCCCCCGAATGACGTCTCTGCGGTCGTCTTCTACCTCGGGCAACCGAGATCACCGGAGATGCTCCGACGCCGTCCGGGCTCCCCCGAGCCCGCTGAGCTACTCATTGACCCCGCCGTGAGCTCCTCTACCGAACCCCTCTCGCCCCATGATCTATTTCCCCCGTTGATTCCGCCGGACCCGAGAGCTTCCCGCCGCCGGCCATGGCGCCGCCGTAGCTAGAGCGCACCCACGACGCATTCGAGCCTACCCTCGTGTTCAGTGAGTCCGCAGGACTCCGTAGCACCCCTCCGCACCTCCTTCCGTGCCTCCTAGCGACGACCCCGAGTTCGTCCGAACTCCGGCGGCCGCCAACCTCCCGGCGCCGATTCCGGCCGCCCCGAGCTCAACTAACTCCACCAAAAGCTGCGGTTTGCTCCCAGCTATCCAAAGACACCCTCCGCGGCTCGTTTTGTTGCCGAAATGACCAAATCCACTCTCGCCGCGCCGCTCGCTCGCCGGCTAGACGCCGTGTAGCCGACTTTGACTTTGACCACGGGTGGACCCTGGTTGACACCGTTGAGTCAATGACGGTGGGGCCCAGCCACATTAACTAATCATGTTTAGTTCTAATTAATATTTTGCTAAACTAATTATCTTGACACGCGGGACCCACTGTCAGGTTTGACCCGGACCGTGTCCCGTTGAACCGCTGACGTCACACTGACGTCAGGCTGACGCAGTAATACCTTTTCTGGATTTATTATAATTCAGGAATTTCAGAAAATACCCCAAACTTCTAAAATTCATAGAAATTCAACCGTAACTCCAAATTAAATAATTTATATATGAAAAATGATCGTAAAAATATGAAGAATCTGTTTATGCCATGATCATGCATGTTTGAACAAGTTAACCTCACTAACTAGGATGAATCATGATTAGGGCAATTTATGAACTAGCATTTGGAGTTGGAGTTTAACCTTGTTTGAATTCCACTTCAATTAACTTGGCTTATCGCTGCATTAGGTCAATTCAGTACCTTAACATGACATGTCATTCATGTGAATGTGCATTGCATTGATTGTGTTCTTTCTCGATTGCGGTGTTTGTCCCCCTCGATGAGCGGCGTTCCAACGATTGTTCGATGACACCGATGAAGAACTATATTATCTTCAGAAGTGCCAGGCAAGCAAAACCCCCTTGTTCATTCGATATAATCCCACTCTCTCGCTCCTGCTCTATTTTTCTGCATTAGGATAACAACGATTCAACTGTTACTTGCTGCGGTAGCTGAACCCCTTTATCCTCTGCATGACCTGTCATTCCACAATAATTAGATGAAACCCACTAGCATGAGTAGGAGTTTCTTGAGCCATGTTGTGCCTACTCATTCATGCTTGTTTGCCATGCCTGCTACTGCTTAGAGTTGAGTCAGGTCTGATTCATCGGGGATGAATCGGAGGTGTGTGAACATGTCCTACAGTGTGTGAGCTAAGTGTGTGAACACGTTTTGGTAAAGGTAGCGGTGAGAGGCCATGTAGGAGTACATGGTGGGTTGTCTCATTGCAGCCGTCCTCAAGAACTGAGTTCTGTGTTTGTGATCCATGAAACAGTTACTACCACACATTGGGATCCTTAATTGACTCTCTCGGCTTCTTAACCACCCTTGTCCTCAGTCCGGGAGTTGCAAGTAGTTTATGGTGTTTGTAGCATCTTTGGGGCACGCAGGCCTTGACCTTAGGGGTGGGCTGTGTTGCGGTAGGCACGTGGTCTTGTACCGAATGCCCGTTTGGTATCTCGGGAACCTCGCACACATCGTTCGGGGCCGTTAGTGGAAACCTCGGCGGACTCCCTGCGGATGGAACCCGAATAGGCAATAAACCCTGGACTAGGGACTTGAGTGTTTAGGTAGGCCGTGGCCGACACCCACGTTGGGCTTGCGCTTGAAGGTTGCCGAGTACATGTCGTAAACGGCGGTAAGTGGCGAGAGCGTGTGTGAAGAAGTACACCCCTGCAGGGTTAACATCATCTATTCGAATAGCCGTGTCCGCGGAAAAGGACTTCTGGGTTGCCTATATCAGTTCATAGACAAGTGAAAGTGGATACTCTAAAATGCGCAAGATAAGCGTGAGTGCTATGGATGGCGTTCTCGTAAGGAGACGGGAGCGGATCCATAGTGGTGTATTGATATGGTGAATATGTGGACTCGTGTGCGCCATCTCAAAAGAGTTACTTGCAGTCGTAGTTCAACATAGCCACCGAGTCAAAGCCGGCTTGCTGCAGTCAAACTCCACCACCCCCTTTTGATAATGATGCATATGTAGTTAGTTCTGATGTAAGTCTTGCTGAGTACAATTGTACTCACGTTTGCCTATTTTATGTTTTGCAGAGAGACGTCAGTCTCGCTAGTAGTTCCGCTGGACTTTGATGTTTAGCTTGTTACCTCAGCTACGATCTTGTGCCCTCGGCAGGATCTGTCAAGCTTCTCAGCCTTTTTCATTTATAGTTGTCTGTACTCAGACATGTTTAGCTTCCGCTTGTGCTTTGACTTGTATGCTCTGAGTGTTGGGTCATGAGACCCATGTTTGTAATATCTCGCTCCTCGGAGCCTAATGAATAAATACTTTGAGTCGTAGAGTTATGTTGTGATGCCATGTTGTATTTACACATATTGAGCATAGTGTGTGTATGTTTGAAATGCTTGGTATGTGTGGGATCCGACAATCTAGTTGTTTATCCTTGGCAGCCTCTCTTATGGGGAAATGTAGTCTAGTGCCTCTGAGCGATAGTAGTCCGCTACACCGGTTCACGGAGTCCCGATAGCCCAAAGCTTTGCTTTAGACACTTGACTGGCCGGCATGTGTTTCACTTCGTTCCTATGTCTGTCCCTTCGGGGAAATGTCACGCGGTGATATTCGGAGTCCTGCCTAGCCTGCTATAGCCCGGGATACCGGAGTCCTGTTAGCCCAGTGCTACAGCCCGAATTCATACGTTGATGACCGACATGCTCGATGTGATTCATGTATGCCTGTCCCCATGGGTTAGTGCCGCTTTGGGTTCTTGACTAGCCATGTCGGCCGGGGTTCTTTGTCATATGGATGCTAGCGACACTACCATATACGTGAGCCAAAAGGCGCAAACGGTCCCGGGCCATTGTAAGGCGACACCCGTGGGAATACCGTGCGTGAGGCCGCAAAGTGATATGAGGTGTTACCAGCTAGATCGATGTGACTTGGAATCGGGGTCCTGACAGCGTTGGTATCAGAGCTGGCCGAAGTTGTGTCTAGAAATGCTTTAGTTATGTAAGGGAATTGATTGTGGAAGGGAACGTAAGGCTCTTTTTACTCCTTATACCTCATGGCCTTCTCGATGCAGGTCAACCTCTTCTCTTCTACGGGGTTAAGAACTAGGCTTCTCATCTATCTATCAGGATGACGTGTTACTAATCCATAGACCTTTAAGATTGTTGGATTTAAGCCCCAGTTCAGTTCCTACTATTTCTGTATGATAATTGTTGATCTCGGAACCTTGATATTGTGATGTTGAGTGGCTATGCCACCATTTTGCATGATGTCTCAAATCTTTTTGAGCATTTACAGCCGTTATGCTGTCCGAGTTATCCCAGGTTTCTAAATTATCTGATGCATTTGCAAATCCCTTCCTCCCGTTCCTGATGTCCTTTTGGGCCAGATTAAGCACACTAATCGGTAAGTTGAGGTACTTTGTTGCCTCGGCGTAGTTGTTGGAGCTATTATTATGACCCTAGTTGTTTAGGAAGTCACCTAGAAATTTAGCAATGCTTTTGTATCCCCGATTGTGCTGATTAGACCATTATTCTTGAAAGCATCCCGTGATGCCATTTAGTAATAGGTATTCTATTCCTGGGTTCTTGAACCCGAGATTCACCCTACTTCATGTTGTTAGTATTTGCTAGTTCCTTTAGGATATTAGTAACTTTGCGATAGTCCTCGAGATTCGTGGCATTTCCTTCTTCCAAATACCATGAACTATTTAAGGCAGAAGTTATTTGAACCAAAAGATCACAATCAGAGTACTCTTGAGGAGTTCTCCATTCATAATTGTGACTCTGCCAGTCCTACCTCTCTGCATGGGTTATCCGGAAGAAACATGTTGAACTTGGTTCGACATACTAATCTATGCATCCAACTCCGAAAGATATATGATCCTTTGAGTTGTTTCCATTGTAGTCAGATTCCGATCCCTGTCTATCAGTTGATAGTCAGGAGTAGTTGTGCATTCATGTTATCAATGCCTATTACTCATGTGGTCCGTCAAGCCATTCTATTCTGGAATGACTAGGAGAAACAAACTCCAGTACCTCATCCATTTCTAGGAGTGGGTCAAGGTAGTTGTATTCCGCAGATCAAAATGCCAATTCAGTTTTGTTCTGTTCTACCCTGAAGTATTACCATCTTCATGTCAAGAATGTCATGAGAATTGCACCTTATCCTATGAATTCTTGATGCAGTGACACTCTCGCCATCATCCTTCATTCCTCAGTTCCGTGTTGTTGTAACCGGAATGCCGACAAGTGAATTGTGATGTGTGAAATCAATACTCCGAGCAACTCGTTGCTTGGCAGCTAATGGACAATATCCTCATTCTTAGCGTGTTGGTTATTAAATCATCATACTAAGATTAATCGTGCTACATAGTCCTTAGTTCTGGTGCACTCTTCGATCAATGAGTTAGGATTGTGTCAATCCCTCACTCTTTTGACAATATCGTCTTGCCGTGAAAAGCAAGATTGTTCTCGAGCTTAGTAACATACCGGTGGTTCGTGACTTTCCAAATATCTTCTTGGAAGTGTTACCGAGTTGTTTCTTGACTGTTATGTTGAGCTCGTGATCAAGTTGGTTTCTTGTGAACCACCCTTTCTCCAAGGATCTGTGTTGGATATCCCTGAGCTAGCTGGTTAAGCTAGACAACAACTTGGAGAGTTGGAAGATAAAAGCTTGCCTAACTTAGTTCGTTCCAAAGGGATATTCTTGTGTAGTGTGTGTTGAAGAAAGATGATATCTTCATCGATTGGTCCCTGTGATCAGTTGTTGGATCTATTGTATTATCAATCCTTTGATTTGAGTGTGAGCTATCGTCAAATCAAATTAGTACCAACGATGCTCGTAATGTTGTCTTACTGCGTGGTTGATCCCTCGAGCATACACCATTATATCTTTTGGTCCGACTAATGCTATCACCGTGTTCACATGATGGTGGAAGTCCGATGATATGGAAATTCCGATGAGTTGCTGTTGAGCCCATCAGTAGCATTTTGTCTCCCCCATGATTCATGCTGAACATCAACCTAGTGTTAAAAATTTTATAAGCAATGCCTTCGTGTTCCGTTGATGAAGCTTATGTTTTGGTGAAAGAAGTGACTTCCTCTAATTCACGTGCATTTGATGCAAGTTGCCGCCGTGAGTTTGAGAAGGATTGTTTTTGTTTCCTCTGGAATCGTCCCAAGTCAGTCATGCACGTGCAAAGTATTCTATGGTATGATAGACTGATCATCTTCATTCCATATGAATTCCATAGCACACTAAGCCACTGATTGACTTGTCCAAAGAAAAGAAGTCTATGCTTGGGATCTAATCCATGGGCTTGCGTAAAGACTTCGATATCCTCGATGATGGTTCCCCACCTGAACTTGGTAGTGTTTAATATAAGACTACTACGTGGCCATGCTTGTCTGGGACAACGTGTTCACCTGTTAGTAGCAGAACCAGCTCATGTTTTGGAGCTTGCTATCGTAGTTCATTCCCGAGAATCTCACAACATCTTCTCGTCGATTTGTGTTGCAAACTTTCATTTTTATTTCTAGACTCGATGAGTCTGGAATATCCTAACACCAACCAGAACTAAATCTCAGGCAGATATGATGGTTGGAACCTTGCCAACATTTGCATATTGTTCCCAGCTTGCATCCCATTGTGCCAATTTTTCCATGGGATGTCCTTCTCAGCAATTGTTGTCCAGGATCATCTTCAAAGTGGTCCTACCATGGGTCCCCTCCCCCTCCGGTGATAAGCAAAAATCATTCATTGCGTTGTCTTCAACAAGGTAGTCCACATCATCCATTCTAGTCTGGGTATGCCATTCCTTGCACTCCACCAAACGATCTTTGTGAACTGCCTTAGGCTGGTATGAAGAGTTTCAATGATCTCTGATTCAAAAGTAATTCTTTTTGCCACTTAAGGGAATAGTTCCTCGCGTCACCTCCCCTGGGGTGCCCCGTTATTGAATCATGGCAAATATTTCCTCGCCACCTTGACACCATCCACCATCCTTCTAAGCGTGGAATTGTTGCCCACCAATCCAACCCCGTCGTTTGTTCTTCCATCCCTCTCGATGTGTGTTTGGTGTCTCAACTCAAGAAATGTTCTTACGTCTCACTCCATGAACTGATCTTGAGTTGCTTGATCTTCAAGAAGATTTAATCCTGTAGGGTTTCCCCCTTCTTTCTGTTGTCATGTTGAGTGAAGATCTCGAAAGCAAACACGTCAAGACCAAGATGATGGAATGAATCAACATCTTCGAGAAGGGCAAATGGATCATGAAGATTGCGATAGTTTTGTGACTCCCCTTTTCCTCTTACCTCACGTCTTGAATCTCGGGGCGAGATTCTTGTTTAGTGGGGGTGAGTTGTCACAGCCCTAGAGCTTGCTTGCAACTAGTGGCATTGCATCCATGCATCATGTTTAATTTTTCATGAAATTTGAAATGGGGATGACCAAGCCCTAGCACCAAAGCAATTCAAATAGGTTCAACTAAGAAATATTTTTCAATGAACCCAAATGGCCTTCAAAAATGTTCACCATTTTTGGAAAATCTTTGAAGCGATAACTGAGATGTTGCACATTTTCCATGACATTTGGATTTTTGAATTAAATCATATAGTATTTGCATTTGGGCATTTAATGCTAATAAATAGTTTAAATGTTCAAATAATCATAAACTGAAATGTTTGTTGTTGGAAATATTCCAAACAGTGACATTGACCAGTTTAATGATTTTTGGAAATGCCCTGGCATTTTTATTAAAGCCAAACATAATTACAGAAAATAGAAAATGGAAATAAAAGAGAGAAGCCCAACCACTTACCTGGCGCTCACCTGGCAGCCCATCTGGGCCGCCCAGCCCACCAGGGGCAGGGAGGTCTTCTTCCTCCCGCCAGTCGGATGCAGTCGCGTGCCCGGCCTTCGCCCGCGCCACCTCACGCTTGCCGCTCCCTCCCCGGCGCTCTGGGCGTCTCCCAGGCGCCATGCACCCCCGACCCTCTCTCCCTCGCCTGTGGCCTCTCCCCTCCTCTGCTCTCTCACTTTCCTTGCACCCAAAGCGGCCCGTCGCCACCGTCGGCGTTAAATGCGTAACCACCGACCTCCCCAAGGCCAGCCATCCTGCCCACGAGCTCCGCCTCGCCACCCTGAACCTCTCCGTCGAGCCACGCGGCACCGGATGCCCCCGAATGACGTCTCCGCGGTCGTCTTCTAACTCGGGAAACCGAGATCGCCGGAGATGCTCCGACGCCGTCCGACCTCCCCCGAGCCCGCTGAGCTACTCATCGACCCCGTCGTGAGCTCCTCTGCCGAACCCTCCTCTCCCCATGCTCTATTTCCCTCTCTAGCCGTTGATTCCGCCGGACCCGAGAGCTTCCCGCCGCCGGCCATGGCGCCACCGTAGCTAGAGCGCACCCACGACGCATTCGAGCCTACCCTCGTGTTCAGTGAGTCCGCAGGACTCATGCACCCTCCGCACCTCCTGCCGTGCCTCCTAGCGACGACCCCGAGTTCGTCCGAACTCCGGCAGCTGCCAACCTCGTCGCCGGCGCCGATTCCGGCTGCCCCGAGCTCAACTAACTCCACCAAAAGCTGCGGTTTGCTCCCAGCTATCCAAAGACACCCTCCGCGGCTCGTTTGGTTGCCGAAATGACCAAATCCACTCTCGCTGCCGCGTCGGGCTCGCCCGGCTAGGCCTTGATGTAGCCGACTTTGACTTTGACCACGGGTGGACCTGGTTGACTCTGTTGAGTCAATAGCGGTGGGGCCCGATACATTAACTAATCAGGTTTAGTTCTAATTAATATTTTGCTAAACTAATTATGCTGACATCGCTGACCCACTGTCGAGCTTGACCGGACCGTGTCCCGTTGACCGCTGATGTCACACTGACGTCGGTGGCCTTGATAATACCTTTTCTGGATTTATTATAATTCAGGAAATTTGAAAATACCCCAAACTTCTAAAATTCATAGAAATTCAACCGTAACTCCAAATTAAATAATTTATATATGAAAAATGATCAGAAAAATATGAAGAATCT
The DNA here is from genome assembly GCA_021605145.1 of Aegilops bicornis. Lineage (NCBI taxonomy): Eukaryota > Viridiplantae > Streptophyta > Magnoliopsida > Poales > Poaceae > Aegilops > Aegilops bicornis. Next base: position 646,058,806 of record CM038674.1, read on the forward strand.
GTTTATGCCATGATAATGCATGTTTGAACAAGTTAACCTCACTAAATAGGATGAATCATGATTAGGGCAACTTATGAACTAGCATTTGGAGTTGGAGTTTAACCTTGTTTGAATTCCACTTCAATTAACTTGGCTTACTGCTGCATTAGGTCAATTCAGTACCTTAACATGACATGTCATTCATGTGAATGTGCATTGCATTGATTGTGTTCTCTCTCAATTGCCGGTGTTTGTCCCCCCTCGATGAGCGGCGTTAAAGCGATTGTTCGATGACACCGATGAAGAACTATATTATCTTTAGAAGTGCGGGCAAGCAAAACCCCTTGTTCATTCCGATATAATCCCACTCTCTCGCTCCTGCTCTATTTTACTGCATTAGGACAACAACGATTCAACTGTTACTTGCTGCGGTAGCTGAACCCCTTTATCCTCTGCATGACCTGTCATTTCACAGTAATTAGATGAAACCCACTAGCATGAGTAGGAGTTGCTTGAGCCCTGTTGTGCCTACTCATTCATGCTTGTTTGCCATGCCTGCTACTACTTAGAGTTGAGTCAGGTCTGATTCATCGGGGATGAATCGGAGGTGTGTGAACATGTCCTACTGTGTTTGAGCTAAGTGTGTGAACACGTTTTGGTAAAGGTAGCGGTGAGAGGCCATGTAGGAGTACATGGTGGGTTGTCTCATTGCAGCCGTCCTCAGGAACTGAGTTCTGTGTTTGTGATCCATGAAACAGTTACTACCACACATTGGGATCCTTAATTGAGTCTCTCGGCTTCTTAACCACCCTTGTCCTCAGTCCGGGAGTTGCAAGTACTATCTGGTGTTTGTAGCATGCTGGGGGCCGCACGCAGCGCCGACCTTAGGGGTGGGCTGTGTTGCGGTAGGCACGTGGCCCGGTGTACCGAATGCCCATTTGGTATCTCGGGAACCCTGCACACATCGTTCGGGGCCGTTAGTGGAAACCTCGGCCGGACTCCCTGCGGATGGAACCCGAATAGGCGATAAACCTGGACTAGGGACTTGAGTGTTAAGGTAGGCCGTGGCCGACACCCACGTTGGGCTTCCGCTTGAAGGTTGCCGAGTACAAGTCGTGTATGGCGGTAAGTGGTGAGCGTGTGTGAAGAAGTACACCCTGCAGGGTTAATATGATCTATTCGAATAGCCGTGTCCGCGGAAAAGGACTTCTGGGTTGCCTATATCAGTTCATAGACAAGTGAAAGTGGATACTCGAAAATGCGCAAGATAAGCGTGAGTGCTATGGATGGCGTTCTCGTAGGGAGACGGGAGCGGGTCCACAGTGGTGTATTGATATGGTGAATGTGTGGACTCGTGTGCGCCATCTCAAAAGAGTTACTTGCGATTAGTTCGGGATAGCCACCGAGTCAAAGCTGGCTTGCTGCGGTCAAACTCCACCACCCCTTTTGATAATGATGCATATGTAGTTAGTTACGATGTAAGTCTTGCTGAGTACAATTGTACTCACGTTTGCCTATTTTATGTTTTGCGAGAGGCGTCGGTCTCGCTAGTAGTTCCGCTTGGACTTGACGTTTAGCTTGTTACCTCAGCTACGATCTTGTGCCCTCGGCGGAATCTCGTGGATAGTCGAGCTTCTCAGCCTTTTTCATTTATAGTTATGCGTACTCGAGACATGTTTAGCTTCCGCTTGTGCTTTGACTTGTATGCTCACGAGTGTTGGGTCATGAGACCCATGTTTGTAATATCTCGCTCCTCGGGCCTAATGAATAAATACTTTGAGTCGTAGAGTTATGTTGTGATGCCATGTTGTATTTACACATATTGAGCATATTGTGTGTATGTTTGAAATGCTTGGTATGTGTGGGATCCGACAATCTAGTTGTTTATCCTTGGCAGCCTCTCTTATGGGGAAATGTAGTCTAGTGCCTCTGAGCGATAGTAGTCCGCTTCTGACCCGGTTCACGGAGTCCTGATAGCCCAAAGACTACACTTTGGACACTTGGTGGCGGCATGTGTTTCACTTCGTTCCTATATACATCCCTTCGGGAAATGTCACGCGGTGATATTCGAATCCTGCCTAGCCTGCTACAGCCGGGATACCGGAGTCCTGTTAGCCCAGTGCTTCAGCACGAATTCATCCGTTGATGACCGACATGCTCGATATGATTCATGTATGCCTGTCCCCATGGGTTAGTGCCGCTTTGGGTTCTCGACTAGCCATGTCGGCCCGGGTTCTTTGTCATATGGATGCTAGCGACACTACCATATACGTGAGCCAAAAGGCGCAAACGGTCCCGGGCCATGGTAAGGCGACATCCGTGGGAATACCGTGCGTGAGGCCGCAAAGTGATATGAGGTGTTACCAGCTAGATCGATGTGACTTGGAATCAGGGTCCTGACAGTTCGGCCATAAAAAAAGCAGCGATCTTCTTGGTTCATGAACCCAACTCGGAAGTAATATCCATGGCTTGTCTTCACTGTGACCATTAAACTAGTGTATTCAGTTATGGCAAGGCCGAGCATCTTGAGTACATGTGTTCTGACAGAGCAAATAATACACTGCAGGAAAAATAATATGACAACACAGCATGTTCGAAAAAAACCCCACCCTCCCGGATAGAGAAGAGGATTCTAGGAACATACTATGCGCGTTTCAAAATGTTGTGGTAGGATGAGAAGGAACAAGTGTGGCGTCTAGCCGAGGGCGCAGAAATCTGTAGGGTACTCGCACTTTGGGCATCAACGGCGGCGGCTGCCATCCTAGGATTACCTGCGACCAAGGGACTTGGATTTATCGGGGATGGATGAAGAATTCGTACCTGGTTCTCCGTGAGAAAACCCTATGCAATCGCCGAGCGGGGGTTTTCTATGAAGAAGCAGACGAGGGAGAAGGGGATTCAGGCCCAGTGAAATATTGCCGCTTCGTCCGTCCAGCTTACTACTAAAGCTGGAAAGGGGGGGTTGTGATTTGACGGCTCATTGGGCATTACTGCGGCACTATGACCGGGGTGTGTCTATCGTGAAGTCGTGCACTCTAATTTGTGCATATGGCACGTGGACCCCGTTGCCGGTTGCCCCACATATCAGTGAAAGGAAGTAGAAAGACAGGAGTAACTAGTTACACATAAATATGTTTTTTGACAGAGAGATACTCCCTCTATAAAGAAATATACAAATCTTTTATATCACAGGCTCACCTTGTCAAGAAATATACTCCCTCTGCAATGCACGGGCATTATGGGGGTTCAGCTTTTTTTATGGGGGTTCAGCTGAGAATATAATACTCAGATTTTTTTACTCAGATAGGCTCACGGTTCTGGACTTTGGGCCGCAGGCCGACCCTGCATGTTTGGGGGCCCATGTGTTCTACCTCAGCGCTTTTCATATTGCAAGCGATCGGTACTGCGCTGGTTTTAGATGCTGTCGCAAGGCGAATACACAAAATTGAATAAAGCACGGCAGCTGTTGGAATGAAATCGAACGACAGTTCCTAACCAGCAATCAGAGTTGCAATTCTATCAACGATATACCATGTGATAAATAATCTTTGTCGTACTACTTATACACACAGGACACTTGTTTCACCATGCCAGATTATTACATCAAAATCTCTCGGAGGATAGATCAGTTCGGAAGTTGCGTGCTGCTACTGAAGAATTTCAAAGTTGATTTGGACCAGCTCTACTTGCCGAGAAAGTTCGATTTTGACATCATCCCCTACCGCAAGATATGATTTAGATTTGAGCCTTGACCATCCTTTAGCATCAATCATCATGCGACCATCCTTTGTACTTATGGTATATTGAGCAGGTTCATTTACACCAAGGCTACGCATGGTAAGAGAAACTTGGCCGCGGTCGCCCGGATAGTTGAACGACTCCCTAGTTTCTCTAGGAATTCTCTGTTTGCAAACAAGAAGACATACCCAAACAGTTAGATCAACACAGTGAATCATGTGAAACAACATGGAAAGAAAAAAGAACGAAGCACTTGGGCGGCCAATGCTTACCAAGAAGGTGGACATGTCGGTTTGCGTAAGGACTTTGGTATATGAAGTGTGAACTGCAGCCCACTCAGTTGCCGGTGCAACTGCACGGGCCGGACCAAATGCAAGTGCAAGTGTTGGTGCAGTGCGAAGCCGCTGCTTTGCTGCGGAGATGGTGCTCCTTGTAGAGCTGGTGGCGGTGTCGACGCCTCGATCCTCCGGTAGATCGGTGATCCGCTGATGCGGTCGGTGCCCAATCCTCATTTGGATCGGGCCGAGCTGATGTCATTGTCGATGCTAGAAACAGCTGCCGGTGCTTTCGATCTGTGCGAACGGTGGCGATCGTGTCTGGTCTGCTATGATCAGCTTTCTAACTTGACTAGGATCCGTGACCGTGATCCATTTTTTTTCTTCATTTCTTTTAAACGCGAGAAGGACTAATTGTGACGTTTTTGTTAAACCAAACTGCAGTTCATCATAGGGATTCAGCTTGTACTCAGACAACAGAATGATCCAATTTTTTCCAGTAATATAAGTGATGGACAGTGCCTTCGTTACTGGCACGACATAAGAAGTGAAACCTGCAAAAATAGCCATCGTGAGAGCAAACCAAAGCGGTTTGATTCTGGTGATGAATGTCACATGGCGAAACCTGTATCGTAAAATTGCAGGAAAAGAAAGAAAACATGACATTAAATCAATAAGATTTAGACAGTAAATCAATAAGATTTACTTGATGTGACACGAGTGAATCCTTACTAGGAAAACACTATGTTGAAGTACTAAATGTAAGATTGATCGTCCAACTAGGCGTGGCATGCAGGGCCCTGCCTACTCCCACAAGCAGGACAGTCCAAAGTTTGTGACAAATCGTATGGACCGAACATCCATGGGACTGGAAATCCTGGTGGGTGCGATAAACCCTACAATGCATACAGATATTGGAGTGTAACTTTCGGAGTCAAAACCGGCGGATCTCGGGTAGGGGGTCCCGAACTGTGCGTCTAGGCGGATGGTAACAGGAGACAAGGGACACGATGTTTTTACCCAGGTTCGGGCCCTCTCGATGGAGGTAAAACCCTACTCCTGCTTGATTAATATTGATGATATGGGTAGTACAAGTGTAGATCTACCACGAGATCAGAGAGGCTAAACCCTAGAAGCTAGCCTATGGTATGATTTTTGTTCGTCCTACAGACTAAAACCCTCCGGTTTATATAGGCACCGAAGAGGGTTAGGGTTACACAGAGTCGGTTACAATGGTAGGAGATCTACATATCCGTATCGCCAAGCTTGCCTTCCACGCCAAGGAAAGTCCCATCCGGACACGGGACGAAGTCTTCAATCTTGTATCTTCATAGTCCAGGAGTCCGTCCAAAGGTCATAGTCCGGCTATCCGGACACCCCCTAATCCAGGACTCCCTCAGTAGCCCCTGAACCAGGCTTTAATCATGACGAGTCCGGCGCGCATATTGTCTTCGACATTGCAAGGCGGGTTCCTCCTCCGAATTCTTCATAGAAGATTTTGAACACAAGGATAGTGTCCGGCTCTGCAAAATAAGTTCCACATACTGCCGTAGAGAGAATACTATTTACACAAACTCAATCTGGCGGCGTATTCCGCAGCGTGACATCACACCACGGCCAAGCCTTTATTGAATCGTTTTCCTTTGTCCCACCTCGGTAGCGTTTAGCGAGGCAGTTTCCTTGGCACGTCTTGTCAAAGCAGAGATCGTGTCCCCTTATTCTGGGATTCGCATCAATACGGGCGTGGGTAACCCAACCGCGCCATTTATTATGGCGCTTGGGAGATAAGCGAGTTTTATCAGGCCGGTGGGGACGCATAGCTTTGTCCGTCCATATAACGGGATAAGGATCCACTTTTTCACACACGCCTTCTTCCTCCTTTGCTCATCCATTTCCGCGCACTTGAGCTCTAGCGCCCAAGGCCGCACATCCCACCTCCACCTTCTCCAACTATGTCCGGAGCGGGAGGCAAGTGGATGGCCTCCTCTGTCACGGAGGGGCAAATCAAAAAGCTGCGAAAGGCCGGATACTTGTCCGACGACATCGCGCATCGGCTCCCCGACAAGGGGCAGCTCATCCCCACCCCCAGGCCCCATGAGAGGGTGGTGTTCCTCCCCCACTTCCTCCGCGGACAAGGTTTTCCACTTCACCCATTTGTCCGGGGCTCATGTTCTACTACGGCCTAGATTTCCACGATCTGGCCCCGAATTTCATCCTCAACATCTCGGCGTTCATCGTCGTGTGCGAGGCCTTCCTCTGCATCCAGCCCCACTTCGGCTTATGGCTGAAAACACTAGTTCAGGATCCGTGGTGACAAGGACACAGCAGCTGGATAGTTCAGCAGTAGAACTCATCATCAGGTCTTCCAGTTCACACGACATGACTTTGAGAACTTCATCTCCACCGCGGACCTGGTTCTAATTCAAACAGAAACCATATTTCATTACTACCTCCGTTCAGAAATATAAGATGATTTTCGATATTATACTCCATATATGACTACATATACGCACAGAAATGAGTGAACAAAGACACTAGAACATGTCTTCAAAGGCATGAGAGCCGAGGGATTACATGCAATATCCATAACATAAGTTCTTGAGGCAAATATACCCTCTTAAAAGGTAGCATTGATGTTCATAAAGTACTCCCTCCGTCCCAAAGTTCTTGTCTTAGATTTGTCTAGATATGGATGTATCAAGTCACACTTTAGTATTAGATACATCCGTATCTAGACAAATCTAAGACAAGAAATTTGGGACAGAGGGAGTAGTTGAAAGTAATCTATAAGAAATCAGTGTCAACCTCTCGCATGTTTTTGTCAAAAGAGGAATCTAGAACCATCATTTGGCACACAAAACTCACATGCAAGATCACCCAGAAACTTGTACTACCAGTGCTAGTATCATGCGTGTTAGATGAAAAACACAATCAAGATCGAGAAAAAGATCGTCAACAAGAGACATTACCTGGACTTGCTTAATGAGGGATCCCGGAGAGGGGGGCTTGGACAGGGTGATGGCTTTGAGCTTGTCTGCGGTAGTCTCGGCGGGGTGCTTGCGCTTATTCGTACCATGGGCCTCGACGGTTTTGGCCAGAGCCATAGACATCACGTTGGCCGGTGCTCCGTCGTCCATCCAAGAGAGGAAGCTGAGAGAGAAGAGTGAAAGGAGGAACGAGATGAGGGAGAAGCGAAGAGAGTGGGGGTTTTCTTCAAGAGAGGAAGATGAGAGAGAAGAGTGAAATGATGGTTGCTTCGTCCGTCCAACTTACTGCTGCAAAGGAGAGGGTTTTGTGATTTGACGGCTCATTGGGCATTACTGCGGCGGTTCGATCGGGGTAGTCTACTGTCACTCTACTACGGAGTAATTTAGTGCATGGCTGGTGGACCCAGGTGCTGGCTGTCCCACACGTCGGCGAAAGTGAGTAATTTAGTGCATGGCTGGAGGAGGATCCGCACGGTAGAGCGTGTCCACTGTTTTTCTGAAGAAAAAAATGATTACAGCAAGCGTTTCCACTCTTATGACGGAGGAGTGCGAAACACGGCAGCCACTTGAACATACAGTGCTCCTACTACTAGGCATGTGCAGTGGTTCATACGTTAGTACTACACAATCTTGTTGCTAGTGTAGTAAGATATGACGATAACAAATGATGTTGTGCGCATGTCAACTACTCCTATATGTAACATAGTACCGCTTTTTCGACTGTCCGGTCGAGAATGAACGGTGAGATCAATGTTAACAGAACTAGGTCCACAACGCACAGAGAGTACGGTGCTACAGTACTCCACGAAACATGAACCATATGAAGCACATCCTATAGTGTTAGACAGGGTGTATGAAGGGTGCATGGGATGGGAGCAAAAGTTCCCTTCTCGACCCACTTTTGGGTGTTTGGCAGAGTGCATGAAGGGTGCATGAGTCCACACTAGTAGGTTGACAAAAATACACAAAGATGAAATAACTATATTGAGATGAGAATGCAACCAAACACACCCACACGCTTTGTGCTACAGTGACTGATCTGCACCGTCTGAGTTTGATCCAACGGTCATGTTGCGCCGAGACATGGACATGCCCATGCAGAGGGCGCCTAAACACCACCGAAGTCCCTCTGCTTCTCGAGGCGCACGACGTTGGTGATGTAGGGTGCAACCGCCCGCAGAGCCCGCTCCCCGTCGACGAGAGCCAGCTCGTCAAAGATGGCGTCCAATGGAACGGATGGATTCCGGTGACGGAGCCCTGAAAGGATTCGCTTGGCAACGGCGACGGTAGCGCGCAATCCCTCCTTGTCCAGCTCAGCCCCCACCATCGCGCGGAGACGGCTCAGCTCCTCGGAGATATAGGTGAAGAAGGAGACCAGGTCAGGAAGCCGCAGCTCGTTCAAGTCGACCGGGTGGTCGAACGGGTTTAGCCCGACGGCCGACATCGTCGTGCTGCCACGACGGTAGGCATCCCGCAGCCGCAACACATGCGTGGCAACTTCGTTCACCAAGTGGCTGAGGCGATCCTGGACCTCGTCACGATCGGCCCGCTCGTGCTCTAGCCGGCTCCCCTGACGGCCTATCGTATCTCCCGCTTTCTACAGCAACACCGTCGACGCCTCGAGCATCTTTGTGGTGGACGCCTGCCGCTTTTGAAGCTCCGTGAACTCCCGCACATAACGGAGGAGCATGGCACTCCTCTCCTCCTTGAGCTCACGGAGCTCCACGTCCTTGGCCCTGAGCTGCGCATTCTTGGCATGGAGCTCCTGTGTCAGGCGCCTCACCTCGGACTCCGTGATCTGCTGCGCCGCCATGGCACCAGGTAGAAGCAATGGGGAGAGGAAGCAAAGGGGGTGAAACGGATGAAAGGCAATGCAATCTACGGGAAGGCGGAGGGAGCCAGCCGAGGAGCAGGGAATCTTTTGGTTTTCACCACGGTAAAACACCAGTCGACGACTTCTCACATCAGGGAGCAGTGGGTTTTTACAGGCGGAGTCATCGTGACTAATTGCTACCGCGCCTGCGCCCGTCAATCAAAAAATTAAAAATCCTGCCGCGCCTACTCCCATCAATCAAAAAATAAAAAATCCTGCCGCACCCAAACACCAGAGCAACGCCGCGGTGGATATTTAAATTTACCTGCCGGCAAGTAGATAAAAAAAGGGGTGAAAAAACAAATGTGGCGGCGGCCTAGCTAATCGGTCGAACTAGCCCAACTAGCTAGCCACCGTGCTTCACTGATGTACTTGGCGGGAAAGGTGGTCTTTCGTGATTTGACGACTCATTTACTTGCTTCGGCGCTACGACCGAGGAGGACCCAGAAAACACGCGGTAGGGCGTCCCACGTCAGGAAGAATATATGCGTGCACCACCCGGGAGGACCCCGAAACCGTGCGGTAGGGTGTGCCACGTCTCGGCACGGAGGAAAAATGTGCGTGTAAAAATATCTTTGTATCGGGGCGTAGTACCTATGGTTCGACCTCGGGACCCAGCCAGTCGGTCGAAAACACCCCACTAGCCACACAGCTTCATCATGCAAACGTGGCACGGTTAGCTCCGTCTCGACCAGCCACGTCTCTTGTTCTAAGCGATTCTTCTATTTTCCAAGCTTTTTTTAGTTGTAATAACACCACGGCAAGCTAGCGTCGCTCTTCGTGTGTGCCCGTGCAAAGGTTAGACGATGGAGAGAAGAGAGATTGAGATCGCAGACACAGGACCCACCCGTAAGTGAGACAACGGTCATGCACGTGTTGACGAGGCACTCCTCTACTCTACTCAACACAAGTACTGTATAAAATCAAGTTGTGGGACAAAGCCAACAACTGTTCGCTTTTTTCAAAGCTATCGACTTACGCTTTGTAGTCCAGGTTGCCGATTCGAATCTCGTCTTCCAGATTTGTTAGTTTTAGGTCCAAATTTGATTAATGACAAGTGGGAGCCCGTGTGTTGTTCCAATATTTCAGTGTAGGATGGTTTTTGAACAAACACTTTGCGGCGGTTAGACAAGTAACGCACGAGTTACACGTATTTTGCAAGTTTACGAACAAAAATGACAATGACATAGAATATCACATCCACCCCGCAGCTTAGATACTATGGTGATACGAGTTTTTACACCGTTGGAAGTGAGATCCAATGGCTTGGGAGTAGTCCTTGTAAGTATGCGCAATTTCCAAACTCTCCAAAGTTTTTTTTGCAAATAAAACATTCAGGCCTCATGTGTGCCGCTGCATCTTCGATCCAACGGCTCCCTGGTTCTCATATCAGGTGCCCCCCGTAGCTTAATTACCCGCTATGGTGATATGAGCATCTAGGTCGTATGATCAGTGATCAAATGGCACATGCATAGTACTTGTACTTTCTGCGCATTTCCCAAACTCTATCAGCCGTATATTGCAAAAACATTCAAACCTCCTATTGTGGGCCGTTAGATCTCAGTGAACTCGTATCACCATAGAATCTACGATGTGGGAGCACCTCATACTCTCCCGTGCGAGAAAACATAAGGTGCTATCGCAGCTTGGATGCTACGGTGATACGAGCTTGGAGGTTGTTTGATCTGAGATCCAATGGCATCTGAGCAGTCTTTGTGCTTGTAAGCAGTGGCCGAACTCTTTTGGGGCTTTTCTGCAAAAAACCATTCGAACCACCGAGGAGGTGTTGGGTCACAAATCCAACGCCTCCGAAGAGCTTGTATCACCAAAGCATCTAAGGTGTGGTAGCACATGATATTCTTACATACAGGAGAATATGATGTCCTCCTTCATCTTAGATGCTACAGTGATACGAGCTTCGAGGTTGTTGGATATGGGATCAAAGGGCATCTAACACTGGTAGAATAAGGGCCTATTGTCCCGGTTGGTAAGGGCCTTTAGTCCCGGTTCCTGAACCGGGACTAATGGGTCGGTACTAATGCCCTAGCCCTTTAGTCCCGGTTCAGTCCAGAAAGGGGCAGATGAACCTCCACGTGGCTTTGTCTTGAGCCCGAGCGGGGAGGGCCTTTGGTCCCGGTTGGTGGCACCAACCGGGACCAATAAACATCCACGTCGACATTTCAGGGCTTGGTTTTTTTTGAAAGGGGGGGGGTTGGGGGTTTTGGGGGTTTAATTTAGGTGTTTCATATGTTGTGTTAGCTAGCTAATTAATAGAGAGAAGTGTCCTCTCTTTTGTCCGTGCTTGGTCGACGCTACGTACTATACACACATATAGAGAGGACTAGCTAGACACGCTAGCTAGCTAGTAAGCAAACGAAGGAAACAGAAGATCGTCATGAACATATATGCATACAGAGAGAAGTGATATCGACCACCTCTCCTTCTCCGAGAGATTGGTCGAACAACAAGTTCTCGTATATCTATCCGACACTACCGGCTACATATATACAATAATTATCTTTTACAAATATAATCTCCTAACATAAGGACGCGTGGTCCACATAGTATTCTCCGTCTTCAGCGATCACGTGGTCAAGAAAGAATGCCGCTAATTCCTCTTGAATTGCTCGCATGCGATCTGGTGCTAGGAGTTCATCCCGCATCCGAAACATCTAATTTTAAGAAGGGGGTCAATACATATATGTATGAATGAATGAAACTCAACACAAATGATGGTAATAAAATAAAATTGTGAATATTGTTATTTACGCACTTAATATTGTTTGTCAGAGTAGCCCCGCTCACAGGTCGTGTGGCGGATGGACTCGCAAATGTAGTATCCACAGAAATCATTCCCTTGTTCCTGCCGTAACCACTTTACAAGAAACAGAGGTCAATCAAACTGATAATTAGCAAGCATGCTAAATGGTATTGATGAAACTAGCGCTTGAATCACTAGGAGATGCGTGGAATATGCTACTATAGTACTTACTTTCGGGTGTCTAAATTGCAGCTTCTTGGCAGTCCGGAGCTTTTTGGTGAATTTTCTCCAAACCCTGCCATACAAAGAAAAAAATTACTTGATATCAGAAATGAACAAAGTTGCTGATATGGTGGATAATGATCGATTTAACTTACTTCTCGAGCATTTCAGTCATGTTCGCATACTCCTCCGGATTTTTTCGTTTGGAGTCTAAGGCGATTACTACTCCTGCTCAAGCTTAATCTCTAGGAGATTATAGTGGTAGCTCTTTGCGCATGCATAACTCATCAATATTACATTAATATAACCTGGACTAATAAGGAAACCGAATATGCCACAATACAGTAACACAAACACGAAGTTGTAAGGAAAGAGTATTATATATTTTTGTTCATTTATTTCCAACGATCGTAGCAAGTTTGCCTCGGTATTTTCGGCATGATATTTAACCTCGATTGCATCTATGAGATATGTGTTAATGAACCCAATATCACCCACTTGTCTTTTCTTCAATTCGGCGATCTTCAGTCTGCATAATATAGTGAGGATAATTATAAATACATGCAATGAAAGAGCTGAGTTATATAGAGGGACTTAATGACAGAACTAGTACTACTTACAGACAGTAGCAGGTGACCGTTGCTTTATCGAGGGCCAATTGATTGAAAAACTGATAGAACTCCTCAAATGGAATAGGCAACCGTTCAATTCCAACGAGATCATGCTCCTTTTTAACTCTCACATACAAAGTACTCCTCCCCTCAGACTCTCTGCAGGTTTTCATGTACCAATCATGCAATCTTCGCATCATCGTTGATAGAGATCTTTCATCTTTGACGAGAGGTTTCCCGTACTCGTATATTTGTATCCGCACCTCCAAGAAATCATAATGTACATCGTCGGGCAGGTAATCTCCAGGATTTCTATAACCGGGCACCATCCTCGGATCGACGATGTCGCTAGCAGGCACCTTGAGCGGGGGGCACGATTGCTTCGCTTGTTCGCCGAGCTGGGCAATTTGTTTCCCAGCTCGTCGTTCTTTCATACTTTGATCACTGACAGTACTTCCCGACCTCTCCGCTTCCGCAAATGTCTTTCCAATAATGCGCTCATAGTTGCCTTTCGGCGGAGACTTGGGTGGTTTTGTCAGGGCAGCCAGAGTGCGCTTCGCTTTCACCGGATCAACCTTCTTCTCCGGAGGTGGATGTCTCTGTGCTTTCAACCCTTGAAACCAGTCCTTCACTTGATTCACGCGATCTTCGCGTTCTCCTCGAGGTCATCTCGTATGGTAACTTCTCTGGAGTCTTGAGAAGGACCGAATCTGTATGTCCTCCGCCTTTGGCTGTCTTGCTAGACGCCCGGTAGAGCAGACGGAGCGGATGTCTTCTTTCCTTGCTTACGAGGCGGAGGAGAAGGACTAAGACGCGCCGAAGCTGCCGGAGCGGCGGCGGGTCTCTTCCGCCCTTGCTGACGAGGCGGAGAAGGAGGAGGCTGGCTGCTCGGGCGCGCCGGTGCAGGCGGAGTTCCGCCACGCGCCGGAGAAGGAGCCGGCCGAGTGACCTGATCGTCACTCGCCGGAGGAGGAGGCGGTGGAGGAGGCGGAGTGCCCTGACTCGCCGGAGGAGGAGGAGGAGGCGGAGGCATCCAGTTTGGAAGGTTGATGAGATCCTTCCGCCATAGGCATGGAGTCTTCAGAGCAGAACCCAGCCGAGTCTCCCCTTCACCGGTAGGGTGGTCAAGCTGGAGGTCCTCAAATCCCTCTGTTATTTTATCCACCATCACCCTAGCATATCCTTCTGGAATCGGCCGACAGTGAAAAGTTGCGCCGGATTTAGTAGGATAAACAGAGCCAACAGCCGCCTTGACCTTCAAATTCATCCATTGCGCCATAAGGTGGCAATTTTCAGCCTCCGTGATAGCATCCACGGGATAGCTGGCAAGAGCCGTCAAGGCATGCTCCGGCTGAAGCAGCTCGGTGGAAGCCACGCTGCTTCTCCGCTAAGATGGCGGGGTAGCCGGGGAAGCTTGGCGGAGTCGTTTGCTGCGATCTGCTTCTCGTTCCTCTATCGCTTGTACCCTTGCATGCAGCGCCTGTAGTTCGGTCTACTGCACTTTCTTCCTCCTCTCCTGGCATTTGTAACCGCCTGCGTCCACAAACCCAGCCTTCCACGAAACGGAGCCTGGCGTGCCTCGTGTCCGTCCAGGGTGCTCAGGATTCCCGAGGGCCATTGTGAGCTCGTCGTTCTCTCTGTCTAGAAAGAACGTCCCTTGCTTTCTGCTTGCCGATATATTGCTGAAGCCTCTTGGTGGTATGTCCAATTGATCGTCCGTCCAAATGCACTTCCACGATCTGAGGGTCCAAGGTTCCATGAGCCCGAAGAACCAAGTCCGGCAACGGTGCAGCGATTCATTGTCTCTAGTTCGATCCCTTTATCAAGCAGATCATTCTCAGCCTAGGCCCACTTAGGCCGGGCTATGAGGTAGTAACCACGACCCGTGCGATGGTGAAGCTTCTTCTTCGCAGCATTTTTCTTGTTTGTCGCCGACATCTTTTTACTCTTTTCCGATGTCTTGTGGGCCACAAATGCGGGCCAGTCATCTCTGATCTTCTCATATTTTCCCTTGAATTCTAGGGTCTCTTTTTTATCGACAAACTTATTCAAGTCTTTCTTCCAATTCCTGAATAGGTCTGCCATCTTCTTAAGAGCAAAAGACTTGATTAATTGCTTAACTGGCTTCTCTGGATCATCCTCTGGCGGTAGGGTGAAATTTGACTTCAGCTCAGTTCAAAGATCATTTTTCTGCATATCATTGACATACGACACCTCAGGGTCTTAGTTCTTAGGCTTATACCATTGCTGGATGCTAATCGGGATCTTGTACCTAACCGTAACCCCCGACCGAGCAACAAATGCCTTCTTTGTTCGGATGGGTTCAATCGGTTGGCCGTCGCGTCATGCATTTCTATGATCTCAAACTTTTCATCCGAGCTCAACTTTTTCTTCGGCCTCGTCTCTTTACCGAAGTTGTGCTCGATCCGAGGGCTAGAAAAAGAACAAAGACGAGAGTTAATTAATATGTTTACATACCAAAACAATGAATGCATCAATTAGCTAGTCGGCCTGGGCTTAACTAATATATATATATACCGGCGGACTCGGTTCGGTCAGGAGCCATCCTCATGGTCTACTTCTTCTTGCACCGGCATTGGGTCATCGGAGCCATCATAATCATAGCCAGCTGCTTCTTCACCCTCTCCTTCCGGACCATCGGTGTCGTTGAGAAACATCAACGAAGCGACGGCATCACTTCCTTCTGCGATTATGTCCCTCAACAACGCTTCTTGTGCTTCGTCTCGGGGGGTGTCCATAGTTTCTACAAATATTTACAACATGGCAATTATTATTCAAACATGACATATATGGATATATTAGTGGCAAACGTAGAACTAGCTAGGTAATCACAATAAGGAATCATATTAATTAGTGGCCTCGACGCTGCTTCTCTAGGGTTTCGGGTGGCCTCGACAACGCTTCAAGGGTTAGGGGTGGCCTCGAGAACGCTTCAAGGAGGGGGTAATATCGACCCCCCCCCCACGTGTTGTACCTATCGGGAGGGGGTATATCGACAATGACGACATACGTACATGGGAAAATAATATGCTTGTTTTTTCCTTCTTAAAATACATGAAGCTATCGGGAGGGGGTATATCGACAACAACAACGATGACACTACATCTATGTCCCACAAGTGACGTGGGTATATTGACAACGACGATATACATACATGGAAAAAATGTTATCGGGGAGGGGGTATATCGACCCCCCCCCTCATGTCGAAGTTATCGAGGAGGGGGTATCGACCCCCCCCTCATGTTGAATTCCCGAGAGAGTTAGGAACCGGAGGGGGACTCCTCCCCCTCATGTCTGATGAGTTTTACTCCCTCCTTCCATGAAACATTCATCAAACAAACTTAATACGAAGTTTTAACAGAAAACATTCATCGAACTAAATTACAACAGAAAAAGTTACTAACCTAAAATGCACAAAATGCTCAAGAAGAAGAAATAGACTAACCTAAAATTACTAACCTAAAATGCACTAACAACAACTAACCTAAAATGCACTATAAATCAACTAACCTAAATTGCACTAACCTAAATCAACTAACTCAACATATGAAGAAGGAAATGCTATCGGAGAGGGGGTATATCGACCCCCCTCATGTATCCACATACATACATCTATACATACATACATTTCTCATATATACATACATACATTTATCATATATAAGTTTTTCTTCTTATTCCTTTCTTCCTTCTTCCTAGCTAGATATATAATTTTTTTGCATATAATACATATATACTTGCATATATGTATAAATTTTTGCATATATAAACTTTTGCATATATAAAGTTTTTCTAAAATCTAACTTTTGCATATATGAACATATATACACAGAGAACATATACATATATATATATATATATACATTTTTAAAATATTGAAAAAAACAAGAGGAAAGGGCGCCGGCGGCCGGACCGAAGACGACGGCGCATGGTCGGGGCTATGACGACGGGGTCGGGGAAGGGGCGGCATGCGCGGCGACGGCGACGGGTCGAGGAACGGTGGCGCGCGCGCATACAACGGGTCGGGCAGGGCGGGCGCGGCGACGCATAACGGGTCGGGGCAGGGCGGCGCGGTGACCGCGATGGTGTCGGGGCCGGGCAGGGCGGCGGGCGCGGCGACGGTGTCGGGCAGTGGCTCGGCGGCGGCGATGGCGAGTGGACCAGCCTCGACGGCGACGGGTCGGGAACGGGTGGCGCGTCGGCGACGGCGACGGGTCAGAGGGGCGTCGCGCGGCGACGGCAATGGTGTCGGGGCCGGCAGGGGCGGCGGGCACGGCGACGGTGTCGGGGTAATGGCTCGGCGGCGGCGACGGCGAGGTGGACCAGCCTGACACCGTCGGGGCAAGGCTCGGCGGCGACGGCGATGAGGAGCAGAAGGCATCGGGGCGGAGAAGAAACAGATGGATTTTGGCGAAACTGCTAAGTCTTGCTTATATAGCAAGAGCATTGGTCCCGGTTCTTGGCACAAACCGGGACTAATGCACTGCTAGTCCCGATTGGTGCCACCAACGGGACCAAAGGCCTCTTTTCAGCAGCGAAAGGGCAGGAAGCGGCGGCCTTTGGTCGGTTGGTGGCACCAACTGGACTAAAGAGAGCATTGGTCCCGGTTGGTGCCACGAACCGGGACCAATGCCACCTTTAGTCCTGGTTGGTGCCACCAACCTGGACCAAAGGCGTTGCACAGCGGCGTGGTGGTGGGAGTTTAGTCCCACCTCGCTAGCTGAGAGAGAGTCACACCTGTTTATAAGGTGCGGTGCGCCTTCCCTCTCGAGCTCCTCTCTAAAGCAGGCTTTCGGGCCTAACCGTGCAATGTGTGCCTATGGGCCTACTTGGCCTCCTGCGGGCCTGAATCCTGGGCCATGTAGGGTTTCTAGTCGTATTCAGGCCGTGGGGGCCCAGTAGGCGGCACTATTTTTTTTATTTTCCAGTTTTTTTGTTTTGTTTTCTGCATTATTTATTTTTTGTTGTTTTTTGCTTTATTTTTAAATTCCTTTTGCCTTTAGTTTTAGAAAAATCGTAAACTTTCTGTTAGTGCCATTAGTTTTCAAATTTGAAAACACTTCTTTTGTTTTCTTTGTTGCTTTATTTATTTTATTTTGTTTCTATTTACAACAAAATACTTATTGTTGCTATTCTTTTTTTTCCAGTTTTTTGTTTTGTTTTCTGCATTATTTATTTTTGTCGTTTTTGCTTTATTTTTTAATTCTTTTTGCTTTTAGTTTTAGAAAAATTATAAACTTTCTGTTAGTGCCATTAGTTTTCAAATTTGAAAACTCTTTTTTGTTTTCTTTGTTGCTTTATTTATTTCATTTTGTTTCTACTTACAACAAAATACTTATTGTTGCTATTCTTATTTTTTTCCAGTTTTTTTTTGTTTGTTTTGCATTATTTATTTTTTGTTGTTTTTTGCTTTATTTTTTAATTATTTTTGCTTTTAGTTTTAGAAAAATTATAAACTTTCTGTTAGTGCCATTAGTTTTAGAAAAATTAAAAACTTTCTGTTTGTGCCATTAGTTTTCAAATTTGAATAGTTAAAATTTGAATTCTTTGAAATTTGTGTGAATTACAAGTTTGTGATTAACTTTACTAAAAAATGAACATAGATGCACCTATAGAGAAAATTCGACCTAAATTCATAATCAATTTCTATGAATTTCAGAGAAATTAACTATGAATTTAGGTCAAATTCCCTGTATAGGGGCATCTATTTTCACTTTGAGAGGAGCTCAACAAGGCAGAGAGGAACGGGCTTATAAACCGGTGTGAGCGCTCTTCGGTTCGCGAGGTGGCACTAAACTCTGAGTGCAACGAGGACCAACCCTTTAGTCCCGGTTTGTGGCACAAACCGGGACTAATGGTCATGGGCAAGGGGCGAGCCGCATGGGCCAGGGACTAATGAACATAGATGCACCTATAGAGAAAATTCGACCTAAATTCATAGTTTTCAAATGAACTCTGAAAAAGTTGGCATAGCATGTGCATGTACAAAATGGACAATGGTATCATACTAAATGCATTACAAAGTGGCATGGTATCATCATAATAGTTGCGGGAGAAAGTCTTCACTTTGTCTTCGCTTGTGTCATTTGCTTATTGCGCCGTAACCATGGATAATCTTCATCGTTTATCAGGATGCTTGGGACAACCTTGACTTGGAAGGGAGGAATTTCATGAAACTTTTCATACTCTTCAGACATGTCTGTCTTGCCCTCCAGTCCCAGGATGTGCCTTTTTCCTGAAAGAACTATGTGGCGCTTTGGCTCATCGTATGATGTATTCGCTTCCTTATCTTTTCTTTTTCTCGGTCTGGTAGACATGTCCTTCACATATATAACCTGTGCCACATCATTGGCTACGACAAACGGTTCGTCATTTTACCCAAGATTTTTCAGATCCACTGTTGTCATTCCGTACTGTGGGTCTACCTGTACCCCGCCTCCTGACAGATTGACCCATTTGCACTTAAACAAAGGGACCTTAAAATCTACTCCGTAGTCAAGTTCCCATATGTACACTATGTAACCATAATATGTGTCCTTTCCCCTCTCGGTTGCTGCATCAAAGTGGACACCGCTGTTTTGGTTGGTGCTCTTTTGATCTTGGTCAATCGTGTAAAATGTATTCCCATTTATCTTGTATCCTTTCCAAATCATTACAGTCCAAGATGGTCCCCTAGACAATAAGTACAGCTCATCACAAACAGTGTTGTCACCTCTGAGACGTGTTTCCAACCAACTGCTGAAAGTCCTGATGTGTTCACATGTAATCCGATTAAATCGCCTTTGCTCCGGTGTTTGGGCGCAGACTGTTCTTGTGTTCATCGACATACGGGTCACCAAGGTAGAGTTACGTAGAACTGTGTAGTGTGCTTGAGACCAAGAATATCCGTCCCTACATATTATTGAGTCCCTTCCAAGCGTGCCTTTTCGGTCAGTCTCCCCTCATACCGCGATTTAGGGAGACCTATCTTCTTAAGGCCAGGAATGAAGTCAACGAAAACCCGAAGACATCCTCTGTTTGATGGCCCATGGAGATGCTTCCTTACGGCGTAAGCGATTCTGGACATATTTCTTTAGGACTCCCATGAACCTCTCAAAGGGGAACATATTGTGTAGAAATACGGGCCCCAGAGTGACAATCTCGTCTAGTAGATGAACTAGGACGTGCGTCATGATATTGAAGAAGGATGGTGGGAACACTAGCTTGAAACTGACAAGACATTGCGCCACATCACTCCTTAGAGTTGGTACGATTTCTAGATCGATCACCTTCTGAGATATTGCATTGAGGAATGCACATAGCTTCACAATGGCTAATCGGACGTTTTCGGTAGAAGCCCCTCAATGCAACCGGAAGCAGATTCGTCATAATCACATGGCAGTCATGAGACTTTAGGTTACGGAAATTTTTCTCGGCATATTTATTATTCCCTTTATATTCGACGAGAAGCCGGTCGGGACCTTCATCTTGAGCAGGCATTCAAAGAAGATTTCTTTCCCTTCTTTAGAAGAGCGTAGCTCACAGGACCTTCATACTGTTTGGAGGCATGCCCTCTTTTTTCGCAAAGCGTTGCAGGTCCTCTCGTGCCTCGTGTGTATCTTTTGTCTTCCCATACATGCCCAAGAAGCCTAGCAGGTTCACGCAAAGGTTCTTCGTCACGTGCATCACGTCGATCGAAGAGCGGACCTCTAGGTCTTTCTAGTAGGGTAGGTCCCAAAATATAGATTTCTTCTTCCACATGGGTGCGCGATTCTCAGTGTCATTCGGAACAGCTAGTCCGCCGGGACCCTTTCCAAAGATTATGTGTAAATCATTGACCATAGCAAATGCGTGATCACGCGAATGCGCATGGCGGGCTTCTTCCGGTGATCTGCCTCGCCTTTGAAATGCTTGCCTTTCTTTCTACATTGATGGTTGGTCGGAAGAAATCGACGATGGCCCAGGTACACATTCTTCCTTCAGCTTCCCAGGTATATACTATCGGTGTCAAGTAAACAATGTGTGCATGCATGGTATCCCTTGTTTCTGTGTCCTGAAAGGTTACTGAGAGCGGGCCAATCGTTGATGGTCACGAACAGCAACGCCTTTAGGTCAAATTCCTCCTTATTGTGCTCATCCCACATACGTACACCGTTTCCATTCCACAGCTGTAAAAGTTCTTCAACTAATGGCCTTAGGTACACATCAATGTCGTTGCCGGGTTGCTTAGGGCCTTGGATGAGAACTGGCATCATAATGAACTTCCGCTTCATGCACATCCAAGGAGGAAGGTTATACATACATAGAGTCACGGGCCAGGTGCTGTGATTGCTGCTCTGCTCCCCGAAAGGATTAATGCCATCGGCGCTTAAAGCAAACTATACGTTCCTTGGGTCCTTTGCAAACTCATCCCAATATTTTCTCTCGGTTTTTCTCCACTGCGACCCGTCAGCGGGTGCTCTCAACTTCCCGTCTTTCTTACGGTCCTCAGTGCCATCGCATCAACTTGGCATGCTCTCCGTTTTACGAGCAGACGTTTCAACCGTGGTATTATAGGAGCATACCACATCACCTTCGTAGGAACCCTCTTCTGGGAGGCTCGCCGTCAACATCACCGGGGTCATCTCGTCTGATCTTATACGCAATGCACCGCATACCGGGCATGCGTTCAGATCCTTGTATGCACCATGATGAGAGGATGCAGATCATTAGGGCATGCATGTATCTTCTGCACCTCCAATCCTAGAGGGCATACGACCTTCTTTGTTGCGTATGTACTGTCCGGAAATTCGTTATCCTTTGGAAGCTTCTTCTTCAATATTTTCAGCAGCTTCTCAAATCCTTTATCAGGCACAGCATTCTCTGTCTTCCACTGCAGCAATTCCAGTACCGAGCTTTGTGTTGCCATCTTTGCAATTGGGGTACAACCCTTTTGTGATCCTCTAACATGCGATCGAACTTCAGCTTCTCCTTTTGACTTTTGCATTGCGTCCTTGCATCGACAATGACCCGGCGGAGATCATCATCATCGGGCACATCGTCTGGTTCCTCTTGATCTTCAGCAGCTTCGCCCGTTGTAGCATCATCGTGCACATCGTCTGGTTCCTCTTGATCTTCAGCAGCTTCGCCCATTGCAGCATCATCGTGCACATCGTCTGGTTCCTCTTGATGTTCAGTAGCATCACCGTATTCAGGGGCACATAGTTGTCATCGTACTCTTCTTCTTCACCGTCTTCCATCATAACCCCTATTTCTCCGTGCCTCGTCCAAACATTATAGTGTGGCATGAAACCCTTGTAAAGTAGGTGGGTGTGAAGGATTTTCCGGTCAGAGTAAGACTTCGTATTCCCACATATAGGGCATGGACAACACATAAAACCATTATGCTTGTTTGCCTCAGCCACTTCAAGAAAATCATGCACGCCCTTAATGTACTCGGAGGTGTGTCTGTCACCGTACTTCCATTGTCGGTTCATCTGCGTGCATTATATATAATTAAGTGTGTCAAAAATCATTACAGAACATCATGAATAGATAATTAAGTGACCAAATTAATAGAAGTTCATCATCACATAAAAACCAAAGTACATACATACTTCTCATCTAACAACATAAAGCTCTGCAGAGCATCTAAATTAATTAAACCATACATTGAAACTATGTAAAACATTTCAATGCGAAAGCAAATGCGATCATAATCGCAACCAAGGTAACAACTGATCCAGCGGCATAATGATACCAAGCCTCGGTATGAATGGCATATTTTGTAATCTTTCTAATCTTCAAACGCATTGCATCCATCTTGATCTTGTGATCATGACGACATCTGCAACATGCAACTCCAATATCATCTTCTCCTCCTCAATTTTTCTTAGTTTTTCCTTCAAGAAATTGTTTTCTTCTTCAACTAAATTTAACCTCTCGACAATAGGGTCGGTTGGAATTTCTGGTTCAACAACCTCCTAGATAAATAAAATCTATGTCACGTTGGTCGGCATAATTTTCATAAACAATAAATGAACCAATAGTTATGAAAAGATAATATATACCACATCCGAATGATAGACAGGACGAGGGCCGACGAGGGCGGATACACAAACCATCGCACTATATAAGATGCAATAATAAAAGTAAGAAAATAATACAAGTATCTATCTAAACATACAAGTAAGAATATTTTTCCTTTCAGAAAGAAGATAAGAAAAAGAGGCTCACCACGGTGGTGTCGGCGATGTGATCGGCGCGGGTGATCGACGGCGGTGAAGATGGGGACGGGGCGTGACGGACCGCTAAACCTAGACAAATATTGAGGAAAATGGAGCTTGGAGGTCGAGCTTGGAGAGGAGAAAGCTTAAGTAGTGTGGCTCGAGCATTCCATCGAACACCTTGTGTGCATAGGAGGTGAGCTAGAGCACCACCAAGCCCTCTCCCCTCGGCGGCGGAAAAAAGCAGGCAGTGTGTGCTCTGCTCTCCTGTGAAAGGGGTATATATAGGCACCTCATTGGTCCCGGTTGGTGGCATGAACCGGGACTAAAGGGGAGCCTTTGGTCCCGGTTCAAGCCACCAATCGGGACCAATGGTGGTGGGCCAGGAGCGAGGCCCATTGGTCCCAGTTCGTCCCACCAACCAGGACAAAAAGGGCCAGACGAACCGGGGCCAATGCCCACGAGGCCCCGGCCGGCCCCCTGGGATCACGAACCGTGACAAATACCTCCATTGGTCCCGGTTCGTGGCAGAACCGGGACTAATGGGCTGACCCGGCCTGGGCCATTGCCCCCTTTTCTACTAGTGTAAGTAGTTTTTGTACAAATTGTGTGCAATTCTCAAACTCATCAAGGTTTCCTGCAAAAAAATTAAGACACATCATCTGAGCTGCTATATCTCAGATCTACAAGCTCCAAGCAACTAGTATCGGCATATAGCATCTAAGGTATGGGGGCACATGATATTCTCCGGGGAGGAGGGGTGGGGGTGCACAACCAATCGGTGGTTGGGAGGGTGGGGACAAATATAATCTAAACAACCCTAAACAGAGCTCCACAATTTTATCTAAGGTCGAGGGTTGACCCCGAAAATCATAGCTCCGCCTAAACACAACATTTGCATGTACAGTAGTACTAGACTTAATATTCATGTTTCAGTTTCATGTTCATTTTAAATATTGAACTAAGGACCATGGATGTCTTACATTTTACTCCCTTAGTTCCTAAATATTAGTCTTTGTAGAGGCTTCAAATGGACTGGCACGTACGGATGTATATAGACATATTTTAGAGTCTAGATTCACTCATTTTGCTCCGTATGTAGTCACTTGTTGAACTCTCTAAAAGACTAATATTTAGGAATAGAAGGAGTATTTTTGAACTCGTGTCATACATGCATGGGTTGGAAAAATAGATGCACTATACTTATTGGATTGTTGTTGTGTTAGATGCGTGTGTGTCCGTGTGTGTGTGTGTGTGTGGTCATATGCTTGATACATACAAAGTTTTCTCACCTCCATATTGTTCATCTTTTAAATTTGAATTTGCATTGGAAAACTTACTAGGGATACCATGAAATGTGAAATCCACGTTGAGATCACTATATCACAAATTCACTCTAATTCAACAACTCATCATAAATCAATTACCACGTTGAGATTAGTATTTGCAAGGAAAATATGGGTATTGTAATACACATAGATTCGTTCGGCAATTTAAAAGCTTCCTTTCGTATTCTCAAATGGTAGGACCCAACGGCGTACCATCCAGACCTTGGCTCGTGTTGATCCTAAAAAAACGGGCTCGTGTCCTTCGGTGGCGTGCGTGGTACGCACATTAGGCAACCCCAACTAGTCGAGCCTCAGCGTTTCAAGTCGAAATATCTGGCGGCCAGAATTCCAGCCATAGGAAATTCCCCTCATGTCCCCGGTCCATAATGACTACCGATGAACAACGGAGGGATGCTTTAGTAACTAGACAACGTTACCTACCGTGTCGAGCACGGTTCAATTCCCTCGGTCGCCGCTCGTCAAGGTCACCCGTCAACTACATTGCCTAGTACTACTACTACTACAGCAGGATGAGCACAGAATTGAGCCCGTTTGTTCGTGCCTAGTACTTGAGTTAATATATCAGGCAATGCACGATGCGGAGGGATTATCCTTTTACTCCCTCCTTTACGGTTTATAGGGCATATCTCAAAATTTTAGTTTTCCCATTTTATAAGTCTCAATTTGGTTGTTCCCCATCACATGTTCAGATTTCAAGGTGCAATAAATCATTACGTGCAAGCATTAAGAGAAAATTGACCAATGCATGTACTTTATGCATGCATGCATTGCAATTAATGCATTCATAAACACAGTTTTTGAGGAAAACAAGCGCATTAATTGAGTGGTTTTGCAAACTAAAACAATTATTCCACCACTCACCATCTACCTTGGTTGGTGATATTTTTGAATTGAGCCCTATAAACCGGAAAGGAGGTTTAACTAAGCAAAATGTTTGACCAAATCCTTTCTTAAGAAATACAACAGGACGGATGTACGGCTTGAAAATTTATTGCATGATGCAGGTTATGATATTGTTTTGAATCCTGGATCTTAAATTTCAGAAAATCCAAAAGTGAGCATAAATTCTTGAAACTAAGCATGGTCACGTGATATGGCACAAATATTACTTCGTAAGTTTTTTCTTCAATTCGAGACAAGCTGCTTATGACAAGTTGCACAAATGAAGAGCCAAGGTATTTTGGA
This sequence comes from Aegilops bicornis, assembly GCA_021605145.1. Classification (NCBI taxonomy): domain Eukaryota; kingdom Viridiplantae; phylum Streptophyta; class Magnoliopsida; order Poales; family Poaceae; genus Aegilops; species Aegilops bicornis. Next base: position 646,083,991 of record CM038674.1, read on the forward strand.
ACAAAGACACTGTCACATTAAAATGACGCTTTCACTATTGAAACCGTGGGCGTTTACGTGCCGCCACGAGTCCCCGCTTCTCATCGGCAGGTGCCGTCCCAGCAAGCGTGTGAGTCGATGGGAGGCGTGTGAGCAGACCACAGCGCCAGCTGTCAAGGAGGCGTGTGTGACACTCCAAAAAATTTATTTAGTTTTCAACAAAAACTTTGATTTGATTTGAAGAAGGTCATTTAAATCCTTCCAAAAAACCTCTCTCTCTCAAAACTTTTCCCCAGGGTAAGGATTTCATTTTTGTATCTTCTTAAACCCTGGTGTTTGGTTATTAAAAACCTTTCTTCTGATATTCCCCTCTCAATATTTTTTTTTGGAATTTATTTTCTTTTAAAAAGAAATCCTATGGGTTTTCGGCTACTCTTTTGTTTTGAAACTATCCATTATTTTACCATGCCTCATGTGGTAAATCCTCCCAAAACCCTCCCTTCACTTTGGGAAACCCAAGGTTCAAACCATTTTAATTTTATTTCATTTATTTCTTTCCCAAAAACAATTACATCAATTATTTTGAGCCTAGGTGATTTACAAAGGAAGTACCTGATTTCTTTTGAGTTTTGATCTCAACCCAACTCCTCTGGATAGTCCTTAGCACCCCCAACCTAGATCCATCAAGATCCACTCTTCCTCTTTTCAAAATTTTCAAGTTTCAGCCACTGCAAGTTTGGACCAGATTCATCATTTTTGGTGAAATTCATATTTTTCTTTCTCCAAAATTCCACCAAAATTCAGGCAGCCCCAGTGTGCTTTGAGAGGTCACCACACCAAAGATCAGCCCCAGATAAATTTTTCTAAAGCTTGAATCATTTCATCAAACACTTGGCAGCCTTTGTTCACCTGTGCACTTTTAGCAAAGTTGAGTTTGATTTGATCGATGTCGTTTCTCGTCGGTGGCTTGTCACCGATCACCCGTGCACCACAGCGCGTTGCACCACGACCCTTCTCCTGACGAGCACCGCACGCCCCCTTGGACGGACGCAGGTGTCGGTGGCAGCGAGCATCGCCGACGCCGGCAGCTTCTGCGGTGGCAGAGCCACCCGTGACGGCCAACGGAGCCACCGCCGGCTCGCTACGCCGTTCTGCGCCGCCCAACGGCCCCTAGCCCTCCGCGTGGCCTCATGCATGCCAGCTCACACCACAGCACCGTCGCCGTGGCCCGGCAAGCACAGGAAACCGCCCATCGCCGCCGATGGGCCGCGCCATACTGTTCGTCGAAACCCCCGGCCACGCCCAATCCGGCCAAGGTTAGATGCTAAACGGAGCCCGTGGACCTTCCGCGTCGATGCTCAACCCCTAATCTCCCCGACCAAGCCCTGCACCGCCGTAACCAACGCCGGAGATTTCCGTTCACGGCCACCGCCTCGGATCGCCTATAAAATGGAGTCCCGAGCTCGTACTCGAGCATGCACCACCCATACACCCCACCAGAACCCTACCAGGCCACTAGGGGGACCTCGAGGAGGTCTCCTCCCCCAATTCCGGCCGCCCCGATCCGCCTCGGCCACCATCTCGGTCCACTCCGGTGAGGCCATCCCCGCCGCCCAAATCTCGTCAGTAGTCTCCTCGGGAATCCAGTGACCTAACCCCGACTTCAATTTGACCTCCGCAGCCCTCCCCGACGAGACCCAACTCCACCCGAACCGCCGTCCGCCGGAGCAAGGACCGCCGTCGACGTGGTGCTCGCCGACGACCACCACCACCACCCACCGATGCGGAAGGACACCCTGAGCATGTAGGTACTCTCCGATCCTCCTAACTCCCCGTGGATCGCCGCCGGCGACCATCGCAGCTCTCGAGCGCCGGCGCGCTCTGCTTCTCCCCCGTTTGAAAATTCAAACCTGACGGGTGGGACCCCTCATCAGTCTTTTCTTTTTTTTCGAACCGTTTTCTGAAAACGCCTTCGGGCAGAGTACGTTTCCCTTTGCAGTTGATGGTTTTTAGCCGAAGCGTTTTCTGTTTTTATGAGTTGGCCCCTAGAATCTTTCTGTTTCATTACAGATGAGTCCCTGGATTAAAACCTTTATAACTTTTAAACAGAAACTGATTTTTGATTGATTCTTTTTCTGTCATCTTTATTTTTCTATCTAGTTTTTTGTCATATTTATTTGAAAAATATTTGGAACAATTTTTTGTGCACTCTCGATATTTACGTTAGTACGTATTTTCTTATACCGTAGATACCGAAGGAGGTGATGGAACCGCAAACTTCGCCAAGCTAGACTCCGACTACTCCGAACCAGGCAAGCATGTTTGAACTTTTGATATGATGAGTGTTCGTTGCATGTTTGCATTAAGTAGTTTCATGGCATGTTTATGAGCATTTCGATAAATGTTATATTATATGCATAGTTGAGGCAGGTGAGTTTCGAAAATCCATATGTTGTTGGAATAAGTTTGCATGGCCATGTGATGGCATGAGAATGGGTAAGATGGCAGTGTTGTAGCATGCCAGTCTTATACCAGACTATTTGACTCCGATGTCAGCGTGAATCAAGTCACGTTTACATCCGCTTTCCCCTCCTATACTACCACATGTTTTCCCCAAGGGATATGGCTTAGTAAGTTGCAAACCTCTTTCCTGGTACACACCAAATAGAGAGTCAGTGATGAGGGTTCCATGGCCTGGATTAAAGCCAGTCATCCGGTCAGGGGGCATGGGTGTTTCCGTTTGGGACCGAGAGGGGGCACCCCTTAGAGCGCGCGTATATAAATTTGATCCCATGCTATTCGAGGTTGTGATCTCCCCGTCTCAAAGTTTTTCTTGAACATTGTCTAGGGTGATTCCTGGCATCATAAGGTGGGATGGGTGTGTACTGGTTAGATGCGCTTCTACCGAAATACCGTAAACGGAACTAGTCCTTCATGACTACAGAAATCGGTTGGCTGTGGGTAATTAGTACAAACTCTGCAGAGTCAAAAATCCTTTGAATCAACTTATCCATGTCCAAGTACTGTGCTCAACTTATCTTGTCAAGTGTTAGTCTCTGTGACAAAACTCCGATGAACCACATGAGTGTTAAGTCCGGTTAAATGTTTATTCCTGTGGATGGGCTAACCCGTTTATTGTTATGTGTTGAATATTTCCTATGAGTATTATATCTTCGTGAATTCATCAGAAATGAATAATGAAAATTACGCCCTTTCTGCGATGTCGCTCAGACGTCCGACTGTGGCACACTTGATATTTACTTTTGATATAAGCCCTTTCTGCGATGTCGCTCAGACGTCCGACTGTGGCACGCTTGTTATTTACTTTCGATATAAGCCCTTTCTGCGATATCGCTCGGGCGTCCGGCCTTGGCACACTTGTTATTTACTTTCGATATAAGCCCTTTCTGCGATGTCGCTCAGACGTCCGATCGCGGGCACGCTTGTTATTTACTTTTGATATAAGCCCTTTCTGCGATGTCGCTCGAGACGTCCGGCGTGACACGCTTGTTATTTACTTTCGATATAAGCCCTTTCGTGATGTCACTTTCAGACGTCCGATCAGTGCACGCTTGTTATTTAATTTCGATATTAGCCCTTTCTGCGATGTCGCTCCGACGTCCGACTGTGGCACGCATGTCATTTACTTTTCTATATGAGCCCTTTATGTGGTGTCGCTTAGAAGCCCGACTGCGGCATGATTATTTATTTTTTTACCCTTCGAGGCGTCGCCCCAGACACCCGGTCGGTTTTCAGTTGTTTGTTGGGATTTCCGGAGGACTACCACCCGACTTCCTTTTTACTTATCTTGTCATGCAAATATTTATTAATTGAGTGTGCATTGCTATTTGCTCATAACACATTCATGCATGCATTTGCTATATCTTATGTCCGAACTGTCTTGCGAGTACTTTCATAGTACTCACCTGGCTTGTTGATTTGGACAGATGTTGATGAAGGCGATCTCATGGATGAAGAGTTCGATAGTGAGTCCGACGCCTAGAGGAGTCCCAGTCAGTCCCGTGCAACCCTGGTTTTGGTCACTGTATTATATCCGCTTCCGCTACCCAAATAAATTCATCGAGCCTCTCCTCAACGCTCGATGAGCCGTCAGTTTAGGAGTTATGTTATCCACTCCACTGTAACATATCCTCCACCACTTTTATTTCGAGTCAGTAGTATGCCACCACACCTCTGTTTCATAACCGCCCGTATGTACAATATTGGCGCTTTTGTAATAAATTGTTGAGCAACCTCATCTCAACCCTGTAATATAATTAATGCTACTGGCCTTCTGTATCAAGTATTTGGCAGTCAGTATGTATAACTCTTCCTATACTGGAATCAAAAGATCGATTTATCAATAAATATTTTATTGAAAAACCGGTCATGACAAACTTGGTATCAGAGCCAGGCTGACTGTAGGAAGCCACTAGGTGCGATGGCTAATCGGTTATTAGCATAATAGAATTTTTTTGTCATTTTTGCAAATGTAGTTATATTCTGACAGTCAGCATAAATTTATGATCTGACCATTCAGAATTTTTGCCTACTTTTGTAGATGGCTGGCAGCGACTGTGAGTCACAGATGTTCCCCAACGTGCCTGAGGGGTTCGTCAAGCAGAAGATCAACTACAGTCTGACCATGCACCAGGCCGCGGTGCAATTCAAGGGAGGGCGTGTTGAGTTACGCCGCTTCCGGTTCTTGGGGAGAGCCATGCCTACGGAGAAGCATGCTATGCAGATGGCTGCCCGTGACGCGATAGCTCGTCTCTGAGGTGTTCTTCCCTCGATGAAGACTCGTCGTTACCGCTACCTTCCATGCCACGTGCCATACACCTGTCACTACGCATTCTCTTGCCCCAGAGGAGAGCGAGACGAGGCTTTTGAGATGCTTGTCGAGTAACTCCGGGCTCTGGAGGCAGCCTTCGACAACCTGGTGGACGACCTTGTGGCTGCCCGCATGGACTCAGTCCATGGTTGTGCCGCCAACAGGAGGGAGCTCCTGCACACCGCACCACCACTGACTTTCGTCTCGTCCTCAGCACCTTGTTCACCTACCATTCTACGCCCTTGCTCGTCACGCCTACCACTAAGGAGTTCAACCAAGTCATTGCGCCCACTTGATTCGTCTTGCACCACCGATTGCGCCCACTCCTGTTCGTGTTGCTCCGCCTATGATGCCCGCTCCATCGACTCAGCGCAGCACTTCACGTCTGGAGCCTATTAGCGAGGAGGAGGTTGAGTCCCCAGCCTCACTGCGCCTCACCCTCGGCAGGCCAAGGGAGATCCTCACCATCTCCGACTGAGTACGCTTAGCAGCCATGCGATGTACCGGATTATGCGATATGTTTATATGTACACAGGTTGTGAGAAGTAGCTTGTTTTGCGCATCATGTAGGAACTGGGAGAAGTGCACTAGCCTAAATAACATGTCAGGATTATGTACGCATATTCTAAGTGATATATTGTATAATTATTGCTTGCGTGTAAGATATGTAATGAGCAGACCTTCTCCGTGCGCAATCGAATATTCTCTTGGAAAATCTTGGAGCGTTTAAAAAATTTCCCATCTTTATGAATTTATTGATTTTTTTGTGACAAAATTTCTTTTCTTATGAATTTTACAAAATGTATCCCCAGAGTGAAAAATGTCTCGTCCTTGGACGCGTTCCATGCCAAATCCGCCAGAGGAAAATTATGGCACTCAAACCAGCAACAATTTCACACAGAAGCAGTCAAGTCAACAGGGCTGCGAAACCGCATTTTCACAAGTATGCCGCCTTTATGAACAGAGTCAACAACAGCATCAGGAAATGATGAACCAAGTCATCAATATGGGGAATCACCGTGGACCGTATCAGCAGCAATCCAAATTGTCTAAGCTACAGAAGACGCGTCCCCCAACATTTTCTCATACTGACAAACCTCTTGAGGCTGATGGTGGCTTGGGACATGGAAAGAAAATTAATTATTGCACAGTGTTCAGACCATGAGAAAGTACTATATGCACCGCACTACCTCACTTTGGAGCAGCTGCATCATGGTGGGAAAACTTCCTACACATGCACCCCAACGAAAATGATATAACCTGGGAGGAGTTCAAAGAAGGTTTTCGTGGGGCGCACATTCCTAAAAGTGTTACGAAGATCAAGAAGAGGGAGTTTGATGACCTCAAGCAGAGGACCATGACGGTGTCGGAATACAATAGTCAGTTAACTCTATTGTCACGCTACACCAACGAAGAGCGTATGACTGAAAGCAAGAAGATGGAAAAATTACTGGAAGGTCTGGCACCCGCACTTAAATGCCAGCTGGTCGTGCAGACCTTCCCAGATTTCAAAACACTAGTGGATAAAGCGATTACCCTGGAAAATGAGCGACGCAGCTTGGAGGATTTATGCAAGCGAAAAAGGGACCAGACTACCCTTGATCGCAACCACCGAAGCAAGACGGATTTTTAGAAAAATGGGACACACAAACCCACGACAAACGTCTCACACCCAATCAAGAATTTCCATGCAAGGGACAAGGAGTTCACATATCGCCCAGGCGTTACTTGCTACGCTTTTGGAGAAGAAGGGCACTATGCCAAGCGGTGCCCCAAGCCAAGAACTCGACCCCAAAGCCGAACAACGGTGGCAATAATTCAGCACCGCGAAACAATTTCAACCCCAATAACAACCACAGGAAGGGTCATCGAACCACGTGACGGAGAAGAAGCACAAAATGCCCCGGATATATCGTGCTCGATGCGTTCCTGTCAACACAACACCTGCCATGGTTTTGTTTTATTCGAGCTTCTCACTCATTCATTTCAAGAGGTTTGCTTTGCAAAATAATTTTCGATGCTTCCATTGGAAAAATCCATGATTGTCAAGTCCCCCGGGATTAAGCAAGTGACTCAGAGTTACTGCCAAGGTGTGGTTATTGAATTTGAAGGATTGAAGTTTCACGCCAACCTTATTGTATTGGAAAATAAAGGACTGGATGTCATCTTAGGGATGGATTGGTTAACCAGCAACAAAGGATTTATTGACTGCTTCAACCGGACCGTAATTCTCACCCACCATCACGGGAAGACAATAAAAGTTTCAGCCAAAGAGACAAATATCTCGGCAACCGAGATTGAACAAAGGTGGACGTTTCGGAGTTAAGCAAAGTTCCAGTAGTGTGTGAATTTCCAGACGTATTTCCCGAAGAACTACCAGGCATGCCACCAAACCGAGAGATAGAATTCAGCATTGAGCTAGCACCCGGAACCACCCCCATGTACAAGAAACCATACAGAATGGCACCATCCGAGTTGGTAGAACTGAAGAAGCAAATAAAAGAATTACTGGACAAAGGATACATACGAGCCAGTTCCTCACCTTGGGGTTCACCAATTTTATTTGCCAAGAAAAAGGATGGGACACTGAGATTGTGTATAGACTATCGAGCACTTAACATGGTCACAATCAAGAACAAATACCCAATACCCCGGATAAATGATTTATTTGATCAGCTCGCTCAGGCCAAGGTCTTCCCAAAAATTGACTTAAGGTCGGGATACCATCAATTAAAAGTGCGAACAGAAGATATCCCTAAGACAGCCTTCACCTCCAGATATGGACTGTATGAGTTCACAGTAATGCCGTTTGGACTAACAAACGCCCCCGCATATTTTGTTCACCTCATGAACAAAGTATTTATGAAGTTTATGGACAAGTTTGTTGTAGTATTCATTGATGATATACTGATATAATCCAAGGCACCAGAAGAGCATGCTGAACATCTCAGAATTGTACTAGGAGAACTCAGGAAACATCAATTGTACGCCAAGTTCAGCAAATGTGAATTTTGGCTAAGACAGGTGGGTTTTCCGGGCCACGTACTGACCCAAGAAGGCATTGCCGTAGACCCAGAAAAGGTCAAGGTTGTACTTGGCTGGAAATCACCAGCCAGCATAACGGACGTACGAAGTTTCTTGGGAACGGCAGGATACTACCGAAGATTTATTGAAGGATTCTCCACCATAGCAAAGCCAATGACACAGTTACTCAAGAAAGACAAGAAGTTTGAATGGACGGAAGCTTGCGAGAAAAGTTTCCAAGAACTAAAAAGGAAATTAACGACAGCACCGGTATTAATTGTGCCGGACATACACAAGAATTTTGAGGTATATTGTGGCGCATCCCGAAGGACCTCGGATGCGTATTGATGCAAGAAGGCAAAGTAGTCGCGTATGCTTCCGGACAACCATAAGCATGAAGAAAATTATCCTACTCATGACCTAGAATTGGCAGCGGTCATCCATGCACTCAAAGAATGGAGACACTTTTTACTTGGAAATCGTTGTGAAATATACACAGACCATAAGAGCCTCAAGTATATTTTCACACAACTAGAACTCAATTTACGACAACGACGCTAGTTGGAATTAGTGAAGGATTATGATGTTGGAATCCACTACCATCCAGGAAAAGCCAATGTAGTGGCGGATGCTCTAAGTCGAAACCCCAGCTCGGACGATGACAACCTATCAAATCTGAGACCTGAATTTCAGCAGGAATTTGCCAAACTCAACTTAATAATGGTCACCGAAGGCGATTAGTCGAATTTGGAAATACAGCCTACCTACGATAGAGAAGATTAAGGAGGCTCGGCGTGGACACCCCGACATTGAAGGCATAAAAAGAAAAGCGAGTTTGGGCAAGGTCTCGAGAATTCGTCATGGGCCGAGCAGGGAATATTGTGAATGCGGAGATAGGCTTTGCGTACCAAATATCGAAGACCTCAAACAGCAAATTCTAGCCGAGGGCCACACCGCCCCGTATTCAATCCATCCTGGAGGAACAAAAATGTACAAGGACCTTCAGGAAAAATTTTAGTGGCACGGTATGAAAAGGGACATAGCCACGTTCATTGCATGTTGTGATTCATGTCAACGCATCAAGGCCGAGCACCAGAAACCAGCCGGACTATTACAACCAAACAAGATACCCGAGTGGAAATGGGACGAGATTGGAATGGATTTTATTGTTGGACTACCTCGGTCACGACACGGAAATGATGCCATATGGGTCATCACCGATAAATTAACTAAGGTGGCACATTTTATCCCGGTGAAGACAACTCACACCACTCGAAGCTTGCCAAACTTTATCTTGCCTGTATAAATGCCTGCATGGAGTCCCAGAGACTATAATATCTGACAGAGGCACACAATTCGTCTCTAGGTTTTGGGATCACCTACAACAGGCACTGGGAACTCAACTAGCATTCAGTACCGCATACCACCCCCAGACTGATGGACAAACTGAACGCGTAAACCAAATTCTAGAAGATATGCTGAGGGCATGTGTCCTCACCTATGGAACCAGTTGGGAAGAAAGCTTGCCATACGCAGAGTTCGCATACAACAACAGTTACCAAGCCAGCCTTCAAATGGCACCATTTGAAGCTCTGTACTGGCGAAGATGTCGTACACCGCTAAATTGGTCAGAAACCGGAGACAACCGTATCTTCGGCCCAGATATGCTCAAGGAGGCTGAGGAAAGAGTTAAGATGATTAGGGATCGACTCAAGACAGCTCAAAGTCGACAAAAGAGTTATTACGATCGAAAGCATCGGGGAATCAGTTTTGAACCCGGTGAGTTTGTGTACCTATGAGTATCTCCTATGAGGGGCCTGCAACGATTCAAGGTTAAGGGAAAGCTAGCACCAAGATTCATCGGACCATTCTGTGTAGTTGCACGAAGAGGCACAGTAGCCTACCAACTAGACCTACCCGAAGAATTGGCAGACGTACACGACGTGTTCCACGTATCACGGTTAAGGAAGTGCGTAAGCAACCCTGAGAAACAGGTGTCCCATGAAGATATTGATGTGCAACCAGACCTCACCTACCGGGAGCGTCCAATAAAAATATTAGAGGAGTCTGCAAGGAGGACCCGACAAAAAACCATCAAGTTTTTCAGAGTTCAGTGGAGCAATCACACCGAGAATGAAGCAACTTGGGAAAGAGAGGATTTTCTTGGACGAGCACCCACACTTATTTGAGGATTAGCTGAAATCTCAGGGGCAGATTTTTCCTAAGGGGGTAGGTGTTGTGACACTCCAAAAAAATTTATTTAGTTTTCAACAAAAACTTTGATTTGATTTGAAGAAGGTCATTTAAATCCTTCCAAAAACCTCTCTCTCTCAAAACTTTTCCCCAGGGTAAGGATTTCATTTTTGTATCTTCTTAAACCCTGGTGTTTGGTTATTAAAAACCTTTCTTCTGATTTTCCCCTCTCAATATTTTTTTTGGAATTTATTTTCTTTTAAAAAGAAACCCTATGGGTTTTTGGGCTACTCTTTTGTTTTGAAACTATCCATGATTTTACCATGCCTCATGTGGTAAATCCTACCAAAACCCCTCCCTTCACTTTGGGGCAACCCAAACATTTTATTCCAACAGGTTCAAACCATTTTTGAATTTTATTTCATTTATTTCTTTCCCAAAAACAATTCTGTCAATTATTTTGAGCCTAGGTGATTTAGAAAGGAAGTACCTGATTTCTTTTGAGTTTTGATCTCAAACCAACTCCTCTGGATAGTCCTTAGCACCCCCAACCTAGATACATCAAGATCCACTCTTCCTCTTTCCAAAATTTTCAAGTTTCAGCCACTGCAAGTTTGGACCAGATTCATCATTTTTGGTGAAATTCATATTTTTCTTTCTCCAAAAATTCCACCAAAATTCAGGCAGCCCCCAGGTGCTTTGAGAGGTCACCACACCAAAGATCAGCCCCAGATAAATTTTTCTCATGCTTGAATCATTTCATCAAACACTTGGCCGGCACTGTTCCTGTGCACTTTCAGTAAAGTTCAGAGTTTCAGATTTCAGTCGATGTCGTTTTTCGTCAGTGGCTTGTCACCGATCACCCGTGCACCCTGGCGCGTTGCGCACGACCCCTTCTCCCTGACCAGAGCACCGCACGCCCCCTTGGACGGACGCAGGTGTCGGTAGCGGCTAGCATCACCGACGCCGACAGCTTCTGCGGTGGCAGAGCCAACCGTGACGGCCAACGGAGCCAACGCCGGCTCGCTACGCCATTCTGCGCCGCCCAACGCCCCCTAGCCCTCCGCGTGGCCTCATGCATGCCAGCTCGCACCGCAGCACCGTCACCGTGGCCCGGCAAGCACAGGGCGCGCCCACTGCCGCCGACTGGCCTGAGCCGCCCCGTTCTGCCGAAAGCCCCCAGCACGCCCAATCCAGCCAAGGTTAGATGCTAAACGGAGCCCTTGGACCTCCACATTGATGCTCAACCCCCTAATCTCCCCGACCAAGCCCTGCACCGCCGTAACCATCACCGGAGATTTCCGTTCACGGCCGCCGCCTCGGATCGCCTATAAAATGGAGTCCCGAGCTCGTTCTCGAGCACGCACCACCCCTACACCCCACCAGAACCCCGCCAGGCCACTAGGGGGACCTCGAGGAGGTCTCCTCCCCCAACTTCGGCCGCCCCAATCCGCCTCGGCCACCAGCTCGATCCACTCCGGTGAGGCCATCCCCGCCGCCCAAATCTCGTCAATAGTCTCCTCGGGAACCCAGTGACCTAACCCCGGCTTCAATTTGACCTCCGCAGCCCTCCCCGAAGAGACCCAACTCCACCCGAACCACCGTCCGCCGGAGCAAGGACCGTCGTCGCCGTGGTGCTCGCCAACGACGACCACCACCACCCACCGACGCGGAAGGACACCCTGAGCACGTAGGTACTCTCCGATCCTCCTAACTCGCCGTGGATCGCCGCCGGCGACCACCGCAGCTCTCGGGCGCCGGCGCGCTCTGCTTCTCCCCCGTTTGAAAATTCAAACCTGACGGGTGGGACCCCTCGTCAGTCTTTTCTTTTTTTCCGAACCGTTTTCTTAAAACGCCTTGAGCAGAAATCGTTTCCCTTCTGTCGGTTTTTAGCCGAAGCGTTTTCTGTTTTTATGAGTTGGCCCCTAGAATCTTTCTGTTTCATTACAGATGAGTCCCTGGATTAAAACCTTTATAACTTTTAAGCAGAAACTAATTTTTGATTGATTCTTTTTCTGTCATCTTTATTTTTCTGTCTAGTTTTTTGTCAGAATTATTTGAAAAATATTTGGAACACTTTTTTGTGCACTCTCGGTATTTACTTTAGTACGTATTTTCTTATACCGTAGATACCGAAGGAGGGGACAGAACCGCAAACTTCGCCAAGCTAGACTCCGACTACTCCGAACTAGGCAAGCATGTTTTAACTTTTGATATGATGAGTGTTCGTTGCATGTTTGCATTAAGTAGTTTTATGGCATGTTTATGAGCATTTTGATAAATGTTATATTATATGCATAGTTGAGGCAAGTGAGTTTCGAAAATCCATATGTTGTTGGAATAAGTTTGCATGGCCATGTGATGGCATGAGAATGGGTAAGATGGCAGTGTTGTAGCATGCCAGTCTTATACCAGACTATTTGACTCCAGTGTCAACGTGAATCAAGTCACGTTTCCATCCGCTTTCCCCTCCTGTACTACCACATGTTTTCCGCAAGGGATATGGCTTAGTAAGTTGCAAACCTCTTTCCTCGTACACACCAAATAGAGAGGCCGTGATGAGGATTCCATGGCCCTGGATTAAAGCCAGCCATCCGGTCAGGGGGCATGGGTGTTTTCGGTTGGGACCGAGAGGGGGGCACCCCTTAGAGCGCGCGTATATAAATTTGATCCCATGCTATTCGAGGTTGTGATCTCCCCGTCTCAAAGTTTTTCTTGAACGTTGTCTAGGGTGATTCCTGGCATCGTAAGGTGGGATGGGTGTGTACTGTTTATATGCGTTTCTACCGAAATACCGTAAACGTAACTAGTCCTTCTTGACTACGGAAATCCGTTGGCTGTGGGTAATTAGTACAAACTCTGCAGAGTCAAAAATCCTTTGAATCATCTTATCCATGTCCAAGTATTGTGTTCAACTTATCTTGTCAAGTGTCAGTCTCTATGACAAAATTCCGGTGAACCACATGAGTGTTAAGTCCGGTTAAATGTTTATTTCTATGGATGGACTAACCCGTTGATTGTTATGTGTTGAATATTTCCTATGAGTATTATATCTTCGTGAATTCATCAGAAATGAATAATGAAAATTACGCCATTTCTGCGATGTCGCTCAGACGTCCGACTGTGGCACACTTGATATTTACTTTTGATATAAGCCCTTTCTGCGATGTCGCTCAGACGTCCGACTATGGCACGCTTGTTATTTACTTTTGATATAAGCCCTTTCTGCGATGTCGCTCAGACGTCCGACTGTGGCACGCTTGTTATTTACTTTCGATATAAGCCCTTTCTGCGATGTCGCTCAGACGTCCGGCGTAACGCGCTTGTTATTTACTTTTGATATAAGCCCTTTGTGCGATGTCGCTCGAGACGTCCGACTGGTAACGCTTGTTATTTACTTTCGATATAAGCCCTTTACGTGATGTCGCTCAGACGTCCGGTGTGGCATGCTTGTTATTTACTTTCGATATAAGCCCTTTCTGCGATGTCGCTCCGACGTCCGACTGTGGCACGCATGTCATTTACTTTTCTATATGAGCCCTTTATGTGGTGTCGCTTAGACGCCCGACTGTGGCATGATTATTTATTTGTCTACCCTTCGAGGCGTCGACCCAGACACCCGATCGTTTTCAGTTGTTTGTTGGGATTTCGGGAGGACTACCACCCGACTTCCTTTTTACTTATTATGTCATGCAAATATTTATTAATTGAGTGTACATTGCTATTTGCTCATAAATCCATTCATGCATGCAATTGTTATATCTTATGTCCGAACTGTCTTGCGAGTACTTTCAAAGTACTCACCTGGCTTGTTGATTTGGCCAGATGTTGATGAAGGTGATCTCATGGATGAAGAGTTCGATAGCGAGTCCGACGCCTAGAGGAGTCCCAGTCAGTCCCGTGCGACCCTGTTTTGGTCACTGTATTATATCCGCTTCCGCTACCCAAATAAATTCATCAAGCTTCACCTCGACGCTCGATGAGCCGTCAGTTTAGGAGTTATGTTATCCACTCCACTGTAACATATCCTCCACCACTTTTATTTCGAGTCAGTAGTATGCTACCACACCTCTGTTTCATACCCGCCCGTATGTACAATATTGGCGCTTTTGTAATAAATTGTTGAGCAACCACAGCTCAACCCTGTAATATAATTAATGCTACAGGCCTTCTGTATCAAGTATTTGTCAATCAGTATGGATAACTCTTCCTATACTGGAATCAAAAGATCGATTTCTCAATAAGTATTTTATTGAAAAAACCGGTCGTGACAGCGTGCGAGCAGACCGCTGTGCAGACTCACCGGGAGGCGAGCCCTTTGACCAGGCTCCGCCGCCCACCGTCGTCCCAACTGCTTCCACTTTTAATGTCGTCGGCGCCGTAGTTTAAAATCAACCCCGCACTACCCGGTATCGCTACAATCCTCTCTCTTCCTCTCCGATTCTCCTATCGTCTACCTCCAACTAGCCTGACCTAAACGTACGCCATGCCGCATCATGATGGTCTGCCCTTAGTGTTCCAGTTTCCTGAGGAAGACACCCAGCCGGAGTCTCAAGAACATAAGGCGCTTTGGGACGAGCTTGAACTGGCCTTGCGGGAAGACGCCGCGCCTGTCCCCGCTCCCGTTCCGGCTCCCGTCGCCCCAACTACGGCAGCGCCCATCCCCGTGGCATTGATGGGCTGGGAGCCACACATTGTCGCCGAGCTTGATGCCACGGGGTTCCACGAGGTCCCCGCTGACTTTCACGCACCCGTGCACCTGTCAGCGCATGCGCCTGCGCGTGCACTAACACGCACGCCCGTGCCGGTGCCCGTGCACCTGCCAGCGCATGCGCTGGCGTCTGGCAGCGTCGCGATGCCGTCTGATGCCCGTGCACGAATGTCTCCGCCGTCTGTTGACAGCGCTTGTCCTCGCTGGTGCGGTGCCCCCTCGGCGGCATGGATGGTCGCTGTCGACCGCTTCCTTGCACCAACGATACGCCTCCTCCCGCCATTGACTTCGCTTTCGAAGTCCGAACATTTTGGCCTTCCTTGAAGCTAGGCCAACGTCCGAGTACGCCAACAACGGCGCAAGACGCCGCCCGTCGCCCGTCGGTCGATGGCCCGGCAGCGCCTGAAGCACGGAAGAGGAGCCGCTTCCACCGCGAGACGCCCCCGCCGCCGCCGCGTAATCTAAATTTTCCATGAAAAACGTTCGGATTGCCATGATTAAAATCCAAACGTTTATCATTTCCGTTTATTTTATATCGATCATCATATAATTTAAAGTCGGAGTCAGACTGAACGAAATGTATGGTTTGATCGATTGAATGTTCTGCTAGAGCCGTATCAAATTAAATATAAAACGTCATCAAGCCACATGTATTCCTTGTAATCCAACGGCCTAGACTGCTTCAATGTCGAGCGCTCAACACGTTTAGCGTGCAGTTAATTTCATGCCAAAGATAGTGCTAATCACATGACAACACGCAAATAATATCCTAGTAGTTAATATCCGCATGCACTTAATATACTTCCAAATTAACGTGCATTGCACATACACACTGACTAGTTTTTGGAGTAATGGGCCACGGGTAGGCTAACCCGAGCCCCTGAACCTTTCGAGACATCGGGGTAGGCTGCGCCCCTCAAGACTGCAAGATGAAGAGCCGCCTTTGAGATTCGACGGCAAGGCCGCCCACTGCCCCTCACGGCCGAGTCCCAGGGACGACTTTGAGATAAGCCGACTCCTAAACTGGCGGCTTCCAGAGAAGCCGACTATGGGGAGTCGGCCCGCGACTCCAACCGCCTCCTGCCTTCGCAATAAGGGACGGGACGGGGTATGGCCATCGCACGGCCCATACCTACCCCGTTTGCGAAGGGCGGGCATGGCCACAGTGCGCCGTACCAACGGAGATCTCTATCCGGCGCGGTACTGTTGCCATGCCAGCCCTGACATCAGCCCCCGTGGGCGGCGCCCTGTGCCCACGACGGCCTGTCTGTACGACCCAGAGACGGCGGGTCCCCCCTGTCGGCAGGGATACAGAAGACGGCGAGAGTGCCACAAGACGGACCCGTTGGGAGTCGGCCCCCAGGAGTCGGCTAGCCCCTCCCACGGGCCCCACACGCCATTAACCAGACAAGACGGGGAATGGCGACAGTGATCGCCCGTCAGGCGGCGGCACTGTTGCCATGACCCCATGACCAAGCCAGCGTCATTAGAAGCACGACTACAGTAATCCGCAGCCGGCAAGACCCGCCCGCGGCGGACAAGGCCTGTCGGGCCCGTCAGCGGGGCCCACCAGTCGGCGGGCCCCAGAAGTCGGCGGAGAAGACGGCGGCCTGAGAGACAGACGGCTGGGACCCGCGCCCAGCCGGATTACCATTGTACCCCTGAGGGGTAGGCCTATATAAGAACCCAAGGCACCCATGCACAGGTGATCGATCCTTTAGCACTAGACCAGATCATATAGGAAGGAGGAGCTAGCCTTGCCTTCTCCTACCTCCAGAAACAGCTCAAGGAGCAACCTTGTACCCACTTTGCCATAGTGATCATGCGGAGACCCCAGCAGAGCAGCGATGGGGTGTTATCTCCACGGAGAGCCCTGAAGCTGGGTAAGATCCGCCGGCGTGCATGTCTTCGCCTCATCCCGTTTCCAAGCACCGGCGACGTTCTACTCGCCCCCACCATGATAGGCCATCCTTTGGCATCTGTCGCACCCAACCCCCGACATTTGGCGCCCACCGTGGGGCCTGGTGCACCGTCGTCCAGAGATCTGCTCTGGATGGGACCCCTTTTTCTCCCTGGCGAGCGCAGCCAGCCCGGCACGCCAGACGGAGTCTGCGCCGACGCGCTGCACGGCCCTGAGATTGCCTGCGCAGCCAGCTGCCTCGCCGAACTTGTCGGCGAGGTTCGCCTCTCCGACAAGCCTGCATCCGACGCAGGAACGGGCGGCCCCGAGAGCCTCCTTGCGGGCCTCATTGACCAACTCCACGTCGCCGGCGAGCCTGCCGTGGACTTGGAGTCCGTAGGCTCCACCGACCCAATGCTGGTCGACTCCAACACCGCGTCGCTCGACGCGTTCCCCACCAACGTGGTGGTCTACGACGAGCCACTCCCTCGCGCGGAGAGCGGCGGAAGCACCGTCACGGAGGTACTCGTCATCAGTCACGGCGAGCATCCCGGTGAAGGAGCTCATGACCCACTCGACGCGGCTCTGCAAGACCTGACCGCGCCTATTCCAGAAGACGCTGATGCCGAGACGCTGGAGGCGCGCTGCCTTCAGCTAATCGAAGGTGCGAAGAAGCTGGCAAGCATGAGACGCTTGTCAGAAGCCTACCAGCTCGCCGGCCCCAACTGGGCCTAGCCGCCTAGGCGCTGTCCAGCAGCGCGGCGTGGCCATCACCAACCTGTTCGGGGCCAATCACTCTGTGTACGCCACGCCTGCGGAGAACATCCGTGCCGCCCAGGCGGCGGCGGACGAGCTAGACAACTTTGAGGGTGAAGAGCGCCGCCTTATGATGGAGCGAGTCCAGCAGCTCCTCGACGCGGCTGCCATGCAGAATGAAGCCGGCTGCCGCACAGAGGCGCCGCAACGACAAAACGACGACCCGCCTCCCCGCCGAGATCAAGGCGCGAAGTCTCGGATGCCGACTGGCGGTGTCCACGGAAGAAAAGACAAGGATCCGGCTGTCAGCCACAGTCAGACTCGAATCACCATCGAGCGCGACCAAGACGGCCGCCCAAGAGCGGTGGAGCGGAGGGACGACTATTTGCCTCCTCCTCCTCGCAAAGAAAGGCGAGTCTCCCCGCAACCCGTCGAGCATCCGACTCTCGGCGACCGCCTTGACGCCGAGAGAGTCGGAGAAAATGACGCCCGCCACCGGATCGACCGACTCCACCGATCCCTGGCGCTGGAAGAAGAAGACGAGTTGGGTCCGCCCTGTTTCGGACCTCGCATCCGAGACGAGCCCTTTCCCAAAGGGTTCACGCTCCCCCGAGATACGCCCAAGTACACCGGCACCGTGAAGCCGGAAGACTGGCTGGTTGACTACTCCACGGCCGTCAACATAGCGAACGGCAACAAGCGTGTTGCCGTAAAGTATGTTCCGCTCATGCTCCAGGGCACGGCCCGGACATGGTTGAACAGCCTGAAGCCCCGCAGCATCAACAGCTGGGTCGACTTCACCGAAGCCTTCGTCCGCAACTTCACAAGCACGTACAAGCGACCCCCCAAGCCTCGCCAGCTTTCCTTGTGCGTGCAAGGCCCCGACGAGTCGACTCGCGACTACCTCACGCGCTGGGCCGAGCTTCGGAACTCCTGCGAGGGCGTGCACGAGGTGCAGGCTATCGAGTACTTCATTGCTGGGTGCAGAGAAGGCACCCTCCTCAAGCACAAGCTCCTCTGCGACGAGCCGGAGACCCTCGACGAACTGCTGATCATAGCAGACAAGTACGCCACAGCCGACTCCTCCATGAAGGCAGAGATTCAAGTTAGTGCGACCGGGAAAGTGGCCCCGCAAGCTCCCAGAACTCCGGCTGGAGACGCCAGTCGGCGACAACCACAAAACGATCACAAGCGCAAGGCCCCACAGCCAGCTTCCAGCAGCCGGCAGGTTGCAATGGTCGAAGACCAGCAGCCGGAGGGGCAGCCTCTGACCAAGCGATAGAAAGGCGGCAAGTCCAACTGGTTGCCGGCCTTCTCTTACGAGCAGACTCTAGATGGTCCCTGCAAGTTCCACAGCGGTGCGAAGCCATCAAACCACACCACCCGGAAATGCCACTAGCTCACCAGGATCGCCAAGGGAGACGGCCTCCTGCCTCCCCCGCCTGCTGGGCCGCCGCCTCCACCGCCGCCCGGCGGCCGGGCTGTCGAGCCGGTCGGCGCGATACAAGATGATTACCCGGAAGAGCACGGAGCCTATGTGGTGTTCACCCGGTGTGGTGACGATCGACGCAAAGCGGTTGCGGAAGAAGAAGTGAATGCAGTAGCATCAGACACTCCAGAGTTCATGCACTGGTCCGAGAAGCCTATCAGTTGGAGCAGAGCTGATCACCCAGAGGTGATGCCGAGTCCGGGCTCCTACGCCCTGGTCTTGGGAGCCACCCTTGCCACAGATAGACGAGCCGCTCGCTTCTCGCGAGTGCTGATAGACGGAGGCAGTAGCATCAACATCCTGTACAAGGATACCATGGAGAAGTTGGGAATCAAGCAAAGACAGCTTCAGAACAGCCGGACTGTGTTCCACGGCATCGTTCCTGGCCTTTCCTGCTCGCCAATCGGCAAGATCCTGATAGACGTCCTCTTTGGGGACAAAGATCATTTCCGCCGAGAGCCAATCTGGTTTGAAGTGGTGGACCTCGAAAGTCCGTACCATGCGTTGCTTGGCCGACCTGCTTTGGCCAAGTTCATGGCGGTCCCCCACTACGCCTACCTCAAGATGAAGATGCCGAGTTCCAAGGGGATTCTAACCATAGCCGGCGACTACAGAAAGTCGTCCGCTTGTGCGGCTGAAAGCAGTCGGCTAGCCGAGTCCCTGGTAATCCCAGCTGAGAAGCGGCTTCTTGATCGGGTTGTGGCGATGGTCGGCAAGCAGCCTGAGATATCGCCTGACCCCAAGGAGTCAGAAGCTGAGGGATCGTTCAAGCCGGCTAAAGAAACAAGGAAGATACCCTTGGACCCGGAGCACCCAGAGAGGTACGCTGTCATAGGTGCAAACCTTGACAGCAAATAGGAAGGCGAGCTCGTCGATTTCCTCCGTGAGAATCGGGACATCTTCACATGGTCCCCTAAAGATATGCCGGGTGTACCGACGGAATTCGCCGAGCACAAGTTACATGTCCGATCTGATGCGAAGCCCGTCAGGCAGCCCTTGTGCCGCCTGTCAGAAGAGAAGAGAAGAGTTGTTGGAGAAGAGATAGCCCGACTCCTAGCCGCCGGCTTCATTATGGAAGTGTTCTTTCCGGAATGGTTAGCAAACCCAGTCCTGGTGCTGAAGAAGAACAAGCAGTGGCGGATGTGTATTGACTACACAAGCCTCAACAAAGCTTGTCCCAAGGACCCATTCGCTCTGCCAAGAATTGATCAGGTGATAGACTCCACAGCCGGATGCGAGCTGCTGATCTTCTTAGATGCATATTCAGGATATCACTAGATCAAGCTGAACCCGGCTGACAGACTGAAGACCGCCTTCATCACGCCGTTTGGAGCCTTCTGCTACCTGACCATGACATTCGGCTTGAGGAATGCCGGCGCCACCTTTCAGCGTTGCATGCAGAAGTGCCTCCTCAAGCAACTCGGCAGAAACGCCCACGTTTACGTGGATGATGTGGTGGTGAAAACGGAAAAGCATGGAACACTGCTGGAAGACCTCAAGGAAACCTTTGAGAACCTGCGCCGATTCCAGATCAAGCTCAACCCTGAGAAGTGCGTCTTCGGAGTACCAGCCGGCCAACTCCTTGGCTTCCTGGTCTCTGAACGCGGCATAGAGTGCAACCCTGTAAAGATCAAGGCCATCGAGAGGATGGAGGTACCCAGCCGACTGCTAGACGTGCAAAAGTTCACCGGCTGCTTGGCGTCCATCAGCCGGTTCATCAGTCGGCTGGGCGAGAAAGCTCTCCCTTTATACCAGCTCATGAAGAAGACCACCTTTTTCGAATGGAACCACAAGGCGGACGAAGATTTTCTCCAGTTGAAGAAAATGTTGACTACCACCCTGTCTTTGGCGGCCCGACTCCCAAAGAGCCCATGCTCACAGTACATTGCCGCCACCAGCCGGGTAGTTAGCACGATCATTGTAGTTGAGCATAAGGAGGAAGGCAAAGGCGCTACCTGTCCAGAGACGGTATATTACCCGAGCGAAATCGCCGACCTCCAAGCAGAACTACCCCCACTACCAGAAGATGTGCTATGGCGTGCACTTCGCCGCCAAGAAGTTGAAGCCTTACTTTCAAGAGCATTCAATCATTGTGGTTTGCACAGCCCCACTAGCCGAGATCATCGGAAGCCGAGATGCTTCTGGCCGAGTGGCCAAATGGGCCATAGAGCTGGCTCCCTACACCATCTACTACCAGCCCCGCACCGCCATCAGGTCGCAAGCACCGCCGACTTCCTCGTCGACCGGGCGAGACCCAAGACTGCCACAAGACCGACTCCACCCTTTGGCGGATGCATTTCGATGGCTCCAAGATGCGCACCGGCTTGGGAGCCGGCGTTGTCCTCACTTCCCCCAAAGGCGACAAGCTCAAATATGCGCTGCAGATCCATTTTGCCGCCTCCAAGAACGGCGCTCATTCACGGGCTCCGGCTTGCCAAAGAGCTTGGCATTCGCCGGATCCTGTGTTATGGCGACTCCGATTTAGTGGTCCAGCAGTCATCTGGCGATTGGGACGCCAAAGATGCAAACATGGCGAGCTACCGTTTCCTTGTACAGCAACTCAGCGGATATTTCGAGGGGTGCGAGTTCCTTCATGTGCCAAGAAATGACAACAACCAAGCAGACACCCTGGCACGAATCGGCTCCACCCGCCAAGCAATACCATCCGGCGTCGCCCTTCAGCGCCTCCTCAAGTCGTCTGTCAAGCCTTCACCAGAATCAGACTCCATCTTCGTGCCGCCTCCCCCCGAAGAAGTCGGATCCGACTCAAGAGCCCCAGCAGACGGCACAAGAATTCTAGCAGATGGCTCCAAGAACGCCGCAGTCAAAGCCGGCCCGGGGACTTCAGAACCCGCCCCGGGGACTGCGGCAACCAGTCCGAAGACTCCAGAGCTCGGCCCGGGGACTGCGCCAGTCGGCCCGAGGACTTCATCAGTCCAGCAAGCAGCTGCGAACTCCAGCCCGCCGCCTCCCAGCCCAGTCGCCCTCGTCCAAGTCGCAGTGCTGGCAGTTGAAGAAATAGAGGCACCCTCATGGGCCCAGCCCATCCTCAAGTTTCTAGTGAGCAAAGAGCTGCCAACCGATGAAATCTTGGCTCGGCAAGTACAATGCCGAGTGGCAGTCTACACCATAGTCAACAGAGAGCTGGTCAAGCGCACCATTACTGGTGTCTACCAGCGTTGCGTCGAGCCAGAGCAAGGCCAAGCAATTCTCAAAGACATCCATCAAGGCAAGTGCGGCCACCATGCGGCCTCAAGAGCACTCGTCGCCAAAGCCTTTCGACACGGTTTCTTCTGGCCAACTGCCCTAGAAGAGGCTAAGGAATTAGTTCAAAAATGCGAAGGGTGCCAGAAGTTCCGCTCCAAGCCGCATCAGCCGGCTTCCGCACTCAAGACCATCCCCATCGCCTGGCCCTTCTGCGGTTTGGGGCCTGGACATGGTGCGACCATTCAAAACAGCACGAGGCGGCCTAACTCACTTACTTGTCGCGGTGGACAAGTTCACCAAGTGGATAGAAGTAAAGCCCATCAAGAAGCTGAATGGCCCGACTGCAGTGACTTTTATCTCCGACATCACGATTCGGTACGGCATACCACACATCATCATCACCGACAATGGCACAAATTTTGCCAAAGGCGCCTTGGCCCGTTTCTGCGTGACACGGGGCATCCGACTGGATTTAGCATTCGTCGCCCATCCGCAGTCAAACGGCCAGGTGGAGCGAGCAAACGGCCTCATCCTGTCTGGCATCAAGCCTCGACTGGTCGAACCACTGGAGCGTTCGGCCGGCTGTTGGCTTGATGAGTTGCCAGCCGTCCTCTGGAGTCTGCGCACGACTCCAAACAAGTCAACCGGCTTCACACCTTTCTTCCTCGTCTACGGTGCTGAAGCCGTCATCCCAACGGACATAGAGTTCGACTCCCCGCGAGTCACCATGTACACCGAGGAGGAAGCAGAAGAAGCACGTCAAGACGGTGTCGATCTGCTGGAAGAGGGCCGGCTGTTGGCACTCAGTCGGTCCAGCATCTACCAGTAGATCCTACGCCGATACTACAACAGGAAGGTCAGGCCGAGATCTTTCCAAGAGGGTGACCTTTTGCTCCGACTGATCCAGCGAACAGCCGGCCAGCACAAGCTGTCGGCGCCTTGGGAAGGCCCCTACATTATCAGCAAAGTGCTGGGCAACGAATCCTACTACATGATCGACGCTCAGAAGCCCCAAGCACGGAAGAGGGATGACTCCGGCAAAGAGACGGAACGGCCATGGATTGCAAATCTTCTCCGAAGATTTTACAGTTGATGCAGTATGTACCACGCTACCTTTCGTATTAAAGTACCAAGACTTCGGGCCCCCCGAGACGAGCTCGGGGACTGCCCTTTTTTGTTATCTATATGATAAGAATTATGCCTTCGAGTATGCTACTCTTTGTTATGCCGCTTGGCACCGGGTTCGACTAGTCGGCCCGGGGACTCGCCGCCTCGCGCTATGGAATGCTTCCTGCAGTCGGACAAGTAGTGTGTGGTGCCTAAACCGTCTCGAAGCCGTAGCTCGCAGAGCGACTGTTTGGTGGGCAGGACTAAGGAAGAATGGGCGCCCACATGAAAAATGGCTAAGGACTCAAAGCATAAACATAGCGTAAGCCGGTTTCCAGCCTCTCTTCCCAAAGCCGACTCTTGAGTAGTCGGCTTGCCGCTTTCTATCTAACTTTCTAAAAAGACTCTAAAAAATGGCCAAGTACTTGCCTTCCCCAAAGTAGCCAAGCCTTTGCTCCAGCGATCCATGAGAGCGGTTGTCCGACTGACAAGGCGGCGACTAAGGGCAGGCGGCAAAGGAAAAAGCCAAAGGAGCAATGAGCAAGGAAACATAGAATTTGGATAAATATTTACATAATTTAGGCCCTTGGCCGAATCTTCAAGCAGAAGTTCAAAATACACCCCGCGGGTGGAATTGTACAAATTAACAAGTTCTTCAAAGACTACTAAAGCAGATAAAATAAAGGCAAGACGGCAGCCTAGGAAGCGGCAGACAGGTTCGGAGGGCCGGAAGAGACGGCGGTGTCAGGCGCCGGGGCGGCCGGCTGGGCAGTCTCGGCTTGATCATCTCGGCGGCAGCCCGGCCCGGCTCGAACACGGCTCGTTCTTTGGAGGCGCGGCCGAGCTGAGGCTGGTCGCCCGCTCCGTCTTCTGGCGCCTCCGTCTCACCTCCGTCCTCCGCCTCGCCTTCCTCCTCGGCGCTGGAGCCGATCACCTCCGCTGAGTCCTCGTCGTAAACCGGGTTCATCCTGAACCACTCCGGCGGCGCCTCCCCGCCGTCTTCGGCCCGCTCAGGGACGAAGACGCTGGTGTCTGTGTAGTCGGCGATCGCTGCCGCACGCTCGACGAGGGCGTCTTCCATAGCCATCATCTCCGCCTGGGCCTCTGACCGGAACGTGGCCAGCCGGTCCAGGTCCAGCCCTGGATACCATGCCTTGACGAATTCCAAGGCCCGGCGCGCTCCAGCCCGGGCCGAGGAACCCTTCCAAGCCTCAAGACGGCCAGCCGCGACCTCCAGCCAGTCGGCAGTCCGACTGGGAGTGCGCAGAACCGGCATGTCTGGCCACAAGGCAGCAATCGCCTGGGCGCCAACACGTTGAAGCCGGCGCAGCATCCGATGGGCCGGCCGCAGGCGAGCCTCGATGCTCAGAAGCTGCTCATCAAGGGT
Source organism: Aegilops bicornis (assembly GCA_021605145.1). NCBI lineage: Eukaryota > Viridiplantae > Streptophyta > Magnoliopsida > Poales > Poaceae > Aegilops > Aegilops bicornis. The sequence goes on from CM038674.1 coordinate 646,108,575, forward strand.
CCGGGGGGCGTTGGCGGCAATCTCCGCACCAGTTGCCCTCCACGCCTCGCGATCAGCCTCGATGGCTTGATTGGCCGCCTGCGTGTGGCCAGGGAAGAAGTCTGCCAAGACAAAAAAGAAGCAAGTTAAAAAATCAGGAGTCAGCCTGACCCATAGTCAGCGGCTCAAAGAAAGAAAATAAAGAAACTCACCGTCGACGATGTCCTCGATCTCATGGAAGCCGGAGGTCAGCAGTGCCTCCTTGTCGGTCCAGGAGGAGCGCTCGCTTTCGAACTCGGCCAGGAGAGCAGTCTCTCTCTTCTCCGCCTCGTCTTGCGCCTTCTTAAGCAGCTCCCTTTGCTCCGCCAGCTGCGCAGCCAGCAGGTCGCGCTCTGCGACGAGCTTGCTGCACTCCTCCCCCTTGGCACGCAAGGCGGTGTTGGCTTCGCCCAGCTGCTGCTGAAGAGCGGCGTTGGCCTCTGAAGAATAAAAAGAAAGAGGACGTTAATTCGTCAACAAAGAAGGTCGCCGGGAAGATCCGGCCCGACTGCTCAGCAGTCGGCCCGAATCTCGGGGACTACAGCCCGCGGGTGCGCCAGCGCGCCCCCGCGAAGAAGAAGGAGGACTCACTCCGGCTCTCCGACAAGTCGGCAGTCCGCTTGCCCAGTGCCTCAACATTGCGGTTGAAGGCAGTGACGCAGAGGTTGTGATACTCCTATGATAAGTATTTTAGACAAAGGTAAATATTTGGAACTCACCAGATGGAGTTCCCAGCCGCCTGCTCAGTAGCCAGCCCGAAACTCGGGGACTACACCCAGTGGGTGCGCTGGCGCGTCCCCACAGAGAAGAACAAGAAAAACAAAGTCAAAAGAAGAAAGCATACCCGGACGGCTGCTCGCGATGCCAGATGTGCCTTGGTGCAGTTCTGAATGGCATCGCTCTCGGCTTCGCAACCGCTGAAACGTCGAAGCGCTGGTTCGGCCAGGCACATGTCTGCCTCCTCGCACCCACCCAACGGGCGCAGCGCTCGTCGCCTCAGCGTCTGGGATGGCCGAGCTGGCGGCGCCGGTCTCCAAGGGGTGTGGCGCCGAAATCGCTTCCCAAGGCGGCAGCGCACTGGCGAGGCGACCTGAAGGAGCAGCTTCGCCATGGCCTCGTCTTCGGTCGGCGGCACCGGCGGGTCCGCCAGCTGTTTACCTTGCGCACTCCCAGACGGCGGCGGAGGCGGCGGTGGCGGTACGGCCGCGTCCGACATGGAGGTCTCGCCGCCTTCCCTCTCCATGATGGGGTGCTCACCGCCGACTCCCCCAGTCTGCCCCGTGAACTCCGGGGGCGGCGGCGCGGAGCTCAGCGAGATGACGAACAACGCCGATTGGCGGTGCGCGGCCTCCTCAGCTCGCCGTTTTGCCGCGACGGCGGCTTTCGCCTCATCCAGCTTCCTCTGGGCGGAGGCAGCCGCCTTCTCGGTCTCCGCCTTCTCCAGGCGGGCGGCTTCTTCCTCGTCGCGCTTCTCCTGCGCGTTCTGCTCCGTCGCCTCCCGGAGGTCAGCCGCGGGGTCAATCCGCCGAGTAGTGGCGGACGTCTCTGCCGACCCCATGATGGAGGCGGCGACCCTCTCAAAAGTAAGGGGAGCCACAGGCGAGGAAGGCATGTAAAAGATTTGGACAAGATTCACTAGAAGAAAACAAGACAAAGGCGGAAGCACTTATGCAGAGAACAGCGGCGGCTTCTTCACATCCTTGCGGAAGCGGTTGGCCTTTGCGACCGCCTCTTCCCGCTTGGTCGCGGCGGCCGCCCCCTTGAACTTCTTCGACCGGCCGCCAAGCAAGCTCGGCCCGGCCCGGCGCTTCTTCGCGCCGCCTTGACCATCCAAGCCGGCGGAGGAACTCGCGCCTGGCTGGCCGACCTTTGACTGGTGGCGCGGGGCGACTTCCCCCTCAGCATCGTCATCAGGCCAGTCGGCAAAAGTGGCCGAGGGCCTGAAGCCGTCTCGTCCTCCTCCCCCTCCTTCGGCATCGGCCTCCATCACCGCTGCCCCCAAGTCAGGGTCATCAACGTCGCTTTCTGCACGGTCGGGGACGAACTCACGGGCCGGTCCCGTGGTGCCGGCTGAAGGCTGGATGAGGGGGTTCTGACTCGAAAAAACAAATAAGATCAGAAGTTGGAGTCGGCTGAAAAAGAAGACAGAAGAAGAAGAGAGATGACTTACCACAGGCGGGGGGTTGGCGCGTGAGTACGGCTCCTTGCCGAACCGCCAATCCGCCGTGAGATTGCATTTCGCAATGTAGTTCACCATGTCCGCCACCTCCGCATGGGGCATGTCCTTGGAGCACATCCGGCTTGGGTCTCGGTGGCCGCTCATCTGACAAATCAGATGAGGTCGGCCTAGGAGCAGGAGGACTCGGCGCGCCACGAAGGCGGCCAGCAGGTCGGCCCCGGTCAAACCCTCCGACTGCGTCAGCACTCGGAGTCACGCGACGGCGGCGGCACCGGCGGGAGTCAGCATCCTGGCCCGGTGGGACCAGCCGGGAGCCTCCCCGGCCGGTAGCGCCGCCAGAACGCCGGGCAGATTGACCCAGTCGCCTTCTGCGGCGACGTTCTTCACGTAAAAATAGGACCGCTGCCACATCTTCACCGACTTAATCAGCGCGGTGGCAGGAAACGGGTTGTCGGACGTCGATCTTCGCATCACGATGAAGGCGTTGCACTAGGCCGGCACGCCGGCGACATGCGTGCCGAGCTTGGACTGGAAGAACTCCCCCCATAGCTCGATGGTGGGGAGAATGGCGAGGAAGCCTTCGCACAAGGTGGCGAAGGCAGCCAGCAGCACCACCGTGTTCGGGGTAAGGTGGTGCGGCTGGAGCCCGTGGAACTCCAAGAAGGAGCGGAGGAAGCCGCTCGCCGGCAGCCCTAGGCCGCGCATGAGGTGCGAGCGGAATATGACCCGCTCGCCCTCCTCCGGCGCCGGCGATACTTCCCCCGCCGGCGCGGCACGGGCCCGCACTAAGTCCTTGCCGGGGAGACGGCGCGTCTTGCGAAGGAAATCGATGTGGTCGTCGTCCACCTCGGAGTCGTCCCACACGCCGGAGCGCACGGCAGGAGGTGTGGCGGCGGAGGAAGAACTCATCGATGTGGGCGTGGCGTGGTTCGGCGCGGCAGCGGCGAGAGGAAGAAGAAGCAGGAGGAAGCGAAGGGAGGAGGGAAGATGGGCGCGCGTCCCCCTCCTCACACCTACTTATAGGCTCATGGGCTGAGAAGCCGTTGGGGCGGACGTGGGATTAACTGCGCCCAGGACCCCACGTCCCCCATGATTTACCACATGTAGTTACTGCGCGCAGTTACGACGAGGGAACCCCAATCGTCCGCATGGCCGCAACGGATCCGTTCGCGCGCCGAGGCACGGTAGTGGCGGGTCCCGCCTGACGGCCTGTCCCGTCGCGCGCGTGGGTGGGCAGACTAACCCCACCGCATGGCACCACGCGACGGCTCCGCAACGGGCAGCTGCCTGGAAGCTTATCAGGCACGCTGCCTGGATCCCGCTAGGACTTTCAAACTCTTTAAGGGGCAAGACGGCCTTCTGCGAGTCCGACTCCAGCTAGTCGGCCTAGGGGAGGACGGCGAGCAAGGCCCAGATTCCATCGTCAGAAGGATGAAACTGTTGAGGCTCCTCGACATGTCACCATCGGCGCCTCACCAGCTTCGGGGACTATTGTCGAAGTAATGGGCCACGGGTAGGCTAACCCGAGCCCCTGAACCTTTCGAGACATCGGGGTAGGCTACGCCCCTCAAGACCCCAAGATGAAGAGCCGCCTTTGAGAGTCGGCGGCAAGGCCGCCGACTGCCCCTCACGGCCGAGTCCCAGGGATGACTTTGAGATAAGCCGACTCCTAAACTGGCGGCTTCCAGAGAGGCCGACTATGGGGAGTCGGCCCGCGACTTCAACCACCTCCTGCCTTCGCAACAAGGGACGGGACGGGGTATGGCCACCGCACGGCCCATACCTGCCCCGTTTGCGAAGGGCAGGCATGGCCACAGTGTGCCGTACTGTGACACTCCAAAAAAATTTATTTAGTTTTCAGCAAAAACTGTGTTTGATTTGAAGAAGGCCATTTAAATCCCTCCAAAAACCTCTCTCTCTCTCTCTCTCTCAAAACTTTTCCCCAGGGCAAGGATTTCATTTTTGTATCTTCTTTAACCCCGGTGTTTGGTTATTAAAAACCATTCTTCTGATTTTCCCATCTCAATATATTTTTGGAATTTATTTTCTTTTAAAAAGAAACCCTATGGGTTTTGGGGCTACTCTTTTGTTTTGAAACTATCCATGGTCTTACCATGCCTCATGTGGTAAATCCTCCAAAAACCCCTCCGTCCACTTTGGGGCAACCCAAACATTCTATTCCAACAGGTTCAAACCATTTTTGAATTTTATTTCATTTATTTCTTTCCCTAAAACAATTCTGTCATTTATTTTAAGCCTAGGTGATTTACAAAGGAAGTACCTGATTTCTTTTGAGTTTTGATCTGAAACCAACTCCTCTGGATAGTCCTTAGCACCCCCAACCTAGATCCATCAAGATCCACTCTTCCTCTTTTCAAAATTTTCAAGTTTTAACCACTGCAAGTTTGGACCAGATTCATCAATTTTGGTGAAATTCATATTTTTCTTTCTCCAAAAATTCCACCAAAATTCAGGCAGCCCCCAGGTGCTTTGAGAGGCCACCACACCAAAGATCAGCCCCAGAAAAATTCTTCTCATGCTTGAATCATTTCATCAAACACTTGGCCGGCACTGTTCCTGTACACTTTCAGAAAAGTTCAGAGATTCAGAGTTCAGTCAGTGTCGTTTTTCGTCAGTGGCTTGTCATCGATCACCAGTGCACCCTGGCGCGTTGCGCACGGCCTCTCCTCCTTGACCAGAGCACCGCATGCTCTCTTGGACGGGCGCAGGTGTCGGTGGCGGCGAGCATCGCCGACGCCGGCAGCTTCTGCGGTGGCAGAGCCACCCGTGGCGGCCAACGGGAGCCAGCATCAGCTCGCGACGCCGTCCGGGGCCGCCCAACGCCCCATAGCCCTCCGCGTGGCCTCATGCATGCCAGCGCGCACTGCAGCACCGTCCCGTGGCCCGGCAAGCACAGGGCGCGCCCTCTGCCGCCGACGAGCCCGCGTCGCCCCGTTCTGTCGAAACCACCCAGAGCGCCTAGTCCAAACTTGGTTAGCACCTAAATGGAACCGGTGGACCTCCACGTTGACGCCCAACATCCTAAACGCCCCGACCAAACACTACGCCGCCATAACCATCGCCGGAGATCCCCGTTCACGGCCACCGCCTCGGATCGCCTATAAAATGGATTCCCGAGCTCGTTCTCGAGCATGCACCACCCCTGCACCCCACCAGAACCCCGCCAAGCCACTAGGGGGACCTCGAGGAGGTCTCCTCCCCCAACTCCGGCCGCCCGAGCCGCCTCGGCCACCAACTCGATCCACTCCGGTGAGGCCATCCCCGCCGCCCAAACCTCGTCAGTAGTATCCTCGAGCACCCAGTGCTCTGACCCAGGCTTCAATTTGACCTCCGCAGCCCTCCCCTACGAGATTCAACTTCACTCGAGCCGTCGTCGACGAGGTTCTCGCCGACGACCACCACCACCACCCACCGATGCGGAAGGACACACTGAGCACGTAGGTACCCTCCGATCCTCCTAACTCGCCGTGGATCGCCGCCGGCGACCACCGCAGCTCTCGGGCGCCGACGAGCTCTGTCCCCCCTCCCCCCACGTTTGAAATTTCAAACCTGACGGGTGGGACCCCTCGTCAGTATTTTCTTTTTTTCGAACCGTTTTCTGAAAACGCCTTCGGGCAGAGTACGTTTCCCTTTGCAGTTGACGGTTTTTAGCCGAAGCGTTTTCTGTTTTTATAAGTTGGCCCCTGGAATCTTTCTGTTTCATTACAGATGAGTCCCTGGATTAAAACCTTTATAACTTTTAAACAGAAACTGATTTTTGATTGATTCTTTTTCTTCATCTTTATTTTTCTGTCTAGTTTTTTGTCATATTTATTTGAAAAATATTTGGAACACTTTTTTGTGCACTCTCGTATTTACGTTAGTACGTATTTTCTTATACCATAGATACCGAAGGAGGTGACGGAACCGCGAACTTCGCCAAGCTAGACTCCGACTACTCCGAACCAGGCAAGCATGTTTGAACTTTTGATATGATGAGTGTTCGTTGCATGTTTGCATTAAGTAGTTTCATGGCATGTTTATGAGCATTTTGGTAAATGTTATATGCAAAGTTGAGGCAAGTGAGTTTCGAAAATCCATATGTTGTTGGAATAAGTTTGCATGGCCATGTGATGGCATGAGAATGGGTAGGATGGCAGTGTTGTAGCATGCCAGTCTTATGCCAGATTATTTGACTCCAGTGTCAACGTGAATCAAGTCACGTTTCCGTCCGTTTTCCCTTCCTGTACTACCACATGTTTTCCGCAAGGGATATGGCTTAGTAAGTTGCAAACCTCTTTCTTGGTACACACCAAATAGAGAGGCCGTGATGAGGGTTCCATGGCCCTGGATTAAAGCCAGTCAGCCGGTTAGGGGGCATGGATGTTTCCGGTTGGGACCGAGAGGGGGGCACCCCTTAGAGCGCGCGTATATAAATTTGATCCCATGCTTTTCGAGGTTGTGATCTCCCCATCTCAAAGTTTTTCTTGAATGTTGCCTAGGGTGATTCCTGGCATCGTGAGGTGGGATGGGTGTGTACTGGTTAGATGTGTTTCTACCTAAATACCGTAAACGGAACTAGTCCTTCGTGACTACGGAAATCCGTTGGCTGTGGATAATTAGTACAAACTCTGCAGAGTCAAAAATCCCTTGAATCATCTTATCCATGTCCAAGTACTATGTTCAACTTATCTTGTCAAGTGTTAGTCTCAGTTACAAAACTCCGGTGAACCACATGAGTGTTAAGTCCGGTTAAATGTTTATTTCTATGGATGGACTAACCCGTTGATTGTTATCTGTTGAATATTTCCTATGAGTATTATATCTTCGTGAATTTTATCAGATACGAATAATGAAATTTTTCGCCCTTTCTACGATGTCGCTCAGACATCCGACTGTGCCACACTTGTTATGTACTTTTGATATACGCCCTTTCTGCGATGTCGCTCAGACGTCCGACTGTGGCACACTTGTTATTTATTTTTAATATAAGCCCTTTCTGCGATGTCGCTCAGACGTCCGACTGTGGCACACATGTTATTTACTTTCAATATAAGCCCTTTCTGCGATGTCGCTCAGACGTCCGACTGTGGCACGCTTGTATTTACTTTCAATATAAGCCCTTTCTGCGATGTCGCTCGGGACGTCCGATCGCGGGCACGCTTGTTATTTACTTTCGATATAAGCCCTTTCTGCGATGTCGCTCAGACGTCCGACTGTGGCACGCATGTTATTTACTTTCAATATAAGCCCTTTCTGCGATGTCGCTCCGACGTCCGACTGTGGCACGCATGTCATTTACTTTTCAATATAAGCCCTTTATGTGGTGTCGCTTAGACGCCCGACTGCGGCATGATTATTTATTTGTTTACCCTTCGAGGCGTCGCTCCAGACACCCGATCGGCTTTCAGTTGTTTGTTGGGATTTCGGGAGGACTACCGCCCGACTTCCTTTTTACTTATCATGTCGTGCAAATATTTATTAATTGAGTGTGCATTGCTATTTGCTCATAATGCATTCATGCATGCATTTGTTATATCTTATGTCTGAACTGTCTTGCGAGTACTTTCAAAGTACTCACCTGGCTTGTTGATTTGGCCAGATGTTGATGAAGGCGATCTCATGGATGAAGAGTTCGATAGCGAGTCCGACGCCTAGAGGAGTCCCAGTCAGTCCCGTGCGACCCTGGATTTGGTCACTGTATTATATCCGCTTCCGCTACCCGAATAAATTCATCGAGCCTCACCTCGACGCTCGATGAGCCGCCAGTATAGGAGTCATGTTATCCACTCCACTGTATCATATCCACCACCACTTCTTATCTCGAGTTAGTAGTAAGCCACCACGCCCCTGTTTCATAACCGCCCTTATGTACAATATTGGCGTATTTGTAATAAATTGTTGAGCCACCTCAGCTCAACCCTGTAATATATTTAATACTACTGGCCTTCTGTATCAAGTATTTGTCAACCAGTAAGGATAACTTTTCCTATACTGGAATCAAAAGATCGATTTCTCAATAAGTATTTTATTGAAAAACCGGTCGTGACAAACTTGGTATCAGAGCCAGGCTGACTGTAGGAAGCCACTAGGTGCAATCGCTAAACGGTTATTAGCATAGTAGATTTAATTGTCATTTTTTTGCAAATGTAGTTATATTCTGACAGTCAGCATAAATTTATGATCTGACCATTCAGAATTTTTGCCTACTTTTGTAGATGGCGTGCAGCGACTGTGAGTCACAGGTGTTCGCCAACGTGCCTGAGGGGTTCGTCAAGCTCCTCTCCTTCATCGTCCAGGTCGCGATGGGGGCATCAGTGCGCCCAGTCTTCACATTCTACCATCACAAGATCAACGACAGTCTGTCCATGCACCAGGCCGCGGTGCAATTCAAGGGAGGGCGTGTTGAGTTACGCCGCTTCTGGTTCTTGGGGATAGCCATGCCTACGGAGAAGCATGCTATGCAAATGGCTTCCCGTGAGGCGATAGCTTGTCTCCGAGATGTTCTTCCTTCGATGAAGACTTTTCGTTACCGCTACCTTCAATGCCACGTGCCATACACCTATCACTACGCATTCTCTTGCCCTAGAGGAGAGCGAGATGAGGCTTTTGAGATGCTTGTCGAGTACCTCCGGGCTCTGGAGGCAGCCTTCGACAATCTGGTGGACGACCTTGTGGCTGCCCGCATGGACTCAGTCCATGGCTGTGCCGCCAACAGGAGGGAGCTCCTGCACACCGCACCACCACTGACTTTCGTCTCGTCCTCGGCATCTTGTTCACCTACCATTCTCGCCACTGCTCGCTTTGCCTACCACCGAGGAGTTCAACCAAGTCATTGCGCCCACTTCAGTTAAATCGCACCACCTATTGCGCCACTCCTGTTCGTGTTGCTCCGCCTATGGCACCCGCTCCATCGACTCAGCGCAGCACTTCACGTCTGGAGACTATTAGCGAGGAGGAGGTTGAGTCCCCAGCCTCACTGCGCCTCACCCTCGGCAGGCCAAGGGAGATCCTTACCATCTCCGACTGAGTACGCTTAGCCGCCATGCGATGTACGGATTATGCGATATGTTTATATGTACATAGGTTGTGAGAAGTAGCTTGTTTGCGCATCATGTAGGAGGCTGGGAGAAGTGCACTAGCCTAAATAACATGTCAGGAATATGTACGCATATCCTGAGTGATGTATTGTATAATTACTGCTTGCGTGTAAGATATGTAATGAGCAGTCCTTCTCCGTGCGCAATCGATTATTCTCTTGAAAAATCTTGGAGCATTTAGAATTTTCCCGTCTTTATAAATTTATTGATTTTTTTGTGACTAAATTTCTTTTCTTATGAGTTTTACAAAATGTATCCCTAGAGTGAAAAATGTCTCGTCCTTGGACGCGCTCCATGCCAAATCCGCCAGAGGAAAATTATGGCACTCAACCAAGCAACAATTTCACACAAAGGCAGTCAAGTCAATAGGGCAGCGAAACAGCATTTTCACAAATATGCCGCCTTTATGAACAGAGTCAACAACAACATCAGGAAATGATGAAACAAGTCATCAATATGGGAAATCACCGTGGACCGTATCAACAGCAATCCAAATTGTCTGAGCTACAGAAGACGCGTCCCCCAACATTTTCTCATACTGACAAACCTCTTGAGGCCGATGATTGGCTTCGGGACATGGAAAGAAAATTAATTATTGCAGAGTGTTCAGACCGTGAGAAAGTACTTTATGCACCGGACTATCTCACTAGAGCAGCTGCATCATGGTGGGAAAACTTCCTACACATGCACCCCAACGAAAATGATATAACCTGGGAGGAGTTCAAAGAAGGTTTTCGTGGGGCGCACATTCCTAAAAGTGTTATGAAGATCAAGAAGAGGGAGTTTGATGACCTCAAGCAAAGGACCATGACGGTGTCGGAATACAACAGTCAGTTTACTCTATTGTCTCGCTAGGCCAACGAAGAGCGTATGACTGAAAGCAAGAAGATGAAAAAATTCCTGGACGGTCTGGCACCCGCGCTTAAATGCCAGCTGGTCGTGCACACCTTCCCAGATTTCAAAACACTGGTGGATAAAGCGATTACCCTGGAGAATGAGCGACGCAGCTTGGAGGATTTCCGCAAGCGTAAAAGGGACCAGACTACTCTTGCTCGCAACCACCGAAGCAAGACGGATTTTCAGAAAAATGGGACACACAAACCCACGACAAACGTCTCACACCCAATCAAGAATTTCCATGCAAGGGACAAGGAGTTCACATATCGCCCAGGCGTTACTTGCTACGCTTGTGGAGAAGAAGGGCACTATGCCAAGCAGTGCCGCAAGCCAAGGAACTCGACCCCAAAGACGAACAACGGTGGCAATAATTCAGCACCCAAGCGAAACAATTTCAACCCCAATAACAACCACAGGAAGGGTCATCTGAACCACGTGACCAGAGAAGAAGCACAAAATGCCCCGGATATCGTGCTCGGTACGTTCCCTGTCAACACAACACCTGCCACGGTTTTGTTTGATTCTGGAGCTTCTCACTCGTTCATTTCGAAGAGGTTTGCTTTGCAAAACAATTTTTTGATGCTTCCCTTGGAAAAATCCATGATTGTCAAGTCCCCCGCGATTAAGCAAGTGACTCAGAGTTACTGCCAAGGTGTGGATATTGAATTTGAAGGATTGAAGTTTCACGCCAACCTTATTGTATTGGAAAATAAAGGACTGGATGTCATCTTAGGGATGCATTGGTTAACCATCAACAAAGGATTTATTGACTGCTTCAACCGGACCGTAATTTTCACCCACCCTCACGGGAAGACAATAAAAGTTTCAGCCAAAGAGAGACAAATATCTCGGCAACCGAGATTGAACAAGGTGGACGTTTCTGAGTTAAGCAAAGTTCCAGTAGTGTGTGAATTTCCAGACGTATTTCCCGAAGAACTACCAGGCATGCCACCAGACCGAGAGATAGAATTCAGCATTGAGCTAGCACCCGGAACCGCCCCCATATACAAGAAACCATACAGAATGGCACCATCCGAGTTGGTAGAATTGAAGAAGCAAATAAAAGAATTACTTTACAAAGGATATATACGAGCCAGTTCCTCACCTTGGGGTTCACCAATTTTATTTGCCAAGAAAAAGGATGGGACACTGAGATTGTGTATAGACTATCGAGCACTTAGCATGGTCACAATCAAGAACAAATACCCAATGCCACAGATAAATGATTTATTTGATTAGTTCGCTCAGGCCAAGGTCTTCTCAAAAATTGACTTAAGGTCGGGATACCATCAATTAAAAGTGCGAACAGAAGATATCCCTAAGACAGCCTTCACCTCCAGATATGGACTGTATGAGTTCACAGTAATGCCGTTTGGACTAACAAACGCCCCCGCATATTTTGTTCACCTCATGAACAAAGTATTTATGAAGTTTATGGACAAGTTTGTTGTGGTATTCATCGATGATATTCTGATATACTCCAAGACACCAGAAGAGCACGCTGAACATCTCAGAATTGTGCTAGGAGAACTCAGGAAACATCAATTGTACGCCAAGTTCAGCAAATTTGAATTTTGGCTAAGACAGGTGGGTTTTCTGGGCCACGTACTGACCCAAGAAGGTATTGCCGTAGACCCGGAAAAGGTCAAGGCTGTACTTGGCTGGAAACCACCAGCCAGCGTAACGGACGTACGAAGTTTCTTGGGAATGGCAGGATACTACCGAAGATTTATTGAAGGATTCTCCACCATAGCAAAGCCAATGACGCAGTTACTCAAGAAAGACAAGAAGTTTGAATGGACGAAAGCTTGCGAGAAAAGTTTCCAAGAACTAAAAAGGAAATTAACGACATCACCAGTATTAATTGTACCAGACATACACAAGAATTTTGAGGTGTATTGTGACGCATCCCGGAAGGGCCTCGGATGTGTATTGATGCAAGGAGGCAAAGTAGTCGCGTATGCTTCCAGACAACTTCGCAAGCATGAAGAAAATTATCCTACCCATGACCTGGAATTGGCAGCGGTCATCCATGCACTCAAAGAATGGAGACACCTTTTACTTGGAAATCGTTGTGAAATATACACAGACCATTTGAACCTCAAGTATATTTTCACACAACCAGAACTCAATTTATGACAACGACGCTGGTTGGAATTAGTGAAGGATTATGATGTTGGAATCCACTACCATCCAGGAAAAGCCAATGTAGTGGTGGATGCTCTAAGTCGAAACCCCAGCTCGGACGACGACAACCTATCAAGTCTGAGACCTGAATTTCAGCAAGGATTTGCCAAACTCAACTTAATAATGGTCACCGAAGGCAGTGTGTCGAATTTGGAAATACAGCCTACCCTGATAGAAAAGATTAAGGAGGCTCGGCGTGGACACCCCAGCATTGAAGGCATAAGAAGAAAAGCGAGTTTGGGCAAGGTCTCAGAATTTGTCATAGACGAATAGGGAATATTGTGGTACGGGGATAGGCTTTGCGTACCAAATATCGAAGACCTCAAATAGCAAATTCTAGCTGAGGGCCACACCGCCCCGTATTCAATCCATCCTGTAGGAACAAAAATGTATAAGGACCTTCAGGAAAAAATTTGGTGGCACGGTATGAAAAGGGACATAGCCACATTCATTGCATGTTGTGATTCATGTCAACGCATCAAGGCCGAGCACCAGAAACCAGCCGGACTATTACAGCCAAACAAGATACCCGAGTGGAAATGGGACGAGATTGGAATGGATTTTATTGTTGGACTACCTCGGTCACGACACGGGAATGATGCCATATGGGTCATCACCGACAGATTAACTAAGGTGGCACATTTTATCCCAGTGAAGACAACTCACACCACTCAGAACTTTCCAGACTTTATCTTGCCCGTATCGTCTGCCTGCATGGAGTCCCAAAGACTATAATATCTGACAGAGGCACACAATTCGTCTCTAGGTTTTGGGATCACCTACAACAGGCACTGGGAACTGAACTAGCATTCAGTACCGCATACCACCCCCAGACTGATGGACAAACTGAACACGTAAACTAAATTCTAGAAGACATGCTAAGGGCATGTGTCCTCACCTATGGAACCAGTTGGGAAGAAAGCTTGCCATACACAGAGTTCGCATACAACAACAGTTACCAAGCCAGCCTGCAAATGGCACCATTTGAAGCTCTGTACGAGCGAAGATGTCGTACACCGCTAAATTGGTTAGGAACCGGAGACAGCCGTATATTCGGCCCAGATATGCTCAAGGAGGCCGAGGAAAAAGTTAAGATGATTAGGGATCGACTCAAGACAGCTCAAAGTCGACAAAAGAGTTATTACGATCGAAAGCATCGGGGAATCAGTTTTGAACCCGGTGAGTTGGTGTACCTACGAGTATCTCCTATGAGGGGCCTGCAACGATTCAAGGTTAAGGGAAAGCTAGCACCAAGATTCATCGGACCATTCTGTGTAGTTGCACGAAGAGGCACAGTAGCCTACCAACTAGACCTACCCGAAGAATTGTCAGACGTACACGACGTGTTCCACGTATCACAGTTAAGGAAGTGCGTAAGCAACCCTGAGAAACATGTGTCCCATGAAGACATTGACGTGCAACCAGACCTCACCTACCGGGAGCGTCCAATAAAAATATTAGAGGAGTCTGAAAGGAGGACCCGACAGAAACCATCAAGTTTTTCGTAGTTCAAAGGAGCAATCACACCGAGAATGAAGCAACTTGGGAAAGAGAGGATTTTCTTGGACGAGCACCCACACTTATTTGAGGATCAGCTGAAATCTCGGGGACGAGATTTTTCCTAAGGGGGTAGGTGTTGTGACACTCCAAAAAAATTTATTTAGTTTTCAGCAAAAACTTTGTTTGATTTGAAGAAGGCCATTTAAAACCCTCCAAAAACCTCTCTCTCTCAAAACTTTTCCCCAGTGAAAGGATTTCATTTTTGTATCTTCTTTAACCCTGGTGTTTGGTTATTAAAAACCTTTCTTCTGATTTTCCCATCTCAATATATTTTTGGAATTTATTTTCTTTTAAAAAGAAACCCTATGGGTTTTGGGGCTACTCTTTTGTTTTGAAACTATCCATGGTCTTACCATGCCTCATGTGGTAAATCCTCCCAAAACCCGCCCTCCACTTTAGGGCAACCCAAACATTCTATTCCAACAGGTTCAAACCATTTTTGAATTTTATTTCATTTATTTCTTTCCCAAAAACAATTCTTTCATTTATTTTAAGCCTAGGTGATTTACAAACGAAGTACCTGATTTCTTTTGAGTTTTGATCTCAAACCAACTCCTCTAGATAGTCCTTAGCACCCCCAACCTAGATCCATCAAGATCCACTCTTCCTCTTTTCAAAATTTTCAAGTTTTAACCACTGCAAGTTTGGACCAGATTCATCAATTTTGGTGAAATTCATATTTTTCTTTCTCCAAAAATTCCACCAAAATTCAGGCAGCCCCCAGGTGCTTTGAGAGGCCACCACACCAAAGATCAGCCCCAGAAAAATTCTTCTCATGCTTGAATCATTTCATCAAACACTTGGCCGGCACTGTTCCTATACACTTTCAGAAAAGTTCAGAGATTCAGAGTTCAGTCAGTGTCGTTTTTCGTCAGCGGCTTGTCATCGATCACTAGTGCACCCTGCCGCACTGCGCACGGCCTCTCCTCCTTGACCAGAGCACCGCATGCTCTCTTGGACGGGCGCAGGTGTCGGTGGTGGCGAGCATCGCAGACGCCGGCAGCTTCTGCGGTGGCAGAGCCACCCGTGGCGGCCAACGGGAGCCAGCGCCAGCTCGCGACGCCGTCCGGCGCCGCCCAACACCCCCTAGCCCTCCGCGTGGCCTCATGCATGCTAGCGCGCACCGCAGCACCGTCGCCGTGGCCGGGCAAGCACAGGGCGCGCCCTCTGCCACCGACGGGCCCGCGCCGCCCCGTTCTGTCGAAACCACCCAGAGCGCTTAATCCAAACTTGGTTAGCACCTAAATGGAACCGGTGGACCTCCACGTTGACGCCCAACCTCCGAAACGCCCCGACCAAACAATGCGCCGCCGTAACCATCGCCGGAGATCCCCGTTCACGGCCACCGCCTCGGATCGCCTATAAAATGGAGTCCCGAGCTCGTTCTCGAGCACGCACCACCCCTGCACCCCACCAGAACCCCGCCAAGCCACTAGGGGGACCTCGAGGAGGTCTCCTCCCCCAACTCCGGCCGCCCCGATCCGCCTCGGCCACCAGCTCGATCCACTCCGGTGAGGCCATCCCCGCCGCCCAAACCTCGTCAGTAGTATCCTCGAGCACCCAGTGATCTGACCCAGGCTTCAATTTGACCTCCGCAGCCCTCCCCGACGAGATTCAACTTCACCCGATCCGCCCTCCGCCGGTGCAAGGATCGCCGTCGACGTGGTGCTCGCCGACGACCACCACCACCACCCACCGATGCGGAAGGACACACTGAGCACGTAGGTACCCTCCGATCCTCCTAACTCGCCGTGGATCGCCCCCGGCGACCACCGCAGCTCTCGGGTGCTGACGAGCTCTGTTCCCCCCGCTTGAAATTTCAAACCCGACGGGTGGGACCCTCGTCGATATTTTCTTTTTTCAAACCGTTTTCTGAAAACGCCTTGAGCAGATCGTTTCCCTTTGCAGTTGACGGTTTTTAGCCGAAGCGTTTTCTGTTTTTATAAGTTGGCCCCTGGAATCTTTCTGTTTCATTACAGATGAGTCCCTGGATAAAATCCTTTATTACATTTAAACAGAAACTGATTTTTGATTGATTCTTTTTCTGTCATCTTTAATTTTCTGTCTAGTTTTTTGTCATATTTATTTGAAAAATATTTGGAACACTTTTTTGTGCACTCTTGGTATTTACGTTAGTACGTATTTTCTTATACCGTATATACCGAAGGAGGTGACGGAACCACGAACTTCGCCAAGCTAGACTCCGACTACTCCGAACCAGGCAAGCATGTTTGAACTTTTGATATGATGAGTGTTCGTTGCATGTTTGCATTAAGTAGTTTCATGGCATGTTTATGAGCATTTCGATAAATGTTATATGCAAAGTTGAGGCAAGTGAGTTTTGAAAATCCATATGTTGTTGGAATAAGTTTACATGGCCATGTGATGGCATGAGAATGGGTAGGATGGCAGTGTTGTAGCATGCCAGTCTTATGCCAGACTATTTGACTCCAGTGTCAACGTGAATCAAGTCACGTTTCCGTCCGTTTTCCCTTCCTGTACTACCACATGTTTTCCGCAAGGGATATGGCTTAGTAAGTTGCAAACCTCTTTCCTGGTACACACCAAATAGAGAGGCTGTGATGAGGGTTCCATGGCCCTGGATTAAAGCCAGTCTTCCGGTCAGGGGGCATGGGTGTTTCCGGTTGAGACCGAGAGGGGCGCACCCCTTAGAGCGCGCGTATATAAATTTGATCCCATGGTATTCGAGGTTGTGATCTCCCCGTCTCAAAGTTTTTCTTGAACGTTGCCTATGGTGATTCCTGGCATCATGAGGTGGGATGGGTGTGTACTGGTTAGATGTGTTTCTACCGAAATACCGTAAATGGAACTAGTCCTTCGTGACTACGGAAATCCGTTGGTTGTGGATAATTAGTACAAACTCTGCAGAGTCAAAAATCTTTTGAATCATCTTATCCATGTCCAAGTACTATGTTCAACTTATCTTGTCAAGTGTTAGTCTCAGTGACAAAACTCCGGTGAACCACATGAGTGTTAAGTCCGGTTAAATGTTTATTCCTATGGATGGACTAACCCGTTGATTGTTATGTGTTGAATATTTCCTATGAGTATTATATCTTCGTGAATTTTATCAGATACGAATAATGAAATTTTTCGCCCTTTCTGCGATGTCGCTCAGACGTCCGACTGTGGCACACTTGTTATTTACTTTTGATATACGCCCTTTCTGCGATGTCGCTCAGACGTCCGACTGTGGCACACTTGTTATTTATTTTTAATATAAGCCCTTTCTGCGATGTCGCTCAGACGTCCGACTGTGGCACACATGTTATTTACTTTCAATATAAGCCCTTTCTGCGATGTCGCTCAGACGTCCGACTGTGGCACGCTTGTATTTACTTTCAATATAAGCCCTTTCTGCGATGTCGCTCAGACGTCCGACTGTGGCACGCTTGTATTTACTTTCGATATAAGCCCTTTCTGCGATGTCGCTCAGACGTCCGACTGTGGCACGCATGTTATTTACTTTCAATATAAGCCCTTTCTGCGATGTCGCTCCGACGTCCGACTGTGGCACGCATGTCATTTACTTTTCAATATAAGCCCTTTATGTGGTGTCGCTTAGACATCCGATCAACATGATTATTTATTTGTTTACCCTTCGAGGCGTCGCTCCAGACACCCGATCGGCTTTCAGTTGTTTGTTGGGATTTCGGGACGACTACCGCCCGACTTCCTTTTTACTTATCATGTCGTGCAAATATTTATTAATTGAGTGTGCATTGCTATTTGCTCATAATGCATTCATGCATGCATTTGTTATATCTTATGTCCGAACTGTCTTGCGAGTACTTTCAAAGTACTCACCTGGCTTGTTGATTTGGCCAGATGTTGATGAAGGCGATCTCATGGATGAAGAGTTCGATAGCGAGTCCGACGCCTAGAGGAGTCCCAGTCAGTCCCGTGCGACCCTGGATTTGGTCACTGTATTATATCCGCTTCCGCTACCCGAATAAATTCATCGAGCCTCACCTCGACGCTCGATGAGCTGCAAGATTAGGAGTCATGTTATCCACTCCACTGTATCATATCCACCACCACTTTTTATCTCGAGTCAGTAGTAAGCCACCACACCCCTGTTTCATAACCGCCCTTATGTACAATATTGGCGTATTTGTAATAAATTGTTGAGCAACCTCAGCTCAACCCTGTAATATATTTAATACTACTGGCCTTCTGTATCAAGTATTTGTCAACCAGTAAGGACAACTTTTCCTATACTGGAATCAAAAGATCGATTTCTCAATAAGTATTTTATTGAAAAACCGGTCGTGACACGTACCAACGGAGATCTCTATCCGGCGCGGTACTGTTGCCATGCCAGCCCTGACATCATCCCCCATGGGCGGCGCCCTGTGCCCACGACGGCCTGTCTGTACGACCCAGAGACGGCGGGTCCCCCCTGTCGGCAGGGATACAGAAGACGGCGAGAGTGCCACAAGACGGACCCGTTGGGAGTCGGCCCCGGGAGTCGGCTAGCCCCTCCCACGGGCCCCACACGCCATTAACCAGACAAGACGGGGAATGGCGACAGTGATCGCCCGTCAGGCGGCGGCACTGTTGCCATGACCCCATGACCAAGCCAGCATCATTAGAAGAGTAATCCGCAGCCGGCAAGACCCGCCCGCGGCGGACAAGGCCTATCGGGTCCGTCAGCGGGGCCCACCAGTCGGCGGGCCCCAGAAGTCGGCGGAGAAGACGGCGGCCTGAGAGACAGACGGCTGGGACCCGCGCCCAGCCGGATTACCATTGTACCCCTGAGGGGTAGGCCTATATAAGCCCCCAGGGCACCCATGCACAGGGTGATCGATCCTTTAGCACTAGACCAGATCATATAGGAAGGAGGGAGCTAGCCTTGCCTTCTCCTACCTCCAGGAAACAGCTCAAGGAGCAACCTTGTACCCACTTTGCCATAGTGATCATGCGGAGACCCCGCAGAGCAGCAGTAGGGGTGTTATCTCCACGGAGAGCCCTGAAGCTGGGTAAGATCCGCCGGCGTGCATGTCTTCGCCTCATCCCGTTTCCAGGCACCGGCGATGTTCTACTCGCCCCCACCATGATAAGCCATCCTTTGGCATATGTCGCACCCAACCCCCGACACTGGTGCTGCTAGTACGTGAAACTGGTGCCGTGACTTGTGAACGCGTCCAGATATGGTCAACAGCAACATCGCTCGTGTGTTCTTCCTGTTTGCCCGTGCGTCTAAACGCAGAAGGGGAGGAGAGAGAGAGAGAGAGAGAGAGAGAGAGAGAGAGCACACATGGAACCCACCAGTAAGTGAAGGTGAATAGTACTAAAAATAATATCACATGTTATCCATTAATTAGGCTGTGGTAATATAAAAACATTATGTGAACAAAGGGGTACAACAAGCGTTGCTATTCTACGTATGTTGCCTATTGACGTCTTGGCTTGAAGGCCGGTCGCATGTTCGATCCTCGTCCTTTATTTTTTAATTTGTATATGGGTCCAAATTTGTTTCATGACATGTGGTCCCCTCGGTGTGTAGTTTGTAGCACTTTAATTTGTGGGTCGAAAATTTGTTCCATTCCAAGTGGACTATTGGTGTGTAGTTTGTAGCTTATTTATAATAATTAAAGAGAACAACATAGTTTTCTCAATAATACCATGGTGCGACGTTGAAGGCGAGAAAGGACGTCTTGAGAGAGGCGATGACCGAGCAGAGGAAATCAACTAGGGAGTTGCGTGGGTTGCAAGCTGCGTTTGGAGTACTTGTGGGCGAATGCTACGAAAATATAATCTAAACCGGCCGGAATAAATGCCTACACAAATTAATCCAAGGTTGGAGTGCCCCTCGCAATGTAAATAGCCCCGGCTTTGCGAGGGATGGAGAGGTAGTAGCTTCAACGCGTGGAAGATACGGTATGAGAAAGCGAGGTCAATTGAGAGACATATAGATAGAGAGACAAAGTGAGTGTGGTCTGACATTCATTGAACAAATATATATGCTCCGGAGAGATATTGTCCGATTGAGCTTTTGGTAAGGGTGAGGGCTGTAAGATAGAGCTTGAGAGATGATCCGATCCGCAGGCGTGTAGATATATTTTGTGCGTGGGAGGAAGCAAGGTCAACCGATCACATAGGGTCGCCGTGCGATCAAAAGAGTGAGACGGGTTGGAGAGAGTGACCTAGATAGACGATGTGCATGAGAGAGTATACAATGTGAATAGGTCGAATTGGGCTCAAACATAGTGATATATCGTTTTTGTCCGAGAAAGAGTGAGGTAAATCGAGACATACGGAGAGAGATAGAGAGAGAGAGAGAGAGAGAGAGAGAGAGATTGAGTGAGCATGGCCCACCATGAGGTCGAAAGAGTGGCGGTGGCTTGGATGGACTGACCTAGATAGACAATCTGCGTGAGAGAGTATAGAGTGTGTCGATCGAGGCCCGAACAGGGAGATATATCATTTGTGTGTGAAAGAAAACGAGGTTAAACGAGACTCGAATAAAGAGAGCTAGATTGAGCGAGTGTGGCCCGCCGTGCGGAAGAAAGAGTGACACAGTCTCGATGGAGTGACCTAGATATACAACGTGCGTTCGTGCGCACGAGAGGTTGGGGGGGCTAGATAGGCAATGCATGTATTTAGCGCGAGAGGGTGAGAGGGAGAGGGGGGAGAGAGAGAGCTCGGCATAGGGTGCAATGGCGGGTGTGTGAGGTAAATACATTTGGTAACAGGAGTGGAAAAAGGGGTTGTGTAGTTGAGAGACTTAGAGATCGAAACATGGAGAGAAAGAATGAACGTGTGTTGGATACCGGTAGCTTGCTAAGGTGGTTAGGAGAGGAAGATTGACCGATACAGGAAGTATGTAGCGTTTGTCTTGTGAGGAGGGGGCTAAAATAACATTTGAATGTACATAGTACGAGACTTAATATCGATGTTTCAATTCGGTGTACATTGTAAGATTTGAACCGAGGACCAGGCATACGGGTAATTATTTCGAATTCGTGCCATACTAAGTTTTGAAAAGTTGACATTGGCTCAATTTGTTGTGCTATTTTGTAGGTCATATGTTTGAATCCATCCAAAAGTTTTCTCACTACCATGGTGTTCATCATATACATATGAATTTGTATAAAAAAGTAAGCGTGGATACAGTGAAATGCGAAATCCACGTTAGAATTGGAGATCGCTACGTGACACACACTCTAATTCAAATAACTAACTACGTGACACACACTCTAATTCAAATAAATAATTATGTGACACACTCTAATCCACGTTAGCGTGGGTACCGTTTCGAATTTTTTTCAAATAACTCCTCATTAATTAATTTATAGTACTCCCTCTGTTCACTTTTATAAGACCTTGAATACATTTCAGACAATGTGCAAAACAGTTCATTTTAAGTTGTCTGAAACAACTTACAAAAGTGAACGGATGGAGTATCTCGTTTCGAATGACTAATTATTGCAAGGAAAACACGAGCATGGTAATACATACAAATTCATTTGCAAATGAAAGAAGATTCGTTTGTATTCTCAGATGTAGGCGCACCAGGCAGACCAGGGTCGTGTCGGGGTGGACGCTGCTTCGGTGCCTTAAAGGCAACTGCCCTTGGGTGACTGACATGTGGGCCAGCCACCTGTTGGGCCCACATGTCATGGACACAAAGGCAGGTGCCTTAAGGCACCAAAGCATAGTCCTGTCGGGGTGGTCGCGTGTGTCGGACGGACGCGTAGCACCCAGCCACCCACCCACCCCCCTCCCCCCAAAAATAAGGACGACGACAATGTAAGTTCGCGCTTCCACGTTTCGGATTGAAATATCTGGCGGACCCAATTCCAGCCCTGCAAAATCTCTCTTCACCACCGTCCCCTTCCGCGCCCAGATTGCTCAAATCCCTAATTCGCCACCATCCCTCGAATCACCCCTAGTCTCGTCTCTTTCCCCACCATTCCCCACCTCTGTGTCGGACGACGGCAGCGAAAGGCAGCGGTCGCGCTTCACCACCGCACCGGAGCTACCTCATCTACGCCCTCGTCCACCGCACCGGGTGGTCCACCGACAACGTCGGCCGCCGCAACCGACGTGCCTCACAGACACCGAGTTCCACCGCATCAGGTGCGCTTCACCGACGCCATCTCCCAGCTCACCGGGGCTACTTCACCGAGCACATCGTCGCACCTCCGCCCCCCGAGGCCGTTGGGGCTTCACCAACGGTCTCGTCCACATCAGATCGTGGCGCTTCGCTGCCACTCAAGATCTGCATCCGTGCGCTGCCAGCCAACGCCAACATCACCCTCAACGGCTCAAGTGACCCGCACTCTAGCTAAGGCGAGCATGCCCAAGCGCCCGGCCCAAACTAGGTATCCACACATCACTCCCTTGTGCACCGTTCCGACGATGTTTGGATATCCTTTCACTGCTCTCTTAGCTTACACGCCTATACAACTCTGACTTTAACTCTTATTTCTTCTGGAGATATCATCTGAAACAAGCAAATCCATTTTTTAGCGAAGCATGACGGGGCTACGGGATCTGGTACACATCCTTCACACCTGTATAACCTTGTAAGTATCTGTCCTCCGGTACAACATCAAGGTCGATTCCTCTTATTTGATCAACCATGCGCCGTGTCAAAAATGCAGAGGGGGGTGCAAGGAGCACAAGGCCTGCACATCCAAGCAAGTGGTAACATGGACTTGTACATGGAACATCCCAAGCGCAAGCAGAGCTGCAGTGAGCCTGTACAACGAGCTAGCATAAGTCCTTGCATTTCATTTAATTCGTACTGGCATTCGTGTATGATTTGTGTGCAATGGCTGATCCACGAATTCAAGTTACTAGGGGCAAACATTTAACTTAAAAAATACGAAGGCACTTGCACTCCGGAAATCAACATAACTTGAGAAATGTGAAGCTACATGCACTTTGAAAACCAGCTAATGATCCAAAGTAGTTCAGATTATAAACACTAAATGATGCAAGCACCAAAAAACACAAAATACAAAATGGTGTACAAGGACTACAAACATAGTCTGTACCTGGTTGAATTATTCGTTCTCTGGCTGAAAATATCGAAGTGTAATTGCACGTATAACTAGTGCAGAAACTGCATATCAATATATCTATCCTGCACAAGTATGCCAATAGTTTCAAACAATAGATTAGAAAAGTATTTATGCTATGTTGTCATGATACGGGGACTTTCTGGTAGATGGCCTTGACGTTTCCTCAAGCTATGAAAATGCACTATAATTTGCTTGTCATCAATGCATTCAAATATCTGTCTCTCTCAACATAGTAGATCATCATTAGACACTAAATCCTTCAATGAGCTTGCAAAATGCTTGCATTAGATCCCTCATTAGACACTATATGTTCATCACCAGGAGCATGTAAAATGTTTGCATCAAATCCTTCATTAGTAGTCTGTTCATTAGACATTTCAGGCTCAAGAACAACATGAGCTTGTATGTTTGCACCGGAAACTTGACTAGATACATCAGATTCAGTCAGTTCAGTATTGATTGGGGGAGTTATAAAGTAAGTAGAAATTGGTTTTATTTTCTCATAGATTCCCTACATACAAGCAGTTTTACAACACCGTCAGGTTTAACTATTGGCCAGAAATTGAAGAGTTGAATTAGATATAATCAGGGATGTGATGTACCTGCTCACACGCATGCTACTCTTGCAAGCTACGATCGTCCGTTTGCATAAGCTCGATGCCATGCCCGTCTTGCCGCCGCTGCCTCCCATGCAGGCTACACCCGAGGTTGGATCTTCATCTTCTTGTCCTTCCGTTCGCTTGAAGCCCGGCGACCGCCCTCCAACGAGGGCACGAGGAAGTGTTGTGTCGGTCTGTCCATCGGCGGCTAGGTTAGGAGCGAACCAGACTGGAGGCTGGAGCGAATGAATTGGGATTTTTCCTACTATCGATCGATATGGGAGGCGCTCGTTTGGGCCGTGAGCCTGCTATAGGGCCTGCCTTGCACTTATGTTATTGGCCCATCCAAATTGAAACATTTTTCTTCATTTTTTACATTGCCTGCTCGTGCGTTGGGACGAACAAAACTAGCGTGGGCCAACCTGGACGACTCAAACTAGGTGCACACTTTCCAGCCACCTGAGGCGGCCGCCCATACCAGCCCCTATGGTGGTGTCACCCGTTTTTGCGTGTATGATTGGATAGTGAAAAATATTCCAGGGGCGCTTTTGATTTACCCACAGAATGGTTGAATTGCTTGTTTCTATGAACTGAGTTCGCCAATAATGTGAAGGATGCCAATCTTTTCATCCTATTGTAGATTGCTTAGATCTCGATATGCCAAAAGTAATCGCATGAAATATACAATAAAAGCCGATTGTGATGTGTTTGGCTACAACTAGTGCGACTACACGTCCTCATATAACATATCAAGGACGCACCATCTTACCAGATTAACCATTCGACTTACCCATGCAGTGTGGGAAGAAAGAAGTATTGGGACTGTGTATCCAAGCAATTGATGCCATGGACTCCTTTGTACAACCTTGTAAGCGAAAAAGAAGTTGCAGTGTGCCTGTACAAAGAACTAGCGTAAGTTCAGTTACCTGCTTATCAGAATTTTAGTTAGCCACTTATTGCAAAATTGTTCAATTACGTTGCTTGGCTTAATTTAGTTTGCTACTGATTACATAATGGCACAGCCTGTTAATCATATTGTAGACTGCGCCAATCTATGTGTTTGATACTTACTGTTAAGAATTACCTGTTTGCCTTAACTTAAATATCTACTTGTTTGTTTAACTACTTTGCTGCAGCAACAGCGGGTTACAATGATGTTAATAACTAGTACTTTTCAGCATCCAATTGAAACTCTTTAATTCCTTGTTTGTTTAACTGGTTTGCTGTTATAACTCCCAGTTGAGATGTTTTGCTAACTTCAACTTTTATGAATCCAATCGGAACTTTAATGGCAAAACAGGTTAGCCCAAGATCAAGGAGCGAGGTCCCCATGGACGTTGCATCATCCCACAAAGATGGCACCGGCCCAATCGTGCATTATGAATTGCCAACTGCTGATGCTCTAGAGGCTAAACTAGTGGTAGAAAGAGATTTTGCTTCTGCACTTAGAGATGAAGTTGACACGTTGAGGAAGCAAACAGCACAATCACAAGCAGTACTCGAGACAACCATTAAATATTTCGTGGATTTCAAAACGAAGCAAGCTGAGACTGACCAGATTGTTAAGGTCCTGAAGGAAAAAAGGAAATTAAATTCCTACTTGGTAAATCATAGGTGAAATGTTCTTTCCATAGTTGAATAACCTTTGTGTTGTCTGTTCATGTAATCAATCAAACCATTTTTTTAGAGCTCATGTAATAATTGTTTTTTTTTTGTTTTTTGGTTTGTAATTTTATTTGAGCACAAGTCTGTATTAATTGATAAGACTTGGAGACATTTCATTTGGATTGCTGCGCCAGACCTACAAATATGCCAATCGGGCTGAATGTGCATTCAGCAATAGTAGTAGTATAGATGGACCATAAGTGGCACGCATTGGAAAGGGCCAAGATGCTGGCTAAAAAAAGGATGATGTTGTAGCCAAAAAAAAAAAATTGACACGGCTTATGTATGTTAGTTGATATTATTGATCCATATACTCTATAAGTGTTTATATGTCTGTTAGTTCTGTACATTCTTGGTTGATTGACTCGGTATTTGAATCTTGATACATCTCTTGTGTACATATCTAAATGGGAGTACACATTATGCTGCGTGTGACATTTGAGTTGGACATGAAGTGTTCCAAATATTCGAATTCACCTTAAACTGGATACTAGTTTCTGAATTTGAGTATCGGCATTTGTAACCCATATTCATATATGACAGTGGAATACATCTTTGTCGTCCTTTTGAATATATATAAAAACACATAGAATGATTTATAAAGATTCATATAGGAATACAATGGATTCGAATTTAGTTGCCAGGGTAAACGTGGATGCTTATTGTCCCAAAATTCGAAAGAAGCAGCAAAATGTACACTCCCACGTCGGCTGCCCGAAGCCAAGTGTTTGGGAGATGGAAATTATTGTCTACCCATTACACGGACAATCCATCGGCTCGATTTCCACTGCTCTAAATAGGGGTAGGTTAGTAACTTCAATTAGACGTGACACGACCGCCTCTGAGCCCATTCCGACACGGTGGGCGTCAAAGATGGGCGGCAAAATACATTTGATTCAAGCTCGTCCGAAAGACCTCTATTTCTCCCTCCATTCCCCATTCATACACGGTGGGCGGCAAAACAAACTCGACTCGACCGAAATCGATGTAGGCAAATATTTTCAATAGGGGCAGGTTTGTAACTTCACTCAGACGTGACACAACCGGCCTACCTGTCAGCCCCGTTCATAAACCGTGGGCGCCAAACACCCTCTCCTCGCCCGAAATCGCTCTGGGCAAATATTGGCGAGATGCGAGATTACCGTCCTATCCCCAACTGACTAGACATCCAAATTTTAAACGGGGGCTAAGTTCGTAACTTTCCCATATTTCAGACAGGCACGTCCCAAAAACATGGTTCCCCGTACCTCTCCCTCCATTTTCCCATTCATACACCGTCCGTGCTAGAACACCCCATCCCCACACCAGCCTCCATTCGCCACCCCATCCATCGCCGCCGTCCTCCACCACATCCATCGCCACCGTCCTCCAGCATGCCGGAGCGCCTACCAAGACCGCGTCGTCCACTGCTAGAGATGGACATTTCTCATCCACGGCGACGGACCAATAGCCTTGCGTCACGTCCTCTCGCTTCATCGGCACCGTCGTCCTCTTTGTCGGGGCCGCTCACACGATCTTCTCTTCCACCGCAACGGGACTTATCCCCCGATGCACCCATCTACCGTCGCAGATCTGCTTCAACACCACCGACAGCCATCGCACCCCCGATGCCTACACGGTGCCGCAAGAGAGGTGGTACTTCATATCTCCTCAACTTTTTGATCTCAACCAGAAAATAGATCTTAACTTGGTTACTCTACTTTCTTTTCAGCTCTTAGAATTTAGTTCTTAGTTCGAAGCAAACAATGGATGCGCGCCATGGCACAGCCATAATACGGTTTAATTGATCATGCTTAGGGTTTAATTGATCATGTTGGTAACGTGGTGGTTTCTTTAATAGAAATCGGAGGGGAAACCCTCTTTTGCTAAAAAAAAGATGCTTAGAGTTTCCCCCTTTTATGATCACTTTACAATCAGAATACGTGCTTCGTGTCATAATAACACTGCTCCACGCATCAAGCTAAACAAGCTTAGATGTTCAAATACGGATCTGATATTATTAAAAGCGAGTTGTTTAATTTGTCACTAAATGTTCCTAAATTAGTTTTGAAAATGCATGTTACGCCGCTCGGGTGTGTATCTCTGAGGTGCCCACGGTGGGCTGGCCCACCACAGGATTTTGGTTCGTCCAGGCCTCGATTCCCCTACATTACTGCTGGCGCTTCCAATCTCTACTCGCCCCCGGCCGCTTTGCCTCACGGCTTCTTGCCGTCGAGACGGCATGACTCTAGGAGGAGACGCCGGACTAACAGGAGGCCAGGAGCCGCTCGCCCAACAGCGTCACCGCTGCCCGGGCGCGCCGCCGTGCCTACCTTCCTAGTCCGTTCAGGGCTCAGGCGTGCAGCACCCACCAAGCCAACCCGATTTATCCTGAGATACGTCCTCAACACTCAGCAGCCACTCCTCATCACCCATTTTCTAATTGACTCATTACTCATTAGGCAGGACTGTCATTAGGGTTTGTTGTGTGCTCAGTGCTACCTACACTTAATGGTTCAGATGTATTTCGGTAATCTTTAGTACCTCTAAAGTTCACAGGGTTTTCAAAATTCGGCCCTCGGAACAGAAACTAGTCATTTTGGATTGTTGGTCGTAGTGACATTGACCCAGATTACTACGCAAGCCAGGTTTGTTGACAATTTTACTTGTCTTTCTTAGTCATTCGATATAATATCCAATTATTCACGTCGATTAGTTGCAAACAATAAGTGCTAGACAAACTTCTTCATTCAGATTTTGGGACGGTCTCTTCCTGCGATTACAATTCTGCATACTTGTCCTAATAAGCTCACAAGTAAATGATTGATTCACTACATCTATGCTTGCCTTGTCATATTTGTTGTCAATATTCTTTTAGGGTGGACCACCGTGTTTCTAAATCTTTGGAACCGTAGACCTGAGTGAATAGTATTTCTCTATGTGATCTCTTCCATCATGTGTGGGTAACGAACCTTTGCATTGTATAGAAAGAAGTGTCATTTCCAGCTTTTACATAGGTTTCGATCTTTTACATGGAATACAATCTGCCAACTTGCTTTGTGTCGCACTACCAACACTCCACCCTTGAAGCTAAACATTACGCCACTCATAATTGCTTAGTTTATTTGTTCAAATAAGAGTTTCATATGATTCTAATGTTCCTACTTCAGTTCTCAAATGTGTGCCTGCCTGTTATAGAGACATAAGGGGTTTGTATTTCTGTGTGTGGTCTGGTCAGCACGGTTGGGGAGGTGAACTTTGCATATGCAGGGGTTTATAGGGAGACACTCTCCGAGTTGAATCCGCAATGCATTCCATAGATAATCTGACTACTTTTTATGTTTTCATGAATCTCATATTCTGAACAGCATCATAATGATTATGAGCTTGCGCGCATGAAAAGAATAAAGCGGTAACAATGCCATGGCTGTCAAACTTGGCATTAAGGGACTGAAATCAAGTCTGGATGCAATGCAATGCAAACGCTCTCCACCTACTGATTCATGCTCGTAATATGATCCTAACAGTGATTACGAGCTAGAGGGAGACCTAAGTCAATGTAGCTCCCTAGTGGAGGAGTCGAGGAAGATGCCCTATCTTATTCACCCATCAAGGTGCTTGCTCTAACTTTCCAAGGTTACATTGCTCGCACATATCTTGCAACTGATGCTTTGCATTGCTTCTACTTTGTTGAATTGCCATTAGCTTAGTTTACACATCGTGTATGTGAATACACCCTGCCTATCCATTTTCAGTACATATTCCATCTGTCATCATACCATATTTATCCATTCAAATGTTGTTCTTGTGTATCAGACGTTCAAAAGGAAGAGGCGATTGCTGATCGTGGAGGAGCACAAGCAAAGTATTTGGAAAAGGTAGTGGCACCTGATAAATCAAATAGCCCATTAGGTGTAGTTGCAATATCACTGACCCACAAAATACCCCAACTCTAGCAGACTCTAGCCCTACTACCTTTGGTCATTTCGATGCCCCAACTCAGCAGACCCCAAGCTGCGACAAAGCAGTATGATTATGCCAGTTGACATAGCACCAGCTGTATGACGCAAAACCCCCATTCCAGCAAAGAGTACACCAAATCCAGTTGCCAAATCCCTTTTCGAACCAGAGAGATCCCCAATTGCAGCAAATAGGACCCCTGTTCCATTTCATCCCAGTTTAGAAGACGAAGCTTATGTTGTTTTCAGGAACTTTGTGCGCATCTTTCCTTCATGGAAAGATTATACATGAACATAGAACAATTTCAGTCTTCCTCCGCAACTTACGCGTAAGTAATGTACTAATGTTATTCATGGTCATTACTGCATATGTTTCTGTGACGAGAAGACACAAGATTTCATTCTTTTAAATAGGCGAGGAGCAAACTGGATTGTGATGACGAGCAAGAGTTGGTTGCGCTTTTCAAGCACTCGTTGATGAAGTATCGTTCCTACCCGAGGCAAGCGCACTTCGATGGCAAGCCTCTGGACAAAATTTCTGTAAAGTCTCCGGTGCTACATTTATCCGACGGTGACTGGAATAATCTTGTTACACATTGGTCTCTTTGCGGCGTAAGGTAAGTCTTGTCTATGATATCACATCACAATTTGAACTACATTTCTGCATTTGCGTTAATGTCTCACTTGTCTGAAAACTGTTAGCGGAAGAACATTCGTTCTCAAGGGACCACAGAATCTCGCAACTATACCGCACCTTTGCATTGCTCTTGTGAGTACCTCTTGCCCTGTATGACCATACTTACTTTCATAGCTGTTTGATTATGTAGCATCACTGCACATGTTAGCCTCGTAATCGTCCATTTGGTGGACATTTTAAGATCTGTATGGACTCTTACACAAATTTAGAATCAACCCAATGCTTTTGAAGAGGTTTAGCTCTGCAGTCCTCTTGTAAGGACTGAGCGTGGTCTATCACTTTGTACATTAACAGCTACTCCCTCCGTCCCATAATATAAGAACGTTTTTATGCAAGACACCGGTGTTCAAAACACTCTTGTATTATGGGAAGAAGATTGGTTCATTTTGTAGCGATTCTGCATCTTATCTCCCTCGCCCACCATTTACTAAAAAGTTCAGATATATATTTAATCTTACCAACAAGTAGAATACATGAGACAATGCCGGTCTTGAAGTGTAGCCCATTGCTCTTGTCAAGACATTTTGTCCTGTAACGCTGGTACTTCGAGGATTGGTAGTTGATTATGTAGCATCAATCTGCATCTTATCTTCATTATCCTCTATCCCTTCCAAATTATCATATCTATAATTACTCTCTACAAAATGTAGAGTACAGGCAATGCTTATGAAGAAGATTATGTGCTGAAATTCTTGAGTTATCCTTCCCTTGACATGGAGAAGGACATTATAAAGCCGATGTTAGCTGTTAATGTAAGTCAGTCCTTCTAAAGCCTTTATCCTCAACTACTATTTAATTTGCTCATACTCCCTATCGTTTCTTCTGTTTAGTTCTTTGTTTCTACCAAAATGCATGTTTGTAAGAACCGCAAGTTCTAAGTTTTACTTGTAAAACCAAATTTCTTATTCATACCATGCACATTACTTAATACTCCCTATATGTATGCTTGGTTTTGTGGATCTATAATCCAGTGTGTGGTGAAGCAGCCCACGTTTGCACCTTCTCATCTCCTGTTTTATCTTCTTGATGTGGTGATGATATGAACAACATGCCATGCACATTATCCAAAATAGATACAATGATTTTCTTTGCCCTTCATCTATGCTTGTTATGTTGACATGGTAATCCAGTAGTGTGGTGAAGCTCCCCGCATTATGAACAATGCAAAATTATGCTATTGATATTTTGAACTTACTGTTTATTTTCTAATTTGAAATTGGGTAGAATTGACAGAACAGTTATCATCTTTGTTTATACACGTGCAAAACCTATCATCTCTCTGCTTTGTTTCAGGGTGATATGCCTGATGGCATGCACAAGTCTGCTGAAGGCTGTGAGACAAACCCAACATATATTGCAGCAAAGAAGGCAAAACATCTTGAAGATAGCGAGACAACCCCAAAGTCTTGTCTTGATGCAGTGTTCAAGTTACTTGAGACTAACAGTCAGACAGGCTCACAGAATTCGTTGTCTGAATCAGTTCGACTTCTTCAGTCCCAAGTTCTAGCAAAAATGCATTCTGCAACTCAACTTCGACTTGAAGTCCTATCTCTAAGAAAGATTGCGCAGAACACCAATGAGAACCTCATCGCTAAACAGCTACACCTGGAAGCTATGACCGACATGCTAGGCCAGTCTCACAGCCTTGCACAAAGCTTGCACAAGCAGTTCCCCATAAAGGCTAACCTTTCTTGAACTGTCTTGGAAGTGGTCTCGGTTCGATATTATTTTATTCTGTTGTAATGGTACCCAGTTTTTGTAATCTGCTTCTTCGTTGCGCTTTATGATCACTGGTGGCGAACTTCGATGCCCAGTGGATGTAATATACCTTAAATCCTTTATTGTATAGTGTAGGTTTATTCTTAGTTACTATGCCGTAATTTCTTTATTGTATAGAGTAGGTTTGTTCTTAATTCCTACTAGTTCTGCCCGACATTAAGCTATCTGAAAAAAATCAGATGTAGTCAACCGGGCGAAACATTCGATAACGGGCCAGGGTTTTTAGCGAACCACAATTGGGCGGCTCTGCGTCTTTCTTGGGCCCGAATGATTGGGGCCTTCACACATTGCGCCAGCCCAAACTTACACCGCCTATATTTTAGTTGGGCCTTTTGTCGACCAGTAACTTAGTTTGGCCCGGTAGCGTTGGGCCATTAATGTTGAATATTGTCTTGGCTTTGTTATGGCCGAGATGAAACCACAGGCCTTTAGCGAGCCAAAATGCATGTTGGGCCTCAATTTTCACTAGTCGTCGACGGGCCTTGACAGAGCCAAAATGTAGACCGGGCCGTTATGGGCCCGATTAGCTCACGGGCGTTACCAGGCCGAAACATATCTCGGGCCTTAGTTGGCCCACTGATATCATGGGCCTTTAAGAGGCCGAAAGCTTAGTACAGGCATCAACGGGCCAAATTACGCGACAGGCCTTTAACAGGCCCAAAGTCACATTGGGCTTAACTGTTGCCACCTTTAGCACGGGCCGTTAGCGGGCCTGATGTCCCGTCGGACCATATATGGCCCATGGGCAGCACGGGCCATTCCCGGGCGAAAGTCACACGGTGAAATGGGCCCATGTCTACATCAGGCCTCTAACGGGCGAAAGTCATCAGGCTGTAGTTGGGCCCGAATATTCGGCGAACAATTAACGGGCCAGATCTGGCTTCGGGCCATAAATGGGCCCAAATATTGGGCGAACAATTAACGGGCCAGATCTGGTTTCGGGCTCTAAATGGGCCTTTATTTAGCAGGTCGTTATTGGGCTGGCCCACTAGTACCTGATTAAGTTCTACAGCCTTTGATCGGGCGGCCTTTTTAACCTATATGGGCCTCTGTTGGGCCCGACCACGTGTCGACGTACCATAGGCATGTCTCCTCCAATGGGCCGGGCGACATCTCGCCCAATCGACGGCCAATCGAAATTTTACACATGGAAATTTCCCATTGGTCGAGTACATTAACGGTTTATCGGATCCAAAATCCAACCCGATAGCTTAACGGCGTTCCGTTACGGTGGATGCAACGATGTCGGTCACCCTTGACAAAAGCACTTACGCCAGCGCGATTTATCGTCATGGAAGTGGACACTTCCGTGATGATAATTTTGGTAATGTCATGGAACACTTCTCTGACAACCTGTGTATGACTATCTTGATTCTGTCATAAATTTGTCGTGGATGTACATGCATGACAAAAAACGCGACCTACTGTGACAAACACGTATCATCACGGAAGTGTACTTTTTTTATAGTGGAAGTAGGGTTTTACCTCCATCGAGAGGCCCGAACATGGGTAAACATCTGTGTCCCTTGCTTCCTGTTACCATCAGCCTAGACGCACAGATCGAGACCCCCTACCCGAGATCCGCCGGTTTTAACACCGACATTGGTGCTTTCATTGAGAGTTCCTCTGTGTCGTTGCTACAGGGCTTGATGGCTCCTCCAGTCATCGTCAACAACACGATCCCGGGTGAGGCCTTTCTCCCCGGACAGATCATCGTGTTCGGCGGCTTCGCCCTGCGGGCTAACTCGCTTGGCCATCTGGAGCAGATCGACAGCTCGCCCCAGCCAGATCAGGTTCGAAACCTGAACTACACGGCGGACATTTGCGGATACTTGATCTTCGACGGATTCGGGCCTATGCCAGGAGCACCGGACAGTCACGACGAGCACGGGTTAGACCTGCCGTCGGACGAAGCTCGGGGTATCACCCCCGTAGTATCCCCGGACCTAAATCCAGAGCAGGCGGCGCTGCCTAAGGACGGAGGGATGGACCCCGCCCCGCAGGTCGCACACTCATCGGCGGTGGAGCCGAACATGGGTCTTACCTCTACGGTGGCATGTGACTCCGGACCCCCGGATTCATATCCGGACGTTGGTTCCAGTCCGCGCACTCCCGAGCCAGTCGAGCCAGGTTGGGATCCGGTAATGGAGTTCACTGCTGCGGATATCTTCTAGCACTCGCCCTTTGGCGACATGCTGGACTCATTAAAGTCTCTCTCTTTGTCAGGAGGCTCTTCGCCGAACTATGTCCGGCTCGAGTGGGAGGCAGGCGATGAAGGAATTCGTTGCCCACCCACAACCCACTTCATTGCCATGGTCGATGATTTAACCGAGGTCTTGAACTTCGACTCCGAAGACATCGACGGTATGGGCGACGATGCAGAGAAGAACATGAACCACCGCTCCTTTGGGCGGTGGACAACCACCTCTTCCTATGATATATATATGGTGGACACTCCCAAGGAAACAAATGGCGATGAGGCAACGGAGGATAAAACCTCAGGGAAAAAAGCAAAGAATGGGCGTCGTCGGCGCCACTCCAAGCCCTACCACAGCAATACCGGCCCAGGAGACGAAAACAATCCAAATGGTGCCGAAGAAGAATACAACCCTGATCAGCCCGCCTTCGAGCAGGCCGAACAGGAGGACGAGCAGGTCAGCCCAAAAGAACAGGCGGCGGACGAATACCCGGAGGAGACAGCTACATGCCCCCTCCAAAGACGAGATTAGCCTCGGCGACGATGAGTTCGGCGTGCCTGAGGATCCCGTGAGAGCGAGGCGCTTCAAGCGTCGGCTTATAGCCACCGCGAGGAGCCTGAAAAAATAAGCGGCAAGAACTCCGGGCTGATCAAGACCTGCTCACAGATAGATGGACTGAAGTCCTGGCAGCCGAGGAATACAGACTCGAGCGCCATACGGCTGACCGGCCACCTCGTGGCCGGGATAAAATGGCATATCAGTCCGCATACCAGCCAACACCCCCACAACATACTATGGCCCGGGGCAACAAAACAGGACAGCCAAGATCGATCTACGGATCGCGGGGGCGCGCCTCGGCACGCGACGACGACCATCACGCCGGATACACCTTCAACAAGTCCGGCCGGGCCGAACATAGCCACCCAGAGCAATTCGACCTACGTAGCCACATAGCCCGGCACAGAGGCGCCGCACACCCCCTCTGCTTCACTGACGAAGTAATGGATCATGAATTCCCAGAAGGGTTTAAAACCGTAAACATCGAATCATACGATGGCACAACAGACCCCGCAGTATGGATCGAAGCTTTCCTTCTCCACATTCACATGGCCCGCGGAGACTATCTACATGCCATCAAGTATCTTCCCCTTAAGCTCAATGGACCAGCCCGGCACTGGCTAAACAGCCTGCCAGCAAATTCCATTGGCAGTTGGGAAAACCTGGAAGACGCATTCCTCGACAACTTCCACGGCACATATGTGCGACCACCAGACGCCGATGACCTGAGCCACATTACTCAACAACCCGGAGAGTTAGCCAGGAAATTCTGGACTCGGTTCCTAACTAAAAAGAACCAAATAGTCGACTGTCCGGATGCCGAAGCCCTGGCGGCTTTTAAGCATAATATCCATGACGAGTGGCTCGCTCGACACCTCGGCCAGGAAAAACCCAAGTCCATGGCAGCTCTCACAACACTATTGACCCGCTTTTGCGCGGGCGAGGACAGCTGGTTGGCCCGCAGCAGCACTACGCCACATTACGGCGCACGGATGGTCGCGACAATAACGGCAAGCCATGGCGTAACAGACATAAGCGATGGAACAACGGCGATAGCACTGAGGACACGGCAGTCAACGCCGGATTCAGCGGATCCAAGCCCGGTCAGCGGAAGAAGCCGTTCAAATGAAATAATCAGGGACTGTCCAGTCTGGATCGCATACTGGAGCGCTCGTGCCAAATTCATGGCACCCCAGACAAGCCAGCCAACCACACCAATAGAGATTGCTGGGTATTCAAACAGGCCAGCAAGATAAACGCCGAAGACAAGAACAAGGGGCTGCACAGCGACGATGACGAGGCGCCCCGACATCCGAACACAGGGGGACAGAAGAAATTCCCCCCCCCCCCCCAGGTGAAAATGGTCAACATGATCTACGACACGCACATCCCCAAGCGGGAACGGAAGCGGGCACTAGGGGACGTCTATGCGATGGAGCCAGTCGCCCCCAAATTCAACCCATGGTCAGCTTGCCCGATCACCTTTGATCGTAGGAATCACCCTACTAGCACCCATCACGGCGGCTCGGCCGCATTGGTCTTAGACCCAATCATCGACGGATTCCACCTCACGCGCGTCCTTATGGGCCGGTGGCGACAACCTGAACACTTTTATCGGGACACGGTCGCCAAAATGGGCATTGACCCTTCAAGGATCAAGGCCACCAAAACCACCTTTAAAGGTGTGATTCCTAGAGTGGAGGCCCATTGCACGGGCTCTATAAAATTGGAAGTGGTCTTCGGATCTCCAGATAAGTTCCGAAGAGAAGAGTCAATCTTCGATATCGTCCCTTTCCGCAGTGGTTACCATGCACTGCTCGGACGAACCGCATTCTCTAGATTCAACGCGGTACCACACTACGCATACCTCAAGCTCAAGATGCCAGGACCATGCGGGGTCATAACAGTGAACGGAAATATGGACTTCTCTCTTCGAACAGAAGAACATACTGCAGCCCTTGTGGTGGAAGTACAATGCGGCCTCCTCCGACAAACCAATCCGGCGACAACAACTTCAAGCACCATCAAGAGAGTCCGGAGCACCCCGCAACAGGATCATCAGGCATGCCAAGAGTGCGACTAGCAGTCTGGCCTCCGCTTAAGCCCCATCAAAGCAGCATTCGTGCCACGCGTACACAATTACGCACTCAAGATACCATGGGTGTAGGCGGAGGCGCAACAACGACTCAGTCAACAGTGCGGGATAACCGCTACATACCTTCATAACACGTCCTTCTTCTTTTTCAGGACATTGCTTTAGAGCAACCTCTTCAAAAGAGCCGGATTACCGGACTTGTATAGGAGAGAAAGCCAAGGAGGCAACAGGCTTCGCGCATGGAAGGAAACACCCAGGTGGAATCTATTTATGATCGTTATACCTGTTTTATATATCCATACGTGGCCTGCCCCTGGATAGGACATGTTAAATACTCCTATTTATCTCCGCTTAATGCATTCATTGTAAACATACGGTTAAACGTATTCATCAATGGGAGATTATATATAGCGTCAGCTCATTATTTTATTTGAACATTTCTCTTACAAATGTCTCTTTTATATTGCATCAGTACACTTTGGTACGGTCCGTTTGCCAGGGGCTTCCTATGGTTCCCCGTTCTACGGCAACTAAAGTCCGAACACTTTAAACAGTGCGGCACCCCGAACTTATAGCACTATATGCATCAGCTCCGAACCATGTCTTGGGTCTACAGTTGGGTTAGCCCAACTCCCTTGTTTTGGTACCTTACGTTCCATTATATCGGCTAAGGTAGCGCAGGGAGAACTACTGCAATTGTGTCCCGGTTCTTCCGGACGAGCACCTCAGTAGAGAAAGCCGAAAACTGGCCGGCATGATGCGGCGAGAGCTGGTCGCTATTCGAGAGGTATTAAAATCCTTAAAGATTTTCCGCTTTAGGCGATAAATCGGCTTCGTCCGATCTAGGCGTATATAGCACCCCAATTCGGCCGTCCGGATTCTAGGGGCTTCGCCGAAATTTAAAATTGTAGACTTCTATGGCTAAGTGAAAGTTATAAAGCCGCATAGTCTGATTGCCTTGTTAAGCTACTGGATACCTCCTTAAGGGACCAAACATTTGGACAAAGAGTATTCGGGTTTTTCTAGGAACACCCCGGCACTAGTTGCGTGGGGGCGGAAGCTGACGACTGGCCTACTTTCAGTATTCTATAAACAGCCGCACATAAGGTAATATTTTAAATAAAACAATGCTACATAGCACAAGTAACATCATCTTTAAATTACAACAGCGGTAGAGGTACATTTAGTCAAAGATCTTGTCCTTGGAACACTCATCGGCCACGAGACGAGCTCCTTTCATAACGCCATCATAGTACTTCTCAGGACGGCGATGCTCCTTGCCCTCGGGCGGACCGTCCTTCACCAGCTTCTCCGCATCCAGCTTGCCCCAATGCACCTTCGCGCGGGCGAAGGCCCGGCGGGCACCCTCGATGCAAACAGATCGCTTGATTACTCCAAGCCGCGGACAGGCATTCACCATCCGCTTGATCAGGCCGAAGTAGCTAGTGGGCAGGGGCTCACCAGGCCACATCCGGACTATGAAATCTTTCATAGCCACTTCGGCCAACCTGTGGAGTTCGACCAACTGCTTCAGTTGATCACTCAGAGGCGTTGGTGTTCGGCCCCAGCATACTGGGACCAGAACAGCTTCGTCGAGCTCCCCTCTTGGGCACGGTAGAACTCCGCGGCATCTGATACGCTGCATGGCAGATCTGCGAATGCCCCTGGAGAGCTCCGAATTCGAGTAAGTAAAAGAAACGCCTCCTCCACATGTTTGCTTTGCAAAAAGAATTTCTTACCCGCCGCTATCTTTTGGCCTCCACGGATCTCATGCGTGCCTTCTCGCCTTGACCTTGGCGTCTTTTATACTCACAAGGGCCTTCGCAAGCTCGGCCTCTTTCATCTTCAGATCATGCTCCACAGACTTGAACTTTCTGCCGAGGTCCTGGAGCTCTTGTTGTACCTCGCCCACTCTAGCACTTTGCTTCTCGCGCTCTTTGCATTCCAAGGCCGCCTTGTCTTCGGCCTCGGATAGCGCTTTCTTCAGGGACGCCACTTCGGCGGTAGACCCTGTCACACAGTCACGGCGCTTTATCGTCGGCCTAAACAATTTTATCTATCTTTACATACATAAGAGCGGAGAATCACTCACCTTTGCTCTCTTCGAGCCGCCTCTTCGTGAGGTCGAGCTTTCCCTGCGCCTGCTCTAGGTCCTGCTTTAGTTCAGCAACCTCGGCTGTGCGGGCAGCAGCGGCAAGCAGCACGGCCTGCTTATTCACATAAACACTTATTAGACTCCTGCGGATTATAATTGACCCTCCGTTTGGCTTTTCTTTCCAAACACCAAACAGAGTATCAGGGGCTACTACCTATCGGGTGGTAATTTCACACATTTTTTATTACTTACCTTGAAGCCCATCGAAGCTTGTGCAGGCTTGATTAGTCCGCTTTTGGCGGACAGAACCTTTTGAATCACCGCACTCATAAGAGTACGGTGCTCGTCATCCATGGAGGCACCTCGAAGCGCTTCCACCAGACTATCTGGCGCCGCTGGCGTTACGGAAGCCCTCGGTACGGACGGCTCGCCCTCCCTAACGAGGGGCTGCCCGCCTAATTCCGGAACCGTCAAGATTTCCGGAACGGTGTTCGGTCGAGAGTCCGCCTTGTTGCGGCTCTCATTGACGCGATCCGCGGGGATCCAGAACCCCACGTGTCCGACATCTGGAACTCCGCCTTGGGGCGTCTCCAGGGTCACCTCCCCCCGCTCGGGGAACCATCGGGACAACACCTCCGTGTCATCAGCAGGCTGAGGAGTGGTGGCCGTCGGGGCAGTTCATCTCTGAAGCGCCGAGACCCATCCGAAGACGACACCTCAGGATGAGCCCTGGTCGGACTGCATATATGTTCGGCGTTATTAAACAACTATGAAGTAAAATCACGGTAGAGTGCGGACACTTACGATCACGCTAGGGGCTTCCCCCTGGGCAGCCACTCTTCCTCGCTATGAGCGGCCGTGGTGGAGTAGTCCGGAAGGGACGTCTTTCCCTTCTTGGGCGTCCCAGCCTCCCCCTCTGGGGCGGCTTTCCTCTTTTTCTCCTCCCCAGTGCGGGGAGGTAGAGTTTCTTCTTGCTTCCCCCCGCCTCCGCGGGAGGAATCTGTTTCGTCGTCATCGGACGACGTGGGTATGACGGCCTTGCGTCGAGGGCCTCTCCCGGCCCCGTGGCCCGTCTCCTCAGGCCTCTCATCCTTTCCGAATGGGGTGGCTTCTTCATCTTCTTCTTCTTCCTCCTCTTCGAGGGAGGAGTGTGCCTCGTCGTCTTCGGACGAGGCTTCCGGCAAAACCTTACGCCGGAGACCCTTCCTGGTCCCCGGGGCCTTATTTTTGGCCTTCTTCTGCGGTGCCTTGTAGGGTGCCGGGATCAGCATCTCTGTCAAGAGAGCATCAGCTGGATCTTCTGGTAGCGGAGCCGGATAGTCAATCTGCTCCGCTGTCTCCACATAGTCCTCATCAAATATACACAAATACTTAAGACTCCCCCATGAATGTGTTGGGGAAAACCGAATCTGGTGGTAGTCCCAACACTCACCGGACGCGGGGTCGCGCTACATGAAGTCCGCGGTCCTCGGATGTGGGAGGAGGTACTTCGGAGGCCTTAAACAACGCCTTCCACGCGTCTTTGTGCTTCATGCCATAGAGCCTCTGAAGCGTCTGGTGTTCGGCCGGGACAAACTCCCGCAGATTAAATGTCCGCCTTTGGCACGGCAGAATCCGGCGAACGAGCATGACCTGGATCACGTTGACAAGCTTGATGTTCTTGTCCTTCATTGTCTTGATGCAGGTTTTGAGTCCGGTCAGCTCTGTAGGTTCGCCCTAAGTCAGACCCTTCTTTTCCCAGGAGGTGAGCTGCATGGGGGCTCCGGATCGGAACTCGGGGGGCGCCGCCCAGTTGGCGCCGCGCGGCTCGGTGATGTAGAACCACCCCGATTGCCACCCCTTGACGGTCTCCTCAAAGGAGCCGTCCAGCCAGGTGACGTTAGGCATCTTGCCCACCATGGCCCCTCCGCACTCTGCTTGCTGGCCGCTTACAATCTTCGGCTTCACGCAGAATATCTGCAGCCACAGGCCGAAGTGAGGCCGGATGCGGAGGAAGGCCTCACATACAACGATGAACGTCGAGATGTTGAGGACAAAATTCGGGGCTAGATCATGGAAATCTAGCCTGTAGTAGAACATGAGCCCACGGACGAAGGGGTGAAGTGGAAACCCCAGTCCACGGACGAAGTGGGCGACGAACACGACCCTCTCGTGGGGTCCCGGGGTCGGAATGACCTGCCCAGCGTCCGGTAGCCGGTGCGCTATGTCTGCGGCCAAGTATCCGGCCGCCCAAAGATTTGCGATATGCTTCTCCTTGACGGTGGAAGCCACCCACTTGCCTCCTGCTCCGGACATGTTTAGCTATGCGGAGAAGACTTGGGCTTGGGCGCTGGAGCTCGAGGAGGCAAGGGTGGGCAAAGGAGGAAGAAGGCATGGGTAAAAAAGGGGAAACCTTATCCCTTTATAGAGGCGACGAAAGCGGTGCGCCTCCCCACTTGCCCATTGGGAATCACTTGCTTCCCAAGCGCCACGATTGATGATGTGGTGGGATTACCCGTACCCGTATTGATGAGAATCCCTGATAGGGGGACACGATCTCTGCTTTGACAAGACGTGTCAAGGAAACCGCCTCGCAATATGCGTTGTGGCTGGTTGTGGGAAAACGGTTCGAATAATGACCCGACCGTAGTGACACGTCGCGTTGCCTAAAAAGTTGTCAGTAGATTGCATTTTTGAAATACCATTCTCTCTAGGTGGCAAGTGAAGATCATTTTGTAGATCCGGACATGGTTCAAGTGTTCGATAATTACTTTGGAGTACTCGGAGAAGGAACCCGCCCTGCAATGCCAAAGACAAGACTGCGTGTCGGACTCATCGTCATTAAAACCTGGTTCCGGGGCTACTGAGGGAGTCCTGGATTAGGGGATATCCGGACAGCCGGACTATATACATCGTCCGGACTATTGAAGCATGAAGATACAAGACTCAAGACTTCGTCCCGTGTCCGGATGGGACTTTCCTTGGCGTGGAAGGCAAGCTTGGCGATCCGGATATTATGTTTCCTTCCTTGTAACCGACTCCATGCAAACCCTAGCCCTCTCCGGTGCCTATATAAACTGGAGAGGTTGGTCCTTAGAAGGCCGATCACAGTTACAATCATACCATCATAGGCTAGCTTCTAGGGTTTAGCCACTACGATCTCGTGGTAGATCTGCTCTTGTACTACCCATATCTTCAATATTAATCAAGCGGGAAGTAGGGTTTTACCTCCACCGAGAGGGCCCGAACCTGGGTAAACATCTGTGTCCCTTGCTTCCTGTTACCATCAGCCTAGACGCACAGATCGGGACCCCCTACCCGAGATCCGTCGGTTTTGACACCGACAGTGAGCTCGCTCCGGAAGAACTTGGCGCTGATCGCGGTGGGTCCACGGGTCGGACGACACTATGGAGATATCATCACAAGCGTCATCACGACGGGCTGACGCCTGCAGTGGTTGGCGTGGAGGAGGAGAGTGTACCGTGGCCGCAGCACCCCCGGTCCTTCCTCCACTAGCATGAGGTGGTTCGACGGAGCACCGACCTGAGAGCCCCGTAGGTCGCGGATCGTCTTTGTTGGCGATGGCAATGAGGCTCCGGATGGTGGCCCTCCACTCGTCAAGCTTCTCCGCAGCAGGAGGGAAGTCGAGGAGCAGCTGCGCGCGCGCCAAAGCTTCTGCTGGCGTGGGTGGTGGCGAAAGATGCATGGACCGTGGCGTGCTTCGACTTCTAACCACGTTAGAAGGAGCTCCGTCGCGGCCCAGCGGCCGCGTGCCACTTTCGTCAGCGCTTCGGCGGGCATGTAGGCCCCCTTCGTCCCGCGGATGAAGCACAGGGCTCTTCCCACGACGGCGGCCAGGGTCACCGGCGTGGTGCCGCTGCTCGTCGCGCACACCATGGGAAGAGCGTGTTGCGGGCGCTGGGATGGGCGTCTTGGAGGTCGCCGCGCCACCTGTGGGTGGCACAGCAACACTCCTGGAGGGCCCCGCGCCGCCTGCATGGGGCCCAGCCCCGCCTTCGGATCCAGCGGCGTGTGGCTTGTCATTCGGCGTGCGAACGACGCTGATCGCCGGGCTCTGACTGCCAGAGTGATGCTGATGCTCGCGGGCTGCGGCTTGAGTTCTGTCCGCGACCGGTCCATTGCTCGCCCGCACCGGATCGGGCCGCTTGGCTCCGGACGAACCGACCGCCGTGGCTGCCTTCTTCTTGGGAGCCATGGCGACGAACAACTTCTAGGCCAACTACTAGACCAGATTCTCACAACTGTGCCCCCCTACTTGGCGCGCCAAAGATGTCGGTGGGAAACGACACCTATGGAATCACAAGAATCCCTACTACGGTTGCGGGGCGCGGGGTTGTGTGAAGAGCAGGATTAGTAATCAGCACAAGGATCGTTTACCCAGGTTCAGGCCGCGAGGATGCGTAAAACCCTAGTCCTGCTTTGGTGGATGTATTGAGTGTTCTTGGGCTCTTGAACTAGCTATGGAGACTGCGTGGTTCAAAAGAGGTGAATCCTCCTCCAGTACGCCATGGGCCTCCTTTTATAGGCGAAAGGGATTGCCACAGTGGCACACAGGAGGTTTTGTTTTAAGAGTGTTTTGTGCAGTTCAACCAAAATGTCACACCGACAACGTTGCTTGATTGCTTAATCTTAGTGGAACTACACAAGAGGGGATCTTACTTCCTATCCGTGTTGGCAAATTTGGTTCAGATCTTCTTCTTGTGAGTTGTTTGAATTCGGCATCATGAGAGGTCAGTACTAGCCTTCTTTCACATGATTCTGCAGTGTGCTTTCATATGTTGTGCTACTTGTACGGTAATGTTGCTTGATTTTAGTGAACTGCACAAATGGAGACAAGACTTCCAATCTGTATGCGCACCATAATATCCCATTGAGTTAAGATAAGGATATTTCACAACTGTTGGCCTGTATTTTGCCACTTCCATCAGAAAATTAATGTCATTGTTTAGTGTTATACTTGTGCTCCCTAATTGACATGCCAAATCTTACATTGAAGGCGAAGCTTGTCTGTTATTGAACCAAGTGATGAAGGGGAAGAACAAGCGGAAGAAAGCGAAAATCAACTCCTGGTGCTGTAATGAAGCACTGGAACTGTGATGACACAAGTAATGATATAGTTTTGCATCTTAATTTATTGCTATGGCTGGAATGAGCAATTGTTTTGCCACTGATTTGATGACACTCTTA
This sequence comes from Aegilops bicornis, assembly GCA_021605145.1. Lineage (NCBI taxonomy): Eukaryota > Viridiplantae > Streptophyta > Magnoliopsida > Poales > Poaceae > Aegilops > Aegilops bicornis. The sequence goes on from CM038674.1 coordinate 646,152,383, forward strand.
ATGTAATACGTAATTATCTTTACTTGTGCAAACAGGGATCTTCTTTGAAGATACCATATATTTTAGTGGAACTGCACAAGAAGATGTTGGAAACATTAAACTAATCGAGGAGTATATAGTAAGCATGGCCACCACAGTACATAGCAACAGATGGTTCTGGAGAAGTGCTTCATCTGTATGCGCTAGACAATAAGCCTCCTAACAAGGGTTGGTACTCGCCCACTGATTTCATCCATATGATTGAGCTTTGTCATCTCTATTGGTGTTGTGCTACTGTTTAGATACTGTCATGAAAAGGTGGTATTGTCCTTGAGATGTGCTTCATCTGTGATGTTTTAAATATTTCCTTTCCTTTTTTTCGAGAAAACAGGGATGCTAGCATTTAGTTGTCCTCTTGTATTTGCACAACAGGATCATCTTCCTATGAAGAAGAATATGGAGTACGTGAAGTGACTAGTTCCGATTATGCCAGGATGAAGAAGCCCTGTCTATCTTCTCATCAGAAGGAGTAGTTGAAGGATGGTTACATTACTCCCCACAAGACCAAACTAACTTCAGCTCAGAAGGACTGACAAATCTCCATTTTTTTTGTTGTGATGCGCGAGTACAATGTTGTTCTAGGATTCTTTCTGGTGAGTTCCATTTTTCTAAAAGTGTGCTCTACATGGACCATGTAGGTGCCTGTTTAAACTGTCAATTCATAGTACAGTTTGCTTTATACTAATCACTTTTTTTTATTTGTGCAAACATGGGTGCTCAGGTTGATTTCAATGGGAACTGCACAAAATGTTCATGAATACATCGAATCATTCATTTCCACCACAAGAAAGGAGGTGCCGATAAGTTCAAGGCGTTGCAACATATACGGGCGAAATCATACAAGCTACGCCCAAATTTGGTTGATTTTGGTGGAACTGCACAAAAAGAACAGCTGGTTTATTTAGCACGAGGTGCCATGTCAATGTCCGAACTGATGGCAAACCCTGCCCATTCCACAATCATAGTCATTTGATATTTTGGAATGGGACAACCTTGTCAAATTTTGCTCATTGATTTTAGCAAGACATGCGTTTGATATTTTTGAATGGGACGCCCTTTGCTGTCAGCAGTGTCGATCATTTGTTCTTTATTCTTTAGTTGTGAAGTAAATATTGCCTCTGACATGTGAGTCGCTGAGATGCATAATCATCGATTGTTTTGAATGTTCTCTATGAATTGTCAGCCCTGTGTGTTTGATTGCAATGTACAAAAACGCTAAAAAGCTGCTCAAACTCTTTGTACTCATACATTTCCTTTTACTTCACACATTGTGAAAGTGCATAATTTTTTGTATAAGATTGGTCAAAGTAGAGATACTTTGACTGCAGACAAAACTTGTATGCAGACTAGAAAGGACCGGAGGGAGTACATGTGAAACTGCTGCAAACGAGGTGATCACCCTGGGAATAATGCTAGTACGTATTGTTTTGCATGTTCATCCAATGCCAGTGATACAGGAATTCGAACTAATTGAAACAAATTCATTCATACACGGTCGGATTTCATATTGACATGCCGGATTTCATTACATTTCATACATTCTTCAACTAAAAAGGGGTGCGCTGGAGCTACCCACATGTGTCCCGCTGAGCCGAACAGAAGCTTCAGTGACTTAACTGCAGGTGCAGTGGCGTAACTGACATGTGGCCTGTTGGTCCCACGTGTCAGTCAGCCAACTGCACCATCAGTTAAGTAGAAGCAGTGTTCTTCTCCAACATAGCTCTCCGACTCCACGTCGCCGCCAAGAAGCTAACCAGCCGTCAATGGTCAACCCACCTAGCTTGGCTTCAACCGGAGGGTAGCAGCGGTGGCCTTACTTGGACCCAAGCGGCGGCGACCTACCGTGTTCTACTCTTCCTCGTTTTCTGTGTGGCGCGGCCTCGTTGGCAGCGGGGCGGGGCCTCGGCGGAGCTGGCGATATCCTCTGTCTCGTTGCCAGCGGGCGGCGCCTCGGCAGAGCGGTGGGAATCCTCCCCCTCATTGCCGGCAGGGTGGGGCCTCGCTGAGCCGGTGATGTCCTCTGCCTCATTGTTGGCGGGGCGGGGCCTCGGCGAGCTGGCGGTGTCCTCTACCTCGTTGCTGGCACTGCAGGGCCTCGGCGGAGCAGGGTCTCGTTGACGCCGGCGGAGCGGGCACTCGTCGGAGCAGGCATTGTCCTCTGCCTCGTCCTCGGTCTCGCCAAACAGCGCCTCACCCGCTTCATCGCCCTCTTTGTAGGCGGCCACAGCCTCCGCCACCCGCATGCGGTACCGCCAGCGCTCGAGGCGGCCCTCGCGGGCGGAGCGGTACGAGTCGAGCAGCGCCTCCTGCTCCGCCCGCTCCACGATGATCTGCTCCTCCGCCTGCAAGTGCTCCTGGAGGAGATGGTGGTTGTAGGCGGCATCGGCTTGTGCCTCCCGGAACTGCTCCTCATGCATCTGCCTCACCGTGTCCATATATTGGGCACGGGCCTCGCCGATGGTCATGGTGCAATGCACCGGCGAGGATGGCGCGGAGGAGGGGGTTGGCACCGGATCGTCGACTACCATGTTCTCCATTGGGACGTCGTCGTCCTTCGGCTGCCTGTCGGCCAGCCGGTTGGCAGCAATGGCTGCCATCTCCTTGTGGTTCGTCGTCCGCCCGTCCCAAAGAGCGCTGGAGCGCGAGGAAGCCATGGTGGGCAGAAGTGGTGTGGATAGGAGAAAGGGAACAGATGTGGATGACTGCGGCTATGGCCGGCGCAGCAGTTTATATAGCAATGGTGGGCGGCGGAGGGACGGACGTGTGGCACCGGAGTAGCCGCCTTGGCAACCGCGTATCATTAATGTGGGCGGCAGATGGACAGACGGACGGCACTTGTGTCGTTTGAAGGCGGAGCAATCGCTTTGCATCGAAGCGGGCGGGCGGCGCCGACTGCTTTGGGCGTAGAAGCGGCGCGAGGAGATGACTTTACTTGGAGAGGATGACAATGGGGACCCACCAGGGCCATAGCCTCACGTACGCAAGTGCCTCCTTATTATATATGTAACTATAATTGTTTTTGCTTCCTCCTGGTTTCCTGACATCACGGTGGCACACCATTGTCAACCTATGTAGTCAATAAACGAGAGAATTGCACAAGAAACGGCCGACAGCTGGGACCAAGCAGCTCGAGCAGTATTTGTGTTTTTGAGGTGTGAGCACTGTAGAGTTTTTTGATGCTTAGCCCAGATATTAATTTTTCTCCTCTGAACAACAACGAAAACATCAATGCAGGTATTAACTGGGCGGGCTGTGCCCCGTCTAGCCTAGGCCAGATATCCAGCCCAGATATTAATTTTTTTTCAAGCTGAAAATGGCTAGCCCAGCTATACTTTTTTTAGGAATACCCAGGCAAGGTCAAGTTGTCATTCTCCGCCCCGCTGGGCTGCAAATCTTTCCTAGGAGGGATGCATTAGGCTTAACAAGAAAATGGGCTTTAAGAAATAATAAATGGGATGTAATTATAAAAACTGGGTAGTAACTATAAAAAATGCACCAAACACGTAATTACTTTATAAATATTATTTTTGCATATTGAAAATTTTAATTTCATTAATTGTTGCGAGCGCAATGTTTTGTTGGATTTTTACGTAGTATAAATTTATATTGAAATTGTATTTAATCTGACTAGAAATTTCGAATCCCATCAAAATGTGGGAAATTTATTGAATTCTGTTTTGAACGGTTGGTTGAAATGGGCTGTACTTTTAACAAACTATAAATGGGCTGTAGTAAATTCCATTAGAATTCAAAAATTGGCTGCACATTCTTACAAATATCAAATGGGCTATAAGTTCTCGACACATACTTGTGGCCTTACTAAGTTGACGCGTCCCTAAAAAAACAGAGTAGACGCATATGCAAGGCTTTGTCAACTTATAGTCAACACACGGTTCTAGCAGCAGTGGCCGTTGGATGACCATCCAACGGATGCCGTGGTTCTTCTTCAATCTCGGATATTCTAGCTTCACCCGCCCAAAAAATGATTCCTCCCCCTGACATCTGGGGCGCACCATTTCAGATGCTGACATGTGGGCCTACAAAGTTGACGTACCAAGGGCTTTGTTAACTTAGTCAATATAAACGATTCTAGCTGCAGTGACCGTACGATGTCCATCCAACGGCTGTCGTGCTTCTTCAACCTCTGGTCTTCTTGCTCCAGCCGCCCAAAGCAAAGGCCGGTCGTGCCGCCTACTCCTGCCTCCCTGTGGCCGGCCAGGTCTTTGCCATGAGGCCTCACCGCCCCCTACTACTCCAACCGCTGGCCAGGCCATCCCTCCACTCACCCACACCCCCTGTTATTCTGAGGCGACGGCAGCCACACACCGCAGCCGAACCAGTGAACCCTTGTACTCCTCTCCGCGTGGGCTTCCACTTCCGTGTCTTCCCTGGCTACGCGTTGTCCCCTTCCTAGGCCTCGTCGTCGTCCACCGTCCTGGTGCTCTCGGCGCGGCGTGGTCAACGTGGTCAAGGAACGACTTCCATCGGAAGAGTACTGTACGTGGAGAGACTGACAGCTGGGTCCACAGCGGCCGCAAGGAAGTGCCTCCTTATTACGCGGAAAATATTTATTCCTCCACCTGACAGCAGGAACCCATCGAACGGGCCACAGTATTTCATGAAAAAAACATCCCCCCCCCTCACTGCTGGGACCCACCAGCTACATCTTCCCACGCAAGGAAGTGCGTCCGGGCAAAAAAACGGTTCGCCCCCCTGACTGCTGGGACCCACCAGCTATATCTTCGCACGCAAGGAAGTGCCTAACAGTCGGGACCCACCTGGTCGAAGCGTACGTAGCATTGTCATTCTGGTCGCGAACGTGTATGTACATACTGGTCGATGTAGAGACGCGCACGTGTCGTGGTAGAGGCGCGCACGTGGCATAGTAGGGGCGTGCATGTAGCATGTACACGTACGTACAGCGGCCAGTGTGCAAGAAAGAAAATACGGCCATGTATGTGTACATACGGGCGGGGTCTCGAACTCCTACTCACGCATACGTACGGCCAGGGCTCGTGTACATGGTTGGGTCGGAACGGAGAAACAGCGTCGTCGTCGTGTTCATGGGGAGCCAACCGGCTGGGTTGGAACGGAATGCATTGCCGTGTTCATCGGGAGGGCTTGGACGGAACAGGCGATGGAAACGAGGCCTGGCATACCGCAGAACGGAGGAAACGCCTTGTGTTCGACCGGCCACATTCGAAACGGGATCCTGTTCATCCGGAGGGGTCTGGCGTATTGCAAAACGGAGGAAACGGACCTCCTACGGTCGAAACGGGGGTCCTGTTGATCGGGAGGGGTGTGGCGTACCGCAAAACGGACGAAACGGACTTGTGTTGGAGCGCTACGGTCGAAACGAGGGTCCTGTTCATCGGGAGAGGTGTGGCATACTATTCATCTCCACCGTTGACCTCCTCCAGCCTCCACGGGCTACTGTTCATCCACCGTCGACTTCCTCCAGCCTCCACGGGCTCCTGTTCATCCAGCCTCCACCGCGCGCTACTCCACTGGCTACTGTTCAACCACCCCTTTCCACGGGCTCCTGTTCAACCACCCCTCCACGGGCTACTCTTCATCCACCCCTCCACCGTCTACTGTTCATCCAGCCCTCCACAGGGTCGTCCTGTTCATCCAGCCCTCCACAGGGTCCTGTTCATCCAGCCCCAACCGGCTTGATCGATCGGGGTCCTGTTCATCCAGAGGCAATGCCACGGGGTCCTGTTCATCCACCCCCACCGCTCACTGTTCATCCAACCCCTCCCACCCCCCCCCCCTCGTGCAACGCTCACTGTTCATCCAGAGGCAGCATCGATCAGCTTCAGTTAGCAGGAGTAGCGAAGGAATCGCTTGATCGGGTTCAGTTAACAGCCATTGATCGATCGCTCGGGTTTAGTAACGCGTAGCCTGCAGTGCAATCGCTCGGGTTCAGTTAGAGCCCAACGCCTGCACACACGCGCGTACATGTACGAGAGAAACGCGCATCGCTCGGCCCCCGACCACCCACCGTAACCGGGAACTCCCCAAAATTTTCCTCGCCCTCGCTTCTACCACGGTTTTTTCCGTCATGGACGGCCCAAAGAATGTCATGTAGCTGCGTCTCCGGCTCGCCCAGGACGAAAAAGCCCATTTTCTATCATGATTTTTTGTCATAGAAGTAGGAGCTCACCACATCTATGATGATACCGGTTTTGTCACAATTATCATCATAGAAGTGTCATAAGTATGATAGAAAAAATTAGATTCGCCCAAAATGTCACGGATGTGTCTTTTTTTTGTAGTGCAAGGAAGACTCAAGCGCCTAAGCTTGGGGATGCCCCGGAAGGCATCCCCTCTTTCGTCTTCAAAACTATCGGCATACTTTACTCGGAGCTATATTTTTATTCGTCACATGATATGTGTTTTGCTTGGAGCGTATTTTCAATTTTACTTGCTGTTTGAATAAAATCATTGGATCTGAAATCTTGAATGAAAAAGAATCCTCCCATGGCTAGTTAATTATTTGACTACTCAGTGTTCTTCACTTATATCTTTTGGAGTAGTTTGTCATTTACTCACGCCAGCTTCACGTATATCCTGTGAGTAAATGGTTGAATGAATTGAATATCATAAATCTGAATTTATATATGTTTCATATGCTTATACCATGGGGAGTAATGACTTCACACGTAATAAGTATAGGTAGTAAACTTATTGAAAGTTAGCAAACGCAGAATTGGTCACTTGAACAATTCATGAAAGAATATTGAAGGAAGAGAGATTCACATATAAATATACTATCTTGGACATCTTTTGTAATTGTGAGCACTCATTAAAATATGACATGCTGAAATGTTGATGTTCGACAAGGAAGACAACTTAATGGGATATGTTTTCCTATATCCGAAATGTTATATTGTCTTGGATCATCCAACATGTTGAGCTTGCCTTTCCCTCTCATGCTAGCCAAATTCTTTGCACCAAGTAGAAATACTACTTGTGCTTCCAAACATCCCTTAAACTAGTTTTTCCATGAGAGTCCACCATACCTACCTATGGATTGAGTAAGCTCCTTCAAGTAAGTTGTCATCGGTGCATGCAATAAAAATTGATCTCTAAATATGTATGATCTATTAGTGCAAAGAAAATAAGCTTTATACGAACTTGTGATAGGGAAGAAATAAAAGCGGCGGACTGCATAATAAAGGTCTCTATCACAAGAGGCAATATAAAGTGACGTTCTTTTGCATTAAGATTTTGTGCATCCAACCTTAAAATCGCATGACAACCTCTGCTTCCCTCTGCGAAGGCCTATCTTTTACTTTTATCTTCTACCCTTATACAAGAGTCATGGTGATCATCACCTTTCCTTTTTACACTTTTTCCTTTGGCAAGCACTTTGTGTTGGAGTGATCCGGATATATATATCCACTTGGATGTAGGTTTTCATAAAGTATTATTGTTGACATTACCCTTGAGGTAAAAGGTTGGGCGGCAAAACTATAAGCCCCTATCTTTCTCTGTGTCCGATTAAAACTTTGAACCCATAAATATCACATGAGTGTTAGTAATTGTGAAAGACTATATGATAGTTGAGTATGTGGGATTTGCTAAATCAAAGCTCTTACATAGACCCTTCCTGAAAATAAGATGAATTGCAATTGTTTGATGACTAAGAGCACTATTTGTTAGTTTTCAAGAAAGTTTATGATTTATACTTTAACATGTGAATAGCTTGTTACATGATCATGAAAAAGTTTTATGAGATGAGCTACTGTTATGACATATAATGATGCTAGAAAAGGTGATTGAAATTATCATTGATCAAACTTGTGCACCTGCTAGCATTCACACTTCATAAATTATTTCTTTTATCATTTACCTACTCGAGGACGAGCAGGAATTAAGCTTGGGGATGCTGATACGTCTCCAACGTATCTATAATTTATGAAGTATTCTTGCTATTATATTATCCATCGTAGATGTTTTATATGCATTTATATGCTATTTTATATGATTTTTGGGACTAACCTATTAACCTAGAGCCCAGTGCCAGTTTACATTTTCCTTGTTTTTGAGTTTTACGTAAAAGGAATACCAAACGGAGTCCAATTGACGTGCCAAATTTTGAGGATTTTTATGGATCAAAAGAAGACCGGAGTAAAAGATTTGGGCCACAAGTTTCCCGGGGGGTCCATGTGGGTGGGGGCGCGCCCAACCCCCTGGGCGTGGCCCCTATCTCGTGGAAAATTCGGATACCCCCCCCCCCCCCCCTGACGTGAGACCGACGCCAAAAATTCCTATAAATACAGAAACCTCCAGAAAATAACCTAGATCGGAAGGTCCTACCGGAGGGGGCCATCATCACCGGAGGCCATGGAGGAGGATCCTAGAGGGGCCATCATCGCCATGAAGGCCAAGGACCAGAGGGAGAACCTCTCCCCATCCAGGGGGGAGGCCATGGAGGAGGAAGCACAAGGGGGAGGACCTCTCCTCCTCTCTCTCGGTGGCGGAGTGCCATCGGGAGGGAATCATCGCCAAGTGATCGTCTTCATCAACATCACCATCATCATCACCATGCTCATCTCTTTTACGCGGTCCACTCTCCCGCACCCCGCTGTAATCCCTACTTGAACATGGTGCTTTATGCCACATATTATCATCCAACGTTGTGTTGCCATCCTATGATGTTGTGAGTAGATACCTTTTGTCTTTGGGTTGATTGATGATCTAGATTGGTACGAGTTGTATGTTTTATTTTGGTGCTGTCCTATTGTGCCCTCCGTGTCGCGCAAGCGTGAGGGATTCCCGTTGTAGGGTGTTGCAATACGTTCATGATTCACTTATAGTGGGTTGCTTGAGTGACAGAAGCATAAACCCGAGTAAGGGGGTTCTGGCGTATGGGATGAAGGGGACTTGATGCTTTAATGCTATGGTTGGGTTTTACCTTAATGATCTTTGGTAGTTGAGGATGCTTGCTAGAGTTCCAATCATAAGTGCATATGATCCAAGAAGAGAAATTATGTTAGCTTATGCCTCTCCCTCATATGAAATTGCAATGACGACTACCGGTCTTGTTAACAATTGCCTAGGATAATTCCGCACACCGATCCATCATTATTCCACACTCGCTATTTATAATATTTAGTAATATATTCTAACTTTATGATAACATCACCTACTTTATATTTTAGCTCTCTGAGATCATGCAAAGTTATCCTCTTCATACCCACAACGTAGTTTTATTTCTCGTATCTAGTTGGAAGCAAACGTTCGGTGTACGTGGAGTCGTATCAGTGGCAGATAGGACTTGAGAGAATATTGATCTTACCTTTAGCCCCTTGTGGGTTCGACACTCCATGCTTATCACTTCCACCTTTGGAAATTTCTATGATGATTCCCTGCACTTGGGGATTATCAGTCCCCGAAGCTGTGAAGGTCCGCCGTCTTTGGATGGGAGGGCCTTCACAGTTTCCCCCTTTGAAGAGGCGAATCCTGCGAGCGCCAGGTCCGGCAACACCCACTGTGTGCCAGTTTTTGGAAACCGGATGGTGGCATCCCGTTAGTGGCGGTAAACCGAGGAGTCCATCGAATCTTTGGGGCAATCCCTCGGGCTTCACACGGGCACCACGTGCCGCCTGGAAGTCGGAGGGGCCTGACAGGCCACGCGCATGACGGGACTGGGCGACGTGCTGGGGCCTGCCGCCGTGTGCCCTTGGCCCACGCGCTCAGATTTATATTGCGTTCGGGGGTCGGTTGCTCTTCCATGTGCAGTTATTGCACGGGTACGTGCGCACTTATTGCGGGGTAGTGGGAAAGGCGAGCGCAAACGATCCCACTCCCCCACGTTCAAACCGAGGCTTATGAATTGGGGCGAGGGGGGCGACGGACATTATTCTCGCTTGCGCTCCCCTGCCTCTTTGTTCTTCCTCTGCTTCTTGCGACCGCCGCGCTGCGACGCCCGCTGCTTCGAGCAGAGCTCCACCGTCGCCCATCTTCCTTCCTTCCTTTCGTCTCCGTTGATGGCGCTGTCGTGGGGCTCATGGATGGGCTCGACCGTCACCGCCGATGACATCTCCTACCTCCACTCCTCCCGGCGCCTACCGAGGGAAACGGAGGTCACCGTACGCCTGCCGCGGAGTGAGCAAAGGCCGCAGCCCCAGGGCACGGAACGCGTGGTATTCCTCCCGCACTTCGAGCGCAGGTTAAGGCTTTCAGCGAGCACCTTCTTCCGCACCTTCCTGGAGTTCTTCGGGCTCCAGCCCCATCACCTTGGTGCCGGCGCCATCGTCCAACTATCGGGCTTCGTCACCCTCTGCGAGGGGTACCCGGGGGTCGAGCCCACGATCGACCTCTAGGCGAGCTTCTTTTCCTTGAAATAGCATGGACCAATGGCCGGCAAGTTCTCCGACTGCGGGGCCGCCGTCATCTCGAAGCGGTCGGGGGCTGACTGCCCCAAGATCTCGCTGGAGGATTCTGCCAAGAAGTGGCAGAACTCCTTCTTCTACGTCCGCAACCTCGGCACAGACTACATCAATCTACCGGCCTTCGCCATCGCGCCACCGCGGGCGAAGATGAACTGGGGTTACTACCCCAGGCACCTGTCGCAGGAGATTCTCAATCTCTGCGAGCGGGTGTCAGTGATGAAGGCGCGGGAGGGGCTCAGCGGCACCGACCTCCTCGCCGCCTTTATTATGCGTCGGGTCCTCCCGCTGCAGCGGCGCAGCTGCCTCATCGGGGAGATGACCGGCCTTCAGGACCCCAACCGTTTGGGGGTGACGCGCCTGATGTCAGGACCGGGTTTTCAGGATATTAATTTCCAGAAAATGGCCTTTGTGCTCACCAGCCCTGTGATTATCAAGTTAGGCGATGAGGCACCAACTTGATACAGAAATTCCAAGCAAAATACAAAATATGTAGTACAAGACCATTCTGGCCTGTGAGTACAACAAATGGTTTCTAGTGATTGATGGCGGAAGCGGTTTGTGGATCATCAGCATTTATGGGACTCCATTTCCCACAGGGAACAGCTGACCAGGTTAACTCCTATCTTCGCGAGGCTGCTACCACCGTTGCTTAGGTTCCGAGGCTGTCATCGCAACGCTCCTCTCCATGCAATAAATCTGGCCAAGACAATAGCCAGGGACAAGCCAGTGAGTACTTTGAATGTACTCGCAAACATTATGAACACGGGTATAATATAACAAACGATAATCATGCTCTGAAAACATTCTATGATCACAACGTCAGTCATAAAAATAAAATCCCTGATGCATGCAAGTAGGTTATTTATATGCAACATGAATATGTAATAACAGAGTAGTAATAAAATGCACCGATCGGATGTCCTGCGGCGTCTTGAAAGGATAGTAAATAACGAGCATGCCTCAGTCGGGCGTCTGAGTGACACCACATAAAGGGCTTATAAAGTAAATAACAAGCATGCCATAGTCGGGCGTCTGAGCGACACCCCATAAAATGCTTATAAAGTAAATAACAAGCATGCCATAGTCGGGCGTCTGAGCGACACCACATAAAGGACTTATAAAGTAAATAACAAGCATGCCACAGTCGGGCGTCTGAGCGACACCGCATAAAGGGCTTGTAATAAAATAATCACAGTGAATATCCAAGAAGTAGAACCTTCCCAGGGATACTCAATAATTCAAATAATATAAAAAGAGTTAGTCCATAATAATAATAATCATAACCATCATAAGTCACATGTCATGATCCATGTTCTGGTTTAGTAGTTGCTCCTCCGAAGACCGACACTAAGACCGACACTTGACCCAACCCAGACTGTAGTCCTTAACCATGGACACTGCTATTCGAATAGATTTAATCTCTGCAGAGGGTGTACTCTTTACCCATGAAAGTAACGGATTCCTTTAGTCCATCGGGACTAATTCCATTTACGGTCTTTTAATTGAAAACACGCCTAACTCGCACACACCAGCTTAACTTACTGGTGTCTGGAATCACCCACGACACTTGTTAAGCAAAACTCTAAGTGGGGAGGCTACAACCTCGTGTAGCATGGGATCAAATTTATACCGCGCGCTCTAAGGGGTGCCCCCCTCTCGGTCCCAACCGGAAACACCCATGCCCCCGGACCAGGTGGCATGCCTACCGGATGCAGCCGGTATCTTCCACCATGGCCTCTCTGTACGGTGTGTGCTAGGAAGGGGTTTACAACTTACTGAACCATACCCTATCTATGGCAGGGACACGTGGTAGTACGAAACAAGTATGGGGGTTACTGGAACAAGACTCGATCTACGGCCGACTCAGGAGGTTTAAGTATTCCCTGCATGATTAGCATAACAAAAATGTATTTTCAACCAATGCAGAATCACCACTCCTCATACCCCGTCATGCCATACCGGACACACTCGTCTCGATGAGGAACTAGGGACAAGCTCGGGTCTACCCAAGACAGAGACTTTCCCGGCTTCCTTCCGATATGCATGAAAGGCATACGAGGGTGATTACTATCACAACGTATCAAATATCAGTAGCACGGAATCACCAATATGCACTTATGAGTAGGTTCACATCATCACACAAAATATCGAAAACTCTGAGACAAGGAATGTTGTAACCGTATCAAACGACACACAAAAATATTATGCCAGAGTTCGGAATGCTTGCCTTCAAGTTGTGGAGAGGCAGGGGCATTCCAAAAAAATTTGAAAGTTTTCTTCTCTCTCCAACTAATCCTATTTTTGAAAATATTCAACTTAGCACATAGTTTCAAAACAGTACAAAAAAGTTGTCTGAATTTTTTTCAAATAAATCTGAAAATAAACTAGACAAAATTTGAGAGAGGTAGGAAAAAGAACCAATTCATTTGGAGTTATATTTAAAAAGTTATAGCCAGTCAAAGTTTAGTCAATATTCTGTTTTTAATAAAAACCAGAAAAAGAAAACGTTTCGATAAGAAAACGCTTTCGAAGCAGGGGAGACATACTCGGGGATTTTACGCTTCCACTTAAAACACGTGGCGGCGGGGCTGGTCACTGACAATGGGTCCCTTGGGCCCACTGGTCAGGTTTGACCAGTCGCTCGCGCCTTCTCCCTCCTCTGTCCGAGCGAGGGCGGGGTTCCGGCGATCGCCGCCGATGAACGGCGGCTCCCCACGGGGATCCAAGGGCAGGGATGGATCCGCCAGGCCGGGGCGGTCCTCCCGGTGGTTGTTGGGTCGGCGAGGGTGAAGGGAGTCGCCGGCGGCGAGCTCCGCGGCGGAGGTAGCTTCGGGAGGAATTAGGGGCTCGGGCTATGGTGGTTCCCGACCGTGTTTGAAATGCTGGGCAGCTCCACAAGGTTGAGGGGAGGAGGATGGTGGTGCTGGAAAGGTGGGAGAGGGCCTGCTCGCGACGAATTGGACCGGAGCATGGCGGCGGCCGAACCGGCCGGCGTCGAGGAAGACGGCTTCCAACTGGCGATGGCTGGCTGTGGGGGTGCTATGGGGGTGGCCTGAGGTCGCCTGGGTGCTCGGATGAGCTCGGGGGCCTCCTTTTATAGTGCAACGAGGTCGGTTCCGCGGCGGTGGATAAGGACGCCGGCGAACCGCCTCGCTGTAGCTAGCAGGGCAACGTGGAGCTGGCTGGCGCATCCTGACGAGCTCCCTACTCCTCAAGAGGGCGAGCTAGCATTCGGGTGTGGCTCGGGTGGCGCCGTCCACGGCAAAGGGCTCGCTGGCCGGCTTGCCAGGCTAGCGGTGGCAGCGCTGTGGAGCGTCAGGGGGGGTCCATGCGGCTCTGCGGTGAGGGAGGAGTCGGGGCGCGACGGCTGGGAGAGGGGAGGGGCCAGAAAGGGCGCTGGGAGGCGGCGGCAGGGACGCCAGCGACTCGGGTGTTCGCCGTGCAAACGCAGCTCTGGCGCGCCAGGCATGCATGCCAAGTGTTCGGCGAAATGCCCAGGCAGGCTAGGTGGCTTGGGTGGGGCTGGGGATTAGCAGGTCTAGGTTAGAGGCATTTAGGAGCTTAGTGGACATGCCAGTCTGTCCAGAGGGGCAAGATCACAGTGCAAAACTAAAATCATGCCAAAACTGTCCATGCACTCAAAGTGTTTGACAGAATGCCAATGGCATCTAGGCAACTCTTGGGGTGGCCAAAATCTCCAGATCAGGGTCTCTTTAGATGCAGGTGAGGATGGCAAGGTTAGTTGGCCAAATCTAGAAACTTGTTAGTGTAAGTTTTGCAAAACTCCAGTTCTGGACAGAAGGAAATGAGCATAATATCATGTACCAAAAATGCTCCAATGAGTCCAACCTCCTGGACTTAAGGGTTTGGTAAGGTGTACTACAAGCAGGAGAAAGCTCATGGTCACTAGAGCACAAATAATTAGGGATGCAGTAGAAAACACCCAACTGGGCCAGAATGAAAATGAGGTTGATTTACTCAAATTTTTGAAAGAACATCACTGGGTTTTTGCATAAAGTTGAGTAATATACTCCTATTAACATCCCATAATTTTGGTAGAAGTTTTAAAAAAATATTTAAATAGGTTGTAGTGCAAAATTGCCCACTGGACCAGATTTGAAAACTTGGTGTAGAGCTCAAAATCTCCAATGAACAGAAGATATTTTTGCATAAAAGTGATTTAAAAACATCACATGACATCTCCAAATTTTGGTTTGAATTTTAAATAAATTTATCAAATGGTTGTAGTTCAAATAGAGCTCCAAAACTAATGAAAAATCACTTTAAGGAATAAAGCTCAGAGAGCAATAATTATGCAAATAAATCCACTGATAATAGAAATGTTTTTTTCTTGAGAGGGTAAACAAGTCCAATAATATAATTGGAAAGTTTTCACTTGGGGTAAATAAAGAAAAGAATGGTTCTGAAATCAAACGAAAATCCAGAAAATAAAAGTTAAGTTTCCTGGCAAAATTTTAATTAATAAAACAAGGTTAAAATTTTGGGGTGTCACACCTGGCGGCAGACCAGATCACGCGCCGGGTCAACGACATCTCCAAAGCCAACTTGAGGGACGACTGGCGGTTCGGCAAGCCACCGTACAGCCACTCGAATCCGGTGCCCCTGGTGAGTCTCTGGTCTTCATATTTTGCTGCTGCGCATCTTCTCATCCGTCCCAACGCGACGCGGGAGGTGCTTCTGAATGCCATCTGGAACCCTTACGCCCGGGCTCCGTCGCAGGTGGTGCGGGCGGCGTCGGAGGAGCCCACGGCCCACGGCAGAGGGGAGGAGGACGCCGACGTTGGCTCAGGGCGCCGTGCGGGTAAGTCTTGTCTTTTGCTTTCCTTTTTCATGCTTCTTGAGTTGTTGGGCGCGACGCAGCACGGACGATACGCAGGAGGACGCCGACGTTGGCTCAGACCGTTGACGCAGTGGCGTTGGGCGGAGGAGGCGGCGACGCGGGCGGAGCCGGGTCATCGCGGGGGCGGCGCCGAGCCGGCCGCATGGGAAAGACAGTGTCGCGCCACGGCCCCGGGCCGCGAACCGCGCGGCGGACCTGACTGGGGACACGAGGCCGGCCGCCAAGAGGAGGCGCGGCGCTGCACAGGAGAGGTCGGCGAGGCCCGCCGTCCCGGTCTTGTCGGGGTAAGTTTTTCTTCTACCTGCACCTGATTAGCCAAGTCGGCCTCGCTCATTGCTCATTTTGTCTTGGGCTTCAGGTCGCCGATCACGCTGGCGAGGGCGGCGGCCGACGCCACGGCCGCTGAGGACGCCGCGTTCCGGAGGAGCCGGTCCGGCACCGTCGACCAGGACGCGGAGGAGGAGCCGGCAGACCCGGACCTCGGCCTGGATCCGACCGACGCCGAAGGCTTGGCCTGGCGGGATCAGAGGAGGGCCGAGGCGGAGCTAGAGGCGACATCGGTCCGGGCCTGGACAGATGCTGCGGTGGCATGGGTGCGAGCCAGCGAGGAGCCGGCATGGCGCGAGATGCCGGAGGGCACGGTGGTGGCGGCGACGGTGTTCGAGCCATCGTCGGTGAGGGAGCGCACCCAAGGGGGCCGAGCTGAGGTGGTGGACCTCGACCTGGAGGTCGTGGAGGTGGAGGACGACACCCCACTGCGGGTCGATGTTGTCGAGCGGGCAGGGGTCGGCGGAGGCGGCGGTGACGCTATCTTGGAGGAGGCGCCACGGATGGCGCCGCAGGGGACGCCTCAGGCATCGGAGGAGGCGCCGCAGGTGGTGGCGTCGCGGACCACCCCGGCTGTCGAGCTGGTGGTGGCATCGTAAGCCGTCCCGGCGGCCCGGTCGTCGGCGGTTCCGGAAAGGGCGTCGGAGGAGGCGCCGATCGCGGCGGGAGCGGCTGGCGGGGAGCATGCCCTGGTGCCCCAGCAAGGGGGCATCGGGCCGCCGTGTCGCAGCTGACATGGGGCGGGGGCACCACGGATGAGCATTAAGCATCAACATAGTCTTGAATAGTGGAGATATAAGGTGCATGACATGTCCTTCCCACACACACACCAAGAAAAGGGGTTCACAAGCACACTCACCATGCAAAAAGAATAACCAACACTTGTGACAACCCATGGTGAAGAATGAAAGTGAAAGCTATGTCAAGAGGAGGGATACCAATCGAGATGGCAAAAGCCTCATCAAGACAAGAAAGAGACAAAATATCTTCACCACACAAGAGTGCATCAAGATGCAACAAGGTAAGATCCGTACTCAAGACAAAAGCTTTCACGGGCCACCAAAGAAATAATACAAGAAAGAAAAGGTGGACGTGAAAGAAAGGATATCTTCTAGATATGTAATTTCTCTCAAGTGTATAAGATTCTAGGTAGATGAAAATCATGATGATATCGATCCACAACGAAGGATGTACACATGAAATAGTTACAAAAAGGAAAGAATAACATATCCACAAGGAAGTCATAAATATACAAATAAGATATTTGCTTGGAAGCATAGCACATGGCTAGATATGGTCTTACTGTATACAAATGAATTCCAACCACACGAACATGAAATACATCACAACTAGCAACAAGAGATCATTGTTGGGATGCCTTGAGAAAGGAAACAAGTATCACAAGAAAGAATGACTAATGTGCCATGATATAACCTACACAAGGTTGATGCAAGAAACGTGTGCATGAAGAAGATGATGATACTTGTTACCGAGATATCAATGGAAGGATGTAGTAAATACCAATTAAAGGTAGATAGTAGTTCATTGATCATCCTAGCTTGACTCCAATAAGCACATGGTGACACCACCTTCCTTGTGAGTGAGCCGAGCATCCAATGCATCTCCAATTGTTCCTAGAACAACAACACAAACAAAATGGTACCCAAACTCATTGGGACCAAAGAGTTAGAGAACCAACAATACGTAGGACAAACTCCACTTAAATATGTGCATACATATATGAGAATGAATTTCATGCACATCTCATCCAATTTGAGACTTGGTGGAGTTTCCCCTATATATTGGGTCAAAGAAAGAAAGAAAGAAAGCATGCCAAGGAGACTACATGAAGTTAATATGCATGCTCAATACTTTCAAGAACCGATACCAATTGACAAGAAAAAACAAGTGAAGAAAAGATACCAAATGAATAAATCATCACTTGGAGGATATCAATTGAAAGATACATCAAGGAATGAGATATCCAAGAATACAAGCAAAAAGAAAGATGTCAAACTCCCAAAAGAGAGAATGGTTCCAAACAAACCAAGCCCTCTACAAAGTTTCATGATGGCACAAGTACCAAAAAGAAATGGGTTGCATTCCACCAACACACACTTGATAAGGATCGCAAGATGAGTGTTTTATAGAAAATAGGATAGCTCCCCCAAGACTAGTGCATTATAGAGAATTTGCATTTGAATACAAAATGCACAAGGTGGGATCACCATTTTCACTATTTCTAGAAAACACTAGACAAGATCAAGAAATTAACAAGATCCACAAGTGGTATGGAAGACAAAGGGAGTTGACACAATCCTAGGCAAGAGATAAGGCAAATAAAAGCAAACACCAACGTGGAGATGATCAATAATTTCTACCACACATAAGTGAGTACCAATTGTCAAAAGACAAGAAGTATTTGGAAATAATTCCTGGTGGTAGATAGCAAGGATATCCGACATCATCTACACACCAAACAAAAGGCAAATTGCAACTTGTAGAGCTAACATGCCACCTAGGAACAATGTAATTTACAATATCAACTCTAGGTGACAATATCTCAAATGTACACATTTTCTAGGCTAGTAATATACACATAGCATATTACTCCCCCATAATGTGATACCAATTAAGGATAAACAAGAGACAAATAAAAGGATCCAACAAGAGACACTACACGAAACAATTAATTTGCCGTCTGTTGATCACAGACGGCAAAGACGTAAATCCAGACGGCAAAGAATTTGCCATCAGGAAGTAGACGGCAAAGTCAGACGGCAAAGATTAATCGGCAAAGAATACTTTGTCGTCTGCCAATTTTTTGGGATGACGGCAAAGACTTTGTCGTCAGTCTGTACTGTTTACCGTCGGCAGGTAAACCAGACAGCAAAATTATGGCAACAGACGGAACGTACGGCGTCAAGTGCTTTGCCGTCAGCCTGACTCCTGCTTTGCCGTAAGCCAGAAACATCCCAGACGGCAAAGTATTTTTTTTATTAAAAAACAGTCCAATTGCAGTGGCCAGAGATGTTCGAAAGTGTTGGCAAAATCATCACTTGCATTTTTTATAGCCTCATAATAGTTCACTTGTGCCATGTTCTAGTAGTCTGACAATCTTCTATGAATAAAAGAGAAAATCCTTTGTTGTTCGGAGCACAAAATCCTTGCCGTTCAGAGCATGAATGGAACAACCGAATCGCATACTCAAATCACCACGTACTAAATCATACATACAGGAAATATGACAATCATCTATGAGGAATTTGCCTTAAAAAACAATGGAGCACTACTAAAACTGGAAGTGACCCCATGGCCGCACGGCTTAGCGGTGGCCGGTGCAGCGCAGCGCGCAAGACGGCGGGGGGTGGTGTCGGGGCCGGTGGGGGCGGGGGCAATGCTGTCAAGGCCGGCGGGGGCGAGGGCGATGTGGTCAGGGCCGGGGCCGGCGGCAGCGATGGGGTCGGGCTGGCGAGGCGCGGCGAGGAGACGGGCCGGGCGAGGTGCGGCTGGCCTAGTCGCCGAGGCGACGGGGACGGGACCGGGGCCGCCGACGTGCGGCCGGCCTGGTCGCCGGCTTCCTGCAGCGAGCTCCGGCCGAGCAGCAAGCCAGCCAGCCAGGGCGCGGGCCAGGAGGAGAGGAGCTCGGAAACGAGGCGCCATGGGAGGATCCCATGACGTGGTGGCCGGCGAGGTCGGGGCAAGGGCACCGGTGAGCTCTGGATCGGATCGGGAGCAGAGAGAGATAAGAGAGAGAGAGAGAGAGAGAGGGGGGGGGATCATGAGCAGAGAGAGGATCGTGGGGGTGTTGGGTGGATAAGGGAGGGATGGGCTGCGGGTGGTCGGGTGGGCCTAGCAACGGGCAGAGAGAGATAATGGGGTGGGTTGTGCATCGCGGTGGATCTGCTGCCACGTCATCGATCCGTGGGATCGATCCGTGGGCTGTGTTTTCTCTTTGCCGTCTGCGTTTTTTATTGCAGACGGCAAAGATCATACTTTGCCGTCTGTAATAAAAAATACAGACGGCAAAAAAATTGTCGTCTGCATTTTTTATTATAGACGGCAAAGAGCATACTTTGCCGCTTGTAATATAAAATGTAGACGGCAAAGATCTTTGTCATCTGTTTTTCTCGTTGCAGACGGCAAAGTAAGTTTTTGCCGTCTATGTTTTCTTTTTGTTGACAGCAAAGTATATTTTGCCGTTAGTTTTTCTTTGCCGTCTGTTGATGACGGCAAATCGTTTCTTTGCCGTCTGCCCGACGAAAAGTTGACGGCAAAGACGCCCCCTGACGGCAAATTACATGTTTCCCGTAGTGAGATATTTAATAGACTATTTAGAATTTGAATTTCTCATGAGAAGACATACCACATAGCGACTAGATAATCTTGAAATATCAATACTACTCCCTCTGTCCCGAAATATAAGAACGTTTTCCAGATTTCCGGCAAGATCGATATGTGCCCAAAAGACATCTCTACCCCCGAGGGAGTCCTGGATTAGGGGGCGTCCGGATAGCCGGACTATAGCCTTTGGCCGGATTCTTGGACTATGAAGATACAAGATTGAAGACTTCATCCCGTGTCCGGATGGAACTTTCCTTGGCGTGGAAGGCAAGCTTGGTGATACGGATATGTAGATCTCCTACCATCGTAACCGACTCTGTGTAACCTTAACCCTATTCGGTGCCTATATAAACCGGAGGGTTTTAGTCCGTAGGACGAACAACAATCATACCATAGGCTAGCTTCTAGGGTTTAGCCTCTCGATCTCGTGGTAGATCTACTCTTGTACTACCCATATCATCAATATTAATCAAGCAGGAGTAGGGTTTTACCTCCATCGAGAGGGCCCGAACCTAGGTAAAACATCGTGTCCCTTGTCTCCTGTTACCATCCGCCTAGACGCAAAGGTCGGGACCCCCTACCCGAGATCCACCGGTTTTGACACCGACATTGGTGCTTTCATTGAGTGTTCCTTTGTGTCGTCATCTTTAGGCCCGATGGCTCCTCCGACCATCAACAACGATGCGCTCCTGTGGTGAGACTTTTCTCCCTAGACAGATCTTCAGATTCGGCGGCTTTTGCATCAAGGGCTAATTCGCTGGCCATCCGGAGCAGATTGAAAGCTACGCCCCTGGCCATCAGGGCAGATTTGGAAGTTTGAACTACACGGCTGACGTCCGCGGAGACTTGATCTTCGACGGGTTCGAGCCACATCCAAGCGCGCCGCACTGTCACGAGGGGCATGATCTAGCTCTTCCACCGAACAGTGTCCTGAAGGCCGCACCGGAGTCCGCTCCGACCTTTAGCTCGGAGCCGACCGCGCCGATCGAGGACGGGTGACTGGACACCGCCTAGGGGGCTGCGATCTCTACGATGATTGAGCCGTACACCTACCCCATCCTTTGCGAAGCTCGTGACTCCAAGGCGCCGGACTCCTCTCCAGACTCCGAGCCTTCCGTGCCCCCGCCAATCGAATCCGATTGGGCACCGATCATGGAATTCACCGCCATGACATCTTTTCAAAGACTCGCCCTTTGGCGACATCCTGAATTCACTAAAGTCTCTCTGTTTATCAGGAGCCCTGGCCGGATTATGGTCAGGAAGGTTGGGATGCGGACGACGAAGAAAATCAAAGCCCACCCACCACCCACTTCGTAGCCACTGTCGTTGATTTAACCGACATGCTCGACTTCGACTCCGAAGACATCGACGGTATGGACGACGATGCAGAGACGATTAAGAACCAAATACCACGTGGCAATCGCAAAAGGCCACCTCGTCATACGACATATACATGGTGGACATCTCAAAAGATGGGAATGGCGATGGAACAACGGAGGATGACCCCTCCAAGAAACAGCCTAAGCGCCAAGCGCTGGCCAAGCGCCGCCTAAATCCCACCACAAAGAAACGGTGATTCCGGCACGGAGACAATAACACCGGACAAGGTCGAAGATAACCCCCTCCAGCATGATTCAGCGCAGGAGGATGGAGAAGCCAGCCCTCATGAGAGAGCGGCGGAAAAGAGAGGTAGAGGACGATAATTACATGCCTCCCTCCGAAGATGAGGAAAGCCTCGACGACGACGAATTCGTCGTGCCCGAGGATCCCGTCGAACAAGAGTGTTTCAAACGCAGCCTCATGGCCACGGCAAGCAGCCTCAAGAAAAAGCAGCAACAGCTTAGAGCTGACCAAGACTTGCTAGCTGACAGATGGACTGAAGTCCTTGCGGCCGAAGAGTATGAACTCGAGCGCCCCTCCAGGAGTTACCCAAGACGCAGGCTGCTACCTCGATTAGAGGAGGAAGCACCTAAACCTACATCACCAGTGCATGATATGGCTGACCGGCCACCTTGTGGCCGCGACAGAGAGGCCTCTCGACCCTCAACTCAAGCCGCACCCTGGCGCCGCTCAAAAAATACAAAGGCGCGGGGAAATGCGCCAGACCTGCGCGATATATTGGAGGACAAGGCAAGGCAGACAAGATCGGTCTACGGATCGCGTAGGCACCCCACGACACATGATGATAACCTTCACGCCGGATATGGCAACTCCGGCCGGGCCGAACACAGTAGACAAAGCTCATTTGAGCTGCGCCGTGATATAGCCCAATACCTAGGCGCCGCACACCCACTATGCTTCACAGATGAAGTGATGGATCATCAAATCCCTGAGGGTTTCAAACCCGTAAACATTGAATCATACGATAGCACAACAGATCCCGCAGTTTGGATCGAGGACTATCTCCTTCACATCCACATGGCCCGCGGTGATGATCTACACGCCATCAAATACCTCCCACTCAAGCTTAAAGGACCAGCCCGGCATTGGCTTAACAGCTTGCCAAAGAGAGTCAATTGGTTGTTGGGAAGACACGGAAGCCGCATTCCTCGACAATTTCTGTGGCACATATGTGCGACCACTAGACGGCGATGACCTAAGCCACATAATTCAGCAGCCAGAGGAATCAGCCAGACAATTCTGGACACGGTTCCTAACCAAGAAATATCAAATCGTCGACTGTCCGGATGCAGAGGCCCTTGTAGCCTTCATACGCAACATCCGCGACGAGTGGCTTGCCCGGCACCTAGGACAGGAAAAGCCGAAATCCATGGCAGCCCTCACAACACTCATGACCCGCTTTTGCGCGGGAGAGGACAGCTTGCTAGCTCGTAGTAATAACATGACCAAGAGCCCTAACAATTCGGATACCAAGGACAGCAATGGCAGGTTGCGTCGCAACAAGCACAAGCGCCGCATTAACGGCGATAATGCTGAGGATACTGCAGTCAATGCCGGATTCAGAGGCTCTAAACCCGGTCAGCGGAAAAAGCCATTTAAAAGAAATACTCCGGCCTGTCCAATTTGGACCGAATACTGATCGCTCGTGCGGATACATGGCACTTCAAAAGCCAGCCAATCACACCAACAGGGATTGTTGGGTGTTCAAGCAGGCACGCAAGTTAAATGCCGAAAACAATGACAAGGGGCTACATAGCAATGACGAGGAGGAGCCCCGGCCGCCGAACAATAGAGGACAGAAGGGCTTCCCCCCGCAAGTGCGGATGGTGAACATGATATACGCAACACACATACCCAAAAGGGAGCGGAAGCGTGCACTAAGGGACGTATATGCGATGGAGCCAGTCGCCCCAAAGTTCAACCCGTGGTCTTCCTGCCCGATCACTTTTGATCGAAGGGACCACCCGACTAGCATCCGCCATGTGAAGGAAATATGCCCTAGAGGCAATAATAAAGTTATTATTTATTTCCTTATATCATGATAAATGTTTATTATTCATGCTAGAATTGTATTAACCGGAAACATAATACATGTGTGAATACATAGACAAACAGAGTGTCACTAGTATGCCTCTACTTTACTAGCTCGTTAAATCAAAGATGGTTATGTTTCCTAACCATAGACATGAGTTGTCATTTGATTAACGGGATCACATCATTAGGAGAATGATGTGATTGACTTGACCCATTCCGTTAGCTTAGCACTTGATCGTTTAGTATGTTGCTTATGCTTTATTCATGACTTATACAAAGTTCCTGCAACTATGAGATTATGCAACTCCCGTTAACCGGAGGAACACTTTGTGTGCTACCAAACGTCACAACGTAACTGGGTGATTATATAGGTGCTCTCAGATGTCTCCAAAAGTATATGTTGAGTTGGCATGAATCAAGATTAGGTTTTGTCACTCCGATTGTCGGAGAGGTATCTCTGGGCCATCTCGGTAATGCACATCACTATAAGCCTTGCAAGCAATGTGGCTAATGAGTTAGTTACGGAATGATGCATTACGTAATCGAGTAAAGAGACTTGCCAAGAACTAGATTGAACTAGGTATTGGATACCGACGATCGAATCTCGGGCAAGTAACATACCGATGACAAAGGGAACAACGTATGTTGTTATGCGGTCTCGACCGATAAAGATCTTCAGAGAAAATGTAGGAACCAATATGGGCATCCAGGTCCCGCTTATTGGTTATTGACCGAGATGTATCTCGGTCATGTCTACATTGTTCTCGAACCGTAGGGTCCGCACGCTTAAGGTTTCGATGACGGTTATATTATGAGTTTGTGTATTTTGATGTACCGAAGGAGTTCGAGTCCCGGATGTGATCACGGACATGACGAGGAGTCTCGAAATGATCGAGACATAAAGATTAATATATTGGACGGCTATATTTGGACACGGAAAGGTTCCGAAGTTTCCGGAGAAAGACGGAGTGCCGGATGGGTTACCGGAACCCCCGGGAAGTAATGGGCCTTATTGGGCCAAGAGGGAGAGAGAGGGCTGCGCCAGAGGTGGCGCCCCCATGGGGGAGTCCGGAATTGACAAGGAGGGGGCGCCCCCCTTTCCTCTCCCTCTCCCTCTCTTTCCTTCCCCTTCCTCCTTCCTAGTTGGAGTAGGAAAGGGAGTCCTACTCCCACTAGGAGGAGGACTCCCCTCCCTTGGCGCACCTCCTAGGGCCGGCCGCCCTCCCCTTGCTCCTTTATATACGGGGCAGGGGGGCACCCTAGGACACACAAGTTGATCCTTGAGATCGCTCCTTAGCCGCAGCGGTGCCCCTCCACCATATTCCACCTCGGTCATATCGTGGCGGTGCTTAGGCGAAGCCTGCGTCGGTAGAACATCAAGATCGCCACCACGCCTGGCCGTGGCCGACGGAACTCTCTCTCCCGGAGCTTTGCTGGATCGGAGCCCGAGGAGCGCCACCGAGCTGTACGTGTGCCAAGAACTCGGAGGTGCCGGAGTAACGGTGCTTGGATCGGTTGGATCGCGAGGAGAACGTCGACTACTTCCTCTACGTTGTGATTGCTTCCGCCGGTCTACGAGGGTACGTGAGACAACACTCTCCCTCTCGTTGTTACGCATCACCATGATCTTGCGTGTGCGTAGGGAAATTTTTGAAATTACTACGCTTCCCAACAAAGGGCATCCGAGCCTAGGTTTTTATGGTTTGAT
The DNA here is from genome assembly GCA_021605145.1 of Aegilops bicornis. Lineage (NCBI taxonomy): Eukaryota > Viridiplantae > Streptophyta > Magnoliopsida > Poales > Poaceae > Aegilops > Aegilops bicornis. Next base: position 646,177,500 of record CM038674.1, read on the forward strand.
GTTTTGCACGAGTAGAACACAAGTGAGTTGTGGGCGATACAAGTCATACCGCCTACCAGCATGTCATACTTTGGTTCAGCGGTATTGTGAGATGAAGCGGCCCGGACCGACATTACGCCAGACGCTACGCGAGACTGGTTTCACTGCTACGAGCACTCGTGCTTAAAGGTGGTGGCGGTGTGTCTCTCTCACTTTAGTTGAACCGAGTGTGGCTATGCCCGGTCCTTGAGAAGGTTAAACGGAGTCTATTTGACGAAGTATCGCTGTGGTCTTGATGCGTAGGTGAGATTGGTTCTTGCTTAAGCCCGTAGCAGCCACGTAAAATTTGCAACAACAAAGTAGAGGACGCCTAACTTGTTTTTGCAGGGCATGTTGTGATGTGATATGGTCAAGACGTGATGCTATATTTTATTGTATGAGATGATCATGTTTTGTAACCAAAGTTCTCGGCAACTGGTCGAGCCATATGGTTGTCGCTTTATTGTATGAAATGCAACGCATTCGTAATTGCTTTACTTTATCACTAAGCGGTAGCGATAGTCGTAGAAGCAATAGATGGTGTAAACGACAACGATGCTACGATGGAGATCAAGGTGTCGCTACCGGTGACAATGGTGATCACGACAAAGGTTTCGGAGATGGAGATCACAAGCACAAGATGATGATGGCCATATCATATCACTTATATTGATTGCATGTGATGTTTATCCTTTATGCATCTTATTTTGCTTTGATTGACGGTAGCATTTTAAGATGATCTCTCACTAAAAATTATCAAGAAGTGTTCTCCCAGAGTATGCACCGTTGCTAAAAGTTCAGAGTACCCGGACACCACGTGATGATCGGGTGATAAGTTCTACGTCCATCTACAACGGGTGCAAGCCAGTTTGCACACGCAGAATACTCAGTTAAACTTGACGAGCCTAGCATATGCAGATATGGCCTCGGAACACGGAGACCGAAAGGTCGAGCGTGAATCATATAGTAGATATGATCAACATAGTGATGTTCACCATTGAAAACGACTCCATCTCACGTGATGATCGGTTATGGTTTAGTTGATTTGGATCACGTAATCACTTAGATGACTAGAGAGATATCTGTCTAAGTGGGAGTTATTTAATATGATTAATTAAAACTTAAATTTATCATGAACTTAGTACCGATAGTATTTTGCTTGTCTATGTTTATCATAGATAGATGGCTCGTCTTTGTTGTTCCGCTGAATTTTAATGCTCCTTGAGAAAGCAAAGTTGAAAGATGATGGTAGCAATTACACGGATCGGGTCCGTAATTTGAGGATTATCCTCATTGCTGCACAGAAGAATTACGCCCCGAAGCACCGCTGGGTGCCAGCTGCAGAGCAACGCCGAAGTTGTGAACATCTCGCGAGCAAAGTCGATGACTACTCTATAGTTCAGTGTGCCATGCTTTACGGCTTAGAACCGGGTCTTCAACGACGCGTTTTGAACGTCATGGAGCATATGAGATGTTCCAAGAGTTGAAGTTAATATTTCAAGCAAATGCCCGGATTGAGAGATATGAAGTCTCCAATAAGTTCTATAGCTGCAAGATGGAGGAGAATAGTTCACAAGTGAGCACATACTCAAAATGTCCGGGTATAATAATCACTTAATTCAGCCGGAGTTAATCTTCCGGATGATAGTGTCATTGATGTAATTCTCCAATCATCGCCACCAAGCTACAAGAGCTTCGTGATGAACTATAATATGCAAGGGATGACTAAGACAATTCCTGAGCTCTTCGCAATGCTAAAAGCCGCGGAGGTAGAAATCAAGAAAGAGCATCAAGTGTTGATGGTCAATAAGACCACTAGTTTCAAAGGGCAAAGGGAAGAAGAAGGGAAACTTCAAAAAGAACAAAGAAGAAAGTTGCTGCTCAAGAGAAGAAACCCAAGTCCGGACCTAAGCCTGAAATCGAGTGTTTTACCGCAAGCGACCGACATTGAAGCGGAACTGCCCCAAGTATTTGGCGGATAAGAAGGATGGCAAGGTGAACAAAGGTATATGTGATATACATGTTATTGATGTGTACCTTACTAGAGCTCGTAGTAGCACTGGTATTTGATAATCGGTTCTGTTGCTAATATTTGCAACTCAAACAGGGACTACGGAATAGACGAGCAATCGCAAAGGACGAGGTGACGATGCGCGTGGGAAACGGTTCCAAAGTCAATGTGATCGCGGTCGGCACGCTACCTCTACATCTACCTTCGGGATTAGTTTTAGACCTAAATAATTGTTATTTGGTGCCAGCGTTGAGCATGAACATTATATCTGGATCTTGTTTGATGCGAGACGGTTATTCATTTAAATCAGAGAATAATGGTTGTTCTATTTATATGAGTAATATCTTTTATGGTCATGCACCTTTGAAGAATGGTCTATTCTTGTTAAATCTCGATAGTAGTGACACACATATTCATAATGTCGAAGCCAAAAGATGCAGAGTTGATAATGATAGTGCAACTTATTTGTGGCACTGCCGTTTAGGTCATATCGGTGTAAAACGCTTGAAGAAACTCCATACGATGGACTTTTGGAAGCACTTGATTATGAATCACTTGGTACTTGCGAACCGTGCCTCATGGGCAAGATGACTAAAACACCGCTTCTCCGGTTGTATGGAGAGAGCATCGATTTATTGGAAATCATACATACAGATGTATGTGGTCCGATGAATGTTGAAGCTCGTGGCGGATATCGTTATTTTCTCACCTTCACAGATGATTTAAGCAGATACGGGTATATCTACTTGATGAAACATAAATCTGAAACATTTGAAAAGTTCAAAGAATTTCAGAGTGAAGTAGAAAATCATCGTAACAAGAAAATAAAGTTTCTACGATCTGATCGTGGAGGAGAATATTTGAGTTACGAAGTTTCGTCTACATTTGAAGCAATGCGGAATAGTTTCAAGACGCCACCGGGAACACCACAGCGTAATGGTGTGTCCGAACGTCAGAATCGTACTTTACTAGATATGGTGCGATCTATGATGTCTATTTCCGATTTACCGCTATCATTTTGGGGTTATGCTTTAGAGACGGCCGCATTCACGTTAAATAGGACACCGTCAAAATCCGTTGAGACAACACCTTATGAACTATGGTTTAGCAAGAAACCAAAGTTGTCGCTTCGAAAGTTTGGGGTTGCGATGCTTATGTGAAAAAACTTCAACCTGATAAGCTTGAACCCAAATCGGAAAATGTGTCTTCATAGGATACCCAAAGGAGACAATTGGGTATACCTTCTATCACAGATCCGAAGGCAAGACATTCGTTGTTAAGAATGGATCCTTTCTAGAGAAGGAGTTTCTCTCGAAAGAAGTGAGTGGGAGGAAAGTGGAACTTGATGAGATAATAGTACCAGCTCCCTTATTGGAAAGTAGTTCATCACGTAAATCGGTTTCGTGACACCTACACCAGCTTAGCGAGGAAGATAACGATAATGATCATGAAACTTCAGATCAAGTTGTCACCGAACTTCAGAGATCAACCAGAATAAAATCCGCACTGCAGTGGTACGGTAATCCTATTCTGGAAGTCATGATACTAGATCATGGTGAACCTACGAACTATGAAGAAGCGATGGTGAGCCCAGATTCCACAAAATGTCTTGAAGCCATGAAATCTGAGATGGGATCCATGTATGAGAACAAAGTATGGACTTTGGTTGACTTGCCCGATGATCGGCAAGCCATTGAAAATAAATGGATCTTTAAGAAGAAGACTGACGCTGATGGTAATATAACTATCTATAAAGCTCGACTTGTTGCGTAAAGGTTTTCGACAAGTTCAAGGGGTTGACTACGATGAGACTTTCTCACCCGTAGCGATGCTTAAGTCTGTCCGAATCATGTTAGCAATTGCCGCATTTTATGATTATGAAATTTGGCAAATGGATGTAAAAACTGCATTCTTGAATGGATTTCTATAAGAAGAGTTGTATATGATGCAACCAGAAGGTTTTGTTGATCCAAAAGGCGCTAACAAAGTGTGCAAGCTCCAGCGATCAATTTATGGTCTGGTGCAAGCCTCTCGGAGTTGGAATAAACTCTTTGATAGTGTGATCAAAGCATATGGTTTTATACAGACTTTTGGAGAAGCCTGTATTTACAAGAAAGTGAGTGGGAGCTCTGTAGCATTTCTAATATTATATGTGGACGACATATTGTTGATTGGAAATGATATAGAATTTCTGGATAGCATAAAAGGATACTTGAATAAAAGTTTTTCAATGAAAGACCTCGATTGAAGCTGCTTACATATTGGGCATCAAGATCTATAGAGATAGATCAAGACGCTTAATTGGACTTTCACAAAGCACATACCTTGATAAAGTTTTGAAAAAGTTCAAAATGGATCGTGCAAAGAAAGGACTTTTACACGTGTTACAAGGTATGAAATTGAGTCGACTCAATGCCCGACCACAAAGCAGAAGATAGAGAGAAAATGAAAATGTTCCCTATGCTTCAGCCATAGGCTCTATCATGTATGCAATGCTATGTACCGGACCGACGTATGCTTAGCAATAAGCTTAGCAGGAAGGTACCAAAGTAATCCAGAGTGGATCATCGACAGCGGTCAAGAACATCCAGAAATACCTGAAAAGGACTAAGGATATGTTTCTCGTATATGGAGGTGACAAAGAGCTAATCGTAAATGGTTACGTCGATGCAAGCTTTTACACAGATCCGGACGATTCTAAATCGCAAACCGGATACGTATTTTTATTAAAAGGTGGAGCTGTCAGTTGGTGCAGTTCTAAACAAAGCGTCGTGGCGGGATCTACATGTGAAGCGGAGTACATAGCTGCTTCAGAAGCAGCAAATGAAGGAGTCTGGATGAAAGAGTTCATTTCCGATCTAGGTGTCATACATAGTGCATCGGGACCAATGAAGATCTTCTGTGACAATACTGGTGCAATTGCCTTGGCAAAGGAATCCAGATTTCACAAGAGGACCAAGCACATCAAGAGACGCTTCAATTCCATTCGGGACCAAGTCCAAGTGGGAGACATAGAGATTTGCAAGATACATACGGATCTGAATGTTGCGCACCCATTGACCGAGCCTCTTCCACGAGCAAAACATGATCAGCACCAAGACTCCATGGGTGTTAGAATCATTACTTGTATAATCTAGATTATTGACTCTAGTGCAAGTGGGAGATCAAGGAAATATGCCCTAGAGGCAATAATAAAGTTATTATTTATTTCCTTATATCATGATAAATGTTTATTATTCATGCTAGAATTGTATTAACCGGAAACATAATACATGTGTGAATACATAGACAAACAGAGTGTCACTAGTATGCCTCTACTTTACTAGCTCGTTAAATCAAAGATGGTTATGTTTCCTAACCATAGACATGAGTTGTCATTTGATTAACGGGATCACATCATTAGGAGAATGATGTGATTGACTTGACCCATTCCGTTAGCTTAGCACTTGATCGCTTAGTATGTTGCTTATGCTTTCTTCATGACTTATACAAAGTTCCTACAACTATGAGATTATGCAACTCCTGCCACCAGAGGAACATTTTGTGTGCTACCAAACGTCACAACGTAACTGGGTGATTATAAAGGTGCTCTACAGATGTCTCCAAAAGTATATGTTGAGTTGGCATGAATCAAGATTAGGTTTTGTCACTCCGATTGTCGGAGAGGTATCTCTGGGCCATCTCTGGCACATCATTATAAGCCTTGCAAACAATGTGGCTAATGAGTTAGTTACGGAATGATGCATTACGGAACGAGTAAAGAGACTTGCCAGTAACGAGATTGAACTAGGTATTGGATACCGACGATCGAATCTCGGGCAAGTAACATACCGATGACAAAGGGAACAACGTATGTTGTTATGCGGTCCGACCGATAAAGATCTTCGTAGAAAATGTAGGAACCAATATGGGCATCCGTGTCCCGCTTATTGGTTATTGACCGGAGATGTATCTCGGTCATGTCTACATTGTTCTCGAACCGTAGGGTCCGCACGCTTAAGGTTTCAAGGACGGTTATATTATGAGTTTGTGTATTTTGATGTACCGAAGGAGTTCGAGTCCCGGATGTGATCACGGACATGACGAGGAGTCTCGAAATGATCGAGACATAAAGATTAATATATCGGACGGCTATATTTGGACACGGAAAGGTTCCTAAGTTTCCGGAGAAAGACGGAGTGCCGGATGGGTTACCGGAACCCCCGGGAAGTAATGGGCCTTATTGGGCCAAGAGGGAGAGAGAGGGCTGCGCCAGAGGTGGCGCCCCCATGGGGAGTCCGACTGACAAGGAGGCGCGGCCCCCTTTCCCTCTCCTCCCTCTCTTTCCTTCCCCCTTCCTCCTTCCTAGTTGGAGTAGGAAAGGGGAGTCCTACTCCCACTAGGAGGAGGACTCCCCCCTCCCTTGGCGCACCTCCTAGGGCCGGCCGGCCCTCCCCCTTGCTCCTTTATATACGGGGGCAGGGGGGCACCCTAGGACACACAAGTTGATCCTTGAGATCGTTCCTTAGCCGTGTGCGGTGCCCCCCTCCACCATATTCCACCTCGGTCATATCAGAGCGGTGCTTAGGCGAAGCCTGCGCCGGTAGAACATCAAGATCGCTACCACGCCCGTCAGGCCGACGGAACTCTCTCTCCCGGAGCTTTGCTGGATCGGAGCCCAAGGAGCGCCACCGAGTCAGTCGTGTGCCAAGAACTCGGAGGTGCCGGAGTAACGGTGCTTGGATCGGTTGGATCGCGAGGAGAACGTCTGACTACTTCCTCTACGCCAGATTGCTTCCGCTTCGGTCTCACGAGGGTGCGTAGACAACACTCTCCCCTCTCGTTGTTACGCATCACCATGATCTTGCGTGTGCGTAGGAAAATTTTTGAAATTACTACGTTTCCCAACAGTGGCATCCGAGCCTAGGTTTTTATGGTTTGATGTTTTGCACGAGTAGAACACAAGTGAGTTGTGGGCGATACAAGTCATACTGCCTACCAAAGCATGTCATACTTTGGTTCAGCGGTATTGTGAGATGAAGCGGCCGGACCGACATTACGCCAGACGCTTACGCGAGACTGGTTTCACTGCTACGAGCACTCGTGCTTAAAGGTGGCTGGCGGTGTCTGTCTCTCTCACTTTAGTTGAACCGAGTGTGGCTACGCCCGGTCCTTGAGAAGGTTAAAACGGAGTCTATTTGACGAAGTATCGCTTGGTCTTGATGCGTAGGTGAGATTGGTTCTTGCTTAAGCCCGTAGCAGCCACGTAAAATTTGCAACAACAAAGTAGAGGACGCCTAACTTGTTTTTGCAGGGCATGTTGTGATGTGATATGGTCAAGACGTGATGCTATATTTTATTGTATGAGATGATCATGTTTTGTAACCAAAGTTATCGGCAATCGGCTGGAGCCATATGGTTGTCGCTTTATTGTATGAAATGCAACGCATACAGAATTGCTTTACTTTATCACTAAGCGGTAGCGATAGTCGAGAAGCAATAGATGGTGTAAACGACAACGATGCTACGATGGAGATCAAGGTGTCGCTACCGGTGACAATGGTGATCATGACAAGAAGGTCGGAGATGGAGATCACAAGCACAAGATGATGATGGCCATATCATATCACTTATATTGATTGCATGTGATGTTTATCCTTTATGCATCTTATTTTGCTTTGATTGACGGTAGCATTTTAAGATGATCTCTCACTAAAATTATCAAGAAGTGTTCTCCTGAGTATGCACCGTTGCTAAAAGTTCAGAGTACCCGGACACCACGTGATGATCGGGTGTGATAAGTTCTACGTCCATCTACAACGGGTGCAAGCCAGTTTGCACACGCAGAATACTCATGTTAAACTTGACGAGCCTAGCATATGCAGATATGGCCTCGGAACACGGAGACCGAAAGGTCGAGCGTGAATCATATAGTAGATATGATCAACATAGTGATGTTCACCATTGAAAACGACTCCATCTCACGTGATGATCGGTTATGGTTTAGTTGATTTGGATCACGTAATCACTTAGATGACTAGAGAGATATCTGTCTAAGTGGGAGTTATTTAATATGATTAATTAAAACTTAAATTTATCATGAACTTAGTACCGATAGTATTTTGCTTGTCTATGTTTCTTTGTAGATAGATGGCTCGTCTTTGTTGTTCCGTTGAATTTTAATGCGTTCCTTGAGAAAGCAAAGTTGAAAGATGATGGTAGCAATTACACGGACTGGGTCCGTAACTTGAGGATTATCCTCATTGCTGCAGAAGAATTACGTCCCCGAAGCACCGCTGGGTGCCAGCCTGCTGCAGAGCAACGCCGAAGTTGTGAACATCTGGCGAGCAAAGTGATGACTACTCTATAGTTCAAGGTGCCATGCTTTTACGGCTTAGAACCGGGTCTTCAACGACGTTTTGAACGTCATGGAGCATATGAGATGTTCCAAGAGTTGAAGTTAATATTTCAAGCAAATGCCCGGATTGAGAGATATGAAGTCTCCAATAAGTTCTATAGCTGCAAGATGGAGGAGAATAGTTCACGGTGAGCACATACTCAAAATGTCCGGGTATAATAATCACTTAATTCAGCTGGGAGTTAATCTTCCTGGATGATAGTGTCATTGATGCATTCTCCAATCACTGCCACCAAGCTACAAGAGCTTCGTGATGAACTATAATATGCAAGGGATGACTAAGACAATTCTGAGCTCTTCGCAATGCTAAAAGTCATGGAGGTAGAAATCAAGAAAGAGCATCAAGTGTTGATGGTCAATAAGACCACTAGTTTCAAAGGGCAAAGGGAAGAAGAAGGAAACTTCAAAAGAACAGCAAGAAAGTTGTCTGCTCAAGAGAAGAAACCCAAGTCCGGACCTAAGCCCTAAATCGAGTGTTTTTACCGCAAGGCATCGACATTGGAAGCGGAACTGCCCCAAGTATTTGGCGGATAAGAAGGATGGCAAGGTGAACAAAGGTATATGTGATATTCATGTTATTGATGTGTACCTTACTAGAGCTCGTAGTAGCACTGGTATTTGATCTTTGGTTACATTGCTAATATTTGCAACTCAAACAGGACTACGGAATAGACGAGCACCGCAAAGGACGAGGTGACGATGCGCGTGGGAAACGGTTCCAAAGTCAATGTGATCGCGGTCGGCACGCTACCTCTACATCTACCTTCGGGATTAGTTTTAGACCTAAATAATTGTTATTTGGTGCCAGCGTTGAGCATGAACATTATATCTGGATCTTGTTTGATGCGAGACGGTTATTCATTTAAATCGAGAGAATAATGGTTGTTCTATTTATATGAGTAATATCTTTTATGGTCATGCACCTTTGAAGAATGGTCTATTCTTGTTAAATCTCGATAGTAGTGACACACATATTCATAATGTCGAAGCCAAAAGATGCAGAGTTGATAATGATAGTGCAACTTATTTGTGGCACCGCCGTTTAGGTCATATCGGTGTAAACGCATGAAGAAACTCCATACAGATGGACTTTTGGAATCACTTGATTATGAATCACTTGGTACTTATGAACCGTGCCTCATGGGCAAGATGACTAAAACACCGCTTCTCCGGTTGTATGGAGAGAGCATCAGATTTATTGGAAATCATACATACGGATGTATGTGGTCCGATGAATGTTGAAGCTCGTGGCGGATATCGTTATTTTCTCACCTTCACAGATGATTTAAGCGAGATACGGGTATATCTACTTGATGAAACATAAATCTGAAACATTTGAAAAGTTCAAAGAATTTCAGAGTGAAGTAGAAAATCATCGTAACAAGAAAATAAAGTTTCTACGATCTGATCGTGGAGGAGAATATTTGAGTTACGAAGTTTCGTCTACATTTGAAGCAATGCGGAATAGTTTCGCAACTCACGCCACCGGGAACACCACAACAAAATGGTGTGTCCGAACGTCGTAATCATACTTTACTAGATATGGTGCGATCTATGATGTCTATTTCCGATTTACCGCTATCATTTTGGGGTTATGCTTTAGAGACGGCCGCATTCACGTTAAATAGGACACCGTCAAAATCCGTTGAGACAACACCTTATGAACTATGGTTTAGCAAGAAACCAAAGTTGTCGTTTCCGAAAGTTTGGGGTTGCGATGCTTATGTGAAAAAACTTCAACCCGATAAGCTTGAACCCAAATCGAAAAATGTGTCTTCATAGGATACCCAAAGGAGACAATTGGGTATACCTTCTATCACAGATCCGAAGGCAAGACATTCGTTGCTAAGAATGGATCCTTTCTAGAGAAGGAGTTTCTCTCGAAAGAAGTGAGTGGGAGGAAAGTGGAACTTGATGAGATAATAGTACCAGCTCCCTTATTGGAAAGTAGTACATCACGTAAATCGGTTTCGTGACACCTACACCAGCTTAGCGAGGAAGATAATGATAATGATCATGAAACTTCAGATCAAGTTGTCACCGAACTTCAGAGATCAACCAGAATAAAATCCGCACTGCAGTGGTACGGTAATCCTATTCGGAAGTCATGATACTAGATCATGGTGAACCTACGAACTATGAAGAAGCGATGGTGAGCCCAGATTCCACAAAATGTCTTGAAGCCATGAAATCGAGATGGGATCCATGTATGAGAACAAAGTATGGACTTTGGTTGACTTGCCCGATGATCGGCAAGCCATTGAAAATAAATGGATCTTTAAGAAGAAGACCGACGCGATGGTAATATAACTATCTATAAAGCTCGACTTGTTGCGAAAGGTTTTCGACAAGTTCAAGGGGTTGACTACGATGAGACTTTCTCACCCAGAAGCGATGCTTAAGTCCGTCCGAATCATGTTAGCAATTGCCGCATTTTATGATTATGAAATTTGGCAAATGGATGTAAAACTGCATTCTTGAATGGATTTCTATAAGAAGAGTTGTATATGATGCAACCAGAAGGTTTTGTTGATCCAAAAGGCGCTAACAAAGTGTGCAAGCTCCAATGATCAATTTATGGTCTCGCAAGCCTCTCGAGTTGGAATAAACGCTTTGATAGTGTGATCAAAGCAAATGGTTTTATCTGCACTTTTGGAGAAGCCTCGTATTTACAAGAAAGTGAGTGGGAGCTCAGTAGCATTTCTAATATTATATCTGGACGACATATTGTTGATTGGAAATGATATAGAATTTCTGGATAGCATAAAAGGATACTTGAATAAAAGTTTTTCAATGAAAGACCTCGGTGAAGCTGCTTACATATTGGGCATCAAGATCTATAGAGATAGATCAAGACGCTTAATTGGACTTTCACAAAGCACATACCTTGATAAAGTTTTGAAAAGTTCAAAATGGATCGTGCAAAGAAAGGACTTTTACCTGTGTTACAAGGTATGAAATTGAGTCGACTCAATGCCCGACCACAAAGCAGAAGATAGAGAGAAAATGAAAAATGTTCCTATGCTTCAGCCATAGGCTCTATCATGTATGCAATGCTATGTACCAGACCGACGTATGCTTAGCAATAAGCTTAGCAGAAGGTACCAAAGTAATCCAGAGTGGATCATCGACAATGATCAAGAACATCCCGAAATACGAAAAGGACTAAGGATATGTTTCTCGTATATGGAGGTGACAAAGAGCTAATCGTAAATGGTTACGCCGATGCAAGCTTTGACACTGATCCGGACGATTCTAAATCGCAAACCGGATACGTATTTTTATTAAACGGTGGAGCTGTCGGTTGGTGCGTTCTAAACAAAGCGTCGTGGCGGGATCTACATGTGAAGCGGAGTATATAGCTGCTTGAAGCAAAGAAATGAAGGAGTCTGGATGAAAGAGTTCATTTCCGATCTAGGTGTCATACATAGTGCATCGGGACCAATGAAGATCTTCTGTGACAATACTGGTGCAATTGCCTTGGCAAAGGAATCCAGATTTCACAAGAGGACCAAGCACATCAAGAGACGATTCAATTCCATTCGGGACCAAGTCCAAGTGGTTGACATAGAGATTTGCAAGATACATACGGATCTGAATGTTGCAGACCCATTGACTGAGCCTCTTCCACGAGCAAAACATGATCAGCACCAAGACTCCATGGGTGTTAGAATCATTACTGTATAATCTAGATTATTGACTCTAGTGCAAGTGGGAGGCAAGGAAATATGCCCTAGAGGCAATAATAAAGTTATTATTTATTTCCTTATATCATGATAAATGTTTATTATTCATGCTAGAATTGTATTAACCGGAAACATAATACATGTGTGAATACATAGACAAACAGAGTGTCACTAGTATGCCTCTACTTTACTAGCTCGTTAAATCAAAGATGGTTATGTTTCCTAACCATAGACATGAGTTGTCATTTGATTAACGGGATCACATCATTAGGAGAATGATGTGATTGACTTGACCCATTCCGTTAGCTTAGCACTTGATCGCTTAGTATGTTGCTTATGCTTTCTTCATGACTTATACAAAGTTCCTACAACTATGAGATTATGCAACTCCCGTTTACGGAGGAACATTTTGTGTGCTACCAAACGTCACAACGTGAATCGGGTGATTATAAAGGTGCTCTCTGATGTCTCCAAAAGTATATGTTGAGTTGGCATGAATCAAGATTAGGTTTTGTCACTCCGATTGTCGGAGAGGTATCTCTGGGCCATCTCGGTAATGCACATCATTATAAGCCTTGCAAATAATGTGGCTAATGAGTTAGTTACGGAATGATGCATTACGGAACGAGTAAAGAGACTTGCCAGTAACGAGATTGAACTAGGTATTGGATACCGACGATCGAATCTCGGCAAGTAACATACCGATGACAAAGGGAACAACGATGTTGTTATGCGGTCCGACCGATAAAGATCTTCAGTGAAAATGTAGGAACCAATATGGGCATCCGTGTCCCGCTATTGGTTATTGACCGGAGATGTATCTCGGTCATGTCTACATTGTTCTCGAACCGTAGGGTCCGCACGCTTAAGGTTTCGATGACGGTTATATTATGAGTTTGTGTATTTTGATGTACCAAGGAGTTCGGAGTCCCGGATGTGATCACGGACATGAAGAGGAGTCTCGAAATGATCGAGACATAAAGATTAATATATTGGACGGCTATATTCGGACACGGAAAGGTTCGGAAGTTTCCGGAGAAAGACGGCGCCGGATGGGTTACCGGAACCCCCGGGAAGTAATGGGCCTTATTGGGCCAAGAGGGAGAGAGAGGGCTGCGCCAGAGGTGGCGCGCCCCCCATGGGGAGTCCGACTGACAAGGAGGGGGCGCGGCCCCTTTCCTCTCCCTCTCCTCTTTCCTTCCCCTTCCTCCTTCCTAGTTGGACTAGGAAAGGGAGTCCTACTCCCACTAGGAGGAGGACTCCCCCTCCTGGCGCACCTCCTAGGGCCGGCTGGCCCTCCCCTTGCTCCTTTATATACAGGCGGGGGGCACCCTAGGACACACAAGTTGATCCTTGAGATCGTTCCTTAGCCGTGTGCGGTGCCCCTCCACCATATTCCACCTCGGTCATATCGTGGCGGTGCTTAGGCGAAGCCTGCGTCGGTAGAACATCAAGATCGCCACCACGCCGTCGTCTTGACGGAGCTCTCTCTCCGGAGCTTTGCCGGATCGGAGCCCGAGGAGCGCCACCGAGCTGTCGTGTGACAAGAACTCGGAGGTGCCGGAGTAACGGTGCTTGGATCGGTTGGATCGCGAGGAGAACGTACGACTACTTCCTCTACGTTGTGATTGCTTCCGCTTCGGTCTACGAGGGTACGTAGACAACACTCTCCCCTCTTGTTGTTACACATCACCATGATCTTGCGTGTGCGTAGGAAATTTTTTGAAATTACTACGTTTCCCAACACCATGGCGGATTTGCCGCATTGGTTCTAGACCCAATCATTGACGGATTTCACCTCACTAGAGTCCTAATGGACGGTGGCAGCAGCCTGAACCTGCTTTATCAGGATACAGTGAGCAAAATGGGCATAGACCCATCAAGGATTAAACCCACAAAGACGACCTTTAAAGGCATCATACCAGGTGTAGATGCCAACCGTCTGTGCTCGATTACACTTGAAGTGGTCTTGATCCCGGATAACTTCCAAGCGAGTTAATCTTCGACATAGTCCCGCTCCGCCGGCTATCACGCCTTGCTTTCGGACGAACCGCATTGCAAAGTTCAATGCGGTGCCGCACATACGCATATCTCAAGCTCAAGATGCCAGTCCTCGAGGAGTCATTACGGTCAATGGAAACACCGAACGCTCTCTCCAGACGGAGGAGCATACAGCGGCCCTCGCGGCGGAAGTACAAAGCAGCCTCTTAAGGCAATTCTCGAGTCCGACTGTTAAACGTCCGGACACCATCAAGCGCGCCCAGAGTAACCTACAACAAGACCGCCTGGCACGTTCCGAGCACGCATAGCGATGCGGCCCAAATCCCAGCCCTCGCGAAATTGTGAAACCAGTACTACGCGTACATAATTACGCTCTGGAAATACCATGGGCATAGGGGAAGGGGCACGACCACGGCATGCCCAGAATGCGGCTCCACACCAGGGGCTCCCGATTGTGTCATTCTTTTCTTATTTCTTTTTACTTTCAGGACTACGTTCTCACGAAGCCCTGTCCAGCATTAGAATCGCCGAACACACGATGCAACAGCCAAGGGAAGCAGAAAGCTACGTCGAGTGTCCAGGTGGTCTCTATTACGAGCAATATATCTGTTTTACACACCATCCCGCGGCTTACCCCTTTTGGGGGACATGTTAAAAAGTCCCATCCCTTACTTATCGCACTATTTGTATCGTTCTGCTCTTACTGCAGCCCTTTTGAATAAGCAATATATAGCTTCTGCCTATTATTGAATTCCCTTTTTTCTATATATATATGTTCATTTATGACATTGTGCAACCGTACACTTTGGTACAGGCAATACACCGAGGGCTTAAGTACCCCACAATATGGTGTGATAAGTCCTAACACTTTCACAAGTGCGGCACCCGAACTTATAGCATTATATGCATCGGCTCAATCATGTCTTGGGTCAATAGTTGGGTTTGCGGCTCCCATGTTTTGGTACCTTATCTTCCGTTATATCGGCTAAGGTAGCGCCGGGAGAACCAACTGCGATTGTGCCTCGGTGGGCTGGGTTAAGCACCTCAGTGGAGAAAGCTAAAACTGACCGTCATGATAAGGCGAGAGCCGGTCGCGGTTCGAGAGGTTTTCGAGTCCCTAAAGACTTATGCCACTTAGAGCGAGGAGTCGGCATTGTTCGGCCTAGGCGTGGATAGCGCCCCGAACTCGGTCTTCCGAATACTAGGGGCTTCACCGAAATTTAAAATTATAGAATTCTATGGCTAAGTGAGAGTGTTCAAGCATTATAGTCCGGTTGCCTTGTTCGTTGCGTTGAGCGCCTCCTCAAGGACCCAAGAATGGGAACAAGAGCGCTCAAGTTCATCCCGAACACCCCAAAGACTCGTGGCATGGGGGCACGAAGGTAATATTTTAAATTCAAAAGTGTTGCTTAGCGATATGAACAAGTTTTCAAACAGACAGATAACAAATGCGAGTCTACTCAAAATTATATCTTTGGAGCATTCATCCACTATAAAGCGGGCACCCTTCAGGACGCCCTCATAATACATTTCAGGCTTGCGATGCTCCTTCTTCGGTGGTGGTCCGTCCGTCACAAGCTTCTCAGCATCCATCTTGCCCCAGTGCACCTTAGCAAGGGCAAGGGCCCTACATGCACCTTCGATGCAGACAGAGCGCTTGATGACTTCAACCCATGGACAAAGGCCCACCACCTCACCACCGGCAAGTAGCTCCTGTGCATGGCTTCCTTAGGCCACAAATTAACTATGAGGCCCTTCATGGCCTGCTCACCACCTTATGGAGCTCGACCACCGCTTCACCGGTAGCTTAAAGGCACTGGGTGTCCGCCTCAAAGATATCGAGACCGTAACACCTTCTCCGTCGAGCTTCCCTCTTGGCTCGGTAGAATCGGTGACATCGGACACCTTCTTGAGGCGGTCTGCGAATGCTCTGGAGAGCTCCGATTCGGGTAAGTAATGTGATAATTCACTTTCACATGCTTGCTTTGCATATAGAATGCCTTACCGCCGATATCTTCTTCATTGCCTCAATCTCTGGAGGGCTTTTTGGGCTTCGGCCTTAGCGGCTTTAGGCGCTCTCAAGGGCCGAGGCGAGCTCGGACTCTCGCGTCTTTGAGTCACGCCCAAACTCTCGTGTTTTTCCACGAGCACGGAGCTCTTGCCGCACCTCCGCTACCCGCGCCTCCGCTTTCTCTCGCTCGGTGCATTCCGCGCGCATTATGCGTTCGCCTTGACACCGCTTCCTTCAGGGTCGCCACCTCGTTCGTGGCCCCTGCAATATTCACGTTATTCCTGTCATTTTTTGCAACCACATCTTTTAAATACTCCCATAAGGTATTACTTACCTTCCTTTTCCTCAAGCTGCTTTTTGGCAAGACCGAGCTCGCTCTCGGACCGCTCGAGGCTCTGCTTTAATGCATCAACCTCCGCAGTCGGTGCGGCAGAGGTCAGCAGCGCAGCCTGCATTCCCATATTGACATACTTATGTTAGACTCCTGCGTATATCTTTTTAGATCCTTAGTTCGGCTTTTCTTTCCGAACACCAAACCGAAAGCATCGAGGGCTAATGTCTATGCGGTAATATTTTATATATCTTAAATACATACCTCAAAGCTTTGTTAGAAGGTCGGCACGAAGCTTCAGTCAGCCCGCTCTTGGCGGACTGAACTTTCTGGATCACCACACTCATAATAGTGCGGTGCTCCTCGTCGATGGAAGCACCGTTAAGCGCCTCCATCAAATCATCCGGTGCCTCCGGTTGGACCGAGGTCACCGGCGTCATGATCTTCCTTCTTACGAAGGGGTCGTCACCGCCAGACTAACCACTTGAAGGTTCGATGCGACGGAGTCCAAAGACAGGCGGACTTAAAGCGCTTTGGGGTTTTATCCCCTTTGAGCCCGGGTTCCGGGAGGTCACCTTGCGGCGCCTCCAGGGCCACCTCCTCTTGGTTGGGCCCCTTTTGGGACTCCACCCCGGCGTCATCCGCGGCGGGAGGAGACGAGGCGGTCAGAAGTGAGGTGCTATTCACCTCCGACGAATCCAGGGAGCCGCTCGACGAATCGTCGAGCCCGTCCTTGGGCGGGCTGTGCGGTTATACTCGGCATTAGAAGATGTCGTGCGACAAATGGAACGCCATGAGTTATTCTGGTGTCCGGACACTTAAGATTTCACCAGGGGCTTGGTCCTTGGTGCCTACCCCTCTTCGCCGTCGTCGGCATTGGCGGTGTAGTCCGGAGGGAGGGTCCTTCCTTCTTGGACCCTCGGCCTCCCGATTAGGCGGCCTTCCTTTTCTTCTCTCCCGCTACCGGGAGAGGCCTCTTTTCCTCCTCCTCGTCTTCAAGGGAGGAGTCCGCCGAGTCATCGGACGATGAGTCCGACAAAGATCTGGCCACGGGGACTCCTTCGAAGTTCCCGTGGCCTTTTTCTTGGCCTTCTTCTCCCAAGACCACGTGAGGTGCCGGAACCAAGAACCCCTGGCTAATCCAAGGCGTCCACTGGTCTTCTGGCAAGGAGCCGGACAAGTTAACTCCGTCTCGGACGTCTTCACCGATCTGTCGAAAAGGTAAGGGAGTTTTAGATCCCGCATATAGTCAAACTATGAAAAAATAGTCCAGTAAAGGGTAAAGAGCTTACCTCGGCTTGATGTCATGAAATGAATCCGCGATCTTCGGTAGCGGATGCGGAGCCTCGGCGCCTGAACAAAGACCTTCCGGGCATCTTCGCACGTAGTGTCAAGAGCCGCTCAAGGTTCGGTGTTGTGCCGGATCAAACTCCCACAAGTTGAAGGCCCGTTCTTTGGCATGGGAGGATCCGGCGGATGAGCAAAACCTGGACTACGTTGACAAGCTTGAGCTTCTTGTCCACCAGGTTCCGGACGCAGATTTGGAGTCCGGTTAGCTCTTCCGAATTACCCCACGTCAGGCCCATCTCTTTCCATGAGGTGAGTCGTGTTGGGAAGCCAGATCGGAATTCGGGGGCCGCCGCCCATTGAGAGTCGCGCGGCTCGGTGATGTAGAACCACCCCGATTGTCACCCCTTTATAGTCTCCACGAAGGAGCCCTCGAGCCATAGTACGTTGGCCATCTTGCCCACCATGGCACCTCCACACTCCGCTTGGCGGCCGCCCACTACCTTCGGCTTGAGATTGAAGGTCTTCAGCCATAAGCCGAAGTGGGGATGGATGCAGAGGAAGGTTTCGCATTACCCACGATGAACGCCGAGATGTTAAGGATGAAATTGGGCCGATCGTGGAAATCTAGGTCGTAGTAGAACATGAGCCCCGGACAAATGGGTGAAGTGGAAACCCTAGTCCATGGAGGAAGTGGGGAGGAACACCACCCTCTCATGGGGCCTGAGGGTGGGGATGAGCCGCCTTGTTGGGGAGCCTATGCGCGATGTCGTCGGACAAGTATCCGCCTTCCATGACTTTTGACGTGCCCTCCGTGACGGAGGAGGCCATCTACTGCCTCCCGCCGGACATAGTTGGAGAAGGTTGAGGTGGGATGTGCGGACTTGGCGGCCGGAGCTCGAGTGCACGAAATAGATAAGCAAAGGAGGAAGAAGGCGTGTGTGGAAAGGTGGATCCTTATCCCTTATATGGACAGACAAAGCTATGCGTCCCCACCTACCGATAAAACTCGCTTATCTCCCAAGTCAGAATCAATGGCGCGGTTGGGTTACCCACGCCGTATTGATGAGAATCCGGAATAAGGGGACACGATCTCTGCTGACAAGACGTGCCAAGGAAACCGCCTCGCTAAACGCTACCGAGGTGGGTCGCTGAAAACGATTCGAATAAAGGCTTGGTTGTGGTGTGATGTCACCGCAGTATCACGCCGCCAGATTGAACTTGTGTAAATATTATTCTCTACTATGGTATGTGAAACTTATTTTTGCGAGCCGACACTATCCTTGTGTTCAATATCTTCTATGAAGTATTCGTGAGGAGGACCCGCCTTGCAATGTCAAGACAATATACGCGCCAGACTCATCGTCATTGAAGCCCGTTCAGGGCTACCGAGGAGTCCTGGATTAGGGGGTGTCCGGATAGCCGGACTATAGCCTTTGGCCGGACTCCTGGACTATGAAGATACAAGATTGAAGACTTCGTCCCATGTCCGGAGGAAACTTTCCTTGACGTGGAAGGCAAGCTTGGCGATACGGATATGTAGATCTCCTACCATCGTAACCGACTCTGTGTAACCCCAACCCTATTCGGTGCCTATATAAACCGGAGGGTTTTAGTCCGTATGACGAACAACAATCATACCATAGGCTAGCTTCTAGGGTTTAGCCTCTCTGATCTCGTGGTAGATCTACTCTCGTACTACCCATATCATCAATATTAATCAAGCAGGAGTAGGGTTTTACCTCCATCGAGAGGGCCCGAACCTGGGTAAAAACATCGTGTCCCTTGTCTCATGTTACCATCCGCCTAGACGCATAGTTCGGGACCCCCTACCCGAGATCCGCCGGTTTTGTCACCGACAACCCCCGCGATCGTCTTCCCTCGGTCGTCTTCCTCGATCCCACACGCTACAGGGAAATTCAAATTCAAATCCTCCATGGCACTAGGCATCCACGAAACCTCCATTCTTCCCCGAGCGTAGCTCTTGCACCTCGCCGCTCCAGCACCCACGAGCTCCTGCACCTCGCTGCAATGCCCCCATCTCCTTCTCGCTGCAGCGCCCCCATCTCCTCCTCCCGCAGGGCCCCAATCTTCTCGCCCAGGCCTCCAGCTCCTCCCGCAGCGCCCCCATCTCCTCGCCCAGGCCTCCAGCTCCTCCTCGCCCAGGCCCCCATCTCCTCTCCCAGGCCCCTAGCGCCTCCTCGTCAGCAGCCTCCTCGCCCAAGGCGACCAACACCTCCTCGCCCAGGCCACAGTGGCTCCGGCTGCTCGCCACGATCCAGCCTGTAGCAAAAAAACAAGAGAAATCAGCATACTCTGGAAGCAGAGAAGATTACAGGGAAATCAACAGAGAAGTACAGGCCCCAGAGAAGCTCCAGTAGAGAAATCAGCAGAAGATTACAGGGAAGAGGAGAAGATTTGGCTCCAGCAGCAACATCAATAGAGAAGCTGAGAGAATTGACAGCAATTGTCAGCAAAGTCAACAAAGAACAAGATACTCCAGGAGTAGAATTGACAATGTTTTGGTTCCTGTGATAGAGGATTGGGTCACGTTGCTGCAGGAACATTACAAAGACAAGGTACTCCAGGAAATTTAATTGAATAATGCTTGGATTTTTGCATGAATTGTTTGCATGTATAGGAATTTGCATAATTTGCATATGGAGTTATGAAGTGAGAACAATATGCAAGTGAGCCAGCATAGACACCAATTTGCAATAGTAGGAATTTGCATGATTTGCATATGGAGTAAACTGTCAACAGCAACGAATTCGAAATGCCAAAGGAATTACTCTTGCAGTCAATACTCAACAAATGGCAGTAAATTTTTATTTTATGTTCTGAAACTTAAACAAACACTCAACATTTAAGTGGATATAAGTGACTTTAAGTTCTGAAACAGACAAACAACTCTGAAATTCAAAATGCCAACATCAGGGAGTATGATTTTTAGAAATCTACTCAAATTCATCAAACAATCAATACTCAGCAGGGAATTCAACAAACAATCAGCATGGAATTACAAACAGCAGGGAATTTGTTCATATGAAAGAAATACTCCATGCATGCTATCAAATGAGTGACAAGCTATATTTTCCGTGCTCCTAGGAGTAAAGTAAAGGTAACATGATTACCTGTAGCTCCAACTCCAAAATTAACTTTGTTAATGTCAATTCTACAGATGAGAAAATGGTTCTCCCAGATCTGAACTGCACTCCACCTGGACAAGAAGAAGAAGATGATGATGTTAATATGCAAGATGAAGATATGAATATGCAAGATGAAGAAGAAGAAGAGCAATTACAAGTAGAAGCAGAAGGTATACTTCATGTTATTTTACAAGCATTTTGTTGAATTTAAATGCACTGAGCATTTGCTGAATTTACATGCACCTAGGAGTAGTTAAGTGCATTTTTTTGAATTTATATTCACCTAAGTGCATTTTCTTGTTACATTGCTATTGTAGGTGTTGAGCAACCAAAGAGGCAAAGAAAATCACTAACAGATGAGAAGAGGTATGCCGCTTACATGGCTATGCAAGCCCTAAGTATGAAAAGAGGTGGGGACTTGAATGGGAAGAATAAGCAGTATGTGGTTGCATTGTTTGAAGTACACATCCAACTTATTCGGTCAATTTGGAGGACAAATGAAGAAACAAATTGCTCTTGGTCGAGGTGGACATGCCAAACAAGAAAAAAGAAATTGTGGCGTAGCAAATGATTGATGGCTTTCTATCACAAATCCCAACAGTTCCTTTGAGCAGAAGGTCGACCATAAGATCACTTCTTTGCTTTGACCGGGTGTCGGACCACACACTACGGGAACTTCCAACTTAAAAAGATAAAGAGGCACTCCAACAGGGTGAAGCCTCCTTTGAAAGAGAAGAATAAGAGAGAAAGGGTTAAATTTTGCATGTCGATGCTCGACCAGACAACCCTAGGGAATCAAAGAATTAGCTTCAATACTATGCACAATATTGTATATTGATGAAAAGTGGTTCATGATGACCAAAAAGGACAGAAACTACTACCTATTGTCGGATGAAGAAGATGATGGGAATGTCACATTCTCAGGAAAGATTGGGGTTTGGCCTTTCGTCACAGAGGTTGCAGCACAAAGGAGGAGTGAAAATAGAGAACGAGGAGTGATAGAAATCAAGTCACTAATGGTGAACAGAGTAGTCATGAGACAATACATGATTGAGAAAGTTGTTCCTCAAGAATAAAAGATGTGTGGCTCTTGAAGATGTTGGACAAGCAGTCTTCGTCCAACAGACAACGCAAGAACACACATTCTACCTAATGACATCGAGTTCGCATGGCGATGCATTTGAGACGGGTATGGACATCAAACTAATGCAACAACCCCCAAATTCTCCCGACTTGAACGCTCTTGACCTTGGGTACTTGGATCCCTCGAGTCTCTAACGGATTGCAGGCGCCTACCACTATCCCGCATGCCTAATTCAAGGGGTCCAGAAGAATTCATTGACTATGAAGTTGGAAAACTGAACATAATCTTCCTAACCTTGCAAACATGTATGGTGGAAATAATGAATCATGCAGGAGGAAATGCTTACAAGATTCCGCATGTGAACAAAGCAAGACTTGAAAGGCTTGGAATTCTACCTCCTAGTGTTCATTTCCCCCGCGAAGTGTATTACAACGCCTTAGAAAATCTAGAACAAGATGAACACTTGTGATCAAAGACCATGATGCTTGTGAAGAGGCTAGTTGCTTGTGATCAGAGGCTTTTTGTGGAGAGGCTTGTTGCTTGTGATCAGAGGCTTTTTGTGGAGAGGCTAGTTGCTTGTGATCAGAGGCTTTTTGTGGAGAGGCTAGTTGCTTGTGTGGAGAAGCTTGTGATCCATATGTTTGTAGTCCTTGTGAAGGTGTAATCCATATTCCATATGTTATTACTCCATATATTTTTAATTGATGATGTGGAGAACTCCATTGTGAATTTCTCAAAGTTGATTCTGAATTTTTTTTGATTTCTCAAAATTGTTTCTGGATTTTGAGAGAGGAGAGGATAGAAAGGACATAAAAGGAGATGAGAGAAGAGAGAGGAGAGGAGTAGCAGTACATCATCTGAGTGTAGACGTGCATCATGGTCTCCGATGCATTTAAAAAAACTGCATTTTAAACATGTTTTAAAATTTCAAAACATACAAAAAATTTGGGCATCCACAAAAATCAATGCACTTCTCTTTTGGGTTTGCCTACGCAAAAAAGACAAACTTCAGTGCATGAGACTTTTTTCAGAATTTTTGGGCATCCATGGGTTCATCCATGCACTTCTCTACATGGTTTTGCCCATGGGTTCATCCATGCACTTCTCTACATCATCTACTCTAATTTTCCAGAGTACTACTACCAGTAGTACTATGCATTTCTACATCATCTTCCAAGTTACAGTGAACTTAACTGAATCCTACTCAGTGAATACTTAAACTGAAGCTTACTCCATGAACTTTTCAAGCAGTTACTGAACTTTACAAGCAGTAACTTGATTGAACTTTACAAGCAGTAACTGAATGAATTTAGATACATGCATGGCTGAAAGATGTTTAGTCTGTAGAGCTGAATGTTCTGAATATTGATCCATAACTGAATATAATACTGCACAGATGTGTAGTCTGTACCTTTTCTTGAGCATTTCAGCAGCTCGGGTTCAGGCCCAAGGCTTTCGACAGCAGCTCGAGCAGAGTGTTCCCCAGATTCCTCACCTGCTCCGCGTACTCAAACAGCAAATCAATGTGCCTGCATGTATGCATGATCTCAGCTTGGAGATTGACAAAATGACTTGCTGAAATTTGCAGAGGGCTCACTGGCAGGTCAGGTTGGGGGCTATGCAGTCGCGCAAGTTGGCCAGGGTGAACTGGTGCGAGTCCAAGTCGACGGCCTCGCCTTCTCGATGCCCTCGCCGCCGGGGCCTCGTGGAAGGCCCAAACCGCCGCCAGCGTCGCGGCCGTCGACTACGAAGTCATGACGTGGCCTATCACCTGGAAGAAGCTAGCAGCTCCGTGGCTGGCGCCATGGCCGCGGCCATCTTGGAGGCCTCGATACCGGAGTTGGTGGACGCCACCGCGACGGCACAGCTGAATCGCAACCAGCAGATCCAGCTGCCGGCAGAGCTCCTCCCGCGCGACCAGCAGGTCCAGCTCCTGGCTGATGTAGGCGACGCAGACTAGAGGGGCAGGCGACATGGAAGAGAGGGAGAGGCGACGGGGACAAGAGGGAGAGGCGACGCAGGCGAAAAATCAGATCTTGGACAGTGGCAGCAAGATGCGGGCGAGGAGAGACGCGATTGGGTGAGGGGAACGGGGATGCAGAGGCGAGGCGGAGGCGAGCGGCGGTGCAGGCGACGCGGCAGAGGCGAGCGGTGGTGCGGGTGACTCGGCGGAGGCGAGCGGCGGTGCGGGTGACATGGCGGAGGCGAGAGAGTAGGAGCGAGGGGATAATTGCGAGAGACTGTGTGTCAGCGGCTGTGAGGGTAAAAATGGAAAACTAAGGCCCCGTTTGGAATGTTGTTTTTCTGCCACTCCTGTAACATTTTACACCTGTATTATACTAGTCTCAAACCGAATACATGCCACAGGGTTGTACTCCCTCCATTCCCAAATAATTGTCTTTCTAGCCATCTCAAATGGACTACAACATACGGATGTATGTAGACATGTTTTAGAGTGTAGATTCACTCATTTTGCTCCGTATGTAGTCACTTGTTGAAATCTCTAGAAAGACAATTATTTAGGAACGGAGGGAGTATTTCCATTCCGCTTCCTACCTCCGCTTGGAATGTTGTTTTTCTGCCACCCCTGTAAGTTGGCTCCAGTTTCAATTCGGTTGTAAAATATACATGGCGCCCAAGTTGCAGCACTACATATATGTTCAAATATGCATGGCACCCAAATGTATAGCTTTTCAACAGCACAGACTTTCTAATACACATGTACAGAATTTTCAACAGCACAGACTGCACTTCCACACAAATTGCACAGGTATAAAATGAGCTAAATTTTTTATTTATATAACAGTACAACCACATCAAAAAAAGGATAATATTTTTGCAATCATCCATTTGAACATAGTTCCGATAACTCATAGTGCTCAAAGTCAGTAGTTAAAATTACAAATTTATCGAGGCATACTTGTCTCTGCCTCGTCTCGTCTGCATGCTACATAACCAAATTTATTGAGGCAATTGTTCAACCATTGTGCGCTTAGACATAAAGTATTTCAGGAAGATTATTGATTGCTTCATGGACTCGGGTAATCATAGAATCATGTGAAAGGACATCCTGAAAAGAAAAAAATTGAAAACATTAGCTATGTAAGAACACTTTGTGCTCTATGAAGGATACCAACCACGCATGTCAAGAACAACCATGTATCTCAAGATTAGCACAAAATCCTAAATTACCAAGGAGAGCCAGATGGTACAAGGTAGCCATAGCATGTCACTAAATTTAAAGAAACCATATTATTTTTCAAAAAACACCGATATGAAGAAACAACATGGCAGCAATAAACAACATCTTAAGTAAGAAAAGATGTTCTAGACAACAGCAGGTCTATATGATTTTGAATGCAAAAATGATAACTCCAAGAATTGCAAGTTCTCAACACAGGTCTATTGTGGATAATAACAAACATGTCCAGAATATTATGTTACTCCCTCCCACTAGCGGAGCCTCGTTGAGGCCAAAGGGACTCCAGGAGCAAGCAAGGTATGCTTCACCTAATGGAAATAAAAGGAGCACAAACAATACCTTTGATCAGAGCACCAAATTGATTGAAGGAATACCGCCAGATGAAAACCGAGCTGCAAAGGAATACTCGCTCAACTAAGCCTTACAAACTTATCTTTAGTGGGGAGAAGAAATGCAGAAAACCAAGATAATGGTACTTACAAGGAGGAGGCTGAGGACTAATCTTGTCGACTTCCTTCGTTAGCCACATACCCCGCAATCTTGAGTTGTAACCCAGGAAAATCTCACGATTTGCCGCATCCTTGAAAACATCAGAGGCAAAGATTTTGACCTTGTCGGGAACATCATCCATGTCATTCAAGACCTGCAAGCATTCTCAGAATTGAGGGTTGTTTTCCTTGCGTGACACTTTTTCCTTCTTGGAAGCTTGATCTTTCTTGAAATTCACATAAGCCATCATGGAATCTTCAAGCATTTGCATGTATGTGGCACCTTTTTGTTTCTTAGTTTTTCCCTTTGCACTTGATTCACTTATTTGTGGTTGATCGCCATCAAGATCTTCACCGCCTAATTCTTCCTCGTCATTGATGTTGTTCTCTTTCATCCACATCATCTAATGTAGGAGTATCATTGATGTCAATTATTGAAGAAGTCCTTACGTTGTCATCTCTTCCATGTCTTGTATTTTTCTTGCTAGTGCTTGCAACCATCTTATCCTTCGCTCCAAAGTTGCTACTGTTTTGTGCCAATCGGAGGCTTCCTTGATGTGAGGCAATGTCTTCCTTGCAATGTGTCCTTCATAGAGCACACCCAATGCCTCGCATAATGGAAAGCTCTTTCCTTCATACATTTTGAGCTTTGGGTCCTCCTACATAATTAATAGAAAGGTGTGAGCAGATCATGCATAGGCATGAAAAGTTCATGCACATATAAGGAAATCAAAAGTTAGAAGGAATAAAAACTTACTGCAATGATCTCTTCCCATTTTTCAAAGCGTGGTGTTGATCACACATGCAATATCATTCCATGATATTCCGTGAGCGGTTGACTATCAACTTGATATTTTTGTAGTGCTTTTTCAACTGAGCTTCCTTATCTTGAACTCCGATCCTTGGTAAACCTTGCCTCTGGATGTAAATTGTTCGGTCCTTGACAACTTGATTCCATCCTTCGGTAGTCCACCCATTTTGGCCACGGTAATGAGATAGATTGTACTGTAAGTACCTCCACGAGACCTTTCTCATACCTTGCTGTCCACTTAGCCCTATTTTGCCATATTGAACCTATGACAATGTAACTTTAGCAATAAATCAATACAAGAATCTGATCACATTAAGCAACATAAGAATATGAAAATCCAACATCACATTAAGAAATATAAGAATCTGAAAATGCAAAATCACATCAAGTAATATGAAATGAAACATTAACATTACTCAAATGTTGCTAATATATAGGATCGATCCTAATAACATAACTCAAATGTCATCCTTACATAACTCAAATGAAACATTAACATAACTCAAATGTCATCTTTATATCTCAAATTCCACATCATTACAATAAATTACTTGACAGAATAAAAACTTAAATTATTAGCTAGTAGATCTCCGTGACGATCTTTCACTTCGAATTTTCTGATAGTCCGCCCACATCCTGTTGGCAATTTCATCTCTCATAGAATTACCAAGGTCCCTTTGATTGCTTGAGGATGTAGGAACATGTCGAGGTTTGTCATCTCCATCAGGAAGAGTGACAAATAGAAGAGGGTCAATTTGCATTTTTTATGATCTAGCCATTGTTCATCACCTCTGTGACTCGGATTATATTGTGAAATACAATGCCGCCATAGGAATTTTGACTTGAGTGTCAATTGGGTAATGTGTGCCAACTTTTAAAATAGGAAATCGCATTTTCCATACACCAATTGTACGCTCTATATGGTTCCGTAGACGGGCATGCCTTAGATTGAATAGTTCTTTGGGGTTCTTTGGACGAGGGCCGCCTCTACCGAAATCTTTTAGATGGTAACGAACTCCACGGTACGGAGCTAGAAACTGTGGTGTGTTTGCGTAGCCTCCGTCAACCAAATAATACTTGCCCGGAGGTACATGGAAGCCCGATTGAATAGCATATTTCAATATTCCTAAGATCTCGAGGCGCACCCTCCCAACCAAATTGACACATAAACAAAGTTGAGATCGAAGTCGCAGGCGACCATCACATTTTGGGAGAGGGTTCCCTTTCTATTCCTGTATGGAGCAGCCTCGTCGGATGTAATGGTCATGGGAACATGAGTCCCATCTATTGCCCCTAGGCAGTTCTGCATTAAACAAGCTATCGTTACTATATGTGTTATACTAAGGGAGGATATAAATTCCTAAAGTACATAGCAAGGGATGGCGTGTACCTCAAAGAAAGGCCAAAACTGGGGATTTGTTGATATTTTCCAATGAGTATCTAGCGAACTATGCTTGATAAGGTCAAATGCCAATGATCTCATAGCGTTGAAGCATCCATTGATATGCCTATGCACCGCTTTCAGACTGTGCTGAAACCTATCGATCAACGTATTTATAACTCGCATTCCTGGATAGCATGTACATAAACATCCCTAGTTGCTCTTCAACACCGACTCCTTTTGAATTTTTTAGAAGATTTTTGGATCTAAGATGGTCACATAGAAGTTGGAAGATATGGGATTCCATCCTAAGAATATCAAGGCACCGTTGAGGGTGGCCATCCAATATTTCTCGGATATACTTAGCTCCCGTAAGAATGGATGTGTTCATCGAATCTTTTCCCTCCTAGAAGATATACAATATATTGTCGGGAAGACAAGAAACATCATCTCCTCCTCCTCCTCCTCCTCGTAATCAAGACATGACTCATATCAATCATCATGGTTACTCGTATCCATTATCTAGCGAGAAGAGATTAAAAAATAAATACCGCAACTCTCCTTCAAAGTAAACACAGTAGTATATGTAATCTATGTTATGACATTGGAATAAAAGGAGCACTAGCACATCAAGATAACGAGATTAGTGTAACATGAAAATATATTACCATACTTTTATTGATTGATGTAACAGTTGAGTATAGATGTATATAGACAAGCACATGCGCAAAACAATGAAGAATAAATCAGTGACACACACACAAGCTGGACTGAATGCTTTTGAGTTTATTAAGTACCTTCGATTACGAGCTTTAAATGTCAAAAGAGCTTCACGTAATCTTGAATCCTCCAAATCACTCTTAACAGTTCTGCATTGCACAAAGGCATGCAATGAGCCAATGATATCAAGAGTAATAATAGGTGCTGCAGTTATATAACTTATCAAACAGGCCCAACTTAGTTAGCATTCTATTTGCACAATCGACAAAGAAAACAGATGAACTATTCATAAACCCATGGAAGTTTATTGGACCCTGTTCATAAACAAATCATTGGACCCTTGTTCATCCGTTTGTTTATCAAGATTTCTAGGTTTACATCAATCGAACTTCGACAACAGCTAACAAACTGAATTCTTGTGAAACTTTGGCAGCTGTTAATCGGGCAGGAGGGTTCGGGCTAATCATGACCAAGTAGGACGGCCACGTCGCTAAGGAGTACTCCGCCGGTTGAACGGGAAGGGGCGGGAGGGATGGCGAGGAGGAGGAGGAGGAGGATGATACCTTGGTGGAGCAGAGGAGGATGAGCGATTCGCCGTCACGGTCAGTCACGGCTGCCGCCAACGTCGCCGCTGTCATGCGCGAGCGAAGTCGCCACCTTTATCGTGCCGTGAGCGAAGTCACCGTCACCGTCGCTGACGAGGAACGAAGTCGCCGTCGTCGCGCGCTTAACCCGTCGTGGCCACCGTCTTCTGCGCCTCACCACGTCGCCGTCACGAACGCCGTTGCTTGACCACCTCGTGGACACGGTCTGGCGCCTCCGTGGCGCAACTCGATCTAGGTCTCGGCGAGGCGAGGTGGGGAAAAACGACGGCCTCGGGTCTCAGACGGATACCGCCTGATACGAGTGTAAACGAGAAAACCAGTGTAAAACTTACAGCCCAAAAACGACATGCCAAGCACCAACGACAGGCCCATCCGTTTTTATTTTACAGGGGTATATTTTACAGGTGTATTGGGCCCTAAAACGAGGAACCAAGCGGGGCCTAAAAGAAAGCGTAGCTTTTCAAGAATTGTACTAGGATGCGAAAACATTCTTATATTTCGGGACGGAGTGAGTAGATGGTATTACTTATGTACACACATTTATAGGATTGTCAGGTGCACAAAGCATATCACTCCCCCATAATGGGATATTCCATTAATCTCTCACAAGAGCCAACTAAGAAATAAACAAGATGCAAAAAGGCTCAACACACAACACACACGTACATGATGTGCAAACCAACATACACATACTTGATTTCTCAAGATAAGCAAATTGGAAGCACAACATATACAAGCACATGCAAGATACAAAACCACAACATGCTAAGGGGCAAGTAACTTTCAATGTAAGCAATTTAAGCACGAATTACCGCAAGGAGGAACATTGGATATACGATAGAAAGATAATCCGAATGACTTGGCTTGAGACAATATGAATGATGAGGACCCCTTAAATCTTCATAATGTAGCCAAGTCTCCAATGACCTCCAACAACACCTATTGATCAAGTTTGAGCTAGTTGGTCCCCAACCAAGTTGGGTCCTAAGAGGTTAGTCACAATAGGATTGGCTACCCAAATGGTTCTTTGCTTCAAACCACTTTGAGTACCAACAAACTTGGCAAACACATTGCCAACCTTATCCTTTCCAAGAGAATAGACATCATCAATAATAATTGGGTTGGATAAGTTACCACTAGTGCATGAAGAAGTGAGGTGACCTTTCTCACGACATAGGTAGCAACGTCTACTCTTCACTTTCTTCTCACTTGATTTCTCAACTTGAGAAGCATTAGCTTGAGTCTTCTTGGGAAGAGGCCTTTCTTCAACTTGAGGTTGAGCATGAGAATGCACTTGTAGCCGCTTCCCTTGTTGCTTGTCACTAATGGCCTTCTTTTTCAATGGGCAAGATCTAACATGACGCCCTTCAATTTTGCACTTGAAGCAAATAATCTTGGCCGAATTCTTGACTTGTTTTTGGCCCTTCTTGTTGTTGCTCTTGGACTTCTTCTTCTTATTGGAGTTGAATCCAAGTCCACCTTTGTCATTGGGGGATTTTTGTACACTCAAGATATTGTTGAGTGTGGCATTCCCTTCATGACACTTTTCCAAATCTTTCTTCAAATAAGTGACTTGGGCCTTGAGCTCTTTGATTTCCTCTACATGGTTAGTCTCAACACAAGCACTAGAGGAAGTATAAGCTTCATCGTTAGAGCAACAAGGCAAGGAAAGCAATTCATCACAAGATGTACCAATGTTATGCATGGATGAATCATGAGGACTAGCACAAGGCAATATAGCATTTTGACTAAAAGTAGTGCTAGTATCCACATGAGGCTCACTAGATGTTACCTTAGCAAGCATGGCCTCATGAGCTAACTTTAGCACATTATGGGATACTAGAAGATCATCATGAGAGTTTGTGAGCTTTACATGATTTTCTTCCAACATCCCATAATTGCTAGATAGCAACTCAAATTGAGCCCTTAGCTCAACATTCTCCTTCAATATGGATGCTTCACAAAAGATAGAGTTAGTAGCACAAGCATCATCATTAACAACAAGAGGAGAAGACAACTTGGCAAGCTCTTTTGAATATGAAGCTTTAAGTTGAGCATGAGACTCAATGATTTTGATGAGCTCACTCTTAATGACCCTTGAGCCATTTTCGAGGTGCTCAAAGTCCTCAAGGAGTTTAGCATGCGCAACTTCAAGCTCCTCATTTTTAGTTTCAAAATCATTGGCCACCTCAAGAGCTCTATCACGAGATTCCCTGGTGGTTTGTTCAAGTTCAAGAGCTTGAGAGAGGTCAGCAATCTCATTAGCGTAATCACACTCATGACCTTCCATTTATATCAATGGTAACCTCATGCTCCTCAAGACGAGATTCCAACTCATCAATATATTTATTGCCCTCAATAGCAATAGACATGATTTCCATGAAGTTGGAACAAGCAATTTTATTCTTAAGAAGAGCTTTAAAAATCATTTCCCCCTTAATTGTTAAGGAGGCAACATCATCATTCTCTTCATCATAATCAACATCATCATCACTCTTGCCAATATCAATATCGTCACAAGATATATTGGGATTCAAAGTGGGAGATACCTTTGAAGCCTTGACCATAAGGCAAAGTGCAATAGATGATGATGTAGGATCCCTTGAAGCACCATCCAAGACCACATCTTGTTCCATGGAGTGTTGGGTTTCCTCTATATTGTTAGCACAACAACTCGAGGAAATACATGCATTTTTATCATGGCAACAAGATATAGCAAGCATATCATCATGAGATTTAGTCAAGCAATTTCTACATGATATGCAAGGACTATCAACACAAGCATGTGAAACATTTGGAGTGCTCGAAGTGCTAAAGTCCAAAGATGAAGCATTGCAATAAGAAAGTGATGAAGGATTATCAACAATAAGCCCACTATCATCATTGCAATGAATACCACTACTCACCATGTCATTACCTTGTGGCAAACCACATGTAGGTGAAGTAGAAGAAGTTGAGAATGCAACACGGCCGGAGGTGGAGGGAGAACAATCATCCTTACAAATCTTGGACACACCATATTTATCTTGAAGCTTTGTCCACAACTCATGAGCATCCCAGAACGACATGAGTTGAAATATAACTACATTGCTCAAAGCATCGAAAAGCACATTAGAAGCTTGAGCATTGAGATAAGAGTTTTTCTCATCCTCTAAAGATATTTTTTGGGGATCCTTTGGAGGAGAAAAACCCATATCTACAATTCTTTCTAAATTTGGGTCCACGGCCCTAAAGAGATTAAGCATGCGAATTATCCAAGCATCAAAATTTGTGCCATCAAAATTAAGAGTGTCAGAGAATCCTAAACCCCTAGTCGACATCATTACTCTCTAGGTGGTTAAGCCTAACAAAGAGAGACGAGGCTCTGATACCAATTGAGAGATTGTGGATGTCGCCTAGAGGGGGGTGAATAGGCTCTTTAAAAAATTACGGTTTAGGCTTGAACAAATGCGGAATAAACCTAGCGGTTAATTTGACAAGCACAAAACCTACAACAACTAGGCTCACCTATGTGCACCAACAACTTATGCTAAGCATGGTAAACAACTAAGTGATAGCAAGATATATGACAAGAAACAATATGACTATCACAAAGTAAAGTGCATAAGTAAAGGGCTCGGGTAAGAGATAACCGAGGCATGCGGAGACGACGATGTATCCCGAAGTTCACACCCTTAAGGATGATAATCTCCGTTTGGAGCGGTGTGGAGGCACAATGCTCCCCAAGAAGCCACTAGGGCCACCGTAATCTCCTCACGCCCTCGCACGATGCAAGATGTCGTGATTCCACTAAGGGACACTTGAGGGCGGTCACCGAACCCGTACAAATGGAAACCCTTGGGGGCGGTCACCGAACCCGTCAAAATGCTCGGGGCGATCTCCACAACCTAATTGGAGACCCGACGCTTGCTCGGAGCTTTACACCACAATGATTGAGCTCCGAACACCACAAAGGTTAGGGCTATCTCCCCAACGGCACCACGAAGCTTCACCACAATGGAATATGGCTCCGAGGCGACCTCAACCGTCTAGGGCGCCCAAGCACCCAAGAAGAACAAGCTCTAGGGTGCCCAAACACCCAAGAGTAACAAGCTCAAGGGTACCAAGCACCCAAGAGTAATAAGCTTCTCAACTTGTAACTTCCACGTATCACGTCGAGAACTCAAACCGATGCACCAAATGTAATGGCAAGGGCACACGGAGTGCCCAAATCCTTATCTCTCAAATCCCACCGAAGCAACTAATGCTAGGGAGGAAGATGAGAGGAAGAACAAGAAGGAGAACACCAAGAACTCCAAGATCTAGATCCAAGGGGTTCCCCTCACATAGAGGAGAAAGTGATTGGTGGAAATGTGGATCTAGATCTCCTCTCTCTTCCCTCAAAACTAGCAAGAATCCATGGAGGGATTGAGAGATAGCAAGCTCAAGAAGGTCAACAATGGGGGAAGAACACGAGCTCAAAGGATACAGTTCATTGGGGAAGAAGACCCCTTTATAGGGCCTCCCGAATCCAACTGTTATGTGCTCAGCTCAAGACACGAGCGGTACTACTGGCTCCACGAGCGGTAGTACCGAGGAGCGGTACTACCGCTTAGCACAGTCAAAACAACCCAACGAGAGAGAAAACACGAGGTGAAAATCTGCGGAGAGGTAGTACTCACTGGGAGAGGTAGTACCTCTTATAAGAGGTACTACCGCTCGAGGGGAGAGGTAGTACCGCTTATAAGAGGTACTACCGCTCGGAGGGAGAGGTAGTACCGCTTATAAGAAAAGCATCCCCAAAAGCAGCGGTACTACGCGCGGCACAAGGCCGCGGTACTACCGCTTACAAGCGGTACTACCGCTCGAGGGAGTAGTACTACCGCTTGAGGCTTTCAAGGACACAACAGAGAAAACAGAGGATGCAATAAAGCCTAAACTGCCACAACTTCTGTAAATGAACTCCGAATTGAGCAAACTCAAGCTTGTTGGATAGATGACAATGAGTAGCATCCAAACAGCAAAAGGTTATAATGAGAAGAGGAAGGGGAGGTGTGCCTAATATATAGAGGAGAGAAACCTCCAACCGAGAAGAACTGGCATAACCTCCAACATCGAAAACATCATAGAATATGCATGTTAACTCCGTTTTCGATGAACTCGAGCTTGTCATGAAGATGACCAAAAGCTCCAAATCTCACAAGGAGAAAAACCAAACAAGAACCAATAAAGATGATGCAAGGATGCAATGGTTTGATCTCTCTACGAACGATACGATCAAGCTAATCATCGAGAGCCCCCCTTGATAGAACGATAATCGATCCTATAACCCGGTCTCCCACAACTACCTTGAGACCGGTAAAATAGAAAACCTATCAAGGGCAAACCTTTGCCTTGCACATAGTCCACCTGAGCTTGATGATGATGATCTTGACTCCCTCAAGATAGACCACCTTTCTTGATTGCGTTGGCTTGGTGAAGACTAGTAGATTGCTCCCCCATACTCCACTATGGATGAGCCACTCTTTGACACATCTTCACAAGTCCATCGTCACCACAATGGACGGCAAGCTTCAAGCACTTGATCTCTTCGTGATGCTCCGCTTGAACTTGCACACGGCAAACTTGATGACGACCACCACTTGATGTCATCCTCCATGGGTTGTATAATATCTTCCTCTTGACGCTAGCCCATGGAAACATACCTAACCCCACATAGAACTCTCACGTAGACCATGGGTAGTACACAAAGCATAAAGGACAATGCTTACCTTACCATGCGATCACGTGATCCCTCTCGGTACATCTTCTACGCTTTGTGTGCTGATCAACTTGATTCACTCTTTGACTTAGTCTTGATCAACCTTGAATCTTTCCAACTCTCTTCATTTGGATGATGTCTTGAAGGTAAACATGAATGATCACACACACTTCTTCTTCAAGACATGCTTGCAATGAGCTCAACACTCACAAGACCGATCTTTGGATAATTCCTTAATAGCACCTTGGTCATCACAAACTCTCCTTGAAACCAACAAATGGACTCCAAGAAAAGCCTATGGACAAACCCTTAAAATATAACTCAAGGCCACCATTAGTCCATAGAGATTGTCATCAATTACCAAAACCAAACATGGGGACACCACATGTTCTTTCACATAGATCAGTTGACAACTACTACAAGCACTGAACTGAGTCGAAGGCGTGGCGCCGTCATTGTCCCTCCCTCGTTAAAGCCGGACAAAACTTGTTATAGTAAACGGAGAGATGTCGTGTTAGGCCCCATAGGACCAGTGCACCAGAACAACAACCGCCGTCGATGAAGATTAGCAGATCGATCCAATCTGAAGGCACACTAACATAGACGAACGACAACCAAATCGAAGCAAATCTAGCAAAGACAGATCCGCTGGAGACACACTCCCACACCTCCACCGATGATCGTAAATGCACCATAGGGCCAGGGGCTAGGAGGGGAGAGAATACCGTTTCATCTTCCCGAGCAGGACACAAAACCTGATAAAAACATGAAGAAACGTCTAAAAACGGAGCCCTTCCACCGGCATGTGTCGGGATCCACTCGCCCCCATGGCCCTAAGGCCACCAGAGACAAGACAGACTGACGGCGCAGGCAGAGAAACCCTAACTTTTTTTTGAAAAGGATGCAACTGCGTCATCATAGATACAAGACTTGGGTTATGAGTATTGTTCAACCAAACATGTCTACATATGCTTAGATTAAAGCAAACTTAGTGAGATTATGAACCTTAAGGATGTGTTTTCTACTCTCATGAATAAAATTACATAATTGAAAACTAGCTTTACATTATAATATTTCATGTATGATGGCCGAAGAAGGAGAGAGAGAGTTCGTGTTATGCTAGCGCATATCCTAAGGGCATCTCCAACACGGGCACTAGCAGCCGGGCGCCATGATTTATTCCCCAAGAAATAAGCGGTTACATTGATCAATCCTGGCTTCGGCCGCTTCCTTGGCACAAAATAAGGCATCTACGAGAAAAAAAAGTAAAAAGCACTAAGCGCGTCCATTGCAATGCAAGGCACTAACTAGCGACGCTATATATCCGAATTCAAAACAGCGTCTCGTCCCAGCTCGTGAAGGAAAAGGGCCTAGCCCCCGGCTCCTTATTTTTGCGCCAAGGAAGCGGCCGATGCTAGGATTGATCGACGTAACCACTCATTGCTAGGGGAATAAATCCTGGCGCCGGGCTACTGGCGCCTGTGTTAGAGATGCCAGTTAAGGAGCCGGGCGCTAGGCCCTTTTCCTTCACGATCTGGGACAAGACACTATTTTCAATCCGCATATATAGCATTGCTAGTTAGCGCCTTGCATTGGAATGGATGCGCTTAGCGCTTTTTAATTTTTCTCGTATTTGTTTTTTGTTATGTTTAAGCGTCTGGATTTTTTTTTTGAGTATCACAGCGCACTTTATTGCCTAAGTTCAATGTTTACAGGGATACATAAATGAGCAGGTGGTGCATCAAGCCACACATGCCTACCTATATCAAGGGACGTAGCCATACGTGCTAGTCTGTGAGGCTCCCCATTACATTCGCGCTGTTCATGACTAAACAGACAAGCACTAAATAAATTGCTTCGTTCTTTGATCTCATGAAACACCATACAATGTCCACCAAGGTTCTTTGGTGCTTCGATTTCCCGGACGACTCTCAGACAGTCAGTAGCAATATGTACTCTTTCCAGGTCCAGGTCCTCACTCAACGCTAGTGCTTCTCGACATGCAAGTGCTTCCAGGGTTTCTGCATCAGAGATGCCCTCAAACACCACTGCTGAGGCCCCTTGGAAACGCCCTTGTTCATCCCGGCATACGGCCCCAACAGCCCCTCTGCATTGCGTCTTCGCCACAGCTCCGTCGACGTTGATCTTGCAATGTCCTGTGAGCGGAGGAACCCATCGAGGCACCGCCCGAGCTGCCCCATGCCCGGGCTTGGTCTGCACATCTAACACCTTAAGCTCCTCCAAGTATCTGCTGATGAATAGATGCGTCGACAATGGACTTTGGAATTCATGCTCATGAATTGCTTTCCTCCGGCATACCATATAGCCCACAAAGTGACTAACACCTCGATAAACTTCTTGTTGGACAGAGTCTCGCTCATCCCGAATAACCATAACTTCGCATCTTGTGTTTCATCTCCATATATCGGAAGGGTAGAATCATCATCCCGCAGCGCCCACACACTTTTTGCCATATTACAATCCAGTAAAGAATGTCTCCATGTATCATTTGCTGCGTTACACAGGGAGCAGACCGGTGTGGTGGCCATTTGCCGTTGTGCACGTACCTCTCCCGTCGGCAATGATGCCTTGGCCAACCTCCAAGCAAACATACGTAACTTTGGTGGTACTTTTGTGCTCCATAGCTTCTTCCAACCCTTCTCCTCCTGCTGTAAATTGGAGTTCCCCGTGTCACCACTCAGCCAAGCTTCTCTTTGTAACTTAGTATCAACGAGAAACTTATAACAAGATCGCACCGTAAAAATTCCGTGTTGATCGTAGTGCCATGCCCAGAAATCATGAGAGTTTGAGTGACTTAATGGAATCTGTCGTACCACCTCGACGTCCGTAGGCAGCATATAAGTGTTTAGCTTCTGAACATCCCATTCTTTTGTTGCTGCAACTATTAAGTCAGCTACCTTCTCAGGTGGGTTTGCAGCCGCTGCACATATTGGTCGCAGCATGAAATCACGTGGTAGCCAACCATCCTCCCATGCATTCGTATCTGCTCCGTTACCTATGCGCCGGATCAAGCCTAGTTTCAGTACTTCCTTTCCTTCATGTAAAGCGCGCCATACCTGAGATGGATTTGTTCCCAACTCTGCATCAAGAAAGTCAGTAGCCGAAAAATACACCGCCTTGAGTAGGCGTGAACTCAGGGAGTCTTGATCTTGTGTTATTCTCCACGCTTGCCGAGCCAGTAATGCTAGGTTGAATATCTCCATATCCCGGAATCCCAAGCCTCCTCTATATTTTGGCATGCACATGGAGTCCCAAGACACCCATGCCGTTTTTCGTTCGCCCCTTTTGCTGCCCCACCAGAATTTACGAATCATCGACGTGATACACTCACACAAGCCCCGTGGCAATTTGAAGACCGACATGGAATATGTTAGTATTGCCTGCACAATAGACTTAATTAGCACCTCCTTGCCACTTCCTGCTAACATCTTCTCCATCCAGCCTTGCACACGCTTCCATATGCGCTCTTTGATATATGAAAACGTTCCATTCTTTTCACGTCCCACATCTGATGGTAACCCAAGATATATTTCATTTAGCGATTCAGTTGTTATCTCTAGTACAGCTTTCATTGATTCTCTGATCATCGTTGGGCATCCTTTACCAAAATATATTGATGATTTTTGGGTGTTAAGCTTTTGTCCCGAAGCTTGACAATATCTGTCCAGAATCCCTTTGAGGGCAGCGGCCCTTTCACTTGTTGCTCTACTAAACAGTAAACGATCATCTGCGAACAAAAGCATACTGATTTTTGGTGCACTTTGGCTGATTTGCAATCCCTCGTACTCTCCTGTTGCACAAGCATGGCGCATTAAGCTTAAAGACCTTCTCCTGCCAAAAGAAACAAATAAGGGGAGATTGGATCCCCTTGTCGAATGCCTTTTGTTGGTCTGAATTCTCTTGTCCTACCTCCATTGAATAGAACCAAGAAGGTGACAGAACGTACACCTCTCATCACAGCATCTACAAAACTCCGAGCGAGCCCAATCTTCCTCATTATGCCCTCAAGATACACCCATTCAAGGCGGTCATATGCCTTTTGCATGTCCAGTTTTACCGCACAAAGGAGCGTTCTTTTACTTCTATTACTCTTCATGAAGTGCAAACACTCGTAAGTCGTAATGACATTGTCGATAATAAGTCGACCGGGCACAAACGCCGACTGTTCTTCGTAAATAATCTCGTGGAGAATCTGCTTCAGTCTGTTAGCTAGTACTTTTGAAGAAATCTTGAAGATCACACTGCACAAGCTAATTGGTCGGAACTGAGGCAGAAAGGTTGGGTTTTGTACCTTAGGAATAATTACTATGAATGTCCTGTTGATCTCCTCAGAGGAGTCCTCTCCTTCAAAGATTCTGATAACAGCCTTGGTCACCTCTACACCACACAAATGCCAATACTTCTGGAAAAAGTGAGCTGGAAACCCATCCGGTCCCGGTGCCTTGGTTGGGAACATTTGGAATAGTGCTACCTTCACCCCTCCTTCAGTGTAGGGACATGTAAGTATCTCATTCATCTCGTGTGTTACTTTACAAGGGACATGTGATAACACTTCTTCCATGCCTATGACACCCTCGGAAGCATATAACTTCTCATAAAATTGCACTGTCATGTCTTCCATCGCAACCGGTCCGCATGTTGTCCCATCCTCTCGCACTGCATTTGAGTTATCTTGTTCTTCTTCTTCCTATTTGATGCCTTTTGCTGGAAAAAACGAGTATTTTTGTCCCCCTCGGCGAGCCACTGAATCCTAGCCCGTTGTCGCCACATTACCTCCTCACGGAATCGGAGTTCAATAATTTGCTGCTCAATCTTGATCTCTTCATAGCCCGGCCCAACACGATGAGGGTCTACACGTAGAACCTCTAGACGTTTTCTCAAAGCTCGCAGTTCCGTCCGGACAGCACCAAACTTCTCGGATCCTCAATTCAAGAAAGTTGCAGCAATATTTTTTTAGTTTCTCGATGAGCTGTCCTGCAGATCCAGCGCTGCTCCTCGCCCAAGCCTCTTCCAACATAGGTAAGAATTTTTCATGCCGCTCCCACATCATTTCATAGCGAAAAAGTTTTGGATTTGCTATCCTCTGATTTTGTGCTTCC
This sequence comes from Aegilops bicornis, assembly GCA_021605145.1. Lineage (NCBI taxonomy): Eukaryota > Viridiplantae > Streptophyta > Magnoliopsida > Poales > Poaceae > Aegilops > Aegilops bicornis. The sequence goes on from CM038674.1 coordinate 646,217,542, forward strand.
ATCTAGTTCATAAGCAAGATTGGCGAATGATCAGATTTCACCGCTGTTAAATGACTAATCAAGCCATTGGAAACATATGACACCATTCACTTGATGCCAATGCCCGATCCAAACGCACACGGCAAAATTCGCCATTCTGCACCTTCCGCTCAAAAGTCCAAATCAAGCCCCTTGTATCCTATGTCACACAGTTGACATACATCGACCGCCTCCCGTAATAGATTAATCTAACCCATATCCCGTTGGTTTGGCCCAAACTGCTCTTCCCTTCTTAAGACCTCGTTGAAATCTCCTATGCATAACCATGGCAAGTTACAATCAGCCTTCAGGTATCTCATCATCTCCCATGTTTTATAGCGCAAACTTCTGTTAGCTTCACCATACCAGCAAGTGATACGCCATGGATCTTTTCCCTCCTCTTTTACTTCCATATCTATATGGTATTTAGAGTAGTTCCTTAGTTCCAATGCATAAGGTTTTTTCCAGAAAATGCACAGTCCACCACTCCTTCCGGTACTATCCACCCCATAAGCACCTTCAAAGCCCAAAGAAACTGCCAGGCCTTCCACGCGATATTTTGCAATTTGTGTCTCCACGACGCAAAGTATCGCCGCCAAGACATTCCTGCCGCTTAGATTACAAGAATCTGCTGACTGTCGCGGGTCGCCCAACCCACGACAGTTCCAGCTTAAAGTCGACATTAGGCCCGGCGAACCTCCACTAGGGAGGTCGCCGATTTTGCCCAGGTGATTTGCTTTCTCCATCGATGCCGTTGTCTCCCTGTCCAAACTTGGTTCCCCTTCCTATGTTTCTTCCTATCTCTCAGCGTCATGCACTGAGCTGGTGGTGGAGGGATTCGCTCACGCTCCCTCCAATAGGTGAAAACACCCTTGTATTTCATGTGTTCCTTGGACTCCTGTGTCTTGCTTTTCTCCTTCTTCCTGACCTGATAAAACAAGCTTCTTTCTTGCTGCAGGAAGTTTTTCTTGTAGGGTAGCCTGAGGATCCACCATAACTAGCGTTCCACCAGGATCTCCATCATCGGGATACAAGGATTTCATCAAGTACAAACACAGTTCCAACTGGCTAATCTCTTCAGCCCGAGTACGTGCTTCAGCCAGCCAAAAGGGGAATTCTAGCGGTTGTACCTTGCATGCAGCCACACCGTCGTCGAGCTACTTTTCAGACATCCCGCCTACGTTTCGTCACTGCCAAGTATTCCTTTCTTGTTCCAGAGGCCGAACTCGCACCTCCAGCCATGGTGATCTGCATCAGCCGATCCCATCTGGCCCGACAACACAACCCTAGATGCCCTCGCGAAAAGCCAACGGAGACATAACGCCAAAGCCGGGGAGCCCGAGCGAGCATCATTGGCTATCGGCAAGGGGACAGGGACAAAGATTCAACGTCGGCGCCGCCACTACCGGAGTAGATAAACCCTAAGCGAGAAGGTAGAATTTTCTTTTGAGCGCTTTAAGCGTCTGGATAAGCACCCCCATTGTATGCCCTAAACGTTTGGCCCAGTTGCCACGCGTTACAACCATTCCTCTTCGGCCCAGCTACAGAAAAAAAACATATGAAACAATATAGCTACAATCTCATACTCCTACTACAGCCTACTAATGTCCGTGCAAAGAATGTTTGTAAATGGGTCGCTGCAATTGCGTCGTTGCAATAACTGGAGTTTCTATCCTGCATCCAACCTCTTCGGTGATTAGTATGTGATTTTCTGGTTTGTCAGCTTCACAACTACGTAAACATGCTTAAAATTTCAAAATCAAATGTTGACGACCGCCAAATATAGAATGGGTGAAGATGAACACCGCCGCAATTAACACAGATGCTCAGAATGGGGAGGTGGTGGTGTACCCGGAGCATGGAGTAAACACTTTATTGGGGTGACTGATCTGCTCATTGCCGGAGCCATAACCCATTGAGAAGGCGTAATTTTTCGCAGCTCTCGAGATTCTCACATGTGGTGATGGAAGGGGGTTGATTAGAGGTTCTATGTTGTGCGCCTATCTTAGACAAAGGAGAAATCGTTAAGTTTTATTTCTTTCTCGGTTAAGTATGCAAGCGACAAACTGGCGGGCTCCGCTCCGGAGTCGTGCCGGAAGCAATGAATCTACTTAGCTTGAACTGCCGGGGTGGGGGGAACCCCCGGACAGTTCGTGAAATAGCGACATTCACACAGTCGCTTTCCCCCAACTTGGTTTTCCTGTATGAAACACGGCAGAAAAAAGAAAAGATGAAGAGATACAGGACCCGTTTTGGACTGAAAGGTTTTGATGGAATTGATAGTGAAGGAAATAGTGGCGGTATGGCTTTGTACTGGCACGAATCTCTCATAGTTGATGTGGTATTTAGTAGCCGGCGATGCATTGATGCTCATGTTTCAATGGGTACACATGGAACAAAGTGGAGACTCACTTGTGTATATGGTGAACCTAGGGTGGAGGACAGACACAACATGTGGACGCTATTGAATAGCTTAAGTGCCCAGTCCTCTCTCCCATGGCTAGTTGTTGGTGATTTTGACGAATGCTTATGGGATTTTGAGCACTTCTCGATGACATCGAGATCTCCGGGACAGATGCAGGCTTTCAGAGACTCCCTGGAGATTTGTGAGCTCGCTGACTTAGGTTTCTCAGGTGTACCCTACACGTATGATAATAAAAGAAGTGGCGCAGCAAACGTCAAGGTCCGCTTGGACCGTGCGGTTGCTAACCCTGCTTGGCGGAATACTTTTGAACATGCGGCTGTTTGTCACATTGTTACTCCAGTTTCGACCATGTAGCCCTACATGTAATGTGTGAAAAATGGAGGACCTACATGAGAGGAAAAAGAAGATCCACAAGACGAGATAATGTGGGAAAGGGAACCGGCACTTCAGGAAGTTATAGCGGAGGCTTGGGAGGAGGCTGGACAGTTGAACTGTCTAGGTGATGTACATGCTGCACTTCGATCCACCATGCGCAAACTCGGCTCCTGGAGTAAGGAAAAATTCGGAAATGTGTCAAGAGATTTAGCCAAGTCTAGAACCCAGCTAGAGGAACTTATGTTAATGAATGCTGACCGATGCGAGATTCGCAAGGTGACTGATAAGATGAACGAACTCCTATATAGAGAGGAGATGATGTGGATGCAACGTTCCCGTGTGAACTGGCTAAAAGAAGGTGATCGAAACACATAATTTTTTCATGCAAAGGCTGTTTGGCGTGCAAGGAAAAACAGAATTAAGAGATTGGAAGATACTCTTGGTGTAGTGCATACGGGGGTAAAGGAGATGGGGGCTGCAGCCGCGGGCTACTTTAAAAATATTTTTTCTGCTGACCACTCACTAGATCCTACTCCTGTGGTAGATTTGTTCCAATCTGTTGTAACCCAGGAGACAAATGAAAGACTGTGTGCGGAATTTTCGGATAAGGAAATTGCTGATGCGTTATTCCAGATAGGCCCATTGAAGGCTCCAGGCCTGGATGGTTTCCTGGCACGTTTCTTCCAGCGGAATTGGAGCACTTTACGGGAAGGTATTATCTCTGCAGTTAAGGATTTCTTTCATACGGGTGTCATGCCACCCGGGATAAATGATATTGTCATAGTTATGGTTCCTAAAATTGCAAACCCAGTACAGGTCATGGATTTTAGGCCAATAAGTTTATGTAATGTTATTTAGGGCATCTCCAGCCGCGCCCCCATGAAGGCCTCCCCAGGCGATTTTTTCGCGCCGGCGTCGAAAAAAGGCCCAGTCGCGCCCCCAGAAGCCTGATTTTCGCCGGCTTGGGCCGAAAACAGCGCCGGCGGACCCAGCCCGAACCCGGCGCTGGGGCGCCGAGGCGCCAGGCGAAACTGTTTTGGCGCGAAAAGAAGCTGGCCAAGCCAGCGTCGGCGACTTCAGCGCCTCGTCTTCCCCCAAGGGCCTCGGTTCCCGCGGGGAATCAATGGCAAGGCTGCCGCGGCGCTTCACGGGACGGCGCGCCGACGCCTCCCCTCCCTCGCACGCGTACACACGGGCGCGGCCCGGCTATAAAAGCCGGCGGCCTCCACTCGCCTGTGCCCACACCAGCCCCGCCCCCCGCCGCCCAACCCTCCTCTCTCGCCTCTCCCGAGCGCCGCCGCCAGCCCTTCCTCTACCTCTCCCGAGCCCGCCCAGCCCGCCCGTCGCCATGGCGTAACGCTTCCCGAGACGCAGGCGGCGGCCAACGGTTGCCGCTGCCGCCCGCTCCAGAGTCTCGCCTCGTTTCCAGCGAATATCCCGCGCCACGGACATGCGCGCCGGGCCAACGGGGTGGAGACTCAGCGTCGGGGGAGTGCCCATTCCCCCGTTGCCCGACGCCGTGGCGAAGACGAAGTACTTCGCCGAGGAGGTCGAGATCGTGCATGCGTCCCTCACCGACGCCCAACTCTCCCTCCCCCCATTACGCCGCCGACAACCACGCGCTCGGGCGGCGATTTCGAAGCGCCGCCAGCAGCAGCGATTGGCGTCACCAACGGGCGCGCCGGTGGTCGGCGGCCGCGTAATAGGGCGCCACCTCGTGGGCGTCCCCGCCGCACACTCGAGGGCGTGTTTCACGCACTCGAGGGCGGTAACGACCGCCGCTGGCGTACTTCTCCCGCGCAGCATCGACGCTGCTGTGCCATGGGCGCCAAGGAGGTTCGGGTCCTCCTCCTCCTCTTCCTCCTCCCGATCCTCATCGCACTCCTCCGACACTCCGGCCCTGCTCGGCGTCAAGGCCGAGCCCGCGGCGGAGTCGCCGCTCGGCCGGCGCACTCGCAGCGCCGGCATCATCATCAACGAGGGCGGCCGGCGCGCCTCCTCCTCGTCGTCTCCTCCGTGCTTCGTCAAGCCAAAGATGGAGCCGGGGCTGGCGCCGGTGAAGGCGGAGTTCGACGACGACTACGTGGCCCTAGAATGGGCGCGCCAGGACTCCATTGCGATGGAGAAGGCGCGCCGGGAGAAGGTGAAGGAGCGCCAACCGCTACCGCGCCGCTTCGAGGAGCGCCGACGCTGCCGCGATGAAGACGGGTCGCCGTCCTATGCGACAACGACGACGACGACGATGACGCCGCCGCCTCCGCCATGGCGACGCCGGTCCAAGCAGGGCGCCACAAGGAGGAGAAGGCCGACGACGACGATGGCGGCGACGACTTCAGCCCCTTTCTTTTTTAGATTAGGTTAATGTAATGAAAATGCGCGAATTTCGCCGAAATTTAACTACTTTTTATCATAACTTCGCCGAACGGCCCTTCTTTTCTTTTAATACGCTGAGCGGCCACAGGGGCCGACTGGGACCGACTTCGCCCAGTGGCCATTTTTATGCTGCTCACCCTCAGCGGCGCTTTTAGACGCTGGGGCCAACGGCTGGAGATGCCCTTACAAAGTGGTCTCAAAGTGCTTGATGAATCGTTGAGGCCAGCTCGATGATATAATTTCCCCAACCCAAAGTGCTTTCATTCCGTATGGCGTATGATCACTGATAATGCTTTTGTTGCCTTTGAGTGCATTCACCACATAAAGCAGGAGAAAGATCCAACCAAAAGCTTTTGTGCTTATAAACTAGATCTCTCTAAAGCTTAGATAGAGTGGACTGGATTTACCTTAAGCAGATGATGCAAAAGCTTGGTTTCGCTCACCGTGGGTTGACTGGATAATGACATGTGTCACCTCAGTGAGATATTCCGTTAAATTTAATGGAGCCATCTTGGATTCATTTGCACCGTCGTGTGGTCTTCGGCAAGGTGACCCATTGTCCCCATACTTGTTTTTATTTGTTGCTGATGGTCTTTCTGCATTAATTAATAAGGGCATAGATGAGGGTGAGATTTCTCCTCTAAAAATTACTAGAAGAGCACCAGCTGTTTCGCATCTTTTATTCACGGATGATACACTTTTGTTTTTAAAAGCATGTAATCAGGAAGAAAATTATATAAAAGGAGTTTTGGAGGCTTATGGTTCAGCAACAGGTCAATTGATTAATCCCCCAAAATGTTTTATGCTTTTTGGTAGCTCTTGTCCTGAAGCAAACATGGCACTAGTAGAAAAAGGGCCTATAGTCCCGGTTCATAAGGGCCTTTAGTCCCGGTTCGTGAACCGGGACTAAAGAGTCGGTACTAATACCCTCACCCTTTAGTCCCGGTTCTATCTAGAACCGGGACAGATGGGCCTCCACGTGGCCTGTCCACGAGCCCAGGCGGGAGGGCCTTTGGTCCCGGTTGGTGGCACCAACCGGGACCAATAGGCATCCACGCCAAAGATTTCTTTGGCTCTGGTTTTTGTTTTTTTCAAAAGAGGGGGGTTGGGGGTTTGGGGGGTTAATTTAGGTGTTTCATATATTGTGCTATAGCTAGCTAATTAATAGAGAAAAGTGTCCTTTCTTTTGTCCGTGCTTGGTCGACGCTACATACTATACATACGTATAGAGAGGACTAACTAGACATGCTAGCTAGCTAGTAATTAAGCAAATGTAAGATCGTCATGAACATATATATGCATACAGAGAGAAGTGATATCGACCACCTCTCCTTCTCCGAGAGATTGGTCGAACAACAAGTTCTCGTATATCTATCCGACGCCACGGCTACATATATACAATAATTATCTTTTAAAATACGGACGCGTGGTCCACATGGTATTCCCGTCTTCAGCGATCACATAGTCAAGAAAGAATGCCGCCAATTCCTCTTGAATTGCTCGCATGCGATCTGGTGCTAGGAGTTCATCCCGCCGTCAAACATCTAATTTTAAGAAAGGGGTCAATACATATATATATATATATATATATTTATGAATGAATGAAACTCAACACAAATGATGGTAATAAAATAAAATTGTGAATATTTTTATTTACGCACTTCAAATTGTTTGTCGGAGTAGCCCCTCTCACAGGTCGTGTGGCGGATGGACTCGCAAACGTAGTATCCACGTAAATCATTCCCTTGTTCCTGCCACAACCACTTTACAAGAAACAGAGGTCAATCAAACTGATAATTATATATAGCAAGCACATGCTAAATGGTATTGATGAAACTAGCGCTTGAATCACTAGGAGATGCGCGTGGAATATGCTACTATATAGTACTTACTTTCGGTGTCTAAATTGCAGCTTCTTCGGTAGTCCCGAGCTTTTTGGTGAATTTTTTCCCAAGCCCTGCCATACAAAGAAAACAATTACTTGATATCAGAAATGAACAAAGTTGCTGATATGGTGGATAATGATCGATTTAACTTACTTCTCGAGCATTTCAGTCATTTCCGTGATACTCCTTGGGATCTTTTCGTCTCGAGTCTAAGACAGTTACTACTCCCTGCTCAAGCTTAATCTCTAGGAGAATATAGTGGAACTCATGCGCATGCATAACTCATCAATATTACATTTCTATAACCTGGACTAAATAAGGGAAACCGAATATGCCATTAAGAAAGTAACACTCACGTGTAGTTGTAAGGAAAGAGTATTGTATTTTTGTGTTCATTTATTTCCAACGATCGTAGTAAGTTGGCCTCGGTTTCCTTGGCACGATATTTAACCTCATTTGCATCGATGAGATATGTGTTAATGAACCCAATATCACCCACTTGTTTTTTCTTCATTTCTGCGATCTTCAATCTGCATAATATAGTGAGGATATTCATAAATACATGCAATGAAAGAGCTGAGTTATATAGAGATACTTAATGACGTAAGTAGTACTACTTACAGACGATGAGCAGGTGACCGTTGCTTTATCGAGGGCCAATTGATTGAAAAACTGATAGAACTCCTCAAATGGAATAGGCAATAGTTCAATTCCAAGGAGGTCATGCTCCTTTTTAACTCTCAAATACAAAGTATTCCTCCCGTCAGACTCTTTGCAGGTTTTCATGTACCAATCATGCAATCTTCACATCATCGTTGTTAGAGAGCTTTCATCTTTGACGAGAGGCTTCCCGTACTCGTATCTTTGTATCTGCACCTCCAAGAAATCAAATTGTACATCGTCGGGCAAGTAATCTTCAGGATTGCCATAACCGGCACCATCCTCGGATCGACGATGTCGCTTAGCGAGCACCTTGAGCGGGGGCACGATTCCTTCGCTTGTTCGCCGAGCTGGGCAATTTGTTTCCCAGCTCGTCGTTCTTTCATCCTTTGATCACTGACAGTACTTCCCGATCTCTCCGCCTCGGCAAATGCCTTTCCAATAATGCGCTCATAGTCGCCTTTCGGCGGAGACTTGGGTGGTTTTGTCAGCAGCGAGTGCGCTTCGCTTTGACCGGATCTACCTTCTCCTCCGGAGGTGGATGTCTCTTTGCTTTCAACCCTTGAAACCAGTCATCCACTTCGGTCTGCGCGATCTTCGCTTTCCTCCTCGCTTCCTCAGACGGTAACTTCTCCGAGTCTTCGTGAGAAGGACCGAATCAGATCTCCTCCCGCCTTTGGCAAGATTGCTAGACGCCGCAGAGCAGACGGAGCGGATGTCTTCTTTCCTTGCTTACGAGGCGGAGGAGAAGGACTACGACGCCCGGAGCAGCCGGAGCGGCGGCGGGTCTCTTCCGCCTTCTTGCCGACGAGGCGGAGAAGGAGGAGGCTGGCTGCCCGGACGCGCCGGCAAAGGCGGAGAAGGAGACGGAGTGCCGCCACGCCGCCGGAGAAGGAGCCGGCCGAGTGCCTGATCTCACTCGCCCGGAAGAGGAGGCGGTGGAGGAGGCGGAGTGCCTGACTCACGGGAGGAGGAGGAGGAGGCGGAGGCGCCCAGCCGGAAGGTTGATGAGATCCTTCCGCCATAGGCATGGAGTCTTCAGAGCGTAACCCAGCCGATACTCCCTTCACCGGTAGGGTGGTCAAGCCGAGCTCCTCAAATCCCTCCGTTATTTCATCGACCATCACCTTAGCATATCCTTCCGAATCGGCCGGCGGTGAAAAGTTGAGTCGGGTTTAGTGGGATAACAGAGCCAACAGCCGCCTTGACCTTTAAATTGCTCCATTGCGCCATAAGGTGGCAACTTTCAGATCCGTGATAGCATCCACGGGATAGCCGGCAGGAGCCGCCAAGGCATGTTGCTCTGGTGAAGCAGCTCGGTGGAAGCCACGCCGCTTCTCGCCGAGATGGCGGGTAGCTTCGGGGAAGCTTCGCAGGTCGCTTGTTGTGATCGGCCGCTTCTCGCTCCTCTTCTCGCTCCTCTAGCCCCATTACCCTTTCGTGCAGCGCCTGCATTAGGCTCTGCTCCGCTTTCTTCCTCCTCTCATGGGTTTTGTAACCCCTCGCGTCTGGAAATCCAGCCTTCCACGAAAGGGAGCTGGCGTGCCTTGTGTCCGCCCAGGTGCTCAGGATTCCCGAGGGCCATTGTGAGCTCGTCCTTCTCCCTCGTCTCGAACGAACTTCCCTTGCTGCGCTGCTTCGATATAATGCTTAAGCCTCTTGACCGGTATGTCCAATTGTTCGTCTGGCCCAAATGCACTTCCCGTTATAGGGTCCAAGGATCCGCCGCCCTCAAGAACCAAGTCCGCAACGGTCTGGCCAGTTCATTGTCTCGGTTCGATCCCTTTATCAAGCGGATCATTCTCAGCCTTGGACCACTTAGGCCGGGCTATGAGGTAGCCACCGACCCCGCATGTATGATGAAGCTTCTTCTTCGTAGCATTTCTCTTGTTTGTCGCTGACATCTTTTTACTCTTTTCCGATGTCTTGTAGGCCACAAATGCGGGCCACCATCTCTCGATCTTCTCATATTTGCCCGTGAATTCTGGTGTCTCATTTTTTCGACATACGTATTGAGGTCTTTCTTCCAATTCCTGAATAGTTCTGCCATCTTCTTAAGAGCAAAAGACTTGATTAATGGCTCTATTATCGCTTCTCCGGATCATCCTCTGGCGGTAGGGTAAAATTTGACTTCACCATTTCCAAAGATCATTTTTCGCATATCATTGTCATAAGACACCTCGTGGTCTTCGTTCTTAGGCTTATACCATTGGTGGATGCTGATTGGGATCTTGTCCCTAACCGTAACCCCATGACCGAGCAACAAATGCCTTCTTTGTCCGGTAGGGTTCAATCGGTTGGCCGTCATACGATTTGTATGATCTCAAACTTTTCATCCGAGCTCAACTTTTTCTTCGGCCTCGTCTCTTTACCGAAGTTGTGCTCGATCCGAGGGCTAGAAAAAAGAACAAAGACGAGAGTTAATTAATATGTGTACATATATATATACCAAAACAAAGACGAGAGCTAGTCAAGACAGCTTAACTAATATATATACCTGGCCGGACTCGGTTTGGTGATCACCGGAGCCGTCCTCACGGTCTACTTCTTGCACCGCATTGGGTCATCGGAGCCATGTAAATCATAGCCAGCTGCTTCTTCACCCTCTCCTTCCGCACCATCGTTATCGACGTTGAGAAACATCAACGAGGAGACGGCATCACTTCCGTAGGCGATTATGTCCCTCAACAACGCTTCTTGTGCTTCGTCTCGGGGGTGTCCATAGTTTCTACAAATATTTACAACATGGCAATTATTATTCAAACATGACAGATATGGATATATTAGTGCCAACGTAGAACTAGCTAGCTAATCATAATAAGGAATCATATTAGTGGCCTCGACGCTGCTTCTCTAGGGTTTGGGGTGGCCTCGACAACGCTTCAAGGGTTAGGGGGTGGCCTCGAGAACGCTTCAAGCTAGGAGGGTACGTAATATCGACCCCCCACGTGTTGAAGCTATCGGGAGGGGTCGGCGTTGAACAGTACATCTATGTCCCACAAGTAGGGTAGAGGGTCGTGGATCGCCGAGCGGTCGAGGTCAAGGGGTCAAGATCGCCGAGGGTCGGGAGGTTGCCTAGTGTTAAAGGATTCAACAAAACCATGTCTTCATCATTAGGCGAAATGTAGGTGCATGATGGTGCGAAGCTCTCCAAAGTTGTTTTGGGCAGTCCCAGATAGGATAATTCGGTTTTGGTACAAAGTTCAGCAAAAGGCAAATTATCCTATCCGGGACTCCATTCCGTAACAACTTTGGAGGACTTCGTACCATCATGCCATGGTTACTCTGCCAATGATGAAGCCATGGATTTCTTCAATACTTTGACACTATCGGTACCCCTATCGGAAAAGGAAGAAAAGAGGAAGAAGGAAGAAGGAAGAAGAAGAAGAAAAGAAGAAAAAAGAGGAGAAGAAGAAGAATAGAGGAGAAGAAGAAAATAGAAAAAAATTCTATTTTTCTTCTTCTCCTCTATTCCTTTCTTCTTCTCCTCTTCTGTTTCTTCTTTTTCCTCTCATTCTTTTTCTTCTTCTTCTTCCTTCTTCCTTCGGATCCTAGAACCCTCGAACCCTCGACCCTAGAACCCTCGAACCCTAGAACCCTCGAACCCTCGACCCTAGAACCCTCAAACCCTCAAACCCTTGTGCCTCGAAACCTCGACCGCCTCGGCGACCCTCGACCCTCAAAACATTGACCCTCGACCGGCCTCGACGACCCTCGACCCCTCTTTGACCCTCTCGACCCTCTAGCCTAGTTCCCGACCTTCGACCCCTCAGCGATCATCGACACCCTAGTTCACTATAAAAAGAATAAGAAGAAGAAGAAGAAGAAGAAGAAGAAGAAGAAGAAGAAGAAGAAATGAGAAGAAGAAAAAAGAGAAGAAGAAGAAAGAAGAAGAAAAAATAGAAGAAAAGAGAGGAGAAGAAGAAGGAAAAATAGATTTTTTTCTTCTTCTCCTCTATTCCTTCTTCTTCTCCTTTTTCTTCTACTTCCTCTTCTTATTTTTCTCCTCTTCTTCTCCTTCTTCCTTCTTCCTCTTTATTCTTTTTCCTTATTTTCCTTCTTCCTCGATGACCCTAACTCTAAACAGTACAACTTCCTCGACTTCCCCGCCTCTCTAATGAACAAAATAAAATCTATGAATAAAAAAACATCATATTCTATGAACAAAAAACATCATATTCCATCCACATCGATCCATGCATACATCATATATATGATCATATCTATATATGCAGAAAAATCACATATATATGCAGAAAAAAAACATTAGATCAACACCGCAAAAATCACATATATATGCGTAAAAAAACATTAGCTCAACACTGCAAAAAGCATCATACATATATCCATGCATCAATATATATACATTTATGAAAAAATCATGAACATTTATGAAAAAAAAAATCATGGCGGCGCGGCAGGGGCAGGGCAGGTCTTGGCTGGGGCTCACTGTGGCCGGAGGCGACGGGCGAGGTCGCGCGACGGAGGCGGCGGGGAGGCGGAGGCGACGGCGAGGTCGGGAGGCGGAGGCGACGACGAGGTCGGGAGGCAGGGCGGCGACGGCGAGGTCGGCGAGGTCGGCGAGGTCGCCAGGTGGGCGGCGACGGCGTAGGGCGCCGACGGCGAAGCGACGGCGATAGGCAGGCGACGGGCAAGCGGCAATACGGGCGATGCGGCAACGACGGGCAGCATTTATCGACGGCGACGGCGCGGCGACAACGGCGACAACGGGCGACGGCGATGGTGACGACGGAGTGGCGGCGACGGCGTCCGGGCGGCGTCGGGGCAACTGGCGGCGTCGGGGAGGTTAGGCAAATGGGCGATGAATCTGAAATATCCCAAGTGTTTTCTTATAGCAAGGGCATTAGTCCCGGTTCGTGGCTCCAACCGACTAATGCCCCCTTTAGTCCCGGTTGGTGCCACCAATCGGGATTGGTCCGGTTGGTGGCACCAACCGGGACTAAAAATGGGGCATTAGCCCCGGTTGGTGCCACGAACCGACCAATGCCCTTTAGTCCCGATTGGTGCCGCCAACCGACCAAAGGCCTTGTGCTGCCCAGCAAATGTTTAGTCCCACCTCGCTAGTTGAAGGGCGCTGCACCGGGTTTATAAGCTACCGGTGTGCCTCCCCTTTCGAGCTCCTCTCTAATGCAGGCTTTCGGGCCTAAACTTGCTACTGCCTGTGGGCCTATTGGGCCTCTGCGGGCCTGAATCCTGGCCCATGTAGGGTTTCTAGTCGTATTCAGGCCGTGGGGGCCCAGTAGGTGGCAGTTTTTTTGCTTTATATTTTATTTCATTTTTCTTTTAGTTTTAGGTGACCTTCATACTGAAAGGTGCATTGAAAGAATATTTCTTTCTCTTCTTCGTAAGAGCGTGGTGGCGGGACCTTCATCTTTGCTTCGGAGGCATGCCCTCTTTTTTCGCAAGCGTTGCAGGTCCTCTCGTGCCTCGTGTATCTTTTGTCTTCCCATACACGCCCAAGAAGCCTAGTAGGTTCACGCAAAGGTTCTTCGTCACGTGCATCACGTCGATCGAAGAGCGGACCTCTAGGTATTTCCAGTAGGGTAGGTCCCAAAATATCATGCACATCGTCTGGTGCAACTTGATGTTCAGTAGCATCACCGTATTCAGGGGGCACATAGTTGTCATCGTACTCTTCTTCCTCGCCGTCTTCCATCATAACCCCTATTTCTCCGTGCCTCGTCCAAACATTATAGTGTGGCATGAAACCCTTGTAAAGCAGGTGGGTGTGAAGGATTTTCCGGTCGAGTAAGACTTCAGATTCCCACATATAGGGCATGGACAACACATAAAACCATTCTGCTTGTTTGCCTCAGCCACTTGAGAAAAGCATGCACGCCTCTTAATGTACTCGGAGGTGTGTCTGCATCACCGTACATCCATTGCGGTTCATCTGCGTGCATTATATATAATTAAGTGTGTCAAAAATCATTACGTAACATCATGAATAGATAATTAAATGACCAAATTAATAGAAGTTCATCATCACATAAAAACCAAAGTACATACATAGTTCTCATCTAACAACATAAAGCTCTCTGAGCATCTAAATTAATTAAACCATACATTGAAACTATGTAAAACATTTCAATGTGAAAACAAATACGATCATAATCGCAACCAAGGTAACAACTAATCCAACGGCATAATGATACCAAGCCTCGGTATGAATGGCATATTTTCTAATCTTTCTCATCTTCAAGCACATTGCATCCATCTTGATCTTGTGATCATCGATTTACATCCGCAACATGCAACTCCAATATCATCTTCTCCTCCTCAAGTTTTTTATTTTTCCTTCAAGAAATTGTTTTCTTCTTCAACTAAATTGATCCTCTCGACAATAGGGTCGTTTGTATTTTCCGGTTAAACAACCTCCTAGATAAATAAAATCTATGTCACTTTGGTCTGCTTAATTTTCATAAACAATAAATGAACCAATAGTTATTAAAAGATAATATATACCACATCCGAATCATATACAGTACGATGGCCGACGGGCGGATACCAAAACCATCGCACTATATAAGATGCAATAATAAAAGTAAGAAAATAATACAAGTAAGAATATTTTTCCTTTCAAAAGAAGATAAGAACAAGAGGCTCACCACGGTGGTGCTGGCGATGAGATCGCCATGGTGATCGACGGCGGTGAAGACGGGACGGGCGTGACGGACCGCTAAACCTAGACAAATATTGAGGAAAATGGAGGTTAGAGGTCGAGCTTGGAGAGGAGAAAGCTTAAGTAGTGTGGCTCGGGCATTCCATCGAACACCTTGTGTGCATAGGAGGTGAGCTAGAGCACCACCAAGCCCCCTCCCTCGGCCAGAAAAAACAGAGCAGTGTGCTCTGCTCTTGCGCGAGGGGCTATATATAGGCAGCACCATTAGCCCCGGTTGGTGGCTTGAAATAAAGGAAGCCTTTGGTCCCGGTTCAAGCCACGAACCGGGACCAATAGTGGTGGGCCAGGAGCCAAGAGCCAGGACCATTGGTCCCGGTTCGTCCCACCAACCGGGACCAAAAGGTCCGGACGAACCGGGACCAATGGCCCACGTGGCCCGGACGGCCCCCTGGGCTCACGAACCGGGATAAATGCTCGCATTAGTCCCGGTTCTGGATTGAACCGGGACTAATGGGCAAAACAGGCCTCAACGATAGCCCCTTTTTCTACTAGTGTGGATGAAATAAAGAATATTTTGCAAGTCACCTCTGTAGGGTTTGAAGAGAAATATTTGGGTTTACCCACCCCAGATGGAAGAATGTCAAAGGGAAAGTTTCAGAACTTGCAAGTCAAGCTAACTAAACGTCTCTTTAATTTTGACGGTCACCCAACTCAAGCAGGCAAAGAAGTGTTGATCAGGGCGGTTGCACAATCTATCCCCACATACATAATGAGTGTCTTCAAAATCCCTTTTGAGGTATGCGATGACTTGAATCGCATGGTAAGGAATTATTTCTGGGACACAGAAGAAGGAAAGAGGAAGACACATTGGTATTCATGGAGTAGGATGACTAGGCCAAAGAAACAAGGTGGATTGGGTTTCAAGGATTTCCGGTTGTTTAATCAAGCCTTATTGGCTCGGCAGGCTTGGCGTATTATAGAATATCCAAACAGTCTGTGTGCTCGGTTGCTTAAGGCGAAGTACTTCCCCAACGGAAATCTTGTTGATACAGTTTTTAGTACCAACCCATCCCCCACTTGGCAAGCTATCTCACATGGTTTGGATCTGTTGAAGAAGGGGATTGTGTGGAGAATAGGCAATGGACAAAATGCTCGGATTTGGCGTGATAGATCGATTGCACGAGAACCAACAGGAGGTCTAATCACCCAAAAGGGAAGATGCAGACTTAAATGGGTCTCAGACCTAATTGACCTTAATGGAAGTTGGGACATGGAGAAGATCAGACTATACTTCTTACCAGTTGATGTTGTTGAAATTCAAAAGATAAGGCCTGCCCCTCGGGTGGGGGACGATTTCATAGCATGGGCACCGGAAAAGAATGGAAAGTTTACAGTGCGAAGTGCATATAAAATGGCTAGCGACGATCAAGAATATTCTAGGTCGGCGTCTACGAGTGGTAGTCCTGATGGGAGCCGGGATGGCTGGATGGAAATTTGGCGTTGTAATGTTCCTCCAAAGGTCCAGTCATTTGCATGGCGACATGGACGAACAAAGTGAAACGAAATCTAGAAGTATTGGCAATGTGTCCAGTATGTGGGCGCGAAGAAGAGGACTCTTTTCATGTTTTCTTTGGATGCAATCACGCTGTTTGGCTATGGGAGGCCAT
Source organism: Aegilops bicornis (assembly GCA_021605145.1). Taxonomy (NCBI): domain Eukaryota; kingdom Viridiplantae; phylum Streptophyta; class Magnoliopsida; order Poales; family Poaceae; genus Aegilops; species Aegilops bicornis. The sequence goes on from CM038674.1 coordinate 646,233,589, forward strand.
GTCCTCTTAGTGGGCTCTGCCAAAGCGAACGAACATCAAGCACACTGGTACAGGCTGGTTATTTCATCTCCTAGCAGGCACTGATGAGGAGACTCGTAGCAGGTTGTTGATGCTTTTCTAGAGAACTTGGTACCTAAGGAATGAGATTGTTCACTCAAAGCCGTTGCCTCCAATTGATATCTCTGTCAGATTTTTGGTAAGTTACCTTGCATCGTTGCAGGCTATACACTTGGATCCACAAGCTGACTCCTTGAAGGGAAAGGAGGTGGTAGCTCCGAGCCACCAATGCAAGCAACTTGCTTGTGATAATGTTCATATAGTGAATGTCAGCTCGTGGACAAAACCGATTGAGGGCAGAGTAAAACTTAACACAGATGGCTCATATTTGGAAGGTAAAGGGGGTACAGGCATGATCCTCAGGGACGCTGATGGCTTAATCATTTTCAGCGCATGCAGACATTTGTACACATGCACTGATGCTTTAGAAGCGGAATTACTAGCGATAAAAGAGGGAATCTCCTTGGCACTACAATGGAGTAATCTATCCATTGATGTTGAGTCTGATTGTTTGGAGTCTATCTTGATGATCAAAGAAGGAGCAGGCAACAAATCGAAGCATGCTTTTATCATTAGGGAGATTATTGATACTATGGGGGAACGTAATTTTTGTACTACTCACACTCGTCGGAATTGTAATAATGCTAGTCATTTCATGGCTAATTTTGGTAGGTTGAAAGGCCGAACCGCGGTTTGGCTAGGCTCTAGCCCAGAAGAGGTCCCGGAAATTGTGGGACGAGATTGTAAGACCGAACTTTGAGTAATACAAGAATTATTTCGCAAAAAAAAAGTATGCAGGTCTCCTGGGGTGCTAATAACTTTGCGGACCTCTATGCTAAACAAGCCTGTAGCCTGATACGTCTTTGACATATCCATAATTTTTAATCTTTCATGCTATTATTTTAGCACTTTTGTATGTTTTATATGTTATTTTATATTATTTTTATGAACTAACATATTAACTCCGTGCCTAGTGGCAGTTTCTGTTTTTTACCTATTTCTTTGTTTCGTAGAAAAACCATATCAAACAAATTCCAAACACGATGAAAATTTATGGTGATTTTACCTGGACGAAACTTTGGGGAGGCACCAGATGATGATTGAGGGCTCCTCCTAAGGAGAGTTGTTCCACATGCCACGAAGAGCTTGATAAGAGATCACATACACGTGCGCTCCTACTCTGTCGCCCGCCTCGCCTCGCACGCGTGTCATGCTTCGTGATGGAGACGAGTCGCGTTAGGACTTATGCAGCGTGTGCCCGTTGCCTTAATTTTTGTCACACGAGAAAATAAAGTTGAAATGTTTTGCCTCTTAAGTGGGAAACGAACCGAACAATCGCGCGGATTGTTTCTCTTCATCTCCCTAGTTGTCGTATGTTTCTATTCCCCACTACCGAGGGGCCTATAAAGAGTTCGCTCCTCTTCCTGGACGAGATGCACTTCCATTCCTTCGTTCCATAGCATTGCGTCGCGTACCACTTTTCCATCTCACTTCTCGGTATGCACCGAGGGGTGAGACAACATGCCTCTGAAACTTTGCCTCTTGTGATCCGATACGGGAGAGGGATGATCAGGTTTTTGGGGACCACACTTGTGCGACTGCTGGATCCTTGTTCATCGTGGCTGTGAACGGGAACATCCCCTACGATGACTTCCACAACGATGAATAATTCCCCGAAGCCGACCACCTCCTCGGTGACATGATGAACGGCGCATCAGCATCCTCTTCCGTTGCTTTGTACCTATCCTCTTTGGTAGGTTTAGCATTTGGTTCACTGCTAATTTATGAATATGATGCTTGTTTCTTATGATCTCAATTGCATGACTAGCTCCAACAATCGGTTATTCTTGTTATTATGTTATTCTTGTTTCGGTTATCATTGTTATTATGTTATTCTTGTTTTATTCACCGTTTTTCTAAATTAAACTTAATGGAAAATTCCTCAAATATTCAAAATGCTTAATATAGTACCGCTTTTATTTTATTCATTCTGAATACTACAAAAGTCATTTTGTCACGAAACTTTACACATGAGTAATACACTAGACAATGTTTGTTCCGACAAAGTTTCACATTTACAATTTTTTTACTATTTAAAACAAATCAATTCGGGCGCACCTAGACCTAGGTTCTGTTGTGTATTCTCGTAGTTTTACCTTCTTTATTCCTTGACTTGAATTAGCTTAATGACTTTCCCCTGGGTAAAAAATAGTGAAGAAGTGGTGGAGAGTCTTGAAGATAAACTTGTGCGTACATGACAAGGTGTTGTGCCAATGAGACGCCGCGAGCCCTGCACAGCTATGAACCGGGACGACCTGATGTGCCGGCTCATGGGTGAGGGTGTGTTAAAGCAAGTATAATAGCAGGTTTATAGCCTGCTTACATGACATTTTTACCTATATGAAGAAGAGAGACATGAAAAGTGAGGAGAGTAAGCTCTCATGAAAAAGCCTAGCTATATGCGTACTTCTAGCCAAATGCAATAAATATGAAGAACGAGATAGAAAGAAGGTGGAAAAAAGTAGTACTTCTATAGCCAACTTTACAACTAACCTTGTTGTATGTGTGACTTCAAATATGACTTTATTTGACATAGCAACATCGTACAGTCAGCAGTTAGCTGTACTTTGAACCATGCACTTAGGATGTGTTGTGTGGCGTCTGTGCGATTCACGGCGCAGGTATCAAATTGCACAGACGCCACACATCAATACCTGACAGAATACATGCAATAAATAGATGCATGTACTAAAGCGCAGTGCATATGTGCGGCTTGGATAACAAGCGCCTTGGTGCTCGAGCTCCATTACTCATTCACTTCTTTTTTGGTACAACTCTTTAAACACATCAATGAAGAAGATTTCTTCATAACCCTTCATAATATATGATAGGATGATCATTTTACAAAATATGTCGGGGAGCTCCTGTATGGCGCCTTCAGCGCCAGAAAACTTAGTTGGCGCACACTAGCGATCCCTATTGGGCATCAGCCCACTACTCCTTCGCTCGTTCTCCCGTTCGCCACTACTCCTTCGCTCGTTCTCCCGTTCGCCACTACTCCTTCACTCCTTCTCACATCTCCTACGGTTTTTCTACCGTTCAATTTTTTCCGTTCCCTTCTTTCTCCTTCAACACTTAAAAAAGGAAAAAGAATACAAACTAGAAAAAAATGAAAAGCGTTCATCGATTTCAAAAAAGTTCATGAATTTTAAGAAAGCTCATTGGAATTGAAAAAAAGTTCATCGATTCCGGAAAAGAGTTCATCGTATCTAAAAAAGTTCATCAAAATTTGAAAAGGTTCATCATTTTTGAAAAATTGGTCATCGAGTTTGAAAAACGTTCATCGAATTTCAAAAAAGTTTGAAAAAAGTTCATCAAATTTGAAAGAAGTTCATAGTTTTTAAAAATAGTTGATCAAATTTGAAAAATTTCATAGAAATAGAAAAATGAAAAGAAAAATGAACAAGAAAAAAATGAATAAGAACAGGACGGAAATTGCCCAACGAACCGGCAACAACCGGTTTAGAAGCTTCCCAAAATAGGAGGCTTCCCTTGAACTGGAGAAAGTATAAAAAGGGAAAAATATATGACGTTTCACATCGGCTGCGTTTGCCATAGTGGTCAGTGCGCTAGTACGTAACCATATTTTCCAGTGCTACGGGCAATGGAGGAGGAGGGGTGGTCGTCCGTGACCATGAGGGAGCCTTTCGGGGCACTCTGACCCATCTTTTCCCTAATAATTCGAAGCCGAAGCTTGTTGAGTTGATGGCTTATCGGAAGGCGTTGTTGTTCAGGTGTGCACTAGGTTTACAGAGAGTTCATGTTGAGATGGATTGCAGGGAGGCGGTGTGTAGATCAATGGAGCACGCAGAAATCTATCTATGACGGGGCCGGTAGTAGAGGATATCAAAGGTCTCATGCAGAATTGGCAAGGATGCAAGGTCACCTGGAGATGGAGGTCTGCAAACAAAGCTGCTCACACTCTTGCCAAACTAGCTGTAGGAGATGAAGTGTGCTTGGAATGGCGGCATGCGCCGCCTGATTGTATCTTAAGTGTAAGACTAGCCATAATGGGGGTAATTTCAGTAGTACCTTCAAGTCCACCTAAGCAAATTTGACTATGTTGCAGTGAGTTAATAAGTAGAGAGGTAGATGCAGTAACATAGCTAATTACGGTAACATAGCACTTCTTATGATACTTTTTTAATGCGAATCGGTCCGCTGCGGGCGTCCCCATCGCGAAAGAAAAAACACCTTTCCCTTCTCCACGGCTGCACCTCCATCCTCTCCCTCCCTGCCGCCTCGATCCCCCTGTCCCGCACTCCGTCTCGCCGGCCTGCAGGGCGAAGCCACCCGAATCATGGCCAAGTCTGGTGCCCGTAAGGAGGCGGCACCAGCCCGGTTATCGGCGACCTCGCCGCTGCCGCAGCGCGTCCCCGGCGCCCCGGCTGGCTCATGCGCCAGCCGCTCGCCACAACCGCTCTTCTACCCCGGCGCTCCGACTAGCTCGTCCACCAGTCCGTCGACACCGCCTCACCTCTACCCCCCTCTCATGGAATCCTCTACTGCAAACCCTACATGGTATAAATTTCTGCTTTCAATTCAATCTTCAGCAATTGCAATTTCTTCAGCTCAAATTTGCAGCATTATGTAATTTATGTTTTGTGTTTAGGATCTAGAATACCTGATTCAGCGTGTGTAGTTGTTCAGGGAATTTCTATACTGCCAAGTCTGTACTCACATCCCTCTACTGTAGTTAGTAGGATTATCCATCTTAATAAAACAGCAGTAGGTAATGTTTGTACTGCCAAATCTTTACTAACATCTACCTCTGAACTAGCATGGCCCGCACGGCGGCACGCCTTGCCCATCGATACGGTGTGTTCCTATGGATTGTGTTTACTATTTACAGTTAAAATTATTAATTTAAGACAGCAGATCATTTTACGTAATATTGTGGATGTAGGAATATAAGTAAGAAAGAAGCAAATTTATTGGCATCATCCATGTTCGATGTTGCTAAAGAGGAAAACACATGTTCATACATCTCTGATAGGGATCATCTGTTCTTTCCGAACGTGGCACGGCTCTATTGTAGTAAAATGGAAAAAACATAGATAGTTATTGCTAGATTAGATCATCTTGGTGTAGGCTCCATTAGGATTAGGGTCCGTGATGAAGTAATAAGGAGCTTCTGTGAATTATTTCCTCAAGCCCATAGGTGGCATGGCGTCTAAAGATAGGATCTTTACTATATGGGTGCTAAGGATACATGCAGAGTGGTATCACATCAAGAAGTTGTCGCAATAAATCTTGCTTGCCTCACACATTCATTATGCTAGGTGGTTACTGTTGGGGAACGTTGCAGAAAATTAAAAATTTTCCTACGGTTTCACCAAGATCCATCTATGAGTTCATCTAAGCAACGAGTCATGGGAGAGAGATTGCATCTACATACCACTTGTAGATCGCGTGCGAAAGCGTTCAAGGGAACGGAGATGATGGAGTCGTACTTCAGTGATTCAAATCACCGATGACCAAGTGCCGAACGGACAGCACCTCCGCGTTCAACACACGTCTGAAACGGACGACGTCTCCTCCTTCTTGATCCAGCAAGGGGAAGGAGAGGTTGAGGAAGAAGGCTCCAGCAGAAAGACGACGGTATGATGATGGTGGAGAGGCAAGATCTCGGCTGTGGCTTCGCCAAGCACTCAACGGAGGAGGAGAGGTGTTGGGAGGGAGGGCTGCGCCTTGGATCAGGTGTTCAGCCCTCCCCGCCTCTATTTATAGGGGAAGGGGCAAGCGGGGCCGGTCCCCTCTAGATGAGATCTAGAGGGGGGGGGGGGGCGGCCAGGGAGGGGGGCTTGCCCCCCAAGCAAAGGGAGCGCCCCCACTAGGGTCCCCCCCCCCAACCCTAGGCGCATGGGCCCAGGGGGGCGCGCCCAGCCCTCCAGGGGCTGGTTCCCTGCCCCGTGTGGCCCATGAGGCCCTCCGAGAGGGGTGGCCCCTCCCGGTGGACCCCTCGAACCTCTCCGGTGGCCCCGGTACAATACCGATATGCCCCCGAAACTTTCCGGTGTCCGTATGACAACTTACCATATATAAATCTTCACCTCCGGACCATTCCGGAACTCCTCGTGACGTCCGGGATCTCATCCGGGACTCTGAACAACATTCGGTAATCACATACAAGTCTTCCTAATAACCCTAGCGTCACCGAACCTTAAGTGCGTAGACCCTACGGGTTCGGGAGACATGCAGACATGACCGAGACGACTCTCCGATCAATAACCAACAGCGGCATCTGGATACCCATGTTGGCTCCCACATACTCCTCGATGATCTCATCGGATGAACCACGATGTCGAGGATTCAAGCAACCCCGTATACTATTCCCTTTGTCAGACGGTATGTTACTTGCTCGAGATTCGATCGTCGGTATCCCAATACCTCGCTCAATCTCGTTACCGGCAAGTCACTTTACTCGCACTGTAATGCATGATCCTGTGACCGGACACTTGGTCACTTTGAGCTCATTATGATGATGCACTACCGAAAGTGGGCCCAAGATACCTCTCCGTAATCTGGTGACAAATCTCAGCCTCGATCCGTGTCAACCCAATGTACACTTTCGGAGATACCTGTAGTGCACCTTTATAGTCACCCGATTACGTTGTGATGTTTGGTACACCCAAAGCACTCCTACGGTATCCGGGAGTTACACGATCTCGTGGTCTAAGGAAGAGATGCTTGACATTGGAAAAGCTCTAGCAAAACGAACTACACGATCTTGTGCTATGCTTAGGATTGGGTCTTGTCCATCACATCATTCTCCTAATGACGTGATCCCGTTATCAATGACATCCAATGTCCATAGTCAGGAAATCATGACTATCTATTGATCAACGAGCTAGTCAACTAGAGGCTCACTAGGGACATATTGTAGTCTATGTATTCACACGTGTATTACGTTTTCCGGATAATACAATTATAGCATGAATAAAAGACAATTATCATGAACAAGGAAATATAATAATAATCCTTTTATTATTGCCTCTAGGGCATATTTTGAACAGTCTCCCACTTGCACTAGAGTCAATAATCTAGTTACATTGTGATGAATCGAACACCCATAGAGTTCTGGTGTTGATCATGATTTGCTCGCGAAAGAGGTTCAGTCAACGGATCCGCGACATTCAGATCCGTATGTACTTTGCAAATATCTATGTCTCCATCTTGAATATTTTCACGGATGGAGTTGAAACGACGCTTGATGTGCCTGGTCTTCTTGTGAAACCTGGGCTCCTTGGCAAGGGCAATAGCTCCAGTGTTGTCACAGAAGAGTTTGATTGGCCCCGACGCATTGGGTATGACTCCTAGGTCGGTGATGAACTCCTTCACCCAAATTGCTTCATGCGGTGCCTCCGAGGCTGCCATATACTCCGCTTCACATGTAGATCCCGCCACGACGCTCTGCTTGCAGCTGCACCAGCCATCGCTCCACCATTCAACATATACACGTATCCGGTTTGTGACTTAGAGTCATCCAGATCTGTGTCGAAGCTAAGCGTCGATGTAACCCTTCTGACGAGCTCTTCGTCACCTCCATAAACGAGAAACATGTCCTTCGTCCTTTTCGTGTACTTCAGGATATTCTTGACCGTTGTCCGGTGTTCCTTGTCGGGATTACTTTGGTACCTACCTACCAAACTTACGACAAGGTTTACATCCGTCTGGTACACAGCATGGCATACATAATAGATCCTATGGTCGAGGCATAGGGGATGACACTCATCTCTTCTTTATCTTTTGCCGTGGTCGGGCATTGAGCCGAGCTCAATCTCACACCTTGCAGACAGGCAAGAACCCTTTCTTGGACTGATCCATTTTGAACTTCTTCAAAATCTTATCAAGGTATGTGCTTTGTGAAAGACCTATGAGGCGTCTCGATCTATCCCTATAGATCTTGATGCCTAATATGTAAGCAGCTTCTCCAAGGTCCTTCATTGAAAAACTTTTATTCAAGTAGGCCTTAATGTTGTCCAAGAGTTCTATATCATTTCCCATCAAAAGTATGTCATCCACATATAATATGAGAAATGCTACAGAGCTCCTACTCACTTTCTTGTAAACGCAGGCTTCTCCATAAGTCTCAAGATAAACCCAAACGCTTTGATCATCTCATCAAAGCGAATGTTCCAACTTCTGAGATGCTTGCACCAGCCCATAAATGGATCATTGGAGCTTGCATACCTTGTTAGCATTCTTAGGGTCGACAAAACCTTCCGGCTGCCTCATATACAGTTCTTCCTTAAGAAAGCCGTTACGGACTGCCGGTTTGTCGTCCATTTGCCATATCTCATAATCATAGTATGCGGCAATTGCTAACCTGATTCGGACGGACTTCAGCTTCGCTACGGGAGAGAAAGTCTCATCGTAGTCAATCCCTGGAACTTGCCGATAACCTTTAGCAACAAGTCGAGCTTTATAGATGGTAACATTACCATCCGCGTCCATCTTCTTCTTAAAGATCCATTTGTTTTCTATCGCTCGCCGATCATCGGGCAAGTCTATCAAAGTCCATACTTTGTTTTCATACATGGATCCTATCTCGGATTGCATGGCTTCAAGCCATTTGTTGGAATCCGGCCCGCCATCGCTTCTTCATAGTTCAAGGTTCACCGTTGTCTAACAACATGATTTCCGGTGACAGGGTTGCCATACCACTCTGGTGTGGAACGTGTCCTTGTGGACCCACGAAGTTCAGTAGCAACTTGATCCGAAGTACCTTGATCATCATCATTAATTTCCTCTACAAGAGGTGTAGGCACCACAGAACATTTTCCCGAGCTGCACTACTTTCCGGTTCAAGAGGTAGTACTTCATCGAAGTTCTACTTTCCTCCCACTTACTCCTTTCGAGAGAAACTCTTTTCCGTAAAGGATCCGTTCTTGGCAACAAAGATCTTGCCTTCGGATCTAAGGTAGAAGGTATACCCAATGGTTTCCTTAGGGTATCCTATGAAGACGCATTTTTCCGACTTGGGTTCGAGCTTTTCAGGTTGAAGTTTCTTGACATAAGCATTGCATCCCCAAACTTTTAGAAACGACAGCTTAGGTTTCTTCCCAAACCGTGTCGTCTCAACGTATTTAGACGGTGCCCTATTTAAAGTGAATGTAGTTGTCTCTAGAGCGTATCCCCAAAATGATAGCGGTAAATCGGTAAGAGACATCATAGATCGCACCATATCCAATAGAGTGCGATTACGATGTTCGGACACACCATTACGCTGAGGTGTTCCAGGTGGCGTGAGTTGTGAAACAATTCCACATTTCCTTAAGTGTGTACCAAATTCGTGACTTAAATATTCTCCTCCACGATCTGATCGTAAGAACTTTATTTTTCGGTCACGTTGATTCTCTACCTCATTCTGAAATTCCTTGAACTTTTCAAAGGTCTCGGACTTGTGTTTCATCAAGTAGACATACCCATATCTACTCAAGTCATCAGTGAGAGTGAGAACATAACGATATCCTCCGCGAGCCTCAACGCTCATTGGACCGCACACATCGGTATGTATGATTTCCAATAAGTTGGTTGCTCACTCCATCGTTCCGGAGAACGAAGTCTTGGTCATTTTGCCCATAAGGCATGGTTCGCATGTGTCAAATGATTCATAATCGAGAGACTCTAAAAGTCCATTAGCATGGAGCTTCTTCATGCGCTTGACACCAATGTGACCAAGGCGGCGATTGCCACAAGTATGTGGGACTATCATTATCAACTTTACATCTTTTGGTATTCACACTATGAATATGTGTAATATTACGTTCGAGATTCATTAAGAATAAACCATGGACCATCGGAGCATGACCATAAAACATATCTCTCATATAAATAGAACAACCATTATTCTCGACTTTAAATGAGTAGCCATCTCAGACAAACGAGACCTTGATACAATGTTCATGCTCAAACTTGGCACTAAATAACAATTATTGAGGTTTAAAACTAATCCCGTAGGTAAATGTAGAGGTAGCGTACAACGGCGATCACATCGACTTTGGAACCATTCCCGACGCATCGTCACCTCGCCCTTCGCCAGTCTCCGTTTATTCCGCAGCTCCTCATGAGTTACAAATATGAGCAACGACACCGTATCAAATACCTAGGAGTTACTACGAGTACTTGGTAAGGTGCGCATCAATTACATGTATATCAAATATACCTTTAGTGTTGCCGGCCTTCTTGTCCGCTAAGTATTTGGGGCAGTTCCGCCTCAAAGGGCCCTTCCCTTTGCAATAAAAGCACTGTCTCGTGCTTGGGTCCATTCTTTGACTTCTTCCGGCAACTTGCTTTATCGGGCGGCAACATCCTTGCCGTCCTTCTTGAAGTTATTCTTACCCTTGCCCTTCTTGAACTTAGTGGTTTTATTAACAATCAACACTTAATGTTCTTTATTGATATCAACCTCTGCTGACTTCGATTGAGAATACTTCAGAATGGTCTTCACCATCCCCTGCATATTGTAGTTCATCACAAAGCTCTTGTAGCTTGGTGGGAGCGATCAAGGATTCTGTCAATGACCGCCTCGTCCGGAGGTTAATGTCCAATTTGGGACAAAGGCGGTTGTGCAACCCGGACATTTTGAGTATGTGCTCACCGATGTAACTGTTTTCCTCCATCTTACAACTATAGAACTTGTCGGAGACTTCATATCTCTCGACCCGGGCATGAGCTTGGAAAACCATTTTCAGCTCCTCGAACATCTCATATGCTCTGTGTTGCTCAAAACGCTTTTGGAGCCCCGGTTCTAAGCTGTAAAGCATGCCGCACTGAACGAGGGAGTAATCATCAACATGAGACTGCCAAACGTTCATAATGTCTTGGTTCTCTGGGATGGGTGCTTCACCTAGCGGTGCTTCTAGGACATATTGTTTCTTGGCAGCTATGAGGATGATCCTCGGGTTTTGGACCCAGTCCGAATAGTTGCTGCCATCATCTTTCAGCTTGGTTTTCTAGGAACGCGTTGAAGTTCATGTTGACATGAGCGTTGGCCATTTGATCTACAAGACATATTTTGCAAAGACTTTAGACTAAGTTCATGATAATTAAGTTCGTCTAATCAAATATTTAATGAACTCCCACTCAGATTGGCATCCCTCTAGTCATCTAAGTGTTACATGATCCGAGTCGACTAGGCCGTGTCCGATCATCACGTGAGACGGACTAGTCATCATCGGTGAACATCTCCATGTTGATCGTATCTTCCATACGACTCATGTTCGACCTTTCGGTCTCTTGTGTTCCGAGGCCATGTCTGTACATTCTAGGCTCGTCAAGTTAACCCTAAGTGTTTATGCATGTGTAAAACTGTCTTACACCCGTTGTATGTGAACGTAAGGATCTATCACACCCGATCATCACGTGGTGCTTCGAAACGCATTTAACTTTAGCAACGGTGCATGATATAGGGGAACACTTTCTTGAAATTATTCTAAGGGATCATCTTATTTACTACCGTCATTCTAAGTAAACAAGATGCATAAACATAATAAACATCACATGCAATTATATAAAGTAGTGACATGATATGGCCAATATCATATAGCTCCTTCGATCTCCATCTTCGGGGCTCCATGATCATCTTCGTCATCGGCATGACACCATGATCTCCATCATCATGATCTCCATCATCGTGTCTTCGTGAAGTTGTCACGCCAACGACTACTTCTACTTCTATGGCTAACGCGTTTAGCAATAAAGTAAAGTAATTTACATGGCATTCTTCAATGACACGCAGGTCATACAAAAATAAAGACAACTCCTATGGCTCCTGCCGGTTGTCATACTCATCGACATGCAAGTCGTGATTCCTATTACAAGAACATGATCTCATACATCACAATATATCATTCATCATTCATCACAACTTCTGGCCATATCACATCACATGACAATTGCTGCAAAAACAAGTTAGACGTCCTCTAATTGTTGTTGCATCTTTTACGTGGCTGCAATTGGGTTCTAGCAAGAACGTTTTCTTACCTAAGAATAACCACAACGTGATTTTGTCAACTTCTATTTACCCTTCATAAGGACCCTTTTCATCTAATCCACTCCAACTAAAGTAGGAGAGACAGACACCCGCTAGCCACCTTATGCAACTAGTGCATGTCAGTCGGTGGAACCTGTCTCACGTAAGCGTACGTGTAAGGTCGGTCCGGGCCGCTTCATCCCACAATACCGCTGAAGAATGAAAAGACTAGTAGCGGCTAGCAAGTTGACAAGATCAACGCCCACAATAAAATTGTGTTCTACTGCTGCAATAGAGAACTACACATAGACCTAGCTCATGATGCCACTTTGTTGGGGAACGCGTTGCGAGAAAATTAAAATTTTTCCTACGGTTTCACCAAGATCCATCTATGAGTTCATCTAAGCAACAAGTCATGGGAGAGAGATTGCATCTACATACCACTTATAGATCGCGTGCGAAAGCGTTCAAGGAACGGTGATGATGGAGTCGTACTGCCGTGATTCAAATCACCGATGACCAAGTGCCGAACGGACAGCACCTCCGCGTTCAACACACGTGCAGGAACGGACGGCGTCTCCTCCTTCTTGATCCAGCAAGGGGAAGGAGAGGTTGAGGAAGAAGGCTCCAGCAGCAGACGACGGCGTGATGATGGTGGAGAGGCAAGATACTCGGCGAGGCTTCGCCAAGCACTCAACGGAGGATGAGAGGTGTTGGGAGGGAGGGCTGCGCCTTGGATCAGGTGTTCAGCCCTCCCTCGCCTCTATTTATAGGGGAAGGGGCAAGGGGGCCGGCCCCCTCTAGATGAGATCTAGAGGGGGGGGGGGCAGCAGCCAGGGAGGGGGGCTTGCCACCCAAGCAAAGGGGCGCCCCCACTAGGGTTCCCCCCCCCCCCAACCCTAGGTGCATGGGCCCAGGGGCGCCCAGCCCCTCCAGGCTGGTTCCCTGCCCTTGCGGCCCATGAGGCCCTCCGAGAGGGTGGCCCCTCGGTGGACCTCGAACCTCTCCGGTGGCCCCGGTACAATACCGATATGCCCCCGAAACTTTCCGGTCTTCGTATGACAACTTCCCATATATAAATCTTCACCTCCGGTCCATTCCGGAACTCCTCGTGACGTCCGGGATCTCATCCGGGACTCCAAACAACATTCGGTAATCACATACAAGTCTTCCTAATAACCCTAGCGTCACCGAACCTTAAGTGTGTAGACCCTGCGGGTTCGGGAGACATGCAGACATGACCGAGACGGCTCTCCGGTCAATAACCAACAGCCATCTGGATACCCATGTTGGCTCCCATACTCCTCGATGATCTCATCGGATGAACCACGATGTCGAGGATTCAAGCAACCCCGTATACTATTCCCTTTGTCGACGGTATGTTACTTGCCCGAGATTCGATCGTCGGTATCCCAATACCTCGCTCAATCTCGTTACCGCAAGTCACTTTACTCGCATCAGTAATGCATGATCCCGTGACCGGACACTTGGTCACTTTGAGCTCATTATGATGATGCACTACCGAGTGGGCCCAGTGATACCTCTCCGTAATACGAAGTGACAAATCCCAGCCTCGATCCGTGTCAACCCAACAGACACTTTCGGAGATACCTTTAGTGCACCTTTATAGTCACCCAGTTACGTTGTGACGTTTGGTACATCCAAAGCACTCCTACGGTATCCGAGAGTTACACGATCTCATGGTCTAAGGAAGAGATACTTGACATTGGAAAAGCTCTAGCAAAACGAACTACACAATCTTGTGCTATGCTTAGGATTGGGTCTTGTCCATCACATCATTCTCCTAATGATGTGATCCCGTTATCAATGACATCCAATGTCCATAGTCAGTGAAATCATGACTATCTATTGATCAACGAGCTAGTCAACTAGAGGCTCACTAGGGACATATTGTAGTCTATGTATTCACATGTGTATTACGATTTCCGGATAATACAATTATAGCATGAATAAAAGACAATTATCATGAACAAGGAAATATAATAATAATCCTTTTATTATTGCCTCTAGGGCATATTTCCAACAGTTACCTGCTGGCGAGCTATGCTAAACTGCCATTGTTTTGTTTGTGCTTTCTCCTGTGTTGTAAGGAGCTTCTCTTCTGCCACTTCAAGTGCGTGGTAGTTATGGCCGTTGATGGTGATATTATGGTTACCCCAAATGTATTACAGGGCCATTTGAGCACCCTTAAATCAGCTAATGTGTGGCTGCAGCGATTATTGATTAGATACGGGACATTCCTTCTGCTTGTACATGGGATGCATGGTTGCTGTCTAACTTGACTACGTCTTTGGCAGTATTCTCTTTTTTTTGCAGGGTATCCCTATTTGGCTTTATCTCTGCATGTGGTGGTCTACGTTCTTTCTTGTTTTGATTTCACTTTGCATACAACAGTCCTGTGCTTCACTTTGTCTGGTTTGCTTTCGAAAAATGGTATACATATATGTTTGTCGAAGATTATTTGCGTGTCGGACGATGGATGGATTGATTTTGTTCGTCTCCGGCTTTCTCTCTTTTGTTGGCTTATGTGGAGGTATTGAACAATCAGTGTACCAAGTAATACAATTTTATTATGTGAGAATTTAATACTTAGTCGAAAAGATCCATTAATGTTTACGCCAAATTAGAGATCAGATTCAGATTCAGGGGAAAATTGTGTCTAAAAACAACGTTTTATACCCATTTCTTAAGACCATATGTGTCGAAGATTGTCTATTTCTCAAGAAATTTCCCTTTGTGCTACACCTAAATCGAGTTCATAGTCAAAAATTCTGAAGTTAATCATCAACAATTGGGAACTTTATTTTTTAGGAGCACTTCCCAAGAAGACAAACATTAATATATATATTCTAAATTCAGAAGACACATGCAAGCCGAAACTGGCTGCATCGTATAGAACAGCCAAAACAGCCATGCACCGAGCTACACACACACCTGAACAAAGGGTTGCATGCGATCTCTTTCTTGGTACTGTATTCTTCCTTGGTAGCTAGCTAGTTGAACTAACAGATATATACACCTGGTCATGCATGGTCTATCCTCCTACGACCCACTCACAGAGGTTGCGATCATGATACAGATGCATAGCTCCTATAGCATAGGGGCGGCCGATCGATCGAGATGCGAGGTGTGGCAACTGCCGCACGCGTAGAGTACAATGAACCTGCATGAAAATATAGGATCGCACGCGTCCCATCTTCCGTGTAGTAGTATCTAGCCCAGAACCAAATTGCACACGCCATTCTTCATCTTGTTTACTAAAAAACCTACTCCCATTACATGTTTCTCAGCTCGAACTGCGACTTTGAGGAGCAGCAACATTCTGGGTTGGTCTGGTGCAGCCACCGTGGCTGCACGACCGTGAAATGGTGTAGGGCTGCACTCGGTGCCCCTCCGTGGGCGAACTCGCGGCGATCATCGGCGTCGTCGACTACAAGACAGTTAGCAGGACGGCCTCGAGCATGACCGGCGCCGCTCGTTGTGGAAGGCGGCAGGCTACGCGATCACTGCGCTACCATCGTTGTCAGGTGAAGAAGGAACGGGCACTGGAGTGGAGAGCCACCGCCAAGCAGACCATGACTCCATGAGTGCTCTACGTCGGCCGACCTAGTTGTGCAGCTGCACCATGATGACGTGGTTGTCACTGTGTAGAGCTGAGCACGTCGTCGGCGAGTTCGTTGGCTCGCAGTCCTGCACATATCAAGCCTATACACCACACACGCAGCAACAACGTCACCCAAGCCATACAGATATGCGAAGCAGCAGCAGGACGCGTCAGGCCAGACCGCCAGAGGCACGGACGCAACACAGAGAGGAAGAAGGACAGCTGTCGCGCAGTATTTCGCGAAGGCGTGCTCCGCATGAACTCTGGACTCCAGTGCATGCTCCTGCTTGGACGCAAGCGGCCAGCGCGCCGATGCATCGTTGTCTAGTTCAGCGATGGAGATCTTTGCCTGGGTCAAGCGTGTGGTCTCCGCCGGAGCTGCTTGCAGGCAGTGTAGGTAATGGTTAACGCCGTGTTTCCTCGAGTCTTGCTTCTGAGGCCACAGCCGCCTGGGCTGTGTATTAGAAAAGAGCATGACGGCGGCGACGGGATTGCATCCTCGGCGGCTCTACCCCTGCATGGTGACGCACACAACCACGCTGATACTACCTCTGCATGGACAACGCAACACCATCAGCCGGTTGGCCGTGCTTGAGAAGACCACGATGGAAGGGCCGGCCGGGGCCTGGCGGCGGCCTAGGCGAGGCACAGCCGTAGCAAAGTGGGAACGCGACAGCACAAGGGTGAGCTAGAAAGGCGGGAGGAGACCAGCGATTGAAAGGAGCCCTAGCCCTTTTATGTGGTGGCAAGGCACGGGGTGGGGAAGAAGCAAGGCGTGGGGTGAGGAAGAAGCTGGGCAACAAATCACCCCTTTTTATACGCGATCTGCGGCGGCGGTGGAGCCGTATAGATTCAACCGGACGCTTCTA
Source organism: Aegilops bicornis (assembly GCA_021605145.1). Classification (NCBI taxonomy): domain Eukaryota; kingdom Viridiplantae; phylum Streptophyta; class Magnoliopsida; order Poales; family Poaceae; genus Aegilops; species Aegilops bicornis. The sequence goes on from CM038674.1 coordinate 646,250,177, forward strand.
GGCAGCATACGAGAGAGGCCGCAACGATCAGAAGCAACCCCGACGTCCCGAAACAATGGCTACAACGGCAGCGATAGCGATAGCACGATAGAGACAGAATCACCGAGGTATACAAAGCGTCACTGCTCCCTGACAACCGCGTACTTACTAATCGATAGCGACAGCACAACCCAACCAACATCGGCCAAACCAACAGGGACTCAACAGAATTAGCAACGCCAGCCTACCCACATGCAATCAAAAATGCTAAACCCACAAAAAGAAACGTGACGCTAGTTCAAAAAATTTGAAACAAAAATCTGGGCACACCACTCATTTCTACACAACCATATACCAAAAAAATAACACGTGGCATGTTCAAACTTACCCAGGGGTCATTTTCATCCAAGTGGTTGAATCTCAGGGCAAAAACATTGCCTGGAATAGAGGCTTGGGTATTTGTAAGTCTGATTCAGCGTGTGTAGATGTAGCCTGAATACATGCAAGGAAATTGCTATGGATTAATTCAGACAATCTATTAAATTGTGATAACTACAGATTAATTTTTCTTAAAACGAATTGTTTCAAACCTTTCATCAGAGAATACATGAGCTGTAGTTTGAAATCCTTTTTGGAATGAAAACTGTTTATGATTGGAACATACTTTAGGCTTCTAAAGCAAAGTCCTCAAAAGCTATATATTCAGTGGCTTCAAGCGAATTGTCCTCCGTTCCAAAATCCCAAGCTTTGTATTCATAGAATGTGGATCTGAACATAACCTCATATTTGTAACAGGAGGCCAATGTACACCCCTGCACCTGAAGGCTTGCTAAGTTTTGGACAATTCCCTCCAATGCATCCTTATTATTTTTGACCTCCGTCAATGCACCACCCGGAACAAGGACATCAACGTGCTCAATCAATCGACATTGTTCCTTGAGCAACTGAAATGGCAAGCTCCTCGAGTGAACTATAATGTCAATGAGAAGGAATATCAACTTGGTTATTATCTTGTAGATGGAATATACCCCGAGTGGGCAACATTCGTGAAGTCAATACCGATGGCTCAAACAGAAAAACAAAGGTTGTTTGCTAAACATCAAGAAGGTGCAAGGAAGGACATGGAACGTGCATTTGGTGTGCTCCAGGCGCGATGGTCTATTTTACGGCGTCCGGCACGTTTATATGACAGGGGCGATCTCCATCATATTATGTTAGCCTGCATCATTCTACATAACATGATAGTCGAGAATGAAAAAGAAGAGGCGGGGAATATGATTGATTTGAATGAGAAAGCAGGCTCATCGATTGTTTTCCCATCGGTATTTACTCACGGTGACATGCCAGTATTTGCCGAGGTACTTGAAAGGGATCGTAGAATTCGTGACCGTCGGAAGCATTAGGCTAAAAAAATGATTTGATTGAGCATATATGGAAAAAGTTTGGGCGACAATAGATTATATTCAAGAATTGATCCATGTATTGCTATATATGTTTTATATATTTTAATTATATTATATTGGCACTTTATTATTTATTATGGACCCGTTCAAATTTGTGTTCTTGTATTTATCTATGCGTACTAGCGATCAAAATTTCATTTTGATACAAGCCACATATATATCACAAAGTTAAAGTACTACTATAGATTCCACGAAACGATAAATGGAAACCTTCATGTTATTACCTCTATGTTACTACCCATTGTGGAGGTAGTAACATAGACTACTAACATATGCATGTTAGTACTTTATGTTATTACCCATTGTGGCTAGTCTAATAGCTCATGAGATCCCAGACTATGCTTAAATAGGTTGTTTCCTTGAAAAAACACATCCCGAGTTCGATTCACCATCACCACGTAGTCTTTTTTACCTTTCATTGAGGAAGAAAAAACAGATAAATGAGCCAGCCTAGTTACACGGCTGCAGGCGCCGGTTAGGAAAATTACCCTTAACTGGCGCCTGTAGCGCCGAATAGGGTTTGCTAAATATGTCGCCTAGCAGGGGAGCGCCTAACGGCGCCTTCAGCGCCGGTTCCTGGTTTTGGTGCCCACGCGCCCGCGAACTGGGCCGGCCCAGGTTGTCGTTTGTTCCACTTCGGCTCGTTCGCTCCCCCTCGACCGCGTGGTTCACTCTCCCTCGATCGCCTAGTTCGCCTCCCTAAATCTCGATCGGTCAACTATTTACTTTTGACAAAAAAAATTGAAAATTTTCGTGAATTCAAGAATTTTCATAAAATTTGAAAGAAAGTCCAGGTACTTAAAAAAAGTTCACGAATTTGGGAAGAAGGGTTCATCAATAAAAAAACCGATTTTGAAAAAAAATAAGTTCATTGCTTTTGAAAAAAAAGTTCATCAAAAATGAAAAAGAGTTATTCAATTTTGAAAAAGTTCATCAAATTTGAAAAAAGTTCATCAATTTTGAAAAATTTCATCAAATTTGAAAAATATTTCATTGATTTTGAAAAAAGTTCATAAAATTTGAAAAAGAGTTCATCAAATTTAAAAAAGTTCATCGATTTAAAAAAAGAGTTCATTGATTTTTAAAAAGAGTTCATCGATTTAGAAAAAGTTCACCGAAATTGGAAAAGTTCATCGAATTTAGAAAAAGTTCATCAACTTTAAAAAAAAGTTCATCGATTTTGATAAAAACTTTATCGGTTTTGTTAAAAGTTCATCAAACTTGGAAAAACGTTCATCGATGTTGATAAAAATTCATTCAATTGAAAAACGTTCGCGCATTTAAGAAAATAAAAAATAGGAAAATAAGAAAATAAAGAGAAAAAGGAACCAAAAAAAAAGAAGAAAAAACGGCCAGAAATCACGAAGCAGTGAAAAACTGGTTTGTGTGGCTGTCGCGGCCTAAATAATTAAAAGGGAGGAAAGAAGTTAATAAGCACATGCGCTAGGATGTCCAGCTGGTCATCGCGAGTTCGATCCCTCGCTTGGGAAATAATATTTTTGCTGCAGTTTTCTACAGAAAAAAAGAGAAAGAAACGGGCCGGCCCAGCGCGGAGCGTGGGTATGCGCCCGTTTGCATTTACTGAAGAAACGGGCGCCTTAAGGCGCCCGTTAGGAAATGCCGCCTAGCAGTTAATAGTCTCTGTAGTCGTCTTTCACAGCAGCGAGCAGTAAACTGGGCCGGCCCAGCAGTTAATAGTCTCTGTAGTGGTCTCTATGAAGCCCAGAAGTTCTGTACTGATCATAAAGGATAGGATCATCATTGTACAAAATACATCGCCAGCATCGACACGTGGCCATTCACAGCGGCAGTACATCCCACTCGCACACGCAAGAGTCAAACCACTAGAACAAACCAACCATCTTGACATATGTGCAGCGCAGAGTTTTAAGAATTATGATCAACGACATAAAATGAATAATTTTTTGGAATATTGAACATGACTTTCTTAAACGTGATTCTTTTTCAAATTAAACAACATTTTGAAAATGCAAGCAAATTTCCCGAGAAGTGGAACACATTTTAAACTCTGAACAAATTTTAAAAAATGATACTTATTTTTTGAAATTCCGAATAATTTTTTAAAATACAATTTTTTTGAAACTCTGAACTTTTTTGAAAATGCGACCATTTTTTGGAATTTTCATTTTTTTTTAAAATATGAATGAATAAATAAATATGTTGACATTTCTGAACTTTGCGATTCTGAACAAGGAAAAAGAAAAAAAAGATTCATGAACCTTCTAAAAGGTTCCCATACCTGTAAAACCCGGTTGGGAACCATCTAGAAGGTTCCCAAAACCGGCATCTGCATAAGCACGAACAGATTAAAATGGGCTGGCCCGTGTTCACTCATATCGATTAGGTCTGTGCCAAATAGTGACTGTTTGACGCATTGAGCATCAAATATGGTTTTCAACCAACAAGCGCCCGATGCTATCGTTGCCGTCATCTAGTTGGGCCAACACCTAAGCATTTCTCTCTCTATTTTTTCGTTTTTTTATTTTTTCATTAATTCATTTTTCTTCACTTTGAACGTTATTATTCCTTTTGAAACTTGTTCAAAAAATTTGAAAAATTGTTTGGACTACCTTAAAATGTTCTTGTTTTCAATTCTTGTTTACAATTTCAAAAAATATTCATGTTTTCAAAAGAATTCTTCACAAATTTAAGAAACATTTGCGTTCAAACAAAGTTGATAATTTTTTAAAGTACATGGTTTGCAATTGTGTTAAAAAGATTCATCAACTGTTGGGAATTTGTTAACAATTTTGGAAAAGGTGTTCAAACACGTAAAATATTCACACACAATGTAAAAAGTCAAAATTATTGACAAATTTCAATAAATGGTTAGTACATAACAAAATGTTCATGTTGATTGATAATGAAAAAATTACAAATAATAGAAGCATTCAAATTAGAAAAACTATATGCTCACGGATGCACTCGTCTGGCCTAGTCTCGCACACTCATCTGAACAAGTGCTTTTTGGATTATGGATAAATGATCCCAATTTCTTTCAGCAGCCTAACATGAACATATGATGCATACATGCCAGATTTGAACGACTTCCGGTACCGTTTGCACGTTGCGACACCTCCGCCATTTACCAACCCTTTTTCACCCGGAAAACTACAGAAAATGGAAGAATTGTGATAGAAGCTCATGAGAAAAGAATCGGCATGCTGCCTTATATTGGTCATATAAGCTGATGTAAAAAAAATTGGGGTCATATGTGACGGATGCTGAAAAAAGCGCTCTAAAACGGACCCTTCTCGCCTACCCGAACACGCTCTGTTGAACATGATCTATTTTTGGATATAGATGAAATGGCCCAACTTTTCCAAGAAGGTGAGAATGCCCGTGGTAGGCATCCATGCCAGGCTTGAATGAATTCCGACACCATATGCATGTCGCGTCACGTCCGGCTATTTATCGGCCATTTTTCATCGAGAAAACTACACAAAATGCAAGAATTGTTGATAGCTCAAACAACTTGACATGGTGTCTTGAATTGATAATATAATATCATAAAAAAATTAGAGTCGGATACAGAAAAAAATTGCACTCTCAAACGGACCATTCTGGCATACGCGAAAACCCTCCGTTGAAAATAGTCTATTATTGGACATGCATAAACCGACTCCTAGATTTTGCTATCATATGGGCACGCCCATGGTAGGCATCCATTCCAGGTTTGCACGAATTCCGACACCATATGCAAGTTGTGTCACGTCCGGCCATTTATCGGCTTTTTTATCGAAAACTCCGGAAAATGCAAAATTTGTCGAAAAGCAAAACAACTTGACATGGTGCCTTGAATTTGTCATACAATACCATGGTATTAATTGGGTCGTTTCAAGGATGTAGAGAAACAACATGCTCTCAAACGGAGCCTACTGGCATACCTGAACACCCTCAGTTTAACATGGTCTACTTATGGACATTCTTGAAATGACCCCAATTCTTACAAGCAGGTGGGTATGCCCATGTTAGGCATCCATGTCAGCTTTAAACGAATTACGACATCGTTTGCATGGTGCGACACATCCGTGGATTTATCGGCCTTTTTCATAGGGAAAACTTCAGAAAATGCAAAACTTGTCGAATACCGGAACAACTTGGCATGGTGCCTTGAATCTGTCTTACAAAGCCATGAAAAAATTGGGTCAATTTCAAGGATGTTGAGGAAACAATGTTCTCTCAGACAAAGCCTATTGGGCAACACCCTCCACCGAACATGGTCTAGTTTTGAACATCTTTCAAATGAACACCAACTTTTTCAAGAAGGTGGTATGCCTATGCTAGGAATTCATGCCAGGTTTGAACGATTTCTGACACCGTGTGCAACTTGCGACATGTCCGGCCATTTATTGGCCTTTTTATCAAAAAAAATCTAGAAAATGCAAAATTTGTGAAAATAGAAAAAAACTTGGCATGGTGCCTTGAATTGGTCATACATGACCATATATAAAAATTGGTTTCATTTGACAGATGTGGAAAAACCTTGCTCTCAGACTTTTGTCATCGGTTGGGCATGGTCCTTTTTCGGAATGCATGAAATGACCCCAACTTTTTGTATCAGGTGAGCATGCCCATGGTAGGAATTCGCGCCATGCCAGGTTTGAATGAATTCTGACACCGTATGCACATTGCGTCACGTTGGGCCATTCATCGGCCTTTTAGAACGAGACAACGACAGAAAATGCAAAAAAATGTTGAAAACACAAATGATTTGACATGGTGACCTGGATTTTTCCTACAAGGCCAAGAAAAAACTTGCTACCATTTGAAGAATGTCAAAAAATGTTCATGGCTAAAAAAAATCACAAATTTGAAAATTTTCATGGGTTACGAAAATGTCACAAATTCAGAAAAGAGTTCATGAAAACTGTTTTTTTTGAAAAATCTGAAAAAGTACCTATGCTAAAAGTTCATGCATTTGAAAAAAAATCATGGCTAAAAATTTATGAATTTGAAAAAAGTACGCAGATCTAAAAAAAGTTCACAATTTTGGAAAAAAGTTCATAAAATTTGAATAAAGTTTAGCAATTTGAAAAAAAATCATGGGCTAAAAGTTTATGCATTTGAATTCATGGCTAATAAATTTTAAAAAGTTCACCGGTTAAAAAAAGTTCATGAATATTGGTAAAAGTTCACATTTTTTTTTGCAAATTAAGAAAATAAAAGAAAAAATTTAAAGGACCGCGGAAGCGCCTGGGCGCGTCCGTGGATACTGGCCGCTCATGCCTCAAATAATGCATTCCACATTCGGATACCTCAAATTTATATTATGACATGGAACACGCCGATCCTTGAGCGGAGCTCGTCTGGCTCTGCTGTGCCCATGTCCGGCAACCAGCTACGCTCCCCAGACTGTTGATCCGGTCGCCGACAAGGTAGAGTAGGGCACGGGACACGAGCCGGCTCACGAGACTCAAGGCTCCACCGTCTCCCATGCCCTACTCTTCCTCGTCGGAGACTGGAACCCGAAAGGTGTCGGTGGACGTCAGATCGATGATGGATCCGTCCTGAGACGAGTCGGGAACATCCACTAGGACATGGCTGCAGCACCAGGACTGGTGCACCATACGAGGCGTCGGAGAATGTGACTCCGCCTCGCCGACGTCCACCGCCGCGAGGGCTGCCACCGCCTCTCGCATAGCTGCCTCACACGGCGGGCATGTCGTGCCATGTTTTCGTTGGATGACGCCCATGGTGCGTCCCGCTACTTGGCGCACCAACGGAGGGATTGCGCGTCCGCCACCGCGTTCGGACGCCATACGACCGCACTGCCTCCGGTGAGGCAGCAACGACAAACCTAGCACCGGATCCATACGTCATTTTGGGCGGATGCAATGGATTCCCGACGGAAGGAGTCCGTGCGCTGCCGTCCATGGGCTTACTCCCGGGAGCAGCGGAGCGCAAGACAGACGACCATGTCCTCCTCGGGGAAGCGTGGGATGAGCTCGGGGTCGACGGATCTGGAGGTGAAGGACTCGGATCCCACTGCCCGCCATGGCGGAGACGGCCAGAGATCGCAGAAGGTGAGTTTGGGTGGCGGAGGGGAGTGGAGGGAAGTGGCTAGGGTTTGATCATATATGTGGGATTGGGTGGGCCAGCATCGGCCGGGTCCAACGTAACGGACGTGCCTGGGCCCATATCCACCCATATTTGGGGTGGGTAAGAGGGGTGCCGGTCAGCCCGGGTGTTTGAGACCCGTTTGAGATGGCCGGCTGGGTCACATTTTCATGACCGGGCGGTCCGCCTGGGCGTTTGAGACCGGTTTGGGGCGCCCGGCTGTAGATGCTTTAAGCTGTAACAGTTCGCTAGGACCGCTTGAACTAAACTTCCACAACATGCTAGGAGGGAGTTCGAGTCCCACTACGCGCATGAGTTTTTTCAAATTTAAGAGTACGAAAAAGGTGGGCCGAGTCCATGAAGGAGAAGGGGTGTGTGTCGGGCGCATGTGTGTGCTGCTGTCAAATTCTACTTCCTAAACATAACATAATATGATGAAAAGAGACCCAGGGCCGTAGGTTTCACTAGTGGCTTCTCTCGAGAAAAATAGCAAATGGTGGGAAAACAATTACTGTTGGGCAGTTGATAGAACTTCAAATAATCATGACGATATCCAGGCAATGATCATTATATAGGCAGCACGTCCAAGATTAGTAGACCGACTCCTGCCTGCATCTACTACTACTACTCCACACATCACCCGCTATCCAGCATGCATCTAGTGTATTAAGTTCATGGAAAAACAGAGTAATGCAATAAGAACGATGACATGATATAGACAAGATCTATTTATGTAGAAATAGACCCCATCTTGTTATCCTTAATAGCAACAATACATAGGTGTCGTTTCCCCTTCTGCACTGGGATCAAGCACCGTAAGATCGAACCCATCACAAAGTACCTCTTCCCATTGCAAGATAAATAGATCAAGTTGGCCAAACAAAACCCAAATATCGGAGAAGAAATACGAGGAATCATGCATATAAGAGATCAAAGAAGACTCAAATAACTTTCATGGATAAAAACATAGATCTGATCATAAACTCAAAGTTCATCGGATCCCAACAGACACACCGCAAAAATACTTACATCATATGGATCTCCAAGAGACCATTGTATTGATAATCAAGAAAGAGATAGGAAGCCATCTAGCTACTAACTACGGACCCGTAGGTCTACAAAGAACTACTCACGCATCATCGGAGAGGCACCAATGGACATGATGAACCCCTCGAGATGGTGTCTAGATTGGATCTGGTGGTTCTAGAACTTGCGGTGGCTGAAATTGATTTTCGTCAACTCCCCTAGGGTTTCTGGAACATTGGAGTATTTATAGAGCAAAGAGGCGGTGTAGGAGGCCACCGAGGTGGGCACAACCCACCTGGGCGCGCCTGGGCCTCCAGGCGCGCCCTGGTGGGTTGTGCTCCCCTCGGAGCTCCCCGTAGGTACTTTCTTGGCCCACTGGATGTCTTCTGGTCCAAAAAAATCCACAAAAAGTTTCGCTGCGTTTGGAGTCCGTTTGGTATCGATTTCCTGTGATGTAAAAAACATGCAGAAAACAACAACTAGCACTGGGCACTATATCAATAGGTTAGTACCAAAAAATGATATAAAATGACTATAAAATGATTGTAAAATATCCAAGAATGATAATATAACATCATGGAACAATAAAAAATTATAGATACGTTGGAGACGTATCAAGGTAGCGGTCGATGGCAACGTCCCATGCCGCTGAGGGGGGCGCGCGTGCCGGTGCAGGCGCGGCGGGTGCAGCCAAATGCACGGGGACCGGGTGGAGGGGCGTGCACGGGCATGGGCACGAGCGCGGACGATGGATCTGGCATGTACACGAGGTCGCGCGGGTCCGCGGAGACCTCGCTGATGCCCGCGGCTTCCATCTGTGCGATAGTGCTCGGCGACCAGCCCGTCTATGCTACGGGGATGGTCGCTGGCGCGGGCGCGGGAATGTGAACTGGGATGGGAGCGGGGGCAGCAACCGTCGCGGCCAGCTCGTTCATGGCCATGTCTATGAGGCCCCATTCCTCCTTATTTTATATCTCCTCTGGCTCGGAGTCGACTTCACCAAACTTGAAGACTAGTGGCAGATGATCCTTCTGCGCCATGGCGTTGGTGGAGGTCTGTGGGAGGGAGGGGATGGGAGGCGGACAGTAAGGCCGCCGGTATTAAACAGCGGCTCGGGCGCCATTAATGGAGAGGATGCGAGGAAGGCGGGCGGCCATGGAAGTCAAAGGGCTCGCTTCCCAGTGAGCCTGCGCAGCATACAGTTCACACGCTTCCCGGTGAGCCTACGCATTATAGGCCAGCTTGCACGCCTCTCGGTCAGCCTATGCACCGGACTGTGCTCACACGCCTCCCGTTCAGTCAAGCAGTTGTCCGCACGGCACCTCCTATAGCCATTAAAACCAAGACACGTGGCGTCACGTGAATGGTTAACAGAACGCACATGATTTGAACTATACAAACGTTTGAGATATTAAAGTGGCAGCTATTTTTTCAAAATGCCTTTGTTGACTGTTATTCGAGTGCGCCTTCTCTCAAAATGGACACGAAAAATACCATAGCATGTCGGGTGCCATTCCATGATAGCATGCCAACGTATCTCAACGTTTTGCCGGCAATCAACAGTGCCCTAGTGTTTCTTGCATGGGACCTGAGCATGCACCCAAGGACACACATTTCATATGTCAACCAATTTTTCTGCACTGGAGCATGTGCATGTAGTTCAAATTTGAATTATGCACATAAAATGTCTAGAAAACCCAGTTAATATATGAAAATGTCCAAGCGAACCCCGAAAAATCCTAAAAATTGACACAACACTCCTGTCATTCTATGTTGACACTAGAAAAATTTTGAAAGCAAGAAGAGGAAACGGATATCGTTTCATCCCCAAGGGTGGCACGTTTCCTCCCAAAACCATCAGGCTTGTTGTTAGAAGCTCTGGTTTGCGAGAACCTTATACCCAAACCTGCCCCAAATGGGACAATTTTTCTACCACAGCATGTTGATGCCGCTCCATGATAGCATGTCAAGTTTCATGAATTTCAGACGAGTTTCGGATTTACTAGAATATAAAAACCATGTATCTCAATGTTTGCGGCCGAGCGACGGTGGCAAGGTGTTTGACATTCATTCTTATTTCCTGCATGGGACCTAAGCATGTAGCCAAGGACACAGTTTGATTTTTTTAAACAATTTACATGCACTGGAGCATGTGCCTGTAGTTCAAATTTGATTACGCACATAAATGCATAGAAAACTCAGTTAATGTATAAAAATATCCAAACGAGCCCTGAAAAATTCCTAAAATAACACAACACTCATGTTGTTCTATGTTGACACTAGAAAAAAAATTGAAATCAAGCATAGGCAATGGATATCATTTCGTCCAGAAAGGTGAAACGTTCCCTACCGTAATCATGAGGCTTGTTGTGAGAAACTCTGGTTTGTGAGAAGCTTATATGCCCCAACCTAGCCCAAATGGGACAATATTTTTACCACTGCATGTTGATGCCGTTCCATGCTAGCATGTCAAATTTCATAAATTTCAGACGCTTTTTTGATTTACTAGAATTTAAAAACCATGTATCTCAATGTTAGCGCCGGAGCGACGGTGGCAAGGTGTTTGACATTCATTCTCATTTCTTGCATGGGACTTAAGCATGTAACCAAGGACACACATTCCAATTTTAACCCATTTATATGCACTAGAGCATGTGCATGTAGTTCAAATTTGAATTATGCACATGAATGCATATAAAACTTAGTTAATGTATAAAAATGTCCAAGCAAACCCCAAAAAATTCCAAAAATTGACACAACACTCGTGTTGTTCTATGTTGACACGAGAAAAAAAATTGAAAGTAAGAAGAGGCAACAGATATCGTTTCGTCCCCCAAGGTGGCACGTTCCCTACCGAAACCATCAGGCTTCTTGTGAGAGAAGCTCTGGTTTGAGAGAAACTTATACCCAAACCTGCCCAAATGGGACAATATTTATACCATGGCATGTCGATGCCGTTCCATGATATAATGACAAGTTTTCGATTTACTAGAATTTTAAAACCATGTATCTCAATGTTAGCGGCCAAGCGACAGTGTCAAGGTGTTTGACATTCATTCTCATTTCTTGCATGTGACCTAAGCTTGCAACCAAGGACAAACATTTGATTTTGCAACCCGTTTTTATGGACTGGAGCATGTGCATGTAGTTCAGTTTTGAATTATGCACATAAATAGAAAACTTAGTTAACATATAAAAATGTCCAAACAATCCTGAAATAGTCCAAAATTAACACGACACTCCTGTTGTTCTATGTTGACACCAGTAAAAAAAAATTGAAAGGAAGAAGAGGCAACGAATATCGTTTTGTCCACAAAGGTGACACGTTTCCCTAACGGAACCACGAGGCTTCTTGTGAGAAGCTCTGGTTTGTGATAAGCTTATACCATAACTTGCCCCAAATGGGACAATATTCTTTACCCCGGCATGTTGATGCCATTCCATGATAGCAAGCCAAAGTTCATGAATTTCAGACGGGTTTTTTATTTACTAGAATTACAAAAGCAAGTACCTCAATGTTTGCCGGAGAGCCACACTGCCGTGGTGTTCGAAATTCATCCCCATTTCTTGCATGGGACATAAGCATAAACCCATGGACACATATATGATTTTACAACCCATGTTGGTGCACCAGAGCATGTGCACTAGTTTAATTTTGAATTGTGCACCTGAAATGGCTAGAAAACCAATAATGTATAAAATGTCCAAACGAACCCTGAATAATTCCAACTTTTTTACGACACACATATAGTTGCATGTTCACTGCAGATACAAGTTCTAGCAATTTAAACACCGTGCATCGTCGTTGTGACCCCATTATGTAATTCAAATCAAGATGAAAAATCAAGTAGATCCCACACAGTTTATTATCACCAACCGTGTGAGATTCAGTACAAAATATCCTAGAGCACTGTCGGTGTATAGTACGCCTATGGCTTACGCGAGAAGGTGCGTCGGCTACAGTCCCAGCCGGCATGTCAAGCACACTAGCTCGCTCCCCAAATATCATTTCACTGTTTAAATCGTCGCTGGTGAAAGATGGGGACATGGACCCGCGTCATGAGGACAACTTCGGCGGCCCACTCTGGTGAGAGTGCGGCCGCAGCCGCCATGCGCGTGCTAACAAGGTGCATGAGCATGGCCACAATCTGTGACCAGGCGGCCAAGGTAGCCCAAACAGCCGCTATTGCTTCTCAGGTGGCGGCAGCAACATCTGCCTCGGGGATAGCAACTGGCGAGAGCGGCACAACAACTGTCCGTTCCGCGGGGTGGCCTTAGCCCTGATGGAGGCCGCCCACGGACCATGTCGAGGCCGCCCACGCCCAGCTCGTGGCGGTCACCGCACAAATTGAACGAAACTTCTCTGACAACGGTCGGCAACCCACGGCCGAAGAGTTGGCAAGCGCCGAGAGCGTTCGAGCAGCCATCCGTTCCTCCGCCGCATACCTTGCCACGATGGAGCCCGTCCAAGCCCAGATGATGACAGCCCACGCCCAGCTCGTGGCAGCCTTTTCCAAAGAGATGGCGACGCGGATGGAGAGAAGCTTGCCAAGTATTGTGAAATGGATGCCATGGAGCCCCTTCCCCACGAGAACGTCGGGCGCGAGCTGGACATGGAGGAGGCGGCGGAGATCAATGAGCACCAGCCATAGTAGCACTCTTTGTTTTGTTTAATTAAGAGCGTCGGTCTTTAATTTGTTAGAGTAATGTTTAGGTCAGCTAGCTCTGTTTAATTGGTGAAGTTGCTCGATTAAGAAGTGTGGGACGGTGTGCTGTAGTCTCCTTTGTGTACCCAAATTATGTAATGGCGTGGATGACCACTGTAACCAGGGAAATTCGAACCAAAATTTTTGACATTCAAACTCATCACACACGGGTTAAGCTATTTGAATCGTTTATGATGTTCACATATCATACACAGTTCTGAATAAGGGACCGTGTCTGATGACACTTTGCGCGCCAGTTTTTTCCCTGAACCGATCCAAAATTTCTGGCTTCTGCGAAAATATCTACCTTCCCGCTCCCTCCCCCTTACCAAAAGCCACATTTCCCCTGTTTCCGCCTTGCTTTCCAAGTGAAACTTTCACTCCTTGCTTGCAGCGCCGCCTCCTCACCGGTGACCCTCCTTCATGCTACTCGGCCTCGTCTATCCAGGCAGGTAATCCACACCCGACCCCCATCCTCCTACTCCTTCGACATCCCACATGCCTCGACCGCCGATGCGACACCTTCCACCCAAATCACCGACCCCTCCATGAAATAAGCGCCGCCCTAAGCCATGGTGCACGCAGTATAGCCAGGAGCTCAAGGAGCATTTGGCAGCGGAAAAGCAAAACGCGTCTGCACGGGTGGATGAGGTCGCGATGGCTGCCATTCGTGCCGACCCCCAGATCTTGGAGGAGCACCTTGCCATTTGCTAGCTACGCCAGTTAAGCATGCTTGGTTTACCTGTTGCGTGTGCTACTCATGCCTTTCCTTAACAAATTTTAGTGAATTGTGTTATCTAATTTTACCATGCAATCTGTTACTCTAGTGTATATGTTCTATATGTCGTGCAGTGTGGTGCTCACTTATTAACTGTTTGGTTAATTAGTTGTCGTCTTCAATTAACTGTTTGGTTCAATTCTGCAAATGTGATGTTCAATTCTTCAGGCTGCAATTTTGTATTGTCTTCCATGTGAGAAATAAATCAAATTTATCTTTACAAAATACACGAGAAACGAATACAATTGCTATATTTCCAAGTTGTCAAGCATGCTTGGTTTGGTTAATCGTCTGATCTTCTAGTATGTTATACATTGGGCAATGTGGTGCTCAGTTAACATTTGGTTCATTTGTTGTGGTGTTTAGTTAACTATTTGGTTCAATTCTGCAATGCGATGTTCAATAGTTGTGGGTGCATTCTGTTATTGTATACCATGTGAGAAGTAAATCAAATTTGGTTGTACTAAATACATGAGAAACAAATACAATTGCTATATCTCCAAGTTGTTAAGCATGCTTGGTTTGTTTAACTGTCTAATCTTCTATTAGGAGTATGTTATATTGTGCAATGTGGTGCTCAGTTAACATTTGGTTCATTTGTTGTGGTGTTTAGTTAACTGTTTGGTTCAATTCTGCAATGCGATGTTCAATTGTTGTGGGTGCATTCTGTTATTCTATACCATGTGAGGAATAAATTGAATTTGGCTGTACTAAATACATGAGAAACAAATACAATTGCTATATTTCCAAGTTGTTAAGCATGCTTGGTTTGGTTAACTGTCTGATCTTCTATTAGGAGTACGTTATATTGTGCAATGTGGTGCTCAGTTATTGTTGGTTCATTTGTTGTGGTGTTTAGTTAACTGTTTGGTTCAATTCGGCAATGCGATGTCCAATTGTCGTGGGTAGAATTTTTTATTGTTGTGCTTGTGAGGAATAAATCGAATTTGGCTGCACTTAATACATGGCAACATATACAAGTGCTATATTTCCTAGTTCTTAATCACACTTGGTTTGGATAAATGGGTCTTCCATGTGGCTTGAATTAATCTGATGAATCTGCAATGTGCTTATTTTTCATCAACATATTTTACTGATAGCATGCGAACCCTCACTTAACCTGATGACTAACTACCATATATGTGTTGTAGGGAAACAATGGGAAGTACCGAGGTTTACAATCGAGGTTGCACATGCATGGTCTGTTGTCTAATAGCACATTATTGTGCAATTGCAGGAACCATTCTAATATTTAGGTTTTAAACAATTTGGTCTTGCACATGTAGGTCTTGTTGTCAGAGGTTTTGACCCACTGTTCGACCCTTTTGCATATGGGGAAATGAGTTGTCCATGAATATCAATCAAGTCAAGAAACTCAGAAAGATTGTTAGGATAAAGAAATTAACGACAAAAAACAACAAGATCTTTGTCTGCACAATGAAGAAGACATCAGTTCACTACAAGATGGTACTAACTATTATACCTTGCGTTTTTTATTCCTTTGCCCCATTTCCAATATAGAGAATATATTTATGCACATCCTTGTTTTCATGCTTTTCCAAAGTAGTTCACTGATGATACCTCTCAAACCACCTCTAGGGTCAGGAGGCGAGGAAGGTTTTCATACAACACCCACGGTTCAATATTGAAGTGTTCCTGAAGAGGACGAAGGATGGGCGGTCAATCATCCACAGGCACTGGACTAAAGTTGCAAAGACCTTCAACATGAATGAAGGCTCAATATTCGCCTTCCGCTTTAGCAGTTTTCTAGATGAGATGCATGTACCGTCTATGATGCTAATTTTGAAAGGTTCTAGATGTTGCATGTGAAACTTGGTGCTGATGTAGTTGTGTAATGGGGTAGCTGAGTGCTGAAGCTATATCATGTTGTACTCTGATGTATTTTAATTATGAAATCATGCTTCCTTAATATGGAAATGAAATATATTATGTGCTTAATATGAATGCCAATTAGATTAATAAATGGATTATTAATAATAGGGAAATTAGCCTGCTAATTTGGTTTTTCTATTGCAAACGGTTATTGAGAAAACATTGTGGGCGATGACCTCAGGCAACGCACAAAGTTTCTAGGAATAAACCGTGTTGGATCAATGAACAATCACACACGACATCCTCTTGAAAACTGTTTGCGTTAGGCCACCTTGCGCAAACATTTACCACATACAAACTGTGTGTGATGGATAGCCTTTGCCACAAAGTTTCTTCTATGCACCATGTGTGATGCATTCAATAACGCAAACTATAAAATTGTTAATATCATGTGCAATGCCAACACTATCACAAACGATTTAACGGGGGAAATTGTGTGTGATGTACCAGCGAACGGAAACGTTCTCCTTGGAGCGACTGTGTGGGATGTATATACGAACAGAAACGTTTAGTGGGGACTGACTGTGTGGGACGTACTTACGACCGGAAACGATTTCACCTGCATAATTGTATTTTTTAGCACTATTGTACGTATAACCGTATTTGGTCGCTCGCCGGTCGCACACAACCTCATTTTGCCGAGCGTGTGTGCCAGGAGGGCTGATGTCTACTATGCAACCTTCTTCTTGTAGACTCGTGTTGGGCCTCCAAGCGCAGAGTTTTGTAGGACAGTAGCAAATTTCCCTCAAGTGGATGACCTAACGCTTATCAATCCATGGGAGGCATAGGATGAAGATGGTGTCTCTCAAACAACCTTGCAACCAAATAACAAAGAGTCTCTTGTGTCCCCAATACACCCGAGGGAGTCCTGGATAAGGGGGTATCCGGACAGCCGGACTATATACTTTTGCCGGACTGTTGGACTATGAAGATACAAGATTGAAGACTTTGTCCCGTGTCCGGATGGGACTCTCCTTTGCGTGGAAGGCAAGCTTGGCGATTAGGATATGTAGATTTCCTTCTTTGTAACTGACTTTGTGTAACCCTAGCCCCCTCCAGTGCCTATATAAACCGGAGGGTTAGGTCCGTAGGACCAAGATCAACAATCATAATCATAGGCTAGCTTCTAGGGTTTAGCCTCTTCGATCTCGTGGTAGATCAACTCTTGTAATACTCATATCATCAAGATCAATCAAGCAGGAAGTAGGGTATTACCTCCATCGAGAGGGCCCAAACACAGGTAAACATCGTGTCCCCCGCCTCCTGTTACCATTAGCCTTAGATGCACAGTTCGGGACCCCCTACCCGAGATCCACCGGTTTTGACACCGACATTGGTGCTTTCATTGAGAGTTCCACTGTGTCGTCGCGATAAGGCTTGATGGCTTTTTCTATCATCTACAACGATGCGATCCAGGGTGAGGTCTTCCTCCCCGGACAGATCTTCGTATTCGGCGGCTTCGCACTGCGAGCCAACTCACTCGGCCATCTGGAGCAGATCGACAGTTACGCCCCTGGCCATCAGGTCAGGTTTGGAAGCTTGAACTATATGGCCGACATCCGCGGAGACTTGATCTTCGACGGATTCGAGCCCAGGACAGGTGCGCCGAAGAGTCACGAGGAGCATGACCTAGATCTGCCTTCAGACGGTATTCAGGAGATCGCACCTGCGGCTACCCCACCTCTTAATCTGGTGTAGATCATGCCATCTGAGGACGGGTGGATGGACCCTGCCACGGAGAATGCACACTCAGCGGCGGTAAAGCTGAACACAGACTTCGCTCCCAATGAGGTCTGTGTCATCGGACCCTCGGACTTGTCTCCCGCCATGGGCTACGAACCGCATGCATCCGTGCCTATAGAATCTGATCAGGCACTGTCGGTGTCAAAACCGGCGGATCTCGGGTAGGGGGTCCTGAACTGTGCCTCTAGGTGGATGGTAACAGGAGACAAGGGACACGATGTTTTTACCCAGGTTCGGGCCCTCTCGATGGAGGTAAAACCCTACTCCTACTTGATTAATATTGATGATATGGGTAGTACAAGAGTAGATCTACCACGAGATCAGAGAGGCTAAACCCTAGAGGCTAGCCTATGGTATGATTGTTCTTCGTCCTACGGACTAAAACCCTCCGGTTTATATAGACACCGAATAGGGTTAGGGTTACATAGAGTCGGTTACAATGGTAGGAGATCTACATATCCGTATCGCCGAGCTTGCCTTCCACGCCAAGGAAAGTCCCATCCGGACACGGGACGAAGTCTTCAATCTTGTAACTTCATAATCCAGGAGTCCAGCCAAAGGCTATAGTCCGGCCATCTGGACACCCCCTAATCCAGGACTCCCTCAGTAGCCCCTGAACCAGGCTTCAATGACGACGAGTCCGGCGCGCATATTGTCTTCGGCATTGCAAGGCGGGTTCCTCCTCCGAATACTTCATAGAAGATTTTGAACACAAGGATAGTGTCCGGCTCTAAAAAATAAGTTCCACATGCCACCATAGAGAGAATAATATTTACACAAATCCAATCTGCTGACGTATTCCGCAGCGTGACATCACACCACGGCCAAGCCTTTATTCGTTTTAACTGTCCCACCTCAGCGCGTTTAGCGAGGCGGTTTCCTTGGCACGTCTTGTCGAAGCAGAGATCGTGTCCCCTTATTCTGGGATTCTCATCAATATGGGCGTGGGTAACCCAATCGTGCCCGTTGGCACGCCTCCTCTATCGGCGAGTCCCGAACGGTCACGAGGAGGGCTCTGGTATTCAACCTCTTTATAAAGAGACCAAGGCCCGCTCCTTTTCTCAATCTCCATCGAATCCGCCCCTCGCTTCGAAGTTCCAACACCCAAAGCTCCAGATTCAGCGCTTGGACCTTCGATGATGTCCGCTCGACCTCCAAGGCGGTGGATGCCTTCTCCGTCACGGAAGAAGACGTCCTAAAGCTAAGAGATGCCAGGTATCTAACCGGCGAAATCTCGCATAGGCTGCCTGCTCAAGGGCAGGTTATTCCCACTCCCAAGCCCGGTGAAAGCGTGGTGTTCGCGTCTCACTTCCTTCAGGGGCTAGGCTTCTCGACGGACCACTTTTTGAGGGGGCTCATGTTTTATTACGGGCTGGAATTTCACGACTTGGATCCGGAGTCCATCCTCCACATCTCATCATTCATCGTCGTGTGTGAAGCCTTCTCCGCATTACCCCTCACTTCGGATTGTGGCTCAAGACCTTCAAGGTGGAGCCGAAGATGATCAAGGGGCAACAGGCAGAGTGCGGAGGGGCTGTTATAAGAAAGAATGCTGACGCTCCATGGCCCGAGGGCTCTTTTCAAGAGGAGCTCAGCCTATGGCAACAAGAGTGGTTTTATATCACAGCTCCCAGGGGCACCAAATGGGTGGCGCCACCTGCCTTTCGCTCGGGTCCTCCACCACGGCTGGCATCGTGGGTCAACAAAGGGCTTGACTAGGGGCCGTCCAAGGACGTGCCCTTGTTGCAGGGCCGTATTCGAGACCTCCTAGAGAGAGAGATCAATTTGGTCATAGTAACGTAGGTCATGCTGATTCGTCGCAACCTGCCCTGCAAACGTCGCCCCCTCCGCCTGTGGGAGTTCAATCCGGAGGGACCACGAGCTCTCCAACATTTTATGGGCGAAACGCCCGTGGAGATGTACAAACTGTTCTTCGGACAAGCAATGTGTCCGGACTTGACTGAGGACGCAGGTCTGAGCTGCAACCGCCCGGATACTCAAGTAAGTAGTCGTGTACCCGGACACGCTATCCGTATATTTATCATAAACTTGCCCTTAAAAGAGATGTCCCTTAAACATGAGTGGATAGCGAAAGCAAAACTGATCAGGTGTCCGAGCCCCTCCACGAGACCACGCGGATCCCGTGTTAAACAAGATCTTTGGAGGCTGCGCCTTTGGAAGAAGGCGAAGGGGGGGACAAGGAAGCTACTGCCTCTGCGAAGGAGGTTATCAAGAAAGGAGGGATCGAGAATCCCTCCATCCAAGGGGAGAAGAGGACTGCCTCTGAAGATCCGGAGACCAAGGCCTCGAAGCGCGGGAAAAAAAAATCCTCGCTAGAGGGTCCTGCGACGGAAGATGCCCCGGCCGCATTACTTCCCCAAGGAGATCAGCCCTCCAGCGAGCCGTAAGTAGAGAGGGGAGTTTTTCCTAAAATAAGAGACATCCCTGTTTTATCTCTGAAGATGACCGAGAGTTTACCTTGTAGTTCGGATCTCAACCCTTCTCAGCAGAGCTCGTCTTCGGGGGATCTTCGCCCGGAGATGATGGAGAGCGGAACACCTCCCCCTGCCGTACCGCCTAGCGAGGCGGACGATCCTGAGGTGTCGTCGCGAGGGTTTCCCGAATCCGCAGGGGTGGAGGGCGGTCGTAGGGCCCCGCAGAGCCCTCCGTGTCCGGCCTTCGAAAAAGGCCATCAGACGAGTCCAGCACATCCTGGTGCGCGGTCGGAGGAGTTGAAGGGTCTGCTCGGGCGAGTGTCTATCTCAGAGGATCACCGTGCATTGATGGGTATGGTGATTGAAAAGATTTCGTCCGCGGAAAGCGGGTTGTACGAGGCCGCCAGAAGTTTACTGACAGGTTTTGAGGTACGTGCAATGATGTACCTTTTGACGGTTCCGCATATATAAGATGCGTCCTGTGTAGGTAGTAGCCCCTGAGACTCGGTGCGTTTGTCAAAAATGACAGCGTGCCGAGGATCATAATCCCAGGTTATAATATGTCGCCCTTCATATGTAGGTGGCGGAGCGTCCGGTGGCTAGCCGGACTGATGATTTTGCCGAACTAAAGCGGCAACTTGACGCGGCGGATGCCGACATCGCGCTTGTCAATAAGCGGCTTGACGAGTCACAAGGTATGCGGTTTCTCCGCGGACACCTGGTAAGGGAGCTTGATGCCCGTGCCTTACACCATATATGCTTGATGCAGATGGTGCCGCTACCATGGAGAAACTTCGGGCGGATCTTGCCCGAGCCAAGGAGCAGGCCAGAGAAAGTGATGCGGCTGCCTTAAAGGCGGCCGAAGAGCTAAAAGCCGAACAGGCTACTCACCGCCGAAGCAAAAAGGAAATAGCCGAAATGGTCGTGAAGTTGAAGAATGCTACCGACCGCTGCGAGCTTCTTGAAAAAGAAGGTCGAGCGGAGCAAGAGGACCTGAAGAAGGCCACCACCAAGGCCAAGGATGCTCGCTCTGCGATGAGAGCTATGAAGGAGGAGCTACGTCAGGCCGGAGATATCGCGGCTAGAAAGCCTTTTCTGCTGCGGAGGAAGTTCACGGATCCTAAATATGCTCGATTGGACCGGCCAGGAGTAGTGAGGATGCTTATCTGGACTTGGCGGCGAGTGCATGGACGCCGCCGAACACTTCGTAGATCAAAAGGATCACGAGATGGAAGAGCTTTTTGGTCGCAGTTCCGTAATCCAGAGCGTCCACTTCCATTAACCGATCGTTTGGCCGAATGGGCGGAGCTGAATAGGTTGTCCAGGCTTGCCATGAAGAATGTCGTGACTCATTTGTGGCCGAAAAGGCCTGAGCCGAAGAGTTATTTTGGCTTGGTGCAGCAGTTCCTTGGTGTGGTGCCGCATATCAAAGCAATGAGGCGGTCAGCATGCATAGAGGGTGCGCGGATGGCTCTTGCCCGTGTCAAGACATACTGGGCGGAGATGAAGGCCACGGATGTTGCATCCCAAGATTCGGACGGAAGCCGAGTACCTGTCGAGCACTATTTTCAGGAAGTTCTGCAAGGCGCTCGTTTAATAGAGACGCAGTGCTCGAAGGATATTATGTTCGAATAACATGTATTATTGTGAAACAATGTTTCAATGGAATATAAAAGCTTTTTATACTTGTGCCTGCAAGAATTAAAATACCTCCCTGCGGCCGTTAATGTATATGTGTATATAACCTGAAAGATGGCAGTCCTTGGTTTCAACGCATATAATGCGGGGTGTTTCAAAACGATTTTCACACTTGATCCAACGTCTTGGTCCTACAAAGGAGGTGATAGCACAGCAAACTAGGCAACCAGACTATAATGCTTTATCACTTTCACTTAGCCATAGGAGTTCGGTGGGGCTACTATATAGCCCCTAGGGGCACCGCGCTCACCCGAATTCGGGGCGCGTATGTGCCTGGCCGGGAAACGGCCCTTCGTCAATGTGGAGGAATTCTAAAGATTCCAGTGGGTCATCGAGTGGTTGACCAGTCTCACGCTATATCATGACAGTCAGTTTTCGGCTTTCTCTACTGAGGTGCTCGCCTGGCCGAACCGGGGCACAATCGCAGTAGTTCTCCTGGTGCCGCATTAGCCGCTAGAGCAGAACGTAAGGCAGCAAAACACAAGAGCCGGGCAAACCCAACATTTGACCAAAGACATGATTCGGAGCTGATGCATATAAGGCCTAACTCGAGACGTCAAACACTCCCGAAGGTATTCGGTCTTTATGAAAACGGGTGGAACAATCGCCCTTGGTAAAAAGCCCTGGTGTCAGTGCAGCAAAATTCTGACGTGGCCTATGCCAAAACGCCAGCCTCCTCCTCGGTTATAGCAAGAAATCGGGGGATGTGTATCAACAAGAGACAGTGAAAAAGGTTTACACAGGGTCTTAATCTGAAAAGAATCCTTGCAACGGGTCCCTACTGCACGTCTGCGCCTGTGTCTCTGTTGTGCCGTATCCTGGACGGGTGTAGCATGGTGTTCATCTGTAAAAGAGAGGAACTTAGTTGAAAAAGATCATGCGAAAATGTACGTTATATTAATAAACAAAGTACAATTCAAAAAATGAACAAAATTGAGCTTTATTGTCTCTTGTTGTGGATGCGTGGAGCCCCTTGTACGGGGGTATGCGACTAGTGAGCCCTTATATGTTTATGCCAGACTCGTCCAACCGTGTCCGGGGTCTGGACGACCTGTCTAAGTGCTTGTATTGGTGAAGCCGGTTTATTGTGGGGCTGTCAAGGCAACCGCACAAGTTTCCGGACTCGAGGAACCCTCGATGTTTCCCTTTAATGAGATGATGCCGCGTGGACGGGCATTTTAAGTGTAAGAGATGCATAATGTGGTATTGCGTTAAAGCGGGCGAAAGCTTCGCGTCCCAATAGTTCTTGATAGCTACTTGTGAATGGGGCAAGGTGGAAGGTTAACTTTTTGTGGCGGAAGTTGTCGGGTGAGCCGAACACAACTTCTAGCAGTAGAGAGCCCATACAATGGGCATATGGGCCTAGCGTTACCCCTTGAAAGGAAGTGTTGCTATGGCGAAATTTGGTTGGGTCTATCCCCATTTTGCGGATTGTGTCCTGGTATAGCAGGTTTAGATCACTGCCGCCATCCATTAAGACTTGTGAAAATTGGAGTCCGCCAATTATCAGATCTAATATCAAGGCAGTCCAACCTGCGTTCCGTATACTTCTAGAGTAATCCCGATGGTCAAAGGTGATTGGTTTTAACAACCAGTGGCGGGACTCCTCCGGGATAGGCCATATGGCGCGTACCTCTATGGGCGCCGCTCTATTTTTCCCTTTTGTCACATGAAGTGAGTTCACTGTTTTGATTTCTTGTGGGATATTCTTTTGTTTTCCGGTGCTCTGCTTTTGGGGTTCGTCATCGTCCTCGCTTGGTGTGTCGAGCCCCTTGTGTTCGGCGTTGAGTTTGCCGGACTGCTTGAAGACCCAATAATCTCTGTGGGTGTGGTTTGCAGGCTTCCCGGGAGTACTGTGGATTTGGCATATCTTGTCCAAGATTTTGTTTAAGTTAGATAGCTCGTCCCTGTTATCCTTAAGGGGCAGCTTTTTATGATTCTGCCGAGAGCTTTTGAATTCGGCGTTGACTGCCGTGCTCTTCGGGCTGTTTCCCTTGGTCTGACGCTGGTCCTTGCTGCGTCGTGGTTTCCTGTTTCCATCCCTGACTTCAGATGTACTTGGGTCGCTGGAGCTGCATCTTGCTAGCCAGCTATCCTCTCCCGCGCAAAAGCAGGTCATGAGGCTTGTTAATGCGGCCATTGTTCTTGGCTGAGGTGTCTGGCGAGCCATTCGTCTTGGACGTTGTGTTTGAAAGTTGCTAAGGCTTCGGCGTCCGGACAGTCGACTATTTGGTTCTTTTTAGTAAGGAATCTGTTCCAAAATTTCCAGGCTGACTCTCCGGGTTGTTGAGATATGTGACTTAAATCGTCGGCATCCGGAGGTCGGACATAGGTCCCTTGAAAATTTGCTCGAAAGGCATCCTCGAGCTCCTCCCAACTTCCAATGGTGTTTTCGGGAAGGCTTTTAAGCCAATGCCGGGCTGGCCCTTTGAGCTTGAGGGGTAAGTATTTATGGCGTGGAGATCATCTCCTCTAGCCATGTGTATATGGTGGATGTAATCCTCAATCTAGACTCCAAGGTCTGTTGTTTCGTCGTATGCCTCTATATTTACGGGCTTGAATCCCGCTGGAAATTCATGATGCAGCACCTCATCGGTGAAACATAGGGGGTGTGCGGCACCCCTATATCTAGGTGTACCGTGATGTTCGGATACTTGATGTGTTGCATTGCTTACCGAGCTTGCTTTCTTGGCCCGTAGATAGATCTAACTGGGCCATCTTTTTGATGTGAATCCTTGTGCGGATCGCGTGCCGGCTTGTGTGCGGCGCCGTTTGCCGCTCTCTGTTTGCCATGGGGTCGTCTATCCGACCGAGTGGACTCTTTGTTTTTTGATTCCGGGGGCTCTACGGCCTCCTCATCAAATTCAGGCAGTAGTTTTCGCTTGGGGTAGCTCTTCGTTCGGCGACTGTCGCCGTATTTGTCCGCGGTGTTGAGTACTTTGCTCCATCTTATTCTAAGTGCATCTTCTGCTATTTTGAGCTTCCGCTTCTGCTTTTTCAGGCTACGCACAGTGGCGACGAGCCTTTTGTGGAGGTTCTTCTGCTCCAGCAACTTATCCGGCGTGAGATCGTCCAGACTGTTATCTTCGCCGGGGACGGGTTGTTTATCCCGATTGTCCTGATCGGATGGTTGCTCGATAGCATGTTCGTCATCCACCGGTTCGCCCTGCTCTATGGCAAGGTCTGTATGGCTGTTGTCTTTGTCGAGGCGGGACTTTGAGCGGCGCTTACGTGGCCGTTTTGACTGCTTTTCGAGGGAATGATCCTTCGTAGCGTCCCGTTGTTCCTCATCGTCGCTTCCTTTAGGTGTGTCCACCATGTATACATCGTGAGATGAGGTGGTTCTCCAGTGCCTTATAGGCGCAGGTTCATGTTCCTCCCCTACATCGTCATCCATACGGTCGATGTCTTCGGAGTCGAAGTCGAGCATGTCGGTTAAATCATCGACAGTGGCTACGAAGTGGGTGGTGGGTGGGCTTTGAATTTCTTCGTCGTCCGCATCCCAACCTTCCTGACCATAATCCGGCCAGGGCTCTCCTGATAAAGAGAGAGACTTTAGTGAATTCAGGATGTCGCCAAAGGGCGAGTGCTGAAAGATGTCCGCGGAAGTGAATTCCATCATCGGCGCCCAATCGGATTTGATTAGCGGGGGCGCGGAAGGCTCGGAGTCCGGCACCTTGGAGTTATGAGCTTCGCAAAGGACGGGGTAAGTGTACGACTCAATCGCCATAGAAACCGCAGCCCCCAAGGCGGTGTCCAGCCACCCGTCCTTGATCAACGCGGTCGGCTCCGAGCTAAAGGTCGGAGCGGACTCTGATGCGGCCTCCAGGACACCGTTCGGCGGCAGAGCTAGATCATGCCCATCGTGACAGTGTGGCACGCTTGGCTGTGGCTCGAACCCGTCGGAGATCAAGTCTGCGCGGACGTCGGCCGCGTAGTTCAAACTTCCAAATCTGACCTGATGGCCAAGGGCATAGCTTTCGATCTGCTCCAGATGGCCCAGCGAATTGGCCCGCAGTGCAAACTCGCCGAATACGAAGATCTGTCCGGGGAGAAAAGTCTCACCCTGGAGCGCATCGTTGTTGATGATCGGAGGAGCCATCGGGCCTAAAGATGACGACACAGAGGAACTCTCAATGAAAGCACCAATGTCGGTGTCAAAACTGGCGGATCTCGGGTAGGGGGTCCCGAACTGTGCGTCTAGGCGGATGGTAACAGGAGACAAGGGACACGATGTTTTACCCAGGATCGGGCCCTCTCGATGGAGATAAAACCCTACTCCTGCTTGATTAATATTGATGATATGGGTAGTTCAAGAGTAGATCTACCACGAGATCGAGAGGCTAAACCCTAGAAGCTAGCCCTACGGTATGATTGTTCTTCGTCCCCACGGACTAAAACCCTCCGGTTTATATAGACATCGAATAGGGTTAGGGTTACCAGAGTCGGTTACAATGGTAGGAGATCTACATATCCGTATCGCCAAGCTTGCCTTCCACGCCAAGGAAAGTCCCATCCGGACACGGGACGAAGTCTTCAATCTTGTATCTTCATAGTCCAGGAGTCCGGCCAAAGGCTATAGTCCGGCCATCCGGACACCCCCTAATCCAGGACTCCCTCAGGCACCGATCATGGAGTTTATCTCCGTGGATATCTTTCAGCACTCGGCCTTGGGCGACGTGTTAAACTCATTAAAATCTCTCTCCCTGTCAGGAGACACGCAGCCAAACTATGTCCGGCTTGAGTGGGGAGCGGACGATGAAGAAATTCATTACCCACCCACCACCCACTTAATAGCCACTGTCGATGACTTAACCGACACGCTTGATTTTGACTCCGAAGACATCGACAGTATGGACGACGATGTCGGAGAAGAACTGGAACCACCGCCCACAGGGCACTGGACCACCACCTCATCATATGATATATACATGGTGGATACACCCAGAGAAAGTGATGGCGAGGAACGGAAGGATGCAATAGAGGATAATCCCCTTGATAAGCAACCAAAGCGATGGCGTTGGCGCCACTCCAAATCCCGCCAGAGTAAAAACAGCGATAACAGCGCAAGAAGAAATAACACCCCGGACGACCCCATGGACCCAGTGATGGAGCAGGAGGAGCCAGGGGACGGCGAGCATAATCCGGGAACGCTGTTCGATCATAGCAACGGCGGAGATAACCCTCATAAACCCGCCTCCGGAGAGGAGGACAGTCGGGGCGACGATGCATTCATCATCCCAGAAAAGCAATTGGAACAAGAAGACCTTCGTGAGGTGCTTATTGCCACTGCGAGGAGCTTGAAGAAGCAGAAGCAAAGGCTTGAGGCCGCGCAGGATACGCTCAACCGCAGATGGAACAAAGTTCTCGACACAGAAGGAAAATACGGCAGCGATCGCCACACCAAGAGCTACCCAAGACACAAGCTTCTGCCCGAATTCGATGACGAGGTTGTAAAGCCCATATCGCCGAAAAATAATATGGCCGACCGGCCGGGCCGACCACCCCGCGGCCGAGACAAAGTGGCTAATCATACCGCACACAAGTTAGCGCACGATCTACGTGAGCACCTGAACAAACAAGCCGGTATGGAAAGGTCCATCTACGGATCTAGGAGGCGTGCTCCGACACAGGATCATGGCCTCCCAAACGATTATACTGATCGAATAACCGTTCGGAATCAAAATCGAACACCACAACCGTCGGAAGCATCCAAATACAGGGGTGCCGCGCACCCCCTGTGCTTCACCGATGAGGTGCTGGATCATGAATTTCTAGAGGGATTTAAACCCGTAAACATAGAAGCATACGACGGAACAAAAGACCCTGGGGTCTGGATTGAGGACTTTATTCTTCACATCCACATGGCTCGCGGAGATGATCTCCACTCCATTAAATATCTACCCCTCAAGTTGAAAGGTCCAGCTCGGCACTGGTTGAAAAGCCTCCCCGAAAACTCAATTGGAAGTTGGGAAGAACTTGAGGATGCTTTCAGGACTAATTTCCAAGGGACCTATGTCCGACCTCCAGATGCAGACGATCTAAGTCACATAATTCGACAACCCGGAGAGTCAGCCCGAAAGCTTTGGAACAAATTTCTCACTGAGAAAAATCAAATCGTCGACTGTCCGGACGCCGAAGCCTTACCAGCTTTCAAGCATAGTGTCCGGGACGAATGGCTCGCTAGGAACCTCGGCCAGGAAAAGCCGAGGACAATGGCGCCCCTCACAAGCCTTAGGACCCGCTTTTGCGCGGGCGAGGACAGTTGGTTGGCCTGAAGTGGTACCAACAACCCAGGAAAATCCAAAGTCAGGGATGGCAACGGAAAGCCACAACGCAATAAAAATAAGCGTCAAAATAATGAGGACAGCCCAGACAACACGACGGTCAACGCTGGATTTAGGGGCTCTCGACTCGGTCAACGGAAGAAGCCATTTAAAGGCAGTAGAGATGGACCGTCCAGCCTTAACAGGATCCTAGACAAATTATGTCAGATTCGTGGCACCCCCAAAAGACCTGCAAATCATACCAACAGAGAATGTTGGGTCTTCAAGCAGGCCGGCAAATTAAACACCGAACACAAGGAGAAGGAGACGCCAAGTGAAGACGAGGATGAGCCTTGCGAGCCGAACACTGGGGGACAGAAGAAATTTCCACCAGAGGTCAAAACAGTGAACATGATTTACGCTGTAGAGCCCGTCGCCCCCAAATTCAATCCATGGTCGGCCTGCCTGATCTCTTTCGATCGCAGGGATCATCCGACTAGTATTTGGCATGGAGGTTCGGCTGCCTTGGTACTCGACCCAATAATCAACGGACACCATCTCACCCGAGTCCTTATGGACGGCGGCAGTAGTCTTAATCTGATATATCAGGACACTGTCCGCAAAATGGGGTTAGACCCATCAAGAATTAGCCAAAGTAGTACTACCTTTAAAGGAGTAATACCAGGCGCAGAGGTCCGCTGTACGGGCTCTCTAACATTAGAGGTTGTATTCGGCTCTCCCGACAACTTCCGAAGCGAAGAACTAATCTTTGACATCGCTCCATTCCGAAGCGGCTACCATGCACTACTCGGAAGAACGGCTTTCGCCCGTTTTAATGCAGTTCTGCATTACGCTTACCTTAATCTCAAGTTGCCCGGTCCACGTGGCATTATCTCAATTAGCGGAAATATAGAGCGTTCTCGGCGTGCGAAGAATATGCGGCGGCTCTAACAGCCGAACCAGCTCCCCAACCCCTATAAATGACCGGTCATCAAGACCACGGACGCGGCTAGACGTGCTCGGCGCACCACTAGTTGTAGAAGCCCAGATAAACCTGAGCTTGGTTGGCAGACACGCCCCCACATGTGGCGCTAGGGGCTGCCCGCACGTATAAAGGCTCATAATTCGGCTTGATCCTATTTGTAAATTAATAGATTACATTTTTTACGGTTCATTAAGAATAACCAACTTTTTCGCACGATCACCAGATTCTTTCACCTGGTTTTTTTACAAATGTCATCGTGCTAAACCCTCCCAGGATACGGCACGACGGAGACAAAGGCGCAAACGTGCAACATGGCCCCGTTCAAAGGTTTCCTTTTAGATTAAGTCCCTGCGTAAACCTTTTTTACTATCTCTTGTTGATTCACACCCCCGGGTACTTTACACAACCGAGAGGGATACCGACGTTATTGACATTTCGTCACGCCAAGACTAATGCATGTACCTGGAAATTTAGGGCTCATATCGAGGGCGTTACTCAGCCCAGTATATGTTGAAAGTCCGAATACCTTAGGGAGTGTTCAGCGTTGCGAGTTTGGACTTATATGCATCAGCTCCGAATCATGTCTTTGGTCAAATTTTGGGTTTGCCCGGCTCCCGTGTTTTGATACCTTACGTTCGGCTATATCGGCTAAGGTGCCACCGGGAGAACTACTGCGATTGTGCCCCGGTTCATCTGGGCGAGCACCTCAGTAAAGAAAGCCGAAAACTGACTGTCATGATAAAGCGAGAGACTGGTCAACCACTCGAGGACTCATCGGAATCTTCCCGGTCATGCACGTACGCGCACCGTATTCGGATGAACGCGGAAGTACCAGGGGCTATGTAGTAGCCCCACCGTCAAACTCCTATGGCTAAGTGAAAGTGTTAAAGCAATATAGTTCGATTGCCTTGTTCGCCGCGCTATCACCTCCTCAAACGGACCAAGACGTTGGATCAAGTGTGATTATATGCGGTTCACCGAACACCCCCGCATTATATGCGTGGGGGCTGAAGCCGACGACTGCAATCTTTCAGGTTATATACATATATACATAAATGGCCGCACAGGAGGCACTTAATACTTTACAGGCAAAAGTATAAAAATAGCCTTTATAATCAAAATAGCATTGTTTTTACAATCAAGATACATGTCATTAGAACATGGTACTTTTTGAGCACTGAGCCTCTATTAAACGTGCACCTTCTAGGACTTCTTCAAAATAGTGCTCGGGCTAGTCCTGGCTTCCGGGCGGACCCCTGGTGGAAATGGCGGTGGCCTCCATCTCTGCCCAGTATGTTAACACGGGCAAGAGCCATCCGCGCACCCTCGATGCACGCCGACCTCTTTATAGCATCGATATGCAGCACAACATGAAGAAATCGTTGCACTAAACAAAATTAACTTTCCGGACTTGGTTCCTCCGGCTAAAGATGATCCACGACGGATCTAATGGAATGCCCAGACAATCTATGGAGCTCGGCCCATTCGGCCATTTGTTCATTCAACAGCAGCGGACGCTTTGGAGCACTAAACTGCGACCAGAACAACTTTTCCACCTCATGATCCTTTTGATCTTTGAAATACTCACTCGCATCAGCAGCACTCTTTGCTAGGTCCAGGTATGCGTCTGCAGCACTCCATAACTTATCCAGAGGGGCATACTTCAGATCGCCGAACTTCGTCTGCAATAGGAAGGGCTTCCCAGCCGTGATATCTCCGGCATGGCGAAGCTCCTCCCGCGCCGCTCTGATTCCAGAGCGCGCTTCCTTGGTTGCTTCCAAAGCCTTCTTCAAGTCAGCCGCTTTTGTCTGGTTCTCCCTCTCAAGGAGCTCATAGCGGCTGGTCGCGTTTTGCAGCTCAAGAGCCATGTTGGCTATTTTCTCTTCGCTTTGTCGAAGATCAGCCTGTTCGGACTTCAACTCTTCGGCTGCCTTCAGGGCAGCCGCATCACTTCTTCTGGCTTGCTCCTTGGCTCAGGCAAGTTCCACCCGCAAGGTCTCCACGGCAGCAGCTCCATCTGCAATCAAAGCATATTATAGATACTAGCATAATGCTCCTCTTAATATTCGCTAACCACCCAAAAATACATACCCTGTGCCTCGTCAAGCCTCTTGTTCACAAGCATGATGTCGGCATCTGCCACGTCAAGCTGCCGCCTCAGTTCGGCAAAATCAGCAGTCCGGTCAGCCGCTGGACCCTCAGCCGCCTGCACATGAAAGCAACACGGTCATTACCTGGGACTATGATCCTCTGTTCACTGCTGGCCGGCAACCAGAGTCTCAGGGGCTACTATCTATACAAAGCACACCTATCGTGTGCGGTACAGTCAAAAATATACATATATATTACTTTGCGTATCTCAAAGCCTCTTAGCAGGCTTGTAAAAGCTTCATTTAACCTGCTCTTAGCGGATGAAATCTTTTCAATCATTGTACCCATTAAGGTACGATGCGCCTCTGAGATAGCCGCTTGCTCCAAAAGAACAATCAATGTGTCCGGTTGGGCACCAGACAATCCCGGGCTCTTTCTGTTGCTCTCCTGGGGAGCCGAATACTCTGGACTTCAGGTGGCCAAAGAGTTACCCTCTGGCCTTTGCGGATCAGGAGAAATCCTCCGCGACGACACCTCAGGGTTGTCCGTCTCGCGATGCGGGGAAGCAGGAGAAGGCGTCTCGCTCTCCATCATCTCTGGAAGAAGATCCCCCGAAGACGAACTCTGTTGAGAAGGGCTAGGAGCCGGACTGCAAAACACGTGTCCTGGTCGTTATTCTCAGAGAAGAAGAAAAAGATATATTTATCAAAGTGCCTTTGCTCACTTACGACTCGGTTGATGGCTGGCCCCCATGCGGGCGCTGTGCGGCAAGGATGCCCTCTGGGCTGGGGTCCCCCGGCGAAGGTTTCTTCCCTCGTGTGGAAGCCTCCGTTTCCAACTCTTCAGGGGCACTCCTTTTCTTCCCATTGGGAGAGGGGATTTTTGATTCACCTCTCTGATCACACTAGTTTGCGGAGGCGCTAATTCCCCTGGTTTGGGTGTGTAATGTATGAAGCCCGCTCTCGGCTTCTCTATGCCTCCCTTCATCTTCTCCTGATGGCACTTGGTAGGATGCGCGCTCCAGCATCGCGGCTAGAAAAGGATTCGGCGAGCCTTCAGGAAGAGGGGCCGAACACCTGACCCTCTTCGCCTTCTTTATCCAATCCTGGCCGAGGGTGGTTTATCAGAATGATGTTATAACAAACATAATAACGGTGTGTTCGGTTGCAGAGTTACTTACTTGGGTATCTGGACGGTTGCAGTTCAAACCCGCATCCTCGGTGGTGTCCGGACACTTTTTTCGTGATCCGAAGAATAATTGATACATCCCTTCGAGCGTCACGCCGAAGAAGTGTTGAATAGTTTGCGGCCCTTCTAGGTTGAACTCCCACATACGGAGAGGGCGATGTTTGCACGGCAGGACCCGAGAACCAGCATTACTTGCATTACCTGGACGAGACCGACGTCCCTCCTAGGGAGATCTCGGATGCGGCTTTGCAGCGTCGGCACGTCATTAACTGGCCCCCAGTCCAGCCCTTTGTTGACCCATGGTGCCAGTTGAGGCGGAGGGCCTGGGCGAAAGGCTGGGGCGGCCACCCACTTTGTACCCCGGGGGCAGTGATGTAAAACCACTCCCGCTGCCATAATTTGGGCACCTCCGGGAAAGAACCCTTCGTCCATTGGGCGTCGGCACCTTTGCTTATTATAGCACCTCTGCACTCTGCGTGTCGCCCCTCGATCATCTTGGGCTTCACATTGAAGGTCTTGAGCCATAAGCCGAAGTGTGGGGTAATGCGGAGGAAGGCCTTACACACGACGATAAACAACGAGATGTGAAGGATGGAATCCGGAGCTAGATCATGGAAATCTAGCCCGTAATAGAACATGAGCCCTCTCACGAAGGGATCAAGACCAGAGCCAAGCCATCGAAGGAAGCGGGAAACAAATACGACACTCTCGCTGGGTTCAGGAGTGGGGATAACCTGCCCTGAGCAGGTAGCCGGTGGGACATTTCGGCGGTCAGGTACCTAGCCTCCCTTTTCTGATATCCTCCTCCGTTACAGAAGAGACCATCCACCGGCCTTGAAGGTTGGATCCGGACATGATTGAAGGTCCGAAGTGCTTAGCCTAAACCTTGGGTGTTGGAACTCGAGGTAGGAGAAGGGAAGGATTGGGTGTGGAAAGAAAAGGACAGTTCTGGACCTCTTTATAAAGGGGGGTGAATATCAAGCGTCCTCCGCGTGACCGTTTGGAACTTGCCTAAAACTGTGGAGTTATATCAGTAACACGATTGGGTTACCCACACCCGTGTTGATGAGAATCCCGTGATAAGGAGGACACGATCTCTGCTTTGACAAGACGTGCCAATAAAACCGCCTCGCAATACGTGTAGTAGCAGGCTGGGAGAAAACGTCCGAATAATGACCGGGCCACGACGTGATGTCACACTATGAAAAGTTGTCAGCAGATTGGATTTGTGAAATATATTCTCTCTACGGTTTTATGTGGAATTTGTTTTGTAGAGCCGGACATGATCCTCGTGTTCACAATCTTATATGGAGTATTCGGAGAAGGAACCCGCCTTGCAATGCCGAAGACAATCTGCGCGCCGGACTCATCGTCATTGAAGCCTGGTTCAGGGGCTACTGAGGGAGTCCTTGATAAGGGGGTATCCGGACAGCCAGACTATATACTTTTGCCGGACTGTTGTACTATGAAGTTACAAGATTGAAGACTTCGTGCCGTGTCCGGATGGGACTCTCCTTTGCGTGGAAGGCAAGCTTGGCGATTCGGATATGTAGATTTCATTCTCTGTAACCAACTCTGTGTAACCCTAGCCCCCTCCGGTTCCTATATAAACCGGAGGGTTAGGTCCGTAGGACCAAGATCAACAATCATAATCATAGGCTAGCTTCTAGGGTTTAGCCTCTTCGATCTCATGGTAGATCAACTCTTGTAATACTCATATCATCAAGATCAATCAAGCAGGAAGTAGGGTATTACCTCCATCGAGAGGGCCCGAACTTGGGTAAACATCGTGTCCCACGCCTCCTGTTATCATTAGCCTTAGACGCACAGTTCGGGACCCCCTACCCGAGATCCGCCGGTTTTGCCACTGACAACACCCAATACAATGGTAAATTGTATAGGTGCACTAGTTCGGCGACGAGATGGTGATACAAGTGCAATATGGATGGTAGATATAGGTTTTTGTAATCTGAAAAATATAAAAACAGCAAGATAACTAGTAACAAAAGTGAGCGATTATTGTAGGGTATGAAACCACCTCAAAGTTATTCTTTCTGATCAATCTATTGGGCTATTCCTATAAGTGTCACAAATATCCCTAGAGTTCGTACTACAATAACACCTTAAGACACACATCAACCAAAACCCTAATGTCACCTAGATACTCCAATGTCACCTCAAGTATCCGCGGGTATGATTATACGATATGCATCACACAATCTCAGATTCATCTATTCAAACCAACACAAAGAACTTCATAGAGTGCCCCAAAGTTTCTACCAGAGAGTCAAGACGAAAATGTGTGCCAACCCCTATGCATAGGTTCCCAAGGTCACGGAACCCGCAAGTTCATCACCAAAACATACATCAAGTGGATCAATGGAATATCCCATTGTCACCATGGGTATCCCACGCAAGACATACATCAACTGTTCTCAAATCCTTAAAGACTCAATCCGATAAGATAACTTCAAAGGGAAAACTCAATCCATTACAAGAAGGTAGAGGGGGAGAAACATCATAAGATCCAACTACAATAGCAAAGCTCGCGACACATCAAGATCATGCAAAATCAAGAACACGAGAGAGACAGAGAGCGAGAGAGAGAGAGAGAGAGAGAGAGAGAGAGAGAGAGATCAAACACATAGCTACTGGTACATACACTCAGCCCCGAGGGTGAACTACTCCCTCCTCATCATGGAGAGCGTCGGGATGATGAAGATGGCCACCGGTGATGATTTCCCCACTCCAACAGGGTGCCAGAACAGGGTACCGATTGATTTTTGGTGGCTATAGAGGCTTGCGGCGGCAGAACTCCCAAACTCAGTTCTGTTCTGGAAGTTTGGGATATATATAAGAGGTGTAGGCATCAGGAACAAGTCTGGGGGCTCCACGAGGCAGCCACGAGGTAGGAGCACCCTCTCGGGGGGGGGGGGGGGGGTAGGGCGCTTCCTCCACCCTCGTGGTGACCTCGGGACACTTCTGGTCCATCTCCGATGCTCCATGGGCTTCTTCTGCTCCAAAAATAATCTCCGTAAATTTTTTGGTCATTTGGACTCCATTTGATATTCCTTTTCTACGATACTCAAAAACAAGGAAAAAACAGAAACTGGCACTGGGCTCTAGGTTAATAGGTTAGTCCCAATAATCATATAAAATAGCATATAAATGCATATAAAACATCCAAGATGGATAATATAATAGCATGGAACAATCAAAATTTATAGATATGTTGGAGACGTACCAAGCATCCCCAAGCTTAATTCATGCTCGTCCTCAAGTAGGTAAATGATAAAAACAGAATTTTTGATGTGGAATGCTACCTAACATATTTATCGATGCAATCTTCTTAATATTCAGATCCATAAGATTCAAAAAAAAGTTTAATATTGACATAAAAACAATAATACTTCAAGCATACTAACAAGGCAATTGTGTCTTCTCAAAATAACATGGCCAAAGAAAGCTTATCCCTACAAAATCATATAGTCTGGCTATGGTCCATCTTCATCATACAAAATTTCAAATCATGCACAACCCGGTTTTCAACCAAGCAATTGTTCCATACTTTAGTATTCTCAAACTTTTTCAACTTTCACGCAATACATGAGCGTGAGCCATGGACATAGAACTATAGGTGGAATAAAATATGGTGGTTGTGGAGAAGACAAAAAGGAGATAGTCTCACATCAACTAGGCGTATCAACAGGCTATGGAGATGCCCATCAATAGATATCAATGTGAGTTAGTAGGGATTGCCATGCAACGGATGCACTAGAGTTATAAGTTTATGAAAGCTCAAAAAGAAACTAATAAGTGGGTGTGCATCCAACTTGCTTGGTGATGAAGACCTAGGGCATTTGAGGAAGCCCGTCACTGTAATATACAAGCCAAGTTCTATAATAAAAAATTCCCACTAGTATATGAAAGTGACAACATAGGAAACTCTCTATCATGAAGATCATGGTGCTACTTTGAAGCACAAGTGTGGTAAAAGGATAGTAACATTTCCCCTTCTCTCTTTTTCTCTCATTATTTTTTTGGGCCCTCTCTTTTTGCCTCTCTTTTTCATCCCGACTTGTGGGGAAATCATAGTCTCCATCATCCTTTCCTCACTGGGACAATGCTCTAATAATGAAGATCATCACACTTTTATTTACTTACAACTCAAGAATTTACAACTCGATACTTAGAGCAAAATATGACTCTATACGAATGCCTCCAGCGGTGTACAGGGATGTGCATGAATCAAGAGTGACATGTATGAAAGAATTATGAATGGTGTCTTTGCCACAAATACGATGACAACTACATGATCATGCAAAGCAATGATGAAGCGTGTCATAATAAACGGAACGATGGAAAGTTGCATGGCAATATATCTCGGAATGGCTATGGAAATGCCATAATAGGTAGGTATGGTGGTTGTTTTGAGGAAGGTATATGGTGGGTGGGTGTATGGTACCAGCGAAAGTTGCGCGGTACTAGAGAGGCTAGCAATGGTGGAAGGGTGAGAGTGCGTATAATCCATGGACTCAACATTAGTCATAAAGAACTCACATACTTATTGCAAAAATCTATTAGTCGTCGAAACCAAGCACTACACGCATGCTCCTAGGGGAAGAGTTGGTAGGAGTTAACCATCGCACAATCCCAACCTCCACACAAAGGATGGCAATAAAAAAACCTCATGCTCCAACTTTGTTACATAACGGTTCACCATACATGCATGCTACGGGAATCACAATCCTCAATACAAGTATTTCCCAAATTCACAATTATTCCACTAGCATGACTCTAATATCACCATCCTCATATCTCAAAACAATCATAAGGAATCAAACTTCTCATAGTATTCAATGCA
Source organism: Aegilops bicornis (assembly GCA_021605145.1). Taxonomy (NCBI): domain Eukaryota; kingdom Viridiplantae; phylum Streptophyta; class Magnoliopsida; order Poales; family Poaceae; genus Aegilops; species Aegilops bicornis. The sequence continues at coordinate 646,287,373 of CM038674.1, forward strand.
CTTTATATGAAAGTTTTTATTATATCCCTCTTGGATGCCCATCATATTAGGACTAAATTCATAACCAAAGCAAATTACCATGTTGTTTAAGACTCTCAAAATAATATAAGTGAAGAATGAGAGTTCATCAATTCCTTCAAAATAAAACCACCTCCGTGCTCTATAAAGATATAAGTGAAGCACTAGAGCAAATGACAAACTACTCCAAAAGATATAAGTGAAGATCAATGAGTAGTTGAATAATTATTTAACTATGTGAAGACTCTCTAACATTTAAGAACTTCAGATCTTAGGATATTATTCAAAAAGAAAGCAAAAAAATAAATAAAATGACATTGCAAGGATAGCACATATCATGTGAAGAAGCAAAAACTTAGGCTCAACCAAAACTGACCGGTAGTTGTTGAAGAAGAAAGGTGGGATGCCAACCGGGGCATCCCCAAGCTTAGATGCTTGAGAATTCTTGAAATATTAATTATGGATGCCTTGGGCATACCTAAGATTGAGCTTTTGTGTCTCCTTAATTCCTTTTATATCACGATTTCCCTAAATCTTAAAAATTTCATCCACACAAAACTCAACAAGAACTCGTGAGATAAGTTAGTATAAATCAACGCAATAACCTTATCATTCTCTACTATAGAAAATCTCTAAAATTATTATTTGATATTGCCTACAAAATGCCTCTGCATATTTAACACTCCTATCCTCAAATAGAATCATTAAACAAGCAAACATATGCAAACATAACAACAATTTTTCTAAACAGGACAGTCTGTAAAGAATGCAAGAGGAATCATACTTCCCTAACTCCAAAAATTCTGAAAAATTACCACACCGTGGAAAATTTGTTGTTTCTCATCGTGTAAAAATTTCAAGATTTTTATCATGTTCTGACTATTCACCAATATTCAAAACATAACAGCAAACTTTCTGTTTTTGAACAACAACATATAGACTTGTAAAATAAGCATGGTAAAAGCTATACTTGACCTTTTTGTTGAATTAAAAGATATAAAACATGTCTTTGAATAACATCAAGCAAATAGAAACCAAAGAAAATGACGCTCCAAGCAAAACATATATCATGTGGTGAATAAAAATATAGCTCCAAGTAAAGTTACCGATGAACGAAGACGAAAGAGGGGATGCCTTTCGGGGCATCCCCAAGCTTAGATGCTTGGTTGTCCTTGAATATTACTTTGGGTGCCTTGGGCATCCCCAAGCTTAGGCTCTTGCCACTCCTTATTCCGTAGTCCATTGAAACTTCACCCAAAACTTCAAAACTTCACAACACAAAACTCAAAAGAAAACTCATAAGCTCCGTTAGTATAAGAAAATAAATCACCACTTAGGTACTGTTGTGAACTCATTCTAAATTCATATTTGTGTTGTATCTACTGTATTCCAACTTCTCCATGGTTCATACCCTCCGATACTACTCATAGATTCATCAAAATAAGCAAACAACACATAGAAAGCAGAATTTGCCAAAAATAGAACAGTCTGTAGTAATCTGGAAACTTTCCATACTTCTATAACTCCAAAAATTCTGAAAAAGTAGTAAAATATAGGAAATTTGTATACCAATCTTGTGTAAAAAATTCAGATCAAAAGCACGTTCCAGTGAATTTTCAAATTTCCTGGACTGGGCACAAAAGTTTCTATTTTTGCATAGAATCAAGTCAACTATCACCCACACTATCCCAAAGGCTTTGCTTGGCACTTTATTGAAACAAAAGCTATAAAACATGATATTTTTTTGACTATAGCTATGAAACATGATTACTACAGTAGGTTAATCATGTGAACACACAAAAATAGTAGGGGTGAATATTGGGTTGTCTCCAAACAAGCGCTTTTCTTTAATGTCTTTTTAGCTAGGCATGCTAATTTCAGTGATGCTCATATAAAAGATAAGAATTGAAACATAAAGAGAGCATCATGAAGAATATTTGTTGTGGAGTAGTCACGGCAGATGTCCTAGTGTGAGGACTTAGTCGTGGAGCCATCGCAACTAGGTTAGCTTAAAGGGGTTAAACGGGACAAAGGACACATGAGTTTATACTGGTCCGGCCCCTTGCGGTGAAGGTAAAGGCCTAATCCAGTTGAGGTGGTATTGCTTATGTCTCGATTGCAAGGGAGCGAATACGCTTGACCTGAACCTCCGCCGGGTCGTCCCTTTATATACACAGGTTGACGCCCAGCGGCTCACGAAATCCCGACCGGCTCATAGACAACGTGTCTGGCTTGGTGACTAACTATACATGCCTTACAGTACAAGTCTTATACATATGGCAGTTTACTCTTACGGGCCTTAAGTCGCCCTTGGGCCTTGGGCCCTTGCATGTGAACCGCCATTTTCAATATCCTCATGGGCTTCACATCATGAATCGCCATAGGTATAACCCGGCCCCTCCTGGGTGGGTCATACCTAATAGTTATATCCCCAACATTAGGCCCCAGAGTGATTTGAACTGGTTCATGTCAATCTTCAACACTTAGAAAAAATTTTCCCTTCTTCATTTGTGTGAGAACTCATAACCCGCCATGACGTCATCTCCTGGGCTTGTGCTAACCCGCCATGACGTCACCTGTCATTTAATTTGCACAATATCCAATATATCTTAACGGATCCTTATCTTTAATAGCCATCCCGAGAATCAAGGAGCCCGAGCAGCTGGATAACCATTCTTTGGTCTCCAATTTTTTCGCGCCCACTTATTAACCTTCTCCTTATAAATAGGGCCGAACATCCCTTACGTCATTCTCCCCCTTCTCCTTCTCGTCTTCCTCCTCTCGTGACTCATCTACCACTTCGAGCTCCGCTGCCTCCGCGAAGCTCACCGTCATCGCCCTTGGCCGATGCATCGACCTGAACGGGACCAGAGAACGCCGGCGCTCCACCGCAGTTCCTCTGCATCTGTAAGTGTTCCCCCTCCTATGCTCTAGATCCGCATTAGGGTTTCTGTAGTTCTTCGTAGTTGTTCGTCGTTCTTCTAGACAGCCCTTGTTTTAGATCCGAATATGTCTATTAGGATGCGCGGAGCCTGTTTCCATTCCTTTTGTTATCTCAAAGCTTGCTTCACTAATGTATAAATCTCGCCCTGGTACTAGTTCTTCTTCTGCTTGTAGGAGATATGCCCTAGAGGCAGTAATATCAGTTATTTTGTATCTCCTAGTTTGTAATGAAGGTTTATGTTCCATGCTATAACTGCAATGATTCTCGAGTCTGCAAATAAAACGAGGCTTGGAGGGAAAGTCATGTGCATGTGTGGGATAATAAACGGTAAAATGTATTGCTAGTCAAGCCTCTATGACTGGCTCAAGTATTCCATGATGATCCTGTTTTCTTGATCATGGGCATGACTATGCTGGCAATTTTGAGGGCACAATTATTAGTAGAACACTTGTGTTGAATCGACCCATTTTGATGTTATGCTATGAGATACTTTTGTCACAAGGTAATGGTTAATAACATAGAGAAGTTAATGTTTGCATAATTCCTTAGACCATGAGAGTATTGAGTTCCTTCATACTTGCTTCGTGAACTTTGGGGTTTGTTAAACGTCATCCGTAACTGGGTGGCTATTACGGCGGCTTACGGGTTCACAAAAAAGCATGGCAAGTAACAAGATAGCTCAATATTGGGATTTGCTCCTCCGACGATGGAGAGATATACTCAGGCCCTCTCGGTGTAACGGTATCCGTCATCGTCTGGCCAGACACATTGTGATTTGATCACCGGGATGCCGGAACACGGAAACGAGAAAATAGAACAAAACCGGTAACAAGGTAACTTGCATGGTGGACAAAATGTTGATCCACAGGAATGCAATAAATCTCACCTCGAGTGTTTGTGACATATCGCAAAGCAACAGGAATAGCTCACGGCAACTGAAGGTTCACTCGAATATTCATTCATGTGGGTGTAGGGGTCAATATGGGTGTCCACGGCTCCGATGTTGATCATTGATCGGAAGAGGTTCCAGGTCATGTCTATACTTCACCGAACCTATAGGGTCACACGTTTAAGGGTCATCTATCTGCTGAATACTAGACAGGGAGTCTGAGAGAAAATCACCGAACGGACACCGAAAAGGTTTCGGACAGCGGAATCATACCGCAGAGAGAGGTCATTGGATAAGTTTCGATGATACCGAAAAGTTGTTTCGGGATATATTATTAAGTGAAATTGGTTTCGGCACATGCGTGATAATTCTTGGAGGGTACCAGAATCATTCTGGAAGATTTTTGGAATTTTCTGAGATAAAAACCGGAAATGTTCCGGAGCTGCCGGAGCCACTTCAGATGCGTTTCGCAGATGAAAATCACTAAACTGGAATTGTTTCGGAACGCGTTGAAAATTATTTTAGTGGGTACTGGAAATGTTCTTAGCCCACGTAAATATTTTCAGTTCAAACGGACGCTGAAAAATGTCGTCGTGAATAGTGAAAGTGCTTTTTGGGATATTTATGTAGAGCCACCTTTTTGGACTTGGTCAAAGTTCTAGAAGGAAGTGGCTTACAAGGGAAGGAACCCCATTTGGGGGGGCCCCCTAGGGGTGGCCGGCCATGGGTGGTGGAGCTCCTTGGAGCTCCACATGGCATCCCATTTTGACCTTAACACCCTCATGTGTGACCTAATGCATGGGTTTTTTGGTAAAATTGTGGAGGCACACTACCCCTTGGTTTTCCTATAAATAGAGGAGGTGAGGGCTGACATCTATTCATCCCTTTCTCTCATACACATGCCATGCATTATCTGGCTTCTTCTGTCCTTCCCACGAAAAGAGTTTCGTAGAGCCGTAAAATTTGTCTGGGTTCCAAGCAGAACTAGTTACGGGCAATGACCTGCGGATAGCTGGCACCGTATGTGTGCAACCCCGTAGAGAGATTGTAGTTTCGATCTTTTGCCCGAGGGCCTGTTCGAGTGTCCTTCCGAAGGGCTGTCCGAGTCTCCGTCCAAGTTTTGAGGGTCCTCCCGAAGGGCTGTCCGCGACATCGTCCGGGGGACTGTCCGACCGCCTCCTGAAGGGCTGTCCGGAGAGGGAGTACATCCTTGCGGTTGGGAGGTTGTAAATCCTAGCTGTGGGGATCTGCACCGACGATCTACACCGACTCTTCTTCCGCTGCACTTCGAGTCGGTACGGAACAGATCAAACCTTGTATGCAGTCTCCATAGTGGTCCTGGGCGTGCTCGCTATACCGAAAATTTTCATTTTCTGTCGCGTTCACCTATAGTGGCATCAAGAGCCGTGCTATGCGTAGATGCAGGTTACGATCTAGAATACATGGAGATGTATGGGTATTGCATGATATAATTTGGAGTAGATGAGATCTATTGCTGAAAATTATTTATGCGGGTGACAGATGAAATTTGTTACCCGACGTTCTTGTTGTTTCCCGAGAATTTGCGTTTGCTCAATCTCGAGACAGCATGGTGGAATTTGACAAAGTTACGGCGATGCATGATCCTGATTGATCATGGAAGTGCTATCAGTTCTTTGGGTTCTGCCATAGTCAAAAGAAAGATGAAATTCGCAGATGAAAGGGCATTGCAGATATGATCTGCACGGGGGTCATGCATATGACGAAGATTAGTATGGGGCTCAAGATTTAATTATCTCGTGGTTCATACACCCCGAGATGTTAATCTAGCAACTTGAATAATCATACTTGATGATAAAACGTTGGTAGCTGCGGTTTAAGTCAAAACCTTAGAAGCCACGTAAAATAAATTTTTGCATAAACCGATTAGAGGCATCTAACTTGGTTTTGCAGGATGTGCATGTGATGTGGTATAGCAATGCTCATATTCAATTTTATTATGTATGAGATGACTATATGATGTAATTAACATGACCTGTGTGTCATGATTCGGCATGATGGCTGGAGCCATATGATTGCACTTTAATGATCTGCGTGTCAACCTTAAGTAATGCATTTATTTTATCCGCTATGGAGATAGCAATATTATCTGGTGCATCAACAAGGTGATGGCAATCTTCGCAAAGGTGAACACCGACACGAATGACGGAGACGAAGAAATACTTGACTTCTCCGTCAGAAGAGGCTATACCATATTATGCTATTATGAATTGCCTGAGATGTTTATCCCTCTTGATGCACCCTTCTTGATTGCGCAGTAGTCGCTTTTATTAGGGTGATCTCTCACTTAAAATATCAAGTAGTTAGTGTTCTCCCAAGTGCAGCACTATCACAACATCTATCTTTTCGGGGTGCGCCGTGTCACACGGGTACGAACGATTAGAGAAGTGTGAGGCGGGTGAGTTGAGACCTCGCAGCGAGATCACTTGGTTGTCTTGACGTTCAGGCATGACCGTCATGAGCTCGGAACACACGCATCGAAAGATGAACAAGAGTCACATAGCGATGTGATTGGCAAGTTGGCCTACCGGTTAAGATTTTGTCACCAGTGGTGTTACACCAATGGTGAACAATCAAGACACGGATCTTGAATCACTCATAATCAATTTAGAGAGATATTGATTTGAGTGGGAGTGCTTTTTTGAATAAAATGTTTATTCACTAGTGCAAATTTCATTATAAACAAAGTCTAAGTGAAACTTGTGTTTTCCGTTGTAGATAAAATGGCTCGCAACACCGCGTTCAACTTAGGCTCGATGTTAGAGAAAGAGAAGTTAGCTACGACTGGAAACAACTATGCGGACTAGGTCCGTAACCTGAGGATTGTCCTTAGGAGCGCTAAGAAATTGTACGTGCTTGAAACTGCTCTTCCAGCTAAACCGGCGGCAGAGGCCCTGGAAGATGAACAAAATGTCCGGGCCACTAAGGATGATGATCACAACTTAGTGCAGTGCCTCATGCTAGCTTGCATGAGTATAGGGCTTCAAAAACGTTTTGAATTCCATAAGCCCCGTGATATGATCCGGGAATTGGATACTCTGTACAAGGAAACCGCAAAGTCTGAATGATATGATATAATGAAGGCTTTGATGGATTGCAAGATGGCTGAGGGTAGTTCAGTTGGCGAATACGTGGTCAAAATGATTGGCTATTCTGAAAGGCTTAAAGCCCTGGAATTTCCACTTCCACCTGGCCATATGATGGACATGTTGCTTTCTTCACTCCCTCCGTCTTACGACGATTTTGTCATGAACTACAACATGACAGTGATGGAGAAGACACCGGAAGAGGTGCTCGCCATGCTGAAAACTATAGAAGGAGGACTGTGGAAAAATCGCAAGCAAGTGTTGCGTGTGAATAAAACCGCCAGTTTCAAAAAGAAGAAAGGCAAGCCAAACAAAGGCAAGGGCACCAGTAAGACCGGCTCCCAAAGCAACTCTAAGGGTGGAGCCAAGAATGAAACTGAGTGCTTCTACTACAAGGGCACAGGACACTAGAAGAGAAAGTGCAAGAAGTATCTGGAAGATAAGAAGACCGGGAAAACCGGAAAAGGTATAATTGTTATACAGGTTAATGTCATTGAAGTCTTGGGTATTTGATACCGGATCGGTTGCTCACATTTGCAACTCGATACAAGGGCTTCAGAAGGTGCGCAAGCTAGCAAAGAGTGAAGTCGTGATGCGCGTCGGGAACGGCGCTGGGATCGCCGCTCAAGCCGTCGGCATTATGCCTCTCGTCTCCCTTCGTGATTTATCTTAGAACTAAGTAATCATTATTTTGTTCCACTGTTGTGTAGAAACATTATCTCCGGATCATGTTTAGTAGATGATGGGTATTCATACAAGTCTGAGAACAATAGTTGTTCACTTTATTGTAAGGATATGTTTTATGGATTTGCACCCATTGTTGGGGGCCTTTTCATACTAAATCTTGAATGTGAAAATGATGTCTTTAACGTGAATGCCAAACGCCTTAAGAAGGCTGATACCACCACCACTTACTTGTGGCACTATCGTCTTGGCCACATCGGAAAGAAACACATGCAAAGACTCCAGAGAGATGGAGTTTTACCGTTGAGGGAGTCCTGGACTAGGGGGTGTCCGGATAGCCGGACTATCATCACGGCCGAACTCCAAGACTATGAAGATACAAGATTGAAGACTTCGTCCCGTGTCCGGATGGGACTTTCCTTGGCGTGGAAGGCAAGCTTGGCGATCTGGATATGTAGATCTCCTACCATTGTAACCGACTCTGTGTAACCCTAACCTATCCGGTGTCTATATAAACCGGAGGGTTTTAGTCCGTGGGACGAACAACAATCATACCATAGGCTAGCTTCTAGGGTTTAGCCTCCTTGATCTCGTGGTAGATCTACTCTTGTACTACCCATATCATCAATATTAATCAAGCAGAGTAGGGTATTGCCTCCATCGAGAGGGCCCGAACCTGGGTAAAAACATCGTGTCCCTTGTCTCCTGTTACCATCCGCCTAGACGCACGATTCGGGACGCCCTACCCGAGATCCGCCGGTTTGACACCGACATTGGTGCTTTCATTGAGAGTTCCTCGTATGCGTCACCGATAGGCCCGATGGCTCCTTCGATCATCAACAACGACGCAGTCCAGGGTGAGACCTTTCTCCCGGACATATCTTCGTGTTCGGCGGCTTTGCTTTGCGGGCCAATTCGCCAGCCATCTGGAGCAGATCAAAAGCTTCGCCCCAGCGTCGGTCAGATTTGGAAGTTTGAACTATACGGCCGATATCTGCGGAGACTTGATCTTGACGGATTCGAGCCGCGATAGCGTGCCGCACTATCTCGATGGGCATGATCTAGCTCTGCAGCGAGCGAGTGCCTTGGAGGCCGCACCAAAGCATCCGCTCCGACCCTCAATCCGGGCGGATTCCCGATCGAGGGCGAGTGGTTGGACACTGCCTCGGGGGCTACGATCTCCATGGCGATTGAGCCGAACTCTATCCCTGTCCCCTGCGAAGACCGTGACTCCAAGGTGCCGGACTCCTCTCCGGACTCCGAACCCTCCGCGCCCCTACCAATCGAATCCGATTGGGCGCCGGTCATGGAGTTCACCGCCACGGACATCTTTCAGCACTCGCCCTTTGGCGACATCCTGAATTCACTAAAGTCTCTCTCCTTATCCAGAGAGCCCTGGCCGGATTACGGTCAGGAAGGTTGGGATGCGGACAACGAAGAAATTCAACGCCCACCCACCACCCACTTTGTAGCCACTATCGACGATTTAACCGACATGCTTGACTTCAACTCCGAAGACATCGACGGTATGGACGACGATGCCGGAGACGACCAAGACCCAGCGCCTACAGGGCACTTGAAGGCCACCTCGTCACATGACATATACATGGTGGAGATCCCAAAAGATGGGAACGATGATAGAACAATGGAGGATGACCCCTCCAAGAAGCAACCGAAGCACCGACGTCAGTGGTGCCGCTCTAAATCCCGCCACAGCAAAAACGGAGATTCTAGCACGGGAGATAATAACACCCCGGACAGTGCCGAAGAAAACCCCCTCCAGCAGGACTCAGCGCAGGAGGAGGGAGAAGAAAGTCCGCACGATAGTGCGGCAGAAAGAGAGGTTGAGGACGATAATTATGCGCCTCCCTCCGAAGATGAGGCAAGCCTCGACGACGGCAATTTGTCATACCCGAGGATCCCCGAACAGGAGCGTTTCAAACGCGGGCTTATAGCCACGGCAAGCAGCCTCAAGAAAAAGCAGCAACAGCTTAGAGCTGATCAAGACCTGCTAGCTGACAGATGGACTGAAGTCCTCGCAGCCGAAGAGTATGAACTCGAACGCCCCTCCAAAAGCTACCCCAAACGCAGGCCGTTGCCTCGATCAGAGGAAGCACCCAAGTCACCAGTGTACGACATGGCAGACCGGCCACCTCGTGGCCGCGATAGAGAGGCCTCCAGACCCTCCGTTCAAAGCCGTACCCGACGCCGTTCAAAAAGTACCAGGGCACGGGAAAACGCGCCGGACTTGCGAGATATATTGGAGGATAAGGCAAAACATACAAGATCGATCTATGGATCGCGTGGGCGCCCAACGACGTGGGATGATCACCGTCACGCCGGATCTGAGAAACTCGGCGGGGCCGAACACAATAGACAAAGCTCATTTGAGCTGCGCCGTGATATAGCCCAATACTGAGGCGCCAAGCACACCCACTATGCTTCATGATGAAGTAATAGATCATCAAATCCCGAGGGCTTTAAACCCGTAAACATCGAATCATACGATGGTACCACAGATCCTACGGTGCGGATCGAGGATTATCTCCTCCATATCCACATGGCCCGCGGTGATGATCTACATGCCATCAAATACCTCCCCTCAAGCTTAAAGGACCAGCTCGGCATTGGCTTAACAGCTTGCCAAAGAGAATCAATTGGTTGTTGGGAGGACACGGAAGCCGCATTCCTTGATAACTTCCGGGGCACATATGTGCGACCACCGACGCCGATGACCTTAGCCATATAATTCAGCAGCCAGAAGAATCGGCCAGACAGTTCTGGACACGGTTCCTAACAAAGAAAAATCAAATCGTTGACTGTCCGGATGCAGAGGCCCTTGCAGCCTTCAAACATAACTTCCGCGACGAGTGGCTTGCCCGACACCTAGGACAGGAAAAGCCGAAATCTATGGCAGCCCTCACAACCCTCATGACTCGCTTTTGCGCGGGAGAGGACAGCTGGCTAGCTCGAAGCAACAACTTGGCCAAACACCTTGATAGTTCGGATACCAAGGATAGCAATGGCAGGTCGCGTCGCAACAAGAACAAGCGCCGCATTAGCGACGATAATGCTGAAGATACGGCCGTCAATGCCGGATTCAGAGGCTCTAAACCCGGTCGTGGAAGAAGCCATTCAAAAAGAAATACCAAGGGCCGTCCAACTTGGACCGAATACTCGATCGCTTGTGCGGATACATGGCACCCCCAAAAAACCAGCCAATCACACCAACAGGGATTGTTGGGTGTTCAAGCAAGCAGGCAAGTTAAGTGCCGAACTCAATGACAAGGGGCTGCATAGCGATGACGAGGAAGAGCCTCGGCCGCCGAACAACAGAGGACAAAAGGGTTTTCCCACACAAGTGCGGACGGTGAACATGATATACGCAACCCATATACCCAAAAGGGAGCGGAAGCGTGCACTAAGGGACGTATGTGCGATGGAGCCAGTCGCCCCGAAGTTCAACCCATGGTCTTCCTGCCCGATCACCTTCGATCGAAGGGACCACCCCACTAGCATCCGTCATGGCGGTTTCGCCGCATTGTTTCTTGACCCAATTATCGACGGATTTCACCTCACCAGAGTCCTGATGGACGGCGGTAGCAGCCTGAACCTGCTTTATCGTGATACGGTCGCAAAATGGGCATAGACCCCTCAAGGATTAAACCTACAAAGACGACCTTTAAAGGCGTCATACCGGGTGTAGAAGCCAATTGTACAGGCTTAGTTACACTCGAAGTGGTCTTCAGATATCCGGATAACTTCCGAAGCGAAGAGTTAATCTTCGACATAGTCCCGTTCCGCAGCGGCTATCATGCACTGCTCGGACGAACCGCATTTGCAAAGTTCAATGCGGTGCCGCACTATGCATACCTCAAGCTCAAGATGCCAGGCCCTCGAGGAGTAATCACGGTCAACGGAAACACCGAACGCTCTCTCCGAACGGAGGAGCACACGGCGGCCCTCGCGGCGGCAGTGCAAAGCAGCCTCTCATAGCAACTCTCGAGTCCGGCCACTAAGCGTCCGGACACTGCCAAAAGCGCCCGGAGTAACCTACAACAAGACCGCCTGGCACGATTCAAGCACGCGTAGCAATCCGGCCCCAACCCCAGCCCTCGCGAAGTTGCGAAGCCAGTACCACGCGTACATAACTACGCTCTGGAGATACCATGGGCATAAGGGGAGGGGCAGGACCACGGCACGCCAAGAATGCGGCTCGACCGCACCAGGGGCTCCCGATTGTGTCATTCTTTTTCTTCTTTCCTTCTTTTTTTTCAGGACTCCGTTTTCCAGAAGTCCTGTCCGGCACTAGAATCGCCGAACTCACAACGCAACAGCCAGGGAAGCAGAAAGCTACGTCGAGTGTTCAGGTGGTCTCTATTATGAGCATTATACCTGTTTTACATACCATCCCGCAGCTTACCCTGGAGGGGGACATGTTAGATAGTCCCATCCCTTGCTTATCGCACTATTTGTATCGTTCTGCTTTCATTGCAGTACCTTTCTGAATAAACAATACATAGCTTTTGCCTATTATTGCACTCCTTTCTTTATCTATATATATGTTCATTTCATGACATGTTGCACCCGTACACTTTGGTACGGCCAATACACCAGGGGCTTAAGTACCCCAAAATTATGGTGTGATAAGTCCGAACACTTTCACAAGTGCGGCACCCCGAACTTATAGCATTATATGAATCAGCTCCGAATCATGTCTTGGGTCAATAGTTGGGTTTGCCCGGCTCCCGTGTTTTGGTACCTTACGTTCCGTTATATCGGCTAAGGTAGCACCGAGAGAACCACTGCGATTGTGCCCCAGTTGAGCTGGGTCGAGCACCTCGATGGAGAAAGCTAAACTGACCGTCATGATAGGGCGAGAGCCGGTCGCTGTTCGAGAGGTTTTTTCGGGTCCCTAAAGACTTATGCCGCTTAGAGCGAGGAACCGGAGTTGTCCGCCAAGGCATCGATAGCGCCCGAACTCGGTCTTCCGAATACTAGGGGCTTCACGAAATTTAAAATTATAGAATTATATGGCTAAGTGAGAGTGTTCAAGCATTATAAGTCCGGTTGCCTTGTTCGCTATGCGTTGAGCGCCTCCCTAGATGGACCCAAGAATGGGAACAAGAGTGCTCAAGTTTAGCCCGAACACCCCAGCACTCGTGGCATGGGGGCTGAAGCCAACGACTTGCCATCTCTCAAATTTGATAAACGGCCGCACATAAGGTAATATTTTAAATTAAACAAGCGTTGCTCAGCGCATATGAACAAGTTTTCAGCGTACAGGATAACAAATGCGAGTCTATTAAAAAATTACATCTTTGGAGCACTCATCCGCTATTCGGCGGGCACCCTTCAGGAGGCCCTCATAGTACATTTCGGGCATGCGATGCTCCTTGCCCTTCGGTGGCCCGTCCGTCACAAGCTTCTCCGCATCCAGCTTGCCCCAGTGCACTTTAGCACGGGCAAGGGCCCGACGGACACCTTCAATGCAGACGGAGCGCTTGATGACTTCAATCCGTGGACAGGAGTCCACCAGCCGCTGCACCAAGCCAAAGTAGCTCCCAGGCATGGCCTGCAATGGCCACAACCGCGCTATAAGGCCCTTCATGGCCTGTTCGGCGACCTTGTGGAGCTCGACCAGCTTCTTCAGCTGGTCGCTCAGGGGCACCGAATGTCCGGCCTCAGCATACTGAGACCAGAACACCTTTTCCGTCGAGCTCCCCTCCTTGGCGCGGTAGAATGCGGCAGCATCAGACGCACTACGGGGCAAATCTGCAAATGGTCCTGGAGAGCTCCGAATCCGGGTAAGTAATAGGTAATTCACTTTCACATGCTTGCTTTGCATAAAGAATGCCTTACCCGCCGCTATCTTTTTTAATGCTTCAATTTCTTGGAGGGCTTTTTGGGCCTCGGCCTTAGCAGCTTTGGCACTCTCAAGATCCGAGGCAAGCTCGGACTCTCGGGTCTTCGATTCACGCTCCAAACTCGCGTGTTTTTCCACGAGAGCTTGGAGCTCTTGCCGTACCTTGGCCAGCTGCGCCTCCCCCTTCTTTCGCTCGATGCGTTCCGTAGCCGCTTTGTTTTCGGCCACGGACACCGCTTCCTTCAGGGTCGCCACCTCGTTCGTGGCCCCTGCAGTACCCATGTTATTCCTGTTATTTTTTGGGCAACCAAAACCTTTTCTATAAGGTATTTTTCTTAATAAGGTATTATTTACCTTTCTTGTCCTCGAGCTGCTTCTTGGCTTGTCCGAGCTCGTTCTCGGACCGCCGAGGTTACCTTCAATGCATTGACCTCCATGATCGGTCTTGGCGGCAGAGGTCGGCGCCTGCATTCCCATATTGACATCCTTATGTTAGACTCCTGCGTATATCTTCTTAGATCCTTAGTCCGCTTTTCTTTCCGAACACCGAACTAAGCATCGAGAACCTCTGTCTATGCGGTAATATTTTTACATATTCTAAACTTACCTGAAAGCCTGTTAGAAGGCTGGTACAGGCTTGATCAGCCCGCTCTTGGCGGATCGAATTGTCCGGATCACCGCACTCATAACAGTGCGGTGCTCCTCCTCGATGGAGGCGCTGTTAAGCGCCTCCAGTAAGCTATCCGGTGCCTCCGGTTGGACGGAGGACACCGACGTCTTACCCTTCTTACGAAGGGACCGCTTGCCGGACTCCGGAACAACTGAAGGTTCCGGCATGGAGTCCGGACAAGGGTTGGGCTTAGAGCCCTCTGGGGGTCTTGCTCCCCACGCGCCTGGAGTCCGGGAGGTCGCCTTGTGGCGCCTCCTGCGCCACCTCCTCTTGACCAGGCCCCCCTTGGGGCACCACCTCGGTGTCGTCCTCAGCGTGAGGCGAGGAGGTGATCGGAAGTGAAGTACTCTCCATTTCCGACGAACCCAGGGACCCGCTCGTCGAAGCGGCTAGGTCGCTCTTGGGCGGGCTGCATGATTGTTCGACATTAGAGAACACTATGCTATAATGAAAAAGCCATGGGCATCCGGACACTTATGATCTCGCCAGGGGCTTGGCCCTTGCTGGCCAATCCTCCTCGTCGCTGTCAACGGTGGTAGATAAGTCCGAAGGAAGGGTTCTTCCTTTCTTGGACCCTCCGGCCTCCCAAGTTGGGGCGGCCTTCCTTTTCCTCTCCTCCCCCGCTGGGGGAGAAGCTCCTTTTTCCTCCTCCTCGTCCTTAGGAGAAGATTACGCTTCGAATCGACAAGACTGGCGTCGGGAGCTCCTTCGAGTTCCCGTAGCCTCCTTCTTGGCCTTCTTCTCCGGCACCACATGGGGTGCCGGAGCCAGCAGCCCCGTCAACCAGGCGTCCGCTGGGTCTTCCGGCAAAGGAGTCGGACAGTTAATCTGTCCGGACGTCTTCAGCCAGTCCTGTCAAAGATTAGGGAGTTTTAGATCCCACATAGAGTCAATCTATGAAAAAAGAGTCCCGTAAAGGGCAAAATAACTTACCTCGCCGGCTGGACGTTGCGAGCTGTATCCGCGATCTTCAGTAGCGGATGAGGGAGCCTCGGCGCCCTTGAACAGCCCCTTCCAGGCGTCTTCGTACGTAGTGTCGAAGAGCCTTTTTAGAGTCGAGTGTTGTGCCGGATCGAACTCCCATAATTTGAAGGCCCGTTGTTGGCATGGGAGGATCCGGCGGATGAGCATCACCTGGATTACGTTGACAAGCCTGAGATTCTTGTCCACCAGGTTCCGGATGCATGTTTGGAGTCCGGATGTCTCATCCGAATTCCCCCAAGTCAGGCCCGTCTCTTTCCACGACGAGAGCCGTGTGGGGAAGCCATATCTGAATTCGGGGGCCGCCACCCATTTGGGGTCGCGTGGCTCGGTGATGTAGAACCACCCCGATTGCCACCCCTTTATTGTCTCCACAAAGGAGCCCTCGAGCCATAGGACTTTGGCTATCTTGCCAACCATGGCGCCTCCGCACTCCGCTTGACGGCCGCCCACTACCTTCGGCCGGACATTGAAGATCTTCAGCCATAAGCCGAAGTGGGGCTGGATGCAGAGGAAGGCCTCGCACACGACGATAAACGCCGAGATGTTGAGGATAAAATTGGGCAGGTCGTGGAAGTCCAGGCCGTAATAGAACATGAGCCCCGGACAAATGGGTGAAGTGGAAAACCTAGTCTGTGGAGGAAGTGGGGGAGAAACACCACCCTCTCATGGGGCCTGTGGGTTGGAATGAGCTGCCCCTCGTCGGGCAGCCTGTGCGCGATGTCACCGGACAGATATCCGGCCTCCCGCAGTCTTGCGATGTGCCCCTCCGTGATGGAGGAGGCCATCCACCTGCCTCCCGCTCCTGACATGGTTGGAGAAGGTTGAGGCGGGATGTGCGGACTTGGGCGCTGGAGCTCGAGTGCGCGAGAATGGATGAGCAAAGGAGGACGAATGCGTAGGTGAAGAGGTGGATCCTTATCCCCTTATATGGACGGACGAAGCTATGCGTCCCCCACCAGCCTGGTAAAACTCGCTTATCTCCCAAGCGCCGTAATCAATGGCGCGGATGGGTTACCCACGTCCGTATTGATGAGAATCCCGTAATAAGGGGGCACAATCTATGCTTTGATAAGACGTGCCAGGGAAACCGCCTCGCTAAACGCGCTAAGGTGGAACGGTAAAAAATGATTCATATAAAGGCTTGGCCGTAGTGTGATGTCACGCCGCGGAATGCGTCAGCAGATCTGTGCAAAAGTTATTCTCTCTACGGTGGTATGTGGAACTTGTTTTGCAGAGCTGGACACTATCCTTGTGTTCAAAACCATCTATGAAGTATTCGGAGGAGGAACCCGCCTTGCAATGCCGAAGACAATGTGCGCGTGGACTCGTCGTCATTGAAGCCTGGTTCAGGGCTCTTGAGGGAGTCCTGGACTAGGGGTGTCCGGATAGCGGGACTATCATCACGGCCGGACTCCAAGACTATGAAGATACAAGATTGAAGACTTCGTCCGTGTCCTGGATGGGACTTTCCTTGGCGTGGAAGGCAAGCTTGGCGATACGGATATGTAGATCTCCTACCATTGTAACCGACTCTGTGTAACCCTAACCTATCCGGTGTCTATATAAACCGGAGGGTTTTAGTCCGTAGGGCGAACAACAATCATACCATAGGCTAGCTTCTAGGGTTTAGCCTCCTTGATCTCGTGGTAGATCTACTCTTGTACTACCCATATCATCAATATTAATCAAGCAGGAGTAGGGTATTACCTCCATCGAGAGGGCCCGAACCTGGGTAAAAACATCGTGTCCCTTGTCTCCTGTTACCATCCGCCTAGACGCACAGTTCGGGACCCCCTACCCGGGATCCGCCGGTTTTGACACCGACAACCGTCCTTTGATTTTGAATCATTTGACACATGTGAAGCTTGTCTGATGGGGAAAATGACCAAGACGACGTTCATGGGTCATCCTGAACGGGCGGGTGAATTATTGGAAATAATACATAGTGATGTATGTGGTCCAATGAGCACAGCCGCACGGCGTGGGTATTTCTACTTCGTGACTTTTACTGATGATTTAAGTCGGTATGGCTATATCTACTTAATGAAGCATAAGTCGGAAACCTATGAAAAGTTCAAAGAATTTCAGAATGAGGTAGAAAATCATTGTAACAAAAAGATTAAGTTTCTGCGATCTGATCGCAGTGGCGAATATCTTAGTCATGTGTTTGGCCAACATCTGAGTGACCGTGGAATCGTTTCACAGCTTACGCCTCCCGGAACTCCACAGAGAAATGGAGTATCGGAAAGACGTAACTGAACCCTGTTGGACATGGTAAGGTCGATGATGTCTCTTACAGATCTGGCGATATCTTTTGGGGGTCATGCACTAGAAACTGCCGCTCACACACTAAACAGAGCACCGTCTAAATCTGTTGAGACGACACCACATGAGATGTGGCACGGGAAGAAACCCGACCTGTCGTTTCTCAAAATTTGGGGTTGTGAAGCTTATGTAAAACGTTTACAGCCAAGCAAACTTGATCCCAAATCAGACAAATGTTACTTTGTAGGTTATCCCGAGGAGACAGTTGGGTATTCTTTCTACCACGCCTCCGAGAACAAAGTGTTTGTTGCAAAGCATGGAGTCTTTCTTGAGAAAGAGTTTCTCACTAAAGAAGTGAGTGGGAGGACAGTACAAATTAATGAGATTAGTGAATCTTCGGAACCATTGATATGGCTAAGGAAACGGAAGAAATTCTGCAAATTATCCCTGCAACTGAGCCGGAAGTTGTCGCATATGATGCGGAGACTTCAGACAATGTTGTAACTGAACTGCGCAGATCAGGTAGGGCTATCTAGCCACTTGAATGGTTTTATAACGAAATCATCATTCTTGAAGACGATGAACCTGTGCACTACAAGGAAGCGATGGCGGGGCCCATCTCAAAAGAATGGCACAAAGCCATGAGATCCGAAATGGAATCCATGTACGAAAACCAAGTTTGGAACTTGGAAGAACTTCCAGAAGGCGTAAAACCGATTGGTTGTAAATGGATTTTCAAAAGAAAGACATACACAGATGGTAACATTACTATCCACAAAGCTAGACTTGTCGCGAAAGTGTTCACGCAAGTTCCAGGAGTGGAGTACGACGAGACTTTCTCGCCCGTAGCTATGCTTAGGTCTGTTCGGATATTGCTAGCAATTGCTGCTTATTTCGACTATGAAATATGGCAGATGGATGTCAAAACGGCTTTCCTTAATGGAAACCTCAAATGTATACATGATACAACCAGAAGGTTTTGTCATTCATGAGGATGCTGGAAAGGTATGCAATCTTCAGAAAGCCATTTATGGTCTGAAGCAAGCATCAAGGAGCTGGAACATTCGTTTTGATGAAGTGGTCAAAGAGTTTGGCTTCATCAGGAATGACAAAGAATCTTGTGTTTACAAGAAGTTTAGTGGGAGCACAAAAGCATTTCTAATCTTGTATGTGGATGACATATTGTTGATTGGAAATGACGTGAATTTTCTTAGCGAAATAAAAGACTCATTGAAAAAGAGGTTTTCAATGAAAGACTTAGGCGAAGTAGCATATGTATTGGGCATCAGAATCTATAGAGATAGATCAAAATGCCTAATAGCGCTTAGCGAAAGCACGTACATTGACAAGGTGTTAAAAAGGTTCAACATGGAGAACTCCAAGAAAGGCCTACTCCCCATGTCACCTGGCACAGTGCTTTGCAAGAATCAGAGTCCTCGGACTCTGGATGAGCGAGTACAAATGAATGATGTTCCATATGCCTCGGCAGTTGGTTCTATTATGTGTGCCATGCTATATACAATACCGGATGTTTCCTATGCGCTAAGTGTTAGCAGCCGGTACCAAAGTGATCCAGGGTTGGAACACTGGGCCGCAGTCAAGGGTATTCTTAAGTACCTCAGAAGGACCAAGGATTTACTCCTTGTGTACGGAGGTGATGAAGAGCTCATTGTATGTGGTTCCACTGATGCAGGCTTCATGACTGACCCAGATGACTTCAAGTCTCAATCAGGCTATGTTTTCATATTGAACGGTGGCACAGTTGATTGGAAAAGTTCCAAACAAAAGATTGTGGCAGATTCTACGACGGAGGTGGAATATGTTGCCGCTTCAGAAGCCTCCAAAGAGGCGGTATGGATCAAGCAATTTCTTGAAGACCTTGGTGTGGTTCCAAGTGCTCTGGACCCGGTGGAGATCTATTGTGATAATAGTGGCGCTGTGGCTCAGGCAAGGGAGCCAAGTTCGCACCATAAGACAAGACATATTCAACGCAAATATAAACTCAATCGACATCATGTCGAAGAAGGTTTAGTGAAAGTACACAAAGTTCACACGGATCTGAATGTGTCAGACCCGATGATGAAGCCTCTACCACGAGCAAAGCATGAGCAACACCAGATAGCCATTGGTGTTAGGGAAGCCATGTAACTGGATTATGACTCTAGTGCAAGTGGGAGTCTGTAGGAGATATGCCCTAGAGGCAGTAATATCAGTTATTTTGTATCTCCTGGTTTGTAATGAAGGTTTATGTTCCATGCTATAACTGCAATGATTCTCGAGTCTGCAAATAAAACGAGGCTTGGAGGGAAACTCATGTGCACGTGTGGGATAATAAACGGTAAAATGTATTCCTAGTCAAGCCTCTATGACTGGTTCAAGTATTGCATGATGATCCTATTTTCCTGATCATGGGCATGACTATGCCGGAAATTTTGAGGGCACAATTATTAGTAGAACACTTGTGTTGAATCGACCCATTTTGATGTTATGCTATGAGATACTTTTGTCACAAGGTAATGGTTAATAACATAGAGAACTTAATGTTTGCATAATTCCTTAGACCATGAGAGTATCGAGTTCCTTCATACTTGCTTCGTGAACTTTGGGGTTTGTTAAATGTCATCCGTAACTAGGTGGCTATTACGGCGGCTTACGGGTTCACGAAAAAGTATGGCAAGTAACAAGATAGCTCAAGATTGGGATTTGCTCCTCTGACTATGGACAGATATACTCGGGCCCTCTCAGTGTAACGGTATCCATTATCGTCTGGCCAGACACATTGTGATTATTATCACTGGGATGCCGGAACATGGAAACGAGAAAAGAGAACAAAACCGGTAACGAGGTAACTTGCATGCTGGACAAAATGTTGATCCATAGGAATGCAATAAATCTCACCTCGGGTGTTTGTGACATATTGCAAAGCAACAGGAATAGCTCACGGCAACTGAAGGTTCACTCGAATATTCATTCGTGTGGGTGTAGGGGTCAATATGGGTGTCCACGGCTCCTATGTTGATCATTGATCAGAAGACGTTCCAGGTCATGTCTATACTTCACCGAACCTATAGGGTCACATGCTTAAGGGTCATCTATCTGCTGAATACTAGACAAGGAGTCTCAGAGAAAATCACCAAAAAAGTTTCGGACAACGGAAAGGTTTCGGACAGCGGTATCATACCGCAGAGAGAGGTCATCGGATAAGTTTCGATGATACCGAAAAGTTGTTTTGGGATATACTATTAAGTAAAATTGGTTTCGTCACATGCCTGATAATTCTTGGAGGGTACCAGAATCATTTTGGAAGCTTTTTGGAATTTTCTGAGATAAAAACCGGAAATGTTCCGGAGCTGCCGGAGCCACTTCAGATGCGTTTCGTAGATGAAAATCACTAAACCGGAATTGTTTTGGAACGCTTTGAAAATTATTTTAGTGGGTACTGGAAATGTTCTTAGCCCACATAAATATTTTCAGTTCGAACGGACGCTGAAAAATGTCGTCGTGAATAGTGAAAGTGCTTTTTGGGATATTTATGTAGAGCCACCTTTTTGGACTTGGTCAAAGTTCTAGAAGGAAGTGGCTTACAAGGGAAGGAACCCCATTTGGGGGGGCCCCCTAGGGGTGGCCCGACCATGGGTGGTGGAGCTCCTTGGAGCTCCACATGGCATCCCATTTTGACCTTAACACCCTCATGTGTGACCTAATGCATGGGGTTTTTGGTAAAATTGTGGAGGCACACTACCCCTTGGTTTTCCTATAAATAGAGGAGGTGAGGGCTGGCATCTCTTCATCCCTTGCTCTCATACACATGCCATGCATTATCTGGCTTATTCTCTCCCTCCCACGAAAAGAGTTTCGTAGAGCCGTAAGGCTGTCTGGGTTCCGGCAAGAACTAGTTCTGGACGGCGAAGCCCTGCCGGATAGCTGACACCGTATGTGTGAAACCCCGTAGAGAGATTGTAGTTTTGATCTTTTGCCCGAGGGCCTGTTCGAGTGTCCTCCCGAAGGGCTGTCCGAGTCTCCGTCCAAGTTTCGAGGGTCCTCCCGAAGGGCTGTCCGCGACATCATCCGGGGAACTGTCCGACCGCCTCCCGAAGGGCTGTCCGGAGAGGGAGTACATCCTCGCGGTTGGGAGGTTGTAAATCCTAGCTGTGGGGATCTGCACCGACGATCTATACTGACTCTTTTTCCGCTGCGCTTCGAGTCGGTACGGAACAGATCAAACCTTGTATGCAGTCTCCATAGTGGTCCTGGGCGTGCTCGCTATACCGAAAATTTCATTTTCTGTCGCGTTCCCCTACACTGCTGCCATAATTTATTTAGGTTTTGATTTATCTTCTTTTTCTGAACTGCCACTGATCCAAAATTATAATTTCAGTCTGCGAAACATTTTTGTCCAGTACTTAGCAAAATTTTCTTCCTGATAGATCAACTTGGCCATGGCGGCTTACACCACCAGTTGTAGTTAGATTCAATGCTTAACAGATTTCACTCTTGATAGACATCAATCTGGTCATGGCGGCTTACATTACCAGTTGTAGCTAGTCATATACCATTAGGCCTCTTTTAAGCCGCCATTCTGAATATATGTTGTAGTGCTTTGCCTCCGGCTTAACTTAAACCGGAAAACTTGTTCTTTTTATTTTTAGGATTCTTTCTTCTCAATGGCCCGAAGACAGCCACTTCCGATCGGGTTCCCTCCATCGCCACCGAGGACACATCAAGGACTTTGTGAAAACTAGCTATTTGCCAGAAAAGACTGTCATGCATTACCGCGCCCCCAAGCCGGAAGAGGAGAAACCTCAGCCAACAGATGATGAAGTCATTGTCTTTACTAATCACATGAACCGGGGCTTCTCACCGCCCGACTCTAAATTTTTCCGAGACGTTCTGCACTTTTTTGACCTTCATCCTCAAGACATCGGACCCAATTCCGTGTCAAACATATGCAATTTTCAAGTTTTCTGCGAGGTGTACCTTCAAGAGGAGCCCAGTGTGGAACTGTTTAGAGAATACTTTTATTTGAACCGTCAAAATGAGTATTCAAGTGGACCCAGCTTGGAACTTGGCGGGATCTCAATTCAGCAAAGAAGAGATGCTATCTTCCCCTATGCTTGCCTGCCGAGTCATCCCAAAGATTGGAACAAGACATGGTTCTATTGCAAGGACACCTCTCTGGCTGACGAGAACTGACTGCCAGGCTTTCGTGCCCTACATATTGACTCCAAACATCCTCTTCCTGACAAGTTGACCGGTGCTGAACGTAAGAAACTCGCCCCCACCATTGCAAAGGTTAAGGCTCTGCTGGGAAATGGTTTAACCAGCATTGACTTGGTTCGATCTTTGGGTTGCTTGGCGGATCATACCATTGAGTCGCTGAACTGGATTAATGTGTACTTACATAGGTAATAAAAAGGATCCACTGCGCCACAACTCCGTGCGTTTAACTGACGATGCCATCAACGAAATGATGAAGTCCCTTATGAACGAAGACCCGGGTGACTGCAGCAAAGTGGGCCTAGAACCTTTCTGCACATCTAACCCGCCACCGAAAGTGAGTCTTTTAAATTATTTACCTCTGCCTTCATCCTTAAATACTCCGTTTAACTCAACCTTGATGACTTTCACAGGCTGATGATGACTTTTGGAAAAAGAAGTATGACCATGAGGCTGCCAAAGGGGCCAGGAAAGCCAAGAAATCCGCCAAGAGAACCGCCAAGAAGAAGGGGAAGAAATCCAGTACTGCCGAGCTGTTTGAACTGACGGCAGCTCTGAGTCGCAGGTAGCCCTTGATTCCCTTGGCTCTTTTTCAACCATCTTATTGACATTGATTATCATCAGGATGACACGGGGGCCAGTCAAGCAATCAAAGAAGAGGTAACTATCATTTCCTCCAACTCTGAGCCAAGACAGCAAATTCGAAGAGTAACCCGGAAAGTAAGCTTTTCACACCCCTTAGCTCATCTAGGTCCTCACTTTCTTTTGAAGCAATAGCAGCATGAGAGCCATAGACAGAACCGGACCAGTGGTGGTGAGGAGTTATCTTCCGGCTTACCGAACACTCCCCAGAAACGTCGAAACGAGGTCATCCTAATCTAAACTCTTTTTATCCTTTGGCGGGTCTTATTCGCCAGCCACTTGATTCTGCCGATTCAAATTATCAGGAGACTTCTGGATCCTCTTCCGGCGACTCATCACAGTCCCAGCTGCCGGCTTTCAAGACTGCTCCTGGGTAATAACAAATATGTATGCTTTGCTTCTCATGTTCCTTTATATTTACACTGACCTCTCATAATCCATGGAGTGGAAAAGCCAAGCCCAGCAAGAAGGCAAGGGTGAATAAGCCGGCCGAAGACCCCAAATTCAATGAACCGGAGCAACAAATCCCAGCGTCTGAGCCCTCCGTTCCTCAACCATCAGAGCCGGTTCTGGATGTTCCACCCGTGACTCCTGACCCTTCAATTGATCAAGCAAACGATGATCCTCTGGACGCTGAAACATCAAGCCTAGCTAAAACACGTGAGACACATGATGATGATGTAGTGATTACCAACACTGGCTTTAGAGAGCCGGGGAGGCCTACTGTCTTGGCCAAGCACTCTACCAAGGAAGAATAGATTGAAAGGCGAAAGGTGAAATTTGATGTTGCCAACTACTCCCAACTGGGCATTGGTGAGGTATATTCTGGCTATCTCAGTCAAGTACACACCAGCCGTGAACTTGAAGTTGACATGGTGAAGCAGATGCACCAAAAATTTGAGGTATGAGCTCCTTCTTTATTGAATTATGCACATCCTGTCAGCCCCCAAGTCTACTGTTTATGATGTAATTGGATATGCTGTAGACTTAGCTTAACCATGAGTATAAACAATACCCATTGATAGAACCCTTCAAAATCCGGCTTACACCATCCGGGTTAAAACTGATCTGTAACGACTTAGCACAAAATTCATAGTCCCAAAGGGCAGGTTTAATCAGCATGAATGAACCGGTCCTTCGTGTCCTTGTGTAAAGAATTTACTTGTGTAGCCTCATGAGCCGGCTGTGACCGTTTGCGGCACAACTGGGTCACCATAAAATAGTAAAAAGACAAGCAATATGCATTAGCCCCCGAGTGCCAAGTACTGTTGCTCGCAAAGTGCTTGGGACTTATTCACAGTTGCCGTTGTATGAGTAATTTTCTTGGCAGGCATTAGCCCCCAAGTGCCAAGTGTTGTTGCTTTCAAAATGCTTGGGACTTCATGTTTGTAATCCAAATCTGAACCATGATTTTTAACCGGTGTATGTGCAGGCCACCACTGCTCAACTTGAATCACAATTAACTCACGTGAAAGCTCGGCTGGAGCAGCAAGAATCAGAGACCCGGAAGGCCGACTCAAAGTTCCAGTTTAGCGTGGCTGAAACGGAGAAACTGAAAACTAGTTTTGAAGTTGAAAGAAATGCTTGGGCTGAAGAGAAGACTGCCTTGACACAGCGGGCTGAGAAGGTGGATGCGGCTCTTCAGGAGGCGACCACTGAACTTACCGGTTTAAAATGCCATGTGTCTCAGATGGTTTCTGCTATCTTTGGTAACTCGCCTCGCTAGTATCAATTTTGGATTTCTTCCTTGATGATATAAACCGCCTCTAACCACTACAAAAAATACACTTCCGTGATGATACGTGTTTTTCACAGTAGGTCGCGTTTTTTGTCATGCATGTACATTCATGACAAATTTATGACAGAATCAAGATAGTCATACATTTTCATACGTAGAAGTGTTCAAATACATTACCAAAATTATCATCACGGAAGTGTGCACTTCCATGACGGTAAATCGCGCGTCACAGAAGTGATTTTGTCAAGGGTGACCGACACGTGGCATCCACCGTAACGGCACGCCGTTAAGCTATCGGGTCGGGTTTTGGATCCGATAACCCGTTAACAGCCTCGACCAATGGGGATTTTCCACGTGTAAAATCATCATTGGCTGGAGGAAACACGATGTCGGCTCATCGTTGGGACAGATGTCATCCACTCATTGGACGGAAGGCGCCTATGATACGTCGACACGTGGCACGGCCCAACAGAGGCCCATTCTCGTGAAAAGGCCGCCCAAGAAAATTAGCAGGCCAGCCCATACAAGGCCTACTTGTGTCAGGTCCATTTAAGCCCACGGCCCATACAAGATGTGCCAATTCGACCCGTCAACGGCCCGTTAAAGATTTGACACCATTGCAGCCCATCGTCAGTTCGATCCCGTTAAACAGCCCGTTATATATTTGGGCTCAATATCGGCCCGATGAGATTTCGGCCTGTTGATGGCCCATTTAATGGATGGGCCAATTTTCAGGATGTACATCTTTCGGCCTTTTAGCGACCCATTTAAATGTTGGGCTAGTTTACGGCCCGGTGTGTCTTTCAACCTGTTGACGACCCATAAATCTGACGGGCCATTTGTTGTCGGACCTGAGTTTCGGCATTTTAGCGGCCCATTTAAGTGTTGGGCCAATTTTCTGGCCCGGTGTCACTTTCAGCCTGTTGACAGCCCATAAATCAGTTGGGCCATTTGTAGTCAGACCTGAGTTTTGGCCTTTTAGCGACCCATTTAAGTGTTGGGCCAATTCCCGGCCCTATGTGCCTTTCGGCCTATTAACGGACCATAAATGAGTTGGGCCATTTGTAGTCGGACCTTAGTTTTGGCCTTTTAACGGCCCATGCCCTTTATGGTCCAATACCAGCCTGGTTTCTCATTCGGCCTACTAAAGGCCCACAACACAGTTGGGCCATTTACAATACGACCTAACTTTCGGCCTCTTAGCGGCCCATGGTCTTCATGGTCCGATCCACAAGCCCGCTGTCTCTTTCGGCCTGCTAAAGGCCTACAGTAGAGTTGGGCCATATGTAGCCAAAACTTAGTAACGGTCTGTTAACGGCTCGTGAAATAAACTTGGGCCACCTGTTGCCCGCTTCGATGTCGGCCTGTTAACGACCCGGGAGGTAAGAGGGCCGACCATTAACTTTCGGCCTAGTAAAGGCCCATTAACTTAATGGGCCCACTAAGTTCGTACATGTCTTCAGGCCAAATTAGATAATTTGAGCCCATTACGACGAGCAATTATGCACAGGACCAAAACCGATCACGCAAAGTTACAACATACAGGGAATAACATTGCACATCCAGCATATACTACATGAAATTACATCCACTGGGCAATCAAAGATTGATGCCAGTGCAAATAAATGAGCAGAACCTAACCATCTACAACGTCACAATCTACAACCTCAGCACAGATGACGCCCATAAGCATGTTGGCAAGTTCTTTCTACTTTGCTACACTTTCTCTGAAAACAGTGATCAGTTATTGTGTCGCACGACTCTGCACCTCTGATTCATCCACAATTTCCATCATTGCTTCAGCCATTAATTGGTTCACAAACATACATTTATTCCGTTGCATTCGAGACAGAGGATACTGAACAGATTCAAATGGCGATTTTGGTAGGCTTGTATTATTGATAGTGGAGAGTGTCTCAAACCAACGCATCATAACATAAATTAGGACGGGAACCAAACAGATTAATCATGAGTTATTGCCATATTACCTGGCCTAGATTTAGTAGAAAGAAACAATGGGGTTGCCTTGCTGTTTTCAGAGTTTGTCTTCTTATCTTCAGCAGCCTGCACAAAATTAACACACTAGCATTGCTATCATTGGCCAAGTCAGATAATAGGAAAGCAACATTGACACAAAGAACGTTTGGGCAACTAGCCTACACCAAACTAAAACAATATGACACAGCTATCATCAGCCAGGTAAGGTAGTACGAAAGCAACATTGACACAATGAATGAATGGGCAACCAGAGAAGCACTACAATTCAATAGTGTGTGTGATATGAGATAGTACATTCATGCAGCTCAGTATGCAAAACTACTAGGTAGTTTTCCTTACAAAAATCAACATTGGCGCCTTTAACATTTTGCTACAACTAATTTTAGATCAGATAAAGGTTAGATTCAAGCCGATTAACAAAATACATGTTGATGTAAAAATATAGTGATATACAACAGGTACTTACATCAGCATTGGAGCACAGAGAATTCCCACAAGATATTTTCCTCGAATACGATCCCAATGGAGGAAGTCTTCTATCGTTTAACCTTATTTTCTAAAAGAGAGATGGGTAAGAAACATGTAGAAAATATTATCAGAATGCTATAAAATTTCATGATGCGAGGATACACACACGCTTCTTAGAATGGAGTTGACATTCTTTTGCTGGACTGGAGCGGACTAGTTCTTTGGCCACCGAATCGCTTATTATCGATTGGGACTTGGGTTTCTCTGTCTTTGGAGCAGTATCTATGAAAAAGGGAGTTGGTTTATTATCTTGGCGTTGGATCTTTTGCAAAGACCTGGTTTTAACCCTTGATTCTAACATAGCCGTCTTCCCCTTGCATGCCTTATATAGAAGAATGGTGATTCAGTTATAAAACATGCTACAGTATGAGATGGAATAGGTCTTGAAGAATAGAAAGGCATGACATATTGACATGTATTCCTCCATCCGAAATAAATGGACGGGTCTAGGCGTATTTCAGTTCTAGATACATCCAGTTTTATCCATTTCTGCGACATTTAATCCGGATGGAGGGAGTATGATGTAAGAGCTAGGGATACGACAGGACAAAACAGGAAAAAAAACACTGAAAAACCCACTGCAGAACCAAAGTATTCAAACCCAATGATATGAGATACTACACTCATGCAGCACAGGATGCAAAACTACGAGGCAGCTTTCCTTACAAAAATCAACATTGTGGCCTTTAATCATACATTTTGCTACAACTAAATTTAGATCAGATAAATGTTGTATTCACGCCGATTAACAAAATGCATGCTGATGTAAAAATATAGTGATATACAACAGGTACTTACATCTACATTGGAGCACAGAGAATTCCTGCAAGAATATTTCCTCATAAACGATACCATTGCAGAAATTCTTCTATCTATTAAGCTTATTTTCTAAAAGAGAGATGGGTAAGAAACATGTAGAAAATATGATCAGCATGCTATAAAATTTCATGATGCAAGGATACGTACACGCTTCTTAGAATTGAGTTGACATATTTTTGCTCATTTGAGCGGACTAGTTCTTTGGCCACTGGAATCTGCTTATTATCGGTAGGAGTTGGGTTTCTCTGTCTTTGGGCAAGATCTATAAAAACTGGAGTTGGTTTATTATCTCGTGGCGTTTGGATCTTTTGCAAAGGCCTTGTTTGTAACCCTTTAGATTCTAACATAGTCGTCTTCCCCTTGCATGCCTTGTATAGAAGAATGGTGCTTTAATTATAAAACATGCGACAACAGAGAGATGGAATAGGTACTGAAGAATAGAAAGGCATGACATATTGACATGTATTCCCTCCATCCGGAAAAATGGATGGGTCTAGGCGTATTTCAGTTCGAGATACATCCTTTTTTATCCATTTCGGCAACATGTAATCGTGGACGGAGGGAGTATGGTGTAAGAGCTAGGGATTGACAGACAACACAACAAAAAAACACTAGTTGAATGTAAAACTATATGCTAGCGGAATACATACATAAATAACTAAGGCAACATACACGTGTATGATTGGGAAAATAAGATGGCATTGCAACAGAGCACTAGAACATCACTTCAATGTAAAAAAACATGGTATGGCAGACAGATGAAGTACAAACTTATGAATAACAATGCATAAGATATTCAGAAGCATGATGTCCAAATTAAGCAGATGGCATTGTGATAGAGTAGAATGACAATACTTGAATTTGAAAACATGTTATCACGAATGGAATAGGTACTGAAAAACAGGAAGGCATGACATATTTACATGCATGATCAGCATGCTAAGCACATGGCATTGCAACAGAGTAGATACACTCTAGGACATTATATGCATGTTGTACCCATATCACAGGCCAAGTTAGAGCAAGGACCTTGTGGGGTGAAGAGGATTCATCATCTTACTGCAAGTCTTCTGAAGAACTGCCTTTACATGTTCCATCATATTGGGTATCATTGACATCAAGTTTATTGGCCTTTACATTGCTCCGTGAGGTTCTTGTGGATCTATCAGTGTGTGCAATTATATCTGACATGCATGGAACACAACTAGTAGTTAGATTTATATAAATGAGTGCCTATAGGAGACGACATAAATAGTAGGAATGGGGTTAACTAGCAGCAACAGGTCTCATAAACTAAAGGGAGAACACAGATGAAAGCTACATAATATGTACCGTTTGTACTGGAGATTAACTAGATGGCACACAAAAGTATTAAAGAACAACATAGGTAATACTAGAAGTGGTATAATACTATAATCACCAGCACAGTGGGATAGCATTGGCTGATGGATGATAACTATGGAACAACGTTACCTAAAGAACAAGTATCTTAGCTGAACTATGGAACAGCGTGAACTCCTGAACAAGACCCGTAAGAGATCAGCATGAACATACAGTGAAATGTGATGATCTATTTTCCGTGCTTAATGAATAACAAAGCCGTAAATGCTGCACACAAGTAAGATGAGGGTACAACCTATCTGGCTTCCATCCATAGGAGTGAGCATCATGTGCTGACTTGTCGATGGCCCTGCAGTTGTTGTGGCTGTCCATGTCGGGCACACACATTTGATGCAGGGAACTGTTGAGTGGGGATTGTAGCTCCCTTCTGGTGTATGCTTCCCTTGTTGGAGTAGCTGCGGTGAGTCGGAAGACGGTGTGTCTGAAGATGCAGATAACGCATAATGTTAAGAACGACATATCTCTTTGATCCGAAGAAATACACTAAGAGATCAACAGCAAGGTACGAGAGTGGTCACACGTCTGTTGACTGAAGAGTAAATTGGGGTCACACGATTTTATTTTATTTTGGTACTGTCTGATCTACACCGGATGACTTGATGGTCGTCTTGTGCCTCCCGGCTGACACTGTTCGGAATCTTCCCTGAAGAGCCAGCGACCAACGGCAGAGCAGCGTGCCTCCACCGTCCGTGGCCCCGGCCAAAACCCTGCTCCCCGCCCCACCGAACTACCGTGGTTGCGCCGCCCCCGGGCCAATCCAAAAAGACTCCCCGTCGTCCAGATCCGGCGGCGGTAGTACCTTCAACCCACACAACTCTAAAAGATAGCCATCTAAGAATTGCTTCCGCGGCGAACTTACGGTCCCGCACCCTTACGTTAGACACCAGCCAACCGACAGCCTAGGAGCTCCGCCGCCTCGAGGGGTGCTGCTTCCTATTGGGAATCGATTGGCCCAGAATAAAAATTCAGACAACTGACGCCTAAATAAAGTGATTTCAGATGAGGGTGCGACCTATCTAGCGGCAAGGTGAAGTAGGCAGGTCCAGCTGCTGAGTCGGTGAGGCCGGCGTGGTTGCGGTGGCGACCGGCGGCAGGGAAAGAGCGATGTCGCCACGGTCGATGGCTACGCGGAAGCAGCGCCAGGACTCTGGACGGATCCGAAGTTGGAGCCGCTCCGGCGCCATGAACAACAGCGGGGGTGAATCGACTCCGGTACGCTTCACGCGGCCGTCGTCGAGGCAGCACCAGCAACACGTAGTAAGAGGCACACGGCCCAGTGCACGACGGCAATTGGACAGCGTCTCCGGCATTAGGGAGGAGGGCGGCTGTGAAATTGGTGCGGTGGGGGGCGCCATGGAGGTGGGGCTGAGGTTTCACGGCTCGGGAGAAGGGAGCTTCCCGGGGAGAAGGAGATTTGGCGCCCACGAGGTATGAAAGGGGGCGGGCGGGGGGGAATTGGGAGGGGAGTGGAACCATGTCTTACGGACGCATTTGTCTGAAATGTGAGGGGGAGTTACAGTTCTACCCTTTCCTATAGGCCTCTCGGCCTAGGTCTGTGTACTGAGGGTCTGGGATAGTAGAGTAACTTTGCTTCTCCCCAAATAGTGGGCGGGAGCGATTTTAGGCGAGGAGGGCGTGTTTTGAACTATAGTGGGCGTGAGCGATTTCGGGCGAGGAGAGCGTGTTTTGAAATAGTGGGCGCGAGCTATTTCGGGCAAGGAGAGCGTGTTTTGCCGACCATGGTTTATAAATTATTCAGCACATGTCATTTTGGCCAAGGCGAAGGGGCGCTTAGATGAAGTTACGAACCTACCCTCGATGTACAACGGGCCAATTGATGCATGTCCCACATAGGACGGTAATTCCGCGTCTCCCATTTATTTGCTCGGGCGAATTCCACCGAGCAGAGAGGATGTTTAATGGTTCGTTCAAATTTTGGGAGAACGAGCATCCACGTCTAACTTACCAAGTCGATTCAAATCAAATTTTGAAATATTAGCTTGCCACTTCTTTTTTAGACGGAGAGATGATGCTCGGGAGTAATGTGTTTTTACATGCTCGTTGCTAGCGATTTACTATATGACAAATAGTTGACCCACTCAAAAACGCGAATCAAACCCAAAATGAAATATCTCGATTCAATGAACTAGCTCGTTCAAGAGGGTCAAAATAGTGAACAAAATCCAAAATTGAACACCTCAATCGAGTAGCATGTTGTACAGTGTTATAGTACTCCATGAACATGTTGAAAGTCAAATTAATGAACTTGTTTGATATACGCATATATTCGTTCATGTGTGGATTGCAGACAACATATTCTCCAATTTAAATATTTGAAC
Organism: Aegilops bicornis; assembly: GCA_021605145.1. Taxonomy (NCBI): domain Eukaryota; kingdom Viridiplantae; phylum Streptophyta; class Magnoliopsida; order Poales; family Poaceae; genus Aegilops; species Aegilops bicornis. The sequence continues at coordinate 646,319,500 of CM038674.1, forward strand.
GCAAGTTTATATCAAAACATGGTTTATATCAGTCTTTGATGCATAAAACGCGACCTCCCCCTCTCCCGGACTCCTGTTCTCTCTCTCTCACTCTCTCTCGCCGACAATCTTCAATTCTATCGCACGCATCCGACACAAAAATCTTGTTTGTCCCTCTCCCTTTATCTCTCTCTCTCTCTCTCTCTCTTTGTGTGTGTGTGTGGGGGGGTCTTTCTAGTTCGCATTCATATATACACCATCTATAGGTCTCTCTCGCACACTATGTATGCTACTCTAGCTAGTACAAGCTAGATATCTTGGGTGCACTCGTCGTACGCACACAAATTCCTTGGCTCTTTGCCCGCAACTCTCTCACGCACAACTATGTCGTCTCGGAGCTCTCCCCCCCTCTCTCAAACTCTCCATCCACCTGGGTCACACATACACATGCATATCTCACTCGCACTCGATAGTCCCATCTAAAACTTTATCTCTCTCCCTCGTTCTCTCTCCATCTCACACGCACACACACACACACACAATCTCATGCCCAGCTAGCCAAGTATGATGGTCTCTCACTCAATTGTAGGCACACGTAGTCCCCCCTATATGTATATGACTAGCTAATCTTAGTCTCCATCACAAACATGTTCATTGTCTATCTCGATTTCTCTCGGGGCATCTTTCTATATCACGCACGCACTCCCTCGATCTCCCACCCATATAGTCCCCTCACGATCTCGAGGGGATCTCTCTATCACAAACACACCCTCTCTCCCTCCCCATGCGTCCATGCCATCCATGTGTCCCTCTTGACTTTTTTTCCTTGTTGGCCAGACCTCTATTGGACATGTGCTACAAGGGTGTCTCTCTCCGTTGCAAACAATCACACACTAGCTATCTTCGTGTATCTCCTCACCTAGCTTTTCCATCTCGGAGATGCATGCGTGATATGTTCGCATAAGAAACGAAAAAACATACTCTCTCTCTAATTTATCGTTTGTTGTCACTTTCTCTTTCACACACATACTCTTTTTGCACACTTACTCATTCTGCTTCACACGCACTTGATCTGTCTCGACTGAGGCACTCTCCTCCGTCCATAGCACATAGATTTATTGAAAAGTCAAACATCAGAAAGTTTGACCATGTATGTGGAAAAAAATAATTACATCTAGTACGGCTAACATATACCATTAGATTCACCATGAGATGTAGTTTTGTATGATGTATCTTTGGTATTGTAGATATAAATAACATTTGCGTAAACCTGATCAAAGTTTCCAAAGTTTGACATCTAAAAAATTTACATGCACTGCATTATCGAGCGGATGGAATATCTCTTTCCCCCTCTCAGCTCTCTGACGCACCACTCAGCCTTATCGGGGCTCCTCAATCTCTCTCAAACTTTATTGGTCAGTTTGGTTCATGACCTGACCCTCATGCCTTGATGGCCGGTATTGCTTGGTGTGGACGTGAGATGTAAAATATTTCTGCTCGGCGAGGCTTGTGTGGTCTTGAAGCGTTTGGTTCATGCCTGGGCCAGGCAAAGGATCAACGTCCCATCAATCAATCCATGCATCAACTATTTAATGCTAATATCCATCCATGTTGCAATTAGCCTCGTGGCCGCACGACCAGGCACGGCCAGGTGTTCGAAATTGTTCGCTTGGGCCAGGCTACTTGCAGTGTCCTCCCGAAGGGCTGTCCGAGTCTCCGTCCAAGTTTCGAGGGTCCTCCCGAAGGGCTGTCCGCGACATCATCCGGGGAACTGTCCGACCGCCTCCCGAAGGGCTGTCCGGAGAGGGAGTACATCCTCGCGGTTGGGAGGTTGTAAATCCTAGCTGTGGGGATCTGCACCGACGATCTACACTGACTCTTCTTCCGCTGCGCTTCGAGTCGGTACGGAACAGATCAAACCTTGTATGCAGTCTCCATAGTGGTCCTGGGCGTGCTCGCTATACCGAAAATTTCATTTTCATCGCGTTCCCCTACATCGCTGCCATAATTTATTTAGGTTTTGATTTATCTTCTTTTTCTGAACTGCCATCGATCCAAAATTATAATTTCAGTCTGCTAAACGTATTTGTCCAAAGATTTTAGCAAAATTTTCTTCCTGATAGATCAACTTGGCCATGGCGGCTTACACCACCAGTTGTAGTTAGATTCAATGCTTAACAGATTTCACTCTTGATAGACATCAATCTGGTCATGGCGGCTTACATTACCAGTTGTAGCTAGTCATATAACATTAGGCCTCTTTTAAGCCGCCATTCTGAATATATGTTGTAGTGCTTTGCCTCCCGCTTAACTTAAACCGGAAAACTTGTTCTTTTTATTTTTAGGATTCTTTCTTCACAATGGCCCCGAAGACAGCCACTTCCAGTAACTGGGTTCCCTCCACTGTCACTGAGGACACATTGAAGGACTTTGTGAAAACTAGCTATTTGCCAGAAAAGACTGTCATGCATTACCGCGCCCCCAAGCCGGAAGAGGAGAAACCTCAACCAACAGATGATGAGGTCATTGTCTTTACTGATCACATGAACCGGGGCTTCTCATCACCCGACTCTAAGTTTTTCCGAGACGTTCTGCACTTTTTTGACCTTCATCCTCAAGACATCGGACCCAATTCCGTGTCAAACATATGCAATTTTCAAGTTTTCTGCGAGGTGTACCTTCAAGAGGATCCCAGTGTGGAACTGTTTAGAGAATACTTTTATTTGAACCGTCAAAATGAGTATTCAAGTGGACCCAGCTTGGAACTTGGCGGGATCTCAATTCAGCAAAGAAGAGATGCTATCTTCCCCTATGCTTGCCTGCCGAGTCATCCCAAAGATTGGAACCAGACATGGTTCTATTGCAAGGACACCTCTCTGGTGGCGAGAAGGCCCGCCGTGCTTTCGTGCCCAACGTATTGACTCCAAACATCCTCTTCCTGACAAGTTGACCGTTGCTGAACGTAAGAAACTCTCCCCCACCATTGCAAAGGTTAAGGCTCTGCTGGGAAATGGTTTAACCAGCATTGACTTGGTTCGATGCTGGGTTGCTTGGCGGATCATACCATTGAGTCGCTGAACTGGATTAATGTGTACTTACATAGGTAATAAAAAGGATCCACCGCGCCACAGCTCCGTGCGTTTAACTGACGATGCCATCAACGAAATGATGAAGTCCCTTATGAACGAAGACCCGGGAGACTGCAGCAAAGTGGGCCTAGAACCTTTCTGCACATCTAACCCGCCACCGAAAGTGAGTCTTTTAAATTATTTACCTGTGCCTTCATCCTTAAATACTCTGTTTTACTCAACCTTGATGACTTTCACAGGCTGATGATGACTTTTGGAAAAAGAAGTATGACCATGAGGCTGCCAAAGGGGCCAGGAAAGCAAAGAAATCCGCCAAGAGAACCGCCAAGAAGAAGGGGAAGAAATCCAGTACTGCCGAGCTGTTTGAACTGACGGCAGCTCTGAGTCGCAGGTAGCCCTTGATTCCCTTGGCTCTTTTTCAACCATCTTATTGACATTGATTATCATCAGGATGACACGGGGGCCAGTCAAGCAATCAAAGAAGAGGTAACTATCATTTCCTCCGACTCTGAGCCAAGACAGAAAATTCGAAGAGTAACCTGGAAAGTAAGCTTTTCACACCCCTTAGCTCATCTGGATCCTCACTTTCTTTTGAAGCAACAGCAGCATGAGAGCCATAGACAGACCCGGACCAGTGGTGGTGAGGAGTTATCTTCCGGCTTACCGAACACTCCCCGGAAACGTCGAAACGAGGTCATCCTAATCTAAACTCTTTTTATCCTTTGGCGGTTCTTATTCGCCAGCCACTTGATTCTGCCGATTCAAATTATCAGCAGACTTCTGGCTAATCTTCCGGCGACTCATCACAGTCCCAGCTGCCGGCTTTCAAGACTGCTCCTGGGTAATAACAAATATGTATGCTTTGCTTCTCATGTTCCTTTATATTTACACTGACCTCTCATAATCCATGGAGTGGAAAAGCCAAGCCCAGCAAGAAGGCAAGGGTGAATAAGCCGGCCGAAGACCCCAAAGTCAATGAACTGGAGCAACAAATCCCAGCGTCTGAGCCCTCCGTTCCTCAACCATCAGAGCCGGTTCTAGAGGTTCCACCCGTGACTCCTGACCCTTCAATTGATCAAGCAAACGATGATCCTCTGAACGCTGAAACATCAAGCCTAGCTAAAACACGTGAGACACATGATGATGATGTAGTGATTACCAACACTGGTTTTAGAGAGCCGGGGAGGCCTACTGTCTTGGCCAAGCACTCTACAAAGGAAGAATAGATTGAAAGGCGAAAGGTGAAATTTGATGTTGCCAACTACTCCCAATTGAGCATTGGTGAGGTATATTCTGGCTATCTCAGTCAAGTACACACCAGCCGTGAACTTGAAGTTGACATGGTGAAGCAGATGCACCAAAAATTTGAGGTATGAGCTCCTTCTTTATTGAATTATGCACATCCTGTCAGCCCCCAAGTCTACTGTTTATGATGTAATTGGATATGCTGTAGACTTAGCTTAACCATGAGTATAAACAATACCCATTGATAGAACCCTTCAAAATCCGGCTTACACCATCCGGGTTAAAGCTGATCTGTAACGACTTAGCACTAAATTCGTAGTCCCAAAGGGCAGGTTTAATCAGCATGAATGAACCGGTCCTTCGTGTCCTTGTGTAAAGAACTTACTTGTGTAGCCTCATGAGCCGGCTGTGACCGTTTGCGGCACAACCGGGTCACCATAAAATAGTAAAAAGACAAGCAATATGCATTAGCCCCCGAGTGCCAAGTACTGTTGCTCGCAAAGTGCTTGGGACTTATTCACAGAAGCCGTTGTATGAGTAATTTTCTTGGCAGGCATTAGCCCCCAAGTGCCAAGTGTTGTTGCTTTCAAAATGCTTGGGACTTCATGTTTGTAATCCAAATCTGAACCATGATTTTTAACCAGTGTATGTGCAGGCCACCACTGCTCAACTTGAATCACAATTAACTCACGTGAAAGCTCGGCTGGAGCAGCAAGAATCAGAGACCCGGAAGGCCGACTCAAAGTTCCAGTTTAGCGTGGCTGAAACGGAGAAACTGAAAACTAGTTTTGAAGTTGAAAGAAATGCTTGGGCTGAAGAAGACTGCCTTGACACAGTGATCGAGAAGGTGGATGCGGCTCTTCAGGAGGCGACCACTGAACTTACCGGCTTAAAATGCCATGTGCCTCAGATGGTTTCTGCTATCTTTGGTAAGTCGCCTCGCTAGTATCAATTTTGGATTTCTTCCTTGATGATATAAACCGCCTCTAACCACTACAAAAAAATACACTTCCGTGATGATACGTTTTTTTCACAGTAGGTCGCGTCTTTTGTCATGCATGTACATCCATGACAAATTTATGACAGAATCAAGATAGTCATACTGTCTTTGTCAGAGAAGTGTTCCATGACATTACCAAAATTATCATCACGGAAGTGTCCACTTCCATGACAATAAATCGCGCGTCACGAAGTGCTTTCGTCAAGGGTGACCGACACGTGGCATCCACCGTAACGATGCACGCCGTTAAGCTATCAGGTCGGGTTTTGGATCCGATAACCCGTTAACAGCCCCGACCAATGGGTATTTTCCACATGTAAAATCATCATTGGCTGGAGGAAACACGTGTCGGCTCATCGTTGGGACAGATGTCATCCACTCATTCGACGGAAGGCGCCTATGATACGTCGACACGTGGCACGGCCCAACAAAGGCCCATTCCTGTGAAAAGGCCGGCCCAGTAAAAATTAGCAGGCCAGCCCATACAAGGCCTACTTGTGTCAGGTCCATTTAAGCCCACTACCCATACAAGATGTGCCAATTCGACCCGTCAACGGCCCGTTAAAGATTTGACAGCATTGCAGCCCATCGTCAGTTCGATCCCGTTAAACAGCCCGTTATATATTTGGGCTCAATATCGGCCCGATGAGATTTCGGCCTGTTGATGGCCCATTTAATGGATGGGCCAATTTTCAGGATGTACATCTTTCGGCCTTTTAGCGACCCTTTTAAATGTTGGGCTAGTTTACGGCCCGGTGTGTCTTTCAGCCTGTTGACGACCAAAATCGGCGGGCCATTTGTTGTCGGACCTGAGTTTCGGCATTTTAGCGGCCCATTTAAGTGTTGGGCTAATTTTCTGGCCCGGTGTCACTTTTAGCCTGTTGACGGCCCATAAATCAGTTGGGCCATTTGTAGTCGGACCTGAGTTTTGGCCTTTTAGCGACCCATTTAAGTGTTGGGCCAATTCCCGGCCCTGTGTGCCTTTCGGCCTATTAACGGACCATAAATGAGTTGGGCCATTTGTAGTCGGACCTTAGTTTTGGCCTTTTAACGGCCCATGCCCTTTATTGTCCAATACCAGCCCGGTTTCTCATTCGGCCTGCTAAAGGCCCACAACACAGTTGGGCCATTTACAATACGACCTAACTTTCGGCCTCTTAGCGGCCCATGGTCTTCATGGTCCAGTCACAAGCCCGCTGTCTCTTTCGGCCTGCTAAAGGCCTACATTAGAGTTGGGCCATATGTAGCCCAAACTTAGTAACGGTCTGTTAACGGCCCGTGAAATAAACTTGGGCCACCTGTTGCCCGCTTCGATGTCGGCCTGTTAACGTCCCGGGAGGTAAGAGGGCCGACCATTAACTTTCAGCCTAGTAAAGGCCCATTAACTTAATGGGCCCACTAAAGTTCATACATGTCTTCAGGCCAAATTAGATAATTTGAGCCCATTACGACGAGCAATCATGCACAGGACCAAAACCGATCACGCAAAGGTACAACATACAGGGAATAACATTGCACATCCAGCATATACTACATGAAATTACATCCACTGGGCAATCAAAGATTGATGCCAGTGCAAATAAATGAGCAGAACCTAACCATCTACAACGTCACAATCTACAACCTCAGCATAGATGACGCCCATAAGCATGTTGGCAAGTTCTTTCTGCTTTGCTACACTTTCTCTAAAAACAGCGATCAGTTATTGTGTCACACGACTCTGCACCTCTGATTCATCCACCATTTCCATCATTGCTTCAGCCATTAATTGGTTCACAAACATACATTTATTCCGTTGCATTCGAGACAGAGGATCTTGAACAGATTCAAATGGCGATTTTGGTAGGCTTGTATTATTGATAGTGGAGAGTGTCTCGACCATCGTGCATCATAACATAAATTAGGGCGGAACCAAACAGATTAATCATGAGTTATTGCCATATTACCTGGCCTAGATTTCTTTGGAAAGAAACAATGGGGTTGCCTTGCTGTTTTCGGAGCTTGTCTTCTTATCTTCAAAGACCTGCACAAAATTAACACACTAGCATTGCTATCATTGGCCAAGTCAGATAATAGGAAAGCAACATTGACACAACGAACGTTTGGGCAACTAGCCTACACCAAACTAACACAATATGACACAGCTATCATCAGCCAGGTAAGGTAGTACGAAAGCAACATTGACACAATGAATGAATGGGCAACCAGAGAAGCACTACAATTCAATAATGTGTGTGATATGAGATAGTACATTCATGCAGCTCAGTATGCAAAACTACCAGGCAGTTTTCCTTACAAAAATCAACCTTGGCGCCTTTAACATTTTGCTACAACTAATTTTAGATCAGATAAAGGTTAGATTCACGCCGATTAACAAAATACATGTTGATGTAAAAATATAGTGATATACAACAGTACTTACATCAAGCATTGGAGCACAGAGAATTCCCGCAAGATATTTTCCTCGAATACGATCCCAATGGAGGAAGTCTTCTATCGTTTAACCTTATTTTCTAAAAGAGAGATGGGTAAGAAACATGTAGAAAATATTACCAAATTGCTATAAAATTTCATGATGCGAGGATACACACACGCTTCTTAGAATGGAGTTGACATTCTTTTGCTGGACTGGAGCGGACTAGTTCTTTGGCCACTGGAATCTGCTTATTATCAGTGGGACTTGGGTTTCTCTGTCTTTGGAGCAGTATCTATGAAAAAGGGAGTTGGTTTATTATCTTACGGCGTTGGATCTTTTGCAAAGACCTGGTTTTTAACCCTTGATTCTAACATAGCCGTCTTCCCTTGCATGCCTTATATAGAAGAATGGTGATTACATTATAAAACATGCTACGAGTGAGAGATGGAATAGGTCTTGAAGAATAGAAAGGCATGACATATTGACATGTATTCCCTCCATCCGGAAATAAATGGGCCGGGTCTTGGCGTATTTCTGTTCTAGATACATCCAGTTTTATCCATTTCTGCGACATTTAATCCGGATGGAGGGAGTATGATGTAAGAGCTAGGGATACGACAGGACAAAACAGGAAAAAAAACACTGAAAAACCCACTGCAGAACCAAAGTATTCAAACCCACTGATATGAGATACTACACTCATGCGTACAGGATGCAAAACTACGAGGCGCTTTTCCTTACAAAATCAACATTGTGGCCTTTAATCATACATTTTGCTACAACTAAATTTAGATCGGATAAATGTTGTATTCACGCCGATTAACAAAATGCATGCTGATGTAAAAATATAGTGATATACAACAGGTACTTACATCTACATTTGGAGCACGTAGAATTCCTGCAAGAATCTTTCCTCATAAAGCGATACCATTGCAGAAATTCTTCTATCTGATAAGCTTATTTTCTAAAGAGAGATGGGTAAGAAACATGTAGAAAATATGATCAGCATGCTATAAAATTTCATGATGCAAGGATACGTACGCTTCTTAGAATTGAGTTGACATATTTTTGCTTTCGATTGGAGCCGGACTAGTTCTTTGGCCACTTTGGAATCTGCTTATTATCGAGGGAGTTGGGTTTCTCTGTCTTTGGGCAGTATCTATAAAAAGCTGGAGTTGGTTTATTATCTCCACGGCATTTGGATCTTTTGCAAAGGCCTTGTTTGTAACCCTTTAGATTCTAACATAGTCGTCTTCCCTTGCATGCCTTGTATAGAAGAATGGTGCTTTAATTATAAAACATGCGGCAATGAAGAGATGGAATAGGTCTTGAAGAATAGAAAGGCATGACATATTGACATGTATTTCCTCCATCCGGAAAAAAAAATGGATGGGTTTAGGCGTATTTCAGTTCTAGATACATCCTTTTTTATCCATTTCGGCAACATGTAATCCGGACGGAGGGAGTATGGTGTAAGAGCTAGGGATACGACGAGGACAACACAACAAAAAACACTAGTTGAATGTAAAACTATATGCTAGCGGAATACATACAGAAATAACTAAGGCAACATACACGTGTATGATTGGGAACTAAGATGGCATTACAGCAGAGCACTAGAACATCACTTCAATGTAAAAAACATGGTATGGCAGATGATGAAGTACATCTTGATGAATAACAATGCATAAGATATTCAAGCATGATGTCCAAATTAAGCAGATGGCATTGTGATAGAGTAGAATGACAATACTTGAATTTGAAAACATGTTATCATGAATGGAATAGGTACTGAAAAACAGGAAGGCATGACATATTTACATGCATGATCAGCATGCTAAGCACATGGCATTGCAACAGAGTAGATACACTCCAGGACATTATATGCATGTTGTACCCATATCACAGGCCAAGTTAGAGCAAGGACCTTGTGGGGTGAAGAGGATTCATCATCTTTCTGCAAGTCTTCTGAAGAACTACCTTTACATGTTCCATCATATTGGGTATCATTGACATCAAATTTATTGGCCTTTACATTGCTCCGCGAGGTTCTTGTGGATATATCAGTGTGTGCAATTATATCTGACATGCATGGAAGACAACTAGTTGTTAGATTTATGTAAATGAGTGCCTATAGGAGACGACATAAATAGTAGGAATGGGGTTAACTAGCAGCAACAGGTCTCATAAACTAAAGGGAGAACACAGATGAAAGCTACATAATATGTATCGTTTGTACTGGAGATTAACTAGATGGCACACAAAAGTATTAAAGAACAACATAGGTAATACTAGAAGTGGTATAATACTATAATCACCAGCCTGTGGGATAGCATTGGCTGATGGATGATAACTATGGAACAACGTTACCTAAAGAACAAGTATCTTAGCTGAACTATGGAACAACGTGAACTCCTAAACAAGACCCATAAGAGATCAGCATGAACATACAGTGAAATGTGATGATCTATTTTCCGTGCTTAATGAATAACAAAGCCATAAATGCTGCACACAAGTAAGATGAGGGTACAACCTATCTGGCTGCCATCCATAGGAGTGAGCATCATGTGCTGACTTATCGATGACCCTGCAGTTGTTGTGGCTGTCCATGTCGGGCACATGCATTTGATGCAGGGAACTGTTGAGTGGGGATTGTAGCTCCCTTCTGGTGTATGCTTCCCTTGTTGGAGTAGCTGCGGTGAGTCGGAAGACGGTGTGTCTGAAGATGCAGATAACGCATAATGTTAAGAACGACATATCTCTTTGATCCGAAGAAATACACTAAGAGATCAACAGCAAGGTACGAGAGTGGTCACACGTCTGTTGACTGAAGACTAAATTGGGGTCACACGATTTTATTTTATTTTTATACTGTCTGATCTACGCCGGATGGCTTGATGGCCGTCTTGTGCCTCCCGGCTGACACTGTTCGGAATCTTCCCCGAAGAGCCAGCGACCAACGGCAGAGCAGCGTGCCTCCACCGTCCGTGGCCCCGGCCAAAACCCCGCTCCCCGCCCCACCGCACTACAGTGGTTGCACCGCCCCCCGGCCAATCCACAAAGACTCCCCGTCATCCAGATCCGGCGGCGGTAGTACCTTCAACCCACGCAACTCTAAAAGATAGCCATCTAAGCGTTGCTTCCGCGGCGAACTTGCGGCCCCGCACCCTTACGTTAGACAACAGCCAACCGGCAGCCTAGGAGCTCCGCCGCCTCGAGGGGTGCTGAATAAAAATTCAGACAACTGACGCCTAAATAAAGTGATTTCAGATGAGGGTGCGACCTATCTGGCGGCATGGTGAAGTAGGCAGGTCCAGCTGCCGAGTCGGTGAGGCCGGCGTGGTTGCGGTGGCGACCGGTGGCAAGGAAAGAGCGATGTCGCCTGATTGATGGCTACGCTGAAGCAGCGCCAGACTGGGCGGATCCAAAGTTGGAGCCGCTCCGGCGCCATGAACAACAGCGGGGGTGAATCGACTCCGGTACGGTTCACGCGGCCGTCGTCGAGGCAGCACCAGCAACACGGAGTAAGAGGCACACGACCCAGTGCACGACGGCAATTGGACAGCGTCTCCGGCTGTGAAATTGGTGCGGTGGGGGGCGCCATGGAGGTGGGGCTGAGGTTTCACGGCTCGGGAGAAGGGAGCTTCCCGGGGAGAAGGTGATTTGGCGCCCACGAGGTATGAATGGGGGTGGGCGGGGGGGGGGGAATTGGGAGGGGAGTGGAACCATGTCTTACGGACGCATTTGTCTGAAATGTGAGGGGGAGTTACAGTTCTACCCTTGCCTATAGGCTTCTCGGCACAGAGTCTGTCTTGAGGGTCTGGGATAGTAGAGTAACTTTGCTTCTCCCCAAATAGTGGGCGGGAGCGATTTTAGGCGAGGAGGGCGTGTTTTGAACTATAGTGGGCACGAGCGATTTCGAGCGAGGAGAGCGTGTTTTGAAATAGTGGGTGCGAGCTATTTCGGGCGAGGAGAGCGTGTTTTGCCGACCATGGTTTATAAATTATTCAGCACATGTCATTTCGGCCGAGGAGAAGGCGCGCTTAGATGAAGTTACGAACCTACCCTCGATGTACAACGGGCCAATTGATGCATGTCCCACATAGGACGGTAATTCCGCGTCTCCCATTTATTTGCTCGAGCGAATTCCACCGAGCAGAGAGGATGTTTAATGGTTCATTCAAATTTTGGGAGAACGAGCATCCACGTCTACCTTACCAAGTCGATCCAAATCAAATTTTGAAATATTAGCTTGCCACTGCTTTTTTAGATGGAGAGATGATGCTCGGGAGTAATGTGTTTTTACATGCTCGTTGCTAGCGATTTACTATATGACAAATAGTTGACCCACTCAAAACGCCGAATCAAACCCAAAATGAAATATCTCGATTCAATGAACTAGCTCGTTCGTTGAGGGTCAAAATAGTGAACAAAATCCAAAATTGAACACCTCAATCGAGTAGCATGTTGTACAGTGTTATAGTACTCCATGAACATGTTGAAAGTCAAATTAATGAACTTGTTTGATATACGCATATATTCGTTCATGTGTGGATTGCGTATAACATATTCTCCAATTTAAATATTTGAGCATAAGTTTATATCCACACATTGTTTATATCAGTCTTTGATGCATAAAACGCGACCTCCCCCTCTCCCGGACTCCTGTTCTCTCTCTCTCTCTCTCTCTCTCTCTCTCTCACTCTCTCGCCGACAATCTTCAATTCTGTCGCACGCATCCGACACAAAAACCTTGTTGGTCCCTCTCCCTTTATCTCTCTCTCTCTCTCTATCTCTTTGTGTGTGTGTGTGGGGGGGGGGGGGTCTTTCTAGTTCGCAGTCATATATACACCATCTATAGGTCTCTCTCACAAGACTATGTATGATACTCTAGCTAGTCCAAGCTAGATATCTTGGGTGCACTCATCGTGACGCACACAAATTCCTTGGCTCTTTGCCCGTAACTCTCTCACGCACCACTATGTCGTCTCGAGCTCTCCCCCCTCTCTCAAACTCTCCATCCACCTGGGTCACACATACACATGCATATCTCACTCGCACTCGATAGGCCCATCTAAAACTATATCTCTCTCCCTCGTTCTCTCTCAATCTCACACGCACACACACACACACAATCTCATGCCCAGCTAGCCAAGTATGATGGTCTCTCACTCAATTGTAGGCACACGTAGTCCCCCCTATATGTATATGACTAGCTAATCTTAGTCTCCATCACAAACATGTGCATGGTCTATCTCGATTTCTCTCGGGGCATCTTTCTATATCGCGCATGCACTCCCTCGATCTCCCACCCATATAGTCCCCTCACGATCTCGAGGGGATCTCTCTATCACAAACACACCCTCTCTTCCTCCCCATGCGTCCATGCCATCCATGTGTCCCTCTTGACCTTTTTTCCTTGTTGGCCAGACCTCTATTGGACATGTGCTACAAGGGTGTCTCTCTCCGTTGCAAACAATCACACACTAGCTATCTTCGTGTATCTCCTTGCCTAGCTTTTCCATCTCGGAGATGCATGCGTGATATGTTCGCATAAGAGACGAAAAACATACTCTCTCTCTAATTTATCGTTTTTTGTCACTTTCTCTTTCACACACATACTCTTTTTGCACACTTACTCATTCTCCTTCACACGCACTTGATCTGTCTCGACTGAGGCACTCTCCTCCGTCCATAGCACATAGATTTATTGAAAAGTCAAACATTACAAAGTTTGACCATGTATGTGGAGAAAAAGAATTACATCTAGTACGGCTAACATATACCATTAGATTCACCATGAGATGTAGTTTTGTATGATGTATCTTTGGTATTGTAGATATAAATAACATTTGCGTAAACCTGATCAAAGTTTCCAAAGTTTGACATCTAAAAAATTTACATGCCTTTGCATTATCGAGCGGATGGAATATCTCTTTCCCCCTCTCAGCTCTCTGACGCACCACTCAGCCTTATCGGGGCTCCTCAATCTCTCTCAAACTTTATTGGTCAATTTGGTTCATGACCTGACCCTCATGCCTTGATGGCCGGTATTGCTTGGTGTGGACGTGAGATGTAAAATATTTCTGCCTGGCCAGGCTTGTGTGTCTTGAAGCGTTTGGTTCATGCCCAGGCCAGCAAAGCATCAACGTCCCATCAATCAATCCATGCATCAACTATTTAATGCTAATATCCATCCATGTTGCTATTAGCCTCGTGGCCGCACGACCAGGCACGGCCAGGTGTTCGAAATCGTTCGCTTGGGCCAGGCTAATTGCAGTGTCTTGAGTTCAGCCTGGCTAATTAAAGTGCAAGGGAACCCAGCCCAGGCGGGCTTTCTTTTTCACAGGGTAGCAACCAAACAAGTGTGCATGTAATCCAGCCACAACCCCAGGCCACGCAAAAGATGCTCACGACGTAAGCCAAACTGGCCTTATATCTCCCTGGTTCACACATACACATGTCTCGCTCACGATCCAACACTCTCCGCCCTTGTTCTCTCTCCATGTGACACGCACCCCCTAAGTACCATAATCCCTCACTCCATCATCGGCTCTGTTTGGATCCATGGGTTAGAGTTAGTTTGGGTTAGTTTGGAGTCAACTAACCTAAAAAGATCCAAACAGGAGGGTTAGTTTAGGTTAGATGCATCTAACCCATCCAAAAAAACTAACCCATCCAAGAGGTGCTTATTTGGGTTAGTTCTTCTCGGGACCACCAATAAACACTTTTTTCTCTCACTCTCCCCGCAGCAGATCCCTCCCCACTTCCTCGAAGATTCTCGTCCTCTCCCTCCCTCCCTCTCGCACCGCCCATGAAGGTGCCTCGCCGTATCCGCGCTCCATCTAACCCTGCCATCCAAACACCTCTTTACTTAGAGTTAGTTCAGGGTTAGAATCTAACTCTAACCTCTAACTGAGTTAGAGTATCCAAACAAGGCCATAGGCGCAAGCACTCCCCCTCCTAAGTATGATTATCTCTTACTAGCCATCAGGAACACACGTATTGTCTCCTTCCATCCAAAAGTCTATCTCGATATCTCTCGGGGCATCTTCTATCGCGCACACACCTTGTCACTCGATCTCCCACCCATATAGTCCCATCACGATCTCTAGGGGATCTCTTTATGACAAACATACACTCTCTCCTCCCCATGTCTGCATTTTCTCCGTACGTCTCTCGACCTCTCTCCCTTGTTTGTCGAGACCCCTCTTGGCCACGTGCTAGGGGTCTTCCTCTCTCGGTTCCAAACAACCACACACTATCTCCTCACCTTGCCTCCGTTGTCGAAGATGCATGTGTGATATGTTTGCATAAGACACGCCCGCCTTTTCTCCACTTTCATCGTGTGTTGTCCATGTCTCTTTCACACACGCACACACACTCTTTTCACTCACTCACTCTCTCTCTCTTTCTCTCTCTCTCTCTCTCTCTCTCTCTCTCTCTCTCGTTAGGGACTCTGTCATGTCCATAAGCATATGGATGTTTTCAAAAGTCAAACCTCAGAAAAGTTTGACCAGGTATATGTGGAGAAAAACATTTACATCTGGAATGATCATTAGATTCATCACAACATGTACTTACTTCATACTATCATTTATCTTTGGTATTGCAGATGTAAGTAATTTCTTTATAAACTTGCTCAAAGTTTCAAAAGTTTGACTTAAAAAAATGCTGTAACTACATTATCGAACGGAGGGAGTAGCTCTTTCTCTCTCTCTCTGCTATCTCTCACGGGCCTCCCCTCTCACTCGAACTCTCTATACCGACGGATTATACGCTCACCGTGTCAGCGTATAGCTCCGTATATTGTTTAGTTGACCGGTCAACCAATCCACATGCTGCGTTGTCAGCTTGTGTTCTGTATCTTGGTGTGCTGGCCCATGTGGCAGTGGGTGAAAATAAGTAAACTAGAGGGCAAACTTCTTGCGCGTGAAGGACGCACTTTCACAAGCACAATTCACCACTACTGGCGGCGGCATGCATGTAAAGACGACTCGCACACCCAGCACACAACACACACCAGCACACGTGTACACCGGCGTCGCCGCCGGTTGAGATGGACGGCGAGGCAGCCAACAAGCGGAGGCGGCTCGAGCCAAAACCGCATCCGGCGAGCCTGGACTTCATCAGCAGCCTCCCCGACGACATGCGGCTCATCATCATCGGCCTCCTCCCCACCAAATCTGCCGTGCGGACCGCCCTGCTCTCCCGGCAGTGGCGCACCCTCTGGCGTTGCGTCCCCCTCAACCTCACCATCGACAGCTTCCTCTGCGACGAGGATTGCAAACGCATGGCCGCAATCTCCAAAATCCTTTCATCGCACCCTGGGCCAGCCAGACGCCTTGACATCCGCATGTTTAGTACCAACTGCAAGGTTCAACCCAAGTTCGATGAGTGGTTCTTATCCCCCGCCCTAGATCAGCTCGAGGAGCTCAGCTTTGAAGCTGGACGACGTCGCTCTCTGCCGCCGTCCGCGCTTCGCCTCAAGCCAAGGCTGCGTCGTGCCAGCTTCAGCTCCTGCTATCTTCCCTAGATTAATGCCGCGCCCGCCCTTCTTCTCCCTCAACTCAAGCAGCTCGACCTCTTCGACGTTTTCATCTCGAAGAAGGCTATGGAGCACATGCTCCGCAGTTGTACTGCGCTCGTTCATTAGCCTCCACATCGCCTTGACGAATCTCCGATGGATTTATGTGTCTTGCTGGCCCCGCAACAAGACATCAATTGGGAAGAGATCACTCCAACCGTTCCATGTTATGGTCATTGAGAATGCGCCTTTCCTTGAGAGATTGCTTGTATCAGATCTAGAAGGTCCATCAAAAATCATGGTCATTGACGCGCCGAAATTGACAGCGTTGGTGTACTCGTCTGCCAAATTATCTGAACTCTTTATTGGATCCATAATCGTTCAGGTACAACACTCATCTTCTTCTCCGTCTTCTTGAAATTCACATTTTTAAATTTCTTCTTGATGTATTTACTACCGTCTTCCAGAAAATGATTCCCACAAGCTTGACCCAGTCCATGCGCACAGTGAAGATCTTAGCACTAAAACCTATCGGCCCCAATCTGGATCAAGTTGTTGGATTCCTTACATGCTTTCCATGCACGGAGAAGCTACTCATCAAGGTGAAACTTCTTTCCTATTAGTAAACGGTAATCACAATGTAGCTCAATTTTTTCATAAATTTCCCAAATTACGATGACAAGTGTAGTGTTCAAAACTACATCTACACACTGCACCGAAAGAAACGTTTTTAGTATTTTTTCTCACGTGATCACCTGCATCATTTTTATGCTATACTACTATAGTAGCCTAGGCTAGTCATAGTGGAAAGTAACTTAGACTACTCCAGTAACTCTGGTTACCCTAAGGGCAAGTACTACCTCCGTCCTAGTTTACTCTTCCAATTTTGTAGTATCAAAATTTGACCATAGATTTAACTAACAAAATGTTAATGCATGTCACTAAGAACTATATAGTTGGATTCGTATTTGAACATAATTTCAAATGGTGTAATTTTTAGTGACATGCATTGGCATTTTCTTAGGTAAATCTATGGTCAAAATTTTATACTAAATACGAGGTAGTATTCCCTCCGTCCCAAAATTCTTGTCTTACATTTGTTTAGATACGGATGTATCTAACACTAAAATGTAACTAGATACATCCGTATTTAGACAAATTTTAAGACAAGAATTTTGGGACGGAGGGAGTACAAAAGTGGGCTATGTAGGCCAAAACATGTGCCAAATTCACTTGTGATGCATTTGGCATCGATGCCCTCCATTGCTCACCGGTGCCCCAATCTGGATCACCTACTTTGCTCGGTGCCAAATTAACTCACGCAATGAAAAAACACTGCGTGGGAGAGAGAGAGGACCGAGGCAATAAAAAAACACTTGTTTGGGAGAGTGAGAGGCTGGTGTAGTTGGTTTGATTGATTTGTTTATACATATGGGTCTGTGTGCACAGCGGTGCCAACTCTCTCACATCACGAGAGCGGTGCCAAAATCTTTTGATTTGACATCGATGCGTATTATGTGGCATACTTTTGTGAAATATGGCATCGGCCACATAGTGGAAGGCAACAAATGCCCAAGCTCTTCACGTGCTCCTAGTTAAATGAGAGGAAACAAAAAGATAGAGAGAGAGAGAGGGAGAGAGGGTGTGTGAAAAAATATCACTAGCCAGCCAACCCTATCGTATGAGCGAATGATATTGGTACCTCTGGATGACACGGCAATCTTATGCAGCCGGCTGCTCTAATATGTTCTCTTCTTTTGCAGATAAAAAAAGACCCGAAAGTGAAAAATGTGATGCACTATAATAAGCTCATCGAACGCCTTGATCTCCATCTTACAGAAATTGATTTGATCGACTACCGAGGCAGCACATCTGAGATTAAATTGGCTAGGCTCTTTGTTCTGGAGGCAAGTGTGCTCAAGGTAATCAGGTTTGGCGTTCTCTAGCGCAACAATGAATTGCGTATTGATCACCGCATAGCGTCTAATCCTAAATGACAAAGTCTCCGCATGAAGCTGAATTTGTTTTTGAAACATCAAGTGGCCAGAGACTCGAAAACTTATTTGCCCATTAGTGACTTGTCGTAGGCGGTGGATTTTAGTTTGTACGATAACGCTGCATCCACCTAAAGTAACGAAAGTTCTTACGTAAACTTCCTAGTAATTCCCTCTTCCTAGGTGCAGCGATTCTAACATTTGTAATATCAGTTTGAAACTTGTAATATTGCCGTGTCCTATTCCTGCATTTTCAAAATCATGCGAATCAAACAGGTCCTGAGTTGGTGATGATGTTGTGCCTCCCATCTTTCACCAATAGCCGTCGGATCTAGATCTGACGCGTACAAACCAAGCTTCTCCATTTTCGCAGAAAGATGCCCGCACTTGTTCCCTATTTACAAACAACTCCTTGTCTCTCACAATCAACGTTATCTCCTCCCCACCACATCTAGAAGGCCATGGAAAAATCTGGCGCGATGGCCGCTACCGGTGCCGTCCACCCCCAATCTTGGTATTCCGTGCAATGCACGGGCATCTACGCACGGGAAATTATGTCGAACAGGGCTAGTTGTAAGCAGGCTAGCTCTACAGCCATGATGATAGTGACTGCAGACGGTGAGGCTGACTATGGTATGCCGAACACGGCGCCTATACTCGGGTGTCATCTCCAGCGCGGGGTCTTGTCACTTCACTGTGAGGAGCAGCACGTAATAATTTGACCAACGGGTAGTACAGTGCTAGTACTCCTAGGAGTACTACATTGGTAGTACTACTACTAGTACTAGTAGCACCACCGTCTGGATTTAGGAGTACTACCATGTCCATCTGGATTTTAGTATTTGACTAGCAATATCTAGTAATGCATGTCATAAAAATGTACTACTCCTCTCGTAAATAAATACATGGTGTTTTATTCCTATCGGCGAGAGAACTTAATGGCTTTTTGCTAACTAGAGTACTAATAGGATTACATGCAATGAACTAAACACTGCATGTCATGTTTGGTAGTCTCAAGTCATTGAAAGCATGCACGGCCCACATCTCTCATTGGTGGATATGTCACGAAATAAGAAACAAGGAGGGAGTTAATGCACCGTGCCTAAGTGTTTTGGGATTATTTGGTTTTCGTAATGTGACTTACACAACATTTTTGTTTACATGCATTAACATTTTATTAGTTAAATCATAGGTCAAAACATGGCGCCAAAATGCAAAGGGACCAATAAACCAGTAAACATCAAACTTCTCTCGTTTGGCCCCAACTAGAGGTCCCGGTGAGATGACTATACCAAGACCGCACGAGGGGGGCGCAGCTTCATTGACTTACGACAACTGCCTTTGGGTGAATGACACATGGGCCCAGGGGGTGGTTGGAGCACCTATCATACAACCAAAGGCAGGTGCAGTAGAGGGCCGAGGAGTAGTACGAAATCCTACGCACCTACGCACGCTAACCAAGGGCAAGAGTGATCACTCGAATCGCAAGATCAGTTGACTACTACCTCCGTCCTGGTTTATTAGTCTCCTTTGTAATTTGTGCTAAATTTTGACCAAAGATTTAACTAACAAAATGTTGATGCATGTCAACAAAAATTATATTTTTGGATTCGTATTTGAACATAGTTTTCAGTGATATAATTTTTAGTAACATCCATAAACATTTTTTTAGTTAAATCTGTGGTCAAAATTTGACACGGATTACAATGGGGACCAATAAACCAGGACGGAGGTAGTAGAAGCTAAGCTAGACCCATGGAGGCGATGAGCGCGAGCATCAGCCGGCTGTGCCAGATGGTCCACGACGCCGGCCTGCGGCTCGGCAACGAGGAACGTCTCCAGGTAGTATTGCTTGAGGCCACCAGGGGGAGGGGCCGCTTAGACGACAGCTTCGTCTCCTTGTTCGACGAGGTCCTCGTCGGTTTCCTCGACAAGTTCACCATCATCAAGAAGCTCGCGGACGACTTTGACGTAAGCCTCAAGCTGACGCGCCCAGGCTCTGCGATGCCCGCCACCTCAATGACCACTATGGTGACAACCTCTTCGATGCACTGGTGGCCCTGAGACTGCCCGCCGTCGCGCTGGAGAATGTCCACCTCGAGGTCGCGCTCACCGCGCAGCGCCTGGCGCAGCAAGACACCATCGACATAATCACCCACGTCTACGCGCATGCAAGAGGAGGACGATAGGACGCTGGCCTTCTTGGACCGCAGGGCAACCTTGGACAACCTTTGTTCGAAGCACGTTGAGCTCGCCGCCAACACCGCTGCTCCTCACACGTCGGTTGGTGACCCGGCGCACTAGGGCGTGAGGATTTCGTTGATGGATCGGTATGCATTTTTATCTTTCCGTCAAATCCATGTAGTAGTATATGATACTACAGTAATTATCTTACCTTTCACATCAACTTCATAATTTTCGTACGTACTCCATGCATGAACGGCGCCAGAACCAAACTTCTCATTACTCTATCGATCGCGCCATGGAGCATAACCAAATTTTACAAGTTACGAGTTCAAAAGGAAAAGCCTGCCGTCTTCGCGTCGCACACCCACACGGTTGGTCTGGCACGCTGCTCAAGCGGGAATGAGTGCGGTGTTGCATTTTCACTTACAAGTGGGACCGTAGTTGAGCAAACCGACTATCGGCAAACCCCCATCCCGCCCACCGTGCGATGGCTGAGAAAACAGGAGGGAGAAGAGATGGCTGTAGCAGGGACTGCAAGAACATTGGTGTCGGATGGGACTCGTGTGGGTGGCGTGTGCCTTACTGCTAGACGTGAATGCTAGTTATGGCCCATGCCACCCCACTATATCGAGCCTATATCGAGGTACGTAGAACAAATTTCATGCAGTCCATGATCAGCACTCCTGTATCTCTCTTCTCAGCCAGCCAGCGGACGCGCGGAGCCCATCGTCTGTTTGCTCACATGCGGTCCCACATGTTAGTGAAAACGCAAGCGGACCCACTGAACCTGCACATCTTTCACCTCGACGTGCTGGTGATGAAAAACAAATCCAAGAAAGATCTTCGGTGGCCGCTTTTGGAGTTACTCAAGAGTAGTAAGATTCTATTTACAGTTTAACCCAAGATGCACATCTCATGGCTTCAACTACCACTCTATTTTCTTTCATGACACGACCTGGATGCTGGATGTCCCAAGTGTCGATAAAAGGAGGAAGAACCCGACCAAATCTTCGGTTGTGCTCTCGTATTAGACTAGTTGTGCTAACTTAATTTTTTTATTGTGTACTCCATCCGTTCCAAAATACTTGACTTCCATTTGTAAATGGATGTACCTATATACTAAAACATGTCTAGATACATATATATTTTGATAAATAGAAGGCATGTATTGTGCAATGGAGGGAGTAGAATGGATGCAAGTTTTTGTATTAGGAAGAAGAGTACATCCATATATTGATAGAGCGCAATTTAGTAGATGTTCTATCACTTTTAGCTCGCACAGAGGCTCTAGATGAGATTAGTGCACTTGTTGATACTCCTACTTGGTATGCGTGTTGCTGCTTAGACACGTAGAAAAAGCGGACCGGAGGGAGTACTAGAATAGAGGCTAGACATGAGACTAGATGCGAGGAAGCAACGTCTACTTCTTTACACTCGAAGAAGAAAGAAGCACGCAAGAACAAGCCTCCGCAGATCAACAATGAATGCATCGAGAAGGCACTAATCCAACTTACAGGAGTAGTAAAATGTATTCTTGTGGTTCTTGTTTTTTTGGTCTTTCTTTTCTAGTCAAAATTATCGTTGGAGTTCGTGCAAAACGAAGGTCCGTTTGGGGTCGTGCGTTGCAGTTGGCCTTACAAGTGGGACCGCAGTTAAGGAAACCCCCACCTCGCCCGTCGCGCGTTGGCTGAGTTAGAGAAGTGATGAGGTTGAAGAGATTGCTCTAGCACGTACTCCAAGAAATATGGTGTTAGATGGAAGTTGTGCTAGTGGCGTGTGCTGTACTCCTGGACGTGAATGCTTGTTCTGACCCATGCCACCCTACTACTCCTACTACTTACTATATAGTACTACTAGTATCGAGGATTCGAGGTGCTGGTTACGTAGTACAATATGGCTACAATAAAAACACCCGCACGACGCGCGAAGCATGTGAAGCTAGTACAAATAGTGTACTACTATTGTTGATTGGCCTCATCCGATAACCTGTTGCAATGCACGTACAATTATATATCCGAAAAATATTTTTTTGCCTCGTCGCACAACTCACTCACAGAAGCAACTCGAAAGCCATTCATAAATTTAGTAAGTTATCACAGGAATATCATTTTATTACATACAACAAGTCATCAACCCACATCGACAACGAGGATACATTATAAATACTAAAGTTTTCACCACACAACAAATAACAAGCAATGAAATGAACTTCAACTCAACCATTCCTCGGCGTTGGAAACGCTTGCTTTGAACCACAAGTGATTCTCTGGACGGGCCATCCATTGTCGATCCGAGACCAATGCAGATCGATCATCCAGTGAAGCGGCCTACTATATCGATGCGGTAGGGAACCACCCAAATGTCCGGGGTATAGACATAGTTGCTTCTCATAAATGGTAGTAACATTGTGTCAACATCAGTTGGATCGCCTTTCACCATCATTGGATAGTTTTGTCCAAGGAAGAGCGAGTTTTCTCCAAGACTATCAATTCGCATGTGGAGAAAGAGTTGGCGCTAGCACACTAGTATCCATCCCTAATACCATGCAATGGGTGTTGGAATAGGTCCGGAGAGTGCGACCATGGGAGACTACACCTACTTCCTTAGCAGTAACATCATCAGTGGGCTGTATACACACGAGAAGAGGTGATCCATCGGAATTAGTTGCCAGGCGCCAAATAGTATATGGGTGCTGCTCATCCTCATGCTCGTGATCATCACCATCATCGTCTCCCTCTTGGTTATAAAAATCTTCAAGTATAGGTGGTGGAATGTTCACAGGACCTTGGAAACACAAGAAGAAGGTTAATTAGTAAGGCTGGCCATAGTGGGGGTAACATAAGTAGTATCATGCACTTGGGACTCGCAAACATGCTTATGTGGCAGGCAATTAAGGAAGAGAGAGATGGTTATAGTAGCATAGGTAGATACCATAACATAATAAATGTGATGCTACTATGTGTCATGCATGGCAATAAATGAGACCACCTATGATACTAATCTAAGATACTATGCACTAAAGGGAAACTTGCTAACCCGCATGCATGTGGATGAAACAATTATAATTACGGTGGAAGACAAACGTCATCAAACAACGAGGATGCCATGCGTAAACAAAGGCCACAGTGGTGGCAGCAAACACAAGGCCCTCAGATGAATTGCATCACGGTACTCATCCGTGTACATAAACTGATTTTTGAGCAATATCCATCCAGTCAAACCACTGAGGACGACAACAAGCTTGTCGAAGATAGCAACAACTTCATAGTTGTTGTAATTCCAAGAGCGGTTGTGGACTCGAGAAATTGCTATCTTCCGTAGAAGACAGTCACCATGATTGTATTTGAACGTGCGTACAATACCGGTGTGCTCAACCTCTGGGCAATCTACTGAGATTTTTGGAAGTGAAACCCGGTCACGCAGTGTACACATTCACAAGTTCCCACTCGCAGCTTGGACCCAATGTAAACAACCCAATCTCCATTTGCGCTGCCCAAGCCTTGCCCTCAAGCGATGGCATCTTAACATCATATATCATTATCAAGCGGCATCAACTTGCACAGGCGAGGCCTCCGCTAGACAGCTCCCGCCATCGTGGTCACGGGCGAAGAAGATAGGGGAGATCAAACCGCTCCTTGACTCTTGGGTTCCTTGTAATGATGTTATTAGTTGAGTCGAGAATGGGCTTGAACGAACTTTCCATGCTAGTCGAGGTGATGACGTCGCACCGATCAATGAGTTCCTCCACCACGTCATCTTTCAGATCGGGGCAAGAATAACGGGGTCGTTTCCGTCCTGTTCCCGCCCTGGAGAAGACGATCGAACAATGGCGTAAGAAAGGGTGAAGGGCTGAAGGAAAATGGAGGAGGGAGAGGAAGAGCGCATACAACAGTTCCAAATCGAGAGGGAAATGCGAAGAGTCGGTGGACGGTTGCCGCTTGCCACACGGTTCAAGGGGCGCCCGGCCTACACGTTGGTTCGAAATACTCCTACTACTCATTGCCGTCTCACTGATATGTGGAACGGGACCACATGTCAACGCAACATGGTGTGTAATTTCTCGTGCAAAATGCGATCTGGCCGCGTTGGCCCGAGGTGCCGCATTAGTTATCGACCTTTATTTTTTAATAGCATGCCGTTCAGTTTTGAAGCACGACTAACTGGTAGTATACGCAGAGAAAATATAAACTACTCTACCACTACTCCACCTCCAGTACTAGTAGTATAAAGAAGATATATAGGCTGGAGCTTCAGCGCTTTCTTGCCAAGGGCTGCCCACTTGCTTCTCACACTACCACCCTCTCTCCAGATCTAAAACAGACGGCCCTCTCTCCTCCTCACCGGTGGTCACAGATCCGCCGGGAAGAAAAGGGCGTGCAACATTGATGCACTGCTGTCGGTGAGCGAGGTCACGACCGACGACAAGGCCGTGCTCGCACCTAGCGCCCGTCTTGGGATGGCCTCCGTCCCCAAGCTCGCTCAGTAGTGTGTGCGGAGGACGACGACCATGAGCGAAGCCACTTCCCGCCGACCCTCAGGTATGCTACCTCTTTTCAAACCATACCCTTGTTCTATTGCCCCATCTGGCACGTCGTTTCATATGGATCTTTTTCCACTCCACCATCTTCCCAATTTGCTATCCTCTGCTCACCGCCACGCATTTGAAAACCATAATTTGCACTATTAAAGGAAACCCTACTTCATGCGTACTAATGCATGTCCGGGTTGAATAAGGAAAGGAAGGAGATCAGATCGGCCCAAGAGAGTAGGCATCGAACCCGCATCTAGGTTGAAAAGGGGAAAAACAGTAGCGAAGGAACGAGTCTCGTGTCTCTTGGTTGAAGAAGGGTAGAAAGGCATGACAACGCAATAGAGAATGACAGGTCGATCGGCTTGTTGTCCTCACATAGGAAAAAGGTGGCTAAAGAGAACAAAAATGGGACGTAATCCACATATGCTGCCTGGATATTTATTGCTCTGGGAAACCATACCTCCCTCACCACTCTGCGTCTGTGGAGGTACATCGTACTGGTGCGCCCATTGTCCGAATGGGCCTCCCATGCTCTTATAGACACTTTTTTTGCTATTAGTATAACGCCAGATCCAAGTCAAGCAATGCTATCGCTAAAGTGATGCCACATTTAACTAATGCCGCTCTCGGTCTAATGCCACAGATAAATTTAAGCAGCGCCATTTAATGTCACTGGATCATTTCGTGGTTAGTCGTTGATTGTGGATGTATTAAAGATTTTTCAGCTAAGGCATTCTAATGTGTTGCACAGCCAAGATACCAACGATGAAACTTGTTACTACCTTCAGATTTTTGCACCGTTAATGCTTATAGATTACATACCTCACTTTCATGAGATAAGTTAATTTTTTGTACAAGGTCACCAAAATGCCAAGGCTGATGTCATTTTATTTTGGTTAAACCGCATGCATAATTATGAAGACAAGAGGAAAGGTCAAGAGTGGGCACCTCCTCCTCCGGCTGTTCTCTTGATTCGTTCGATCAAGTTTTGATGTTTGATGGATTATCAAGATTGGGATAGCAATTTTTAAGGTCCCCCCGAGTTCGAAATGATATTTACCTTGGAGGTACATGGTTTGCAATTTTTTTATACTGTCATTAGTTAGTAATGCTAGTTACCTTCAGAGTTCTGTATTTCGTTTAATGCTCATGCACAGCTAGTATACCAATGCCGAAACTTGTTACCTTTACATTTTGTATTGTTAATTCTTATAGAAACCTTCCAGTGCTAGAGTTTATTGAAATCTGTTCAAGAAACCATTGTACTGCACTCGTAATAAACTAACTACTCTCTTGTTGCACTAGCCTTTGGATTAGTGTATATTTGTAGTATTCGAATGGTGTTGCATTAGCGTATGGACATAAATAAAGTGTGGCAAGCTTTCCCGGATATGTGCTCAAGAAAACTACTACCTGTTTTTCTAAATACTAGACGTTTGGTTACTTTAAATTGAACCGCAAAAACGCCTTATATTAAGGAACGTAGGGTGTAGAGTTCACTCAAATTATCCCGTAAAGCTAGTCACACCTTTGTTAAAATTAATGTTCATTATGTTATCGGAGGAGGTCTCAGATGTTTGTCTCTAATGCCTGTCTACTACTTACCCGACATCATGATGTAATGTTAAGTCATTTCCTTTTGTACAAGTGTCACTAAATTGTCAAGGCGGTGATGGCATTTTATTTTAGTAGAACTGCACAAAATTTGCTTAAAAGAAGAGGAAAGGTCGAATGGCTCATTTTTAAGAAAAACTATGTATGCCTTCCTCGACATCACCACCGTTGCTTTATTTATTCCTTCAAACAGGTGGTTAGAAATAGTCTTGCTACCTTTTCCCATTAAGAAATTGGAATGCTTATATTTGTGAGTCTATGCTTCAACTAGTGCCACTTTTATAGTAATCACACTTTCAATATCTATGCAAACAGGGATGCTCGATTTTAGTGGAGCAACACAAAAGTCCAACTGGTTCAACATTAGGAGCATGTTTTTTTCCAAACCTTTATATCCAATTGGTGGCACTATGAGCTGTTCATTACGAAGGTACAAGGTTATCTACTATCTTGCTACTCTTTTTGTACTGTCATTAGATAGTAATACTAGTGGTTTGCATGTGAATTTATTGGTAGGGTGGACCTACATTGGAGGTGCAGGACAGGATTAAATGATTGGATGCTCAATTTCGGTTGTATCGATTTCACCTCTTCCATCACTGCGAACATGGTGTGGTATATGTTTACTAGCTGCTTGATATTTGTGCAGACAGAGATGTCTGCCCGTTGCTATTTGGCAAACAAACAAAGTGTCCGTAATTTTGGTTGAACTGCACAAGAGAATAGTATAGTCACTGCATGCAGTGCCATTTGAAAATAGACACAAAGATTGGGTAGTCACTTCATGGACTGCAGAAAAGTAGTATTGTACTATTTACTGGCCAACACTAGGTGCTTCATTGCTTTGGTCTGATTATACAATGGGCATCATTTTCCCTAAGTTAAAGTTTGTATTCCGAAAATAGTCTCGTGGTGTGATCAAGAGAAGACCAAATCATATTGCAGTGGATGTTCCTCCATCATGTGTGGTTCATTCTCATGGTTCCAGCTGTTGGTGAAACCACTTACATTTGTAAGAGGAATTGTAGACTTCACAAACAAATTTGTCTTTCATTCTGTACTGAATGTTGGCCAAGATAAGCATCCATGTTAGTAGGAAGAACAGATGCTTTTTCTAGATCTTTGCTTTTGGAGCTACATATTTGTATATGATCTGTGAATCATTGAGATGCATTAACATGTTGATCTTATGTATGGGAATCGTACTAGTTAGTTTTAGTTGCGATGCAAGATCCGAAGTGGCTGATCTTTGCTTTTGGAGCTACATATTTGTATATGATCTGTGAATCATTGAGATGCATTAACATTTACTTATTTCTGTTCGCTCAGTGTTTACAAGTTACTGATCGATCACTAGCTAGGCTACAAATGTGCTCCTGTTAGTTTTATTTGCGACGCAAGATGCAAAGTGACAGTTTTTTGAATAAAAATGCCTACCTCTGAAGAAACTGTCAAGCTACACTATCAATCCTACACGGATAAAAATGCCTACCTCTGAAGAAACTGACAAGCTACACTATCGATCCTACACGGATAAAAATGCCTACCTCTGAAGAAACTGACAAGCTACACTATCGATCCTACACGAACAAATAGCAGATCACGCACGTACTACCTCCTTTCCGGTTTGCAGTGCTCAATTCAAGAAATGATCTACTCGATCCTACACGAATAAATAGCGGATCACGCACATACTAGTACCTCCTTTCCGCTTTGCAGGGATTAATTAAAACCTCTCACCAACCAAGGTACTCCCTCCATCCGGGTTTATTAGTCCCGTGAGCAAACAAGCAAGACCAAGGCATGGCAACAATTAAGGGCATGCAGAAGTTTAAGCCTAATTAATTCCAGCGATTTAAATGGCTGCATGCGTGCCCTCGGCTGCGACTCGTTGCATCTTTGCTTCACAGATCGTGCTGCGGCGATTACGAGTGTGCCTGCATGCAGCCGCCATAATTAAGGCAGCTAACTGATGTGAAAAAAGATATGCTTTAATTGTTGCTGGCTTTTTAAATCCGTGAAATCATTATTGACAAGGAGGGAGATGATTCGAGTGCACTCGTTTGACCGCCATGCCGGCGTGCGACCCAGACGGGACGGGACGACACAATCATAATTTTAGTTTCCCTAGTTTTCCACAGCAAGCTGGCGCGCTAAGCCATTATGCATTGAATTCCGATGACCATCGCACTACCTTCCCCCTATAAGTACTGTTTCCCGGACTTCTCCAGTGCCACCGTGACCCAACTCGCCATATCCTCATAAGCCCCCACCGGCCCAACGTCGCTCTCCACGTCCGCCATGCCCCCGCCCGTCCGCGGTAGGCGACGCCGGAGGCGGTCACCGCCGGAACTAGTGTTCGGTTTTTCACCGAAAGGTAGACGGAGGGAGGAGGCATTCTATCTGTCTTTAGATGGCAATGCGCAGATCGAGGAGTTGTTGGAGCGCGACCGCATGGTGGAGGAGCAGGAGTTGTTGGAGCGCGACCGCCTGGCGAAGGAGCAGCAGCGCACCGACGCTCCGAGTCGCGAGCAGAGCGCCCACAGCTGGGCCGACTACGTGGAGGCCGGCGCCCGACAAATAGCCCTGGAGGCTGTCGGGCACGCACGCGTTCACGATGCCGATTTTTACTACCAGCTCGTCAAGTGGGTTTCCCGCTTGGAAGCCGAAGCTTCGGTGGACCACGCCGGCATGGAAAGGGCCAACGTGCGCGAGCAATGCGCCCTATCGCACCTCTGGCAAGTCCGAGGCGAGGTGCAGGACGCCGGTGCCGGCGTTTAGCGTGTACCGCCGGCATCGTCTAGTTAGCTAAGAGTAAGTAAGTACTTGTTTAGTGGGAGTAGATAGTTAACTTGGCTATGATGGTTATCAACGTGGAAGTTCAGTACTCTATATGTGGATCAGACCTGTTACTTTGCTCTGAATGTTGAACTTTCCGTTTGAATGTATGGAATGGGCTGTTATTTTTTTTAAATGGGTTGTTATTTTTCCTCCATGGGTTTAGAGGCTGACTTGTTGGCCTAGCAAGTTGACACGTACACAATCAGGAGATGATTGTACGTGGAGAGGATGATAGCAGGGACCCGCCAAGGTCATGGCAGTACGCAAGCAAGTGCCTCCTTATTTCAAGCCAATAAAAAAATGGCTCCTCCTAGTGGATTTCTGACATCTGGGTCCCATGCCATTGTCAACGTAGTCAATAAATGAGAGAATTGCACAACGAGCGGCTAACACCAGGGACCCAGCAGCTCGTCCAGTTATTTTTGTTTTGGGTTAATTTGATAAATGCCTCCGAAAAATGCCACTGCAATTTACAAACTTTGAAAAATGCCATTTCACGCCATTTCTAGTGGCATTTTTTGAAGTCTGGAGTGGCGATTTTCAAAGTTTGCAAAAATTGTAGTGGAATTTTTCAATGTTTGGAAATTGCAGTGGCATTTTTATGAATCGCCATAATTGGAGTGGCATTTATCTAATTTGTTTTGAGACGGAAGCAGGGTGTCAACTGGGCTGTGCGGGACACTCTGGCCTATCTAGACAGCCTTTTCTTTTATGTTTACCACAGACCAGCCCTGTAGTTTTTTTTTCTTTTTGGAAAGTGCTAGCCCAGTTTTTTGTGATTTGTCAAGTAAGTCACTTTATCAGGCCTGTTGGGCTGCAAATCTTTCAAGACGAGGAGAGCTTCATTCGGCTGGCCGAGAAAATGGCCTATCAGTAATGAGAAATGGGCTGTACATTTTTAAAACACATCAAACCGGCAATTAGTTTCAAATATCTTTTTTTCATTTCAAGATTTTAAATTGCATTGATTTTTATGCGTGGACAATTTATTGGATTTTATATTGATATACATTTATTTTTAAAATCAGTCTGAATGTGACTCGAAATTTCGGGATTAAAAACAATTCAGACTGCACCGACATATGCAAAATTTCGTATAATTTTTTAACCGTGGCCACAATATGGGCTGTAATGCTAACAAAAAGAATATGGGCTCCAAAAAACCATGTAAGAATTAGCAAATGGGCTGTGAAATAATGGTAGATGGGCTGTATGCTATTTTCCACAGATTTGAGGCTTTCCACAGATGGCCTGTATACTGTTGGATGTCCATCCAACAGCCGTCGTGCTTCTTCAATCTCTGCTCTTCCTGCTCCAGCCGCTCAAACAAGCGCCGGCGGGACTGCTCCCTCCTCCCTTGGCCAGGTCTTGCCGAGCAGGCCTCACCGCCCACCGTACTCCCATCGCTGGCCTAGCCATCCTCTACTCACCCACACATGTTGTTATTCTCCGTGACGGCAGACGAAACAAGTAAACCCTCATACTCCTCCGCGTGGGAAACAACCGCCGAGTATTCCTGCTCGTGTCGTTCCCTTCCTAGGCCTCGCCGTCGTCCACTGCCCTGGTGCTCTCGGCGGCGCCTGGTCAACATGGTCAATGAACGACATCCATTGGAAGTGGACTATACGTGGGGAGGCTGATAGCTGGGTCCACGGCCGCACACAAGGAAATGCCTCCTGATTACGCGCAAAATAATGATTCCTCCACCTGACATCTGGGACCCACCGAAAGGGCCTCTGTATTTCACGAAAAAAATGTTACCGCCGCTGACAGCTGAGACCCAGTATAGTGGGCCTACTAAGTTGGCGGGGATGAAGGGCTTGGTCAACTTAGTCAATATGCACGATTCTAGCTGGACTGACTGTACGATGTCCATCCAACGGCCGTAGTGCTTCTTCAACCTCTGGTCTTCTTGCTCCAGCCGCCCAAAGCAGCGCCGGTTCTGCTGCCTGCTCCTGCCTCCCGTGGCCGACTGTGCTACCGCGGAGGCCTCACCGCCCTCATACTACTCCCACCGCTGGCCAGGCCATCCCTCCACTCCACTCACCCACACCCCTTGTTATTCTGCGGTGACGGCAGCGCAGCCGAACCGGTGAACCCTCGTACTCCTCTCCGCGTGGGCATCCACTGCCGCGTCTTCTCCGGCTCCGTGTCGTCCCCTTCCTAGGCCTCGCCGTCGTCCACCGCCGTGGTGCTCTCGGCGCGGCGTGGTCAATTTCCATCGGAAGAATACTGTACGTGGAGAGGCTGACAGCTGGGTGCACGGCAGCCGCAAGGAAATGCCTCCTTATTACACGGAAAATAATTATTCCTCCACCTGACAGCAGGGACCCACCGGATGGGCCACCAGTATTTCACAAAAAAAACGTATGCCCCTGACTGCTGGGACCCACCCGACGGGCCATCGTATTTCGTGAAAAAACTTCCCCCTGCTGTCAGCTCAGACCCACTGGAAGTGCCTCCTTATTACACACACAAAAATGAATACCCCCCTGCTAGCTAGGACCCACTTTGGTGGGAGGCTGAGTTGTGGGCCCTAAGTTGACGGGGACGGAGGGCTTTGTCAACTTAGTCAATATAAACGATTCTAGCTCCAGTGACCGTACGATGTCCATCCAAAGGCCGTAGTGCTTCTTCAACCTCTGGTCTTCTTGCTCCAGCCACCCAAAGCAGCGCTGGTCGTGCCGCACGCTCCTGCCTCCCGTGGCCGGATGTGCTGCTGCGGAGGCCTCACCGCCCCCTACTATTCCCACCGCAGGCCAGGCCCTACGGCGGCGGCAGCCTTACACCGCAGCCGAACCAGTGAACCCTCGTACTCCTCTCCGCGCGGGCTTCCACTGCCGCGTCTTCCCCGGCTCCCCGTCGTCCCCTTCCTAGGCCTCGCCGTCGTCCACCGCCCTGGTGCTCTCGGCGCGGCGTGGTCAATGTGGTCAAGGAACGACTTCCATCGGACGTGGACTGTACGTGGAGAGGTCGATACCGGGTCCATGGCCGCAGCAAGGAAGTTACGCGGAAAATAATTATTCCTCCACCTGACAGCGGGGACCCACCGGACGGGCCACTGTATTTCGTGACAAAAATGTTTCCCCCGACTGCTGGGACCCACCAGTTACACCTTCGCACGCAAGGAAGTGCGTCCGGGCAAAAAAAAACACAAAACAATTCGCCCCCCTGACTGCTGGGACCCACCAGCTACATCTTCGCAGTAAGGAAGTGCTCGATACCGGGACCCACCTGGTCGAAGCGTACGTAGCATTGTCATTCTGGTCGCGAACATGTACGTACATACTGGTCGTTATAGAGGCGCGCACGTGTCGTAGTAGAGGCGCACACGTAGCATGTACACGTACGTACAGCGGCGAGGGTGCAAGAAAGAAAATACAGCCACATACGTACATATGGGCAGGGTCTCGAACGCCTACTCGCACATACGTACATGGCTGGGTCGGAACGGAGAAACAGCGTCGTCGTCGTGTTCATGGGGAGGCAACGGAATGCGTCGTGTTCATGGGGAGGCAACGGAACGTGTCGTGTTCATCGGGAGGCAACATAACGCGTGGGAGCCAACCGGCTGGGGCGGAACGGAATGCGTGGTCGTGTTCATCGGGAGGGCTTGGACGGAACATGCGATGGAAACGAGGCCTGGCGTACCGCAGAACAGAGGAAACGGCCTTGTGTTTGACCGGCCATGTTCGGAACGGGGTCCTATTGATCGGGAGGGGTGTGGCGTACCGAAAAACGGAGGAAACGGACCTCCTACGGTCCAAAAGGGGTTCCTGTTGATCGGGAGGGGTGTGGCGTACCGCAAAACGGATGAAACGGACCTGTGTTGGAGCGCTACGGTCGAAACGGGGGTCCTGTTCATCGGGAGGGGTGTGGCTACCGCAAAACGGGACTCCACGGGATACTGTTCATCTCCACCGTCGACCTCCTCCAGCCTCCACGGGCTACCGTCGACCTCCTCCAGCCTCCACGGGCTCCTGTTCATCCAGCCTCGACCGTGCGCTACTCCACCGGCCATCGCTCAACCACCCCTCCATGGGCACCCCTCCATCGTCTACTGTTCATCCAGCCCTCCACACCATGGGGTCCTGTTCAACCACCCCTCCACGGCCACCCCTCCACCGTCTACTTTTCATCCAGCCCTCCACACCACGGGGTCATGTTCATCCAGAGGCGACGCCACCGCTCACTGTTCATCCAAACTCCCCCGCAACGCTCACTGTTCATCCATCGATCGGCTTCAGTTAGCAGCAGCAACGAAGGAATCGCTCCATCGGATTCAGTTAACAGCCATTGATCGATCGCTCGGGTTCAGTAACGCGTAGCCTGCAGTGCAACCGCTCGGGTTCAGTTAGAGCCAATGCCTCGCACACACGCGCGTACGTACGAGAGAAACGCGCATCGCTCGGCCCCCGATCTCCCATCATAACCGGCAACTCCCCGAAATTTTCCTCCCCCTTGCTTCTACCACGGTTTTTTCCATCATGGACGGCCCAAAGAATGTCATGCAGCTGCGTCTCCGGCCCGCCCAGGACGAAAAGCTCATTTTCTGTCATGATTTTTGTGTCATAGAAGTAGGAGCCCACCATATCTATGATGATACCGGGTTTTGTCACAATTATCGTCACAGAAGTGTCATATGTATGACAGAAAAAAATTTCGTTTGGCCCAAAATGTCGTGGATGTGTCTTTTTTTTGTAGTGAACCCATCCTTGATTATTATTCAGGTCCCAGGAGCACCAATCTTAACCAAGATATGCTTGTGAAGCTGAAGGCTGTTTATACACTTGTTGAGCAACTCTATACTGGGACTTAGCACGCACTGGCCACAATTTCTCCGGCCAATCAAGCACCTACTCTCTTGGTTGAGGTCTTGAGGAAGCTTTCTATTCTGTGTGAGAGGTTTAATGAGATGAAGCGATGATTCGTAAGAGCTGGCGCTGTAACTGCCTTGAGCCGTGCCAAAGCATGGCTACCAGAGCTAGACCCGGCCGATATAAAAACCGGGTATCCAAGCTTGAAAGAGGATGGCACTCCTTTTGATAAAAAAGACTTCGCCGCCTGCGTGAAGGAGATACGTCGCCTTGCCAGCCTGATTGCCAATGAATCAGATCTTTCAAAATATCAGCCGGCTTATGACAGGGAAAATCAGAAGCTGCCTACGCCGGCTTATAAAGTGATTGATCTTATTCCCCCAATCCGTAAGCACACTTTTGCTCCTGAAGTTGACCCGTCCAAGCTTACAGATGATGAAGCTAAATTCCAAGCCTTGAGTGGCATTGACTGGTCATCACCAAACTTCCAAGAAGCAAAGGAGGACGAAGAAGCGGAGAAGGATGATCCAGAAGCTTCAAGCCATCAGGGTCAAGAAGATTGATCCACTGGGCGGTTCACATGTGTGATCTTCTGAAAAACACTTAAACATTTTGGATCATTGAGTCATGTAATAGGCTAGAAAAACTTTTGCTCTGTCGTGCCATCGTGCACGTTGATGTTTTCCCAAGGCTGTTTGAGCCGCCACTTGATAAATATCCTTTTACACTGATCATGATGTTTGATTTGTGAAGATGAAACTTAGGATTAACCTGCACACAAGTAAATCACAAGAGCCCTGGCGGTTACCCCGCAGGGCGGGTCATGATACCCATATAAAGCCACTGATGTGTTAAAACAGTTTATAGACAGGGTTGGTTGAGTCATAATTAGATATAATCATAACAAAAATATCATACATGTGATATCGAATCGTACTACCAGCTTATGATACTTGTGAAGTAAGGGTGATAACCCAAAACTTAGAAGCCAATAGTTCCAAGTATTTTAATATCAACATGGACTGGTGACTTATCGTCTAGAGCCAGGCCGGGTTAATAGAAACCATGGGTATGCTTCAAATATGAGCTGTGAGAATTAAGGCTACATGGCCAGAATCACTTTAAACCATATGTCAAGATGGTAGCATGATGATCCGAAAAAACGTTAAAAAAACCAAGCAAAAAGAGAAAAACGAGGCTATGCTTCGAATACGAGCAGCAAGCCGGACCAAAAGGATTAATAGCTATGCTTCGAATACGAGCAGGAAGCCCCCAAGTGGTTTGTGGCCTTGGGCAAATCAAGAGGGTAACGACAGCTATGATTCGAATATGATCAGGAATCCCCCTAGTGACCATACACTACAAAAAAATACACTTCCGTGATGATACGTGTTTGTCAGAGTAGGTCGCGTTTTTTGTCATGCATGTACATCCATGAAAAATTTATGACAGAATCAAGATAGTCATACTTGTGCTGTCGTAGAAGTGTTCCATGACATTACCAACATTATCATCACGGAAGTGTCCACTTCCATGACGATAAATCGCGCGTCACACAAGTGCTTTCGTCAAGGGTGACCGACACGTGGCATCCACCGTAACGGAACACCGTTAAGCTATCGGGTCGAATTTTGGATCCGATAACCCGTTAACAGCCCCGACCAATGGGGATTTTCCACGTGTAAAATCATCATTGGCTGGAGGAAACACGTGCCGACTCATCGTTGGGACAGATGTCATCCACTCATTGGATGTATACGCCTATGATACATCGACATGTGGCAGGCCCAATAGAGGCCCATTCTCGTGAAAAGGCCGCCCGCTTGACTTGGTCAAAAGGTGGCGGGCCAATTCCATGGAAAGCTCGTTAACGACTGCTCAAGACATATAGCCCATTTACGCCCGCTAATCCAAGGCCCGTTCGCCCTATCCGAATTAGGCCCAAGAGCGTCATCTGGGCCATCCAATATGATTCCAAATTGTTCACTTCTGGCCCATGTATGGCCCATGACGTCTTTCGGCCCATATGAGGCCCTATGTAACTCTTGGCCTATTAACGACCCGTGGTGAAACTGGCCCGCAATGAACAGTGTATCACTTTACACCCATTAAGGGCTCATGGTGACACTGACACGTAATAAACAGTATATCACCTTATACCCATTAAGGGCCCTGTCGGTGTGAAAACCGGCGGATCTCGGGTAGGGGGTCCCGAACTGTGCGTCTAGGCGGATGGTAACAGGAGACAAGGGACACGATGTTTTTACCCAGATTCGGGCCCTCTCGATGGAGGTAAAACCCTACTCCTGCTTGATTAATATTGATGATATGGGTAGTACAAGAGTATATCAACCACGAGATCAGAGAGGCTAAACCCTAGAGGCTAGCCTATGGTATGATTGTTGTTCTATCGACTAGCCAGGCCTCGGTTTATATAATGCACCAGAGGCCTAGGATAACAAGAGTCCTAGCCTAATACGCCGGTGGGGGAGGAGTCCTTGTCTTGATCGCCAAGTCTTGTGGAATCTTCCTTGTATGCGGCAGCTGTCCGGACTGGCCCATGAGTATATGGCCATGGGGGTCCTTGGCCCAATCTAACAGATCGGGAGATAACGTGGTGAGTAACCCCTAGTCCAGGACACCGTCAGTAGCCCCCTGAACCGGTCTTCAAGTTTAGGGATGCTCCTCGATTCTTCCGAACCGTTCTTCATCTTCAGTCATCGTTTTTGAAAACTGGTTCAACAAATCTTCTCATCTTCGATCTTGAGGATCGCCGAAATGCATTCGACGAGTTTACACGTCGGGTATCCGAGGAGCCCCTTTAAGTTTGAGGCCTTTATCAATGCCTTGTTATTTTCATGCCACACCTCGGGTTTGAAGTTGTTCCCGAGCGGCAGCGTCCTCTTGCGTCTGAGCTCCAACGCCGGACTGTATTCGAGTTATCTTTTGCAGCCGAGCACCAACGCCGGACCGCTTCCCAGCTCTAACGCCGGAATGTATCCGAGCTCCAACGCCGGACTATGTGTCCAGGCTCCAACGCCGAACTTTATCCGAGCTCCAACACCGGACTATGTATCCGAGCTCCAACGCCGGACTGTATCCGAGGTGTCGTAAATAACCTTGGTTCAAAGAAGTTTAAAGGAGTTTAGCCGAGCTTAATGCCAGAAATGCCCTCTATGTAGCCAGCCACTAGTGCCGGAGCTTTATGCCGGACTGCTTCCGAGGTGGTGCACCACCCCGAATGTGGGCCAAGTTTTGTCAATATTTTTGATTGGTGCAATTTATTCTCTTACGAGATACATAGCCAGTAGCCCTCAAGGTGGGTATCGGTCTAAAACCCGAGATGCACATGAAGGATGAGATAAGACCGCTGATCCCCGTAGCCGCTGAGACTCAGGTTGATTTGGAAAATCGGTCTGAGGATCAAGTCCAAGCTCGGTAGAATACTTCGGGACAAAAAAAGCGGCGTGCTCAGCCCTCAAGACTCAGGTTGGGTGCGGCCGACCAACCTGAGGATCAAAATCTCCTCGGAGACTGTATTACACTTAAAATTTTCTGCATTGGACAGGCAATGCAGTAGCCCCCGAGACATTGGTCGGGTGGCAACACCAGATCAGGGGATCGATGTGCCCCTTTCATATTTGCGAATAATAAGCCCGGATCCCTGTAGCCCCCGAGCCTTAATGCGGGCACGGGTGGCTGAATTAAGGATTGATATCCATAGTAAAATCACAAATTATGTGTAATGACCCCATGTATCCAAGTACTTTACGTCATTAATGCTCGGATCCGCATTGTACAAAACTTTGTTGACCGACCATCGGCTTCCACCTCCTCGGCCAATAGCCTAGGAGTGCTTGTCCTACTTTATAAAGCCTTTATGAGGGCAAAGATTTACAACAAACAAGGCAATCTCGCCATACGGTTTTATAAACAAAGGTACGCAGAGAGATATGTTATATTACTGTTTCACAGAAGAAATGTCTTCCAAAGAAAATAGTCCCGCTATCGGTTACTTTCTTTGGGTTGTCATGCTAAGCATGACCATGAAACCTCAGCTCCAATGTAAGAGCAAAATATCGAGGATTTAGTTTGGGAGGCCAGTTAATAGCCCCCGGTAGTGTTCGGCGACAGTTGAGGTCAAGCCAGAACACTTCGCCATTGTTATCAATGGCCCGTCGTTTAACACCGCCATCGGATCGCTGACCAGTTTACGCTTATTGTGACAAATGTTTTCGGCTTTCTCCACTGAGGTGCTTAACCATGTGAGCTGGAAGCACAATCGCAGTGGTTCTCCCTTTGCACACCTAGCCGAACAAAGCGGAACTAGGAGGCAAGCGCAGGAGCCGGGCAACCCAACTATTGACCGAAGACACAATTCGAAACCGATGCATATATTGCAATATCTGAGAATGTTTTTGTCGAATCTCTAAAGGTGTCCGGCGTTGCACCGCGAGACTTGTGCTGAAAACACACAAATAGTTTAAAAAGTGCCATAAGCTTGGAAAACCAAAAAAGCTTCAGTAAAAACTTGACGTCCAAACGAGATCAAGTGTTCGGTGCCAATCCGAAAATTGGCCTTAGCAAAAGAAGTGCTTCTGTCGTGCTTTAACATGATACACCCTATCTCAAGATTTCAAGCGGGTCAGCCTACGGCTTCAACCTCCTATCCCGAGGGCGGATTACTTCTCATTAGGCCAGTTTAGCAAACTAAACTCTAGAGGCTTTGAGAGAGAAATTAGGATCCCCGGCTAGTGACCACACGCTCGTGTCGAAAAAAGGAGTGATAGATAATAATAATAATAATAATAATAAAATTTGCAACGACTAAGAAGAAGAACACTTATCATAAAACGGCTCATATAAATTTAAGAGCCCCCCAAGTGACTTGGGTAAAAGAGTGATTGCATGTACCGAAGTACTTATATCATATCTATGTTCAACCGAACGTTAAACGCGTCTTAACCGACCGTCGGATTCTCCCTCTTCGGTCAAGGACCGAAAAGTGTTATGTACTCCATCTGTCGAGAATATCGACGATGTTTCCAATAACCAGGCAATCAGGCCATAAGGTCAGTAATGCATAAAGCGCGCTCGAGGAACTTATGCTATATTATCGCGAAGTGTAAGAAGCATCTTCAAAGAAAATAGTACCCCACCGATACCTTTCTTCAAAGGCTCATTTTTCTTATGAGACTTGTGCAATAGATTTTTGTACTCATGAGTTCCGTTGTGTGCCGACCATCATTGAAAACTATAAGAGCGCTTAGCTTTCGGCTTCACCTACCGAGGTCCGCTCGGATGACCCGATCATGACAATCGCAGAGGTGCTCCCTTTACTCCCTAGCCGAACAATCGGGAACGAGGGGTAAACACAGGAGCGAGGCAACCCAGCTTGCAAATCGCTTAAGTCAATATGGTGCATATTGTATGCGTAATACACGAACAAGGAACAAAGCCGTACAAGTATAATCATATGC
The DNA here is from genome assembly GCA_021605145.1 of Aegilops bicornis. Classification (NCBI taxonomy): domain Eukaryota; kingdom Viridiplantae; phylum Streptophyta; class Magnoliopsida; order Poales; family Poaceae; genus Aegilops; species Aegilops bicornis. Next base: position 646,359,220 of record CM038674.1, read on the forward strand.
AAGAGGAAAAGCTTCATGAAGGAAGCCCCCAAATGAATTGGGTATTTGAATTTATGCGTCACAAATAAAGTTTGGACAAGAAATTTTTTTACAAGCAACATTTTTCCAAAAAAGTATAATGCTTGGTCGAACCGAACACAAGTTAGAAATTAAAGCTTTGAGCATAAAAGCGACTTAGCTGGTTAATGTGTTTGGTATTGATGACGCGGTCCGAGCTTGATACGGGACAAGGTTCCATCCCCCAAGCCGGTCCCGAGGTGGCGGAGTGGAGAGCTCGACACGCCGAAGTGGTGACATAGCATGGTCAATGCAGACCGAAAGGGTGACGCCGAAGTCCCCGGATCATTTTCCTGTGCACAAAAAATGGTGCAAACCGGAGATGATAAAAAAATCGTTGCATAATAAATAATTTATGCAAAGTGAGTAATAAAAGAAATATGGCATGGCGCCGAAGTCAATGTCGATGCAGGGCGTCGGCGTGATGCGGTAAAGGCGTGGCAAAGCCTGAATTCACAGGTCGGTCCGAGCTCTGGATGCGGCGTTCGCCGGAATATGTACGAAAACTGACCGAACCACCATGCAACTGTCATTAATGCGGCCACCATTTGATAGACCTGTGTACATATGATGGACAAACCAGAGTAATAATTCCTTGGGAAAAATGAACCCAAACAAGCAAAAAATACTGGGATTAATAGCACCTGGTTTAATTGTTGTAGCAATCCGAAGGAAGGTGATTCCCAAAATTGGGACTCGACCCGCGCACCCATTGCCCGATGGGCGATAAAACGACGGCATTGCAATGCTGGCAAAGGTTGGCTCGTCGAGGCAAAGCCCTCGGTCCAGCTAACGTGACGGAGCTGGTCAGCTAGTGACGCCGAAGTGTCCGGAGTAGGTTGATGAAGAGATGGCGAAGCCCCAGGTCCAGCCGAGATGTCGAAGTATGTCAGCGTGATGGACACCAGCTTGAAGAAGCAATAGTGAGGCCCTGCCGATGCAGGTCGTGACGTGGTCGATGCCCGCATGATGAAGCGACCGTGCGCCGATGCCGGTATGCCCGCTCCGTGTAATCCGTGGGGCGGCGATGTTGGTGATGATTTATCATTCACAATGCCGGACTCTTGTACGGCTTCCCGAGATGATGATCCGAAGAAGTTGAGCTCGGCTCAACAAAGTGACGACGTGTCTAGCGCAGGTCTGCAGCCGTGGAGCAATATCGCCGGACTGGTTTGGCACCAGCATGATTTTGAAGATCATGTTCAAAAGATTTTAAAGTTAGATGGGATGTGTTCGGGAACAAAACACAATACCCCATACAAAATTCTTTCAAAAAGGATGTCCGAAATCCCGTTCGTAAAAAGGACGAACTCGGGTCGGATTCGTTTTCGCACAGAAAACAGATCTGAAAAGTGATGCACTAATCGGAAGGTTCCCGGAGTTTGGACGGTCGGATCGAGCTGAAATTTTGAGGGGTGGTAGATACAGGAATTCCACAGTTGATCAACGGTTGGATCTTCCAAAGGAGGTCCAAGCTAGAATCTGTACACCACGCCCTAAACTCGTCCAGATTCTCGTCCAGATTTGACAGGGCTCCAGTATATCGTAGATTGTCGTAGATTCTTCCATCGGAACTCGACGAAATTTAGCGTGGCTGTTGTAGACGTAATTCCGCACTATTCCACCAAAGCTATCGTCAAACCGACGCTCGAGGAGGCGGTGATGGCGGATACAAGTTCGCTGTCTAGAAAAACAGCACGGTCGCCCGAGGGCAATGTTGACGTTGAGCCCCCGGGCTCCCTGGATGATTCCTCCATGATCTTGATAGAGATCGGAGTTGATGTTGATGAAGGCTCTCATCCGAACATGACGATCGGAGGTAGGGCGCAGTCCTTGGTCGAACCAAGGTGACCAGTCGAGCTGGTAACGAAGATGCCGAAGTCGCAGTTGATCTGCAGGCGAGCCATCGACAATTGCCGAACATACAGCGGAACTCTCAGTGAAAGCACCAATGTCGGTGTCAAAACCGGCGGATCTCGGGTAGGGGGTCCCGAACTGTGTGTCTAGGCGGATGGTAATAGGAGACAAGGGACACGATGTTTTTACCTGTGTTCGTGCCCTCTCGATGGAGGTAAAACCCTACTCCTGCTTGATTAATATTGATGATATGGGTAGTAAAAGAGTAGATCTACCACGAGATCAGAGAGGCTAAACCCTAGAGGCTAGCCTCTGGTATGATTTTTGTTCTATTGAATAGCCTAGCCTCGGTTTATATAATGCACCAGAGGCCTAGGATAACAAGAGTCCTAGCCGAATACGCCGGTGGGGGAGGAGTCCTTGTCTTGATCGCCAAGTCTTGTGTAATCTTCCTTGTATGCAGCAGTTGTCCGGACTGGCCCATGAGTATACGGCCATGGGGGTCCTCGGCCCAATCTAACAGATCGGGAGATGACGTGGTGAGTACCCCCTAGTCCAAGACACCGTCAGTCCCGTTATTCAGTTGGGCCGTTTCCAGCAAATGTTATCTTTCGGCCTTCTCAGAGCCCACTTATTCTTGGGCTCATTTCCAGCATTCGTTTACTTACGGCCCGTTACTGTCATTTTCTGCTTGTGGGCCAAATTCAGCCCGTGGTTACATCGGCCTGTTTGTGGTCTGTTAATACGTTGGGCCGTTTTCATAGCGTCATCAAATACGGCCTATTAACGACGGCCCGTTATGGTCATACGGCCCGTATAAGGCCCATTGATGATACGGCCCATAGAAGCCCCATTGTTTCTACGGCCCGTAGAAGGCCCATTGTTTTTAGGGCCCTTAGAAGGCCCATTGTTTCTACGGCCCGTAGAAGGGCTACTATTTCTACGACCCGTAGAAGGCCCACTGTTTCTACGGCCCGTAGGAGGCCCAGTGTCACTACAGTAAATATTAGCCCATGGTTATTGTGGCCTAGTTTTAAGAAGAACTGCACTGACTACAAGCAAACAAATAAACAAGACAACAAAGAAATAAATAAGCAAGCAACTTATGTTAGGCTATCACGGCTGTTACACATATTACATCCACTGGGCATCAAAGTTCGCCACCAAAGGTAAATATAGGGAACAAAGCAGCATATCATATACACTGGTTGTCAAAGTTGGCGACCAGCGAAAATAAACGCCCGCATCAAAACAAATCCAGAATGAAACCACTTCAAGATCTCAAGAAACAATATCCTGGTACCCATAATGTCGGCAAGATGCTTAGCAAGCTTATTAACTTTCTCTTGTTTGGCGCTTAAATCCTCCAGTAACTTCTTTGTTGCACCAGAAAATATGCATCTGAATTCTGCAGGACTTCCTCGGTCCTTCAAATTTCCTGTCGCAGCACATCTGATCGATGTCTTTCAACTTGAAGTTGAGACTCAAGAAGACGAACTGATTCAGACAGTGAGTTCGAAGAGCTTGTGCCAGCAGTAGTGGCCAGTAACTCGAACACTACATCAAGACAAGACTTTTGGGTTCCCTCACTGTCGTCAAGATAGTTTTTATCAGCTTTCTTGGAGACCAACAGGGATGTCTCACTATCTTGAACCTTATCTGCATTACTTCCTTTACCATTGGATAATGCGGCATCGTTTCTCCAATATTTTGTCTCGCATTCTAAAAGAGAAACAAGCAGACACATCACATGTTTACCATGTTGTATATGAAACTCATTTTGGTAAATGAGTTCAAGTAAAGTGGACAGGATAACAGCATGAAACAAACATATATCTATGTACCATGGTCACTTTATGGTCTATATCATTCTAGTTTTTGTTGCCAAATCAAGATAGAGACACAGTTCAAATAATATTTGTTCAAGACAAAGTAGAATAGATAGAATATAAGTGTGGGTAACTATAGAGCAATAACAACACTTGTAATGTGCATGACATGAGAACATAACTGTTTATTCAATTGAAACTGAAATCAACATAGAGCAGGTTACAATAGCAAACCAGTTAAAGAAACAGGTTTAAAACATACCTGTTGCGCCATTGGAGTTTCAATTCCATCCTTCAAATTTGAAAATAGTTGGTATGAGTAAATACAATAATGCAAGAGCAAAGGAGTATGAACCATAGCTACAGAACCTGACCTGAGAACAAATCTTCTTCTCCTTTAAGCGTTGAGTTGGGATTCGAGTGGTGGTCCTCATGCTTTGGGCACCGCAGTTCCCTTACTAACCGCTTTCGTGTTTGGGTGCTCTGTGGTGGAGACGGTCTTTGTGTCAACTGGAACTGGTTACTATCTGCCGGGTTGGGGTTAGAAGGGTGTAGCTGGTTCTCTGTCCAACCGGGTAGGGGTACAATCATGCGAGAGTCTGGGTTATGTGTGGTGGATCTGGTCCTTGGGCAAGTACAACCGTGGTTCTATCTGCATCAACTGGTAGCACTATCTTTTACGAAGACCGTGTCGTTACTCCCTTAGATACTACCATCACGCCTCCAATTCAAATGGTCGATAAACAAGAAAATAATTGAAAGTATAGACATTGCATGATAGACAGTGCAATGGATAGTGGGGAATAAAAGAGGGCATGAAATAATTCATATTTATGTTGTCTAACCAAACAGGATAGCATGACACAATTTCACATATATGATGGCTAACTAAACAGGATAGCATGACACAATTTCACATTACGAGACTATGTAAACAGGATGACATGACATAACTATTTAATGTGTTCATTAAATAGGTAGGCATGCCATAATTCACATACATTCATGGCTAGGATGCCATAATTCTAAATATGATGACTGTAAACACTAAACAGGATGAGATGATATAACTATATGATGTATTTATTAAATGGGTTGCCATGCCATAATTCAGATAGATGATGTGTATGTACTATGTAAACATGATGGCATGATATAATTCAAATATATGATTTATATAGTAAGCAAGTAAGAAGATGGCAATCTATATATGATGTAAAAACTAAGCAATGCAAGACAACATGCATGACATGGGTAATATAACCCTGCCAAGTTTGAGCATAGACCTCAGGGGGGAAATAGGACTGGTCATCGGCCTCTGGATCCTCCTCTCGAGGAGCTCTCAGAGCCACCAAGATGTCTCGCTTCACAGTAGCATTGTCTGCTCTGAATACCTTGTTTTCACTCCGGATACTTCCATCACCGCTTCAAATGGCTGATGCACAGGAAGAGTAGTTGAATATACAAACGTTGTCGACAAATAGAACACGTAATACAAAAAAAATGATAGCATGATATAATTCGCATACATGATGATTGGCTAAACAGCATGGCATTGCATAATTCACATATATAATGCCTTTGCAACAAGATAGCATTGTATAATTCACATATATAATATCTTGCAACAAGATGGCAATGCATAATTCACATATATGGTAATTAGACACTGAACATGTGGCATTCACACAAAGCATATCTAAACTAATCAAATGGCATAGCAATGCGAGACACCATACGCACGATATGAGCAACATAACCCTGCCAAGTTAGAGCATACACCTCGGGGGGGGGGGGGGGAATAGGACTGGTCATCTGTCTCTGAATCCTCCTCTGAGGAGCTATCCGTAACCAGCGAGATATGCGCTTCGTCAGATAGCATAGTATACTCAGAAGACCTTGTTTTCACTCCAGAATTTTCCATCACCGTGTCAAATGGCTGATGCACACGAAGAGCAATTGAATGTACTCACATTGTTGACAAATGTAATATGTAACGAAAAAAAGGATGGACTGATATAATTTACATATAAGATGACTGGCTAAGCAGGATGGCATTGCAAAATTCACATATATGATGCCTGGCTAAACAAGGTGGCGTTGCATAATTCACATAAACAATGAATAAACTAAACAGATGGCATTCGCACAAAGGATGTCTAAACTAAGCAGATGACATATTTGATTTATAAAGTGTTGGGGAACGTTGCATAAAATAAAATTTTCCTAGGTTCACCAAGATCCATCTATGAGTTCATCTAGCAACGAGAGAGAGAGAGATGCATCTACATACCCTTGTAGATCGCGTGCGGAAGCGTTCAAGAGAACGGGGTTGAGGGAGTCGCTCAAGGCCGTGATCCAAATCACCGGAGATCCTAGCGCCGAACGGACGGCACCTCCACGCTCAACACACGTCACGGTCAGCGTGGACGTCTCCTCCGTCTTGAGCAATGGGGAAGGAGAGGTTGATGAAGATCCAAAGAAGACGACAACAGTGGTGGTGGATGCAGCAGGGCTCCGGCAGGGCTTCACCAAGCAACTACGGGAGGAGGAGGAGGTGTAGCAGGGGGAGGGAGGCGCCAAGACTTGGGGTGCGGCTGCCCTCCCTCCCCCCTTTATATAGGCCCCCCTGGGGGGGTGCCGGCCCCTCTAGATCCCATCTAGATGGGGGGCGGGGCGGCGGCAAAGGGGGGAGGCTTGCCCTCCAAGGCAAGTGGGGCGCCCCCACCCCTAGGGTTTCCAACCCTAGGCGCAGGAGGGGCCCAAGGGGGGGGGGGGGCGCACCAGCCCACCAGGGGCTGGTTCCCTCCCCACTTCAGCCCACGGGGCCCTCCGGGATAGGTGGCCCCACCCGGTGGACCCCCGGGACCCTTTCGGTGGTCCTCAGACAATACCGGTGACCCCGAAACTCTCCCAATGGTCAAACAACACTTCCTATATATAATTCTTTACCTCTGGACCATTCCTAACTCCTCGTGACGTCTGGGATCTCATCCGGACTCGAACAACATTCGGTTTGCCGCATACTCATATACAAACAACCCTAGCGTCACCGAACCTTAAGTGTGTATAACCAACAGGTTCGGGAGACATGCAGACAAGACCGAGACGGCTCTCCGGTCAATAACCAACATCGGGTTCTGGATACCCATGTTGGCTCCCACATGCTCCTCGATGATCTCATCGGATGAACCACGATGTCGAGGATTCAAGCAACCCCGTATACTATTCCCTTTGTCAGTCGGTATGTTACTTGCCCGAGATTCGATCGTCGGTATCCCAATACCTCGTTCAATCTCGTTACCGGCAAGTCACTTTACTCGTACCGTAATGCATGATCCCGTGACCAAACCACTACAAGAAATATGTCAACTAGTGACCTCCACTATTGGTCACTAAAAGGTCATAGTTTTCAATTTGTGACCTTTTTGTGACCAAAAACATAAGGTCAAAAGCTGGGGGTCGTTAATTGACTATAGCGACCTTCTCTGTGATATGTAAAAGGTCGTTGGTTCTTTGACCAAATTTTTGGTCACTAGCAACCTCCCCAGGCCACGTAGGCATCCAACGTGGCAAGCTGATGTGGCACAAGATTCAGCCCGGTCCGATTCGGTTTTCTACATGGGCCTAGCCCATTAATTCAGCCTTTTAATATTTTTTTCTGGAAGTTACACGGGCCAAGCCCATTTCAGCCTTTTATTTATTTCTGGGTCGGGTCTTTTAACATTGTTTGGGCCATTATATTTTGGAGCTGGTCCCACTTGTCATCTTCTCACATATTGGGCCCACTTGATGTAAAAATTCAAAACTGCTTAGATTATTTTCATAAGTGAATCCCACAAGTTAGGTTTCCATTACACACGTTTTCAAATCACGCATATAATCAATATTTCAAATAGAACAAGACAAATGTAGTTCATCAAATAAAACTAACTAAGTCTACTACAATCATACATAGTTATTACAACCCGGATATGCCTACTATTACAATATTACAATATTAACATTCTATTACAATCAAATAGAAGAGACGACTCTTTCTTTGAGTAGAGCTATATGGTTTCGAACTTCATTTTGTAGACCTGGAGCTCATGAACACAAAGACAAACATCATTAGAGATTAGAGTGTACACATGCTAGGTCTAGCATTGGTTAAAAATAACTAATAATCACATGACGAATCTGAATGCAGCATATAAAAATAACTAGTTCATTTCATCAGTATGAGATCTAACTGTTTGCCACTCGGTAGATAACCTCTGTGGAGGCCTTGATATAAACAGTGCGATGTAAATATATGTGTTCACGTGCTTGAATACATCACCAGAACTGTAAGTACAGAACATGTAACATGGTGGCTACATAAAATGTAACGAGATGTGGCATGCTTAAAAGTCCGAGCCCATGCTATGCCTATATATAATCAGGTGCAGCTTAAATATACGTGGGCACATCTTGAAAAGGAACAAGATAGCATGATGATATCCGATCGACTAGATTTGGGAGAAACCTGATCGAGCCAACACAAAAAAGAAATAGAGCAAGATTTGAGATGTACCTGCAGTGTTACTTATGGTGGAACCGAAGAAGACTTGCTCGGATTTAGTCAACACGAATTGTAAGTGTAAAGCAGATCATCTTGGCTGTTACACACGAAAAGAAAAGACAGTGTGTTTTTTAGACTGCACAGTCAAGAACAACAACAAATGTACATAATGTTTAGGTACACAAGCATGTGTAGCAAGCATTAAAAGTTCAATCTATTTTGGTAGAAGGAAAACTAGAGTTGAACTACCCAGCCTCATACATACATACATACAGGAGCAAAATTTGATTACACAAGAAGGTAGCTGGAGTGGTGGTGGACGAAATGAAAATCAACGGCCACGGCTCAGCGAGGAGAGGAGCTCAACATTGAAGTTTCACAAAACAGGAATTTCATTAATTTGAGAGTGGGTTTTAGTAGCTCAAGCTTAGTTAAGTTGAGCACTTAGTACTAAACAACAACAACACTTGAACAATAACATGTCCAGAAAGGAAACAAAACATGAGACAAGTATTGATAGCAAGTCCACGAAGGACATCCGATGGTTTCAGCCACATCCTAATAAACCTGCAGCATTCTTTAGCACCTAATTATCAGCAACAAATCAATGGCCAGATGAGCACCGCCACAACAAATCGACACTAACACTTCACCCAAGCAAGGAATCAGCTCACACACGCAAGATGATGATTGCATACATTAATCATGTGCTGGCAGAAAAAAATCCAAGCAGGAGCTCATCTTCTCTCTCTGTTTGGTAACTAACAACCTAAATAAAATAAAATAAAAACATGACTTGTTCATACAGATCCCTCTAAAATTCCTTGGCACAAGTGCATCACATATTCATCAACTTAGCAGCAGAAGTAGTGAGCACATGAAGAGGGGGAGGGAGATGGAGGAGCTACCATCATGGTCGCAATGGAAGCAGAGGAGCAGACCCCTCTCCCCCCCCTCAAGCAGGACAGGGCTGCCGGCTGGGTGCGCCCCTACTCCTCGAGCAGGAGACCCCCTTCCCCTGATGCTACTTGGCATGCCGCATCACTAGTCACCCTGCACACAACAAGTTTCAGATGATCAGAACAGATCAACATGTTGAGCAGTTACGAAATCATGAGAAAGAAGTGGGAGGGTGGATCAGGATGGTCTCACCTCGTTACCTTCATCCTCATCCAACCCCGGCGACCAAGTACACATCCAAGCCAGTTCACGAATCCATGGGTGCTAGCTTGCCTACCAGCTCCAGCATTGTGCCCTTGGATGCCACAAAAATAAATATTTTGGCTAAACTACTTTCCTTGAGAGCTTTACAAATTACAACAATGATTCATCTCACTATTTCTAGAGGTTGCAAGGAATCTACCCAACCCCTGCTATGTGGAACTAAACCCCGAGCTCCTTCCTTATTTAACAACTCAAGTATGCATGCTGCAGATTTGTACAATTTCTAGATTAAAAAACTCCTTGTGTACCTTAACGGATTAATTAACAGTCCATTCATGTGCTCAAATTCCAGGAAACTTAATCCATATTTCCATGTTAGTAATGCGTAGGTGTTCCACATCGTAAAACCTCTGTAGTGCAGACTCGACACCCACAATATATATCCACACTTGAAATTTTAGGCGTGCAAAGGTCCAAAGGATTCTAATGAACATGCACATCGTAAATCTACAGGAACAGTCAACACGTATATATCCATTCAATATGCATGAGTTCTACAGATGTATCAACTACAGGAACAGTCACCATCGATCACTAGTCATGCACAGAGCACAGTTCTACAGATGTGGACATGCTTTCGCATCAGAATTCAGAAACATCAAAGGAGCACAGCACAGATCATGTTGCATGTCTGAATTAAACCGATCTAACAAATCCAATAATAATGCAAGCAGCAGACCTGGATCTCTTTGGGCTACAGGCTCTCGAGTTATGAAGTTTCGATTTGTAATATCTTACAGGCTCTCTGCTGGAAATTCGAATTGCTTGAAAGATTAAATGCAAGTGTTGCTGTGGCATCACGCAAGGGCTGTATAAAGAGTGCACGACGGCCAGCCACCTTGCCTTCCACCTTTGTTGTCTAATTCAAAAAAAAATCACAGAGTAATCAAGAAACACAAGATTCAGGCTATACCTTGTCCTTGCCGGAGCTGATTATGTTTCTCAAGATCGTCTTCTTGGCCTTCGGCAATCCAGCCTAATCGACAGAAACCAAGAAACGCTTAGTCGAACTCGAATAACTCGAAAGGGAACACATCAGGTCGTGACATCTCAAGCGCAAGAGACGCAGCGCCATTACCTGCTTCCTCGGCGCAAGCAGTTAGCCGGAGCTCGATCCCCGGCCAAGATTTGGCTCCCGGTCTGCACATCGACGGGCGGAGCAGAGGGAGGCGGTGGCGAGGAGATCAATTTGCCGGCTTTACGGCTTCGGCCCCCGGCCTGGTCATCGACGGGCGGAGGAGAGTGAGGTGGTGGCGACGAGACACCGGAGCCCGCCTGCGCTACCCCAAAGCTGGGCGCCCCAGTGGGGGAGGCGGCGCAAGGCCGTCAAGGCTGCCGTGCACACCGCGGGCGTTGGGGACGCTGTTGGGGAAGGCGACGCCGAGGGCTGAGAGTTCGAGGGTGTCCTTGCCGTCGCTGATGGCAACTGGAGCCTCGGGCTCCTTCCTCCTGCACGGGCGATGGGGTAGGGGTTAGGCCTGAGTAGGGGCGTCGAGGTTGGTATAGGACGAGGGAGCGAGGGGAGAGTGAGGGCGGCGGCGGAGGTGGGTGGCGGCGAAGTTCTGAGGGGGACGAGGGATGGGTGGCGACGACGAGGGGGACGAGGGGGATCTGCATCAGGGGAGAGGGGAGAGGATCTGAGGGGGGAGGGAGAGAAAGAAAGAAAGAATGGAGGCAGGGGGGTGGGTGGAAAATGTCCATGAGGACAGACCTAGGGTTTCGGCTCGGGTGGGTTTGGGCCGTTGGATCCGGAAGCATCCGACGGTGGTTGATGCGTGATCCGCGTGATATGCTCATGGTCCAATCAGAACGCAGCGTACCATTTGATGACCTTATGACCATATAAACTGGTCGTGATCGATTCAAGATAAAAAAATTTATTCCATTTTTCAGTGCTCAAATTGAGTGTTTTTGTGAAAGTCCTATCAAATATTTGTTCAAATGATATCATATTTTGCACAAGTTTACATCATGGATTTGCAAACAATATTGACAAAGGGAGTTTTTATTTCCTTTGCACGAAAAATCAAATTTCCATTTTTCGAGTGCCCAAAATAAGTTTTTTTGTGAAGGTCCTATAATATATTTGTTGCAAAATTGGACCAAATCATTTTCCTAAAATACTAGGCCTTATATAATGCACAATTGACAAAATGGTTGGGTGAAAAAAGTTTTGATCCACCTCTGGTGTAAAAGACAAATTGCCGTCGATTCAGCTGGAAACGGGTCAAATTTGAATTGCAGCTGCCTCATATTTTGCTCTTTATTTTTTCCAAAAATCATTTCTAGGTAAATAAGTATCTATTTAAACAGAGAAACACCAAAAAAATTCCAAGATTCAACCACTAGATAGGAACGGTCAAGCCCGCCGTTTTGACCGCATTTTGAAACGGGCATAAAAAATTCAAAAAAATCAAAAATTGGAAAACCTTCGCAGTGTGTCATTATATGTGAGCAAGTTTCCAGGAAAAATAATAAACTTGTAATACGGTAATTATTTTAAAAAGTGTTCTCATAAATGAGCTATCATGCGTGAAGATTCATGGCTTTCAAGCCAAATGATCAATCTTATGGCCACATTCATGGCATAGTTTGTTCAAATGATCTCATATTGTGCACAAGGGTACATCTTGGAATTCCAAACAATGTTGCCTAAGGAAGTTTTCATTTTCTTTGCACGGAAAATTCATTTTTCATTTTCCAAGTGCCCAAAAGGAGGTTTTTTTGTGAAGGAACTACCAAATAATTGTTGCAAAAATGGACCAAATCAATTTTATAAAATACTAGGCCATATATAATGAATTGAAAAAATGGTTTGGTGAAAAAAGTTTTGATCCACCTCTGGTGAAAAAGACAAATTGCCATCGATTCAGCTGGAAACGGGTCAAATTTGAACTGCAGCTGCCTCATAGTTTGCTCTTTATTTTTTCCAAAAATCATTTCTAGGTAAATAAGTATCTATTTAATCAGAGAAACACCAAAAAAATTCCAAGATTCAACCACTAGATAGGAACGGTCAAGCCCGCCGCTTTGACCGCATTTTGAAACGGGCATAAAAATTCAAAAAAATCAAAACAGTGGAAAACCTACGCATTGTGTCATTATATGTGACCAAGTTTCCAGGAAAAATAATAAACTTGTCATATGGTAATTATTGTAAAAAGTGTTCTCATAAATGAGCTATCATGCGTGAAGATTCATGGCTTTCAAGCCAAATGATCAATCTTATGGCCACATTCATGGCATAGTTTGTTCAAATGATCTCATATTGTGCACAAGGGTACATCTTGGAATTCCAAACAATGTTGCCTAAGGAAGTTTTCATTTTCTTTGCACGGAAAATTCATTTTTCATTTTCCGAGTACCCAAAAGGAGGTTTTTTTGTGAAGGAACTACCAAATAATTGTTGCAAAATTGGACCTAATCAATTTTATAAAATACTAGGCCATATATAATGCACAATTGAAAAAATGGTTGGGTGTCAAAATTTTTGATCCACCTCTGGTGAAAAAGACAAATTCCCGTCGATTCAGGTGGAAGCGGGTCAAATTTGAACTGCAGCTGCCTCATAGTTTGCTCTTTATTTTTTCAAAAAATCATTTCTAGGTAAATAAGTATCTATTTAATCAGAAATACATGGTTTGATTGCGAGACATCGAGGTTTGGACGGTGGTCGTGGGCCCCAACTCTAGAGCGCGTAAGCTCGCATGCCCGCCGCGTGGTCACCGCGTTACCGTGGCGTTGCCATGTGTTTTGGGCGGACTAGGCATGTCTAGTGGGTTGGGCACTCCCCAGGTAGGTGCTAGGAAGAAAATCACACATAAGATTCTCACGAGGAGACCGATCGTTGCTCAAACATGAATAAGGAGCCAAGTGTTTGATTTGCGGTACAGGAAATGCACATGGCTAATTGGCGTGAGTTTTGGCCGAGGATGATCGATTACTAAGAAGACCGTCTTCAAAAATTTCACCTCAACAGAGGAGCCTAGGTGGTACTTGCTTTACAAACTACCACACCGGACATAAATACGAATGTTGAAGCTGGGCTCAAAATAATGAATGGATTGAGCTGGCATTTGGTGGAGGATGGTTATTTGGGCATAGGAAAGCATCAGAGAAAATGGATACCATTTGGACATGCCAAAGTGGTACTTCCTTCACAAAGTGCTGCTCTGAATGTAATAGGAAAATGAATATTTTTAATTATTTTGAACTAGGCAAGGAAGATTTTTACATATTTGACGAAGATATGACCCAAAGAATTTATGAGATTTTTGGGAATTTTGGGAATGATGTAGAAATATAGGTTGCTTCACAACCTAGGGCAAAAACTGCCACATGGACATGACACATAGGCAAGACTGATGAGGTGGTGCCTAGTCATAGCAACCCACCACAATTTACAAGGCTATGACCATCTATATTGGTCGTTAACAACTAGAAATAAGGCAGCGGACCAGCGCTATTTGCTTTATGACCTTTTCGTGTAAGGAAATTACGACCTTTCTGACCAAAATGGTCGCAATGGTTTAGGGTTTGGAGCCCCTCGAACAACTTTTGACCAATTGGTCTGAAATGGTCATAGATCTATGACCAATTCTTCCAGGGTCACTGACAGAAGGTCACTAGTTGACATATTTCTTGTAGTGAACACTTGGTCACTCTGAGCTCATTATGATGATGCATTACCGAGTGGGCCCAGTGATACCTCTCCGTAATACGAAGTGACAAATCCCAGTCTCGATCCGTGTCAACCCAACAGACACTTTCGGAGATACCTGTAGTGCACCTTTATAGTCACCCGCCATTCGCCAGGACGCTTTGGTACACCCAAAGCACTCCTACGGTATCCGGGAGTTACATGATCTCATGGTCTAAGGAAAAGATAATTGACATTGGAAAAGCTCTAGCAAAACGAACTACACGATCTTGTGCTATGCTTAGGATTGGGTCTTGTCCATCACATCATTCTCGTAATGATGTGATCCCGTTATCAATGACATCCAATGTCCATAGTCAGGAAACCATGACTATCTATTGATCAACGAGCTAGTTAACTAGAGGCCCACTAGGGACATGTTGTGGTCTATGTATTCACACGTGTATTTATGATTTCCGGATAATACAATTAAAGCATGAATAAAAGACAATTATCACGAACAAGGAAATATAATAATAATCCTTTTATTATTGCCTCTAGGGCATATTTCCAACAGTCTCCCACTTGCACTAGAGTCAGTAATCTAGTTACATTGTGATGAATCGAACACCCATAGAGTTCTGGTGTTGATCATGTTTTGCTCGCAGAAGAGGTTTAGTCAACGGATCTCCGACATTCAGATCCGTATGCACTTTGCAAATTTCTATGTCTCCATCTTGAACATTTTCACGAATGGAGTTCAAGTGACGCTTGATGTGCTCGGGTCTTCTTGTGAAACCCGGGCTCCTTGGCAAGTGCAATAGCTCCAAAGTGTTGTCACAGAAGAGTTTGATCGGCCCCGACACATTGGGTATGACTCCTAGGTCGTTGATGAACTCCTTCACCCGAATTGCTTCATGCGCTACCTCCGAGGCTGCCATGTACTCCGCTTCACATGTAGATCCCGCCACAACGCCTCGCTTGCAATGCACCAGCCATCGCCTCCATCGACACTGACTTAAGTCGAATACAAGTGCCCAAAATTTGTATACGAGATACGGTGGCACACTGACTTAAGTCGAATACAAGTGCCCAAAATTTGTGTGCATGTTATAATAAGGATTCACTTAAAATAGTACGTGAGTGAACAGAGGGATCAATTGGACAGTGTTCCCAGCAAGAGCGAGATGTGTGAGGTGGTAAGATACACCGCTGGCGCTTTTAATTTTTCTTATTAATTTGTTTGTTTCACCCTCTGACTGGTGGGACCCAACATACTACGTGGAGAGAGGTAAGGTGACTAAGGTTGCATTATTTCTACGCCACTGTGGATAGTCTTACCACCAAAGCCACAGGACACGATTATGATTGAAATCCTAATGACTCCCACACACACAAAAAAAACACGGCATGCCTGTCACACGAATGCAGGAATGTATAAAAGGTTATTTTCCTCTCGTTGAACATAACAGAAGGGTTGTGTAGCTGGTTAGCCTGTTTGCTCATCAAACTTGAGGTCTCGGGTTCGATAACTACACTTGAGCATAATTTTTGCCAGGAGGATTCTTTGACTGGTCAAAATGTTTTCTAGGGTTTGCACGCTTCGCACTCTCTCTCCAGTATATATATACACACCGGAGCCTCGGCCATTAGTAGTTGCTCTCTTCACACTCTCTCGCCCTCTCCCGCTGGAGCCTCAGTGCTTGTAGTTGCTCTCTTCACACTCTCTCGCCCTCTCCAGATCTAAACAAGACTTCGTTGGCCTCTCTCTCCCCTCACTGCTGCTCAAAGAGCCGGGAAGGGAAGGAGGCTTAACGCTGTCGCCGTCGGCGAGGGAGGGAATCCACTACCGGCTCTGTTGTTCACTTTCCACCCGGCGGCGGCGCGGAAGGGCCTCCGACCCCTTCTTCTTCGCAGTCGTCCCGTTGCCCACCGAACCACGCCCCAAGAACCTTAAGGTATATTTTACTTACTCCACATGCATTGCTCTAGCTGCATGTATACCATGAATCTAGGACGTGGTTCAAAGAGGAAAGAAGTGGGGGAAAGTAGTGGGAAAAGTTGTATATAGCATGAATCTAGGACGTGGTTCAAAGAGGAAATGAAGGGGGAAAGTAGTGGGAAAAGTTGTATATAGCATGAATCTAGGACGTGGTTCAAAGAGGAAATGAAGGGGGAAAGTTGTATAGCATGAATCTCGGACGTGGTTCAAAGAGGAAAGGAATGGGGGAAAGTAGTGGGGAAAGTTGTATCACATAAATCTAGGACGTGGTTCAAAGAGGAAAGGAAGGGGAGAAAGTAATAGCTCAAAAAGGAAAGGAAGGGACAAGGCTGTAGAGTTTGAGCAGGACTAGATTTGTTGCGCTCACATAGGGAAAGGTGTCTAAACATAACAAAAATTGGACCAACACAAATATGCTCCTTGGTTGTTTGTTCTTTGTTGCAACAGACTGTGCATGACCACAGTACATCGGTAGATGCACATGGTGCCGGGTGCTTCCACCGCCCCTGCAACTCATTAGCTGTTGTTAATCTAAGGCCCTGCTTGGTTAAAAACTCCCTAGTCCCTACCTGCTTGGTTCCAGGGACTAAACATGGACAAGAGGTTATTAAATGACATGATAAAATACCATGTTACCCCTAGTAATGAACTAATAGAAACAAGGTGCAATGTGTGGCAGGGGCAACTGTTGGAAAAGTCCCAAAAAGACTCCCTCGAGGTCTTCTTTCTTTAGTCCCAAATGCCCACTTTTAGTCCCGAAAAGTCCCTCATGTTTGGTTTAGATGTGACTGACACGGAGTTTTTTTAGTCCCTACACCAAAATGTCCCTGTAAAAAAACACCCTCTAATAATGCCGCTCGAAAATTGATATAATGCCACAGTTAAAAGCAAATTACATGTTTAATGAATTTTATTGTTAATATAATCTCTATGTTAATATTAATCCATGCCACCGCTTGAGAAATGCTACCGCCTTGCTTTCTTTCCCATTCGAGATAAGGTAGATGCTTCTTTTTGTTGGCTTCGTGTCATCCACCGTTATTGACCACTAATTGTTTCCTTTGCACCTCCGTGTAAACAGGGTTATCTATTTTCACCTCGTTGCCATTGTGACCTTTTGTTGCACTACACAAAACACTTTTTGTTTTAAGAGTGTTTTGTGCGCTTCAACCAAAATGTCACACCGACAACGTTGCTTGATTGCTTGATCTTAGTGGAATCGCACAAGAGGAGATCTTACTTCCTATCCGTTAAGGCTTAATTTGGTTCAGATCTTCTTCTTGTGAGTTGTTTGAATTCGCATCATGAGAGGTCAAGATTAGCCTTCTTTCACATGATTCGGCAAAGGTGCTTTCATATGTTGTGCTACTTCTATGATAATGTTGCTTGATTTTAGTGAAATGCACAAATGGAGACAAGACTTCCAATCAGATGTGCAATCCGTAATATCCCATTGAGGTAAGATAAGGATATTTCACAACTGTCGGCCTGTATTTTTCCACTTTCATCAGAAAATTAAGTTTAGTACTATACTTTTGCTCCCTAATTGACATGCCAAATCTTACATTGAAGGCGAAGCTTGTCTGTTATTGAACCAAGTGATGAAGGGGAAGAACAAGTGGAAGAAAAACAAAAATCAACTCCCGGTGCTGTAATGAAGCACTGGAACTGTGATGACACAAGTAATGATATAGTTTTGCATCTTAATTTATTGCTATGGATGGAACGAGCAATTGTTTTGCCACTGATTTGATGCCATACGTAATTATCTCTACTTGTGCAAACAGGGATCTTCTTTGAAGATACCATATATTTTAGTGGAACTGCACAAGAAGATGTAGGAAACATTAAACTAATCGAGGAGTATATAGTAAGCATGGCCACCCCATAGATAGCAACAGATGGTTCCGGAGAAGTGCTTCATCTCAGATGCTCTACACAATCAGCCTCCTGACAAATGTTGGTACTCACCAACTGATTTCGTCCATATGATTGAGCTTTGTCATCTCTATTGGTGTTGTGCTACTGTTTAGATACTGTCATGAAAAAGTGGTATTGTCCTTGAGAAGTGCTTCATCTGTGCTGTTTTAAATATTTCCTTTCCTTTTTTCGAGCAAACAGGGATCCACTACTAGGAAAAGGGCTATAGATGGAATGGACACTAATGGCGCACCTATCATGTGGTGCGCCACTACTATATAGCAGTGGCGCACCATGTGTTGGTGCGCCATTAGTGCGGAAGACACTAATGGCGCACCTGGCACATGGTGCGCCACTAGTAACAATTTTTTTTAATTTTTCCAAACATTCTAATGGAGCATCATGGTATGGTGCGCCATTAGTAGTGCTAACTAGTAATGGCGCACCGGCCATACAACGCGCCACTACTGTTGTTTTTTTATTCTTTTTTTGCAAAACTACTAATGGCGCCCCGTAGCATAGTGCGCCATTAGATATATATTTTTTATGTTTATTTTTTTGCAAAACTTCTAATGGCGCATCAGCAGTAGGTGCGCCATTAGTAACCAGGGTTACTAATGGCGCATTTGCAGGTGGTGCGCCATTAGTAACCTGGGACCAACAATATATTTAGGACAGCCCACCTACCCACTCACTTTCCCCACTTCATTCTCCACCTCCTCCTCCAAGCTTGTATCGGCTGCCTCCTCCTCCTCACCTCATTTGCACCATAGATTCATCCAAATGAAGTGGTTAAATTACCTTTTTTTGATAGGTAAGCAAGGGGGAAGCTATCTTTATGTTGTTCTCCCTCTCCAACAACGTGCACATGCACTTTTGTGGCCTAGCTAGATCTATGTATGTTCGTGGTGTTGCATATGTTTGTCGTGTTGCATATATGTTTGTGTTTGCAGGTACGGTATTTGAAATGCGATAGTTGCCAATATTTTGCCGGAATGTTGATTCATTTCCGCTTTCAAGTAGAATTTTGGCACTATGCATTCTTTTGGTCCTATTTGTAGGGAAAGTCATGCCAATTTTTTTCTTGGTTCTAAAATATCGCTTTTGCTCTACCTCGCAGCGACCATGGTCCGCACGATGACCGAAGGCATCGTGAATAGGTTTTTGAGTTTCGCGAAGGCTGAGATGCTTGAAAAGAACGAGACGGAGATAAGATGTCCGTGTCGAAGATGCAAGTCAAGAGCCTTATTGCGGACCCGGATTCCGGGCAGGTGCGGGACCACCTGCTCTTGCGTGGTTTCATGGATGGCTATCGGTGGCAAGGTGATGAAGATGACTATGAAGTCGTCCATGGCGGCCGGGCAAGAAATGAGGAAGGGAAGCAAGACAACCACCGCGGCTCGGCGGGCGAGAAGACGAAGAATCTCCAGGACATGATCACGATGCTGATGCTGTACACAGTCATCATGTAGAAGATGCAGGACATCATGATGAGGAAGATGCTGGAGCAGACGAAGGGCATGATCATGAAGATGAAGATGCCGGTAGAGCAGATGACGATGGACCATCGATGGGCTGGGTGCAGGACCATCATATTCAAGAGCTGCTTCTCAAGCCGACGGATAACGCAAGAGCTGCCGCCCGAGAGAAAGCCAAGATGGATCAACTGGAGATAGACGCGGTTACTCCATTGTATGAAGGATGCAGGCCCGAGGATACCCGCTTGAAAGTAACGCTCATGGTTCTAGAGATGAAGGTAAAACACAAAATGACCGACGCATGCTTCGACGAGAACATGTCATTCTGGCACGAACGTCTTCCCAAGGGGAACAAGTACCCGACCAGTTTCGAGGAGGCAAAGAAAATCGTGTGTCCTCTGGTTTTACCGCACGTGAAATACCGTGTGTGCATGAACATTTGCATCATTTATCGGGACGAGCACAAGGAGTCTACCATATGTACGGTGTGCGGCGTCACTCGATACAAGAAGAGGAAGAAACCTCCTTGAAAAGTGGTGTGGTACTTTCCGATTACTCCTCGTCTGCAGCGGTATTTCGCGGACCCTAAGGTAGTAAAGCTCCTGCGTTGGCACATGGATAGGGAGGAGAAGAAGCGAGAAGATGAGGCAAATGATCCGGAGATAAATAAAAAAGACAAGATGCTGAATCACCCAAAGGATGCGAGCCAGTGGCAAGCGTTGAACTTCGAACACCCAGATTTTGGGAAGGATCCAAGGAACATCGTGCTGGGCACGAGCACCGATGGAGTCAATCCTTTTGGCACCCAGAGAAGCACACATAGCACCTGGCCTGTGTTTGTGTGGATGTACAACCTTCCCCCCTGGTTGTGCATGAAGAGGAAGTACATTCACATGAGTATGCTAATTGAAGGGTCAAACAACCAGGAACAACATCAATCAGATTCACGGGCTGCCGAAGAGGAGGTAGACACGCTGTGGAAAATGCCAGCCAATACGTGGGACGTCGCAGAGAAAGAATATTTCCCTATGAGAGCCGCACTGCTCACAACGGTGCACGACTATCTCGGTTACGGATATCTCACGGGGCAGGTGGTCCACAGATTTTCTAGATGCGTCAGGTGCATGGATGACACAACGTATCGCCAGCTAGATAGAGATCCCGGGTCTTTGAAAACTGTGTTCATGGGACATCGAAGGTGGCTTCGTGACGATGACCCGTGGAGGAAACGCAAGGATCTGTTCGATGGTGAAACCGAACCCCGAAGACGCCCGCGTATGAGGAGCGGCGAGGAAATAGACCAGCTGTTGAAAAATTGGAAAGATTACCCACTGCCGGGAAAGAAGCAAAAGGCGCCAGAGCCGGGAAAGAAGAGAAAGGTGCCAGAGCCGCTGCTGAAGGTATGGAAAATGAGGTATGTTTTCTGGGACTTGCCGTACCGGAAGATCCACCGTGTGCCTCACAGCCTTGATGTCATGCATATCACGAAGAACGTGTGCGAGAGTCTGCTTGGTACCCTGCTCAACATGCCAGAGAGGACCAAAGATGGGCCGAAAGCAAGGGCAGACTTGAAATCAATGGGCATCGTGGAGGAGCTTCACGCTAATGATGATGATGATGATGATGATGATGATGAGGCGAAGCAGACACGGAAAGTCGCCGCAAAGGCAAAAAGGCCAAGAAGACCGGAAATGACTACCCTCCCACATGCTTCACTCTAAGTCGAGGAGATCGAGCAGTTTTCACCTGCCTCGTAGGAGTAAAACTTCCTTACGGTTACGCGGGGAAGATAAGCAGATACTTAGACCCAGCGAAGCAGAAGTTCAACGGGATGAAGTCTCACAACTGTCACGTGCTGATGACGCAGATACTTCCAGTTGCAATCCGTGGGATCATGGACGCGCATGTCCGTGAAACGCTATTTGGCCTATGCAACTTTCTCGACGTCATCTCTTGGAAGTCGGTTGGCGTGAGGCAACTCAGAAGGCTACAGGAAGAGATCATGGTGATACTATGTGAGCTTGAGATGTACTTCCCGCCCGCATTCTTCGATGTTATGGTGCATCTGCTGGTCCATATCGTGGAGGATATCATCCAACTCGGCCGACGCTCCTCGCAAAGATGATGTCATTCAAAGGATGAATGGTGTCATCAAAGGATACGTTCGCAACATGTCACGCCCAGAGGGAAGCATAGCCGTGGGCTTTCGACCAAGAGTGCATCTCCTATCGCACGAATTATCTAGGCATCGAGGACCCCGTTGGTCTGCCCATCAACGAGCACCTCGACGGGCTCACTGGATGGGGTCACCGTGAGGGTCGCCACAAATGCATGTCAACCGAGGGTCGACTACCGACTTTGAAAGAGCAAACCTAGTCGCGCTTACAACACATAGACGTGGTCAATCCTTGGGTGGTAGAGCACAAAACCTTTATTGAGAAGACGACAATGACCGAGGCCAACAGAGGACGGGACGGAGATATAATTAAAGAGCACAACTCATGTTTCACGCGTTGGTTCAAGCAGAAGCTTCGTCGTACCCTTTACATGAGGATTCTTCCGCGAAAGAACAACTCATATTCGCCTTGTCACAGGCGCCGAGCACAACCTCGATGACCTATGAGGCGATTTATATCAACGGCTACACATTCTACACCGAGGACAAGTACATGAAGAGCGATGGTTATCGTAACTCCGGGGTAACAATGGAATCCTACACCGTAACGACAAGGACAGATACTACGGAAGGATCGAGGAGATCTGGGAGCTGAGCTACGCCGGAGAGAAGGTCCCGATGTTCCGTGTCGATGGGCCAAGAGCATCCTAAAAGAAGACCGGTATTTCACCACCATGGTTATACCCGGTTAAATCCAAGATCAAGGGCGCATAACGTCACCACGAAAAATGAGCCATGGGTACTGGCTTCCCAAGTGGACCAATGCTTCTTCATTATCGACCCGTCAAAGCCCAGTCGTGTTGTCGTGAGGAGAGGCAAAAGGAAGATCATCGGAATGGATGGAGTAGCCAATGAGCAAGACTTCGACAAGTACGGCGACCCGAAGATTGAACATGACGACGACGATGAAGTAGCAGCATACACCACAAGAAGAAGCAGGACCACCCTACCTAAAGGATGTCCGTTCCACGCATTTAACTCCATTTAAGTAAAAAAGAAGGGCAAGAAGATTGTGAACAGATAGCTAGCTAAGATCGATTGTATTTAAATCATAGTCTTTATTTCTCGATTGTATTTCATGGGCACTTTAATTTTTAACTCATGAATATTTTTTAATTTTCATGGACACTCGATCTCGATCCCCCTCCATCTCGATCGCTATCCCACCTCGCCAGATCCGGCCCCCTCGCCGCCGAGCACCCCCCGCACCATCTCCCCCGCTCCACCGGCCGCCTCCGCCGACCCCCCGCACCCTCCCCCCCCTCCACAGCCGCCGATGACCCCCGCACCCTCTCCCCCACACCCTTCCCGGCCCTCTCTACCATCACAAATGAATGCAACTAAAATTGCAAAAAAAAGTGATTATATTTTCAAATAACAAATTTGATGATATTTTGAAATAATAAATTTGATGATATTTTTCATATTCATAAATATTTCCAAATAACAAATTTGATGATATTTTTGAAAAAATTATTTCTGTTTTTATAAAAAAATATTATTGTTATGATTTAAACAAGTTTGAACATATTTAAACACAAATAAATATCAAACAGCATTTTAAATGCATAAAAACAAAAATTGGGGAGCCTGGGAATCGAACCCAGGACCTCCTGGTGTGTGTGTTGCATGCTGACCAGTCGGGCTAGTGGGGGGGGGGGGTTCTGATGGAGATAGTGTTAAGTGGAATATAACCTGACAAGTCGGGCTAGTAATTATAATGGCGCACCGGAAGAGGGTGCGCTATTGCTATCTAAAAAAACATTCTAATGGCGCACCGCTGCGGGGTGCGCCATTAGAAAGCTTCCCCCATCCATACACTTCGTCCCTCCCTCGTCCCTCCCTCTCGCCAGACACTTCGTCCCTCTCCCTCCACCGCGCTGCTCCCTCCCTTGTCCCTCCCTCCACCGCGCCGCCGCCACCGATGCCCCGACCCACTGCGCCGCAGCCGCCCACACGCCCCCGCTGCCTCCCTCTCCCCTTCCTCCCCCTCGAGCGTCGCCTCTCCCCCGAGATTTGGAGCCTCGGAGCCGCCCGTCCACCAGGAGAGGAGGCCCCATGTCCACCAGGAGAGGAGGCCCGCGACCTCCCTCATTGCCTATCCCCCCACAAGCTCGCTGCCTCCGCCTCCGGCTGCCTCCGCCTGCCACCACCTCATCGTGGTCAGGTAACCCTCCTCCCTATGCCTCTCTTCTCCTCTCTTCCTCCTCTCCTCCCTCCTGGCCATGCCCTCTTCTTATCTCTTTTGCTAGGTTTAGGTCAAATCCCTCTCGAATTTAGGTCAAATTAGGTCAAATTCCTCTCGAATTTAGGTCAAATCCCTCTCGAATTTAGGTCGAATTAGGTCAAATTCCTCTAGTATTTCATTTTTCATCATGCTTTGTATGCCAATGCTGCTGCTCTGTGATGCCATACCCCCAAACATTATTTGGCTGGGATTCATTCTTACATGTGTGTGTCTGTGTAGTTAGTAAAGGGGTTTGTTTGTATGGAAGAAAGTTTGTGTGTGTGTTTACTAGTTGCATATGGTTAGCAATGTGAAGGGAATATGAGAGATTAATTCAAACTGAATGTATGTTTGTAACTGAATTTTTTTGACAGTGTGTTAACTGAATTTTTTTGACAGTGTGTTAACTGGCCACTTACCTTCATTTCAAAGACCAAGTTGCAGCCCTTTAGATTGACAAATGGATGTAAGGTATCTTCTACTACATTTGGAGTATGGTTACAGCTCACACTGTATTTGTAATTCTACTATAAATTTGCACTATAAATATATTGAAATTATACTGTTAATACACTACAATTACATGTCTACTGTATTTACCTCCTCTTCTATACCTTGTACTAGAAGTCAGCAAAAGAATATCAGTTCTACTTTGCCCCCTAGTAGATCTGGTAGAGTAAGAAACTCCGCTTATAATGATGCTTTTCTCTAGAAAAAATGATCCTGGATTTTTTTATGGTATTCTTTGTGGTATTAAGATGGAAACCTAGGATACTATTTCTGTTAGGAGATGTGTAGCGACCCGACCCGAATGGATCAAGTCTCTGTGCTTAGGTGTCATCCCTGGATCGGTATGCTGACACACACAGTACTCGAAGGATTTATAACAGAGGTAAATCACATGTATAAAGTAACGTAAATACTATTACCTCAATCCAAAATATAGCGGAAGCAACAAGGTTGTGGATTCCCATCAACACCAACGGCAAAGTTGAGTATAGGAAATCGTAACCCTAACGTATCACTTATTCGTCGTCTGAAAAGTCTGCAACATGAAAAGTTGCAGCCCGAAAACGGGTCAGCACATGGAATATGCTGGCAATGTAACACATAGAGAGTAAGGAAATATGCTAACACTACATGCATGTTTGGCTGGTGGAAAAGTTCTATGGTTACAGTTTTGCAAAAAGCCAATTTTTCCCTATATCAAAGGAATACATTTTATTTTAACTATCATGGTGGTTGGAACATCATTGAGAAGGTATAACCCCAACTCAATCCCAATTAAAGTGATTAACAACCCAGCAATATTAATTTAGAGTGATGAGATACATGTGAATACTCAAGTACTAGATACTCAGAATTGTCCATAGCGGGGACACGGCTAACCATGATTAGTTTGTACACTCTGCAGAGGTTTGCGCACTTTTCCCCACAAGACTCGATCGCCTCCGTTGGTTTCTCGCACTGCATGGTGTTTGAGAAACGGATGACCGAGACACTGTCTTTCAGAAACATTAACTCTCTACTCCGGATAGATCATACCAAACCTATAAAAACCCACTACCTGCTGATCTACCTCTTCGAGAGCTTCACGTAACTTACTCAACTATGCTAGAGCCCATAATAGCTTGTGGCTGCACACGGAAGTTTCTAGCATGAATAGTCTCGCCCTTTGAGCACAGGTGGCGGTCCTTAGGAAGATCACACGGGTACCCTGGGATTTCCAAAAATAAAACAGACAACACTGGGTTCCCTAGGTGCCTCAATCCACCCAGATGTGTATTTTAAGTTGCCACCTTAAAGTAAACCATGAATTAAAAATCTCACATCTGTCGTGAATATCTCTCAAACCCAAACCACGTCTACGAGCATAGCATGGCAATATAAGCAACACGTAGAAGTAACTCCCAAGGGTTTGATAGTAACAGGGCAATAGGTTCCTACCTTATCATCTACTTCCCAACCCACAAATTAATGACATCCTAATCATGAAATGTTTGAGGATAGATCTAATGCATAAAAACTGGGTATGAGAAAAGTATGATCAAAGTGTTACTTGCCTGCAATGTTGATGAAGATGATTCGCACTCAAAACTCTTGATAGTTCTACTCGTCACACTCTGGTCAATCTATCGTAAGCAATCAATAGTAACCACACATAAGCAATCACTCCAAAAGATCGGAAAGAACGAAGAAACAATTCGGAAAACATCAAAACCAAGTAGATAACTCTTGCAACAGAAAACAATTTCTAACAGTACCAACATTATGTGAATTTGGCCTTATCAGAAAGTTTAGGTCAATAGCTTCGATTTGCAAAAAGAATCAACTAAATCGGAGTTACGAAACTCAAGTTATGATCAAACGAAGTTCAAATTCAAATCTGTTGTAATTCAAATTTTAAAACTTTCAAAAACATGTTTGAGTTGGATTACTGGATAGAGGGGATCATAACAAAGAAGTGGGTGTTGGTTTCGTTGCATTTGGACTAACGAGTAAAAAGTTATAGTTGTTTGAAAATTAGGGAATAATATGTGAAGAAAATAATTACATACGGGTCCCTGGCAGAAATCTATTTATAAAAGAAAACTCTACCGAGCGAACGTTCGCTTTCTAACTCTAACCAGCGAACGCTCTCTGAATAACTAGATTAAAACAGAAAACCGGGTTTTTTTTAATAAAACCGAGGTTAAAAGAAAACCGGATCGGTTTTCGAGGTTGTACCGGTTCGGAGAGGGGAAACCGGCGGCGGCGGTGGCGGTTGACTCCGGCGAACTCGGGGCGGTGTCTCCGGCGGTCGCAGAGGACGGCGGAGACGTCGGGGA
This sequence comes from Aegilops bicornis, assembly GCA_021605145.1. Taxonomy (NCBI): domain Eukaryota; kingdom Viridiplantae; phylum Streptophyta; class Magnoliopsida; order Poales; family Poaceae; genus Aegilops; species Aegilops bicornis. Next base: position 646,386,003 of record CM038674.1, read on the forward strand.
GGGGCGGCGCGAGACGGCGGACGCGGTGGTGGTGTCGACGAGGGTCGAAGGAGAGGCGGGCGGCGGCAGTGGAGTTCGGCGGCGGCGGCAAGATCCGGCGGGGCGGCGAGCGAGGGGGAAGAGGGGAGTCAGGCGTCGGGCCCGGTATTTAAGGGGCCGGGAGGAGGTGGCGTGGGGAAGGGGCACGGAGAGGCGGAGGAGTCCGGTCGGGACGGCTCCCATGAGGCGCGGCGACGGCGGATGGAGTCCGTCGCCAGCTCGGGACGACGCGAGGCTGGGCCCTGACTGCTCGTCTTTGGCCGGGCTTTTGGCTTGGCCCAGCTTGGCCCGGGTCCAGGAAGATGTTTTTTTTTTTTTTATAAATAAAATGTATAAACAAAAATAAAATAAAAAAAACAAAATAAATAGAAATATTATATAGGCATATAATATATCAAAATTTTCAGAAAAAGATTTCCTACAAGATGAACATTATTCTAGCATTAAATAAAATACACACAAATTTAAATAAAGCAAAGAGAGCTTCTGGTCCAATAAAATCCAACAAAAATCATTTTAAAAATATCAAAATGAATTCAAATTTATTTCTCTCCATTTTTCTGAGGTAGGGAATCATTTTACCCTATTTTCCATATATTTTACTTTTGGAGAAAAAAAATTGAATAAAACTCAAATAACTCAAAATTGAAAATAAATTCAAAAGAACTTTGAATTTTAATTCTTTGAAACTCCCAACTCATATTTCATATGTTTTGAAGAAGTCCTTTATCTCCGCCGTGAAAATATTGAGTTGCATAAAGTTTCGAATTGGAAATGTTTTCAAATGAAATTCAAATATTTTCAACATCCCTTGTCATTTAAATAAATGGAAGAAGTCATGTCATCTTCTCTCCGTGGTTTTGTGATGAAAATAATTTGAATTCTCAAGATCATAAAAGAAAAATGAAAGTTTGGGAAAGTCCTTTTATTCCCTCTCATTTAACTTTCAAAAGTTTCAATTCACTCACTTTCAATACCAATCAAACAATCAAATCAAATCTATCTATTTGCTTATAACATTCCAAAATTTAGAATTTTGGGATGTTACAAACTACCACCCTTAAAATGAATCTCATCCCTAGATTCGGAGAGGCTAGAAAGAAATAGGTTAGGGTTTGGGGGTCTTCTCAGAAATCCATCGATCGTCTCCAGGGTCTGGGGTGCTACCACCCTTAGAAGCAAGGTTATGGTTCCATCAAAACTCATATACTCCATCCTTATTACTGACAGTGTCGGTCTTCTCAGGTCATAAGGATAATTCCTTCTCTGGCTCTTCCGGTGGTGGCATAACCTTTTCCTCAATTCTTTTGTTCTTTACTTCTTGGTAAGGTTGTTCCGAAAATGGGTCTTCATAGCATGACGGGTCTGGCGCCAATACTAATCAGCTATCGATATCTCATGGTGGTCAACAATTTATGGTTTGTCCTGCAGAAATGGGTCCGGGTTGAACCTCACCGTATGACCTACGGTTGGCAACAACCGCCGTGTACAAGGGAAAAATACCTATACCATTCTAAGGTTTTGAACAAGGTTTTGATCGTCGCCTCTACTATAGGTAAGTCACTCAGATTTTCCATCCCGTATAGCAAGGCGAATAATAAGAGTAAGTCGGTATGGTGATCAATCCATCCCGCACCCAAATCATTACCTTGTACATGGTTTAGCGAATCTCGCATTCTAACACTCGGTCATCCTCACAAGCATTGCAGAATTTCTTTTGTCGACGAACCAAGTTCGGAAAATCCATTGATTCTCGCAAGCCAAACAAAACATCTATCGCTCCTTAACAACTCTCAGGTTTTTGCGTAAACTCCTATAGGATCGTCTGTCGATAAAATCATAACTTCTTCCAGGGTTTTTCCTTCAGCAAGAATGTGCTTGCTTCTTGGTAGGTCCTGAGGCCTGTGGGTTATGGGCCACCTCATCACTTAAAATCCTTGAACACATCATCTCGGCAGCTGATCGTTATTCCAACATACAACTTCCTGGCATACTTAAAATCCATCCAATTGTATTTTCTTCTTCCTTCTATTGGCACCAAACTAGGACATGATTACTCAGACTCAACATGGAATTTCCATTGATCCATATTTCCAACATCATACCTCCTTTATATCCAATAGTAATTCATCTCTTCATCCTCGTGGATGTTCCACATACCGAGATAAAAGCTCATACTTATGAAGTCCATACTCCACTTCATGGAACATCATTATCCTTTCCAGGTCAAGCGTCCCCACAGGGAATATTGGCCATTTCGCATGGTACCTCTTCAATCGAATACGTGAAACACATCATGAACTCCTAACAAGATTTGGTGACTCCAATTTGTTGGCCACTTCTCCCATACGCCCAAAACTCAAGATGGTCCTACAGATCTCGGGCTAACTTTCCCTTAACTCCAAATCGTTTAACTCCTTGCAGAGGTGGTACACGAAGATATTCTCTGTTTCCGATTTTATCGACTACCTTCTTGCATTTCTGAGTCTGCATAACTCTTCTGCCTGGACTGAGCTACCCTCAGTCTATCTCGATCAACTTTAACATTCTCTACTGACTCCTTGATCACATTTGGTCCAAACAACTGACGGTCTCCAACTTCATCCCACACTCTCTTGGGGTATCAAACATATCGAGTCAAAACTCATATTCATTTTGTCTGAAATCCATTCAGTGGGTATCCTTATCTTTTCTAGGGGTCAACGGTTCTTACAGGGTACTACCACCCTTAAAATGTTCCAATATTCCATAGACCATATTTCTCATATCCTCGAAATTGGTCAACATCTTTCCTCTTAGGGTAACTCATAAAATCCAAAGCAGTAGCAACACTGCTAACTTTATTGATTCTTAAATTATTACAATCATCTCGCTCTTCCATTACATGTCTCAACTTAACACCTCAATCTAAAAGAAAAGCTCTCACTTCTACTACTACATTTATTCTGTTACAAATTCAACTATATATCACCAGTCTCCTTCTCCTTCGGACAATCTCTGGCAAAGTGCCCTGCTACATTACAACGGAAACATATACTTCTGACAGGTTTCGAGGTTTCCTCATGATCATATAGCCTCCTTGGGTCCTCGGCTTCCATTTTGGGCAAGTGTTGATGTAGTGCCCCGAGTCCTTGCATTTGTAACAGTGACATGACTCGTGTCCTTCCTAGAATCCAATCTATTCCTCTTCCCGGACCTTTCTGCTCCAATCGTGGCTTCTATTTCTTGTGGGTCATACTTTACTTCCTCTATCGGGAATTCTACTAGATCACCATTCAGACAATCTTTGGAGATGTGTCCCTCTTCTCCACATGAATAGCATGACTTGGTGCGGGCTTTAATTTTGTTTCCTTTGTGTGTGTCCTCAACATCTTCCTTAAATCACAGTTCTTCTAACATCTCCATGAGGGCTCCTTTCATTTCTTCTTCCTTCTGCTGGATGGTTCTCTATACCATAGTGTAAATGTCACACCGAAAGGGGTAGTGGGTAGTTCCTTCACACAAGAAAAAGTAATCTGCCTAGTTGGGCATTCTTCACTGGGTGACTTCCTTCACAATTAGGGCATTCATCCTTGTGTTCCTTATGGGTGTGTCCTATTTCTCCACGTAGCTTGCATGCACAAGGTTTCTTCATATCCTTTCCTCAAGGCTTCAATTTACGGGACACAAACCGAGACATTAGCAAAGTCAAATTAAATTCTCCCCAAGTGGTTACTCCTTGCCATCCATTGATGGTTTGGTACATCTTCCACCAAGTAGCACCACCTCTTTCAAAACACTTAAGAGCATGCTGGGCCATATCCTTTCTGACTATGTGATCCTCCATGTTCTAAATCCATCGGTCTGTCTCCAATTGACTCATCGGTCCAGAGAATCCAAGCTCATCTCCATTCATCTCTATTGGGTCCATGGGTTTTGGGGTGGAGTAAGAGAGATAGAGAGGGATGCACACAATACAAACAAAAGTTTTCAAAAGACAAATTTTATTGTGGCTGTCGGAAAAACATCAAACAAAATGACAGCTCACAATCGTCGCATCTATCGTAGGTATATAACTGGGGTTTGGTCTTCTAAAGGTCAATGTCGTCAAAACTCTTCAAGTCTTGTTCATGTCTCCGATGGCTTCTTCCGATCATGATTGTCCTTCTCAAGTTCTTTTGTCAAATCATCTCTGTTGACGCAAAGTCTCTCGCGACGTCCTTTAATATTTCTGGAGTGGCATTCCAAACTTCTGATTTCAACTTCCTTGACATGAACCATGATCCTACTGTCCTTCTGTCCTGACGAATCTCCGGTATCTCGAGGTTCTGTTCCTCCAGGTTGGTTACTTCAGCTTCCGGTTCCTGAGTTCTTCACCAATTGCCTTCTTGTCAAATATTGCTTCTTGTAGGTCCATCTTAACTTCCTGATGTAATGCTCCAGATCCCGGTGATACACCAGCTAAGATATAAAATTGCATCTTTGGTCGATGATGCTCCATCAGCCTTCTACCATCCATCCTTCCATGTATCGCATACTTAACTCTGCACGGTGACAATAGCATAAGCGGGTGATAACATCATGGATAGCGTGTTTACGCTCTTGTCATTTCCATGAGCTATCATTCCATAGTTGATATCTCCTGCCTTAGGGTTTTCCTTGATGTAACTTTGAATTCTAATGCTCCATGTTCCGGTCTTTCTCCGATACATCTTGATCTTGGGTATTGACAACTTCCTTAGTTTGTCAAATTCCATAAGCGTAACCTTCCTAGGTCATAAAAATATGGGAATTCTTGAGCCTACAAAATCTCATAGTCTTCGGAGTCTTCAACAGTTGTAGTTTCCATTTACACGGTAAAATCCTCTTCATTCCAAATGGTCTTGGTTGTCCGATATCTTGTCTCCTTAGAGTGGTCTCATCAGTCGATTCTTTGGGTGGTCAAGAGGGAAAAGGGGTATGGTCTCGCTAAAAGGGAATATTTGAATAAGCTCAGAAGAGAAGAGAGGTAAAAGATCTTTTTGAAAATGAAGTAGTAGAGAAAAATCTTTCCTATGGGCTTGTCAGTTTCTAGGGTCACATCCTATAGTCAACATGTGCTCTGATACCATCTTGTAGCGACCGACCGAATGGATCAAGTCTTCGTGCTTAGGTGTCATCCTCGGATCGGTATGTCGACACACAAGACTCGAAGGATTTATAACAGAGGTAAATCACATGTATAAAGTAACGTAAATACTATTACCTCAATCCAAAATATAGCGGAAGCAACAAGGTTATGGATTCCCATCAACACCAACGCAAAGTTGAGTATAGGAAATTGTAACCCTAACGTATCACTTATTCGTCGTCTGAAAAGTCTGCAACATGAAAAGTTGCAGCCCGAAAACGGGTCAGCACATGGAATATGCTGGCAATGTAACACATAGAGAGTAAGGAAATATGCTAACACTACATGAATGTTTGGCTGGTGGAAAAGTTGTATGGTTACAGTTTTGCAAAAAGCCAATTTTTCCCTATATCAAAGGAATAAATTTTATTTTAACTATCATGGTGGTTGAAACATCATTGAGAAGGTATAACCCCAACTCAATCCCAATTAAAGTGATTAACAACCCATGCAATATTAATTTAGAGTGATGAGATACATGTGAATACTCAAGTACTAGATACTCGTAATTGTCCATAACCGGGGACACGGCTAACCATGATTAGTTTGTACACTGCAGAGGTTTATGCACTTTTCCCCACAAGACTCGATCGCCTCCGTTGGTTTCTCGCCTTTGCATGGTGTTTGAGAAACGGGTGACCGAGACACGCCTTTCGTAAACATTAACTCTCTACTCCGGATAGATCATACCAAACCTATAAAAACCCACTACCTGCTGATCTACCTCTTGAGAGCTTCACGTAACTTACTCAACTATGCTAGAGCCCATAATAGCTTGTGGTCGCACACGGAAGTTTCTAGCATGAATAGTCTCGATTCCCTTTGAGCACAGGTGGCGGTCCTTAGGAAGATCACACGGGTACCCCGGATTTCCAAAATAAAACAGACAACACTTCGGGTTCCCCAGTGCCTCAATCCACCCAGATGTGTATTTTAAGTTGCCACCTTGAAGTAAACCATTAATTAAAAATCTCACATCCGTCGTGAATATCTCTCAAACCCAAACCACGTCTCTGAGCATAACATGGCAATATAAGCAACACGTAGAAGTAACTCCCAAGGTTTTGATAGTAACAGGGCAATAGGTTCCTACCTCATCATCTACTTCCCAACCCACAAATTAATGACATCCTAATCATGCAATGTTTGAGGATATATCTAATGCATAAAAACTGGGTATGAGAAAAGTATGATCAAAGTGTTACTTGTCTGCAATGTTGATGAAGATGATTCACACTCAAAACTCTTGGTAGTTCTACTGGTCACACTCCGGTCAATCTATCATAAGCAATCAATAGTAACCACACATAAGCAATCACTCCGAAAGATCAGAAAGAACGAAGAAACTATTCGGAAAACATCAAAACCAAGCAGATAACTCTTGCAACAGAAAACAATTTCTAACAGTACCAAAATTATGTGAATTTGGCCTTATCAGAAATTTTAGGTCAAGAGCTTCGATTTGCAAAAAGAATCAACTAAACCGGAGTTACGAAACTCAAGTTATGATCAAATGAAGTTCAAATTCAAATCTGATGTAATTCAAATTTTAAAACTTCCAAAAACATATTTGAGTTGGATTACTAGATAGAGGGGATCATAACGAAGAAGTGGGCGTTAGTTTCGTTGCATTTGGACTAACGAGTAAAAAGTTATAGTTGTTTGAAAATTAGGGACTAATCTGTGAAGAAAATAATTACATACGGGTCCCTGGCAGAAATCTATTTATAAAAGAAAACTCTACCCGGCGAGCGTTAAACGCTTTCTAACTCTAACCAGCAAACGCTCTCTGAATAACTAGATTAAAACAGAAAATCGGGTTTTTTAAATAAAACCGAGGTTAAAAGAAACCGGATCGGTTTTGGTTGTACCTGCGGAGAGGGGAAATCGGCGTGGCGGTGGCGGTTGACTCCAGCGAACTCGGGCGGTGGCTCAGTCGCAGAGGACGGCGGAGACGTCGGGAGGCGGCGCGAGACGGCGGACGCCAGTGGTCGTGTCGACGAGGGTCGACGGTGAGGCGGGCGGCGGCAGTGGAGTTCGGCGGCGGCGGCAAGATCCGGCGGGGCGGCGAGCGAGGGGGAAGAGGGGAGTTGGGGCGTCGGGGCCCGGTATTTAAGGGGGGCTGGGGAGGAGGTGGCGTGGGGAAGGGGCACGAGAGGCGGAGGAGTCCTGCCTGGGACGGCTCCCATGGCGGCTGGCCACAGACGGACGGAGTCCATCTCCAGCTCGGGGACGGCGCGAGGCTGGTCCGCCGGCTCGGGTCTGGCTGGTTGAGCTTCGCCCAGTTGGCCCGATCGAGGAAGATGTTTTTTTCTTTTTTAAATAAAAATGCATAAACAAAAATAAAATAAAAAAACAAAATAAATAGAAATATTATATAGGCATATAACATATCAAAATTTTCAGAAAAAGATTTCCTACGAGATAAACATTATTCTAGCATTAAATAAAATACACACAAATTTAAATAAAGCAAAGAGTGCTTCTGGTCCAACAAAATCCAACAAAAATCATTTTAAAAATATCAAAATGAATTCAAATTTATTTCTCTCCATTTTCTGAGGTAGGGAATCAAGTTACCCTATTTTCCATATATTTTATTTTTGGAGAAAAATAATTTGAATAAAACTCAAATAACTCCAAATTGAAAATAAATTCAAAAGAACTTTGAATTTTAATTCTTTGAAACTCCCAACTCATATTTCATTTGTTTTGAAGAAGTCCTTTTATCTCCGCTCGTGAAAATCATTGAGTTGCATAAAGTTTCGTAATTGGAAATGTTTTCCAAATGAAATTCAAATATTTTCAACATCCCTTGTCATTTAAATTAATGGAAGAAGTCATGTCATCTTCTCTCCAGGGTTTTGTGATGAAAAGAATTTGAATTCCCGAAGATCATAAAAGAAAAATGAAAGTTTGGGAAAGTCCTTTTATTCCCTCTCATTTAACTTTCAAAAGTTTCGAATTCACTCACTTTCAGTCAGTCAATCAAACAATCAAATCAAATCTATCTATTTGTTTATAACATTCCAAAATTTAGAATTTTGGGATGTTACAAGATGGTGTTATATTAAGATGCATATATTGTTATGTTACGCAAATTGTATCATCTTGCCACTTAAGTCAGCCTTCCCTTTAAGCAGAAAAATCAGTTAGGAGCTACTGTCAAAAACTTGAGCTTCTATCAAAATATTCAGTTATGTTCAGTTAGGAGCTACTCGTCGAAAACTTGACCTACTGTCAAAAAATTCAATTATGGCATCTAGAATTACTGCCGCTTTGTTTTGTAACTAGAAGACCAAAGTGTTAGGAATTTCGTCCAAACTGTAGTTTTCAAGATTCTGTCCAAACAGAAAACTGTTAAAAAGTCCATGTGTTTTTTGGTCAAAATCTGCATTCTACTCCAAAGGTGTAATGATGATGATGGAACATTATAAAGCATGATTTTTCTTGGATTTCTGTAATGATGATGATGATGGAACACATGGTCTTGGATTTCTGTAATGATGATGGAACATTATAAGGCATTGTACTCCAGTGTGTATGAAGGATACAAAAAATTTAGCAACTTTCTCTGATTTTATAAAGTTGTTCTTAATAGGGTGAAACTTCACTTGTTTTTAGGCTAGTGCAAGGTGTTGCTTTATTGTGATGCCTCTGAATTACTTGTGATCACATTGAGAAAGACTTGCAAAGATGATGATCATCTTTTACAGAAAACAATTTCTATAAACACGTCAGTAACTTTGCTAGTTTGCTGGGTTTTGTCTCCGACCATTGTGTCGTGATGAATTTGCAGGTACCCCGAGAGGCCCTTGAGTTTGCCAGAATGTCGATTAACTTCCGTTCCGGAAAATTGGTATTTATATGTCCTATTTTCAGCAAAGGTCATGCTGAAATTTCCGTGAATTTTAGCATGACTTTGCTAAAAATAGGACATATGGGGTACTTGCGACTAATGCATGGGCCGGGGTATCTTAGTACTTAGTTAAGTAGGATCAACTGCCTCGCCATTCTTGCTGCATAGGTGGCAATAGAGCCAAGTGATTAGTGCCAAGTGATTAGGCCCAACCTAGGGTGCCTCGGCATCGATAAACCCTAAATGATGAAAACTTAACTTAGCATTTAGGGTGCCTCGGCATCGACAAACCCTAAATGATGAAACGTTGGCTTCTATAGGGTGCCTCGGTGTCAATGAGAACCTAAATGATATACACTTAGGCTTTTAGGATGCCTCAAGGTCGACAAACCCTAAATGATAAAAGCTTAGCTTTTAGGATGCCTCGGTGTCGACAAACCCTAAATGATGAGACCATGATCTTGTTCCTTGACAATAACCAACTTTTGACCAAATTTTTTCCTATTTAGAGCGAAACATGGCCCACAACGATGAGGCCGGGCGGTTCGGTGGCAAGCAATTCTAGGAGCTGTCCCGGAGATGGAGGAACAACCTCACCGCTATGAGGACGCCGGAAGACACCGATCCTCGACTACAAAACCCCTAGTGGCGTCTGGGATGACACCACCGATGAAAGCCGCCGAGGATGCCACCACTTATGGTGCCGCTGAGGATGCCACCACTGATGATGGCGGCGCACGCACAGGTGGCAGCCAACCGAAGAAGCAACGGAAGGACCGGCGCCCAAACGCGCTCCGCACCGTCAAGGAGGAATTTACTCAAGTGGACTCCGACGGGCATCCAACGGAGCCCAAACGTATAGTCAAGGGGTATTCGGTTTAGCTCGGGTGCATTCTCCGGAGCACCGTCTCGATCAACACCGAGAACCTTAGGCATAAGGACCGAGGGAATTTGCACAACCTCCTCTTTACGAAGCAGCACATATGATACAAGTTCCCCGCTCAATTTGAAAACACACGCCTCGTGGAATAAAGTGAATAAAGGCCGCCCTCACGAGGATGAGCACGGCCTGTCTACTTGGAGAAGCGCGTGAAGAGAATGATTGAGAAAGGTGATTGTTATGAGAAGATCAAGGCGAAAAATCCTTCGATCAGCGAAGAGGACTACAAGGAATTCAAGATCAAGTGTGATAGCAGTGCAACCTCTGAATCAAGTCAGTGGGGGAAAGAAATGCGGGAGTTGAACTTAGGGGAACACAAACTTGGTCCCGGCGGTTACAGAGTTGCGGAGCCTATATGGGACAAGGAGGACGCGGAGCGTGCCGAGCAAGGCCTACCGCCCCGCTTCGAGAAATACAGCAGTGACAAGCAGACTAGGAACTATGTCAGGGCCCAGTAAAATGAGGACCTGATAACAAAGGAGTTTGCCACGGATCCGAAGACCAGGGCACTTGAGCTTGTTCTGGCGAAGGAGACTGAAAGCAGTAGTGCGGGGTCGTCTCAGAGCACCCCTGCTTGGGACAACCCTCTAAATAGGGCGTTGAACGTAATGAAAAACAAGGATAAGCTCAGTAAGCCGTCGTCAGCTGGTCGTGTGGCCGGTAAAGGCTTGTCCACAAAATGGTCATCATACTATACCGGTGGGCGAAAGGAGAAAAAGACCAGCTCGAAAAGCCAGTCGCGCGAGGTTCAAGAACTCAAGGCACAAGTGGCGCGGATTCCGGAGATTGTCCAAAAGCAAGTGCACCAACAACTGAGATCGACGCTCACCGGCATTATGCCTACCTTGATTCATGGGTTGACGACGTGGATTGCGGGTGGCCAACAGGGGCCGCCCGATTCCCGCCTTCACGCCGAACTACAACGCGCAGGCGGCGCCATTGGTGTCTCCAGCGGCGCCATTGGTGTCTCCCGCGGCGGCGGTATTGGTGTCTCCGACGCCGGCACGGCCGGCATTGGAGCTTAATGCACCCGGGTGTCGCCGGCGGCACCTCGTCGACAAGCAGCCCTTAAATCGTTACTGCGCCCGCCGTTAGCGGTGCCTCGACGTAGCCGAGCTCGGCGCCATCATCACGATAACTAATTAAGCCACTCGGCTGAGATCTTCATCTCCTTTTGCCTTTGACTGGGCATCCCCGACGCCCTACATGTTTTCGCAGGGTGTCGCCGACGTTCCGTGCACTCTCCTGCACTTCGTGAACGACGAGTTGGTCGATGTCGCCACGGGAAAAATCATTCAACCGGGCAACCCCGTGTTCCATTGTAAACCGATGCCACCCACCGTGTATAGGGTTCAACTGGTTCGGTGCTGCCAGGCTGCGACGAAGTTGTTACCTCTCGATTCGACCCGCCGGGCCGACGAAGATGATCCGATGACCCTCGCCCGCCTAAGCTGGCCCCTCGCTTTGCCGAAGAGCCAGATTCATTTGGGGCGGGGACACCACCCCAATGATAACATCGCCAGTGCCGGGCGCCAAGCCATGGCAAGACCGCCAGAACGCTGGGACAAGCCGGACTTCCCTATGGCACAGGATTTGAACATGCATATGGCACAGGATCTGGACGACGACGACAACGACGATGGCCATACATTTAGCAACGTCGATAAGTACTTTGCCGAACATGGGTACGATGACGAATTCTGCGGGCCTATTTCTCAAGAACCCAACCAAGATGACCGCGGTCTATCTGGTACGGCGGAGAAACCCAGTTGCAACAGGCGTCGTCTGGCGTTCAGTTCTCAGGAAACATCTCCAGCTGCCGACTTCACCGAGCCTCAGGTAGCCGAGGTGCCAAATATTATCAGCCCCAACACACTCAAGAAGACGGTCTGTGAGCAGAACTCGGTCCCATTACAATGTAAGATCAAGAAGGGACGGAAAAGAAAGAGTAACAAGGGTGCGAGCCAGCCGGCACCGAGTACGATCCGTGCTCAGGACGGGCCACCTTCACCTAAGGATATCTCGAGGAGGGTGCATGTGGCGGGTAGGGCGATGCTACCGACAAAATAAGCTCAATGCTGCAACCGGTGCTATGCGGAGTCTGCATGACAATGTTCTTTCTTTGAAGAAGAGGCGTCTCAGAGAGAATGATGTGGCATACCCGGTTTTCGTGGCCAAGGTGCCAGAGGGCAAGGGCTTTGTGGATGGCGCCATCGGGGGTACGATCGTCCTACGGTTTGATGACATCTTTGCTATGTTTAACCTTCATCCGCTGCACTACACCTTCGTTCGGCTGTTTTCACCAAGTATGGAGATGCGGATCATTAGAGACAAGACCCGGACATCGTGATAGTCGACCCCTTCTACATGCGTGCCAAGATCTTGGGCAAGCGCTGGGACCGCAAGTCGCGAGTTCTTACGTCGAATCCGTCATTCTGGCAAACCCAGATATGGATAACTTTCTTGTGCCTTACTTTCCCGAGTAAGTCATCCCCTCACTGCCCCGTAACATATGATTTCTTAGATTTCGATTGTTCTTTTTTTTCTAACATTCCATGTTACGTGCAAAGGACACACATTGCACACTCATCCTCTTAAGCCCGAAATATTCCATGTCCATGTATTTCGAACCGGACCGTGACTCCAAGATAGACTACACAAATATCAAGAAAGTTCTTGATGATGTTCTCCCCGGCTACGCCAAATCTGGAGGCACCTTCGCCAAGCCAGCTCATAGGTGGTACGGCGCGCACGTGTTTGCCCACAATACAAAGTTCTCTTGCGTCAAGCAGCCGCCTGGTGGTCAGAAGGATGCCTACTACACCCTCCATCACATGCGGGCGATCGTACGGGACCATCATCACCTTCTGCTACCAGATAATCTCAAAGATTGGGCCGCGATCTTGTCGGCAATCCAGATGCGCATATCGGACAAGAATTCTTTCGCATCCAGTCAGACTTTGCGGAAATTATCCATCAAGATGTCCTTCATACATCGGGGCAGTTCTACCTCAGACATCAACCGTACAACAGTGAGATAGACACAACGCTACAAATGCAGGCTGACAACGCCCGCGATTTCATGACCATCACGACAGACGGCTGCTTCATCCACGCTCCGGTCTCATGAGTCGAGTCGATAGTAGTGATGCTATGTGTAGTTCTGAAACATTGATTGGCTCATGTTGTAATTAAACTTTAATGAACTTGTATGTCTCTTTGGGTTGGACAGTTGTTCAACTTAGATGTAATCGATGCTACTTATTAGTAGGACCATGAATCGTGCTATTAATGTCTTGCTTTTCTCTTCCGATCCTTTTGTTGCATACTTATATATTGCTTATGTATTGTCTGTTGTTTGGCTTGTGCATAGAGATGTAAATGGTATGTCGTGGTACAAGGGTAAGGTTCCTGAGTCTCTGACGATCGGGAGGAGTGTCGGAGACAGGTTCACCGCTTCAAAGGGTAACAGTTACAAAGGGTACACCACTAGGGCGGAGGCGGAATCTAGATACGCCCGCAATCTAGCGGGAGAGAGGAGGGAGCGTTGGAGAAACCGGATGAAGACCAGTTTCATCGCGATGATGCTCATCGTGATGACTGTAGCTCTCTTCTATGTGATGGTAGTTTAGATGATCGATATCGACTTGTAATGTGAAGACAAACTCGCTACTCGCGGTCTCGAGACTTGTAATGTTCTATCTTTGTTCGGTCTTTTGAATTCGGAGACTAATATGATGAGTTGTATTTGGAGACTAATCTTCTATTGTATTCGATGAATCTGCTGTTGCTGTGTGATGTTGTCTAAATTTTGTCCAATAATATATTTTCTAACCTGTGAAAATATCGAAAAAATCCCTAATATTCATACTAGTGGCGCACCACACAAGGCACTAATGGCGCACTGCCATAATCACACTAATGGCGCATCACCCACTGGTGCGCCATTAGTATGCCAAAGCACATGGGTACATATGGCCCCTGGGAGGCATACTAATGGTGCACTCTGAGCTATACTAATGGCGCACCAGGTGGTGCGCCATTAGAACACCAGATAATAATGGCGCACCAGTGGTGCGCCATTAGAATTTAATTCTAATGGCATGATGCTAGTGGCGCACCAGTGGTGTGCCATTAGTAGGCAAAACTGGTGCGCCACTAGCATGCCTTTTCCTAGTAGTGATCATCTTCCTCTGAAGAAGAATATGGAGTACGTGAAGTGACTAGTTCTGATTATGCCAGGATGAAGAATCCCTGTCTATCTTCTCATCAGAAGGAGCAGTTGAAGGATGGTTACATTACTCCCCACAAGACCAAACTAACTTCAGTTCAGAAGGACTGACAAATCTCCATTTTTCTATTGTGATGCGCGAGTACAATGTTGTTCTAGGATTCTTCTGGTGAGTTCCATTTTCTAAAAGTGTGCTCTACATGGACCATGTATGTGCCTGTTGAAACTGTCAATTCATAGTACAGTTTGCTTTATACAAATCAATTTTTTGTATTTGTGCAAATAGGGTGCTCAGCTTGATTTCAACGGGAACTGCACAAAATGTTCATGAATACATCGAATCATTCATTTCCACCACAAGAAAGGAGGTGCCCATAAGTTCAAGGTGTTGCAACATATAAGGGCGAAATCATACAAGCTACGCGCGAATTTGGTTGATTTTGGTGGAACTGCACAAAAAGAACAGCTGGTTTATTTAGCACGAGGTGCCATGTTAATGTCCGAACTGATGGCAAACCCTGCCCATTCCACAATCGTAGGCATTTGATATTTTGGAATGGGACAACCTTGTCAAATTTTGCTCATTGATTTTAGCAAGATATGCGTTTGATATTTTCGATTGGGACGCCCTTTGCTGTAGCAAAGCGGCGATTAATTTTTTCTTTATTCTTTAGTTGTGAAGTAAATATTGCCTCGACATGTGAGTCGCCGAGATGCATAATCATGGATTGTTTTGAATGTTCTCTATGAATTGCAGGCCTGTGTGTTTGATTGCAATGTCTGAAACGCTAAAAAGCTGCTCAAACTCTTTGTACTCCACATTGTGAAAGTGCATACTTTTTTGTATAAGATTGGTCAAAGTAGAGATACTTTGACTGCAGACAAAACTTGTATGCAGACTAGAAAGGACCGGAGGGAGTACATGTGAAACTGCTGCAAACGTGGTGATCACCCTGGGAATAATGCTAGTACGTATTGTTTTGCATGTTCATCCAATGCCAGTGATACAAGAATTCGAACTAATCGAAATAAATTCATTCATACACGGTCGGAATTTCATATAAACATGCCGGATTTCATTACATTTCATACATTCTTCAACTAAAAAGGGATGCACTGGAGCTACCCACCTGTGTCCCGCTGAGCCGAACAGAAGCTTCAGTGACTTAACTGCAGGTGCAGTTGCGTAACTGACATGTGGCATGTTGGGCCCACGTGTCAGTCAGCCAACTGCACCAGTAGTTAAGTAGAAGCAGCGTTCTTCTCCAGCGCAGCTCTCCCACTCCACGTCGCCGCCAAGAAGCTAACCGGCCGTCAAGGTTCAACCCGCCTAGCTTGGCTTCAACCGGAGGGTAGCAGCGGTGGCCTTACTTGGACCCGAGCGGCAACGACCTACCGTGTTCTACTCTTCCTCGTTTTCTGTGTGGCGCGGCCTCATTGGCAGCGGGCGGGCCTCGGCGAGCCGCGATGTCCTCTGTCTCTGCTTGCGGCGGCGGCGCCAATGAGCGGTGGAAATCCTCCCCCACGTTGATGGCAGGGTGGGGCCTCGGCTGAGCAGGTGATGTCCTCTGCCTCGTTATTGGCGGGGCGGGGCCTCGGCGGAGCCGGCGGTTTCCTCTGCCTCATTGTTGGCGCCGCGGGGCCTCGGCGGAGCAGGGCGTCGTCGGCGCCCGTGAGCGGGGACTCGTCGGAGCCGGCATTATCCTCTACCTCGTCCTCGGTCTCGCCAAACAGCGCCTCGCCCACTTCATCACCCTCTTTGCTAGCCTCTTTGTAGGCGGCCGCAGCCTCCGCCACCCGCATGCGGTACCGCCCGGCGCCGAGGCAGCCTCGCAGCGGAGCGGTATGAGTCGAGCAGCACCTCCTGCTCCGCCCGCTCCGCGGCGATCTGCTCCTCTGCCTGAAGGTGCTTCTGGAGGAGATGGTGGTTGTAGGCGGCGTCGGCCTGCGCCTCCCGGAACTGCTCCTCACGCACCGGCCTAACCCTGTCCATATGGCACCGGCCTCGCCGATGGTCATGGTGCAATGCATCGGCGAGGATGGCGCGGAGGATGGGGTTGGCGCCGGATCATCGACTACCATGTTCTCCATTAGGACGTCGTCTTCCTCCGGCTGCCTGCCGGCCAGCCGGTCGGCAGCAATGGCTGCCATCTCCTTGTGGTCCGTCGTCCGCCCGTCCTGAAGAGCGCCGAGCGCGAGGAAGCCATGGTCTTGCGCAGAGTGGTGTGATAGGAGAAAGGGAACGGATGCGGATGATCGCGGCTATGGCCGGGCGGCAGCTTTATATAGCAATGGTGGGCGGCGAAGGGACGGATGTGTGGCACCGGAGTAGCCGCCTCGGCAACCGCGTATCATTAATGTGGGTGGCAGATGGACGGACGGACGACACTTGTGTCATTTGAAGGCGGAGCAATCGCCTGCACCGAGAAGCGGGCGGCCGGGCGCCGATCAAGCTTTGTGGAAGCGGGCGAGGAGATGACTTTACTTGGATAGGATGACAAAGGGGACCCACTAGGTGTCTCCGGCGGTCGCAGAGGACGGCGGAGACGTCGGGGAGGGGCGGCGCGAGACGGCGGACGCGGTGGTGGTGTCGACGAGGGTCGACGGAGAGGCGGGCGGCGGCAGTGGAGTTCGGCGGCGGCGGCAAGATTCCGCGGGCGGCGAGCGAGGGAAGAGGGAGTCGGGCGTCGGGCCCGGTATTTAAGGGGCCGGGGCGGAGGTGGCGTGGGAAAGGGGGCACGGAGAGGCGGAGGAGTCCGGGTCGGGGACGGCTCCCATGGCGGCGCGGCGGCGTAGGGCGGATGGAGTCCGTCGCCAGGTCGGGGACGGCGCGAGGCTGGGCCGCGGCTGGCTTTTTGGCTGGTGGCTTGGCCCAGTTGGCCCGATCAGGAAGATGTTTTTCTTATTTTTATAAATAAAACAGACAAACAAAAATAAAATAAAAAAAACAAAATAAATAGAAATATTATATAGGCATATAATATATCAAAATTTTCAGAAAAAGATTTCCTACAAGATGAACATTATTCTAGCATTAAATAAAATACACACAAATTTAAATAAAGCAAAGAGTGCTTACGGTCCAATAAAATCCAACAAAAATCATTTTAAAAATATCAAAATGAATTCAAATTTATTTCTCTCCATTTTTTGAGGTAGGGAATCATTTTACCCTATTTTCCATATATTTTACTTTTGGAGAAAAAAAATTGAATAAAACTCAAATAACTCAAAATTGAAAATAAATTCAAAAGAACTTTGAATTTTAATTCTTTGAAACTCCCAACTCATATTTCATATGTTTTGAAGAAGTCCTTTTATCTCCGCTCGTGAAAATATTGAGTTGTATAAAGTTTCAGAATTGGAAATGTTTTCCAAATGAAATTCAAATATTTTCAACATCCCTTGTCATTTAAATAAATGGAAGAAGTCATGTCATCTTCTCTCCAGGGTTTTGTGATGAAAATAATTTGAATTCCCGAAGATCATAAAAGAAAAATGAAAGTTTGGGAAAGTCCTTTTATTCCCTCTCATTTAACTTTCAAAAGTTTCGAATTCACTCACTTTCAGTCAGTCAATCAAACAATCAAATCAAATCTATCTATTTGCTTATAACATTCCAAAATTTAGAATTTTGGGATGTTACAAACTACCACCCTTAAAATGAATCTCGTCCTCGAGATTCGGAGAGGCTAGAAAGAAATAGGTTAGGGTTTGGGGTCTTCTCGTAAATCCATCGATCGTCTCTGTGGTCCTGGGTGCTACCACCCTTAGAAGCAAGGTTATGGTTCCATCAAAACTCATATACTCCATCCTTATTACTGACAGTGTCGGTCTTCTCAGGTCATAAGGATAATTCCTTCTCTGGCTCTTCCGGTGGTGGCATAACCTTTTCCATAATTCTTTTGTCCTTTACTTCTTGGTAAGGTTGTTCCGAAAATGGGTCTTCATAGCATGACGGGTCTGGCGCCAATACTAATCAGCTATCGATATCTCATGGTGGTCAACAATTTATGGTTTGTCCTGCAGGAAATGGGTCTGGGTTGAACCTCACCGTATGACCTACGGTTGGCAACAACTGCCGTGTACAAGGGAAAAATACCTATACCATTCTAAGGTTTTGAACAAGGTTTTGATCGTCGTCTCTCTACTATAGGTAAGTCACTCAGATTTTCCATCCCGTATAGCAAGGCGAATAAATAAGAGTAAGTCGCTATGGTGATCAATCCATCCCGCACCCAAATCATTACCTTGTACATGGTTTAGCGAATCTCGCATTCTAACACTCGGTCATCCTCACAAGCATTGCAGAATTTCTTTTGTCGACGAACCAAGTTCGGAAAATCCATTGATTCTGCAAGCCAAACAAAACATCTATCGTTCCTTAACAACTCTCAGGTTTTTGCGTAAACTCCTATAGGATCGTCTGTCGATAAAATCATAACTTCTTCCAGGGTTTTTCCTTCAGCAAGAATGTGCTTGCTTCTTGGTAGGTCCTGAGGCCTGTGGGTTATGGGCCACCTCATCACTTAAAATCCTTGAACACATCATCTCGGCAACTGATCGTTATTCCAACATACAACTTCCTGGCATACTTAAAATCCATCCAATTGTATTTACTTCTTCCTTCTATTGGCACCAAACTAGGACATGATTACTCAGACTCAACATGGAATTTCCATTGATCCATATTTCCAACATCATACCTCCTTTATATCCAATAGTAATTCATCTCTTCATCCTCGTGGGATGTTCCACATACCGAGATAAAAGCTCATACTTATGAAGTCCATACTCCACTTCATGGAACATCATTATCCTTTCCAGGGTCAAGCGTCCTTACAGGGGAATATTGGCCATTTCTGCATGGTACCTCTTCAACTGGAATACGTGAAACACATCATGAACTCCTAACAAGATTGGGTGACTCCAATTTGTTGGCCACTTCTCCCATACGCTCCAAAACTCAGTATGGTCCTACAGATCTCGGGGCTAACTTTCCCTTAACTCCAAATCATTTAACTCCTTGCAGAGGTGGTACACGAAGATATTCTCTGTTTCCGATTTTATCGACTACCTTCTTGCATTTCTAAGTCTGCATAACTCTTCTGCCTGGACTGAGCTACCCTCAGTCTATCCCGATCAACTTTAACATTCTCTACTGACTCCTTGATCACATTTGGTCCAAACAACTGACGGTCTCCAACTTCATCCCACACTCTCTTGGGGTATCAAACATATCGAGTCAAAACTCATATTCATTTTGTCTGAAATCCATTCAGTGGGTATCCTTATCTTTTCTAGGGGTCAACGGTTCTTACAGGGTACTACCACCCTTAAAATGTTCCAATATTCCATAGACCATATTTCTCATATCCTCGAAATTGGTCAACATCTTTCCTCTTAGGGTAACTCATAAAATCCAAAGCAGTAGCAACACTGCTAACTTTATTGATTCTTAAATTATTACAATCATCTCGCTCTTCCATTACATGTCTCAACTTAACACCTCAATCTAAAAGAAAAGCTCTCACTTCTACTACTACATTTATTACATTACAAATTCAACTATATATCACAGTCTCCTTCTCCTTCGGACAATCTCTGGCAAAGTGCCCTGCTACATTACAACGGAAACATATACTTCTGACAGGTTTCGAGGTTTCCTCATGATCATATAGCCTCCTTGGGTCCTCGGCTTCCATTTTGGGCAAGTGTTGATGTAGTGCCCTGAGTCCTTGCATTTGTAACAGGTGACATGACTCAGGTCCTTCCTAGAATCCAATCTATTCCTCTTCCTGGACCTTTCTGTTCCAATCAGGGCTTCTATTTCTTGTGGGTCATACTTTACTTCCTCTATCGGGAATTCTACTAGATCACCATTCAGACAATCTTTGGAGATGTGTCCCTCTTCTCCACATGAATAGCATGACTTGGTGCGGGCTTTAATTTTGTTTCCTTTGTGTGTGTCCTCAACATCTTCCTTCGTCACAGGTTCTTCTAACATCTCCATGAGGGCTCCTTTCATTTCTTCTTCCT
The DNA here is from genome assembly GCA_021605145.1 of Aegilops bicornis. NCBI lineage: Eukaryota > Viridiplantae > Streptophyta > Magnoliopsida > Poales > Poaceae > Aegilops > Aegilops bicornis. Next base: position 646,406,260 of record CM038674.1, read on the forward strand.
TCTGCTGGATGGTTCTCTATACCATAGTGTAAATGTCACACTGAGCAGGGTAGTGGGTAGTTCCTTCACACAAGAAAAAAGTAATCTGCCTAGTTGGGCATTCTTCAGCTGGGTGACTTCCTTCACAATTAGGGCATTCATCCTTGTGTTCCTTATGGGTGTGTCCTATTTCTCCACAGAGCTTGCATGCACAAGGTTTCTTCATATCCTTTCCTGAAGGCTTCAATTTCTGGGACACAAACCGAGACATTAGCAAAGTCAAATTAAATTCTCCCCAAGTGGTTACTCCTTGCCATCCATTGATGGTTTGGTACATCTTCCACCAAGTAGCACCACCTCTTTCAAAACACTTAAGAGCATGCTGGGCCATATCCTTTCTGACTATGTGATCCTCCATGTTCTAAATCCATCGGTCTGTCTCCAATTGACTCATCGGTCCAGAGAATCCAAGCTCATCTCCATTCATCTCTATTGGGTCCATGGGTTTTGGGGTGGAGTAAGAGAGATAGAGAGGGATGCACACAATACAAACAAAAGTTTTCAAAAGACAAATTTTATTGTAGCTGTCGGAAAAACATCAAACAAAATGACAGCTCACAATCGTCGCATCTAACGTAGGTATATAACTGGGGTTTGGTCTTCTAAAGGTCAATGTCGTCAAAACTCTTCAAGTCTTGTTCATGTCTCCGATGGCTTCTTCCGATCATGATTGTCCTTCTCAAGTTCTTTTGTCAAATCATCTCTGTTGACGCAAAGTCTCTCGCGACGTCCTTTAATATTTCTGGAGTGGCATTCCAAACTTCGATTTCAACTTCCTTGACATGAACCATGATCCCTCATCCTTGATCCCCATTTAATCTCCGGTATCTCGAGGTTCTGTTCCTCCAGGTTGGTTACTTCAGCTTCCGGTTCCTGAGTTCTTCACCAATTGCCTTCTTGTCAAATATTGCTTCTTGTAGGTCCATCTTAACTTCCTAATGTAATGCTCCAGATCCCGGTGATACACCAGCTAAGATTTAAAACTGCATCTTTTGCTGACAGATGCTCCATCAGCCTTCTACCATCCATCCTTCCATGTATCTGCATACTTAACTCTGCACGGTGACAATAGCATAAGCGGGTGATAACATCATGGATAGCGTGTTTCTGCTCTTGTCATTTCCATGAGCTATCATTCCATAGTTGATATCTCCTGCCTTAGGGTTTTCCTTGACAGAACTTTGAATTCTAATGCTCCATGTTCCAGTCTTTCTCCGATACACCTTGATCTTGGGTATTGACAACTTCCTTAGTTTGTCAAATTCCATAAGCGTAACCTTCCTAGGTCATAAAAATATGGGAATTCTTCAGAGCCTACAAAATCTCATAGTCTTCGGAGTCTTCAACAGTTGTAGTTTCCATTTACACGGTAAAATCCTCTTCATTCCAAATGGTCTTGGTTGTCCGATATCTTGTCTCCTTAGAGTGGTCTCATCAGTCGATTCTTTGGGTGGTCAAGAGGGAAAAGGGGTATGGTCTCGCTAAAAGTGAATATTTGAATAAGCACATAAGAGAAGAGAGGTAAAATATCTATTTGAAAATGAAGTAGTAGAGAAAAATCTTTCCTATTGGCTTGTCAGTTTCTATGGTCACGTCCTACAGTCAACATGTGCTCGATACCATCTTGTAGCGACCGACCGAATGGATCAAGTCTTCGTGGCAGGTGTCATCCACGGATCGGTATCTTTGACACACAAGACTCGAGGGATTTATAACAGAGGTAAATCACATGTATAAAGTAACGTAAATACTATTACCTCAATCCAAAATATAGCGGAAGCAACAAGGTTGTGGATTCCCATCAACACCAACGGCAAAGTTGAGTATAGGAAATTGTAACCCTAACGTATCACTTATTCGTCGTGTTAAAAGTCTGCTACTTGAAAAGTTGCAGCCAGAAACGGGTCAAGACATGGAATATGCTGGCAATGTAACACATAGAGAGTAAGGAAATATGCTAACACTACATGCATGTTTGGCTGGTGGAAAAGTTGTATGGTTACAGTTTTGCAAAAAGCCAATTTTTCCCTATATCAAAGGAATAAATTTTATTTTAACTATCATGGTGGTTGAAACATCATTGAGAAGGTATAACCCCAACTCAATCCCAATTAAAGTGATTAACAACCCAGCAATGTTAATTTAGAGTGATGAGATACATGTGAATACTCAAGTACTAGATACTCGAATTGTCCATAACCGGGACATGGCTAACCATGATTAGTTTGTACACTCTGCAGAGGTTTGCACTTTTCCCCACAAGACTCGATCGCCTCCGTTGGTTTCTCGTGACCGCATGGTGTTTGAGAAACGGATGACCGAGACACAGTCTTTCAGAAACATTAACTCTCTACTCCGGATAGATCATACCAAACCTATAAAAACCCACTACCTGCTGATCTACCTCTTCGAGAGCTTCACGTAACTTACTGAACAATGCTAGAGCCCATAAGTTTCTAGCATGAATAGTCTCAGTTCCCATTGAGCCTGGGTGGCGGTCCTTAGGAAGATCACACGGGTACCCCGGGATTTCCAAAAATAAAACAGACAACACTGGGTTCCCCAGGTGCCTCAATCCACCCAGATGTGTATTTTAAGTTGCCACCTTGAAGTAAACCATTAATTAAAAATCTCACATCTGTCGTGAATATCTCTCAAACCCAAACCACGTCTACGAGCATAACATGGCAATATAAGCAACACGTAGAAGTAACTCCCAAGGTTTTGATAGTAACAGGGCAATAGGTTCCTACCTCATCATCTACTTCCCAACCCACAAATTAATGACATCCTAATCATGCAATGTTTGAGGATAGATCTAATGCATAAAAACTGGGTATGAGAAAAGTATGATCAAAGTGTTACTTGTCTGCAATGTTGATGAAGATGATTCACACTCAAAACTCTTGGTAGTTCTACTCGTCACACTCCGTTCAATCTATCGTAAGCAATCAATAGTAACCACACATAAGCAATCACTCCGAAAGATCAAAACGAACGAAGAAACAATTCGAAAAACATCAAAACCAAGCAGATAACTCTTGCAACAGAAAACAATTTCTAACAGTACCAAAATTATGTGAATTTGGCCTTATCAGAAAGTTTAGGTCAAGAGCTTCGATTTGCAAAAGAATCAACTAAATCGAGTTCTGAAACTCAAGTTATGATCAAATGAAGTTCAAATTCAAATCTGATGTAATTCAAATTTTAAAACTTTCAAAACATATTTGAGTTGGATTACTAGATAGAGGGGATCATAACGAAGAAGTGGGCGTTAGTTTCGTTGCATTTGGACTAACGAGTAAAAAGTTATAGTTGTTTGAAAATTAGGGACTAATCTGTGAAGAAAATAATTACATACGGGTCCCTGGCAGAAATCTATTTATAAAAGAAAACTCTACCGAGCGAACGTTCGCTTTCTAACTCTAACCAGCAAACGCTCTCTGAATAACTAGATTAAAACAGAAAATCGGGTTTTTTTTAAATAAAACCGAGGTTAAAAGAAAACCGGATCGGTTTTCGGGGTTGTACCGGTTCGGAGAGGGGAAATCGGCGGCGGCGGTGGCGGTTGACTCCGGCGAACTCGGGGCGGTGGCTCCGGCGGTCGCAGAGGACGGCGGAGACGTCGGGGAGGGGCGGCGCGAGACGGCGGACGCGGTGGTGGTGTCGACGAGGGTCGACGGAGAGGCGGGCGGCGGCAGTGGAGTTCGGCGGCGGCGGCAAGATCCGGCGGGGCGGCGAGCGAGGGGGAAGAGGGGAGTCGGGGCGTCGGGGCCCGGTATTTAAGGGGGGCCGGGGAGGAGGTGGCGTGGGGAAGGGGGCACGGAGAGGCGGAGGAGTCCGGGTCGGGGAAGGCTCCCATGGCGGCGCGGCGTGACGGCGACGGAGTCCGTCACACTCGGGACGGCGCGAGGCTGGTCCGCTGGGTCTGGCTGGTCTGGTCAAGCTGGCTGGCTTGACCCAGCTTGGCCCAAATTCCACGGAAGATGTTTTTTTTTTAAAATAAAACAGACAAACAAAAATAAAATAAAAAAACAAAATAAATAGAAATATTATATAGGCATATAATATATCAAAATTTTCAGAAAAAGTTTTCCTACGAGATAAACATTATTCTAGCATTAAATAAAATACACACAAATTTAAATAAAGCAAAGAGTGCTTCTGGTCCAACAAAATCCAACAAAAATCATTTTAAAAATATCAAAATGAATTCAAATTTATTTCTCTCCATTTTCTGAGGTAGGGAATCATGTTACCCTATTTTCCATATATTTTATTTTTGGAGAAAAATAATTTGAATAAAACTCAAATAACTCCAAATTGAAAATAAATTCAAAAGAACTTTGAATTTTAATTCTTTGAAACTCCCAACTCATATTTCATTTGTTTTGAAGAAGTCCTTTTATCTCCGCTCGTGAAAATCATTGAGTTGCATAAAGTTTCAGAATTGGAAATGTTTTCCAAATGAAATTCAAATATTTTCAACATCCCTTGTCATTTAAATTAATGGAAGAAGTCATGTCATCTTCTCTCCAGGGTTTTGTGATGAAAAGAATTTGAATTCCCGAAGATCATAAAAGAAAAATGAAAGTTTGGGAAAGTCCTTTTATTCCCTCTCATTTAACTTTCAAAAGTTTCGAATTCACTCACTTTCAGTCAGTCAATCAAACAAACAAATCAAATCTATCTATTTGTTTATAACATTCCAAAATTTAGAATTTTGGGATGTTACAAGACGGTGTTATATTAAGATGCATATATTGTTATGTTACGCAAATTGTATCATCTTGCCACTTAAGTCAGCCTTCCCTTTAAGCAGAAAATTCAGTTAGGAGCTACTGTCAAAAACTTGAGCTACTATCAAAAAATTCAGTTAGGTACAGTTAGGAGCTACTGTCGAAAACTTGACCTACTGTCAAAAAATTCAATTATGGCATCTAGAATTCTGTCAGTTTTGTTTTGTAACTAGAAGACCAAAGTGTTAGGAATTCTGTCCAAACTGTAGTTTTCAGTATTCTGTCCAAACAGAAAACTGTTAAAAAGTCCATGTGTTTTTTGGTCAAAATCTGCATTCTACTCCAGTGTGTAATGATGATGATGGAACATTATAAAGCATGATTTTTCTTGGATTTCTGTAATGATGATGATGATGGAACACATGGTCTTGGATTTCTGTAATGATGATCGAACATTATAAGGCATTGTACTCCAGTGTGTATGAAGGATACAAAAAATTTAGCAACTTTCTCTGATTTTATAAAGTTGTTCTTAATAGGGTGAAACTTCACTTGTTTTTAGGCTAGTGCAAGGTGTTGCTTTATTGTGATGCCTCTGAATTACTTGTGATCACATTGAGAAAGACTTGCAAAGATGATGATCATCTTTTACAAAAAACAATTTCTATAAACACGTCAGTAACTTTGCTAGTTTGCTGGGTTTTGTCTCCGACCATTGTGTCGTGATGAATTTGCAGTACCCGAGAGGCCCTTGAGTTTGCCGGAATGTCGATTAACTTCCGTTCCGGAAAATTCGGGTACTCCATATGTCCTATTTTCAGCAAAGGTCATGCTGAAATTTCCGTGAATTTTAGCATGACTTTGCTAAAAATAGGACATATGGGGTACTTGCGACTAATGCATGGGCCGGGGTATCTTAGTACTTAGTTAAGTAGGATCAACTGCCCCGCCATCCTTGCTGCATAGGTGGCAATAGAGCCAAGTGATTAGTGCCAAGTGATTAGGCCCAACCTAGGGTGCCTCGGCATCGATAAACCCTAAATGATGAAAACTTAACTTAGCATTTAGGGTGCCTCGGCATCGACAAACCCTAAATGATGAAACGTTGGCTTCTATAGGGTGCCTCGGTGTCAATGAGAACCTAAATGATATACACTTAGGCTTTTAGGATGCCTCGGCGTCGACAAACCCTAAATGATAAAAGCTTAGCTTTTAGGATGCCTCGGTGTCGACAAACCCTAAATGATGAGACCATGATCTTGTTCCTTGACAATAACCAACTTTGTGACCATTTTTTTTCCTATTTGGAGCGAAACATGGCCCACAACGATGAGGCCGGCGGTTCGGGTGGCAAGCAATTCTAGGAGCTGTCCCAGGAGATGGAGGAACAACCTCACCGCTATGAGGACGCCGCGGAAGACACCGATCCTGACTACAAAACCCCTAGTGGCGTCGGGGATGACACCACTGATGGTGCCGCCGAGGATGCCACCACTTATGGTGCCGCCGAGGATGCCACCACTGATGATGGCGGCGCACGCACAGATGGCAGCCAACCGAAGAAGCAACGGAAGGACCGGCGCCCGAACGCGCTCCGCACCGTCAAGGAGGAATTTACTCAAGTGGACTCCGACGGGCATCCAAAGGAGCCCAAACGTATAGTCAAGGGGTATTCGGTTTAGCTCGGGTGCATTCTCCGGAGCACCGTCTCGATCAACACCGAGAACCTTAGGCATAAGGACCGAGGGAATTTGCACAACCTCCTCTTTACGAAGCAGCACATATGATACAAGTTCCCCGCTCAATTTGAAAACACACGCCTCTCAGGGAATAAAGTGAACAGTGCCGCCCTCACGAGGATGAGCACGGCCCTGTCTACTTGGAGAAGCGCGGTGAAGAGAATGATTGAGAAAGGTGATTGTTATGAGAAGATCAAGGCGAAAAATCCTTCGATCAGCGAAGAGGACTACAAGGAATTCAAGATCAAGTGTGATAGCAGTGCAACCTCTGAATCAAGTCAGTGGGGGAAAGAAATGCGGGAGTTGAACTTAGGGGAACACAAACTTGGTCCCGGCGGTTACAGAGTTGCGGAGCCTATATGGGACAAGGAGGACGCGGAGCGTGCCGAGCAAGGCCTACCGCCCCGCTTCGAGAAATACAGCAGTGACAAGCAGACTAGGAACTATGTCAGGGCCCGGTAAAAGGAGGACCTGATAACAAAGGAGCTTGCCACAGGTCCGAAGACCAGGGCACTTGAGCTTGTTCTGGCGAAGGAGACTGAAAGCAGTAGTGCGGGGTCGTCTCAGAGCACCCCTGCTTGGGACAACCCTCTAAATAGGGCGTTGAACGTAATGAAAAACAAGGATAAGCTCAGTAAGCCGTCGTCAGCTGGTCGTGTGGCCGGTAAAGGCTTGTCCACAAAATGGTCATCATACTATACCGCTGGTGGGCGAAAGGAGAAAAAGACCAGCTCGAAAAGCCAGTCGCGCGAGGTTCAAGAACTCAAGGCACAAGTGGCGCGGATTCCGGAGATTGTCCAAAAGCAAGTGCACCAACAACTGAGATCGACGCTCACCGGCATTATGCCTACCTTGATTCATGGGTTGACGACGTGGATTGCGGGTGGCCAACAGGGGCCGCCCCCGATTCCCAGCTTCACGGCCAGAAACTCGCACAACGCGCAGGCGGCGCCATTGGTGTCTCCAGCTGCGCCATTGGTGTCTCCGGCGGCGGCGGTATTGGTGTCTCCGACGCCGGCACGGCTGACATTGGAGCTTAATGCACCCGGGTGTACGCCGGCCGGCACCTCGTCAGCAAGCAGCCCCTTCGTCAGTTGCACGCCCGCCGTTGGCGGTGCCTCGACATTAGCCGAGCTCGACGCCATCATCACGATAACTAATTAAGCCTCTCGGCTGAGATCTTCATCTCCTTTTGCCTTTGACTGGGCATCCCCGACGCCCTACATGTTTTCGCAGGGTGTCGCCGACGTTCCGTGCACTCTCCTGCACTTCGTGAACGACGAGTTGGTCGATGTCGCCAAGGGAAAAATCATTCAACCGGGCAACCCCGTGTTCCATTGTAAACCGATGCCACCCACCGTGTATAGGGTTCAACTGGTTCGGGTGCTGCCAGGCTGCGACGAGTTGTTACCTCTGATTCGACCCGCCGGGGCCGACGAAGATGATCTGATGACCCTCAGTGCCTGCCTAAGCTGGCCCCTGCTTTTGCCGAAGAGCCAGATTCATTTGGGGGCGGGGGACACCACCCCAATGATAACACTGCCAGTCGTGCCGGCGCCAAGCCATGGCAAGACCGCCGCAACGCTACCGGACAAGCCGGACATCCCTATGGCACAGGATTTGAACATGCATATGGCACAGGATCTGGACGACGACGACAACGACGATGGCCATACATTTAGCAACGTCGATAAGTACTTTGCCGAACATGGGTACGATGACGAATTCTGCGGGCCTCTTTCTCAAGAACCCAACCAAGACGACCGCGGTCTATCTGGTACGGCGGAGAAACCCAGTTGCAACAGGCGTCGTCTGGCGTTCAGTTCTTAGGAAACATCTCCAGCTGCCGACTTCACCGAGCCTCAGGTAGCCGAGGTGCCAAATATTATCAGCCCCAACACACTCAAGAAGGCGGTCTGTGAGCAGAACTCGGTCCCATTACAACAGAAGATCAAGAAGGGACGGAAAAGAAAGAGTAACAAGGGTGCGATCCAGCCGGCACCGAAATGCGATCCGTGCTCGGGGCGGGCCACCTTCACCTAAGGATATCTCGAGGAGGGTGCATGTGGCGGGTAGGGCGATGCTACCGACAAAATAAGCTCAATGCTGCAACCAGTGCTATGCGGAGTCTGCATGACAATGTTCTTTCTTTGAAGAAGAGGCGTCTCAGAGAGAATGATGTGGCATACCCGGTTTTCGTGGGCCAAGGTGCCAGAGGGCAAGGGCTTTGTGGATGGCGCCATCGGGGGTACGATCGTCCTACGGTTTGATGACATCTTTGCTATGTTTAACCTTCATCCGCTGCACTACACCTTCGTTCGGCTGTTTTCACCAAGTATGGAGATGCGGATCATTAGAGACAAGACCCCGGACATCGTGATAGTCGACCCCTTCTACATGCGTGCCAAGATCTTGGGCAGCGCTGGGGACCGGCAAGTCGCGAGTTCTTACGTCGAATCCGTCATTCTGGCAAACCCAGATATGGATAACTTTCTTGTGCCTTACTTTCCCGAGTAAGTCATCCCCTCACTGCCCCGTAACATATGATTTCTTAGATTTCGATTGTTCTTTTTTTTCTAACATTCCATGTTCTGTGCAGTGACACACATTGCACACTCATCCTCTTAAGCCCGAAATATTCCATGTCCATGTATTTCGAACCGGACCGTGACTCCAAGATAGACTACACAAATATCAAGAAAGTTCTTGATGATGTTCTCCCCGGCTACGCCAAATCTGGAGGCACCTTCGCCAAGCCAGCTCATAGGTGGTACGGCGCGCACGTGTTTGCCCACAATACAAAGTTCTCCTGCGTCAAGCAGCCGCCTGGCGGTCAGAAGGATGCCTACTACACCCTCCATCACATGCGGGCGATCGTACGGGACCATCATCACCTTCTGCTACCAGATAATCTCAAAGATTGGGCCGCGATCTTGTCGGCAATCCAGGATGCAGACATCAGACAAGAATTCTTTCGCATCCAGTCAGAGTTTGCGGAAATTATCCATCAAGATGTCCTTCATACATCGGGGCAGTTCTACCTCAGACATCAACCGTACAACAGTGAGATAGACACAACGCTACAAATGCAAATGACAACGCCATGATTTCATGACCATCACGACAGACGGCTGCTTCATCCACGCTCCGGTCTCATGAGTCGAGTCGACAGTAGTGATGCTATGTGTAGTTCTGAAACATTGATTGGCTCATGTTGTAATTAAACTTTAATGAACTTGTATGTCTCTTTGGGTTGGACAGTTGTTCAACTTAGATGTAATCGATGCTACTTATTAGTAGGACCATGAATCGTGCTATTAATGTCTTGCTTTTCTCTTCCGATCCTTTTGTTGCATACTTATATATTGCTTATGTATTGTCTCATTGTTTGGCTTGTGCATAGAGATGCCGTCGTATGTCGTGTACAAGGGTAAGGTTCCCGAGTCTCTGACGATCGGGAGGAGTGTCGGAGACAGGTTCACCGTTTCAGTGGTAACAGTTACAAAGGGTACACCACTAGGGCGGAGGCGGAATCTAGATACGCCCGCAATCTAGCGGGAGAGAGGAGGGAGCGTTGGAGAAACCGGATGAAGACCAGTTTCATCGCGATGATGCTCATCGTGATGACTGCAACTCTCTTCTATGTGATGGTAGTTTAGATGATCGATATCGACTTGTAATGTGAAGACAAACTCGCTACTCGCGGTCTCGAGACTTGTAATGTTCTATCTTTGTTCGGTCTTTTGAATTCGGAGACTAATATGATGAGTTGTATTCGGAGACTAATCTTCTATTGTATTCGATGAATCTGCTGTTGTTGTGTGCTGTTGTCTAAATTTTGTCCAATAATATATTTTCTAACCTGTGAAAATATCAGAAAAAATCCCTAATATTCATACTAGTGGCGCACCACACAAGGCACTAATGGCGCACTGCCATAATCACACTAATGGCGCATCACCCACTAGTGCGCCATTAGTATGCCAAAGCACATGGGTACATATGGCCCCAGGGAGGCATACTAATTGCGCACTTCGAGCTATACTAATGGCGCACTGTGGTGCGCCATTAGAACACCAGATAATAATGGCGCACAGTGGTGCGCCATTAGAATTTAATTCTAATGGCATGATGCTAGTGGCGCACTGCTGGTGTGCCATTAGTAGGCAAAACTGGTGCGCCACTAGCATGCCTTTTCCTAGTAGTGATCATCTTCCTCTGAAGAAGAATATGGAGTACGTGAAGTGACTAGTTCTGATTATGCCAGGATGAAGAATCCCTGTCTATCTTCTCATCAGAAGGAGCAGTTGAAGGATGGTTACATTACTCCCCACAAGACCAAACTAACTTCAGTTCAGAAGGACTGCCAAATCTCCATTTTTCTATTGTGATGCGCGAGTACAATGTTGTTCTAGGATTCTTTCTGGTGAGTTCCATTTTTCTAAAAGTGTGCTCTACATGGACCATGTATGTGCCTGTTGAAACTGTCAATTCATAGTACAGTTTGCTTTATACAAATCAATTTTTTGTATTTGTGCAAATAGGGGTGCTCAGCTTGATTTCAACGGGAACTGCACAAAATGTTCATGAATACATCGAATCATTCATTTCCACCACAAGAAAGGAGGTGCCCATAAGTTCAAGGCGTTGCAACATATAAGGGCGAAATCATACAAGCTAAGAGCGAATATGGTTGATTTTGGTGGAACTGCGCAAAAGAACAGCTGGTTTATTTAGCACGAGGTGCCATGTTAATGTCCGAATCGATGGCAAACCCTGCCCATTCCACAATCGTAGGCATTTGATATTTTGGAATGGGACAACCTTGTCAAATTTTGCTCATTGATTTTAGCAAGATATGCGTTTGATATTTTCGATTGGGACGCCCTTTGCTGTAGCAGCGGCGATTAATTTTTTTCTTTATTCTTTAGTTGTGAAGTAAATATTGCCTCTGACATGTGAGTCGCTGAGATGCATAATCATGGATTGTTTTGAATGTTCTCTATGAATTGCCAGGCCTGTGTGTTTGATTGCAATGTACAGAAACGCTAAAAAGCTGCTCACACTCTTTGTACTCCTTCTGTTCCTTTTTACTTCGCACATTGTGAAAGTGCATACTTTTTGTATAAGATTGGTCAAAGTAGAGATACTTTGACTGCAGACAAAACTTGTATGCAGACTAGAAAGGACCGGAGGGAGTACATGTGAAACTGCTGCAAACGTGGTGATCACCCTGGGAATAATGCTAGTACGTATTGTTTTGCATGTTCATCCAATGCCAGTGATACAAGAATTCGAACTAATCGAAATAAATTCATTCATACACGGTCGGAATTTCATATAAACATGCCGGATTTCATTACATTTCATACATTCTTCAACTAAAAAGGGATGCGCTGGAGCTACCCACCTGTGTCCCGCTGAGCCGAATAGAAGCTTCAGTGACTTAACTGCAGGTGCAGTTGCGTAACTGACATGTGGCATGTTGGGCCCACGTGTCAGTCAGCCAACTGCACCGGCAGTTAAGTAGAAGCAGTGTTCTTCTCCAGCGCAGCTCTCCCACTCCACGTCGCCGCCAAGAAGCTAACCGGCCGTCAAGGTTCAACCCGCCTAGCTTGGCTTCAACCGGAGGGTAGCAGCGGTGGCCTTACTTGGACCCGAGCGGCAACGACCTACCGTGTTCTACTCTTCCTCGTTTTCTGTGTGGCGCGGCCTCATTGGCAGCGGGGCGGGGCCTCGGCGGAGCCGGCGATGTCCTCTGTCTCGTTGCCGGCGGGCGGCGCCTCAGCGGAGCGGTGGAAATCCTCCCCCACGTTGATGGCAGGGTGGGGCCTCGGCTGAGCAGGTGATGTCCTCTGCCTCGTTGTTGGCGGGGCGGGGCCTCGGCGGAGCCGGCGGTTTCCTCTGCCTCGTTGTTGGCGCCGCGGGGCCTCGGCGGAGCAGGGCGTCGTCGACGCCAGCAGAGCGGGGACTCGTCGGAGCCGGCATTATCCTCTACCTCGTCCTCGGTCTTGCCAAACAGCGCCTCGCGCACTTCATCACCCTCTTTGCTAGCCTCTTTGTAGGCGGCCGCAGCCTCCGCCACCCGCATGCGGTACCGCCAGCGCTCGAGGCAGCCCTCGCAGGCGGAGCGGTATGAGTCGAGCAGCACCTCCTGCTCCGCCCGCTCCGCGGCGATCTGCTCCTCTGCCTGAAGGTGCTCCTGGAGGAGATGGTGGTTGTAGGCGGCGTCGGCCTGCGCCTCCCGGAACTGCTCCTCACGCACCGGCCTCACCCTGTCCATATGGCACCGGCCTCGCCGATGGTCATGGTGCAATGCATCGGCGAGGATGGCGCGGAGGATGGGGTTGGCGCCGGATCATCGACTACCATGTTCTCCATCAGGACGTCGTCTTCCTCCGGCTGCCTGCCGGCCAGCCGGTCGGCAGCAATGGCTGCCATCTCCTTGTGGTCCGTCGTCCGCCCGTCCCGAAGAGCGCTGGAGCGCGAGGAAGCCATGGTGCGCAGTAGTGGTGTGATAGGAGAAAGGGAACGGATGCGGATGACTGCGGCTATGGCCGGCGCAGCAGTTTATATAGCAATGGTGGGCGGGCGAAGGGACGGACATGTGGCGCCGGAGTAGCCGCCTCGGCAACCGCGTATCATTAATGTGTGTGGCAGATGGATGGACGGACGACACTTGTGTCGTTTGAAGGCGGAGCAATCGCCTGCACCGGGAAGCGGGGCGGCCGGCGCTGACTGTTTCAGGCGGAAAGCGCGCGCGGGCGAGGAGATGACTTTACTTGGATAGGATGACAATGGGGACCCACCAGGTCCATAGCCTCACGTACGCAAGTGCCTCCTTATTATATATATATATATATATATATATATATATATATATACATATATATATATATAGATTATTTTGATTCCTCCTGGTTTCCTGACATCACATTCCCACACCATTGTCAACCTATGTACTCTAGTCAATAAATGAGAGAATTGCACAAGAAGAGGCCGACAGCTCGGACCAAGCAGCTCGAGCAGCATTTGTGTTTTTGAGGTGTGAGCACTGCATATTTTTTCGATGTTTAGCCCAGATATTAATTTTTCTCCTCTGAACAACAACGAAAACATCGCTGCAGGTATTAATCAAGGGCGGGTCAGGCCCGTCTAGCCCGTGCCGATATCCAGCCCAGATATTAATTTTTTCAAGCTGAAAATGGCTAGCCCAAAGCTATACTTTTTTTAGGAATACCCGAGCAAGGTCAAGTTGTTATTCACCGCTCATTGGCTGCAAATCTTTCCTAGGAGGGATGCATTAGGCTTGACAAGAAAATGGGCTTTAAGAAATAATAAATGGGATGTAATTATAAAAACTGGGTAGTAACTATTAAAAAAATGCACCAAACAATGATTACTTTATAAAATATTATTTTTTGAATATTGAAAATTTTAATTTCATTAATTGTTGCAAGCGCAATGTTTCGTTGGATTTTTACGTAATATAAATTTATATTGAAATTGTATTTAATCTGACTAGAAATTTCTGGATAAAAATATTCGGATCCCATCAAAATGTGGGAAATTTTATTGAATTCTGTTTTGAACAGTTGGTTGAAATGGGCTGTAGTTTTAACTGTTGGAGATATGCCCTAGAGGTAATCATGTATGATGATATTTCCTATGTGTTTATGAATAAATATAGTCCTTGGACATTATCAATGATGTGTATCAGCAAGTACGTGACTTGTTTGTGGGACTATGCATTGTATGATGACTGTCCTAAAAGGTCCCTAGTCGAAAGGGCTGTGTGTGGACGCAGCCGACTAGACTAGCATATGACACGGTCGATGGCTTGGTCTCACTAGCCATGGAGCATTGGATGCTAACCGGATAATATGGACTTGGAAAGGTCTGGTCGGATTCGGCGTGAGTCGGACCCGAGTCGAGATAAGGTCCGAGTCGGACAGACCCAACTATGAGACACAATGATATGTCATCTGTGAGTCTCTAGTACAACATACGTTCTATGTCCTAAGACCTGAGCTGAAGCATGTACTCGGGATGGTGACAGACTTGCTTTGGGCCGACCATATGCTACTCCGTGACTGGGTAGTTACAAAGGTAGGTTTCGGATTTGTCCAGTCCCATGCTGCGAGACATGGTCGATCAAGATGGGATTTGCCCCTCCGATCAGGAGAGATATACTCTGGGCCCCTCATGTGATCCGACCAGGATAAGCATGGCCATGCGACAAGGATTATGAGATAATCCAGTTTGTGGTCGGTATCACTGGAACGAGAAAGAGGTCGGGCTAGCACAAGGATGACAGTCTAGCCTTGAGCCCGACAAAATATATATCGTGGCAAAGGGAATAGAAGTGTGACACGTTGTACAGGTTCGCCTAACCAGCTTCATAGTTCCGCTTGGTGGCCGCACGCCTTGCTAGAGGCCGCTACCAACCGTGCAGGTCGGAGGTGATCCGAAATGTGACCAAGCCGACTTGAACCTAAGGGGTCGCACGCTTAAGGGAAGGAACCAACGAGGTCGGTTCATAGGACACTGGTCGGATGTGATCCGAACTGGACTAGGAACGTGACCGAGTAGACTTTAGGCTTTAGGGTCCGTGCGAGGCGCAAGTGTTGAGCCCGTGACGGACGCCTATATAAGGTGGAGGTGCAGCGCACTTATTTGGTTGATCGCTTCGGCATTGCGACTAGGGTTTGCATGTGTTGCGAATAGCTACCTCCACTCGCCGCCGACTGTGTGATTGGACCTAGCAGTCCGCCGCACGGTGTTCCTCCTGCACGCGCGGATACCGTTAGAGGCGGTGCACTTGCGCCGCTCCGGCGAACTCGTACGTGGGATCGGACGACTGGCTGTTCGAGGGAGATCAGACGCGGAGGAGACGATCCACGCGGAGGCGCTGCCCCAACTCTTCTTCCGCTGCACGCATCAAGGCGTTTAGCGGTAACGATCTGTGATCCATCTCCCATAGCATGTTCCTGGATGTTCTGCGCGTAGGAAAATTTTAATTTGCAGTCGACGCACCCTACCGTAGAACCCAACATTAACAAACTGTAAATGGGTTGTAGTAAATTCCATTAGAATTAAAAAATGGGCTGCGCATTCTTACAAATCTCAAATGGGCTATAAGTTCTCTGCCACACACTTCTGGCCTTACTAAGTTGACGCGTCCCCTAAAACAACAGAGTTGACGCGTATGCAAGGCTTTGTCAACTTATAGTCAACACACGGTTCTAGCAGTAGTGGCCGTTTGATGTCCATCCAACGGATGTCGTGCTTCTTCATCAATCTCGGATATTCTAGCTTCACCCGCCCAAAAAATGATTCCTCTCCCTGACATCTGGGGCGCACCGTTTCGGTAGCTGACCTGTGGGCCTACTAAGTTGACGTAGCAAGGGCTTTGTCGACTTAGTCAATAATAAACGATTCTAGCTGCAGTGACCGTACGATGTCCATCCAACGGCCATCGTGCTTCTTCCACCTCTAGTCTTCTTGCTCCAGCCGCCCAAAGCAGCGCCGGTCGTGCCGCCTGCTCCTGCCTCCCGTGGCCGGCTGTGCTGCCACGGAGGCCTCACCGCCCCTACTACTCCCACCGCTGGCCAGGCCATCCCTCCACTCACCCACACCCCCTGTTATTCTGCGGCGACGGCAGCGCAGCCGAACCAGTGAACCCTCGTACTCCTCTCCGCGTGTGCATCCACTGCCGCGTCTTCCCCGGCTCCGCATCCTCCCCTTCCTAGGCCTCGCCGTCGTCCACCGCCGTGGTGCTCTCGGCGCGGCGTGGTCAACATGGTAAAGGAACCTCCATCGGACGTGGATCAGACGTGGAGAGGCCGACACCGTCCACGGCAGCCGCAAGGAAGTGCCTCCTTATTACGCGCAAAATAATTATTCCTCCACCTGACAGTGGGGACCCACCGGACGGGCCACCGTATTTCATGAAAAAATGATTCGCCCCCTGACTGCTTGGACCCACGAGCTACATCTTCGCCGCAAGGAAGTGCGTCCGGGTAAAAAACGATTCGCCCCCTAACTGTTGGGACCCACCAGCTACATCTTTGCACGCAAGGAAGTGCGTTTGAAAAAAAACGATTCGCCCCCCGACTGTTGGGATCCACCAGCTACACCTTCACACGCAAGGAAGTGCGTCCGCAAAAACGATTCGCTTCTCGATCACTGGGACCCAAAGAGCTACACCTTCGCACGCAAGGAAGTGCGTCCGGGCAAAAAAACGATTCGCCCCCCTGACTGCTGGGACCCAGCAGCTACACCTTCGCACGCAAGGAAGTGCGTCCAGGCAAAAAAAACAAAACGATTCGCCCCCTGACTGCTGGGACCCACCAGCTACATCTTCGCAGGCAAGGAAGTGCCTGACAGTCGGGACCCACCTGGTCGAAGCGTTTGCAGCATTGTCATCCTGGTCGCGAATGTGTACGTACATACTGGTCGATGTAGAGGCGCGCACGTGTCGTAGTAGAGGCGCGAACGTAGCATGTACACGTACGTACAACGGCCAGGGTGCAAGAAAGAAAATACGGCCACGTATATATACATATGGGCGGGGTCTCAAACGCCAAGTCGCGCATACGTACGGAGAGGTCTCGTGTTCATGGGGAGGCAACGGAATGCGTCGTGTTCATGGGGAGGCAACGGAATGCGTCGTGTTCATGGGGAGGCAACGGAATGCGCCGTGTTCATCGGGAGGCAACGGAACGCGTGGGAGCCAACCGGCTTGGATGGAACAGGCGATGGAAACGAGGCCTGGCGTACCGCAGAGCGGAGGAAACGGCCTTGTGTTTGACCAGCCACGTTCGGAACGGGGTCCTGTTGATCGGGAGGGGTGTGGCGTACCACAAAACGGAGGAAACGGACCTCCTACGGTCGAAACGGGGGTCCTGTTGATCGGGAGGGGTGTGGCGTACCACAAAACGGAGGAAACGGACCTCCTATGGTCGAAACGGGGGTCCTGTTGATCGGGAGGGGTGTGGCGTACCACAGAACGGAGGAAACGAACCTCCTACGGTCGAAACGGGGGTCCTGTTCATCGGGAGGGGTGTGGCGTACCGCAAAACGGGACTCCACGGGATACTGTTCATCTCCACCGTCGACCTCCTTGATAATCCCCAAGTGCAAAGAATCATTGTAGCACTTTCCAAAGGTGGAAGTGATAAGTATGGAGTGTCGAACCCACAAGGAGCTAAAGGTAAGATCAATATTCTCTCAAGCCCTATCTGCCACTGATACGACTCTACGTGCACCGAACATTTACTTCCAACTAGAAACGAGAAATAAAACTACGTTGTGGGTATGAAGAGGATAACTTTGCATGATATCGCAGAGCTAAAATATAAAAGTAGGTGCTGTTATCATAAAGTTAGAATATATTACTAAATATTATAAATAGTGAGTGTGGAATAATGGTGGATCGGTGTGCGGAATTGTCCTAGGCAATTATTAACAAGACCGTAATCACTATTGCAGTTTCATATGAGGGAGAGGCATAAGCTAACATACTTTCTCTACTTGGATCATATGCACTTATGATTGGAACTCTAGCAAGCATCCGCAACTACTAAAGATCATTAAGGTAAAACCCAACCATAGCATTAAAGCATCAAGTCCTCTTTATTCCCATACGCAACAATCCCTCTTACTCGGGTTTGTGTTTCAGTCACTCACCAACCCACTATAAGCGAATCATGAACGTATTGCAACACCCTACAGCTGGAATCCCTCACGCTTGCGCGACACCTGGGGCACCATAGGACAGCACCAAAGTAAAACATACAACTCAAAGCAATCTAGATCATCAATCAACCCAAAGACAAAAGATATCTACTCAAAACATCATAGGATGGCAACACATCATGGGATCATAATATGTGGCATAAAGCACCATGTTCAAGTAGGGATTACAGCGGGGTGCGGGAGAGTGGGCCGCGTAAAAGAGATGAGGATGGTGATGATGATGGTGATGCTGATGAAGACGATCATCATGGGCGATGATTCCCCTCTCAATGGCACTCCGGTGCCACCAAGAGAGAGGAGGAGAAGTTCTCCCCCTTGTGCTTCCTCCTCCATGGCTTCCACCCTCTGGTCCTTGGCCTTCATCGTGATGATGGCCCCTCCGGGACACTCCTCCATGGCCATCGGTGATGATGGCCCCCTCCGGCAGGGTGCCAGAGAGGGCCTAGATTGATTTCTCGTGTCTACAGAAGCTTGCGGCGGCGGAACTCCTGATCTAGGTTAATTTTCCGAGGTTTCTGTATTTATAGGAATTTTTGGCGTCGATCTCACGTCAAGGAGGTGCCCGAGCTGTCCACAAGGCAGGCCCACACGCCCGTACCAGGTGGGCGTGCCCCCCACCCTCATGGGCAGCTCGGGACTCTTCTGGCCCAACTCCGGTGCTCCGTGGTCTTCTTTTGGTCCATACAAAATCATCAAAAATTGGCCCGCCAACTGGACTCCGTTTGGTATTCCTTTCTGCAAAACTCAAAAACAAGGAGAAAACAGAAACTGGCACTGGGCTCTAGGTTAATAGGTTAGTCCCAAAAATCATATAAAAGATCATATAAATGCATATCAAACATCCTAGAAGGATAATATAATAGCATGAATACTTCATAAATTATAGATACCTTGTAGACGTATCAGCATCCCCAAGCTTAATTCCTGCTCGTCCTCGAGTAAGTAAATGATAAAAGAAATAATTTATGAAGTGTGAATGCTAGCAAGTGCTTAAGTTTGATCAATTATAATTCCAATCACTTTTTCTAGCATCATTATATGTCATAACAATAGCTCATCTCATAAAACTTTTCATGATCAAGTAACAATCTATTCACAATGTCAAGTATGGTTCAGAAACTTCATTGAGAACTAACAAACTATAATCTCAGTCATTGAAGCAATTGCAATTTATCATAACATCAGAAGGAGTCATCAATAGAGCTTTTCAGTAAGTTCACATACTCAACTATCTTGTAGTCTTCTATAATTGCTAACACTCACGAAATACTTGTGGTTATGGAGTTTCAGCTCCACACTGAGAAAGATAGGGGCTTATTGTATTGCCTCCCAACGTATTCACCTTTAGGTGATGTCAACAATAATAGCCCATGCTAACTTACATCCAATTGGATATATATATCATGATCTTTCAAACACGAAGAGCTTGCCAAAGGATAAAATGAAAAAGGGAAAGGTGAAGATCACCTTGACTCAAGCATAAAGTAAAATATAAAGTAAAAGATAGGCCCTTCGCAGAGGGAAGCAGAGGTTGTCATGCGCTTTTAGGGTTGGATGCACAAAATATTAATGCGAAAGAACGTCACTTTATATTGCCCCTTGTGATATGAACCTTTATTATGCAGTCCGTCGCTTTTATTTCTTCCACATCACAAGATCGTATAAAGCTTATTTCCTCCACACCAATCAATCATAGATATTTAGAGAGCAATTTTATTGCTTGCACCGATGACAACTTACTTGAGGGATCTTACTCAATCCATAGGTAGATATGGTGGACTCTCATGGCAAAACTGGTTTAAGGGTTTTGGGAAGCACAAGTAGTATCTCTACTTGGTGCAAATAATTTGGCTAGCATGAGGGGAAAGGCAAGCTCAACATGTTCTGAAGGTGAATGACAATATACTTTAACTAAGATGTGAGGAAACATAAACCATTATGTTGTCTTCCTTGTCCAACGTCAACTCTTTTAGCATGTCATACTTAATGAGTGCTCCCAATCATAGAAGGTGTCCAAGATAATATATTTATATGTGAACCTCTCTTTCCTTATTACTTCCTATTAATTGCAACGATGACCAAAACTATGTTTGTCAACTCTCAACAACTTTTATGCCTCATACTCTTTATATGTGAAGTCATTACTATCCAAGTTATAAGCATATGAAACATATATAAATTCAGATTTATGACATTCAATTCATTCAACCATTTACACATAGGATAGACATGAAACATGTGAGCAAATGACAAACTACTCCAAAAGATATGAGTGAAGAACTCTGAGTAGTAAAATTATTAACTAGCCATGGGAGGATTCTTTTTCATTCAATATTTCAGATCCAATGATTTTATTCAAACAGCAAGCAAAACAAAATAAAATGATATTGCAAGGATAGCACAACTCATGTGAATAAGCAAATACTTAGGTTCAACCGATACTAACCGATAGTTGTTGAAGAGTAAAGGTGGGATGCCTACCGGGGCATCCCCAAGCTTAGATGCTTGAGACTTATTGAAATAATTTCTTGGGGTGCCTTGGGCATCCCCAAGCTTAAGCTTTTGTGTCTCCTTAATTCCTTTTATATGTCGGTTTCCTAAATCTCAAAAGCTTCATACACACCAAACTCAACAAGAACTCGTGAGATAGGTTAGTATAAACCAATGCAAAACCTTATCATTTTCTACTGTAGAAAATTAATAAAATTATTATTCAACATTGAATACTAAATGCCTCTGCATACTTAACACTCGTATCCTCAAATAGAATCATTAAACAAGCAAACATATGCAAACAATGCAACCATAACAGCAATCTGCCAAAACAGTATAGTGTGTAAAGAATGCAAGATTCATCATACTTCCCTAACTCCAAAAATTATGAAAGAAAATTACCACTGTAGTAAATTTACCAGATCTTATTATGCAAAAGGTTTAAACATTTTAGCACATTCTGACTTTTCTAAGGAATTTCTGCAACAGCGGTAAACTTTCTGTTTTCAAACAGCAAAATGTATACTTGCAAAATAAGCATGGTAAAAAGCTATCCTTGACATTTTTATTGAAAATAAAGATGCAAAACATTATTATACATAACATCAAGCAAATACTAGCAAAATAAATTGACGCACCAAGCAAAACACATATCATGTGACGAATAAAAATATAGCTCCGAGTAAGGTATACCGATAGTTTTGAAGATTTAAAGAGGGATGCCTTCCGGGGCATCTCCAAGCTTAGGAGCTTGAGTATTCCTTGAATATTTCCTTGGGGGTGCCTTGGGAATCCCCAAGCTTAGGGTCTTTCCACTCCTTATTCTCCTCATATCGATATCTCACCCAAAACTTGAAAACTTCAATCACACAAAACTTAACCAAACTTCGTGAGATAGATTAGTATGATAAAGAGCAAACCATTCACTTTGGTACTGTCAAAGACAAGGTTCATAATTGTTCTCACACAATTACTACTGTACCATATCATTTCTACAATTTATATTGAGGAATATAAGTCATATAAACTAGAAAACAAGCAAAGTATGCAATGAAAACAGAACTTGTCGAAAATGTAACAGTCTGTAATGATCTGAACAATAACCATACTTCTGCTACTCCAAAAATTATGAAATAAATTGGTGGACGTGAGGAATTTTTCTATTAATGTTATTAAAAAATATTAAACTCAAGATCACTCTTCTGTAAAAAATGACATCTATTCTCGTGAGCGCGAAGTTTCTGTTTTTTACAGCAAGATCACATTAACTATCACCCAAGTCTTTCCAAAGGTCTTACTTGGCACTTTATTGAAACAAAAGTATAAAACATGATTAATACAGTAGCTTAATAATGTAAACACATAAAAAAAGTAAGGTTAAATATTGGGTTGTCTCCCAACAAGCGCTTTTCTTTAATGCCTTTTAGCTAGGCATGATGATTTCAATGATGCTCACATAATAGACAACAATTGAAGCACAAAGAGAGCATCTTGTAGAATATGACTAGCACATTTAAATATAACCTACTTCCTATGCCTAGGGATTTTGTGAGCACACAATTTATAACAACGACAATCAACTAGCATAGGATGGCAAAACAAGTATAACTTCAAAACTTTAAACACATAGAGAGGAAACTTGATATTATTTCAACTCCTACAAGCATGTATTCCTCCTTCATAATAATTTTCAGTAGCATCATAGATAGCAACTTTGTTCTCATACTCAATTGGAACCTCTTCCGAAATAGTGGAATCATTACTAGCTAAAGTTGACACTCTTCCAAATCCACTTTTATAATATATCACACTAAGATTCAACACCCTCCAAGATAGTGAGATCACTAATTCCTAAAGTTGACACTCTTCCAAACCCACTTTAAATGATAGTATTATTCATACTACAAAGGATATAAGTGAAGTTCATGGAGCATTCTACAATTAATATAGACTAACCAATGTCCAAGCTCAAAATGTATAAGTGAAGCACATGAAGCATTCTATAAAACCATACTCAAAAGATTTAAGTGAAGCACAAAGAGTAATTCTATAAGATCATACTTAAGAGATATAAGTGAAGCTCACGAAGTATTCTATAAATCAATGAAGGGCTATCTCATGCTAGCATGGTGCTTGAACAAAAAGAAAAATACAAAGGACACAAATCATGTGAACAAAGCAAAAACCGAGGTATACCGATATTTGTTGAAGAAGAAAGATGGGATGCCAACCTCAGCATCCCCAAGCTTAGATGCTTCAGTATCCTTTGAAATATTTACTTGGGGTGCCTTGGGCATCCCCAAGCTTGAACTCTTGCCTCTCTTTATTCTGCTCATATTGATAGCTCCTCGACCTTCTGACACTTCATCCACACAAAACTTTAACAAAAACTTGTGAGATCCGTTAGTGTAATAAAACAAATCACTACCTTTAGGTACTGTAATTAACTCATTCTTTATTCATATTGGTGTTAAACCTACTGTATTCCAACTTCTCTATGGTTCATACCCCCCGATACTAGCCATAGATTCATCGAAATAAGCAAACAACACACGAAAAGCAGAATCTGTTAACAACAGAACAGTCTGTAGTAATCTGGAAGTTTTCCAAACTTCTGAAACTCCTAAAATTATAAACTAAATTTGACAATTTGAACAATTTTTACAGAAGTAATGTGCAAAAAGTTTCAGCCCATTTGACTTTCCAGTAAACAACGAAAATTCACGCACTACAGCCAAAGTTTCTGATTTTGTTTTGCACATAGTAAACAAGCAATCTAATCATCCTAAAACCAAGGCTTGGCACATTATTTTTATAATACAATGAATATATACAAGGGGATAATTATTTACAGAGAAACTTCCATGTAAAATTCTACATTGTTTCCGTGAGCATGAGCACAAGTGCTCAAGGTCGACCCTCACTTCTTCAATGCAAAACCTTCCAATCACTTCTCTTTTTGAAAAACTTTTTAGGCATGAGAGGCAAGTAATAAAAAAATTATTTTCATTTTTAATTTTTTTGTATGTTTCACCCACAACTAAACAGAATAAAAAAGGAAAACAAAATCTACTTAGTGAAGAAAGCAAACAAGCACACACGAGAATATCAACCCCACGATATTGCTCCACGGCAACGACGCCAGAAAAGAGCTTGATAATCCCCAAGTGCAAGGAATCATCGTAGCACTTTCCAAAGGTGGAAGTGATAAGTATGGAGTGTCGAACCCACAAGGAGCTAAAGTTAAGATCAATATTCTCTCAAGCCCTATCTTCCACTAATACGACTCTACGTGCACCAAACGTTTACTTCCAACTAGAAACGAGAAATAAAACTACGTTGTGGGTATGAAGAGGATAACTTTGCATGATATCGGAGAGCTAAAATATAAAAGTAGGTGATGTTATCATAAAGTTAGAATATATTACTAAATATTATAAATAGCGAGTGTGGAATAATGGTGGATCGGTGTGCGGAATTGTCCTAGGCAATTATTAACAAGACCGGTAATCACTATTGCAGTTTCATATGAGGGAGAGGCATAAGCTAACATACTTTCTCTACTTGGATCATATGCACTTATGATTGGAACTCTAGCAAGCATCCGCAACTACTAAAGATCATTAAGGTAAAACCCAACCATAGAATTAAAGCATCAAGTCCTCTTTATTCCCATACGCAACAATCCCTCTTACTCGGGTTTGTGTTTCAGCACTCACCAACC
Source organism: Aegilops bicornis (assembly GCA_021605145.1). Lineage (NCBI taxonomy): Eukaryota > Viridiplantae > Streptophyta > Magnoliopsida > Poales > Poaceae > Aegilops > Aegilops bicornis. Next base: position 646,430,754 of record CM038674.1, read on the forward strand.
CACTATAAGCGAATCATGAACGTATTGCAACACCCTACAGCGGGAATCCCTCACGCTTGCGCGACACGGAGGGCACCATAGGACAGCACCAAAGTAAAACATACAACTCATACCAATCTAGATCATCAATCAACCCAAATACAAAAGATATCTACTCAAAACATCATAGGATGGCAACACATGATTGGATCATAATATGTGGCATAAAGCACCATGTTCAAGTAGGGATTATAGCGGGGTGTGGGAGAGTGCACCGCGTAAAAGAGATGAGGATGGTGATGATGATGGTGATGTTGATGAAGACGATCACCGCGGAGATGATTCCCCTCTCAATGGCACTCCGGTGCCACCAAGAGAGAGGAGAAGTTCTCCCCCTTGTGCTTCCTCCTCCATGGCTTCCACCCTTTGGTCCTTGGCCTTCATGGTGATGATGGCCCCTCCGGGATACTCCTCCATGATCACCGGTGATGATGGCCCCCTCCGGCAGGGTGCCAGAGAGGGCCTAGATTGATTTCTCGTGGCTACAGAGGCTTGCGGCAGCGGAACTCCCGATCTAGGTTAATTTTCTGAGGTTTCTGTATTTGTAGGAATTTTTGGCGTCGGTCTCACGTCAAGGAGGTGCCTGAGCTGTCCACGAGGCAGGCCCACGTGCCCGTACCAGGTGGGCGCGCCCCCCACCCTCGTGGGCAGCTCGGGACTCTTCTGGCCCAACTCCGATGCTCCGTGGTCTTCTTTTGTTCCATAAAAAATCATCAAAAATTGGCCTGTCAATTGGACTCCATTTGGTATTCCTTTTCTGCAAAACTCAAAAACAAGGAGAAAATGTAAACTGCACTCGGGCTCTAGGTTAATAGGTTAGTCCCAAAAATCATATAAAATATCATATAAATGCATATCAAACATCCTAGAAGGATAATATAATAGCATGAATACTTCATAAATTATAGATACGTTGGAGACGTATCACTCCTCCAGCCTCCACGGGCTACCGTCGGCCTCCTCCAGCCTTCACGGGCTCCTGTTCATCCAGCCTCCACCGCGCGCTACTCCACCGGCTACTGTTCAATCACCCTCCAGGGCACCCTCCACCGCTTCATCGCTCATCCAGCCCTCCACACCACGGGTCCCGCTCAACCACCCTCCACCGTCTCATCGCTCATCCAGCCCTCCACACCACGGGTTCCTGTTCATCCAGAGGCAACGCCACCGCTCACTGTTCATCCAAACCCCCCCCCCTCCCCGCAACGCTCACTGTTCATCCAATCGATGGGCTTCAGTTAGCAGCAGTAGCGAAGGAATCGCTCCATCGGGTTTAGTTAACAGCCATGTCGATCGCTCGGGTTCAAGAACGCCGTAGTTCGCAGCAGTAATCGCCAGTTCGCTAGAGCCCAACACCTCGCTTCGGGTTCGATTAGAGCCAACGCCTCACACACACGCAGACGTGTAATGAGAAACGCGCATCGCTCGGCCCCCGACCTCCCATCGTAACCGGCAACTCCCTGAAATTTTCCTACCCCTCGCTTCTACCACGGTTTTTTTCCGTCATGGACGGCCCAAAGAAGGTCATGCAGCTACGTCTCCGGCCCGCCCAGGACGAAAAGCCCATTTTCTGTCATGATTTTTTGTCATAGAAGTAGGAGCCCATCACATCTATGATGATACCGGGTTTTGTCACAATTATCCTCATAGAAGTGTCATATGTATGACAGAAAAAAAAATTCGTTCGGCCCAAAATGTCACGGATGTGTCTTTTTTTTGTAGTGATAAGGTGTTGGCATTGCGCCGATCAAGAGTGTACCGACAGCTATGTTCTCTTTGGTGAATACACCTATGTTTGAACAGGAAGCCCTCAAGTGACCATAAGTTTTGGCATTGCGCCGATCAAGAGGGTATTGACAGCTATCTTCTCTTTGGTGAATACACCTATGTTTGAACAGGAAGCCCCCAAGTGACCATAAGTTTTGGCATTGCACCGATCAAGAGGGTACCGACAGCTATGTTCTATTTGGTGAATATACCTATGTTTGAAAAGGAAGCTCCCAAGTGACCATAAGTTTTGGCATTGCGCCGATCAAGAGGGTACCGACAGCTATGTTCTCTTCGGTGAATACACCTTATTTGAACAGGAAGCCCCCAAGTGATCATGAAATTATGATGAAAACGACTCATTATTCTTGGAAATGAAACGGAAAAGGCCCTGCTTTGTCAGGGATGCCGGCTTTATTATAAACATCATAATATATACATTGTCAAAGTATGTACATCATAAGAGCCGATGGCTCAAGTGTAGTAAGGCCGAAGATGAGCAATATTCCACGGCCGGCAGGTCTCCTCCTCTGACTGACGTGAGTCCTTGTGGTCTCGAACATCGATGAGATAGTATGACCCATTGTTCAAATTTTTGCTGACCACAAAGGGTCCTTCCCAAGGTGGGTGTCGGTGTCAAAACCGGTGGATCTCGGGTAGGGGGTCCCGAACTGTGCGTCTAGGCGGATGGTAACAGGAGACAAGGGACACGATGTTTTTACCCAGGTTCGGGCCCTCTCGATGGATGTAAAACCCTACTCCTGCTTGATTAATATTGATGATATGGGTAGTACAAGAGTGGATCTATGTTAGTGCATCTAGTGCCCCTTAGTGATTTTGGTGTATTAAAGACTTATAGGTTAAGGGACTAATGTGTTTACGAGTGTACACAGGTCTATAAGTCGATGAGGAGTTTGATATTTATAGTGAAAGTCGACCCCTAAAAATGAAGTTCTTCGACTGAAGACTTTGATATTTTGAAGACTTTCTGAAGACTTTGAAAATGAAGAAATTGGAGTGACCTTGAAGACTTGGTATTCATTTGAGGAACATGAAGCGTGAAGACTTTTGTTTTTGTAGTTTCGTTTTCTCTTTCTTGAGTCATAGGAAACACCGTGATCGTTAAAGGGGTCGAGGAAATACTAAGGAAAAATTTCCATGTGATGCTCAACTCAAAATCCTACACCTACCAATCCTTCGAGTGAAGCCTTTGGAAATCTCATACAGTTCACCAATTTCTTCAAATGATAGAGACAAGTTCTTCCTGTCACGAGGAATTTGTTCTAACCGGGAGTTAGGAATTCGCCAAAGGCGGATTGCCTACACAGTGAGGAACATGATAGCCCCGAGGAATTTGAGATTCAAATTTCCGATCGTTCTTTGTCTTCTTGGCATGACTGTCCCAAAATATCTTATCCACCTAACGGTCATATCATTGAAGGGCATTTATGTCTTATCATGTCGGGCTTCTCCCTAGGCTATAAATAGCCGCCCCCTATAAACCACTAGCTGGTTGGCTGCTCCGAGGGAAACCTGACACTTGTCATTTGAGAGCAACCCATCCTCCGAGGACTTCGAGCAAAAATCATCGAGTGAGGAAAAACCCAAAAACCAAACCCCTACAAACCCAAAGTGATTGAGCATCACTGAAGAGATTGATCCTGCATGGATCCGACGCTTGTTACCTTTGAAGACTGTGCTTCTTCCAGACGGTTAGGCGTCATGGTCTAGAGCATCCAAGAGGAATTGTGGATCGCCGAGTGACCAAGTCTGTGAAGGTTTGGAAGTCGCTCAAGACTTACCACGAGTGATTGGAAGAGGTCTGTGACCTTAGTTCAAGGAGAATACGGTGAGGACTTGGTGTCCTGAGCTGCATGCTCAGCGATCGGGTGTCCGGACTGTGTCCTCGAGTTTAAATACTCAGCCGCTCAATCAGGCGCATAACCGAGATAGCAGTTGGAACTGGTCTACCAAATCATTGTCTTCACCAACCTTACTGGTTCTATTTCCTCAACCCTTTCATTTCCTCATTCTTGTGTTGAGTGTTCTTTCATATCTGTGTTTGAAGACTTTGACCAAGACTTTCTCAATTTCCTCAGTTCAATTTCTTCACTGCTTGTCTTCATCTTGTGCTATCCTGTGTTTACGCTTTCATACTCTTTGATTGTCTTCATTTCATCATGATGTCCATGCCCGCATTCTCTTATGCTTACTTCGAGTACTTATTCCGCTGCAAGTAGTTCTTCGCTAAGGAATTTCCTCACCGCAAATTCCTCGTTGAAGAATTCTTAAATATTGCCTATTCACCCGCCTCTAGTCGATATAATGAACTTTCAATTGGTATCAGAGCAAGGTACTCCCTTGTTCTGTGTGATTTTGGTTTAACCACCTGGAGTTTTAGTTATGTCGACCGCAGGTATGATCAAGGTCTCAGCAGGGTGTCCTACCTTTGATGGGACGGACTACCCCTACTGGAAGAACAAGATGCGAATGCATCTTGAAGCAATTGACAACGATCTCTGGTATGCTGTGGAAAATGGTGTTCCCTCAGTCACACCTTCTCTGAATGCTGCCGATGTGAAGAGATTCAAGCAACTCGATTGTCAAGTGAAGAATATCATATGTGGCCATCTGAGCAAAGGACAATATGGAAGAGTGAGTGCTTTGGAAACTGCCAAGCTCATCTGGGACAGGCTGTCCAAAGTAAATGAAGGATTCTCAACTCAGCATGACTCTCGAGTTGATGTTCTTTGCAATCTCTTCAACCGCTTCAAAAGACTCGACAACGAAAATGTCCAACAAACCTTCGATCGCCTCACTGACATCTCAAATGAGCTTCAAGCGCTTGGTGCCACTGACATCACCGACCATGAGGTGGTGAAGAAATTATTGAGATCGCTTGATTCCTCATTTGATACTCCGCACCGATGATACAAGAGCGTGCGACTACAAGTCACTTGATCCAGCTGATATCCTCGAGAGGCTAAATACTCATGAGTTCCAAATTCTTTGAAAAGAGAGATCTCTATGGTTCTAGCTATGGAAAAACACGTGCCTCAAGGCCGTGGCTGTGTCTCGAATCGAGTGTGAAGACTCTGGTAGTAGCCTTGGAGATCCTGAAGAATTAGGCCAGGAGCTAGCACTGCTCGTGAAGAAATTCCAGAAGTTCTCAAGACGTGGTCGCTTTGGAAAATCCTCAAGGAGTAGTGATTCTTCATCCAGTGACTAAGAGAAGACTTTGCCACAAATGCAAGAAACCTGTTCACTACATTCAAGACTGTCCTCAGTGGGAAAAGGAATTAAAGAAGAAGAAACACAAGGATTACAGTTCTGATGACGCTAAGAACAAGAAGAAATCGTCGAAATCGTCATCATCAAAATCCTCAAAGCCTTCTTCTCACAAGAAGAGCAGCTCCAAAAAGGCTCGGGCATTTATTGGCAAGGAAATGGACTCAAGCTGAATCGAGGAACATGAGGAAGAGGAGGCATCGTAAGAATCTGAAGTCCGTGTGGCGAGTCTAGCCCTCGCTCGCTTTCGTCGACAAGTCCATCTTCAACTCAAGAAAATGACCTCACCAACAAAGCTCGATGAAGATAGAGATGACTACGCTCCCACCTATTGCTTCATGGAAAAGGGTGCCAAGGTACTCAAATATACCTCCTCCGAATCTAGTGAAAATGAATCGATGAAGATCTAAAGCCCAGTTACTCAAAACTTGCTAAGATTGCTGTCAAACAACAAAGGGCTTTTGAAAAGGTTCAAAACATGCTAGATAAGGGTGATGATATGTTAGGTGAAGAAATGGATCGCACTAAAGCCCTGACTGAAAATCTTCAGATACTTGAGTCTAGGTTTGACAGCCTTCAAGGTCATCATAACACTCTCTCATCTGATCATGAGAAGCTAAGAGTGATTTATGAAGATCTTCGGAAGGAGCGCGATTCATTACTTGCTCAACAAATCAGCGCTTCTTAAGTAGAATTTGTTCCTCCATGCTTAAAGTGCATTGAACATGAATCTGCTAATTCGTCACCTGAATGTTCAAATGCTTCAACTGTTACAAATTCTTCACCTGCCTCTGCTATCACTAATTCCTCATCTGAGGACATTGCTAGTATCACTAACGATGCAGGTTGAAGGAATTGTACATGACAGCATGTACAAAAGCCTCAAAGGGCATCGACTCTTTGTGATGTGCTTAAAAGCAGATCCTCAACAGAAACCCTAGGAAAGAGGGTATTGCCTTTGAGAGGAAACTCAATGCCGATGGAACATATTGGAAGCCCGAGCAAGACCCCAAAACCTCATGGTTTGCCGCAAAGGGACCTCCAGCTGATCCATCTAACTTATCTGGCTTTTACATGCGAATCTCCTCATCCTTCCGATGAGTCATTTGACTCAACTATAAACTGTTCAAAAATCGTAATGGTGAAGTATTTGCTAGATATGTTGGCACTAATCGCAGGAACGGTTCCCCTATGAAGAAAATCTGGGTTCCCAAGAAGTGCCTTGAAAGTCTTCAGGTGAATGTCCTCATGACACCACCTGTGAAGAATAGGAACCCCAGACCAAACTCTTCATATGGACCAAATTCTTCATATGGATCGAAGTCCTCATACGGACCAAATTCCTCACGTGGATCAAATTCCTCTAAAGGATCAAAGTCCTCATATGATTATCATTGTGCTAACAACTCTGTTTCGCAGGGTAGAGCTAAGGGCTATGAATATGTGCATTATTCTTCAAACCAATATGTTCATAAGTCCTCGAAGAATTTCTCTGCTTATTCATATGCTTACCCTAACCCCTCTTATGTGAAACAAAATGGATTGGCCTCTATGCCACCATTCTCATATGGAGCTCATGGAGTGATGAACTCTTTGCCACCCCTTCAGATGTGGGTGGTGAAGAAAAGAACTAACCTCTTCTGCAGGGTCAGGTCTCCGCATCGCGTTTTTAAACGTCTCAAGAATTTCTTGAGGGCCCGACAAAAATGCCCGAAAAAGGCCTTGAGGCTAATCATGATGAAATGAACTTTCATTTCACACGCCCTCATACCGCTTATCCGTTATAACGCTCGATGAAATTCACCTGATGAACATGATATCATATTCTTCACTGATGAAGTATATGAGATCGTAAGTTGCACTAATTAATCTGCAGGATGATCAACCCAAAGCCACTCAGTGGGTTCTCGATAGTGGATGTACAAATCACATGACTGGTGACAAGAATCTATTGATGGATGCTCCCTTATCACGGTCACATCTGAAGCATATCATCTTTGCTGACAAAGGCAAAAGTCAGGTATTGGGTCTTGGTAAGGTTGCGATCTCTAAGGACATACACATGGACAAAGTCATGCTTGTTGAGTCCTTAGGATACAACCTCATGTCGATCTCAATGCTTTGTGATCTTGATATGGTTGTTATCTTTGGCAAGTATCGTTGTGTTGTGATTATGGAAGCTGGCAATTCCAAAGTCTTCAAGGCTTTAGGAGAGGAGACTTGTATGTTGTTGATTTCTCTACAGACCACAACCAGCCGTGTGTCTACTTGCAAAAGCTTCGTATAGGCTGGCTATGGCATCGGGCGACTTGGTCACTCAGGCATGAGAAATTTGCACACGCTTGCAAAGAAGAAGCATGTCATTGGCATTGAGAATGTCAAATTCCTCAAGGATCACTTGTGTGGAGCTTGTGAAGTCGGAAAAATGACCAAGGCCAAGCATCCAGTGAAGACTATCATGACCACTACTCGTCCCTTCGAATCGCTTCACATGGACCTCTTTGGTCCTAATCATTACTCAGCAGTCACTAATGATGCATTCTATATGGCTTTGTTATTGTTGATGATTACTCTCGTTACACATGGGTACACATTGTTACTTACAAAAATGAAGTGCAGGAAGTCTTCAAACGATTTTCCTCGAGGGCTTCAACTAACTTTGGTGTGAAGATCGGACACATCAGAGTGACAATGGAACTGAGTTCAAGAATTCCGGTCTTGATGCCTATCTTGATGAACTTGGTATTACTCATGAGTTATCTGCTCCCTATACTCCTCAGCAAAATGGCGTCGTGGAGCGCAAGAACAGAACTCTTGTTGAGATGGCTCGCACTATGCTTGATGAATACAAAACGCCTAGTCGTTTTTGGATTGGTGCAATAGATACTGCGTGCCACATCATAACAGAGTATATCTTCACAAATTCTTCAAGAAGACTGCCTATGAACTCCTCACTGTCAAGAAACCCAATGTGAGCTAAATATCTTAGAATCCTCAAATGTTCTTTGAAAAGGACACACATCCTGACACTTATGCAAAATTGATGACTTAGATGTGCAACACATGAAGAAACATTTTTCTTCAATCAATGAAGAATAACTCTCTAAGTGTGAAGAAATTAATGAAGAATTTGATTCTTAGAACCCTACAACAATTGTACGCGGTGTCTGAAATCATCATTCTTATACAGTGGGTCACGCCACCACCAAAGTTGAAAATCTTCAATTTGAGTTTTTCCTCATTCTTTGAAATTCTTCAGTTTTTCAAGTTCTTCAACTTTTCAAAATCTTCACTGTTCCCGTCGTTTTTCTTTATTAGCTATATATATATGGGTTTATGTCCTCTACAGCATTCACTTATGGCTAATTCTTTAAGTTGCTTTTTCTGCTAAGTGAATGTGATCGGACCCTTCCCCCTCTATGCTATACTCAACCCTATCTATTCACAAATTCTTCATGTGCGTTCTATTTGAAACTCCTTCAAAATCTTCACTGAGTCCTTGTCAGCTGAAAAATTGCGAACGGAACTTTAAAACTGATCTTATCCAAACTATCGGTTTTGCCGCTCAAACCGTTCTGCATCCCACGATGCATTATTTTACTCACCCACGATCGTACACGATCTCCACTACACAAAGACGTGGGTGACACATGTCGTGAGAAGGAGAATGGTCAGGCACGTTCGTCCAAAATCTTCTGGACGAACAGTTTTTCAACGCCTCTATAAATACCCCTCTCCCCATCCTCACTTCTTTTACTCCGCCGATATCTCTCTCACCGCCGAAGCTTCGAAACCCTAGCGCCGCCGCTACTCCATCGTCAGCCGGAGGAAAAGCTTCACCGCCTCGACCTCTCCGCCGTCATTACTCACGCCGTTGATTCTTGAAATCTTCACTCCGCCCGCCCAGAGCCATCTTTTCTCCATGATTTAGGCGTGGAAGATCTGAATGCACGAACTTCACATCTACACCACCCAGTTCGTCGTGTTCTTCATTTAGGGTAATTAAAAGTTACTTTTACTGCCCTCGTTGATCCAAATTTTTCACTACAAAATCTTCAAAGGTGTTTTATTCTTCAAATCCTCACACACAAACACCTCACTAGTTATATGCTCTTGATTCATTTCTCTAAGCAATCATTTTTCTTCAAGATTCCTCAATTGTGTGGATCCTCGATCTGTACAACTCTGGAACCTAAGACAAAGAACGCTTAGTAAAATTCTTCAAGGCTCATCTGGTCAAAATTCCTCAAAACTTGTTCTTTTTGAAAAACCTTCTGAGAACGCATATGACCTCTCCAAATTCCTCACAACTATACTCTGTTCACAGGTACTCATGTCCGCTGCTGAATCACTAGGTTCTCATTAAGTTAACTCATTTGCAGCTGCCTCGAAGAAAAGTTGCATACTTCTTCAGTAGAATTTGTTTGTTCAAATTCCTCACCAAGAATATGGCGTAAGGAAAGAAGCCACCAAAGGAGGAAAGAGGCCCGAGGTCATGACTGTGTTTGAAATCCCCGAGGAAATATATGCTGATTATTGCACACTGATGAAGCCGAGTTCGCAAAGAAAATAAAAATCAGCGCAAGGTGCGCATCCAAAGGATTGAACGGAGATGGGCAAGGGAATGGAGGGAGTATGATATGTAACTCCAAAGTACATGAATAAATTTGCACCAATCCTCCATGCCTAAGAGCTCCATTGGCACCTGGTCAAGAAGTCGACCCCACCAAAGATCAAGCGTGGTGAGGACTTTCTGAAGAATGGGCCAAGCGCCAAGCCAAATTGGCAAGACAAGCCAACGAGGAAGTGAGGAAATTCAATGAGGACTCACATCACTGCTGATGCCATCGAGGCCTCTGTCAAGCCAAGAAAATCTATGGCAAAGAAGCCCGCACACAAGCCAAGTGCTTCTCCAACAGTGCCCTCACGGCCAAGTTCTCACCGTGTGCCCTCACGGCCAATTCCTCATGCTGCCCTGCTCCTCCAAAATCCTCGGCTCCTTCAAAATCCTCAGCAGCTCCTCCCAAGTCCTCAAGAGCCCGACAAAGTCCTCAAGACTGTGCATCCGCCACGTGCCAAAGGACTGCATGCTTCTCCATTGCATCCGTGTTTCAAAGAAGTTCCTCACCTGCACCAAAGTCTTCATCTGGACCGACTCTGAAGACTAAGGCCACAATTGGACGAGGTCCTCGGCCAAGTCCCAAGAAGAAACAGGTCGCCTTCCAAGAGCCACACGAAGATAATGAGGCTGATGATGATGAACTTGCGGAAATCATCAGAGACCGCCAAGAAAGGGTCATGAGCCAAAGGCACATCTGTGCCACTGTTGTTGGATCCGAGGAAAATCCTCGATTACAATGATCTCTGGCACACGGATCCAAACACCCCTATGCCTGATTTTCATCTGACCCCAGGACAAAGTCACATGTTGACCCATTTCATCACTGAAGAGAAATGGAAGTTTGAAAAGGCAAGAGAGATCAAGAAAGCTCAATACAGAAAAGAGAAGTTCCTGAAGAAAAATGTTGTCGGAATGACACCTGAGGAACTTCTCAAGGTCCAGACTGAAATCCAAGCCCTCAGCAAAGGCTTTGATGCTTATTATGCTGATTGGCAAGGAGCCAAAGTCAGATTCGTCAACCTGACGAAGAAATTCACCAATGTTGCTGCCCCAACGCAACATGAAATTCCTCAAGCTGGAGCCTCACCAAGAGATCGAAGAACATGCCAAGACCGCTGATGAAGTTCAAAGGTCAAGAAAATGCTAGTTCCAGGGCTGATGATCCCATTCCAGCCGCCGAAGAAATTGCTAGGGCATCCACTAGTGGTGCGCCTGAAGAAACTGAACAAGTCAGGGCAACTGCATCAGTTGCACCTGAGGAAAATCAACCAGATTCCTCAGCTCCTCCTGCGCCTACACCAACTCCTATTCTTCCATCTGCCTCTGATGTGAAGAAGACCAAGGCTGCAGAACGAGCTGCCGTGAAGAAACGGAAAGCATCAGCTGCGTCAAATTCTTCGGCTGCAAAGAAGATGAAGCCAATGACCAGCTCCTTTGAAAATCCTATTGATGTTGTTCCAATTTCCTCAATTCCATCAAAGGACCTTGTTCCTTATGATGAAGATTATGAGATCCCAAGCGGATCTGATGAAGAAAATCATTCTCACGCTTCGTCAGAAGCAGATTGATGAAGAAATTGAAGTGGAAGCAATCCCTTCAACCCCAATCATTTCCTTGCCTATGCCTAAGTTCACAGCTGAAGAGGCGGTGTTGAGGAAATTGAAGAAGATGTGGACATTGAAGCACAACGCCAATGATGAACGATGACTTTTGGGAAAGTCGAGATCCAAATTCTCCACTCTTCACCCCAATCCAACAGATACCTCGGTCCCTGCTCCCTACAGTTCAAATGGGCTCAAGAAACTCATCCCACTTCATCTGTCCATGAAGAAATTCCAGCCACTAGCGCTGATGAACTCCGGCCACGATCCTCGTAATGCACTCAGAGGAACAAGAAATTCCTCACCAAGAACCTGAGATTGTGATTCCAGAGGTCGTGATGCAACTCACTGACACTCCACTGCCAAAGCCAAAGAATCCCTTCTCAACAAAGCAAAAGTTCAAGGCTGAAGATTTCTTCAGCGAGCATGTATTCTTCACGGATTACAATCCATATGATTCTGCTCGCATAAGAAAGAGGCGTTTCTGGACTGCCAGTCAAGCCAATTTCTATTCCTGAGTGCTCTTCAACAAAGACAAAGTCTTCGATCATGCACATATTCCTCACGTGGACATGGAGTCTCTGCCAGGCTTTGGGCCTGTCCTCAGTGTTCTTCACAACACAGGACTTCTGAATTTCTGCACTGACATCTGTGATTGGAATGAAGAACTCATTCTTCAATTCTATGCAACGCTGCACATCACCGGAGACACTGAAGACGTGAACTCATGGGTGTTAGACTGGATGTCTGAAAATACTCACTACAAGGCACCAAAGAATCAATTGCTTCGTGCCCTACCACTCGATCCTCCACTTGATGGTGCTCGTTGTATCTACAACGAACCTGAGCTTTCAAATCACTATATGCAAGTGTTGATGAAGCCTTTGAAGCCAGGGCAGGCCCCAAGAACCAAATTCCTCGTCAAGGAATTATTGTATGTGCCTCGCATCGCTATCGGATTCTCGACGAAGACAATGAGTCCTGTCAAAGGCCACGACTCAAATGATGAAGAAGTCGTTGGCATCATGAAGAATATGCTTTTCAATATCATTCATGGTGTTCCGTAAACTTCCATGATTTCTTCATGAGGACTCGGCAAACATTGCTATGTCACCATTTGAGCTGAAGCCTTATGCGCCTTTGGATAATGAGATTCATCAGACAAGGTCTTCACTCAATTACAAGGCTGATACTACGAACAATCGCAGCTACTTGCCCCCGATTGAAGTCCTCAAACGGACAATTGCCTCAGCTGATGACAAGGGCAAGGCCACTGTTGTGATCGATGAAGGCATTCGTCCATTGGATGGACAGTTTCGCAAAGCAGCATCCTACTCCATCAATGATGACTCTGCCACACATGACTCAGCCGCAAATACCTCAGTCAAGCAAAATCCTCACGCCACAAAGACCGGGGTGATGACCGATCGTGAGTTACTCCTCGCCTTCATCGAAGGTTGATCACAATCATAAATGGGTCAAGCGTCGGTTTGGTTCAATTCTTCACAACATGACCTCAACACACAATGCAGTGAAGAAAAACCACTACTACCTCCATGAAACCTTCAAACGCACTGGCTGTTCTTTCAAATGTCTACAACACGGAAGAACTGACGACAATGGGTCTCAAGGAAGAATTTGACTGGTCTGCACCTCCTCCGAAGAAATACAAGAAGGTCAAAGTTCCTTCCTTGGTGGCCAGCTCCTATTCTTCATCACGAGACACTGATGAAAATGAAGACTTGGACGACACTGCGGCAGGCGCCACTACAACAACCGACCCCAACAACGCTGGCGCTCCTTCCTCAACTTGACATTCTTCAGGGGCGTTAGTCCTCAGTTTCGATCCTTTTGGTCATTCGATGACAAACGGGGAGAAATTTGAGTTAGTCTTCAAGCGGGTCTACTATATGGGCAATAATTTTCTATTAAGTTACAACTCTCGTTCTTCTGAAACTTTTATTGGATCGAGTTGTAATCTTAAACCCGATGGTGCTCTGATACTTTTGATGCACTGAGCTCTGATTCTCTTGAGCTCTGATACTCTTGATGCGTTATTTTGCATGCTTACTCCTCATTAATGTTATCGCACGCATGCTGAATTTCATCAAGCACCATATTTCATCATGCATTTCAAATTCTTCATATTATATGTCAAATGCGTATGAATTACAAGATATAGGGGAGATCTCCATGATTCAACTCTTCAAATGTGCATTGCCTCAAAAGAAAATTCCTCACTATGCACATCTTCGTGGGGAGTTCTTCTATATCTTGCAATCAAATTCCTCAATATCAGTATTTACACTTCATATGTTTATCCTCATGTAAACTTAACCTATATTGTCATCAATCACCAAAAAGGGGAGATTGTAAGTGCATCTAGCGCCCTTAGTGATTTTGGTGTATTGAAGACTTATAGGTTAAGAGACTAATGTGTTTACGAGTGTACAGGTCTATAAGTCGATGAGGAGTTTGATATTTACAAAGGAAAGTCGACCCCTAAAATGAAGTTCTTCGATCGAAAACTTTCATATTTTGAAGACTTTCTCAAGACTTTGAAAATGAAAAATTGGTGTGACCTTGAAGACTTGGTATTCATTTGAGGAACATGAAGCGTGAAGACTTTTGTTTTCGTAGTTTCGCTTTCTCTTTCTTGAGTCATAGGAAACACTGCATCGTTAAAGGGGTCGAGGAAATACTAAGGAAAAATTTCCATATGATGCTCAACTCAAAATCCTACACCTACCAATCCCTTCGAGTGAAGCCTTTGGAAATCTCATATAGTTCAGTCAATTTCTTCAAAGGATGTGAGACGAAGTTCTTCCGGTCGCCGAGAATTTGTTCTAACCGAGGAGTTAGGAATTCGCCAAAGGCGGATTGCCTACACAAAGGAGGAACATGATAGCCCTGTGGAATTTGAGATTCAAATTTCCGACCGTTGCTGTGTTGCGCGCCAGCTATCCCAAAGTATCTTATCCACCTAACGGTCATATCATTGAAGGGCATTTATGTCTTATCATGTCGGGCTGCTCCCTAGGCTATAAATAGCTGCCCCTACAACCACTAGCTGGTTGGCTGCTCGAGAGAAACCCGACACTTGTCATTTGAGAGCAACCCATCCTCCAAGGACTTTGAGCGAAAATCATCGAGTGAGGAAAAACCCAAAAACCAAACCCCTACAAACCCAAAGTGATTGAGCATCACTGAAGAGATTGATCCTGCATGGATCCGACGCTTGTTACCTTTGAAGGCTGTGCTTCTTCCAGACGGTTAGGCGTCATGGTCTAGAGCACACAAGAGGAATTGTGGATCGCCGAGTGACCAAGTCTGTGAAGGTTTGGAAGTCGCCTGAAGACTTACCACGAGCGATTGGACGAGGTCTGTGTGACCTTAGTTCAAGGAGAATACGGTGAGGACTTGGTGTCCTGAGCTGCATGCTCAGCGACTGGGTGTCCAGGACTGTGTGTCCTCGAGTTTAAATACTCAGCCGCTCCAACCAGACGCATAACCGAGACAAAGAAGCTTGGAACTGATCTACCAAAACATTGTCTTCACCAACCTTACTGGTTCTATTTCCTCAACCCTTTCATTTCCTCATTACTGTGTTGAATGTTCTTTCATATCTGTGTTTGAAGACTTTCTCAATTTCCTCAGTTCAATTTCTTCAGTCTGTTTGTCTTCATCTTGTGCTATCCTGTGTTTACGCTTTCTGTACTCTTTGATTGTCTTCATTTCATCATGATGACCATGCCCACATTCTCTTATGCTTACTTCTGAGTACTTATTCCGCTGCAAGTAGTTCTTCGCTAAGGAATTTCCTCACCGGCAAATTCCTGAGTGAAGAATTCATAAAAATCGCCTATTCACCCCCCCCCTCTAGTCGATATAACGCACTTTCAATCGACCACGAGATCAGATTGGCTAAACCCTAGAAGCTAGCCTATAGTATGATTGTTGTTCGTCCTATGGACTAAAACCCTCCGGTTGATATAGACACCGGATAGGGTTAGGGTTACATAGAGTCTGTTATAATGGTAGGAGATCTACATATCCGTATCGCCAAGCTTGCCTTCCACGCCAAGGAAAGTCCCATCCGGACACGGGACGAAGTCTTCAATCTTGTATCTTCATAGTCCAGGAGTCTGGCCAACGGTGATAGTTCGGATATCCGGACACCCCCTAATCCAGGACTCCCTCAGTAGCCCCTGAACCAGGCTTAAATGACGACGAATCAAGCACGCACATTGTCTTCCGTATTGCATGGCGGGTTCCTCCTTCGAATACTTCATAGAAGATTTTGAACACAAGGATAGTGTCCGGCTCTGCAAAACAAGTTCCACATACCACCGTAGAGATAATAACCTTTGCACAGATCTGCTGACGTATTCCACGGTGTGACATCACACCACGGCCAGCCTTTATACGAATCGTTTTTACTGTTCCACCTCAGCGCGTTTAGCGAGGCGGTTTCTTCAGCACGTCTTATCAGAGCGGTGATCGTGCCCCCTTATTTCGGGATTCCCATCAATACAGACATGGGTAACCCAACCGCGCCATTGATTACGGTGCTTGGGAGATAAGCGAGTTTTACCAGGCTGGCGGGTGATGCATAGCTTCGTCCGTCCATATAAGGGGATAAGGATCCACCTTTTAACCTACGCCTTCTTCCTCCTTTGCTCATCCATTTCCGCCCACTCGAGCTTCAGCGCCCAAGTCCGCACATCCCACCTCAACCTTTCTCCATCCATGTCCAGAGCGGGAGGCAAGTGGATGGCCTCCTCCGTCACGGAGGGGCACATCAAAAAGCTGCGGAAAGCCGGATACTTGTCCGGCGACATCGCGTGTCGGCTCCCCAACAAGGGGCAGCTCATCCCTACCCCAGTGCCCCATGAGAGGGTGGTGTTCCTCCCCCACTTCCTCCGTGGACTAGGGTTTCCACTTCACCCATTCGTCCGGGGGCTCATGTTCTACTACGGCCTAGATTTCCACGATCTGGCCCCAAATTTCATCCTCAACATCTTGGCGTTTATCATCGTGTGCGAGGCCTTCATCTGCATCCAGCCCCACTTCGGCTTATGGCTGAAGACCTTCAATGTCAAGCCGAAGGTAGTGGGCGGCCGCCAAGCGGAGTGCAGAGGTGCCATGCTGGGCAAGATGGCCAACGTCCTATGGCTCGAGGGCTCCTTTGTGGAGACCATAAAGGGGTGGCAATCAGGGTGGTTCTACATCACCGAGCCGCGCGACTCTCAATGGGCGGTGGCCCCCGAATTCCGGTCTGGCTTCCCCACACGGATCACATCATGGAAAGAGACGGGCCTGACGTGTAGTGATTCGGAAGAGCTGTCCGGACTCCAAACCTGTGTCCGAAACCTGCAGAACAAGGATCTCAAGCTTGTCAATGTGATCCAGGTGATGCTCATCTGCCGGATTCTCCCATGCCAGCAACAGGCCTTCAATTTGTGGGAATTTGATCCGCACAAAGATCAACCTGAGTCGGCTCTTCGACACTACGCACGAAGATGCCCGGAAGGTGCTGTTCAAGGGCGCCAAGCTCCCGCATCCGCCATCAAGATCGTGGATTCAGCTCGCAGCGTCAAGCCAGCGAGGTAAGTTATTTTACCCTTTATGGGACTCTTTTTCATAGTTTAACTCTATGCGGATCTAAAATCCCTAACCTTTGACAGACTAGTCAAGACGTCCGGACAGATTGGCTGTCCGGCCCCCTTGCCAGAAGACCCAGCGGACGCCCGATTGACGGGGCTGCTGGCTCCGGAACCTCACGTGGTGTCGGAGAAGAAGGCCAAGAAGAAGGCCACGGGAACTCGAAGGAGCTCCCGGTGCCAGGTGCTGTCGGACTCATCATCCGACGACTCTGTGGAGGAATCCTCCCCTGAGGACGAGGAGGAGGAAAAAGAAGCCTCTCCCCCAGCAGGGGGAGAGAAGAAAAGGAAGGCCGCCCCGACTGGGGAGGCCGGAGGGTCCAAGAAAGGAAGGACCCTTCCTACGGACTTCTCCACCAACACCGACAACGACGAGGAGGAGTGGACACCGAGGGCCAAGCCCCTGGCGAGATCATAAGTATTCGGACTCCAGAATAGCTCATGACTTTTTATTTGTCGCATAGTGTCTTCTAACGCCGAATATAACCATGTAGCCCACCCAAGGGCGAGCTCGCCGCTTCGTCGAGCGGCTCCCTGGATTCGTCGGCTGTGAATAGCACTTCACTTCCGACCGCCTCCTCTCCTCGTGAGGCAGACGACACCGCGGTGGAATCCCAAAAGGCCCAACCAGGAGGAGGTGGTCCTGAGGCGCCGCAAGGCGACCTCCCGGACTCGGCGCAAAGGGGCGAAACCCAGAGGGCTCTAAGTCCAGCCAGTGTCGGACTCCGTCGAACCTTGATGGTTCCAAGTCCGCAAGCGGCCCCTTCGTAAGAAGGGTAAGACTGCAACGCCGGTAACCTCCATCCATCCGGAGCCACCGGATAGCTTGCTGGAGGTGCTTAACGGCGCCTCCATCGACGAGGAGCACCGCACTGTTATGAGTGTGGTGATCCAGAAAGTTCAGTCCGCCAAGAGCGGGCTGACTGAGGCCTGTACCAGCCTTCTAACAGGCTTTGAGGTAAGTTTAGAATATGTAAAAATATTACCGCATAGACAGTAGCCCCTGATGCTTAGTTCGGTGTTCGAAAAGAAAAACCAGACTGAGGATCTAGAAAGATATACGCAGGAGTCTAACATAAGTATGTCAATATGGGAATTCAGGCTGCGCTGCTGACCTTTGCCGCACTGACTGCGGAGGTCAATGCATTGAAGCAGAGCCTCGAGCGATCTGAGAACGAGCTCGGCCTTACCAAGAAGAAGCTCAAGGACAAGGAAGGTAAGTAATACCTTCTTAAAGTAATACCTTATAGAAAGGATTTGGTTGCAAAAAAGATAGGACTAACGTGGGTATTGTAGGGGCCACGAACGAGGTGGCGACCCTGAAGGAAGTGGTGTCCACGGCCAAAAGCAAAGCGGCTGCGGAGCGCACCGAGCGAGAGAAGCAGGAGGCGCGGGTGGCGGAGGTGCGGCAAGAGCTCCGGGCTCTCGTGAAAAAACACGAGAGTTTGGAGCGTGACTCAAAGACTCGAGAGTCTGAGCTCGCCTCGGCTCTTGAGAGTGCCAAAGCCGCTAAGGCCGACGCCGAAAAAGCCCTCCAGGAAATTGAATCATTAAAGAAGATTGCGGCAGGTAAGGCATTCTTTATGCAAAGCAAGCATGTGAAAGTGAATTATCTATTACTTACCCGAATCCGGAGCTCTCCAGGAGCATTCGCAGATCTGCCCCGTAGTGTGTCTGATGCTGCCGCGTTCTACCGCGCCAAGGAGGGGAGCTCGACAGAAAAGGTGTTCTGGTCTCAGTATGCTGAGGCCGGACATCCGGTGCCCCTGAGCGACCAGCTGAAGCAGCTGGTCGAGCTCCACAAGGTCGCCGAACAGGCCATGAAGGGCCTCATAATTTGGCTGTGGCCATTGGAAGCCATGCCTGGGAGCTACTTCGGGCTAGTGCGGCGGCTGGTGGACGATGTCCATGGATTGAAGTCATCAAGCGCTCCGTCTGCATTGAAGGTGCCCGTCGGGCCTTGCCGGTGCTAAAGTGCACTTTGGGGCAAGATGGATGCCGAGAAGCTTGTGACGGACGGGCCACCGAAGGGCAAGGAGCATCGTAAGCCCGAAATGTACTATGAGGGCGTCTCAAGGGTGCCCGCTTTATAGCGGTGAATGCTCCAAATATGTAATTTTTGAATAGACTCGCCTTTGTTATCCTGTACGCTGAAAACTTGTTCATATGCTAAGCAATGCTTGTGAATTTAAAATATTACCTTCTGTGATGCCGTTTATCAAATTTGAGAGATGTCAAGTCGTTATTTCAGCCCCCATGCCACGAGTCTTTGGGGTGTTCGATAAACTTGAGCGCTCTTGTTCCCATTCTTGGCTCCTTCGAGGGAGGCGCTCAACACAACAAACAAGGCAACCGGACTATAGTGCTTGAACACTCTCACTTAGCCATAGAATTCTATAATTTTAAATTTCGGCGAAGCCCCTAGTACTCGGAAGACCGAGTTCGGGGGCTATCCACGCCTTTGGCCGGGCAATGCTGACTCCTCGCTCTAAGCGGCATAAGTCTTTAGGGACCCGAAAAAACCTCTCGAACAGCGACCGGCTCTCGCCCTATCATGACGGCCAAGATTAGCTTTCTCCACTAAGGTGCTCAACCCAGCTCAACCAGGGCACAATCGCAGTGGTTCTCCCAAATACTACCTTAGCCGATATAACGGAACGTAACGCATCAAAACATGGGAGCCGTGCAAACCCAACTATTGACCCAAGACATGATTCGAGCCGATGCATATAATGCTATAAGTTCGGGTGCCGCACTTGTGAAAGTGTTCGGACTTATCACACCATATTTTTGGGGTACTTAAGCCCCTGGTGTATTGGCCGTACCAAAGTGTACGGGTGCAACGTGTCATGAATGAACGTATATATAGATAAAGAAAGGAGTGCAATAATTGGCAAAAGCTATGTATTGTTTATTCAAAAAGGTACTGCAATGAAAGCAGAACAATACAAATGGTGTGATAAGCAAGGGATGGGACTATTTGACATGTCCCCCTCCAGGGGTAAGTTGCGGGATGGTATGTAAAACAGGTATAACGCTCGTAGTAGAGACCACCTGGACACTCGACGTAGCTTTCTGCTTCCCTGGCTGTTGCATCGTGAGTTCGGCAATTCTAGTGCCGGACAGGACTTCTGGAAAACGGAGTCCTGAAAGTAAGAGAAAAGAAGAAAGAAAAGAATGACACAATCGGAGCCCCAGTGCGGTTGAGCCGCTGCTCGGGCGTGTCGTGATCGTGCCCCTCCCCTTATGCCCATGGTATCTCCAGAGCATAGTTATGTACGCGTAGTAATGGCTTCGCAATTTCGCGAGGGCTGGGGTTGGGGCCGGATTGCTAAGCGTGCTCGGATCGTGCCAGGCGGTCTTGTTGTAGATTACTCCGGGCGCGCTTGACGGTGTCCGGACGTTTAGTAGCCGGACTCGAGAATTGTTGTAAGAGGCTGCTTTGTACCTCCGCCGCGAGGGCCGCCGTATGCTCCTCCGTTCGGAGCGAGCGTTCGGTGTTTCCATTGACCGTGATTACTCCTCGAGGGCCTGGCATCTTGAGCTTGAGGTATCCGTAGTGCGGCACCGCATTGAACTTTGCAAATGCGGTTCTTCTAAGCAGTGCGGGATAGCCGCTGCGGAATGGGACTATGTCGAAGATTAACTCTTCGCTTCGGAAGTTATCCGGGGATCCGAAGACCACTTCGAGTGTAATTGAGCTTGTACAATTGGCCTCTACACCCGGTATGACGCCTTTAAAGGTCGTCATTGTGGGTTTAATCCTTGAGGGGTCTATGCCCATTTTGCGCACTGTATCCTGATAGAACAGGTTCAGGCTGCTACCGCCGTCCATCAGGACTCTAGTGAGGTGAAATCCGTCGATGATTGGGTCCAGAACCAATGCGGCGAATCCGCCGTGGCGGATGCTAGTGGGGTGGTCCCTTCGATCAAAGGTGAAAGGGCAGGAGGACCATGGGTTGAACTTTGGGGCGACTGGCTCCATCGCATATACGTCCATTAGTGCACGCTTCCGCTCCCTTTTGGGTATGTGGGTTGCGTATATCATGTTCACCATCCGCACTTGTGGGGGGAAGCCCTTATGTCCTCTATTGTTCGGCGGCCGAGGCTCCTCCTCGTCATCGCTATGCAGCCCCTTGTCATTGAGTTTGGCATTTAACTTGCTCATTGTTTGAAGACCCAACAATCCCTGTTGGTGTGGTTGGCTGGTTTTTCGGGGGTGCCATGTATTTGGCACGAGCGATCGAGCATTCGGTCCAGATTGGACAGGCCCTGAGTATTTCTTTTGAATGGCTTTTTCCACTGACCGGGTTTAGAGCCTCTAAATCCAGCATTGATTGCCGTATATTCAGCATTATCGCCGTTAATGCGGCGCTTGTGCTTGTTGCGACGCGAGCTGCCATTGCTGTCCTTGGTATCCGAACTACCAGGGTTTTTGGTCAAGTTGTTACTACGGGCTAGCCAGCTGTCCTCTCCCGCGCAAAGGCGGGTCATGAGTGCTGTGAGGGCTGCCATGGATTTCAGCTTTTCCTGTCCTAGGTGCCGGGCAAGCCACTCGTCGCGGATGTTATGTTTGAAGGCTGCAAGGGCCTCTACATCCGGACAGTCAACGATTTGATTTTTCTTGGTTAGGAACCGTGTCCGTAATTGTTCCGCCGATTCTTCTGGCTGCTGAATTATGTGGCTGAGGTCATCGGCGTCTGGTGGTCGCACATATGTGCCCTAGAAGTTCTCATGGAATGCGGCTTCCAGATCCTCCCAACAACCAAATGATTCTGCTGGCAAGCTGTTAAGCCAATGCCGAGCTGGTCCTTTAAGCTTGAGTGGGAGGTATTTGATGGCGTGTAGATCATCACCGCAGGCCATGTGGATATGGAGGAGGTAGTCCTCGAGCCAAACCGCAGGATCAGTTGTGCCATCGTATGATTCGATGTTTACGGGTTTGAAACCCTCGGGGATTTGATGATCCATCACTTCGTCTGTGAAGCATAGTGGGTGTGCGGCGCCTCAGATTGAGCTATATCACGACGCAGCTCAAATGAGCTTTGTCTCATCAGAATGTTCGCCCGGCCGGAATTGCTATATCCGGCGTGACGGTTATCATCACGTGTCATGGGGCGCCCACGCGATCCGTAGATCGATCTTGTTTGCCTTGCCTTGTCCTCCAATATGTCTCGCAGGTCTGGAGCGTTTCCCCGTGCCTTGGTCGAGCGGCGCCGGGGTGCGTCTTGAATGGAGGGTCTAGAGGCCTCTCTGTCGCGGCCATGGGGTGGCCGGTCGGCCGCATCATGCACTGGTGATGTAGGTTTGGGTACTTCTTCCTCTAATTGGGGTAGCAGCCTGCGTTTTGGGTATCTCTTGGAGGGGCGTTCGAGTTTGTACTCTTCGGCTGCAAGGACTTCAGTCCATTTGTCAGCTAGCAAGTCTTGGTCAGCTCTAAGCTGCTGCTTCTTTTTCTTGAGGCTGCTTGCCGTGGCCATAAGCATGCGTTTGAAACGCTCCTGTTCGGCGGGATCCTCGTGCACGCCAATTTAATTGCCGTCGTCGAGGCTTGCCTCATCTTCGGAGGGAGGCATATAATTATCGCCCTCCACCTCCCCTCGCCGCTCTATCATGAGGGCTGGCTTCTCCCTCCTCCCGTGCTGAATCCTGCCGAGGGGTTGTCTTCGCACCGTCCGGGGTGTTATTATCTCCCATGCCGAATCACCGCTTTTTCTTTGTGGCGGGATTTAGAGCGGCGCCACGACACCGGGCGCTTGGGCTGTTTCTTGGAGGGGTCATCCTCCGCTGTTCCATCGCCGCTCCCATCTTTTGGGATGTCCACCATGTATATGTCGTATGACGAGGTGGCCTTCCAGTGCCAGAGGCGCTTAGTTCTTGGTCGCCTCCAAAGAACGTCGTCCATACCGTCGATGTCTTCGGAATCGAAGTCGAGCACGTCGGTTAAATCATCGATAGTGGCTACAAAGTGGGTGGTGGGTGGGCGTTGAATTTCTTCGTCGTCCGCATCCCAACCTTCCTGACCGTAGTCCGGCAAGGGCTCTCCTGATAAAGAGAGAGACTTTAGTGAATTCAGGATGTCGCCAAAGGGCGAAAGTGCCGAAAGATGTCTGCATGACCATCAACTCCATAACCGGCGCCCAATTGGATTCGATTGGCAGGGGCGCGGAGGGTTCGGAGTCCGGAGAGGAGTACGGCACCTTGGAGTGTCTTCGCAAAGGACAGGGGTGGAGTTCGGCTTAATCGTCGTAGGGATCGTAGACCCCGAGGTGGTGTCCAGCCACCCGTCCTCGATCGGCGGAGTCGGCTCCGAGCTAAGGGTCGGAGCGGACGCTGGTGCGGCCTCCAGGGCACTGTTCGGCGGCAGAGCTAGATCGTGCCCATCGAGATAGTGCGGCGCGCTTAGTCTCCGCGGATGTCGGCCGTGTAGTTCAAACTCCCAAATTTGACCTGATGGCCGGGGGCATAGCTTTTGATCTGTTCCAGATGGCCAAGTGAATTGGCCTGCAGTGCAAAGCCGCCGAATATGAAGATCTGTCCGGGGAGAAAAGTCTCACCCTGGACCGTGTCGTTGTTGATGATCGAAGGAGCCATCGGGCCTAAGGATGACGGCATACGAGGAACTCTCAATTAAAGCACCAATGTCGGTATCAAAACCGGCGGATCTCGGTAGGGGTCCCGAATCGTGCGTCTAGGCGGATGGTAACAGGAGACAAGGGACACGATGTTTTTACCCAGGTTCGGGCCCTCTCGATGGAGGTAAAACCCTACTCCTGCTTGATTAATATTGATGATATGGATAGTACAAGAGTGGATCTACCATGAGATCAGAGAGGCTAAACCCTAGAAGCTAGCCTATGGTATGATTGTTGTTCGTCCCCACGGACTAAAACCCTCCGTTTATATAGACACCGGATAGGGTTAGGGTTACACAGTAGTCGGTTACAATGGTAGGAGATCTACATATCCAGATCGCCAAGCTTGCCTTCCACGCCAAGGAAAGTCCCATCCGGACACGGGACAAAGTCTTCAATCTTGTATCTTCATAGTCCAGGAGTCCGGCCAATGATGATAGTTCGGCTATCCGGACACCCCCTAATCCAGGACTCCCTCAGTGGGGATAGCTTGTGCATGTCTGTTTGATACTGGATGAGCCGGAGCACCAAGTCACCTTCTTGAAAGGTTTTGGTCTTAACCCGGCGGCTGTGATAACGACGTAAATCTTGCTGGTAAATCACCGAATGAGCCGCCGCAAGGTCACGCTCCTCATCTAACAGGTCAAGTGCATCCTGATGTGCTCTTTCATTATCAGCTTCAACGTAAGCCGCCACGCGGGGCAAGTCGTGACGGATGTCAATAGGGAGAACCGCCTTTGCTCCGTAAACCATGAACAAAGGCGTGTAACCCGTAGATCTGTTGGGGGTAGTATTGATACTCCATAGCACTGAAGGTAACTCTTCCACCCAACAACCCATCGTTCTCTGTAAAGGAACCATAAGCCGGGGCTTGATGCCTCTCAAAATTTCTTGATTGGCTCTTTCGGCTTAACCATTGGATTGAGGATGAGCCACTGATGATACATCAAGTCAAATATGCTCACGTTGACAAAACTCTTTCATAGCACCCTTGGACAGATTAGTGCCATTATCAGTTATGATGCTGTGGGGAAAGCCAAAGCGAGAAATCACCTTTTTGATGAATTGAACCGCCGTTGCCGCGTCACACTTACTGACCGGCTCTGCTTCAACCCACTTTGTGAAATTGACAACTGCCACCAAAAGGTGGGTCGTTTTGTCTTTGGACTTTTTAAAAGGTCCAACCATATCAAGCCCCCAGACTGCAAATGGCAAAGTAATTGGAACCATCCTCAATTCTTGAGCCGGCACATGTGCTCGCCGTGCAAATTTTTGACAACCATCACATTTACTGACCAAATCCTCTGCTTCAGCATGAGCCGTGAGCCAATAAAATCCATGACTAAAAGCTTTAGCCACAAGATATTTAGTGCCAGCATGATGACCACAATCTCCTTCATGAATCTCACGAAGAATCTCACAACCCTCCTCAGGAGAGACGCAACACTGAAACGCCCCAGTGATACTGCGATGGTGTAACTCGCCATTGGCAATTGTTAATGACTTAGACCGCCGGGTTATCTGCCTGGCCAAAGTTTCATCCTCAGGTAACTCGCCCCGGGTCATATAAGCCAAATATGGAACTGTCCAATCAGGGATAGCGTGAAGAGCCGCCACCAATTGTGCTTCCGGGTCAGGAATAGCCAGATCTTCCTCTGTAGGCAATTTGACGGAAGGGTTATGCAGAATATCCAAGAAAGTGTTAGGTGGTACTGGCTTACGCTGAGACCCCAACCGGCTTATGGCATCAGCCGCCTCATTTTTCCTGCGATTAATGTGTTCCACTTGATAAGCCTTGAAGTGCCCAGCAATAGCCTCAACTTCGCGGAGATAAGCCGCCATGAGTGGATCCTTAGAATCCCATGTGCCTAAAACTTGCTGAGCCACCAAGTCTGAGTCGCCGAAACATCTCACCCGGCTTAAGTTCATCTCCTTAGCCATCCGAAGACAATGGAGCAAGGCTTCATACTCAGCAGCATTGTTAGTACAGGGAAACATCAACCTTAAAAGATAACAAAACTTGTCACCTCGAGGGGAAGCTAAAACAACTCCAGCCCCCGAGCCCTCCAATTGCCTAGACCCATCAAAGTGAATAGTCCAATATGTGTTATCTGGCTTCTCTTCAGGCATCTACAACTTTGTCCAGTCATTGATGAAATCCACAAGTGCTTGAGACTTGATGGCAGTGCGAGGCATATATTTCAAGCCATGAGGTCCAAGCTCAATGCCCCACTTGGTTACTCGCCCTGTGGCTTCTTTGTTTTGAATCATATCCCCTAAGGGAGCAGAACTAACCACAATGATGGGATGACCCAGAAAATATTGCTTAAGCTTCCGGCTGGCCATGAACACCCCATAAACGAGCTTCTACCAGTGTGGATATCTCTGCTTGGACTCAATAAGCACTTCACTGCTATAGTAAACCGGCCGTTGAATCGGATATTCCTTGACTGCTTCCTTCCGTTCCACCACAATAGCTACATTGATAGCCCGGGCGCTAGCAGCCACATATAATAACAATGGCTCCTTATCAATGGGAGCAGCAAGGACTGGCGGCTCAGCTAGCTGTTTCTTCAAAGCTTCAAACGCGTCATTAGCAGCATCACTCCAGACGAAGTTGTCTGTTTTCTTCACCATCTAGTACAGTGGTATGGCCTTCTCACCCAACCGGCTTATGAACCGGCTTAAGGTAGCAATACGACCCGCCACACGCTGAACATCATTGATACACGCCGGCTTCGCCAGGGAGGTAATGACCTTGATCTTCTCCAGGTTAGCTTCAATGCCTCTGTTAGAAACTAGAAAACCCAAAAGCTTGCCTGCTAGCACACCAAAAATGCACTTGGCCGGGTTAAGCATCATCTTGTAGACCCAAAGATTGTCTAAGGTCTCCCTCAAATCATCTATCAAAGTTTCCTTCTCCCTGGATTTCACCACAATATCATCCACATAAGCATGAACATTGCGCCCAATCTGATTGTGAAGACAATTTTGCACACATCGCTGGTAAGTCGCCTAGGCACTCTTGAGCCCAAAAGGCATAGATACATATAAGAAGGATCCAAAGGGAGTGATAAAACCTGTCTTCTCTTGGTCCTTAACTGCCATCTTGATCTGATGATAACCAGAATAAGCATCCAAAAAACTCAAATGCTCACAGCCTGCCATAGCATCAATGATTTGATCAACACGAGGGAGAGCAAAAGGATCAGCCGGACAAGCCTTGTTTAAATCCGTGTAGTCCACACACATACGCCAAGTGCCATTCTTCTTAAGCACCAGCACCAGATTAGCCAACCACTCAGACTTCAACAATGAACCCAGCTGCCAAGAGCCGGTTCACTTCTTCACTAATGGCCTTACGCCTCTCCTCATTGAAGCGACGAAGGAATTGCTTGATCGGCTTAAACTTCGGATCAATATTAAAAGTGTGCTCAGCGAGTTCCCTCTGTACACTCGGCATGTCAGAAGGTTTCCATGCAAAGATGTCCCAGTTCTCACGGATGAACTCGATGAGCATGCTTTCCTATTTTGGATCCAGGTTAGCACTGATACTGAACTGCTTGGATGAATCGCCAGGAACAAAGTCAACTAGCTTAGTGTCATTGGCCTATTTAAACTTCAACACTGGATCATGCTCTGTAGTAGGCTTTTTCAGAGATGTTATATCAGCCGGATCAACATTGTCCTTGTAAAACTTTAACTCTTCTATTGCACAGACATACTCAGCATAAGCATCATCACCTTCTTCATACTCCAAAGATATCTTCCGACTCCCATGCACTGTAATGGTCCCTTTGTAACCCGACATCTTGAGCTGCAAATAAACATAAAAAGGCCATGCCATGAACTTAGCATAAATCGGCCGTCCAAACAGAGCGTGTTACGGGCTTCTGATCTTGACCACTTCAAAGGTTAACTTTTCGGCCCTGGAATTGTGCTCATCTCCAAAGGCCACTTCCAGCTCAATCTTGCCTACAGGGTACGCTGACTTACCAGGCACCACTCCATGGAGAACAATATTGGACGACTTAAGATTTTTATCGGTTAACCCCATGCGACGGAAAGTATCATAATAAAGGATATTAATGTTGCTACCTCCATCCATGAGTACCTTAGTGAGTTTGTATCCACCAACTTGAGGTGCCACAACCAAAGCCAAGTGACCCGGATTATCAACCCGGGGCGGGTGATCCTCTCGACTCCACATAATGGGTTGCTAGGACCATCGCAAGTAATGGGGAATTGCTGGCTCAAAGGCATTCACAACCCTCTTGTAGAGCTTCTGGTCCCGCTTGCATAGACTTGTGGTGAAGACGTGGTACTGCCTGCTATTCAACTACTTCGGATGACTTTGATATCCAGACTGCTGTTGACCCCCTTGACCGGATTGTTGATTGTAACCACCCTGATTAGCTTGATGGTGTTGGTGACCCTGGAAGCCGGAATTAGAACCGCCACCTCCATAACCCGGGCCATGAGAACTGCCACCACCAGAACCTGAGTCGCCGCCCGGCCCATGGTTGTTTTGGAATAAATTAGAATTTTTGAAATCCCTCATGATTGAACAATCTTGCCAAAGGTGAGTGATTGACCTCTCCTTCATACCATGCCTTGGGCAGGGCTCATTCAACAACTGCTCAAGATTGGGACCTGATCCACCTGTCCGAGGAGGCAGCCTCCCCTTACGACGCTGACCATTGTTCTGCGTATTGGTATTAGCTACAAAATCTGAGTTACCATCAGCCTTGCACATGCCGTTGCCCCCATGACTCATCGGGTTATGCTATGGACCCTTGGCGTTGCCACTCTTCTTTCCCTTTCCCAGCTTTTCATTATCAGACTCGGGGTCCTTGGTACCATCAGAGTCGGCATATTTAATTAGAGCCGCCATCAGCTGCCCCATATCATTGCAATCGCGCTTGAGCCGCCCCAGCTTCTGCTTAAGAGGAAAAAAAACGGTAATTTTTCTCTAACATTAGAACTGCAGAGCCGACATTGATGCTATCAGATGAGTGTATAATAGCCTTGACCCGACACACCAATGGGTCGTTGATTCACCCTCCTCTTGGGCGCAAGCAGATAAATCCACAATTGACATGGGTTGTTTGCATGTATCTTTAAAGTTCTGGATAAACCGGGCCTTTAGCTCACCCCATGACCCGATGGAATTGGCAGGTAGCCCTTTTAACCAAGTATGAGCCGCCCCATCTAGCATCATGGTGAAGTATTTAGCACACGCGGCATCGCTGACCTCCAACAGTTCCATGGCCATCTCATAACTCTCAATCCACGCCTCAGGGGGTAATTCGGCTGTGTAGTTAGGCACCTTACGAGGTCCTTTGAAATCCTTGGGCAAACGCTCATTACGCAGAGCCGGCACCAAACAGGGTATACATGTAGTTCTAGAGGCCACGCTTGCCTCTAGAGAAACCGTTGGATAAACCGGAAGGTGTTGATGAACCGGCTATTGATTCGCCTGCTCAGCTTCGCGACATGCCCTGTCCTGATCCGCCAAACCCTGCGCCCCATCACGCGGCGGGTCATGCCCACGTGGCTGGTTACAACGCTGGTCATTGCTTGAAACGCCTGGTGAGTCCATGTGTCTGCTATAACTCCGGCTTGGGCGAGGGGTCGAATGAATCCTATCTCGACTGTAAGAATATGCCTGCTGCTGCACCAATGTTGTTTGAAGAAGCTCCCTAGCTCTCCGTGTTTCAACCGCCGCTAGAGAATCGCCTTCCACTAGGAGAGCCGCGAATCGTGTCGCCGCAGCGATCATGTTATCCAAAGGGTTGGAATAATGATTCGGTGGTGTTCGCACATGCTGAGGAAGAGTACTATTCAGACGAGGTGGCTCCGTCACGTGTGGTTGAGCCGACATTCCAGCCCCAGGCACTACGACCCGGTTTATCTCCGGCGGGTTACTGGTCCCCGCTCCAGGCGTGCAAAAGAGGTTTCTCGCCTCGTAAACCGGAGGTAGACGAGACTTGTGACTCCTCCTCATTATTTCATTTGAAGCGTTTTGATCCATCGTAAGCCGGAAAGCTTCTGACTGAATCCGATGGGCCTGAGCATCCAGGGCAGCCCGCTCTGCGGCCATCCTGACGTCCTTTGCCGCCAGGTTTTCCTTGGCTAGCGCTACCTCATCACGTAACTTTGCAATCTCCGCATTATGCTGAGCTTGATTCGCCGGGCAAATCCGTCAAAACCTGAGCCGGTGGGCGCACAGGGCCTCCTGCCCCAGCTGCCGCCGCCGCTGACCCGGAGATCATCGCTGTCGCAGTTGAAGAATTCTACCCAGGCTGTGTACTGGCCATGAAGATTGCGACCCTGTTCGGCGGCTCATAGGGTTCCGGAATACTGTCGCCATCGGAACAGCCCCCAAGCCTGCCGTCTTGCAATTGATACTGTTGGATTTCGGGATCCGGCAACCCTTGAGAGGTTTGAACTCTGGGGTGCGTGCGGAGATCTCAACCTGCCCAGCCTACCTACTCGCGACCCTCCCTAGCCTAGCGCGTCGAGCTCACAGCGACACAAAGACACAGAGATTTATACTGGTTCGGGCCACCGTTGTGGTGTAATACCCTAATCCAGTGTGGTGTGGTGGATTGCCTCGAGGGGCTATGGATGAACTAGTACAAGGATGAACAAGCCTCAGAAGGTGAGGTGTTCTTGAGCTTGTGTGGTGCTCGAGTCGGAAGGGATCTCCGC
The DNA here is from genome assembly GCA_021605145.1 of Aegilops bicornis. Taxonomy (NCBI): domain Eukaryota; kingdom Viridiplantae; phylum Streptophyta; class Magnoliopsida; order Poales; family Poaceae; genus Aegilops; species Aegilops bicornis. Next base: position 646,461,082 of record CM038674.1, read on the forward strand.
TTCTATGGTGGTGGCTAAGTCCTATATATAGTGGCCTTGGTCCTCTTCCCAAATATGAGCGAGAAGGGATTCCACAACGGTGGGATTTGAAAGGGGACAAGTAGTACAGTCTATCCTGACAAAAGTAGTCTTCGCCTGCGAAAAGCCTCTGGTCATGATGCTGCGGTGGGCTCGGTGATGACCTCCATACTGCCGTCCTGGCGGTCTTGGTCTTGTTGCACCAGAATGGAAACCTTTGGCTGATTCCTCGGGACTCCGCGCCTGTGGCTTGCCTCCCTTGCACCAAAGAGGAAATCTGCGCTCTGCACCCGCCTGGCCTTGGTCACCATGGCTCACGTCAGCTGAGCCTCATGAGGTAGCTGCATAGAACTCTCCGCCCCTCAGGAGCCCTCCTAAGGAGGCCAACTCCTTCAGGGGTCTTGGCGTCGTCCACCTCGCGAGGCTTGGCCCCTCGCGAGGGTGCTGCTGTGTTGGTGTTGAAGCTGGGCCATACCAGGCCGTCAATGGAACCACATGGGGCCGTAGGCAGGCAGAACTGGATACCCCCAAGTCCAAGATGCCGATAGTAGCCCCCGGGCCCAAGGCGCGCTCGGACTTGGCTTCTAGGTGAAGCCAAGGGGCAAGTGCGGAGCGTCGCGGGCCCTAACCGCCTCCGCCCTTGATGACGCGTGGCGATTGATTGGACGTGGGCGACTCTGTTTCCCCATGCTGCCTCAGCAACTGCTCGACTTGACAACTGCATGCTGCATGCAGAGAGGATCATCAATATTGGAAAACGTGGGGGGCTGACGATTTACCTTCTCCTGGCTTTAAACGTGCGAGCGGGTGGAGCCCCTGTCCATCTCTCTTTCGTCTTGCTCCTTCTTGCTTCTCCTCCTCCCCGTCTTGCTCCCATGGCGCCGATCAGGAGGTTCTCTGCGGCAGAGAAGGGGAAGGCTCCTAGGGAGGGGCCGGACCCTCTCCCGCCGAAGAAACGGCTCCGCCTCCCGGATGACGCCAGTGCTGGGCGAGAGGTGGTCAGACCTTGGCAATCGAGGCCTCCGCCCGGCTTCCCTCTCCCCCATATATTACCATTCCGAGATATATTGCCATGCAACTTCCATCATCATCATATACATGACTTGAGCATTCATTGTCATATTGCTTTGCATGATCGTAAGATAGCTAGCATGATGTTTTCATGGTTTCTCCGTTTTTATGTCATTGCTACGCTAGATCATTGCGCATCCCGGTACACCGCCGGAGGCATTCATATCGAGTCATATATTTGTTCTAGATATCGAGTTGTAATATTGAGTTGTAAGTAAATAAAAGTGTGATGATCATCATTATTAGAGCATTGCCCCAGTGAGGAAAGGATGATGGAGACTATGATTCCCCCACATGTCGGGATGAGACTCCGGACTTAATGAAAAAAAAGAGGCCAAAGAAGCCTATTCAAAAAAATGAGAAAAAAAAGAAAAAAAAAGAGAAAATGAAAAAAATGAGAGAGAAAGAGAGAAGTGGCAATGTTACTATCCTTTTACAACACTTGTGCTTCAGAGTAGCACCATGTTCTTCATATAGAGAGTCTCTTGAGTTATCACTTTCATATACTAGTGGGAATTTTCATTATAGAACTTGGTTTGTATATTCCAATGATGGGCTTCCTCAAATGCCCGAGGTCTTCATGAGCAAGCAAGTTGGATGCACACCCACTTAGTTTTAGTTTGAGCTTTCATACACTTATAGCTCTAGTGCATCCGTTGCATGGCAATCCCTACTCACTCACATTGATGTCTATCGATGGGCATCTCCATAGCCCGTTGATACGCCTAGTTGATGTGAGACTTTCTCCCTTTTTGTCTTCTCCACATAACCCCCACCATCATATTCTATTCCACCTATAGTGCTATATCCATGGCTCACACTCATGTATTGCGTGAAAGTTGAAAAAGTTTGAGATTATTAAAGTATGAAACAATTGCTTGGCTTGTCATCGGGGTTGTGCATGATGTGAATATTCTGTGTGGTGAAGATGGAGCATAGCCAGACTATATGATTTTGTAGGGATAACTTTCTTTGGCCATGTTATTTTGAAAAGACATGATTGCTTTATTAGTGTGCTTGAAGTATTATTGTTTTTATGTCAAATGATAGACTATTGCTTTGAATCACTCGTATCTTAATATTCATGCCATGATTAGACATATGATCAAGATTATGCTAGGTAGCATTCCACATCAAAAATTATCTTTTTATCATTTACCTACTCGAGGACGAGCAGGAATTAAGCTTGGGGATGCTGATACGTCTCCGTCGTATCTATAATTTTTTATTGTTCCATGCCAATATTGTACAACTTTCATATACTTTTGGCAACTTTTTATACTATTTTTGGGACTAACATATTGATCCAGTGCCAAGTGCCAGTTCCTGTCTGTTGCATGTTTCATGTTTCGCAGAATCCCCGTATCAAACGGAGTCCAAACGGGCTAAAAACGGACGGAGAATTATTTTGGAATATTTGTGATTTTTGGGAGGAAGAATCAACGCGAGACGTTGCCCGAGGTGGCCACGAGATAGGGGCCCACGCCCACTTAAAGTGGGCGCTCCCCCCACCATCGTGGGCCACCAGTAAGGCGGTTGATGCTCTACTTTGTCCGCAAGAAAGCTAATTTTTGGAAAACGATCTGGGCGAAGGTTTCAATCCAATCGGAGTTACGGATCTCCTGATATAAAGGAAACGGTGCCAGGGCAGAATTACAAAACGAAGAAACAGAGAGATAGATCCAATCTCGGAGGGGCTCTCGCCCCTCCCAAGCCATGGGAGCCAAGGACCAGAGGGGAAACCCTTCTCCCACCTAGGGAGGAGGTCAAGGAAGAAGAAGAAGAAGGGGGCCTCTCTCCCCCTTTCTGCCGGTGGCACCGGAGCGCTACCGGGGGCCATAATCATCACCGCGATCTTCACCAACACCGTCGTCATCTTCACCAACATCTCCATCACCTTCCCCCTTCTATATTCAGCGGTCCACTCTCCCGCAACCCATTGTACCCTCTAGTTGAACATGGTGCTTTATGCTTCATATTATTCTCCAATGATGTGTTGCCATCCTATGATGTCTGAGTAGATTTTCGTTGTCCTATCGGTGATTGATGAATTGCTATGATTGATTTGAGTTGCATGTTTAATTATTGGTGCTGTCCTATGGTGCCCTCCGTGTCGCGCAAGTGTGAGGGATCCCCGCTGTAGGGTTTGCAATATGTTCATGATTGTAGTTGCGGATGGGATAAAGGGGACTTGATACTTTAATGCTATGGTTGGGTTTTACCTTGATGAATCTTTAGTAGTTGCGGATGCTTGCTAGAGTTCCAATCATAAGTTCATATGATCCAAGTAGAGAAAGTATGTTAGCTTATGCCTCTCCCTCAAATAGAATTGCAATAGTGATTATCGGTCTAGTAACGTAGTCAATTGCTTAGCGACAATTTCACAACTCCTACCACCACTTTTCCACACTCGCTATATTTACTTTATTGCATCTTTATCTAAACAGCCCCTAGTTTATATTTACACGTTCTTGCAAACCTATCCAACAACACCTACAAAGTACTTCTAGTTTCATACATGTTCTAGGTAGAGCGAACGCGTGCGTAGAGTTGTATCGATGGTCGATATAACTTGAGGGAATATTTGTTCTACCTTTAGCTCCTCGTTGGGTTCGACACTCTTACTTATCGAAAACTGTTGCGATCCCCTACACTTGTGGGTTATCACCCATCGGTTAGGTTCAGGAGCCAAGAACGTGCACCATCCTTGAGGGCCATGGGGAACCAGTTTGCCATGATCTTCTCGTCGCCGTTGGCCGCCTCGATGCTCAGCTCGTAGAGTGGTAGGAACTCGGCGGGATCTGCGGTGCCGTTGTAGCATGGAGGCAGGTTAGGCTTGAACTTGCTCGGTCAGATGACGTTGTGGAGCTCTGAAGTGAACGCACGACATCCTGCCATGGCCACCGGAGGTCGTCGAGAGGGTGGAGCGTAGTCTTGGTGCACGCGCCGCCACCTCCTATGGCGGCTCGTGAGCCTGGTGCTGGGGCGCTGGAAGCACGTGCGCTTCTCCTTGGGGACGTTGCACCACCTGGCAGCTCACATCATCTCGAGCCGGCGCCGGGCGCTGTGGGTCGCGCCGTGGAGCCATACACCTTGGCTCGATGATGGCGCCCCGGGCCGGAGGTGGAGGAGGAGCCCCATGCGAGACGTCGTCCGCAGCAAGTGGTTGCTGAGGCAGCGAGCGAGCCGGCCCGTCGGAGCCCCCGTGCGCGATGCTGATGAGCTCGGCGATCCGCTCGAGCCACTCCTCGTAGAGATCTCCCACCGGGCTGTAGCGAAGGAGCTCCCGCGCCGTGAGTAGAACGACATGCGCGTGCACCTAGCCGCGGTGCGCGTGGGATGACGAAGCTGATGGGGTCAGGGACGGAGTAGCGGTGCGGCCGTCGCGATCCACCGACGGGTGCAGCGATTAAGCTTGCTGCTCGTGGCCGGCAGGGCCCGTGGCGGCGTCGGCCATCGGAGAAGGAGCGCGGCGGCTGCAGCCGTCACCCGCCAGAGCCGTCTGAGCGGTGCGGGCAACGACCGCAGCCCGACGCTCAGCGCGAGCCCTACGCGCGTCGGCCATGGAAATGTTGGAGCGGTGGCGGGTCGAACGACGGAAGAGAGGATCCGACGCACCCCTACCTGGCGCGCCAAAAGTCGGATTTCGGGATCCGGCAACCCTTGAGAGGTTCGAACTCTGGGGTGCATGCGGAGATCTCAACCTGCCCAGCCTGCCTACTCGTGATCCTCCCTAGCCTAGCGCGTCGAGCTGACAGAGACACAAAGACACAGAGATTTATACTAGTTCGGGCCACCGTTGTGGTGTAGTACCCTAATCCAGTGTGGTGTGGTGGATTGCCTCGAGGGGCTATGGATGAACTAGTACAAGGATGAACAAGCCTCAGGAGGTGAGGTGTTCTTGAGCTGGTGTGGTGCTCGAGTCGGAATGGATCTCCTCTTCTATGGTGGTGGCTAAGTCCTATATATAGTGGCCTTGGTCCTCTTCCCAAATATGAGCGGGAAGGGATTCCACAACAGCAGGATTTGAAAGGGGACAAGTAGTACAGTCTATCCTCACAAAAGTAGTCTTCTTCTGCGAAAAGCCTCTGGTCGTGACGCTGCGGTGGGCTCGGTGATGACCTCTGTCCTACCGTCCTGGCAGTCTTGGTCTTGTTGCACTAGAATGGAAACCTTTGGCTGATTCCTCGGGACTCCGCGCCTGTGGCTTTCCTCCCTTGCACCGAAGAGGAAACCTGCGCTCTACACCCGCCTGGCGCCCGCCTGGCCTTGGTCGTCATGGCTCACATCAGCTGAGCCTCATGAGGTAGCTGCATAGAACTCTCCGCCCCTCAGGAGCCCTCTTGAGGAGGCCAACTCCGTCGGGGGTCTTGGCATCGTCCGCCTCGTGAGGCTTGGCCCCTCGTGAGGGACTTGCTGTGTTGGTGTTGAAGCTGGGTCGTACCAGGCTGTCGATGGAACCACGTGGTGGGCCGCAGGCAGGCAGGACTGGATACCCCCAAGTCCAGGACGCCGACAGATAAAATGAAGTAGTCTCTCCTGTGGACGACTCACCATCTGAATAGATGGTCGTCTCACCGCCAGACATAGATCCTTCACCAAATTCCGCTCCATGGATGAATCCCACGAAGGCACGTTTCACGGCGGGCTGAGCTCGGGCGGGTCTTGCACGCCGAGCCATCTCGATGATGTCGGTGCAGATCTCCAGCTCAGGGCCCGGCTCGTCGATCTTTCCGATGAAGACGTGGATTCCGCCGAAGGGGACCCGGTACCCGTACTCAATTGAGCCGGCCTCGGGGCCCCAGCCTGCATCGTTGATGTAGAGCTTGCCACGACGACTCTTGGTCATCTGGCCCACAGCGTATCCCTTGATCCCTTTGAAGCTGCCCTTTAAGAACTCGAAACCACCGTGCGCTGGCCCCATGATGGGCGCCAACTATCATGGAGTAGTCACGGCAGATGTCCTAGTGTGAGGACTTAGTCGTGGAGCCATCGCAACTAGGTTAGCTTAAAGGGGTTAAACGGGACAAAGGACATAGGAGTTTATACTGGTTCAGCCCCTTGCGGTGAAGGTAAAGGCCTAATCCAGTTTGAGGTGGTATTGCTTATGTCTCGATTACCAGGGAGCGAATACGCTTGCCCTAGTTTTCGATCTCTTGTTTCTTGCCCTGAACCACCGTCGGGTCATCCCTTTATATACACAGGTTGACGCCCAGCGGCTCACAGGTGGTCTGCTCATAGACAACGTGTTCGGCTCGGTGACTAACTATACATGCCTTACAGTACAAGTCTTATACATATGGTGGTTTACTCTTACGGGCCTTAAGTTGCCCTTGGGCTTGGGCCCTTGCATGTGAACCACCATCTTCAAATATCCTCATGGGCTTCACATCATGAATCGCCATAGGTATAACCCGGCCCCTCCTGGGCGGGTCATACCTAATAGTTATATCCCCAACAATATTGCTAGCACATTTAAGTCTAACCCACTTCCTATGCATAGGGATTTTGTGAGCAAACAATTTATGGGAAAAAGAATACACTAGCATAGGAAAGTAAAACAAGCATAACTTCAAGATTTTCAACACATAGAGAGGAAACTTGATATTATTGCAATTCCTAAAAGCATATATTCCTCCCTTATAATAATTTTCAGTAGTATCATGGATGAATTCAACAATATAACCATCACATACAGCATTATTTTCATGATGCACAAGCATAGAAATTGTATTACTCTCCACATGAACAAATTTATTCTCATTAATAGTAGTGGGAGCAAACTCAACAAAATAACTATCATGTGATACTTCATTCACATAATCAATTTGAGCATTAAAATCATGATGACAAGTTTCATGGATATCATTACTCTTTATAGCATACATGTCATCACAATAATCATCATAGATAGGAGGCATGCTTTCATCATAATAAATTTGCTCATCAAAACTTGGGGGACAAAAAATATCATCTTAATCAATCATAGCATCCCCAAGCTTGTGGCTTTGCATATCATTAGCATCATGGCTATTCAAATAATTCATACTAGCAACATTGAGATCACGCTCATCATTCAAATATTTAGTGCCAAACATTTTATAGACTTCTCCTCTAGCAATTGAGCACAATTTTCCTTTCCATCATTTTCACGAAAGAGATTAAAAAGATGAAGCATATGAGGCAACCTCAATTCCATTTTTTTGCAGTTTTCGTTTATAGACTAAACTAGTGATAAAACAAGAAACTAAAAGATTCAATTGCAAGATCAAAAGATATACCTTCAAGCACTCACCTCCCCGACAACGGTGCCAGAAAAGAGCTTGATGTCTACCACGCAACCTTCTTCTTGTAGACTCGTGGTGGGCCTCCAAGCGCAGAGTTTTGTAGGACAGTAGAAAATTTCCCTCAAGTGGATGACCTAAGGTTTATCAATCTGTGGGAGGCGTAGGATGAAGATGGTCTCTCTAAAACAACCCTGCAACCAAATAACAAAGATTCTCTTGTGTCCCCAACACACCGAATACAATGGTAAATTCTATATGTGCACTAGTTCGGCAAAGAGATGGTGATACAAGTGCAATATGGATGGTAGATATATGTTTTTGTAATCTGAAAATATAACAGCAAGGTAACTAGTAACAAAAGTGAGCGAAGACGGTTTTGCGATGCTTCGAAACAAGGCCTAGGGTTCATTCTGTCACTAATGCAAGTTCTCTCAACAATGATAACATAATTGGATCATATAACGATCCCTCAACGTGCAACAAAGAGTCACTCCAAAGTCATTAATAGCGGAGAACAAACAATGAGATTATTGTAGGGTATGAAACCACCTCAAAGTTATTCTCTTTGATTGATCTATTGGGCTATTCCTATAGGTGTCACAAACAGCCCTAGAGTTCGTACTAAAATAACACCTTAAGACACACATCAACCAAAACCCTAATGTCACCTAGATACTCCAATGTCACCTCAAGTATCCGTAGGTATGATTATACGATATGCATCACACAATCTCAGATTCATCTATTCAAACCAACACAGAGAACTTCATAGAGTGCCCCAAATTTTCTACCGGAGAGTCAAGAAAAAACGTGTGCCAACCCCTATGCATAGATTCCCAAGGCCACAGACCCGCAAGTTGATCACCAAAACATACATCAAGTGGATCAATAGAATACCCCATTGTCACCACGGGTATCCCACGCAAGACATACATCAAGTGTTCTAAAATCCTTAAATACTCAATCCGATAAGATAACTTGAAAGAGAAAACTCAATCCATCACAATAAGGTAGAGGGGGAGAAACATCATAAGATCGAACTATAATAGCAATGCTCTCGGTACATCAAGATCATGGCAAATCAAGAACACGAGAGAGAGAGAGAGAGAGAGAGAGAGATCAAACACATAGCTACTGGTACATACCCTCAGTCCCGAGGGCGAACTACTCCCTCCTCGTCATGGAGAGCGCCGGGATGATGAAGATGGCCACCGGTGAAGATTCCCCCCTCCGCCAGGGTGCCGGAATAGGGTCCCTGTCGGGGAGGCTGATCTGGCCCACGAACACCTATGGGACCGGCGGACCGAGCCCCTTTCGGTTCGGTGGGGGGCGGAGGTCGCACGAAGAGCAGATCGAGGGAAGCACACGAGCAGTTTACCCAGCTTCGGAGCTCTCCGGAGAGATAACACTCCCTCTTGCTGCATGTCCGAAAGTGTATTGAGTTCTTGCTCAGAGCGCCGAGTGCTAAAGACACACAAGCTGCTAACGAGACCGAGCGTGAGTGTTCTCGGCTTCAACCTTTCGAACCCCTCTCTACGCTATGCATGGGCCTCCTTTTATATGCTAAAGGGGTCTCCGACAGGTGGCAACGTAGACAAGGGTAAAAATGGAAAAGGAGTGGTTGGTACAGCTACTTGTACAGTGTATCCTACCTAACCCTGACGGCAGGGGACAAAGGCATTAAATGCCCATCTAAGTCGCCCTAACAGTGCAGAAAGGGACCGTCAGGGGCGCCACCGCTTGCCACGATGGCAATCTTGTCAGCGCCTCTTGCCACCGCGCTCCGCTGGCTGCACGACCTCTTGCCTTGGCGCTACCGAAAGGTCCTGTATGGCACGTTAGTGGATGTGGTGGAGCGCAGTACAGAGTGGTGGTCTGCGGCAAGCGCCTTTGCCGCTGTTGTTGTCTTGTCGCGTCCGGAAGCTTGTCGCCATCGGCCTTCCCGGCAAGCTCCTCTTGCCGTGGCCTTGTCTCCTAGGTGCCTTGGGTGGCCTTCCTGCAAGCTCCTCTTGCCGGGCCTTGCGCCCTAGGTGCCTTGGGTGGCCTTCCCGGCAAGCTCCTCTTGTCGGGGCCTCGTCTCCTTGGCTTGAACACTTTGTTCTTGAATGGCTCCAAAGGAACCACGGAGGATCTTGGCGGTCACCCGGCAAGCCCTGCCGCAGAGGGCTGCAACTGCCCGTGCACAAGTTCGGGATACTAGGGTACCCCTACTCTAGTACACCGGTCAGAGCCCCTGCCTGGGCCACACACGGTGCCGAAGCGCTGTTGGGCCAGGCCCAAAACAGTGGCACGGGCACGCAGCCTGGGTTACGCCGTAACTCACCCCGGACCCACCACGCCCTCCATGAACGGCACACGTCGAATGCGGCGTCGTGTGAGAGATCGTGGGTGGTTTCTTTATTCGGAAAAACGGAATGTCTGCCCCTCCCTGTTTATAAGCAGGGGAAACAGGGGCAGTCTGCCCATCTCGCCAGTTGCTGTCCAATCTCGGAAAAAACCCCGCTGCTTCCCCCTTCTTCCCAAGGCTGAAGAGAGAGCAGCGCTCCGCCCCCCATCGCCACCAGCATCACCAACGCCGTCGATCTCCCTCACCACCTCCGCCATGGCTCCGAAAACCGACAAGGGGAAGACCGTGAAGTCGGCCGAGGCGCAGCGGCTTGCGGCGCTACGGAAGGAGCGGGCAATCTTTCCCCCCCAGCTCACCGCGAGGGAGCTGAGGTAGTACTACTACCTCTTCTGGTCGACGGAGACGTGAGCGCATCCGCGCACGAAGATACTCCCAGCTGCTGCTTCGGAACTGGCTCCGAATGGGCGCGCTGTTCTTCTACTGCGGGCTCTGCCCGCCTTTCTCTGAATTTTTCTGCGATATCATGAACACCTACGGGTTCCGCCTCCTTGACTTCACCCCCAATGTTGTTCTGACTATGGCAGTTTTCGGACATCTCTGCGAAAACTTTGTCGGAGTCCATCCAAACGTAGCTCTTTTGCACCACTTCTTTATGCCCCGAGCTGAGAGAGGGGAGCCTCTTTCCGGTGGGATCGCCTGGATCTCGAGGACCGGCAAGTAGGAAGCTTATCTGGAGGGAGAGCTCCGCAGCAAATGGGATGAGTGGAGAGCAGACTGGTGCTGGATTGTCGAGGAGAACCCGCAGCCGTTTACCGCCCAGCGCCTAACCTCAGTAGTGCGCGGCATGGATTGGAGCAGTCTGGCCCCGGAAGACGCTAGGCTGAAGATTTCCGTCATCCGGATCCTACGCCTGAGGCTTGCCGGACTCACTGTAGGCGCCGTTGGCGCAGATTTCCTTCGCCGCCGACGCTTCCCCTGCAGGAGAGGAGGAGACCCGCCGAGTTCCGGAACGCGGCGGATATCATGAGGCTGCGCCGGGCCTCAACTTCAATTTCACTGTCCCGGAATCGACGCGGCGCTCTTGGAGCTGTTCAAGCCACGATCTCGAGCATCCCGGAGCGTTCAGGTTGCGAAGAATGCCGTCCGCTGTGCAACAATTCCTCGCTTGACCGCATCCGTGCAATGATGCCGCAGCGACTCGCCGGAATCGTTCCAACCTGGCAAGAGCCTCGCAGATGACGTCGTGCGAGTGTTCTTTGACAGCTGGTAGAAGTGCCAGTCCGCCCGATGAATGTAAGAGCCTCACCCACGACACCACCGATGATGAGATGCGGCGCGACGCCACCAGTGGTCAAGAGGCGGCAAGCAATGCCGCCGGGCGAAGTTCGGATTCACCGTGGAGGAGGCAGAGGCAGAGGCGGCAAGCCTTGTCGAGCGAAAGGAGTTTGCCGGCGAGGAAGAGCTTGTCGGGCCTGAAGTCGAAGCGAGCGAAGCCGAGGGCGCCTCCTCCCTCCTTCGCATAGACAAATTTTGCCGCGAAAGCGGAGCCCCCAGCTCCACCAGAAGGCGTCTCGCAAGGCCGGAGACGAAGCGGGCGGCAGACGGGTCAGCAACCGCCCGCGCTGCGTGGCCGCTCCACCGCGGCAAGCAATGTTGCTGCTGGAGCACCTCACGCCGGCTGCGGCAACCGGAGTGGCCCTTGCGCACCACCGCTTCTGCTCCCGCCAAGCGGCCAAGGGAACCTACTCCTCCGCCTCGTCGTACTGGAGGCGAGCCAGAATTTGATCTCTCCGCGCTCAGCTCCAACGAGGAAGAAGAAGAGTAAGATTCTTTGCAGCATTTGTAGTTCTTCGGCTTGTTGCTTTGTCTTGTATCTGATTTGCTTCACTCTGAACCCATTCCTTTTCAGGACGCTGGCCCAGAGAGCGTCGAAGAGAGCCAAGGCCCCGGTGATTGTCATCGAGGATGAACCCACCGCGACAGCAGGAGACGCGTCCGAGACCACCTTGCCGGACGCGGCAACTCTTCCTCAAAGCAGCCCCCATCGCAGCCCCCAGCGTAAGTATATGGTTTACTTCCTGCTGTTAGGCGTGCATGGGTGCCCTTCCTTTGCTGATATCTGACTGCTTATTTGTGTAGGAGCAGAGCGGCCTTACCAGGAGTGCCCTGAAGCCGCTCCTGACATGCCTTCTGCTTCGACTACACCGCCAAGGGAGGATTCCCCGGCAAGGGAGCGTTCTCCGGCAAGGGAGACTTCTCCGGCAAGGGGCAGTTCTCCGGCAAGGACAGCTCTCCGGCAAGGGACAGCACCAGCGATCCCCTGGTGGCGGAGACCATGACTGCAGACCCTAGCACAGGTAATCCTCTTGCTTGAAAACTTTCCTTGTGTTCTTCTTCTTCTGGTTTTCTTTTTGAATATTTGCTTGACTTTTCTTCATTTTCCGGTCGTCAGATCCATCCGCCACAGAGCCAATGGAGACCGAGGCCGCCGGCGAGGAGGACGCTGCAATAATCGAACGACGCCCGCTGCCATCGGAGAAGAAGTCATGGCGCTGACGAGCCCGCCGGCGAAGAGGCCGCCAAAGCTGCCGCCGCAGAAGCCGGTGAGGGGTCTGGCGATCGTACTGACGACCCTGAGGCCGCAGGAGAGCCTGGCGCTACGCCGACCGCCGATCCCTCCGCTGCTGCTGCAGCGTTAGGCTCCGAAGAGCCTCAGCCCGGGCGCCTATTTGAAGGTCGGCGATGGCGTCTTCATCAAGCTCCCATGGGCGCCGAGCTCTGTGGTGCCGAAGGAGAAACTTTTGATGAAGAGTTGCTCGCCTCCGCTGGACTGACGCTGGTCGACGCGCCAAGCAGCAGCAGTGGCGAGTCTGAGGAGGAGCAGCTGCTGCGGAAGCTGCTGTCGCTCTACCGCGCCCGACAAGCCAAGCTGGAATCCCGGGAAGCGCTTGTCGCGAAGGCGGGAGCAGACATCGAGAAGCGCGCGGAGGAGCTCCGGGGCCTCAACCAGGAAGCTCTCCGTCCTTGGCGAGAGGCGGGAGCGACTCGCCGAGCGTAAAGCCTTCCTCCTCGAGAAGGCCGAAGCTGAGGAGCAACAGCGGCTTGCCGCCGAGAAGCTATATGCGCAGGAAGGCGAGTTGGCGCAGAGGAAGGTTAATCTTGACAGCCATGAGGAGGATCTAGCTACGCGCGAGCAAACATTTGGTGGGGCTCTCAAGGAAGCAAAGGATGCGGCCGTAGCTGCCGAGGCCGCCAAGAAGGAGCTGGAGACGAAGGTGATGCAGCTGGAGGCCAATCTCAAGGAGAGCGGCGAGGAGCTTGTTGCACTCAAGCATGAGCGCGAGAAGGACGCCTACACTCTTGGCGAGCTGCAGGGCCTTCTCGCCGAGAGGATCAAGGAGCTCAGCGCCGCCAAGGACTCCAACGCAGATCTTGAGTTGAAGCTGACCACCTTGACTCGGTGGCTGGGCCAGGCGCCAGGAGCAGGAGGTGGCCTTGAAGGAGAAGATCAAGGCCCGGCCGAGGCACTTCTTGGCGAGTCTTCTTTGCCGCCGCCTGTAATACCTTTTAGGGAGAATGTGGAGCACTGGATCGAGGGCCTCGTGGATGTTGCCGCAGCCATCGGCTGTGGAGCCTGGCGCAATGGGGATGGAGGATCTTGGATATTCCTCCGATGAGCACCTCCGACCCAGCGCCAAGCTCAGCTTGTTCTTCAAGGGCGTGGTGACGGCCCTCCAAGCAGGAGGTGGCCTTGAAGGAGAAGATCAAGGCCTACGAGGCGCTGCTGGCGAGTGCTGCTGCCGCCCAGAATACCTTTAGGGAGAATGTGGAGCACTGGACCAAGGGTCTCGTGGATGCTGCCGCAGCCATCGACAGGGAGCTGGCGCGGCTGGGGATGGAGGATCTTGGATATTCCTCCGATGAGCACCTTCGACCCAGCGCCAAGCTCAGCTTGTTCTTCAAGGGCGTGGTGACGGCCTCCAGCGACTCCGGGAAGAAGTCCCAAAGCAGCTGGCCGAGGAGTCGCGCCAGATCTGCGCGGGAGCTCTTCAAAAGGTGCTGATGAAGGTGGCCTTCCGCAACCCAGGCCTCAACCTCACCAACGTCCTCATGTCCTTGCCGCCGGATGCTGATGTGGAAGCGCTCAAGACCCTTGTCGCACCCATCGTGGACAGGGTGAGCGGGATCAAGAGGGTTGAGGGCGATCGTGTAGATTAGGCCGCCCGCTTTCTCTTTTTCTTGCCGTTGCTGGTCATGTTATGAGAACAATCTATTAGAGCTGCGACAAGCTATCTTGTAATATAACTCTATTTTGGGTAGTGATTGCTATGTTATTTCCTTTACTTGATTCCTTCCTTTGTATATTTTTGCCCTACGCTTTTAGGAAACTTGTCATGAGCACACAGGCCTTGAGTGCTAATCTGAGTACGTCGACGCCTTCTTTGGCGGTGCCGCTTCCGACAAGTAACCTTGTCGCAACTAGTCGCAGCTCACTTAAGTTGTTGAGCGGACTTGAAACAAAGTAAGGGCGCAACTAGCGACGAGTTGGTTCCTCCACGCACAGGTTTTCCATACAAAGTACAGTCGTTCGAGGAAGATAACTTAAAATTTTTAAAACTGATTGCTCAAACTTTAGCAACTTAGCTTTTTTGTCGTTTGCTTCCCGGTAAGGTTATACTTTCTTGAGCGATGCTTGGTCCACACCATTATCTTCTCCTTTCCCCCCGGCAAACTTGTGGGCGAGGGAATCTTCCTTTCTTTGAGAAAGAGAAAGAAGAGAAAATAAAAAGATATGGAGCCTTATTGCTCATTATTGCTTACCGGGGGTTGGTGCTGCACAAAGTGTCAGATAATGCATGCAAAATAGAAGTAGAAAGCATGAAATTGACAAGATGTGCGAAGCACATTAGCTTTACTTGTGCACGGGGTCTGCGCCCGGCTTTGTACAAAGGATTACATGCAACATCGGCAAGACTTGTACAAAAGGTGGTTGCCGGAACAGGTTCCGGCAACCGCGCCTTACGGGTAAAACTTACGAAGATGCTCAATGTTCCAGGAGTTGCTCACCGGAATGCCATCTTCGGTCTCAAGGCGGACAGCGCCAGGCCTAGTGACTCGTTTCACCCAGTAAGGGCCTTCCCACTTCGGCGTCAACTTGTTGGAATTCTTGGCGGACTGAACGCACCGAAGAACAAAGTCGCCTTCCTCGAGACTTCTTGCATTAACTTTGCGGCTATGGTAGCGGCGCAATGCTTGCTGGTATCGAGCAGCTCGTCAAAGAGCCCAAGGCGATCCTCCTCAAGGAGCAGCGCGTCATCTTGTCGCAATCGCTCTTGCTCAAGCTGATCATAAGCGAGCACTCGAGGTGATCCGATATCGAAGTTCCGTGGGGAGAACTGCCTCGCTTCATAGACTAGAGCGAAGGTGTCCGGCGGTGGCTCGATTTGGCGTCGCCCCGATCGACCAAAGAACCACCGCAGCTCCTCAATCCAGCTTTCTTCCGCACTTGTGCAGCCTGTCGAAAGTTCTGGTCTTGAGCCCGCAGCAAGACTTCAAAGCATTGCCCTCTCCGCTTGACCGTTACTTCTTGGATGAGCAACAGAAGCAAAGCAGACCTTGGCGCCAAGATCTTGGACGTACTGCATGAAGGTGCGGCTCGTGAATTGCTTGCCGTTGTCGGTGATGATCCTGTTAGGGATTCCAAAACGGCAAACAATCGACCTAAAGAACTTGACTGCTGACTGTGCTGTCACCTTCCTCACTACTTCCACTTCCGGCCACTTTGTGAACTTGTCGATTGCAACGTACAAGTACTCAAAGCCCCCGACGGCTCGGGGAAAGGGGCCGAGGATGTCGAGCCCCCAGACCGAAAATAGCCAGGATAAAGGGATCGTCTGGAGAGCTTGAGATGGCTGGTGTATCTGCTTGGAATGGAACTGGCACGCTTCACACTTGGTTACTTGTGCCGTTGCATCCTGAAGGGCTGTCGGCCAAAAGAAACCTTGCCGGAACGCTTTGCCGACAAGTGCTCTGGCGCCAATGTGGTGACCACATATGCCTCCATGTATCTCTGCCAACAGCTTTTGTCTGTCTTCCCGGTGAATACACTTCAATTTCACACCGTTGAGTCTTCTTCTGTATAGTGTGTTCTCGACAAACTGGTACATACTTGACTGCCGGGCTACTCTTTCCGCTTCTTCTTGCTCTTCGGGAAGTTCTCCTGTCTGAAGGAAAAGGACAATCTGATGTGCCCATGCTTTAGCTTGCGGCTCGACAACAAGGACTAAAGGCATATCTGCTGCTGCGGGAACATCTGCTTCCACGGCGAGAACCTGCGGCTCAGCCGGAGCTTGACGTTCCCCGGCAAGCTTGCCGGAGCAAAACTTGTCGGGAGCGTCTGCTTCAACGGAACAAACCCTAGGGCTTGCCGGAGCAGACTGCACCTCAGCACCCTTGGTGTAGATCTTGAGGACATACAAGACGGCGACTTCGGGAAGCACAGCCGGAAAATAGACACCAGAGAACAACTTCCTCTTATTTCTCTTTACAGTTGATGGAGTTACAGACGGATGAGTCAGCTTGAGCACAAAAATCCCTGGTTCCATTGTGTAACTTAAGTGCACAGCACTTTGACAGCCATCGGCAATGTCGCTCGAGCTCTTGGAACATGTTCCATCTGTAGGCCGTCAAAGTGCTCTTCTAGCTTTCTCACTTCATCAACATAAGCTTCCATCAACGGACTCGATAACTCTTGTTCACTTGGCGGATGACAAGTCGTGAGTCACCCCCGACAATGAGCTTCTTGATCCCAAGGTCTCATCATGATCTCGAGACCGGCAAGCAAACCTTCATACTGCAGATTGTTTGTTGCTTGCTCCTTGGGAAAGTGCATCCGACTACGTGCTTGAGGTGCTCTCCGGTGGGTGCAACAAGTAGCACGCCCGCACCGCGCCTTTGCAGCGAGAAGGCACCATCAAAGTACATCAGCCACTCTTTGCTTGCTTCCTTGACGGGATGCTCGTTCTGGAATTTCTTCATATTGTGTTGGCGCCCATTCTGCTATGAACTCCGCCAATGCTCGCTTTGGATAGTTGAAGTGCTCTCAAACTTGAGGCCAAAGCTTGACAGTTCAGGCCCACTCGACAATCCTGCCTGTTGCCTCTGGATTTTGGCAAGATCCTCTTCATGAAAACGAGTGACGATCGTGATCTCATGTGCCCGGAAGTAATGGCGCAGCTTTCTCGAGGCCATGAGGAGGCCGAAAAGCAATTTCTGCACACCGTAGTACCTTGACCTAGCCCCTTGCGTAAGGGAACCGACAAAGTAAACTGGCGCTGCACCATTATTTTCTGCATCTTCTCATGCGTCTCACAGAGATCCATCCTTGTCGGGACCAGAGCTTGCCGGTGAAGCCCCCTGCTCGTCGCTAGATGCATCTGCCATGGTTGCTAGCTCATCATCTGCCTCCCTCTCCGCTACTAACGCAGCACTAACCACTTGATTGGTTGCCGCTATATATAGCAGCAACTTCTCTTGTGGCTTAGGTGCGACAAGTGTTGGAGTGGAGGACAGGTATCTCTTCAAGTCCTGCAGTGCAGCCTCCGCTCGAGTCCATTTCATCGGACCTGCCTTTTTCAAGATTTTGAAAAATGGCAGGGCGCGCTCAACAGACCTATAGATAAACCTGCTGAGAGCAGCTACGCAACCGGCAAGTCTTCGTACATCCTTGACGCGCTTTGGTGCTTCAATCTTCTCAATGGCCTTGATCTTGTCGGGATTGGCTTCAATTCCCCGCTGAGACACGAAGAACCCGAGAAGCTTGCCGGAAGGGACTCCAAACACACACTTCTCAGGGTTGAGCTTGAGGTTGATCTTGCGCAGATTTGCAAAGGTTTCATCTAAATCTTGAATCAGAGTCGCCTTGTCCTTGCTTTTGACCACTATGTCATCCATATAGGCTTCCACATTTTTGTGCATTTGCGGCTCAAAAGCGTCATGGACTACTCTTGCAAATGTTGAACCAGCATTCTTTAATCCGAAAGGCATCCGTATGAAACAGTATGTGCCACATGGGGTGATGAATGCGGTCTTCTCCTCATCCTCTTCTGCCATGAAGATCTGATGATATCCTGAGTATGCATCAAGAAATGAAAGCAAATCACATCCGGCCGTGGAGTCAACAATCTGGTCGATCTTGGCGGCAAAGGGAAATGGGTCTTTGGGACAAGCTTTATTGACATCGATAAAGTCAATACAAAGCCTCCATTTCCCGCTTGCCTTATGCATACAACTACAGGATTGGCCAACCACGTGGGATGGAGCACTCCTCGACAAGGCCTGCTGCTTCCAATTTCTTGATTTCTTCGCAATGAATTCTTGGCGCTCCACCGCCGCTTCGATTTTCTGCTTGACGGGCCGCGATGAGGACAAAGCGGCAAGATGGTGCTCAATTACTTTCACAGGAACACCGGGATGTCGACGGTTGCCACGCAAACACGCCGACGTTTCGCCGCAGGAAAGCAACGAGCGCCGCTTTCCTATTTAGGGTCGAGAGTGGCACCGATGGTGAAGGTACCACCGGTGCCGTCCTCCTTGGCGGACACCTTCTTTGTCTCCGTGGAGCTGCCATCGCCTTCTTACACTTGCCGGTGGAGCTCGATGGTGCGTCCTCGACGGTAGCGCAGCACTCCGAAGAGGTGCGCTTGCCGGAGTGGGCATCAGAGCTCTTGCCGGACTTGGTCTTCTTCTTCGCCCCGGGAGCTTCAGCGGCAAGTGGCTTGCAATCTGCTGCAGCTGCTGCCTCCCGGTAGATCTTGTCGGCGCAGATAAGAGCATCCTTCTTGTCGCCAGGGACAGAGATGACACTTATCGGGCCCGGCATCTTCAAAGAAGTTGTATGCATAGTGAGAGGCTGCCATGAATTTGGCGAGTGTCGGACGGCCAAGATCCCATTGTAAGGCAATGGAAAGTCAACAACGCCAAAAGTGACCCTCTCAGTCCTGAAGTTCAACTCGCCGCCAAATGTCACCGCAACGTGATCTTTCCTTCGCTTGCTCCTTCTCGGATTGATCCTTGGAATGTGTCGGTCTCTTCGAGCTCGCCATCGTGATCCGGAGTTTCGAGCACCGCGGAGGAGATCAGGTTCAAGCCGCCCCGCCGTCAACTAGCATCTTAGTGACCTTGAGGTTGCGGATAGTTGGTGAAACCAACATCGGCAAGCACCGACCGCAGTTCCACGATCGTGGTGGTCCTCAATATCAAAGATGATAGGCGTGCTGGACCATTTCAGAGGCTTGCGTGACTCGACGGATGGTTCTCGCCGCATTAACTTCCCCGCATCCACCGCTTGAGCCGGGCGGTGTGAAGTATGCGCAGAAGCACCGCCGTCAACGCATTGTGGCCTCTGTGGCTTTCTCGAACTCCTGCTCATCGGTCTCGCCATCATCCATGTCTTCATCATCGCTGCCATCTTCATCCTTGTCGCGGCCACGGGAGGTCTGTCTCTTGCCGCCGCTTGGCCTTTTGCCACGGCGTCCTCCTCGGCCGGACGCTTTCTTGCTAGCTCCTCCAAAGACCTTCCCTGGGCCTTCTCCTTGTCACGTCGTTCAGATTCAGCCTTCGCTGCTCGACAAGCTGCTCGACCTTTTGCAGCTCGAGGTCATGGCCCTTAGTGCGGTGGATCTTGCAAGATCGCTTGTTGGAGCCGTCACCGCTTGTCGGCGACCGCCACAGCCTGGCAGTTGGTGCCAGCGGCAACCTCCTTGCCGGAGCTACCAACTTTGGCTTTCTTGGCGCCACCTCCGTTGCCGGACTGCTCAACAACCAGCACATCTTTGCCTTTCTTCTTCCTGTTGTTCCGCCGCGGTTTTTCTTTGTCGGGCGGTCTCCTCGCTTATCGCATCCTCTTGCTTCAGATTCTCTCCGTGAAGTCTCCTCCCTTCCTCAAAGACGCGTACACTTGTCGGCAGGGCATATAGCTCATCGACGTCTCTCGATCTTGCACATCGCCATCTCCTCCCGCATCTCGCGGTTTCACACGCTCGATGGAACGCGCTGATTACCGACATCATGCAGGGTGGACATCTGGGATGTTGTGCTGTACGTGGCTGAATCTCTGAATGTACTTGCGCAGGGGCTCTCCTTCCTTCTGGGCGAGCAGATGAAGGTCGCTTTCTTGGCCATGGGGCTTGTGGCCGCCTGTAAAGGCGCCGACAAACTGATGGCATAGATCTGCCCAAGAGGATATGGAGTTGTCCGGCAAGTGCATGAGCCAGGATCTGACATTGGGCCTGAGCACCGGTGAAGTAGTTGGCCAGATCTTGTCGTCTCGCCCCGGCAGCTTGCACCGCGATGGTGTAGATGCTTTGAGGAACTCCGACGGATGCGTCTCGCCGCCGCATTTCTCTGCACGTCTGGCTTGAAATTCTTCTTGCTGGGCCACCTTTGGACTTGCCGCGCAGCTCACGAGTGAACGCAGGGCAACCTATCACAGATGGCAAGTCGCCTGGTTCTTCTGGCGCATGCATGTCGACAGAGGGCCCAGCGGCTGGGCCAGAACATCTGCCGCGAAGCCTTCTTCTTCGGTGGCATGGCGATGAAGATGATGAAGATCTAGCTCGTGTGGACGCCGGATCAGGTTCACACAATCTCGACGCCCCCTACCTGGCGCGCCAAAGATGTCGGGGAGGCTGATCTGGCCCACAAACACCTATGGGACCGGCGGACCGAGCCCCTTTCGGTTCGGCGGGGGGCGGAGGTCGCACGAAGAGCAGATCGAGGCTTAACACGGCAGTTTACCCAGCTTCGGAGCTCTCCGGAGAGATAACACTCCTACCGCTGCATGTCCGAGTGTATTGAGTTCTTGCTCAGGGCGCTGAGTGCTACAAGACACACAAGCTGCTAACGAGACCGGCGTGAGTGTTCTCTCGGCTTCAACCGTTGAACCCCTCGCCACGCTACGCATGGGCCTCCTTTTATATGCTAAAGGGTCTCCGGCAGGTGGCAACGTAGACAAGGGTGAAAATGGAAAAGGAGTGGTTGGTACAGCTACTTGTGCAGTGTATCCTACCTAACCCCGACGGCGGGGACAAAGGCATTAAATGCCCGTCACGCCGCCTCTAACAAAGGCGAAAGGGACCGTCGGCGCCACCGCTTGCCACGATGGCAATCTTGTCGGCGCCGCTTGCCATCAAGGCTCCGCTGGTCAAGACGACCTCTTGCCACACGCTACCGGAAAGGTCCTGTATGCGACACGTTAGTGGATGTGCTGGAGCGCAGGTACAGAGTGGTGGTCTGCCGCGGTTGTTGTCTTGTCGCGTCCGGAAGCTTGTCGCTCACCGGGCCTTCCCGGCAAGCTCCTCTTGCCGGGGCCTTGTCTCCTAGGTGCCTTGGGTGGCCTTCCGGCAAGCTCCTCTTGCCGGGCCTTGCCTCCTAGGTGCCTTGGGTGGCCTTCCGGCAAGCTCCTCTTGCCGGGCCTTGTCTCCTTGGCTTGAATACTTTGTTCTTGAATGGCTCCAAAGGAACCACGGAGGACCTTGGCGGTCACCCGGTAAGCCTTGCCGCGGAGGGCTGCAACTGCCCGTGCACAAGTTCGGGATACTAGGGTACCCCTACTCTAGTACACCGACAGTCCCGATTGGTTTTTCGTGGCTACAGAGGCTTGCGGCGGTGGAACTCCCGATCTCGATTCTGTTCTGGAAGTTAGGGGATATATAAGAGGTGTTGGTGTCGGAAACAAGTCAGGGGGGTCCATGAGGCAGCCACAAGGTAGGAGCACCCTCCCGGGTGGTAGGGCATGCCCTCCACCCTTCTGGTGGCCTCGGGACTCTTCTGGTCCATCTCCGATGCTCCGTGGGCTTCTTCTGGTCCAAAAATAGTCTCCGTAAATTTTCAGGTCAATTGGACTCCATTTGATATTCCTTTTCTGCGATACTCAAAAACAAGGAAAAAACAGAAATTGGCACTGGGCTCTAGGTTAATAAGTTAGTCCCAAAAATCATATAAAATAGCATATAAATGCATATAAAACATCCAACATGGATAATATAATAGCATGGAACAATCAAAAATTATAGATACGTTGGAGACTTATCAAGGGCATATCCCGACGATTTCTGGGTCGTGTGGGAAGGACCACCCTATCGCAGTCACTCACTAGGTGACGGTTCAGAACACCGTCGTAGAAAGTGGTTAAAAACCGTTTGTATATCACCCCGCAGTACCAGTGAGACATCGAGGGGCAGTACTTCTCCCAGCTCTATCCGCCGTTGAGGTATGCTCATGTGTCAGGAGTGGCCATGGCAGTATCCTTGCCCCCCGTCTAGTGGTGGCGTGCCATCGGGGAGCTCGCCTTTGCTCGGTTGGGGGTAATGCAGGGAAGTGTACGTACACTTCAAGAAATATGTCAACTAGTGACCTTCTGTTAGTGACCCTGGAAGAAATGGTCATGGATCTATGACCATTTCAGACCAATTGGTCAAAAGCTGTTCGGGGGGCTCCAAACCCTAAACCATTGCGACCATTTTGGTCAGAAAGGTCGTAATTTCCTTCCATGAAATGGTCATAAAGCAAACAACGCTAGCCCGCTGCCTTATTTCTAGTTGTTAACGACCAATATAGATTGTCATAGCCTTGTAAATTGTGGTGGGTTGCTATGACTAGGCGCCACCTCATCAGTTTTGCCTATGTGCCATGTCCATGTGGCAGTTTTTGCCCTAGGTTGTGAAGTAACCTATATTTCTGTCATTCCCAAAATTCCCAAAAAAATCTCATAAATTCTTTGGGTCATATCTTCGTCAAATATGTAAAAACCTTCCTTGCCTAGTTCAAAATAATTCAAAATATTCATTTTCCTATTCTGCTCGTAACAACAGTTTGTGAAGGAAGTACCACTTTGGCATGTCCAAATAGTATCAATTTTCTACAGTGCTTTCCTATGCCCAAATAACCATCCTCCACCAAATGCCAGCTCAATCCATTCATTATTTTGAGCCAAGCTTCAACATTCTTAGTTATGTCCAGTGTGGTAGTTTGCAAAGCAAGTACCACCTAGGCTCCTCCTTTTTACCTGAAAATTTGTGAAGACGGTCTTCTTAGTAACTGATTATCCTCAGCCAAAACTCACGCCCATTAGCCATATATATTTCTCGTACCGCTAATCAAAAACTTGGCTGCTAATTCATGTTTGAGCATCGATCGGTCTCCTCGTGAGAATCTTATGTTGTAATTTTCTTCCTAGCACCTACCTAGGGAGTACCCAACCCACTAGACATGCCTAGGCTTTCCAGAACACATGGCAATGCCACGGTCACGCGGTGACCATGCGGCGGGCATGCGAGTTTACGCGCTCTAAAGTTGGGGGCCTCGGCCACCGCCCAAACCTCGACGTATCGCCACCAAACCATGTATTTATGATTAAATAGGTACTTATGTAACTATAAATGATTTTTGGAAAAAATAAATAGTAAAGTATGAGGCAGCTGCAGTTCAAATTTGACCCGCTTCCTCTTGAATCGGCGGGAATTTGTCTTTTTCACCAGAGGTGGATCAAAACTTTTGACACCCAACCATTTGGTCAATTGTGCATTAAATATGGCCTAGTATTTTAGAAAAATGATT
The DNA here is from genome assembly GCA_021605145.1 of Aegilops bicornis. Lineage (NCBI taxonomy): Eukaryota > Viridiplantae > Streptophyta > Magnoliopsida > Poales > Poaceae > Aegilops > Aegilops bicornis. The sequence goes on from CM038674.1 coordinate 646,484,422, forward strand.
TGGTCCAATTTTGCAACAATTATTTGTGAGGTCCTTCACAAAAAAATGTCCTTTTGGGCACTCGAAAAATGGAAAATGGTTCTTTCGTCCAAAGTAAAAGAAAACTTCCTTAGGCAACATTGTTTGCCATTCCAATATGGACCCTTGCGCACAATATGAGATCATTTGAACAAACTATGCCATGAATGTGGCCATACGATTGATCATTTGGCTTGAAAGCCATTGATCTCCACACGTGATAGCTCCTTTTTTAGAACATTTTTTTAAATAATTGCCGTATTACAAGTTTATTATTTTTCCTGGGAACTTGGCCACATATAATGACACACTGCGAAGGTTTCCCAATTTTTTTATTTTTTTTATTTTTTATGCCCGTTTCAAAATGCGGTCAAAACGGCAGGAATGACCGTTCATAGCTAGTGGTTGAATCATGGAATTTTTTTGGTGTTTCTCTGATTAAATAGATACTTATGTACCTAGAAATGATTTTTGGAAAAAATAAAGAGCAAACTACGAGGCAGCTACAGTTCAAATTTGACCCGCTTCCACCTAAATCGGCGGGAATTTGTCTTTTTCACCAGAGGTGGATAAAAACTTTTTACACTCAACCATTTGGTCAATTGTGCATTAAATATGGCCTAGTATTTTAGAAAAATGATTTGGTCCAATTTTGCAACAATTATTTGGGAGGTCCTTCACAAAAGAAGTCCTTTTGGGCACTCGAAAAATGGAAAATGGTTCTTTCGTCCAAAGAAAAAGAAAACTTCCTTAGGCAACATTGTTTGCCATTCCAATATGCACCCTTGTGCACAATAGGAGATCATTTTAACAAACTATGCCATGAATGTGGCCATAAGATTGATCATTTGGCTTGAAAGCCATTGATCTCCACACGTGATAGCTCGCTTCGAGAACACTTTTTAAAATAATTGTCGTACATAAGTCTATTATTTTTCCTGGGAACTTGGCCACATATAATGACACAATGCGAAGGTTTCCAAATTTTTGATTTTTGAATTTTTATGCCCGTTTCAAAATGCTACAAAACGGCGGGAATGACCGTTCCTAGCAAGTGGTTGAATCTTGGAATTTTTTTGGTGTTTCTCTGATTAAATAGATACTTATGTACCTAGAAATGATTTTTAGAAAATAAAGAGAAAACTACGAGGCAGCTACAGTTCAAATTTGACCCGCTTCCAACTGAATCGACAGGAATTTGTCTTTTTCACCAGAGGTGAATAAAAACTTTTTACACCCAACCATTTGGTCAATTGTGCATTAAATATGGCCTAGTATTTTAGAAAAATGATTTGGTCCAATTTTGCAACAATTATTTGGGAGGTCCTTCACAAAAAATCATCCTTTTGGGCACTCGAAAAATGGAAAATGGTTCTTTCGTCCAAAGAAAAAGAAAACTTCCTTAGGAAACATTGTTTGCCATTCCAATATGCACCCTTGTGCACAATATGAGATCAGTTGAACAAACTATGCCATGAATGTGGCCCTAAGATTGATCATTTGGCTTGAAAGCCATTGATCTCCACACGTGATAGCTCGTTTCTGAGAACAATTTTTTAAAATAATTGCTATATTACAAGTTTATTATTTTTCCTTGGAACTTGGACACACATAATGACACAATGCGAAGGTTTCCCAATTTTTTGATTTGTTTTGAATTTTTTATGCCTGTTTCAAAATGCGGTCAAAACGGCGGGAATGACCGTTCCTAGCTAGTTGTTGAATCTTGGAATTGTTTTGGTGTTTCTCTGATTAAATAGATACTTATGTACCTAGAAATGATTTTTGGAAAAAATAAAGAGCAAACTACGAGGCAGCTACAGTTCAAATTTGACCCGCTTCCACCTGAATCGGCGGGAATTTGTCTTTTTCACCAGAGGTGGATAAAAACTTTTTACACCCAACCATTTGGTCAATTGTGCATTAAATATGGCCTAGTATTTTAGAAAAATGATTTGGTCCAATTTTGCAACAATTATTTGGGAGGTCCTTCACAAAAAACGTCCCTTTGGGCACTCGAAAAATGGAAAATGGTTCTTTCGTCCAAAGAAAAAGAAAACTTCCTTAGGCAACATTGTTTGCCATTCCAATATGTACCCTTGTGCACAATATGAGATCATTTGAAGAAACTATGCCATGAATGTGGCCATAAGATTGATCATTTGGCTTGAAAGCCATTGATCTCCACTTGTGATAGCTCGTTTCTGAGAACACTTTTTTAAAATAATTGCCGTATTACAATTTTATTATTTTTCGTGGGAACTTGGCCACATATAATGACATAATGCGAAGGTTTCCCAATTTTTTGATTTTTTTGAATTTTTTATGCTCGTTTCAAAATGCGGTAAAACGGCGGGAATGACCGTTCCTAGCTAGTGGTTGAATCTTGGAATTTTTTTGGTGTTTCTCTGATTAAATAGATACTTATGTACCTAGAAATGATTTTTGGAAAAAATAAAGAGCAAACTACGAGGAGCTACAGTTCAAATTTGACCCGCTTCCAACTGAATCGGCGGGAATTTGTCTTTTTCACCAGAGGTGGATAAAAACTTTTTACACTCAACCATTTGGTCAATTGTGCAATAAATATGGCCTAGTATTTTATAAAAATGATTTGGTCCAATTTTGCAACAATTATTTGGGAGGTACTTCAGAAAAAAACCTCCTTTTGGGCACTCGAAAAATGGAAAATGGTTCTTTCGTCCAAAGAAAAAGAAAACTTCCTTAGGCAACATTGTTCAAAATTCCAATATGCATCCTTGTGCACAATGAAAATGTTTATTTTTTAATTTCTCATATCATAAAACTATTTATATGATTTAACACCTTTTTTTGAAAAAAAAATATGGTTCAACACCTTATTTTTAGTCGATTACGACCAATTTAGAAGGTCATAACGTGTATTGTGTTCTAATTGGTCCATGGGCATGTCACACGGATCGTGCTCAAACACGGTCGGATGCTCTCGGATCCGACGACCGCCCTTTCTCCATCACCCCCCCCCCCTCTTTGTCTCAAAAAAATAAAAAAGAAAAAAAGAAAACTCCCTCACCCTCTCACACCAGGAAACCTAGCGCTCCAGATCCGCCAACCACCCCTCGTCTCCCACATCGCCGTCGCCTCCCCGATCCCTCCCCTCGTCTCCCACATCGATGATCCACCGACGCTCTCGCGACCTCGATCCCGATCCCAGCCCTGCCTAGCTCCTCCTTTGGTTGCGTTTGGCTTATAGCCGAGGCGGAGCCGTGGAGGAGGCGGTGCTGCTTTGCTTTTCTTTGCTTCGCGGGAGGGAGGGAAAGTCAGCCAACCTTCCCGCTGTCGGCGTCGGCGTCGGCGTCGGTCGCGTCTCTACCGCCCGCAGGTGAGCCGCCGGCATCCTGTTGCCCCTCCCCTCCCCCGCCTATGGTTTTTGTGCTTCACCAACTAGAGCTGACGAGCATTTATTCTCCCTGTTCCGTTGTTCGTCGCAGCCGCGGTCACCGCCGCCCCCTCGCTCCTCCTCTCCGGCGAGCTCGGTGACTCCCTCGCAGCGGAATCCGCTGCTCCTCCCGCTTCCGCACGCCCGCAGGTGCAGTTGAGAAGCACGCACCACCACCTCCCCCCCCCCCCTCTCCGACTCCCGCAGCAGCGCCATCCCCTGCTCGTAGTCAGCAGTTAATCGGCGGGACGGAGGGCCCGCGCTTCTGCCCGGGCGCCGTACGCTCCGCGGAGGAAGTTCGTATTTGGGGTCGGGATTTTGGCCGGGAAGATTGTGCGGTGAACTGCTCTTGGTCGACATATCGTTTCTGTGAATTTTGGCCGTGATTTGGGATCGGGATTTTGGCCGGGATTCGCGTCCCAGGCTCCCGGCTGTTTTGTTCTTAGTTTTTAGGTATCATATTACTTGAGCTCTTAAGTTACTAATGTGATTCGTGGATCATGGCAATGATGCTTCCTAGTGTATTTCGAGCAGATATTGGATGGATCAGCAGGGGAACAAATATTCAGAGCAGATATTGCAACTGATTGCTTAGTTATCGAGTGGCATGCAATTTTACTTGACTTGTTCTTAGTGCGTTGCTTAGCCCAATTTGTGTGCACATTGTTGTAAGATAAGCTGTGTTGTATGATGTTCCTTTACGATGATAGGTTCTGTCTGCTTTGCAGTTGGATGCATTTGTATCTCAATCTTCTGCTGATGTTGAGATTCATTTGCTAATCGCTAGTTTACTCATGTTCTTACTTACTAGTGTGATTCATGAATGCTTGTTAGCGTATTCTGAGCGAAAAATCTTTCGGGTTTTCTTAGTTTGTGAGCCAAATTTGTTGCTGAACCCATTATATATCTGTCAACCCTTGCTAAGTGTTAAGTACCTGCTGGTTGTTATTACTGCTCTTCTTTATGAAGGAAGTTAGTGTTTAACATCTATCGCTTTAACGTCTAGCGACTAAACAATGTTTTGTTTCTAGTTAGTTAGGATGATTCGTCCGCATGTATCCCTTTTCCTGAACTAATTCCGTGTATTACTTCGTTTTAGGTTAATTTTTCTGATGCGCTTGTGCGTGTGTGGGTTTAACAGTGACCTCGGATCTGGTGAAGGGCGCCAAGGAGAAGCAGCTCAAGGTCAAGGGCCTCGATTTGGGCTGATTTACTGATTTGGTTTCCTTTGCTGGTGATGCTTGTTCCTGAAGGCGCTGGCCAAGGAGCTGGTGCAGTCCAGGAAGGTGGTCAACCACCTCTACGAGAACAAGGCCCAGCTCAAATCCATCTCCATGCACCTCGGCAAGATCGTCGGTAATGGACACCCCCTGCATCGTATCTATCTTTGTAGATAGCATTCAGTATGGTAACATTTAGTAATTTACAACTGTTGTTCATGATGCTATTACAAACTCTGAAATCTGGTACTTTACTCAAATGTGCTTCCTTTTTGAACAACTGTGCACCTTGGCGAGCTCGCCGGTAGCAAACAGTTTCTACTGGCCTCGTATCATTCTATACTAGTATGGATAGATAGCATCCAAGTTTGTTGTCTACAGACCTCTGCTGGCGTCTTGAAATGCTTGGGAATGACCCGTCCGTCTGGACATGCAGTTAGTCTGAATCTTTTTTGGCAGCTAACATGCCTCGTCATTACGACTACACCTTTCTCACTTCATGGCACTTGAGAACATTCATGTTCTGTTTTATCCATTCTCACATTCTGGCATATATTACTTCAACGATCTCACAATGGCGGTTTAGGACATGCTTATCCTTATAAAAAAACTAAGCTCAAGCAATACTAATGTTTATATCTATCATTCAGTACTACTGTTTATATCTAATCAGTCCACAAGTTAGTTGAAGTCACAAGTAAGTCTATTAATAACTTAGCACTGGTCAAGTTAGTTGAAGTCACAAGTGCTAAGTCTATCGACTTAGTTTTCTGCTGGAAGTCAAATCTCCTAAACACTAGAATGCCTGAAATGTTAGGGTAGCAAGTACTAGCCATGTGCTTCATTCTATGTACCGCTCTGGTGTTTGTGCATGTATGGGCTAGCTTTTTGTGTAGAATAGTGAGTTGATGCTTCTTTCTTTAGAAATATAACATGTTAGCTCTATGGATGTTTATGTACCTACAACTTCTGCCAGCTCTAACTTGGTTATATAGCAGTTCAATTCAGTCAATCTTTCGGGTGCTGATACACTACTGTGCAAGTTCTATGGTATGTGAGTTCCTTCTATTGCTGCAAGCATTGACACAATATGTCATGTGCGGGAGCTCCGCATCCGAGTCTCGTCCATCGTCGGCAGCAAGGAGCTGAGCCAAGGGGGCAAGCAGCACTGCTTATTACTTGGGGCACCATGGCGTGTGGCAGGCTATTTTGCTTCCAAGAGCAGTACTGTTTATTTGAAATTGAATGATGTACTCGGCTACTGCCTAGTAAAAATTTGAATGATTGTCATGTACTGTCTATGATGTAGTGAGCTGTAGGAGTGAAATGAAATTTTATCTGCTATTGTATGTGTTATTTTCCTGTAATGTTGTGTACATTTTACTTGAACATTAAGTTCTCCAGAAAATGTTCTTACTGGACCTGATAGTGGACACGGCCCAAATATACTTGTACTATTAAGATGCCATGGCCCAAAATAACCTGGGCTGAAAAGTTATTCAGAAGTCCTATAAGATGGCCTCGACTCAAACAGAAAATAGAAATAAAAAGGAAACAAACTCTGTGGAAAGGTAAAGGACCATGATAGAAAAGGCCCAAAAACATCTAGGAAAAAAATCATAAATGGGCCGAATTCTTGGGCTATGCCCATGTAGAAAATCAAATTGGACCGGGCTGATTCTTGTGCCACATTAGATTGCCACGTCGGATGCCTACGTGGCCTGGGGAGGTTGCTAGTGACCAAAACAAAACTATATGGATATTTTGGTCGTAAACGTCCACGATCTTCTCACAGAGAAGATCGTTAATTTCAGTTTACGACCGCCAGCTTTTGACCTTCTGTTTTTGGTCAAAAAAATGTCGCAAATGAAAAACAATGACCTTTCAGTGACCAATAGTCAAGGTCACAAGTTGACATATTCCTTGTAGTGGTAGGCCAGATTTGGCCACACGTGGACCTTACTGTCTGTGTGAAATCCGGCAGACCTCGGGGTAGGGGGTCCCAAGCTGTGGATCTCGGATCGATGGAAAAAGGAACAGGGAGACAATGTTTTACCCAGGTTCGGGTCCTCTTGATGGAGGTAAAACCCTACGTCCTGCTCTTGTTTATATTGATGGAGATGTATCGAAAACAGAGTTGATCTACCCCGAGATCATAAGATGTGTCCTAACCCTAGGGCTAAATAAATGTAATTGTGTTGAAGTCCCCTCCATGAGCTAAATCCTTTGGTTTATATACACGCCAGGTGGGGCATCTAGGGTTACACGGTTGGTATGTAGGCGTGGAGATGGTAGAAGCAGTCTTGGAGTGCACATCAAGTCTTCGGCAGATGCAGTGTCGATAATGCCTCCAGTGTGCGGCCTCCGGAGTCCACCTTGAGCGGAATGAGAGCCCACCAGCCCAGCCCGAGGAGCATGGGCCGACTAAGTTAGTACCCCCTAATCCAGGACACCGTCACTAATGGTTGTTAAGGAGTTGGAAAGGAGGGACCTTCCTGAGCGTCTCCTTTATCATCTTGGTTGCACGCCTGGGGCGGGGATGGGCTGGATGCCATGGATGCGGGGCGATGGTGCCTTGGTGGTGGGAGTCACGGTGATAGGGGGTGGAGCACGCAGCTCATGCACTGTCTGGTGACCATGGTCGTGTGAACGGCGTGGTGGTGAGGGGTGACGTCTGATGGCGGTGGTGCGGTCGACCGTGCCTCTTTCGATCATGCTAAGTGTTTGGCCGGGTTGAATACTCGTTCTAACCTGTCAGGCCACTGACGGCAGCGTTCTAAATTCGTCCCCTTCTTGAAGACATCGTCGTGGGTACTCACCGTCACCGTGGTGCTTCGGGGAAACCCTAATCTACGGATTGGGTCGTGGCGGCGCTTTGGTGTCTCTCCCTTCCTGAAAGCACCGCCTTGGAGCCCATGGGTCATCTTGCTCGGCTTCGTCTCTTCTCGGTGGCTTGTCGATGGTTGAAGATCCCGGTGACTCCTAATGATGCTTATTGATTCACCTGTTGTAGTCTTTGAGTTGTTTGGGATAGTGTGGTTGTTATCAAATCTATACCTTGCATGTGTGTGGGTGGTGGTGTGCGTTTGTATCCATTGGCTAGGTGATGAGTGCTTTATTGTATATAAAGCGGGGAACCTTTTTTGGTATACCCTGTCTGGATTGTAGTCTATATACTTCTCTTCTCCTATAATGACAAGGCAGACCTCCTGTTGTTCATGTCAAAATATACAACCTCGACATGGTAAATGCACCGCCCATGGCCAGCCACCGAGCTATGATGTTGCGGAGGCGTCGCCCAAGGCCATCCTCGAGGAACTGCCCATTGCTCACTGTCGGTGTCAAAATCGGCGGATCTCGGGTAGGGGGTCCCGAACTGTGTGTCGAAGGCTAATGGTAACAGGAGGTGGGGGACACGATGTTTACCCAGGTTCGGGCCCTCTCCATGGAGGTAATACCCTACTTCCTGCTTGATTGCTCTTGATGGATATGAGTATTACAAGAGTTGATCTACCACAAGATCGCAATGGCTAAACCCTAGAAGTCTTGCCTATGAGATTATGATTGTGACTAAACCCTCCGGTTTATATAGACACCGGGGGAGCTAGGGTTATACAAAGTCGGTTATAGAGAAAGGAATCTACATATCCGAATCGCCAGGCTTGCCTTCCATGCCAAGGAGAATCCCATCCATACACGGGAAGAAGTCTTCTATTTGTTGAGGGAGTCCTGGATTAGGGGGTATCCGGACAGCCGGACTATATACTTTGGCCGGACTGTTGGAATATGAAGATACAAGATTGAAGACTTCTTCCCGTGTCCGGATGGGACTCTCCTTTGCGTGGAAGGCAAGCTTGGCGATTCGGATATGTAGATCTCCTTCTCTCAGAATCACTCTCAGAATTCCTAGCCCCTCCGGTGTCTATATAAACCGGAGGGTTTAGTCCGTAGGACGAACAACAATCACATTCATAGGGTAGCTTCTAGGGTTTAGCCTCTACGATCTCGTGGTAGATCAACTCTTGTAATACTCATATCATCAAGATCAATCAAGCAGGAAGTAGGGTATTACCTCCATCGAGAGGGCCCAAACTTGGGTAAACATTGTGTCCCCTGCCTCCTGTTACGATTAGCCTTAGACGCACAGTTCGGGACCCCCTACCCGAGATCCGCCGGTTTTGACACCGACATTAGTGCTTTCATTGAGAGTTCCACTGTGTCATCGCGATAAGGCTTGGTGGCTCCTTCAATCATCTGTAGCGCTGTGATCCAGGGTGAGGTTTTCCTCCCCAGACAGATCTTTGTATTCGGATTCGAGCCCATGGTAGGTGCGTCGAACAGTCACAATGAGCATGACTTAGATCTACCATCGGACGGTGTTCGGGAGATCACGCCTGCAGCTGCCCCGGCTCTCAATCTGGAGCAGATCGTGCCATCCGAGGATGGGTGGATGGACCCCGCCACGGAGGCCGCACACCCAGCAGCGATAGAGCAGAACACATGCTCCGCCTCCAATGAGGCCAGCATCATCGGACCCTCAGACTCGTCTCCGGCCATAGGCTCCGAACAGCGTGCATCCGTGCCTATAAAATCTGATTGGGCACCGATCATGGAGTTTACCTCCACGGATATCTTTCAGCACTCACCCTTGGGCGACGTGCTAAATTCATTGAAGTCTCTCTCCCTGTCAGGAGACTCGCAGCCGAACTATGTCCGGCTTGAGTGGGGGCGGGCAACGAAGAAATTAGTTACCCACCCACCACCCACTTAATAGCCACTATCGACGAATTAACCGACACGCTTGATTTCGACTCCGAAGACATCGACGGTATGGACGACGATGATGGAGAAGAATAGGAACCACCGCCCACAGGGCGCTGGACAGCCACCTCATCATATGATATATACATGGTGGATACACCCAGAGAAAGTGACCGCGAGGAATGGAAGGATGCAACGGAGGATAATCCCCTTGATAAGAAACCAAAGCGACGGCGTCGGCGCCGCTCCAAATCCCGCCACAGTAAAAATAGTGATAACATCGCAAGAAGAAATAACACCCCAGACGACCCCAGGGACCCAGCGATGGAGCGGGATGAGCTAGGGGACGGCGAACATAATCCGGGACCGCTGTCCGATCATAGTGACGGCGGAGATAAAACTCATAAACCTGCCTCCGGAGAGGAGGACAGTCCGGGCGACGATGCATTCATCATCCCGGAAAAGCAATTGGAACAAGAAGACCCTCGCGAAGTGCTTATTGCCACCTTATCGTGGTTTTGTCACGGCAGATGTCCTTAGTGTCAGGACTTATTCGCGGGACCCGTGATGTTTGATGCCTATCCTCATCCGGTCTGGTATTTATCTGTACTAGACCTTCCGTGAGATGTATCCTAGTAGTACTTTTCTTATTCTTCCTTTTTTTAGCCTTTGACTTTCGTAGACTGCCGTTGCATGTGTGTGCATCATCAAACATGGCTAGTGGGCACATGCCTTGAGCACATCTTTGTCCGGGGCCTTTGGGCGTCTGCCGCCGTAATAAATTTTTTTCAACGACGAGGCGGGTTGACTCGAAGGTGGCTTAACGCGCTGGAATCTTCCCTTAATGCTTCAGACGTCTTCTCATGAAAAACAGGAGCTGATCTTACTCTGATTAGAGCTCACGTGTTAGTAGTAACAGCAGCACTATTAATCAAAACAGATCTCGTAAACCGTGCAACCATTAGTCCTAATACTTGGCCATGACTTTTCCGTGAGCGTAGCAACATCAATAATCGATCCAATCTTCTTGGGAGCTGCTCCGGTCACTGCTTGTTGCCTTTGTTTATCCGGCGAGTATCAAAGAGTCCGGCCAGGACACGGCTAACTTGCTAAATCAGATATCATCTCAGTTTGTACGACAACCGCTGCAATAGGTGTCCATCTGTCTTCAGATTTGACGGATCGTGAGGTCATGTCCGCCGCACAGAACACAAACCCAATTTTCCGTGAAACTTTGTACTGCCAATTCCAAAGTTAACTATGATCCTGACCGCAAAACAATGAATTTTGCTGGTTCTGCTCAATCTTCTATACACCGCCGCTGAAAAATTCTTCGATCTTGTCTGATGATCTTTGTACTTTACATTAATTCTTCCAGACCGGCTCTTGTTGATCCGGCGGGTCGCAGCTTCTCTATCCCAGAAAGAGATCCCTTCAAGAACTCAACACCACCGTGCGCAAGCCCCACGGTGGGCGCCAACTGTCGTGGTTTTGTCACGGCAGATGTCCTTAGTGTCAGACTTAATCGCGAGGCCAACACATCTATGTAGTAGCTTGAGAGGGGTTGAGCGGAATCGAGAGACGCAACACAAGACAAGGATTTAGACAGCTTCGGGCCCCGGGAAACATCATCCGGTAATAACCCTACATGATGTTTGTGGCTAGGTCTCATTATCATCACAAGAGAGTCGCCGGTAAACCAGCTCTTTGTGTCTAGCCCTAGAGATTGTTTCCTCTTTTTTTTCCTCTTTGGGGAGCCCTGCCCCTCCTTATATAAGTTGAAGGGGCGGGTTACATGTGGAGTCCTATTAGGATTAGGACTAGTCTATCTCTAATACAAACCGGATACAAGTCTGGGTCTTAACTCCTTGTAAGGGAAATATCCTTCACGCCTTTCCTCTTAAACCGGCCCACCATAGAATGAACCGGCCTTCATGAACCGCCCGTTGGGCCACCGGGTCTTGTCGCTTCTCTGACCCGCCTACCGGATTACCAATGAATCGTAAACCGTCATACATCCGGCGGTTTATACCGCGGGGTATATCCCCGACACACCTCGAGGAGCTTGAAGAAGCAGAAGCAAAGGCTTAACGCCGCGCATGATACGCTCAACCGCAGATGGAACAAAGTGCTCGACACTAAAGAAAAATACGGCGGCGATCGCCACACCAAGAGCTACCCAAGACGCAAGCTTCTGCCCGAATTGGACGACGAGGTTGTAAAGCCCAAACCGCCGAAAAATAATATGGCCGACCGGCCGGACCGACCACCCTGTGGCTGAGACAAAGCGGCTAAATATGCCGCACACAAGTCAGCGCACGATTTACATGAGCACCTGGACAAAAAAGTCGGTATGGCCAGGTCCATCTATGGATCTAGGAAGCGTGCTCCGACACAGAATCAGGGTCGCCCAAACGATTATACTGATCGAATAACAGCTCGGAATCAAAATCGAACACCACAACCGTCGGAAGCATCCAAATACAGGGGTGCCGCACACCCCCTGTGCTTCACCGATGAGGTGTTGGATCATGAATTTCCAGAGGTTTTTAAACCCGTAAACATAGAAGCATACGACGGAAGATAGACCCTGGGGTCTGGATTGAGGATTTTATTCTTCACATCCACATGGCTCGCGGAGATGATCTCCATGCCATTAAATATCTGCCCCTCAAGTTGAAAGGTCCAGCTCGGCACTGGTTGAAAAGCCTCCCCGAGAACTCAATTGGAAGTTGGGAAGAACTTGAGGATGCTTTCAGGGCTAATTTTCAAGGGACCTATGTCCGACCTCCGGATGCAGACGATCTAAGTCACATAATTCAACAACCCGGAGAGTCAACCCGAAAGCTTTGGAACATATTTCTCACTAAGAAGAATCAAAACGTTGACTGCCCGGACGCCGAAGGCTTAGCGGCTTTCAAGCATAGTGTCCGGGACGAATGGCTCGCCAGACACCTCGGCCAGGAAAAGTCGAGGACAATGGCGGCCCTCACAAGCCTTATGACCCGCTTTTGCGTGGGCAAGGACAGTTGGTTGGCCCGCAGTGGTTCCAACGACCCAGGCACATCCGAAGTCAAGGATGGCAACGGAAAGCCACGGTGCAATAAAATTAAGCGTCGAAATAATGAGGACAGCCCAGACAACACGGCGGTCAACAGCGGATTCAGGGGCTCTCGGCCGAGTCAACGGAAGAAGCCATTCAAAGGCAACAGAGATGGACCATCCAGCCTAAACAAGATTCTAGACAAATTATGTCAGATTCATGGCACCCCCGAAAAACCTGCAAATCACACCAACAGAGAATGCTGGGTCTTCAAGCAGGCCAGCAAACTAAACGCCGAATACAAGGGGAGGGAGACGGCAAGTGAAGACAAGGATGAGCCTCGCCAGCCGAACACTGGGGACAGAAGAAATTTCCACCAGAGGTCAAAACAGTGAACATGATTTACGCTGTAGAGCCCGTCGCCCCAAAATTCGATCCATGGTCGGCCTGCCCAATCTCTTTTGATCGCAGGGATCATCCGACTAGTATCCGGCATGGAGGTTTGGCTGCCTTGGTGCTCGACCCAATAATTCACGGATACCATCTCACCCGAGTCCTTATGGACGGCGGCAGTAGTCTTAATCTGATATATCAGGACACTGTCCGCAAAATGGGGATAGACCCATCAAGAATTAGCCAAAGCAGTACTTCCTTTAAAGGAGTAATACCAGGCACAGAGGCCCGCTGTACGGGCTCTCTAACATTAGAGGTTGTATTCGGTTCTCCCGGCAACTTCCGAAGCGAAGAACTAATCTTCGACATTGCTCCATTCCGAAGCGGCTACCATGCGCCACTCGGAAGAACGGCTTTCGCCCGTTAATGAAGTTCCGCATTACGCTTATCTTAAATTCAAGATGCCCGGTCCACGTGGCGTCATCTCCATTAGCGGAAACACAGAGCGTTCTCGGCATGTGGAAGAATATGCGGCGACTCTAATAGCCGAACCAAATCTCCAACCCGAATAAATGATCGGTTGTCAAGACCACAGACGCGGCTAGACGTGTCCGGCACACAACTAGTTGTAGAAGCCCAGATAAACCTGAGCATGGTTGGCGGACACGCCCCCACATGTGGTGCTAGGGGCTGCCCGCATGTATAAAGGCTCATGATTCGGCTTGATCCTATTAGTAAATTAATAGATTGCATTTTTTATGGTTCATTAAGAATAACCAACTTTTTCGCACGATCACCAGATTCTTTCACCTGGGTTTTCTCTTTTTTTATAGATGATCATCATGCTACACCCTTCCAGGATACGGCACAACAGAGACAAAGGCGCAGACGTGCAGCAGTGCCCCGTTCAAAGGTTTATTTTAAGATTAAGTCCTGCATAAACCTTTTTTAATGTCTCTTGTTGATTCACACCCCCCGGGTACTTTACACAACCGAGAGGGATACTGGGTTATTGGCATTTCGTCACGCCAAGATTAATGCATGTACCTGGAAATTTAGGGCTCATTATCGAGGGCGTTACTAATCCCAGTATATGTCGAAAGTCCGAATACCTTAGGGAGTGTTCGGCGTCGTGAGTTTGGCCTTATATGCTTCAGCTCTGAATCATGTCTTTGGTCAAATGTTGGGTTTGCCCGGCTCCCGTGTTTTGAGACCTTACGTTCCGATCTATCGGCTAAGGTGCCACCGGGAGAACTACTATGATTGTGCCCCGGTTCATCTGGGCGAGCACCTCAGTAGAGAAAGCCGAAAACTGACTGTCATGATAAAGCGTGAGACTGGTCAACCACTCGATGACTCATCAGAATCTTCAGGATTCATCCGCATTAATGAAGGACCGTTTCCCGGTCATGTACGTACGCGCACCGTGTTCGGATGAACGCGGAAGTACCAGGGGCTATATAGTAGCCCCACCGTCAAACTCCTATGGCTAAGTGAAAGTGTTAAAGCAATATAGTCCGATTGCCTTGTTCGCCGCCCTATCACCTCCTCAAACAAACCAAGACGTTGGATCAAGTTTGATTATGCGTTTTACCGAACACCCCCGCATTATATGCATGGGGGCTGAAGCCGACAACTACAATCTTCCAGGTTATATACATATATAAACAAACGGCCGCACAGCAGGCACTTAATACTTTACGGGAAAAAGTATAAAAATAGCCTTTATAATCAAAATAGCATTGTTTTTACAATCAAGATACATGTCACTAGAACATGGTACTTTTTGAGCACTGAGCCTCTATTAAACGGGCACCTTCTAGGACTTCTTCAAAATAGTGCTCGGGCGAGTCTTGGCCTCCGGTTGGACCCCTGGTTGCAATGGCGGTGGCCTCCATCTCTGCCCAGTATGTCTTAACACGGGCAAGAGCCATCCGTGCACCCTCTATGCATGCCGACCTCTTTATAGCGTCGATATGTGTCACAGCACGAAGAAATCATTGCAATAACCCAAAATAACTTTCCGGACTTGGTTCCTTCGGCCAAAGATGATCCACGACAGACCTCATGGCAAGCCCGGACAACCTATGGAGCTCGGCCCACTCGGCCATTTGTTCATTTAACAGCAGCGGACGCTTTGGAGCACTTAACTGTGACCAGAACAACCTTTCCAGCTCATGATCCTTTTGAGCTTTGAAATACCCAGTCGCATCAGCAGCACTCTTCGCTAAGTCCAAGTATGCGTCTGCAGCACTACATAATTTATCCAGAGGGGCATCACTACAAAAAAGACACATCCGTGACATTTTGGGCCGAACGAATTTTTTTTCTGTCATACATATGACACTTCTATGACGATAATTGTGACAAAACCCGGTATCATCATAGATGTGGTGGGCTCCTACTTCTATGACAAAAAATCATGACAGAAAATGGGCTTTTCGTCATGGGCGGGCCGGACACGCAGCTGCATGACATTCTTTGGGCCGTCCATGACGGAAAAAACCGTGGTAGAAGCGAGGGGTAGGAAAAATTCAGGGAGTTGCCGGTTACGGTGGGAGGTCGGGGGCCGAGCGATGCGCGTTTCTCTCGTACATGAGCGAGGCGTTGGCTCTAACTGAACCCGAACGAGGCGTTGGGCTCTAACTGAACCCGAGCGATTGCACTGCAGGCTACGTGTTACTGAACCCGAGTGATCGATCGATGGCTGTTAATTGAACCCGATGGAGCGATTCCTTCGCCATACCGCTAATCAAGCCGATCGATTGGATGAAAAGTGAGCGTTGCGGGGGGTTGGATGAGCGAGTGAACGGTGGCAGTGCCTCTGGATGAACAGGACCCCGTGGTGTGGAGGGCTGGATGAACAGTATACGATGGAGGGTGGCCGTGGAGGGGTGGTTGAACAGGACCCCGTGGTGTGGAGGGCTGGATGAATAGTAGACGATGGAGGGGTGCCCGTGGAGGGGTGGTTGAACAAGATGGCCGTGGAGTAGCGCGCGGTGGAGGCTGGATGAATAGGAGCCTGTGGAGGCTGAAGGAGGTCGACGGTAGCCCGTGGAGGCTGGAGGAGGTCGACGATGGAGATGAACAGTATCCCGTGGAGTCCCGTTTTGCGGTACGCCACACCCCTCCCGATGAACAGGACCCCTATTCCGACCGTAGCGCTCCAACACAAGTCCGTTTCATCCATTTTGTGGTACGCCACACCCCTCCTGATTAACAGGACCCCCGTTTCGACCGTAGGAGGTCGGTTTCCTCCGTTTTGCGGTACGCCACACCCCTCCCGATCAACAGGACCCTCGTTTCGACCGTAGGAGGTCGGTTTCCTCCGTTTTGCGGTACGCCACACCCCTCCCGATCAACAGGACCCCCGTTTCAACCATAGGAGGTCCGTTTCCTTGTTGTGCAGTACGCGAGGCCCCTCCCGGTCAACAGGATCCCGTTTCGAACGTGTCCGGTCGAACACAAGGTCGTTTCCTCCGTCGTGCGGTACGCCAGGCCTCGTTTCCATCGCCTGTTCCGTCCAAGCCCTCCCGATGAACACGACCACGCATTCCGTTCCGACCCAGCCGGTTGGCTCCCCATGAACACGACGACGACGCTGTTTCTCCGTTCCGACCGAGCCATGTATGTATGCGCGAGTAGGCGTTCGAGACCCTGCCCGTATGTACGTACGTGGCCGTATTTTCTTTCTTGCACCCTCGCCGCTGTACGTACGTGTACATGCTACGTGCGCGCCTCTACTACGACACGTGCGCGCCTCTACATCTACGACACGTGCGCGCCTCTACATCGATCAGTATGTATGTACACGTTCGCGACCAGAATGACAACGCTAGGTACGCTTCGACCAGGTGGGTCCCGACTGTCAGACACTTCCTTGCGTGCGAAGATGTAGCTGGTGGGTCCCAGCAGTCAGGGGGCGAATCATTTTTTTTGCCCGGACGCACTTCCTTGCATGCGAAGATGTAGCTGGTGGGTCCCAGCAGTCAGGGGGGCGAATCGTTTTTTCACGAAATACGGTGGCCCGTCCGGTGGGTCCCCACTTCAGGTGGAGGAATAATTATTTTGCACGTGATAAGGAGGCACTCCACGTACAATCCACGTCCGATGGAAGCCGTTCCTTGACCACGTTGACCACGCCGCGCCGAGAGCACCAGGGTGGTGGACGACGGTGAGGCCTAGGAAGGGGACGACGCGGAGCCAAGGAAGACGCGGCAGTGGATGCCCACGCGTAGAGGAGTATGAGGGTTCACTGGTTCGCTGCGGTGTGAGGCTGCCGTCGCTGCAGAATAACATGAGGTGTGGGTGAGTAGAGGGATGGTCTGGCCAGCGGTGGAAGTAGTAGGGGGCGGTGAGATCTCCGCCGCATCGCAGCCGGCCACGCGAGGCAGGAGCACGAGGCACGACCGGCGCTAGTTTGGGTGGCTGGAGCAAGAAGTCCAGAGGTTGAAGAAGCACTACAGCCATTGGATGGACATCGTATGGTCACTGGAGCTGGAATCGTGCATATTGACTAAGTTGAAAAGCCCCCCGTCCCCGTCAACTTAGTAGGCCCACAAGTCAGCCTGCCACTATACTGGGTCCCAGCTAACAGGAGGTGTATTCATTTTTTGTGCGTAATAAGGAGGCACTTCCTTGCGTGCGAAGATATAGCTGGTGGGTCCAGTGTCGGTGGTAACGTTTTTTTTATGAAATACAGAGGCCCTTTCGGTGGGTCCCTGATGTCAGGTGGAGGAATCATTATTTTGCGCGTAATAAGGAGGCATTGAATGGAAAAACCTTGTTATGCACTAGTCTCGTTCCCAGGATGAGGTACTGTCTATGAAATCACATGACAATTTGAACTTATACTTTTCCGCATGTGCCTTACGGATCTTTTTTGCAGGAAATCTGCTCGAAGAAGAATTCCGGTTTGAAAAGAATGACAGGATATCACGAATATGCTGCCTGCTGCTTTGCTCTTGTTAGTACCTGTTGTCCTGTATCACTGTACTTGCATACATACCTGGTTCATTATGTGACAGCAGTATGCATGATAGCTTGCTTATCAAGTGTTCGCTCCAAATTATCTGGTCTGTATGAATGGTTACATTAGTGTAGAATATATCCAATGCCAATGAATTTTTTTAGCTCTGCATTGTTCTTGTAAGTACATGTTGTCCTTTATCAGTGTACTTCTATTGACAGGTAGTTTTTCATGTACCATCACTTTGCATCTTATTTTCCTTTGCCCTCCATTTTCTACACATCAGATCTATATTTACTCTTACCATAAGGTTGGTACTGAAGAAGTTTAGTTGTGCATTGCTCTTGGCTATGCCTTTTGCCTGTATCGCTGCACATACATTTATAGCTACTTGGTTATGTAGCATCACTCTTCATCTTATCTTAAATATTCTCCATTTTTTCGTATATTATCACATCTATATTTACTCTTAACAAAATGTAGAATAAAGGCAATGCTTATGAAGAACATTATGTGCTAAACTTCTTCAATTGCCACCACAAGATGGACAAGGGCTTTATAGAGCCTGTCTTCACCAAAGAATGTAAGTTTGTCCTTCTCAAGCCTTCAAACTTTGTTGTGTATATTTGGTTAGGCATGACTGCAACATCTGTTTATTTTTGGTGTTTGCAGCAAATTGCATGTTTAAAGTTTATTATGTAGTTCATAAACAAAAGTTTGTCCTTCTCAATTTAAGTTTTCAGTTGTACAACCAAGTTCCTTCTTCATACCATGTAAATTAAACTATACTGAGCAAGTGATCTTCTTTTGCACTGCATGTATGCTTCTGTTCTTCATCCGTAATCCAGTGGTGTGGTGAACCTACCCACTACAGCACAATGTCATATTTTGCAATGTCCTAACTATGACCAATATCATATCACCCGCAAAAAAAATCTACTACTCCCTCCGTCCGAAAATACTTGTCATTGAAATGGATGTATCTAGATGTATTTTAGTTCTAGACACATCCATTTTGATGACAAGTAATTCAGGACGGAGGGAGTATTATTTAAACCGTCTCTTTATTGCCAATCTGAAATGGGATAAATTGACAGCACACTAACCATTGATACTTATGAGTTCTTGATTTGTAATCCAGTGGTGTCGTGAAGCTGCCAACTCCATTTCCTGCCATGTCTTGACCTGAACAATACCATATTGTGTTAATGCAATTTTAAACTGTGTCACTTTATTCACAAGAAGAAATGTGATGAATTGTCAAGATCGATACTTTTATGTGCAAAACACATCATCATGCCTTGTTTATCTTTCAGAGTGAGGAAGATATAAGTGTTGAACAAGCGCAGCCTCATCATCTTGCTCACCGCTATACCAGTAGTTTCCCAAATAGGCTAACCTTTCTTGAACTCTATTAAAGTCTTTGTCGCTTTGTATATTATTTTGTTGGCGTGTTTCTTTGCACAGGTGGCGATCTTTGATGCCCAGTGTATGTAATCTGCTGTCTGCTTGTGATTTATTATCATAGTGGCGAACTTTGATGCCTGGTGGATGCAATATGCCGTAATTTCTTTATTGTATAGTCTAGGTTTTTTCTTATTCACGATGCTGCAGTTATTTTACTGTATATATATCTTGTCTTCGCAGTAAACTGGCCAAACCGTAAAATTACGGTACATAATCGGGCCGTCATGCAATCACGATGTATGATCTGCATCATGGGCCCTGTCAAACTGTCCCACTAGTAGATTCGGGCCTTTAATAGGCGAGTAACCCCCGACCCTCTTTCCGCAAGAAAACTCAATGGGCTTTTAGGAGGCTGAGAAGTAGGCTGGACCTGAAACGTGCGAATAGCTCACGGGCCGGCAGCAACCTGAAATGGACCCCGGCCCATGATTGTGCGAATCAATTCACGGGCTTTTAATAGGCCAAAGTTGTCTCCGTCCTTGTTTGGCCCAATCAGATATCGGCTGCGAGCAGGCCGGATGCAAACCGGGCCGTCGTTAGGCCCAACTATATGACGGGCTTTTAACAGGCCGAAATTAATATAGGGCCGAAACATTAAATGGGCCCTTAATAGGCCGAAATTAATATCAGGCCGAATTACTAAATGGGCCTTTAGCAAGTGGGCCCAAAAGCATAGCGTCCAGTCAACGGGCCGAATCTGATATGGGCCATAATTGAGCCCAAAGCCTCTTAAAGGGACAGACCTGATCTGGGCTGTGATTTGGCCCAGAAAGTGGCAGGCTTTTAACGGGCCGGATCTTATATGGGTCATTATTAGGCCCGGAACGTGGCAGGCCATTAATGGACGGGATCAAATATGGGCCGGCATTTGGCCCAAAACATGGCAGCCAGTTAATGGACCGGCCTACTAGGGTCCTCAAAATCTTGTGGGCCTACAGCTGGGTCGGCCCATTAATGTCGCGAAATCTCGTGGGCCTTTAGCTGGGCCGGCCCATTATGATCCGCAAGAATTTTGTGGGCCTTTACCTGGGCCGGCCCATTATGGCACACAAAAATCTTGTGGGCCTTTCTTTGGCGGCCTAATATGGCCCGAAATCTTGTGGGCCTTTTAGTCGGGCCGCCCATTTAAACTTGATGGGCCGTGCCACGTGTCGACATATCATAGGCGCCTTCTATCCAATGAGTGGATGACATCTGTCCCAACGATGAGCCGACACGTGTTTCCTCCAGCCAATGATGATTTTACACGTGGAAATTTCCCATTGGTCGGGGTTGTTAACGAGTTATCGGATCCAAAATCCGACCCGATAGCTTAACGGCGTTCCGTTACGGTGGATGCCACGTGTCGGTCACCCTTGACGAAAGCACTTCTGTGACACGCGATTTATCGTCATGGAAGTGGACACTTCCGTGATGATAATTTTGGTAATGTCATGGAACACTTCTATGACAAAGACAGTATTACTATCTTGATTCTGTCATAAATTTGTCATGGATGTACATGCATGACAAAAAACGCGACCTACTGTGACAAACACGTATCATCACGGAAGTGTATTTTTTTTGTAGTGCATACTTCGGATCGCCGAACTTCATCCGCAATAGGAAGGGCTTCCCACCCGTGATATCTCCGGCTTGGCGAATCTCCTCCCGCGCCGCTCTGATTCCAGAGCGCGCTTCCTTGGCTGCTTCTAAGGCCTTCTTCAAGTCACCCGCTTTCATCTGGTTCTCCCTCTCGAGGAGCTCATAGCGGCTGGCGGCATTTTGCAGCTCAAGAGCCATGTTAGCTATTTTCTCTTCGCTCTGGCAATGAGCAGCCTGTTCGGCCTTTAACTCTTCGGCTGCCTTAAGGGAGGCTATCGGTGTCAAAACCGGCGGATCTCGGGTAGGGGGTCCCGATCTGTGCGTCTAGGCTGATGGTAACAGGAAGCAAGGGACACAGATGTTTACCCAGGTTCGGGCCCTCTCGATGGAGGTAAAACCCTACTTCCTGCTTGATTAAATTGAAGATATGGGTAGTACAAGAGTAGATCTACCACGAGATCGCAGAGGCTAAACCCTAGAAGCTAGCCTATGATGGTATGATTGTAATTGTCATCTATCTATCGACTAGCCTGGCCTCGGTTTATATAGTGCACCAGAGGCCTAGGATAACAAGAGTCCTAGCCGAATACGCCGATGGGGAGGAGTCCTTGTCTTGATCGCCAAGTCTTGTGCAATCTTCCTTGTATGCGGCAGCTGTCCGGACTGGCCCATGTGTATATGGCCATGGGGGTCCTCGGCCCAATCTAACAGATCGGGGAATGACGTGGTGAGTACCCCCTAGTCCAGGACACCATCAATAACCCCCTGAACCGGTCTTCAAGTTAGGGACGCTCCTCGATTCTTCCAAACTGTTCTTCATCTTCGGTCATCGGTCTTGAAAATTGGTCCAACAAATCTTCTCATCTTCGATCTTGAGGATCGCCGAAGTGTATCCGAAGAGTTTACACGTTGGGTATCCGAGGAGACCCTTTAAGTTTCTGGCCTTTATCAATGCCTTGCTATTTTTATGCCACGCCTCGGGTTTGAAGTTGTTCCCGAGAGGCAGTGTCCTCTTGCGTCCGAGCTCCAATGCCGGACTACATTCGAGGTATCCTTTGCAGCCGAGCACCAATGTCGGACTGCTTCCGAGCTCCAACGCCGAAATGTATCCGAGCTCCAACACCGGACTGTGTCCAAGCTCCCACGCCGGACTGTATCCGAGCTCCAACGCCGGACTATATCCAAGATGTCATAGATCATCTTGGTACAAAAAGGTTGAAGGAGTGTAGCCGAGCTTAATGCCGGAAATGCCCTTTATGGAGCTAGCCGCTGGCGCCCGAGCTTTATGCCGGACTGCCTATGAGGTGGTGCACCACCCGACCATGGGCTGATTTTTTGTGAATATTATTAACTGGTGCAGTTTATCCTCTGCCGAGATATATAGCCAGTATCCCTCAAGGTGTGTATCAGTCTAAAACCCGAGATGCACCTGAAGGAAAGCATAAAAACTGATGTTCCCGGTAGCCCCTGAGACTCAGGTCGATGCGCGAAATCGGCCTGAGGATCAACTCCTAGCTCGACAGCACACATAGGAATAAAAACGCAGTGTAATATATCAGAGATAATAGTGATCAGCGAATGGGCCCCTGAGAGAGGGTCGTGAGAAGTCACCACAATATACTAGCTTGACGCCGGATAGGTCCATATGGTACCTATTATTGTCCGAAGAAATGCATGCGCATAGTTCGGTCAAGCCGAACACTGAGCACTTTGAATTCTCTGCATTGTATAAGCAATGCAGTAGCCCCCGAGACACTGGTCGGGTGGCAACACCAGATCAGGGGATCGATGTGCCCCTTTAATATTTATAGATAATGAGCGCAAAGCCCAGTATCCCCCGAGCCTTAATGTGGGCACAGGTGGCCGAATTAAGGATCGATATCCAGAGTAAAATCATAGATTATGCGTAATGATTATATGTATCCAAGTACTTGACATCATTATTCTGACTCCATTGTGACCTATTATCAGTTGAAAGTGGCCCATCGTCGGCTTCTACCCCTTGCTAGATACTACACAGGATGTTTTCGCACTAACAAAGCAACCCTTAGCCGACGTCTCGGTGCCCGAAGGCGGTTGTGTTAGCGGAAACGAGGCAATCAGATATGCGGGCTTTATAACTTTCGCTTAGTCATAGGAGCTTTAAACTGGGGAAGCTAGCTATGAGCCCCGGTTAGTGTTCGGCGACATCCGAGGTCAAGCCGTAAACACTTCGACCAATGTTATGAACAGCCCGTCATTCAACATAGTCATCGGATCGCTAACCAGTTTACGGCTATTATGACAGTCAGTTTTCGGCTTTCTCCACTGAAGTGCTAAACCATGCGAGCTGGACGCACAATCATAGTGGTTCTCTCGTTGCACGCCTAGCCGAACAAAGCGGAATGTAGGAGGCAAGCACAGGAGCCGGGCAACCCAACTATTGACCAAAGACACAATTCGAAACCGATGCATATATAGCAATATCCGAGAATGTTTTTCCCGAATCCCTAAAAGTGCCCGGCGTTGCACTGCGAGACTAATGCTGGAAACGCACAAATAGTTTAAAAGTGCCATAGGCTCGGAAAGCCAAAAAACTTATTCAAAAGTTTAATGTCTGAACTAGATCAAGTGTTCGGTGCCAATCTGAAAATTGGACTTTTTTAAAAAAAAAGGTGCTTCTGTCGTGCTTTAACATGACACATCCTATCTCAAGACTCCAAGCGGGTCAGCCTATGGCCTCAACCTCCTTATCCCGAAGGCGGAGTGCTTCTTCGAGGCTAGTTTAGCAAACTGCACTCGAGCGGATTTAGAGAGAAGCAAGGCTATCCGGTTATTGACCACACACTTGCATCAAGAAAGGAGTGATAGAAAAAAGACTTTGCAACGACCAAGAAGAAAAACAGCTCATACTAATTTAAGAGCCCCCACGTGACTTGGGAAAAAGAATGATTGTTTGTACTGAAGTACTTATATCATATCTATGTTCACCCGGACATTAAACGCGTCTTAACCGACCGTCGGCTTCTCCCTTTTCGGTCAAGGACCAAAAAGTGTTATGTACTCCACCTGTCGAGAATATCGACGGTGTCTCCGATAACCAGGCAATCAGGCCATAAGGCTATAACAGACAAAGCGCGCTCAGGGAACTTATGCTATATTACTAACGAAGTGTAAGAAGCATCTTCGAAGAAAATAGTATCCCCACCGATACCTTTCTTCGGTGCTCATTGTTACTATGATACTTGTGCAATAGTTTTTTGTACTCATGAGTGCCGACCATAATTAAAAACAGTAAGAGCGCCAGCTTTTGGCTTCACCCAGTCTGAGGTCCGGCTCGGATGAACCGATCGTGACAATCGCAGAGGTGCTCCCTTTACTCCCTAGCCGAACAATCGGAAACGTAGGGGTAAACACCGGAGCAAGGCAACCCAGCTTGCAAATCGCTTAAGTCAATATGGTGCATATTGTGGCATAATACACGAACAATGAACGAAGCCGTACAAGTATAATCATATGCAAGAGGAAAGGCTTCAGGAAACAAGCCCCCAAGTGAACTGGGTATTTGAATTTGTCCGTCACTGTGACGCCCAGATAATTAGGCTGCAGTAATCCCATGTTAATGTCGCCATGTCACCTTGGTTACTATTGCTAATCTCGCGCTAGATCAAAACCGGTCCAAAATTCAAATTCAAAGTTTCGTAAATAATAAAAGTTTTCAAACATTAAAATAAAAATGTCCGGTTAGTGCCAAATATTACATAGGTAATTGTTGTGAAGAAAACACATATTTAGAAAATGCTAAGATGCCTTAAACTAAATAAAATAGAAAAGGTAAATAAATAAAAGAAAAAGAAAATATAAAAACAGAAAACAAAACAAAAAAAGAAGAACAAAAACTCCCCCCCCCCCCGGGCCATGGCCCGGCAGGCCATCGGGCCGCCAGGCCGGCCCAGCCGCACCCCACCCCCTACTCCATATCCCCACCAGGGGAAACCCTAACAACCCACCTCACTCCCCCCACTCCCCCACAACTCTCTCCCCTCCCCGATCCAGATCGGGATCGGGGGAACCAGACCGAACTGCCGCCGACGCCGCCCTGGCTCCGTGCTCGAGCCCCGCACCGCCCGGCGACCCTACTGCGGTGGACGAGCCACCCGCCGGCGACAAACCCCCTCCCTCGCGCCCGTGCCATGACCTCTTCCTCACCGGACCCCGCAACCACCCGTCACCTCGTCCTCCTCGTCTCCTCCTCGCCGATGACGCGTCCCCATCCTCCTCCCCAACGGCTCCATCAAGCCTCGCCGCCCCCGTTCTCACGACGAACGTGATCACCTCCCCGTGCTCCCTCTCTACTCCCCCCCCCCCATGGTCACCGCACTCACGCGCGTGCCCAGCCGCGCTCACCGCATCACGGCCAGCGCACCGCCCCGTTCCCCACGTCGCCCGCTCGCGACCACCACCGTCCCGCGTTGTCCCACTGCAGTTCGCCGGACCCGCCGCTTGCCTTCGCCGTCTCTACTCGAGACTGCCCGTGGCGACCCCGCCGGCCACCGCGACCATCTGCGCCGGCCTCCCGCTCCAGTCCCACCCCTCCGCCGCTTCCCCTGGCCAGTGTCATGGGTGCCGACGGCAGTGCAGATGGCCTCGCCCGAACCAACGCTTGGGCTCGCCCCTAGTCGGGCGCGCCCATTACCACCAACGCCCGTCGCCCGACACACTATAGGCCATTGGGCCTATGTCAGGAGGCCCCCACCCCCCAGTACAGTTTTATGAAAAAAACAGATTATAAAAAGAAAATAAAATAATAATTTAATTAATTAATTAGTTAACTAATTAATTAATTGTGATTAACCAACCTAATCATTTAACTAGTCTAATTAATCTTGATTATTTAGTCTCAATGAATGACAAATGGGATCCACCCGTCAGCTTGACTGGTCAAAGGTCAAAGCCGATCGATGATGTCATGCTGGTGTCATGATGATGTCATAAATGCAAATTCAAATTTAAAATAATCTGTTAATTCAAAAAATGATTTAAATCTTTAAAAATTAATATAAAATAATCCGTAACTCGGATGGAAAAACTTTCTACATGAAACTTGCTCAGAACGACGAGACGAATCCGGATACGCAGCCCGTTCGTCCGCCACACATCCCTAGCATAGCAAACACGCAACTTTCCCCCTCCGGTTCATTTGTCCGAAAACGCGAAACACCGGGAATACTTTCCCGGATGTTTCCCCCCTTCACCGGTATCACCTCATACCGCGTTAGAACACGTCTAGCTCTGCTTGTTGTCATGTTATGCACTTGCTTGCTATGTATTTACTGTTTCTTCCCCCCTTCTCTCCGGTAGACCCCGTGACGATGCTGATGCCCCTGTGGTCGACTACGTCACCGACGACCCCTCCTTCTTGTCTGAGCAACCAGGCAAGCCCCCTCCTTTGATCACAAGATATCGCCTATTCCTTCTCTATACTGCTTGCATTAGAGTAGTGTAGCATGTTACTGTTTTCCGTTAATCCTATCCTGATGCATAGCCTGTCCTTGCTACTACTGTTGTTACCTTTACCTGCAATCCTACGTGCTTAGTATAGGATGCTAGTATTCCATCAGTGGCCCTACATGCTTGTCCGTCTGCTGTGCTATACTACCGGGATGTGATCACTTGGGAGGTGATCACGAGTATATACTATATACTTTATACATGATACATGTGGTGACTAAAGTCGGTCGGCTTGTGGAGCACCCGCGAGTGATTCACGGATTGGGGGCTGAAAGGACCTTAGTCCCAACGGCCCTCTGTATGGATCTTTGTGGCGGGCGTCGGGGCAGGTTGAGACTACACTGGGTGAGAGGTGGGCCTGGCCTGTTCGGCGTCATGATACTTAACACGCTTAACGAGATCTTGGTATTTGATCTGAGTTGGGTCGTTGACCTTATACGCACTAACCGCCACATGGGACAAGATATGGGCAACCAGCGTCATGGTATCAGCCGAAGCATTTCGTGACGTCAGCTGTCGGCGTTCTGGGAACGGGGGTCCCCAGACTTGCCTGCCTGCATCCTGCGGCGTGGCTCAAAGGAGGCCCAGGACAACCCATCTTCATCAACAGAAGCTCAAGACCCTCGCGAGGGGCCAAGCCTCGCGGGGCGGACGGCAAGGAGCTTCCTCTGGCAAGGCCTCGTCAGGCTGGCTCATGAGGAGGCGGAAAGTTCAAGGCAGGGTACCTCGCGAGGTGCCCATGACGCAAGCCATGACGACCAAGGGCGACTGTTCGGGCGCCAGCCCGCGCAGCATCCTCCTTTCCTCTTTGGTGCAAAGGGAGCAAGCGCAGGCGAGAGCATCAAGCAAAGGCATCCATTTCGGTGCAACAAGACCAAGACCAGCCCCAACGGCTGGAAGGAGTCATCGTGGAGCCCAAGCGGCGTCATCACGAGCCTTTGGCGGCGAGGACCAACTTTAGTCAGGATAAGTGTACCCGTTGTTCCCCTTCAAAATGGCCAATTGTTGGCGCCCTTCCCACTCAATATTTGGGAAGAGGCCCAGGGCCTTCGTCTATATAAGTAGAGCTAGCCACCATAGTAGAGGGACGATCGGAAGGTGGGCATTTGGAATCCAGAGAGAGAGATAAAGACCCGATCCTCAAGCTAGAGCGACGGGACACCACCTAGCAGTTCATCACACCCACCAAGAACAGACCCTCGCGAGGTTATTCTTCCCTGTACTATTCTTCATCAGCCCAAGAGGCAATCCACCACACCACAAACTAGAGTAGGGTATTACACCACAACGGTGGCTCGAACTAGTATAAATCTCGTGTCTCTTGTGCTGTTCTTCCTAGTAGTTTAGGTCCCTGTGATTCGGCGAGGTACGAGACGGTGGAGGGTTGGATCTCCGCGCGCACCCTAGAGTTTGAACCTTAAGGGTCTGCCGAAACCCGAAATCCGACATTTGGCGCGTCAGGTAGGGGTGCGCCGGAATCTGCCTTTCGTCACCTCGTTCTTCCCCGACCACCGCAACCATGTCTGACGCTTGTCGGGCCCGCGCCGAGCGCCAAGCCGCCCTCGCCTCCCATGTCGCCCAGACAGCTCCCGTCGGCGGGCGTCCTCGTCGTTCCTCGTCACCTGCCGTCAACGCCGCCACCGGCCCGGCGGGGAACGAGCAGCAAGCGTCGTCCCAACACCCGTCCATGAGGCGGGACGGACGCACCGCCACGCCTTCGCTCACCCCCGCCGGTTCTTTCGCCACGCCCGCGGCTGCCATGGAGGCCCGAGCTGCACTCATCGCGCTAACGAAGCTCTGCGCTACCGCTTCGCCGAGGACGTCTACTGAAGAATGGCTCGACCGAAGTCGCCGAAGCTTCGTCCCGCTGCAGGAGGCGACCCCGCGCCGTCCGTCTCGCTGCACTGCACCCCGCCCCGCACGGGCGATGAAGCTCCCGGGGCGCCTCAGCCGCCTCCTCCTCAAGACCGCGCCCTGGCCCCAAGTCACGCGGCCCCTGGGCGGAACCTATTTCGCCAGGCGCCGGCGCGGCAAGAGCAGAGCTGCCAAGAAGTTCCTCGCCTGCAAGAAGCCGCCCGAGCGCTCCCCGCTCCAGCACGTCAAGACCCTGCGCTGCCCCCCAGCAGCGCGCAGGAGGCCCACAAGACCAAGCCCTCTGTCGTCCGAGGCCCCCCGCGGCCACGGCGGGCTGCCGCGCCTTCACCTCCGAGCTGCGCAGCGTCGCGTGGCCCGCCAAGTTCAAGCCAGACCTGCCTCCACGCTATGACGGCACGGCTGACCCTACGGAGTTCCTCCAGCTCTACGAGCTGGGCATCGAGGCTGCCAACGGGGATGAAAAGGTCATGGCGAACTGGTTTCCCATGGCGCTCAAGGACGGAGCCCGCACCTGGCTCCTGAACCTGGCCCCAGGCACGATCTCTTCTGGCCGAGATGCGCACCAGCTTCATCGCCAACTTCCAGGTACTCGTGACCGGCCACCCGCCGTGGCGACATCATGCGCCGAATCAAGCAGCAGCCGGGAAACCCCGCAAAGTACATCCAACGCTTCAACAACGCTACGCCTCAAGATCCCGGGGTAACGGAGGAGGCCATCATCTCTGCCTTCTCCGACGGGCGTGCACGACGTCAAGATGAAGGAGGAGCTGGCGATGCATGAAGATCTGTGCACCTCCTCGAGCTGTTCAACTTGGCGACCAAGTGCGCCAGTGGCTGAGGAGGGCGCCTCTCCCTCCTCGAGCTGCCTGCCGCGGATCCCGAAGAGAAGAAGTCCAAGGCCAAGGACGTGAAGCGCAAGGGGGCTGCCGTGCTCGCGGCTGAACCAGACACCGAGCGAGGCAGAGATCAGCCCGAGTCCTCCAAGGGCAGCCGGTACTACGTGTACCACGACCTCCACACCCACAACACCAATGAATGTCAAGAGCTCCGGGCCGTGCGTGAAGGAAGGGTCGTGACGCCAGTGCAGCGGCCAGGAGACTCTGACCGAGGAGGAGGAAGGGATGCAGGGGCCTGGAAGACCGAGGCCAGCGCCAAGGGTGGCGCGACCAACCTCGCGAGGACCGGCTGCAAGACCCACCTCGCGAGGGGGCTGGAGGGATCAGCCTCGTGAGGATCGCCCGCAAGGGAACGCATGAGCCTCCCTGGCTGTCGCCGCCACCAAGGAGAATCGAAGACCGTCATCGGGACGAGAGCGCTGGGGCTTCCAGGAAGCGCGTCGCGATCGCTTGCATCTGGGTGGAGCTCAAGCCCGGCCTCTCAACAAGATCTTCAAGCAGTTCGCCATGAAGTGAATGCAGTCCTCCCCTAAGCTCGAGTCCACGCGCCCTCTCGAGGTGGTCAGCGTGCGCCATCATGTTCCGCTCGGCGGGTCAGCTCAAGTCTTGCTTGACCACGGCCGGAGTTCTCTTGATGCTTTGCTCCCCAATCATCAGCAATGTGCTAGTCACCAAGACCCTCATCGACGGCGGAGCAGGGCTCAACGTCCTGTCCGGGGAGACATTCAACAATCTTCAAGTGCCTTACAGTTAGCTTCAGCCAACCAAGCCTTTCTCCGGAGTCACCGACGGCTCCACGGTCCCGATCAGGCAGGTCCGCCTTCCTGTCACCTTTGGGGCCCGCGACAACTACCACACCGAGCCGCATCTCAAGAGCGCCTCTGGCCCTCGCGAGTGGGACGTTGCGAGGGTCCGCCTCACAGCTATGTACGCATGCCTTATGGCCAAGCGCGGCTGCTGCGTACCAGCGTCTCATGAGGACCATCCTGGAGGCTCAAGAGATCAGGCACGCCGCAGCCCTGGCGGAGATGGAGATGGCTCATGAGGAGCCGCCAACGCCTCCGGCGCCTCCCGAGGCCCCGGGCACAGGGGCTCGTGGAGATCGGCTCCGCAGCCCACCGAGTCTGCTACACCAACACCCCTTCATCCCCAACATCACCGGGTGACATCTTTAAGTTTTATTTCCTACTGGAGCGCCTTCAGGGCCGCATTATTCCTGTGCCGTGTGGGTCCGTCCCTGCGGCATGTATCCCTTTTATTTCATGTCATTAGCTTGTCTTGTTGGGGGCGCCCCTCGGGCTGCATCATCCCCAAGCCGATCGGGCCAGTCCTAGCGGCATGTATCCTCCTTGTTTTTTCCTTAGGATTATGCTCTCGCTCCACCATGCTTGTTATTTGGTGCCTTTTCCTGGGTGGCGGAATCTTGCACGTTAAAGGGGGGGGGCCTGAGCATCGCGACTCAGGGCTCCTACCGGCTCTCCGGCCCTCACCCTCTGGTCTTGTCCATGGCATCGCGACCTGGCTTGCCAGCGGCCACGAGACCAACCCGAGAGCCGGGACCCGAGGATGTAGAGTTTCACATCTAACCCAGCTTATGCATTAAAGGGGGTGCCTGAGCATCACGACTCGGGGCTCCCTACCGGCTCTCCGCCCTCACCCTCTGTTCTTGTCCATGGCATCGCGACCTGGCTTGCCACGACGGCCGAGACCAGCCCGAGAGCCGGACCCGAGGACGTGAAGTTGCGTCATCTAATCCAGCTTATGCAGCGTTAAAGGGGTGCCTGAGCATCGCGACTCGGGGCTCCTACCGCTCTCGGGCCCTCACCCTCCTGGTCTTGTCCATGGCATCGCTGACCTGGCTTGCCAATGACGGCCGAGACCAGCCCGAGAGCCGGAACCCAAGACGTGAAACACCGCATCTGGCCAAATTTGCAAGAACACACTCGAAGATAAGGCCCAGAGCCAGGCGCAACCCGCCTTGAGGTAGGGCCTCGTGAGTCCCGCGCAGGCTCACGGGTGCCTAGATTCACCTCGTCCAGCCCTACCGTGCCAGCCACGTGTCGTGGTGTGGTCAGATACGCCCGGGGCTCCTCCCGAGGGGAGCCCTCCCACGTTCGATGGAAGCACCATGCTCTGCTACTGGCCGACGACACTCCCGAGGAGCGGCTATGCCCGTACGCATGCGGAAGCGCTATGCTCCGCGCTGGTGATAAACAACTAAGGGTGGCCTCCGGGTCGCATCAACCTTAGGGAGCCCAGAGCTTAGTGCCTGGCCTCGTCGCAACGCCTCCCTCGGGGCGCCCGCGTGAGGGGCTGGGCACGGGCTGCGCTGGGTCACGCAGACGCATGCCACCCAGCCAGGCCCCTCGGGCCTGGTTCGTCGCACGTCACTCCCCGAGCGGAGCCAAGGTACGCATGCCGTTTGAGCGTCAAGGGGGACTCCTGAGCATCGCGACTCAGGAGCCTCACTGGTCATGTAGCCCCTCACCCCTTAGTTCCGAAAGGCTAACGGCAGTTGAGGTATGCGCGGGGCCGGGCTCTGTAGACGTAGAACGGTGGATCCGCCCGCGTCTCACCTCCCTACTTGCTGTTCGTGCGCCAAGGGGCACTCCTGAGCATCGCGACTCAGGAGCCTAACTTGTCACGTAGCCCCTCACTCCTTGGTCCCGTCCTGGTTTCCGGTCGGGGCTAACGGCGGCTGAGGTATGCGTGGGGCCGGGCTCTGCCGGCGTAGAACATAAGCAAGTAGGAAGCACAAATTTCAAGGAATTCAAAAGCAAATATTACAGTCCACACTGTTATCGCAATACCAAACACAAGTTTAAACGCCTCCCCGAGGCATGATACATGCGCAGGAATTAAAAGCAAGACAGGAGCCACAACGGAGTCACTTGTCGGCGGTGGAGCAGCCTTGAGTGGGCTCGCCTCGTGAAGCAGCAGGGCCGGCAGCGCCTCGCCCGGCTTGGTGCTGAAGGTCCGAACTTCCCCAACAGAGCCTCCGTGCGACCCTTCACAGCCTCGGCAGCGGCAGCTGCATGCTCGCCGCTTGCCGGCTCCAGCAGGCTGTCCATGTCGACGCTGGGATCGCGAAGAT
This sequence comes from Aegilops bicornis, assembly GCA_021605145.1. NCBI lineage: Eukaryota > Viridiplantae > Streptophyta > Magnoliopsida > Poales > Poaceae > Aegilops > Aegilops bicornis. The sequence continues at coordinate 646,516,650 of CM038674.1, forward strand.
AGATGTGCATGAGGATCCGCGTCAGTGCCACAGAAGACAAGACACGCGCCTCGGCCTCAGCCATGGGGCCAAGACCAAGGGAGACATCTTCAAGAGCACGAATCAGGAAGGGAAGCAGCTTGGCGGGGCCGTCCTCTGAGCCGGCCAGTGGGCTCTCCAGGCCGCTATCATAAAGCTCCCTCAGCAAGGCGCGGGCCTTAACCTCCATATCCATGAAGGCCACGCGATCTTCGGCAAGAACCCGTGCCTTGGCGTCCAGCTCGACCTTCCTCGCCTCCGCCTCGCTCCTCCAAGCGCCTAGGCGATCACGACGCTTCTTCAGCTTGGCCTCCTGGTCCTTGACGGCCGCCTCGCGAGCCTTCATGCTTTCCTCCTGCTCCTGGCGGAGGCGGGCCTCCTCGGCAAGCTGGTTCTGCAGGCCCTTCAGCTCGCCCTCCAGCGTCTCATAGCGACCTTGGATGATGGCTGCCTCCCCCAGGGCAGCATCGCGGGCTACCTTCGCCTCACGAACCGCCTGCTTCTCCTCGTCGCAAGCCGTCGAGGCCTGGACCAGCGTCGCCCGAATAGAAGCGTCGGCGTGAATCCAGCCAGAGGCCAGCTCCAAGCGCCCGGCCACCAAGCGAGGCTCGGCGCTCAGAAGATCCTGCCGCAGCCGGTCCAATTCAGTGGCAGCACGATCCATGACAGTGGGAGGAGTCGGAGAGACAGCAGTTGGTGGAGTAGGAGGAGATGGCGGCGGCGTAGCCACTGCGCCTTGAGGCGGAACCAGCGGCGCCACGACAACAGCGGAGGCAGCGCCAAGCAAGGGCACCTCGGGAGTCGCCTGGGCCAAGGGGGCTGAGCTCACCCCAGCGGGCTCAGCCAGGCCTCGCGAGGGCGCCCGGGCAGGAGAGGCCTGGGCGTCAGGATCATCTTCCTTTTTGGGCAGCGGCACCGTCACGGATGGAGCCTCGGGAGCCCCCTTCAGCTTCTTTGCCGCGGGCGCCGGCCTGGCCGAAGAGCATGGACACAAGATCTCGTCAATAGAGTAATAATCAAGACGAAAAGCAGACACTTACAGGTCGTCGCTGGTGGACACGAGCAGCCTCCGGCCATACTTGAAGCCCGAGAGCCGGCTGCAGGGATCAGCTTCAAGGGGATCAGGAGCCAGAGGCGCGTCTGCGGATCGCCCCGGGGCCGGGGTGGACCCGCGGGGGACCAGCCCAGTCCGGTCCTTCTTCGAGATCGGGGGCAGGCTTCTGCCTCCCCGCTCACCCTCATCCTCGTCGTCATCGCTCTCGGGGAGGCGGATAACGCGGGGCTTGCGCTGCAGGGGGGAGCCCTCGACTCTGCCCCCGAATCAACCCCCTCTCCTGGCTCTTTTTCCTCCACCTCTTCACCAGAGTCAGAAGAGGACACGTCCACCAGGTCCTCCGGAGCCTCCACGGGCACGGGCCCGTCCCCATTGAAGACGGGCATGGGCCCCACAACCTGCTCCCAATCCTCACGAAGGAACAAGGCGCTGGGGCCGCCCAGTCTCGCCACATCGCCCCGACCAAGGACTGGAGGACCGTCGCCAGTCCTCGGCCGCCAGGCCACGGGCTCGGTGCGGCCTCAAAATCGAAGCGAAATCTTGGCCAGGAGCCGCTTGGTGCTCCAGAACTCCCTCGGCGATGCACCGGCTTCAACCGCCCGCCCGCGTCGGGCTTCAGATCTGCATCCATCTTCTCGGCACCAGCTTCACGCTGGGATCCCGGCTTCGCTTGGGACCCGGTCGTCGGAGCTCTCGGCTGAGCCTCCGTGGGCAGGATCAGCCGTGGGTGGATACGCCCAGCATCCACCAAGACCCACTTGCTCCTGAAACCCTCAATCCGCTTCCCAGGGTTTGAAATGGTGATGGCTCCGCCGTATGCAATGAAGCTCAGACGCCTGGAGGCGGAGCCACGGAGGTTCGGAGGAAGAAGTAGTGGTGCAGCAAGGCCACCGAGGGTTTCACCCCAACATGGGCCTCACAATAGTAGGCGAAGATTGCCAGAAGAAGGACGGAGTTGGGATGAAGGTGCAGAGCTTGGATGTTGTAGTGATGGAGGACGGAGAAGAAGAACTTCGGAGAAGGGAGGCACCATCAAAGCAATGATGGCGCTCGCAAAGAACGGGTAGAAGGTACTGCCCCGACCCTTAGGGGCGGAGGAGCCGGCCTTGAGCACCGCCGTTCCATTGACGCCCTGCGCCTCCGCCAACCGGCGCATCAGGGCAAGGCTCGCCGATGACACATTGGGCGGGTCCAAGGCAGGAGAGTACCAGGCTCCGGCCGGGGTTTGGAGAGGAGCCATGACTGGCTAGGGCACGAAGGCGGAGTGGATCTGAAGGTCTTGGAAGCAGGGAGGAGAGGCGCAAGAAAGGGGATCTGAGCAAGAATCGGAGAAAGTAAAGGAGGCAAGGAAGATGCCGCTCTATTATCAACCAGCAGTTGCAGAGGCTCCCACGTCCAATCAATCGCCACGCTTGGCGCCCAAGGCCACAGTTGTTAGGGCCTGACGCTTCGCACTTACCCTTCGCCTCTGCTCGGCCAAGTTCGGCGCTGTGGGCCAGGGGGCTCTTGTCGGCGTTCTGGGAACGGGGGTCCCCAGACTTGCCTGCCTGTGGCCCGCGACGTGGCTCAAAGGAGGCCCAGGACAGCCCATCTTCATCAACACAAGCTCAAGACCCTCGCGAGGGGCCAAGCCTCATGAGGCGGGCAGCAAGGACCTTCCTCGTGCACGGCCTCGCCAGTCGGTGGCTCATGAGGAGGCAGAAAGTTCAAGGCAGGGTACCTCGCGAGGTGCCCATGACGCAAGCCATGACGACCAAGGGCGCCCGAGGCGCCACTGCCAAGAACGCCCTCCTTTCCTCTTTGGTGCAAAGGGAGCAAGCGCAGGCAAGAGCATCAAGCAAAGGCATCCGCTTCGTGCAACAAGACCAAGACCAGCCCCAACGGCTGGAAGGGAGTCATCGTGGAGCCCAAGCAAAGGCCATCACGAGCCTTTGGCAGGTGAGCACCAACTTTAGTCGGGATAAGTGTACCCGTTGTTCCCCGTCAAAATGGCCAATTGTTGGCGCCCTTCCCGCTCAATATTTGGGAAGAGGCCCAGGGCCTTCGTCTATATAAGTAGAGCTAGCCACCATAGTAGAGGGACGATCGGAAGGTAGGCATTTGGAATCCAGAGAGAGATAGAGACCCGATCCTAAAAGCTAGATCGACGGGACACCACCTAGCAGTTCATCACACCCACCAAGAACAGACCCTCGCGAGGCTGTTCTTCCCTGTACTATTCTTCATCAGCCCAAGAGGCAATCCACCACACCACAAACTAGAGTAGGGTATTACACCACAACGGTGGCCCGAACTAGTATAAATCTCGTGTCTCTTGTGCTGTTCTTCCTAGTAGTTTAGGTCCCTGCGATTCGGCGAGGTACGAGACGGTGGAGGGTTGGATCTCCGCGCGCACCCCAGAGTTCGAACCTTAAGGGTCTGCCGGAACCCGAAATCCGACATCAGCGACTGAGCGGCGCGCGTCGGATTGGAACGTAAGCCTGCTCTTGTATTAAGGGGGCTAGTTCTGCTTCCGGCCGCGTTCGCAACGTGCAGGTGTGCTAAGGGCGATGGGCCCAGACCCCTGTGCGCTTAGGTTTAGACCGGCGTGCTGACCTCCATGTTGTGCCTAGGTGGGGCTGCGACGTGTTGATCTTCCGTGGCCGGGCATGACCCAGAAAAGTGTGCCCGACCAAATGGGATCGAGCGTGTCGGGTAATGTGGTGCACCCTGCAGGGAAGTTTATCTATTCGAATAGTCGTGATCTTCGGTAACAGGACGACGTGGAGTTGTACCTTGACCTTATGACAACTAGAACCGGATACTTAATAAAACCCACCCTTCCAAGTGCCAGATACAACCCGGTGATCGCTCTCTAACAGGGCGACGAGGAGGGGATCGCCGGGTAGGATTTATGCTATACGATGCTACTTGGAGGACTTCAGTCTACTCTCTTCTACATGCTGCAAGACGGAGGCTGCCAGAAGCGTAGTCTTCGACATGATTAGCTATCCCCTTCTTATTCTGGCATTTTGCAGTTCAGTCCACTGATATGGCCCTTTACACATATAACCATGCATATGTAGTGTAGCTCCTTGCTTGCGAGTACTTTGGATGAGTACTCATGGTGGCTTTTCTCCCTCTTTTCCCCCTTTCCCTTCTACCTGGTTGCCGCAACCAGATGTCGGAGCCCAGGAGCCAGACACCACCGTCGACGACGACTCCTACTACGCTAGAGGTGCCTTCTACTACATGCAGCCCGCAGACAACGACCAGGAGTAGTTAGGAGGATCCCAGGCAGGAGGCATGTGCCTCTTTCGATCTGTATCCCAGTTTGTGCTAGCCTTCTTAAGGCAAACTTGTTTAACTTATGTCTGTACTCAGAGATTGTTGCTTCCGCTGACTTCGTCTATGATCGAGCATTGGTATTCGAGCCCTCGAGGCCCTGGCTTGTATTATGATGCTTGTATGACTTATTTTTGTTTTAGAGTTGTGTTGTGATATCTTCCGTGAGTCCTCGATCTTGATCGCATTAATGCGTTTGCGTGCATGATTAGTGTCACGATTGAATCGGGGCGTCACAAGTTGGTTTCGAGCCCATTTGCCTCAGAGAATCCCCTTTCCAACTAGGACCTTACGGGCCCACGTTGAGTCTAGTCATTGAAAAAGTTTTTGTTACTAACATGGTTGTGCGGCTTACGGGCCCACGTCGCCATTGGGTGGTACTAGGATCTTTTACTCCTCGATCTTTACTCTGGGCTTCTAATCTCTCCCCTATTCGGGTTAAATGATTTTTCTAAAAGGACTAACTTTAGGTTCTCGAAAATATTTTGTCCCGGAGATCCCCTCACTCCAGATGATCGCTTGCTGCACCAGAAGATTCCGAAGATACTCTCCGAGGTTTTCCCGAGACCCTTGTGCCCACCGACTTTACAATCCCCTACCACCGATATACCCTTATGGATAACTACCTACATTTGTCGTTCATACCTTCATCCTCAGTTGCTCTTGTTATTATAAGATGCCCTAAATTGCTCTCCGTTGTTCCGAAAATCCTTTAAGCTTATTGCCTTGCAGTTCTTTACCACATGAATACTCCTATTTGAAAATTCCTCGCACTTATTGAGTATCTGTTCATCCCCAGTTGTTCTTAGGCTTCATTAGATACTCTGAAATACTAACCGACCTTCTGAGCATCCTCTTCAAACTATTGCTCTACAAATACTTGTATGCTTACATTATGGATGTTCCCATATCACTAACAATATTCACTAGTATCTTTTGACACCATCATTTTAATCCTATTGAATCAACATGTGTGAGAATGCACACAATCATCAATCAACCCTTCTAAATTATCCTTCCGGCTCAGACGTCATTTCAAACATGAGCTGGTTCTCGACCAAACTATTTGTCATCAATTGTTCCTCTGGTCTATTCAACTTATCCATCCTTGATCAGAGCGTCTGCTTCTGGTCCTTTGTTTTGGAAATCATAATTCCTTTGTTATCTAAGCATCAAATTATTCAGATGTTCTATAATATGATGCCCGTGCATTCTTTCTTCCTCTGATTGGGTACCGATAATCACATCAGCTCCGTTGTGGATCGCCCGATCCATTGTTGGATTATTATCCGACGGCGTCCTTCATATTCAATAACCTTGTGAGCCTTCCCTCGGATACATAATGCCTTTGGTAAATTGTATCCTCTGCTTTCTCAACCTTGCTCGGCTTTCGAGCTGGTGATATTTACTCTTGAAGCTTGTGGTAAATGTTTCTAAGATGCCCTGATGGGTTGAACCTATACCTTCTCTAAAACCGTGTGAACCCGAAAGTTTTCACGAGTCATATTCTCCTGGTGATTTACCAGATAAAATTTCAACACTACAACTCCATCGAAAATGAGGAGTGAGTGAATGGTCTCGCATTGGAGAAGTGGGAGTTGACCTTGAACTTTGTGTTCATGCCCATGGAAACGATGTAGATCGTATCATTAAAGCTTCTCTTCAAATAAATATTTCCTTGGCATAAGTTTATCTTATATCTGGGATCTGGCATTTTGCAATCGTTGTTCCGGCCATGTTCACCTTTTAAATACCATTTCTCGGACAAGTTGAAGTACTTGTCTTCTGCAGATCATTCCACCTGTCCAACCCTTACTTTGATCTATCGTCGAGCGTTACACTCTGGTATCTCAAGAATACCACGGAACTACATAACTTCTTATGAGTTCTTCATCAACTATTATTTTCGCCAATTCCAATTTCCCTCGGGTTATAAGTTATTAGTCACTTGAGAACACCGTTAAGTGAATCGATTTCGCACTCCGATTCAATAACTCTAAGTAATTTTCGTTGCTTATGATTTAAAAACCCTTCAAGTCATTCCTAGCCTGATCAGCTCTATCATTATCGTGCAACTTTTTAACTATGCTATCTGGTCCTTCTTTCCGAAGCACAATTTTCGACATGAGCTAAGCTTACGTCGACTTCCCTCGTCATATCATTTCTCCTTGAACAACAAGCTTGATTCCGAGTTTGTGTCGTATCTGCGGTTTCAATAACGTTTCGCTCCATCCTTCCTTTTGCTTGGTGTCGTCGATGAGCGATTATATATTCATGAAACCTCTCGAGAAATGTGTCATGATCATCATCAACATTCCGAGCTCCTCGAGGATGTCAATTGAATTCATGATGAGGAATACCATCCTTGCTCTCGATGATTTGTGTTATCATCGACCACTCGATTGCCTTCCGTTCAACACAAACTTGTTCGTGTTTTGTGTTATACCTTGAGATCCTTGCTATCCAGCATTTGTTCTTCTTTACCTTGGAGTATTACCATCTTTTATGTCAAGAATATCATGAGAATTTCACCACCTCTTAAGAATTCTTGATGTAGGTGATACCTTTTGCCATATCCGTTCATTCCTTGGTCCCCGTGTTGTTTTTAACCGGAATATCGACAATTGAGCTATGATGTGTGAATTCAAAACTTCTAGCAACCCTATTGCTTTGAAGTGAATGGGAGATAGTTCATTCTAAGTCTTTCGATAATTGAATCACCATTCTAACTTTGGTCGTGCAACCCAGCCCATATTTCGGGTGCACCCTTCGACCAATGTTTAATTATGTATGTTTTCCTCGAGCATACCTCACTATATCATTTGATCTGACAAAGGTTATCTCCTTGTTCATATACTCGTGGAAATCCATCTTTTAGTAAAACTCGAGGAATTGTCGCTGAGTCCATCGGCCACCCCCTCATCATTTCCTTGGTCTAATGATGAACTCATGATTCGGAACTTGCTTCCATAGTTCATTTCCAGAGAATCTTACTGTGTCTTCTCGTCAATTTGTGTCGCACCTTTTTCTTCTCAGGCATCCTGAGTTCGAGGTATCCTGACCCCAGTCACATCTGAATCTCGGTCGGATATGATGGTTGGAACATATTTTCAAGAGTCATAACATTGATCCTCAGGTGACCCGGTAAGGTGATGTCATACCTAGCACACCTGGCCGTAAGACCTATTGTTATAGTTCCCTTCTTAGCAGGGTTAGCGATTCTTCCATGAGGAAATCGTAAGACTTATTTTATAAGTTGTTCCTGATGGATACTTTGTGCGTCCAAATTCTGACCCTTACTTGATGGCCATGTCAATTGTCGGTGTCAAAACCGGCGGATCTCGGGTAGGGGGTCCTGAACTGTGCGTCTAGGCGGATGGTAACAGGAGACAAGGGACACGATGTTTTTACCCAGGTTCGGTCCCTCTCGATGGAGGTAATACCCTACTTCTGCTTGATTAATATTGATGATATGGGTAGTACAAGAGTAGATCTACCACGAGATCAAGGAGGCTAAACCCTAGAAGCTAGCCTATGGTATGATTGTTGTTCGTCCTATGGACTAAACCCTCCGGTTTATATAGACACCGGATAGGTTAGGGTTACACAGAGTCGGTTACAATGGTAGGAGATCTACATATCCGTATCGCCAAGCTTGCCTTCCACGCCAAGGAAAGTCCCATCCGGACACGGGACGAAGTCTTCAATCCTGTATCTTCATAGTCTTGGAGTCCGCCAACGGTGATAGTTCGCTATCCGGACACCCCTAATCCGACTCCTCAAGAGCCCCGAACCAGGCTTCAATGACGATGAGTCCGGCGCGTTGATTGTCTTCGGCATTGCGAGGCGGGTTCTTCTCCAAATTCCATACACTTGTCGAATAGTGTCCGGCTTCTGATAAATGCTGCGCTCCTTGGCTTCTACGCCCAATAATGGCCATCTTCCACGTGTTTTTATGAATGCGAAAGGCCAGGGAATTTTTACAATTACCCCCCTAGCTACGCAAATGAGCTGCCTATAAAAGGGGCGAGGATCTAGTTCTGAGTCACACCATCCCTCCTGCGCGAGCTTTCATCGGAGCGCCCCTGACCAAAGCCCATTCCATCATGGACAGTCGATGCGGCTCCTCCTCTCGCGCTCCCAGCCCTCAACCTGGAAATTGGGAGAGATGCTCAGTCCTGCATAGCGAGCTAGTTATAGTCCAAACCAAGGGATTTCTTCCCCCGGCCTTCATGGTTCCGGTTCGAGCCGGAGTCGCCACCTACAAGGGCGGAAATCAAGCGGAGAGTATCCACGATCCTTCTAAAGGAGAGCGGGTGTGCTTCATCTCTTATCTAGTAAGAGGACTCGGATTTCCAATCCATCCGTTTCTCCGGGGGCTCTTGGAGTTCTACGGCCTCCAGCTGCACCACCTTACGCCTGCCTCCATTTTGCACATTGCGGGCTTCGTGGCCCTCTGCGAGCTGTTCTTGGGCGTCGAGGCTCATTTCGGGCTGTGGAAGAGATTATTCTGCCTAGTACCCCGTTCTCACGAGGGGTCAATATATCAAGTGGGCGGAGCCGAAGCTATGGCGCATCACCGACCGGATACCTATCCGGAACCCCAAAGAAGGCGTCTGAAGACTGGCCCTCGGAATGGTTTTATATGGAGGACGTCCCGCTGTCGGATCCTGTTCGGATCGGCCTTCCGGAGTTCAGCAATGCTCCTCTGAAGAAGCTCCTAAGCTGGCGCCCTCGAAGCCCCCGGAGGGAAGATGACAAGGACGTCCTCTATTTGATGAGTCGAATAAGGTTACTGGCTCATGCCGGATTAACCATGATTGGAGTTATGGAAATCTGCATTATGAGGGGGTTGCAGTCGCTCCAATATAGGGCCACCCCATGTGGGACTTCAATGGGGAGGACGATGCCACCCGCCATGGCCACAAAGGGCCGGAATCGGTCACCGAACTGGTGAAGATCTTGTCTGCCATGTATAAAGGGGAGGAGGAGGATTTCCTCCGCGTCAATCCACTGAAGGAGTTTTCTTCGAATAATCCTCGAAGTTGGGTAAGCAAACATCTGTGTGACCTGTCCGATCCATGTTCCCGTGGTTAAATATCTCATTTCATTGTTTCTGCGCAGGAACTGCGCCGGACTGTGGAGAAGATACACAGCCCGCCCCCACAACCCGAGGATCCGGAACGGTCCCTCGATCCGACCTCTGAAGAGGACCCCGGATATAAAGGTGGAGTTGATCGACGGGGTGTTCTACCAACTTTGCGTCGACAATGCTTTGGTTTCATTTACGGCCGATTACCCCGGAATACTTCCAGCCTCACAGGTAACTGAGACCGCGGTCCCAAAATCCTGATAATGACCCACCCATGCATATTTTTTTGATCACCGTATATCAATGGTGTTTCGCAGGGGGTACCTTCGAGGCAGGAAGCCGAGCCCGCGGCTGGCCAACAAAGGGCAAAGGCGCCGCAGCTAAAAAAGAAGTGCGGTCCGGATCGAAACTCCGCCGCATAGCGGTATGGCGTGTCACCATACTCCCAGGATTGATTCTGGAAGGCGTATTAACGCTGGTGCTCTTTTCAGAAAGAGCGCCGCCGGATCGAGTCCGGAGAGGTTGCCAATCAAACCTTCACCGCCAGGCTTCAAAGCCGGGTCCGGAGGCTGAGGTGAGCACGAGGCGTCGTCGGATGCTCCTCCGACAGAGGATGCCGACAGGTTGTCCGCCACCAACTCCGAGGTGGAGAGCGCTTGAATCACAAGCGCCACGGACAGTTCTTCGTGACGCGTGTTTCTCCCAAGAGGCCTTGAATGCCTTCGATTCGGGAGATGCGCACGTCCGTGCCGCTCAAGATGGTCTAGCCAGAGCCACGGAGCAGTATGTAAAGGACATGTGTGTAAGGAAATTTGATAGTTCTATATGCCAGTAGCCCCCGAGACTTAAAATAGTTAGAATAACTGATTTAAGGATCATTTGTTATGCAGGATCTTACAGAAAAGAATACCCGACTGTCCCAGGAGCTTGAAGAGTGCAAGGCCCAACTTGAGGCCGCACTAGCCGCCACAGTAGGAGCCACAGAGACCCCTCCGTAATATACGCTTGAAGATAAATAGTTTATGAAGTGCGGCGTGTGTAAATCGACAAAAATATTGCGAGATGGCGCCGGACTAGATCCGACAAGCAGCAGCTCTTGCGCCAGCTAAAGGTCGGCGAGCGTGCTTACGAGGGTGCGGCAGGAGAAAAATAGCCTCCAAGACGCCAACACCAAGCTGGGTGAGGAACTAAAGGATGTTCATGCCCAGTTGTCTGACTCTGTAAAGGAGAATCGGCGGCTTCGTCGCGGCATTTTCAGTAAGTGCTTGAACAAACTTTGCAAGAGTTCGGCGAGGAAGGCGACTAACATAAACATGTATGTAGGTTTGCTCACAGGTCGTCCTGAGGAGGAGATGCCCAGTTCTTCGGGTGATCTTCTTCCCGAACTGTGTCAGCTGCACGAACGATTCCGGCAGGTGATGAAAGGCATTGGCCAGGCCTTGTGGCCATCTATCTCCCTGCCTGAAGGCATTGGGGAGCTGGCAGAGCGGCTTCAAGGAGCACGGCGGCGCTTCCGACTATGGAAGATATCAGCCTGCCGTCAAGGCGCCAGGAGGCTGGGCCATGGTAAAGACGCCAGACACGGTTGTCGACCCAAACCACATGGCCGAGGTCGGACCTGTGGGGCCTGATGGGATGGAGATCCCTGTAAGCTTAGTGTACGGCCAAGTAGAATTGGCCGCCAAGTATCCTCAGCAAGATTGTAAACTAGATAGCCTGTTAGATGGCATTGAGGAGGAATACAATGAGTCAAGTTGACTTTGTAAATGAATATGACATGAAAAATGTCTTCTAGCCGGATTGTAGATCGTTTGTCATAGCGGACCTTTTTGCTTCGACCTCAGGACCCAATAGTCCGGAGTGTGTCCGAATACCTTCGTGGTTATATAATAACAGTGGTATGCATGGAGACAAGGCGTAGAGGTCATTAGTGTTGTATCGCATAAGTGCCCAACTAGTTATGTTATATTACATGGGTAGTAAGAAACATCTTCCAGGGAGAATAGTTCCGTTAAGGGTTCCTTTCGCTGGGATGCATGCCCTAAAGTGCATGTCAAAGCTGCTGTGAAAGCAGAAAATCATCTGGGGGCAGATGGGTAGATAATTAAAAATCATGTTTTAGTTCACCGACCGAATATTCCCTTAAGAACGCTAGCTTTCGTCTTCACCCAGTCTGAGGTACACATCCGGTGACCCGCAAGAACAATCACAGAGGTGCTCCCTTTACCACCTAGCCGAACAATCGGGAACGTAGGGGTAAGCACAGGAGCCAGCAACCCAGCTTGGCCAAAACTTAAGTCATATCGATGCATATAATGGTGAATAAAAGGTACATGCGAAGTTTAATGCATGTGTTGGGCATAAAGCCAGATAAATAAGCTTCACATTAAAGAAGCCCTGTGTATAATGAGCGGACAGCGCATCAAATATGTGCGAACAAAGCGCAAAACGAGCCTCTAGAGGCTGCAAAAAGAAGGAGGAGGAAGGAGAGAAATAAAAGACAGCAAAATAAAAAATGTGGATTTGAGGAAGGAGACGAACTTGGAGTCCGGCACTTAGGCGTAGAATCTTCGTAGACGGGCTGCGTTCCATGGGTTCGGCTCGAGTCGGTTATCCGATGTGTTTCGCAGACGGGTATGCTCCGCCGGTCAGGACCTGGTCGATGATGAAGGGACCTTCCCATTTGGGCTTGAGTTTGTCCTTTTTCTTGTCCGGCAGGCATAGAACTAGTTCGCCAACGTTATAAGCTTTGGCCCGTACTTCCCTGCTTTGATATCTTCGATCCTGCTGTTGATAGAATGCGGAACGAGCTTTTGCCACATCGTGCTCCTCCTCCAATGCGTCCAAACTGTCCTGCCGATCAAGCTCGGCTTCTCTTTCTTCATACATGAGCACGCGAGGTGAGTCATGTATTATGTCGCAGGGCAATATTGCCTCTGCACCGTACACCATCAAAAATGGTGTGAATCCGGTAGTACGATTCGACGTGGTCTGCAGCCCCCAGAGTACGGAGTCGAGCTCCTCAACCCAGTGCGTGTTAGATTCCTTGAGGGACCGCACTAGTGCAGGTTTAATGCCGCTCATGATTAGACCATTTTCTCGTTCGACTTGGCCGTTTGTTTGAGGGTGATAGACTGAGGCGTAATCGAGCTTGATGCCCATGTTTTTGCACCCTAATTTGACCTCATCGGCTGTGAAGTTGGTGCCGTTATCAGTGATAATATCGTGGGGACACCGTAACGGTGCACTACCCCGATATGAAGTCTATCACCGGTCCGGATTCGCCGCTTTAACGAGCTTGGCCTCTATCCATTTGGTGAATTTATCCACCATGACCAATAGGTATTTTTGCTTGTGGGTTCCTCCCTTAAGGGGTACAACCATGTCAAGCCCCAGAACTGCGTGAACGGCCAGGTGATGGGTATAGTTTTGAGGGCGGTGGGTGGCATGTGGCTTTGGTTAGCAAAAAGGCTGGCAATGACGCATCGTTGGACTAAATCCTGCGCATCTGCCGGGCCGTCGGCCAATAAAATCCTGTCTGGAAGGCCTTGCCTACAACGGCCGGGCTGCGGCGTGGTGCCCACCCAGTCCGGCATGAATTTCAGCCAGGAGGTTTCGCCCTTCCTCTTCGGAGATACACCTTTGAAGGACTCGGTAGTGCTTTTCTTATAAAGCTCTCCCTCATGGACTTTATAGGCTTTAGATCGGCGTGCTATGCGCAGCGGGCCTCATTTTTGGTCTTCGGGAGTTTACGCCTAGTTAGGTAGGCTAGGAATGGCTCCGCCCACGGGCGACAACCGCCATTATTTCATGGGCGGAGGGTGTTATCTTGGTGTCGAGCCTCCGATTGTGTCGAGTGTTCGCGTCAGTAAAGGCGGTTGGGTCCGGATTGTTATTGCCGACTCCTTCCCATAGTAATCGGATGGCTTGAACAGCCGTTCCAAAAGATATTGGGTGGGGCGGCATCGCGTTTTGCACCGATGCGTGCCAATATATCCGCCGCTGGTTGTTATCCGGGCTATATGATGAAATTCGAGCCCTTCGAACCGTGCTGACATTTTTAGGACCGCATTGCAGTATGCTGCCATTTTCGGATCTTTGGCATCAAAGTCTCCGTTTATTTGGGATATAGCGAGGTTCGAATCCCTGCGCACCTCTAGGCGTTGAATGCCCATGGAGACTGCCATCCGGAGGCCGTGCAGAAGGGCCTCGTATTCGGCTGCGTTGTTGGAGTCAGTATACATTATCTGAAGGACGTATTGGACTGTGTCCCCGGTTGGGGATGTCAGGACAACGCCATCCCCCAGGCCGGCCAACATTTTGGAGCCGTCGAAATGCATGATCCAATTGGAGTATGCGTCGTACTCTTTAGGGAGTTCGGCTTCAGTCCATTCGGCCACGAAGTCGGCCAAAACCTGCGACTTTGATAGCTCGCTGTGGCTTATAAGTTATGTCGAATGGATGGAGCTCTATGGCCCATTTGGCAATCCGGCCCGTCGCATCCCGGTTATTTATAATGTCGTTAAGAGGTACATCGGAAGCTACCGTTATCGAGCACTCTTGAAAGTAGTGTCGGAGCTTCCGGGATGCCATGAACACCGCGTATGCTATCTTTTGATAGTGTGGGTACCGGGACTTGCATGAAGTTAGGACAGTGGACACATAGTAAACCGGTTTTGAAGAAGCGGGCGGTGTCCGTCGGTTTCTCGTTCGACAACGAAAGCACCGCACTAACAACTTGATGTGTTGCGGTGATATATAATAGCATTGGTTACGCCCACATTGGGCGGCCAGACCGGATTTGTTGCCAAGATGGCCTTTATTTCTTCGAGTCCGGCCGTGGCGGCATCAAATCCACTCGAAGTGTTCGGTCTTGCCGGAGGAGGCGGTAAAGGTAACGCCTTTTCTCCCAAGCGGAAATAAAGAGGCTTAGGGCCGCCACGCATCCCGTCAATTTTTGTATTTGTTTGAGGTCTTTTGGAATATCCAATTGTGACAGAGCTCGGATCTTGGCTGGGTTTGCTTCAATTCCTCTACCGGACACAATGAAGCCTGTGAGCTTTCCGGTGGAACGCCAAGACGCATTTTCCGGATTGAGCTTGATGTCATATTTTCAAGATTGTCGAATGGGAGCCTCAAGTCGCCTACTAAAGTTTCGGCGTGCTTGGTTTTGATGACCACGTCATCTACATATGCTTCCACTGTTTTGCCGATCTGGTTTGCGGACATGTATCCGAATCATCGCCGATATGTTGCACCGGCGTTTTGAGCCCAAAGGGCATTGTGTTGAAGCGAGCGGGCCGTATGGAGTGATGAATGTTGTTGCAGCTTGGTGCAGCTCCGCCATCTTGATTTGGTGCTAGCGGAGTATGCGTCGAGGAAGCACAATGAGTCGTGGTCCTCTTTGTGGCGTCGACAATTTGATCAATTCGAGGGAGGGGAAGGGATCCTTTGGGCAAGCCTTATTAAGGTCTTTAAAGTCAACACATAGGCGCCAGATTTATCCTTCTTTGGTACCATCACCAGGTTTGCTAGCCAGTCCGGATGTTTTATATCTCTGATGAATCCGGCTTCCAAAAGTTTGGCTAGCTCCTCTCCCATGGCCTGTCTCTTGGGTTCGGAAAAGCATCGAAGAGCCTGTTTGACTGGCTTGAATCCTTTGAGGATATTTAGGCTATGCTCGGCCAGCTGACGTGGGATTCCTGGCATGTCTGAAGGGTGCCAGGCAAAGATGTCCCAGTTTTCTTGTAGAAATTCTCGTAATGCGGCGTCTACATCAGGGTTTAATTGTGCCCCAATGGAGGCCGTCTTTGCGGGGTCCGTTGGGTGGACTTGGAATTTGACTATTTCATCCGCTGGTTTAAAAGAAGTGGACTTGGATCTTTTATCAAGTATCACATCGTCCTTGTTCACCGTGGAGCGCATCGCGGTGAGTTCCTCGGCCGCTAGGGCTTCGGATAGTGCCTCAAGGGCTAGTGCGGCTGTCTTGTTTTCCGCGCGGAGTGCTATGTTTGGATCACTAGCGAGAGTGATGATTCCGTTAGGTCTGGGCATTTTAAGCTTCATGTAACCATAGTGGGGTATAGCTTGAAAAATTGTGAATGCCTCTCCTCCTAATAAAGCATGATATCCGCTGTTGAACGGGCCACTTGAAATGTGACCTCCTCGGACCTGTAATTGTCCGGTGAGCCGAACACTACGTCCAGTGTGATTTTTCACTGTGCGGATGCTTCCCGGCTAGGGATTATTCCTCTAAAGGTTGTGCTGCTTTGCTCAATGTGGTTCCAATCTATTTCCATTTTTCGGAGGGTTTCCTCGTAGATGAGGTTTAGTCCGCTGCCGCCATCCATGAGTACCTTAGTAAGGCGAAAGCCGTCCACTATCGGACTGAGAACCAATGCGGCTGGTGCTCGGGCTGTTCGAAATTTAGGTTAAATCCATTGGCATTAAAGGTAATAGCCGTGTCCTCCATGGATTTATTGTTGCTACTTGGTAGACTTGGCAAGGTTCTTGAGTGTTTGTTTTCGCATGTTATTTGATGCGAAAGTCTCGAAGACTATTAACACCGTCTTTGGTGTTCTTTGGGCTGGGATTCTGAAGCTAGAATCTCTTCGACACTTTTGGCCACCTGTCGTAGTATCCAACATGCTCGAAGGCTATGAGTTGGAGTGGCGCCCTCTGTGCTATGAATTTTGCAGGGTCCGTTTAGCCAACCCTCCAGTACGGTTCCGTACCCTTTAGGGGGTTTTGGTTTTTTGGTATTTGACCCAGGTGCTTTATAATGATGCACCCTTTTAATTCGTACTAGGGATGTATTCGGTGCCGGATTATCCCAAAATTTACTTTCGGTTTCCCAGGCGCTCTCCATCGCACAGTACTTTTGTACTATGGTCACCAAGTCAGCAAAGCGTGTAATTTCGCGACGACTTATGGCGTTTAGGATTCCCTTGTCCGTGCAATTATTGCAGAAAAGTGGGATTGCATCCTCCTCTCGGCAGTCCTTTATCCTGTCCATAACCAGGAGGAATCTGCCCAAGAATGATGTCTTTGTTCAGCGGGCTCTTGCCGAATTCGAGAGAGATCGCTAATGTTTGGGTGGGCGGGTGGAACTAGATCCGGAACCCGTCCAATTTAGGACTCGAGGGGCGAGAAGTTTCCGAACTTCGGAAGTTTGGATTTTTAGTGTTATCCAATGAGTCCAACCCGTCGCCTGACTTTAAGTTCAGGGCTTGATCGACATCCGTCCCTCTGCGAGAATCCGGCATGGAGGGATCGGGAATACGGACGTAGCTCGTCCTTAAGATAGAAGAAGAATTGCCGCATGGATCCTCTATCACAGCAACATGATGGGTAGCCTGGGGAGAGTTGTTCTCTCTCAGATCGGTTTTAGGCCCGATCCGGTAGTAGTCTGTGGCGACTCCCAGGGCGGCGATGCGATCTAGGAGCTCGTTTGCGGAGGAGAGCTCGATCGGATCTAACTGTTCGGCAAGTTCCGAACTAACATGGAGATTGGTTTCGATGACTCGAGAGGTCACCGTCGGCGCGGCGGCCGAACTAGCGGTCATGAGAAAACCACCTAGTCAAGAGTTCGGCGGTGGCCAAGGCTTATTGGCGATAGTATCGCCTTTAAAGGCGAGATGAGGCATCCTACGATGGCGGCAGACAGAGGAACTCTCAATGAAAGCACCAATGTCGGTGTCAAAAGCGGCGGATCTCGGGTAGGGGGTCCCGAACTGTGCATCTAGGCGGATGGTAACAGGAGACAAGGGACCACGATGTTTTACCCAGGTTCGGGCCCTCTCGATGGAGGTAATACCCTACTCCTGCTTGATTAATATTGATGATATGGGTAGTACAAGAGTAGATCTACCACGAGATCAAGGAGCCTAAACCCTAGAAGCTAGCCTATGGTATGATTGTTGTTCGTCCTATGGACTAAAACCCTTCGGTTTATATAGACACCGGATAGGTTAGGGTTACATAGAGTCGGTTACAATGGTAGGAGATCTACATATCCGTATCGCCAAGCTTGCCTTCCACGCTAAGGAAAGTCCCATCCGTACACGGGACGAAGTCTTCAATCCTGTATCTTCATAGTCTTGGAGTCCGGCCAACGGTGATAGTTCGGCTATCCGGACACCCCCTAATCCGGGACTCCCTCATCAATGCTATCTCGAAGCATGTCTGTGGTACTCCGATTTTCAATAAGAGCATTTGAAGCCCAATGCTAAATGTTTCTTGCTCAATTATCCAAACACCGTTGTATGGGTAATGTCTTGAAATTCCTCTTCCCTTACATACTTTCTATCCCGACGTGGATAGCTTCCTCTACTTGTCCTTGGGAAGGATATATCCCTGAAACATGTGTTTAAACACATTTTCCTTTCCATTGTTCTGTTTAATCTGATGGTCACCTTTTCCGTTTCATTGATTTGTTTAACCTTTCTGGTGATCTATATAAGCAGTAATTTTCTCCTGCTTATGTAAACACCTTGGTGTACAACTGTGTCAGTAAGACCCTGTTGCATTTATTGATAGCATTTCGGTAGCCACCGATGGACAAGAACTTTGCCTATTGGTCCGCCTCGTTCAACGAGCAGGAAAATGGTTCTCTTCGTCCCTCGCCCTTGGTACTGACGTTGTTGCCGACATAATCGACAGGCTAGCCTCTGACATGCCTTGCTTGCATGACCATGCAAGATGTCGTTGCCCTTCTTACTTTAACCCACATGGTGGGCCCATAACCCACAGTTCCACAGGATCAAAACCTGACTCTTCTGTATATCCCTGTCTCCAAAGTTATTTCTCGAGCCTGGCTACGTATGTACTTGACGAGTCACCTTCCTAGTAATCTATTCTGGTATCAGACGCAATACTTATTCTTGTTGCCCTGAAACCCTTTCACCTTCTGATTAGGCATCGAACGATTGCCCAGCCGTTTGAAACTTCTCATGGTACCTTCTTAGTTTGCTCTCAATATCTTCTTAAGTTTCAATTCAAGAGATACTTATGCTTCTTCCCCTGAGATTGACCGTCTAATGCTCGATCTTGTTAGAATCCGTCCTTATAGAGTTTTCCCTTCTTACCCTTTCGTAAGTACGGCGAAGATCCTGAAGGAAGGACGACAACTTCATCAAGATGACCTAAAGCAGAGAAATGAAGACATCAATGTAATGGATCGACCTCTTCGAGAAGAGCAACTATGACCGAGAAGACTCGCTAGAATTTTGTAACCAAATCCTTTCCCCATTACTCCCCCTCTTAAATCTCGGGACGAGATTTCTTGTAGTGGAGGAGAATTGTGACGCCCAGATAATTAGGCTACAGTAATCCCACATTAATATCACCATGTCACCTTGGTTACTATTGCTAATCTCGCGCTAGATCAAAACCGGTCCAAAATTCAAGTTCAAAGTTTGGTAAATAATAAAAGTTTTCAAACATTAAAATAAAAATGTTCGGTTAGTGCCAAATATTACATAGGTAATTGTTGTGAAGAAAACACATATTTAGAAAATGCTAAGATGCCTTAAATTAAATAAAATAGAAAAGGGAAATCAATAAAAGAAAATAAAATATAAAAACAGAAAACAAAACAAAAAAAGAAGAAGAAGAACCCCCCCCCCCCCACGGGCCACAGCCCAAAGAGCCATCGGGCCGCCAAAGTCGCCCAGCCGCACCCCACCCCGTCCTCCATATCCCCACCAGGGGAAACCCTAACAACCCACCTCACTCCCCCCCACTCCCCCACAACTCTCTCCCCTCCCCGATCCAGATCGGGATCGGGGGAACCAGACCGAACCGCCGCCGACGCCACCCTGGCTCCGTGCTCGAGCCCCGCGCCGCTCGGCGACCCTACTGTGGTGGACGAGCCACCCGCCGGTGACGAACCCCCTTCCTCGCGCCCGTGCCACGACCTCTTCCTCACCGGACCCCGCCACCGCCCGTCACCTCGTCCTCCTCGTCTCCTCCTCGCCGACGACGCGTCCCCATCCTCCTCCCCAACGGCTCCATCAAGCCTCGCCGCCCCCCTTCTCACGACGAACGTGAGCACCTCCCCGTGCTCCCTCTCTACTCCCCCCCCCCCCCCGTGGTCACCGCACTCACCCGCGTGCCCAGGCGCGCTCACTGCATCACGGCCAGCGCTCCGCCCCGTTCCCCACGTCGCCCGCTCGCGACCATCACCGTCCCGCGCTGTCCCACTGCAGTTCGCCGGACCCGCCGCTTGCCTTCGCCCCGCTTCCAGTTGCCCGCTGCGGCTCCTCGTGCACGCATGTCGCCCCGCTCGCCGTCTCTACTCGAGATCGCCCGTGGCGACCCCGTCGGCCACCGCGACCATCTGGTCCGGCCTCCCGCTCCTGTCCCACCCCTCCGCCGCTTCCCCTGGCCGGCGTCATGGGCGCCGACGGCAGTGCAGATGGCCTCGCCCGAACCAACGCTTGGGCTGCGCCCTAGTCGGTAGCGCTACCGTTACCAACGCCCGTCGCCCGACCCACTATAGGCCATTGGGCCTATGTCACGAGGCCCCCACCCCCCAGTACAGTTTTATGAAAAAAAACAGATTATAAAAAGAAAATAAAATAATAATAAAATAATAATTTAATTAATTAGTTAACTAATTTATTAATTGTGATTAACCAACCTAATCATTTAACTAGTCTAATTAATCCTGATTATTTAGTCTCAATGAATGACAAACGGGACCCACCCGTCAGCTTGACTAGTCAAAGGTCAAAGCTGATCGCTGATCTCATGCTGATGTCATGATAATGTCATAAATGCAAATTCAAATTTAAAACAATCTGATAATTAAAAAATGATTTAAATCTTTAAAAATTAATATAAAATAATCCGTAGCTCGAATGGAAAAACTTTCTACATGCAACTTGCTCGGAACGACGAGACGAATCCGAATACGCAGCCCGTTCGTCCGCCACACATCCCTAGCATAGCAAACACGCAACTTTCCCCCTCCGGTTCATCTGTCCGAAAACGCGAAACACCGGGAATACTTTCTCGGATGTTTCCCCCCTTCACCGGTATCACCTCATACCGCGTTAGAACATGTCTAGCTCTGCTTGTTGTCCTGTTATGCACTTGCTTGCTATGTATTTACTGTTTCTCCCCCCTCTTCTCTCCGGTAGACCCCATGACGATGCTGATGCCCCTGTGGTCGACTACGTCACCGACGACCCCTCCTTCTTGTCTGAGCAACCAGGCAAGCCCCCCCCCCTTTGATCACAAGATATCGCCTATTCCTTCTCTATACTGCTTGCATTAGAGTAGTGTAGCATGTTACTGTTTTTCGTTAATCCTATCCTGATGCATAGCCTGTCCTTGCTACTACTGTTGTTACCTTTACCTGCAATCCTACCTGCTTAGTATAGGATGCTAGTATTCCATCAGTGGCCCTACATTCTTGTCCGTCTGTGTGCTATATTATCGGGCTGTGATCACTTGGGAGGTGATCACGGTATATACTATATACTTTATACATGATACATGTGGTGACTAAAGTCGGGTCGGCTTGTGGAGCACCCATGAGTGATTCACGGATTGGGGCTGAAAGGACCTTTGTCCCAACGGCCCTCTGTGTGGATCTTTGTGGCGGAGCCGTCGAGGCAGGTTGAGACTACCAGGTGAGAGGTGGGCACAGCCATGTTCGGGCGTTCGCGGATACTTAACACGGATCTTGGTATTTGATCTCGAGTTGGGTCATTGACCTTATACGCACTAACCGCCACGTGGGACAAGATATGGGCAACCGGCGTCGTGGTATCGGTAGAAGCATTTCGTGACGTCGGCCGACCGAGCGGTCTTGGCGCCCGGATTGGAACGTAAGCCTGCTCTTGTATTAAGGGGCTAGTTCGCTTCCGGCCGCGTTATAACGCAGTGTGAGCTAAGGCGATGGGCCCAGACCCCTGTGCACTTAGGTTTAGACCGGCGTGCTGACCTCTCTGTTGTGCCTAGGTGGGGCTGCGACGTGTTGATCTTCCGCGGCCGGACATGACCCAGAAAAGTGTGTCCGGCCAAATTGGATTGAGCGTGTCGGGTAATGTGGTGCACCCCTGCAGGGAAGTTTATCTATTCGAATAGCTGTGATCTTGATAATGTGACGACTTGGAGTTGTACCTTGACCTTATGACAACCGTAACCGGATACTTAATAAAACCCACCCTTCCAAGTGCGGATACAACCCGGTGATCGCTCTCTAACAGGGCTGACGAGGAGGGAATCGCCGGGTAGGATTTATGCTATACGATGCTACTTGGAGGACTTCAGTCTACTCTCTTCTACATGCTGCAAGACGGAGGCTGCCAGAAGCATAGTCTTCGAAAGGATTAGCTATCCCCCTCTTATTCTGGCATTCTGCAGTTCAATCCACTGATATGGCCCTTTACACATATAACCATGCATATGTAGTGTAGCTCCTTGCTTGCGAGTACTTTGGATGAGTACTCACAGTTGCTTTTATCCCTCTTTTCCCCCTTTCCCTTCTACCTGGTTTCCGCAACCAGATGTCGGAGCCCAGGAGCCAGACGCCACCGTCGACAACAACTCCTACAACGCTGGAGGTGCCTTCTACTACGTGCAGCCCGCAGATGACGACCAGGAGTAGTTAGGAGGATCCCAGGCAGGAGGCCTAGGACTCTTTCGATCTGTATCCCAGTTTGTGCTAGCCTTCTTAAGGCAAACTTGTTTAACTTATGTCTGTACTCAGATATTTTTGCTTCCGCTGACTCGTCTATGATCGAGCATTGGTATTCGAGCCCTCGAGGCCCTTGGCTTGTATTATGATGCTTGTATGACTTGTTTTTGTTTTAAAGTTGTGTTGTGATATCTTCCCGTGAGTCCCTGATCTTGATCGTACACGTTTGCGTGCATGATTAGTGTACGATTGAATCGGGGGCGTTACAGTCACAAACAAAGTTTGGACAAGGAAATTTTTACAAGCAACTTTTTTTTCAAAAAATTATAATGCTTGGTCGAGCCGAACACAAGTTAAAAAATTTAAACTTTGAGTGTGAAGGCAACTTAGCTGGTTAATGTGTTCGGTATTGATGACGCGGTCCGAGCTTGATGTGGGACAAAGCTCCATCCCCCAAGCCGGTCCCGAGGTGGCGGAGCTAAGAGCTCGGCCCTCCGAAGTGGTGATATAGCACGGCCAATGTAGGCTGGCAGAGTGACGCTGAAGAGGCCACGTGACGCAGTCAAACTCCATTACCTGCACATGTAAAATAGTGCGGTCCAGGAAATAATAATATATATAATCCTTGCGTAATTGCTTTGTGCAAAAATAATTTATCCTGGTGCTGAAGCCAATGTCGATGCAGGGCGTCAGCGTGACGCGGTGAAAAAGCCTGAATTTGCAGGGCGGTCCGGGCTCCGGATGCGGCATTCGCCGAACTATGTACGGAAACTGACCGAACCACCACGCGACCGTTTTTTATGTGGCCCCCATTTGATAGAACTGTGTACAGATGATGGAACAAACCAGAGTAATAATTCCTTAAGAAAAATAAACCCAACAAGAAAAAACTGTTAGGATTAATAGCACCTGGTTCATTTATTGTAGCAATCCGAAGAAAGGTGATTCCCAAAATTGGGACTCGATCCGCACACCCATTGCCTGATGGGCAAAGCAACGGCACGACGATGCTGGCAAAGGTTGGCTCGCCGAGGCAAAGCCCTCAGTCCAGCTAACGTGACGGAGCTGGTCGGCTAGTGACACCGAAGTCCCTGGAGTATAGGTTGATGAAGAGATGGCGAAGCCCCCGGTCTAGCCGAGATGTCGAAGCCTCGATGTCAACCGATGAGTTGAAGTAGGTCGGCGTGATGGACACCGGCTTGAAGGAGCAATAGTGCGGCCCTGCCGATGCAGGTCGTGACGTGGTCAATGCCGGCTTGATGGAGTGAGCGTGCGGCGATGCCGGTGTTCCCGCTCCGTGTAATCCGTGGGGCGGCGATGTTGGTGATGATTTATCCTTCGCGATGCCGAACTCTTGTTCGGCTTGCCGAGATGATGATCCGAAGAAGTTGAGCTCGGCTCAACAAAGCAGCGACGTGTCTAGCGCAGGTCGGCAGCCTTGGAGCAATATTGCCAGACTGGTTTGTCACCAGCATGATGGTGAAGATCATGTTCAGAAGATTTTAAAGTTAGTGGGATGTGTTCCGGAATAAAACACAATACCCCATACAGAACTTCCTTCAAAAAGGATGTCCGAAATCCCGTTCATAAAAAAGACGAACTCGGGTCAGATTCGTTTTTGCGCAGAAAACAGATCCAAAAAGTGATGCACTAATTAGAAGGTTCCCGGAGTTCAGACGGTCGGATCAAGCTGAGATTTTGAGGGGTGGTAGATATAGGAATTCCAGAGCCGATCAACGGTTGGATCTTCCAAAGGATGTCCGAGCTAGAAGCTGGACACCACGCCCTAAACTCGTCCAGATTCCCGTCCAGATTTGACATGGCTCCGGCATATCGTGGATTGCCAGAGATTCCTCCATCGGAATTCGACAAAAAATTTCAGCGTTGTTATAGACTCAATTCCGCACAATTCCCCCGAAGCAGTCGTTAAAACGACACTTGAGGAGGCGGTGGTGGCGGACACAAGTCCGCTGTCCAGAAAAACAGTACGGTCGCCCGAGGGCAATGTTGATGTTGAGCCCCCGGGCTCCCTGGATGATTCCTCCATGATCTTAATAGAGATCGGAGTTGATGTTGATGAAGGTTGTCGGTGTCAAAACCGGCGGATCTCGGGTAGGGGGTCCCGAACTGTGCGTCTACACAATGTTTTTTCCCAGGTTCGGGCCCTCTCGATGGAGGTAAAACCCTACTCCTGCTTGATTAATATTGATGATATGGGTAGTACAAGAGTGGATCTACCACGAGATCAGAGAGGCTAAACCCAAGAAGCTAGCCTATGGTATGATTGTTGTTCGTCCTACGGACTAAAACCCTCCAGTTTATATAGACATCGGATAGGGTTAGGGTTACACAGAGTTGGTTACAATGGTAGGAGATCTACATATCCGTATCGTCAAGCTTGCCTTCCACGCCAAGGAAAGTCCCATCCGGACACGGGACGAAGTCTTCAATCTTGTATCTTCATAGTCCAGAGTCCGCCAACGGTGATAGTTCGCTATCCGGACACCCCTAATCCAGGACTCCTCAAGAGCCCCGAACCAGGCTTCAATGGCGATGAATCCGGTAGCGTAGATTGTCTTCGGCATTGCGGCGGGTTCTTCTCCAAATTCCATATACTTGTCGAATAGTGTCCGGCTTCTGATAAATGCTGCGCTCCTTGGCTTCCACGCCCAATAATGGCCATCTTCCACGTGTTTGAATGAATGCGAAAAGCCAAGGTATTTTTACACTTATCCCCCTAGCTGTGCAAATGAGCCACCTATAAAAGGGACGAGGATCCAGATCTGAGTCACACCATCCCCCCTCCGCGAGCTTTCATCAGAGCGCCTCTGACAAAAATCCATTCCATCATGGACGGTCGACGCGGCTCCTCCTCTCGCGCTCCCAGCCCTCAGCCTGGAAATTGGGAGAGATGCTCTGTCCCGCATAGCGAGCTAGTGACACTCCAAACCAAGGGATTTCTTCCCCCGGCCTTCATGGTTCCGGTTCGAGCCGGACTCGCCACCTATAAGGGCGGAAAGCAAGCGGAGAGTGTCCTCGATCCCTCCAAAGGAGAGCGGGTATGCTTTGTCTCTTATCTAGTAAGAGGACTCGGATTTCCAATTCATCCGTTTCTCCGGGGGCTCTTGGAGTTCTACGGCCTCCAGTTGCACCACCTTACGCCTGCCTTCATTTTTCACATCGCGGGCTTCGTGGCCCTTTGCAAACTGTTCTTGGGCGTCGAGGCTCATTTTGCGCTGTGGAAGAGATTATTCTGCCTTGTACCCCGTTCTCATGAGGGGTCAATATATCAAGTGGGCGGAGCCGAGCTATGGCGCATCGCCGAGACCGGATATCTATCCGGAACCCCGAAGAAGGCGTCCGAAGACTGGCCTTCGGAATGGTTTTATATAGAAGACGTCCCACTGCCGTTTCCTGTTCGGATCGGTCTCCCGGAGTTCAGCAATGCTCCTTTTAAGAAACACCTGAGTTGGCGCCCGCGGAGCTCCCAAAGGGAAGACAACAGGGACGTCCTATACCTGATGAGCCGAATAAGATTGTTAGCTCATTCCGGACTGACCATGATCGGTGTCATGGCCACATGTATTATGCGGGGGGTGCAGCCGCTCCAGTATAGGGGCCACCCCATGTGGGATTTCAACGGGAGGACGATGCCACCCGTCATGGCCGTGAGGGCGGGATCGGTCACCGATCTGGTGAAGATCTTGTCCGCTACTGTACAAGGGAGAAGAGGAGGATTTTCTCCACGTCGACCCATTGAATGGATTTTTATGAACAATCCCGAAGCTGGGTAAGCGGACATTTCTTTTTGCACATCCGATCCGTATTCCCATGGTTAGGCATCTCATTTTGTGATTTTGAGCAGGAATCGCGCCAGCCGTAAAGACATAAACAGCCGCCTCCACAACCCGAGGATCCGGAACGGCTCCTCGATCCGGCCTCCCAAGAGGATCCGGACATATTGGTGGAGCTGATTGACGGGGTATTTCACCAACTGAGCATCGATAATGCCTTGGTTGCCATTACGGCCGATTACCTCGGAATACTTCCAGCCTCACAGGTAACTGAGACCGAGGTCCCAATGCTCTGATAATGACCCACCCGTGCTTATTTTTTATCACTGTATACCAATGGTGTTTCGCAGAGGGTGCCTTCGAGGCAGGAGGCCCAGCCCGCGGCGGCTAGCCAACAAGGGGCGGCACGGCCCCGCAGGCTAAAAAGAAGTGTGGTCCGGATCAAAACGCCGCCGCAACGGTATGGCGCGTCACCATATTCCCAGGATTGATTCCTAGAAGGCGTACTAACGCTGGTGCTCTTTTCAGGAAAAAGAGCGCTCGCCGGACTGTGTCCGGAGAGGTTGCCAATCGAGCCTCCTCCGGCCAGGCTCCAAAGCCGGGTCCAGAAGCGGAGGCGAGCACGAGGCGTGCGTCGGATGCTCCTCCGGCAGAGGATGCCGACAGATTGTCCTCCACCAACTCCGAGGTGGAGAGCGCCATGAATCACAGGCGCCGCCGGACAGTTCTTCGTGACGCATGTTTGTCCCAAGAGGCATTGAATGCTCAAGATGGTCTAGCCAGAGCCACGGAGCAGTATGTAAAGGACATACGGGTGAGAAAATTTGACGGTTATATATGCCAGTAGCCTCCGAGACTTAAAATAGTTATAATAACTGATTTAAGGATCATTTATTATGCAAGATCTTACAAAAAAGAATACCCGACTGTCCCAGGAGCTTGTAGAATGCAAGGCCCAACTTGAGGCCGCACTAGCCACTACAGGGGGAGCCACAGAGATCCCCTCTGGTAATATATGCTTCAAAAGATAAGTAGTTCGTGAAGTGCGGCGTGTGTGTAAATCTGACAATAATATTGCAGATGGCGCCGGACTAGATCCGGACAAGCAACAGCTCTTGCGCCGGACAATAATATTCCTAGAAGGCCGGCGAGAATGTGTTTACAAGGGTGAGGCAAGAGAAAAATAATCTCCAGGATGCCAACACCCAGCTGGGTGAGGAACTAAAGGATGTTCGTGCCCAAATTGTCCGACTCCGTGAAGGAGAATCGGCGACTTCGTCAGCGGCATTTATAGTAAGTGCTTGAGCGAACTTTGAAAAAGAGTTCGGCGAGGAAGTCAACTAACAGAGTTATGTCTCAGAGGTATGCTCACGGGTCGTCTGTAGAGGAAATGCCGGTTCTACGGGTGACCTTCTTCCCGAAGCTATTGCAATCGCATCGAACGAGTTCGGCAGGTGATGAAAGGCGTCGCACAGACCTTGTGGCCATCTATATCCCTGCCCGAAGGCCTTGGAGAGCTTGCAGAGAAGCTTGAGGGAGCACGGCGGCGCTTCCGACTATGGAAGATATCGGCCTGTCATCAAGGCGCCAGGAGGCACAGGCCATGGTGAAGACGCGGTACACGGCGGACCCAAACCACATGGCCGAGGTCGGACTCAGGGGCCCAACGGGAAGGAGATCCCTGTGAGCTTAGTGTACGGCCAAGTAGAGTTGGCCGCAAAGTATTCAAGCAGATTGTAAACTAGACAGCCTATTAGATGGCATTGAAGAGGAATACAATCACCAATTTGACTATGTAATTTAAAATGACATGTAAAATGCCTTCTAGCCGGATTGTAGATCGTTTGTCGTAGCGGACCTTTTCGCTTCAACCTCGGGACCCAATAGTCCGGGGTGTGTCCGAATACCCTCGCGTTATGTAAAAATCGGGGCATGCGTGGAGACCAGGCATAGGGGTCATAAGTGCTTTATCAGCCAAGTGCCCAAATAGTTATGTTATATTACATGGTTAGCAAGAAACATCTTCCAGGGAGAATAGATCCGTTAGAGGTTCCTTTCCCTGGGAGGCATGCCCTAAAGTGCATGTCCGGATCACAAAAAAAGCAGAAAAGCATCTGGGGCAGATAAATGAAAAATAAAAATCGTCTTTTAGTTCATCGACCGAATATTCCCTTAAGAACGCTTAGCTTTCGGCTTCACCCGGTCGAGGTACACGTCCGGCTGACCGGCGGTAACAATCGCAGAGGTGCTCCCTTTACCACCTAGCCGAACAATCGGGAACGTAGGGGTAAGCACAGGAGCCAGGCAACCCCGCTTGGCCAAAACTTAAGTCATATCGATGCATATAATGGTGAATAAAAGGTACATCCGGAAGTGTGACACATGTGTTGGGCATAAAGCCCGTATAAATAAGCTTCTGTTAAAGAATCCCCCAGGTATAATGAGCGCGGATAGCGCGTTAAGTTTGTGTGAACAATGCGCGAACGAGCCTTTAACGGCTTCGGAAAAAAGGAGGAAGAAGGAGAGAAGTAAAAGACAGCTTAAAGTATAAAATATAGAAGGAGGAAGGAGATGAACTCGGAATCCGGCGCTAGGCGTAGAATCTTCGGAGACGGGCTGCGTTCCATGGGTTCAGCTTGAGTCGGTTATCCGATGTGTTTCGCAGACGGTACGCTCCGCCGGTCAGGACTTGGTCGATGATGAAGGGGCCCTCCCATTTGGGCTAGAGTTTGTCCTTTTTCTTGTCCGTGAGCGTAGAACTAGTTCGCCAACATTGTAAGCTTTGGCCCGTACTTCCTGCTTTGATATCTTCGAGCTTTCTTTGTTGATAGAATGCGGAACGAGCTTTTGCCACGTTGCGCTCCTCCTCCAAGGCATCCAAACTATCCTGCCGATCAAGCTCGGCTTCTCTTTCTTTGTACATGCGCACGCGAGGTGAGTCGTGAATTATGTCGCAGGGCAAAACTGCCTCTGCACCGTACACCATAAAAAATGGTGTGAATCCGGTAGTGCGATTCGGCGTGGTCCGCAGCCCCCAGAGTACGGAGTCGGGCTCCTCAACCCAGTGCGTGTTAGATTCCTTGAGGGACCGCACTATTCTGGGTTTAATGCCGCTCATGATTAGACCGTTTGCTCGCCGACTTGACCGTTAGTTTGGGGGTGATAGATCAAGCATAGTCGAGCTTGATGCCCATGTTTTTACACCAGAGTTTGACCTCGTCGGCCGTGAAGTTCGTGCCGTTATCGATTTATGCTATGGGGGACGCCAGAACGGTGTACTACCCTGATATGAAGTCTATCAGCCGTCCGGATTCGGCCGTCTTTACTGAGCTTGGCCTCTATCCATTTGGTGAATTTATCCACCATGACCAATAGGTATTTTTGCTTGTGGGTTCCTCCTTTAAGGGGTCCAACCATGTCAAGCCCCAGCATGAAGGGCGTGTGATGGGTATAGTTTTGGTAGCGGTGGGTGGCATGTGGCTTTGATTAGCAAAGAGCTGGCAACCGACACATCGTTGGACTAAGTCCTGAGCATCTGCCTGGGCCGTCAGCCAATAAAATCCTGTACGGAAGGCCTTGCCGAGTCCGGCATGAATTTCAGCCAGGAGATTCCGCCCTTCCTCTTCGGAGATACACCTTTGAAGGACTCCGGTTGTGCTTTTCTTATAAAGCTCTCCCTCATGGACCTTATAGGCTTTAGACCGCCGCACTATGCAGCGGGCCTTGTTTTGGTCCTCGGGAAGTTCCTGCCTAGTTAGGTAGGCTAGGAATGGTTCTGTCCACGGGGCAATGACTGCCATTATTGCGTGGGCTGACGGTGTTATTTCGTTGGCGGAGCCACCAACTATGTCGGAATGTTTGGTGTGGGGCAGTGTGGTTGGGTCCGGGTTGTTATTTCCAGACTCTCCCTCCCATAATACGGATGGCTTGAAAAGCCTCTCTAGGAAGATGTTTGGGGGGACGGCATCGCTCTATGCCAATGCGTGCTAACACGTCCACGCTGGTTGTTATCCCGGGCTATATGGTGAAATTCGAGCCCTCAAACCGAGCTGTCATTTTTAGGACGGCGTTGCGATAAGCTGCCATTTTCGGATCCTTGGCATCAAAGTCCCCATTTATTTGGGATATCGCGAGGTTCGAATCCCTCACAAGACCTCTAGGCGTTGAATGCCCATGGAGACTGCCATCCGGAGACCATGTAGAAGGGCCTCGTATTCGGCTGCGTTGTTGGAGTCCGTGTACATTATTTGAAGTACGTATTGGACTGTATCTCCGGTTGGGGACATCAGAACGACGCCAGCCCCCAGGCCGGCCAACATTTTGGAGCCATCGAAGTGCATGATCCAGTTGGAATATGTGCCGTATTCTTTAGGGAGTTCGGCTTCAGTCCATTCGGCGACGAAGTCAGCCAAAAGTTGCGACTTAATAGCTCGCCGTGGGTTGTAGGTTATGTCGAACGGGAGCAGCTCAATGGCCCATTTAGCGATCCGGCCCGTTGCGTCGCGGTTGTTTATAATGTCATTAAGAGGTACTTCGGAGGCTACTGTTATCGAACACTCTTGAAAGCAGTGTCGCAGCTTCTGCGATGCCATGAACACCGTGTATGCTATCTTTTGATAATGTGGGTACCATGACTTGCATGGAGTTAGGACAGTGGACACGTAGTAAACTGGTTTTTGGAGAGGGAACTTGTGTCCGTCCGTTTCTCGTTCGACAACGAGCACCGCGCTTACAACTTGATAGGTTGCTGCGATGTATAATAGCATTGGTTCGCCCATGTTGGGCGCGGCCAAGAACGGATTTGTTGCCAATATGGCTTTGATTTCTTCGAGTCCGGCCGTGGCGGCATCCGTCCACTCGAAGTGTTCGGTGCACCGGAGGAGGCGATAAAGGGGTAATGCCTTTTCTCCTAAGCGGGAGATGAAGCGGCTTATTGCCGCCACGCATCCAGTCAATTTTTGTATTTGTTTGAGGTCTTTGGGGATATCCAATTGTGACAGAGCTCGGAGCTTGGCTGGGTTTGCTTCAATTCCTCTACCGGATACAATGAAGCCCAAGAGCTTTCCGGCTCGTACGCCAAAAACGCATTTTTCCAGGTTGAGCTTGATGTCATATGTTCGGAGATTATCGAATGTGAGCCTCAAGTCGTCGACTAGGGTTCCGACATGCTTGGATTTGACGACCACATCGTCTATGTATTCCTCCACTGTCTTGCCGATCTGGTTTGCCAGACATGTATGAATCATGCGCTGGTATATTGCGCCGGCGTTTTTGAGCCCAAAGGGCATTGTGTTGAAGCAGAATGGGCCGTATGGAGTGATGAATGCCGTTATGCTTGGTCTGGCTCTGCCATCTTAATTTGGTGGTAGCCGGAGTATGCATCGAGGAAACACAATGAATTGTGTCCTGCGGTAGCGTCGATAATTTGATCGATGCGTGGGAGGGGGAAGGGATCCTTTGGGCAAGCCTTGTTAAGGTCCTTAAAATCGACACATAGGCGCCTGTGATTTGTCCTTCTTTGGTACCATTACCAGTTTGCTAGCCAGTCCGGATGTTTAATGTCTCTCGATGAATCCGGCCTCCAATAGTTTGGCTAGCTCCTCTCCCATGGCCTGTCTCTTGGGTTCGGAGAAACGCCAAAGAGCTTGTTTGATCGGCTCGAATCCTTTTAGGATATTTAGGCTGTGCTCGGCCACCGTGGGATTCCTGGCATGTCTGAAGGGTGCCAGGCAAAAATGTCCCAATTTTCGCGTAGGAATTCTCGTAGTGCGGCATCCACATCAGGGTTTAATTGTTCCCCGATGGAGGCCGTTTTTATAGGGTCGGTTGGATGGACTTGGAATTTGACTATTTCGTCTGCCGGTTTAAAAGAGGTGGACTTGGATCTCTTATCGAGTATCACATTGTCCATGTTCACCGTGGAGCGCAGCGTAGTGAGTTCCTCTGCCGCTAGGGCTTCGGATAGTGCCTCAAGGGCAAGTGCGGCTGTTTTATTTTCGGCGCGGAGCGCTATGTCCGGGTCACTAGCGAGAGTGATAATTCCGTTGGGTCCGGGCATTTTGAGCTTCATGTACCCGTAATGGGGTATAGCTTGAAATATTGTGAATGCCTCTCACCCTAATAGAGCGTGGTATCCACTGCTGAACGGGGCCACTTGGAATGTGACCTCCTCGGACCTATAATTGTCCCGCGTGCCGAACACCACATCCAGTGTGATCTTTCCTGTACATCATGCTTCCCGACTAGGGATTATTCCTCTAAAGGTTGTGCTGCTTTGCTCAATGCGGCTCCAGTCTATTTCCATTTTTCAAAAGGTTTCCTCGTAGATGAGGTTTAATCCGCTGCCGCCGTCCATGAGTACCTTGGTAAGGCGAAAGTCGTCCACTATTGGACTGAGGACCAATGCGGCTGGTGCTCGGGCTGTTCGGATTTTAGGTTCGTCACTGGTGTTAAAGGTAATAGCCGTGTCACTCCATGGATTTATTGTTGCTATCTGGTACACTTCAGCAAGGCTGTGGAGTGTTCGTTTCCGCATATTATTTGACGCGAAAGTCTCGAAGAATGTTAATATCGTACTGGTATTGCTGGGCTGGTGCTCTGGAGCTAAAAGCTCTTAGCCACTTTGGCCACCTGCCGTAGTATCCAACATGCTCTAAGGCTATGAATTGGAGTGGCGCCCTCTGTGCTATGAAATTTGCAGGGTCCATTGAGCCATCCCTCCAGTACGGTTCCATGCCCTTAGGTGGGTTATGCTTTTGGTATGTAACCTGTGTGCCCGGTGATGATGCACCCTTTTATTTCGGACAAGGGTCGATTCGGGGCGGATTATCCCAAAATTTGATTTCGGTTTTCCAGCGCTCTCCATCGCAAGCAAGATTTTCGTACTATGGATGCCAAGTCAGCTGCGTGTAATTTCAATGACGACTTATGGCGTTTAGGATTCCCTTGTCCGTGCAATTATTGCGTAAGAATGAGATTGCGTCCTCCTCGCGGCAATCCTTTATCCTGTCCATAACCAGGAGGAATCTGGCCCAGTAATGATGTACTGTTTCACTGGGCTCTTGCCAGGTTCGGGATAGATCGCTTATGTTTGGGTGGGCGGGTGGAACTAAGTTCCAAGCCCCGTCCGATCTAAGATTCAGGGGCCAAGAAGTTTCCGGACTTGGAAGCTTGGGTTCTTGGAGGTTGTCCAATGAATATAGCCCGCTGCCTGACTTTAAGTTCAGGGCTTGAGTGGTGTCCTCCCCTCCGCCGGAATCCGGCATGGAGGGGTCAGGAATCCGGACGTAGCTAGTCCTTAAGGTAGGAGAAGAGTCGCCGTATTGTTCCTCTACCACAACAACGTGGTGGGTAGCCTGGGGCGAGTTGATCTCTCTCAGATCGGTTTTAGGCCCAATCTGATCGTAGTCTGTAGCGACTCCCAGGCCGTTGGCCAATGCTCCTTTAGCAACGATGCCGTCTTTAAAGACGGGATGATGCATCCTTCCTGACAGCGACGGCACAGAGGAACTCTCAATGAAAGCACCGATGTCGGTGTCAAAACTGGCGGATCTCGGGTAGGGGGTCCCGAACTATGCGTCTAGGCGGATGGTAACAGGAGACAAGGGACACGATGTTTTTACCCAGGTTCGGGCCCTCTCGATGGAGGTAAAACCCTACTCCTGCTTGATTAATATTGATGATATGGGTAGTACAAGAGTGGGTCTACCACGAGATCAGAGAGGCTAAACCCTAGAAGCTAGCCTATGGTATGATTGTTGTTCATCCTACGGACTAAAACCCTCCGGTTTATATAGACACCGGATAGGGTTAGGGTTACACAAAGTCGGTTACAATGGTAGGAGATCTACATATCCGTATCGTCAAGCTTGCCTTCCACGCCAAGGAAAGCCCCATCCGGACACGGGACGAAGTCTTCAATCTTGTATCTTCATAGTCCAGGAGTCCGGCCAACGGTGATAGTTCGGCTATCCGGACACCCCCTAATCCAGGACTCCCTCAAAGGCCCTCATCCGAATATGAAGATCGGAGGTAGGGCGCAGTCCTTGGTCGAACCAAGGTGACCAGTCGAGCTGGTGACGAAGATGCCGAAGTCGCAGTTGATCTGCAGGGAAGCCATCGACCTTTTGCCGAAAACACAGCGGAACTCTCAATGAAAGCACCAATGTCAGTGTCAAAACCGGCGGATCTCGGGTAGGGGGTCCCGATCTGTGCGTCTAGGCTGATGGTAACCGGAAGCAAGGGACACAGATGTTTACCCAGGTTTTGGCCCTCTGGATGGAGGTAAAACCCTACTTCCTGCTTGATTAATATTCAAGATATGGGTAGTACAAGAGTAGATCTAACACGAGATCATAGAGGCTAAACCCTAGAAGCTCGCCTATGATGGTATGATTGTAATTGTCATCTATCTATTGACTAGCTCGGCCTCGTTTTATATAGTGCACCAGAGGCCTAGGGTAACAAGAGTCCTAGCCGAATAC
Organism: Aegilops bicornis; assembly: GCA_021605145.1. NCBI lineage: Eukaryota > Viridiplantae > Streptophyta > Magnoliopsida > Poales > Poaceae > Aegilops > Aegilops bicornis. The sequence continues at coordinate 646,551,064 of CM038674.1, forward strand.
GCCGGTGGGGAGGAGTCCTTGTCTTGATCGCCAAGTCCTGTAGAATCTTCCTTGTATGCGGCAGCTATCCGGACTGGCCCATGAGTATACGGCCATGGGGGGTCCTCGGCCCAATCTAACAGATCGGGGGATGACGTGGTGAGTACCCCCTAGTCCCGGACACCATCAGCGGCCGCATCACTTCTCCTGGCTTGCTCCTTAGCTCAGGCAAGTTCTGCCCACAGGGTCTCCATGGCAGCAGCTCCATCTGCAGTCAAAGCATATTGTAGATACTAGCATCATGCTCCTCTTAATATTTGATAACCACCCGAAAACACATACCCTGTGCCTCGTCAACCCGCTTGTTCACAAGCGCGATGTCAGCATCTGCCACGTCAAGCTGCCGCCTTAGTTCGGCAAAATCAGCAGTCCGGTCAGCCGCCGGACCCTCAGCCGCCTACACATGAAAGCAGCGCGATTATTACCTGTGACTATGATCCTCTGTTCGCCGCCTCTGGTCGACAAACAGAGTCTCGGGGGCTACTATCTATACAGAGCACACCTAGCGTGTGCGGTACAGTCAAAAATATATATTACTTTGCGTACCTCAAAGCCTCTCAGCAGGCTTGTAAAAGCTTCATTTAACCCGCTTTTGGCGGATGAAATCCTCTCAATCACCGTACCCATTAAGGTATGATGCGCCTCTGAGATAGCCGCTTGCTCCAAAAGACCCATCAACGTGTCCGGTTGGGCACCCGACAACTCCGGGCTCTTTCTGTTGCTCTCCTTGGGAGCCGGATACTCCGGACTTCGGGCGGCCGAAGAGTTACCTTCTGGCCTTTGTGGATCAGGAGAAATCATCTGCGACGACACCTCAGGGTTGTCCGTCTCTCTATGCGGGGAAGCAGGGGAAGGCGTTTCGCTCTCCATCATCTCCGGAAGAAGATCCCCCGAAGACGAACTTTGTTGAGAGGGGCTATGAGCTGGACTGCAAAAACATATGTCTCGGTTATAATTCTCAGAGAAGAAAAAAGATATATTTATCAAAGTGCCTTTGTTCACTTACGGCTCGGTTAAGGGCTGGCCCCCTTGTGGGCGTTGTGCGGTAAGGATGCCCTCTGGGGCGGGGCCCCTGGCGAAAATTTCTTCCCTCGTTTGGAAGCCTCTGTTTCCAAATCTTCAGGGGCGCCCCTTTTCTTCCCGTGGGGAGAGGGGATTTTTGATTCACCTCTCCGATCACCCTCCTTTGTGTAGGCACTAATTCTGCCGGTTTGGATGTGTAATGTATGAAGCCCTCCTTCGGCTTCTCTATTCTTCCCTTCATCTTCTCCTGATGGCACTTGATAGGGTGCGCGCTCAAGCATCCTGGTTAGTACAGGAACTGGCGAGCCTTCAGGAAGGGGAGCCGAACACCTGATCCTCTCCGCCTTTTTTATCCAATCCTGGCCAAGGGTGGTTATTCAGAATGATGTCGTAACAAACATAATAACAGCATGTTCGGCTGCAGAGTTACTTACTCGGGTATCTGGACGATTGCAGTTCAGACCCGCATCCTCGGTGGTGTCCGGACACTTTATTCGTGATCCGAAGAATAATCGATACATCCCTTCGAGCGTCACGCCGAAGAAGTGTTGAATAGTTCGCGGTCCTTTCGGGTTGAACTCCCACATACGGCGAGATCAGCGTTGGCATGGCAGGACCCGACGAACCAACATTACTCGCATTACTTTGACGAGACTAACGTCCCTCCCGAGGAGATCTCGGATGCGGCTTTGCAGTGTCACCACGTCATTTAATGGCCCCCAGTCCAGCCCTTTATTGACCCATGAAGCCAGTTAAGGCGGAGGGCCTAGGCGAAAGGCTAGGGCAGCCACCCACTTTGTACCCCGGGGGGCACTGATGTAAAACCACTCCCGCTGCCATAATTCGGGCACCTCCGGGAAGGAACCCTTTATCCATGGGGCGTCGGCACCCTTGCTTATTATAGCGCCTCCGCACTCCACGTGTCGCCCATCGATCATCTTCGGCTTCACATTGAAGGTCTTGAGCCATAAGTCGAAGTGTGGGGTAATGCGGAGGAAGGCCTCACACACGATGATAAACGACGAGATGTGAAGGATGGAATCCGGAGCTAGATCATGGAAATCTAGCCTGTAATAGAACATGAGCCCTCTTACGAAGGGATCAAGACTAAAGCCAAGCCCTCGAAGGAAGTGGGAAACAAATACGACACTCTCGTTGGGTTCGGGAGTGGGGATAACCTGCCCTTGAACAGGTATAGCCGGTGGGAGATTTCGGCGTTCAGATACCTAGCCTCCCTAAGCTTCTTGATATCCTCCTCTGTCACATAGGAGGCCATCCACCGGCCTTGAAGGTTGGATCCGGACATGATTGAAGGTCCAAAGTGCTTAGCCTGAGCCTTGGGTGTTGGAACTCGAGGTAGGGGAAGGGAAGGATTGGGCGTGGAAAGAAAAGGACAGGTCTGGACCTCTTTATAAAGAGGGTGAATATCAAGCGTCCTCCGTGTGACCGTTTGGAACTTGCCTAAAACCGAGGGGTCATACTAGTAACACGATTGGGTTACCCACGCCCGTATTGATGAGAATCCCGTGATAAGGGGGCACGATCTCTGCTTCGACAAGACGTGCCAATGAAACCGCCTCGCAATATGTGCAACAACTGGTTGAGAAAATGGTTCGAATAATGACCGGGCCGCGGCGTGATGTCACGCTATGAAAAGTTGTCAGCAGATTAGATTAGTGGAATATTATACTCTCTACGGTGGTATGTGGAATTTGTTTTGCAGAGCCGGACACGATCCTCGTGTTCAAAATCTTCTATGGAGTATTCGGAGAAGGAACCCGCCTTGCAATGCCGAAGACAATCTGCGTGCCGGACTCATCGTCATTGAAGCCTGGTTTAGGGGCTACTGAGGGAGTCCTGGATTAGGGGGTATCCGGACAGCCGGACTATATACTTTGGCCGGACTGTTGGACTATGAAGATACAAGATTGAAGACTTCGTCCCGTGTCCGGATGGGACTCTCCTTTGCGTGGAAGGCAAGCTTGGCGATTCGGATATGTAGATCTCCTTCTCTGTAACCGACTCTGTGTAATCCTAGCCCCCTCCGGTGTCTATATAAATCATAGGGTTTAGTTTGTAGGATGAACAACAATCATAATCATAGGATAGCTTCTAGGGTTTAGCCTCTACGATCTCGTGGTAGATCAACTCTTGTAATACTCATATGATCAAGATCAATCAAGCAGGAAGTAGGGTATTACCTCCATCGAGAGGGCCCGAACCTGGGTAAACATTGTGTCCCCCGCCTCCTGTTACCATTAGCCTTAGACGCACAGTTCGGGACCCCCTACCCGAGATCCGCCGGTTTTGACATCGACACTTGTATCTTCATAACCCAACAGTCCGGCCACAGTATATAGTCGGCTGTCCAAGGACCCCTTAGTCCAGGACTCCCTCAGTAGCCCCTGAACCAGCCTTCAATGACGATGAGTCCGGCGCGCAGATTGTCTTCGGCATTGCAAGGCGGGTTCCTTCTCCGAATAGTTCAAAGTAAATTACGAACACAAGAACCATGTCCGGCTCTGCAAAACAAACACCACACACAACCGTAGAGAGTATAATATTCCACGAGTCCAATCCACCGATAACTTTTCGTGGAGTGACATCATGCCACTGCCCGGTCATTATTCGAACCATTTTTAGCTTGTTGCTCCGTATTTCGAGGTGCGGTTTCACTGGCACATCTTGTCGAAGCAGAGATCGTGTCCCCTTATCACGGGATTCTCATCAATACGGGCATGGGTAACCCAACCGTGTCATCTGCACGGCGCTTGGGGAATAGGCGGATTTTAAGGCGAGCAGGGAGGCGTATAACTTTTACTGCCTTTATAACGGGATAAGGATCCATCCGTGTTCATCCATGCCTTCTTCTTCCTCTGCCCATCCATTCTCGAGCTCTAGCGCCCAAGCTCTAGACTTCTCCGCCCAAAAAGCACTCCAACCATGTCCGAATGCGGAGCTGGAGGCAAGTGGATGGCCTCTTCTGTCAAGAAGAAGGACATCAAGGAGCTCCAGGAGGTCAGTTACCTGGCCAAGGAAATCGTTCATCGACTTTCGGCCAAGGGACAGATCGTCCCTACCCAGAGCCCCATGAGAGGGTTGTGTTTCTCACACACTTTGTCCGCGGGCTAGGATTCCCTCTCCACCCGTTTGTCCGCGGACTGATTTTCTACTACGGGTTGGACTTCCACGATTTGGCCCCCAACTCTATCCTCAACACCTTGGCATTCATTGTCGTGTGCGAGGCTTTTCTCTGCATCCCACCTCACTTCGGCCTATGGCTGAAGATCTTCATTGTGAAGCCCAAGGTGGTGAGCGGCCAACAAGCTGAGTGTGGGGGGTCCGTGGTGGGCAAGATGCCCAACGTCACCTGGCCCAAGGGCTCCTTTGTGGATACGGTGAAGGGATGGCAGTCGGGGTGGTTCTACATCACCGAGCCGCGTGACACCCACTGGGCGGCGGCCCCCTAATTCCGACCCGGAGTCCCGATGAGGCTCACCTCCTGGCAAGAGAAGGGCCTGCCCTGAGGCTCTCCGGACGAGCTGACAGCACTCCAGACACGTGTCCAGAATATGATAATCAAGAAAGTCAAGCTCATCGACGTGGTCCAGGTCATGCTCGTCCGCCGGATTCTCCCATGTCAACGCCGGACTTGCCACCTGTGGGAGTACGACCCGGCCACGCACCAGAATCCGTTAGAACTCTTCAGCACGACGCACGAAGATATATGGAAGGTGCTCTTCAAGGCCAACGAGGTGTCGCCGACCACGGACGAGGATCGTGGGCACGCCATGACCCACCCCGCAAATCCGGTAAGCCCTTTCACGTTTTCAAGGTGTTCCCTTTACTCGCGTATTGGAGGAAGGCATCTAAGTCTCTCTATTTATTATTTCGGGATTGGACAGAGATGGCGAAACAAATTGACTATCCAGCCCCGCTGCCTGAAGGCCCAGAGACCCTGCTCCCGATGAAGATGTTGCTGATTCCGGTGCCTTACAAGGTGCCGGAGAAGAATGCCAAGGGGACCAGAAGTGGTCTCCGCCACAGGGGTTCTTCGGACGTGACGTCCGAAGATGTCGAGGCACGCTCCTCCGCCGAAGAAGACGAAGAAGAGGAGGAAGAGAAGGAAATCCACTCCCCTTCTACAGGGGGGAAAAAGAAAAGGACAGCCCCCACGCATCCGGAGGCCGAGGCATCCAAGAAAGGGAAAGCTTCCTTTCCGGATAGCTCCACAGTAGCCACCAACAGCAGCTGGGAGTGGCAGCCCAGGGAGAAGCCCCTGGCCGAGTCGTAAGTGTCTGGACACGTAATCGTATCTGGATTCTTTATCCTATTATTTTAATGTGCTTACATTATGCAATTGACAGTCCGGCTCACTCCCGCCTCGAGTGGTCCTCATCAGAGGATTCGCTGGACCCAGCGGCAATGAACAGCAAGACCCTTCCGTCGGCCACCTCTCCCCGGGACCTGGATGGCGCCGAAGCATCGTCCTGAAGGATCACCGTCCCGGGAGGGAATCCTGAGGCGCCAGAGGGTGAAGCCTCAGCTGCCGAACACATGGTGGAGCAGACCCCCATGGATACTGACGATGGGGGCCGTATCCAATTCGGCCCTCATCCGAATACAATCCCAGAGACCTGTATGGTTCTGGAATCAGGCGAGCAACCTCCTTCGAAGGAAAGGGGCGCGCCTATGCTGCCGGTGACCTCTGTCCAACCAGAGGCACCAGACAGGTTGCTGGAAGCGCTGAAAGGCGTTTCCATGGTTGACGAACACCGTACCCTAATGTTTGCGGTGATTGGGAAGGTCCAGGCCACGAAAAGTGGGTTGACCGAAGCCTGCACTAGCCTTCTAACAAGCTTTGAGGTAAGTAATACAAGTGTAAAAGAATATCACAATGTAGACAGTAGCCGCTGATGCTCTGTTCGGTGTTCGAAAGGAAAAGCCGAATCAGAGGATCAAAATAATTTTCGCAGGAGTCTAACATAATAAGTCTATGTGAATAAGAAGATATCACTGCTAGCTGCTGCCGCTCATACTGCGGAGGCCTCCGGACTAAAGCAGAACTTGGAGCGGCACGAGGAAGAGCTCGGTCTCGTGATGAAGCAGATTTAAGAAAGCAAAGGTATGTAGTAACCTGCATGTATAGTTAGGAAGGATGAATGGTTCATACTGACTAAAGTGTCATGAACTTCATTAGGGGCCACGACCGAGGTGGCGGCACTCAAAAAGGCATTGGCCGAGGCTGAGGACAAAGCAGCCAAGGAATGCGCCGCGCGCGAGAAGCAGGAGGCCCGGGTCAGCGAGGTCCAGCAAGATCTCCAGGACGTCATCAAGAAGTACGAGTCCTTGGAGTGTGATTCTAAGACTCAAGAGTCCGAACTTGCCAAGGCCCTCCACAGCGCACAAGATGCCCGAGCTGAGGCCCAGAGCACCCTCCAGGAAATCCAGGCAGCCAAGAAGATCGCGACGGGTAAGGTTTTCATTATGCAAAGCAAGTATGTGAAGGAGATGTTCCTTTTACTTACCCGAATTTGGAGCTCTCCAGGGGTGTTCACGGATCTGCCGTGCAAAATATCAGATGCAGCCGAGTTTTATCGATCCGAAGAAGGGAGCTCTATGGAGAAGTTGTTCTGGTCGCAGTACCTTGGACCAGAACATTCGGTGCCCTTTAGCGACCAGCTGAAACAGCTGATTGAGCTGCACAAGGCAGCCGAACTAGCCATGAAGACCTAATAGTCCGGCTATGGCCTGCCGAGCCCATGCCCAGGAGCTACTTCGGACTCGTGAGGTGGCTTGTGAATGCCTGCCCATGTCTTGAAGTTATAAAGCAGTCGTTCTGCATTGAAGGTGCACGGATGGCCTTTGCCCGCGCCAAGATGCACTGGGCGAAGATGGACAACACGAAGCTGATGACCGAGGGGCCGCCTAAGGGCAAGGAGCACCGCCGACCCGAGCTATATTTCAATAATGTCCTGGAGGGATCCCGCCTTGGAGCGGAGCAATGTGCGAAGGATGTTATATTCCCATGAAAACATTCATGTTATCCTATCCTGTAAATTAAAACAAGATCTTTATGTAATATAATGCTTATTACTTAAAAAATTACCTCATGTGCGGCCGTTTATGAAAATCTGGGAGTTGCCAGTCGTCGGCTTCTGCCCCCATGTAGGTAGTACGGGGGTGTTAGGGATGAATATAAACACTCTTTACTCCAAATTTTGGTCCTTAAAGGAGGTGTTTAACGCAACGAACAAGGCAATCGGACTATACGGCTTTATCACCCTCACTTAGCCATAGGAGTTTGACAATTGAAATTTTGGCGAAGCCCCTGGTATTTGGAAGACCGAAGTCGGGGCGTTATACATGCCTAATCGGATGAAAACCGATTCCTCATATAAAGCGGAAAAATCTCTAAGGATTTGAAAACCTCTCGAACAGCTGACCAGATCTCGCTGCATCATGACAGTCAGTTTTCAGCTTTCTCTACTGAGGTGCTCGTCTGGAAGAATCGGGACACAATCGCAGTAGTTCTCCCTTTACAACCCTAACCGATATAGAGGAACGTAAGGTAGTAAGCACAGGAGCCGGGCAACCCAACTATTGACCAAAGATATGATTCGGAGCCGATGCATATAATGTTATATGTTCGGGGTGCCAAACTGTACTGTAAAAGTGTTCGGACTTGATTGCCGTATTGCGGGGTGTAATGAAGCCCCTGGCGAATTAGTACGTACCAGAATGTAGGGGTACAATAGATGATGAATACAAAGACAAGGAAAAAATCAAGTAATAAGCTGACGCTGCAAATTATTTTCCATTGTAGTTTGAGCAATACGTCGAGGCGTACTTGTACAAGTAATGTGATAAGAAAGTAAGGCTATTTAACATGCCGTGACCAAGAGCGAGTTGCGTGCGGGTATGTAAAACAGGTATAGCGATCGTTAGCAGAGACCACCTGGGTATTCCCTTGTACGTCAAAGCCCCTTGCCTCCTTGGTGTATCCGTCCCGTGATGGGTCCGATGATCAGGTTATCAGAAAAGCCTCAAGAAGAGAAAAACCTAAAAGAAAGAGAAAAAGGTAAAGGTATGCGGATCCAGGGCGGTTGAGCCGCATTGTGGACCGCAGTCTAGCTATGCCTCCGTCCGTGCCCATGGTATTTTAAGTGCGTGATTATGTGTGCGCGGCACAAATGTCGCCGCTTGATCGGGACTAGGACGGAGGCCGGATTGCTAGTCGAGCTCTGGCGAGCTGGACCGTCCTGCCGCAGAGTAGTTCGGACTTGCTTGACGGTGTCCGGGGGCTTTACTGTCGAACTGAGGTTCTACCTAAGAAGGCTGCTCTATACTTCTGCTGCAAGGGCCACGGTGTGCTCCTCAGTACAGAGGGAGTGCTTCGTATTTCCATTGACTGATATAACACCACGAGGTCTGGTCATCTTGAGCTTGAGGTATGCATAGTGCGGCACCGCATTGAATTTAGCAAATGCGGTTTGTCCGAGCAGTGCATGATAACCACTGCGGAAAGGGACGATATCAAAGATTAACTCTTCGCTTCGGAAATTATACGGGGATCTGAAGACCACTTCCAGTGTGATTGAGCCCGTACGGCGGGCCTCTACTCCTGGTATGACACCTTTAAAGGTGGTTTTTGTGGGCTTGATCCTCGAGGGATCGATACCCATTTTGCGCACTGTATCCTGATAGAGCAGGTTCAGGCTGCTGCCACCATCCATGAGGACTCGCGTGAGGTGGAATCCGTCGATAATTGGGTCAAGGACCAGTGCGGCTGAACCGCCATGACGGATACTGGTCGGATGGTCCCTTCGATCGAAGGTGATCGGACAGGAGGACCATGGGTTGAACTTTGGGGCGAGTGGCTCCATCGCGTAGACGTCCCTGAGTGCACGCTTATGCTCCTTCTTGGGGATATGGGTGGCGTATATCATGTTCACTATTTTGACTTGGGGGGGGGGGGGATTTCTTCTGTTCCCCTGTGTTCGGTGGTTGGGGCTCCTCATCATCATCATCATTGCTTTGCGACCCTTTCTCCTTATTCTCAGCACTTAACTTGCCGGCCTGTTTGAAAACCCAACATTCTCTGTTGGTATGATTGGCTGGTTTGTCAGGAGTGCCATGGATTTGGCATGGCCGATCGAGTATGCGGTCCAGAATGGACGGGCCCGGATTGTTTCTATTAAATGGCTTCTTCCGCTGACCGGACTTGGAGCCACTGAATCCGGCATTGACCGTCGTGTCTTCGGTGCTATCACCGTTGTTTCGACGCTTATGTCTATTGCTTCGGGGCTTGCCCTTGTTGTTTCTGGCTTCAGAAGTGCCAGGTTCGCTTGTATTGTTGTTGCTATGGGCTAGCCAGCTGTCTTCGCCCGCACAGAAGCGGGTCATGAGTGCCGTAAGGGCTGACACGGACTTTGGTTTTTCCTGGCCGAGGTGTCTGGCCAGCCATTCATCGCGGATGCCGTGCTTAAAGGCCGCTATGGCTTCGGCGTCCGGACAGTCGACGATCTGGTTCTTTTTAGTTAGGAACCGAGTCCAGAATTTCCTGGCTGACTCTCCGGGTTGCTGGATTATATGACTTTGGTCATCGGCATCCAGAGGTTGGACATATGTGCCTTGGAAGTTGTCGAGGAAGGAGTCCTCCAATTCCTCCCAGCTGCCAATGGAGTTTTCGGGCAGACTGTTTAACCAGTATCTAGCTGGTCCTTTGAGTTTGAGAGGGAGGTATTTGATGGCGTGAAGATCGTCGCCGCGGGCCATATGAATGTGGAGAAGAAAATCCTCAATCCACGCCGCGGGGTCTGTTGTGCCATCTTATGATTAGATGTTTACGGGTTTAAAACCTTCTGGGAAATCATGTCCTATTACTTAGTCAGTGAAGCAGAGGGGGTGTGCGGCGCCTCTATGTCGGGCCAAGTTGTGACGTAGTTCGGATGGAGCTCGTCTGCGGTTTTCAGCCTGGGCGTGGTTATGTTTCTCACGTTCAGCCAGATGGCCGTCGTCGCACGTCGAGGCACGCCCCCGTGATCCATACATTGATCTTGGCTGACCTGCTCTCTTTTCCAAATCGCGCCGTAGGTCATGTGTATATCCCCGAGCTGTTGTATTTCTGTTTGTTCGGCGAGGTGGTGCTGGCTGGTATTCGGTTTGAGGTGCCGCTTTATCCCGGCCACATGGTGGTCGGTCAGCCGTATTGTACCTTGGTATGACGGGCTCCAGCGCCTCGTCGTCAAACTGTGGTAACAGTTTGCGCTTTGGGAAGCATTTGGTTGGGTGCTCGAGGCCATATTCCTCGGTTGCCAGGACACCAGTCCATCTTTCATTGAGCAGATCTTGATCAGCTTGAAGCTACTGCTGCTTCTTTTTCAGGCTTCTTGCAGTGGCAATTAGCTGACGCTTAAAGCGTTCCTGTTCGGCGGGCTCTTCAGGCATGATGAAATCTTCGTCACCGAGGCTAACCTCGTCCTCGAAGAGTGGAAGGTAGTTGCTATCCTTCGAGTCTTCGTTCATGGCCTGTTCGCCAGGGCTGACTCGCCCATCATCCTATTCCTCATGTTCGGAGGTTGGCTCAACGGGATCTTCATTGTTTTCGGCACCGTCCGGAGTGTTATCCTCTTCTATGACGGTACTGTTGTTTTTACTACGGCGTGGCTTAGAGCGGCGCCGCTGACGTCAGCGCTTCGGCTGAATCCCAGGAGGTTTATCCTCGACTGGGTTTTCATCGTCGCCGTTATTTTTTTGGGTGTATCCACCATATATATGTCGTGCGAGGAGGTGCTGTCCAACGCCCTGTAGGCAGTGGTTCCTGCTCCTCTCCGGCATCGTCGTCTATACCGTCGATGTCTTCGGAGTCGTAGTCAAGCATGTCGGTTAAGTCGACAGTGGATATAAAGTGGGTGGTGGGTGGGGCATGAATTTCTTCATCATCCGCTTCCCACTCAAACCAGACATAGTTCGGCCAAGAGTTCCCTGACAAGGAGGGGGATCTTAATGAGCTTAACACGTCGCCAAAAGGCGAGTGCTGGAAAATGTCCGCGGAGCTGAACTCTAAGACCGGTGTCCAATCAGGTTTGATGGATGCGGATGCATGCGGTCCCGAGCCTATGGCCGGAGACGAGTCCGAGGTTCCGGTAACACAAGCCCAGCCTGATGTTGGGCCTGTGTGCGGCTCGAGCATCGCTGAGTGTGCGGCCTCTGCGGCGGGGTTGAGCTTCCCGTCTTCGGTCGATGCAGTCCTCTCCGACTCTAGGGCCAAGGCGGTCATAGGCGCTATCTCCTGTGTGCGGCCAGATGACAGATCTAGGTCATGTCCATCGTGGTGGCCAAGGACAGCCATCATGGGCTCGAATATGTCAAAGATCAAGTCTCCGCGGATATCGGCCACAAAATTCAGGCTTCCAACTCTGAACTGATGGCCAGGGGCGTAGCTATCGATCTGCTCTAGATGGCCAAGCGAGTTGGCCCATAGTGCGAAGTCGCCGAATACGAAGATCCGTCCAGGGAGGAAGGTCTCGCCTTGGGCTGCATTGTTGTAGACGATTGACGGAGCCATCAAGCCTATCTTCGACGACACAGGGGAACTCTCAATGAAAGCACCAATGTCGGTGTCAAAACCGGTGGATCTCGGGTAGGGGGTCCCGAACTATGCATCTAAGGCTAATGGTAACAGGAGGCGGGGGACACGATGTTTACCCAGGTTCGGGCCCTCTCTATGGAGGTAATACCCAACTTCCTGCTTGATTGATCTTGATGGATATGAGTATTACAAGATTTGATCTACCATGAGATCGTAATGGCTAAACCCTAGAAGCCTAGCCTATGAGATTATGATTGTGACTAAACCCTAGAAGTCTAAATCCTCCGGTTTATATAGACACCGGGGGAGCTAGGGTTATACAAAGTCGGTTACAGAGAAAGGAATCTACATATCCGAATCGCCAAGCTTGCCTTCCACGCAAAGGAGAGTCCCATCAGGACATGGGAAGAAGTCTTTTATCTTGTATCTTCATAACCCAACAGTCCGACCACAGTATATAGTTCGACTGTCCGAGGACCCCTTAGTCCAGGACTCCCTCACTCACCGATACCTAGGTGGATGGCTGCAGCGGCTCGAATGCGCTACTGCTGATGCACCTTCTCCTACATCTACGACACCAATCTTAGTGACGTCTTTGACGAGGTGGGGCGAGGCATTCATCTATTCTTGCAGATCCTTCTTCACCTATGGCTTTTATCTTTTTGGGCTCCCGCCGCGACATCTTCTCCCCTCTTGCAGACGCGCTCGGTTCCAGCAAGGATCTCACCCACGCTATCGTCATGCCTTCCGCTCTCCTGGCAGCCAGCTCCATTCAGGTAAAGTTGGCCCTCCTCATCCCTCAAAAATAAACTAGTTTCTAAATTAGTAATTGTTTTATTAGCGGATCATCTTCGTCAGGAACATGGAGCATTCCCCTTTTTCTGGTTTTGAATATCATTTTTCAATGTTGGTGATGCTTAGCAACTTGTGATTTGGTCTCTAGAGATATCACCATAGGTTTGGAGTGCTGCAGGGGCAATTCTTCATGTTGGTAGTCTTTTTTTAGTTGTTCATGGTGGTAAAACGATAGCTATGAGTGAGAAGGAGTCTACGTTTCCCTTGTGATGGACAGTACAATTTGGAAGAACATGATGTTGGGCTTATAGGCCTCCCATATCCCATTAAACGGGAAAGATAACTCAGGTGAAGTCCACTTGTGTAGTATAATACCATGTAGGCCGCTAAACTTGGAAGATTGTCAATGGGTACCGGAGTTCAATTCTCAACAATTACATGTCCAACTCAGCCGACAAATGTATTAGGTTGTGAGACCTTGATTAAAATTTCAAGTATTTGTTCTCAAATTACAGCACCGAGTCCACCATTACACATTTATGCCATCTTTAGTGACTTCATATCCCTCTGTAGTATATTTTTGTAAATTGATGGAGCCGGGAAAGGCTTTATTGGCATTTGGAGTAACAAACTTATTGTTCTTATCTGTAATTTGGATGTTTCTCATAAAAGCTGCCTTTCCAAATCCTTCAAAAGAAAAATGACCACTGCCAATTTGTGGAGAGTCTGTCGAGGCAGTTGGACCTGTAACAATATCCACCCCATAATGCATGGTCACATTTTTCCTTCATGTAATGGAATACTGAACTTGGCCAATATCCAATAGGATTATTTTGCTCACCATAAGAAACCCACCAATTTCCAGTCCTTGGGTTCTAAAAAATCAAGGTTGCATGGTAATGCTTGTTCAAAATTTTAATGAATATACCATCAAACATGTGAGTCATCAATTTGCACTAGAATATACTGAATGTAGAAAGTTGTAGCGACGAAACCTCAGACGGTCAAGTCTCAGTGCATCAGTGTCATCCCTGGATCAGTAAAGCTGACACGCACAGTACTCGAAGGATTTATAACAGAGTAGCAATCACGCACTTATTACACCGAATGTCTCAAAAGAGAACTTATTACAATAAATATGGCTTAGGTCCATCTAATAACGATAACAGCGGAAGGCTTGGAAGATAAGTGAGTCCATCAACTCCAACGGCATCACTGAGTATAGAACCACGACCTAAGGCACCTTACTCGTCGTCTGAAAAGTCTGCAACATGAAACGTTGCAGCCCGAAAACGGGTCAGCACATGGAATATTCTGGCAATGTAACACATAGATAATAATGAACAGAGTTATGCTATACTACATGCATATTTGGCTAGTGGAAAGCTCTATGGTTACAGTTTTTGCGAAAAGCCAATTTTTCCCTACTGCAAAGGAATAAATTTTATTTAACTATCATGGTGGTTGTTAAACATTGAGAATGGTAGATACCATCTCAATCCCAATTAAATCATTAAACCCAACAAAATTAATTAAAGTAACATGATGAGATTCACATGAAAATCCAAGAACTAGATATTCAAGATGTCAATAACCGGGGACACGGTTAACCATGATTAGATTGTACACTCTGCAGAGGTTTGTGCACTTTCCCCCGCAAGATTCTATCTCCTCCATTGGGATTCTCGCACTACATGGTGTTCGAGAAATGTATGACCGAGACATAGTCTTTCAGAAGCGTTCGCACCTTACGATCGGGTAGACAGTTACACCTACTTTCCCCTACATCTGCTAGTCTACCACTGTAAGAGTTCACACAACTTAATCAACTATGCTAGAGCCCATAATAGCTTGCGGCTGCACACGGAAGTTTCTAGCATGAATAATCTCATGATCCCTTTGAGCCTGGGTGGCAGTCCATAAAAAAACAGGCAATCGCTGGAATACCCAGGTGCCTCAATCCACCCAGATGTGTGTTTAAGTTGCCACCTTAAGTAACCAGTTAACTTAACAATCTCACATCTGTCATGGATACACTCAAACCCAATCCACGTCTACTAGCATAGCATAGCAATATGAGCAAACGTTGAAGTAACTCCCAAGGTTTTGATAGTAAAACAGGTAATAGGTACTACCTCATCTACTTCCCAAAACCCACAAGTTAAAATAGATCCTAACCATGCAATTGTTTAAGGGTTGATCTAATGCTATAAAACTGGGTAATGAAGTATGATCAAAGTGTTACTTGCCTTGCTGAGGATCCATGAAACCTAGAGATTCGAAGTAGCAAGCGGCGCACTCCGGGTACTCTATCACAAACAAACAAGCATACAATAAGTACTCATCTAATGCACAGGTAAAACTCAAATAAGAGATCTAACCAGAAAGTTCAACTTAAGAACTCCGGTTTGCAAAAATAATCAAATCAAACGAAGCAACGAAAGTCAAATGGCGAAAGAAACAAGCTTCGTTTACTAATTTGGACCTAAGTCAAATTTTACAGAAGCAAAAACTTGTTTGAGTTGGTTAAACGGAAAGAGGGTTTCGAGACGAAACTCTTGGCGCTTGAACCGCCTGATCCCAACAAACGAGCGAAAAGAAAAACTAAAACAAACAGATCGGAAATCGCGATCAGAAATAATCGCGGAAAATCCGAGAAAAAGAATACTGACGAACAGTTTAACGAACGGACGTTCTTTAACTGAAACTAAACGGTGAACTCGTCCGTTAAAAACGAACGAACGAGCGAACGCTCACTAAATAAATAAACCGGAAAAAACCGATCTATTCAAAAAAACGAAAACTAGGGTTTCTAAAAAAACCGGATCGGGTTTTTTTATACCGGACCATGGCGGCGGGCGGCGGTGTATACCTACGGCGAGGCACCGGCGAGGCGGGGCAGCTCCGGCGGAGCGACGGGAGGCGGCGTGGGGCGGCGGGGTCCCCGGTGTGACACTCCAAAATTATTCCTTTGGCTTTCTTCAAAATTTTGTTGGATTTGAAGGAGGTTTCCAAAACCCTTCCAAAAATCTCTCTCAAAAGCTTTTTCCCTTTGGCAAATATTTTACTTTTGCATCTCCTTCAACTCTGGTGTTTGGTTTTTAAATTTTTCTTCTGATTGCCCTCTTCTCAAGATTTCAAGAAAAATCTTTGGAGTTTATTTTCCTTTCAAAAAAAAAAGAAGAAACTCTAGGAGTTTTGCATCCTCTCCAATATTTGAAAACCATTCATGATTTTTCCATGCACCACATGGTAAAACCTTCCCAAAAATCTCTCCTTCCACTTTGAGCAATCCAAACATTCTGTCTCAACAAGCTCAACCATTTTCTGATTTTTATTTCAATTATTTCTCCTCCCAAATCTTTTCTGTCTATTATTTTGAGCCTAGGTGATTTGCAAAGCAAGTACCTAAATGCATTTGAGTTTTGACCTCAAACCAACTCCCCTGATGGTCCTTGGTACCCACAACCTAGATCAATCAAGATCCACTCCTCTTCTGTTCAAAAATTTCAAATTATAGTCTCTGCAAGTTTGGACCAGATTTGCCAAATTTGGTGAAATTCATATCTACACTTCTCCAAAATTCCACAAAATTCAGGCAGCCTCTAGATGCAAGGAGAGGCCCCTCCACCAAAAACCAGCTCAAGGAAAAATCCCTACATGCCTAGATCATTCATCGAACACCTTGCATGCACCTTGCTTACATTCATCTTGATTAAGTTCGAATTCAGTGTCGATCTTCGTAATTTCAGTCACGTGCTCACACAGGCACTTGGCACGTTGCTACATGACCTAGCCTGCTTGTCCGGAGCCTCACACGCGTGCTTGGTGCATTCCTGGCGTCGGTGGCACCACTGGCGCTGCCGGCGTGTCTTCTTGTGGCGGAACCACCGTGGCGGCCGGCGGGGAAGCGAGCGGCATAACGCCGTTCGGCGCCGCCTAAACCTCCGGTAGCTCCGTGGCCATTTCCCTGCCAAGACGCATGCAGCACCGTCGCCGTGGCACGGCAAGCACAAAGCGTGCTCCCTGCCGCCGACGGGCCCGCGCCGCCCCGTTCCGTCGAGCTCCCCCTAAGCAACCAAACCCCGACGCGTTTAGCACCTAAACGGAACCAGGGAACCCCCACGACGACGCTCAACCTCTGAACCCTCCCGATCAACACCCTGCGCCACCGTAAACTTCGCCGGAGAACCCCGTTCTCGGCAACCGCCTCGGGCCGGCTATAAATAGCACCCCCCCGAGCTTGCTATCGCCCCCGCACACCTCCACCACCTCCCTGGTCCTCGCCAAGCCCCTGGAAGGGCCACGAGGAGCTCTTCTTCCTCGACTCCGGCCGCTTCCTTCCGCCTCGGCCTCCACCGCAATTCACTCCGGTGAGGTCGTCTCCAGCGCC
Organism: Aegilops bicornis; assembly: GCA_021605145.1. Classification (NCBI taxonomy): domain Eukaryota; kingdom Viridiplantae; phylum Streptophyta; class Magnoliopsida; order Poales; family Poaceae; genus Aegilops; species Aegilops bicornis. The sequence continues at coordinate 646,567,908 of CM038674.1, forward strand.
CTAACCTCGTCAGATACCCTCTCATGCTATCACGAGTCTAACCCCCTCCTCAATTCCACCTCCATGACTCTGCGACGAGGTCCACGACCACCCGAATCGCCGTCCGCCGGAGCAAGCGTCGCCGCCGACGTGGTACCCGCCGACGACCACCACCACCTCTCACAGATGCGGAATGGCGCCCTGAACACGGAGGTACTCTCCGATCTCCCTGCCTCGCCGTGGATCGCCGCCGGCAACCACCGCGGCTCTCGGGCGCCGACGAGCCCCGACTCCCTCGTTTGAAATTTCAAACCTGACGGGTGGGACCCGCCCGTCAGCCTCTCTTTTGTTTTTTTTGAATCATTTTCTGAAAGCGTACTTTGGCAAATACGCTTCCACTCTGAACCGTTTTTCTGGACTTTTCTGCAAAGCCCCCTGGAAGTTTTCTGTTTCATTACAGATGGGTCCTTGGACTAAAACCCTTATAACTTTTTATTATAAAGGAATTTTTGAGTGATTCTTTTTCTGTCCTCTTCATATTTTTGTCTAGTTTTTTATCATATTTATTTGAAAAGTATTTGGATCAACTTTCTGTACCCCACGGTATTTACGTTAGCGCGTGTATTTTTGTGTATCGTAGATACCGAAGGAGGTGACGGAACCGCGAACTTCGCCGAGCTAGACCCCGACTACTCCGAACCAGGCAAGCAATGTTTGAACTTTTGATATGATGAGTGTTTGGGCATGTTTGCATTATTTTTGTATCATGGCACGTTCATGAGCATCTCGATGATAGTTTATCTCGTGAGCATTGAGGCAAATGAGCTCGGTAAATCCATGAGTGTTGGAAACTTGTTGCATGGCCATGAGTGGCATGAGTATGGGTAAGATGGCAGTGTTGTAGCATGCCAGGCTTATGCCAGATCGTTGACCCCGTGTCAACACAAATCAGTCAGAATTTCGGTCCATCTTCCCTTTCGTACTACCACATGTTTCCCGCAAGGGAATCTGACAATAAGTTGCAAACCACTTCTGGTACACACCAAATCGAGAGGCCGGATGAAGGTTCCATGGCCCTGGATTAAAGCCTTTCATCCGGTCAGGGGGCATGGGTGTTTCCGGTTGGGACCGAGAGGGGGCACCCCTTAGAGCGCGCGTATATAAATTTGATCCCATGCTATTCGAGATTGTGATCTCCCCGTCTCAAAGTTTTTCTTAAACGCTGTCTAGGGTGATTCCTGGCAACGTGAGGTATGATGGGTGTGTACTAGTAGTTGTGTTTCCTCCGAAATACCGTACACGGAACTAGTCCTTCGTGACTACGGAAATCCGTTGGCTGTGGACAATTTTTGGTACAAACTCTGCAGAGTCAAAATTCTTGAATCCATCTTATTCATGTTCGAGTAACGTGTTCACCTTATTCTGTCAAATATCAGTCTCGGTGACGGAGACTCCCGATAACTACTTGAGTGTTAAATGTTTATTTCCGGTGAATGGACTAACCCGTTTATTGTCTTGTGATGGAGATTTTCCGTGAGCGCTATATCTTGTCAGTTATGAATAATGAATTATAAGCCCTTTTTGCGATGTCGCTCAGACGTCCGACTGCGGCATTGATGTTATTTATTCTCATTATAAGCCCTTTCTGCGATGTCGCTCAGACGTCCGACTACGGCATTGTTGTTATTTATTTTCATTATAAGCCCTTTCTGCGATGTCGCTCAGACGTCCGACTGCGGCATTGATGTTATATATTTTCGTTATAAGCCCTTTCTGCGATGTCGCTCAGACGTCCGATCGCGGCATTGTTGTTATTTATTTTCATTATAAGCCCTTTCGCGATGTCGCTCGACGTCCGATCGCAGCATTGATGTTATATATTTTCGTTATAAGCCCTTTCGCGATGTCGCCAGACGTCCGATCGCGGCATTGTTGTTATTTATTTTCATTATAAGCCCTTTCGTGATGTCGCTCGACGGGCGATCGCGGCATTGTTATTATTATTATAAGCCCTTTACGTGATGTCGCCCGACGTCCATTGCGCACGCATGTATTTTTATTTCAATATAATCCCTTTTTGAGGTGTCGCCCAGACGCCCGACTGTGGCATGTTTTACTTATTTATTCACCCTTCGAGGCGTCGCTTCAGACACTCGATCAGTTTTGAGTTTATCTTCTTTGGGTTTTCGAGCGGACTACTGCTGATTCCCTTTCTTAATTACTTTGCTATACTGATTAAATTGAGCCTTGTTAAAATTAATCATGACGCATTCATGCATTCATTTGTTATATCTTTTGTCCGAACTGTCTTGCGAGTACTTTCAAAGTACTCACCTGGCTTGTTGATTTGGCCAGATGCTGACGAAGGCGATCTCATGGATGAAGAATTCGATAGCGAGTCCGACGCCTAGAGGAATCCCAGTCAGTCTCATGCGACCCCTGGATTAGTCATTGTGATATATCCGCTTCCGCTACCCAAATAAATCCATCAAGCCTCACCTAGACGCTCGATGAGCCGCCAGTGTAGTAGACTTTTTAACCACCCCACTGTGTTATTCCACCAACCACTCATATCTCGAGTCAGTAGTATTTCCACCCCACACCATTGTGTCATATCCGCCATCATGTATAATTATTGGCGTGTTGTAATAATTGGTTGGGCATCTTCAGTCCGACCCTGTAATATTGTAATGCTACTGGCTTATTGTATCAAAGTTTTGTCTACCGGTATGAAGCATTTTCCTTATATTGGACTTCATAGGTCGGTTGTTCAATAAATATTTTTATTGAAAAACCGGCCGTGACACCCGGCGGCGGCGGCGGCTCGGCAACGGCTCGGCAACGGCGGCGGCGGCTTCGGGAGGCGGGGCGGGTCGGCTGGCGGGGTGAGGGGGCGGTGGCGGCGGCTATTTAAAGAGGAGGGTGGCTTGGGGGAGGGGGCAAGTGTAGGACCTTGAAATATGTCTAGAGGGGGGTGATTAGACTACTTGACCAATTAAAAACTTAACCTTTTCCCAATTTTAGACTTTGGCAAATTTTAGCTATCTTTGCACAAGTCAAGCAATCTTCACACAATTCAAGCAAGCATGCAAAGAGTATATGAGCAGCGGAAATTAAAGCATGCAACTTGCAAGAATATAAAGGGAAGGGTTTGGAGGATTCAAACGCAATTGGAGACATGGATGTTTTTGTCGTGGTTCCGATAGGTGGTGCTATCGTACATCCACATTGATGGAGACTTCAACCCACGAAGGGTAACGGTTGCGCGAGTCCACACAGGGCTCCAACCACGAAGGGTCCACGAAGAAGCAACCTTGTCTATCCCACCATGGTCGTCGCCCACGAAGGACTTGCCTCACTAGCGGTAGATCTTCACAAAGTAGGCGATCTCCTTGCCCTTACAAACTCCTTGGTTTAACTCCACAATCTTGTCGAGGCTCCCAAGTGACACCTAGACAATCTAGGAGACACCACTCTCCAAGAAGTAACAAATGGTGTGTTGATGATGAACTCCTTGCTCTTGTTCTTCAAATGATAGTCTCCCCAACACTCAACTCTCTCTAGGATTTGGATCTGGTGGAAAGAAGATTTGAGTGGAAAGCAACTTGGGGAAGGCTAGAGATCAAGATTCATGTGGTAGGAATGGAATATCTTGGCCTCAACACATGAGTAGGTGGTTCTCTCTCAGGCTGTAAGTTGGAAGTGTAGGTTTGTTCTGATGGCTCTCTCCGCGAATGAAGAGGAGGTGGAGGGGTATATATAGCCTCCACACAAAATCTAACCGTTACACACAATTTGCCAAACTCGGTAGGACCGAATCAACAAACTCGGTCGGACTGATTTAGTAAACCTAGTGACCGTTAGTGATTTCGGTGGGACCGACATGCAACTCGGTAGGACCGATATGGTTAGGGTTAGGGCATAACGTAATCTCGGTGAGACCGATTACACAAGCTCGGTGAGACCGATTTTGGTAATTAGCTAACCAGAGAGTTGGTCAGGTAAACTCGGTGGGACCGATTCGCTCTTTTCGGTGAGACCGAAATGTTACGAAAGGGAAACAGATAGTTTACATTGCAATCTCGGTGGGACCGATCGCTCACTTCGGTTAGACCGAAATGTTAAGAAGGGAAACAGAGAGATTACAATCCCATCTCGGTGAGACCGAGATCCCTATCGGTGAGACCGATTTGCCTAGGGTTTGTGGCAGTGGCTATGACATTTGAACTCGGTGGCGCCGGATAGATAGAATCGGTAGGACTGATTTTGACTTTGGGTTTAGGTCGTATGTGGATGTGAGAAAGTAGTTGAGGGTTTTTGGAGCATATCACTAAGCACTTGAAGCAAGAGGCTCATTAAGCAACACCTCATCCCTCCTTGATAGTATTGGCTTTTCCTATAGACTCAATGTGATCTTGGATCACTAAAATGTAAAATGTAGAGTCTTGAGCTTTTGATCTTGAGCCAATCCTTTGTCCTTGATATTTTGAGAGATCCACTTTCGTCATCCATGCCATGCCATTCATTGAGCTTTCCTGAAATATTTGTCTTGGAATAGCATTAGCTCAATGAGCTATATGTTGTTATGAATTACCAAAACCACCTAGGGATAGTTGCACTTTCAATCTCCCCTTTTTGGTAATTGATGACAACATATGGATCAAAGCTTCGACAAATGATAATAAGGTTGAAAAAGATCGTCGCTTTGAGAAGTATGTGATAAGCAAGAGCTCCCCCTAAATTTGTGCATAGTTTAAGATTTGCTTTGGACTGCAAATGCACAAGGAATTAGGCTCATGGATTACTCTTCCATGTCACATACATCTTGGTGGAGCGCTCAAAATAATAAAGATTGAATACATGCACTCATCACCAAGCAATGTGAATGATCATATAAGGATAAGTAAGATAATATCATTTAACAAGCATAAGTGTAGCTTATGATCAAGCACATGATCATCAATGTCTCACAGACAATAGCATAGTATCTCAAGCAATCAAAAGCAAACAAAGTTCAACCAAGAAGACAAGAGAGAACAAAAGCAAACTCTCTCTCTCTCTCTCTCTCTCTCTCTCTCTCTCTCTCTTGAATCCTATGATCTATACATTTTTCTCCCCCTTTGGCAACAAGTTACCAAAAAGTTCCTAGAAAATGCATAGGACTATATTGTCTCTCAGGCTTGGTCTTCAGTTGGTGGTGTAGAGACGGCTCCTTGGACGAAGACTTCAGTTGATGTGGAGGGAGCTAAAGGAGTTGGTGCTGGAGCTGGTTGCACTGGAGCTGTAGCTGGTGCAGATGAAGTGACTCTGGTGTCTGTTACTAGCTCTGCAGCTGATCTCTGAGCTCGAGGCACTCTGGCAAATGCATCAGTGGTTGTTCTGCCCTTCCTCTCCTGCATGTCATCCTGTAGCTGCTCCACAACTGACTGAATCTTAGTTACTTTGACATCTAAATCATAGAATTTTTGTTCCATGATTCTTTCCAGGCTCTCCTGGTTTTGAGTTAGGGTGGCCAACCCCTTCTCAATCCTCAGTGTATGCTATCAAGTAACCAAGTTGGTCCTGCTTGTTCTTCAAAAAGTACTCAGATGCCTCCTCTTGAGTTGGCATCTTGGCAGCCTTCTCTTTCTTAACTTTCTCCTTCTTCTCTTGAGCTTGTACTAATGATGGTTCATTCTCATTCATCACAACTTGATTGTCCTCAAAGTCTGGATAGAGAACAAAGTGTTCCTTATCCAACAGATATTTTCCTGTGCCCATCTTTGAGTTAATCAACTCCTGAATTTGTGGGGCATATCCACAACTTCTCTTTTGGTCTTCTTTGTCCTCTTGATAGTCTCAACCATGAGGCTCATGACCTTGAATTTCTGTGGCACATCAAATATGTGTAGCAAATTAATTGCATGCCCTCTGATCATGTTGTGGTCACCTGACTTGGGCAAAAGAGTGTGCTTTAGGATCCAGTTGATCATTGGCAGCCCTGACAGAAGAAAATGGACTGACCCAAACTTGAAAGTTTCAAGAGCTTCGTCTGGGATCTCCTTGTACATTTGTGACATAGAATTGTGATCCATCTTTTTCTTGGCATAGACGTCCAAATCATCTTCATTCTCCTTTGGGGCATTTATCAGATTGGCCCATTCCTCAATAGTTAATTGGTATCTTGTTCCTTCAGACATCCAAACAATTCTGCCATCTGGATAAAAATGTGATGTGGAGTAGAATTGCATAATGAGCTCATCATTCCAGTTTGTGAGCTTCTGCCCAACAAAATCTGCAACTCCACACGCACTGAAGCTGTCATATACTCCTGGATAATGTTCTTCATTCTCCTTCATGTAGGTCCAGTCGACCCACCTCATATCACACACTATAGGCTTCTTGTCCAACAAGATTGTCTCAAAGAAATCCTGTTGTTCCTTTGTGTGGAACCTATAATCAATAGCAGTCCTTCTCCTGGTGGCATATGGATCTGACTCTCTCCATAGCCTCAACCCTGAATCTCTCCTGATCTTCATGTTCTCAGCCACAGGATGAGCATCATTGTGGTCTGGAATCTTGGGTTTGAGCTTCCTCAGGACTTGTCCTTCATCATCTTCCTCAGCAGCAACATCAGGCACTGGGGCCTTGTTCTTCTCAGCAGCAGATATGTTCCTCGTATTCCTCTTAGTTGCACTCTTGGGCTTGGAGGCAGCTTTGGGTGCATCTTTGGACTTTGATGTTGCAGCCCCTGACCTTATAGCATCACCCATCAGCTTCTGTGCCTTGGGTGCTAGTGCAGCAACCTCTTCTTCTTATTCCATCATGGAAGGCTTTCCAATCACTCTGGCCATGGTCTTCTTGACCCTTTCCTTCCTTTTCTTTCCTTCTGCAGCAGGCTCTTTGGGTTGGGATTCCAAAGATGCTTGAGTGGAGGCTCTGGCTTTAGACATGGGTTGTCTTCCTGCTGGCCTTTTGATCTTCATCCCTGGCTTAAATGCAGTTGAGTTGTACTCCTTCTTGAGCACTTTCTTCTTTGAAATAGCCTCATCTTCTACTGCCACATAATCCTCATCCTCAGATTCTGAGGTTCTCTTCTTCCTTGTCCTGGTGGCAGCTTTGGGCAAATTCTTTGGGAGTGCTTCTGCTTCCTTCATCTGAGCTGCTAGAGGGACTAGTGCCCTCACTCATGTGAATCTGCTCTTCTTCCATGTTCTGACTATCACTTTGGTCTGACATGCAGCAAACACAGACTGCTGACCCTGTGAATAGTTATAGATGAGATAGAGTGGATGAGCATCACAAAATGCAGATAGCAAAAGAATGATTCAAAAACTTTGTTTTAGTTTTCCACAGAAAGCATTTTGGATCAACCGATTTTCAAACTCGGTGATACCGAAGCAGTTTTGGAACCTAAACTAGTGAACTCGGTCAGACCGAGTCACAGCTCGGTGGCACCGAGACTGCTAGGGTTTCACAAAGTTCTAAAATCGGTCACACCGATTAGCAATTCTCGGTCAGACCGAGAGTTACTAGTGCAATGGCGTTAGCCGAATCAGTGGGACCGAGTTTTTCAACTCGGTGGGTCCGAGATGGTTTCGGCGGAAACCTAACCTTAAATTTTCAAATCGCATCTATGCTAAGGATTGTTTTGACTAGATAGAGGTGTTTCAATCGTGGCAAGAATCATAATGAACACAATGTGCTGAGAATCAGACAAGGATAGCACTGTGATCGAGTTCATACCCTAGTTCAGCGATGAACTCGCTACGGCGGCAACGGCGGAGATGAAATCCGTTGACGGTGGCGGAGACCAGTGACAGGAGGCGGCTGGCAACGAAGTCGACGATCCGGAGACCTAGGAGGCAGAGCGAGCTATGCGCGGGCGAAGAGGTCTGGAGAAAGTTTTCCAAATTTTTGCCCGTGTGAATATATAGCCCGACACTGTCGGTGTGACCGAGTGGAACAACTCGGTGGCACCGAGATGCATAACTGTTGACAGTTACGGCAACTCGGTGCACCGAGATTGAAAACCTAGATCGACTTAGTGATCTCGGTATGACCGAAATGGAGGAATCGGTCAGACCGAAAAGCACAAAGAAGTTTTGGAAGTTTAAGTCTATGACGAATCGGGGACTCCGAGTGCTCCTCACACAGAGTGGTTCGAATCTGACTTGATCAAATTTTGTGATGTAGCACGAATAGAGTTTGAGACGAGAAAAGCATAGATAGCTAGAGAAGGTTCTTAGGCATTCTTGTCCATCCACTTGGCTAAAGAAAAAGAAACCAATCAATCAAAGCAACAAGTGGATGTCCTCGAATGAGTAAAATATGCAACCAACATGCTCACACAATAAAATGACAAATGAAATATGTGGCAAAGCATGCACAAACAATTCTAGCATCTATCAAACAATTGGCGATGGCTAGGTCATCTATATATGAGTATATTGACTTAGGAGTCAAATGAGAACATTTGATCATAGGTCATACTCATCGTTTAAGCTCAACTGGGGTTACCACTATTACATAATGCATTGATGTGTTCACATCATTAGAGTTGCTTTGACTCAATTTTTAGAGTTAAGATCCCCCTAGATGTGAGATCCCCCCTTAGAGGGATGAACTAACCTTGTGTTTTGTCGATGATGACTTCATGCAGGTGTTGAAGATGTGGATGCTCAATGTTGATGTAGATCATTTGGAGCAATCCTTTGGAGTGAGTTGCACTTTCAATACCTACATGGGTTAGTCCCACAAGGAACAAACAAGAATATCCATAGACATAGAGTGATGCACACACAAGATGATGTCCATGAAAACATTAGGTTACCTTGTCCCTTGCCTTACCAACATGAGGGTTTGTGACTCCTTGAACTAGTGCAAGATATGGAAGTTGATTGCACTTGTCCTTGCCATAATGATATGAGTGAAGAATGCTGGCGGAGTCACCCTCAAGAACTTTCTAGTTCTTCTTCTTCGGGATCCACATCATCTTGATGGGAATCCTTGGAGTTGTAATTGTACTTGATGAAGTAGAACTTGACGTAGTCTTGGGAACCCACTTGACCAAGGCCTTAGGTGCTTCTTCAAATGCATCAATCTCCTCTTGAAGCTTGTCCTTGCCTTTGTTCTTGTGGTCTTGTGGTGGAAGATCATCTTGTGCTTGTGTTCCATTGAAGGAAGTAGGATCATACTTCTCTTGTTGAGGAACAAACTTCGTCTTGGGGTATTGATCTTCTTCCCACTCAACTCCATTGGCTTTGAACTTTCGTTCAAAACCAACACCTTGATTCTTCCGTGCCTTCCTTGCTTATGCATAATTTCCTCGAATTTCTTACTCCGTCAAGGCTTTTGTAAACACCTTTCTCTATAATTCCCTTCAATAAGCTATTTTCTTGCTCAAGTGTAACTTGGCTAAGAGAATCATTAGTGGAATCAAGAGAACTACTAGAAGCAACAATATTGGATTTAGCATTATTATTGTTACTACTAGAGGAAGGATCTTTCTTGTTCTTGTTACTAGACTTGACTTTAGGCATGTAAGTAGATAAGAGTAAACGCTTGGCAATGTAAGAAGAACTTTTCTTACGAAGATCATCATTGATTGCCTTTAAGAACTCATGCTCTTTCTCAAGATTGAGCTTTTCAAAGCGTAACTTCTCATGAGCCCTTAAAAGTTCTCGATGATCTTCGAAGATAGTTTCATGAGCTAACTTAAGAGTGTTTAGTTATTTAGTTAGAATCTCAATCTTCTCCTTATCATTATCATTCATTTTATCTTGATTAGCATGATTAATTGACGTTTCATCATAGTATTCATCAATAGAGTTGTCAATAAGTAAATCATCATCACCTAACAAGTCATCTTCATCACTATTAAAATCAACATACTAAAGGTGTGTTACCTTAGGACCTTTGGCCATGAAGCATCTTCCAATTCCTTCATTTGGTGAATCAAATATGTCGTAGGAGTTGGTTGACACAAGTGCTAGACCGGCAACACCTTCATCTTGAGTATATTCGGAGTCGGAGTGATAGATTCTCTCGGAGTGATTGTCGGAGTCGGAGCCGGGTACCCATTCACCAACATGAGCTTGATGTCTTCGTTTTGTGTAGCTCTTTGATGACTTGTCCTTCCTTTCCGAATCCTTGCTTCTCCGTGAGGGTCTTCGTTCAAAACGATCATCTCTACTCCTTCTCTCTCTTGGTGGTGATTCTTCTCTTCCACTTCTTATTTTTGGAGAATCTTCTCTTCTTTTGTAGGGTGTCGTACACTCATTGGAATAGTGTCCGGGTCTCCCACAATTGTAGCAATTTCGCTCTCGACTAGAAGATCTTTTGTCATTGTAGGTCCTTGACTTAGAGCTTATTTCTTTGCTTCTACTCTTGTAGAACTTGTTGAAGTTCTTCACCATTAAGCTCAATTCTTCATTGAAGGTTTGTTTCTCACTTGATGATGTGGGGGCTTCACATGAGGCTTTGTAAGCACCACTTGACTTGTTGTGAAGTTCCTCCTTATCCTTGAGTGACATTTCATGAGCAACAATTCTTCCAATGACTTCCGTTGGCTTGAGATCTTTGTAATTTGGCATCATTTGGATCAATGTGCACGGTATCATATTTTCCATCCAATGCTCTTAAGATCTTCTTGATGATGAATCATCGGTCATCTCTTCACTTCCTAAGCCGGCAATCTCATTTGTGATAAGAGCAAGCCTAGAGTACATTTCAAATAACCTTCACCATCCTTCATTTTGAACTTGTCAAGCTGACTTTGGAGCACATCCAACTTGGATTCCTTGACGGAGTTGGTACCTTCATGCATATCAATCAAAGTATCCCAAATTTCCTTTGCATTCTCAAGATGGCTGATTTTGTTGAATTCTTCGGGGCACAATCCATTGAAGAGGATATCACAAGCTTGAGCGTTGTATTGCAGCATCTTCAACTCATCCGTGTTAGCTTCACGGTTCGACTCTCTCCCATCAAAGAATTCACCTTGCAAGCCAATACACACAATAGCCCAAACGGCGGGGTTATGTCCGAGAATATGCATTTTCATCTTATGCTTCCAACTAGCAAAATTAGTGCCATCAAAGTAAGGACCTCTACGGTGATAATTTCCCTCGCTAGATGCCATACTCTCCTAGGTTGTGAAACCAAGGCTATGACCACGAAAAGCTATGGAAATATAAGAAAATGGAGACCAAAGCTCTGAAATCACTTGTAGGACCTTGAAGTATGTCTAGAGGGGGGGTGATTAGACTACTTGACCAATTAAAAACTTAACCTTTTCCCAATTTTAGACTTTGGCAGATTTTAGCTATCTTTGCACAAGTCAAGCAATCTTCACAGAATTCAAGCAAGCATGCAAAGAGTATATGAGCAGCGGAATTAAAGCATGCAACTTGCAAGAATGTAAAGGGAAGGGTTTGGAGGATTCAAACGCAATTGGAGACACGGATGTTTTTGTCGTGGTTCCGATAGGTGGTGCTATCGTACATCCACGTTGATGGAGACTTCAACCCACGAAGGGTAACGGTTGCGCGAGTCCACAGAGGGCTCCACCCACAAAGGATCCACGAAAAAGCAACCTTGTCTATCACACCATGGCCGTCGCCCACGAAGGACTTGCCTCACTAGCGGTAGATCTTCACGAAGTAGGCGATCTCCTTGCCCTTACAAACTCCTTGGTTGAACTCCACAATCTTGTCGGAGGCTCCCAAGTGACACCTAGCCAATCTAGGAGACAACACTCTCCAAGAAGTAACAAATGGTGTGTTCATGATGAACTCCTTGCTCTTGTGCTTCAAATGATAGTCTCCCCAACACTCAACTCTCTCTCTCTCTCATAGGATTTGGATCTGGTGGAAAGAAGATTTGAGTGGAAAGCAACTTGGGGAAGGCTAGAGATCAAGATTCATGTGGTAGGAATGGAATATCTTGGCCTCAACACATGAGTAGGTGGTTCTCTCTCAGGACTGGTAAATTGGTAGTGTGGGTTTGTTCTGATGGCTCTCTCCATGAATGAAGAGGAGGTGGAGGGGTATATATAGCCTCCACACAAAATCTAACCGTTACACACAATTTACCAAACTCGGTAGGACCGAATCAACAAACTCGGTCGGACCGATTTAGTAAACCTAGTGACCGTTAGTGATTTCGGTGGGACCGACATGCAACTCGGTAGGACCGATATGGTTAGGGTTAGGGCATAACGTAATCTCGATGAGACCGATTACACAAGCTCGATGAGACCGATTTTGGTAATTAGCTAACCAGAGGGTTGGTCAGGTAAACTCGGTGGGACCGATTCGCTCTTTTCGGTGAGACCGAAATGTTACGAAAGGGAAACAGATAGTTTACATCGCAATCTCGGTGGGACCGATCGCACACTTTGGTTAGACCGAAATGTTACGAAGGGAAACAGAGAGATTACAATCCCATCTCGGTGAGACCGAGATCCCTATTGGTGAGACCAATTTGCCTAGTGTTTGTGGCAGTGGCTATGACATTTTAACTCGGTGGCGCCGGATAGAAAGAATCGGTAGGACCGATTTTGACTTTGGGTTTAGGTCATATGTGGATGTGAGAAAGTAGATGAGGGTTTTTGGAGCATATCACTAAGCACTTGAAGCAAGAGGCTCATTAAGCAACACCTCATCCCTCCTTGATAGTATTGGCTTTTCCTATAGACTCAATGTGATCTTGGATCACTAAAATGTAAAATGTAGAGTCTTGAGCTTTTGAGCTTGAGCCAATCCTTTGTCCTTGATATTTTGAGGATCCACTTTCATCATCCATGCCATGCCATTCATTGAGCTTTCCTGAAATATTTGTCTTGGAATAGCATTAGCTCAATGAGCTATATGTTGTTATGAATTACCAAAACCACCTAGGGATAGTTTCACTTTCAGCAAGGTGGCGGGGAGGCGGAGTCCAGCTCGGACTCTATCCGGGTCGGCGGCGGCAACGGCGCGCGGTGTCCATGCGGGAGACGGCGGCGGCGGGGGAGCTGGGTTCCTCTATCGGATACAGTGCTCCTCGAAACTCCATGCAGACATACGATTCTGGTCATGTATATCTTTGCCAACTTAGCACTGGTGTAGGTGGTCTTCACTGGGATGAAATGAGCTAGTTTCGTCAAACGGTCGACTACAAACCATATAGAGTCATAGCCTGAACGAGTCCTGGGCAATCCCTGATAAAATCCATGCCTAGTTTATCCCACTTCCATTCAGGTATCGGCAATGGCTGTAGCAATCCTGCTGGTTTCTGATGCTCTGCCTTCACTCTCTGACATACATCACAAACTGCTACGTACTCCGCAATATCTTTCTTCATTCCGGTCCACCAGAAAGTATCCTTCAAATCCAAATACATCTTGGTATTTCCTGGGTGAATCGAATACGGCAAATCATGAGCCTCTTGCAGAATCAACTTCCTGATCTCCGATTCAGTAGGCACATAAACGCGGTCCTCAAACCATAAGGTATCATGCTCGTCCTCACGAAATCCCTTGGATTTTCCTTTGCTCATCCTTTCCTTTATTTCGGCAATCTCCTTGTCTGTCTTATGAGCTTATCTGATCTTATCCATCAGAGTAGACAGAATTTCTAATGCTGCCACATAGCCTCTTGGAACTATCTCCAAACATAGCTCGCGAAGATCCTCGGCTAATTCCTTCGGTAACTCTCCGGTCATTAGTGTGTTGACATGGCTCTTGCGGCTCAACGCATCTGCTACTATGTTAGCCTTTCTGGGGTGATAATGCAATCTCATATCATAATCCTTTATGAGCTCCAACCATCTCCTTTGCCTGAGATTCAACTCCTTCTGCGTGAAGATGTATTTCAAACTCTTATGATCTGTGTACACCTCGCAGTGGTTTCCGATGAGAAAATGTCCCCATGTCTTCAACGCATGTACTACGGCTGCTAACTCCAAATCATGTGTAGCATAGTTTAACTCATGGGGCTTAAGCTATCGTGAGGCATATGAAACAACTCTTCCTTCCTGCATAAGCACTGCTCCAAGTCCTCGACGAGAAGCATCGCAGTATACTTCATAATCCTTGCACTGATCTAGCAGAATCAACACTGGTGATGTAACCAAACGTTTCTTCAACTCCTGGAAACTAGCTTCACATTCCTCAGTCCAATTGAACTTGGTGTCTTTCTTAAACAGCTCTGTCATGGGCTTTGCAATCTTCGAGAAATTCTCAATGAATCTCCGGTAGTATCCTGCGAGTCCAAGAAAACTCCGGATCTCTCCAACTGATGTGGGTGATTCCCATTTTGTTACAGTGACAACTTTGGTGGGGTCTACTGCTATTCCTTCTCCAGATATAACATGTCCGAGGAATCCAACTTCCTTCAACCAAAACTCACATTTGCTAAACTTGGCGTATAACTGATGTTCTCTGAGCTTCTCTAGTACCAAACGCAAATGCTCCTTATGCTCCTCTTCATTCTTTGAGTAGACCAGTATATCATCAATGAACACCACGACGAACTTATCCAGAAACTCCATAAACACCTTATTCATCAGGTTCATGAAATAGGCAGGTGCGTTAGTCAGACCAAATGACATAATGGTATACTCGTACAGCCCATACCTGGTGGTAAAAGCCGTCTTAGGTATATCCTGCTCTCGAATCTTCAACTGATGGTATCCTGATCGCAGATCGATCTTGGAAAATACCTTAGCTCCTTGTAAACGGTCAAACAAATCATTGATCATCAGCAGTGGGTACTTGTTCTTGATGGTCACTTCATTCAATCCTCGATAATCAACAACCATCCTTAACGATCCATCCTTCTTCTCCACTAGAAGCACTGGCGATCCCCAAGGTGAAGAACTTGGGTGAATATAGCCTTTATCCAGTAACTCCTTAATCTGCTTCTTAATCTCCTCCAAATATTTTGCGGACATCCTGTGCGGTCTCTTAGATATTGGCCCTGTGCCTGGCAAAAGCTCAATCAAAAACTCAATTTCTCTATCCGGTGGCATGCACAGCAACTCCTCCGAAATACGCCGTGGAAATCCTTCACCACTGGTACTTCCTCCTGTACAACTCCTGATAAGGAATTCACCTGAGTCATCTTCGGCACATGCCGGGATACATACTTAATCATTCTTCCTTCTGGGGTGGTAAGCAAAATTGTCTTACTGGCGCAATCGATATTTCCTCCGTACATCGATAGCCAATCCATACCCAAAATCACATCCAAACCTTGCGACTCCAAGATTATTAAGTCTGAGGGGAAAACATGCCTACCTATGGCCAATGGCATCTGAAAACATCCTTGGCTTGCCATATACTCTGCTCCTAGTGAACTTACTAACATAGGTGTTCTAAGAACTTTGGTGGGCAGTTTATACTTATCCACAAATCCACTTGATATGTATGAATGTGATGCACCGGTATCAAAAAGAACGAGTGCAGTAAATGACTTAACCAAAAACTTACCTATTACTGCATCTAGCTGGGCTTCAACCTCCTCCACGTTAACGTGGTTCACCTGTCCCCTGTTGAAAGGGTTCGGCTTCTTCCCAGAGCTTCCATTGCCATTTTCCATTCTGGGCTTCAGGACATTCATTGGCATAATGTCCAGTCTTCTGACACTTATAGCAAGTGACTTGGCTCGGGTCTCTCTTGGCTGGGGTTGATGGGTTGGTACGGTTCTGGCCGTTGCTTCCTCCATTCCCGTTACCATTCTTAGGGCCATTATGATTGTGCGAACTACCTCCTCCATGGGTATGCTGAAAATGTCCTCCCGATTTCGGGGTAAAACGTGGCTTCTGCTGAGCTCCAGAATTGTACTTCCCTTGTCCAAACTTCCTCCTGCGGCTTTCAATCTGCTGCTGCTTCCCTTCAATCATGAGAGCTCTATCTACCAACTCCTGGTAGTTGTTGAAAATTGCTACCATCAACTGCATGCTCAGCTCATCATTCAGCCCTTCCAAAACTTATCCTGCTTGGCTGCATCTGTAGCAACGTCATCTAGGGCATAACGTGCTAACTTACTAAAGTCCTCCACATACTGGCCTACGGTGTGTCCTCCTTGGCGTAGGTTGCGAAACTCACGCTTCTTCGTAGCCATAGCTCCTGCTGAAACATGGGCAGTATGAAAAGCTTGCTGAAACTGGTCCCATGTGACAGTGTCAATAGGGTGAGTGGCTGTGTAATTCTCCCACCATGATGCTGCGGGTCCATCAAGCTGATGTGCGGCAAAACACACTCTTTCCGCATCTGTGCGTCCTACAGTGGTCAACTCCCTTCCAACTTTGCAGAGCCAATCATCTGCAACAATCGGCTCGGTACTCTTTGGAATACACCGCGGATTCGATCTAAGGAAGCGGGTTAAGTGATCAACATGTGGTGGAGGTGGTGGGTTGTTGTTGTTGTTGTTCCCCGATTACGATTACGGACTAGTAACTGCATCAACCCATTCTGCTGCTGGATCAACTGAGTGAGCTCCGGTGGGAAAGCAAATCCATTGTCACGTCTCGGAGACATCTAAGGGTTTAGAAAAGATGAGAATTCAGAATAGAATGAGGTCTAGAGAGAAAACACTACCCATATGCACATGAGTCAAAAGCAAACAATATCACTCAAAACAATTTCAAACAAGGGCATACAATCGATCTAACTATCTTCACAAAGTGCTCGGACTGTATACATGGGGGAATACTACTACTGATATGGTGATCTACTAGAAATTTTGATCGGTCGAAGACTCCATAATATCTACTCCAGCTTCATCAACAAAGTCATCATGATTGGGGTCGGAGTCGATGTCGTCGATGATGATGTAATTTTCCGGCAAGTGCAATCATCGTCTTCTCCACCTGGTGCTGGGTCTCCCGTGAATACTCGGATCTTCTTTTCCAGGTCGTCATTCTTCTCCAACAACGTTGCAATCTCCTCCTCATATCCGTCGCGTGTAGCCTTGAGTTCTTCCTCCAGCTCCGTGATCTTGGTCAATGCCTTCTTCAGATCTATCATGCCTGCGCACATATGGTTCTCCTGGCGACGAATGTGTTGGTTTAACTCCTGGATGAAAGCTGCAATTGATATATCCTTCTTGGTACTGATCATCTCCCATTGTTCATCTCGGCGCCCACAAATCTGGTAGATAGTATCCTTAAGCTCCTTGTGGTATACTTCTCCAATGCGTCCCATGGTGATGTTGGCTGCCATGCTCTTTCCTAGACTCCAGGTTGGTGCGTCAAAGGAAAACTCTATGGGTTCAGTGACGGGCATGAACGTCATTCCTAGAACTTGAACTCGAATCATCCAACGCTCCTCTTCTGGTAGTGTGGCGTTGTAGATTCCGGTGAAGCTTGGAATTCCGATGTTCACGTATCTAGTGACTTCCTTCAAGTGATGTTCAAAGGGTGTATCCTCATCTGGTTGCATGAACTTGTTCCTTGCATCCGCCATCCTAGAAGAGTAGAAAATGGAGAGGAGTCAGAAATGAGAAGAGAGTAGTGATCTAGGGTTTAAGCTTAGTGGTCGTGTCCTACAGTCAGCGTGTGCTCTGATACCACCTTGTAGCGACCGGACCTCGAGACGATCAAGTCTCGTGCATCGATGTCATCCCTAGATCGATGAATCTTGACATACGCACTCGAAGGATTTATAACAGTAGCAATCACACACTTATTACACCGAATGTCTCAAAGAGAACTTATTACAATAAATATGGCTTCGGGCCATCTAATAACGATAACAGCGGAAGGCTTGGAAGATAAGTGAGTGCATCAACTCCAACGGCATCACTGACTATAGAACCACGACCTAAGGCAACTTACTCGTCGTCTGAAAATTCTGCAACATGAAACGTTGCGGCCCGAAAACGGGTCAGCACATGCAATAATGAACAGAGTTATGCTATACTGCATGCATATTTGGCTGGTGGAAAGCTCTATGGTTACAGTTTTTGCGAAAAGCCAATTTTTCCCTACTGCAAAGGAATAAATTTTATTTAACTATCATGGTGGTTGTTAAACATTGAGAATGGTAGACACCATCTCAATCCCAATTTAATATCATCATTAAACCCAACAAAATTAATTAAAGTAACATGATGAGATTCACATGAAAATCCAAGAACTAGATACTCAAGATGTCCATAACCGGGGACACGGCTAACCATGATTAGATTGTAAACTCTGCAGAGGTTTGTGCACTTTTCCCCGCAAGACTCGATCCCCTCCGTTGGGATTCTCGCACTACATGGTGTTTGAGAAACGGATGACCGGGACATAGTCTTTCAGAAGCGTTTGCACCTTACGATCGGGTAGACAGTTACACCTACTTTCCCCTACATCTGCTAGTCTACCACTGTAAGAGTTCACATAACTTAATCAACTATGCTAGAGCCCATAATAGCTTGCGGCTGCACACGGAAGTTTCTAGCATGAATAATCTCATGATCCCTTTGATCCTTGGTAGCGATCCATAAAAAAACAGGCAATCGCTGGAATACCCAGGTGCCTCAATCCACCCAGATGTGTGTTTAAGTTGCCACCTTAAGTAAACCATTAATTTAACAATCTCACATCTGTCATGGATACACTCAAACCCAATCCACGTCTACTAGCATAGCATAGCAATATGAGAAAATGTTGAAGTAACTCCCAAGGGTTTGATAATAAAACAGGTAATAGGTACTACCTCATCTACTTCCCAAAACCCACAAGTTAAAATAGATCCTAACCATGCAATTGTTTGAGGGTTGATCTAATGCAATAAAACTGGGTAATGAAAAGTATGATCAAAGTGTTACTTGCCTTGCTGATGATCTGTGAAACCTAGAGATTCGAAGTAGCAAGCGGCACACTCTGGGTACTCTTTCGCAAACAAACAAGCATACAATAATTACTCATCTAATGCACAGGTAAAACTCAAATAAGAGATCTAACCAGAAAGTTCAACTTAAGAATTCCGGTTTCCAAAAAGAATCAAATCAAACGAAGCAACGGAAGTCAAACGGCGAAAGAAACAAGCTTCGTTTACTAATGTGGACCTAAGTCAAATTTTACAGAAGCAAAAACTTGATTGAGTTGGTTAAACGGAAAGAGGGTTTCGAGACGAAACTCTAGGCGCTTGAATCGCCTGATTCCGACAAACAAGCGAAATGAAAAACTAAAACGAAAAACAGATCGGAAATCACGATCAGAAATAATTGCGGAAAATCCGAGAAAAAGAAAACTGACGAACAGTTTAACGAACGGACGTTCGTTAACTGAAACTAAACGGTGAACTCGTCCGTTAAAAACGAACGAGCAATGACGCCGCTAAATAAATAAACCGGAAAAAACCAATCTATTAAAAAAGCGAAAACTAGGGTTTCTAAAAAAGCTGGACCACCGCGGCGGCGTGTATACCTCAGGCGAGGCGGCTCGGCGGGGCAGACGGAGGCGGCATGGGGCGGCGGGCTTGAGGCGTCGGCGGCTGTCCCAGCGGCGGCTCAGCAACAGCGGCGGCAACCAGGCGAGGCGGGTTGGGTGGCGAGGTAAGGGGTGGCGGCTATTTAAAGAGGGGGTGGCTTGGGAGGCAGGCGGGGAGGCGGAGTCGGCTCGGACTCTGTCCGGGTCGTGATGGCGCGTGATCTCCAGCTGGGAGGCAGCGACAGGGGAGCTTAGCGAGGCTCGGGCCTCGAGCGTAGCGACTTTTTATTAAATAATTCCGCCGAAACTAAAAAAATTCTAGAAAAATAAATAAAAATCTAAAAATGCCAAAGCAAATTTTTACCGTCTAAATAAAATATTTAGAACAAGATGAACATTTTCTTCGCCCTAAAATGCAGTTTTGAAAAATGTGCAATTTTTCCTAAATTTGAATAAAAAACCAAAAACTCCAAATAAAAATCTTATTTGATTTTATTATTAAATCATCAATATTTCTTTATTTGGGAAAGTCATTTTATTCCTTCTCTCATATTTTTATAATTGAAATAATTGAAGATAAAATAAATAAAATCAAATGATCCTATTTCAAAATTTGAGGAAAACTCAAATATGAAAATAACGAAATCCCCAACTCTCTCCGTGGGTCCTTGAGTTGCGTAGAATTTCTAGGATCAAACCAAAATGCAATAAAATATGATATGCAATGATGATCTAATGTATAACATTCCAAATTGAAAATAGGATTGACTATATTCGGAATACATGCCTACATTACATTGATGAATTGGAGCTAGTTGTGTGTCACCCTATGTTATGACTGTTACATGATGAACCACATCCGGCATAATTATCCATCACCGATCCAATACCTACGAGCTTTCCATCTACTGGTTTACGCTTATTTACTTTCTCGTTGCTATTGTTACAATCACTACAAAATACCAAAAATATTACTCTTGCTTTCATTACTCTTTTGTTACCGTTACCACCACTATCATATTACTTTGCTACTAAATACCTTGTTGCAAATATTAATTTATTCAGGTGTGGCTGAATTGACAACTTAGTTGCTAATACTTGAGAATATTCTTTGGCTCCCCTTGTGTCGAATCAATAAATTTGGGTTGAATACTTTACCCTCGAAAGATGTTGCGATCCCCTACACTTGTGGGTTATCACTTGCCTGTATTTTGTGATCTTTCAGCAATGGGTGGTCACAAGCTGGTTGTAGATTCACACCAATGCAGTCATATACATCTCCACCTTCAACCTATTTTGGTGTTTCCTCACTTCATAATCACCAAAAATGATGATATATACACATAATAAGATGAATACATGTACATACCACAACAGTCTTGTTAACTTGACGATTCACGAGGTTCCTGGCAGTATGCCCCCCTTGTTTTATACATTTTACTTCTTTTTCTTTGATTGATATAAGAAAATATGACAAGAGAACGATCACAGCTTCGCTTCCATGGTGGAAACCAGAAATATTCGATTTATCACGTTTATACATTCCCATTTATAATGATATGATCGTATTGCGAAATGGTTGACATTCATGAGGAGTTATAAATTGCATAGAAGTGTGAAAGATCTAACATCTCAAAAATGCATGGCATTAATTGTGTAAGATACGATAATTTATATCATTCATTGGTTCTCTTTTATCATCATAAATTTGAGGTACTGATACCAAAAAGGAAGTTCAATTATGTTAGTGAGTAGTGTTGAACCAATGAACGTGCATATCTTATAAGCATGGGCATACCATCAACCAACAAGTGTCTATGATCTATCGGGGGCCACATTGACTCATAGGTAGGTACTCGGAGGAGATAAGGATGCACATCCTAGCCCTATGAGCCTATCGTAACTAGAAGATATTTTAGTTCGGTTGGAGATTGATAGGCTTGAGTTTTTTGTCCGTCATCAAATTACTCCTAAAGTTGGTGAACATTACCCATCGTGCCATCGGTCATAAAGGAAAATATTTCCCTGAGAAAATCTGCGTGATGCGTCCCTCCATGACTCCCGGTTGGGCCACATCCACAGCACCCCACCTGGGCCACATCCACAGCACCCCCACCTGGGCCGGTCCATATAAGAAAGTGAGGGACGACCCCCCCCCCCCCCACACACACACACACACTCCACTAGCAGACGTGTGTTTGGTATGTTTCTCGTGTCCTTCTGTTACTTCTTCATCAACCACATAAAAACCAGAGCCAACACTAGCGTTGCCGATGACGGAAGCAACACACATGGCTCGTTAAACAAGGCAAACAACAACAATGGAACAAGCTGCACGACAGCAATGGTAGCGGCGACGGAAACAATCTCACAAGTAGGATATATGGTGAACGATGGTACGGTGGTACCGATGGGTGCTGGTGACGCCTGCAATCAGCGGCGGCAATGATGGGAAAGCAACCTGGGATTGCAAGTACCCCATCCGTAGCGACCTCTGACGCTGACGAGTGTAACACTTTTGGGTCTCATCTACCAATTTCTCCACCATGCTCGCAGGCCAAGGGGAAGGGGGTTAGGGAATATTCGTCTCGGACGTGTTGTGCCATTCAACGCGAGCATGATCGGTCCTCGAGCGGTCTCAACGTACTTTTTCTCGCAAATCGGAGACAAACTAGGGGGTTTCGTGCGCGTCCGGATCGCTCCCACATCCGCTCCTAATTGCCCTGGCCCACACAAAAAATCCCCCCCCCCCCTCACGCGCTTTCCATCGAACGCTCGTGCCGCTTGCTGCACCGCATTCCTTTAAAAGGTGAATGATAGGAATAGTTTCTTTATAGGAATAGGATTCTATCCTACAAACCAAATGGCACTAAAGGAGTTTTTCCGATACAAATCCTAACCTACAACATTCCTCCAAACCAATGAAGGCCTTAGGATTTAATTTTTCAGTGTTGGTTGTTTAATTCATATGATTGAAGCCTATAGTTTTTTTCCTAAGGAATCCATTGTATTGCATTTCAAAATAAAAAATTGCATCTGCTCCAACATCAGGTAAAGAATCCTTTTTTTCCTATGGTGCAATCAAACACACTTTGGTGGAAATAAAATCTTGCAGATTTGAGTGGACATGTCACTGCATTCCTATGTTTTCCCTATTCTTGTGTTTTTCCTATACTGCTAATCAAAGAAGCGGGGAATCATGGATATTGCCATAGCTAGTAGGACGGATGCATTGCAATATATGGTCTCCTTTGGTTCATAAGATAGGAATATCTCAAGAATCAAGAACTGATAGGAAATGAGATGACATGTATCTTAAATTCTATAGATACTAATGTCAAAGGAGATGTTCCATGGTTCACATGATAGGCTTGTTTCATTGAGTTTTAGGCTAAATAATGACATCTCCAATGGCGACCCGCAAATTCCCTCCCGCATCCATCCACGGACAGGGGGGCCAGTCCGAGGACACGGATGCGGGAGGCCACCATTGAACCCTACCCGCATGCATCCAGCCTCCCTCATTTTCTAAGTCTACACGATCAAATAGATGCATACATAGAGTTCAGACATTCAAATAGTCGCATACATGGGGTACATACGTTCAAATAGCTGAATGCAACACTAGTTTAAATTAAAAAGGTTCAAATATTACATCCCAACTTTGTTGTCCCCTTTAACCGCCCATTGATGCTCAATCAGATCTTTCTTCAGCTGCTCGTGAGTTGGTCGATGCCGAATTTATTGATGCATTTGAATAAACTCTTCAAATGTGGCTAGATTTTGGTCTGGAAGTTTGATAGGATCACCCATGTTCTCAAATTCTAGAGCTGCGGCAGCATCCTTACCCTCATTGTTGAGGGAATACCCAACCGGGTAGGCCAATAAGACGAAGAGAAGCCAGCAGGTGCCTGAAGACCCGGCCTAGACATAAGTCATTTGTAGAGTTAAGTCATCTCTAGAGTTAAGTCATTTCTGGAGTTAAGTCATCTCTGGAGTTAAGTCAGCCTAGAGATAAGTATCTTGGGACAAGTTGGCTCTAAGGACATGACTCGTTCTGCTACAATCATGACCCGGCCTGCTACGGTCATGACTCGGCCTACTACAGTCATGACCCGACCTGCTACAATCTGACACGGTCTGCTACAATCGTGACCCGGCTTGCTACAATCATGACCTGGCCTGCTACAGTCATGACCCAGCCTACTACAGGAAGAGACCCGGCCTGCTACAGGACCCGACTTGCTATAACATCTAGAACTAGGTGAAGTTCTGCCCCGGGGGAGTCTAAATACAAGACGGAGACCACCAACTTGGAAGACACAGAGGACTTAGAGGATTTAGAGTAGGACTTCGACTGTGGGTATAACCCAGAATCTCTTGTAACCCCAGGGACTCATCTATTATATAAAGGGAGTCCCTGGGTCATCAGAAGGACAAGTTTTAGACAGATGTTTTGATAGGTCTCGAGGTAGATGTTTTGATAGCTCTCGAGACAGAGGTAGCAAAATAGTGCCCTTATAATCGAGACCACCACAATCAATAGCAATCAAGCAGGAGTAGGCTATTACCTCCACCGCGAGGGGCCGAACCTGGGTAAACTTGTGTCTTCTCGTTTCCGATCAACCTCATCCAAGCTTCCACCTGGCAGCAATGGCCTCACGAATTAGTCCTTTAACGAGGACATCTGTCGTGACAAAACCACAGAACTCATCCTCAATGATCATGTTGTGCATGATCGCACAACATGTCATCACCTCCCACAAGGTATTCGCATCCTATTGTTTAGCAGATACATGAACAACTGTAAAACGGGTATGCATAACTCCAAATGCCCTCTCAACATCTTTTATAGCTGCTTCTTGTCTTTGGGCAAAGTGAGACTTTTTCTGACCAACTGGGTTAGAGATGGTGTTGACAAAGGTAGCCCATAGAGGATAGATATGGTCAACCAGATAGTAGCCAATGTTGTACTCATGTCCATTGACATTATAGTGGCAAGGAGGAGCTTTTCCTTCAGTCAGACTCCCAAACAATGGTGATTGCTGCAACACATTGATGTCGTTGTGAGACCCGGCCATGCCAAAAAAGCGTGCCAAATCCAAAGATCATGCGATGCAACTTCTTCAAGAATGATGGTGGGCTTCTTAACATGACCCTGATATTGCCCTTGTAAAGCCTTCGGGCAGTTCTTCCATTTCCAATGCATGCAGTCAAGAGATCCAAGAAAACCTGACCACCCTCTTGCTTCTGAGATTGCCAAGAGCCTCTCGGTATCTACCATAGTTGGTTCTCTCAGGTACTGGGTTCCAAACACCTCAACCACGACATTTGCAAACCTGACCATGGCATCTCCGCATGTGCTCTCAAACATCTGTAGGTACCTGTCCCATGAATCAACAGCCATGCCATATGCAAGCATCCGGAGTGCAGTCGTGCACTTCTAGTAACCAGAGAAGCCAATCGTTCCCACGGCGTCCTTTTTCAAGACAAAGTAGTCATAATATGACTGGACGCCATGGTACGAACGACCGAAGACAGCCTTGCTCATCCAAAAACATCGGTGAAAGTGGCCAGCAAAAAGTGCATCGGGGGCAAAGTACTCGGCCATCAGTGTCGAATGGTTCTGCACCCTGTTGCGGTTGAGCACTCAATGACCCTTGATCGATCCTTCGAAATTGAGAACATGATCGTCCACACGCTTCGTGTCTTCAAGGACCGCCTGCATCATCATCGTCTCATCCATGTAGTCCTCCTCGTCAGATGAGCAGCCGGATGACTCAACATAGTGCTTGTATATGAACTCCAAATCGGAATCCATTGCTAGAAGAAGGGGAAACATTCTTAGCTCCGCGATTCATCAAATAGTTGTTGGGCATGGTGAGTATAGCAGTAGCAGATGGTACCTGGCGGGGCGGTCAGAGAAGAGGGGTTGAACAGTGAAGGAGGAGAAGCAAGGTGGAACCCGGCTGGAACGCTGGAGGTGACGGAGAGGTAGAGTTTCGGCATGGGTGTGGCACGGCAACTGGGATGGTGGAGCGGTGGTGAAAGCAAGAGAGAAAGAAGGAAGGAGAGAAATGGGGAGGATGAAGGCGCGAGGTCCGGGAGGGGGTTTTGGGTGGGCCGGGGGTGTTAGGGTCCTACGTGTCTGTTGTTCAGACTCCTGCAAAGGCCCCCACGTTTGTCTCAGGTTTGCCGAAAAAGTACGTACGGACAGCTTGGCGGAGCGATACAGGCTCGCGTTGAAAGTCAAACCAAGTCCAGACCTCGCGGTCTAGACTGTTGCGGGTGGTTTGAGGACAAGCGAGGTCTAAGCTTGGGGGAGTTGATACGTCCATTTTGCATCATGCTTTTATATTGATATTTATTGCATTATGGGTTGTTATTACACATTATGGTACAATACTTATGCCTATTCTCTCTTATTTTACAAGGTTTACATCAAGAGAGAGAATGCTGGCAACTGGAATTCTAGACCGGAAAGGAGCAAATGTTAGAGACTTATTCTGCACAACTCCAAAAGTCCTGAAAATTTATGGAGAAATATTTTGGAATATATAAAAAATATTGGGCAAAGAAAATACCAGAGGGGACCCACCAGGTGGCCACAAGCCTAGGGACGCGCCCCCCGGGCTTGTGGGCCCCCGGCAGGTCTCCGGTGCCCATCTTCTGCTATATGGAGGGTTTTGACCTGGAAAAAAATCATAAGAGAGCTTTTGGGACGAAGCGCCACCGTCTCAAGGCGGAACCTGGGCAGAATCAATCTAGGGCTCCGGCGGAGCTGTTCTGCTGGGGAAACTTCCCTTTTGGGAGGGGGAAATCGAAATCATCATCATCATCAACGATCCTCTCATCGAGAGGGGGTCAATCTCCATCAATATCTTCACCAGAACCATCTCCTCTCAAACCCTAGTTCATCTCTTGTAATCGATCTTTGTCTCAAAACTTCAGATTGGTACTTGTTGGTTGCTAGTAGTATAGATTACTCTCCTTGTAGTTGATGCTAGTTGGTTTACTCGGTGGAAGATCATATGTTCAGATCCTTGATGCTATTAAATACTCCTCTGATTTTGAACATGAATATATTTTGTCAGTAGTTACGTTTGTTCCTGAGGACATGGGAGAAGTCTTGTTATCAGTAATCATGTGAATTTGGTATTAGTTCGATATTTTGATGAGATGTATGTTGTCTTTCCTCTAGTGGTGTTATGTGAACGTCGACTACATGACACTTCACCATTGTTTGGGCCTAGGGCAAGGCATTGGGAAGTAACAAGTAGATGATGGGTTGCTAAAGTGACAGAAGCTTAAACCCTAGTTTATGGTGTTGCTTCGTAAGGGGCTGATTTGGATCCATATGTTTCATGCTATAGTTAGATTTATCTTAATTCTTCTTTCGTAGTTGCGGATGCTTGCGAGAGTGGTTAATCATAAGTGGGAGGCTTGTCCAAGTAAGGACAACACCCAAGTACCGGTCCACCCACATATCAAATTATCAAAGTAACGAACGTGAATCATATGAGCATGATGAAAACTAGCTTGACAGTAATTCCCATGTGTCCATGGGAGCGCTTTGCTTTATATAAGAGTTTTTTCAGGCTTTTTATTTGCTATGAAAAGGATTGGGCCACCTTGCTGCACCTTGTTACACTTTTTACTTGTTACCGTTACAAATTATCTTATCACAAAACTATCTGTTACCAATAATTCCAGTGCTTGCACAGAATACCTTGCTGAAAACCGCTTGTCATTTCCTTCTGCTCCTCGTTGGGTTCGACACTCTTACTTATCGAAAGGACTACGATAGACCCCCTATACTTGTGGGTCATCAAATGCCTCCTTTGAAAAACGACTGTAATCTGACTGAAGTCTTAGAGAAACTCCAACGCGCTGACCCATTTTGTCTGCGCGCGTCCGTTTGGGTCGCGGCGGACAGAAAAGTCGATCCAACGCGCCGACCCAAACGGACGTATGTCCCTTTTTCGTCCGCCTGCCGACCCATTCCCGGCCCATTTTTTAGCCTCATTTGCGTCGGTGCGGACACGAGACGGACGCCCGCGGCACCCGCCTACTCCTCCCCCTGGCCCGCTAGTCGGTGGCACATTGGCCATCCTCTCCCACCCTATATCGACAACAAACCCTCGCTCGCCTCCGCTGCGTCGTTGCCGCCGCCCATTTGCCGGTGCCTCTGCCAGCAGCCGGTGCTGATAGGCCTCCCCCCCAAGGCCGCCACCGCGCTGCCACCACCGTCTCGCCGCCAGGGCACCGAAGCTTCTCACCCCCACCCCCCGACGCCGCCGCGAGCAGGAAGCCGCCTCGCCGCCCCGGCCAACTCCTTCGTCCTAACGCGGGCACGCTCGTTGGACGCCGGCAAACCAGCCACCTGGTCCAAGGGAGGTGCACATCTCTTCGCAGGCCAACTTCTTCGTCGACGCCCGCAAACTGTTCGACAGTTTGCCAAGGCACCAAATGGACTCCGCTGACGAGTTCTTTTTCCATAATTTTCTTTGCGTCTCTGACGATTCCCCATCCGATGATGAGGAGGAGATCTTGGCTGCGGTGTTGGTCCATCACCACCTTAATAGCCAGCGGCCGTTGTTCCGTGGCTCGATCCCGGGGCACGGTGTTGAATCGTAACCGAGAGAGCGGTTGTTTCCTTCTTTAGAAGGACTACTTTGACTCAACCAACCCGTTGTTCAACCATCAGAAATTCCGGTGGCGTTTCCGTATGAGTAGGCATCTTTTCAACCGTATTAGAGAGGGGGTGGTCGGATATGATAACTATTTCGAGCGCAAAGAGGATGCCCTTGGAAAAATTGGCTTCTCATCTTATCAGAAATGCACTTCAGCAAGAGAGTGCTAGGAAGGACGTCGAGCGTGTCTTTGATATTTTTGCAATCTCGATGAGGCATCGTTCGGTATCCTGTTAGGACTTGGAGCACCAAGAAGCTGTGGGAGGTGATGACAGTTTGTGTGATCATACACAATATGATCGTAGAAGATGAGCGCCCAAAATGTATCTACGGTCAAGGGTTTCAGTTTCTGGGTGAGAATGTGTGCCTGAGCAGGGAAGAGCGGCAACGTTTGAACAGTCCATGCAATTTCATCATGAAATGCACGATTTGAAAATTCACATTGAGCTGCAAAATGATTTGGTTGAGCATATGCCGGCTCATGTTGACAATCAATAGATGTATCTTTTTTTCACATGTATTTGAGATAATTTAATTTTTATTTGGCTTGTAAAACTATGCTTAATTTATTTGGTTTTGAAATTATGCTTTTATTTGATTGTGAAACTATGCTATTTTTCATATGTCTACTTGTGAAATAATGCAAAATGTGTTCATATTTGTTTAAAAAGGCCGGCCACATCAGTAAATATGGGTCGGCATGTTGGGCGCACTGCCGACCCAAGTCAAAAAGAGAGCGAGCGGATGATTGAATGGATGAAAAACGGATAAAAACACTGTTCATTTGGGTCGACATGTTGAAGTTGCTCTTATAAAGTTTACAACAAACGCAGGGGTGGTTTCACAGTGAAAAGAAATATCATGTATCCATAACCGTGACGACAGGCGTCGGAGCTGTCCCTCTCTCTGCGAGCTTATAAACTTTGTCGCCTCGCTCTCTGCAATCGTCAACCCAGGCCAGAGGCCACCACCACCACCTTTCCTCGCCGGCTTTAGCGTCGGGCCCTCCTCCTCCCCTCTCCCCTCCCTCCGCGCAGGCCGAGAACCAAGTAGCCAGCCCATGCAGCCCACCGGCCGCGAAATGCACGGCGGCGGGCAGGGGCAGGGGCAGGGGCAGGACGACTTCTTCGAGCAGATGCTGTCCGCGCTGCCGACGGCCTGGGCCGAGCTCGGCTCCGTCAGGCCCCCCTGGGAGCTCCAGGCGGCCGGCGCTCCCCCGCCCGACGGCGACCCCGGGTTCGACGAGTCCGCCCTCCTCGCCTCCCGCCTCCGCCACAACCAGATCAGCGGCGGCGGAGGGGACGACAAGCCGCCGCCGTCCTTGCTCCCCCGCCACGGCCTCGACGGCGGGGGGTTCCTGCCGCTGCCGCTGTTCACTGACCGGTCGCGGGAGGACCTGCAGGGGGCTAACCAGGCGCTGTTCGACGGGTTCGGGGCCGCCGGAATGCACGCCGCCGCCGCCGCGCAGCCGCCGTTCGGACAGGTGAGCCAAGAACCACCGCCGCGTCCAGCTTTGGCTTTGTTCCGTGTTTCATCAGCCGCACTAACAAAACTCTGCCTTATTTCCCCCCGTACATCATAGGCCGGCTCAATGCCGCCGCCAGCGGCGCAGGGCGGGGCGGCGGCGCCGCCGCGGCAGCGGCAGCGGGCGAGGAGGGGGCAGGCCACCGACCCCCACAGCATCGCCGAGCGTGTACGCGACCCTCGCCACCACCTTCCCCTTCTCCCCCCAATCATTATGCCTTACACCTTCTACTGTTCTTGACTGCCTGCTCCTCGAGCTCCACATTCACTGGACCCTGTACCTCACTTCGACCTGTCACATTCTCGCAATCCCAGTGCACAAATTTTTGTAATTTTACTGTTCCAGTAACAATCTTCACAATTTCACTGCAATTATTGGCTCAAAATGTTGGCACCAGCAGCAAGAGGGACCTGAAATGAAACCGTGCGGTTTACCTCACATTTTCCCATGTGTTGGCGTGCAGCTGCGGAGGGAGAGGATAGCGGAGAGGATGAAGGCGTTGCAGGAGCTGGTCCCGAGCGCCAACAAGGTGAGCGAAACGTCTCGCCTTTCCTCCTCCCGCTTTCGCCTTTTTCTTGCGCTCTCTGCTTTGAGCAAAGCAAAGCAGGAAGGAGGCTTTCCTTCCCTGAATTCTGGTGAAAAATGCATCCATGTTTCCTGCATTATTGGTTGCTGCAGACAGAGTAAAGCTGGTGTATCATACTAGTATAACGTGTGATGCCATGCTATCTTTGCAGTAGTATCAGTGATTGTAAAATAGCAAGTGCATGATGGAATTGGAAAGCATGGTAGTTGGAGTTGTATGGTTAATTACACTTAAGTAATCCAAGGGATAGGGTTGACATGTCGGTTCTCCGTTGGACGGTCTGGCTTAGTAATTTAGTGACTTCTGATTGGTGGTAGTAAGTAGTTAAGCAGGCAGCAGCAGGGAAAAGAGAGGTCAGACATGGTGCCAAGGGGGATGAGAATTGTTGTTGTTGCCATCATCATTCTGGGCCAAGGCCACAGCTAGTACCAATTAGTGCAATTGTAGATAAACAGCGACACCAAATTGAGGGGGGGTGAAGATTAAATTAGGGGCTTCATGATCATTTCACCAAACACTAGGTTCCTGGAACTACAGTATTGAGCATCATGAGGAGAATGACAGATGTATGGGGGGTTCCATATAACATGAACATGTTTAGACTTTGAGACATCCCGCCTTCGTGGGCTCCGTGATGGTTACAGAACACAAGAGCCAGACAGAGGGGCGCTGTCTACTGCTCCAGCTTCTTGCCACGGTTGATACTCCCGGAGCTTCCAATGGCACATGTGATATCTTTCTTTGCACAACTTTTATTCACTGTTCACGGTATCTAGAGCGATAACGAATGTCGATTGCTTGGCTTTTTTGGAATAAAACCTTATATCAGTTGTCATGTCTTAGATGACGAAGCTGCCACAATGCGAACTAGACCGGACATAGGTCACTGTAACTGGAATAACAAGATGGAATTTTGTTGCAGACCGACAAGGCATCGATGCTTGACGAGATCATTGATTATGTCAAGTTCCTCCAGCTTCAAGTCAAGGTACATAATTCGGCTTTTCTGCACCTAGCCTGGGTTACTACTAGCTAGTCGCTAAGTTTCTGAATGTTGCTAGTCAGTTTGCTCCTGGATGGAACTCATGGTCCCTGATCAGATGTCCCATTTTTGCAGGTTCTCAGCATGAGCCGATTAGGCGGAGCTGCGGCAGTTGGCCCTCTGGTTGCTGGCTTGTCATCAGAGGTACCTATGTGACATGATCTTCCATTTTGACAAGCTTATATGTGATTGTTTTTTGGAGGAATCCTACATCACTGACAATGACTTGTACATAGTAAGTGTTAGCCTAGAGCCAAACACTAGCTTGCTTGCATGGGCCAACTTGTTCTGATCCCTAAAATCCGCTAATTACGTTTGTTAGCACAAAGTGTATATGGAATGTTAGCCTTTTGACCATCGGTCCGGTACGAATAGATACTCATAATCCTGTCATTTTCAAGTTGGTGTGCTGATTCTGACTCACTTAACTTTTGGTTGTATATGGAAAAGATGATTATTTTTGTCTAGGCTGGATCCCTCTTCAAGTCCATGAAGTAGAATTTTGGTATATGAAATCCTATAAAAAGTCTAAATTCGGCATTCGGAGGACTGAAAGTTACAGTAAAGAGCTACCGCAACTAATAGTACGCCTATAGAAATTGCACCACATCATTTTTCAAATCAAAAGGATCGTTGCTTAAGGAACAGATCAAGCATTAGTGGATGCCAGCACAACAAAGAAGGGTTCAGAAGAATCTTTCTGGTTTCAGAACTGGAGGGAAAAAGGAAAACACGCCTGAAAAGTGACCACCATGTACCAAACTACCAATCAAGCAGTTAGGCTATAGGAGCTACTGCCCACTAAGGACAATTGGCAGCTCCTGAACATACCCCAGCTACTACAAGGTCAACCACCATCTCGAATTCGAAAAAAAAAATCATTAACTCTTTTTTCTGTGAAGAAATCATCAGCTGTTTTATAAGAGTCATCTGCTCAATTGCCACTGTGCTAAAATCTGAGTCCACCTTGCAGAGCAGCGGAAATGGAAACGGGACCAGCAGCAGCGGCGACGGCAATGGCGACGACGACAATGGTGGTAGCACCTTGCGGGCGACGGAGCAACAGGTGGTGAGGCTGATGGAGGAGGACATGGGCACTGCCATGCAGTACCTGCAGGGCAAGGGGCTCTGCCTGATGCCGATCTCCCTTGCCTCGGTCATCTCCTCCGCAGCCTCATCATCGCTCCGCTCCGCCACCCGCCCTGCTGGTAATGCAGGAGGACCCCTACACGAAGGCGGTAGCCCTGCGTCGCCTCGGTTGGTGAATGGTGTGGGCGCCGATGGCTCCCGGACCATCGGGGATGGCGGTAGACAGTGAAGTGGCCTTCAGAAGGTTGCATTCCGGGGGTAGAATTGCCAGCCAGCTCTACACCCTTTTCTCTTGGCCTTTATGTCTGTTCATAAGAAGAAATGATGTGCAATCATGCAACCTTTAGCCCTACCTTTTTCCTGTTCTTATTATTTATATGTGCAATAGCTTTTCTTCTAATATCTCTATCTCCCTTTTGGGATATGATCGAGCTGCTCTACTCTCTACTCTTGTTTATATCAAAAAATATTGCTGAGCTGCCGTTCATCTTGTTCGATAAAGCTAAAAAGGAATCAAATTTATTGTGAGCCCAAAAATAAGTTGGTTTTATAGGAGGTACAAATGCAAAGTTGTTTTTCGTAGAAGGCACAAATGCAAAGCTGGTCAACAAATTGGAAGATAATCTACCTATCATGTGGGAGCCAGGGGAGCATATGCTGTTTCAGGCGCTTTTCTTCCCGGATAACCAGCCAGTCAGATAACCTTAGTTGTAGTGCGTTTACTGTAAAGCCTTGCGCGAAATGCTTAGGCGCCTATGGTTGAGATGCAGGTGGTAACAAGGTTAATTAGACGATCCTCGGAGCGTCAAGAACTCAAGATATTAAGCCGCGATGTTTGATGCGTAAATTACATGATCCGGTGAAGAAATTAAGGCATCTTTGACAGTGCTTGTTAACCAAAATAAATAATCCCAGTGACAACTCTGATGGACAAGGAGAAGCAGCTTCGACTTGTAGCATTTGAACAAGGGGAACGAAATAAAATCAGTTGGAAAGACACAAAAAATTACTGTGACGTGCACCTAGAATTTTCAGGTTTACCAACAAATGTTCAGACTAAATCAGCCAAACCCACTAAACTACACGGTCCATCATCAAATTGCGCCGTGTGAGTCGATACTACATATAGAAAAGCAAACAGGGAAGAAAAAAACATGCGACCGTGTGAGTCGATACTACATATAGAAAAGCAAACAGGGAAGAAAAAAACATGCGACGTCTTCAGATAGTAGAGCTCCCCAAATATATGTACCAGACGGGGGTTTAAGACGTTTACAGAAAACAATTCAGAACACCGACTGAACAATTAAGAGATACTTCATGTTTGCTTGCCCCTCTTTCTTTTCAAAGCTCCCGGCTCTTTATCTCCCGACTTGTTGGATTTCTTCGATGCTTCTGGTTCCGCAGACCCTTTCAATTTATCTTTCAGTTTCTCCAGAGCTTTTAACAGCCCAGCAAGGAAAAGGGAAACAGAGACAATATTAGAATCAATGAAGAACATCGAAGGCGTGGGTGATGGCAAATCAACATAGAAATCTGATTAAAACAGGACTGTTATCTCACCGGTCTCAAAAACTGGGCGAAGGCTATCTATTGATTCCTCGGGTAGCGAGCGAAGGATGCAGCTAGAACCATCTGCCTTCTTCAGCATCTTGTCAAATCTTTTAACCTACATGACATTTGACTCAGCAACCCATGTAACTAGAGAAGATATGCTGAGATTAATTTATACATCTGGTAGCAGACACGTCTGTTTAACTCCAAAACAAATATCAAGGTGGTTCATCATTAGCTCGTCCATAAGTCCTGACCAAAATCAGGAAGTCCCGATAGTAACAGTTATCTACACCAAATTCTATATCATCAAAACACTCAATTTGTTTGTTCCCCAGCAATCAAATTAGCCAGCAATACAGGGATGAGATCAGCATATTATTTACACATATAGACATGTCATGTACAATATCATGGTGTATTAATCAATCAACCACAGCAAGCATTGTACCAAATACTAACTACTATTATTGTTAAACAGCGCATTACCTCATTTTTCCTTAAAAACGTGAAGCAAGAACCAGATTCGCCTGCCCTGGCAGTTCGGCCTGCTCGGTGGATGTATGTTTTCACATACTGCGGCATCTCATAGTTGATAACATATCTCAAACCATCAATATGTATTCCTCGAGCCATTATATCCGAGCCAATGAGAACATCTATTTTCCCTTCCTTGAAGGCTGCCAACGTCTTCCTGCAGCAGAGTTTTATTAAACATCACAACGTGAGATTAAGTTCAACATGTCAGAATATAATTCCACCATTAACATAACCAAACTTAATGAGTAATGCCGCTTTCTTATGTTTGCACACACATGCTCTAAGAAATAAGGCATATTCAGTCAGAGATGGTTATTTGTAGTTACTTATTTTTGTGGCTGTCTGCAACCAACGTCCAACGCAAGAAAATGAACTCCGATTTACAACAGGAAACAAACATGAGTAATTACCTTCGAGTAGATTCACGCTGCAAACTTGAGAATTCACTAAACTTAAAGGGTAAGTCTTCAAAAAATCCCAGTAAAGTGCTTAGTCTATGACTATCATCTACAGATTTGGTAAAAACCAAGCACTTCTCCCCACGCAGTTCTTGGAGAAGAACAATGAGGCACAGCGGCTTTATGTTTGATGTACAGATCTGCATTAACAGCAAGGAGAATGAGAACGCAAGGCACAGTTCACAATAGCCTTTTACACCCCTTGGGTGTTTCAGGCATCAGCATTGATAAGAGTTAACAATCAGTAAAGCTGACAAACCAGCTTGTAGGACTCCAGCTTTGTAGGAATTCTGTAACGCTTCTTCCCACTATTCAACAGCAAAGGATGATGCAGCTCAAGTTGAGAAAGTTTGCTGGGATCTTGGGTCAGTGTAGCAGAGCAGACTATCTTTGCCAGTCTTGGATAGCATTTACCTTTAAACCCTCGCTCGACACCCCTAAATGTCATAGTGTAGAGTTAAGTCCTCAACTGAAATATAAAGTGATAAAAGAGGACAAGAATAACATGGGCAATTGATATGTAGAGCAAGGCTTACGATCTTCTAATGGTAGTTAATGGATGCAGTAGAGTTCGTCCAGGAGTGTCATGCCGGAAATGATTTTGATTTGTTGGGCGAGTAAACTGGATAACTGTTGGCAACCAGGACTGATATGCCTCTCTTAACATCCTATCTGTCTCATCAACAACCTGAAACCTCAAGTTTTAAAAAATTCAAAAGCAAGTATGCAACACTAATAAGATGCAAAAGTACAGTGTTATGACCAAGTTTTATATCATCAGATGCTATAAAAATTGCACAAACAGCAGGCCCTATTGAATGAATTCTTTGGAAAGAACACAAGCAGGGCATGCCAAACTTGTTGCAACTAGAGGCAACACTCGCATGGTTCTGAGTGACATCCATAGCAAGTGTCTAAATGAAGTGGTGAATCTGGAAACTTGTTCTAGTTGTCCGAAAATGCGCCAAAATAATCATGTATTGCTTGCTATTTGGATACAGGCCAGCTAAAGTAAATCATATGCACTTTGGTACAGACCCATTGCCAGCAGACTGTTCGACATTACACGGTACTGCAGCACACAAACAATACTATGCACGCACAAAAAATACTGCCTCAACTATGTATAACAGGATATATCAACACATCATATATGAACTCAGTCATCTATTGCAGAGAATAGTGTGAGGAGACAGAAATGGTTGCCAATAAGCCTACCAGGTATTGAAGATGCTCCAGACTAAAACCTTTTGTCATGTTGATATGATCCATCAATCTTCCAGGAGTTGCCACCAATATATCAACTTTAGTCTGTGGTTCCATTTCAACATATTCATCATCAAGCGATGGGTAAAGCTCTTGTTTGGACTTCTTGATCAGATCTGAGATTTCATCCGCGATGGACGATTGACCAACTGCTGATGCTACTGTCAAGCCCACCACAGGAGCAATAGCATCAAAAACCTCTTTAACCTGAAGTAGAACAAACAAACAAAAGACACTTCCATTTTGTCATGATGAACTGAATAATATTAAATGGATAAATTGCTGGAATAGCTACTGACGATATAGAACAGCATGCATCAGTTTTCCTATGGAAAAATTGCTGGAATAAGATATTGACAGTATAGACTAGTGTACACAAGTTTTATCTAGAAGGTAAAATAAATATCACAAACCTGCAATGCTAAATCCCGTGTAGGTAGCACAACCAAAGCACGCAAGCACCTTACTTTCCGGGTAGAAAGCATTTGCACAATAGGCAAGGCATACGCAAGAGTTTTGCCGGACCCAGTCGGGGAGTTAATACAGATATCCCTCTGAAAAGCACCAGGGCCAATTGTTTCCAGCCATGTCGAAACCTGAACCGGGAAGAAAGATTCGATTCCCATCCGCTGCAACGCTTCTGCCAATCTGTGTAACAGTGCACATCGCCCTCAGTTACATGCTAGTATTTTCCAAGATGTTTGCAGAGTTAAAAGGGCACAAAGTTAATAAGCAGTTAAACAAAGTAGACCAAATCGAACATGTAAAGCAAGTGAAACTAGTAGTGCACATGACATTGGACAAAACTGATACAGTCAATGCTAAGGGGAGATCTTCTGGTGGGTGCAGTTACAGCCTGCCTAAGCTCTCGGAGCACAAGAAGCTATTCAGTGAGGCGCAGCAGCGCCAGCCATCCTTATCATATTGAAGACTCCGGCATTACAAATTCAACAGAGCACAAAATACTGCACAGCGCAGACATGGGGTATGGTATGTTACTACCTGGGGTCGAGGCGGGGGAGGCTGGTGACGGGGCAGCCGGAGAAGGAGTCGATGTCGACGGGGTGCCGCATCCACGGCAGGTGCGGCACGCGCTCCTCGGGCGCCTCGTCCTCCTGCCACTTCGTCGTCATGGCCACCATCGGCCGCCGGACGAGAG
The DNA here is from genome assembly GCA_021605145.1 of Aegilops bicornis. Taxonomy (NCBI): domain Eukaryota; kingdom Viridiplantae; phylum Streptophyta; class Magnoliopsida; order Poales; family Poaceae; genus Aegilops; species Aegilops bicornis. The sequence goes on from CM038674.1 coordinate 646,605,182, forward strand.
AGAAGGGGGAGGAGTCGCCGCCGGCGAGGAGGAGCGGCGATAGGGGAGGAGGGAAGGGAGAGGCGGCGAGTTAGGGCGCGGAGCAGTAGTGCAGAACAGAGTGCTGATGATGGCGGGCTCTGCCTCTGACGGGCCGGGAGATGGGCCATCCAGCCCAAAGCTGTACAGAAACTTCTGTCCTTTTCTTTCAGGTGATTGCGGATCTTGGCGGCGTGAAAAAAAAAACCGCTTGGGTCAGCTCCCGTAACGTATTGTGTTTCTCGTATCCGAAAACGCTGCTTGCGATTATTATTTTTTCCGAATACGGCCTTTGTTTGGTTCGTGCGACGAGCGCCGGTTTCTAATACGCTCCGGTCTGTGCGGTTTCAATTTTTTTTGACCATTAATAAGACTTTATTTCTCAAAAACAATAGACATATCGTTTACAAGATGATTGGAAATAAAGTCAGGGATCTCATCTCAAACCCCAGAAGCTTTGTTCATGAAGGAGTTCTTCGCTAGTTCATCCGCCACCTGGTTTGCTTCTCTATAGCAATGGTTGAAAGATACTGATCCAAAGTCCAACATGAGTTGCTTGCACTCCGTGATGATGGCTACTTCCGGCCCCAAATATTCATGAATCTGGTTCATCAAGTCCACCACAAAGGAAGAATCTGATTCCAGTACAATCTTGTTACACCCAATATTGCCTGCAAGGTATAGACCGTTCCTGATAGCCATTAACTCTGCAGAGTCAACCCCGGTTACTATAGGGATATACCAATTTGCTGCTGCTACAAAATCACCCCGGTCATCACGAGCCACTGCACCACTTGCACCCGAGAGTGTGTCATAATGGAAAGAAGCATCAACATTAATCTTCAGTATTCCAAAACCTGGCTTCTTCCACATATGATCACTCGTCCTTGTTGGACCCTTAGAGGCCATTGATCTCAAGTAGTTCGTCGTCAGAACTCTAATCGCTAAGGCTGTTTTCACAGGATCTTGGACAGCTATTCCCTTAACGATCTGCCGTCGCTGCCACCATATATACCACGTCGTAACCAGCGACAATTCCGCTCTTGGCAGCTCACGATCATCTCCCTGTAATTTAGACATGATTTCAATGGTAATGGAGCCTGACATGTCTTCTGCCACCGCTTCTTTTACAAAACTCTCGAGACCCAGCTGTCTCCATATTGATGCGGCTCACGGACACAAAAATAGACAGTGCTGTATATCCTCTGCTGCAGTCTTGCAAACCGGACAAAGGCCTGAGCATGGAATATGTCTATTTGCCAAAACGCCCAAGCAAGGAAGTGAACCATGCAAAACTTTCCAACCAAAGTGTTTTATCTTTCCAGGAATCTTTAGTTTCCACATGTCCTTCCACATTGGATTAATATTTTCTGAACCTTGCCCATCTGCTCGCCTCCACCTCATACCATACTGGTGTTCGAACTCCTTATGGTAAGCTGAACGCACAGTAAAATTGCCTGAGCGTGTGAAGTTCCACGCCACAAAATCTTCCACTAAGTGAGCATTCAAAGGGATCAGAGAATCACGTTAACATCAACCGGGAAAAGATGTCCCGGATTAGCTCCTCATCCCATCGTCTCCGTATATGCGGGTCTATCAACTCATCAACCTTTGATAGCATTGTTGCACCTCTATTTGTGATCAGTTTTCTAGTGGCACTCGCTGGTATCCAAGGATCATTCCAAATGCTGATATTAGATCCAGTTCCAACTCGCCAAATGCAGCCCCTCTTGAATGTTTGGATACCTGCAACAATACTTTGCCAAGTGTAAGAAGAGCCCTTCTTGGGGCCATCCTTAAGAATGTCCCCATCTGGATAATATTTTGCCTTCAAAACTTGAGCACACAAAGACTCCGGGTTCTGGATTAGTCGCCAGCACTGTTTTGCTAATAAAGCAAGATTAAAACTGTGCAAGTCCCTAAACCCCAACCCCCCCTCATTCTTTGGTATGCACAACCGCCACGAGGCAAACCAATGCATTTTCTTTTTCTCTTCATCATCTCCCCACCAAAAACCAGCAATTTCATTAGTAGTCGATTTGCAAATACCTTTTGGAAGTTTAAAAACTGACATGGCATAGGAAGGAATCGCTTGAGCAATCGATTTCACCAAAATCTCTTTACCTTGCATTGAGAGTGTCTTCTCCTTCCACCCCTTCAATCTCTGGCATACTCTATCTATCAAGTGTTGAAAACAGTCACTTCTGTCCACACCCACCATAGTGGGTAAACCCAAATATGTATCAGATAGAGCTTCTGTCACAATATTCAACTCTCTGCAAATGTCCTCCCTGGTTTGAACACTAGTATTAGGACTGAAGTATATAGTGGATTTAGCATTACTGATTTGCTTCCCCGAACTAGAACAATATGTTTCCAGGACTCTTTTTAGGGTAGATGCATTTTTGTTATCAGCCTTCATAAGAATCAAAGAGCCATCTACAAAATGTGAGATTGGGGGGGCATTCCTAGAAACCCGCACCCCATCTAGTCCACCAATTTCTTGTTCATGAGCAAGCAGACTTGAGAGGCCCTCTGAACACAATAAAAACAAATAAGGTGATATTGGATCACCCTGTCTCAGTCCTCTGGAGGGAGAAAACTCATCAGTTTCAGTATTATTAAACCTGACTCTGTAAGTCACCGTTGATACACATTCCATAATGAGCTCCACCCATTGTGCATGAAAACCCATCTGCAGCATAATCCTCTCCAAAAAATTCCACTCAACGCGATCGTAGGCTTTATTCATATCCAATTTTACCGCACAAAGCCCACTCGATCCATGAGTTTTTTTCTTAATTGCATGAAAGCACTCATAAGCTACCAACACGTTGTCAGTAATTAGTCTCCCTGGCACAAATGCACTTTGTGTTGGAGAAATAATATCAGGAAGGACCCGCTTAAGTCTATTTGCGATCATCTTAGAGATGATTTTATAAACCACGTTGCAAAGGCTAATTGGTCTGTATTGAGTAATCAACTCAGGAGAGTTTACCTTAGGTATGAGAGTGACATTCGTTGAATTCCAACCTGTAGGAATTTTCCTGTAATGGATAGCATCCAGCACCTCATCCGTCAACTCCTCCCCCACAATATGCCAAAATCTTTTAAAGAAAATTGCGTGAAGCCCATCTGGGCCTGGAGCCTTCAGATCACCTATTTGAAACAAAGCTTTGCGAACCTCTTCCCTGGTATACTCGGCCATAAGCATGTTATTCATCTCATTAGTCACCACAGGTTTTACAGCGTTTAACAAGCCCTGGTCGACTTCCCCCAAATCTGATGTAAAGAGGCCATGGAAATAATCACGAATCAATGGCTTCAAATTGTCATTTCCTTCTACCCAAGTATTATTACTGCTTTTCAGCTTTTTTATCAAGTTCTTCCTTCTACGAGCCGAAGCAGATTGATGAAAATAAGTGGTGTTTCTATCTCCTCGCCGCAACCAGCTGACTTTGCCTCTTTGCATCCAGTAAATTTCATCTTGTTCAAGCAAGTTTTCTATAAACAGAGATAATTCCTTTTGCTGCATTCGGACATCAGATGTTGGGCTTGCCCTCGATAGCAGCTCGAGTTCCCTCTGTGCTTTCCTGAGCCTTGAGCGAGGCTCCTTCAAAATCCTCCGGTCCCAAGCATGCAGATCTTGGTGTACCGCAGACAGTTTGGCGCCCACACCCGGTCCCAAGTCCCGGGCGGTAGCCTTACACCAAGCCGTTTTTACAATCTCTTCGACATTTTCCTCAGCTAACCACCTTGCCTCAAATTTTCTTCCAAACGTTGGTGTTTTTTCTGCCACTCCAACCAGATGGTTCGTATCCAAACAGATCGGTCTATGATCAGATTTGCCAAGCTCCAAATTGCAAAGACCCGCCAATGGGTGTAGTCTCACCCATTCTGAGTTTGATACTGCTCTATCGAGCCTTTCTCGCAGTCCACCCCGGAACCACGTGAACATATCGCCCTCGTAACCCAAATATTCAAGTGAGCAATCCGACAGAGCATCTTGAAAAGCCTTCAGGCGCGACTGCTGTCGAGGGGCACCACCGTCCTTCTCTGAAGAGAGAAGAATCTCATTAAAGTCTCCGATCACAACCCATGGCAACCTGGATTGGGCATGGAGATCTCGCAGTAGCTGGTATGTGCGATTTTTATTGTCCCAACTTGGTTCACCATAGATCCCAGTTAACCTCCACATCTCTCCATCGTCCTCCTCCACCGAAACATCAATGAAATCAAGGGTAGCAGCCCGGGAGTAGATCCTCACCTCCTTCTTCCAGACTAGAAGCAAGCCACCCTTTCTTCCATCTATGCTAGGGACCACAATTCTGTGATCCATCCGCAGTCTTCTCATTAAAACTTCCGCCCTTATGTCATCCAAATGCGTCTCGGACAGAAAAAACACATCCGGTTCATGTCGCCTCTGTATGTCCAGAAGCGAGCGAACTGTCGGGGCCCCCAGGATACCCCGACAGTTCCAGCTAATCATCTTCATTGGTTCCGGTGATCACCCTCATGGGGTGTCGCCGATGTACTGGTTGAAGCAATCTTGCTCTCAGGTCCCGCTCTCCTGCGTTTTGGATCATGTATCTTCTGCGGGGTGTTCACCATGCTCTTATCAGTAGTTTCACTTCCACTGTTCTCCAGCAATTGCACCTTATCATTCACAAAACCAGGTGGTGGGGGTGCTCCCGGCAGCCATGGAGAGACACCACTTGGGCTATTAACCCTACCATCCTGACCTATAAACCTTTTTCATGCACTAGGCACTAAAACCCCCTGGTTTTGATCCACTTCCATGTCCCTGTCATCGGTCATATTCTGCTCTCGAGGACGTGGATCCCTCCTGTCAAAACCCCTCCCATCTCCGGCATTCCTATCTTCTCGGCCTCCTCCTCTGCCCCGTCCACTAGGAGCATCAAAATTCACAAGTAACCATTCTCCCCACTCACATTCTTCGGGCCTGTGTATACCATCCCCACATTCAGTAACTGTGTGTCCAATAAGTCCACAAAAACACAGAAATCTGGCAGTTTTTCGTACTCCACCGGGTATCTCTTCAGTTCCTTTAGAGTTAGGGGGACAAAGCGGACAAGGGGTGTATCCAGCTTAACAAATATCCGAGCTCGCAGATACTTTGTTGGATTTATTCGACCTTCATTCACAACTACCTTGATGGGGGGGACGCCCACCTTCTTTGCAATATTTTCAGCGATTTCAATTTTTTTCATCAGGCCCTCTGGGAGACCCATGATCCTCGCCCATACTGGAATACGGTCTAATTTATACTCTTCTACGTTCGTCAATCCATCATACTCCTCCAAGACAACAGCTGTGCGGTTTCAATTTTACAAACGGGAGTATCAGAAACCGCGGTGACAGGAACTGTCGTACACGAAACAAATGTTGGCTACGGTTTCGGAAAGCGCTGCAATCATAAACCGCGATATTCTCTCTGAACCAAACGTGTCGAAAGTGATAGCTCAACATGCACGTTGGTCTTCTTTTTTATGCGGATTTTGTACGTGCGCGTGCGCCTTTGAAAAAAACAGGAGCGGACAATTTGTTTCAAACAAATTAATGGAACATTTTTCTAGAGGTCAGACAATTTTGTAACCAGCAGCCAACAATTTTTACCAAAAATATAAGTAATCACTATGAAAAAAAATCATAAACATTTATTTGAGCAAAGAGAAACAAATATTAGCACTAGGCGAGTCTGAGATTGGAAAGTGCCCGAGTTCAAGAAGAGGACTACGAGAAATCTTGCCGGGGGCAATTCAATTGTTTAGAAGAAGTCAACGATATTTTTTTTATTTTCAGCCAATTCCTTGGGAGCTCCCTTAACAAGATGGATTCTCATGACTTCATGGACCAAGCTCATAACCAAGGTGCTCTTAGCTATTCACCTACTAAAGGACGAATGAATTCATGTCAATGCGGCAATGCCTACCACCCATGTCTTATATAAGGAGCAAGACTTATCTAAGCAAATGATCAATAATTTATACTTCCATATCTTTAAATTGTCCAATCTCGTTGTGTTATGTCTCTGCAGTCCGCACACTAGGGCTATGATTTTGATGGCATAGTTGCATAGGAGACATCAGGAATTATGGATGGGTCGCTACAATTACAACTTGCACGAACTAGTTGAAATCAGCTCCATGCATCTACCTCCTACGCCGCCGCATCAGCTAATTTCCCTCAGCATACTCTCTTCATGGAGCATAGTGCCTTCATGCTCGGGCAGTCTCATGCACCACACTCCTCGTGCTCTCTTGAGGACCAGATCGGGTCCGCGCCTTGGCGGAAGGGTGCCGGTCACAACGTTTTGTCAAAGCGTGTAACAATTTGTTGGTAGAAACCCAGGTATAGCATATGCAGGCAACCAATTGTGTTAGAAACATAACATAACGAAAGAATCAAACTCGGTGCTTTCATACGACAACAGATAAAACAAATAGCCATACATTACTTTTTACGACAGAGATAGGAATTAAAATCTAAAGTCTATACATACCTAGTTCAGAGCAAAGTGGAAATAGCAACATACCATCAGGTGCTACCTTCCACTAAAAAGACAACAACGGGAATCTGAAGGCTATACATTTCCTGTTCAGAAGAACATCAAAAGGGCAAAGATACTGGCATGGGCGCGGGGTGCCGGCCCCAACGAAGTGGTCAAACAGATAATGATCGGTTAGTAGGAGACATGGTTTACCGCACATATTTAGACAATACAACAAAAGTTCCAGTTCAAGAGATATGTTTAGTACAGAGTAACCACACAGAATAAATGTGCACGAAGTATACAGGTTAAATATACATTACAAACAAAGTGTAGTTGTTCCCCAGGATAACCGCAATTTCACTATAAAGCATAAAGCCACAATTTGTACCAAAAGCAGTGCACAATGTTTGCTCAGGACAACTGACTTGCATCAGATCTTACAAAACATAAACATATAAGTTATGTAAATATTGTCAAGTATTTCATACCAGCAAATGTTACAACAGATGTTTTATCTGTTCATAAACACAATTGATATAACAGACAATTGGAAATGATTCTCGGGAAACATCGACAATAGTAAGGCACTCTTTTCGACTTTTTGTTAATCAAAGAACATATACGACAGGTAATAGGTGATCATTACAGAGAACTTCTGAGACAAAGCTAAAGCAATTAGCAGTGGACAAACTTGACAACCATATTCTTCCTAATGATAATATAGAAGCCTTATTCTTCCTAATGATAATATAAATATATACGAATTCACCCCACTCAAAGAAGTACACCTTTTTATAGGAATCGAAGTGTAAATCAATCAAACTTGTAGGTAAAACAGAATTGGAGATTACATAGCAGAAAGAGTTCCATGATAAAAATTGTGGAATAACATTAGGACATGGATGAAAATTAGACACCGTTACACAACTACTACTATAATTGACCAAAATATAGAATAGCCTAAGATCCACTTGTCCAGCTCTATGAGAAACACGGAAATGAGAACTTGCATAGTGAAGTTGCCACCTGTTGCGCCATCTTCAGATGGACCATTCACTTGTGCATCATCATCATCTGATGGTGGTGGTGAGGGTTGAGCTCCAGGAGCCCCGCCATTGCTAAGTTTATTACAATCTCCTGCAACAAAAATGGGAAGGTTATTTAATATCAGGATCACGCCTTGGCGCGAGGGTGCCGGTTCAAACATTTGGATACACACAATAAGAAGCCACTAAACAATGCATGAACATAGAAAGAATGTTTTGTGATAAGTTTAGCACGAAATATCTTAGGCATAGAAGATACGGCAACACGTAGTAGCTTACAGAAAATTTGCAACTCTACATAAATAACTTAAGTCTTAGGCATAAAATAGACCAGTAGAAATGACGACATGACACATCAAAAAATAATGCAGTGTACAAAAGTTGAAGTCATCCCGATGGGCCTAGCGACAAGACTAACCTAGACCAGATAGGAAGTGCGGCTTGCCACAGCCCTGCGAATGCAATCACTCCCAAGCCGATAATAAAGCATCAAATCAAAGATGTAAGAACACCAGCAAGCAACAATCCAATGAACATTCTTTAGCAGAGTTAAAAGTAGCTCACAACAAATAAATAAGATACAGAATCAACTATTGCCGAGAACAAACATGGAAAGCACATGCATTTATTAGTTGACCATACCAGTTGCCAAAGAAACTGAATTGCTCATCACAACAAAGTACAAGGAAACTGCAAATTTGCAGTACAGCAAACCCTGACATTTCACTATTTTGCTGACAATATTGGGATCACAAATTCAGTGAATTTAGTAACTGAACATTTATCACCCCACATTTCAGCATATAGTTTCCTGTTTATTTTTTACTTCAGATAGCCCAACACGCGATGGGGAAAAGTAGGGATAGAGAGGAAGTTAGAAGGGCAGCATAAACATCTCAGTCTTTCACCGCTGGTTATGGGCCAAGACCAACAAGCGGTTCTTTTTCAATTTGACTGAAATTGGACTGTCACAACCAAGAACACACAAATTGGCCTGCTACAGAGACATTAGTTAGTAAGCAAATGTCAATACTATTATTAGTCTACAAGTACAGCAGTCTGCAAATTCACTTGATAAATAATGCTTATATCGTCAGCTAATCACAAATGCAAGGAATTCAAATAAACGGTGATATGAGCTTGATGAAAAATAGATTTATAACAACCAAACTGATAAATCATGGCAAACAGAAAATAAAACGGTGTTACTGGCTTATATAAAATCATGCCAAGACATGTAACACTTCTTATGTAAGCCACCACATGAGTCGCTGGTACTAATCTCATGCCAACACATGCCCGAAAGAGAAATATGGAATGGCTAAACTCTCTTCAAAGTTGTCTGATTAAGGTTTATATAAATACACTCGCTTTGATAGAAATCAGCTGGTAGCTAGCTATACATAGTATTGTGCAGGAAGACATTTCTTTTAAAAGAACACTGCAAATATGTGATTGCTTGGCGAATAACTGAAGGAGCACTGGGATTATATCCTAGCCAAATTGAATACAACTCTATATTGAAAAAACATCTACCAATTGACATCTATACTATAATGCCAGAACCTAGATGACCCTGGGTGCAATGAAACAACCTCAACGTATTTAGCTTACACTCGACATGAACACTGTTCAAGACAAATCAAGAACTTAGGGCCCGTTCAGAAGCTCTCCAGCTTCCCAACGGGGCCAGCTTCTCGACGGAGCAGCGCGAGCCAGCTTCCGTGGGGAGACAGGAGCGTTCAGCAGCAGCGTCGTGGAGCTGCGCCAGCCGCTGTGTTCGGGCCCACCAGACTGGGCTTTGAACAGAGAGGAAAACAGTTCGTCTGTCACTTCGGGATGGCAGCGGGATGTAATATGAAGGAACTCCTACTTCTGAAAAACGCGAAGCTCGACTTCTGGCGCTCCACCGATTTGGACTACGCTCCACCGGTGCTTCTGAAGCTGGCTCCACGGAGAAAAACGGTTCGGCCAGCTCCTCGCCCGCTTCCGAAGAAGCACGGAGGTGGAGCACTTCCGAACGGGCCCATAGTCTGTGCCTCAATAAAGACTTGACGATTGATCATGTCATGTAAAATTCTAATAAACTCCATTACACTTTTTTATGCCAAACACCATATGTTCCATTAACCGTTCCTTGGCATGTACTCGTTGTGTTGTTTTAAAACCTGTCAGATTCAACGTGATACTAAAAGTAAGATGTGACGGGTAGTATAGGCAATTGTGTACCTGAACAGGGATCTCTAGAGGTGGATGGAGGATAGAGTTTAGTTCCTATTGATGATTATTAAGCAAGTAAAAGGATGTGACAATACATACCATTAGCAACAAATAAGCATGTATATGTGAGGTGATTAAACTTTAATTGGATAGAGTTGATCCTATTTGTGCCTTTCCGAAGAAATAGAAACTAAGCTATCAACACAATCACTGGATCAAATAATAAATGACCTAAACCAAGATTGATATGCAGAAAGACGCAACCAAGTCTCATAATTGACTTGTTTCTATTACTAATTGTTTTTATCGCAACTCTAAATATATTGCTGTAACTACATAGTTATAACCTAACTTACATGAAAAAATAGAACATGGATCTATGATTCTCCAAGGAGTAATTAATTTCCCTAAAAAACAATAATTAATAGTTCAATAGTAGCTGAACTGATAGCCATTTTTCCTGGCGATATATGGATCAATCAATAGAGGGGTGTCAGGACTCACCGATTGAGGATGTAAGCGGGTAAAAGGGGCGACCTCGCCTCAGCAGGGCTTAATCGCAACCAGAATAACATTTTGTCAGTTTTTTTCGTAATATACTAATATTTGGTTAATGGGGCACCAAAGGAATCTCCTATATGATTTAGTGATTAAAGAATAATATTAAATGATGAATCTTCCGTTGGTTCGCAAAGTCTGCAATTTTTCTCTCAACTGAAATGGGAACAACAGTTTGTCAGTGATATTTGGTTAATGGAGCACCAACAAATCTCCTAGAGTATTTCATTTTGAGGTTAAAGGGAAAAAGAATAAAGGATGTAAAATAACTAGTGACACATTAACTCTAACTGCACACTTGGCAAAGAAATACATTAGGTGATTAATGATTATCTGTAGCTAAATCTTATCTTAAGTACAACCAAGATGAACAGAAACATCTCACCTCACTTTTGGTGAAAACACTTTTCTCTGATTGCTCATTCCGTGACACCATGATCCGCTTAACACATCGCAAGTTGATCTGCAACCACATAAGCAATCATTTGCATTAGAACAAAATGAGGAATGCAATGTTTGATCTTTCATATGGTATTGCCGATCCTAGAGCAACACTAAATAGGAGATTAGTAACACACATCACTCTCCCGGCAAGAAGCAGCTCTCCCAGCAGTAACACACATCACTCTCCCTGTAGAAGTTGACTCTTCTTCAGATTGTTGACCATATTCATTATTCACAATAACAAAGTACAACTCCAAATCTGAGAGGTCGCCGATAATCCTGAGCATAGAAAAGTTTCTGTAGTTACCATTAATGTAATCAGCGAGTACCAACTATTGCTTGATGCATATATAAAAAATCAGAAGGTTGTCTATGTAGATTTCTTCCTACCCAACTTTCCTTTATCAGCAAGGAGTAACTGTTATTTTTTCATATATAAACAATAAGCAGGTGGCCTAATGGACTATGTAACCTATAGATTAATTATGCAAGCAGTTACAATTCCTATAATTAGCAAACATCAATCATTGTGGTAGAAACTAGGGTTCTACCGGGTCTAGCCCGGAGGTTGTAGGGGAAGGAGGGAGCTGGTCGTGGACGAACTCGCGGCCGGCGGCGGCTGGGCACCGTCGTGCGCGAGGAGGGGGCGGCTGAGATGGAGATGGCGCAGGGAAGGAGGCGGCTAGGATTAGGTCTCCCTGCTCCCTAAGGAAGCCGAGCAAATATGATTGCTTCTTTGCTTGATTAGATTGATACATCTCCTCTCCTTATATAGAGAGGTTTACTTGACTCCCAAGCCCCTAATAACGATAATTGGGCTAAGCCCCTAATACGATAAGATAACTGGGCCAGGGCCCTAACTGCCTGGGCTGTAATATATGCTGCTCATAACATTTCTCCCCGCCTACACAAACAGCTCGTCCTCGAGCTGGAAGGTGGGGACGCGCTTGCGGAACTCCTCAAGGTGATCAACCGTCGCCAAACACCTCCGCGGCAACTTGGGTGGGCAGGTCGCCGAGGCCGGCGGCGGTGGCGTCAGCCTCAATGTAGTCTGTAGCCTCCAGGTAGAAGAGTTGCAGGTAGATGTGGCCGGGCACATAGAGCTCGTCGCAGATGACGCACAACCCTTGGCGGCGACGCTTGAGTTGCTCGGCCGAGGTGAGCCGGCGGAACGGGTGCGCCGCGGTCCCGGCGAGGGGTGCCGTGGAAACCTGCGTAGGCCGACCCTGCCCGGGAACGTCCGACCCGGGTGGCGGCCCAGCGGCCCCGGGACGGTGATGCCTGCTGGATGGCCACCGCGCGGCGCTCGAATGCGCGGGCGTAGTACATGGCCGTTTGGAGGTCTTGGGGTCCCCGCAGCTCCACGTCCACATGGATATGATCCGGCAGACCGCCGACGAAGAGCTCGGCCCGCTGGTGAGCCGTTACGCCGGGCACGTGGCACGCCAGGGTCTGAAAGCGGTCGGTGAAGTCCTGCATTGTGGAGGTGAAGTGAAGGCGACCGAGTTTTGCTAGCCGGCTCCCGCGTATCGGCGGCCTGAAGCGAAGGAGGCATAGCTCGCGAAAGCGCTCCCATGGGGGCATGCCGCCCTCGTCTTGCTCGAGGGCGTAGTACCATGTCTGTGCGGCGCCCCGAAGGTGATATGAGGCGAGCCAGGTGCGTTCTGACGCAAGCATGCGTTGCCCCCGGAAGAATTGCTCACACTGGTTGAGCCAATTGAGGGGGTCCTCGGCGCCGTCGTAGGTGGCGAAGTCGAGCTTGGCGAAGCGCGGCGGCGTCTGTGTTGGAAATATGCCCTAGAGGCAATAATAAAATGGTTATTATTGTATTTCCTTGTTCATGATAATTGTCTATTGTTCATGCTATAATTGTATTAGCCGGAAACCGTAATACATGTGTGAATACATAGACCACAACATGTCCCTAGTGAGCCTCTAGTTGACTAGCTCGTTGATCAATAGATGGTTATGGTTTCCTGACCATGGACATTGGATATCATTGATAATGGGATCACATCATTAGGAGAATGATGTGATGGACAAGACCCAATCTTAAGCATAGCACAAGATCGTGTAGTTCATTTGCTAAAGCTTTTCTAATGTCAAGTATCATTTCCTTAGACCATGAGATTGTGTAACTTCCGGATACCGTAGGAGTGCTTTGGGTGTACCAAACGTCACAACTTAACTGGGTGACTATAAAGGTGCACTACAGGTATCTCCGAAAGTGTCTGTTGGGTTGGCACGAATCGAGACTGGGATTTGTCACTCTGTATGACGGAGAGGTATCTCTAGGCCCACTCGGTAATGCATCATCACAATGAGCTTGATGTGACTAAGTAGTTAGTCACGGGATCATGCATTGCGGAACGAGTAAAGTGACTAGCCGGTAACGAGATTGAACGAGGTATTGGGATACCGACGATCGAATCTCGGGCAAGTAACGTACCGATTGACAAAGGGAATTGTATACGGGATTGCTTGAATCCCCGACATCGTGGTTCATCTGATGAGATCATCGTGGAACATGTGGGAGAAAACATGGGTATCCAGATCCCGCTGTTGGTTATTGACCGGAGAGCTGTCTCGGTCATGTGTGCATGATTCCCGAACCTGTAGGGTCTACACACTTAAGGTTCGATGACGCTAGGGTTATAAGGGAAGTTTGTATGTGGTTACTGAATGTTGTTCGGAGTCCTGGATGAGATCCCGGACGTCACGAGGAGTTCCGGATGGTTCGGAGGTAAATAATACTCCCTCCATTCATAAATATAGGGTGTATAGTTTTTGGCACGGAAATTAAAGAACGCACATGGAGGGAAAATTTCACAAGTTTTGGGCGATATTAGACCTGACTAATTGGCATGAGAAAATAGAGGAGATTGCCTAATATAGGTAAATGTATTCAAATCCCTAAAAAAAATATCCAAACGAGTGATGCAACGCAATACACCTTATAATTTGGGATTTTTCTCAAAAATCTATACACCTTATATCAAGGAACGGAGGGAGTAATATATAGGAAGTGAGGTTTTGGCCACCGGAAGTATTTCGGGGGTCACCGGTAATGTACCGGGACCACCAGAAGGGTTCCGGGGGTTCACCGGGAGGGGCCACCTGCCCCGGAGGCTTGCATGGGCCTAGAGTGGAAAGGGACCAGCCCCAGAGTGGGCTGGTGCGCCTCCCACTAAGGCCCAAGGCGCAACTATGAGGGGAGAGGGGAAACCATAGGCGCAGATGGGCCTAAAGGCCCACCCTAGGGCGCACCCCCCCTCTCTCCCCTCTTGGCCGCCCCCTCCATCCCATCTAGGGCACCGCCCCCCTAGGGGTGGGAACCCTAGAGGGGGCGCACCCTCCTCCTCTCCTCCTATAAATAGTGGGGGTTTTGGGGCTTCCATACACATGAGTCTCCCTCTCTCTTGGGGCAGCCCTACCCCTCTCCCTCCTCGTCTCTCGTAGTGCTTGGCGAAGCCCTGCTAGAGTGCCACGCTCCTCCATCACCACCATGCCGTTGTGCTGCTGCTGGACGGAGTCTTCCCCAACCTCTCCCTCTCTCCTTGCTGGATCAAGGCACGGGATACGTCACCGGGCTGCACGTGTGTTGAACGCGGAGGCATCGTTCTTCGGTGCTTAGATAGGATTTGGCCGTGATCTGAATCGCTTCGTGTACGACTCCACCGACCGCGTTCTTGCAACGCTACCACATCGCGATCTTCAAGGGTATGAAGATACACTCCCCTCTGTCTTGTTGCTAGAATCTCCATAGATTGATCTTGGTGCTGCGTAGAAAATTTTGAATTTGTGCTACGTTCCCCAGCAGTGGCATCATGAGCTAGGTCTATTGCGTAGATTCTATGCACGAGTAGAACACAAGTTGTTGTGGGTGTTGATTTTGTTCAATATTCTTACCGTTACTAGTCCTATCTTGGTTCGATGGTATTGTGGGATGAAGCGGCCCAGACCGACCTTACACATACACTTACGTGAGACAGGTTCCACCGACTGACATGCACTTGTTGCATAAGGTGGCTAGCGGGTGCCAGTCTCTCCCACTTTAGTCGGATCGGATTCGATGAAAAGGGTCCTTATGAAGGGTAAATAGCAATTGGCATATCACGTTGTGGTTTTGGCGTAGGTAAGAAACGTTCTTGCTAGAAACCTATAGCAGCCACGTAAAAACTTGCAACAACAATTAGAGGACATCTAACTTGTTTTTGCAGCATATGTCGTGTGATGTGATATGGCCAAGAAGGATGTCATGAATGAAATATATGTGATGTATGAGATTGATCATATTCTTGTAATAGGAATCACGACTTGCATGTCGATGAGTATGACAACTGGCAGGAGCCATAGGAGTTGTCTTTATTTATTGTATGACCTGCGTGTCCTTTGAATAACATGCAATTACTTTACTTCATTGCTAAACCATTAGCCATAGTAGTAGACGTAATAGTTGGCGAGACAACTTCATGGAGACACGAGGATGGAGATCATGGTGTCATGCCGGTGACGATGATGATCATGGAGTCCCGAAGATGGAGATCAAAAGGAATAAAATGATATTGGCCATATCATGTTACTATTTGATTGCATGCGATGTTTATCATGTGTATGCATCTTATTTGCTTAGAACGACGGTAGTAAATAAGATGACCCCTCATAATAGTTTTAAGAAAGTGTTCCCCCTAACTGTGCACCGTTGTGAAAGATCGTTGCTTTGAAGCACCACGTGATGATTGGGTGTGATAGATTCTAACGTTCATATACAACGGGTGTAAGCCAGAATTACACACGCGAAACACTTAGGTTGACTTGACGAGCCTAGCATGTACAGACATGGCCTCGGAACACAAGAGACCGAAAGGTCGAACATGAGTCGTATAGTAGATACGATCAACATGAAGATGTTCATCGATGATGACTAGTCCGTCTCATGTGATGATCGGACACGGCCTAGTTGACTCGGATCATGTATCACTTAGATGACTAGAGGGATGTCTATCTGAATGGGAGTTCATTAGATGAACTTAATTATCCTAAACATAGTCAAAAGGTCTTTGCAAATTATGTCATAGCTCGCATTTTAGTTCCACTGTTTTAGATATGATCCTAGAGAAAATTTAGTTGAAAGTTGATAGTAGCAATTATGCGGACTGGGTCCGCAAACTGAGGATTATCCTCATTGCTACGTAGAAGGCTTATGTCCTTAATGCACCGCTTAGTGTGTTGAACCTCGAACGTCGTCTGTGGATGTTGCGAACATCTGACATAAACATTTTGATGACTACATGATAGTTCAGTAATGTTAAATGGTTTAGAATTGTGGCGCTGGAGACGGTTTTGAAACGTCACAGAACATATGAGATGTTCCAATGGCTGAAATTGGGATTTCAGGCTCGTGCCCACGTCAAGAGGTATAAGACCTCCGACGAGTTTCTTAGCCTACAAACTAAGGGAGAAAAGCTCAATCGTTGAGCTTGTACTCAGATTGTCTGGGTACAACAATCACTTGAATCAAGTGGGAGTTAATCTTCCAGATGAGATAGTGATGTTTTTCCAAAGTCATTGCCACCAAGCTACTAGAGCTTCGTGATGAACTATAACATATCAGGGATAGATATGAGGATCCTTGAAATATTCGCGATGTTTGACACCGCGAAAGTAGAAATCAAGTAGGAGCATCAATTGTTGATGGTTAGTAAAACCACTAGTTTCAAGAAGGGCAAGGGAAAGAAGGGATACTTCATGAAACGGCAAATCAGTTGCTGCTCTAGTGAAGAAACCCAAGGTTGAACCCAAACCCGAGACTAAGTGCTTCTGTAATGAGGGGAACGGTCACTGAAGCAGAACTACCCTAGATACTTGGTAGATGAGAAGGCTGGCAAGGTCGACAGAAGTATATTGGATATACATTATATTAATGTGTACTTTACTAGTACTCCTAGTAGCACCAGGGTATTAGATACCGGTTCGGTTGCTAAGTGTTAGTAACTCAAAATAAAAGCTGCAGAATAAACGGATACTAGCTAAAGGGGAGATGACTATATGTGCTGGAAGTATTTCCAAGGTTGATGTGATCAAGCGTCGCATACTCCCTCTACCACCGAGATTGGTGTTAAACCTAAATAATTTTTATTTAGTGTTTGCATTGAGCATAGACATGATTGGATTATGTCTATCACAATACGGCTATTCATTTAAGGAGAATAATGGTTACTCTGTTTATTCGAATAATACCTTCAATGGTCTTGCACTTAAAATGAATGGTTTATTGAATCTCGATCGTAGTGATACACATCTTCATACCAAAAGATATAAGATAGTAATGATATAGTGCCACCTACTTGTGGCACTGCCATTTGAGTCATATTGGTATAAAATGCACGAAGAAGCTCCATGTTGATGGATCTTTGGACTCACTCGTTTTTGAAAAGATTGAGACATGCAAACCATGTCTATTGGTATATATGCATGAAGAAACTCCATGCAGATGGGCCGTTTGGACTCACTTGGTTTTGAATCACTTGATACATGAAAATCATACCACATGGGCAAGATGACTGAAAGCCTCGTTTTCAGTAAGATGGAACAAGAAAGCAACTTGTTGGAAGTAATACATTTTGATGTGTGCAGTCCAATGAGTGCTGAGGCACGCAATGGATATCGTTATGTTCTTACTTCACAGATGATTTGAGTAGATGCTAAGTATATTTACTTGATGAAACACAAGTCTGAATTATTGAATGGTTCAAGTAATTTCAGAGTGAAGTTGAAGATAAATCGTGACAAGAGGATAAAATGTCTATGATATGATCATAGAGATGAATATCTGAGTTACGTGTTTGGTACACAATTAAGACATTGTGGAAATTGTTTCACAACTAATACCTCCTGGAACACCATAGTGTGATGGTGTGTCTGAACATCATAGATGCACCCTATTGGATATGGGGCATACCATGATGTCTCTTATCGAATTACCACTATTGTTTATGGGTTAAGCATTAGAGACAACCGCTTTCACTTTAAATAGGGCACCACGTAATTCTGTTGAGATGATAGCGTATGAACTATGGTTTAGAGAAACCTAAGCTGTCGTTTCTTAAAAGTTTGGGGCTGCGACGCTTATGTGAAAAGGTTTTAGCCAGATAAGCTCGAACCAAACCGGATAAATGCATCTTCATAGGACACCCAAAAAAACAGTTGGGTATACCTCCTAATTCAGATCCGGAAGCAAAAGTGATTGTTTCTAGAAATGGGTCCTTTCTCGAGGAATAGTTTCTCTCGAAAGAATTGAGTGGGAGGATGGTGGAGACTTGATAAGGTTATTGAACCATCACTTCAACCAGTGTGTAGTAGGGCACAGGAAGTTGTTCCTGTGGCGCCTACACCAATTGAAGTGGAAGCTGATGATAGTGATCATGAAACTTCGGATCAAGTCACTACCAAACCTCGTAGGCCAACAAGGACGCGTACTACTTCAGAGTGGTACGTAATCCTGTCTTGGAGGTCATGTTGCTAGGCAAAAATGAACCTACGAGCCATGGAGAAGCGATGGTGGGCCCGGATTCCGACAAATGGTTAGAGGCCATAAAATCCGAGAGAGGATCCATGTATGAAAACAAAGTGTGGACTTTGGAAGAACTACTTGATGGTCGTAAGGCTGTTGGGTGCAGATGGATTTCAGAAGGAAGACAAACAATGATGGTAATTGTTACCATTAAGAAAGCTCGACTTGTCGTTAAGATATTTTCCGACAAGTTCAAGGAGTTAACTACGATGAGACTTTCTCACTCATAGCGATGCTAAGAGTCTATTGGAATTATATTAGCAATTACTGCATGATTTATGAAATCTTGCTGATAGGATGTCAAAACATTGTTTCCTCGACGATATTATTGAGGAAAGGTTGTATATGATACAACCAGAAGGTTTTGTCAATCCTGAAAGATGCTAACAAGTATGCAAAGCTCTAGCAATCCTTCTAAGGACTGGAGTAAGCATCTCGGAGTTGGAATATAAGCTTTGATGAGATGATCAAAGATTTTGGGTTTATACAAAGTTTATGAGAAACTTGTATTTCCAAAGAAGTGAGTGGGAGCACTATAGCATTTCTGATGAGTATATGTTGTTGACATATTGTTGATCGGAAATGATGTAGAGTTTTTGGAAAGCACAAAGGGTTATTTGAAAAGTGTTTTTCAATGGAAACCCTCGATTAAGCTACTTGAACATTGAGCATCAAGATCTATGAGGATAGATAAAAAACGCTTAATAGTACTTTCAGATGAATACATATCGTGACAAGATTTTGAAGGAGTTCAAAATAGATCGGCAAAGAAGGAGTTCTTGGTTGTGTTATAAGGTGTGAGTATTGAGTAAGAATCAAGACCTGACTACGGCAGAAGAGAGAGAAAGGACGAAGGTCGTCCCCTATGCTTTAGACGTAGGCTCTACAGTATGCTATGCTATGTACCGCACCTGAAGTGTGCCTTGCCATGAGTCAGTCAAGGGGTACAAGAGTGATCCAGGAATGCATCCCAGGACAGCGGTCAAAGTTATCCTTAGTAACTAGTGGACTAAGGAATTTTATTGATTATGGAGGTGGTAAAAGAGTTCGTCGTAAAGGGTTATGCCGATGCAAACTTTGACACTAATCCGGATTATTCTGAGTAGTAAACCGGATTCGTATAGTAGAACAGTTATTTGGAATAGCTCCAAATAGAGCGTGGTAGCTGCATCTAGGAGATGACATAGAGATTTGTAAAGCACACACGGATCTGAAAGATTCAGACCCGTTGACTAATAACCTCTCTCACAAGCGAGATATGATCAATCCCAATGGGTGTTGGATTCATAACAATCACATACCGATGTGAACTAGATTATTGACTCTAGTGCAAGTGGGAGACTGTTGGAAATATGCCCTAGAGGCAATAATAAAATGGTTATTATTGTATTTCCTTGTTCATGATAATTATCTATTGTTCATGCTATAATTGTATTAGCTGGAAACCATAATACATGTGTGAATACATAGACCACAACATGTCCCTAGTGAGCCTCTAGTTGACTAGCTCGTTGACCAATAGATGGTTATGGTTTCCTGATAACGGGATCACATCATTAGGAGAATGATGTGATGGACAAGACCCAATCTTAAGCATAGCACAAGATCGTGTAGTTCGTTTGCTAAGGCTTTTCTAATGTCAAGTATCATTTCCTTAGACCATGAGATTGTGTAACTCCCGGATACCGTAGGAGTGCTTTGGGTGTACCAAACGTCACAATGTAACTGGGTGACTATAAAGGTGCACTACAGGTATCTCCAAAAGTGTCTGTTGGGTTGGCACGAATCGAGACTGGGATTTGTCACTCCGTATGATGGAGAGGTATCTCTAGGCCCTCTCGGTAATGCATCATCACAATGAGCTCGATGTGACTAAGTAGTTAGTCATGGGATCATGCATTGCAGAACGAGTAAAGTGACTAGCCGGTAACGAGATTGAACGAGGTATTGGGATACCGACGATCGAATCGCGGGCAAGTAACGTACCAATTGACAAAGGGAATTGTATACGGGATTGCTTGAATCCCCGACATCGTGGTTCATCTGATGAGATCATCGTGGAACATGTGGGAGCAAACATGGGTATCCAGATCCCGCTGTTGGTTATTGACCAGAGAGCTGTCTCGGTCATGTCTGCATGATTCTCGAACCCGTAGGGTCTACACACTTAAGGTTCGATGACGCTAGGGTTATAAGGGAAGTTTGTATGTGGTTACCGAACGTTGTTCAGAGTCCCGGATGAGATCCCGTACGTCACGGGGAGTTCCAGAATGGTCCGGAGGTAAAGAATAATATATAGGAAGTGAGGTTTTGGCCATCGAAAGTATTTCGGGGGTCACCGGTAATGTACCGTGACCACCGGAAGGGTTCCGGGGGTTCACCGGGAGGGGCCACCAGCCCCAGAGGCTTGCATGGGCCTAGAGTGGAAAGGGACCAGCCCCAGAGTGGGCTGGTGCGCCTCCCACTAAGGCCGAAGGCGCAACTATGAAGGGAGAGGGGAAACCCTAGGCGCAGATGGGCCTAAAGGCCCACCCTAGGGCGCACCCCCCTCCCCCCCCCTCTTGGCCGCCCCCCTCCATCCCTTCTAGGGCTGCCGCCCCCCTAGGGGTGGGAACCCTAGAGAGGGCGCACCCTCCTCCCCTCCTCCTATAAATAGTGGGGGTTTTGGGGCTGCCATACACATGAGTCTCCCTCTCTCTTGGCGCAGCCCTACCCCTCTCCCTCCTCGTCTCTCGTAGTGCTTGGCGAAGCCCTGCTGGAGTGCCACGCTCCTCCATCACCACCACGCCGTTGTGCTGCTGCTGGACGGTGTCTTCCCCAACCTCTCCCTCTCTCCTTGCTAGATCAAGGCATGGGAGACATCACCGGGCTGCACGTGTGTTGAACACGGAGGCACCATTCTTCGGTGCTTAGATCAGATTTGGCCGCGATCTGAATCGCTTCGTGTACGACTCCACCGACCGCGTTCTTGCAACGCTTTCGCATCACGATCTTCAAGGGTATGAAGATACACTCCCCTCTCTCTTGTTGCTAGAATCTCCATAGATTGATCTTGGTGCTGCGTAGAAAATTTTGAATTTGTGCTACGTTCCCCAACAGTCTGAGCATGATGATAACCCACAAGTGTAGGGGATCGCAACAGCTTTCGAGGGTAGAGTATTCAACCCAAATTTATTGATTCGACACAAGGGGAGCCAAAGAATATTCTTGAGTATTAGCAGTTGAGTTGTCAATTCAACCACACCTGGATAACTTAGTATCTGCAGCAAAGTATTTAGTAGCAAAGTAGTATGATAGTAATGGTAACAATAGCAAAAGTAATATTTTTGGGTTTTGTAGTGATTGTAACAGTAGCAACAGAAAAGTAAATAAGCGAAGCATAGTATATGAAAAGCTCGTAGGCAATGGATCAGTGATGGATAATTATGTTGGATGCGATTCCTCATTTAATAGCTATAACATAGGGTCACACGTAACTAGCTCCAATTCATCAATGTAATGTAGGCATGTATTTCGAATATAGTCATACGTGCTTATGGAAAAGAACTTGCATGACATCTTTTGTCCTACCCTCCCGTGGCAGCGGGGTCCTAGCGGAAACTAAGGGATATTAAAGCTCGTAGGCAATGGATCAGTGATGGATAATTATGCCGGATGCGATTCCTCATGCAATAGTTATAACATAGGGTGATATAGAACTAGCTCCAATTCATCAATGTAATGTAGGCATGTATTTCCGTAAATAATCACACGTTCTTATGGAAAAGAACTTGCATGACATCTTTTGTCCTTCCCTCCCGTGGCAGCGGGGTCCTAGTGTAAACTAAGGGATATTAAGGCCTCCTTTTAATAGAGAACCAGACCAAAGCATTAACACATAGTGAATACTTGAACTCCTCAAACTACGGTTGACGGTGTCCTGGACTAGGGGGTACTCACCACGTCGTCCCCCAATCGGTTAGATTGGGCCGAGGACCCCCAGGGCCGCATACTCATGGGCCAGTCCGTACAGCTGCCGCATACAAGGAAGAATCCACAAGACTTGGCGATCAAGACAAGGATTCCTCCCCCACCGGCGTATTCGGCTAGGACTCTTGTTATCCTAGGCATCTGGTGCATTATATAAACCGGGGCCAGGCTAGTCGATATATTTATAATATACAACAATCATACCATAGGCTAGCTTTTAGGGTTTAGCCTCTCTGATCTCGTGGTAGATCTACTCTTGTACTACCCATATTATCAATATTAATCAAGCAGGAGTAGGGTATTACCTCCATCGAGAGGGCCCAAACCTGGGTAAAAACATCGTGTCCCTTGTCTCCTATTACCATCTGCCTAGACGCACAGTTCGGGACCCCCTACCCGAGATCCGCCCATTTTGACACCGACATTGGTGCTTTCATTGAGAGTTCCGCTGTGTGTTCGGCAAAAGGTCGATGGCTCGCCTGCAGATTAACTGCAACTTCGGCATCTTCGTCACTAGCTCGACTGGTCACCTTGGTTCGACCAAGGACTGCGCCCTACCTCCGATCGTCATGTTCGGATGGAGGCCTTCATCAACATCAGATCCGATCTCTATCAAGATCATGGAGGAATCATCCAGGGAGCCCGGGGGCTCAATGTCAACATTGCCCTCGGGCGACCGCGCTGTTTTTCTGGACAATGAACTTGTATCCGCCGTCACCGCCTCCTCAAGCGTCGGTTTGACGATCGCTTCGGTGGAATTGTGCGGAATTGAGTCTACAACAACCCTGGAAAATTTCATCGAGTTCCGATGGAGGAATCTCTGGCAATCTCCGATATACCGGAGCCGCATTGAATCTGGACGAGAATCCGGACGAGTTTAGGGCATGGTGTCCAGCTTCTAGCTCGGACCTCCTTTGGAAGATCCAACCATTGATCGACTGCGGAATTCCTATATCTACCACCCCTCAAAATTTCAGCTCGATCCGACCGTCCAAACTCCGGGAACCTTCCGATTAGTGCATCACTTTTCGGATCTATTTTCTGCGTGAAAACGAATCCGACCCGAGTTCGTCTTTTTTATGAACGGGATTTCGGACATCCTTCTTGAAGGAAGTTTTGTATAGGGTATTGTGTTTTGTTTCCGAACACATCCCACTAACTTTAAGATCTTTTGAACATGATCTTCAACATCATGCTGGTGAGTCCGGCAATATTGATCCACGGCTGCCGACCTGCACTTGACACTTCGTCACTTTGTTGAGCCGAGCTCAACTTCTTCGGATCATCATCTCGGCAAGCCGAACAAGAGTCCGGCATCGCGAAGGATAAATCATCACCAACATCGCCGCTCCACGGATTACACGGAGCGGGCGTACCGGCATCGCCGCACGGTAGCTTCATCAAGCCGGCATCGACCACGTCACGACCTGCATCGGCAGGGCCGCACTATTGCTTCTTCAAGCTGGTGTCCATCACGCCGACCTACCTCGACATCTCGGCTGGACCGGGGGCTTCGCTATCTCTTCATCAACCTACTCCGGACACTTCGGCGTCACTAGCCGACCAGACAATGGGTGCGCGGATCGAGCCCCAATTTTGGGAATCACCTCCCTTCGGATTGCTACAACAAATAAACCAGGTGCTATTAATCCCAGTATTTTTTGCTTGTTTGGGTTCATTTTTCCCAAAGAATTATTACTCTGGTTTGTCCATCATATATACGCAGGTCTATCAAATGGTGGCCGCATCGCATGGTGGTCCGGTCAGTTTCCGTACATAGTCCGTGACGCCGATCCGAACTTCGGGCCGACTCGTGAATTCAGGCTTTGCCACGCCTTTATTGCATTACGCCGACGACCTGCATCGACATTGACTTCGGCGCCAGGCCATATTTCTTTTACTACTCACTTTGCATAAATTATTTATTATGCAACGATTTATTATTATTATTATTATTATTATTATTATTATTATTATTATTATTACTATTATCTCCGGTTTGCACTATTTTTTGTGCACAAGAAAATGATCCAGCCGGACTATATCCTTTGGCGTCACCTCGGCTGGACGGGGGGCTTCGTCAACACTTCATTACCCCATGCCGGGACTTGGCATCACCCTGCCGTCCTGCATTGACCGTGCTATGTCACCACTTCGGAGTGCCGAGCTCTTTGTTCCGCCACCTCGGGACCGGCTTGGGGGATGGAACCTTGTCCCGTATCAAGCTCGGACCGCGTCGTCAATAACGAACACATTAACCAGCTAAGTTGCCTTCATGCTCAAAGTTTTAAATTTCTAACTTGTGTTCGGTTCGACCAAGCATTATATTTTTTTGGAAAAAAAATTTGCTTGTAAAAATTTTCCTTGTCCAAACTTTGTTCGCACATTCTTGACACGCTACCCGCGCTCATTATACCTGGGGGCTTCTTTAACAGAAGCTTATTAATACGGGCTTTATGCCCAACACATGTGTCACACTTCTGCATGTACCTTTTATTCACCATTATATGCATCGATATGACTTAAGTTTTGGCCAAGCTGGATTGCACGGCTCCTGTGCTTACCCCTACGTTCCCGATTGTTCGGCTAGGTGGTAAAGGGAGCACCTCTGCGATTATTCTTGCCGGGTCAGCCGGATGTGTACCTCATCTTGGGTGAAGCCGAAAGCTAAGCGTTCTTAAGGGAATACTCGGTCGGTGAACTAAAAGATGATTTCTTACCTATTTATTTACCTGACCCCGGATGTTTTTCTGCTCTTTTCATGATCCGGACATGCACTTTAGGGCATGCCTCCCGAGAAAGGAACCCCTAACGGAACTATTCTCCTGGAAGATGTTTCTTACTAACCATGTAATATAACATAACTAGTTGGGCACTTGTCCGATAAAGCACTAATGACCCCTACGCTGGTCTCCACGCATGCCCCGGTTTTTTAACCGCGAGGGTATTTAGACACACTCCGGACTATTGGGTCCAGAGGTTGAAGCGAAAAGGTCCGCTACGACAAACGATCTACAATCCGGCTAGAAGGCATTCTACATGTCACCTTACATTATATAGTCAACTTTTACCCAAGTCACTTGGGGGCTCTTATGTTTATTTGAGCCGTTTCAACTAAGTGTTTTTCTTCTTAGTCGTTGCAAAGTTTTTATTATTTATCACTCCTTTTTTTTCTTGACACGAGTGTGCGGTCACTAGCCGGGGAGCCTAATTTCTCTCTCAAAACCGCTAGGGTTTAGTTTTCTAAACTGGCCTAATGGGAAGTACTCCGCCTTCGGGATGGGAGACTGAAGCCGTAGGCTGACCCGCTTGAAGTCTTGAGATAGGACGTGTCATGTTAAAGCACGGCGAAGCACTTTTTTCTCTAAAGTACAATTTTTGGATTGGCACCGAACACTTGATCTTGTTCGACGTCATGTTTTCTTGGCGTTTTTTGGTTTTCCAAGCTTTTGGGACTTTTAAACTATTTGTGTGTTTTCAGCACAAGTCTCGCGATGCAACGCCGGACTCCTTTAGAGATTCGGCAAAAACATTCTCGGATATTGCTATATATGCATCGGTTTCAATTGTGTCTTGATTCAATGGTTGGGTTGCTCGGCTCCTGCGCTTGCCTCCTACGTTACGCTTTGTTCGGCTAGGCGTGCAAAGGAGAACCATCGCGATTGTGCTTCCAGCTCACATGGTTAAGCACCTCGATGGAGAAAGCCGAAACCGGCTGTCACAATAAGCGTAAACTGGTCAGCGATCCGATGACGGTGTTAAATGACGGGCCATTCATAACAATGGCCGAAGTGTTTACGGCTTGACCTCAACTGTCACCGAACACTACCGGGGGCTATTAACTGGCCTCCCAAACTAAATCCTCGATCTTTTGCTCTTACATTGGAGCTGAGGTTTCATGATTATGCTTAGCATGACAACCCAAAGAAAGGAACCGATAGCGGGACTATTTTCTTTGGAAGACATTTCTTCTGTTAAACAGTAATATAACATATCTCTCTGCGTACCTTTTTCTATAAAACCGTATGGCCAGATTGCCTTGTTTGTCGTAAATCTTTGCCCTCATAAAGGCTTTATAAAGTAAGACAAACACTCCTCGACTCTTGGCGAGGAGGTTGAAGCCAATGGTCGGTCAACAAAGTTTTGTACAATGCGGATCCGAGCATTAATGACGTAAAGTACTTGGATACATAGAGTCATTACACATAATTTGTGATTTTACTATGGATATCAATCCTTAATTGACCACCCGTGCCCGCATTAAGGCTCGGGGCTCTTGGGCTTCGGGCTTATTATTTACAAATATTAAAGGGCACATTGATCCCACGATCTGGTGTTGCCACCCGACCGGTGTCTCGGGGCTCTTGCATTGCTTGTTCTATGCGAGAAAATCTTAAGTGCTGTACAGTTTTCGAGGAGATTTTGATCCTCAGTTGGTCGGCCGCACCCAACCTGAGTCTCGAGGTCTGAGCACGCCGCTTTTGCGTCGAGTATTCTGCCGAGCTAGGACTTGATCCTCGGGCCGATTTGGCAAATCAACTTTGAGTCTCGTGATTTACTAGGATCAGCGGTCTTATGTCATCCTTCAGGTGCATCTCGGGTTTTAGACCGATACACACCTTGAGGGCTACTGGCTATATATCTCGTCAGAGAACAAAATTGCATCAATAAAAAATATTGACCAAAAATCAGCCCACATTCGGGGTGGTGCACTACCTCGGAAATAATTCGGCATATAGTTCGGATGCAAGTGGCTGGCTCCTTAGAGGGCATTTCCGGCATTAAGCTCGGCTGAACTCCTTCAAACTTCTTTGAACCAAGGTGATTTACGACACCTCGGATACATAGTCCGGCGTTGGAGCTCGGACACATAGTCCGGCGTTGGAGCTCGGATACAGTCCGACGTTGGAGCTCGGATACATTCCGGCGTTAGAGCTGGGAAGCGGTCCGGCGTTGGTGCTCGGCTGCAAAAGATACCTCGAATGCAGTCCGGCGTTGGAGCTCGGACGCAAGAGGACGCTGCCGCCGGGAACAACTTCAACCCCGAGGTGTGGCATAAAAATAACAAGGCATTGATAAAGGCGAAACTTAAAGGGCTCCTCGGATACCCGGCGTATACACTCGCCCGAATGCATTTCGGCGATCCTCAAGATCGAAGATGAGAAGATTTGTTGAACCAGTTTTCAAGACCGGCAACCGAAGATGAAGAACAGTTCGGAAGAATCGAGGAGCGTCCCTAACTTGAAGACCGGTTCAGGGGGCTACTGACGGTGTCCTGGACTAGGGGTTACTCACCACGTCGTCCCCCAATCGGTTAGATTGGGCCGAGGACCCCCAGGGCCGCATACTCATGGGCCATCCGTCTGTTGCCACATACAAGGAAGAATCCACAAGACTTGGCGATCAAGACAAGGACTCCTCCCCCACCGGCGTATTCGGCTAGGACTCTTGTTATCCTAGGCATCTGGTGCATTATGTAAACCGGGGCCAGGCTAGTCGATATATATACAATATACAACAATCATACCATAGGCTAGCTTCTAGGGTTTAGCCTCTCTGATCTCGTGGTAGATCTACTCTTGTACTACCCATATCATCAATATTAATCAAGCAGGAGTAGGGTATTACCTCCATCGAGAGGGCCCGAACCTGGGTAAAAACATCGTGTCCCTTGTCTCCTCTTACCATCCGCCTAGACGCACAGTTCGGGACCCCCTACCCGAGATCCGCCGGTTTTGACACCGACAACGGTCATCACCGAGAAGTATCCCGATTATTGTCACTTCGGGGTTATCAGATCATAACACATAATAGGTGACTATAGACTTGCAAGATAGGATCAAGAACACACATATATTCATGAAAACATAATAGGTTTAGATCTGAAATCATGCACTCGGGCCCTAGTGACAAGCATTTAGCATAGCAAAGTCATAGCAACATCAATCTCAGAACATAGTGGATACTAGGGATCAAACCCTAACAAAACTAACTTGATTACATGGTAAATCTCATCCAACCCATCACCGTCCAACAAGCTAAGATGGAATTACTCACGCACGGCGGTGAGCATCATGAAATTGGTGATGGAGGATGGTTGATGATGACGACGGCGACGAATCCCCCTCTCCGGAGCCCCGAACGGGCTCCAGATCAGCCCTCCCGAGAGAGATTAGGTCTTGGCGGCGGCTCCGTATCGTAAAATGCGATGAAACTTCCTCTCTGATTTTTTTCTCCGCGAGACGGAATATATGGAGTTGGAGTTGAGGTCGGCGGAGCTGCAGGGGGCCCACGAGACTGGGGGGCGCGCCCCCCACCCTCGTGGATAGGGTGTGGGCCCCCTGGTCTTCATCTTTTGCCAGTATTTTTATATTTTCTGAAACTTGTCTCCGAGGATTTTCAGGTCATTCCAAGAACTTCTCTTTTCTACACATGAAACAACATCATGGTAATTCTGCTGAAAACAGCGTCAGTCCGGGTTAGTTTCATTCAAATCATGCAAGTTAGAGTCCAAAACAAGGGCAAAAGTGTTTGGAAAAGTAGATACGTTGGAGACCTATCAACTCCCCCAAGCTTAAACCTTTGCTTGTCCTCAAGCAATCCAGTTGATAAAATGAAAGTGATAAAGAAAAACTTTTACAAACTCTATTTTCTCTTGTTGTTGTAAACATGTAGAGCCAACATTCAAGTTTCAACAAGTATTATGAACTAACCATACTCAAAATAACACCTCGGTCTCACAATTACTCATATCAATGGCATAATCAGCTAGCGAGCCATAATAATAAAACTCGGATGACAACACTTTCTCAAAACAATCATAACATGATATAACAAAATGGTATCTCGCTAGCCCTTTCTGAGATTGCAAAACATAAATGCAGAGCACCCTTAAAGATCAAGGATCGACTAAACATTGTAATTCATGGTAAAAGAGATCCAGTCAAGTTATACCCAATATAAACCAATAATAATGAATGCAAATGACAGTGTGCTCTCGGTAGTGCTTTTTAATAAGAAGGTGATGACTCAACATAAAAGTAAATAGATAGGCCCTTCGCAGAGGGATGCAGGGATTTGTAGAGGTGCCAGAGCTCGATTTTTAAATAGAGATTGAATAATATTTTGGGCGAAATACTTTCACTGTCAACGCAACAACTATGAGATGGCTGTATCTTCCATACTACATGCATTATGGGCAGTTCCCACGCAGAATGGGAAAAGTTAATACTCCCCCACCACCAACAAGCATCAATCCATGGCTTGCTCGAAACAACGAGTGCCTCCAACTAACAACAGCCCTGGGGGAGTTTTGTTTAATTATATTGATTTGCTTTGATCTTTTTGGATCATGGGACTGGGCATCCCGGTTACCGGCCCTTTCTCGTGAATGAGGAGCGGAGTCCACTCCTCTTGAGAATAACCCACCTAGCACGGAAGATATAGTCAGCCCTAGTGGAAACATGAGCTGCTCGAGTATACTAAACAGAATTTATTTGAAGGTTTGGAGTTTGGCACATACACATTTACTCTGAACGGCAGGTAAATACCGCATATAGGAAGGTATGGTGGACTCATTGGAATAACTTTGGGGTTTAAGGAGTTTGGATGCACAAGCAGTATTCCCGCTTAGTACAGGTGAAGGCTAGCAAAAGACTGGGAAGCGACCAACTGAGAGAGCAACAATAGTCATAAACATGCATTAAAATTAATTCACACCGAGTACAAGCATGAGTAGGATATAATCCACCATGAACATAAATATCATGAAGGCTATGTTGATTTGTTTCAACTACATGCGTGAACATGTGCCAAGTCGAGTCACTCAATTCATTCAAAGGAGGATACCATCCCATTATACCACATCATAATCATTTCAATAGCATGTTGGTACATAAAGGTAAACCATTATAACTCATAGCTAATCAAGCATGGCACAAGCAACTATAATCTCTAAATGTCATTGCAAATATGTTTACTTCATAATAAGCTGAATCAGGAGCGATGAACTCATCATATTTACAAAAACAAGAGAGGTCGAGTTCATACCAGCTTTTCTCATCTCAATCAGTTCATCATATATCGTCATTATTGCCTTTCAATTGCACGACCGAACGATGTGTATAATAATAATAGTGCACGTGCATTGGACTAAGCTGGAATCTGCAAGCATTCAACTCAAGAGAGAAGACAAAATAATATGAGCTCTAAGTTAAATAAACAATCATGCATATGAGAGCCACTAAACATTTTCAATATGGTCTTCTACTCTCAACCCCCCAAAGGAAAGAAAAGAAAATAAACTATTTACATGGGAAAGCTCCCAACAAATAAAAGAAGAACGAGAAATCTTTTTGGGTTTTCATTTTAATTTCTACTAAAAGCATGGAAATTAAACTAACTAATTTTTTGGTTTTTCTTAAGGTTTATCAAACACACAAGAAGAAAACTAGAAAAAGAGAATTAAACTAGCATGGATAATACAATGAAAGAGTATGAGCACCGACGACTAGAATAGTGTGTGAACATGAATGTAAAGTCGGTGAGAAATACGTACTCCCCCAAGCTTCGGCTTTTGGCCTAAGTTGGTCTATAGCCATGGGTAGCCTGGCTGATATCCGTAGTTGTAATTGGGGTCGTACTGAGATGCAGCAGCAAATGCCTCGTGAGCTGCGGCATGTTGGCGAGCCGTCTCCGCTCTTCCCTCGTGTTCAGCTGCTTCCTCCCTGGTAACAACATATCTTCCTTTTGTCTGGTAATCAAAAAGGAAAGGAGCAGGAAGAGTAACATGGACAACGCTATGTCTGTCAAAGATTAGTCGATACTAGAGGAATTGTTCATTCCTCTTAAGAAAATGATGTTGTACCATAGCGTCATAATCTAAATAAGAAGGAGGTAACATCATATCCCCCTCTCGTGGGGCTATACCAAGAAAATTTGCCACACGGGTCACATAAATTCCTCCAAATAAATCTCCAGATCTACCATTCTTATGCAACCTACGTGCAACTATTGCCCCCAAGTTATAGTCTTTATAACCTAACACATCACTTTTGAGGACACAAAGATCAGGGACACACATATGGCATGCTTCATCTTTACCGTTAATGCATCTACCAATGAAGAGAGCAAAATAATGTGTAGCAGGAAAATGAATGCTCCCTATGGTATCTTGTGCTATATCCCTAGATTCTCCCACAGTAATACTAGCAAGGAAATCTCTGAATTCAGATTTATGGGGATCATTAACATTGCCCCACTGCGAAAGTTTGCAAGCAGTTGTAAAATCTTCTAAGTCCATGGTATAAGATTGATCATAAATATCAAATAGGACACTTTGAGAATTACACGAAGATGAAAATTTAAACCTTCTCACGAACGAATCAGTTAGATAGTAGTATCGAGGACACTTATCTTGCATGAAGTCCTCAAGATCGGAATTACGCACATATGTATCAAATTCATCCTTAATGCCTGCATTGACTATAAACTCTTCTGACGGCCATTCACAAGACCACACTTCAGCTTCCCTTGGTGGTTCATCGTCTTGCTCACGCATAGCACGCCTAGGTCCTTTCTTTATTGAGGAACCACATTGGTACCTTTTCCTGAACATATTTATTTTTCCGCAATATTTCTAAATTTTAGTAACTTCAAAATAAAAGTAAATAAAACTAAACAAGATTGATAGCAACTACTCCTACAAGTGCCTAGAGCCTATATCATGCATTAGAATTACTTGGGACCTCATAAATTTAACATGCAAGCTCAAGAACAGGGTCACCAAGGCAGCAAGGATTTGCAATGAATAAAGCACTAGAACGAAAACTATTTGGACCAATGGAGGAGTCACATACCAAGCAACAATTTCCCAAAGCAGTTTTGTGAATGGAGCTTTGAGCAAGGAGATCGAAAATTGCGGCAAAATGAGCTAGAACTCGTGCTTGAGCTGGATGGGGATTTTTTTTGGGAAGAAGACGGAGTGTGTGGGTGCTGGCATAAGTGGAGGGGGGCCACCAGGGGCCCACGAGACAGCGGGCACGCCCTAGGGGTGTGGGCGCGCCCTCCACTCTCGTGGCCTGGTGCTTGCCCCTCCTTGAGTGATTTCAGTGCCTAAAATCCTCAAATATTCCATAAAAAATCATACTAAATTTGCAGGGCATTTGGAGCACTTTTATTTTCAGGATATTTTTTATTGCACAGATAATTCAGAAAACAGACAGATAATACTATTTTTGCTTTATTTATTTTAAATAGCAGAAAGTAAAAAGAGGGTACAGAAGGTTGTGCCTTCAAGTTTCATCCATCTCATGATCATCAAAATGAATCCACTAACAAGGTTGATCAAGTCTTGTTAACAAACTCATTCCGAATAACACGGAACCTGAGAAATTTCAAAGTGACACTAGGTTACCTCAACGGGGATATGAACATCCCCAACAATAAGAATATCATACTTTTTCTTGACAATAGGGAGAGGAAATTCAAAACCTCCAATAATAATTGATGGAATTTTCTCAATAGAATTTATGCTATGAACTTGAGGTTGTTTCCTCGGAAAATGTACTGTATGCTCATTTCCATTAAAATGAAAGGTGACATTGCCTTTGTTGCAATCAATGACAGCACCTGCAATATTTAAAAAGGGTCTACCGAGGATAATCGACATACTGTCGTCCTCAGGAATATCAAGAACGACAAAGTCTGTTAGGATAGTAACGTTCGCAACAACAACAGGCACGTCCTCACAAATGCCGACATGTATAGCAGTTGATTTATCAGCCATTTGCAAGGATATCTCAGTGGGTGTCAATTTACTTAATTCAAGTCTATGGTACAAGGAAAGAGGCATAACACTAGCACCGGCTCCTAAATCACATAAAGCAGTTTTAACATAATTTCTTTTTATGGAGCATGGTATAGTAGGTACTCCGGGATCACCGAGTTTCTTAGGTATTCTGATACGTCCATTTTGCATCATGCTTTTATGATAATATTTATTGCATTATGGGCTGTTATTTCACGTTTTGTCACAATACCTATGGCTATTCTCTCTTATTTTACAAGGTTTATATGAAGAAGGAGAATGCCGGCAGCTGGAATTCTGGGCTGGAAAAGGAGCAAATATTGGAGGCCTATTCTATGCAACTCCAAAAGTCCTGAAACTCCACGGAATACCTTGAAATAAATAAAGAAAAATCATCGCCAAAGATGAAGGCCGGGGGCCCACACCACACTCACGAGGGTGGGGCGCCCTGCTCGCCCCCTACCTCGTGGGCCCCCTGGTGGCTCTCCGGCGCCCATCTTCTCCTATATGAAGTCTTTCGATGAGAAAAAAAATCAGAAGCAACCTTTCGGGACGATACTTCGCCGCCACGAGGCGGAACCTTGGCGGAACCAATCTAGGGCTCTGGCGGAGGCTGTTACGCTGGGACACTTCCCCTCAGGAGGGAAATCATCACCATCGTCATCACCAACGCTCCTCTCATCGGGAGGGCAATCTCCATCAACATCTTCACCGGCACCATCTCATCTCCAAACCTAGTTCATCTCTTGTATCCAATTCTTGTCTCCAAGTCCGGGATTGGTGCTAGTAGGTTGCTAGTAGTGTTGATTACTCCTTGTAGTTGATGCTAGTTGGTTTATTTGGTGGAAGATCATATGTTCAGATCCTTTATGCACATTATTACCCCTCTGATTATGAACATGAATATGCTTTGTGAGTAATTATGTTTGTTCCTGAGGACAAGGGAGAAGTCTTGCTATTAGTAGTCATGTGAATTTGGTATTAGATTCGATATTTTGATGAGATGTATGTTGTCTAGCCTCTAGTGGTGTTATGTGAACGTCGACTACATAACACTTCACCATTATTTGGGACTAGAGGAAGGCATTGGGAAGTAATAAGTAGATGATGGGTTGCTAGAGTGATGAAGCTTAAACCCTAGTTTATACGTTGCTTCAGTAGGGCTGATTTGGATCCATATGTTTCATGCTATGGTTAGATTTACCTTAATACTTTTGTTGTAGTTGCGGATGCTTGCAATAGAGGTTAATCATAAGTGGGATGCTTGTCCAAGTAAGGGCAGTACCCAAGCACTGGTCCACCCACATATCAAATTATCAAAGTACCGAACGCGAATCATATGAGCATGATGAAAACTAGCTTGATGATATTCCCATGTGTCCTTGGGAGCGCTTTTCCTTTCATAAGAGTTTGTCCAGGCTTGTCCTTTGCTACAAAAAGGATTGGGCCACCTTTCTGCACCTTATTTACTTTTGTTACTTGTTGCTCGTTACAATTTATCTTATCACAAAACTATCAGTTACCACTTATTTCAAAGATTTGAAGAGAATACCTTGCTGAAAACCGCTTATCATTTCCTTCTGCTCCTCGTTGGGTTCGACACTCTTACTTATCGAAAGGACTATGATAGATCCCCTATACTTGTGGGTCATCAAGACTCTTTTCTGGCGCCGTTGCCGGGGATTGAAGCGCCTTTGGTAGGTGGAATTTGGTAAGGAAAAATTTATTTAGTGTGCTGAAATTTTCTGTCACTCGTTACTATGGAAAGTAATTGTCTGAGGGGCTTGTTCGGGGTATCTTCACCCCTTCAAATAGAGCAAAGAGTTGCTCCTCAACCTACTCAACCTACTGAACCTACTGAAAATGAAACTCCTTTTGAGATTCCTTCGGGTTTGATGGAAAAGCTGCTAGCTAACACTTTTACAGGAGATGGAACAAAGCATCCTGATGAATATCTACGCTATGTGGATGATGTTTGTGGACTATTTAAGCTTGCAGGTATACCCGATGATGTTGTTAAGAAGAAGGCTTTCCCTTTATCTTTGAAGGGAGAAGCATTGACATGGTATAGGCTATGTGATGATATGAGATCATGGAACTATAAAAGGTTGAAATTGGAATTTCATCAAAAGTATTACCCTATGCATCTTGTTCATCGTGATCACAATTATATATATAATTTTTGGCCTCGCGAAGGAGAAAGCACCGCTGAAGCTTGGGGGAGGCTTAAATCAATGTTATATTCATGCCCCAATCATGAGTTCGCGAAAGAAGTAATTATGCAAAGTTTTTATGCTCGGCTTTCTGATAACAATCGCACCAAGCTCGATACTTCTTGTGCTAGCTCTTTTATGATGAAGACTATTGAATTCAGATGGAATTTATTGGATAGAATTAAACGCAACTCTGACGATTGGGACCTCGACGAAGGTAAGGAGTCAGGTATGACACCTAAGTTTGATTGTGTTAAATCTTTTATGGATACCGATATTTTCCGTAAGTTTAGCACTAAATATGGACTTGACTCTGAGATAGTAGCTTCTTTCTGTGAATCTTTTGCTACTTATGTTGATCTCCCCAAGGAGAAGTGGTTTAAATATCATCCTCCCATAGAAGTAAAAGTAGCTTCACCTATTAAAGTTGAAGAAAAAATTGTCACTTATAATGATCCTATCGTTCCCACTTCTTATGTTGAGAAACCACCTTTCCCTGTTAGAATGAAGGATCATGTTAAAGCTTCAATTGTTGTTCGTAAAAGCAATATTAGAACTTATACACCTCCTGAGCAAGTCAAAGTAGAACCTAATATTGCTATTTTTAAAGATCTCTTGTCTGATAATATCGATGGGCATGTTATTCAATTCCAGGGTGAAATTGCTAGAATTGCTAAACCTTGTGATAAAGATAAACATAGACCTGTGGTAGGCTTGCCCGTTATTTCTGTTAAAATAGGAGATAATTGTTATCATGGCTTGTGTGATATGGGTGCTAGTGCTAGTGTTATACCCATTGACTTATACAAAGAAATTATGCATGATATATCACCTGCTGAGTTAGAAGGTATTGATGTTACAATTAAACTTGCCAATAGAGATACTATTTCTCCAGTGGGAATTGTTAGAGATGTTGAATTCTTATGTGGAAAAACCAAATATCCCGCTGATTTTCTTGTTCTAGGTTCTCCACAAGATAGCTTTTGTCCCATTATATTTGGTAGGCCCTTCATGAATACTGTTAATGCTAAGATAGACTGCGAAAAGAATGTTGTTACTATTGGCTTGGATGATATGGTTCATGAGTTTAATTTCTCTAAATTTAGTAAGCAACATCATGAGGAGGAATTGCCTAGTAAGGATGAAATTATTGGTCTTGCTTCCATTGCCATACCTCCTAGTGATCCTTTAGAACAGTATTTGCTAGACCATGAAAATGATATGTTCATGAATGAAAGAAGGGAAATAGATGAAGTATTCTTTAAACAGGAACCTATTCTGCAACACAATTTGCCTGTTGACATCCTAGGGGATCCTCCTCCACCCAAGGGTGATCCCGTCTTTGAGCTTAAACCGTTGCCTGATAATTTAAAATATGCTTATCTTGATGAAAAGTAAATATATCTTGTCATTATTAGCGCTAACCTTTCAGAGCATGAAGAAGAAAGATTATTGAAAACTCTGAAGAAGCACCGTGCTGCTATTGGATATACTCTGGATGATCTTAAGGGCATCAGTCCCACTCTATGTCAACATAAAATAAATTTGGAAGCTGATGCCAAACCAGTTTGTGATCCTCAACGACATTTGAATCCTAAAATGAAAGAAGTGGTAAGAAAAGAAATACTCAAGCTTCTGGAGGCAGGTATAATTTATCCCGTTGCTGATAGTCAATGGGTAAGTCCTGTCCATTGTGTCCCTAAGAAGGGAGGTATTACTGTTGTCCCTAATGATAAAGATGAATTGATTCCACAAAGAATTATCACAGGCTATAGGATGGTAATTGATTTCCGCAAATTAAATAAAGCTACTAAGAAAGATCATTACCCCTTACCTTTTATCGATCAAATGCTAGAAAGATTATGCAAACATACACATTATTGATTTCTAGATGGTTATTCTGGTTTCTCTCAAATACCTGTGTCAGCTAAGGATCAATCAAAGACTACTTTTACATTCCCTTTTGGTACTTTTGCTTATAGACGTATGCCTTTTGGTTTATGTAATGCACCTGCTACCTTTCAAAGATGCATGATGGCTATATTCTCTGACTTCTGTGAAAAGATTTGTGAGGTTTTCATGGACGATTTTTTCCGTCTATGGTTCCTCTTTTGATGATTGCTTGAGCAATCTTGCTCGAAGTTTTGCAGAGATGTGAAGAAACTAATCTTGTCTTGAATTGGGAAAAGTGCCACTTTATGGTTAATGAAGGTATTGTCTTGGGGCATAAAGTTTACGAAAGAGGTATTGAAGTTGATAAGGCCAAGGTTGATGCTATTGAAAAGATGCCATGTCCCAAGGACATCAAAGGTATAAGAAGTTTCCTTGGTCATGCCGGATTTTATAGGAGGTTCATTAAGGACTTCTGAAAAATCTCTCGGCCTCTGACTAATTTATTACAAAAAGATGTACCATTTGTCTTTGATAATGATTGTGTAGAAGCATTTGAAATACTTAAGAAAGCATTAGTCTCTGCACCTGTTGTTCAGCCACCTGATTGGAATTTACCCTTGAAATTATGTGTGATGCTAGTGATTATCTTTGTAGGTGCTGTTCTAGGGCAAAGAGTTGATAAGAAATTAAATGTTATCCATTATGCCAAGTAAGACTCTAGACAATGCTCAAAGAAATTATGCTACTACCGAAAAGGAACTTTTAGCAGTTGTATTTGCTTGTGATAAATTCAGACCCTATATTGTTGATTCTAAAGTAACTATTCACACTGATCATGCTGCTATTAAATATCTTATGGAAAAGAAGGATGCAAAACCTAGACTTATTAGATGGGTTCTCCTGCTTCAAGAATTTGATTTACATATTGTTGATAGAAAGGGAGCTGAGAACCCAGTTGCAGACAACTTGTCTAGGTTAGAGAATGTTCTTGATGACCTACTACCTATTGATGATAGCTTCCCTGATGAGCAATTAAATGTCATAAGCACTTCTCATAGCACTCCATGGTATGTTGATTATGCTAATTATATTGTCGCTAAATTTATCCCACCTAGCTTCACATACCAACAAAAGAAAAAGTTTTTCTATGACTTGCTACATTACTTTTTGGATGACCCACATCTTTATAAAGGAGTAGATGGTGTCATTAGACGTTGTGTACCTGAGCATGAACAGGAACAGATCCTACGCAAGTGTCACTCCGAAGCTTATGGAGGACACCACGCTGGAGATAGAACTGCACATAAGGTATTGCAATCTGGTTTTTATTGGCCTACTCTTTTCAAGGATGCCCGTAAGTTTGTTTTGTCTTGCGATGAATGTCAACGGATTGGTAATATTAGTAGACGTCAAGAAATGCCTATGAATTATTCACTTGTTATTGAACCATTTGATGTTTGGGGCTTTGATTATATGGGACCTTTTCATGCCTCTAATGGATACACACATATTTTAGTTGCCGTTGATTACGTTACTAAGTGGGTAGAAGCTATTCCAACTAGTAGTGTTGATCATAACACTTCTATTAAAATGATTAAGGAAGTTATTTTTCCGAGGTTTGGATGTTGGAAATATGCCCTAGAGGCAATAATAAATTAGTTATTATTATTATATTTCCTTGTTCATGATAATCGTTTATTATCCATGCTATAATTGTATTGATAGGAAACTCAGATACATGTGTGGGTACATAGACAACACCATGTCCCTAGTAAGCCTCTAGTTGGTAGCTCGTTGATCAATAGATGGTTACGGTTTCTGAACATGGACATTGGATGTCGTTGATAACGGGATCACATCATTAGGAGAATGATGTGATGGACAAGACCCAATCCTAAGCCTAGCACAAAGATCATGTAGTTCGTATGCTAAAGCTTTTCAAATGTCAAGTATCATTTCCTTAGACCATGAGATTGTGCAACTACCGGGTACCGTAGGAATGCTTTGGGTGTACCAAACATCACAATGTAACTGGATGGCTATAAAGGTGCACTACGGGTATCTTCGAAAGTGTCTGTTGGGTTGGCATGAATCGAGACTGGGATTTGTCACTCCGTGTGACGGAGAGGTATCTCTGGGCCCACTCGGTAGGACATCATCATAATGTGCACAATGTGACCAAGGCGTTGATCGCGGGATGATGTGTTACGGAACGAGTAAAGAGACTTGCCAATAACGAGATTGAACAAGGTATCGGGATACAGACGATCGAATCTCGGGCAAGTACAATACCGCTAGATAAAGGGAATTGTATATGGGATTGATTGAATCCTCGACATCGTGGTTCATCCGATGAGATCATCGTGGAACATGTGGGAGCCAACATGGGTATCCAGATCCCGTTGTTGGTTATTTGCCGGAGAGTTGTCTCGATCATGTCTGCATGGTTCCCGAACCCATAGGGTCTACACACTTAAGGTTCAATGACGCTAGGGTTATAAAGGAAGTTTGTATGTGGTTACCGAATGTTGTTTGGAGTTCCGGATGAGATCCCAGACGTCACGAGGAGTTCCGGAATGGTCCGGAGGTAAATATTTATATATGGGAAGTCCTGTTTTGGTCACCGAAAAAGTTTCGGGTGCTATCGGTAAAGTACCAGGACCACCGGGAGGGTCCCGGGGGTCCACCAGGTGGGGCCACCGGCCCCAAAGGGTAGCATGGGCCAAGTGTGGGAGGGGACCAGCCCCAGGTGGGCTGGCGCGCCCCCCCACCAGGGCCCAAGGCGCCTAGGGTTTGGGGAGGGGGCGCCTCCACCTTACTTGGGGGGCAAGTTTCCCCCTCTCCCCCCCTTGGCCGCACCCTAGATGGGATCTAGGGGCTGCCGCACCCCTTGGGGTGGGAACCCTAGAGGGGGCGCAACCCCCTCCCTCTCCCCTATATATACTTGAGGTTTTGGGGCTGCCATACACAAGAGTTTTGACCTCTCCCTGGAGCAGCCCTACCTCTCTCCCTCCTCGTCTCTTGCGGTGCTTGGCGAAGCCCTGCAGGATTGCCACGCTC
Organism: Aegilops bicornis; assembly: GCA_021605145.1. Taxonomy (NCBI): domain Eukaryota; kingdom Viridiplantae; phylum Streptophyta; class Magnoliopsida; order Poales; family Poaceae; genus Aegilops; species Aegilops bicornis. The sequence goes on from CM038674.1 coordinate 646,645,497, forward strand.
CTCTATCACCACCACGCCGTTGTGCTGCTACTGGACGGAGTCTTCCCCAACCTATCCCTCTCTCCTTGCTGGATCAAGGCATGGGAGACGTCACCGGGCTGCACGTGTGTTGAACGCGGAGGTGCCGTCCGTTTGGCACTAGGATCTCCGGTGATTTGGATCACGATGAGTACGACTCCTTCAACCCCGTTCACTTGAATGCTTCCGCTTAGCGATCTACAAGGGTATGTAGATGCACTCCCCTCTCTCTCGTTGCTGGTCTCTCCATAGATAGATCTTGGTGACTCGTAGAAAATTTTGAATTTCTGCTACGTTCCCCAACAGTGGCATCATGAGCTAGGTCTATTGCGTAGATTCTATGCAATAGTAGAACACAAGTTGTTGTGGGCGTTGATTTTGTTCAAAATGCTTACTGTTACTAGTCCAATCTTGTTTCGACGGTATTGTGGGATGAAGCGGCCCGGACCGACCTTACACGTACACTTACGTGAGACAGGTTCCACCGACCGACATGCACTTGTTGCATAAGGTGGCTAGCGGGTGCCAGTCTCTCCCACTTTAGTCGGATCGGATTCGATGAAAAGGGTCCTTATGAAGGGTAAATAGCAATTGGCATATCACGTTGTGGTTTTTGCGTAGGTAAGAAACATTCTTGCTAGAAACCCATAGCAGCCACGTAAAACATGCAAACAACAATTAGAGGACGTCTAACTTGTTTTTGCAGGGTATGCTATGTGATGTGATATGGCCAAAAGAATGTGATGAATGATATGTGATGTATGAGATTGATCATGTTCTTGTAATAGGAATCACGACTTGCATGTCGATGAGTATGACAACCGGCAGGAGCCATAGGAGTTGTCTTGATTTATTGTATGACCTGCGTGTCATTGAACAACGCCATGTAATTACTTTACTTTATTGCTAAACCGTTAGCCATAGTAGTAGAAGTAATAGTTGGCGATACAACTTCATGGAGACACGATGATGGAGATCATGATGATGGAGATCATGGTGTCATGCCGGTGACGATGATGATCATGGAGCCCCGAAGATGGAGATCAAAATGAGCAAAATGATATTGGCCATATCATGTCACTTTTTGATTGCATGTGATGTTTATCATGTTTATGCATCTTATTTGCTTAGAACGACGGTAGTAAATAAGATGATCCCTCATTAAAAATTTCAAGAAAGTGTTCCCCCTAACTGTGCACCGTTGCGAAAGTTCGTTGTTTCGAAGCACCACGTGATGATCGGGTGTGATAGATTCTAACATTCACATACAACGGGTGTAAGCCAGATTTACACACGCGAAACACTTAGGTTGACTTGACGAGCCTAGCATGTACGGACATGGCCTCGGAACATAAGAGACCGAAAGGTCGAGCATGAGTCGATAGTAGATACGATCAACATGAAGATGTTCACCGATGATGACTAGTCCGTCTCACGTGATGATCGGACACGGCCTAGTTGACTCGGATCATGTAATCACTTAGATGACTAGAGGGATGTCTATCTGAGTGGGAGTTCATAAGATGAACTTAATTATCCTGAACATAGTCAAAAGGTTTTTGCAAATTATGTCGTAGCTCGCGCTTTAGTTCTACTGTTTTAGATATGTTCCTAGAGAAAATTTAGTTGAAAGTTGATAGTAGCAATTATGCGGACTGGGTCCGTAAACTAAGGATTGTCCTCATTGCTACATAGAAGGCTTATGTCCTTAATGCACCGCTCGGTGTGCTGGACCTCGAACGTGGTCTGTGGATGTTGCGAACATCTGACATACACGTTTTGATGACTACATGATAGTTCGGTAATGTTAAATGGTTTAGAATTGAGGCACCGAAGACGATTTCGAAATGTCGCGGAACATATGAGATGTTTCAAGGGCTGAAATTGGGATTTCAGGCTCGTGCCCACGTCAAGAGGTATAAGAGCTCCGACGAGTTTTTTAGCCTACAAACTAAGGGAGAAAAGCTCAATCGTTGAACTTGTACTCAATACGACAATCACTTGAATCGAGTGGGAGTTAATCTTCCAGATGAGATAGTGATGTTTCTCCAAAGACATTGCCACCAAGCTACTAGAGCTTCGTGATGAACTATAACATATCAGGGATAGATATGATGATCCTTGAGATATTCGTGATGTTTGACACCGCGAAAGTAGAAATCAAGAAGGAGCATCAATTGTTGATGGTTGGTGAAACCACTAGTTTGAAGAAGGGCAAGGGCAAGAAGGGATACTTCATGAAGCGGCAAATCAGTCTTTGCTCTAGTGAAGAAACCCAAGGTTGAACCCAAACCCGAGACTAAGTGCTTCTGTAATAAGGGGAACAGCCACTGGAGCAGAATTACCCTAGATACTTGGTAGATGAGAAGGCAAGCAAGGTTGACAGAAGTATATTGGATATACATTGAATTAAATGTGTACTTTACTAGTACTCCTAGTAGCACCAGGGTATTAGATACCAGTTCGGTTGCTAAGTGTTAGTAACTCGAAATAAAAGCTACGGAATAAACGGAGACTAGCTAAAGGTGAGCTGACGATATGTATTGGAAGTGTTTCCAAGATTGATGTGATCAAGCATCGCACGCTCCCTCTACCATCGAGATTGGTGTTAAACCTAAATAATTGTCATTTGGTGTTTGCGTTGAGCATAGACATGATTGGATTATGTCTATCGCAATACGGTTATTCATTTAAGGAGAATAATGGTTACTCTGTTTAATTGAATAATACCTTCAATGGTCTTGCACCCAAAATGAATGGTTTATTGAATCTCGATCGTAGTGATACACATGTTCATGCCAAAAGATATAAGATAGTAATGATAGTACCACCTACTTGTGGCACTGCCATGTAAGTCATATTGATATAAAACGCATGAAGAAGCTCCATGTTGATGGATCTTTGGACTCACTTGTTTTTAAAAGATTGAGACATGCGAACCATGTCTATTGGTATATACGCATGAAGAAACTCCATGCAGATGGATCGTTTGGACTCACTTGATTTTGAATCACTTGAGTCATGCAAATCATACCACATGGGCAAGATGACTGAAAGGCCTCGTTTTTAGTAAGATGGAACAAGATAGCAACTTGTTGGAAGTAACACATTTTGATGTGTGCAATCCAATGAGTGCTGAGGCATGCAGTGAATATCGTTATGTTCTTACTTCACAGATGATTTGAGTAGATGTTGAGTATATTTACTTGATGAAACACAAGTCTGAATTATTGAATGGTTCAAGTAATTTCAGAGTGAAGTTGAAGATCATCGTGACAAGAGGATAAAATGTCTATGATATGATCATAGAGATGAGTATTTGAGTTGCGAGCTTTGGCACGCAATTAAGACATTGTGGAAATTGTTTCACAATTAATACCTCCTGGAACACCATAGTGTGATGGTGTGTCCGAACATCATAGTTGCACCCTATTGGATATGGCGCGTACCATGATGTATCTTATCGAATTACCACTATGGTTCATGGGTTAGGCATTAGAGACAACCGCACTCACTTTAATAGGGCACCATGTAATTCCGTTGAGACGACACCGTTTGAACTATGGTTTAGAGAAGCCTAAGTTGACGTTTCTTAAAAAAAGTTTGCGGTTGCGACGCTTATGTGAAAAAGTTTCAGGTTGATAAGCTCGAACCCAAAGCAGATAAAATGCATCTTCATAGGACACCCAAAACAGTTGGGTACACCTCCTAATTCAGATCCGAAAGCAATAGGGATTGTTTCTTAAATCGGGTCCTTTCTCGAGGAAAAGTTTCTCTTGAAAGAATTGAGTGGGAGGATGGTGGAGACTTGATGAGGTTGTTGAACCATCACTTCAACTAGTGTGTAGCAGGGCACATGAAGTTGTTCCTGTGGCACCTACACTAATTGAAGTGGAAGTTGATGATAGTGATCATGAAACTTCGGATCAAGTCACTACCAAACATCGTAGGACGACAAGGACAGGTACTGCTTCAGAGTGGTACGGTAATCCTGTCTTGGAGGTCATGTTGCTATACAACAATGAACCTACGAGCTATGGAGAAGCGATGGTGGGCCCGGATTCCGATTTAATGGCTCGAGGCCATAAAATCCGAGAGAGGATCCATGACTTTGGAAGAAATACTTGATGGTCGTAAGGCTGTTGGGTGCAGATGGATTTTAAAAGGAAGATGCATAATGATGGTAAGTATCACCATTAAGAAAGCTCGACTTTTCGTTAAGATGTTTTCCGACAAGTTCAAGGAGTTGACTACGATGAGACTTTCTCACCAGTAGCGATGCTAAGAGTCTGTTGGAATTATATTAGCAATTCTTGCATGATTTATGAAATCTTGCGTATAGGATGTCAAAAACATTGTTTCCTCGACGATATTCTTGAGGAAAGGTTGTATGTGATACAACCAGAAGGTTTTGTCAATCCTGAAAGATGCTAACAAGTGTGCAAAGCTCCGACAGTCCTTCTAAGGACTGGAGTAAGCATCTCGGAGTTGGAATATACGCTTTGATGAGATGATCAAAGATTTTGGATTTATACAAAGTTTATGAGAAACTTGTATTTTCAAAGAAGTGAGTGGGAGCACTATAGCATTTCTCATGAGTATATGTTGTTGACATATTGATTGATCGGAAATGGTGTAGAATTTCTGGAAAGCATATAGGGTTATTTGAAAAGTGTTTTTCAATAGAAAACCTGGATTAAGCTGCTTGAACATTGAGCATCAAGATCTATGAGGATAGATCAAAAACGCTAAATGGTACTTTCAAATGAGCACATACCTTGACATGATCTTGAAGGTGTTCAAGATGGATTAGTCAAAGAAGGAGTTCTTGCCTGAGTTGTAAGGTATGAAGTTAAGAGTTAAAGCTCGACCACGGCAGAAGAGAGAGAAAGGATTTAATGTCGCCTATGCCTTAGCCATAGGCTCTATACATTATGTCATGCTTTGTACCGCACCTGATATGTGCCTTGCCACGTGTCTGGCAAGGGGGTACAAGAGTGATCCAGGAATGGATCATTGGACAGCGGTCAAAATTGTCCTTGGAGTAAATAAGGACATGTTTCTTGATTATGGAGGTGATAAAGAGTTCGACGTAAAGGGTTACGTCGATGCAAGCTTTAACACCTATCCGAATGACTCTGAGTAGCAAACCGGATACGTATAGTGGAGCAACCATTTGGAATAGCTCCAAGTGGAGCGTGGAAGCAGCATTTACAATATGACATAGAGATTTGCGAAGTACATAATGGATTTGAATGTTGCGCACCGTTGACTAAAACCTCTCTCACAAGCAAAACACGATCAAACCCCGTAACTCATTGAGTCTTAATCACATGATGATGTGAACTAGTTTAGTGACACTAGTAAACTCTTTGGATGTTGGTCACATGGCGATGTGACCTATGAGTGTTAATCACATGGCAATGTGAACTAGATTATTGACTCTAGTGCAAGTGGGAGACTGTTGGAAATATGCCCTAGAGGCAATAATAAATTAGTTATTATTATTATATTTCCTTGTTCATGATAATCGCTTATTATTCATGCTATAATTGTATTGATAGGAAACTCGGATACATGTGTGGGTACATAGACAACACCATGTCCCTAGTAAGCCTCTAGTTGATCGCTCGTTGATCAATAGATGGTTACGGTTTCGACCATGGACATTGGATGTCGTTGATAACGGGATCACATCATTAGGAGAATGATGTGATGGACAAGACCCAATCCTAAGCCTAGCACAAAGATTGTGTAGTTCGTATGCTAAAGCTTTTCAAATGTCAAGTATCATTTCCTTAGACCATGAGATTGTGCAACTCCCGGATACCGTAGGAATGCTTTGGGTGTAGCAAACATCACAACGTAACTGGGTGGCTATAAAGGTGCACTACATGTATCTCCGAAAGTGTCTGTTGGGTTGGCACGAATCGAGACTGGGATTTGTCACTCTGTGTGACGGAGAGGTATCTCTGGGCCCACTCGGTAGGACATCATCATAATGTGCACAATGTGACCAAGGGGTTGATCACGGGATGATGTGTTACGGAACGAATAAAGAGACTTGCCGGTAACGAGATTGAACAAGGTATCGGGATACCGACGATCGAATCTCGGGCAAGTACAATACCGCTAGATAAAGGGAATTATATATGGGATTGATTGAATCCTCGACATCGTGGTTCATCCGATGAGATCATCGTGGAACATGTGGGAGCCAACATGGGTATCCAGATCCCGCTGTTGGTTATTGGCCGGAGAGTTGTCTCGGTCATGTCTGCATGGTTCCCGAACCCGTAGGGTCTACACACTTAAGGTTCGATGACGCTAGAGTTATAAAGGAAGTTTGTATGTGGTTAACGAATGTTGTTCGGAGTTCCGGATGAGATCCCGGACGTCACAAGGAGTTCCGGAATGGTCCGGAGGTAAAGATTTATATATGGGAAGTCCTGTTTTGGTCACAGGAGAAATTTCGGGTGCTATCGGTAACGTACCGGGACCACCGGGAGGGTCCCGGGGGTCCACCAGGTGGGGCCACCAGCCCCAAAGGGTAGCATGGGCCAAGTGTGGGAGGGGACCAGCCCCAGGCGGGCTGGTGCGGCCCCCACAAGGGCCCAAGGCGGCTAGGGTTTGGGGAGGGGGCGCCTCCACCTTACTTGGGGGGCAAGTTTCCCCCTTTCCCCCCTTGGCCGCACCCTAGATGGGATCTAGGGGCTGCCGCACCCCTTGGGGTGGGAACCCTAGAGGGGGCGCAGCCTCCTCCATCTCCCCTATATATACTTGAGGTTTTGGGGCTGCCATACACAAGAGTTTTGACCTCTCCCTGGCGCAGCCCTACCTCTCTCCCTCCTCGTCTCTTGCGGTGCTTGGCGAAGCCCTGCAAGATTGCCACGCTCCTCCATCACCACCACGCCGTTGTGCTGCTGCTGGATGGAGTCTTCCCCAACCTCTCCCTCTCTCCTTGCTGGATCAAGGCATGGGAGACGTCACCGGGCTGCACGTGTGTTGAACGCGGAGGTGCCGTCCGTTAGGCACTAGGATCTCCGGTGATTTGGATCACGACGAGTACGACTCCTTCAACCCCGTTCACTTGAACGCTTCCGCTTAGCAATCTACAAGGGTATGTAGATGCACTCCCCTCTCTCTCGTTGCTAGTCTCTCCATAGATAGATCTTGGTGACTCGTAGAAAATTTTGAATTTCTGCTGCGTTCCCCAACATTGGAGTCCCCAGATATTTAATGACTGATGGTGGTTCACACTTTATTCATGGTGCTTTCGGTAATATGCTTGCTAAATATGACGTTAATCATAGGATTGCATCTCCTTATCAGCCGTAGTCTAGTGGTCAAGTAGAGTTGAGCAATAGAGAGCTCAAATTAATTTTGCAAAAGACTGTTAATAGGTCTAGAAAGAATTGGTCCAAGAAACTTGATGATGCATTATGGGCCTATAGAACTGCATATAAAAATCCTATGGGCATGTCTACGTATAAAATGGTTTATGGAAAAGCTTGTCACTTACCTCTCGAACTAGAACACAAGGCATACTGGGCTATTAAAGAGCTCAACTATGATTTCAAACTTGCCGGTGAAAAGAGGTTATTTGATATTAGCTCACTTGATGAATGGAGAGCCCAAGCTTATGAAAATGCCAAGTTGTTTAAAGAAAAGGTTAAAAGATGGCATGACAAAAGGATACAAAAGCGTGATTTTAATGTAGGTGATTATGTATTGCTATACAACTCTCGTTTAAGATTTTTTGCAGGAAAACTTCTCTCTAAATGGGAAGGTCCCTACGTTATCGAGGAGGTCTATCGTTCCGGTGCCATAAAAATCAACAACTTTGCAGGCACAAATTCGAAGGTGGTAAACGGTCAAAGGATCAAACACTATATCTCAGGTAATCCTATAAATGTTGAAACCAATATTATTGAAACCGTAACCCCGGAGGAATACATAAAGGACACTTTCTAGAATGTTCCAGACTCCGAAAAGGAATAGGTATGTGGTACGATAAGTAAACCGACTCCAAAACAATTTTTAAGGCAATATTTCTCCCTTTTGGAATATTTAGAAAAATAGAAAAATAAGTATCAGTCCGGGGAGGACACGAGGCCTCCACGAGGGTGGAGGGCGCGCCCTACCCCCCCTGGGCGCGCTCCCTACCTCGTGAACACCTCGTGTGCCCTCCGGACTCCGTTTCCTTGCATGATACGTATTTTGGTCGGTAAAAATTCATTATTTATACTCCCGAAGGTTTTGACTCTCGTATCACACGAATATCCTCTGTTTTCGTTTCGAGCTATTTCCGTTTCAGATTTAGAGCACCATGACTTCTCCCTCTTCCAGCAACGAAGACAAGGATGCTTTGCTATTGAAGATAGAGTTGAAAAGAGAGGAACCAGAAGAAATCAACAAGGATGAAAGGATTAAGAAGGCCATGGAGGTTCAAGCTCCGGTGGTGAACGAAGAATACATCCCTCAACCCTTACCTAACCTTTTCACTCGAACAGAGATTGAAGCTTTCAAGATGATTGAGTTAGCCCGCATACAGAACAAGTATCTTACACAGGAGAATATTTTGTCGAAGGATCATATTGCTGGGCTCAAGGGAATTATCCGCAAGTTGGAGGAACTTTTACGCTCGATGTGCGATTATCCACCATCATCATCACCACCTCCATCACCCCCCAGGACATAATCACATGGGTATGGGCACTCCCCTTGGCAACTACCAAGCTTGGGGGAGGTGCCCTAGTATCGTATCACCATCACAACTCCTATCTTTACCGTATTTCTTAGTTCGATCCTATTAGTAGTATCTTGATTTAGTAGAATAAAGTCATGGCATGATCTAGTTTGGAGCTTTGCTTTACGATCCTTCTTTGTAATCGAGTCCGTGAGCTATATAATAAAGATTAGTGTTGAGTCAAGGGCTTGATTGTTTTTCCATGATCTTGGGTGATTTTAAGAAAAACAATAAAAAGAATCGAAGAGTTCATATTGATCTTAGTGAAAGTAATGACTCCACATAGAGAGAGTATGATAATTAAAAATTGTTGGGAGTTGGCAAATATAGCTTTGGTCATCGTTGCAATTAATAGGAAGTAATAAGGAAAGAGAGGTTTCACATATAGATATATTATCATTGACATCTTTTATGATTGGGAGCACTCATTAAAATATGACATGTTAAAGAGTTGATGTTGGACAAGGAAGACAACATAATGAGTTATGTTTTCTTACATCCGAGATAAAGAATGTTGTCATGGATCCTCTACCGTGTTGAGCTTGCCTTTCCCCCTCATGCTAGCCAAATTCTTAGCATCAAGTAGAAATACTACTTGTGATTCCAAATACCCTTAAACCAGTTTTGCCATGAGAGTCCACTATATCTACCTATGGATTGAGTAAGATCCTTCAAGTAAGTTGTCATCGGTGCAAGCAATAAAAATTGCTCTCTAAATATGCATGAATTATTAGTGAAGAGAAATAAGCATTGTACGAACTTGTTGTGGACGCAATAAAAGCGACGGACTGCATAATAAAGGTCCACATGCAAGGGTCAATATAAAGTGACGTTCTTTTGCATTAAGATTTTGTGCATCAACCCTAAACGCGCATGACAACCTCTGCTTCCCTCTGCGAAGGGCCTATCTTTTATTATTATCCTCTACCTTATACAAGAGTCACGGTGATCCTCACCTTTCCTTTTTCATTTTATCCTTTGGCAAGCTCAGCATGTTGGAAAGAGTATGATATACATATCTAATTGGATGTGGGGGAGCATGAATTATTATTGTTGACATTACCCTTGAGGTAAAAGGTTGTGGGGCAAAAATAAGCCCCTATCTTTCTCTGTGTCCGATCAAAACTCCGTAACCACAAGTATCGCGTGAGTGCTAGCAATTATGAAGGACTAAATGATAGTTGAGTATGTGGACTTGCTTTTAAGCTCTGACATAGACTCTTTCTGATGTTATGATAAATTGCAATTGCTTTAATGACTGAGATTATAATTGTTAGTGCCCAATAAGGTTTCTGATTCATGCTTTGGCTTTGTGAAAAGATCATCACTTGAACATGAGTAATCATATGACAGAATCTATTTATGTTGCTGTTATGAAATAATCATGATGCCTTCATGTCCGTATTTTGTTTTTATCGACGCCTTTACCTCTAAATATGAGGACATATTTATTGTTATCGGCTTTTCGCTTGAGGACAAGCGAGGTCTAAGCTTGGGGGAGTTGATACGTCCATTTTGCATCATGCTTTTATGATAATATTTATTGCATTATGGGCTGTTATTTCACGTTTTGTCACAATACTTATGGCTATTCTCTCTTATTTCACAAGGTTTATATGAAGAAGGAGAATGCCGGCAGCTGGAATTCTGGGCTGGAAAAGGAGCAAATATTGGAGGCCTATTCTACGCAACTCCAAAAGTCCTGAAACTCCACGAAATACCTTGAAATAAATAAAGAAAATTCATCGCCAAAGATGAAGGCCAGGGGGCCCACACCCTGCTCACGAGGGTGGGGGCGCGCCCCCCCTGGGCACGCCCCCTACCTCGTGGGCCCCCTGGTAGCTCTCCGATGCCCATCTTCTCCTATATGAAGTCTTTAGATGAGAAAAAAATCAAAAGCAACCTTTCGGGACGAGACTCCGCCGCCACGAGGCGGAACCTTGGCGGAAGCAATCTAGGGCTCTGGCAGAGCTGTTCTGCCGGGGACACTTCCCTCCGGGAGGGGGAAATCATCACCATCATCATCACCAGTGCTCCTCTCATCGGGAGAGGGCAATCTCCATCAACATCTTCACCAGCACCATCTCATCTCCAAACCCTAGTTCATCTCTTGTATCCAATTCTTGTCTCCAAGTCCGGGATTGGTGCTAGTAGATTGCTAGTAGTGTTGATTACTCCTTGTAGTTGATGCTAGTTGGTTTATTTGGTGGAAGATCATATGTTCAGATCCTTTATGCACATTATTACCCCTCTGATTATGAACATGAATATGCTTTGTGAGTAATTACATTTGTTCCTGAGGACAAGGGAGAAGTCTTGCTATTAGTAGTCATGTGAATTTGGTATTCGTTCGATATTTTGATGAGATGTATGTTGTCTAGCCTCTAGTGGTGTTATGTGAACGTCGACTACATAACACTTCATCATTATTTGGACCTAGAGGAAGGCATTGGGAAGTAATAAGTAGATGATGGGTTGCTAGAGTGACGTAAGCTTAAACCCTAGTTTATGCGTTGCTTCGTAAGGGGCTGATTTGGATCCATATGTTTCATGCTATGGTTAGGTTTACCTTAATACTTTTGTTGTAGTTGCGGATGCTTGCAATAGAGGTTAATCATAAGTGGGATGCTTGTCCAAGTAAGGGCAGTACCCAAGCACCGGTCCACCCACATATCAAATTATCAAAGTACCAAACGTGAATCATATGAGCGTGATGAAAACTAGCTTGACGATATTCCCATGTGTCCTCGGAAGCGCTTTTCCTATCATAAGAGTTTGTCCAGGCTTGTCCTTTGCTACAAAAAGGAATGGGCCACCTTGCTGCACCTTATTTACTTTTGTTACTTGTTGCTCGTTACAATTTATCTTATCACAAAACTATCTGTTACCACTTATTTCAGTACTTGCACAGAATACCTTGCTGAAAACCGCTTATCATTTCCTTCTGCTCCTCGTTGGGTTCGACACTCTTACTTATCAAAAGGACTACGATAGATCCCCCATACTTGTGGGTCATCATATTCCACCCTTAAAGGTATAGTTAGCGAGCATGGTGGAAATCTCAGCTTCAGGTATTTTCCTCTTATTAGTGATGATATCTTTCATATATTTAGAATAAGGGTTTGTTTTAAGCATATCAGTTAAGCGCATGCGTAAGAAAATAGGTCTAATCATTTCAGCAAACGCTCAAAGTCCTCATCATCCTTTGTCTTGGATGGTTTAGGAGGAAAGGGCATGGGTTTCTGAACCCATGGTTCTCTTTTTCTACCATGCTTCCTAGCAACGAAATCTCTCTTATCATAACGTTGGTTTCTTGATTGTGGGTTATCAAGACCAACAACAGGTTCAATTTCTATATCATTGTTATTACTAGGTTGAGCATCTACACGAACATCATTATTAGCATTATCATCAGGTTCATGTTCATCCCCGGATTGTGTTTCAACATCAGAGATAGAAGTATCATTAGGATTCTCAGGTGTTTCTACATTAGGTTCACTAGAAGCATGCAAAGTCCTATCATTTTTCTTTTTCTTCTTCTTAGAAGAACTAGGAGCATCTAGATTATTATTCTGAGAATTTTGTTCAATTCTCTTAGGGTGGCCTTCAGGATACAAAGGTTCCTGAGTCATTTTACCTGTTCTAGTAGCCACTCTAACAGCAAAGTCATGTTTACTACTTAATTCAACTAGCAATTCATTCTGAGCTTTAACTACTTGTTCAGCTTGAGTAGCAACCATAGAAGCATGTTTACTAGTGAGTTTAAGTTCACCTTTAACTCTAGCTATATAATCATTCAAGCGTTCTATCATATAAGCATTATTCTTCAATTGTCTACCAACATAATCATTGAAATTTGCTTGTCTATCCATGAAATCATCAAATTCATCTAAGCATGGACTATGAAATTTAGTAGACGGGATTTCAACTTTATCATATCTATAGAGATAATTTACCTTAACTACCTGTGTCGGGTTATCAAAACAATGTGGTTCTTCAACAGGCGGTATATTAAGACCATGTATTTCTTCAATAGGAGGTAAATTCTTAACGTCTTCAGCTTTAATACCTTTCTCTTTCATTGATTTCTTTGCCTCTTGCATATGTTCAGGACTGAGAAATAGAGCACCTCTCTTCTTCGGAGTAGGTTTAGGAATAAGCCCAGGAGTTGGCTCAATTGGTTCAGGAATTGTCTCAGGAATTGGCTCAGGAAGAGTCCAATTATTTTCATTAGTCAACATATTGTTCAATAATAATTCAGCTTCGTCGACTATTCTTTCCCTAAAAAGACAACCAGCACAACTATCCAAGTGGTCCTTGGAAGCATCAGTTAGCACTACAAAAAAAGACACATCCGTGACATTTTGGGCCGAACGAATTTTTTTCTGCCATACATATGACACTTCTATGAAGATAATTGTGACAAAACCCGGTATCATCATAGATGTGGTGGGCTCCTACTTCTATGACAAAAAATCATGACAGAAAATGGGCTTTTCATCCTAGGCGGACCGGACACGCAGCTGCATGACATTCTTTGGGCCGTCCATGACGGAAAAAACCATGGTAGAAGCGAGGGGGAGGAAAATTTTGGGGAGTTGCCGGTTACGGTGGGAGGTCGGGGGCCGAGCGATGCATCGCTTTCTCAGACACGTCGCTGCAGTGCGTAGGCGTTGGCTCTAACTGAACCCGAGCGAGGCGTTGGGCTCTAACTGAACCGAGAGATTGCACTATAGGCTACGCGTTACTAAACCCGAGCGATCGATCGATGGCTGTTAACTGAACCCGATGGAGCGATTCGCCGCTACTACCGCTAATCAAGCCGATCGATTGATGAACAAAGGAGCGTTGCGGTGGGGGATTCGGATGAACAGTGAGCGGTGGCATTGCCTCTGGATGAATAGGACCCCGTGGTGTGGAGGGCTGGATGAACAGTAGACGATGGAGGGGTGGCCGTGGAGGGATGGTTGAACATGACCCCATGGTGTGGAGGGCTGGATGAACAGTAGACGGCGGAGGGCTGGATGAACAGTAGACGGTGGAGGGGTGGTTGAACAGTAGCCGGTGGAGTAGCGCGGTGGAGGCTGGATGAACAGGAGCCCGTGGAGGCTGGAGGAGGTCGACGGTAGCCCGTGGAGGCTGGAGGAGGTCGACGGTGGAGATGAACAGTATCCCGTGGAGTCCTGCTTTTGCGACGCCACACCCTCCCGATGAACAGGACCCCGTTTCGGACCGTGAAGCGCTCCAACACAAGTCCGTTTCGTCTGCTTTTGCGGTACGCCACACCCTCCCGATCAACGGGACCCCGTTTACGACCGTAGGAGGTCCGTTTAAATCCGCTTTTATGCGGTACGCCACACCCCTACCGATGAACAGGACCCCTGTTTCGACCATAGGAGGTCTGTTTCCTCTGTTTTGCGGTACGACACACCCCTCCTGATCAACAGGACCCCCGTTTCGACCATAGGAGGTCCATTTCCTCCGTTTTGCGGTACGCTACACCCCTCCCGATCAACAGGACCCCGTTCCGAACATGGCCGGTCGAACACAAGGTCGTTTCCTCCGTTCTGCGGTACACCAGGCCTCGTTTCCATCGCCTGTTCCGTCCAAGCCGGTTGGCTCCCACGCGTTTCGTTGCCTCCCGATGAACACGACGCATTCCGTTGCCTCCCCATGAACACGACGCATTCCGTTGCCTCCCCATGAACACGAAGACGACTCGCTTTCTCCGTTCGACCCAGCCATGTACGTATGCGCCGAGTAGGCGTTGAGACCCCTGCCCGTATGTACGACGCGTGGGTCAGATTTTCTTTCTTGCAACCTCTCCGCTGTACGTACGTGTACATGCTACGTGCGCGCCTCTACTACGACACGTGCGCGCCTCTATATCGACCAGTATGTACATACACGTTCGCGACCAGAATGACAACGTACGCTTCGACCAGGTGGGTCCTGACTGTCAGGCACTTCCTTGCCTGCAAAGATGTAGCTGGTGGGTCCCAGCAGGCAGGGGGCGAATCATTTTGTTTTTTTGCCCGGACACACTTCCTTGCGTGCGAAGATATAGCTGGTGGGTCCCAGCAGTAAGGGGGGCGAATCATTTTATTTTTGCCCGGACGCACTTCCTTGCGTGCGAAGATGTAGCTGGTGGGTCCCAGCAGTCAGGGGGAAACGTTTTTTCGCAAAACACGGTGGCCCGTCCGGTGGGTCCCCGCCGCCGTGGAGGAATAATTATTTTGCACGTAATAAGGAGGCACTTCCTTGCGGCCGCCAAGGACCCAAATTGTCAAGATGTCCACGCCAAGATTTCTTTTCGATGGAAGTCGGTCGTTGACCACATTGACCACGCCGCGCCGAGAGCACCACGGCGGTGGACGACAGCGAGACCTAGGAAGGGGACGACGCGGAGCCGAGAAAGACGCAGCAGTGGATGCCCACGCGAAGAGTACGAGGGTGAGGTTGTCGTTGCTGCAGAATAACAGGGGGTGTGGGTGAGTAGAGGGATGGCCTGGCCAGCGGTAGGAGTAGTAGGGGGCGGTGAGGCCTCCGCGGCATCACAGCCAGCCACGGGAGGCAGGAGCACGCGGCACGACCGGCGCTGCTTTGGGCGGCTGGAGCACGAAGACCAGAGGTTGAAGAAGCACTATGGTCGTTGGATGGACATCGTACGGTCACTGGAGCTAGAGTCGTTCATATTGACTAAGTTGACAAAACCCTCCATCCCCGTAAACTTAGTAGGCCCACAAGTCAGCCTCCCACCAAGGTGAGTCCCAGCTAGCAGGGGGAGTATTCATTTTTTATGCGTAATAAGGAGGCATTTCCGGTGGGTCCGAGCTGACAGCGGGGGGAACATTTTTTTCACGAAATATAGAGACCCTTCCGGTTGGTCCCAGCTATCAGGTGGAGGAATCATTATTTTGCACGTAATAAGGAGGCATTTTCCTGTGTGGGCCCCTACTGTCAACCTCTTCCGATGGTTGTTGTTTGTTGACCATGTTGACCTCGCCGCGCCGAGAGCACAAACGCTGTGGACGAGGGCGGGGCCTGTGAAGAGAACCACCGAGCCGGGCGAAGCCACCGCAGCCGGATGCCCACGCCGAGGGGAGAACGAAGCGCCGACCGGTCGGCTGGGTGAGGTCAAGGCTGGCGTCACGAAAATAACAGGATGTGTGGGTGGTTAGAGGGATGGCCTGGCGGTAGAACAGCCAGCCACGGGAGGAGGGAGCAAGCAGTCCCGCCGGCGCTGATTTGGGCGGCTAGAGCAGGAAGATCAGAGATTGAAGAAGCACGGCGGCCGTTGGATGGACATCCAACAGTCACTGCTGCGTGTTGACTAAGTTGACAAAGCCTTGCGTACGCGTCAAAAAAAATTTAGGACAGCGTCATCGTCAACCTAGTAGGCCCAGAAGTCAGCCTGCAAATCTGTGGAAAACATCATACAACCCATTAACCATTATTTTCAATAATTTACAGCCCATTTGCTAATTCTTAAGGATATTTTAAGCCCATATTCTTTTTATTAGCATTACAGACTATATATTCTAGGCACTGCTAAAAAATTCAACGAAATTTTGCATATTTCGGTGGGGTCCGAACTCTTTTAATCACGAAATTTCGAGTCACGTTAAAAATAGTTTTCAAAAAATTATATCAAAATAAAATTCAAAAAACAATTCTCCGCAAAAAAATGAATGAAATTTAGAATCTTAACTAGCAAGATGCCCGTTCGTTGCACAGAACATGAAGATGCATTTGTATGAGTAGTTTATCTTGTGGGTGAAAAGACGATATTTTAATGTAATTGGCAGTTGGCTTTGGTTTTTACAAGAGTATAGAGTAGAGAAATCCTGAAAAAAATGATATTTTAATGCAATTGCCGGTTGGCTTTGGTTTAAAAATTTACAGCCCATTTCTTACAACTTATAACCTGTTTTCTGGGGAAGCCCATTTCTTATCCCTCCTCGTCTTGAAAGATTTGCAGCCCATCAGGGCTGAGAAAAGCAAGTAGGCCTCGGTTTTGGTATTATCCAAAAAAAGAACTGGGCTAGCCAATTTCAGAAAGAAAAAAAATATCAACTGGGCTCGTTGTCGGTGTCAAAACCGGCGGATCTCGGGTAGGGGGTCCCGAACTGTGCGTCTAGGCGGATGGTAATAGGAGACAAGGGACATGATGTTTTTACCTAGGTTCGGGCCCTCTCGATGGAGGTAAAACCCTACTCCTGCTTGATTAATATTGATAATATGGGTGGTACAAGAGTAGATCTACCACGAGATCAGAGAGGCTAAACCCTAGAAGCTAGCCTATGGTCTGATTGTTGTTCGTCCCCACGGACTAAAACCCTCCGGTTTATATAGACACCGGAGAGGGCTAGGGTTACACAGAGTCGGTTACAATGGGAGGAGATGTACATATCCGTATCGCCAAGCTTGCCTTCCACGCCAAGGAAAGTCCCATCCGGACACGGGACGAAGTCTTCAATCTTGTATCTTCATAGTCCAGGAGTCTGGCCAAAGGTCATAGTCCGGCCATCCGGACACCCCCTAATCCGGGACTCCCTCAGTAGCCCCCGAACCAGGCTTCAATGACGATGAGTCCGGCGCGCAAATTTGTCTTCGGCATTGCAAGGCGGGTTCTTCTCCAAATCCCATATACCTGCTGAATAGTGTCCGGCTTCTGGTGAACGTTGCGCTCCTTGGCTTCTGCGCCCAATAATGGCCATCTTCCACGTGTCAAACGAATGCGAAAAGATAGGGTGTTTTTTCATTTACCCCCCTAGCTGCGCAAATGGGCCGTTTATAAAAGAGACGGGGATTTAGATCCGAATCACACCATCCTCCCTCCGCGAGCATTCATCGGAGCGCATTCGACAGAGATCCATTCCATCATGGCCGATCGACGCAGCTCCTCCTCTCGCCCCCCAGCCCTCAGCCTGGAGATTGGGAGAGGTGTTCCATCTCGCACAGCGAGCTAGTGGCGCTCCAAGCCAAGGGGCTTCTCCCCCCAGCTTACATGGTCCCAGTTCCAGCCGGGCTTGCCACCTATAATGGCGGACAGCAAGCGGAGAGCGTCCCCAATCCCTCCAAAGGAGAGCGGGTATGCCTTGTCCCTTATTTGATAAGAGGGCTTGGATTTCCAATTCATCCGTTTCTCCGGGGGCTCCTGGAGTTCTATGGCCTCCAATTACACAACCTTACGCCTGCCTCCATATTGCATATTGCAGGCTTCGTAGCCCTTTGCGAGCTGTTCTTGGGCATCGAGGCCCATTTCGCGCTATGGAAGAAGCTGTTCTGCCTCGTGCCCCGTTCTCAGGAGGGGTCGATATATCAAGTGGGCGGAGCCGAACTATGGCGCATCGCCGGGACCGGATATCTATCCGGAACCCCGAAGAAGGCGTCCGAAGACTGGCCTTCAGAATGGTTTTATATAGAAGACGTCCCCCTCGCCGACTCGCTCGGATCGGCCTCCCTGAGTTCGATAATGCTCCTCTGAAGAAGCGCCTAAGCTGGCGTCCACGGAGCCCTCAGAAGGAAAATGATAAGGACGTCCCTTATCTGATGAACCGAATAAGGTTGTTAGCTCATTCCGGACTGACCATGATTGAGGTCATGGCCACATGCATTATGCGGGGGGTGCAGCCGCTTCAGTACAGAGGCCACCCCATGTGGGATTTCAATGGGGAGGACGACGCCACCCGGTGCGGCCGTAAGGGGCCGGAATCGGCCGCCGCTCTAATAAAGATCTTATCCGCTTTGTACAAGGGAGAGGAGGAGGAATTCCTCCGCGTCAACCCACGGGGCGGATTTTCTATGTACAATCCTCCAAGCTGGGTAAGCGAACACTTTCACTTGCCCATCCGTTTCATATTCCCATAGTTAAGTATTTAGTCTAGCAATTTCAACGCAGGAGCTGCGCTGCATCAGAAGCAGATAAACAGCCCTCCTCCACAACCCGAGGACCCAGAACGGTCCTTCGATCCGGACTCCCAAGAGGACCCGGACTTATGTGTGGAGCTGATCGATGGGGTGTTTCATCAATTGAGCAAGGACAACACCTTAGTGGCCATTACGGCTGATTATCCCGGACTACTTCCAGCCTCACAAGTAACCGAGACCGAAGTCCCAGTACCTTTAAAATGATCCACCCGTGCTTATTTTTGATCACCGTATATCAATGGTGTTTTCGCAGGGGAAGTCCTTGAGGCGGAGGGCCGAGCCCGTGGCGGCTAGCCAACAAGGGGCATCAAGGCCTGGTAGGCTGCAAAGAAGTGCGGTCCAGATTGAGACGCCGGCGCAACGGTACGGTGTGCCGTGTTATTCCCAGGTTGTATTCCCTCAAGGCATACTAACGCTCGTGCTTTTTCCAGGAAGAAGAGCGCTCGCCGGACTATATCCGGAGAGGTTTCCAATCGCGCCTCTACCAGCCAGGCTCCAAGGCCGGGTCCGGAAGCGGAGGCAAACACGAGGCGCGCATCGGACGCTCCTCCGACAGAGGATGCGGACGGGCTGTCTGCCACCAATTCCGAGGTGGAGAGTGCCATGAACCACAGGCGTCGCCGGACAATTCTTCGTGACGCTTGTTTCTCCCAAGAGGCATTGGATGCCTTTAATACAGGAGATGCGTACCTCCGTGCTGCTCAAAATGGTCTAGCCAGAGCCACGAGGCAGATGTAAAAGACATACGGGTGAGAAAATTTGATGGTTATATATGCCAAGAGCCCCGAGACTTGGAAACAGTTAGAACAACTAATTTAAGGATCATTTATTATGCAGGATCTTACGTAAAAGAATACCCAACTGTCTCTGTGAGGCTGGAAGAGTGCAAGGCCCAACTTGAGGCCGCACTAGCCGTGACAGGGGAGGCCAAGGAGACCCCCTCTGGTAATATATGCTTCGACAGATAAGTATGTTGAAGAGTGCGGCGTGCTTGCAAATCTGACAATAACATTGCAGATGACGCCGGAGTGGATCTGGACAAGCAACAACTCTTGCGC
Organism: Aegilops bicornis; assembly: GCA_021605145.1. NCBI lineage: Eukaryota > Viridiplantae > Streptophyta > Magnoliopsida > Poales > Poaceae > Aegilops > Aegilops bicornis. The sequence continues at coordinate 646,665,255 of CM038674.1, forward strand.
CGGTTAAAGGCTGGCGAGAGCGTGCTTACGGGGGTGAGGCAAGAGAAGAATAAGCTCCAAGATGCCAACACCTAGCTGGGCGAGGAACTAAAGGATGTTCGTGCTCAGCTGTCGGACTCCGTAAAGGAGAATCAGCGGCTTCGACGCGCATTTTTAGTAAGTGCTTGAACGAACTACGGAAAGAAGAGTTCGGCGAGGAAGTCGATTGACAGATTTATGTCTGTAGGTATGACAGGTCGACCTGCGGAGGAAATGCCCGGTTCTACGGGTGACCTTCTTCCCGAGCTCTCACAACTGCACGAACGAGTTCGGCAGGTGATGCAAGGCGTCGCCCAGGCCTTGTGGCCGTCCGTCTCCATGCCCGAAGGCCTCGGAGAGCTTGCAGAGAAGCTGAAGGGAGCGCGGCGGTGCTTTCGATTATGGAAGATATCGGCCTGCCGTCAAGGCGCCAGGGAGGCCTGGGCCATGGTGAAGACGCGGTACACGAAGGCTGACCCAAACCACATGGCCGAGGTCGGACCTATAGGGCCCGATGGGAAGGAGATCCCTGTCGCTTAGTGTACGGCCAGGTAGAGTTGGCATTAAATATTCCCAACAAGACTGTAAACTAGACAGCCTGTTGGATGGTATTGAAGAGGAATATACCCAGTCAAATTGACTATGTAATTTAAAATGACATGTAAAATGCCTTCTAGCCAGATTGTAGATCGTTTGTCATGGCGGACCTTTTCGCTTCGACCTCGGGACCCGATAGTCTGGAGTGTGTCCGAATACCCTCTCGGTTATGTAAGAACCGGGGCATGCGTGGAGACCAGGCGTAGGGGCCATTAGTGCTTTATCAGACAAGTGCCCAACTAGTTATGTTATATTACATGGTTAGTAAAAAAACATCTTCCAGGGAGAATAGTTCCGTTAGGGGTTCCTTTCCCTGGGAGGCATGCCCTAAAGTGCATGTCCGGATTGCGAAAAAAGCAGAAAAGCATCTGGGGGCGGATAAATACACGAGTTAAAAATCATCTTTTAGTTCACCGACCGAATATTCCCTTAAGAACGCTAGCTTTCGGCTTCACCTAGTTTGAGGTACACATCCGGCTGACCCGGCAGTAACAATCGCAGAGGTGCTCCCTTTACCGCCTAGCCGAACAATCGGGAACGTAGGGGTAAGCACAGGAGCCAGGCAACCCAGCTTGGCCAAAACTTAAGTCATATCGATGCATATAATTGTGAATAAAAGGTACATGTGGAAGTGTGACACATGTGTTGGGCATGAGGCTCGTATAAACAAGCTTATGTTAAAGAAGCCCCCAGGTATAATGAGTGCGGAGAGCGCATCAATTGTGTGCGAACGAGGCGCAAACGAGCCCTTAAAAGGTTGTAAGAGAAAAGGAGGGAGAAGGAGAGAAATATAAGACAGCTAATGTGTAAAAAATGGATAGAGGAAGGAGACGAACACAGAGTCCGGCGCTAGGCGTAGAATCTTCGTGGACGGGCTGCGTTCCATGGGTTCGGCTCGAGTCGGTTATTCGATGTGTTTAGCAGATGCAGCTCCGCCCGGTCGGGACTTGGTCGATTATGAAGGGACCTTCGCATTTGGGCTTGAGTTTGTCCTTTTTCTTGTCCGGTAGGCGTAGAACTAGTTCGCCAACATTGTAAGTTTTGGCTCGTACTTCTCTGCTTTGATATCTTCGAGCTTGCTGTTGATAGAATGCGGAACGGGCTTTTGCCAGTCGCGCTCCTCCTCCAAGGCGTCCAAACGGTCCTGCCGATCGAGTTCGGCTTCTCTTTCTTCGTACATGCGCACACGAAGTGAGTCATGAATTATGTCGCAGGGCAGAACTGCCTCTGCGCCGTATACCATAAAGAATGGCGTGAATCCGGTAGTGCGATTCGGCGTGGTCCGCAGCCCCCAGAGTACCGAGTCGAGCTCCTCTACCCAGTGCGTGTTAGATTCCTTGAGGGACCGCATTAGTCTGGGTTTGATGCCGCTCATGATTAGACCATTTGGTCGCTCGACTTGACCGTTAGTTTGTGGGTGATAGACTGAAGCGTAGTCGAGCTTGATGCCCATGTTTTTGCACCAGAGTTTTACCTCGTCGACCGTAAAGTTCGTGCCGTTATCGGTGATGATGCTGTGGGGGACGCCGTAACGGTGTACGACCCCTGATATGAAGTCTATCACCGGTCCGGATCCGGCCGTCTTAACAGGCTTGGCCTCTATCCACTTGGTGAATTTGTCAACCATGACCAATAGGTATTTTTGCTTGTGGGTTCCTCCTTTAAGGGGTCCAACCATGTCAAGCCCCCAAACCGCAAAGGGCCAGGTGATGGGTATAGTTTGGAGGGCGGTGGGTAGCATATGGCTTTGGTTAGCAAATAATTGGCAACCGACGCATCGTTGGACTAAGTCCTGAGCATCTGCCCGGGCCGTCGGCCAATAAAATCTTGTACGGAAGGCCTTGCTTACAAGGGCCCGGGCTGCGGCGTGGTGCCCGCCGAGTCCGACATGAATTTCAGCCAGAAGGTTCCGCCCTTCCTCTTTGGAGATACACCTTTGAAGGACTCCGGTGGTGCTTTTCTTATAAAGCTCTCCTTCATGGACTTTATAGGCTTTAGATCACCACACTATGCAGCGTGCCTCGTTTTGATCCTCGGGAAGTTCCTGCCTAGTTAAGTAGGCTAAGAATGGTTCTGTCCACGGGGCAATGACTGCCATTATTACGTGGGCTGAGGATGTTACCTCGTTGGCAGAGCCTCCCGTTGTGTCAGAATGTTCGGTGTCAGGTGGTGTGGCTAGGTCCGGGTTGTTATTTCCGAATTCCCCTTCCCATTGTACGGATGGCTTGAATAGCCTCTCCAAGAAAATGTTGGGGGGGACTGCATCGCGCTTTGCGTCGATGCGTGCCAAGACGTCTGCTGCCTGATTGTTTTCTCGGGCTATATGGTGAAATTTGAGCCCCTCGAACCGAGCTGACATTTTTAGGACGGCGTTGCGATAAGCTGCCATTTTCGGATCCTTGGCGTCAAAATTTCCATTTATTTGGGATATCACGAGGTTCGAATCCCCATGCACCTCTAGGCATTGGATGCCGATGGAGACTGCCATCCGGAGACCATGTAGAAGAGCCTCGTATTCGGCTGCATTGTTAGAGTCCGTATACATTATCTGGAGTACATATTGAACTGTATCTCCTGTTGGGGACGTCAGAACGACGCCAGCCCCCAGACCCGCTAACATTTTGGAGCCGTCGAAGTGCATGATCCAGTTGGAATATGTGCCGTACTCTTCAGGGAGTTCGGCTTCAGTCCATTCGGCGACAAAGTCGGCCAAAACATGCGACTTGATAGCTCGCCGTGGCTTATAGGTTATGTCGAATGGGACGAGCTCAATGGCCCATTTGGCAATCCGGCCCGTCGCGTTGCGGTTGTTTATAATATCATTAAGAGGTACTTCGGAGGCTACTGTTATTGAACACTCTTGAAAGTAGTGTCGTAGCTTCCGGGATGCCATGAACACCGCGTACGCTATCTTTTGATAATGCGGGTACTGTGACTTGCATGGAGTGAGGACAGTGGACACGTAGTAAACTGGTTTTTGAAGGGGGAATTTGTGTCCGTCCGTTTCTCGTTCGACGACAAGCACTGCGCTTACAACTTGATGAGTTGCCGCAATGTATAATAGCATTGGTTCGCCGGTGTTAGGCGCGGCCAGGACCGGGTTTGTTTCTAGTATGGCCTTTATTTCTTCGAGTCCGGCCATGGCGGCATCCATCCACTCGAAGTGTTCGGTGCGCCGGAGGAGGCGATAAAGGGGTAATGCCTTTTCTCCCAAGCGGGAGATGAAGCGGCTTAGAGCCGCCATGCATCCAGTCAATTTTTGTATTTGCTTGAGGTCCTTTGGAATATCCAATTATGACAGAGCTCGGATCTTGGCTGGGTTTGCTTCAATTCCTCTACCGGATACAATGAAGCCCAAGAGCTTTTCGGCTGGTATGCCGAAAACGCATTTTTCCGGGTTAAGCTTGATGTCATATGTTCGGAGGTTGTCGAATGTGAGCCTCAAGTCGTCTACTAGAGTTTCGACATGCTTGGTTTTGACGACCACGTCATCTATGTATGATTCAACTATTTTGCCGATCTGGTTTGCCAGACATGTCTGAATCATGCGCTAATATGTTGCGCCGGCGTTTTTGAGCCCGAAGGGCATTGTGTTGAAGTAGAATGGGCCGTATGGGGTGATGAATGCCATTGCGGCTTGGTCTGGTTCTACCATCTTAATTTGATGGTAGCCAGAGTATGCGTCAAGGAAACACAATGAATCGTGTCCTGCGGTAGCGTCGATGATTTGATCGATGCGGGGGAGGGGGAAGGGATCCTTTGGGCAAGCCTTGTTGAGGTCCTTGAAATCGACGCATAGGCGCCGTGGATTTGTCCTTCTTTGGTACCATCACCAGGTTTGCTAGCCAGTCCGGATGTTTTATATCTCGATGAATCCGGCCTCCGATGGTTTGGCTAGCTCCTCTCCCATGGCTTGTCTCTTAGTTCGAGAACGCCAAGAGCACCTTAATGAGCTTGAATCCTTTTAGGATGTTTAGGCTGTGCTCGGCCAGCCGGCGTGGGATTCCTGGCATGTCTGAAGGGTGCCAGGCAAAAATGTCCCAATTTTCGCGTAGGAATTCTCGTAGTGCGGCGTCTACATCAAGGTTTAATTGCGCCCCGATGGAGGCCGTTTTTGTAGGGTCCGTTGGATGGACTTGGAATTTGACTATTTCGTCCGCCGGTTTAAAGGAGGTGGACTTGGATCTTTTATCGAGTATCACGTCGTCCCTGTTCACCGTGGAGCGCAGCGCAGTCAGTTCTTCGGCCGCTAGGGCTTCGGATAGTGCCTCAAGGGCCAGTGCGGCTGTCTTGTTTTCGGCGCGGAGGGCTATGTCCGGGTCACTAGCAAGAGTGATGATTCCGTTGGGTCCGGGCATTTTGAGCTTCATGTACCCGTAATGGGGTATAGCTTGAAAAATTGTGAATGCCTCTCGCCCTAACAGAGCGTGGTATCCGCTGCTGAACGGGCCACTTGAAATGTGACCTCTTCGGACCTGTAATTATCCGGCATGCCGAACACCACATCCAGTGTGATTTTTCCTGTACAACACGCTTCCCGACTGGGGATTATTCCTCTAAAGGTTGTGTTGCTTCGCTCAACGCGGCTCCAGTCTATTTCCATTTTTCGAAGGGTTTCCTCATAAATGAGGTTTAATCCGCTGCCACCGTCCATGAGTACCTTGGTAAGTCGAAAGCCGTCCACTATTGGGCTGAGGACCAATGCGGCTGGTGCTCGGGCTGTTCGGAATTTAGGTTCATCACTGGCATTAAAGGTAATAGCCGTGTCACTCCATGGGTTTATTGTTGCTACCTGGTAGACTTCGGTAAGGTTGCGGAGTGTTTGTTTCCGCATATTGTTTGATGCAAAAGTCTCGAAGACTGTTGATATCGTACTGGTATTCCAGGGCTGGTGCTCTGCGGATTCTGGAGTTAGAAGCTCCTCGCCACTTCTGGCCACCTGCCGGAGTATCCAACATGCTCTAAGGCTATGAGTTGGTGTGGCGCCCTCTGTACTATGAATTTTACAGGGTCCATTGAGCCATCCCTCCAGTACGGTTCCATACCCTATAGAGGGTTTTTGCTTTTTGGTGTTTAGCCCAGGTGCCTGGCGATAATGCGCCCTTTTATTTCAGACTGGGGTTGTATTCAGGGTCGGATCGTCCCAAAATTTTATTTCGGTTTTCCGGACGCTTTCCATCGCACAGCATTTTTGTACTATGGACGCGAAGTCTGTGAAACGTGTAATTTCACGGCGACTTATGACATTGAGGATTCCGATGTCCGTGCAATTGTTGCAGAAGAATGAAATTGCATCCTCCTCACGGCAGTCCTCTATCCTGTTCATAGCCAGGAGGAATCTGGCCCAGTAATGGTGCACTGTTTCTGTGGGCTCTTGCCGAATTCGGGATAGACCCCTTATATTTGGGTGGGCGGGTGGAGTTAAATCCGGAACCTCGCCCAATCTGAGACTCAGGGGCCAAGGGGTTTCCGAACTCGGAAGCTTGGGTTCTTGGATGTTGTCCAATGGATCTAGCCCGCTGCCTGACTTTAGGTCCAGGGCTTGAGTGACGTCCTCCCCTCCGCGGGTATCCGGCTTGGAGGGATCGGGAATCTGGATATATCTGGTCCTTAAGATGGGTGAAGATTCGCCGCATTGTTCCTCCACCACTGCGACGTGGTGGGTGACCTCAGGAGAGTCAATCTCTCTCGGATCGGGTTTAAGCCCAATCTGATCGTAGTCTGTAGCGACTCCCAGGGCGGCGATGCGATCCAAGAGCTCGTTTAAGGAAGAGAGCTCCATCGGATCTAACTGCTCGGTGAGTTCCGAGTTGACGTGGAGATTGCTTTCGATGACCCAAGAAGTCATCATCGGCGCGGCGGCCGAACATGCGGTCATAAGAAAACCGCCTAGCCGGAGAGTTTGGCCGATAGCCAAAGCTCCTTTAGCAACAACGCCGTCTTTAAAGACGGGATGCGGCATCCTTCCTGATGGCGACGGCACAGCGGAACTCTCAATGAAAGCACCAATGTCGGTGTCAAAACCGGCGGATCTCGGGTAGGGGGTCCCGAACTGTGCGTCTAGGCGGATGGTAGCAGGAGACAAGGGACACGATGTTTTTACCCAGGTTCGGGCCCTCTCGATGGAGGTAAAACCCTACTCCTGCTTGATTAATATTGATGATATGGGTAGTACAAGAGTAGATCTACCATGAGATCAGAGAGGCTAAACCCTAGAAGCTAGCCTATGGTATGATTGTTGTTCGTCGTACGGACTAAAATCCTCCGGTTTATATGGACAGCGGAGAGGGCTAGGGTTACACAGAGTCGGTTACAATGGGAGGAGATCTACATATCCGTATCACCAAGCTTGCCTTCCACGCCAAGGAAAGTCCCATCCGGACACGGGATGAAGTCTTCAATCTTGTATCTTCATAGTCCAGGAGTCCGGCCAAAGGTCATAGTCCGGCCATCCGGACACCCCCTAATCCGGGACTCCCTCACTCGTCATGTGCTTAATAAAAGTGTAAGCGTGGGCTAGACGGGCCACAGCCCCCGCACAGCGCGCAGTTGAGCTCTGTCTCTGAAACTGAAAAACAACTGGGCGAGCTGTTGGGTCCCTGGTGTTATCCGCTCGTTGTGTAATTTTCTCGTTTATTGACTACATTGACAATGGCGTGGAACCTAGTTGTCAAACAATTAGGAGGAAGTATTGTTTTGGCTTGTAATAACGAGGGACCTGCTTGCGAAATGCAATGACTCTGGTGGGTCCCTACTGTCAGCCTCTCCACGTACAGTCATCTCCTGATTCCTCTTGGTTGTTGACCATGTTGACAACACCTGACGGCAGCGAGCACAGTGAGCTAACCAAGGCGGAGAACGACGGCAAGGCCTCGGACGGGAACGAACAGCAGCAATGGAAGATGCGGCAGTGTAGTGGCAGGTGGAGGGAAGTACGAGGGCAACAACATGCAAGTCAAGCATACAAATGGTACAAAAAGCCCAAGGATTAATTGTTCATAAGATTTTTAGACAAAACCCACATTGAACATGACAGTAACATCTAACCCAACCACTCTTTTTTGCAGTCACAAACAAATGATCGGTCTGATCCATAAAATCAACATCCTGTGCAAAACTTTTTATTTTAGGATGTCTACAACTTGTTGTAAATAGAATTCGAGCACGTTTAGAAGCCCATTTGTCCACCCGAAACTTCTTTTTTTGCTGTTAAACATGTTCGTATGTGAGAAATCTCTTGCTGTAAAAATTAAGCCTCATGGACAATAGTAACCTCGCATTCAACAGGAAGAATGTGACAAAGCTTCTGTTTGCCTGGTTGGATGCATATCGTCCCATCCTTATTGTCCTCAAACGAATGTCATGAGAACTGAGAAAATCCTTGTGCTTATTACGCCAACGATTGGTTATATGTTTTTCTCCATGTTGTTCTGCCTATGTAGACATGAAGATTGAAAACAGTTAAGGTCTGAAAAAAGAGTATGTCGAAAGAACGACAGTTGAACAGTTAATTCTAGTACAATATATAAGGGCTTTCAATGTGGATGAAATCATCACCTCTATGTATAAATTCTCCAGAGATCGAAAGCATCGCAGCAAGCCAATAATTATGTCCAGATCAAAACTATACATTCTGATATATATATGATCTTGATAGAATCCAGCAGCATTGATAGGCTATCAATGGACGAACTATTCATTGAGCATATAACATAATGTTAGTACCCAAAGTGTACTCCAAGATGATATAAAAACTTATGAGCACAAATGAAAAATGCAGCATATGATTACAAATGTGTAGATGATAATATACGGTACCTGAAAAGGTGAGGTGCCAAACACCAACTCCTTGTGCTTATTAAATGGGTCACAAATTACACCCAAGGTCTCCAGTTTGGGCGCAGAGACGACAGTTATTTCTGAAGGTGTATAACAATTATCAAGGAGCAACCTTTCAAGTGAAGGGGCATCTTCGATGATGAGCTGCTATCCTTCAAAACAAATTCCAATGCTTTTAAGGTGAGGCGACTTTATTTGGAGACAAGCGATACCGATTTCTATTCCCAAAACAATTAGCAAGCGCTCCAGGCGAGGCAACTGGAGTGGATGATCTTGTCTTGATGAGGCCTCCGACGGATAAACCACCACAAGCGAAAGTTTTTTGGCGGTGGGAGTCGAAGCATTTGTACCAGATCGTCTGGTAGATGGCACCCGGCGAAGGTGGCGGTGTGGAGAGAGGAGGAAAACCGCGAGATGGACAACGGTGGTGTGGGCACGAATTCTTGGTATGTTCGTGGTATGAAACTTTCGTGGTAATGGTAGAACTCAAACTGCTGGAGTTTTCCGAATTCAGGGGATGTCAGCCAAGCATCCACCTTGCCGGGTATGGACAACAGGTAGCTTGTCGGGATGCAGAGGCATTGAACGGGGCCCTGCTGGTGAGAAGAGACAATGGCTCTGATGAGATCAAATTCAAGAAGGACAGATATCTGACGACAAATGAGATTGAGGGCATGATGCGCCATAGAGGGCGCCACCGAGTTGAGGGGACTTATGTGCAGCAGCAATCCTTGGTGGGGAGAAGCGAGATGATCTCCTCAAGGATGACGTCCGGGAGATTGTTGAAGCGGTCCACCGGAGATTCTACCGGTTCCTCAGGTCCGGGTGGGGGGGGGGGGGGCTCGCCCCTTCTCCCAGCCTTCTGGTGCGGATCTATAATCGGCGTCGCCAAGGCGGAGCCTCATCTTCTTGGCGCTGAGGCCATCCGACTCCACTTTCCTTGTGGGCGTCGCGCCGAGCTCACGTGTTTGAGCAGAGTAGCCAGAGACGAGCCTAGTGGCAGTGCGAGTGGGGAAGAAGGAGGGCTAGGGATTTCTGTAGGAGTGGAAGAAGAGGAGCAGGCGTTTCTCATGCAGTGAGGAAGAAGGTGAGCGGGGTTTTCGGACGAGTGAGGAAGATTGGGGAGCGGGGAATTGGTTGGGTAGACGGATGCGGGAGAGCAAGCTGTTCGTGTTTATAAGGCCCATTGCACTAACTACTCGCTTTTTCCCAAGAACCGCTCTCTTCTTTTATGCGTTGTCGCATGATCGCCATGCATGCAGGTTGCATGTGCTTGCCGGCCACTGCATGCGCCTGGTTTGTTACTAGGCCTATTTAATAGGGTGGTTATGGAGTAAATTAAGGAGATTTATTTTCTTTGTGTGCATCCACCAAATTAGAGGATGCGGTCTTGGATCTGAACACTCACATTAAACTAACATTTAGAAGAACAAAAGTTCAGCATGTCTATGCATCTCAATGATTCACCATACTATAACCAATATACAAAATTGTGAGAAGGTGTGGAAATAAAGAAAATTGGTCGATGCTTCTCTGAGCAAAGGGCCTCCCTGCGCACGCATTAATTTCCTGGGCATGCTGGTTTCTTATCAATGTTGCGAGCACTTTGAGCATGTTGGCAACTCGACAGCTAACTAGCTGCCTCATCTTGCAATTGATGCTGACATATTTGCAGCAAACACATGAGGCAATAGAGATGACTCAACATGGGTCCATATTGTGCAGTTCCCCTGATATCATATTCATTGTCCTGAATCTGAAAAGATAGGAAAACAGTATCAATACTTAAACGGTGTTGCCAAACAGTAGCACATAACAATAGCTCGGCAAGACAAAACATTATCATCTGTACGAAGGGTAAACTGACCTGAATGAGGAAGAATACAAATAATTTCATAAGTCCTTGGTTGATTTCCACCTTCATTTGCCTTTGCTTGTTTGATCCTCCACACATGACAGGACCGTTCCATACCGCAATCAGCAAGTCAACGTCTGAATAAGCTAATTTCATCTTGCGGTGGTCATTGTACCTGAATTACTGAATGTAGGAATACTTGGAGCACCATGAGGTTAGCTGACAGCAGGTAGATGCAGCCATATAAATTTTGTGCGGTGCTACCAAAATTGAGGTTTGTATCCCTTCCCGTTATGCGAATTCTTCTTGAAGTTGGTAGAATGTGACGGTTTGTTCTTTGCTTCAAACTTGCCTTTCCCCTGAGATTTGTTCTTGTTGTTTTGGGGCTGGTTGGGCTGGAAGTTCTTCTCGTGTACCATGTGGGCACTAGAAGCTCCCTCGGTGACCCGAGCACGTGTGTCTTTTGCTCTCGCCTTCTCCTCAAAATCAAGAGTACTAATGAGATCCAAAACAGAAAACTCATGTCTCTTGTTTTTCAGAGAAGTAACAAAATCGTTCCACGAAGGTGGAAGCTTGGCAATGATGGTCCCAGCAACAAATTTGTCCGGCAACACACACTTAAAGTACTCAAGTTCCTTAGAGAGTGACTGTATCTCATGAGTCTGCTGAACAAAAGAGCGCTCATCAGTCATCTTGTAGTCACAAAATTGCTCCATGATGTACAACTCGTTGCCAGCGCCCGAGGGCCCAAACGTGGCCTCGAGCGCAGCCCACATGTCTTTGCCGCTGTCAAACAACATATATGAATCCACAATGGAATCATCAAGAACACTCAGCAGGGCGGCTTTGAAGAGGGTATCCATGTTCTGAAAAGCTTCCTGCTGTGTAGGATTAAGACCACCCTCGGGCTTACCCTTAGTGGCATCATAGCAGTACATGATCTGAAACCAATATACTGCTCTTGTGTGCCACCTTTTATATTGCACCCCCTTAAAAGTATGCGGCTTCGAAAGCGCAGCAAAACCACTCGGGGTAAATTGCATGTGATCAGGTTTTTGGATTGGATTGTTGAATATATGAGCAATTTACTATGAGATGTAATCCGAATCAACAGTAAATAGATCACGACGACAATTGCAAACATCAAAGTAATGATGCGGACTAAACCAGGAGGACAGAATCACATACTGTACAGCGGGAGAAGAACCGGTTTGGTTGATATTGTCACTCATGTCGTTGATTTACCGAGGTCAGGGAAGAAGGCTGTCATTGAGGAAGTCGTCGCTGGCAGCAGTCACAGGAGTGTGCTCCCCAAAAACCTGATCGCCCCTCCCCCGTACAGGATCACGAAAGGCGGGGTTCGGAGGACTGTTGTCCCTTCTCGCGGTGCATGCCGGAAGGAGGGCTGGAGGAGAATTGCGTGGCGGCGCTAAGATCTGGAACGGTGCGAAACCATATGATCTGATGTGGCTAGGGTAGAGCATGTCAGGTCGGAGTATAATAGTAGGCCTTTGGCCCCAAACCCCACGTCCAAGTCAATAATAGCTCAAAAAGTCAATAATAGCCCCACCAAGGTTTGTCTCAAAAGCGGAGTAATTAAAGGCGTCCGTTAGTCCCTTTAGTATAAATACAATATCATTAATAATGGCCCCACCTTTTGTCTCACAAAGTAGAGTATGTTGGAGTACAATTGGCTACACGTTTACAATCCGCTTCTCTTCTCTCTCCTCTTCTCTCTCCTTCAACTAATCACAAATACTATATTTAAATCCTTATAGCCTGCTTATGTCATCTAATTACAGTACTTGCTCTAAAAGTTACTATCCACTGTGTAGTCTGAAATGTCGGGCGTGCAGCGGGCGGTGCCCTCGGTCGGCACGCCACTTCAACGGCGGAAGCAGTGAGAGGTCGCGTCGCCCTGACTTGCCATCAATGTGGGGCAGCGGGCTCAGCTGGCGCCGGACGGGAAGCGTCTTGTGGGGAGGGGAGGGTTTTGTTGGGCCAAGAAGGTGAGAAGCCAACTTGGGATCGGTGCAGGCGGGAAATATCATGTGCTCCCATACTCTGCATATGACACTAGTCTATGTTACTACTCCCTCCTTTCCGTTTTATAGAGATGTTTAGAGTAACATAGTAATATGTCACAGTACAAGTTACTCCCCACTATGACCAGCCTTGGCCTCTCCCAGTGCCCCACCATGTATAGCTGCTAAGCCTGCCACGTAGGCATAAATATGATCTGGCACCAATAAACTAAGCACCTATGCATTGAACACTTGAGTTACTAAGCCATTTAATGCACTTAGCACCTCATCTAAAGAGCATTAATAGTATAGCCAGCTGCTGGCTATAAGCCTACAGCCCATCTTATAGTAAACATGTACAAAGTGCCTAGGAGCACGTGCTAGAGCTGGCTCTTCATGAAGAGCCCGCTTACCTTCTCTCTCCTCTTCTCTTTCCTCCAACTAAGGCTGGTCGTAATGGTAGTATCATAGCTAGTATCATGCATGCAAACTAGGCAATTTTGACGAGGTGTCATAGCATTAAATGAAGAAAGAAAGAGTGGAGTATCATATCATGATACCGTATCATAATAAATGCTATGCTACTTTGTGTCATGCATGACAATAAATAGAGTACTACATGATACTACTATATGATACTATGCATTATGGAGGTAGTATCATACACTAGTATCATATGCATGATACTAGTATATGATACTCCCCATTACAACCAGCCTAAGAAGAAATATACTACTGTTTATTCCTTATAGCCCGCTGACTCAGCTCTATTGTACTTGCTCTAAGCACATCTAAGCACTTGCTAGCACCTCCTTGACCGTGGACCTTAACGGTGTACGTCACCTTGTGTCTCATAATTTTCCTCGTCATCATCTGAGTCCTAGAAGATCTCACCCACATCATCATTAGCATGCAGCCGCCTTGATAGACAACTTGCGCAGAAGGAGTAGAGGCGACTGGGGACGCACCACCACCACATCGTGGGCACTCTGTATGTGCTCGTGTGCGTGCAACATGCATGTTTTTCCATCGGTGCTAGCTCTAAGGCCGAGGCTGCGGTCGTCTTCGTCTCCGACTAGTAGTTGAGCAATGACGGCAAAGAGGTGCTGCAAGAGATGTGTATGCGCCGTTGCGTGCGAGCTTCGCCGTAGCACGACGAACCGGACGTCGCCGCGGATGGCGCACGCCTCCATGTAGCCGAGTGTGTGCGCATGCATGTGTTATTCGCATGCATTCTGCGGCCGAGCGTGTGTACATGCACGTCTTGTGTACGTGCATCGTGTGCTCCATGCTGTGCGCGTATGTGCATGAGTTGGATCAGATGGAGTTAGTGTGTTGGCTTGTGTATATATTTTAGAGTGTAGATTCACTCATTTTGTTTCGTATTTAGTCCCTTATTGAAATATCTTAAAAGACTTATATTTGGGAAGCGGAGGGAGTATAAAACATCTTCAACTTAGCATCCTGATGTACCATTTCTAGTGGTTAGCGAAAAGTTCATGTTCTTTTAGTTGTTTATAGGTGGGCGGTGACAAAAACAGGGAAAAGCAGCGCAAGGTTCCTTGCAGACGCTCCACCGCGAGGTTCTTTGCTCCTCCTCGGCTGTCGGGAATCTATGCTCTTCAACTCTTTTCTTTTACGTGAGCTTTGTTCATCCTTTTCCCAACACGCGAGACATCTAGCATCAAGGTGCATGTGTCATGCAAGAAAATGGAGATAATCAGATAAGCAGTGCTTAAGTGAGTCGTATGGGGGGAAGCGGGGAAACCCTTTTCCATAAGTGAGTCGTGCACTTCGATGGCACCCTCGCAATATTTTTTCTCCTCGATGGCACGTGAATGGCACGTGAATAGTGCACGTACTCAACGACGGAGCACGGGATGGTAGCAATGACATGGTCAGCCCTTTTTTGGAGAGAGTACGTACTACTAGTAAATAACTTTGATGTGTCCCGTCAACTCGCAGAACGACGAGAAGCTTGATTACGCCTTCTCCCTCGCCAACGCGTGCGCTGTGGCTCGCAACACGAGGAGAAACTTTTGCTTATAAGCGGTGGACGTGCAGCAATTCATTTGGTGTCAGATTGCCAGAAGCACTACTGTAGAACCGTCGACTTCCGGAAGAGGCGAAGAGCCAAGCGCAAGGTCACCTACTAACCTTAGGCTAGGCGTAGTGGGAGTAACATAAGTAGAGGTACCTCCTTTTTTATTCTAGAAACAACCACACGCGAATATCAAGGTGCTAGTTATGTAGAACAAATTTCCTGCAGTCCGTGCTCAACCCTCCTCTATCTCTCTTCTCAGCCAGCCAGCGGACGTGCGGAGCCCATCGTCTGTTTGCTCACATGCGGCCCCACATGTCAGTGAAAATGCAAGAGGACCCTTGAACCTGCACATCTTTCACCTCAACGTCTTTGGTGATGAAAAACAAATCCAAGAAAGATCTTGGTGGCCTCTTTTGGAGTTACTCAAGAGTAGTAAGATTCTATTCTGATTTAACCCAAGGTGCACATCTTGTGGCTTCAACTACCACTCTATTTTCTTTCATGACACGACACGGATGCTTTGGATGTCCCACGTGTCGGCAAAAGGAGGAAGAAACCGACCAAATCTTGGTTGTGCTCTTGGATTAGACTAGTTGTGCTAACTTAAAAATTTATTGTGTACTCCTCCGTTCCAAAATACTTGACTTCCATTTGTCCAAAAATGGATGTACCTATATACTAAAACATGTCTAGATACATATATATTTTAACAAATATAAGGCATGTATTGTGCAACGGAGGGAGTAGAATGGATGCAAGTTTTTGTATTGGGAAGAAGAGTACATCCATATATTGATAGAGCACAATTTAGTAGATGTTCTATCACTTTTAGCTAGCACAAAGGCTATAGATGAGATTAGTGCACTTGTTGATACTCCTACTTGGTATGCGTGTTGTTGCTTAGACGCAGAGAAAAACGGACCGGAGGGAGTACTAGAATAGATGCTAGACATGAGACTAGATGCGAGGAAGCAACGTCTACTTCTTTACACTCGAAGAAGAAAGAAGCACGCAAGATCGAGCCTCCGCAGGTCAACAATGAATGCATCGAGAAGGCACTAATCCAACTTACAGGAGTAGTAAAATGTATTCTTGTGGTTTCTTATTTTCTTTGGTCTTGCTTTTCTATTCAAAATTATCGTTGGAGTTCGTGCAAAACGGAGGTCCGTTTGGGGTCGTGCGTTGCAGTTGGCCTTACAAGTGGGACCGCAGTTAAGGAAACCGACTATCGGCAAACCCCCACCTCGCCCGCCGTGCGATGGCTGAGTTAGAGAAACGATGAGGTTGAAGAGATTGCTCTAGCACGGACTCCAAGAAATATGGTGTCGAGATGGAAGTCGTCTTTGGTGGCGTGTCTTGCGTACTCACGGGCGTGAATGCTTGTTACGGCCCATGCCACCCTACTACTCCTACTACTTACTATATAGTACTACTAGTATCGAGGATTCGAGGTGCTGGTTACGTAGTACAATATGGCTACAGTAAAAACACCCGCACAACGCGCGAAGCATGTGAAGCTAGTACAAATAGTGTACTATTATTGTTGATTGGCCTCATCCGATAACATGTTGCAATGCACGTACAATTATGTATTCGGAAAATATTTTTTTGCCTCGTCGCACCACTCACTCACAGAAGCGACTCGAAAGCCATTCATAAATTTAGTAAGTTCATCACAGGCATATCATTTTATTACATACAACAGGTCATCAACCCACATCGACAACGAGGATACATTATAAATACTAAAGTTTTCACCACACAAAAAATAACAAGCAATGAAATGAACTTCAACTCAACCATTCCTCGGCATTGGAAATGCTTGCTTTGAACCACAAGTGATTCTCTGGGACGGGCCATCCATTGTCGATCTAGAGACCAACGGGGACTGATCATCCGGTGAAACGGCCTACTATATCGATGCAGGGTAGGGAACCACCCAAATGTTCGAGGTATAGACACAGTTGCTTCTCATAAATGGTAGTAACGTTGTGTCAACAGCATTTGGATCGCCTTTCGCCATCATTGGATAGTTTTGTCCAAGGAAGAGCGAGTTTTCTCCAAGACTATCAATTCTGTACCAGGGAGAAGGAGTTGGCGCTAGCACACTAGTATCCATCCCAAATACCATGCAGCGGGTGTTGAAATAGGTCCGGAGAGTGCGACCATGGGAGACTACACACCTTCCTTAGCAGTAACATCATCAGTGGGCTGTATACACAGAGAAGAGCTGATCCATCGGAATTAGTTGCCAGGCGCCAAATAGTATATGGGCGTTGCTCGTCCTCATGCTCGTGATCATCACCATCGTCATCTCCCCCTTGGTTATAAAAATCTTCAAGTATAGGTGGTGGAATGTTCGCAGGACCTTGGAAACACAAGAAGAAGGTTAATTAGTAAAGGGAAACTTGCTAACCCGCATGCATGTGGATGAAACAATTATAATTACGGTGGAAGACAAGCGTGCGAAACAACGATTCCATGCAAAAAGCGATTACCACGAGTGGTGGCAGCGAACACAAGGCCCTCGTATTCAATTGCATCACGGTACTCATCCGTGTACGAAACTGATTTTTGAGCAATATCCATCGAGTCAAACCAGCAAGGACGGCAACAAGCTTGTCGAAGATAGCAACAACTTCATAGTTGTTGTAATTCCAAGAGCGGTTGGGAACTCGAGAAATTGTTATCTTCCGTAGAAGACAGTCACCATGATTGTATTGAACGTGCGTACAATACCGGTGTGCTCAACCTCTGGGCAGTCTGCTAAGATTTTTGGAAGTGGAACCCGGTCACGAGTGTACACATCCACAAGTTCCCACTTCATGATTGGACCCAATGTAAACAACCCAATCTCCATTTGCGCCTACCCAAGCCTTGCCCTCAAGCGATGGCATCTTAACATCATACGTATCATTATCAACCGGCATCAACTTGCACAGGGCGAGGCCTCCGTCGTGACGGCGGCAGTCATCAGGGTCATGGCGAAGAAGATAGGGGAGATCAAACCGCTCCTTGACTCTTGGGTTCCTTGTAATGATGTTATTAGTTGAGTCAAGAATGGGCTTGCACGAACCTGCCATGCTAGCCGAGGTGATGACGTTGCACTGATCAATGAGTTCCTCCACCACGTCATCTTTCAGATCGGGGCAAGAATAACGGGGTCGTTTCCGTCCTGTTCCCTCCATGGAGAAGACGATCGAACAATGGCAGAAGAAAGGGTGAAGGGCTGAAGGAAAATGGAGGAGGGAGAGGAAGAGCGTGCGACAACAGTTCCAAATTGAGAGGGAAAAGCGAAGAGTCGGTGAACGGTTGCCAGTTTGGCATGGTTCATGAAGGGGCGCCCCGGCCTACACGTCGGTTCGGAAATACTCGTACTACTCGCCGTCGTCTCACTGATATGTTGGAACGGGACCACATGTCAACGAAACATGGTGTGTAATTTCTCATGCAAAATGCGATATGGCCGCGTTGGCCCGAGGTGCCGCATTAGTTTTTTTTTTTTTTGAAAGTTTGCCGCATTAGTTATCGACCTTTATTTTTTTTAACATGTAATCTGAATGGATAGCTCCTGTGGTCATCACACGTGAGCGGATATAGTGATGGTTGATTCGCCCGTGCAACTTATTACTGTGGGAATATGGGAGTACCAGTGGATTCAAGGAACAGAGAAATGATGGTTGCTTCGTCCGAGCAACTTCTTTGTGGCGAAGGTGGGGCTCTTTGATTTGATCGCTCACTAGTCATTACTACTTTGGCGCTATAGCGACCGGGGTGAATCTTTCGGTGAAGTTGTGTTGTGCACTCAATATTGCCGCATGGCGGTGGAGCCGGATGAAGGATGTCCAACATGTCGTGAAATGAAGTTGAATTGTTTACGGCATTGCTATCAATCCTTCAAGATTTGTTTATATGTACGCATAATTTTGATGAAATTGTCTTGTGATGCTATGAAGGTTTCAACTCTGGTTCTATGAGAAAAAAAGGTTTCAACTTAGGATTCATGTGTCTTGCCTCGAGATTATCTTGTTACAACATTCCATCAAATACAAATGAAACTACCATGGCTAATGCATCTCAATGGTTTTGCGGATCAGCGCCAATATTCACATCACTGGCGAAGACAAAGTTGTGAGAAGGTGTACAAATAAAGAAAAATATATAATTGATCGATGTTGTTCGTAGGCATGGCTCCATTTCCTTGGCACAGTGTTCATTGCTTGGCAGCTAGTTTCACCCAGCTCTGTAGCCAAAAAAGAGGTGTATGAAGGACACCACAATCCGATCATTTTGTGCAGCTCCACTATCGGGCGGACCATCCCTATTTGCAAAGATATCCAGTCAGTGTGATTACAATAATAGTGGAACTAGATGATGAAACATAACACACATAAATAGAAGCCAATCACCTCTACGATCTCTCTTTAGGACTAACTTCTTGTTGGAGAAGATTAGGCACGGAGTTGGATGAGGAGGATAGCAAAACCAATCTCCCTTTCCATGATCCCACATAAATGTAAAAACGTTGCCCGTGTAACATTTTGGTGGAACTGCACAAAACACTCTTCAGAAAAGTGATTTGTGCAGTTCACTAAAAGGTCGCAATAGCAACGAGGTGAAAATGGATAGCCCTATTTGCAAAAGGAGGTAGAAAGGAAACAATTACTACCCAATAACACGAGTTGAAGACACATACGCCGACAAAAAAGAAGCATGTTCCATGTAAAAAGGGAAAGATAGCACATGGTGGTTTATCAAAAATGGTTTGAGGATGAGATTGCAAGATGGAAAAATGCATGGCCGAGATACGATTTAAGCAAACAACTAAAGAAGATCCACATGCAAAGCAACATGGGAAGATGGGCGGTGGAGCAAGGCCGGAGGAAGCTGTACACGAGGGTCGCTGGGATGTTACTAGGAGGCGCCCGTGACGGGATCTCTGCCCATACTGCGGCAGTGAGCAAGTGGCAAAGGCCCTGCCGCGCCAAAGCTTGGCCAGAGAGAATGGCGGGTACCGCAGATCGGGACGAGCTGCCTCAACACCGTCGAATGGAGAGACGATGCACATCCTCCCTTTCCGCCGGCGGACGGGATGCGGCCGGATCACTGACCAACGCTGAGAGAGAGAGGCCACGGCGGCCTTGTGTGAGATTGTGTGACGAGACTCACGAGAGACAAACCCATTTTTCTATTTTCCCCACGACAATCGTTTTATATTATAGGCGTGGTACCCAACCCTCCTTCGAGTAAACAACCGCTACACGCGTCAAATTATCACGTGGGCTGCCTTTTCGTACAGAAACAAACTCCACCGTGTACCCGCGCGGGTGTGGCCGAGAACGAGACATGAGTACGTGCGTCCTGTGTGCACTTCTTCTTTAGGTGCAGGTACATACATGGGTGGGTGTGAGAAAGATAGTTTGTGCGAAACAGAGGCAATGTGTTGATGATATCTCAATCAGAAAAACGTAACATATGCAATATGTGTGAAACGGAGTCATGGACGTGAGATATCAATAGAATTGAAAACAGGGATGAAGTGTGTGGTCAGCGATCGATAAAGAGTGCCATCAATTTGTGTTTGCCCAGGTCAAAGATATAGGGCGGCTGGCCTACTAGAATTTGAGAGGGTAGAGGTGCAGTTCTTCTCCGTGGCATGGATACCTACCTACAACGTTCGACTATCGGTGTGTGTGGGGGGGGGGGGGTAGAGACCGGTCGACTAGTATATGTGTGGGGAAGGAGAGAGACCTAGTTATGTATTAAGGGATATCGATCGACATCCATGGATATGTGTAGCAGAGGAATAAGGTTGGGAAAAAGACAAAGGTAGAGCGTCGGAGGGTAGGTGGTGGAGTGGCGTCTCACAAACGGTGGGAGAGGCCTGCTAGACAAACGGAGGGTATGAGTGCAATATCAATAAGAGAGGGCGGGGATGTCTGCATGCATACATGCACGTGCGTGTGAGAGGCAGGTCGGGGAGGTATTCAAGGATGATGAGGGAGAAGATATGGTTGTGGTAAGCATGCGTAACTACATAGGAAGATCAACCGTCGTGTGTCCGAGAAAGGAGAGACATAACTAGCGAGGTAAGTGTATCGGTGCTTGGTGAAAGCAATTATAGTCGACACGGCTATATGTAGGGAGATCAGTTCATATACGCCTGCATGTGTTAGAAGCAAATAAGGTCCTGAGAGGCGGTGAGGAGGAGAGGGTGTGGCTAGGAGGTGGTGCGAGAGGCCTACCATGTCGAGGGGGTGTGCGAGCATGTGATTAATGAAAGAGAGGCGGGAGTGTGCACCTGCGTGGAATCGTATTGGACATATGGGGGCATGGACGGTGAGAAGAGAAGAGGGGAAGTATATATGTGTTTGTTGTAGGCACACTTGGCTAGAGAGGTATATCGACCATTGTGTGCCAGAAAGAAGGATCCGGGGGCCTACACACACCGCTGGTGGACGACCTAAAGAGAAATAATGAAGGTGCGCGATGGAGGGGACGCTAAGGGTGTGTGAGGGGGGCGGGCGTGTGCATGCACGATAGAAAGTTAGCGCTAACTAGCTACAAATAGAAAAGGATTGTGAAGGTGTAAAAGACGAACAAGGATCATAATTCATTATAAAAAGGTGGATACGGATACTTGAAGAAGATATGATAATGTAGAACATTGATTATAATTTGGGCTAATGTGTGGCTTTTGCAACTCAGGTCTAAATACTTGTCATAATGTAGGGGGCGGGGCACTATACTTTGTGTGATAAACACGGTGTACGTATGGAACATGGTTTAGATTATGAATATATAGTTAGTACATCAAATGTACTATTATTTGGAATCAACATCAAGTGTATTCAAAAAATAGAATTGAAGTTCATGTAGTACACATAGTTCATATCTATCTCATAGTAATCATGTGGTGTGTTATTAAGGTAATACACGAATGATGGTTGAAGTTGGCAACAATCATGATTGTAGATTCTTATTGAAATAGAGAAACGAATTCAAATTTAGTTCGAATTGCAGCGGTAGTATAGACATTTGGAATGCACTAAAATGTCGGTATGAGCAGGCTACATGCATTATACAGCAAGCGAAAAAATTTAATCAGACATAACATGGATTCATACTCCCTCCTTCCATCTATATAGGGTGTAATGAGATTTTTAAGACCGCATTTGACTATTGACAAGATTAATAGTACATGACATGCACAATGTGAAAATTATATCATTGAAAGAACCTTTCACAGACGAAGTTAACGGTGTGCTTTGTGTAAGTTGCATGTCATATATCATGGCTATAATATTTGGTCAAAGTTAGCATCGAAAAACGCATTAGGCCCTATATAGATGGAAAGAGGGAGTAACTGAATAGCATTTGTATAGTAAAGCGGGCAAGACTCTCTCTTTGTGTGGTGTGAATAGTTTTATTATTTTCGTTTTTTTTTGGTTGAGGGAAGTGTGAATTGATTTGGTACGTACAAGTACAATATTACTACACGTTAGGCTTGTCCCTAAAATTCAACCCGCGTCTTGTTATATCCCGAAAAGTTAGATAACGTGCTCCCAAAACTGGCGCCTTCACAACCCGCGCCTTGCTATCCCAAAATTACAACGCACGCGAAAACTCCCTCCAGCTACCAAATCCCGACACGCGAAATCCCCCTTCTAACCCTGAGCCGAAAGGGTCGCTAGTTCAAATCTGTGGGGGGTACTTTTGTAACACACCCTACATTTTGGACAAGCTCGTCCCTAAGTCATGCTTCACCCCTCCCATCGCTCCCTTTTCGCCATTCGAAATCCCAGGCCGCCATAACCTCTCCGCTCCAGTGAAACCCCACCCTCCTCCGTCCCGCCACTCTGCCCTTGGAGCCTCTTCTCGACAATGTCGCCCACCGCAATAGCTCGGCGTCCCTCGTCCACCTCCCAGATGAGGATCCGTCGTCCATCTCGTCGTCCGGGTTCAGCCACCCTGTCCTCCACCTCCAAGGAGCTGCTCGACGATCGCATGATCGTCTATCGCGGCTTCCATCCCCATAGCGCCGCCTTAACCTGCTCCACCGGAACCGCAGCATCCTCACCGACTCCTTGGATGAAGCCGAGGCCTACTCGGCGCCACCAAAGAGGTTGTACACTCATCGCATCGCACCTTCTCCTTAACTCGACCTCCCTGCGCCGACGGTGCTCCATCCCGCACCCCCATGTAGCGGCTACCTTGAAGCCGGCGCTGCGGACGACATCTCCATGGCGGCTCTCCCCGATCTGAGGCCCTTCGGCCGGGCGGCCATACCGGCCGGATCTGCTGCTGCTTGCTCGGCTCTCGCTCGATCGCCGCTTCGCCCAGTGCTTCTTCTTGCTCTCCCCTCGCTCGTGCTCTCTGCTCTGCTCCGATTAAGCCACACTTCAATCGATGAATCGACTTTTGGGTCGGTCGATTTTTGAGGTTGGGGGCTCATGGGAGTTAAGGAAGAACCACCCGCTAGCTGGGACGGGCTCACGGAGAGGTACCCCACTATCTATCTTAGGGTTCGGGGTGGGGCGGGGGGCCTAGAGGGCTGGGCTGGCGGCGGTGGCGAAGTTGTTTCAGGCGGCGAGGCGGCTACTGGGCCGGGCGGTTCGCCGGTGGTGGTGGCGGTTCGAGGTGCGAGTTGAAGATGAACTGCATGCCCTCCTAAACTACATGTCAAGTGCCTCTCTGCTACCATTGCGTTCGATTTCAACAGTAGCATTCAGATTCCACAAGAAATTTCATTTTCGACAGTTAAGTTCGTAGTCACGCTTTTACCTCATCTGTTGTAGTCGTGGTTTTTGGTGATGTTAATTTTACATCCATTTTACATCATCTATTGGAGATGCTATTAGAATCCCACTTGAGATTGACGATGTACATCTTGTCTTTGCTTGACCTTGACGTCTTCTGACTCACCGGAGCTGCTCCAACGATAGAACGATCCATCACAATGCAGCAAAGGCCTCGACGCCGCCTGATTCCTCAGATCTTCCTCCACACCTCGGACAACCACCTCTGCCTCAACTGCTTCAGCGACCAACCCAATGATGCTGAGGCCGACACGGCTACGGCAAAGAGGTTGTACACTTGTTGCATCACTTATTACTATACATTCACGTCGATCCATTAGGGCTATTTTGGTTCAACGGAAAAACATAGCAATAGGGAATTTTCCAATGGCACTCTACTATTAAATTATTCATGCATTTTGTTGAAAGGAATGAAGCAAAACATCCACTGGACCTACTTTTCAAAATCCTATGCATGAAAACAAGACCAAGTGCATTAGTGCCGTAATAACATTCTAACTGTACACGCTTTCATATGGTTTCTCTTTATTTTGGCCATGTTTCTTTGCATTCCTCTGCTCTTCCAATTCTGTAAACCAAACACCCAAGTTGGCGGAAATCCTGTGTTTACAAATGCTCTGCTTACCATGTGCATTTTCCTATCCTATTCGGTGTTTTCCTATCCCTGCATTTTAAGAATCATGCAAGCCAAATGAGCCCTTACAATTACTTGATTCACAGTGCACGTGTCGAAGGAACTTTGTGTGGTTTGTCCTACTCTGCCATGACGTCGTCCACCTCACTTTGAGCCGCTCCATCGACGAAGCATCCACCAAACCATACATCACGACTCTTGACCGTCTTTCACCGCCTCGAGATCTCCTTCCCCGCATGGCACCACCCCAACAGCATCACCATCATCGACTCGTGAGATGAACACGAGGAGTACGGGTCCACAAGAGAGGTCGCACTCTTTTGTTTACGCTTATGTTATGCATTGCTTAAACTTACCGGCTACTTTATCGTCTGTTCAACTCTTGGACTCCCAACTCGAGGTCCAAATTAATGTTCAAACTTGAGTTCTAAATTAGTTGTGGGGCACATATCGAGGCAGCAATGAATAGTATGTCATCTAATATCTGGTTCACCTAGGGTATGCCTATGTTGTTCATCTTGGGTGGAAACAAATAGTAAAGCAATCATCATCTGTCTTTTATTAATTTAAAGCAATCATCAGCCGCTATCATTATTTTTGGATCCATCCTTTGGTTGTTACCATCACTCTAAATTTCTGCATGCTCTCCTTACATAATCTCACCATATTTTTTTCGTATGCATGTCGATATTGTACACGATCATCTTGAACATGTAGAGAAAAAGATAAGAATTTTCTTGGCGGCAATACAATGTCATGCGGAACATCGCTCCATGGTGGGTTCAATGGCAAACCCTCCCCACCCCTCTCCGTGATTGTAATCCAGAGGAAGATATCTGCTACGAGGCGGATTCGGATGTCAACCGACCACTCCTATTTACCCCCCAAGGTGTTTGCTCTACCTTGGCATGATGATGTTAGTCATATCATGCATATGTTGCCTTAGTTTAGACATGTTCTGTAATGCCTCTTGTTTAGTTTCTATATCATATATGGGAATTATGCAGTCTCATGTCTTTTAGCCAGCCATAATATATGTGAAATGTGCAATGCCATCCTGTTTAACGGGCATCATATATTTGAATGATATCTTGCCCATCCTTTTCTTCATTACATTTTCATTTGTCGACAATGTTTGTACATTAAACTACTCTTCCTGTGAATCAGCCATTTGGGTAGGAGATGGAAATATCTGGAGTGAAAACAAGGCCTTGAGCGAGCGATTGCTACACAGTCAAGGCAGATCTCTTGTTGGGTCCCGATAGCTCCTCAGAGATGGATTCAGAGACAGGTGACCAGTCTTATTCCCCTACTGAGGTGTATGCTCTAACTTGGCACGGTTATACTACTCATATCATGCATACGGTGCCTTGAATTGCATAGTTTAGACATCATATACACAATATTCAACACCATGTTCTTAGTTCAGACATCATATTGAATGCCCTCTGTTTAGCATATAAATCACATATGTGAATTAAATGATGCGATCCTGATTACTTAGATAACATTGAGGTGAATTATGTCATCCGATCATGTTTAGTTATTCATCATATCTTTGAATTATGTTATGCTATGCTATCCAGTTTAGATAGACATCATATATGTGAAATTATGTCATGCTATCCGTTTTAGTTAAACAATATACATGTCAACTATTGCATGCCCTCTTTTTTCCACACTATCTATTGCATCCGCCTCTCATACAATGTTTGTACATTCAACTATGTTTCTGTTTATCGACCATTTGAATTGGAGAGGGTGATGCCAAGATCTAGCGGAATAAAAACACGGTCTTCAAATAAAAGCAGTGCTACCTCTTGGTGGAGATAGCACCCAGTTGTACATGCACAAGAACCAGCCCTACCACACATAACACAAACTCTCGCAGATTGTACCCCTCATCGCGATGGACAGAGAACCAGCTTCACCCAATCTAACCGCAACCCCGGTGATAGTAACCCGGTTCTGTTGACACGGCACCATCTCCACCACAGAGCTCCCAAACAAGAGCGATTAGTAAGGCAGCTCCGGTGCCCAAAGGGCCAAGATTATCACGGCGAACCCCAACTCCACCGGTTAATGCGCCTATTCACATGGAGGAAGCACAACTAGCCGATCGTGGTTTAGCATCTATCGCATTTGATGTTGTTAAATCGTATGCGTATCTTCCCATCTTGGAAATATTATCTGAAGATGAAGGAAAATGTCGATTCACGGTGTTTGTCCAGAGTTATGTGTAAGTAATATTATTCATGGCAATTACTTTGCTTCGTCCCATACATCTTACCTCCATGATGGTTATAATCTGACAAATTTTCCGATTTTTCTCTATAGAGAAGGACCGATTTGGAAACTTCGGGATGAGGTAACCTGTGCTAATACCTCTGCTATCTTCAAGAATGCTTGGTGGCGATGTCGGAATTACAAGAAAAGCGTACTTCACCGCAAAGAAACTCATCAAATTCCCTTACGTTCTCTGAGACACATTCTTGGACGATGATCGGGAACGCCTTGTTACATACTAGTCCCGAACCAAGAATGTGGTAAGGTCTATGAGCTCATTTTCTATTTTTAAGTATTATATTCTTGCGTCTTACTGTACTCTGTTCATGTAGAACAAGTGCCTAAACCTGAAGAACAACTGTTCTAATTAAGATTCCATTGCTATCATAGTTCAAAAAAGCGCTAGGCGTTAATTGTGCGTTTTGCCACCGCCTTGCACTTTACTGACCAAAGCGCATGCTTATGCGCAGTTATGATGATTTTACACGTGGAAAATCCCCATTGGTCGGGGCTGTTAACGGGTTATCGGATCCAAAACCCGACCCGATAGCTTAACGGCGTTCTGTTACGGTGTATGCCACGTGTCGGTCACCCTTGACGAAAGCAATTTTGTGATGCGCGATTTATCGTCATGGAAGTGGACACTTCCGTGATGATAATTTTGGTAATGTCATGGAACACTTCTCTGACGGCCGACGGTATGACTATCTCGATTTTGTCATAAATTTGTCATGGATGTACATGCATGACAAAAAACGCGACCTACTGTGACAAACACGTATCATCACGGAAGTGTATTTTTTTTATAGTGTAGTCCATTATAGAAGATATCAAGTATTTCATTTTTCTTAAGAGGATGATCAGGCAAAGCATTAAGTAATCGGAGAAGCCTCCCCCAAACTTGTGGGAGGCTCTCTTCTTCGATTTACACAAAGTTATATATTTCCCGCAACTCAGCTTGTTTCTTATGAGTAGGGAAATATTTAGTAGAGAAGTAATAAATCATATCCTGGGGACTACGCACACAACCAGGATCAAGAGAATTAAACCAAGTCTTAGCATCACCCTTTAATGAGAACGGAAATATCTTAAGGATATAATAATAGCGAGACTTCTCATCATTAGTAAACAGGGTGGCTATATCATTTAACTTGGTGAGATGTGTCACAACAGTTTCAGATTCAGTGCCATAGAAAGGATTGGATTCAACTAAATTAATTATCTCAGGATCAACAGAGAATTCATATTCCTTATCAGTAACAAAGATAGGTGAAGTGGCAAAAGCAGGGTCATGTTTCATTCTAGCATTTAGAGTCTTTTGTTTCAGCTTACCTAATATTTTCTTCAGATCCGATCTATCATTGCAAGCAAGAAAATCTCTAGCAGTTTCGTCATCCATAACATAACCCTCAGGAACAACAGGCAATTCATAATTAGGAGGAGAACCTTCATCATCACTTTCATCAATAATTTCATTCTCTATAATTTCATTCTCCCTAGCCCTAGTGAGTTGTTCATCAAGAAATTCACCTAATGGCACAGTAGTATCAAGCATAGAAGTAGTTTCATCATAAGTATCGTGCATAGCAGAAGTGGCATCATCAATAACATGCGACATATCAGAATTCATAGCGATGCGAGTGTTTAGGCGTCATAAACTTATTCATAATGAAGGAGAATCTAGTGAAGAGCTAGGCGGCGGTTCCTTACCTCCCTCGTAGTTGAGGGATAAATTTTAGTTCTTTGATCTTTCAAGTTCTTCATAGTGATCGTGAGATATAAATCCCAAGTGACTCGAGAATAGAGCTATGCTCACGACAGCGGCGCTTTAAATTAGTCTTGATAACCCACAAGTGTAGGGGATCGCAACATCTTTCGAGGCTAGAGTATTCAACCCAAATTTATTGATTCGACACAAAGGGAGCCAAAGAATATTCTTGAGTATTAGCAGTTGAGTTGTCAATTCAACAACACCTGGATAACTTAGTATCTTCAGCAAAGTATTTAGTAGCAAAGTAGTATGATAGTAATGGTAACGATAGCAAAAGTAATATTTTTGGGTTTTGTAGTGATTGTATGATATGAGAAAAGTAAATAAGCGAAGCACAATATATGAAAAGCTCATAGGCAATGGATCGTTGATGGATAATTATGTGGGATGCGATTCCTCATGTAATAGCTATAACATAGGGTGACACGTAACTAGCTCCAATTCATCAATGTAATGTAGGCATGTATTCTGAATATAGTCATACGTGCTTATGGAAAAGAACTTGCATGAAATCTTTTGTCCTACCCTCCCGTGGCAGTGGGGTCCTAGCGAAAACTAAGGGATATTAAAGCCTCCTTTCAGTAGAGTACCGGACCAAAGCATTGACACATAGTGAATACATGAACTCCTTAAACTACGGTCATCACCGAGAAGTATCCCGATTATTGTCACTTCGGGGTTGTCGGATCATAACACATAATAGGTGACTATAGACTTGCAAGATAGGATCAATAACACACATATATTCATGAAAACATAATAGGTTCAGATCTAAAATCATGGCACTCGGGCCCTAGTGACAAACATTAAGCATAGCAAAGTCATAACAACATCAATCTCAGAACATAGTGGATACTAGGGATCAAACCCTAACAAAACTAACTTGATTACATGATAAATCTCATCTAACCCATCACCGTCCAAAGAAGCCTACGATGGAATTACTCACGCGGGCGGTGAGCATCATGAAATTGGTGATGGAGGATGATTGATGATGACGGCAATGACGAATCCCCTCTCGGAGCCCGAGCGGACTCGGATCACCCTCAAGAGAGATTAGGGCTTGGCGGCGGCTCCATATCGTGAAAAGCGATGAAACTTCCTCTCGATTTTTTTCTCCATGAGGCCAGAATATATGGAGTTGGAGTTGAGGTCGGCGGAGTACAGGGGCCCACGAGATGTGGCGCGCGCCCGGAGGGTGTGGGCGCGCCCACCTCGTGGGATGTGGTGTGGCCCCCCTAGTCTTCATCTTTTGCCAGTATTTTTTATATTTTGTGAAACTTGTCTCCGAGGATTTTCAGGTCATTCCAAGAACTTTTGTTTTCTACACATGAAACAACATCATGGTAATTCTGCTGAAAACAACGTCAGTCCGGTTTAGTTTGATTCAAATCATGCAAGTTAGAGTACAAAACAAGGGCAAAAGTGTTTGGAAAAGTAGATACGTTGGAGACGTATCACATGACCG
The DNA here is from genome assembly GCA_021605145.1 of Aegilops bicornis. NCBI lineage: Eukaryota > Viridiplantae > Streptophyta > Magnoliopsida > Poales > Poaceae > Aegilops > Aegilops bicornis. Next base: position 646,694,610 of record CM038674.1, read on the forward strand.
CCGTGAGCGTACGACTCGGCAGTAGGGCGCAGCGAAGAGGATGGCGTCGGTCCGGTGTGCACAGGTGGTCCGCTGGAAAGAGGTGGCCCGTCGAATCCAGTGTGGAAACTCAGCGGAGAGGCCCACCGTCTGGCGAGGCAATGGCCGGTCGGCGGCCATGGTGTAGATAGCGGTGGCGATGTCTCGCCAACTGGCCGAAGTAACGACGAGGGCGTGAACTGCGCTTGTTGAATCGCCACGACGCGCAGTTGTAATCGGCCGATCTGGTGGCGGGCGCTGCGGCAACAGCTAACTGGCATGGAAACGACGGAGGCGGCGAGCGCCGCGATGGTCGCGGCGAGCCATTGTGAGCGAAGCGATGGCGGGGGCTGCAATACGGCCGACCAACGCCATGATGGCCCACAGGTGCGGTACCATGATTGCCATGCGGTGGCGGCGGTAGCTGCGATTGTGGCTGACGACAAGCGCGTCGGAGGGCCGCCGGCGGCGCTGCCGAGTGGCGATGGTTGGTAACGTCCGTGGCGGCCGTAGGGCAAACCAAGTAGAAGCGAATCCTGGACTACCGTGGACGAGATCGTTGAGGATGCTGATTTCAAGGAGTAGGCCATGGTGGAGGGTGGTGGCGACGGACCGGTGGGCAATGATCGACCGGTGGGAGGCGGTGATGGAGCCCAATGGCGGGAGGGCCAATGACACGATGGAGAGGATCGGCGGCAGCGTGATGGTGGTGGGAAGCGGCGGGATGGGTGGCGGTGCAGACATGGCCGAAACCGAGCTATCTGATACCAAACTGGTAGAAACTAGGGTTCTACCGGGTCTAGGCCGGAGGTTGTAGGGGAAGCAGGGAGCTGGTCGTGGACGAACTAGCGGCCGACGGCGGCTGGGCACCATCATGCGCGAGGAGGGGCAGCTGAGAGCGAGATGGCGCAGGGAAGGAGGCGGCTAGGGTTAGGTCTCCCTGCTCCCTAAGAAAGCCGAGCAAATATGATTGCTTCTTTGCTTGATTAGATTGATACATCTCTCCTTATATAGAGAGGTTTACTTGACTCCCAAGCCCTTAATAACGATAATTGGGCTAAGCCCCTAATACGATAAGATAACTGGGCCAGGCCCCTAACTGCCTGGGCTGTAATATATGCCGCTCGTAACACATTGCTTGGTGCATCTATAAACAACGAGGATGCGGTCTAATTCTGGAACACAGATTAATTATTTGTGTAGTCAGACTTCCTTTGTTAGGAAGCAGCAACTACTACCCGCTGCACATATTTCTCCCAAATCACTAACCTGAACAGGTATTGCAATGCATTGAAAACTGGGCACACCCTACAGACATGGATATGAACCAAAATGCATAATCTAGTCACCAAATTCAATAATAAGCTTGAGTTCTGAATGTAAGATTACACAGAAACATCCTGGGCTGAGGGTATTTGAACAAAAGAACCTAAGACAGATTGTTGTTAATATAATACGATTGACACCCCTGAATTGCATTATGAACTGTATGAGAGGGTGCTTGGATCCAAGGGACTATTTTTAGTCTGGCTAAAAATAGTCTTTTTTAGAGGCTAAAGTTCCAAGCACCCCTGACTAAAGAGAGGCTAGGACTAGTCTTGAGGCTAAATTTTTTTAGTCATAGGAAACCTACTAAAATATGTATTAGCACTCTCTCTCCTCATTTAATTCCTCTTCTTTAACACATGCGAGTTCTGGATTGGAGGGTTTGGAGGATAATAAATGCTCAATAACTTGATTTTAGTCTCTTTAGTATTTGGATCCAAGCATGGGTGAGGCTAGCAAGTTTTAGTCCTATTATTTTTAGTCATGGGACTAAAACGTATCCAAGCACCCTCTGAGTACAGATTAATTACCCCCGAATATAACCAAGAGTGGCAGAAGCTATCTAGTTGGACATTTTTCAGAACAAACCAGCACAGACCCAGCTTGTTGCAAATAGAATAGTATAATAATTTTCTTATGTATAATCATACTACTATCACTACAACATGTCAGCATCACAAACCAAACCAAACCAATTCACTGATTTCCATGTAAAATAGCATCAGTAGTATAGACATGTATGCACAATAATGTTTTTCTTTATGTTTGCAATGCATGGTGTGTTATCAATAGCTTCTGTCACCAGTAGGTAACAACCACCTCCAGCTGAGATTCCATCACATGTCATGCCATAAATTGAAAATCCAGCACATATATCCGATGAGAACACCTACAGATTATGTGTGGATGCAAAGCACCACTATGGCAGCCCCAAGAAAAGGTACGTGCAGGAGGAGGGGAGAGAATAAGATCTCCAACCTCGAGTCGGCACACGAGCTGGGATGGTGTGGGTGTGTAGGTTGCAAGCTGACCGAGATCTCCTCTTCGTCCTGCAGTCTCCCTCTCTGCTTCCTCCTCGTCCTACCTGGTCTCAACTGCTGCAGCACACCACAATTAGCACCACGTAGCCCATGAAAATGCACGAAAAGGAGGGAGGGCTCACCTTTGCTAGATGTAGGCCGATCGGGTGGCGGAGGTTGCGCAGTGCTGACAGGACAACTGGGCGGTGGCACATCTCGGTTCATAGGCTAAAGTGTTGCCTGAGCCCTGAGATCTTCCCCAGTGTTGATTACAACAAGAGTAATCGGATTTAGTCCAACTATGAAAAACAGATGCTGAAACTTCAATGGTGGTGATTTGCTCGCTGTGCTTTTGCTTGACTCCTTTGGTCACACATTTTCCATTATCTCCTTTTGATTAGCTGGCCTGATTGCCAAGATAATGTATACATGAGTAAAAGACATCAAGCTTGCAATTAGCTTTTGCCGTCTTATTAACCTTTTCCTTATTAGAATAAACGGAAATGTACATGTGCACATGAATTTGAGAATTGGAGAAAGCTCAGTCCCTCCTTATTTGTGTATCCCAATAAAAATTGTTGTTCTAGAAGGCGGCTAAAGTATACCTGATTTTTTCTGACAGACATTAAGAACAAACTCCTAACTCTGTGTAAAACAATACTTTACCACAAAATTACGTCATTTCAAAATTCCATGTTTAGTCCTGATCCATGATCAGTGTTGCTCTCTTCCAGAAAGGAAGACGAATGTCATAACACCATACAACAAAATTGAGGAGCCTAATTATCTAAATTAAGATCAAGGATTGTCCAAAAAGGATCTTATTGCTCCTGCTCAAATCAATCTAATCTAAGACAAGTTGCAGTTTTTCTTTTTGAGGGAAAAAGGAAGCCAGACAAATGAACCTCTACCTTCGAAGATTGTAGAAAGAAAAAAAAGAGGCAAACCTGCACGCGAGGGCGTCGTCGTCGAAGACCACGCGGCTAAGACGGGGAGAAGGCCGAACAATGTCGGGGAGGACCAAACGGAGGCCCGGGCGCAGCAAAGAGACCCACGTTGAAGAACGGCATGTTGGCCCGCCACTCCCCCTGTGCGCACTCCTGCTGTAGCAACGTGAGCGGCGGCTGCACCCAGCCTTTGAGCCGCATAACTGCAAGATCGAATAGAGCTTTTGGTCAAAATTATTCGTTTCAGAGGCTTGCTCACTGCTAAAAGAAAATTGTTTTGCAGTTTACTTTTGCTGACAGGGTGAAAAGAAAACAGCAGCCCCAAAGGAATAGCTATTACCTGCACGCAAGATCAACCAAGGCAAGCTTTCTACAAAGAACTTGACTACCACATTATCCTTTGTGGTTGCGTCTTACAGTAATCTCCAGTACAACGTGTGAACTTGCAAAAAAGGAGGAACAAACAATATTTTCTATGTGTGAATAATGTACAAAAATGAGGGGAGTGATTAACCGATCGTAATTCTAATCGTCTATAGATTATAGACTCAGAATCTCAACAAATTAGACTATGATATTCTATCAAATCAAACCATATGTATACTTAAAGATAAAGAAAGAAGAAGACTCAGTTCAGTCATCCCGGTGAACGCCCCTATAAGAAAGAGCTCTAGTTCTTTCTCAAGCAGTAAAACAAAATCAAAGTATACTACAAACTCCATTGACCCTGTCTCTCTAATTAATAATCCAAGAGACAGCAGGTTAATTAGGATACTAACCCAGGCATGGGGCTCGAAGGTGTGCTCCACTTAGAGGTGCGGGGAGAGGGAAACGGGGCACGCGAACTCGGGCCTGGCCATGTTGACGCCATCCATGTCTAGCTCATCCATCCCGCCCGATCTTCGCTAACCTGCAATAACCGATAGATCAGGCACTCAATCATGAAACCCGCCGCGGATCTCCCTCCCTCCTGTCCCAGCAGCAGATCGAGATGTAGAAAACCAACACGAGAAAGGGATCCGGATCAGATTCATACCTCGGAGTGCTGTAGCTCCTGCCCTGCCTGCGGCGCGTACGGTCACCATGTCCATGAGCTAGCATTCCGGGTGCGAGGGAGGGAGGGACGAACGGCAGCTCGGTCGCCATGGCAGCGGCTCAGTGGAGGTTGGAGGGGGCGAAGGAGGAGGTGAGGACCCACGCACAGAGGTGGCCGCCGGGCCCCTGGTATGGCAGCGCGCAGTCACCAGCCTTCCTCCTCCTCTGGCTGGTGCTCATGGTCGCCGTGTCTAGGTGGGGAGGCTCGGGGCGGCGCGAGGGAGAGCAGCAGCGACGGGAGAGGATGAGAGAGGCGGCGCGAGGGAAGCAGCAGCGACGGGAGAGGATGGGGGAAGCGGCGCGAGGGGAAGAAGGGAGGGGATGGATGCTAGGGTTCTCACCCAATCGGCTCCTTCCTTGCCTCATCCGACCACGGGCCAACCAGCGCTCAACACGCACGAAGAGGCAGGACGCGAAAAGACGAGATTGCCCTCGGCGGGGCGCGCGATTTACGTGCGGTGGCACGAGATCTTTTACAGCCGGAGGTAACTATCCATTCCTACAGGAGCTCATGTTCGATCAGACGGCCCAGCTCCTTCCACCTCTCGATCCAACGCCCAGAATCGCATCAAGCAAACCGATCCGACGGCCGAGAGTGCCTAATCGATGTGAGAGCTTGTAGGAACATTTATCTCTTATTTCTGGATGCATGGTGTGCTAGTTACTTCCTTGACTAGGATGGAATCGGGATTCAAAACGATTGATTCTCACGAGTATGATTCACAAACAAGGGCGATAAAAAGCAGGCGGGTGATCACGTTGTCGTTCTCAAAGAACAACATAGACGCCGGGCTCCAAGACATAAAGATGCTAAATGGCAAGACATAATATTTCAGGGACCGTCGCGCTAGTGTATTGCATCTTAATTCGTATACTCCCGCCAATTCATATTAATTGATCGCTGCTTTAGTACAAAGTTGTAACAGCGTCAATTAATATGGATCGAAGAGAATAATATTTATCACTGCAATTCCTAGTTCAAGAGAGCCCGTGAGCCAAATATCTCGCTTATTGTATGAAGAAAGAGCTCTCTTCGCTATATGAGTATAGGCCGGGAATGGCATGCTTACTTTTACCCCGACTTGCATGATGGAGATATCCGCACTTAACAATGGCCTGTATGCATCCACCCATGATTGGTATTAGTAGAATTTTCTATTAAAAACGGAAGCTTTATCACACCCCGGTCCCCGTGGTCCGTGGATGCATCCAATCAAAAAGATAATGAAAACACTAACGCTCACATGTGTGGGCGTTTGCATCTTGGCCACACACGTGGACCCGCGTCCATTTGTGAGTGCATGAATCTTGTCATGTTTGTGGTGCCACATAGGACTAAGTTGATGTGTAGGTATTCACCCGGTCGCCCACACGTCTGTTTTACCACACGGAGGGGCCGGCGTGTGGGCATTTAGCAGTTCGCCCACACGTCAGATTTCACTTACGCACAAGGGTTGATGTGTGGGCATTTGCCATCTCGCCCACACGCCCGTCTCCTCTCCCACACCCAAGCTGCCAATTGCCATGTGTTTTGCAGTGTACATGGCAAACTGCCTTAGTGTGCTTGTAAACAGATGACAACTCTTTTTTTTACCCAAACATGTCAGTTGCCATGTGTTTTGCAGGGTACACGGCAACTGCCCTAGTGTGCTTATGGCGAGATGGCAACTCTCTTTTACTCGAACATGTCGGTTGCCATGTGTTTTTGCAGGTACAACGGCAAGAATCGCCCTAGTGTGCTTGTAAGCAGATGGCAACTCTCCGAACATGTCGGTTGCCATGTGTTTTGCGGTACACTAAGAATCGCCCCTAGTGTGCTTGTATGGCGGATGGCAACTCTCTCTTTTACGAACATGCCGGTTGCCATGTGTTTTGCAGGTACACGACAAGCGCCCTAGTGTGCTTATGGCGATGGCAACTCTCCCGAACATGTCAGTTGCCATGTGTTTTGCAGGATACACGGCAACCGGCCTAGTGTGCTTGTAAGCAGATGGCAACTCTCTCTTTTACCCGAACATGTCAATTGACATGTGTTTTGCAAGGTACACGGCAACTGCCTAGTATTAGTAGGTGGCAACTCCTAAAGTTTTCAAATCATGACAACTATAGTAAACTAGACCATACATGGCAACAACTGCAGTTTGTCCAAAAAATGGCATCTGGCACTTGACCTGGGATGGCAACTGCAGTTGAGCAACCATGGCAACTGTAGTTGTCCGACATGGCAACTGTAGTTCAGTGACATGGCAACTGCAGTTAAACGAACATGAAAAAGTGTCCAAACCATGGTAACTGCCAGCGCATGGTGATTGTCACGCGGGGGCGTGCGGGACCATGAGATAGGAGGCCTGACGTACGGGCGTGTGGGCGTTATGTATCTCGCCCACACATAGGCGTGTGAGAGGGACCGCAACAAAAAAAAAGAGACGTGTGGACGCTAGTTGTTTTGCCCACACGTAGACGTGTGGGCTCATCCTCTTGAACACCACACAAAACATGTGTGCAGACCCCTTAACGTCCACACGTGTGGGCGTTATCAGCGTCCAAAGATAAATATCCCGGTCCTCATTGGAAGCATCCAACCGAAAAAATAAAATAAAAATCACTCCAAATATACCAAAAAAGCGTCAAGTTGCATGTATCATGAACAAAGTCCATAGGCTGCAACTATCAAATCTTGCACAAGATGAAGCCTATGTTGGAAATTTTCAAGTTGGTAAGTTGTGTTCAATGTCATCGTCGGAAACTACACCTGCTAGTCTGCTATGAGTCTGTCAGCCATGCGACAAAACACTAGTAAGGGCGTGTAAAAAAGCAAGACTTTAAGTTTTAGCCCTGTTTCTAGGTGAGAAGAAGACATCAACGACATCTTCAAGGAGAACTACAACGCATGCAAGCGTCACCATCGTAGGAGTCTGTCGTTGTGTGCAAGACACACAAGACACCAAGGATCGAGAAGATCCCTTTAGCGATTCAAGGGGAAGCACAACGAACATAGAAACACACCAATCAACATAGATGGACACTGAATTTACCCAAATTGGGACCACACGTATGCGTAACACCCTACTCCTACCTTGTGCTTTATGTACGGAGTGGAAAGAGAGCTACATGTGCTTCCCAGAAGGGATAAACATGCTAGTGCTCTCAGCTATCTAAGGGGTCGACCAGGGTCCAACCCTTAACTCAATAGTCAGGCCTTCCTTTTAGAGCTCAAAGGATACCATAATGGCTACAGTGGTCAATATCTAACTCTTATAATGTAGAATAAAATGCATAAATGACATGTTAGGTGTCACCGTCTTCTAGCCTCCACGAATGAACGCCCCTCACTTCCGCAGTCTTGAGTGTAACTACTTGATATTAGGATGACACGCACTAATATATGTGTCAACCACGGGGTAAAAATGCAATGAATCGCCATTTGTGCCTCTGCCACCTCACCAACCCGCCTGCACGCCTGTCATGTGTCGGTAAAGGTCTACCGATATGGTGGTGTTGCACCACGCACTCAACGTGGTGGCAAGTTGTTGCCGCTTATCGGTGTGGATCGGATCCTTAGCGAATTGAGTTTGAAGGCGTTGCCGGGACGATGTGATCATTCCCAGATGCTTCTGATCTTGTAGTGTTGCCGAAGTGTTTGAGTAATTTCTCTCAGCTATCTACCTTTTTGTTGGTGTGGAAGTCTAAAGAATGTAGGATTTGTCTTGTTTATGATTTGCCTTGAGGTCTTCATCTTGGTGTGGTTATATCAGGCCAAGAGAGGTGATCAGTTGCTGGATTGCCCATTGCATGTCCTTCCCGGCAAGGAGGCTACTGTGGCACGATGCAGTTGTGTTAGTGGGTACCCAATAGCCATGATAATAATATAATTGGTCATCGACCAACACTAGTACAAAAATTGTAGGTCGTCACTCACAGACCTAGGGTCATCAGTCAGTGATGTAGTTCACCACTGGTTGGTGCTCAGTGGGGCACCTGTCAGTGGTGACAGTTACAAATCGGTGAAGTTGTCGTTGATGGGACAAAAGTGAGACCCATCGGTGGTGACCTGGTTAGCGATGATGGTTGTACCATGTTATTTTCTTTGAGGCTATAGGGAGGGGACGATAGGAAACCGAGCTTTTCTACATCAATGGACAATTACAGGGGATTTACGGGTTGGGCGCCTAGTCCACCAGTTAAATTTAGGGGAGTTAATTAGGAGGAGAAGGTTATTTAGCCCAATTAAAACAGGACAAGTCAGCTGATCCGTAAAGTCATGTTGCTTTAGTCCGTGTGACTACCACTTTTTGATAGGAAACCTCCCCGGGATGAATTAGAGAATTGGGGCGACGAAAGAGAGGGCAGCGACTTCCGTAGTCTTCGCTAGATGGGAGGTTGCTCGAATACCGGAAGGAGGCAAAGCATGTAAGGGCCGGGGTGGAGGTTGTTGCAGGGACACGGTGGGACTGGGGTAAAGGCGGCAAGCGGTCTGGAGAAAACTTGCAACATAATGGAATTAATAGCTCAACATGTGTATCGTGATTCATTTGTCTTTGGTTTCTCAGATGTATGTATGCCTTTTTTGTTAATAAAAAGAACAATTGGCAATTTATTTCCATAGAAAATAATTGTGAAGATTTTTGGAATTTTGTATAGCTAATGTTTTTCTACAAAAGGTGAATATTTATTATGGAAATAGACTAATAAATAATGTGAACATTTATTTTAAGCAATGAGACATTTTTCAGAAGCCGGACAATATTGTGGCCAGATGTGAAATTTTTCTCACAAATAAATAGTTATTATAGGAAGGGAAATTATTATAATTATGAACATTTCTTGCAGGTTATGAAAACAGTTTGTTCACAAATAATTCTCATTTTATAAAGATGTATGCAAAAGACGGTTCTGCAAGAACAATTTTCCACGCTGGATATAACAACTTTATAAGGAGCAACAACTAAAATTAATTCCACACTAGGTGGCCTTTTATGTTTTCTCTCCAGTTTTTTGGGCATGCTTGTGTTGTGGCCCCAGCTGTTTGCATCTTCATATTCGGCACTTGACTGTATGGATGCTAGCTTTATTTATAGGGACAATTATATTTGAGCCCCTAGTTGTGTCACGCCCGTGTGTTTTGCCCCTAAATTCAAAAAACTCTCGTTTCTGCCCAAGCTCGTTTGCTCCTCTTATGCTTTTGCCCTTTGACCGTTTGACCGCAACTTTGGAAACTTCATAATGAATTCATACTAACTCAGAAAAAGGCAAATAAGATATCAGAATGTTCGGAAAAACATCACCTATCTGTTCATGTCATTTGCATTCATTACAAAAGTGTTAAAAAGTCCCTATCTCAGTTTGAGCTGATATGTTGGCAGCATGAATAGTAAATGATGAAAAATTGAAAACAAATTCAAAAACTTCTGAATTTTTTCTGTGGCAAACATTGACAAATATTTTCAGAGATTGCAAAGTTTCATGAGGAAATTACATTCATGGAGGTCATGAAAAAAGAAAAAATGATGCTCCAAAACAAAAGCATTTTGGAGTGTTGATTTTGTTTTTTGCCACGACTTCCATGAATGTCATTCCCTGGTGAAACTTTATAACTGCTCAAAACATTAGTCAATGTTTGCCACAAAAATAATTCAGATTTTTTTATTTTTTTTGGATTTTACTATTCATGCTGACATCATATGCAAACTGAGATGAGGACCTTTCAACACTTTTGTCATGAATGCAATTGACATGCACATATAGGTGATTTTTTTCTGAACATTTTGATATCTTATATGCATTTTTCTCAGTTGGTATGAATTCATTATGAAGTTTTCAAAGTTACGGTCAAACGTCCAAGGGCAAAAACATAAGAAGAGCAAACGAGCTTGGGCAGAAACGAGGGTTTTTTGAATTCAGGGGCAAAACACACGGGTGTGACACAACTAGGGGCTCAAATGTAATTGTCCCTTTGAAAGGACATGTGGTGCCCCCATGTGTGGTTTTGGTAATTGATGACATTCTCTATGGACTAATGGTTGCCTTGAGTTATATTTGAAGGATTTGTCCATAGGCATTTCTTGAAGTCCATGTGTTGGTTGCAAGGAGTTTATGAGTTGACCAAGGTGCTATTAAGGAATTATCCAAAGATTGGCCATGTGAGTGTTGAGCTTATTGCAAGCATGTCTTGAAGAAGAAGATTGTGTGATCATTCATGTTTACCTTCAAGAGATTAGCCAAATGAAGCGAGTTGGAAAGATTCAAGGTTGATCAAGACTAAGTATAGAGAGTGATTCAAGTTCATCAACACACAAAGCGTAGAAGATGTACCGAGAGGGATCAAGTGATCCCATGGTATGGTAAGCATTGTACATTAAACTTTGTGTACTGATACGTCTCCAACGTATCTATAATTTTTTATTGCTCCATGCTGTTATATTATCATTCTTAGATGTTTTGCAATCATTTTATATCATTTTTTGGTACTAACCTATTGACATAGTGCCCAGGAAATCAATACCAAACGGAGTCCAAACGCAGCGAAACTTTTTGTGGATTTTTTTGGACCAGAAGACATCCAGTGGGCCAAAAAACCTAAGGGGAGCTCCGAGGGGAGCACAACCTACCAGGGCGCGCCTGGAGGCCCATGCGCACCCAGGTGGGTTGTGCCCACCTCGGTGGCCTCCTGCACCGCCTCTTTGCTCCATAAATACCCCAATATTCCAGAAACCCTAGGGGAGTCGACGGAAATCAATTCCATCCGCCGCAAGTTCCAGAAACACCAGATGCAATCTACACACCATCTCGGAGGGGTTCATCATGTCCATTGGTGCCTCTCCGATGCTGCGTGAGTAGTTCTTTGTAGACCTACGGGTCCGTAGTTAGTAGCTAGATGGCTTCCTCTCTCTCTCTCTCTCTTGATTTTCAATACAATGGTCTCTTGGAGATCCATATGATGTAAGTATTTTAGCGGTGTGTTTGTTGGGATCCGGTGAACTTTGAGTTTATGATCAAATCTATGTTTTTATCCATGAAAGTTATTTGAATCTTATTTGATCTCTTATATGCATGATTGCTTATAGCCTCGTATTTCTTCTCTGATATTTGGGTTTTGTTTGGCCAACTTGATATATTTATCTTGCAATGGGAAGAGGTGCTTTGTGATGGGTTTGATCTTACGGTGCTTGATCCCAGTGACAGAAGGGGAAATGACACGTATGTATCATTGCTATTAAGGATAACAAGATGGGGTCTATTTCTACATAATAGATCTTTTTGTTGGTGTCAAAACCAGCAGATCTCGGATAGGGGGTCCCAAGCTGTGCGTCTTAGGATCGATGGTAACATGAACACGGGATTTTACCCAGCTTCGGGCTCTCTTAATGAGATAATACCCTACATGTTGCTTGATTGACTTTAATGAGTATAGGGGTTACAAGAGTTGATCTACCCCGAGATCATATGTTGTGGTCTAAACCCTAGAGGTATGATGAGTAATGTCATAATCCTCTATCGACTAGCCTAGCCTCGGTTTATATAATGTACCATAGGCCTAGGGTAACAAGAGTCCTAGCCGAATACGCCGGTGGGGGAGGAGTCCTTGTCTTGATCACCAAGTCTTGTGGAATCTTCCTTGTATGCGGCAAATCGTCCGAATCGCCCATGAGTATACGGCCATGGGGGTCCTCGGCCCAATCTAACTGATCGGGAGACGACGTGGTGAGTACCCCCTAGTCTAGGGCACCCAGTAGCCCCCTGAACCGGTCTTCAAGTTGGGGACACTCCTCGATTCTTCCGAATTGTTCTTCATCTTCGGTCATCGGTCTTGAAAACTAGTTCAACAAATCTTCTCATCTTCGATCTTGAGGATCGCGAAGTAAATCCGAAGAGTTTATATGTCGGGTATCCAAGGAGCCCCTTTAAGTTTCCGGCCTTTATCAATGCCTTGTTATTATTATGCCACACCTCGGGTTTGAAGTTATTCCCGGGCGGCAGTGTCCTCTTGCATCCGAGCTCCAACGCCGGATTGCATTCGAGGTATCTTTTGCAGCCGAGCACCAAGGCCGGACTTCTTTCGAGCTCCAACGCCAGAATGTATCCAAGCTCTAACACCAGACTGTGTCCAAGCTCCAACGTCGGACTATATCCGAGATGTCATAGATCATCCAGGTTCAAAAAGTTGAAGGAGTTTAACCGATCATAATGCCGAAAATTCCCTCTATGGAGCCAGCCACTGGCGCCCGAGCTTAATGTCGGACTGCTTCCGAGGTGGTGCACCACCCCTAGCTGCGGGCTGATTTTTTTATTGGTGCAATTTATTCTCTGCTGAGATATATAGCCAGTAGCCCTCAAGGTGTGTGCGTCGGTCTAAAACCCGAGATGCACTTGAAGGAAAACATGAAACCGCTGATCCTAGAAGCCCCTGAGACTCAGGTCGATGCGCGAAATCAGCCTGAGGATCAACTCCTAGCTCGGCAGCATACATAGGAATAGAAACGCGGTGTGCAAAGTCCTCGAGACTCAGGTTGGGTGCGGCCGACCAACCTGAGGATAATAATCTCCTCGAAAACTATATTGCACTATGATTTTTCTGCATTGGACAGGCAATGCAGTAGCCCCCGACACCGGTCGGGTGGCGACACCGAATCGAGGATCGATGTACCCCTTTAATATTTGTAAATAATAAGCACGAAGCCCAGTAGCCCTCGAACCTTAGTGTGGGCACGGGTGGCCGAATTAAGGATCGATATCCAAAGTAAAATCATAAATTATGTGTAATGATTCTATATATCCAAGTACTCTACATCATCAATGCCCGGATCCGCATTGTACAGAACTTTGTCGACCGGCCATCGGCTTCAACCTCCTCGGCCAGTAGCCAGGGAGTCTTTGTCCCACTTTATAAAGCCTTTATGAGGGCAAAGATTTACGGCAAACAAGGCAATCCGGCCATACGGTTTTATAAACAAAGGTACACAGAGAGACATGTTATATCATTGTTTTAACATAAGAAACATCGTCCAAAGAAAATAGTCCCACTATCGGTTTCTTTCTTTGGGTTGTCATACTAAGCATGATCATGAAACCTCAGCTTCGATCAATGTGGGAGGAAAATACTAAGGATTTAGTTCGGGAAAAGCTTCCAAACTCTGTGGTCTAGATGAACCCAAATTTTCACTTCCTTTGCGACCGTTTATAATCTGAAAGTGGCCCATCGTCGGCTTCTACCCCCTTGTAGATGCTACGCAGGGTGTTTCCGGAATAACAAAACAACCCTTAGCCGACGTCTCAGTGCCCGAAGGCGGTTGTGTTGGCGGAAACGAGGCAATCAGATATGCGGGCTTTATAACTTTCACTTAGTCATAGGAGCTTAAAGTTGGGAGGCCAGCAAGTAGCCCCCCGCTTAGTGTTCGGCGACAGCCGAGGTCAAGCCGTAAACACTTCAGCCAATGTTATGAACGGCCCATCATTTAACATAGTCGTCGGATCACTGACCAATTTATGCTTATTGTGATAGTCAGTTTTCGGCTTTCTCTACTGCGGTGCTTAACCATGCGAGCTGGAAGCACAATCGCAGTGGTTCTCCTTTTGCACACCTAGCCGAACAAAGCGGAACATAGGAGGCAAGCACAGGAGCCGAGCAACCCAACTATTGACCGAAGACACAATTTGAAACTGATGCATATATAGCAATATCCGAGAATGTTTTTGCTGAATCCCTAAAGGTGTCCGGCGTTGCACTGCAAGACTTGTGCTAGAAACACACAAATAGTTTAATAGTGCCATAAACTTGGAAAACCAAGAAACGTCAGTAAAAACTTGACGTCCGAACAAGATCAAGTGTTCGGTGCCAATCCGAAAATTGGTCTTAGAAAAAAAATTGTGCTTCTGTCGTGCTTTTAACATGACACATCCTATCTCAAGACTTCAAGCGGGTCAGCCTACGGCTTCAACCTCCTATCCCGAAGGCGGAGTACCTTTCGCTAGGCCAGTTTAGCAAACTTTTAGCGGCTTTGAGAGGGAAATCCGGCTATTGACCACACACTCGCGTCGAAAAAAGGAGTGATAGAAAAAAAAGACTTTGCGACGACTGGAAAGAAGAACACTTATTATAATACAACTCGCATAAATTTAAGAGCCCCCAAGTTACTTGGGTAAAAGAATTTTATGTATAATGATTGTATGTACCGAATTACTTATATCATATTTGTGCTCACCCGAACTTTGAACGCGTCTTAACCGACCGTCGACTTCTCCCTCTTTGGTCAAGGACCGAAAAGTGTTATGTACTCCACCTGTCGAGAATATCGACGGTGTTTCCGATAACCAGGCAATCAGGCCATAAGGCTGTAACAGACAAAGCGTGCTCATGGAACTTATGCTATATTACTAACAAAGTGTAAGAAGCATCTTCGAAGAAAATAGTGCCCCCACTGATACCTTTCTTCGGTGCTCATTGTCATTATGAGACTTGTGCAATAGATTTTTTGTACTCATGAGTTCCGTTGTGTGCCGACCATGATTGAAAACAATAAGGGCGCTAGCTTTCGACTTCACCCAGTCTGAGGTCAGAGCTCGGATGAACTGGTCGTGACAATCGCAGAGGTGCTCCCTTTACTCTCTAGCCGAACAATCGGGAACGTAGGGGTTAGCACAGGAGCCAGGCCACCCAGCTTGCAAATCACTTAAGTCAACATGGTGCATATTATGGCGTAATACACGAACAAGGAACGAAGCCATACAAGTATAATCATATGCGAGAGGAAAAGCTCCATCAAGGGAGCCCCCAAGTAAACAGGGTATTTGAATATGTGCGTCCCAAACAAAGTTTTGACAAGGAACTTTGTCACAGAAAACTTTGTGCCAAAAAGTATAATGCTTGTTCGAACCGAACAAAATTTAAAACTGAAAGTTTTTAGCATGAAAGCAACTTAGCTGGTTAATGTGCTCGGTGTTGATGATGCGATTCAGGCTTGTGGTGGGACGAAGACGCCCATTGATCTGCGACAGATCCGACAAGGTTCGCAGTCCCCGGCATGGCCGAGGTCCTAGCCCCAGGCCCGAGGTGTCTGAGCAAGGAGTTCGGCACTCCGGAGTAGAGACCGCGTAACGCAGTCAAAATCGATTACCTGCACACATAAAACAGTGCGGTCCAGGAAATAATAATATATGTATATATAATCCTTGCTTAATTGCTTTACGCAAAAGATAATTTATTTAAAGAGATGTGGCCTGGCGCTGGAGCCAATGTCGATGCAGGGCGTCAACGCGACGTAGTGAAGGCGTGACAAAAGCCTGAATTTGTAGGGCAGTCCGGGCTCCGGATACAGCGTTTGCCGAACTATGTACGGAAACCGACCGAACCACCACGCGACCATTTTTTAATGTGGCCGCCATTTGATAGACCTGGTTTGTTTGTTGTAGCATTCCGAAGAAAAGCGACTCCCAAAATTGGGAATCGATCCGCACACCCATTGCCTGATGGGCGATAAAGCGACGGCATGGCGAGGTTGGCGAAGGTTGGTTCGCCGAGGCAAAAGCCCGTGGTCCAGCTAATGTGATGAAGCTGGTCGATTAGGGGGTCGGCCGGTGACGCCGAAGTCTCTGAAATAAGTTGATGAAGGGATGACGAAGCCCCCAGTCCAGGCGAGGAGACTGAGCAGGTCGGTGAGGAGATGTGTCAGCCGAGGTGTTGAAGTAGTTCGGCGTGATGGACACCGGCTCGATGAAGCAACGGTCCGGGGATGCCGATGCAGGTCGTAGCGTGTGACGTGGTCAATGCATTACCCCATACGAAAACTTCCTTTCAAAAGGATGTCCGAAATCCCGTTCATAAAGAAGATGAACTTGGGTCGGATTCGTTCTCGCGCAGAAAACAGATCCAAAAAGTGATGCACTAATCGGAAGGTTCCCGGAGTTTGGGCGGTCGGATCGAGCTAAATTTTTGGCAGGTGGTAGATATGGGAATTGCTCAGCCGATCAACGGTTGGATCTTCCAAAGGACGTCCGAGCTGGATGCTGGACACCCCGCTCCAAACTCGTCCGAATTCTCGTCCAGATTCAACAAGGCTCCGGTATATCGGAGATTGCCGGAGATTCCTCCATCGGAACTCGACGAAATTTTTGCAGGGTTGTTATAGACTTAATTCCGCATAATTCCACCGAAGCAATCGTTTAGGCGACACTCGAGGAGGCAGTGGCGGCGGATATGAGTTTGCTATCCAGAAAAACAGCACGGTCGCCCGAGGGCAATGTTGACGTTGAGCCCCCGAGCTCCATGGATGACTCCTCCATGATCTTGATAGAGATCGGAGTTTATGTTGATGAAGGCCCTCATCCGAACATGACGATCGGAGGTAGGGCGCAGTCCTCGGTCAAGCCAAGGTGACCAGTCGAGCTGGTGACGAAGAAGCCGATGTCGCAGTTGACCTGCAGTCGAGCCATTGATCATTTCGCCGATCACACAGCGGAACTCTCAAAGAAAGCACCAATGTCGGTGTCAAAACCGGTAGATCTCGGGTAGGGGGTCCCAAGCTGTGCGTCTTAGGATCGATGGTAACATGAACACGGGATTTTACCCAGCTTCGGGCTCTCTTGATGAGATAATACCCTACATGCTGCTTGATTGACTTTAATGAGTATAGGGGTTACAAGAGTTGATCTACCCCGAGATCATATGTTGTGGTCTAAACCCTAGAGGTAAGATGAGTAATGTCATAATCCTCTATCGACTAGCCTAGCCTCGGTTTATATAATGTACCATAGGCCTAGGGTAACAAGAGTCCTAACCCGAATCGCCCGGTGGGGGAGGAGTCCTTGTCTTGATCACCAAGTCTTGTGGAATCTTCCTTGTATGCGGCAACTGTCCGAATTGGCGCATGAGTATACGGCCATGGGGGTCCTCGGCCCAATCTAACTGATCGGGAAACGACGTGGTGAGTACCGCCCTAGTCTAGGACACCGTTACTTGTCTACATCATGTCATCATTCTTATTGCATTACTCCGTTTTTTTATGAGCTTAATACACTAGATGCATGCTAGATAGCGGTCGATGTGTGGAGTAATAGTAGTAGATGCAGGCAGGAGTCAGTCTACTAATCTTGGATATGATGCCTATATATTGATCATTGCCTGCATATCGTCATGATTATTTGAAGTTCTATCAATTGCCCAAAAGTAATTGCTTTCCCACCGTTTGCTATTTTTCTCGAGAGAAGCCACTAGTGAAACCTACGGCCCCCCGGGTCTCTTCTCATCATATTTGCTTTTGTGATTTATTTTCCTTTGCTTTTATTTTCAGATCTATTAAACCAAAAATACAAAAATACCTTGATGCACTTTATTTGTTTTGCAATCTATTTATCCTATCTATCAAAACTTTATCATGTCTTCTCGCCAATTTGAGGCATCGTTACCCGAAAGGGATTCACAACCCCTTTAACACGCCGGGTTGCGAGTATTTGTTATTTGTGTGAAGGGGGTGTTTACGTTGTGTTGCTTGGTTCTCCTACTGGTTCGATAACCTTGGTCTCATCATTGATAGAAATACCTACCGTCATTGTGTTGCATTATCCCTTCCTCTTTGGGGAAATACCGACGTAGTTCAAGCAGACATCAAAAGGAATTTCTGGCGTCATTGCCGGGAAGGATCATCAACATCAACCAGGTTCCTAATCTCATATCCTCGCAATTTATATTATTTTCCATTTGCCTCTCATTTTCCTCTCCCCCACTTCACAAAAATTTGCCATTTTATTCGTCCTTCTTCCGTTCGTCTTTTTGTTTGCCCTTTATGTCTTATTTGGCTTGTTTGCTTGCTTGCTTGGCATAATTGTGTATTTATTGAAAATTCGGAAAAAAAGTTTATGGATCCTCATCCACTTGCTAATCTTTTTAAGTGATCCAATTATGATGAACCAATTGCTAGTGAGTTGTGTGGACTAGATTATCTTTATGAAGTTTTGCTTCAAATTCATGAATCCGGAAATTGTGATGAAGTGTTAAAAGAAGAAATTTATAAAGTGATTCATGATAGTGCCTTGAATAAAAAGCATGATTGCAATAAGGTTATTATAAATTCTATTAATGTCAATTATGTTAATAATATGCAAAACCCCAATCTTGGGGATGCTAATTTTGATATGTCCACTACTTACTGCAATGATCAGGGTGATTCTTCTTATGATCTTGAAAATTTATTTAAGCCCCATGATGAATATGAGATTGATAATAGTGTTTGCAATAATATTGAAAATGGGTTTGTAAGAGTGTCAACTTTAGATCCTACTGCTTTGGAGAATGTTCAATCTTACGAAATTTTTGGTAAAAGTGGGTTTGGAGAGGTCATGACTTTAATTAATGTTAATCCCACTATTTTGGAAGAGTGTCAACTTCGCATGCATGTGGATCGTGTTGAGAATATGTTATGTGATATCTATATTGTTGAATTTCCTTATGGTCCTACATGTAATGAGAGATGAAAAATATGGTTGTAGAGATTTTCATGTTACTAAATTACCTCTCTTCATGTTAAGATTGCTAATGTTTTTTATTCTTCCTTGCATATGCTAGTTTTTGCTTGCCTTGATAATTTGTTTCCCTATAAAATGCTTATGCATAGGAAGTATGTTAGACTTAGATGTGTTTGTCACGTGCTATATGATGCTCTCTTTGTGCTTCAATTCTTGTCTTTCATGTGAGTATCATCAAAATAATCGATGCCTAGGTAAAAAGGCTTTAAAGAAAAGCGCTTGTTGGGAGATAACCCAATATTTTTCCTTGCTGTTTTTCAATAAATAATTCATCCAGCCTATGTTTAGATGTTTTTTTGTGGTTTAAATTAGTATTTGTGCCAAGCAAGGCCTTTGGGATGATTTGGGTGAGAGTTGATTTGATCTTGCTGAAAAACAGAAACTTTTATGCTCACGAAATAATTTTTCATTTTTATCAGAAGAGTACTTTTGAGTTTATTCTTTTTGCAGAAGATTAATAAACAAATTATTCACGTTGTCCTAATTTTTCAGAATTTTTGGAGTTACAGAAGTATTCTAAGTAGTCAGATTGCTACAGACTGTTCTGTTTTTTGACTGATTCTATTTTCTTTGTGTTGTATGCTTGTTTTGATGATTCTATGGTTTTGTTTAAAGAGTTTTTGCCATAGAAAATTGGAATACAGTAGTAATGCAAAAATGAAATATGAATGGGTTTGCAACATTACTTATAGTAGTGGTTTGCTTTCTTATACTAACGGATCTCATGAAGGTTTTGTTGAGTTTTGGGTGATCTTACGATGGATGCAGGAATAAGGATTAGAAAAATGCTAAGCTTGGGGATGCCCGAGGCACCCCCAATATAATATTCAAGAAGTAGCAAGCAACTAAGCTTGGGGATGCCCCCGAGTGGCATCCCCTCTTTCTTCTAACGACAATCGGTATTTTACTTGGAACTATATTTTTATTCGTCACATATTATGAATTTTGCTTGGAGCGTCTTGTATGATATGAGTCTTTGCTTGTTTTGCTTTCTGTTTTAAGTCTTGAATCCTTGCTGGATACACCTTTTTGAGAGAGCCAAAAATTAAGCGATGCTTGCTCCTATGGTTCACTTAAATTTTTAGAGCCATGGAATTGCTCTAGTGCTTCAGTTATATCTTTTTTAGCACGGTGTGCTTTGTTATTTTTGAAGAAATGCTCTCATGCTTCACTTGGATTTATTTGGGAGTTAGTAATTTTTTTAGAAACTATCTCTTGCTTCACTTAGATTATTTTAAGAGAAAGAAATAGTATGCTCATGTTCTTCACTTATATTTGTTTGAGCATATCAAAAGCAACATAAAAATAGTGCCAAAGCGATAGATATCAAAGGAGGATATAATAAAAACTTTCATGAAGATCATTGGACAAAATAAACTTGATTCTCAGTAATGGTTTTGAGATATGACGATATGATATGTGAGTCATGTTGATGAGTAATTATGCTTTAGTAAGAATATTGATGTTAAGGTTTGTGATTTCCTATGCAAGCACGAAAGTCAATATTTATGCAATGAAATTTATATCCTACTTGTGGTGCATTATACGGTGTTACTTATGCTTAATGCTTGGTACGAGATTTTTTGTTTCTTGGTTGGTCGCTTCTCAATCTTTTTTCTAGCCTTCATTTTGCACTAACTATGATCACTACTTGTGCATCCAAAACTCTTTAAACCAGTTTTGCCCTATGAGTCCACTATACCTACCTATATGCGGTATTTCCATGTCGTTCTAAGCAAATTTGCATGTGCCATCTTTAATTTTCAAAATAAATTTCTTTTTTGCGTGCTCTACCGCTCGCGAGGCAGTGAGGGGTGGCCGATATTTTCCATGCTAGATGTGCTATTCTCACGATGAGTGTTTATTCACTTGTCATTGCACGATAGTACGACAAAGGTATTATGGATGCCGAGTCCTGAAACGAAAAATGAATTTACTTTATGTTGTCAAATAATAAATTCCTTGGAAAGTGTTGGTATGGAGGGCACTCATGGATACAGTTAGCCATGGAAAGTAAAAGTAATGGTGGAAAAAATAATAAGCTATTTTCTATTCGGGAACCGCATATGATGTATCTAGCATGGAAAGTGTTGGGAGCTCTAAGTCGTTTTCGTTGGTGGGAAAAGTATGCCTCCTAGAATGTTTTTTTCTCTCAAATTTTGATTTGAGCTCTGGCACCTCTACAAATCCCTACTTCCCTCTGCGAAGGGCCATTCTTTACTTTATGCAATTTTCATATTGAATTTGAGTCTCCATCTTGTATTACAACGCACCAACTAAGGGGCACTATGATTGTATTTGAGCATTGGGTGTAGCTAATATTTGAGTGTGTTCCATGAATAGATTAATGATTGAGCATAATGGGCTCTTGCTTCAGTGTTGATATTTTGAAAGACATGGTTGCTTGTTGGTATGCTTGAGTATTAAATTCTTCATGTCAAAACTAGACCATTGCTTTGAACCATATAAAAGTCCAAATGTCCATGCTACAAAGAAAAGAAAATGTGATGAACATGTTAGGCAGCATTCCACATCAAAAATTCTGTTTTTATCATTTACCTACTCGAGGACAAGCATGAATTAAGCTTGGGGATGCTGATACGTCTCCAATGTATCTATAATTTTTTATTGTTCCATGCTGTTATATTATCATTCTTGGATGTTTTACAATCATTTTATAGTCATTTTATATCATTTTTTGGTACTAACCTATTGACATAGTGCCCAGTGCCAGTTGTTGTTTTCTGCTTGTTTTTTACATCGCAGGAAAACAATACCAAACGGAGTCCAAACGCAACAAAAATTTTTGTGGATTTTTTTGGACCAAAAGACATCCAATGTGCCAAGAAAGTACCTAAGGGGAGCTCCGAGGGGAGCACAACCCACCAGGGCACGCTTGGAGGCCCAGGCGCGCTCAGGTGGGTTGTGCCCACCTCGGTGGCCTCCCACACCGCCTCTTTGCTCCATAAATACCCCAATATTCCAGAAACCCTAGGGGAGTCGACAAAAATCATTTCCAGCCGCCGCAAGTTCCAGAAACACCATATCCAATCTAGACACCATCTCGGAGGGGTTCATCATGTCCATTGGTGCCTCTCCGGTGATGCGTGAGTAGTTCTTTGTAGACCTACGGGTCCGTAGTTAGTAGCTAGATGGCTTTCTCTCTCTCTCTCTCTCTCTCTCTCTCTCTCTCTCTCTCTTGATTATAAATACGATGGTCTCTTGGAGATCCATATGATGTAAGTCTTTTTGTGGTGTGTTTGTTGGGATCCGATGAACTTTGAGTTTATTATCAGATCTATGTTTTTATCCATGAAAGTTATTTGAATCTTCTTTGATCTCTTATATGCATGGTTGCTTATAGCCTCATATTTCTTCTCCGATATTTGGGTTTTGTTTGGCCAACTTGATCTATTTATCTTGCAATGGGAAGATGTGCTTTGTGATGGGTTCGATCTTACGGTGCTTGATCCCAGTGAAAGAAGGGGAAACGACACGTATGTATCGTTGCTATTAAGGATAAAAAGATGGGGTCTATTTCTACATAAATAGATCTTGTCTACATCATGTCATTGTTCTTATTGCATTACTCCGTTTTTCCATGAACTTAATACACTAGATGCATGCTAGATAGCGGTCGATGTGTCGAGTAATAGTAGTAGATGCAGGCAGGAGTTGGTCTATTAATCTTGGACATGTTGCCTATATAATGATTATTTCCTAGATATCGTCATGATTATTTGAAGTTCTATCAATTGCCCAGCAGTAATTTTTTCCCTACCATTTGTTATTTTTCTTGAGAGAAGCCACTAGTGAAACCTACGGCCCCGGGGGTCTATTCACATCATATTTGCTTTTGCGATCTATTTTCCTTTGCTTTTATTTCCAAATCTATTAAATCAAAAATACAAAAATACCTTGCTGCACTTTATTTGTTTTGCGATCTATTTATCCTACCTATCACAACTTTATCATGTCTTCTCGCCAATTTGAGGCATCGTTACCCGAAAGGCATTGACAACCCCTTTAACACGTCAGGTTGCGAGTATTTGTTATTTGTGTGCAGGGGCTGTCTATGTTGTGTTGCTTGGTTCTCCTACTGGTTCGATAACCTTGGTCTCATCACTGAGGGAAATACCTACCGTCGTTGTGCTGCATCATCCCTTCCTCTTTGGGGAAATACCGACGTAGTTCAAGCAGGCATCATGTAGTAACCCATGGTCTACGTGAGAGTTCTATGTGGGGTTAGGTATGTGTCCATGGGCTTGCGTCAAGAGGAAGATATCATACAACCCATGGAGAGGATGACATCAAGTGGTGATCGTCATCAAGATTGTCGTGTGCAAGTTCAAGTGAAGCATCACGAAGAGATCAAGTGCTTGAAGCTTGCTGTCCATTGTGGTGACAATGGACTTGTGAACATGTGCGGAAGAGTGGGTCACCCATAGTGGTTTATGGGGGAGCAATCAATAGTCTTCATCAAGCCAATGCAATCAAGAAAGGTGGGCCAACTTGAGGGAGTCAAGATCGTCATCATCTAGCTCAAGTGGACTATGTGCAAGGCAAAGGTTTGCCCTTGATAGGTTTTCTATTTTACTAGACTCATGGTGATAGTTGGGATATCGGTTTATAGGATCGATTGACGTACTATCAAGGGGGGCTCTCGATGAGTAGCTTGATCGTATCGTTCGTAGAGATCTCAAACCATTGCATCCTTGCATCATCTTTATTGGTTCTTGTTTGGTTCTTCTCCTTGTGAGATTTGGAGCTTATGGTCATTTTCATGACAAGCTCAAATTCATCGAAAACAGAGTTCACATGCATCTTCTATGATGTTTTTGATGTTGGGGTTTTTGCCGGTCCTCTTTGTGAGTCTTAGAGCTTATGGTCATCTTGATGACAAGCTCGAGTTCATCGAAAACGGAGTTCACATGCATCTTCTATGATGTTTTCGACATTGGAGGTTATGCTGGTTCTTCTCTGTTGGAGGTTTCACTGGTCTGTTGGAGGTTTTGATGCTACTCATCTTCATATTTCCAACAAGCTTGAGTTTGCTCAATTCGGAGCTCCTATGTAGAAGTTATGGCAGTTCTGGGCTTTCTTGTTGCACCTGCGGTAGTAACGTGGCTTGGAGCGGCAATACCGCCTAGAGCAACAAGCGGTAGTACCGTTGTAACGGCAGTAGTACCACCGAGAGCTTCAGGAGGTGGTTCTGCTCCAGTGCCGCTCTAGTACCGACTCAATTTGAGACTTGCTTTTCTCGTGTCGGGTTCAGCGCTACAGTAGTAGCGGCAGTAGGAGCGCTAGTACTGCACCTCCCACCGCTACTAGTGCCGCTCTAGGTCTCTCTTCTTCCCTCTTGCTCTCCCCCGTGTGCTCTGACCCCAAGGATAGTACTGCTGGGGCAAGCGGTAGTGCCACTGCGGCCAACGGTAGTACCGCTCGCATGAGTGGTAGTACCGTCCGTTGTAGCCCACGGTAGTACCGCTCGCGTGAGCGGTAGTACCGTGCTGTGCGGGCTGAACACATAACGGTTGGATTTTCCCCGACCTATAAAAGGGGGTATTCTTCCCAATGAACCTTATCCTTTGAGCTCGTGTTCTTCCCCCATTATTGACCTTCTACGAGCTTGCTATCTCTCAATCCCTCCATGGATTCTTGCTAGTTTTGGGGGGAAAGAGAGAGGAGATCTAGATCCACATTTTCACCAATAACTTTCTCATTTATGTGAGGGGAACCCATTGGATCTAAATCTTGGAGTTTTTGGTGTTCTCCTTCTTGTTCTTCCTCTCTTTTTCCTCCATAGCTTTCGTTGCTTTGGTGGGATTTGAGATTGAGGGACTTGGGCACTCCGTGTGCCCTTGCCATTGCATTTGGTGCATAGGTTTGAGTTCTTCACGGTGATACGTGGAAGTGAAGTTGACAAGCTTATTACGCATGGGTGCTTGGTACCCTAGAGCTTATTCCTCTTGGGTGCTTGGGCACCCTAGATGGTTGGTGGTGTTCGGAGCTCAATCATTGTGGTGTAAAGCTCCGGGCAAGCGCCGGGGTCTCCAATTAGATTGTGGAGATCGCCCCGAGCAATTTGACGGGTACCAGTGACCGCCCCCAAGGGTTGCCAAAGTGTACGGGCTCGGTGACTGCCCCCAGGGGTTGCTATTTGTAGGGGTTCGGTGACCACCCTCAATGGTCCCTTAGTGGAATCACGACATCTTGCATTGTGCGAGGGCGTGAGGAGATTACGGTGGCCCTAGTGGCTTCTTGGGGAGCATTGTGCCTCCACACCGCTCCAAACAGAGATTAGCATCCGCGAGGGTGTGAACTTCGGGATACATCGTCGTCTCCGCGTGCCTCGGTTATCTCTTACCCGAGCCCTTTACTCATGCACTTTACTTTGTGATAGCCATATTGTTCCTTGTCATATATCTTGCTATCACATAGTTTTTTACCTTACTTAGCATAAGTTGTTGGTGCACATAGGAGAGCCTAGTTGTTGTAGGTTTTATGCTTGACAAATTAATCACTAGGTTTATTCCGCATTTGTTCAAGCCTAAATCGTTATTATTTTAAAACGTTTATTCACCCCCCTCTAGGCGACATCCTCAATCTTTCACCCTTATTTATAAAGCGGGGCGAAAGCCTAGTTCCAGAGGAATTCCACACTATTAGTATTCCTTTTCCTAGTTTTCCTAGTGTTTGAGATCTCGATGTAGTCAGCCGATCGTCTTTGATATGGGATGCCCTGCCTGCTCGACCTTTATGCAGTTGTGGTGGCCGCTTTCACTTTTGGATTTGGGCCTATTATTTTAAAAGGGAGAACAATTCGCCTCTGCATCAATTGGTACATACAGATTCATGACCATCGGTAATGGTATTTTGCATACATGAATGCAGTGCCTGTGTGGAAAAGCTATCATAACAAGAGGTGTATATCTAAAAACTCGAGAACCGCAGTGAGAGGGGCAGTTGTATGTGTGGGTGTGTGCTGGTTTAGCAGGTTCTGAATTCCACACCATTGAAGTGCTCCTGAGTGTTGAAACTTTGGTGCGAATTCTTGAAGCTGGCGCTGCATTTTTTCCTCGCATATACTCCCACCGTACTTAAAAGAATGTACTTTTAATTTTGTTGGAAAGTTAAAAAAAATTATGTTTGACTATATTTCTATATCTATATCTATACCTACTAATAAAGCAAGGTGTGTTTCGCCAATTTTTCATCCATTCACTACCGAAAAGGTTTATTTTTCTATCCGAGGTGGTACTAAAATCTTATGCGTTCGTCTGCTAGAAAAAAAGGTTTTTTTTTCAGAATTTCGTACATAGGCCGCACAATGTGGCCCAGCGAAACCAGCCCACTTATTTTCTGCCCGCACAGCTGAGAAAACTCTATTTTTCACGCAGGGCGACAAATAGTCAGAGCTTCGCACAGGACAACCAATAATGGGCTCGCCCATTTTTCTTTGTTTCTGTGTTTTTTACTTCTATTTTTTATTCTCCTTCGCCTATCACTTTTTTTTCCTTCCAAGTTTATTTTTCTTACAAAATTTATTTCATAAATTCAAAATTCCTGAAAAAACAGAATTTGAAAAAAATCAAACTTTGGAAAATGTTAAGAATTACGAAAATATTTTGCTATTTAAAAAATATTCGGAACTTGAAAATGTTTCCAATCTGTTAAAAAATATTGTTTTTCAAAATTGTTCGAGATTTCTAAAAATAAAATTTCCCTTTAAAAAAGGCTCCAAATTCAACAAATATTCTTGGTTTACTGAATTTTTCACAATTCAAAATAATGTTCGCGTATAAAAGATAAACATTTTCAAAAAATGTTATGAATTTTCAACACATGTTCTCATTTTAGAACAATGTTCACAAATTCAAATAATGTCCATGTTTTTATAAAAAAGTTTGTGTTTTCAAAAAATGTTTGTGAATTTGAAAAGGTGTTGTTGTTTCAAATTCGTGTTTTTCTGAAAGTATACATAATTTTCAAAAACCTATACATGATTTGAAAATTGGTTCATGTTTCCTACATAATCAGAAACTTCATACCTTAAAATCTCTTCGATTGAAAGGAAAAGTAGATTGAATAATTCATGGGGCCTTCTTTAGCGTACAATGACGTAACAAATTTTTTAAATGCCCTTGATCTATGAATGGAAAACTTGCGGATTGATTAGTTCACACTAGCGAAACCGAGAAGCTAAATGTAATTTTTTCACGTGCACATAGAGTTTTGCTTGCACATATAATTCTCACTAACTTCAAATGCATATTATTTTTTCTCCCGGTGCAATGCACGGGCATATGTGCTAGTATACAATAATACACCAACATTCATAACATGAAATTAGTAGCATTAGATTCATGATAAAATATATTTTCATCATATAACTGTTTGGTTTCACAAAGATTAATAGTATATTTTTGCACAAACTCGGTCAAACTTTGAGATAGTTTGACCCTTCAACAAAGTTAAAAGTACACTCTTTCAAGGACGGGGATGCTCTAACTTGTTCTGAAGAAATTGTTCATTAGTTGAGCCCGTTCATAGGCGTGCGTCTGCCATGACGTACATTGAAACATCCATCTGCCATCATCAGCAAGGAGGTACACTGAAACATACATCTACCATGAACTGAAGCATTTGGATAATCACAACGCCACCCAGATTGTTGAGAAAAACGAAAGAGCTTATGAATGTCTCCAACAATGGCTCTATTGTCAAGAAACATTAGCACACCATTTTCGACTGGCCGGTACGGTATAAAAAAGTACGTTGAGCATTAATTTAAGGAAACATTGTAACAGAGCGGCAGAGACAGGCTGGCTCAACCTAGGAGAACACCAAGACAAATCGGCTCAAAGAAAGCACAAATAAGAAGAGTAAACACAAAATGAAGAAACTCCACATAGGCGACACATCACAGCATCAGCACATGTTCTTCTGCGGGGCTTCTATCCCTCCAGACCATGAGTTCTCAAACCTTCGGCAAGTTGCCACACAAGAAGATCGCCTGGATCATGAGTGATCACGAGAACACGATCAGTAACATATTAGTGACTGACAAGTAACAACACAGAAAAAATCTCATTTCATTTCTTAAACATTTTTTTTAAACAGAGCTCCCTCTCCGATTCCATTGATTTGAAAACAATAGTCTTACAAACTACAGAGCAGAAAATTAAAGCAGAGGAAGGGCTCAACTCCCTCATTTAAAAAGCTAGTGTCAGGGTTACATATACTCCCTCCGTCCCATATAATATAAGAGTGTTTTTGACACTAGTAAAAAACTAGTGTCAAAAACATTGTTATATTATGGGACGGAGGGAGTACGTATGAGGCAACAACAGAAGAGACGCATGAAATCTTGGGGAATTACCTGAAGTGGCAGGACCTAGCTAGTTAGCACCCAACATGGAAATTCAGAAGGTGTAGGTTAGGATGGTTGGGATTTGTCATAGCTGCTCTCTCCATGGCAGCCTTTGCAGCCTCAAGACCTTCAGCGCTGGTGGTGCCACTCACTCTGCACTCAACAGAGATGAGGCAGGGGAGGTTCTCAACACCGAAATCGTAGGTGTCAACGCCGGAGAGAGACTCTGTATTAGCTATGCTGAGATAAATATTGATCCTTTCCAGCCTGGGCATGCATCCTTTTGTAAACATTAGCATCATATTATAACGAAAATTCCTCAGGCATCGGAACCCGTGTCCTCCACTGACACTGAGCTTGCCTTTCGATGACTTTGTTGTTTCCTCGAGATCCAGAGTGAGAAGAGCGGGTAAGCTTCCAAGTATGCACAGATCTTCCGGCCCAAGACTCTCCACTTCAAGGCGTAACTTTTGCAGGTTGACCAGGGAACCCACCCAGCCTGGAACCTGAGGAACTGCTGAACGCCAGGTCATGAGCTTCTTGAGGCCAAGCGGAGTCGGGCACCATGGTTGCTGTAAGAAGCTGCCGCCATTCCAGATCGTTACAGAACGGAGGTTTTGTGTGCCTAGGTTGCGGAGAGATTGATAGGCAGTGGAATTCTTGCAGCACTCCTTGGTAACCCCAGCTACAGGAACATCAAACAGATCAAGATATATCTTCCTCAGATTCTTCAGCTGCCCAAGTTCTCGGAGAAAGTTAGATGACTGCTTGAAGGCCCTGACCCGTTTCAACATCTCCAATGCTTGCATCTTCGAAACTCCATCAGGAAATGTGACACAATTGTCAACAAGTAGATGCACCAAGCTACCGAGATTAACAATCCCTGTTGGTAATTCACTTACATTGGTGTCTCTCAGGTCCAGCATCTCAAGGCATTGCAGATGCTTGATTTGTTCTGGAAGTTCACTTACCCCAAGTTGTCTGAGGTTCAAGTACCTTAACTGAAACAACCTCCCTATATTGACCAGATGTTGGTTTTCCAATTGGCGGCAACCCCCAAAGTCGAGAACCCGTAAATGCCTGAACTCTGTCATGGAAGGGATTTTCACTGTATTCCCAAACACATTAAGTGACCGGACATGAGACAACACCAGGTTTGCCGGCAGGATGAAATTTCCTTCATCTTTAGCTTGAAGAGAGAGGCGCCGAACTTTGCTTTGCATCCCTGTACTTACGTTAGGAACACCAACTAAAGTAACGAAGTTCTCTTCAATTGACTTGGATATGATGAAATCAAGAACTGTGTCATGAACTCGGCAACTCACCACCTTATCATATGTATTTCTTGCAGCAGGTTGAATCAAGCTCCTATTTATGAGCTCATTAAAACACCTCTCTCCTAACTCATGCAAAGTGTATCTGTCTTCTTTACGAATAAATCCTTCAGAAATCCATCTCCTTATCAGAGCTTTCCTCTTAATGACCTGATCTTCTGGGAATATACTCAAGTAGAGTAGACATGTTTTAAGATGAGGAGGAAGATCAAAGTAACTAAGAGACAATATCTTTATCATTCCTTCAATGCTAGGATTTCTTTCTAGTGCACAACCAATTGAATTTTTCACTCTGTCCCATTGATCATTTGTACTTTCAGTGTTAGCCAACAAACCAGATATAGCTATAATTGCCAGAGGTAAGCCTCCACATTTTTCCAATATTTGATCAGAAACTTCTTTAAGGTTGAAGGACAATCTTCTTCGGAGTTGAAAAGCCTGATGTGAAAAAGCTGTCTTGAATGCATCACATTAAGAGGCTTTATTTCATAAATATTTTCCTTGATTGATGAACTACAAGATTGAGCGACATCATTATTACGAGTAGTGGTGATTATTCTGCTGCCAAGAGAGGTGATGGGGAATGCACACTTGATAACATTCCATTCATCGATGTTCCATATATCATCGACCACCACAAAGTACCTGCAAATAAATATAAATATTATCCCAAATATC
This sequence comes from Aegilops bicornis, assembly GCA_021605145.1. Taxonomy (NCBI): domain Eukaryota; kingdom Viridiplantae; phylum Streptophyta; class Magnoliopsida; order Poales; family Poaceae; genus Aegilops; species Aegilops bicornis. Next base: position 646,724,914 of record CM038674.1, read on the forward strand.
CCAGTGGCACAAGCAGAGTCAATTACCACCAGTAGCTGAAACTATGGTCGTTTGGCCGCCAATATATTATTCAAAAAAAGAATTTTACCGAAATGTAGGTAAAATTTATTGAATTCAAAACAACATTTTTTTAAGCAGGAAGCTTGTTTATGGGCTGGGGGCAATAAGTCCACACGGTCACTACAACCCTGGTATATACATGAAAAAAAACTCTGTTTTGAAGGATATTACTCCCTCAATTCCAATGAATAAGGCGCAAACTTACTTTAAAATTTAACTTTGACCATAAATTAGACCAACCAAATGTGGATTATATGTGATAAAATTTATACCTTTGAATTCATATTGAAAAGAGTTTTTAGTGTGATAATTTTGAAGTCACAAAACTCTATATTATTGATCTAATTTATGGTCAAAGTTGGATTTTGGGAAGCGTGTGCGCCTTATTCATTGGAATGGAGGGAGTAAAGATTTCTACTATAGTGATAAACCAAAATTATTTGTTGTGTTTTATATCAGTTGTAAAAAAAAGTGTATATGAAACATGAAAGCACAGAGCATTGTTTTGAGTTAGTACCTTTTGTCAAGGAGGAAACAGGAGATCTCAGTGATAAGTTGTTGTTCATCCCCAGCTTCTGTATTAACATAATCTTTCCTGGTCACTTGGCTTAGAATAGTTCTCAAAACTTTCATCATGTCTGGATTGCGTGACACTGATAAGAAAGCATGGCAATCAAATTGCCCGACAAGCTCTTTATACACTTGGTTTGCAAGAGTTGTCTTGCCTAGACCTCCAAATCCAACAATGGAGACCACCCTTGGTTGTTGCTGCGTTGGTTTGGCCAATAGTTGGATAATCTTGTCCTTTGGTCCATCGATGCCGACGAGCTTGGATACATCCTTAAAGATAGCAAGAGCTCTAGGATCAACCATGGCATTGCTAGGCTTGGAGATGGCCTCGCCAGTGGCGTACCTTGCGTGTCTCTTCCCCACCACAACGACTTGTTTCTTCAAACCTTGTATGGCCTTGGCGATCCCATGGCGAGCCTTGGTCCTGTCCAAGAGGTACTTGATCTTCTCCATGAAGCCATCTGGCTTGGCAGATCTGTCGTCGTCGACACGCGCCACGAAGTCATCGAGGTTGTCCTAGATGTCGTAGGACAGCTCCCGCACCTCATTCATCCATGCCTTGTCCTGAACAGCAGGATCCTCCACCTCCGACATCTTGAGGAGGAAACTGTGCATGGCCGCGAGCTCGTCGGTGAGGAATTTGATCTCGTCGCGCACCTCCTTGAAACGCCGGCACTTGTCGCCGAGCAGAGCGGCCAGCTTCTCCAGCACGGGTTTCAGGGCCCCTGTTGCTGCACTCACCAGAGCTGCCTCCATGCTTGCGCGAGTTGGTGGTAGCAAGCTGAGATGATTTTGTCTGCGTGTGATGTGTAGGGAGGCGCAACCGCGCGCGCAGCCGGAGCTCACGCCGCGCAAAACAGGAAGAGCCCGAGACTCCCCCGCCTCCAGCAGCACCAACACGGGCCGCCGAGCGGGACGAGGGAGCGACCTCCCCCCGCCATGGAAGCGCGACGGGATCACGAAGCCCCCATCGAGCCCCAGAAACCAGCGCCGCCAAGACAGTTGAAGGCCCTACCGCCGCCCGTGCCGCCCAGGCTTTGTCCAAACGACACCCTGCAGCGGCGGCCAGGGGGGCGGTGACGCAGGGAAGGCCGAGGGCCGCCGACCGGGGCGCCCTGGTGCGGCTGACAGTGCCGCACGGGAGCGAGCGAGCTAGGATGAAGGTCAGGCGTGGAGGTGGACGACGGCTCCGACCTTGGTGACGGTGCCGCTGGACTTCGGGATAGGTGGAGAGAGGGTGCCGAGAGGGTACCGGATCTGCCCTCTATTGTGGAGGAGGTGCCCGGAGGCGGGAGATCAGGCGGCGGCGGAGGAGCTCCCTGCAGCTGCGGGGAGAGGAGGGAGAGGCGCACCCCTGTAATGTTTCGTGAATTGATGCTCAAGTATGCAGCGTCTTCCATGTGCATTTTGAAGGCAGTAGCTATGGCTGACTTTGTTTTTAGATAGACTGTGAGGTGGCATCAGATCGACATGTTATTTCCAAAGCAATACCGCGTGCAGCAAAAGTCACCGTTTTTGTTTTCGAGTGGAAGAAGTCGCCGTTAATATTGTACTTCCTTTGTTTTTATTTACTCTGCATATTAAATAAAATTTGACTGAAATCAAACTTTATAGAGTTTGACCAAATTTGTATTTTTGTGAAAGTACATTTAATAATGAATATAATAGTATACTTCCTTCGTCCCGAAATACTTGCCGAAGAAATGAATAAAATTAGATGTATGTATAACTAAAACACATCTAAATTCATTCATTTTTCCGACGAGTATTTCTGGACAGAGGGAGTATGTTATAATATATTTTTTATAAACTTTATCAAAGTTTACAAAGTTTGATTTTGATAAAAGCTAATATACATATTAAATAAAAACGGAGGGAGTAGTATGCAATACGCACGTATACTTATAAACGCGTCTCGTACTTACCTACAAATACGTACGAGCATCCAAGCTAGAGCCGCAGAGTTGACAACGCGTGCATTTCCGAGCAAATAGTGATGTGCCCGTCCACCATTGCAACATCTCCGAGTATATATAGTCTGAACGCCACATTCAGCTGATAGTTACTAAGGCCCAGTTCTTTCGCCAAAATCTGGAGGTCTAACTGGATAGGATTATAAAACAAATGAAACTCGAAGATTCTGGAGAAGCTGGGTGGGGGTTGAACTCTAGAAAAATCCTAGATTCTAGTAAAAGAACTGGGCCTGAGAACAACTCTAGTAGACCCTGCAAAACACGCAGACTCGCAAAATTCCAGCGAGTATGCGGGTTCACAATTTTCCTACCGGCAGGCCTACATACTGCCTCGCCCCAAAAAAATTGCCGCGGCCCGCAAACCACACGCCCCGACCGCTATATCTACGGTTCCGCGGCTCGTTTGCGGGTCGAAACCCTATCCCCGCCGCCGCCGAGCCACGTGATTCCCGACCCCCTTCTCCACATTTCTCGCCGCCGGCGACCACCTCCCCGCCTCCAGCCGCCATGTGGGGCCGCATGTGAAGCTCCGGACGCGGCTCCGGCAGCAGGCGGAGGAAGCGATCCGGAGTGCGAGCAGCGCGTCCGGTCAGACGGCGCGAGGAAGCGCGGGGCCCGAAAGTGGACCAACCGCGCCCTGTCGCCATCGGCGAGCTTCCGGCGGAGCGAGACGGAGGAGTACGACCAGCGGCGCGCGTCCTTCTCCTCTGCGAGATATTCGTACGTCGGGAGCTCCTCCTCCGGGCGGGCCTTCTCCTCGTGAAGAGGGAGTGGTCGGAGGACGAGGAGGAGTCGGACGAGTTCGACTTTGTCCCCGTCAAGGAGGAGCCCGAGGAGCCCGCTCCGCTCGGCCGCCGCGGAGTCATCGGGCAGGAAGACTACGTCGCCGACGTTGACGCCGTTGCGGCCGCCATCGCCGAGCGGAGCGTGCGCGAGGAGGCGGAGCGCTAGCGCCACGCCGAGGAGCTCGAAGACCTCGAGTGGCGGCAGGCGGTCGCCGCCAACCTCGCCGCCAAGGAGAAGTACGAGGAGTGGCGCCGCATCCACGAGGAGTAGAGGGCGAAGTACATCGACCTCTGCAGCTCCGGCGAGGAGGATTGAGCGTCCTTCTTCTCCACGGCTTCGTCCATTGCCGCGACCTCGCCGCCGTCAGATCCGACCCCCTCTAGTACTAGTATTAACGTAGTATGTAGTATGAACTATGTTTGTAGTGTGTTGATCATGTAAAATCTATGTAGTATGTGATGAACTACTCGCGTCAACGAGGCGCAATTTCTTCCGTGAAAGTGTTTTTTCAAATTATGCAGTTTTAGATACGGTTTTTGTTCGGCCGCGCTAGTTTTCGATCCGCAAATGCAATCTTCGTGAAACCATAAACGCGTTTTGCGGGTCAACTTTTTACAGGATCTACTAGAGTTGCTCTAAGAGCCTTCGCTCCCCCTCAACAAAAAGTTAAGAGCCTTCCTGCCAATTGAAAAGCAGACCCGCGCCAAAAGTCACCCTTCTTAAATCTAACCTTCTGTTTTCTTTTATTCCTAGATGTACGTTTTTTCCTTTCTTATTTTTTCTTTTGCTGGAAACCTGTAGTACGTTTTGTTTGCTCGTCACTCGACTGTTTGAAGCAGCAAAGACGCGTTAGCTCCATTTTATATAGCACGACCAATGATTCTGTATTAATCATCTGCTAGGCTCGGTGGAGCAAGTTGTGACAGGTCATTGTTTTTTTTTTCAAGTTGGAACATAGTTCATCGTTGGAAATGTAGAAATCGCATAACTAACATTGCTAGCTGATTTGCCCGTGCGTTGCACGGTGAAAAATAGGTATGGAAATATGAATTCTTAAAAAAAATACTATCTCCGTCTTGGTTTATTGGTCCTCTTTGTATTTTATGTTAAATTTTAATCATAAATTTAACTGACAAAATATTCATGCATGTTATAAAAAATTATATTATTTAAAACTATGTTCAAATACGAATTCAACGATATAATTTTCGTTGACATGCATTAAAATTTTGTTAGTTAAATATTTGATCAAAATTTATCACAAATTATAAAGGGGACCAATAACCAGAACGAAGGTAGTATTATACACATAAAATGTATTATATCTTACCTTACCAAGTATTTGAGCGCTCCACCTTTATTTGTATAGCAACTTACGCTCTTAAAGGTTATTTAGATGGATACAATAACGCACTCTCCCCCCTACCACTACCCTTGCCTTTCTAGGCCTTGAACTTCATCATGTGCCGCACTTTATGGCATTTGCTACGCATTCCTGGTAAAAAACAACTCATCAATCTCCTTTCACTAAGGATGTATTTGGTAGCCTGTATTAGGCCCAACCAAGCCTGAGCGATGCAATTTTGGCCTGTTTGGGTTGTCTATCTTGCATCATAATCTCTATTTAAAGCTCCTCCAGGCGTGGCTGAAGAAGAATGCACGAATTTGCCGTTTTTTCACAGTCACGCCCAAGTGATGCAACCCGAGGCATGTGGGCGTCAGAGGCTGCATGCGAGGAGCCATGCTCGAGACGTCACATTGTTTTTTGAAGCATCGCCATAAGTCCCCTCATCCTTTTCCCACCACTCACTCTTCCTCTCCCAGTCAATGTTGTTTATCAACGGGATCATCCGACGATGATTATACGGGGCTAGTGTATGTGTGGAGATCGTCGGGGGTGGGTTAGCACACAGAGACAAGATTTATGCATCTTCGGACCTCGGAAAACATCATCCGGTAATAGCCCTATGCGCATGGGACAGTCATCTATGGGGTCTCTCTCTCTGTGTGTGTGTGTGTGTGTGTGTGTGTGTGTCTAACTCATCGTGCTTCTGCCCTCTTGGGCCGCCTTGCCCCTACTTATATAGGTGGAAGGACCGGCTTACATATAGAGTCCTAATAGGGTATGAATTAGTCTCATCTTCTATTACAAGTCAGATATCAGTTCGGGTGCTATTTGAACAGTTGGAGCCGGCCTGCTGGGCCACCCCCATGTTGGGCCATGTTCTACCTCCTCCGTGAGGGTACCCGTGTCCCATGTCCATGACAGCAGCCCTGGAGCTTTCGGGTGAGTTGGCCGAAAGATCTTGGAGATCTCAAGATCTTGAGTTGTTGATGATGTTGTCTTCCTGGGGCATAGAGTTTTTGCCGGATCATTGACGTAATGGGTGCTTCATTGACGTAATGGGTGCTGAACTGTGGATGAAGAAATTGTCGAGTTGCGAGAGCCGAGGCCACCGAGTCATAGAGGTCGAGGCTGTTGAGTCGCATAGTGGCTGCCAGGTTGCCGACGTAGAGGCTGTCGAGTCGTGGACGTTGACGATGGTGAGTCGCTAACGTAGAGGCTGTCGGGTTGTGGATGTTGATGTTGCCATGTCATGGGCGTTGATGTGCCGAGTCGCCAATGTCAAAGCTGGCGAGCCGTAGGCATTTTAAAGTTGCCGAACCATAGGTGTTGAGGTGTCGGGTTATGATCTGGATGATGCCCATTTCTCTCGGTTTGGAGATTGGCTTGTGGCCCATCATGAGGCATATCATAAACTTTGACCGGAGTAGAGCCGCGTTTGGTCTAACTTGATGTTTAATCGTGACGGCTTTTGTCTGTTGGAACGTGATCAAATTCCATCCCTTATAATTGGGTTGTTGTTGTCAAGCCGCCGCTGGATCTTAGTGGATGTATAGCCCTTGAGTCTTGAATCGACTTGAGGAGTCGGTGTGAGACTCTTTGTAAATGAAATAAAAAACATATACATGCATTACACCATTTCGTGATGTACGAAACAAAATTAAATGATAATTTCAGTGATTTTGTTAACTTGTGTTTAAGTTGTTAATCGTTCCACTCCAATAACTAGGCTTTTGCGTGGACTTTTTTCATGCAATACAATATGTTCATGGTCGACAAAGGCTTTTTGAGGCATCAGGGTCGATTGACAATATCATATACTTGATCAATTGCAAGTCGCATCTGTCTTGATAAAAGGCGAATGTAAAATTATTTTGCCAATAAGCACGTTACCCATCTTTTTTTTTGTTGTTGATTGTTACCCATGTCTCAACTGTGCATCAGAGTCGGATTTTTTTTTTAGGGTCACGGACAGTACACACACAAAGCAGTGCACGACAGGTACCGAGCCGGCCCAATGGCCAGGGCCGCCGCTGTCGCGCGCCGCCTCCTCCGCCTGCTCTCCTCGCGCTCGAACCCTAAACCCGCCTCCCTCTCCTCCTTCGGCACTCCGGCCACCGCCGGCGAACGCGAGGGCGACCCCCTCTCGTGGCGCCTCCTCCGCCTCCGGTCGCCGGGCGCGGCGGCCGCCGCCATCGACGGATGGGCCCAGGAGCGCGGCCGCGTCTCGCGGCCGGACCTCCAGCGTGCCGTCTCCCAGCTCCGCCGCGCGCGCCGCTACGGCCACGCCCTCGAGGTGAGCGGCTTCAACCAGTAGTCCCCTCTCTGAACTCTAGTTTTAAACTTCAGGCTCTTCATCGACTGAAATCCAGCTATTTGCCTTGTACAGTGACACTAACTCATATGCCATTTTTGAACTGAAAAGTCTGATAACATGGAGAGGAACCCAATTAGGACATTCTGCGGTCGTCGCTTTACATCTTATTAGGAAGAATTTCACCTTTGTTCCCCTGTTTTTATTGACTGACAGCAAGTATCGAGAGGTTAATTGCGAAGGAAGAACTGATTAATCCCCACCCTGTAAAAATTTCAGACCCTTTAAAGTCTCTGCTTGCAGAGGAAGAACTGGTCAATTCACACTCTTCATATTATTTGATCGAAACTCTCAAGACGGGAATCTGACACTTCCGCCGATTGGCAATTCGTGATTGTTTTAATCCCATATAGGCTAGAGTTCAAAATTACAATTGTCGCAGCCTAAACAAGCTTCTGCTGTCCTGCAGATTTTATCATGGATGGACTCACGCAAAGAAATTAAACTATTACCATTGGATCATGCAGCTAGACTGGACTTGATTGCGAAAGTGCATGGTACTTCTCAAGCTGAGGAATATTACAAGAAATTACCAAACTCTGCTTCAAGGGAAGTTGCCTCATTCCCTCTCCTCCATTGCTATGTTGCTGACAGAAATGTTCAGAAAGCAGAGTCCTTTATGGCTAGTCTGCAGAGCATTGGGCTGCCTGTCGATCCTCACTCGTTCAATGAAATGATGAAACTCTATGTTGCAACATGTCAGTATGAGAAGGTATTTAGTGTAATCGATCTGATGAAACGGAACAACATTCCCAGAAATGCTCTCTCATATAACCTTTGGATGAACGCATGCTCTGTCTCTGGTGTTGCCTCTGTAGAATCAGTGTACAAGGAGATGGTTAATGATGGTACGATTGAGGTTGGTTGGAGCACATACTGTACATTGGCCAACATCTTCAAGAAGCATGGACTGAATAGTAAAGCCCTGGCTTGCCTTAGGACGGCCGAAACAAAATTATCAACAACGCAGCGCTTAGGATATTCTTTTGTAATGACATGTTATGCGGCTCTGGGTGACAGCGATGGGGTCATGAGACTGTGGGAGGCTAGTAAATGTGTCCCAGGTAGAATCCCCGCTGCTAACTACATGACTCCTATCTTATGTCTGATAAAAGTTGGCGACATTGACCGGGCTGAGTGGATTTTTGGAAGCTGGGAAGCGGAGTGCAGGAAGCATGATGTACGGGTTTCAAATGTTCTTCTAGGTGCTTATGTAAGGAATGGGTGGATTGAAAAGGCCGAGAAGCTTCATCTGCACATGCTACAGAAAGGCGCACGGCCAAACTACAAGACGTGGGAGATATTGATGGAGGGTTTTGTTCAGACTAGGCAGATGGACAAGGCTGTCAACGCCATGAAGAAAGCTTTATCTTTAATGAAGAGCTGCCATTGGAGACCTCCACTCAAACTGGTTGAGGCCATCGCAGCATTCTTTGAGGAGCAAGGAAACACGGACGATGCAAACAGATACATTAAGCTTCTTCAAAAGTTTAACCTGACAAGCTTGCCCCTGTACAAGTCCGTGCTTCGAGCATATATTAAAGCTGATACCGTGCTGCCAACAAACATTTCCGAGATGATAGCAAGAGATGACATCGTTATGGATGAAGAAATGGATCACTTGATCATACGTGCTAGCAAGATAGATATCAGAGGCGATGTGTAACTATGAAATGTAACAACCTGTGACCCAGTCACATGCTCTACAGCATTTCGCCGACGTCACAAAATAGAACTGCAGATTAGACCGAGAACAACACATGACAAAACAACATTTCATTGCTTAGCAGGCAAGCAAAGTGAATTTTTGTCTATGTGAAGTGATGATTTCTCAAGACATGACAATTATATGCTTTTATTGTGTAGGATCTCCGTTGTATGTACTTGAGACGAGCCTGAGAAGTTTGGAGGGCTTCATACTTTTGTAAGAACCGGATAATGGGTTCTTGTAGCTTTATTGGGATGATTAGTCATGAGCAAAGTAAATTCTTGTTTCTTAACAGATATGCAGATTATATGCTTTCATTGTGGTGGATCTCTGTTGTATGTACGTGGACGATCCTGAGAAGTTTGGAGGCCTTCATTCATACTTCTGTAAGAACCAGATAAGGTGGTTCTTATAGCTTTATAGAGATGATTAGTGATATAATTCTGTGCGATATATTTTCTTTTTTAAAAGACTTGTTTCCAAATACTGTAGTTATTCATCTTCAATATCATCCTTGGAGTTTAGTGAAACTAGGCAACATTGTTGTACTTGTGTTTTCTCTTTGTAATAATGAACCGCATTGGCTAGGTGTGTCATTTTTAATTCTTGATCTTGGTACAGAGTTCTGAAGGGCAATATACCAATATACCATAAGAAAATTCATTGTTCGTTTAAAGAATTATTAAAACTCTTGCACCTGCTAACGTACCAAGGACCAAGCTCACGGGTTTTTTTAGCGCCAATTCTTTTCAGCTACTGGCCTGCTGGAGTACAAGTTTAAGATGAGAAATACTCCTAGCTATTGATCTACCAAAGGACCAATGGTTTCATGTCACTCCCTACCATTATAACCATCCAAGTTCTTTTATACGGAGCAATGCTTCTGTAAGCGAAAGTTGAATTTCTTATCTACGATTTTACTTCTCTGCCTTGAAATTACACAATTTCAATCACACGCTAGGGACAACACAATTCCATTTACACACTAGGGATATACAATCGATAGGTATGGGCATAGGAGGCACAGGGAACTACCGATGGATTACCGGATCGCAACTTTTATCGCAGAAATCTCACGGAAGAATGACGACCAGCGTCTGGACACCTTTGACACAACAAAGTCATGTGCCTGTTCATGTGCTGGCAGCTTTGGGTTCAGGTTTAGCTCATGATGATCACTGTGAATGGTTTCATAGCTACCATGTTCGGAGTGTGGCGATGCCTCGGCGGTGTGGGTGCCGGAGTGTGGTCGGAGGTGCGGGTCGGATCCATTCTGGTGGCAGTCCCCTGGCGCGGGTGAAGGCCACCGTGGCGGATCTGGCTGTGCACCGCTCGGTGGTTGCTGCGGTTCCTTGTCGAGGTTGAAGGTGATGGCTTTAGGCGTGTTCCCTCGGCAGTGAGGGGGGCTTCGATGGCAATTTGCTGCGGCGACGGCGGTGTGAGGCATCTGTTTGGGACTGGCCGGGATCTTGGAGACGTGGAGATGTGCGGTGCTACGGATGAAAATCTTGTTCGGCTGTGGCCGGACCGGCGTTGATGGCACCTACGGGTGTCATTCACCTTCCTGGAGGCTTCGCCGAGTGCAACGCCACCTTCCTCGCGACCTTGTATCGGCAGCTGTCTCCGGGGCGAAAGCCTTGATTCGTAGGATCGGCATGATGGCAACGTCCTTGAGGTTGTTACTCTGTTGGGAGCATTGTGCTGGGGGACTCGAGGTCCCATGATGCGCTCCTCGGCGTTCACCGCTGCCGGATCTTTCTCCTTGGCGCCATGTACGGTCGTCGCCGGCTTATCCAAGGAAGCTGGAGTTGCTGTTCTTCGGAGGCCTTAGCATCGGCCGAGACACGGCAAGGGGTTCAGTGTAGGGTAGGCTTTTTGTGTCGTAGTTGTGTTGTCGTGTTTGGTTGTTCCTGTACGAACCGGGTGTGGAGTAGGTCGCCTTTGTTGTTTGCAGCGAGTGGCTGACGTTGTTGTATGTCTCATTTCTCTTCTTCTGTAAAGCTAAGGTACGCAACCTCGAAAAAATAAATAGCTACCATGTTCATGTAACCCGTGCTGTAACCGGCGATTCTGCCGTGCTGTAAATGGAATATGAGTGTTCCATCTCAAAATAAAAATAAAAAAAGAAGTCATGTGCCTGTTGGCATATGCTTGATCCGCTCGCTGTGTTCCTGTTTCTCTCGAGAGCACGACCGCACGTAGCAAAGCTGGCTCCCTTCTCGCCGAGTGCTTTCCGGCAAGAAAGAAAAGACACCCACGTACACGGCTGATGGTACTTGTCTGAAGAATTCGACATCTTCAGTTAATTCAATTCCTGTACCATTCCGGGATCAAGCTCTCTGCATACATTCTTTGATCCGATGCCGACTACGTCACATGCCGCTTTACGTCAGAATGACTATTGACCGTGGATCTTCAATCGGACGGATGTCAAACTCCCGTGCGTCACTATTAACTTTCCGAAACTCCGCTACTTTGTTTCATTACCTGCTCTCTACCTTTTCTCTTTTACCATGGACTTAGAAGGGTATAAAATGAACGTTCTAGAGACTTATAGGTTATTCTCTATGTACCGGGTTAAACCTTAGCCATTGGTGTTTCTGGTAGGCCCTTTGGCGTATTTGAAATCGCTCTAAGTTCGTCGTGTTCTTCCTCCAAATTTTCTACCTTTTTCTGTTCAGACGAGTAGAATATCTCTTCTTTTTCCTTATCAAACGACCTAAATTATCATAATTTAATTTCAATTCTGAAGTTAACTGAAGAACTTGTCAGTTCAGCTTGCTCCTTACAGCACGTACGAGGCGGGCTACCTAAGCAAGTTGATTGATCTCAGGACACTTGCATGTACGAAGAGAACAAAGCTAGCCGGATTGATCCGCCGCGTGACGAGCACACACAGGACGCCTCGATTTGATGGCAACAAGGCCGACACAGGATGCACTGAAGCTAGGAGGATCAATCAGTGCCTCTATTTGACTAGTGCAGTAGTACGAGCGTGTTGAAAGAAGCTACATCACTGGCACATCAGTTGACACTGCTGCGTGTGGATCCTGCTCTGTTGCTGAAAGGAGGATGTTGATATCATGATGCGCGGGGGAATCCTGGAAGTTGCCTCTTTGCTGCTTTGATGTCCCTGAGAAGCGGAGCGTTCAATCTGATCATGATTTTGTGGTTCTGTTGACTTTGTTCTTTTGCGCATTGTCTTTGTGAATTTGTTATGGTGTTATTTGTTTATTGTGGTGCTATTAGACTTTTGTCCTGTGATAGATGTTTCAAGGTCGAGCATTTATAGCGGGTTTCCTGATAGTGCTCCAACTCGCTCTCTCTTTCCTAGTTTTCCACTTTAGTATGTTGCTTGGTAGTGTTAGAGATGGTTGTAACAAGGATGAACAATCTGTTATCTTTCTGTTGAGTGATTAATGGACAAGGGGATGCCTGGTTGGAAAAAAAAGTACAGTTGGCAGATGTGCGGGTTGCAGGAAGAGAATAAGTTGTAGATGGTTGTTATAAGGATGAAAGCATTCTAGCATGGTTGGAAACTCTGTTGAGAACCCTATGGTTGGATTTTTGGAAGTTGTGAAGCTGAGTGCAGGAAGCATGATGTGCGGGTTTCAAATGTTCTTCTAGGTGCTTATGTGACGAATAGGTAGATTGAAAAGGCTGAGAAGCTTCATATCCACATGCTACAGAAAGGCATACGCTCAAACTACAAGACGTGGGAGATATTGATGGAGGGATTTGTTCAAAGTAGGCAGATGGACAAAGCTGTCAATGTCATGAAGAAAGCTTTATCTTTAAGAGCTACCATTGGAGATGAAGGAAATATGCCCTAGAGGCAATAATAAGGTTGTTATTTTATATTTCCTTATTCATGATAAATGTTTATTATTCATGCTAGAATTGTATTGATCGGAAACCTAAATACATGTGTGAATACATAGACAAACACTATGTCCCTAATGAGCCTCTACTTGACTAGCTCTTTGATCAAAGATGGTTAAGGTTTCCTAACCATGGACATGAGTTGTCATTTGATAACGGGATCACATCATTAAGAGAATGATGTGATGAACAAGACCCATCCGTTAGCTTAGCATAATGATCATTCAGTTTTATTGCTATTGCTTTCTTCATGTCAAATACATTCATATTCCTTCGACTATGAGATTATGCAACTCCCGGATACCGGAGGAATGCCTTGTGTGCTATCAAATGTCACAACGTAACTGCGTGATTATAAAGATGCTCTACAGGTATCTCCGAAGGTGTTTGTTGAGTTGGCATAGATCGAGATTAGAATTTGTCACCCCGAGTATCGGAGAGTGTCGGGGAGGCTGATCGTACCCGCGAACACCTATGGGGCTAGCGGACCAGGCCCCTTGTGGTTCGGAGGGGGGCGGAGATCGCACGAATAGCGGATCGAGGAGAGGCACACGAGCAGTTTACCAGCTTCGGAGCTCTCTGGAGAGATAAAACTCCTACTGCTGCTTGTTTGATCTATTGTGTTCTTACTAGGGAGCAATGAGAGCTACAAAACCTAGCGTGAGTCTATCTGGTCTCGAGTGGGTCGAATGAGCCGAACGAGCCGAACCCTGCGAACCCTTTCTACGTTGCACCCGGGCCTCCTTTTATATGCTCAAGGGGTCTCCGACAGGTGGCAACATAGGTGGGGGTACAAATGTAAAACAGGAGTTGGTACACCTACTTGAGCAGGTGTCTGATGCCAAATACCTAACTCGACGGCAAGGGACAAAAGCAATAAATGCCCGTCGTTGTCGCCCAAACAAAGTGTAACAGAGGCCGTCAGTGCGCCTCCGCCGCCACGAAGGCAAGCTTGTCGGCCGCTTATCGCTGCTCTCCGCTGGCTGCACAGCCGCTCGACCTGCGCCCATGGAACGGTCCCATGGTGACACGTCGCTGGGTGAGCTGGAGCGGAGACGGAGAGAGGTTGCATGCAGCGGCAAGCGCCTTGCAGCGTCCGAATCTTGTCGCGCCCGGAGGCTTGTCGCTCCGGGCCTTCCGCAAGCTCCTCTTGCCGGGCCTTGTCTTCTGCGTGCACAGGTGGCCTTCCCGACAAGCTCCTCTTGTCGGGGCCTTGTCTTCTTAATCAAATACTTTGTTCTTGAATGGCTCACCGGCAAGCTCCTCTTGCCGGGTCTTGTTTTCTGAAAGGCTGCGGAGGGTCTTGGCGGACGCCTTGGCGAGGCTTTCCACGGGACGCCTACTGTTGCAGACGAGTTCGGGTACTAGGGTACCCCTACTTTAGTACACCGACAGGAGCCCCCGGGTCTGGGCCATACACGGTGCCGAGCGCTGTTGGGCCAGGCCTAAAACAGGGCACGGGCACGCGCGGCCTGGGTCCAAACCAAATCCATTCCGTACCCGCCGCGCGTTCTCCCGTGAATTCACGCCAGCGTCAATTGCGGCGTCGTGGGGGAAGCGGGCGGCGTGCGGGATCGCTTCGCCCGTTGCCTCAGTTCTGCATCCCCGCCACGTGGTTCCCATGCTCTTGGGGTCGCGGACGGTGGAAGTGGAAAACTGGGCCGTTACAAGCAGAGGCAGCAGGTCGGCCCTGATTTGTCGAGCGGGGCGGTCGAGCCCCCACCTTGCTTCCTTAAAAAGAGCGGAAGGGGAGCGCAGAAGCCCGCACTCTCCCATCTCCTCCTTTCCTCAGTTTCTGCTCCCCTTTCTCTCATTCGTCATGGAGAAAAGGAACCTTGGTTCTTCATCGGTGGCGGGCGACGGTCGCCGCTAGACAGCGCTCCCCTCCCAACCCCACGCCCGGGGTGGCAGAGCCAACCACAAGAGGAAGAGGGAGGGGGCGAGGTCGTGGACGAGGTCGAGGCGCTCGGGGAAGAGGCGGACAGGGCGGCGCGCCGTCTCCGCTTCCGCCGGCGGTTCCCCTCCCTGCGGTGGTCCATACTGAGGGACGACCCTTGCGAAGTTCTTCGTCGAGCTGCGCTGGCGCCTCGTCGTCGCCTCCGGCTTCCAGCTCCGTTCATGAGCGCGATGGAGTCGGATCCGCCGAGACACCGAGACTGCACATGAGGGGCTGTGGAATCAGCCGCATGCGAGTCCGTGTTGTATTCCCAGCCCCTAATGTGATGTATCTTGATCGTGGGTGGAAGACGCGTTCACTCGCATCCACAGCTGAGGGCGGGTTTACCCTCCATTTTAAGTTAATGGAGGGTGATCTCCTCTCCGTCAAGGTCTTCGGGATCTCGGTACTCGGGCGAAGTGCTGCGTGGATAGCTCCTCCGACAGCGAAGATTCCTCGAGCGAGAGTGACGAGGAGGAGAGCGACGGCAGACGAGGGTAGCGGGCCCGATTAGTTGTCGGGCGCCGCTTGCAAGGCCACCGGTGACCCCATCATCCGTCGCCGGCTCCTTGAACTCCCGGGTCGTCTCCTTGGGCGATCGGGCGTAGGGAGGCTGCGGAAGGAAGAGGGATGGCGACAAGGCCGTCAAGTCGAGTACGAGGCGTAGTGCCCTCGACAACGTCTTGACGTCCTGCCGCCCGTCTTGAGCTCCCGCTTCGGCGCTGCCGTCTCCGTCAAGCCCTCGGGGAGCTCCCGGGATGTTCTCTTGGTGCCTTCTGGCACCTGTAGCTCGCCTAGGCGTTTCTTTTGCCCTTCTTGCCTCCTTGACCTACCTCCTGAAGAGAGGGACAGAAAAAAGGATTACGGGCATCTTATCTTTTTAATTTGTAAGCCTTCGGGCCTTATCCGCATTTAATACTTGTAATCTTCTCTTTCATGTTTTTTCATTCCCCACGGATTGTATCCGAGTAGAATGTTTTTAATGAAAAAGGATGCTTGAAAAGGGACGAAGGGCTTATCTGATATCGCAGCCCCGGCAACTCGGGCTTGCCGCAGCCCGGCAACTCTGGCTTTGCCGCAGCCCCCCAGCTCTGGCTTACCGGGCTTGGGTGCCGGCGCCCTTCTTCTCTCCTCTTCGCTGTTATTTCAGTTCGAGAACGATTTAGCTTGATGCCGCAATAAGTTATTTTTGTAATATAACTTTATTCAGGCAACATTTGCTACGTTACTTCCTTTACTCGACTCTTGGCTTTGTATGTTATTGCCCTCGCTTTTCAGTGGAAACTTGCGGTGCAGGCACCCTTGTCCGCGCGCCGAAAGTGCGGAACTTCAAATCTTTGGCGGGGTCGCTACCGACAAGCAACCTTGTCGCGGACTAGCCACAGCTCACTTAAGTTGTTGAGCAGACTCGAAACAAAGTAAGGGCGCGACCAGTCACGATTTGGTTCCTCTGCGCACAGGTTCTCCATACAAAGTACTATCGTTCGAGGAAGATAACTTAAAAATTTAAAAATCTGATTGCTCAAACTTTGGCAACTTAGCTTTTCTGTCTCTTGCTTCCCGATGAGGTGAAGCTTCCTCGAGCGGTGCCTGGTCCATAGTATTATCTCCTCCTTCCCCCCTGGTTAACTTGTGCGCGAGGGAGCCTTCCTTTCTTTGAGAAAAGAAAAAGAAGAGGAAATAACGTTACGGAGCCTAGCGGCTCGATTCTGCTTACCGGGTGTGGTTGCTGCACAAAGTGTTAGCCAAAGCATGCAATAAATTGATGAAAGCATGAACTTGACAAGTTGTGCGGAACACATGAGCTTTACTGATGCACGGGGTCTGCGCCGGCTTTGTACGAAGGATTACATGCAACAGCGGCAAGACTTGTACAAAAGGTGGTTGCCGGAACGGATTCCGACAACCGCGCCTTATGGGTAAAACTTACGAAGATGCTCAATGTTCCAGAGTTACTCACCGAACGCCATCTTCGGATCTCAAAGCGGACAGCGCCAGCCTAGTGACTCGTTTCACCCGATAAGGGCCTTCCCACTTCGGCGTCAACTTGTTTGAATTCTTGGCGGACTGAACACGCCAAGAACAAGGTCGCCTTCCTCGAGACTTCGGCATTAACCTGCGGCTATGGTAGCGACGCGAGCTTCTTTGGTAGCGAGCGGCTCGCCGCAATGACTCAAGACGATCCTCCTCGAGGAGCAGCGTTATCTTGTCGCATATCGCTCTTGCTCGAGCTCATCATAAGCGAGCACTCGAGGCGATCCGTGATACGAGTTCCGTGGGGAAAACTGCCTCTGCTCCATAGACTAGAGCAAAGGGTGTCCGGCGGTGGCTCCATTTGGCGTCGTCTGATCGACCAAAGAACCACCGCAGCTCCTCGATCCAGCTTTCTTCCGCACTTGTGCAGCCTGTCGAAAGTTACGGTCTTGAGCCCGCAGCACTTCAAGCATTGCCCTCTCGCTTGACCGTTGCTTCTCGGGTGAGCAATGAAGCAAAGCGGACCTTGGCGCCAAGGTCTTGGGCGTCGCATGAAGGTGCGGCTCGTGAATTGTGTGCCGTTGTCGGTGACGATCCGGTTAGGGATTCCAAACGACAAACAATTGACTGAAGAACTTGATCACGATCGTGCCGTCACCTTCCTCATCGCTTCCACTTCCGGCCACTTTGTGAACTTGTCGATGGCGGCACGCATAAGTACTCAAAGCCCCGGCTTCGGGGAAGGGGCCGAGGATGTCGAGCCCCGGACCGAAAATGGCCGTGGATAAAGGGATCGTCTGGAGAGCTTGAGCTGGCTGGTGTATCTGTTTGGAATGGAACTGCACGCTTCACACTTGGTTACTTGTGCAGTTGCATCCTGGAGGGCTGTCGGCGGAAGAAACCTTGCCGGAAAGCTTTGCGGCAAGTGCTCTTGCGCCAATGTGGTGACCACATATGCCTCCGTGTATCTCTCGCCAATGACTTCATCCATCTTCCCCGGCAATACACTTCAATTTCACACCGTTGAGTCTTCTTCTGCATAAAGATGCTATCGACAAACTGGTACATACTTGACTGCCGGGCTACTCTTTCCGCTTCTTCTTGCTCTTCGGGAAGTTCTCCTGTCTGAAGGAAACGGACAATCTGCTGCGCCCATGCTGGAGCTTGCGGCTCAACAACAAGGACTAAAGGCACATCTGCTACTGCGGGAACATCAGCTTCCACGGCAAGAACTTGCGGCCCTGCCGGAGCTTGATGCTCCCCGACAAGCTTACCGGCGCAAGACTTGTCGGGAGCGTCTGCTTCAACGAAACAAACCACAGGGTGCAGCCGGAGCGCATCGCTCCTCAAAGATCATTGGTGTTGATCTTGGGGACCTTTGCGTGACGGCTTCGGAAGCTCACGGGAAAGTAGTCACCAGAGGCCAACTTCCTCTTCTTGCTTTGTCCTGTTGATGGTGTTACGGTTGGTTGAGTCAGCTTGAGCACGAAGATCCCTGGTTCCACAGGCAACTTAAGTGCAGCGCACTTTGACAGGCCGTCAGCAATATCATTCTGAGCTCTTGGAACATGCTCCATTTGCAGGCCGTCAAAGTGCTCTTCTAGCTTCCTCACTTCATCGACGTAGGCTTCCATCAACGGACTCTGGTAATATTTGTTCACTTGTCGGACGACAAGTTGCGAAGTCGCCTCGACAATAAGCTTCTTGATCCCAAGGTCTCACGGCGATCCACGAGACCGCAAGCAAACCTTCATACTCTGCGGTATTGTTTGTCGCTTGCTCCTTGGGAAAGTGCATCCGACGACATACTTGAGGTGCTCTCTGGTGGGTGCGATAAGCGACAAGACGCCGGCACCGGCGCCTTGCAGCGAAGGCTCCATCAAAGTACATCAGCCACTCTTTGCTTGCTTCCTTGACGGGAATGCTCGTCTCCGAATTTCTTCATCCGTGTCGGTGTCCATTCTCCTATGAATTCTGCCAACGCTCTGCTTTGGATAGTTGATGTGCTTTCAAACTTAAGACCAAAGCTTGACAGCTCCAGTGCCCACTCGACAATCCTGCCTGTCGCTTCTGGATTCTGCAGTATCCTCTTCAGCGGAAAGCGAGTGACAACTGTGATCTCATGTGCTTGGAAGTAATGGCGCAGCTTTCTCGAGGCCATGAGGAGGCCGGAAAGCAATTTCTGCACACTAGAGTACCTTGACCTAGCCCCCTGCAGGAGGGAACTGACAAAGTAGACTGGGCGCTGCACCATCCTTTTCTGTATCTGTTCATGTGTCTGCGCGGACTCGTCCTTGTCGGGACCAGAGCTTGTCGGCGAAGCCCCCTGCTTGTCGCTGGATGTGCTTGCCGTGGTTGCTGGCTCGTCATCCGCCTCCCTCTCCGCTACTAACGCAGCACTAACCACTTGATTGGTTGCCGCTATATATAGCAGCAACTTCTCTTGTGGCTTAGGTGCGACAAGTGTTGGAGTGGAGGACAGTATCTCTTCAAGTCTCTGCAGCGCAGCCTCCGCTTCGGAGTCCATTTTCACTGGACCTGCCTTTTTCAAAATCTTGAAAAAGCGGCAGTATGCGCTCAGCAGACCTAGAAATAAACTCGCCGAGAGCAGCCACGCAACCGCAAGTCTTCGTGACATCCTTGACGCGCTTTGGTGCTTCAATCTGCTCAATGGCCTTGATCTTGTCGGGATTGGCTTCAATCCCTCGCCGAGATTTAAGAACCCGAGAAGCTTGCGGAAGGGACTCCAAACACGCACTTCTCGGGGTTGAGCTTTAGGTTGATCTTGCGCAGATTTGCAAAGGTCTCGGCCCAAATCTTGAACCAGAGTTGCTTTGTCCTTGCTCTTGACCACTATGTCATCCGTGTAGGCTTCTACATTTACGTGCATTTGCGGCTCAAAAGCGTCATGGACTACCCTTGCAAATGTTGAACCAGCATTCTTCAAACCGAAAGGCATCCGTATGAAACAGGATGTGCCACATGGTGTAATGAATGCGGTCTTCTCCTCATCTTCTTCAGCCATGAAGATCTGATGGTATCCTGAGTATGCATCAAGAAACGAAAGCAAATCACATCCAGCCGTGGAGTCAACAATCTGGTCAATGCGCAGCAAGGGAAATGGATCTTTGGGACAAGCTTTATTAACATCCGTGAAGTCAATACAAAGTCTCCATTTCCCATTTGCTTTGGCGATGACTACAGGATTGGCCAACCACGTAGGATGAAGCACTCCTCTGACAAGGCCTGCTGCTTCCAGTTTCTTGATCTCTTCTGCTATGAATTCTTGGCGCTCCACTGCTTGCTTCCTGACTTTTTGCTTGACGGGCCGCGCGTGAGGACAAATGGCCAGGCGGTGCTCAATTACTTTCCTGGGAACACCGGGGATATCAGACGGTTGCCATGCAAACACGTCAACATTCACCCGCAGGAAAGCAACGAGCGCACCTTCCTATTTAGGGTCGAGAGAGGCACTGGTGGTGAAGGTACCACCAGTGCCGTCCTCCTTGGCGGGCACCTTCTTGGTCTTCGACGGAGCCACCATCTTCTTGCACTTGCCGGTGGAGCTCGATGGTGCGTCCTCGACGGTAGCGCAGCACTCCAAAGAGGTGTGCTTGCCGGAGTGAGCATCAGAGCCCTTGCCGGACTTGGACTTGGTCTTCTTCCCCGGAGCTTCAAAGGGCAAGTGTTGGGCGATCTGTCATGCTGCATCCCGGTAGATCTTGTCGGCAGATAAGGGCATCCTTCTTGTCGCCATGGACAGAGATGACGCTTATCGGCCTGGCATCTTGAGTAGGTTGTAGGCGTAGTAAGAGGCCGCCATGAACTTGGCGAGTCTTTGGGCGGCCAAGTATCCCATTGTAAGGCAATGGGAAATCGGCAACGCCAAACGTGACCCTCTCGATCCACGAAGTTCAGCTCACGCCAAATGTGACCGGCAACGTAATCTTCCGCTTCGCTTGCTCCTTCCCGGATTGATTCCTTGAAAGTACCAGTCTCTTGAGCTCGCCGTCGAGGATTTGAAGCTTCGGAGCACCGCGGAGGAGATCAGATTCAAGCCGGCCCGCCGTCAACTAACATTTTTGTGACCTTGAGGTTGCGGATGGTTGGAGAGACCAACATCGGCAAGCACCCGACCGCAGCTATGCGATCAGGGTGGTCCTCAATATCAAAAATGATAGGCATGCTGTACCACTTGAGAGGCTTGCGTGACTCCACGGATGGTTCCGTTGCATTGACCTCCCGCATCCATTGCTTGAGTTGGCGGTGGGAGGTATGCAGGGAAGCACCTCCGTCAACGCAGAGAACCTCTGTGGCTTTCAAACTCACCTTTCGTCGGCGTCGTGCCGTCCTCCATATCTTCGCTGTCGTCATCATCTTCATCCTTGTCGCGCCGCTGGAGGTCGATCTCCTTGCCACTGCTTGGCTTTGCCGCGACGTCCTCCCCGGCTGGGACGTTTCTTGCTTGCTCCCCCAGCACCTTCCCGGGCCTTCTCCTTGTCGCGCCGCTCGTACTCAGCTCTCTGCTGTTCGACGAGCTGCTCGACCTTCTTGCAGCTCTGGAGATCATGGCCCTTGGTGCGGTGGATCTTGCAGTACTGCTTGCCGGAGCTGTCCTGCTTGTCGGCGGCCGCCACCGACTGGTGGTTGGCATCAGCGGCAACTTCCTTGCCGGAGCCACCAGCCTTGGCGTTCTTGTCGCCACCTCCATTGCCGGACTGCTCAACAACTAGCACTTCTCTGGCCTTCTTCTTCCTGTTGCCTCGCCGCCGGCCCTTCTTTGCCGGGGCGGTGTCATCACTGTCAGATCCTGCTTCTGCATTCTCTCCTGGGAGTCTCCTCCCTTCCTCAGCGCGTGCACACTTGTCGGCCAAGGCGTACAGCTCACTGACGTCCTTGACTTTGCACATCGCCATCTCTCCCTCATCTCGCGGTTCCGCACATTCGATGAAATGCGCTGATCACCACGGCAGGGTGGACGTCACCGATGTTGTAGTGCACACGGCTGAATCTCTGAATGAACTTGCGTAGGGACTCTCCTTCCTTCTGGGCGAGCAAGTGAAGGTCACTCTCTTGGCCATGAGGTTTGTGGCCACCTGTGAAGGTGCCAACAAACTGATGGCACAGATCTGCCCAAGAGGATATGGAGCTGTCCGACAAGTGCATGAGCCAAGATCTGACGTTGGGCTTGAGGACGAGCGGGAAGTAGTTGGCGAGGATCTTGTCGCCCCGCCCCCCGCAGCCTCGCACCGCGATGGTGTAGATGCTAAGGAACTCCGACGGATGCGCCCTGCCGCCATACTTCTCCGCACGCCTGGTTTGAAGTTTTTTCGGCTGGGCCTTTGGACTTGCCGCAGCTCACGAAAGTGAACGCAGGGCAACCATACAGACGGCAGAAGTCGCTGGCTCCTCCGGGCGCATGTCGACGAAGGCCCAGCGCGCTTGTCGGACTAACGTCGCGCTTCTCTTCGGCGTTCGATGCGAGTTCGAGCGTCTTCTTGTTGTCGCTCATGAAGAACTTGGCGCTGATCGCGGCGAGCTCGCGGATCCGACGACGCAGTGGAGTCGCTGTCGAGGTGGTTCCGGTGAGTCGGCGATCTTGGCCTCCTTGGCGGAGAGTGCACGGTGGTTGTACCTCCGACAGTCTCGTCGCCACCGGCTCGTGCCTTGTCGTCTCGCCGCGGCAATGATGGCGTTGGTTGCCGCGGAGCGTCGCCGTTGGCAAAGCCGATGAGGCTCTGGATAGTGGCCCTCCACTCGTCGACCTTGTCAGCCGTTGGAGGGTAGTCGAGGAGTAGCTGAGCTCTCGCCAGAGCTGCTGCAGAGTAGTGGGTGGCATTGGAGAACGGTGCGAGGAGCGGGACACGCTCGGACTTCTAACTACGTTAGAAGGAGCAGCGCCCCGTCCGGGCGACCGTATCTCACTCGTGCCAGCATGTTGGCGCCGCATGCTGGTCTTGAGGGTCTCGATCCAACGAACGTATGGCGCCAGAACGCCATGACGTTGTTGGTCCCGCGTCTCTGAGATGGGCGCGGGGATGCGCGGACGCCGAGGTTTGCGGTGCCTTGTCCTTGGACTTGGTAACGTCGCGAACACCTTCGTCGGCGCCCGTTCCTCCGCCACGTCTGCCCCACCACCCGTTTGCTGCGGTGAGGGCGGATGCACGCAGCGGACGGCTCTGCTGCCGCCGAAGCCTTCTTCTTCGGTGGCATGTTGAGGAAGATGTTGATGACGCTGCTCGTGTGAGCGTCGGATCAGATTCACACGGCCTCGACGCTTCTACCTGGCGCGCCAAAGATGTCGGGGAGGCTGATCGTACCCGCGAACACCTATGGGGCAGGCGGACCAGGCCCCTTGTGGTTCGGAGGGGGGCGGAGATCGCACGAAGAGCGGATCGATGAGAGGCACACGAGCAGTTTACCCAGCTTCGGAGCTCTCCGGAGAGATAAAACTCCCTATCGCTGCTTGTTTGATCTATTGTGTTCTTGCTAGGGAGCAATGAGAGCTACAAAACCTAGCGTGAGTCTATCTGATCTCGAGTGGGTCGAATGAGCCGAACGAGGCGAACCCTGCGAACCCTTTCTACGTTGCACCCGGGCCTCCTTTTATATGCTCAAGGGGTCTCCGACAGGTGGCAACATAGGCGGGGGTACAAATGTAAAAACAGGAGTTGGTACACCTACTTGAACAGTGTACAGTGCCAAATACCTAACTCTGACGGCAAGGGACAAAAGCAATAAATGCCCGTCGTTGTCGCCCAAACAGTGTAACAGAGGCCGTCAGGTGCGCCTCCGCTCGCCACGAAGGCAAGCTTGTCAGCGCCGCTTATCGCTGCTCTCCGCGGCTGCACTGACCCGCCGACAGCGCCCATGGAACGGTCCCATGGTGACACGTCGCTGGGTGAGCTGGAGCGGAGACGGAGAGGTTGCATGCCGCGGCAAGCGCCTTTGCCGCGCCGAATCTTGTCGCGCCCGGAGGCTTGTCGCGCTCGGGCCTTCCCGGCAAGCTCCTCTTGCCGGGCCTTGTCTTCTGCGTGCACAGGTGGCCTTCCCGACAAGCTCCTCTTGTCGGGGCCTTGTCTTCTTAATCAAATACTTTGTTCTTGAATGGCTCACCGCAAGCTCCTCTTGCCGGGGTCTTGTTTTCTGAAAGGCTGCGGAGGGTCTTGGCGGACGCCCGGCGAGGCTTGCCACGGGGACGCTGCGACTGCCCGTGCACGAGTTCGGGGTACTAGGGTACCCCTACTTTAGTACACCGACAGAGAGGTATCTCTGGGCCCTCTCGGTAATACACAGCATAAGCTTGCAAGCAAACGACTAAGGAGTTAGTCACGAGGTGATGTATTACGAAATGAGTAAAGAGACTTGACGGTAACGAGATTGAACTAGGTATGAAGATACCGACGATCGAATCTCAGGCAAGTAACATACCGACAGACAAAGGGAATAACGTATGTTGTCATAACGGTTCGACCGATAAAGATCTTAGTAGAATATGTAGCAGCCAATATGGGCATCCAGGTTCCGCAATTGGTTATTGACCGGAGAGGTTTCTCGGTCATGTCTACATAGTTCTCGAACCCATAGGATTCACACGCTTAACGTTCAATGACGATATTGTATTATATGAGTTATGTGATTTGGTGACTGAATGCTGTTCGGAGTCCCGAATGAGATCACGGACATGACGACGAGTCTCGAAATGGTCGAGAGGTAAATATTTATATATAGGATGATAGTATTCGGACACCGGAAGTGTTCCGGAGGGCACCGGGTACATATTGGGTCATCGGAAGGGGTTTCGGGCACCCCCGGCAAAAGATATGAGCCTAATGGGCCAAGAGGGTAAACACACCATCCACTAGGGGCTGGTGCGCCCTCCATATGGGCCGAACCAGAGGAGAAGGAAAGAGGGGAAGCGAGAAAGACAGGGGAGGGATTCGGCCTCCCCCTTCCTTCCCTCGTCCCTCCTCTTTCCTTCCCCCATCAGCAGATAAGGAAAGGGGGGCGCGAGCCATAGGAAGGCCCCAATTAGGATTCGGCCTACTTGGGCGCCTCTTTGGCTGCCTCCCCTCTCCCTCCCACCTATATATATATATATGTGGGGGGGCACCCCTAGCACACCCCAAACAATTGTTAGCCGTGTGCGGCGCCCCCCTCCATCGTTTACTCCCACGGTCATAGTTTCGTAGTGCTTAGGCGAAGCCTTGCGAGGATCACTTCACCATCACAGTCACCACGCCGTCGTGCTGACGGAACTCATCTACTACCTCGACGTCTTGCTGGATCAAGAAGGCGAGGGACGTCACCGAGCTGAACATGGGCAAAACGCGGAGGTGTCGTGCGTTTGGTACTTGATCGGTTGAAGCGCGAAGAAGTTCGACTACATCAACTGCGTTAAGAAACGCTTCCGCTTACGGTCTACGAGGGTACGTAGACACACTCTCCCCCTCGTTGCTATGCATCTCCATGGATAGATCATTTTGTGTAGAATTTTTTTGGTTTTCCATGCAACGTTTCCCAATAGTGGCATCATGAGCCAGGTCTATGCGTAGATGATATGCACGAGTAGAACACAAAGAGTTGTGGGCGGTGATAGTCATATTGCTTACCACCAACGTCTTATTTTGATTCCGCTGTATTATGGGATGAAGCGGCCCGGACCAACCTTACATGTCCACGCACACGAGACCGGTTCCACCGATAGACATGCAACTAGTTTTTCATAAAGGTTGTTGGCGGGTGTCTGTTTCTCCTAATTTTGTTGAATCGAATCTGACTACGGATGGTCCTTGAAGAAAGTTAAAACAACAAACTTGATGAAACACCGTTGTGGTTTTATGCGTAGGTAAGAACGGTTCTTGCTAGAAACCCGTAGCAGCCACGTAAAACTTGAAACAACAAAGTAGATGACGTCTAACTTGTTTTTGCAGGGCATGTTGTGATGTGATATGGTCAAGACATGATGTGATAAACGTTATTGTATGAGATGATCATGTTTTGTAAGATATCTGGCAACCGGCAGGAGCCTTATGGTTGTCTCTTTATTGTATGAAATGCAAACGCCATGTAATTGCTTTACTTTATCACTACGCGTTAGCGATAGTTGTAGAAGCAATAGTTGGCGAGACGACCACGACGCTATGATGGAGATCAAGGTGTCGAGCTGGTGACGATGGAGATCATGACGATGCTTTGGAGATGGAGATCAAAAACATGAGATGATGATGGCCATATCATGTCACATATTTTGGTTGCATGTGATGTTTATCTTTTATGCATCTTATTTTGCTTAGTACGGCGGTAGCATTATAAGATTATCCCTTCACTAAATTTCAAGGTAAAAGTGTTCTCCCTGAGTATGCACCATTGCTACAGTTCGTCAAGTTGAGACACCACGTGACGATCGGGTGTGATAGACTCTACGTTCACATACAACGGGTGTAAGACAGTTTTACACATGCAAAATACTTGGGTTAAACTTGACGAGCCTAGCATGTACATACATGGCCTTGGAACACTAGAGACCGAAAGGTCGAACATGAGTCATATAGTAGATATGATCAACATAGAGATGTTCACCATTGATGACTACCCCATCTCACGTGATGATCAGACATGGGTTAGTTGATATGGATCATGTATCACTTAGACAACTTGGGGGATGTTGATTTAAGTGGGAGTTAATTAGTAATTTGATTAATTGAACTTAATTTATCATGAACTTAGTCCTGATAGTATTTGCAAATCTATGTTGTAGATCAATAGCTCGCGATATAGCTCCCTTACTTTTGATATGTTCCTAGAGAAAAATAAGTTGAAAGATGATAGTAGCAATGATGCGGACTTGGTCCGCGATCTGAGGATTATCCTCATTGCTGCACAGAAGAATTATGTCCTTGATGCACCGCTAGGTGATAGACCTATTGCAGGAGCAGATGCATACGTTATGAACGTTTGTCAAGCTCGATATGATGACTACTTAATAGTTTAGTGCGCCATGTTTCACGGCTTAGAACCGGTACTTCAAAACTGTTTTGAGTGCCGCGGAGCATATGAGATGTTCCAAGAGCTGAAATTGGTATTTCAGACTCATGCCCGTGTTGAGAGGTATGAGACCTATGACAAGTACTTTGCCCAGAAGATGGAGGAGAACAGCTCAGCCAGTGAGCATGTGCTCAGAATGTCTGGGTACTACAATCACTTGAATCAAGTGGGAGTTAATCTTCCAGATAAGATAGTGATTGACAGAGTTCTCTTGTCACTATCACAAAGCTACTAGAACTTCGTGATGAACTATAATATGCAAGGGATGACAAAAACAATTCCCGAGCTCTTCGCGATGCTAAAATCGGCGAAGGTAGAAATTAAGAAAGAGCATCAAACGTTGATGGTTAACAAGACCACTAGTTTCAAGAAAAAGGGCAAGTAAAAGAAAGGGAAGTTCAATAAGAATGACAAGCAAGTTGCCACTCCCGTGAAGAAACCCAAAGCTGGACCTAAGCCTGAAACTGAGTGCTTCTACTGCGAAGGAAATGGTCACTGGAAGTGGAACTGCCCCAAATACTTAGCGGATAAGAAGGATGGCAAAGTGAACAAAGGTATATTTGATATACATGTTATTGATGTGTATTTTACTAGTGTTTGTAGTAACCCCTGGGTATTTGATACTGGTTCAGTTGCTAAGATTAGTAACTCAAAACAGGAGTTGCAGAGACTAGTTAAAAGTGAGGTGATGATGTGTGTTTAAAGTGATTTCAAGGTTGATATGATCACCATCGCACACTCCCTCTACCTTCAGGACTAGTGTTGAACCTAAATAAATGTTATTTGGTGTTTGTGTTGAGCATGAATATGATTTGATCATGGTTTATTGCAATACGATTATTCATTCAAATCAAAGAATAATTGTTGTTCTATTTACATGAATAAAACCTTCTATGGTCATACACCAAATGTGAATGGTGAAGGAAATATGCCCTAGAGGCAATAATAAAGTTATTATTTATTTCCTTATATCATGATAAATGTTTATTATTCATGCTAGAATTGTATTAACAGGAAACATAATACATGTGTGAATACATAGACAAACATATTGTCACTAGTATGCCTCTACTTGACTAGCTCGTTGATCAAAGATGGTTATGTTTCCTAGCCATAGACACGAGTTGTCATTTGATTAATGGGATCACATCATTAGGAGAATGATGTGATTGACATGACCCATTCCGTTAGCTTAGCACACGATCGTTTAGTATGTTGCTATTGCTTTCTTCATGACTTATACATGTTCCTATGACTATGAGATTATGCAACTCCCATTTACCGGAGGAACACTTTGTGTGCTACCAAACGTCACAACGTAACTGGGTGATTATAAAGGAGCTCTACAGGTGTCTCTGAAGGTACTTGTTGGGTTGGCATATTTCGAGATTAGGATATGTCACTCCGATTGTCGGAGAGGTATCTCTGGGCCCTCTCGGTAATGCACATCACTTAAGCCTTGCAAGCATTGCAACTAATGAGTTGGTTGCGGGATGATGTATTACAGTACGAGTAAAGAGACTTGCGATAACGAGATTGAACTAGGTATTGAGATACCGACGATCGAATCTCGGGCAAGTAACATACCGATGACAAAGGGAACAACGTATGCTTTGTTATGCTTGGTCTCGACCGATAAAGATCTTCGTAGAATATTTGGGAGCCAATATGAGCATCCAGGTTCGCGATTGGTTATTGACCGGAGACGTGTCTCGGTCATGTCTACATAGTTCTCGAACCCGTAGGGTCCGTGACGCTTAACGCTACGATGATGCTTATATTATGAGTTTATATGTTTTTATGTACGAAGGTTGTTGAGTCCCGGATGTGATCACGGACATGACGAGGAGTCTCGAAATGGTCGAGACATGAAGATTGATATATTGGAAGCCTATGTTTGGATATCGGAAGTGTTCCGGGTGAAATCAGGATCTTACCGGAGTACCGGGAGGTTACCGGAACCCCCCGGGAGGTTACCGGAACCCCCCGGGAGGTAAATGGGCCTTAGTGGGCCTTTACGGAGAAGAGGAGAGGCGGCCAGGGCTGGGCCGGGCGCCCCTCCCCCCTTCCTTCTCTCCCTCCTCTTTCCCCCTCCTGAGTCCTATGCGAACTAGGAAAGGGGGGAGTCCTACTCCCGGTGGGAGTAGGACTCCTCCTGGTGCGCCCTCCCCTTGGCCGGCCACACCCCCCTTGCTCCTTTATATACGGGGGCAGGGGGGCACCTCTAGACACAAGTTGATCAGTTGATCTCTCCCAACAGTGTGCGGTGCCCCCCTCCACCATAATCCACCTCGATAATACTGTAGCGGTGCTTAGGTGAAGCCCTGCGTCGGTAGAACATCAACATCGTCACCACGCCGTCGTGCTGACGAAACTCTCTGTCGGTGTCAAAACCGGCGGATCTCGGGTAGGGGGTCCCGAACTGTGCGTCTAGGAGGATGGTAATAGGAGACAAGGGACACGATGTTTTTACCCAGGTTCGGGCCCTCTGGATGGAGGTAATACCCTACTCCTGCTTGATTAATATTGATGATATGGGTAGTACAAGAGTAGATCTACCACGAGATCAAGGAGGCTAAACCCTAGAAGCTAGCCTATGGTATGATTGTTGTTCGTCCCCACGGACTAAAACCCTCCGGTTTATATAGACACCAGATAGGTTAGGGTTACACAGAGTCGATTACGATGGTAGGAGATCTACATATCCGTATCGCCAAGCTTGCCTTCCACGCCAAGGAAAGTCCCATCCGGACACGGGACGAAGTCTTCAATCTTGTATCTTCATAGTCTTGGAGTCCGGCCGTGACGATAGTCCGGCTATCCGGACACCCCTAGTCCGGACTCCCTCGAGCCCTGAACCAGGCTTCAATGATGACGAAGTCCGCCGCATATTGTCTTCGGCATTGCAAGGCGGGTTCCTCCTCCGAATACTTCATAGAAGGTTTTGAACACAAGGATAGTGTCCGCTCGCAAAACAAGTTCCACATAACACCGTAGAGAGAATAATTTTGCACAGATCTGTGACGTATTCAGCACGTGACATCACACCATGGCCAGGCCTTTATATGAATCATTTTTTACTGTTCCACCTCAGCATGTTTAGCGAGGCGGTTTCCTTGGCACGTCTTATCAAAGCATAGGTCGTGCCCCCTTATTCCGGGATTCTCATCAATACGGATGTGGGTAACCCATCTGCGCCATTGATTACGGCGCT
The DNA here is from genome assembly GCA_021605145.1 of Aegilops bicornis. Classification (NCBI taxonomy): domain Eukaryota; kingdom Viridiplantae; phylum Streptophyta; class Magnoliopsida; order Poales; family Poaceae; genus Aegilops; species Aegilops bicornis. Next base: position 646,754,783 of record CM038674.1, read on the forward strand.
TGGGAAATAAGCGAGTTTTACCAGGATGGTGGGGGACGCATAACTTCGTCCGTCTATATAAGGGGATAAGGATCCACCTTTTCACCCACGCCTTCTTCCTCCTTTGCTTATCCATTTCCGCGCACTCGAGCTCCAGCGCCCAAGTTCGCACATCCCACCTCAACCTTCTCCAACCATGTCAGGAGCGGGAGGCAGGTGGATGGCCTCCTCCGTCACGGAGGGGCACATCAAAAGATTGAGGGAGGCCGGATACTTGTCCGGCGACATTGCGCACAGGCTGCCCGAAGCGGGGCAGCTTACTCCAACCCCCGGGCCCCATGAGAGGGTAGTGTTTCTCCCCACTTCCTCCGCGGACTAGGTTTTCTACTTCACCCATTGTCCGGGGGCTCATGTTCTACTACGGCCTGGACTTCCACGACCTGGCCCCGAATTTCATCCTCAACATCTCGGCGTTTATCGTCGTGTGCGAGGCTTTCCTCTGCATCCAGCCCCACTTCGGCTTATGGCTGAAGATCTTCAACGTCCGGCCGAAGGTAGTGGGCGGCCATCAAGCGGAGTGCGGAGGCGCCATGGTTGGCAAGATGGCCAAAGTTCCATGGCTCGAAGGCGCCTTCGTGGAGACAATAAAGGGGTGGCAATCGGGGTGGTTCTACATCACCGAGCCCCGCAACACCGAATGGGTGGCGGCCCCCGAGTTCAGATCTGGCTTCCCCACACGACTCTCGTCATGGAAAGAGACGGGCCTGACGTGGGGGAATTCGGACGAGACATCCGGACTTCAAACATGCGTTCGAAACCTGGTGGCCAAGAATCTTAGGCTTGTCGACGTAATCCAGGTGATGCTCATCCGCCGGATTCTCCCATGCCAACAACGGGCTTTTAACTTGTAAGAGTTCGATCCGGCACAGCACCAAACCTTGAGCCGGCTCTTCGACACTACGTACGAAGACGCCTGGAAGGTGCTGTTCAAGGGCGCTGGTTTCAAAGATCCGCTACCAAAGATCGCGGATACAACTCGCAGCGTCAAGCCGGCGAGGTAAGTTATTTTACCCTTTCCGGGACTCCTTTTTCCTAGATTGACTCTAAGTGGGATCTAAAACTCCCTAATCTCTGACAGATCGTCAAGACGTCGGGACAGATTAACTGTCCGGCTCCTTTGCCGGAAGACCGGAGGACGCCCGATTAACGGAAGTTGCTGGCTCCGGCGCCCCATGTGGTGCCGAGAAGGAGGCCAAGAAGGAGGCCACGGGAACTCAAGGAGCTCCCGACGCCAGTGCCGTCAGATTCAAGCGTAATCTTCTCCGAGGACGAGGAGGAAGAAGAAGAAGCTCCTCCCAGTGGGGAGGAGAAGAAAGGAAGGCCGCCCAACTGGGGAGGCCGGAGGGTCCAAGAACGGAAGAACCCTTCCTCCAGACTTCTCCACCAACATCGACGACGACGAGGAGGAATGGCCTACGAGGGCCAAGCCCCTGGCGAGATCGTAAGTGTCCGGATACCCATGGATTTTTATTATTGCAGAGTGTTCTCTAATGTCGAACAATTGTGCAGCCCGCCCAAGGGCGAAGTTCACGATTCATCGGCGGGTCCACAGGCTCGTCGGAAATGGAGAGTACCTCGCTTCCGACCGCCTCCTCATCTCACGCCGCTGGGCGACGCTTGGCGGGGCCCCAAGAGGGGCTTGGTCAAGAGGAGGTAGCGCAGGAGGTGCCACAAGGCAACCTCCCGGACTCCAGGCGCGCGGGGGGCAAGACCCCCAGGGGCTCTAGGCCCGACCCTTGTCCGGTCTCCATGCCGGAACCTTCAGTGGTTCCGGAGTCCAGCAAGCGGACCCTTCGGAAGAAGGGTAAGACGCCGGTGTCCTCCGTCCAACCGGAGGCACCAGATAGCTTACTGGAGGCGCTTAACGGCGCTTCCATCAAGGAGGAGCACCGCACTGTTATGAGTGCGGTGATCCGGACAGTTCAGTCCGCCAAGAGCGGACTGACCGAAGCCTGTACCAGCCTTCTAACAGGGTTTGAGGTAAGTTTTAGAATATGTAAAAATATAACCGCATAGACAAGAGTTCTAATGCTTAGTTAAATTGTTCGGAAAGAAAAGCCGGACTAAGGATCTAAAAATAAATACGCTGGAGTCTAACATAAGTATGTCAATATGGGAATGCAGGCTGCCGACCTCTGCCAAGACCGATCATGGAGGTCAATGCATTAAAGCGTAACCTCGGCGGTCCGAGAACGAGCTCGGACAAGCCAAGAAGCAGCTCGAGGACAAGGAAGGTAAGTAATACCTTATTAAATAAATACCTTATAGAAAAGGTTTTGGTTGCAAAAATAACAGGAATAACTTGGAGTACTGCGGGGCCACGAGCGAGGTGGCGACCACGAAGGAAGCGAGGTCCGTGTCTGAAAACAAAGCGGCTGCGGAATGCACCAAGCGAGAGAAGGGAGGCGAGCTGGCCACAGATGCGGCAGAGCTCCAAGCTCGTGGAAAACACGAGAGCTTGGGCGTAACTCAAGACTCGAGTCCGAGCTCGCCTCGGCTCTTGAGAGTGCCAAAGCTGCTAAGGCCGAGGCCCAAAAAGCCCTCCAAGAAATTGAGTCTTTAAAGAAGATAGCGGCGGGTAAGGCATTCTTTATGCAAAGCATGCATGTGAAAGTGAATTACCTATTACTTACCCGGATTCGGAGCTCTCCAGGAGCATTCACAGATTTGCCCCGTAGTGTGTCTGATGCTGCCGCATTCTACCGCGCCAAGGAGGGGAGCTCGACGGAAAGGTGTTCGGTCTCAAAGATGTCGAGACCGACCATCCGTGCCCTGAGCGACCAATCAAGCAGCTGGTCGAGCTTCATAAGGTCGCCGAACAGGCCATGAAGGGCCTTATAGCGCGGTGTGGCCATTGGAGGCCATGCCCGGAGCTACTTCGCTTGGTGCAACGGTGGTGGATGCACATCCATGGCTTGAAGTCATCAAGCGCTCCGTCTGCATTGAAGGTGTCCGTCGGGCCCTTGCCCGTGCTAAAGTGCACTTTGGGGCAAGCTGGATGCGGAGAGGCTTGTGACAGACCCACCTTAGAAGGGCCATGAGCATCGCACGCCCGAAATGTACTATGAGGGCCTCCTGAAGGGTGCCCACCGAATAGCGGATGAGTGCTCCAAGGATGTAATTTTTGAATAAGCTTGCATTTATTATCCTGTACACTGAAAACTTGTTCATATGCGCTAAGCAACGCTTATTAATTTAAAATATTACCTTCTGTGCGGCCGTTTATCAAATTTGAGAGATGGCAAGTCGTTGGCTTCAGCCCCCATGCCACGAGTGCTGGGATGTTCGGGATAAACTTGAGCACTCTTGTTCCCATTCTTGGGTCCATCTAGGGAGGCACTCAACACAATGAACAAGGCAACCGGACTTATAATGCTTGAACACTCTCACTTAGCCATAGAATTCTATAATTTTAAATTTCGTGAAGCCCCTAGTATTCGGAAGACCGAGTTCGGGGCGCTATCCACGCCTTGGCCGGACAATTCCGGTTCCTCGCTCTAAGCGGCATAAGTCTTTAGGGACCCGAAAAAACCTCTCGAACAGTGACCGGCTCTCGCCCTATCATGACGGTCAGTTTTAACTTTCTCCACTGAGGTGCTCGACCCAGCATAACTGGGGCACAATCGCAGTGCTTCTCCCGGTGCTACCTTAGCCGATATAGCGGAACGTAAGGTACCAAAACACGGGAGCCGGGCAAACCCAACTATTGACCCAAGACATGATTCGAGCCAATTCATATAATGCTATAAGTTCGGGTGCCGCACTTGTGAAAGTGTTCGGACTTATCACACCATAATTTTGGGATACTTAAGCCCTCGGTGTATTGGCCGTACCAAAGTGTACGGTTGCAACATGTCGTGAAATGAACATATGTATATATAAAGGAAATAGAGCAATAATAAGCAAAAGCTATGTATTGTTTATTAAAAAGGTACTGCAATGGAAGCGAGCGATACAAATAGTGCGATAAGCAAGGGATGGGACTATCTAACATGTCCCCCTCCAGGGGTAAGCTGCTGGATGATTTGTAAAACAGGTATAATGCTCGTAATAGAGACCACCTAAACACTCGACGTGGCTTTCCGCTTCCCTGGCTGTTGCATCGTGAGTTCGGCGATTCAAGTGCCGGACAGGACTTCTCAAAGACGGAGTCCTGATAGTAAAAAAGGAAAAAGGAAAAGAAAAAGGAAATGACACAAACGGAGCCCTCAGTGCGGTCGAGCCGCATTCTTTGCGTGCCGTTGTCTTGCCACTCCCCGTATGCCCATGGTATCTCCAGAGCGTAATTATGTACGTGTAATACTAGCTTCGCAATTTCGCGAGGGCTGGGGTTGGGGCAGGATTGCTACTCGTGCTTGAATCGTGCGGGTGGTCTTGTTGCAGGTTACTCCGGCGCCGCTTGGCGGTGCCCAGACGCTTAGTGGCCGACTCGAGAATTGCCGTGAGAGGCTGCTTTGCACCTCCGCCGCGAGGGCCGCCGTATGCTCCTCCGTTCGGAGAGAGCGTTCAGTGTTTCCATTGACCGTGATTACTCCTCGAGGGCCTTTCTATCCTCTATTGTTCGGCGGCCGGGGCTCTTCCTCGTCATCGCTATGCAGCCCCTTGTCATTGAGTTCGGCACTTAACTTGCCTGCTTGCTTGAACACCCAACAATCCCTGTGGGTGTGATTGGCTGGTTTTTCGGGGGTGCCATGTATCTGGCACAAGCGATCGAGTATGCGGTCCAAGTTGGACGGGCCCTGGGTATTTCTTTTGAATGGCTTCTTCCGCTGACCGGGTTTAGAGCCTCTGAATCCGGCATTGACGGCCGTATCTTCAGTATTATCGCTGTTAATGCGGCGCTTGTTCTTGTTGTGACGCGACCTGCCATTGCTGTCCTTGGTATCCGGACTATCAGGATGTTTGGCCAAGTTGTTACTTCGAGCTAGCTAGCTGTCCTCTCCCGCACAAAAGCGAGTCATGAGGGTTGTGAGGGCTGCCATAGATTTCAGCTTTTCCTGTCCTAGGTGCCAGGCAAGCCACTCGTCACGGATGTTATGTTTGAAGGCTGCAAGGGCCTCTGCATCCGGACAGTCAACGATTTGATTTTTCTTTGTTAGGAACCGAGTCCAGAATTGTCTGGCCGATTCTTCTGGCTGCTGAATTATGTGGCTAAGGTCATCGGCGTCTGGTGGTCGCACATATGTGCCCTGGAAGTTATCAAGGAATGCGGCTTCCAGGTCCTCCCAACAACCAATTGATTCTGCTGGCAAGCTATTATATTGAGCCAATGTCGAGCTGGTCCTTTAAGCTTGAGTGGGAGGTATTTGATGGCATGTAGATCATCACCGCGGGCCATGTGGATATGGAGGAGATAATCCTCGATCCAGACCGCAGGATCTGTGGTACCATCGTATGATTCGATGTTTACGGGCTTGAAGCCCTCGGGGATTTGATGATCCATTACTTCATCTCGTGAAGCATAGTGGGTGTCTTGGCGCCTCTGTATTGGGCTATATCATGACGTAGCTCATATGAGCTTTGTCTACTGTGTTCGGCCCGGCCGGTTTTGCTGTATCCGGCGCGACGGTAATCATCCCGCATTGCTGGGCGCCCACGTGATCCGTAGATCGATCTTGTATGTTTTGCCTTATCCTCCAATATATCTCGCAAGTCCGGCGCGTTTTCCCGTGCCTTGGTACTTTTTGAGCGGCGTCGGGGTGTGGCTTGAGCGGAGGGCCGAGAGGCTTCTCTGTCGCGGCCACGGGGTGGCCGGTCTGCCATGTCATGCGCTGGTGACTTGGGTGCTTCCTCCTCTAGTCGAGGCAACGGCTTGCGTTTGGGGTAGCTTTTGGAGGGGCGTTCGAGTTCATACTCCTCGGCTGCAAGGACTTCAGTCCATCTGTCAGCTAGCAGGTCTTGATCAGCTCTAAGCTGTTGCTGCTTTTCTTGAGGCTGCTTGCCGTGGCTATAAGCCTGCATTTGAAACGCCTCCTGTTGGCGGGATCCTCGGGCACGACAAATTAAATGCCGTCATCGAGGCTTGCCTCATCTTCGGAGGGAGACGCATAATTATCGCCCTCGACCTCTCTTTTCTGCCCGCCGTCAGGCGGACTTGCTTCTCCCTCCTCCGGTAGCTGAGTCCTGCTGGAGGGGTTCTCTTTCAACCGTCCGGTGTTATTATCTCCGTGCCGGAATCACCGCTTTTATTGTGGCGGGATTTAGTGCGGCGCCACGACGTCGGGCGCTCGCCTGCTTTCTTGAGGGGTCATCCTCCGTTGTTCCATCGCCGTTCCCATCTTTTGGGATGTCCACCATGTATATGTCATATGACGAGGTGGCCTTCCAAAGGCCCTCGTAGGCGCTGGGTCTTGGTCGCCTCCGGCGTCGTCGTCCATACCGCCGTCGGCGTCTTGAGTCAAGTCGAGCATGTCGGTAAGATCATCGGCGGTGGCTACAAAGTGGGTGGTGGGTGGGCGTTGAATTTCTTCGTCGTCAGCATCCCAACCTTCCTGTCCGTAGTCCGCCAGGGCTCTCCGGATAAAGAGAGAGACTTTAGTGAATTCAGGATGTCGCCAAAGGGCGAGTCTTTGAAAAGATGTCCGCGATGAACTCCATGACCGCACCCAATCGGATTCGATTGGCGGGCGCTGGAGGGTTGAGTCCGAAGAGGAGTCCGCACCACGGAGTCGAGGTCTTCGCAAAGGGACGAGGATGGAGTTCGGCTCAATCGCCAGAGAGATTGTAGCCCCGAGGCGGTGTCCAACCACTCATCCTCGATCGGGGAATCCGGCTCCGGATTAAGGGTCGGAGCGGATGCTTTGGTGCGGCCTCGTGGCCTTTGTTGATTGCGAGCTAGATCATGCCCATCGAGACAAGGCGCGGCGCTTATTGCTGCGGCTCGAATCCGTCGAAGATCAAGTCTCCGCGGATATCGGCCGTATAGTTTAAACTTCCAAATCTGACCTGATGGCTGGCGTAGCTTCGATCTGCTCCGGATGGCTGCTTAATTGGCCCGCAGTGCAAAGCTGCCGAATACGAAGATCTGTCCGGGAGAAAAGTCTCACCATGGACCGCGTCGTTGTTGATGATCGAAGGAGCCATCGGGCCTATCGGTGACGGCGACGTAGGAACTCTCAATGAAAGCACCAATGTCGGTGTCAAAACCGGCGGATCTCGGTAGGGGGTCCCGAACTGTGCATCTAGGCGGATGGTAACAGGAGACAAGGGACACGATGTTTTTACCCAGGTTCGGGCCCTCTCGATGGAGGTAATACCCTACTCCCGCTTGATTAATATTGATGATATGGGTAGTACAAGAGTAGATCTACCACGAGATCAAGGAGGCTAAACCCTAGAAGCTATCCTATGGTATGATTGTTGTTCGTCCCTACGGACTAAAACCCTCCGGTTTATATAGACACCGGATAGGTTAGGGTTACACAGAGTCGGTTACAATGGTAGGAGATCTACATATCCGTATCGCTAAGCTTGCCTTCCACGCCAAGGAAAGTCCCATCCGGACACGGGACGAAGTCTTCAATCTTGTATCTTCATAGTCTTGGAGTACCGCCGTGAAGATAGTCCGGCTATCCGGACACCCCTAGTCCGGGACTCCTCACTCTCCCTCAACACTTTCGGCTAGATCGGAGTTCGCGAGACGCCATCGGGCTGAACGTGTGCTGAACTCGGAGGTGCCGTATGTTCGGTACTTGATCGGTCGGATCGTGAAGACGTACGACTACATCAACCGCGTTGTGCTAACGCTTCCGCTTTCGGTCTATGAGGGTACATAGACAACACTCTCCCCTCTCGTTGCTATGCAACACCATGATCTTGCGTGTGCGTAGGAATTTTTTTGAAATTACTACGTTCACCAACAGTTGTTCCCTTTGTCATTGGTATGTTACTTCCCCGAGATTCGATCGTCAGTATCTCAATACCTAGTTCAATCTCGTTACCGGCAAGTCTCTTTACTCGTACTGTAATACATCATCCCGCAACCAACTCATTAGTTGCAATGCTTGCAAGGCTTAAGTGATGTGCATTACCGAGAGGGCCTAGATACCTCTCCGACAATCGGAGTGACAAATCCTAATCTCGAAATACGCCAACCCAACAAGTACCTTCGGAGACACCTGTAGAGCTCCTTTATAATCACCCAGTTACGTTGTGACGTTTGGTAGCACACAAAGTGTTCCACCAGTAAACGGAAGTTGCATAATCTCATAGTCATAGGAACATGTATAAGTCATGAAGAAAGCAATTGCAACATACTAAAGGATCGTGTGCTAAGCTAACGGAATGGGTCATGTCAATCACATCATTCTCCTAATGATGTGACCCCGTTAATCAAATGACAACTCATGTCTATGGCTAGGAAACATAACCATCTTTGATCAACGAGCTAGTCAAGTAGAGGCATACTAGTGACAACCTGTTTGTCTATGTATTCACACATGTATTATGTTTCCGGTTAATACAATTCTAGCATGAATAATAAACATTTATCATGATATAAGGAAATAAATAATAACTTTATTATTGCCTCTAGGGCATATTTCCTTCAGTCTCCCACTTGCACTAGAGTCAATAATCTAGATTACATAGTAATGATTCTAACACCCATGGAGCCTTGGTGCTGATCATGTTTTGCTCGTGGGAGAGGCTTAGTCAACGGGTCTGCAACATTCAGATCCGTATGTATCTTGCAAATTTCTATGTCTCCCACCTGGACTAGATCCCGGATGGAATTGAAGCGTCTCTTGATGTGTTTGGTTCTCTTGTGAAATCTGGATTCCTTCGCCAAGGAAATTGCACCAGTATTGTCACAAAAGATTTTCATTTGACCCGATGCACTAGGTATGCCACCTAGATTAGATATGAACTCCTTCATCCAGACTCCTTCATTTGCTGCTTCCGAAGCAACCATGTACTCCGCTTCACACGTAGATCCTGCCACGACGCTTTGTTTAGAACTGCACCAACTGACAGGTCCACCGTTCAATGTAAACACGTATCCGGTTTGCGATTTAGAATCGTCTGGATCAGTGTCAAAGCTTGCATCAACGTAACCATTTACGATGAGCTCTTTGTCACCTCCATAAATGAGAAACATATCCTTAGTCCTTTTCAGGTATTTCAAGATGTTCTTGACCGTTGTCCGATGATCCACTCTGGATTACTTTGGTACCTCCCTGCTAGACTTATAGCAAGGCACACATCAGTGCAGTACACAGCATTGCATACATGATAGAGCCTATGGCTGAAGCAAAGGGAACATCTTTCATCTTATCTCTATCTTCTGCAGTGGCCGGGCATTGAGTCTTACTCAACTTCACACCTTGTAACACAAGCAAGAACCCTTTCTTTCTTTGATGCATTTTCAACTTCTTCAAAACTTTGTCAAGGTATGTGCTTTGTTAAAGTCCAATTAAGCGTCTTGATTTATCTCTATAGATCTTGATGCCCAATATGTAAGCAGCTTCACCGAGGTCTTTCATTGAAAAACTCTTATTCAAGTATCCCTTTATGCTATCTAGAAATTCTATATCATTTCCAATCAGCAATATGTCATCCACATATAATATCAGAAATGCTACAGAGCTCCCACTCACTTTATTGTAAATACAGGCTTCTCCAAAAGTCTGTACAAAACCAAATGCTTTGATCACACTATCAAAATGTTTATTCCAACTCCAAGAGGCTTGCACCAGTCCATAAATGGATCGCTGGAGCTTGCACACTTTGTTAGCTCCCTTTAGATCGATAAAACCTTCTGGTTGCATCATATACAACTCTTCTTCCAGAAATCCATTCAGGAATGCAGTTTTGACATCCATTTGCCAAATTTCATAATCATAAAATGCGGCAATTGCTAACATGATTCTACAGACTTAAGCATCGCTTCTGGTGAGAAGGTCTCATCATAGTCAATCCCTTGAACTTGTCGAAAACCTTTCGCAACAAGTCGAGCTTTGTAGACAGTAACATTACCGTCAGCGTCAGTCTTCTTCTTGAAGATCCATTTATTCTCAATTGCTTGCCGATCATCGGGCAAGTCAACCAAAGTCCAAAGTTTGTTCTCATACATGGATCCCATCTCAGATTTCATGGCCTCAAGCCATTTTGTGGAATCTGGGCTCACCATCGCTTCTTTATAGTTTGTAGGTTCGTCATGGTCTAGTAACATAACTTCTAGAACAGGATTACCGTACCACTCTGGTGCGGATCTTACTCTGGTTGACCTACAAGGTTCAGTAACTACTTGATCTGAAGTTTCATGATCATCATCATTAACTTCCTCACTAATTGGTGTAGGTGTCGCAGAAACTGGTTTCTGTGATGAACTACTTTCCAATAAGGGAGTAGGTACAGTTACCTCATCAAGTTCTACTTTCCTCCCACTCACTTCTTTCGAGAGAAACTCCTTCTCTAGAAGAACTCCGAATTTAGCAACAAAAGTCTTGCCTTCAGATTTGTGATAGAAGGTGTACCCAACAGTTTCCTTTGGGTATCCTATGAAGACACATTTCTCCGATTTGGGTTCGAGCTTATCAGGTTGAAGCTTTTTCACATAAGCATCGCAGCCCCAAACTTTAAGAAACGACAACTTTGGTTTCTTGCCAAACCATAGTTCATAAGGCGTTGTCTCAACGGATTTTGATGGTGTCCTATTTAACGTGAATGCAGCCGTCTCTAAAGCATAACCCCAAAATGATAGCGGTATATCAGTAAGAGACATCATAGATCGCACCATATCAAGTAAAGTATGATTACGACGTTCGGACACACCATTACGCTGTGGTGTTCCGGGTGGCGTGAGTTGCGAAACTATTCCGCATTGTTTTAAATGTAGACCAAACTCGTAAATCAAATATTCTCCTCCACGATCAGATCGTAGAAACTTTATTTTCTTGTTACGATGATTTTCAACTTCACTCTGAAATTCTTTGAACTTTTCAAAAGTTCCAGACTTATGTTTCATTAAGTAGATATACCCATATCTGCTTAAATCATCTGTGAAGGTGAGAAAATAACGATATCCGCCACGAGCCTCAACATTCATCGGACCACATACATATGTATGTATGATTTCCAACAAATCTGTTGCTCTCTCCATAGTTCCGGAGAACGGTGTTTTAGTCATCTTGCCCATGAGGCACGGTTCGCAAGTACCAAGTGATTCATAATCAAGTGGTTCCAAAAGTCCATCAGTATGGAGTTTATTCATGCACTTTATACCGATATGACCTAAACGGCAGTGCCAGAAATAAGTTGCACTATCATTATCAACTCTGCATCTTTTGGCTTCAACATTATGAATATGTGTATCACTACTATCGAGATTCAATAAAAATAGACCACTCTTCAAGGGTGCATGACCATAAAAGATATTACTCATATAAATAGAACAACCATTATTCTCTGATTTAAATGAATAACCGTCTCGCATCAAACAAGATCTAGATATAATGTTCATGCTCAACGCTGGCACCAAATAACAATTATTTAGGTCTAATACTAATCCCGAAGGTAGATGTAGAGGTAGCATGCCGACCGCGATCATATCGAATTTGGAACCATTTCCTACGCACATCGTCACCTCGTTCTTAGCCAATCTTCGCTTAATCCGTAGCCCCTGTTTCGAGTTGCAAATATTAGCAACAGAACCAGTATCAAATACCCAGGTGCTACTGCGAGCATTAGTAAGGTACGCATCAATAACATGTATATCACATATACCTTTGTTCACCTTGCCATCCTTCTTATCCGCCAAATACTTGGGGCAGTTCCGCTTCCAGTGATCGACCGCTTGTAGTAGAAGCACTCGGCCAGGCTTAGGTCCGGACTTGGGTTTCTTCTCCTGAGCAGCAACTTGCTTGCTGTTCTTTTGAAGTTCCCTTCTTCTTCCCTTTGCCCTTTTCTTGAAACTAGTGGTCTTGTTGACCATCAACACTTGATGCTCCTTCTTGATTTCTACCTCCGCAGCCTTTAGCATTGCGAAGAGCTCGGGAATCGTTTTCCCATCCCTTGCATGCTATAGTTCATCACGAAGCTTTTGTAGCTTGGTGGCAGTGATTGGAGAATTCTGTCAATGACGCTATCATCCGAAAGATTAACTCCCAGTTGAATCAAGTGATTATTATACCCAGACATCTTGAGTATATGCTTCTTGTGAACTATTCTCCTCCATCTTGCAGCTATAGAACTTATTGGAGACTTCATATCTCTCAATCCGGGCATTTGCTTGAAATATTAACTTCAACTCCTAGAACATCTCATATGCTCCATGACGTTCAAAACGTCGTTGAAGTCCCGGTTCTAAGCCGTAAAGCATGGCGCACTAAACTATCGAGTAGTCATCAGCTTTGCTCGCCAGACGTTCATAACATCCGGTGTTGCTCCTGCAGCAGGCACGACACCCAGCGGTGCTTCCGGGGCGTAATTCTTCTGTGCAGCAATGAGGATAATCCTCAAGTTACGGACCCAGTCCGTGTAATTGCTACCATCATCTTTCAACTTTGCTTTCTCAAGGAACGCATTAAAATTCAACGGAACAACATCACGGGCCAGCTATCTACAATCAAACATAGACAAGCAAGATACTATCAGGTACTAAGTTCATGATAAATTTAAGTTCAATTAATCATATTACTTAAGAACTCCCACTTAGATAGACATCCCTCTAATCCTCTAAGTGATCACGTGATCCAAATCAACTAAACCATGTCCGATCATCACGTGAGATGGAGTAGTTTCTGAAAGAACATGCGGTGCCCCCATGTTTGGTTTTGGTAATTGATGACAATCTCTATGGACTAATGGTTGCCTTGAGTTATATTTGAAGGTTTTGTCCATAGGCTTTTCTTGGAGTACATGTGTTGGTTTCAAGGAGAGTTTGTGTTGACCAAGGTGCTATTAAGGAATTATCCAAAGATTGGTCATGTGAGAGTTGAGCTTATTGCAAGCATGTCTTGAAGAAGAAGATTGTGTGATCATTCATGTTTACCTTCAAGACATCATCCAAATGAAGAGAGTTGGAAAGATTCAAGGTTGATCAAGACTAAGCCAAGAGTGAATCAAGTTGATCAACTCACAAAGCGTAGAAGATGTACCGAGAGGGATCAAGTGATCCCATGGTATGGTAAGCATTGTCCATTGTGCTTTGTGTACTAACCCATGGTCTATGTGAGAGTTCTACGTGGGGTTAGGTACGTGTTCATGGGCTTGCATCAAGAGGAAGATATCACTCAACCCATGGAGAGGATGACATCAAGTGGTGATCGTCATCAAGATTGCCGTGTGCAAGTTCAAGTGGAGCATTGCGAAGAGATCAAGTGCTTGAAGCTTGCCGTCCATTGTGGTGACAATGGACTTGTGAAGATGTGCCGAAGCGTGGCTCACCCATAGTGGACTATGGGGGAGCAATCATGTAGTCTTCATCGAACCAACGCAATTAAGAAAGGTGGTCCAACTTGAGGGAGTCAAGATCGTCATCATCTAGCTCAAGTGGACCATGTGCAAGGCAAAGGTTTTCCCTTGATAGGTTTTCTATTTTACCGGTCTCATGCTGGTAGTTGGGAGACCGGGTTATAGGATCGTTTGCCGTACTATCAAGGGGGGGCTCTCAAGTTGGTAGCTTGATCGTATCGTTAGTACAGAGCTCAAACCATTGCATCCTTGCATCATGTTTCTTGTTTTGTGTTTGGTGTTTCTCCTTGTGAGTTTTAGAGCTTGTGGTCTTCTTCTTGACAAGCTCGAGTTCATCGAAAACAGAGTTCATGTGCATCTTCTATGATGTTTTCGATGTTGGAGGTTATGCCAGTTCTTCTCTGTTGGAGGTTTCTCTCCTCTATTTGTTAGGCATACCTCCCCTGCCACTTCTTTACTATAATCAGCCGCTGTTTGATGCTACTCGTCGTCTTCTATCCAACAAGCTTGAGTTTGCTCAATTTGAAGCTCATATGCAGAAGTTGTGGCAGTTTAGGCTTTATTGCATCCTCTGTTTTCTCTGTTGTGTTCCTGAAAGCCTCAAGCGGTAGTACTGCTCTCTTGAGCGGTAGTACGGCTCTCTTGAGCGGTAGTACCGCTTGTAAGAGGCAGTACCGCGACCCTGTGCCGCGCGTAGTACCACTGCTTCTGGGGATGCCTCTTTTCGTGTCAGGTTTCGCGGTAGTAGAGCGGGAGTAGAGCGGTAGTACCTCTTATAAGCGGTAAGCGGTACTACCTCTCCACCCGAGCGGTAGTACCTCTTATTAGTGGTAAGCGGTACTACCTCTCCTCCCGAGCGGTAGTACCTCTTATAAGTGGTAAGCGGTACTACCTCTCCCCAGAGCGGTACTACCTCTCTGGCAGAACTTCAACTCGTGTTTTCTCTCTCGTTGGGCTGTTTTGACCGTGCTAAGCGGTAGTACCGCTCCTCCAAGCGGTAGTACCGCTTGTGCACGACCTGAGCACATAATGGTTGGATTCAGTTGGTCCTATAAAAGGGGGTCTTCTTCCCCAATGAACTTTATCCTTTGAGCTCGTGTTCTTCCCCCATCGTTGACCTTCTTCGAGCTTGCTAACTCTCAATCCCTCCATGGATTCTTGCTAGTTTTTGAGGGAAAAGAGAGAGGAGATCTAGATCCACATTTCCACCAATCACTTTCTCCTCTATGTGAGGGGAACCCCTTGGATCTAGATCTTGGAGTTCTTGGTGTTCTCCTTCTTGTTCTTCCTCTCATTTTCTTCCCTAGCATTAGTTGCTTCGGTGGGATTTGAGACACAAGGACTTGGGCACTCCGTGTGCCCTTGCCATTGCATTTGGTGCATCGGTTTGAGTTCTCCATGGTGATACGTGGATGTTACAAGTTGAGAAGCTTATTACTCTTGGGTGCTTGGTATCCTTGAGCTTGTTCCTCTTGGGTGCTTGGGCGCCCTAGACGGTTGATGGTGTTCGGAGCTCAATCATTGTGGTGTAAAGCTCCAAGACAGCGTCGAGGTCTCCAATTAGGTTGTGGAGATCGCCCGAGCAATTTGACGGTACTGGTGACCGCCCCAAGGGTTGCCAAAGTGTAATGGGTTCAGTGAACGCCCCAAGGGTTGCCATTTGTACGGGTTCGGTGACCGTCCTCAAGGGTCCCTTAGTGGAATCACGGCATCTTGCATTGTGCGAGGGCGTGAGGAGATTTCGGTGGCCCTAGTGGCTTCTTGGGGAGCACTGTGCCTCCACACCGCTCCAAACGGAGATTAACATCCGCAAGGGTGTGAACTTCGGGATACATCATCGCCTCCGCGTGCCTCGGTTATCTCTTACTCGAGCCCTTTACATATGCACTTTACTTTGTGATAGCCATATTGTTTCTTGTCATATATCTTGCTATCACCTAAGTAGTTTTTCTTGCTTAGCATAAGTTGTTGGTGCACATAGGTGAGCCTAGTTGTTGTAGGTTTTGTGCTTGACAAATTAACCGCTAGGTTTATTCCGCATTTTTTCAAGCCTCAACCGTAATTATTTTAAAGCGCCTATTCACCCCCCCCTCTAGGCGACATCCACGATCTTTCTGTTTCAATGGTGAACATAACTATGTTGATTATATCTACTATATGATTCACGCTCGACCTTTCGGTCTCCGTGTTGTGAGGCCATATCTGTTATATGCTAGGCTCGTCAAGTTTAACCTGAGTATTCCACATGTGCAACTGTTTTGCACCCGTCCTATCAGACCCGATCATCACGTGGTGTCTCAGCACGAAGAACTTTCGCAACGGCGCATACTCAGGGAGAACACTTATACTTTGATAATTTAGTGAGACATCATCTTATAATGCTACCGTCAATCAAAGCAAGATAAGATGCATAAAAGATAAACATCACATGCAGTCAATATAAGTGATATGATATGACCATCATCATCTTGTGCTTGTGATCTCCATCTCCGAAGCAATCACATGATCACCATCGCCACCGGGCGCGACACCTTGATCTCCATCGTAGCATCGTTGTCGCCTCGCCAATCTTATGCTTCTACGACTATCGCTGCCGCTTAGTGATAAAGTAAAGCATTACAGTATGCGATTGCATTGCATACAATAAAGCGACAACCATATGGCTCGCCAGCCACGATAACTCGGTTACAAAACATGATCATCTCATACAATAAAATATAGCATCACATCTTGACCATATCACATCACAACATGCCCTGCAAAAACAAGTTAGACGTCCTCTACTTTGTTGTTGCAAGTTTTACGTGGCTGCTACGGGCTTAGCAAGAAGCGTTCTTACCTACGCATCAAAACCACAATGATAGTTTGTCAAGTTGGTGCTGTTTTAACCTTCGCAAGGACCGGGCATAGCTACACTCGGTTCAACTAAAGTTGGAGAAACTGACACCCGCTAGCCACCTTTGTGCAAAGCACGTCGGGAGAACTGGTCTCGCGTAAGCGTACGTGTAATGTCGGTCCGGGCCGCTTCGTCCAAGAATACTGCCGAACCAAAGTATGACATGCTGGTAAGCAGTATGACTTATATCACAGACAACTCACTTGTGTTCTACTCGTGCATATGACATCTACGCATAAAACCTGGCTCGGATACCACTGTTGGTGAACGTAATAATTTCAAAAAAAATCCTACGCACACGCAAGATCATGGTGATGCATAGCAACGAGAGGGGAGAGTGTTGTCTACGTACCCTCGTAGACCGAAAGCGGAAGCGTTAACTGCAGCGGTTGATGTAGTCGTACGTCTTCATGATCCGACCGATCAAGTACCGAACGTACGGCACCTCCGAGTTCAGCACACGTTCAGCCCGATGACGTCCCTCGAACTCCGATCCAGCCGAGTGTTGAGGGAGAGTTTCGTCAGCACGACGGCATGGTGACGATGTTGATGTTCTACCAACGCAGGGCTTCGCCTAAGCACCGCTACAGTATTATCGAGGTGGACTATGGTGGAGGGGGGCACCGCACACGGTTGGGAGAGATCAACTGATGAACTTGTGTCTAGAGGTGCCCCCCTGCCCCCGTATAGAAAGGAGCAAGGGGGGGTGCGGCCGGCCAAGGGGAGGGCGCGCCAGGAGGAGTCCTACTCCCATCGGGAGTAGGACTCCCCCCCTTTCCTAGTTGGAATAGGATTCGGGAGGGGGAAAGAGGAGGGAGAGAAGGAAGGGGGGTGCCACCCCGCTCTCCTTGTCCTATTCGGACTAGGGGGGAGGGGCGCGCGGCCCAGCCCTGGCGGCCTGTCCTCTTCTCTGTAAAGGCCCACTAAGGCCCATTTAGCTCCCGGGGGGTTCCGGTAACCTCCTGGTACTCCGGTAAAATCCCGATTTCACCGGAACACTTCCGATATCCAAACATAGGCTTCCAATATATAAATCTTCATGTCTCGACCATTTCGAGACTCCTCGTCATGTCCGTGACCACATCCGGGACTCCGAACAATCTTCGGTACATCAAAACATATAAACTCATAATATAACTGTCATCGTAACGTTAAGCGTGCGGACCTTACGGGTTCGAGAACTATGTAGACATGACCGAGACACGTCTCCGGTCAATAACCAATAGCGGAACCTGTATGCTCATATTGGCTCCCACATATTCTACTAAGATCTTTATCGGTCAGACCGCATAACAACATACGTTGTTCCCTTTGTCATCTGTATATTTACTTGCCCGAGATTCGATCGTCGGTATCTCAATACCTAGTTCAATCTCGTTACCGGCAAGTATCTTTACTCATCTTGTAATACATCATCCCATAACCAACTCATTAGTTGCAATGCTTGCAAGGCTTAAGTGATGTGCATTACCGAGAGGGCCGGAGATACGTCTCCGAGCAATCGGAGTGACAAATCCTAATATCGAAATACGCCAACCCAACAAGTACCTTTGGAGACACCTGTAGAGCTCCTTTATAATCACCCGATTACGTTGTGATGTTTGGTAGCACACAAAGTGTTCCTCCGATGGCAGGAGTTGCATAATCTCATAGTCATAGGAACATGTATAAGTCATGAAGAAAGCAATAGAAACATACTAAACGATCGTGTGCTAAGCTAACGGAATGTGTCATGTCAATCACATCATTATCCTAATGATGTGATCCCGTTAATCAAATGACAACTCATGTCTATGGCTAGGAAACATAACCATCTTTGATCAATGAGCTAGTCAAGTAGAGGCATACTAGTGACAATCTGTTTGTCTATGTATTCACACATGTATTATGTTTCCGGTTAATACAATTCTAGCATGAATAATAAACATTTATCATGATATAAGGAAATAAATAATAACTTTATTATTGCCTCTAGGGCATATTTCCTTCAACAATGTATGTTGTTATGCGGTCTGACCGATAAAGATCTTTGTAGAATATGTGGGAGCCAATATGAGCATCCAGGTTCCGCTATTGGTTATTGACCGGAGACGGGTCTCGGTCATGTCTACATAGTTCTCGAACTCGTAGGGTCTGCATGCTTAACGTTACGATGACAGTTATATTATGAGTTTATATGTTTTGATGTACCGAAGGTTGTTTGTAGTCCCGGATGTGATCACGGACATGACGAGGAGTCTCGAAATGATCGAGACATGAAGATTGATATATTGGAAGCCTATGTTTGGATATCGGAAGTGTTCCGGGTGAAATCGGGATTTTACCGGAGTACCGGGAAGTTACCGGAACCCCCCGGGAGGTAAATGGGCCTTAGTGGGCCTTCACGGAGAAGAGGAGAGGCGGCCAGGGCTGGGCCGCGCGCCCCTCCCCCGTAGTCTGAATAGGACAAGGAGAGGGGGGCGGCGCCCCCCTTCCTTCTCTCCCTCCTCTTTCCCCCTCCCGAATCCTATTCCAACTAGGAAAGGGGGGAGTCCTACTCCTGGTGGGAGTAGGACTCCTCCTGGCGCGCCCTCCTCTTGGCCAGCTGCACCCCCCCTTGCTCCTTTATATACGGGGGCAGGGGGAACCTCTAGACACACAAGTTGATCAGTTGATCTCTTCCAACTGTGAGCGGTGCCCCCCTCCACCATAGTCCACCTCGATAATCAGTAGCGAGGCTTAGGCGAAGCCCTGCGTCGGTAGAACATCAACATCGCCACCACACCGTCAGGTCGACAAAACTCTCCCTCAACACTCGGCTGGATCGGAGTTCGAGGGACGTCATCGGGCTGAACGTGTGCTGAACTCGAAGGTGTCGTACGTTCGGTACTTGATCGGTCAGATCGTGAATACGTACGACTACATTAACCGCGTTGTGCTAATGCTTCCGCTTTCGGTCTACGAGGATACGTAGACAACACTCTACCCTCTCGTTGCTATGCATCACCATGATCTTGCGTGTGCGTAGGATTTTTTTTGAAATTACTACGTTACCCATCAAATGTTTTATTGAATCTCGATTGTAGTGATACACATATTCATAATATTGATGCCAAAAGATGCGAATTTGATAATGATAGTGCAACATATCTGTGGCACTGTCGTTTATGTCATATTGGTGTAAAGCACATGAAGAAACTCCATGTAGATGGAATTTTGGAATCACTTGATTATGAATCA
This sequence comes from Aegilops bicornis, assembly GCA_021605145.1. Taxonomy (NCBI): domain Eukaryota; kingdom Viridiplantae; phylum Streptophyta; class Magnoliopsida; order Poales; family Poaceae; genus Aegilops; species Aegilops bicornis. Next base: position 646,774,350 of record CM038674.1, read on the forward strand.
TTCGATACTTGCGAACCATGCCTCATGGGCAAGATGACTAAAACTCCATTCTCCGGAATAATGGAGCGAGCCAATGACTTATTGGAAATAATACATACCGATGTATGTGATCCGATGCCTGTTGAGGCACGCGGCGGTTATCGTTATTTTCTGACCTTCACAAATGATTTGAGCAGATATGGGTATATCTACTTAATGAAACACAAGTCTGAAACATTTGAAAAGTTGAAAGAATTTCAGAGTGAAGTGGATAATCATCGTAATAGGAAAATAAAGTTTCTACGATCTGGTCGCGGAGGCGAATATTTGAGTTACGAGTTTGGCCTTCATTTAAAACAATGTGGAATAGTTTCACAACTCACGCCACCTGGAACACCACAGCATAATGGTGTGTCCAAACGTCGTAACGCACTTTATTAGATATGGTATGATCTATGATGTCTCTTACCGATTTACCACTATCGTTTTGGGGTTATGCATTAGAGACAGCCGCATTCACGTTAAATAGGGCACCATCTAAATCCGTTGAGACGACATGTATGAACTATGGTTTGGCAAGAAGCCTAAGCTGTCGTTTCTTAAAGTTTGGGGTTGTGACACTTATGTCAAAAGGCTTCATCATGATAAGCTCAAACCTAAATCAGAGAAGTGTGTCTTCATAGTATACCCTAAGGAAACAATTGTGTACACCTTCTACCACAGATCCGAAGGAAAGACCTTTGTTGCCAAGAATGGAACATTTCTAGAGAAGGATTTTCTCTCGAAAGAAGTAAGTGGGAGGAAAGTAGAACTTGATGAGGTAATTGTACCTTCTCTCAATTTGGAAAGTAGCAAATCAGAGAAATCCATTCCCATGATGCCTACACCAACTAGAGAGGAAGCTAATGATGATGATCATGAAACTTCAGATCAAGTTACTAATGGACCTCGTAGGTGGAACAGAGCACGTTCCGCACCAGAGTGGTACGGTAATCCTATTCTGGAAGTCATGTTACTAGACCATGGTGAACCTACGAACTATGAAGAAGCTATGATGAGCCCAGATTCTGATAAATGGCTTGAGGCCATGAAATCTGAGATAGGATCCATGTATCAGAACAAAGTGTGGACTTTGGTGGACTTGCCCGATGATCGGCGAGCCATAGAGAATAAATGGATCTTTAAGAAGAAGACTGACGCTGATGGTAATGTCACCGTCTACAGAGCTCGACTTGTTGCGAAAGGTTTTCGGCAAGTTCAAGGAGTTGACTACAATGAGAATTTCTCACCCGTAGTGATGCTTAAGTCTGTCCGAATCATGTTAGCAATTGCCACATTTTATGATTATGAAATCTGGCAAATGGACGTCAAAACTGTATTCCTTAATGGATTTCTTAAAGAAGAGTTATATATGATGCAACCAGAAGCTTTTGTCGATCCTAAAGGTGCTAACAAAGTGTGCAAGCTCTAGCGATCCATCTATGGACTGGTGCAAGCATCTCAGAGTTGGAATTTATGCTTTGATGAGGTGATCAAAGCATATGGTTTTATGCAGACTTCCGGTGAAACCTGTATTTACAAGAAAGTGAGTGGGAGCTCTATAGCATTTCTAATATTATATGTGGATGACATATTGTTGATTGGAAATGATGTAGAATTTCTTGATAGCATAAAAGGATACTTGAATAAGAGTTTTTCAATGAAAGACCTCGGTGAAGCTGCTTATATATTGGGCATCAAGATCTATAGAGATAGATCAAGACGCTTGATAGGACTTTCACAAAGCACATACGTACCTTGATAAAGTTTTGAAGAAGTTCAAAATGGATCAGTCAAAGAAAGGGTTCTTGCCTGTGTTGCAAGGTGTGAAGTTGAGTAAGACTCAAAAATCGACCACAGCAGAATACAAAGAGAGAATGAAAGTCATTCCTTATGCCTCAGTAATAGGTTCTATAAAGTATGCCATGCTGTGTACCAGACCTGTTGTGTGCCTTGCCATGAGTTTGGCAAGGGGGTACAATGGTGATCTAGGTGTAGATCACTGGACATCGGTCAAAATTATCCTTAGGTACCTTAAAGAGGACTAAGGAAATGTTTCTCAGTTATGGAGGTAACAAAGAGTTCGTCATAAAGGGTTACGTCGATGCAAGCTTTGACACTGATCTAGATGACTCTAAGTCTCAATCTGGATACATATTGAAAGTGGGAGCAATTAGCTAGAGTAGCTCCATGCAGAGCATTTTAGACATAGAAATTTGCAAAATACATACGAATCTGAATATGACAAACCAGTTGACTAAACATCTCTCACAAGCAAAACATGATCGCACCTTAGTATTCTTTGAGTGTTAATCACATGGCGATGTGAACTAGATTATTGACTATAGTAAACATCTTTGGGTGTTGGTCACATGGCGATGTGAGCTATGGGTGTTAAATCACATGGTGATGTGAACTAGATTATTGACTCTAGTGCAAGTGGGTGACTGAAGGAAATATGCCCTAAAGGCAATAATAAAGTTGTTATTTTATATTTCCTTATTCATGATAAATGTTTATAATTCATACTAGAATTGTATTGATCAAAAACCTAAATACATGTGTGAATACATAGACAAACACTATGTCCCTAGTGAGCCTCTACTTGACTAGCTGGTTGATCAAAGATGGTTAAGGTTTCCTAACCATGGACATGAGTAGTCATTTGATAACGGGATCACATCATTAAGAGAATGATGTGATGGACAAGACCCATCCGTTAGCTTAGCATAATGATCGTTCAGTTTTATTGTTATTGCTTTCTTTATGTCAAATAGATATTCCTTCAACTATGAGATTATGCAACTCCCGGATACCGGAGGAATGCCTTGTGTGCTATCAAACATCACAACGTAACTGGATGAGTATAAAGATGCTGGTATCTCCGAAGGTGTTTGTTGAGTTGGCATAGATCGAGATTGGAATTTGTCACTCCGAGTATCGGAGAGGTATCTCTGGGCCCTCTCGGTAATACACATCATAAGCTTGCAAGCAAACGACTAAGGAGTTAGTCATGATGTGATGTATTACGGAACGAGTAAAGAGACTTGTCGGTAACGAGATTGAACTAGGTATGAAGATACCGACGATCGAATCTCGGGCAAGTAACATACCGACAGACAAAGGGAATAACGTATGTTGTCATAACGGTTCGACCGATAAAGATCTTCGTAGAATATGTAAGAGCCAATATGGGCATCCAGGTTCCGCTATTGGTTATTGACCGGAGAGGTGTCTTGGTCATGTCTACATAGTTCTCGAACCCGTAGGGTCCGCACGCTTAACGTTCGATGACGATATTGTATTATATGAGTTATGTGATTTGGTGACCGAATGTTTTTCGGAGTCCTGGATGAGATCACAGACATGACGAGGAGTCTCGAAATGGTCGAGAGGTAAAGATTGATATATAGGACGATCGTATTCGGACACCGGAAGTGTTCCAGAGGGTACCGGATACATATCGAGTCACCGAAAGGGGTTCCGGGCACCCTCGGCAAAAGATATGGGCCTAATGGGCCAAGAGGGGAAACGCACCAGCCACCAGGGGCTGGTGCGCTATATGGGCGAACCCGAGGATAAGGAAAGAGGGGAAGGGAGAAGGAAAGGGGAGGGTTTCGGCCTCCCCCTTCCTTCCCTCCTCCCTCCTCTTTCCTTCCCCCTCCGGCAGATAAGGAAAGGGGGGGCGCCAGTCCTAGCACACCCGAGACAATTGTTAGCCGTGTGCGGCGCCCCCCTCCACCGTTTACTCCCACAGTCATAGTTTTGTAGTGCTTAGGCGAAGCCCTGCAAGGATCACTTCACCATCACCATCACCATGCCGTCGTGCTGACAGAACTCATCTACTTCCTCGATGTCTTGCTGGATCAAGAAGGCGAGGGACATCACCGAGCTGAACATGGGCAGAACACGGAGGCGTCGTGCGTTCGGTACTTGATCGGTTGAAGCGCGAAGAAGTTTGACTACATCAACCACGTTAAGAAAAGCTTCCACTTGCGGTCTACGAGGGTACGTAGACACACTCTCCCCCTCGTTGTTATGCATCTCCATGGATAGATCATTGCGTGTGCGTAGATTTTTTTTGTTTTCCATGCAACGTTTCCCAACAGGTGACACCTAGTCAAACTGGTTGAGGCCATCGCAATGTTCTTCGAGGAGCAATGAAGTGCGGGTGATGCAAGAAGATACATTATGCGTTTTCAAAAGTTTAACCTAATGAGTTTGTCATTATATAAGTCTGTGCTTAGAGCATATATTAAAGCGGATATCTTGCTGCCAACAAACATTTCCGAAATGATGGCAAGAGATGACATGGTTATAGATGAAGAAATGGACCACTTGATTATATGGGATAGCAAGATAGATATAACAAGCCATGTGTAACTACGAAATGTAACTAACCGCGACCCAGTCACATGGTATATAGCATTTCAGCCGACATGGCAAAATAGAGCTGAAGATTTGACCGAGAACATCAGATGACAAAACAACACATCATTGCTTAGCAGGCAAGGTTAATTCTTGGCTTTGCTTTGTTACATATTTGTTTCTTAACAGTGTATGATTACATGCTTTTATTGTGGAGGATTATTGTTGTATGTAGGTAGACAATGCTGAGAAGTTTGGAGTGCTTCATACTTCTGTGAGAACGGGATAAGGTGGTTCTTATAGCTTTATAGGGATGAGTAGTATTGTAATTATGTGTGATATATTTTTATTTTATTTTTTCATGACTTGTTGTCTCCGAGTACTGTATTTACTCATCTTCAATATCATCCATGGAGTTTAGTGAAACTAGGCAACATTGGTTGTAATTGGCTTGCCATTTTTCTTTGCAATAATGAACTGCATTGGCTAGGTGTGTCACCTTTAAATCTTTGGTTTTTCCTCCCATCTCTGATTTTCACCCACCATTCTCCCTAAAATAGAATCAATTGTCTCATTTTTATTAACTTACCAAAATAAAAACATGTTTTGTTTGGTAAGTCAATTCTTACAAAATAAATGCTTAACAATAAAATGATAGGTAAATCATGGCGATTGCATACAAACACTAGGTATGATTTTGGCACATCCATATAATATTAGACGTGAAGTCACAGGCTAATTTACTAGAATCTTTATACTCTCACTACAACGCACAGGCGATTGCCTAGTTAGGATGAAAGCATTACATCATGGCTGCAAACTCAGTTGAGAACCCTATGGTTGGATTTTTGGAAGTTGTGAAGCGGAGTGCAGGAAGCATGATGTGCGGGTTTGAAATGTTCTTCCAGGTGATTATGTGAGGAATAGGTGGATTGAAAAGGCTGAGAAGCTTCATTTGCACATGCTACATAAAGGCGCACGCCCAAACTACAAGACATGGGAGATATTGTTGGAGGGATTCTTTCAGAGTAGGTAGATGGACAAAGCTGCCAATGCCATGAAGTAAGCTTTATCTTCAACGAAGAGATGCCATTGGAGACTTCCAGTTAAACTGGTTGAGGCCATTGTAATGTTCTTCGAGGAGCAAGGAAGTGTGGACGATGCAAGCGAGATACATTAAGCTTCTTCAAAAATTAACCCAATAAGTTTGCCCTGTACAAGTCCGTGCTTCGAGCATATATTAAACTGGATATCATGTAGCCAACAAACATTTTCGAGATGATGGTAAGAGATGACATGGTTATAGATGAAGAAATGGACCACTTGATCATACGTGCTAGCAAGATGATATAACAAACATTTCCGAGATGATGGTAAGAGATGACATGGTTATAGATGAAGAATGTTAGAGTAAATCCCAGAACACACACACGCGAGGGTGGATTCAGATTGTTCTCTGAAGAACACTGACGAACAGGGAAAGGAGAGAGGAGACAGTATTTTGCGACGCGTGCTTCTGCGTCCTTTTCCGTTTTTCTTCTTTTATTCAACTGCCTAACAAACTAGCTGCCCACGATCCAGAAATACCGTGCCATCCCACGGCCCGATCGTGGCCAACAACTTACAGAGAAATATACGCTAGACCTATTCTCGCCGCAGCACGAACTCAGCGTATTTCCGCCATTATTCGTAAAACCAAAAACAACTAAACTGAAGTCTGAAACAAAGGTTCGATGTAACAGGTTAACACAACATTTCACCCCTTAAGCCCGATGCACCGGCACGATGCCGATCTTCTCTTTCAGCTCCTGAAACTTGAACTTGGGCAGAGGCTTTGTAAGTATGTCGCCAGTGATCACCGATTCGACATGTTCCATCGCAAGTGTTCCTTCCTCAACACAATTTCTCACAAAATGATATCGAATATCAATGTGTTTGCTTCTTTCATGGAACACCGGGTTTTTGCACAGAGCAATTGCGCATCGATTGTCCACTCGAGAGTCCATCTTGCTTGTCGCTGTCCAAGTAACTCGCCTACTAATCTTCCCAGCCAAATTCCTTGGCTTGCAGCAGATGCAAGCAGCCACATATTCAGCCTCACAGGAGGATTGAGCTACAATCTTCTGCTTCGTGAACTCCATGACACTGGCACCCCCAAAGTAAAACAACACTCGGACGTGCTTTTCCGGTCATCGATGTCACCTGCCAGATCACCGTCAGAGTAACCTAGTAGTTGCGGATCACTTTCTCTGAACCTCTTGTAATCGCAACCAAGATTCGTAGTCCCTTCACATACCTAAGTATATGTTTGATCTTTGTCATATGTTCCGCTGTAGGTTTCTCCATAAATCTGCTTGTGAAACCAACAGAGTAGCTGAGATCGGGCCGAGTATGGATCAGGTATCTTAGACTCCCAACAACACTTCTATACTGTACGGTCAACTGCATTTGCCTTGCTTTCTTTGCTTAGTTTCACTATTTTCCATGGGCGTGTGCATAATATTGCGATACGGTCATTCCCATTTTCTCAAGGATTTTAGATGCATAGCTTGTCCGACTCGTAGTAATTTCTTCGCTGATTGCTTCACCTCAATCCCTAGATAGTAGCTTAGAAGACCAAGATCAGTCATGCTAAACTTTGTCTTCATCTCGCTTCTTGAAATCGGAGATGACTCGATCACTTCCCCACGTGATTATCAAATCATCAACATACACTCCAACAATCAAGACTGAATTACCTTCCTTTTTCTTGTAGAGCCCAGATTCAAGGACATTTCTCAAAACCAAGTTTAGTCAAAGTGGAATCAAGCTTTGAATTCCAAGCTCGGGAGCCCGATGGAGACCATAAAGAGCTTTGTTCAGTTTGTATACCTTCTTTGTCATATCCAGCTAGCTCAAACCACCGTGGTTGACACACATACACCTCCTCTGTCAAGTCTCCATTCAAAAAGGCTGACTTAACGTCCATATGGTACATCTTCCATCCAAATTGCGCAGCAAGGGCGACCAACAATCTAATCGACTCAATCCGTGCCACGGGTGCAAACACTTCTTCATAGTCTTTTCCCCTGTTCTTTGCACATATCCTTTAGCAACAAGTCTTGCCTTGTGCTTGATCACAGCTCCACTTGGATCCTTCTTGATTTTATAAACCCACTTTAAACCAATCGGTTTGTGTCCCTTTGGCAAATCACATAATTTCCATGTCCCATTGGACTCAATCGTGTTGAGCTCCTCCTTCATGGCTCTCCGCCAACAAGCCTCTTTCTTCGCTTCCAAATGATTTGCGGGTTCTTGTAGTGCAAATAGACACAACCCTGCGTCAGCAAGCATGATCGGCAATGTCTCTTCATATATGTCCTCAAGTGGGCGCTTCCCTTGTGGACCTTTAGAGGGCTCTGTGTCGGAGGTCCACAGGGGAAACAGGAAGCGGAGCAGAGTCGCCGCGAACAATCCAAGTCGAATGGAATCGCCACTCCATCGTTAGCTCTCCTTGTTCTAATTGCTTGACGAGGCGCCGCCACAGTGGATGAACTCACTTTGCCATGGCAGGGTTTCTAGTCCGCCTTCCGCAGCAGAAGTTTGCTGCCATGGCAGCTCTTTTCAGGCTTTCTGCCTCGTCTGAATCAGCCTGACCAGGATCTTTGGATAACAAAGCGATTCTTGACCTCATTCACCAGAGATCCAGAGGAACACCAATCCCAAAGCATCTATCCTCCTCGAACACACGCATCTCGAGTCACAACTAGCTTCTTAGTCTCTGGATCAAACATGCGATACGCCTTGAGCCGGTCTCATAGCCAATAAACACCATCTGCCTGCTCTGTCGACAACTTGTTTTGACCAGGTCCAAAGGAGTTTTACATGAGCTACGCATCCAAAAGTACGTAAGTGCTGAACTGCTGGCTTCTTCTCATGCCAGGCTTGGTAAGGTGTCATCCCTTTGACACTCTTCGTGGGCGACACATTAAGGAGATAAACTGCCGTCGCCACGGCCTCTCCCCGTAATCTTGCGGGCACTCCCATACTTTTAAGCAAGCTTGGGCCATACCGACAACGGTTTGATTCCTTCTTTCGACAACGCCACGTTGTCTTTGTGGGGTGTATGGTGCGGAGAAAGTGTTTAACTCCATGCTCATCACAAAGGTTTCAAGAAACTCTTTTGATGTGAACTCTCCGCCTCTATCAGTCCGGATTGCTTTCGGTTTCAGATTTATTTGTGTCTCAGCTGCCTTCTGAATTTTCTTCATTGCACCCAGAGCTTCATCTTTGCTGCAACAAAGTGCAACCCACATGTACCGCGAGTGATCGCCCACCAACAGCAGAAAGTACCTCTTCCCACCGGGTGTTTCGAGTTATTGGGCCACACAAATCTCCATGAATGAGCTCAAGTTGCTCTCGACGCTTGCAGTAAGTGGCTTGAGCTGGGAACGGAGTCGCCTTTGCTTGGCAACCATGCATCCATCGCACACTTGGTCGATCTGCTCTAGTCGGGCATGCCGACGACCATGTTCTCTCGCTGCAAGACTGCGGAGTGAGCGGAAATTCACATGCCCATACCTCATATGCCGAGCCATGCTTCCTCTTTCGCGTGAGCCATCAGACAAACAGGTTCAGCCGGCTGAATGTTCGTGACATACATCCGGTTGCGAAAAGTGCGCTTTACTTTTGCTAACACCTTTCTCTGCTTGTCCCATACAAATATGACACCATCTTCACTGCATACTTGCAACCATTCTCATCCAATTGCCCTAGACTGATTATATTGCTTTTAGCCGTGGAATGAAATATACATCTGTCAAGACACGGTGCTCACCGACAGACATCGCATAAGGACCGAGCCACGCCCAGATTTCCACAGCAGATCCGTCGCCAAATCTGGACCTTGCCACCGATCGCTCTATCCAGCTCTGCAAACTTCTCGGCACACCGGTCATGTGGTTACTCGCCTCCTGTGTCCAAGTACCGGAGATATCCCGACTACCACTCAATTTAGGCAGCACATTCTCTTCATTCAGATATACATGCTCTATTGGGTTGGGCTCATCCGACATCAGTTCACATGCCTCGAGCATTAGTAGTGCCGGTTCATCAACATCCTCAGCTTGCGCCAAGATTGGCTCGCCGCGCTTAGGTTCTGGACAATCGGACTTGAAGTGCCCCATTTCATTGCAGTTAAAACAGCGGACCTTTGAGATATCAAACTTGCGGTGTCGCTTTTGCTTGGAACCATCCTTGCCGTCACCGTTCGCGGCACAGGCGCGATCATCAAGGCGTCCACCATGCCAACGCCAGCCCTCGGCCGCCTCGCTGCCACGACCACCGCTGCTGCTACCAGCACCAAGATGCCCCATTGCCCTTCATAAGCCGCTCCAATGCCTGAGTAACTAGCATGAGCTGCTCGCTACCTCCACCGCCAGATTGACGACGCCGCCACGCTGATTTTCTTCAAACGCCGCAAGGCGCCCGACCGCCCTCGCAACCCGTCATGGTAGTCAGATCGCCCCACTGTTCTATTGTGTTGACGATGTCACTGAAACGGCTTGGGACGGCGTTGAAGAGGACCTCTATGACCGTCTCATCCTTCACCGTCTCACCCATTGACCGTATCTCGCCGACGAGCGTCATGAGTTTCTGTGCGAAGACGCTGACAGACTCGTTGTCCGCCATCTCCATGCGATCCAACCGGGCGCTTGAGTTGCTTCACTCGCGCCTTACGACGCGATCTCGCCGACGCAGCGCATGCGTCGGATGGCCTCCTGTGCCGCATGGGCAGTCTCGCAATTGGCCACTGCCATCATCACCGCGTCCGGGACGGATCGGGAGAGAGCGGCGAGCGCCTCATCGCCCTTGCCCTGGTCGAACTCTGCAGTGCCCTCCAACGCCCGACCGCAGACACGAGCGGGCGGAGAAGCACTCTCATCTTCACGGCCCACAGGCCGTAGTTGGAGTCGTTGAGCATCGGATATTGGATCGGGACGCCGCCGGTCCTCGCCGGTGCGCGCTGCACGACCACAGCGCCCTCATCTCCGGGCCTCTTCGCTGGCGGCGTGTACTTTCCGCCACCGTTGCCGCCGCCACTGGTCTGATCCCTCTTCGGCGAAGTGTCGCCCATCGCCGATCACCGCCGCCGTACCTCCTCCTCTTCTCTCTGCCGCCGGATCGCCTCCAAACCGCAGCTCTGATACCAAATGTTAGAGTAAATCCCAGAACACACACACGCGAGGGTGGATTCAGATTGTTCTCTGAAGAACACTGACGAACAGGGAAAGGAGAGAGGAGACAGTATTTTGCGACGCGTGCTTCTGCGTCCTTTTCCGTTTTTCTTCTTTTATTCAACTGCCTAACAAACTAGCTGCCCACGATCCAGAAATACCGTGCCATCCCACGGCCTGATCGTGGCCAACAACTTACAGAGAAATATACGCTAGACCTATTCTGCCGCAGCACGAACTCAGCGTACTTCTGGCCATTATTCAGAAAACCAAAAAACAACTAAACTGAAGTCTGAAACAAAGGTTCAGTGTAACAGGTTAACACAACAAAGAAATGCACCACTTGATCATACATACTAGCAAGATAGATATAACATGCAATGTGTAACTACCAAATGTAACAACCTGTGACCCAGTCACATGATATATAGCATTTTAGCTGACGTGGCAAAACAGAACTGAAGATTAGACCGAGAACATCACATGAAAAAACAACACTTCATTACTTAGTAGGGAATGTTAATACTTGGCTTTGCTTTGTGAAGTAATTGTTTCTTAGCAGAGGATGATTATATGCATTTATTGTGGATGATCAATGTTGTATATATGTAGACAATCCTGAGAAGTTTGGAGTGCTTCATACTTCTGTAAGAACCGGATAAGGTGGTTCTTATAGCTTTATAGGGATGATTAGTGTTGTAATTCTATGCGATGTATTTTTTTTTCAACACTTGTTATTTTCGAGTATTGTAGTCATTCATCTTTAATATCATCCATGTAGTTTCGTGAAACTACACAACATTGGTTGTACTTGGCTTGCCGTTTTTCTTTGTAATAATGAACTGCATTGGCTAGGTGTGTCACCTATAAATCTTGATCTCGGTACAGAGTTCTGAATGGCAATATATACTACCATTCTTCCTAGTAAGGAAATTCATTGTTTGTTAAAAGAATTGTTAAAGATGTCGCACCCGCTAACCTACCAAGGACCAATCTCATGGGTTTTCTTAGCCCCAATTCTTTTCAGCTATCTACCTACCGGAGTAGAAGTTTAAGATGAGAAGTACTAGGACAGCTATTGACCGACCGAAGGACTAATGGCTTCATGTCACTCCCTACCATCAGCATCCAAGTTCCTTTATAAGGAGCAATGCTTCTCTAGGCAAAACATGAATACTTGTGTCTCTACACACATAGGGATATGAAATTGATAGGCATGTGCATAGGAGGCACCGGGAACTACCGATGAATTATCAGATCAGAACTTTCATTTCCTACCGACGCGCCTGCCTTTCAGAGCCATCCAACTTGCCACCATCTCCTTCTCCTGCCATTTTGAGGAAGCAAAAATCCTCCAAGCTTGGCTGGGATGGATGGCTAGAGAAAGTAGGCGTCACAGTCCGCCGATGGATCTGGAAGAGCAACAGTACAGCAATGAGTGCGAGCTTCAAAACGTACACAAAGATGAGAGATGGCTTGACTCACATGTCAAGAGAGGCGTCCTTGCTTTTAGCCCAACTTGCAAGATAGCACTTCGCGGTGGCTTGGAACGTTGCATCGACCCATGATTTATGGTGGTAGATGATTAGATCGTGAGCGTAACCGTGACTATACCGTTTGTTGGTCTTCGTTAGCCGAATCAGCATTTTGGAGCACTGCTACATGTACGATATTTTCCAGTCGATTTCCATACGGCACATGCATGTATCCCATTCATTCAGTGGCCCACAACCGTCGATCATGAGTGTTGTACGATTTCCGGGCGCCAACCATCGTATGCAACAATTCCGCTACATAAATGTCGCCCTTAGCATTCACACCATAAATATTATAACTTCACAAGCTTTAGATGTATGAAAACCTAGCTTGTTGCTGCAGATGGTTGGCCTTATTGCTAGCAGGCGTGAAATGCACGAAATATCCCCAAACTATTTTGGAGGTGTCACGTAAGCCCTTAGTTTTTTTTAAATGGCATCTAGATCCAAGTGCAGTAAGCGTGACATTCAAATCCAAATCAACCTCTTTAGCGTTTAGCCGTAAAAGGCCTCCAATCTTACTCTATTGTGCCGGTTTGTTGGATCCTTGGAGGCCGCAAAGCCCAACGGTGTCTGAATGGGAGGCTACTTATCAGTTCAGCTGGTTCCTTATAGCATGTAGTACGAAGGTGGCTACCTAAGCAAGTTAATTGATCGCAAGGAACTTGCATGTTACAGCGTGAAGCAACCATTGAAGCCAACACTAGAGGTTGAATTGCTAAGTGTAGAACTCACAAGATACCGTCTCCATTTTTCACTTTGAAATGGATGCAAATAGCAACACTGGCAAATTGAACCCCTTTACTAAACAACTGAGATCAGATAATAACACAGTAAGGAGAAGAGCGTGTTAGCACCAAAGCAATCAACTGTGTACTACTCCCTCGGTCTCGAATTAAATGGCGTGGAGGGAGAGCTAAGCTAGTAGTAAAAATTTGTATACAAATGGCGTCAATTAAATAGGGACAGAGATAGTATTATACCAGTAGGTTTCAAAGCAGAAAATTCGCAAAAAATAAAAGTCTCAAAGCAGAAGAATGTGTCAAAGGAAGTTGGATGCAAACTCTCCTGCTTATTCACTTGTTGACCAAAAAAAAGAATCCACTGCACGTCTCTCGAATTTGAATATAGTTTGAAACATTGAAGCACTAGACTAGATGTCTAGATACTAAGAGCATCTCCACTCGCCCCCACAACAGCGCCCCCCTGTCGGTGTCAAAACCGGCGGATCTCGGGTAGGGGGTCCCGATCTGTGCGTCTAGGCTGATGGTAACAGGAAGCAAGGGACACAGATGTTTACCCAGGTTCGGCCCTCTCGATGGAGGTAAAACCCTACTTCCTGCTTGATTAATATTGAAGATATGGGTAGTACAAGAGTAGATCTACCACGAGATCATAGTGGCTAAACCCTAGAAGCTAGCCTATGATTGTATGATTGTAATTGTGATCGGCCTTCTAAGGACCAACATCTCCGGTTTATATAGGCACCGGAGAGGGCTAGGGTTTACATGGAGTCGGTTACAAGGAAGGAAATATAATATCCGGATCGCCAAGCTTGCCTTCCACGCCAAGAAAAGTCCCATCCGGACACAGGTCGAAGTCTTGAGTCTATTATCTTCACGCTTCCACAGTCCGGACGACATATACAGTCCGGCTGTCCGGATACCCCCTAATCCAGGATTCCGTCAGTAGCCCCTGAACCAGGCTTCAATGACGATGAGTCCGGCGTGCAGTCTTGCCTTCGTCATTGCAGGGTGGGTTCCTCCTCCGAATACTCCAAAGTAATCATCGAACACTTAGATCGTGTCCGGACCCACGAGGGGATTCTTACACACCGTTGTAGGGAACATGGCATAAATATGATCCACTGGCAATCTTTGTACGCCGTGCCTTCGCATCGTGGCCAGTTCAACACGAACTGGTGCTTCTCGCCCCACCTCGACTCGCGCTGTGAGGTGGTTTTTATTGGCACGTCCTGTCGAAGCAGAGATCGTGCTCCTCTTATTACGGGATCTTCCATTAATGAGGGCGTATGTAGCCCTATGACGGCCGTTGGTATGACTCCGTGTGCCGTAAGGTAAACCTCAAGCGGTCACCCTAAGGACTCTTGATATTCACCCTCTTTATAAAAGGGGCCAAGGCCTATGCCTCTTTTCCACCTCTCTCGCGCCTTTCCGCACCTCGAGTTCTAACACTCGAGATCTAAGCTCCAACACCCCAGATCCTTCAATATGTCCGGATCCGACCCTCAAGGCCGGTGGGTGGCCTCCTCGATTCAAGCGGAGGACATTGCGGGCTTAGGGAGGTCGGATATCGACCGCCGACATCCAGACAAAGCTTCCTGCTCCGTGGCAGTTCATCCCTACGCCGGAGCCCAATGAGTGTGTCGTGTTAGTTCCTCACTTCCTCCATGGCTTGGGCCTTACCCTCGATCCTTTTGTGAGGGGGCTCATGTTCTATTATGGGTTGGATTTTCATGATCTAGCTTCGGACGCTATCCTCCATATCTCGTCGTTCATTATAGTGTGCGAGGCCTTCCTCCATGTCACCCCACATTTCGGCTTATGGCTCAAGACCTTCAATGTGAAGCCGTAGATGGTCGAGGGGCAACACGCGGAGTGTGGAGGTGCCGTAATAAGCAGGAACGCTGATGCCCCATGGTCAGAGGGTTCTTTCCCAGAAATATCCGATGTATGGCAACGGAGGTGGTTTTATGTCACTGCTCCCAGAGGCACAAAGTGGGTGGCCGCCCCCGAGTTTCGCCCGGGCCCTCCGTCACAACTAGCGTCTTGGACCGACGTAGGACGGAATTGGGGGCCCGCTGGTGATGTTCCAAAGATCGCAGAACCGTGCATCCGAGAGCTTCTTGAGAGGGACATTAACCTTGTCAGCATAATGCAAGTGATGTTAATCCGACGGATGTTGCCGTGCCAACGCCGGCCTCTCCGGATGTGGGAATTCAATCTAGAGGGTCCGCGGACTGTCAAGCACTTCTTCGGCCTGAAGCTCGAAGGGATGTGCAAATTATTCTTCGGACCGAAAGTAAAGTGTCCGGACACCACCGAGGATACGGGCCTAAGCTGCAATCGCCTAGATACCCAAGTAAGTAAACTTGTACCGGACACCTTATTTTTGTATTTGTCATAATTGTTTATTCTGAAAATCATTCATGGCTAGGAATGACTCAGCAAGGCAGAGAGAATCAGGTGTCTGGCGCCACTTCCCGAAGGCTCGCCTGGTCCCACCATGGCCAAGATGCTTGACCGGGTACTCAGCAGAATGCCCTCAGGGAAAGACAAGGGGGAGAACGAAGAAACCGAACTTCACATGCTACACATCCGAACTGGGGGAATTGTTGCCTCCCCTAAGGAGGATATTCGGGAAGGGAAGGCTAAGGCCTCCTCCCCGCGCGGGAAGAAGAGGGCTGCCTCCGAAGATTCGGAGACGGAGATGCCCAAACCAGGGAAAAAGATATCACCAGGGGGCTCTGCCCCGACGGGCACCCTCACCGCATCATGCCCACCAACGGGCCAGCCCTCCACCGAGCTGTAAGTTAATTTTTAATTCGAAGGTGTTGCGTTCCTCCCAGATCGATAACCAGGTTCTGTCTTTCGCAGTCCGTCTAGCAGCCCTTCTCAACAGAGTTTGTCTTCGGGGGATCTTCCTCTGGAGATGATGGAGAGCGAGACCCCACCCACCTCTCCGGCTCATGAAGCGGGCGACACCGAGATGTCGTCACGGAGGAGTCCGGATCTGCCGAAGCCGGAGGCCAATGCGTCAGCCGCCCTGAGCCCAGAGCGTTTGGCTCCCACGAGGGGCGATGGGAAGGGCCCAACATAGTTTGATGTCCGACCGAACGTAGACGGGCCTACTGGAGCAAGCTGCGCTCTCGGAGGAGCACCGCTCATTAATGAGCGCGGTGCTCAAGAAGATTTCTTCAGCTACAAGCGTTTTGATTGAAGCATTTTCAAGTCTGCTCAGAGGCTTTGAGGTATGTAGTGAAGAATACACTGTTTTTGGCTGTGAGGCACGCATTAGGTGTGCTCCATATAGATAGTAGCCCCTGAGACTCTGGTTGCCCGCCCTAGGCGGAAAACGGGGGATCATAAAGCAATGAATACGCTGTAAATACGTGCAGGTACCTGTGGGTCCGGCCGCCGGCCAGTCCGTTGAAGTTGTCGAACTAACCAGGCAGATTGGATCGATTGATGCCGATATCACGCTGGTGAACGAGCGGCTGGACAAATCACAAGGTATGTGCTCTGCCTTCCTTTGTATAGGAAAATATGGAGGCGGCATGATATTAATGTAATATGTTCGGACTGCAGATGGTGCTGCTGCCGTGGAGGCCCTGAGGGCGGAACTTGTCCAGGCCAAGGAACAAGCTCGGGTTAGCAATGCGGCTGCCCTAAAGGCGGCCGAAGAATTGAGAGCCGAACAGGCTGCTCATCGCCGAAGCAAGGAAAAGATAGCCGAAATGGTTGTTGAGTTAAAAAATGTCGCTGACCGGTATGAGCTCCTTAAAAAGGAGCATAAGGATAGTTTGGCCGAGCTGGACAAGGCACTTAATGCCACCAAGGAAATACGGACCACACTCAGGGGTGCGCGGGAGGAACTTCAACAGGTCAGTAAAATCGCGGCTCGAGGCTCCTACTTGCTGCGGACGAAGTTTTTCGATCCGAAATACGCTCCCCTGGATGGACGATGGAGTCCTGCGGACGCGTATGCGGATTTGGCAAAGAGTACAGCTGACGCTGCCAAGTTCTTCGAGGATCGGGGTGATAAAGAAGTGGAGAAGCTTTTCTGGTCGCAATTCAATGCTCCCACTCGCCCGCTGCCGTTAAGTGACAAGATGGCTGCTGTAGCGGAGCTTCACGGTTGTCCGGGCTTGCAATGCGGGCTATGATAGACCATCTTTGGCCGAAAGGGCCTAAGTCGGACAGTTATTTTGGCTTGGTGCAGCAATTCCTTGGGGCCGTGCCTCGGATCGACGCCATGAGGAGGTCGGCGTGCATAGAAGGCGCACGAATGGCTCTTGCCCGCATTAAAGCCTATTGGACGGATATGGAGGCCACCATTATAGCGATCCAGGATCCGGCGGGGGCCAATATCCGGCCGAGCACTACTTGGCGCAAGTCACAGAAGGTGCCCGCCTAATAGAGGCGCAGTGCTCGAAGAATGCCTTGTTCGAGTGATGAATCGAATCATTGTAAAAAACAATGTTTATTTTGATTATGAAACAGTATTTATTGTACTGTTTGCCTGAAAATATGATTGTGTCCCCTGTGCGGCCATTTATATATATATATATATATATATATATATATATATATATATATATATATCTATATATATGAATATGTAATCCGAAAGTTAGCAGTTGTTGGCTTCAGCCCCCACGCAGACAATGCGGGGGTGTTCGCGAATATGCTTAATCACACTTGATCTAGCGTCTTGGTCCATTAAGGAGCTGATTGCACGTCGAACTAGGCAACCAGACTAGATAGCTGTAACAGTTTCGCTTAGCCATGGGAGTCTAACATTGGGGCTACTATGTAGCCCCTGGTACCTTCGCGTGCATTCGAATACGGGCGCGTGTGTACATGACCGGGAAACGGTCCTTCGTTAATGCGGAGGGATCCTAAAGATTCCGATAGGTCTTCGAGTGGTTGAACAGTCTCTCGCTGTATCATGACAGTCAGTTTTCGGCTTTCTCTGCTGAGGTGCTCGTCCGGAATAACCAGGGCAGAATCGTAGTAGTTCTCCTTTGGCCACTGTCGGTGTCAAAACCGGCGGATCTCGGGTAGGGGGTCCCGAACTGTGCGTCTAGGCGGATGGTAACAGGAGACAAGGGACACGATGTTTTTACCCAGGTTCGGGCCCTCTCGACGGAGGTAATACCCTACTCCTGCTTGATTAATATTGATGATATGGGTAGTACAAGAGTAGATCTACCACGAGATCCTAGAGGCTAAACCCTAGAAGCTAGCCTATGGTATGATTGTTGTTCTGTCCTACGGACTAAAACCCTTCGGTTTATATAGACACCGAATAGGGTTAGGGTTACACAGAGTTGGTTACAATGGTAGGAGATCTACATATCCGTATCGCCAAGCTTGCCTTCCACGCCAAGGAAAGTCCCATCCGGACATGGGACGGAGTTTTCAATCTTCTTGTATCTTCATAGTCTAGGAGTCCGGCCGAAGATGATAGTTCGGCTATCCGGACACCCCCTAGTCCAGGACTCCCTCAGTAGCCCCTGAACCAGGTTTCAATGACAACGAGTCCGGCGCGCATATTGTCTTCGGCATTGCAAGGCGGGTTCCTCCTCCGAATACTTCATAGAAGGTTTTGAACACCGGGATAGTGTCCGGTTCGGCAAAACAAGTTCCACATACCACCATAGAGAGAATAAATTTTTGCACAGATCTGCTGACGTATTCTGCGGCGTGACATCACACCACGGCCAGGCCTTTATACGAATCGTTTTTACTGTTCCACCTTGACACGTTTAGCGAGGTGGTTGCCTTGGCACGTCTTATCAAAGCATAGACCGTGCCCCCTTATTCCAGGATTCTCATCAATACGGACGTGGGTAACCCAACCGCGCTATTGATTGCGGCGCTTGGGAGATAAGCGAGTTTTATCAGGCTGGTGGGGGACGCATAGCTTCGTCTGTCCATATAAGGGGATAAGGATCCACCTTTTCACCTACGCCTTCTTCCTCCTTTGCTTATCCATTTCCGCGCACTCGAGCTCCAGCGCCCAAATCCGCACATTCCGCCTCAACCTTCTCCAACCATGTCCGGAGCGGGAGGCAGGTGGATGGTCTCCTCCGTCACGGAGGGCCAAGTAAAAAAGTTGCGGAAGGCCGGATACTTATCCGACGACATCGCACATCGGCTGCCCGACAAGGGGCAGCTCATCCCCACCCCCAGGCCCCATGAGAGGGTGGTGTTCCTCCCCCACTTCCTCCGCGGAATAGGGTTTCCACTCCACCCATTTGTCCGGGGGCTCATGTTCTACTACGGCCTAGATTTCCACGATCTGGCCCCGAATTTCATCCTCAACATCTCGGCGTTTATCGTCGTGTGCGAGGCCTTCCTCTGCATCCAGCCCCACTTCGGCTTATGGCTGAAGATCTTTAATGTCCGGCCGAAGGTAGTGGGCGGCCGCCAAGCAGAGTGCGGAGGCGCCATGGCTGGCAAGATGGCCAAATTCCTATGGCTCGAGGGCTCCTTTGTGGAGACCGTAAAGGGGCGGCAATCGGGGTGGTTCTACATCACCGAGCCGCGACTCTCAATGGGCGGCCCCGAATTCCGATCTGGCTTCCCCACACGGCTCACGTCATGGAAAGAGACGGGCCAGGCGTGGGGGGATTCGGATGAGCTATCCGGACTCCAAACATGCGTCCGGAACCTGGTGGACAAAAATCTCGGGCTTGTCAACGTAATCCAGGTGATGCTCATCCGCCGGATTCTCCCATGCCAACAACGGGCCTTCAAATTGTGGGAGTTCGATCCGGCACAGCACCCAACTCTGAAAAGGCTCTTCGACACTACGTACGAAGATGCCTGGAAGGTGCTGTTCAAGGGCGCCGAGGCTCCCACATCTGCTACCGTAGATCGCGTATTCATCTCGCAGCGTCCAGCCAACGAGGTAAGTTATTTTGCCCTTTATGGGACTCTTTTTTCATAGTTTGACATTACGCGGGATCTAAAACTCCCTAACCTTTGACAGGACTGGCTGGTGAAATCCGGACATATTAACTGTCCGGCCCCTTCGCCAGAAGACCCAGCGGACGCCCGACTGGAGGGGTTGCTGGTTCTGGCACCTCACGTGGTGCCGGAGGAGAAGGCCAAGAAGGAGGCCACGGGGACTCGAAAGAGCTCCCGGACGCCAGTGCGTCGGGCTCATCGCTGACCACCACGAGGCAGAATCCTCCTCCGAGGAAGAGGAGGAGGAAGAAGAAGCTTCTCCCAGCGAGGGAGAGAAGAAAAGGAAGGCCGCCCTAATCGGGAGGCCGGAGGGTCAAGAAGGGAAGGACCCTTCCTCCGGACTTCCCCGCCAACGCCGACAGCGACGAGGAGGAGTGGCCAACAAGGGCCAAGCCCCTGGCGAGATCGTAAGTGTCCGGATTCCAGAATAACTCATGGATTTTCATTTGCCGCATAGTGTCTTCTAATGCCGAATATAACCATGTAGCCCGCCCAGGGACGATCTTGCCACTTCGTCGAGCGGCTCCCTGAATACGTCGGATGTGAATAGCACTTCACTTCCGACCGCCTCCTCTCCTCGTGACGCAGATGACACCGCGGTGGACTCCCAAAAGGGGCCCAACCAGGAGGAGGTGGTCCTGGAGGCACCGCAAGGCGACCTCCCGGTCGCCCGGGCGCCTGAGGCAAAACCCCGAGGGCTCTAAGTCCGCATCGTGTCGACTCTGTGCCGGAACCAGCAATGGTTCCGAAGGCCGGCAGGCGGCCCCTTCGTAAGAAGGGCAAGACTGCGACACCGGTGACCTCCGTCCAACCGGAGGCACCGGATAGCTTGTTGGAGGCGCTTAACGGCGCCTCCATCGACGAGGAGCACCGCACTATCATGAGTGCGGTGATCCAGAAAGTTCAGTCCGCCAAGAGCGGGCTGACTGAAGCCTGTACCAGCCTTCTAACAGGCTTTGAGGTAAGTTTAAAATATGTAAAAATATTACCGCATAGACAGTAGCCCCTGATGCTTAGTTCGGTGTTCGGAAAGAAAAGCCGGACTGAGGATCTAAAAAGGTATACGCAGGATTCTAACATAAGTATGTCAATATGGCAATGCAGGCTGCGCTGCTGACCTCTGCCGCACTGACTGCGGAGGTCAATGTATTGAAAGAGAGTCTCGAGCGGTCCGAGAACGAGCTCGACCAAGCCAAGAAGCAGCTCGAGGACAAAGAAGGTAAGTAATACCTTAGTAAAGAAAATACCTTATAGAAAGGATTCGGTTGCAAAAAATGACAGGAATAACGTGGGTATTGTAGGGGCCACGAACGAGGTGGCCACCCTGAAGGAAGCGGTGTCTGCGGCCGGAAGCAAAGTGGCCGTGGAGCGCACCGAGCGAGAAAAGCAGGAGGAGCGGGTGGCGGAGGTGCGGCAAGAGCTCCAGGCCCTCGTCGAAAAACACGAGAGTTTGGAGCGTGACTCAAAGACTCGAGAGTCCGAGCTTGCCTCGGCTCTTGAGAGTGCCAAAGCCGCTAAGGCCGAAGCCCAAAAAGCCCTCCAAGAGATTGAATCATTAAAGCAGATAGCGGCGGGTAAGGCATTCTTTATGCAAAGCAAGAATGTAAAAGTCAATTACCTATTACTTACCCGGATTCGGAGCTCTCCGGGAGCATCCCCAGATTTTCCTCAGAAAAGCGCCCGATGTTGCCGCATTCTACCGCGCCCAGGAGGGAGCTCGACGGAGAAGGTATTCTGGTCCCAAGATGTCGAGGCCGGACATCCGGTGCCCCTAAGCGACCAGTGAAGCAGCTGGTCGAAGCTCCTGGGTCGCCGAACAGGCCATGAAGGGCCTTATAGTTCGGCTGTGGCCATTGGAAGCCATGCCTGGGAGCTACTTTGTGCTGGTGCGACGGCTGGTGGACGCCTGTCCATGGATTGAAGTCATCAAGCGCTCCGTCTGCATTGAAGGTGCCCGTCGGGCCCTTGCCCGTGCTAAAGTGCACTGGGCAAGCTAGATGCGGAGAAGCTTGTGACGGACGGACCACCGAAGGGCAAGGAGCATCGCACGCCCGAAATGTACTATGAGGGCCTCCTGAAGGGTGCCCGCCGTATAGCGGATGAGTGCTCCAAAGATGTAATTTTTGAATAGACTCGCATTTGTTGTCCTGTACGCTGAAAACTTGTTCATATGCGCTAAGCAACGCTTGTTGATTTAAAATATTACCTTCTGTGCGGCTGTTTATCAAATTTGAGAGATGGCAAGTCATTGGCTTCAGCCCCCATGCCACGAGTGCTGGGGTGTTCGGGATAAACTTGAGCGCTCTTGTTCCCATTCTTGGGTCCATCGAGGGAGGCGTTCAACGCAACGAACAAGGCAATCGGACTTATAATGCTTGAACACTCTCACTTAGCCATAGAATTCTATAATTTTAAATTTTGGCGAAGCCCCTAGTATTCGGAAGAACGAGTTTGGGGCGCTATCCACGCCTTGGCCGGACAATTCCGGTTCCTCGCTCTAAGCGGCATAAGTCTTTAGGCACCCGAAAAAACCTCTCGAACAGCGACCGGCTCTCACCCTATCATGACGGTCAGTTTTAGCTCTCTCCACTGAGGTGCTCAACCCAGCTCAACCGGAGCACAATCGCAGTGGTTCTCCCGGTGCTATCTTAGCCGATATAACGGAACGTAAGGTACCAAAACACGGGAGCCGGGCAAACCCAACTATTGACCCAAGACATGATTCGGAGCCGATTCATATAATGCTATAAGTTCGGGTTGCCGCACTTGTGAAAGTGTTCGGACTTATCACACCATAATTTTGGGGTACTTAAGCCCCTGGTGTATTGGCCGTACCAAAGTGTACGGGTGCAACATGTCATGAAATGAACGTATATATAGATAAAAAAAGGGCAATAATAAGCAAGAGCTATATATTGGTTATTAAAAAGAAACTGCAAATAAAAGCAGACCGATACAAATTGTGCGATAAGCAAGGGATGGGACTATTTAACATGTCCCCCTCCAAGGGTAAGCTGCGGGATGGTATGTAAAACAGGTATAATGATCGTACTAGAGACCACCTGAACACTGGACGTAGCTTTCTACTTCCCTGGCTGTTGCATCGTTAGTTCGGCAGTTCTAGTGCCGGACAGGACTTCTGTAGAACGGAGTCCTGAAAGTAAGAAGAAAGAAAAAAAAGAATGACACAATCGGGAGCCCCTAGTGCGGTCGAGCCGCATTCTTGGCGTGTCGTGGTCGTGCCCCTCCCCTTATGCCCATGGTATCTCCAGAGCGTAGTTATGTACGCGTAATACTGGCTTCACATTTTTCGCGAGGGCTGGGGTTGGGGCCGGATTGCTACGCGTGCTTGAATCGTGCCAGGCGGTCTTGTTGTAGGTTACTCCGGGCGCGCTTGACAGTGTCCGGACGTTTAGCTACCGGACTCGAGAATTGCTGCGAGAGGCTGCTTTGTACCTCCGCCGCGAGGGCCGCCGTGTGCTCCTCCGTTCGGAGAGAGCGTTCGGTGTTTCCATTCACCGTGATTACTCCTCGAGGGCCTGGCATCTTGAGCTTGAGTTATGCGTAGTGCGGCACCGCATTGAACTTTGCAAATGCGGTTCGTTTGAGCAGTGCGTGATAGCCACTGCGGAACGGGACTATGTCGAAGATTAACTCTTCGCTTCGGAAGTTATCCGGGGATCCGAAGACCACTTCGAGTGTAACCGAGCCCGTACAATTGGCCTCTACACCCGGTATGACGCCTTTAAAGGTCGTCTTTGTAGGTTTAATCCTTGAGGGGTCTATGCCCATTTTGTGCACTGTATCCTGATAAAGCAGGTTCAGGCTGCTGCCGCCGTCCATTAGGACTCTAGTGAGGTGAAATCCGTCAATAATTGGGTCAAGAACCAATGCGGCGAAACCGCCGTGACGGATGCTAGTGGGGTGGTCCCTTCGATCAAAGGTGATCGGGCAGGAAGACCATGGGTTGAACTTCGGGACGACTGGCTCTATCGCATATACGTCCCTTAGCGCACGCTTCCGCTCCCTTTTGGGTATATGGTTGCGTATATCATGTTCACCGTCCGCACTTGTGCGGGAAAACCCTTCTGTCCTCTATTGTTCGGCAGCCGGGGCTCTTCCTCGTCATCGCTATGCAGCCCCTTGTCACTGAGTTCGGCGCTTAGCTTGCCTACTTGCTTGAACAACCAACAATACCTGTTGGTGTGATTGGCTGGTTTTTCGGGGGTGCCATGTATCTGGCACAAGCGATCGAGTATTCGGTCCAAGTTGGACGGGCCCTAGGTATTTCTTTTGAATGGCTTCTTCCGTTGACCGGCTTTAGAGCCTCTGAATCCGGCATTGACTGCCGTATCTTCAGCATTATCGCCGCCGTTAATGCGGCGCTTGTTCTTGTTGCGACGCGACCTGCCATTGCTATCCTTGGTATCCGAACTACCAGGGTGTTTGGCCAAGTTGTTGCTTTGAGCTAGCCAGCTGTCGTCTCCCGCGCAAAAGCGGATCATGAGAGTGGTAAGGGCTGCCATCGATTTCGGCTTTTCCTGTCCTAGGTGCCGGGCTAGCCACTCGTCGCGGATGTTGTGTTTGAAGGCTGCTAGCGCCTCTGCATCCGGACAGTCGACGATCTGATTTTTCTTTGTTAGGAACCGAGTCCGTAATTGTTCCGCCGATTCTTCCGCTGCTGAATTATATGGCTAAGGTCATCGACGTCTGGTGGTCGCACATATGTGCCCGGAAGTTATCAAGGAATGCGGCTTCCGTGTCCTCCCAACAACCAATTGATTCTGGCGGCAAGCTGTTAAGCCAATGTCGAGCTGGTCCTTTAAGCTTGAGTGGGAGGTATTTGATGGCATGTAGATCATCACCGCGGGCCATGTGGATATGGAGGAGATAGTCCTCGATCCGCACCGCAGGATCTGTGGTACCATCGTATGATTCGATGTTTACGGGTTTAAAGCCCTCGTGATTTGATGATCCATTACTTCATCCGGTGAAGCATAGTGGGTGTGTGGCGCCTGCATGTTGGGCTATATCATGACGTAGCTCATATGAGCTTTGTCTCATCGTGGTTCGCCCGGCCGAGTTGCGATATCCGCGTGACGGTTATCATCACGTGTCGTTGGGCGCCCACGCGATCTGTAGATCGATCTTGTATGCTTTGCCTTATCCTCCAATATATCTCGCAAGTCCGGTGCGTTTTCTCATGCCTTGGTACTTTTTGAGCGGCGTTGGGGTGCGGCTTGAACGGAGGGTCTAGAGGCCTCTTTGTCGCGGCCACGGGGTGGCCGGTCTGCCATGTCGTGTGCTGGTGACTTGGGTGCTTCCTCCTCTGATCGAGGCAACGGCCTGCGTTTGGGGTAGCTTTTGGAGGGGCGTTCGAGTTCATACTCTTCGGCTGCGAGGACTTCAGTCCATCTGTCAGCTAGCAGGTCTTGGTCAGCTCTAAGCTGTTGCTGCTTTTTCTTGAGGCTGCTTGCCGTGGCCATAAGCCTGCGTTTGAAACGCTCCTGTTCGGCGGGATCCTCGTGCATGACAAATTAAATGTAAATCGAGGCTTGCCTCGTCTTCGGAGGGAGGCGATAATTATCGCCCTCTACCTCTCTTTCTGCCCGCCTTGTCGTGTGGACTTGCTTCTCCCTCCTCCCCGCTACCGAGTCCTGCCGAGGGGTCATCTTCGCACCGTCCGGTGTTATTGTCTCCGTGCGGAATCATTGTTTTTGCTGTGGCGAGATTTAGAGCGGCACCGCTGACGTCGGCGCTTGGGCTGTTTCTTGGAGGGGTCATCCTCCGCTGTTCCATCGTCGTTCCCATCTTTTGGGATGTCCACCATGTATATGTCGTATGAAGAGGTCGCCTTCCAGTGCCCTGTAGGCGCTGGTTCTTGGTTTTCTCCATCATCGTCGTCCATACCGTCGATGTCTTCGGAGTCAAAGTCGAGCATGTCGGTTAAATCATCGACAGTGGCTACAAAGTGGGTGGTGGGTGGGCGTTGAATTTCTTCATCGTCCGCATCCCAACCTTCCTGACCGTAGTCCGCCAGGCTCTCCGGATAAAGAGAGAGACTTTAGTGAATTCAGGATGTCGCCAAAGGGCGAGTGCTGAAAGATGTCCGAGGCGGTGAACTCCATGACCGGCGCCCAATCGGATTTGATTGGCAGGGGCGCGGAGGGTTCGGAGTTCGGAGAGGAGTCCGGCACCTTGGAGTCATGGTCTTCGCAAAGGACAGGGATGGAGTTCGGCTCAATCGCCGTTGAGGTTTCAGCCCCCGAGGTGGTGTCGAACCAATCATCCTCGATCGGCGAGGTCGGCTCCGAATCAATGGTCGGAGCGGACACTAGTGCGGCCTCCGTGACAATCGCTCGCGGCAGAGTTAGGTCATGCCCATCGAGATAGTGCGGCGCGCTTGGCTGCGGCTCGAATCCGTCGAAGATCAAATCTCCGCGGATGTCGGCCGTGTAGTTTAAACTTCCAAACCTGACCTAGCGGCCAGGGGCGTAGCTTTTGATCTGCTCCAGATGGCCAAGCGAATTGGCGGCGATCTGAAAGCCGCCGAATCACGAAGATCTGTCCGGGAGAAAAGTCTGCGCCCTAGACCGCGTCGTTCTTGATGATCGAAGGAGCCATCGGGCCTATCGGTGACGACACGTAGGAACTCTCAATGAAAGCACCAATGTCGGTGTCAAAACCGGCGGATCTCGGGTAGGGGGTCCTGAATCGCGCGTCTAGGCGGATGGTAACAGGAGACAAGGGACACGATGTTTTTACCCAGGTTCGGGCCCTCTCGACGGAGGTAATACCCTACTCCTGCTTGATTAATATTGATGATATGGGTAGTACAAGAGTAGATCTACCATGAGATCCTAGAGGCTAAACCCTAGAAGCTAGCCTATGGTATGATTGTTGTTACGTCTCTGGGACTAAAACCCTTCGGTTTATATAGACACCGAATAGGGTTAGGGTTACACAGAGTCCGTTACAATGGTAGGAGATCTACATATCCGTATCGCCAAGCTTGCCTTCCACGCCAAGGAAAGTCCCATCCGGACACGGGACGGAGTCTTCAATCGTGTATCTTCATAGTCTAGGAGTCCGGCCGAAGATGATAGTTCGGCTATCCGGACACCCCCTAGTCCAGGACTCCCTCAGCCACCTTAGCCGATAATAACGGAACGTAAGGCGGCAAACCTAGGAGCCGGGAAAACCCAACATTTGACCAAAGACATGATTCGGAGCTGCTGCATATAAGGCCAAACTCGTGACGCCGAACACTCCCGAAGGTATTCGGACTTTATAACAGACGACGGACTCAAGAATGCCCATTCATTACAAACCCTGTGTTTCCAGGTACGTGCGTTAATCTGTCATGCCGAAATGCCAAAAACGGCAGTATCCTCTGTGGGTATGGAACCCATGGGATGGTTAAACAACAAGAGGCAAGAGAAAAGGTTTACACAGGGGCTTAATTTCAAAAGAAACCTGTTGAACGGAGCCCTGCTGCACGTCTACGCCTTTGTCTCTGTTGTGCTGTATCCTGGAAGGGTATCGCGCGAACATTGTCTGTGGAAGAAGAAAACTTGTAGAAGAGTACAACGTAAGTATGCGATGGATAATAAAAGTGTAAGATGTTGGCCTGCCCGTAAGGTTGAGCCAAGTGTGGGGTTGTATTAAGTATTTATAGCCCCTGGTGTCCACTATGGGATTACATATACGGTGCCCTGATTCAATTTTATCCGGGCGAGCGGACTCGTCTAACCGAGTCTGTGGTCTTTAATGACCGGTCATGTTTTCTGCATTTGGAGGCCGCTTATAGTCCGGCCGCTAAGGCCGTCGTGAGTTCCTCTGCGCGTGAAGATGTCAGGACCCCGATTCCAAGTCACATCGACCTAGCCGGTAACACCTCATATCACTTTGCGGCCTCACGCACGGTATTCCCACGGGTGTCGCCTTACCATGGCCCGGGACCGTTTGCGCCTTTTGGCTCACGTATGATAGTGTCGCTAGCATCCATATGACAAAGAACCCGGCCGACATGGCTAGTCGTGAACCCAAAGCGGTGCTAACCCATGGGGATAGGCATACATGAATCACATCGAGCATGTCGGTCATCAACGTATGAATTCGGGCTGTAGCATGGGCTAACAGGACTCCGGTATTCCGGGCTGTAGCAGGCTAGGCAGGACTCCGAATATCACCGCGTGACATTTCCCCGAAGGGACAGACATAGGAACGGCGAAACACATGCCGCCGATCAAGTGTCAAAGCAGTAGTCTTTGGGCTAGCGAGGACTCCGGTGAACCGGTCAGAAGCGGACTACTATCGCCGTAAGCACGAGAGTACATTTCCCCATATGAGAGGCTGCCAAGGATAAACAACTAGTTTGTT
The DNA here is from genome assembly GCA_021605145.1 of Aegilops bicornis. NCBI lineage: Eukaryota > Viridiplantae > Streptophyta > Magnoliopsida > Poales > Poaceae > Aegilops > Aegilops bicornis. The sequence goes on from CM038674.1 coordinate 646,802,586, forward strand.
TGATCCCACTCATACCAAGCATTTCAATCATACACGCAATATGCCCGATATGAGTACATACAACATGGCATCACAACAAAACTCTACAACTCAAAGTACTTTATTTAAGAGGCTCCGAGGAGCCATACATAACATATCCATACAGGCAGGGTCACATGACCCAACACTCAAGTCATACAAACATACAAGCACATGCGGAAGCAAACTAGTCTCAATCTGCACTCTAAAAACAAAGAAAGCTTGTTGAAGCCCTTCTATCTACAGTGGCCCTTCACAAGCTTTGGATCACCACCTGGGTGGCTAGTTCACTCGTCGATGTCAAGGTCTACATAAAACCCATCGGAGAGGGCGGTGTTGTCGTCTGAAAACATTAATTAAGCAAACATGAGTACGGAGGTACTCAGCAAGTCTTACAACAGAATCCTATTATACATGCACATTCTCAAGAAGGTAGTGGAGTTATTGCAGCAAGCCAGCTTTGACTCTTGTCTAAGTTATCCTACGTGACACCACTTGAAAAGCATTTATCGCACACGAGTCCACTAATCACCATCACAATACTCCACCGTGGATCCTCTATCGTCAACCCACGAGAGGGCCATCCGCGGCACTCACACTTATCTTGAGGCTTTTAGTGGTATCCATTTACTTGTCTATGAACCGTGTATAGGTGACCAAGTAGTCCTTTACATGGACGCTGCTATTCGAATAGTTTTATACCCCTGCAGGGTGTACTTCTTCACACGCTCTCACCACTTACCGCCGTTTACACGACATGTACTCGGCAACCTTCAAGCGGAAGCCCAACATGGGTGTCGGCCACGACCTGACTAAACACACGAGTCCCGAGTCCAGGTTTATCGCCTATTCGGGTTCCATCCGCAGGGAGTCCAGCCGATGTTTCCACTAACGGCCCCGAACGACGTGTGCAGGGTTCCCGAGACACCAAACGGGCGAATCGGTACACTGGCCACGCGTGCCTACCGCAACACAGCCCACCCCTAAGGTCAGCGTATGCGGCCCCAAAGATGCTACAAACACCGAAACTACTTGCAACTCCGGACCGAGGACAAGAGTGGTTAATAAGCCGAGAGGGTCCATTGGTTTCGGGCCCAATGCGTGGTAGTAGCTAAGTCTTAAATCACACACACAGATCTCAGTTCTTAGGGACGGCTTCAATGAAACAACCCACCATGTACTCCTACATGTCCTCTCATCGATACCTTTACCAAAATGTGTTCAACACTTTCACTCTCGAACCCGACACAACCTTTCACTCCAGTTCATCATCCCGATGAGCCGGACTGACACAACTCTAAGCATAGCAAGCATAGCATGGTAGGAATCACAAACATGGCTCAATCAACTCCTACACATACTAGTGGGTTTCATCTAGTTACCTTGTGGCAATGACAGTCATGCAAAGGAAGTGGGTTCAACTACCGCAGCACACAACAGTTTGAATCGCGTTGTCTTAATGCACGTAAACAAGAGCGAAGCGAGAACATGGGTTTGTATCGGAATGATCAATGGGTTGCTTGCACGATGTAGTGGTGGTAGGATATCGCCCTTCAGACGGATATTCGGATTATCCTGAGGCGTAACCTATCACGAAAGACACAATCAAAATAAACACACATGGCAATATGCAACAATATGATGCATGCTATGACATGGCAATATGAATGTGTGTTGGCCTAATGCAAGCTGGAACAAAAAGGATGACCTCATTTGAATCAAAGATTCAAATGTTAGCTCATTTAACATAGCCATAAAGGTGCATTATCTTAATCTGCTTAAACAGCAAGGTTAACTTGTTCTATCATGCATGAAACCTTTACCAATGGATAGAATGGATTTTTCTGATCATTTTTCATATATAAATCTTTGCATTTGGAGGTACAGATTAATTTCTATGAATTTTTGAAGTTTGAACTATATTATGGAATTTCCTATAATGTAATAATTCCAAGAATTCATTTACTACGTCAAAGAATGCGTCGAGTGACGTCGAGTTCAACGGGGCGTCCAGGTCAAACTGACCAGTGGGTCCCGCATGTCGACAATTAATTTAACTAATTAGAATTAGTTTAAACTAACTAGGTTAATTAGCGGGGAGGCCCACCATCATAGACTCAGAGAGTCAACCAGGCCCGCCTGGTCAAAGTCGAGTCAACTACGCCGGCGTTTAGCCAGCCCGAGCCGTGACACGGCGGTGAGAGTGGATTTGGCCGTTCCGGTAACCAAATGAGCCGCGGAGGGCGTCTATGTGTAGCTGGGAACAACCCGCAGCTCTTGGTGGCGTTGGCTGGGCTCGGGGTGGCCGAAAATGGCGCCGGCGACGACCTAGGTGGCCGCCGGAGTTCGGGTGATGATGAACTCATGGCTACGGTGTGCGGTGAGGAGCGTGAAGTGGTGGGTTAGACGCTACGCAGTGCGGTGAGCATGTTGGACACCGAGGGGTGACCGGTGGATGGCCGGAAGCACGTCAGTGACGAGCTCCGCGGCGGCGCGTGCGGGTGAGCTTCGTGCAGTCGCTACAAGGCTCGGGAGAGAGAAAGGGAAGGAGGGGAAGGTAGCTGGGCTCACGGCGATCTCGAGGAAGCAAACGGTGCGGTCGGGGACGAGCTGGTGCGGCGGTGACGTCGAAGGGGATCTCCGGCGACGGCGGGGTCGGGCGAGGTCGGTGCAGAGGCTTCGGGCCACGCGAGCGCTCGAGGCTTGGCTAGCTCGAAGAAGAGGAGGGCGGCGGAGCTCCTAGACACGATGGAATGGCGCAAGGACGACGGAGAGCGTGACTACGGCGACGGTGCGGCTGCGGTGGCGTCGGCCATGGCGTGGGAGAGCGAGGGAGAGGAGCTAGGGAGGAGGAAAGGTGTCTGCGGGCTCGGGGGGGGGGGAGAATGGGAGTGTTCCGCGTCGGCAGCTCGGCGAGGCGGCGGCCAGCTGCGTGGCACGATGCTTTCGCTGTCGAGCACTGCTGCTGCTGGCCAAGCCAAGCAGCTGTTGGCCTTGGCCAGGTGGGCCTGGGCAGCCGGTGGGCCGGTTAGGTGGCGCCTGTAAGTTTTTATATTTCTGTTTCCTTTTTCTATTTTCTGTAACTTTGTGGACTTTCTAAAAATACTTAAACAGCTCCAAAATTCACCAAATCAAGCACTGGTCCTTAGTTGGAATATTTCCAACATGGAACATTTTAGTTTGGGATTATTTGGGCATTTGCAATATTATATATAATTTTAAATGCCCAAACTCAAATACTTATGATTTAATTCAAAGACCTTAGGATGACCTAGAAAATTGTGCACCACTTTTGGCTGAGGCTCTGAACCAAAGCAAAGGTGATGAGCATTTTAGAAGGGCATTTCAGGTTCATTGAAAATAATTTTAGTAAGCCTCGTTGGATTCAAAAGGGGTTCTGGGGTTCTGTCTTCCCCATTTCAAATTTCAGATGAAAGTTAAACATGATCTACACACTAATGCATGGACTAGCTAGGATGTGACAACTCACCCCCACTCAAAAGAATCTCGTCCGAGATTTAGGATCCGCTATGAAAAAGGTGGGATACTCAAGTCGAAGACGATCCTCCCTTTCCCAAGTTGCTTATTGCTCGGAATGGTTTGACCATTGAACCTTTAGAAACTTGATATTCGACGTCGAGTGGTACGCTTCGGCATGATCAAGAATACGAACGGGATATTCTCGATAGGTGAGGTTATCTTGGAGATCAAGCGTTTCGTGGTCCACTCCACGGATAGGATCCGAGAAGCAACGCCTGAGCTGAGAAACATGGAAGACATCATGGACTCTGGAAAGATGCAAAGGTAGTTCCAATTGGTAAGCAACTTCTCCTCGTTTGGCAAGAATGCGAAAGGGTCCAATGTAACGAGGAGCCAACTTGCCTTTGATACCGAATCGATGGGTTCCTTCAAAGGAGTAACCGAAGGTAAGCCTTCTCGCCAATTTCATAATCCATAGGCATATGCTTGCGGTCATATCGCTCTTTTGACGAGATTGGGCTGTTTTCAATTTCTCACGAATAACGCGAACCTGCTCTTCTCGCTTTCCTCAATCATATCCGCCAAAGAGTTGTCTCTCCCGGTTTCTGACCAGTTAAGAGGCGTTCGACATTTCCGTCCATAGAGAACTTCGAAAGGAGCTTTGCCCAAGCTAGCTTGATAGCTATTGTTATAAGCGAACTCGGCGAATGGAAGGCATTTCTCCCAATTCATGCCGAAAGAGATGACAGAAGCTCGAAGCATATCCTCTAGGATTTGATTTACTCATTCTACTTGACCACTTGATTGAGGATGGAAGGTGGTGCTAAAGGAGAGACGAGTTCCCATAGCATTTTGGAAACTTTCCCAAAATCGAGAGGTGAAGAGACTTCCACGGTCTGAGTTAATCTCCAATGGAACACCATGAAGAGACACTATTCGAGAGATGTACAAGTCAGCTAGCTGGCTAGCGGTTATACTCTCACGAACGGGTAGGAAGTGGGCTACTTTGGAAAGACGATCGATGACAACGAAGATTGCATTATTTCCTCTCTTGGTCCTGGGAAACCCGGTAATGAAATCCATACCGATTTTATCCCATTTCCATTCAGGAATTTCCAAAGGTTGAAGGGTACCAGCAGGCCGTTGATGTTCCGCTTTAACTCGACGGCGGCACGCCGCAATTAGCAATGTATTGAGCGATTTCTCTCTTCATCCTAGTCCACCAAAACCTCTGGCGTAGGTCTTGATACATTTTAGTACTACCGGGATGAATGCTGAGAGGAGATTCATGAGCTTCCTTAAGGATCAATCGCCTCAGTTATGCACCTTGGGAACCACTAAACGGTTTCCAAAGAACACAACACCTTGTTCATCAATGGAGAAACAATCTGTGACTCCTTTCTTGATGTTTCTCTTGATGCGGGAAATTCCCAGATCTACCTTCTGTGCCTTGATGATCTGATCCGTAAGGGTAGGTTTCGCCACCAGGGTGGAAAGGAATCCTCGAGGAACAATGTGAAGGTTAAGATTACGAAATTCCTCGTGGAGAAATGGTTGACTTTGTTGTAACATCAGATTGTTACAATAAGATTTGCGACTTAGTGCGTCAGCCATGACATTGGCTTTGCCTGGGTTGTAAGATATTCCTAAGTCGTAATCTGTAATCAACTCGACCCAACGTCTTTGCCTGAGATTCAAATCCGGTTGGGTGAAGATGTATTCAGACTTTGGTGATCAGTGTAAATTTCGCAACGATTACCAAGAAGGTAATGTCGCCAGGTTTTGAGTGCATGGACCACTGCTGCAAGCTCTAGATCGTGTGTGGGATAGTTATCCTCATGTGGACGCAACTGTCGAGAAGCGTAGGCAATCACATGATGATCTTGCATGAGTATGCAACCTAGTCCTTGTCGCGAGGCGTCGCAATAGATAACAAAGTCCTTAGAAAAATCTGGTGGAACAAGTACGGGAGCAGATGTCAGGCGTCTTTTCAGTTCCTGAAAGCTGAACTCGCACTATGGCGTCCATTCGATCTTTTTATCTTTCTTGAGGAGTTCGGTTAGAGGCTTAGCAACTTTGGAGAAATTCTCGACGAAGCGGCGGCAATAGCTCGCTAAACCGAGGAAACTCCGAACTTGCTTGACCGATTCAGGTGGAGTCCAGTCAAGGACGGCTTGAACTCGCTCGGGATTGACAAAGAATGCCCTTACCAGTAGATTACATGGCCTAGATAGGTCACTTCGGTAACCAGAATTCACACTTAGAGAATTTGGCATAAAGGCGGTGCTCTCAAGTTTCATCAATACTAGTCTTAGATGTTCGGCATGTTCTTCCTCATTCTTGGAGTAGATGAGTATATCATCGAGGTATACCACGACGAATTTATCCAAATACTCCATGAAGATTGAGTTCATTAACCGAGAGAAGGTGGCTGGAGCATTGGTTAACCCGAAGGACATAACGGTGTACTCGTATTGGCCATAACGAGTAACAAAGGCCGTTTTAGGTAGGCCAACCTCAAATCCATCTTGGAAAAGACTGAGGATCCAGCGAGCTGATCATACAGATCGTTGATCCTGGGGAGCGGATACTTGTTCTTGATAGTGACCAAGTTGACAGGTCGGTAATTTACAACCATCCGATCCGTTCCATCCTTCTTCTTGACGAAGAGGACGGGGCAAGCCCATGGAGATGAACTAGGACGGATGAAACCCTTTTGCAAGGACTCATCGAGTTGTTTCTTAAGCTCGGCTAGTTCTAGGGGTGCCATCTTATAAGGTCTTCTAGAGATTGGGACGGTTCCGGGAACAAGATCTATCACGAACTCGATATCCCTATCAGGTGGAACACCTGGCAGTTCTTCTGGAAAGACATCCGGAAAATCACGGACTACCGGAATATCTTCGAGGTCTGGAAGGGGGTTTGCATTTAAGGAGTATAGCTGACGCTTAGACACTCGAGTTAAAACATTAACCTGCCTTGCCCAAGGATGGGTGAGTTGAACAGTTCTAGTAGAGCAATCAATCTTAGCATAATGGGTCGACATCCAGTCCATACCCAAGATGATGTTTATGTCCGAGGACTTGAGAGCTATTAGAGATGCAAGAAAGACTAATCATCGACAAGGATTTCATTCCCATGACTTATTCTAGAGGTTTGCCATCTAGAACCAGGGGTCTGAATTTCCATGGAGGTGTGCATGTCACATAATGTGGTGTTGTGCAATCGAGCATAGCTCTCAGAAATAAATGAGTGAGATGCTCCAGTATCAAAAAGAACAGTTGCCGGATGACAATTAACAAGGAGCATACCGAGAACGACGTTGGGATCCTCATGGGTTTCCTCGGCTGAAACATAGTTGACGTGGCCACGGCAAAGTGGCAGCTGGTTTGGCGAGAGCACCTTTCCGCCGGGCTTACCACGGCCAATGACTTTCCGATCCGACCGGGTTGTTCTGGGACACTCACGGATGTAGTGGCCCATCTCTCCACACTTGAAACAAAGTTATCATATTGGGGCGTGGAGCAGCATTAGCAGCGGGCCACCATAAGTCTTGGGCGGTACATACTGCTGGGTTGGGGCGAGGCGCCTCAAAGGATGGCCTCGAGTGAACTCCGGTGGCAGAAAGTGTTTGGAATCCAAACCCGCGCTTCGAGATCCAGAGCCGGATGAAGAACCAAAGTCACGGAGTGCTTGCGTGAAGCTTCAAAGTCGATCGTCCAGCCAAAGACCGATAGCCTTGTTGACTAACTTCGAAAGGAGGTGCACTCGCAGACGAAGATCACGGGCGAAGCTCGGGCTAAGTCCCTTGCGGAACCTTGCTCGCTTCTTGGCGCCGGTAGAAACCTCTTCAGAGCATAACGTGCTAGATTCCCAAACTCACGGCTGTATGTATCCACAGTCGGTCTACCACAGGTGAAATTGCGTAATTCTTCCTCTTACGATCCATGAGACCTTCCGGATGTGATGCTCACGAAAGCGGCACTGAATTCAGCCCAAGTAGTGATTTGGCCAACCGGCGCATAGCCTCATAATTCTCCCACCAAAGGCTAGCAGGGCCTTCGAGGTGATAGGCGGCAAAGGTAACCTTATCAGCTTCAGCCACGTTGGCAGAACGTAGCTTGTGGGTGATGCTGCGAAGCCAGTCATCCACATCGAGAGGCTCAACGAAATATTTGAACTTCGGTGGATACAGCTTGACAAAGCCATTGAGTGACACCAGATCATTCCTTGGTCGGGCGCGGCGGTATTCTCGCTCAATCCGCCTCCAAAGAAGCAATTGGTCTCACGCTTGTTGCGTTCTGCCTCCAACATAACCTCGGCCAAAGAAGGCGGTTCAGGCAGATTTACATTCCTAGCTGCGCTGGCTTCTCCCTGCTCCGGAGCAGCAGGATTGTTGCGGGTGTTGACCATCCTAGGAAACAAAACAACGGTTTAAACCAGGATGGCAGAATTTAGCAAGGAAGTGCGGAATGTAACGGAAGCACGGAATGCAGAGATGTTCATCCGTATGACATGGTAATATAGAAACTGCCATATATATACCAACGGTCATACACACCATTCATAGTTTAGTACAAGCCCGACGGAGTACAACTACAGTGAAAGGCGTTGCATCTCATCCAAGCATTCCAAACTCCTATACATTATTTTTCTACACTTCCTAATGATACACACTAAGTCATATTCCACAGGTCACACAGGACGGTGGAAATACAACTATTACAATACTAGGGATACTACTACTAACTCAGACAGCTCCGTAGTAGTCCTCATAAAAGTCACCACCCAAGCCTAGAAGCGGAACATGATCATCCAGGAACAGACGGTCCTGTGGAGCTTGCGGACCATAGGGACTCGGATGTGGCCGTGGTCCAACAAACGGCGGCAGACGAGGTTGACGAGGAGGGGTGATGCCTCCTACCTCACGCCACTCCATAAAATCTGGCAGACCAGCTCGCACAGGGTACAAGTCCCTCATGTCCATGTATCCGGCTTGCACGGCAGTGCAAACCGAGTCGAGTGGCCCTGATCGAAAGCGGGCATTAAAGAGCTCCATACGCAAGGCCCGATTTTCACGGTCCTTGTCTTCCAAAGATCTCAAGAGTGGTGCGGAGGAGAGAGTCCTCATGGGATGCGTCGCTGTACATACCCTGAAGGTAGCCATGCGCCCCAGGGAGGGATGCTGGCATGTAGCGGAAATCGGTGTTGCACAGCAAGGCAGTTCTGGCTCGAATAATAGTCATCATTGAGTAGGCTGCATCCTGCACGGACATCCCGATGGTGATCCCAAGTCCATAAGAACAAAGGAGCGGTTCAAGAGCTCCGGGATAAGATGGATATATCCCGACTGCGTACAGATATTGGCTTTGATTAAAATCTCTAAACTGCTCCTCGATGGTATATTCGGGATACCATCGGTAACTGGTCTCGACCATCACCCGAACCAAGATGGCCGTGTGACCACACACATCAATGTAACGGGTCAGACGAACCACTTGGTTCTGGGGACGGGTGGCCATCTGAAAGCACAACCACAATGCAAAGACATTAGAATTTCTAGGAAAATCGGGCAAGATAACATCTGTAAATGCTCAAGAACAGATTTGAGACATTCAAAATCAGATTGCAAAACCCCTCAACAACATCATATCAAGGTTCTGGTCCAACTGATAGCATACTAAAAATAGTAGAAACTGAACTGAGGCTGTAACCAACAATCCTATAAGTTACTACGGATTAGTAACACATGAACCTGATAGAGAGAAGAGAGCCTAGTCCTATACCCACGTAGAATGAGAAGAGGATGACTCAGATCGAGGGCATAAGGTAAAGGAGTAAAAAGAGCCTTACGCTCCCTCCCACAATCAATTCCCCTACATATAACTAAAGCATTTCTAGACTCAACATCGACCAGTTTGGCTTAGCGAACCTACAGGCAGTCCCCGCTCGATGCCAACGCTGTCAGACCCCGATTCCAAGTCACATCGACCTAGCCGGTAACACCTCATATCACTTTGCGGCCTCACGCACGGTATTCCCACGGTGTCGCCTTACCATGGCCCGGGACCGTTTTGCGCCTTTTGGCTCACGCATTATATGATAGTGTCGCTAGCATCCATATGACAAAGAACCCGGGCCGACATGGCTAGTCGTGAACCCAAAGCGTCGCTAACCCATGGGGACAGGCATACATGAATCACATCGAGCATGTCGGTCATCGACGTATGAATTCGGCCAGTAGACCTTTGGGCTAACAGGACTCCGTATTCCGGCTGTAGCAGGCTAGGTAGGACTCGAATATCACCGCGTGACATTTCCCGAAGGATGTATATAGGAACGAAGTGAAACACATGCCGCCAGTCAAGTGTCCAAGCAGTAGTCTTTGGGCTAGCAGGACTCCGGTGAACCCAGCTGTAGCGGACTACTATCGCCGTAAGCACGAGACTACATTTCCCCATATGAGAGCCTGCCAAGGATAAACAACTAGTTTGTCGGATCCCACTCATACCAAGCATTTCAATCATACACGCAATATGCCCGATATGAGTACATACAACATGGCATCACAACAAAACTCTACAACTCAAAGTACTTTATTTAAGAGGCTCCGAGGAGCCATACATAACATATCCATACAGGCAGGGGTCACATGACCCAACACTCAAGTCATACAAACATACAAGCACATGCGGAAGCAAACTAGTCTGAATACAGACTCTAAAAACAAAGAAAGCTTGTTGAAGCCCTTCTATCTACAGTGGCCCTTCACAAGCTTTGGATCACCACCTGGGTGGCTAGTTCACTCGTCGATGTCAAGGTCTACATAAAACCCATCGGAGAGGGCGGTGTTGTCGTCTGAAAACATTAATTAAGCAAACATGAGTACGGAGGTACTCAGCAAGTCTTACAATAGAATCCTATTATACATGCACATTCTCAAGAAGGTAGTGGAGTTATTGCAGCAAGCCAGCTTTGACTCTTGGCTAAGCTATCCTACGTGACACCACTTGAAAAGCATTTGTCGCACACGAGTCCACTAATCACCATCACAATACTCCACCGTGGATCCTCTCTCGTCAACCCACGAGAGGGCCATCCGCGGCACTCACACTTATCTTGAGGCTTTTAGTAGTATCCATTTACTTGTCTATGAACCGTATAGGTGACCAAGTAGTCCTTTATCATGGACGCTGCTATTCAAATAGTTTTATACCCCGCAGGTGTACTTCTTCACACACGCTCTCACCACTTACCGCCGTTTACACGACATGTACTCGGCAACCTTCAAGCGGAAGCCCAACGTGGGTGTCGGCCACGACCTGACTAAACACACGAGTCCCGAGTCCAGGTTTATTGCTTATTCGAGTTCCATCCGCAGGGAGTCCGTCCGAGGTTTCCACTAACGGCCCCGAACGATGTGTGCAGGGTTCCCGAGACACCAAACGGGCGAATCGGTACACCGGGCCACGTGTCTACCGCAACATAGCCCACCCCTAAGGTCAGCGCTGCGTGCGGCCTCCAAAGATGCTACAAACACCGTAAACTACTTGCAACTCCCGGACTGAGGACAAGAGTGGTTAATAAGCCGAGAGGGTCCATTGGTTTCGGGCCCAATGCGTGGTAGTAGCTAAGTCTTAAATCACACACACAGATCTCAGTTCTTAGGGACGGCTTCAATGAAACAACCCACCATGTACTCCTACATGGCCTCTCATCGATACCTTTACCAAAACGTGTTCAACACTTTCACTCTCGAACCCGACACAACCTTTCACTCCAGTTCATCATCCCGATGAGCCGGACTGACACAACTCTAAGCATAGCAAGCATAGCATGGTAGGAATCACAAACATGGCTCAATCAAATCCTACACATACTAGTGGGTTTCATCTGAGTTATCGTGGCAATGACAGTCATGCAAAGGAAGTGGGTTCAACTACCGCAGCACACAACAGTTTGAATCGCATTGTCTTAATGCAGTAAACAAGAGCAGAAGCGAGAACATGGGTTTGTATCGAAATGATCAATGGGTTGCTTGCCTGATGTAGTGGTGGTAGGATACTGCCCTTCAGACGGATATTCGGGATTATCCTGAGGCGTAACCTATCACGAAAGACACAATCGAAAATAAACACACATGGCAATATGCAATAATATGATGCATGCTATGACATGGCAATATGAATGTGTGTTGGCCTAATGCAAGCTGGAACAAAGGGATGAACTCATTTGAATCAAAGATTCAAATGTTAGCTCATTTAACATAGCCATAAAGGTGCATTATCTTAATCTTCTTAAACAGCAAGGTTAACTTGTTCTATCATGCATGAAAACTTTACCAATGGATAGAATGGATTTTTCTGATCATTTTTCATATATAAATCTTTGCATTTGGAGTTACAGATTAATTTCTATGAATTTTTTAAGTTTGAACTATATTCTGGAATTTCCTATAACAGAATAATTCCAAAGAATTCATTTATCATACAAGAATGCGTCAGGGTGACGTCAGAGGTCAACGGGGACGTCCAGGTCAAACTGACCAGTGGGTCCCGCATGTCAGCAATTAATTTAACTAATTAGAATTAGTTTAAACTAACTAGGTTAATTAGCAGGGGGGCCCATGTTGGAAATATGCCCTAGAGGCAATAATAAATTAGTTATTATTATATTTCCTTGTTCATGATAATCGTCTATTATCCATGCTATAATTGTATTGATAGGAAACTCAGATACATGTGTGGATACATAGACAACACCATGTCCCTATTTAGCCTCTAGTTGACTAGCTCGTTGATCAATAGATGGTTACAGCTTTCGACCATGGACATTGGATGTCGTTGATAACGGGATCACATCATTAGGAGAATGATGTGATGGACAAGACCCAATCCTAAGCCTAGCACAAAGATCGTAGTTCGTATGCTAAAGCTTTTCTAATGTCAAGTATCTTTTCCTTAGACCATGAGATTGTGCAACTCCCGGATACCGTAGGGAATGCTTTGGGTGTACCAAACGTCACAACGTAATCGGGTGACTATAAAGGTGCATTATGTATCTCCGAAAGTGTCTGTTGGGTTGGCATGAATCGAGACTCGGATTTGTCACTCCGTGTGACGGAGAGGTATCTCTGGGCCCACTCGGTAGGACATCATCATAATGTGCACAATGTGACCAAGGGGTTGATCACGGTATGATGTGTTACGAACGAGTAAAGAGACTTGCCGGAAACGAGATTGAACAAGGTATCGGGATACCGACGATCGAATCTCGGCAAGTACAATACCGCTAGACAAAGGGAATTGTATACGGGATCGATTGAGTCCTTGACATCGTGGTTCATCCGATGAGATCATCGTGGAACATGTGGGAGCCAACATGGGTATCCAGATCCCGCTGTTGGTTATTGACCGGAGAACGCCTCGGTCATGTCGCATATGGTTCCCGAACCCGTAGGCTCTACACACTTAAGGTCTGGCGACGCTAGGGTTATAAAGGAAGCTTGTATGTGGTTACCGAATGTTGTTCGAGTCCCGGATGAGATCCCTGACGTCACGAGGAGTTCCTAATGGTCCGGAGGTAAAGATTTATATATGGGAAGTACTGTTTTGGTCACCGGAAAAGTTTCGGGTTATTTCGGTAACATACCGGGACCACCGGGAGGATCCCGGGGGTCCACCAAGTGGGGCCACATGCTCTAGAGGCATACATGGGCCAAGTATGAGAGGGCACCAGCCCCTAGGTGGGCTAGGGCGCCTCCCACCATGGCCCATGCGGCTAGAAGGGGAGAGGGGCAAACCCTAGGCGGATGGGCCCTAAGGCCCATACTCCCCGCGCCTCCCTCTCCTCCCCTTGTGGCCGCCACCCATAGATGGGTTTTGGGGGCTGCCGCCTCTAGGGGTGGGAACCCCAGAGGGGCGCACCCTCCTCCCCTTCCCCTATATATGAGGCCAAGGGGCTGCCCATAACACAAGAGAGCCTCTCCCTCTCCGGGCGCAGCCCCCTGCCTCTCCTCCTCCTCTTCTCCCTTGGTGCTTGGCGAAGCCTCGGGATTGCCACGCTCCTCCATCACCACCATGCCGTTGTGCTGCTGCTGGATGGAGTCTTCTCAACCTCTCCTCTCTCCTTGCTGGATCAAGGCGTGGGAGACGCCACCGGGCTGTACGTGTGTTGAACGCGGAGGTGCCGTCTGCTCGCACTCGGATCTCCGGTGATTTGGATCACGACGAGTACGACTCCTTCAACCCCGTTCTCTTGAACGCTTCCGCTTAGCGATCTACAAGGGTATGTAGATGCACTCTCCTTCTCTTGTTGCTAGAATCTCCATAGATTGATCTTGGTGATGCGTAGAAAATTTTGAATTTCTGCCACGCTCCCCAACAAAGTGGCATCATGAGCTAGGTCTATTAAGTAGATTCTTTGCACGAGTAGAACACAAAGTAGTTGTGGGCGTTGATGTTGTTCAATATGCTTACCGTTACTAGTCCAATCTTGTTTCGACGGTATTGTGGGATGAAGCGGCCGGACCGACCTTACACGCATTTCCACGTGAGACAGGTTCCACCGACCGACATGCACTTGGTGCATAAGGTGGCTAGCGGGTGCCGCCTCCCACTTTAGTCGGAACGGATTCGATGAAAAGGGTCCTTATGAAGGGTAAATAGCAATTGGCATATCACGTTGTGGTTTTGCATAGGTAAGAAACGTTCTTGCTAGAAACCCATAGCAGCCACGTAAAACATGCAAACAACAATTAGAGGACGCCTAACTTGTTTTTGCAGGGTATGCTATGTGATGTGATATGGCCAAGAAGAATGTGATGAATGATATGTGATGTATGAGATTGATCATGTTCTTGTAATAGGATTCACGACTTTCATGTCGATGAGTATGACAACCGGCAGGAGCCATAGCAGTTGTCCTTATTTATTGTATGACCTGCGTGTCATTAAACAACGCCATGTAATTACTTTACTTTATTGCTAACCGGTAGCCATAGTAGTAGAAGTAATAAGTTGGCGAGACAACTTCATGAAGACACGATGATGGAGATCATGATGATGGAGATCATGGTGTCATGCCGGTGACAATAATGATCATGGAGCCCCGAAGATGGAGATCAAAAGGAGCAATATGATATTGGCCATATCATGTCACTACTATATAATTGCATGTGATGTTTATTATGTTTATGCATCTTGTTTACTTAGAACGACGGTAGTAAATAAGATGATCCCTTACACAAATTTCAAGAAGTGTTCTCCTCGATTGTGCACCGCTGCTACAGTTCGTCAGCTTCTAAGCACCACGTGATGATCGGGTGTGATGGATTCTTACGCTCACATACAACGGGTGTAAGACAGATTTACACAGCAAAAACACTTGGGGTTAACTTGACGAGCCTAGCATGTACAGACATGGCCTCGGGAACACAGAGACCGAAAGGTCGAGCATGAGTCGTATAGTAGATACGATCAACATGAAGATGTTCACCGAGTCGACTAGTCCGTCTCACGTGATGATCGGACACGGCCTAGTTGACTCGGATCATGTAATCACTTAGATGATCGAGGGATGTCTATTCGAGTGGGAGTTCATAAGATGAACTTAATTATCTTGAACATAGTCAAAAGACCTTTTGCAAATTATGTCGTAAGCTCGCGCTTTAGTTCCACTGCTTAGATATGTTCCTAGAGAAAATATAGTTGAAAGTTGAAAGTAGCGATTATGCGGACAAGAGAAAGCTTATGTCCTTAATGCACCGCCAAGGTGTTGAACCCCAAACATCGCTTGTGGATGTTATGTAACATCGGACATACACGCTTTTGATAACTACGTGATAGTTCGCTTAAATGGTTTAGAGTTGAGGCACGAAGACGTTTCGAAACGTCATGAACATATGAGATGTTTCGAGGGCTGAAATTGGATTTCAGGCTTGTGCCCACGTCAAAAGGTATAAGACCTCCGACGATTTTCTTAGCCTGCAAACTAAGGGAGAAAAGCTCAATCGTTGAGCTTGTGCTCAGATTGTCTGAGTGCAACAATCACTTGAATCGAGTGGGAGTTGATCTTCCAACTTGGATAGTGATGTTTCTCCAAAGTCATTGCCACCAAAGCTGCTAGAGCTTCGTGATGAACTATAACATATCAAGGATAGATATGATGATCCTTGAGGTATTCACGATGTTTGACACCGCGAAAGTAGAAATCAAGAAGGAGCATCAATTGTTGATGGTTGGTGAAACCACTAGTTTCAAGAAGGGCAAGGGCAAGAAGGACACTTCATGAAACAAAGAAATCAGTTGTCGCTCAAAGGAGGAAACCCAAGGTTGAACCCAAACCCGAGACTGAGTGCTTCTGTAATAAGGGGAACAGCCACATGAGCAGCATTACCCTAGATACTTGGTAGATAAGAAGGCTGGCAAGGTCGATAGAAGTATATTTGATATACATTATGTTAATGTGTACTTTACTAGTACTCCTAGTAGCACCAGGGTATTAAGATACCGGTTCGGTTGCTAAGTGTTAGTAACTCGAAATAAAAGGCTACGGAATAAACGGAGACTAGCTAAAGGTGAGCTGACGATATGTGTTAGAAGTGTTTCCAAGGTTGATATGATCAAACATCGCACGCTCCCTCTACCATCAAGATTAGTATTAAACCAGAATAATTATCATTTGGTGTTTATGCTGGAGCATAGACATGATTGGATTATGTCTATCGCAATACGGTTATTCATTTAAGGAGAATAATGGTTACTCTATTTATTTGAATAATACCTTCGATGGTCTTGCACCTAAATAAATGGTTTATTGAATCTCGATCGTAGTGATACACATTTTCATGCCAAAAGTATAAAATAGTAATGATAGTACCACTTACTTGTGGCACCGCCATGTAAGTCATATTGGTGTAAACGCATGAAGAAGCTCCATGTTGATGGATCTTTGGACTCACTCGCTTTGAAAAGTTTGAGACATGCAAACCATGTCTATTGGTGTATACGCATGATGAAACTCCATGCAGATGGATCGCTTTGGACTCACTTGATTTTGAATCACTTGAGATATGCAAAACATACCACATGGACAAGATGACCGAAAAGCCTCGGTTTCAAAGAAGATGGAACAAGATAGCAACTTCTTGGAAGTAACACATTTTGATGTGTGCAGTCCAATGAGTGCCGAGGCATGCAAAGGAATATCGTTATGTTCTTACTTCACGGATGATTTGAGTAGATACTGAGTGTATTTACTTGATGAAACACAAGTCTGAATTATTGAATGGTTCAAGTAATTTCAGAGTGAAGTTGAAGATCATCGTGACAAAAGGATAGAATGTCTATGATATGATCATAGAGATGAATATCTGAGTTACGAGTTTTGGCACACAATTAAGACATTGTGCAAATTGTTTCACAATTAATACCGCCTGAACACCGTAGTGTGATGGTGTGTCCGAACATCATAGTTGCACTCTATTGGATATGGTGCGTACCATGATGTCTCTTATCGAATTACCACTATCGCTCATGGGTTAGGCATTAGAGACAACCGCACTCACTTTAATAGGGTACCACGTAATTCCGCTTGAGACGACACCGCTTGGAGAAACATAAGTTGTCATTTCTTGAAAGTTTGGGGCTGCGACGCTTATGTGGAAAAGTTTCAGTTGATAAGCTCGAACCCAAAGCGGATAAAATGCATCTTCATAGGACACCCAAAACGGTTGGGTATACCTCCTAATTCAGATCTGAAAGCAATAGGGATTGTTTCTTGAATCGGGTCCTTTCTCGAGGAAAAGTTTGTCTCGGAAAGTTGAGTGGGAGGATGGTGGAGACTTGATAAGGTTATTGAACCGTCACTTCAACAAGTGTGTAGCAAGGGCACGTGAAGTTGTTCTGTGGCACCTACACCAATTGAAGTCGAAGCTTATGATAGTGATCATGAAGTTTTGGATCAAGTCACATCAGTACCTCGTGAGGGTGACAAGGATGCGATCGCTTCGTGAGTGGTACGGTGATCCTGTCTTGAAGGTCATGTTGCTAGACAACAATGAACCTACGAGCTATGGAGAAGCGATGGTGGGCCCATATTCCGGCCAAATGGTTAGAAGCCATAAAATCCGAGATAGGATCCATGTATCATAACAAAGCATGGACTTTGGTGGACTTGCTCGATGATCGGCAAGCCATTGAAATAAATGGATCTTTAATAAGAAGACGGACGTGGACGGTAATGTCACCGTCTATGAAGCTCGACTTGTATGGCGAAGAGTTTTTCACAAGTTCAAGGAGTTGACTACGATGAGTTTTTCTCATCTGTAGCGATGCTTAAGTCCGTCGGAATCATGTTAGCATAAGCTGGATTTATGAAATCTGGCAGATGGATGTCAAAACGAGTTACCTTACCAGTTTTCGTAAGGAAAGGTTGTATGTGATACAATCAGAAAAGTTTTGTCGATCCTAAGGATGCTAAAAGGCATGCTGGCTCCAAATGATCCTTCTAAGGACCGGGTAAGCATCTCGGAGTTGGAATGTGCGCTTTGATGAGATGATCAAAGATTTTGGGTTTATACAAAGTTTATGAGAAACTTGTATTTCCAAAGAAGTGAGTAGGAGCACTATGGAATTTCTGATAACAATATGTTGTTGACATATTGATGATCAGAAATGATGTAGAATTTCTAGAAAGCATATAGGGATGTTTGAAAAGTGTTTTTCAATGGAAAACCTGGATTAAGCTACTTGAACATTGAGCATCAAGATCTATAAGGATAGATCAAAAACGCTTAATGGTACTTTCAAATGAGCATATACCTTGACATGATCTTGAAGGTGTTCAAGATAGATCAGTCAAAGAAGGAGTTCTTGCCTGAGATGTAAGGTATGAAGTTAAGACTTAAAGCTCGACCATGGCAGAACAGAGAGAAAGGATGAAGGTCGTCCCCTATGCTTCGCATATAGGCTCTATAGTATGCTATATCGTGTACCGCACCGGAAGTGTGCCTTGCCATGAGTCACTAAGGGTACAAGAATGATCCAGAATGGATCATTGGACAGCGGTCAAAATTGTCCTTGGAGTAAATAAGGACATGTTTCTCGATTATGGAGGTGATAAAGAGTTCGGCATAAAGGGTTACGCCGATGCAAGCTTTAACACCTATCCGAATGACTCTAAGTAGAGAACAGAATACGTATAGTGGGACAACCGTTTGGAATAGATCCAAGTGGAGCGTGGAAGCAGCATTTACAATATGACATAGAGAATTGCAAAGCACACACGGATCTGAAAGGTTCGCACCGCTGACTAAAACCCGCTGACTAAAACCTCTCTCACAAGCAAAACATGATCAAACCTCGTAACTCATTGAGTCTAAATCACATGATGATGTGAACTAGTTTACGTACACTAGTAAACTCTTTGGGTGTTGGTCACATGGCGATGTGACCTATCGCTGTTAATCACATGGCGATGTGAACTAGATTATTGACTCTAGTGCAAGTGGGAGACTGTTGGAAATATGCCCTAGAGGCAATAATAAATTAGTTATTATTATATTTCCTTGTTCATGATAATCGCTCTATTATCCATGCTATAATTGTATTGATAGGAAACTCAGATACATGTGTGGATACATAGACAACACCATGTCCCTAGTAAGCCTCTAGTTGACTAGCTCGTTGATCAATAGATGGTTACAGCTTTCGACCATGGACATTGGATGTCGTTGATAACGGGATCACATCATTAGGAGAATGATGTGATGGACAAGACCCAATCCTAAGCCTAGCACAAAGATGCGTAGTTCGTATGCTAAAGCTTTTCTAATGTCAAGTATCTTTTCCTTAGACCATGAGATTGTGCAACTCCGGACACCGTAGGAATGCTTTGGTGTACCAAACGCCACAACGTAATCGGGTGACTATAAAGGTGCATTACAGGTATCTCCGAAAGTGTCTGCTTGGGTTGGTACGAATCGAGACTGGATTTGTCACTCCGTGACGGAGAGGTATCTCTGGGCCCACTCGGTAGGACATCATCATAATGTGCACAATGTGACCAAGTGGTTGATCACGGATGATGTGTTATGGAACGAGTAAAGAGACTTGCCGGAAACGAGATTGAACAAGGTATCGGGATACCGACGATCGAATCTCGGGCAAGTACAATACCGCTAGACAAAGGGAATTGTATACGGGATCGATTGAGTCCTTGACATCGTGGTTCATCCGATGAGATCATCGTGGAACATGTGGGAGCCAACATGGGTATCCAGATCCCGCTGTTGGTTATTGACCGAGAACGCCCTCGGTCATGTTCTGCATGGTTCCCGAACCCGTAGGGTCTACACACTTAAGGTCTGGCGACGCTAGGGTTATAAAGGAAGCTTGTATGTGGTTACCGAATGTTGTTCGGAGTCCCTGATGAGATCCCGGACGTCACGAGGAGTTCCGGAATGGTCCGGAGGTAAAGATTTATATATGGGAAGTACTGCTTTGGTCACCTAAAAGTTTCGGGTTATTCCAGAACGCACGGGACCACCGGGAGGGTCCCGGGTCCACCAAGTGGGGCCACATGCTCTAGAGGCATACATGGGCCAAGTATGAGAGGGCACCAGCCCCTAGGTGGGCTAGGGCGCCCCACCATGGCCCATGCGGCTAGAAGGGAGAGGGCAAACCCTAAGGGCGGATGGGCCCTAAGGCCCATACTCCCTGCGCCTCTCCTCCTCCCCTTGTGGCCGCCACCCATAGATGGGTTTTGGGGCTGCCGCCTCTAGGGGTGGGAACCCTAGAGGGGGCGCACCCTCCTCCCCTTCCCCTATATATATGAGGCCAAGGGGGCTGCCCATAACACAAGAGAGCCTCTCCCTCTCCAGGCGCAGCCCTGCCTCTCCTCCTCCTCTTCTCCCTTGGTGCTTGGCGGGCCTCGCGGGATTGCCACGCCTCCATCACCACCATGCCGTTGTGCTGCTGCTGGATGGAGTCTTCCTCAACCTCTCCTCTCTCCTTGCTGGATCAAGGCGTGAGACGCCACCGGTCTGTACGTGTGTTGAACGCGGAGGTGCCGTCTGCTCGCACTAGGATCTCCGGTGATTTGGATCACGACGAGTACGACTCCTTCAACCCCGTTCTCTTGAACGCTTCCGCTTAGCGATCTACAAGGGTATGTAGATGCACTCTCCTTCTCTTGTTGCTAGAATCTCCATAGATTGATCTTGGTGATGCGTAGAAAATTTTGAATTTCTGCTACGTTCCCCAACAGCCCACCTGTCATAGAGTCAGGAGAGTCAACCAGGGCCCGCCCTGGTCAAAGTCAGGGTCAACTACGCTGCTTTTAGTCACGGGCGAGCCGCACGCCAAGGCGAGAGTGGATTTGGCCGTTCCGGTAACCAAATGAGCCGCGGAGGGCATCTATGTGTAGCTGGGAACAACCCGCAGCTCTTGGTGGTGTTGGCTGGGCTCGGGGTGGCCGGAAATGGTGTCGGTGACGACCTAGGCGGCCGCCGGAGTTCGGGTGATGATGAACTCATGGCTACGGTGTGCGGTGAGGAGCGTGAAGTGGTGGGTTAGACGATGCGCACTGCGGTGAGCATGTTGGACACCGAGGGGTGACCGGTGGATGGCCGGAAGCACGTCGGCGATAGCTCATGGGCGGGCGGCAAGGGTGAGCTTCTGCAGTCGCTACAAGGCTCGGAGCGAGAAAGGGAAGGAGGGAAGGTAGCTGGGCTCACAGCGATCTCGAGGAAGCAAACGGTGCGGTCGGGGACGAGCTGGTGCGGCGGTGACGTCGAAGGGGATCTCCGGCGGCAGGCGGGGTCAAGCGAGGTCGGTCTGAGGAGGCCTCGGGCTCTGTGGCCTTCGGGGCTCGGCTAGCTTGAAGAAGAGGAGGGCGGCGGAGCTCCTAGACACGAAGGAATGGCGCAAGGACGACGGAGAGCGCGACTACGGCGACGGTGCTGCTGCGGTGGCGTCGGCCATGGCGTGGGAGAGCGAGGGAGAGGACCTGGGGAGGAGGAAAGCTGTCTGCGGGCTCAGGGGGGAGAATGGGAGTGTTCCGCGGCGGCAGCTCGGTGAGGGAAACGGCGAGGCGGCGGCCAGCTGCGTGGCACGCATGCGGTGCTCGCCGTCGAGCACCTGCCAGTCTTCCTGGCCAAGCCAAGCAGCTCGCTGGCGCGGTGGCTGGGCTGGGCCGGCAGGTGGGCCGGTTGGGTGGCGCCAGTAAGTATTTATATTTCTGCTTCCTTTTTCTATTTTCTCAGAACTTTGTGGACTTTCTAAAAATACTTAAACAGCTCCAAAATTGACCAAATCAAGCACTGGTCCTTAGTTGGAATATTTCCAACATGGAACATTTTAGTTTGGGATTATTTGGGCATTTGCAATATTTTATATAATTTTAAATTCCTAAACTCAAATACTTATTATTTAATTCAAAGACCTTAGGATGACCTAGAAATTTGTGCACCACTTTTAAGGCGGAGGCTCACGAACCAAAGCAAAGGTGATGAGCATTTTAGAAGGGCATTTCAGGTTCATTGAAAATAATTTTAGTAAGCCCTGGTTGGATTCAAAAGGGGTTCTGGGGGTTCTGTCTTCCCCCATTTCAAATTTCAGATGAAAGTTAAACATGATGCACACACTAATGCATGGACTAGCTAGGATGTGACAGAAGAGCGCTCTGTGATTCCTCTAACGGTGATGACGCCACGTGGACCGGGCATCTTGAGTGTAAGGTAGCCATAGTGCGGCAATGCGTTGAAGCGGGCGAAGGCCGTTCTTCCGAGCAATGCATGATAGTTGCTTTGGAAGGGTGCGATGATGAAGAGTAGCTCTTCGCTTCTGGAGTTGCCTGGAGAGCCGAATGTTACCTCCAGTACGACGGAGCCCCTACTGTGGGCTTCAACGCCTGGTATCACCCCTTCAAAGGTGGTGTTGCTTTGGTTAATTCTGGATGGGTCTATCCCCATCCTGCGGACAGTGTCCTCATATATTAAATTGAGACTGCTGCCGTCGTCCATAAGGACGTGGGTGAGATGGTATCTATCGATTATTGGGTCAAGCACCAAGGCCTTTGATCCTCCGCGCCGAATACTAGTTCGGCCGTCCCAGTGATCGAAGGTGATCGGATAAGACGTCCAGTGGTTAGGTGAGAGTACGATGGGCTCTATATCGAGCGCGTCTCTATGCGCGCGTTCGTGCCTTCTCATGGATGTGTGAGCCACATGGATCATGTTCACTGTTTTAACCTCTGTCGGGAATTTTTTTCTGTCCCCCCGTGTTCGGCTGGCGAGGTTCGTCCTTGTCTTCACTTGGTGTTTCCCTTCCCTTGTGTTCGGCATTTAATTTACCGGCCTGCTTGAAGACCCAGCACTCTCTGTGTGTGTGGTTCGCAGGTTTGTCAGGGGTGCCATGAAGTTGGCATAGTCTGTCTAGGACTCTATTCAGACCGGACGGTCCCTCTTTACTGCCTTTAAATGGCTTCTTTTTTGTCGATCAGGTCGAGAGCCCCTGAATCAGGCATGAACCGTTGTGTTATCCGGGCTCTCTTCCTTGTTTTGGCGTTTGTTATTATTACGTCGTGGCTTCCCGTTGCCATCCCTTATTTCGGATGTGCTGGGGTCGCTGGTGCCTTTACGGGCTAGCCAGCTATCCTCACCCGCGCAAAAGCGGGTCATGAGGCTTGTTAAGGCTGCCATTGTCCTTGGCTTTTCTTGGCCCAGGTGTCTAGCGAGCCACTCGTCGCGGATGCTGTGTTTGAATGCCGCTAAGGCTTCGGCGTCCGGACAATCCACAATTTGATTCTTCTTAGTGAGGAATCTGTTCCAAAGCTTGCGGGCGGACTCTCCGGGCTGTTGGATTATGTGACTTAAATCGTCAGCATCCGAGGCCGGACATAGGTCCCTTGAAAATTGGCCCTGAAAGCGTCCTCGAGTTCCTCCCAACTCCCAACTGAATTTTCGGGGAGGCTTTTCAACCAAAGGTCGGGCTGGTCCTTCAGCTTGAGGGAAGGTATTTGATGGCGTGGAGGTCATCCCCACGAGTCATATGTATATGCAGGATAAAATCCTCAATCCGCATACACTGGGTCTCGCTGCTCCGTCAGATGCCTCTATATTCACAGGTTTAAAGCCCTGTGGAAATTCATGGTCCAGTACTTCTTCGTTAAAGCACAGGGGGTGAGCAGCCCCTCTGTATCTGGACGTGCTCTGGCATGCCGTTGGCTATTGTTGTGTCCGGTGTTTATTCCGAACTGGTATTCGATTGACATAATCATTTTGGTGACCATAGTCCCTCACCGGGGTGTGTCCTTTGGATCCATAAATGAACCTGGCCGCGCCAGCTTTCTTATCCAGGTGTTCACATGGATCGTGCGCGGCGTCGGTAGCCGCTTTGTTGCGGTTATGAAGTGGTACAGCTTCGTCGTCGAATTCTAGCAGTAGCTTGCGTTTTGGATAGCTCTTTGTACGGTGATCATCGCCGTATCTTTCTTCATTGTCTAGCACTTTAATCCATCTACGGTTGAGCATTTCCTGTGCGGCTTTGAGCCATTGCTTCTGCTTCTTTAGGCTGCTTGCGGTGGCCATAAGCTTTCTATGGAGGTTATCTTTTTCCACGTGTTTTTCCGGGATGATGAATGCATCGTCGTCCGGACTGTTTTCTTGTGCTGGTTCGGTTTGATGACCTCGTCCGTCGAGATCATTGTCCTCGGGCATCTGCTCTGAACTGTGCTCGGGGTGGCCTGGTTCGCCCTGCTCCATCGACGGGTCTGAATGGTCGTTGTTGCCTTCGGAGTTGACTGTAGTATCGATCCCTCTCGCGCTCTTGTCGCTATTTTTACTGTTGCTAGACTTAGAACGGCGTCTGCGCCGTCGCTTTGGCTTTTTCCCGGGGGTTTTATCTTCCGGATTGTCGCCTTTGTCCTCTTTGGGCGTATCCACCATGTATATGTCGTGTGACGAGGCAGAAGTCCAGCGCCCCATAGATTCCGAATCTTCTCCTACATCGTCGTCCATATCGTCCATGTCGTCAGAGTCGAAATCAGGCACGTCGGTTAAATCAACGACCGTGGCTATGAAGTGGGTGGTGGGTGGGCAACGAATTTCTTCGTCGCCTACTTCCCACTCGAGCCGGACATAGTTTGACCCAGAATTTTCTGTTAAAGAGAGAGTTTTTAATGAGTTCAGCATGTCGCCAAAGGGCGAGTGCTGAAAGGTATTCGCAACGGTGAACTCCATTACCGGAGCCCACCCTGGCTCGGGAGTGTGCGGACCGGAACCAACAGCCGGATACGAATCCGGGGGTCCGGAGTCACAGGCCACCACATAGGTAAGGCACGTGTTCGGCTCCACCGCCGATGATTGTGCGACCTGTGGGGCGGGGTCCAGCCCTCCGTCCTTAGGCAATGCAGCCTATTCCGAATTTAGGTCCGAGGCTACTGCAGGGGTGATACCCCGAGCTTTGTCCGACAGCAGGTCTAAGTCGTGCTCGTCAGAATCGCTGTGTGCTCCTGCATAGGCCCGAATCCGCCGAGGATCCAGCCTCCGCGGATGTCCGCCCGTGTAGTTCAGGTTTCCGATCCTGACCGTGGCTGGGGCGAAGCTATCGATCTGCTCCAGATGGCCAAGCGAATTGGCCCGCACGGCGAAGCTGCCGAACATGAAGATCTGTCCGGGGAGAAAGGTCTCACCCGGGAGCATGTTGTGGACGATGGTAGAAGGAGCCATCGAGCCTTGTAGCGACGACACAGAGGAACTCTCAATGAAAGCACCAATGTCGGTGTCAAAACCGGCGGATCTCGGGTAGGGGGTCCCGATCTGTGCGTCTAGGCTGATGGTAACAGGAAGCAAGGGACACAGATGTTTACCTGTGTTCTGGCCCTATCGATGGAGGTAAAACCCTACTTCCTGCTTGATTAATATTGAAGATATGGGTAGTACAAGAGTAGATCTACCACGAGATCGTAGTGGCTAAACCCTAGAAGCTAACCTATGATGGTATTATTGTAATTGTGATCGGCCTTCTAAGGACCAACCTCTCCAGTTTATATAGGCACTGAGAGGGCTAGGGTTTACATGGAGTCGGTTACAAGGAAGGAAATATAATATCCGGATCACCAAGCTTGCCTTCCACGCCAAGGAAAGTCCCATCTGGACACGGGTCGAAGTCTTGAGTCTTGTATCTTCACGCTTCCACAGTCCGGACGACGTATACAGTCCGGCTGTCCGGATACCCCCTAATCCAGGACTCCTCACCCCCAAGGCCTTTTTTTATCGCCGGCGAGAAAAAAGGGCCCAGTCGCACCCCCAGAAATCCACTTTTTGCCGTTTAGGGCTGAATTTGGCGCGAGCGACCTGCATCAACCCGTCGCGCTAGGGGTGGGGGCGTCCGGGGGCGACGGGGGAAACATTTTTGTCGTGAAAGACTGGTGGACCCGCCGAGTCAGCGACTAGGCACATTCGCATCCTCATCGCCTCGTTTTCCCACGGGGAATAAATGCGAAGGCTGCCGTCGGTCAGCCTTCCATTGATTCCTCACCGGCGTGTTGTTGGTGGAGGCGAGCTGCTCCTCGGCATCCAAGAAGAGCTGCCGCTCCGGCGGGGGACCGGGGCCGGGGCCGCCGGGTACTCGAACGGTGGCTCGTTGCCACCCTCGAGGTGCTCGAAGATGGCGTGGAGCATGCACCCGAGGGTGCCCCACCACAGGCGGCGACCGTCGGTGTTGTTACGACCCTCACCGGCGTGTTGTTGGTGGAGGCTACCGGTCGCTGACCGCTGGCCGCACACTCCCTCGCCGCAGTCCCTCTCTCGCCGCCGACGACCCATCTCTCTCCCCGTCTACCTCTCTTCCCGTCTGCAGCCACCGCCGATGGCCCACCGATTCCCGGGTGACGTAGCGGCGGCAACCAACTTCGGCCGCCGCCACCTTTATGAGTGGGAGGCGTACCTCCTCCACGAGGCGGACTACCCGGCACCGCCTGACATGCGCGTGCCGGGATCGTGGAGGCTTAGCGCCGGAGGCGTCCCCGTCCCCCCGTTGCCGACCGACGCCGACCGCCACCACGCCGAGAACGCGCGCATTCGGGCATCCCTACCGGAGGAGGTGCGGGGCCTACCGCAGTATGATGCCTGTAACCATGCTTGGTGGACGGCGTATTTCCGGCGCCGCCACGAGGAGCAGCACGCCTCCACCAACAACACGCCGGTGAGGGCCGTAACAACACCAACGGTCGCCACCTATGGTAGGGCACCCTCGTTTGCATGCTCCATGCCGTCGTCGAGCACCTCGATGGTGGCAACGAGTCGCCGTTCGAGTACCCGGCGGCCCCGGCCCCGGTCCCCCGCCAGAGCGGCAGCTCTTCTTGGCTGCCGAGGCGCATGGCAGGCGGCTCCTCCTCCTCCTCCTCCCGCTCCTCCGGGTTGCCGGCGCTCGCCCGGGTTAAGGCCGAGCCCGTGGAGACGCTGCTCGGGCGGCGCACCCGCGGTGGCCCCTCACCTCCCTCCTCCCACCTCGTCAAGTTGAAGCCCGGACCGAGGCTCGTCGCAGTGAAGACCGAGCCGGGGCTCGTCGCCGTGAAGAAGGAACACGATGACCTGGCCTCCGACGAGGAGGCCACCCTCAAATGGGCGCGGGACGACTACGTCCGGCTGGAGCTGGAGCGCCAGCGCCCTCGAGGAGATCGCCGCTCGGCGCCGCGGCCACGACGAGGCCGGCATCATCGTCCTTGAGGACAGTGACAACGAGGCACCGCCGCCCACCAACCCCGTCCGTCAAGGCGACTGATACGTCTCCAACGTATCTATAATTTTTGATTGCTCCATGCTACTTTATCTACTGTTTTGGACTATATTGGGCTTTATTTTCCACTTTTATATTATTTTTGGGACTAACCTATTAACTGGAGGCCCAGCCTGTAATTGCTGTTTTTTGCCTATTTCAGTGTTTCGAAGAAACGGGATATCAAACGGAGTCCAAACGGAATGAAACCTTCGGGAACGTGATTTTCTCACCGAACGTGATCCAAGAGACTTGGACCCTACTCCAAGAAACAAAAGAGGCGGTCACGAGGGTGGGGGCGCCCCCCTAGGGCGCGCCCCCTGCCTTGTGGGCCCCCTGTTGCTCCACCGATGTACTCCTTCCTCCTATATATACCTACGTACCCCTAAACGATCAGAACAGGAGCCAAAAACCTAATTCCACCGCCGCAACTTCCTGTATCCACGAGATCCCATCTTGGGGCCTGTTAGGAGTTCACGGAGGGGGCATCCACCACGGAGGGCTTCTACATCATCACCATAGCCCCTCCGATGAAGTGTGAGTAGTTTACTTCAGACCTTCGGGTCCATAGCTAGTAGCTAGATGGCTTCTTCTCTCTTTTTGGATCTCAATACAATGTTCTCCCCCTCTCTCGTGGAGATCTATTCGATGTAATCTTTTTTTTACGGTGTGTTTGTTGAGACCGATGAATTGTGGGTTTATGATCCAGATTATCTATGAATAATATTTGAATCTTCTCTGAATTCTTTTATGTATGATTGGTTATCTTTGCAAGTCTCTTCGAATTATCCGCTTGGTTTGGCCAACTAGATTGGTAGTTCTTGCAATGGGAGAAGTGCTTAGCTTTGGGTTCAATCTTGCGGTGTCCTTACCCAAAGGATGTAAAGGGTTGCAAGGCACGTATTGTATTGTTGCCATCGAGGATAACAAGATGGGGTTTTTATCATATTGCATGAATTTATCCTCTACATCATATCATCTTGCTTAAAGCGTTACTACTGCTTTTTAACTTAATACTCTAGATGCATGCTTTGGATAGCGGTCGATGAGTGGAGTAATAGTAGTAGATGCGTGCAGGAGTCGGTCTACTTGTCTCGGACGTGATGCCTATATACATGATCATACCTAGATATACTCATAATTATGCTCAATTCTGTTAATTGCTCAACAGTAATTTGTTCACCCACCGTAAAATACTTATGCTCTTGAGAGAAGCCACTAGTGAAACCTATGGCCCCCGGGTCTATTCTCATCATATCAATCTCCATTACTTTAATATTTGCTTTATTTTTACTTTTTACTTTGCATCTCTATATTAAAAATACTAAAAATATTATTTATCATCTCTATCAGATCTCACTCTCGTAAGTGACCGTGAAGGGATTGACAACTCCTAATCGCGTCGGTTGCGAGGAGCTATTGTTTTGTGCAGGTACGAGGGACTTGTGCGTAGCCTCCTACTGGATTGATACCTTGGTTATCAAAAATTGAGGGAAATACTTACGCTACTTTGCTGCATCATCCTCTCCTCTTCGGGGAAATCCAACGCAGTGCTCAAGAGGTAGCAGCGACCCAGGGCAGGGTTGCAGCAAGGACGGCAACGTGCAAGGCGACGACGGCGGCGGCGGCGACGGGGGCGGCAACACGACCTTCTACAAGCTCCTCGGCATGTAGAAGGCTCGGGGCGGCAGCAGCGGCGTAGTTTTAGGTTTTAAGTTATGTCTTTTAAAAGTATATACAAATACAAATGAATTTTGTCCAAATTCTTTAAAATTTTAGCCGAAACATTTTTTCAAAAAAAGGCTTCTGAGGGCCAACTTGAGGCGGCGAGTGGGAACCGATCGTCCTCACGGTGAAAATAACGCCGGCTCGTCTCATGAGTCACTATTTTTACCCCTCGGACGCGGAACAAATGGAGATGCTCTAATGTCCCCGCATGGCTTTTCTATTGGCGTCGCCTGCCGGCCTTGAGGAGCGTTCATCATGTCCAATCGGTGACTAGCACCATCCCGGACGGGTCCGCGTCTCTGGGAGGTCCGACTCCGTGCTCGACGAGGTACACGCTGCCGATGTCGCCGTAGCACACTCGCTTCAGGAGGCTGAGCCAGGACTCGCGCGCGTCGGCCGCTCGGTTCGTCAGGGGCGACTTTGCTACTGCCCGTCTCGGCTCCGCCATGCCAGCCCGGAGTCCCACAACGGCGCAGTAGCTCTGAAGCGCCGGAACGTCGCGTCGTCGGTTTCCATGAGCGCCGGCCACGCTCTTGCCCCAGCGGCCAGCGCGTGCGTTGGCGAGATCCCTACATCCGTGCTGCACTGGTCCTCAAAGCCGGTTCGACGGGGCGCGTCTTCTGCGCGTCCGGCGCCGACAACTAGCTGCTCCTGGCGCGTGCTTGCTGTCCAATGAGACGGCGCGCGACGCGTGCCACGGCGACGGACGGCTGTGGTACACGAGAACTCGGTTCACCTAAAGCGAAGGCCGGTACGGCGCGTGTCCCTGGTGTTGACTACAAGCATCTCCGGCGACATGATGTCGGCTGCCGTGACTCTCGTCGTGCACGAAGCAGAGTACATGCATGTCGTCCTCCGCGCGGCCCGGTCTTCGTGTCGTTCCAGATGCTGAGCTGGCATGGACTGGAGCTCAGCGCCGGCGTCGCCAGGGAAATCATGGAGCGGAAGTGGTGCGGGGACAAGGACAAGCAACTCGGGGCTACCTGCGGTGGCACTGCGAGGAGATGGCACTCAACGGTGGCGGTGGCCTGACATTTCACGCCAAGTGCTCGATTAAATGCCCACTGCAATGAGAGATGGGATAAAATGAAGAAGATGACGAGGTGGATGTCAATTTAGCCAGCTCTGGTCAAAATCATGTTGAGTCAGCATGGAAACTGCTTTAACTAGGTCAAGGGGTAAAACTTGTACTATTTGGATAGCTCAAGGTTTAAGTTATCTGATTTTGAAGGATGAAAATGTACCGTGCGTTTTCTTTCGAGGGACAAAAATACTTTTATGTTTGATTGAATGCAGACAATGATAAGAGCAAATTCATCTTGTTCACAAGAATCATAAATCGCTTGCAGTCGCTAACCTACCAAGGACCAAGCTCATAACGAAGGGATTCTTAGACATTGAGTCACTTGAGGACCACTGCCTACTACCCAAGTCTTCATAAGGAGAAAGACTTCCGTGAGCAAAGGTTGAACAGCCGATTTTGTAGTTTGCATTTTACTCGTGTCACTGGAATTATGCCGTCCCACTTTGTGCATGATTTTTTTCTCTACACGCTAGGGATATGATTTTTTTGATATGTATATATAGACATAGAAGACACCAGGAAATACCGATGGATCACCAAAGTCACGACATGTACTCTACATATTTGTTGACCATCATTGTATCCTCGTGACGCTGGCTCATACACCACACTTTCATGCCATCTTGAGGAAGCGGCGTAGTGATATTTACTCTTTTGGGCTGTGATAGAATGTGAAGCTTATAAATTGACCTACCACACTCCAGAGTATGAAACTAAGGATACTTGTCTATTCATCCTCGCGTAAAATTAAAGTAGGCGACGCAGCGGCTCTATGGTGATGGCTGGAGAGCCACCTGAATTGCTAGCTTTTCTCACGGAGTTTGATGGATAGAGGTATACACATAGAGATTTTGTACATCTTAGTACCTCACATAATTACCAGTCCCAGAAATATTGTCCTTACACAACCAAACTACATTTTACAACTTCACAAATAGACCCATGATGCAGCCACCTTGGCAATTAATAAAGATACCTGCAAGGGGTCCATTGACACAATACATCCTCCTTCAGTGAAATTCATAAACAACTCAACAAATGAGTTACTGGAGGTGAGTCGGTTGATTAAACCAACTATGCCCACGATATGCATATAACTAGTTGAACCGAATGGGAAGATGGTTTAGTCTGTGCACAACTATTTTAAGCTTGGATGCAAACTGATTCATGCTAAGCCTAGTTTTTTTCCATAACAAATAAAAGAGTCAAGCAAAAGGTGGCTAAATAAATAATTGAGAAAATGCCGTCTACAATTTTTCTTTGGCTGAACCCAAACAACAACATGGTCAAACTAAGCCCCATCAATTACCTTCTTAACTATGCAAACCATCGGTCCTAAATGGTTGGGCTTATCTCTAACATATACATGCAGGCAAGTGGTATAACCCAATGAAAATAAGAGCATGTTAGCACCGAAACTATCAACTGTCTAATATTTTAGGTTGGGAAGCAAATTGACTAGTACAATGTTTACTTAGATTTGCATTAAAAATTTAAGCTGCATCGATTAACTCTCGTACTTATTCAGTTGTTAGCAAAAAATTGTAACATCCCAAATTTTCAAATTTGGTATGTTAATAGGATCATTCTTTTTCATCATGATTTCTATGCATATTAGAATTTTCTGAAGTGTTTTCCAACTCAAGGCAATATATTTGTAGTGAAGATAATATGACTTCTCCCCTATTAGTTATATTTGGAAAACGCTAAGAATATATTCTGGTGTCTACCTAAATTATCTTGGCTTTGTGGAAACTCAAATTTATTTTATAGTTGTTATAATGCCCTTTATGCGTGTATTGCATAATATATGTATTTGTTTAAAGTGAATTTGTGTCTTAAAAATGTTCACTATTTTCTAGCATAGATATAATATTTTACTGTGTGTTTATAATATTTTTAGAATTTATTCTGGAGTTTTAGTTTTAGCGATATATTTCCTGTACAGTATATCTTCGCAGATATTACTGTTCATCCGGGCCTTAGCGCGCAACCCAGTTTGTATTTTCGCCCACGCGTGCAGTGCAGCGTGCTGTGGTTAGCAGGCCGGCCCATTCCAGCAACGCAGACCGCAGCTCACCCCGCACGCCTCTTCTTCTTCTGTTTTTTTTTGTTCCTCAGCCGTGTTCTTCCTGAACTTCTGTAGGAGCTGAACCCAGGTCGAATCGAATCGATCGATCTGCTGCCCCTCGCCTTGTCCTGACTCCATATAAATAATCCCCTCGTTCTTATCGTCCGGTTTTCGCCAAAATCGTCACCTCCCGTGCCCTAAGACCTCGTCCCGATCTGGCCGGAGTTCGCTGCAAGAGCTCCTGTCGCCGGTCAAGTTCGTCGCTGCCGTGGGTTCACAGCCCCTCCTCATGCTCTATAAACTTATAGTTGGTCTCCTCCTTCTCCCTGACTCCTAGTTCGTGCAGGGACGCATCTAAACGACCGTACTGACCTCGACCCGAAGCTCAACTCCGCCGTCGCCACTCCAGCCGGACCTTACCGACGTTAGCACAAGTCCCGGCCGTTCCCGAGGACGGTTTCGAGTTCGCCGCCTCTCTCCGCACATCGTCCCTTCGTCCCCGAGCTCGGGAGGCCTCTCTAGAGAGCGTAAGCTCCAAGTCCGAGCTGCGCCATGCCGTCTTCCTCAACTCCGGCGGCCACCGAGCCCTCCTTCTAAGTTGAGCAAACGACAGCCGCCCGATCTTTTGTAAACGGCCAAGATTAGATCTGTGTTTTTTTAGCCGATTCGTTATCTGTTAAGTTGCGGCCGTCCGCTCTTTAGCCACCGCAGCGAACGGTTTCCAGCCATTGAAAAAGGGCCACGTGGCTCATCCACTGTACCGCAGCAGTTCTTCCAGAAATCAGTTTTGGCACAATTTATTTTCGGTAGATTTCATACCAAATTTTCATTTACGTATATCGTTTAGTCTGTAACACCAAATTCATAGATTCTTTTTCCTGTGTACTCGTAGTGACTAGGAGAATATCGTAGAACCAACATTTCACATTTTTGAACTGTTTAAATTTGAATTTTCTCAAATTTAGAATTTATCTTCCGGAGGCCATATCTTTTTAACCGTTGATCCAAATTAGTTGATTCTTTTTGCATTGTGATCCTACTAGCATGTAGATAATATATACCTACTGATATGTTCTGTTATTTAAGTTTTATTTGAGTTCCTTGCTGTTGACTTTAATGTGGTGTTATGTGAATGCGGTTTATTTACCGGTGCCTTCGTATCGTATAGATTGTCCGGAGTGTGAAGCGGATCGGAACTAATCGTTAGAGTACTTCAACACCATTCAAGGCAAGTTTGCATATCTGATTTGGCTCATCCTATATTCTGCTATGTATGTGTGGTTTTTATGCTATGACATGTGTTTGGTTTGATATGTATGTTCTCTGTTGTTATATTCTGGTATTGATTGTATTATGTGATGGTGTGATCAACTTGCTATGGTAGACGCGGGCATGTGTCGAGTGATCCATGAATGTGGTGAGTGTTTATAGCCGTAGGCTCGGGATTATTAACCAGGTGAATGGGTCACTGGCAGAGCGCTCTATTGTCCCTAGAGAATGCGCCATTGACAGAGCGCACTTGAGGCGAGGTATAGTTTTTGGAACATAAATCAGGTGGACGCGTCCTTGGCAGAGCGCTCTATTGTTCCTATAGAATGCGCCACTAACAGAGCGCACTTGAGAGATACTTCTGAAGTTCTTGTCATGTTTATTTAGAATCTTTGGGTTATCTTGGGCGAGTAAATTAGAGACGGTTGTGACTTCAGGTAGTGGAGGTAGGTGAAGACATTCTTCTCCAAACTAATTTGTGTGTGTTTTGTTTGTCATACATTGCTTTGTGGATGTAGGTTTGCTTTATCATATTGTGTGATTTGCCAATACGTTCAATATATTGACCCTTGTGGGTGCAACTTATCATGTTGCAGGATTTTCAGATGATCATTGAGATATAGTAGGGTCACGAGTCTTCACCCAACATCTTCGCCAGTGGGCATTGTTTGGACTCATCGTTTATTATGCTGCCTTTCCGCTGTTATTATTGAGTAAAGCTAGTTATGTACTATGAGTTTGTAATATATTACAAATTCTGGATCATACGTTGTAGTAAATGATGCACTTGTTACTTTGATATTCCTATGTACTGTGTGTGCTAGCGAATCGATCCAGGGACTAGCACAGTGAGCACAGAGACATCGAATCTTATCGTGTTCGGTCGTTATGCATGGTATCGAGCAAAGGTGTTGACTGTAGGTCGTGACCCTAGAAAATGGATTAGAAAAGCCATAGGAGTGAAAAACTTACTTTACAACTTGTTGTCTACTTGTTAGTTCATACTCTTGTACGAGTGCGACTAATCTGCACCCGGACTCAGCTGCACCCACGCTTAGAAAAAAATTCAAAAAAATACTAGAAAAATTCAAAAAATTCCAAAACTTTTTGTGGTGGTAGATAATTTGACGCGTGAGGTGCGCCCCAAAATTCAGCTCATTTGAGCATCTGAGCAGCTCTCGGCAAAAAAGACAAAATCAGGGTCTGTAAAAATGTTTAATGTTCACGCACTGTTTTGACTCGATTTGTCTTTTTTGCCAAGAGCTACTCATATGTCCAAATAAGTTGAATTTTGGGCGCACCTCACGCGTCAAATTATCTACCATCACAAAAAAAAATTGGAATTTTTTGAATTTTTCTAATATTTTTTTTGAATTTTTTGCTGAGAGGAAGCAGATGAGCCCGGGCTCCAGTATGAATTATCCCTCTTGTACTCATATCTTTACTTTTCAAATATAGATGACCCCTGGAATTATATTAGTGTTATTTAAGGAGTTTAGTTGGCAGACCATCATTCCTAAGTTGTGTTCAATAAACGATTTGTGGTAGTATGATGAGACCATATCTCTTGTGAATATGACCTTACCTGTGGGTTTTGCTTGTGTTGTGTGATATGTCATATGTTTGGTTGTTCATTGCTTTTCGTGTTGTCATATTTCATGGATTGTTTGTATTATGCAATTGGGTGCTTTGATTGATCATATGTGCTCTTTTGATGTGATTACTTTAGGATAGTTTTGGTGACTTGTGTGGATTTAGTGTTTGCTTTTGTTGTTGTTGGAGTATTAGTTGCTAGCATGAGCATATGGGTAGTGTTTTCCCCTTAGACCTATTTCTGTCTATATCTCACCCCTGCTTACCCATCAGATGCCCCCGAGGCGTAACTCTAGAGGCAGTGGTTCAGGAGACAACAACAACAATGACATACCACCATACATGCAAAGCAATGCTTGTGGATGTACTCAGCTAATCCAAGCTATTTGTTCGTAACTGTAACAAACTCTAGAGGCAGTGGTTCAGGAGACAACAACAACAATGACATACCACCATACATGCAGCAGCTGCTTTAGGGACAGACTCAGTTAATCCAGTTACTTGAATCCACCACCACCCCAGTTGATGCACTTACTCGTTTCTTGAGGTTGAATCCTCAGAGGTTTTCTAGCACCCCTGAACCTATTGTGGCTGATGATTGGCTTCGCTCAGTTAATAGGAATTTGGAGACAGTTGGTTGCACTGATGCAGAGAGAGTGAGGTTTGCCTCGCATTTGTTAGAAGGACCAGTCGCAGCATGGTGGGACAATTACTTGGTCACTTATCCTATTGCTACTATCACTTGGGAGCAAGCCAGTGTGTTTTCGCGCCGCACATGTGTCTGCTGGAGCCATGAGTCTGAAGAAGAAGGAGTTCCGCAGCTTGCGTCAGGGAGGTCGCACTGTGAATGCATATGTGGAGGAATTCAATAATCTTGCATGCTATGCTCCTAACGATGTTAACACTGATGCGGCTAGACGGGAGAAGTTTCTGGAAGGACTGGATGGTGAGTTGAGTATTCAGTTGACAGTGGCAACATTCAACAACTGTCAGGAGCTTATTGATAAGGCTATTATACTTGAAGGGAAGTTTCAACAGGTGGAGAACCGCAAGAGGAAGGCAAGGGACACAGAGTTCAACTCTGGAGGACCACGGAAGCACCATCATTCGTCAGCATCTTCTGAGTACTATGATTCTGGAGTGGACATTTATAATGGTCATAACCATGATGGGCATAATCATCACAACAACAATGGACTCAACCACAATGGTCAGAGGGATGGTGTCGGTGTCAAAACCGGCGGATCTCGGGTAGGGGGTCCCGAACTGTGCGTCTAGGCGGATGGTAACAGGAGATAAGGGACACGATGTTTTACCCAGGTTCGGGCCCTCTTAATGGAGGTAAAACCCTAAGTCCTGCTTGATTAATATTGATGATGTGTGTTACAAGAGTGGATCTACCACGAGATCAAAGAGGCTAAACCCTAGAAGCTAGCCTATGGTATGATTGTTGTTCCTCCTATGGACTAAAGCCATCCGGTTTATATAGACACCGGAGAGGGCTAGGGTTACACGTAGTCGGTTACAATGGTAGGAGATCTACATATCCAGACGCCAAGCTTGCCTTCCACGCCAAGGAAAGTCCCATCCGGACACGGACGAAGTCTTCAATCTTGTATCTTCATAGTCTTGGAGTCCGCCGATGATGATAGTTCGCTATCCGGACACCCCTAGTCCGAAACTCCTCGTGAGCCCCTGAACCAGGCTTCAATGACGATGAGTCCGGGCGCGCATGTTGTCTTCGCATCGCAAGGCGGGTTCTTCCTCCGAATAATTTATAGAAGATTGTGAACACTAGGATAGTGTCCGGCTCGCAAAAATAAATTCCACATACCACCATAGAGAGAATAATATTACACAAGATCAATCACGACGATTCTGTGGCGTGACGCCGCACCACTACCAAGTCTTTACTCAAATTGTTTTTATTGTTCCACCTCGGTAGCGTTTAGCGAAGCGGTTTCTTGGCACGCCTTGTCGGGCGTAGATCGTGTTCCCCTTATTCCGGGATTCCCACCAATACGGACGTGGGTAACCCAACCGCACCCATTGGCCTGCCTTCTCTATCGAAGGCGAGTCCTAATCGACCATGGGGCGGGGTACCTAACCGGCGAGATCTCGCATAGGCTACCTGCCCCAGGGCAGGTCATTCTCACTCCCGAGCCCGGCGAGAACGTGGTGTTCGTGTCTCACTTCCGTCGGGGTTTAGGCTTCCTGATGGACCCTTTTATGCGGGGGCTCATGTTTTATTATGGGCTTGATTTCCATGACTTGAATCCGGAGTCCATCCTCCATATCTTGTCATTCAATATCGTATGTGAGGCATTCCTCCACATTACCCCCCACTTTGGATTGTGGCTCAAGACCTTCAAGGTGGAGCCAAAGATGATCAAGGGGCAGCAAGCGGAGTGCGGAGGGGCGGTCATAAGCAAATGTGCTGATGCTCCGTGGCCCGAGGGCTCTTTTCAAGAGGAGCTTGGTTTGTGGCAACGGAGTGGTTTTATATCACCGCCCTGTGGGCACCAAATGGGCGGCGCCCGCCTTCCGCCAGTCCACCACAGCCGGGCCGCATCATGGGTCAACAAGGGCTCGACTGGGGCCGCCCAAGGATCGCTCTGCTGCGCAGGCCGCATTCGAGATCTCCAGAAAGAGGGATCAATCTGCTGCAGCAGTGCAGTTATGGTGATCCGCGCCTTCAGCCTGCAAACATCGCCTCCGCCTGTGGGAATTCAATCCGTGGGACCACGAGCTCTCCAACATTTTATGGGCACGACGCCCGTGGAGATGTATAAACTGGTCTTCGGATCACAAGAGAAGTGTCCGGACTTGACCGAGGACGCAGGACTAAGCTGCAATCGCCCAGATACTCAAGTAAGTAGTCCTGTAACCGGACAAGTTGTTCATCCATTTATTTCATATATATGCCCTTTAAAGGAGCCGTTTCTTGAACAGGAGTGGATAGCCAAGGCAAAGTTAATAAGGTGTCCGGCTCCCCTCCCAAAGACCACGCCGGATCCCATGCTGACCAAGATGTTGAAGGTCGCGCCCTTTGAAGAAGGCGAAGGGGGAGCCGAAGCGATCGCCCCCATGAAGGAGGCTATCCAGAAGGAGGGATTAAAAGTCCCGCTCTTCGAGGAGGGAAGAGGACTGCCTGAAGATCCGGAGGTCAAGGCCTCAAAGAGGGAAGGGAATCTTCGTTGGAGAGTCCGTACCGGGAAGTAACCCAGCCGCACTATTTCCCCAAGGGATCAGCCCTCCATGAGCCGTAAGTAAAAAGAAGGGGTCTTGTAAATAAGGAACATCCTCATATTTATTTATGAAGATAACCGAAATTGTACCTTGTAGTTCGGACCTCGGCCCTTCTCAGTGAGCTCGTCTTTGGGGATCTTCTTCCGGAGATGATGGAGAGCGAACGCCCACCGTCGCACCCTCATGTGAAGCGGACGACCCGGAGGTGTCGCCGCGAGGGTTCCCCAAGTCCGCGGGCGGAAGGTCCGCGCCAAGTGGTGTGCGGTCGGAGGAGTCAAGGATCTGCCGGGCGGCGGTTATCTCGTAAGATCATCGTGCTCTAATGGGTACGGTGATTGAAAGAATTGCATCCGCAGAGAGCGGATTGCACGGCCGCCGTAAGCTTATCGACGGGTTTGAGGTACGCAAAAATAATGTACCTTCTCGGCGCTTATGCATATAAAATGCGCCATGTATAGATAGTAGCCCCGAGACTCGGTATGTTGTCAAAATTGACGACGTGTCGAGGATCAAATTCTCGCTTTTAACATATCGCCGCTTCCTAAACAGGTGGCGGGCGTCCGAGGCCAGCCGACAATCAATATGCCGAACTAAAGCGGCAACTTGACGAGGCGTAATGCGCATATCGCTACCGGTCAATAAACGGTTTGACGAGTCACAAGGTATGCGACCTCTACGCGGACACCTTGTAAGGGAGCTTGACGCCCATGTCTTACTGTTTGTATGCTTAATGCAGATGGTGCCGCTGCCGTGGAGGAGCTGCGGGCAGAACTCGCCCGAGCGAAAGAGCAATCCAGAATTAGTAATGTGGCCGCTGTAAAGGCGGCCGAAGAGCTAGAAGCTGAACGGGCTGCTCACTGCCGAAGCAAATAGGAGATGGCCGATATGGCCAAAAAGTTAAGGAATACTACCGATCATTGCTGCGGTTCTTGAAAAGGAACGCTAAGCGGAACAAGAGGGCCTAAAGAAGGCCGCCGAATCCAAGAATGCCCAATCGGCTTTGAGAGCTGCCAAGGAGGAGCTGAGTCGCCGGGCAATTGCGGCCGGAAAACCATTTCGCCATGGAGGAAATATACAGATCCAAAGTATGCTCGGTTGGATAAATTGTGGAGTTCAGAGGATGCTTATCTGGACTTGGCGGCGAAAAGTCTTTGTGGACGCAGCTTGAGCACTTCCGGGGCCGTAAGGGGCTGTAAGGGAAGAGCTATATTGGTCGCAATTCCATAGTCCGGTGTCCTTCCGCCACGACCGATCGGTTGGCCAAATGGGCCGAGCTGAATCGATTGTCCGGATTTTCCAGGAAGCATGTCTAGACTCACTAGTGGCCGGACGGACCCCACCAAGAGCTATTTTGGTTTAGTGCAGCAGCTTTCTTGGTGCGGTGCAGCGTGTCGACGCAATGAAGCGATCGGCGTGTATTGAGGGAGCGCTGATGGCTCTTGCCCGTGTCAAGACATACCGGGCAGAGATGAAGGCCACCGACGTTCCATCCCGTGATTCGGACAGAGGTCGAGTACCGCCGAGCACTACTTTGAAGAAGTCTGCCGGGCGCTGTTTAATAGAGACGCAGTGCTCAAGGATATTATGTTTAAATGACATGTATGATTTGTGAAAACAATGTTTCAATGTAATATAAGTGCTTTTTATACTTGTGCTTTCAAGTAGTAAACTACTCCTCAGGCGGCCGCTTATGTATATGTGTATATAACTCGAAAGATGGCAGTCCTTGGTTTAGCCCCCACGCACATAGTGCGGGGTGTTTGCAAAAAAAGCGCTTTTCACACTTAATCCAACGCCTTGGTCCTGTTAAGGAGGTGATAGCGTAGCAAACCGTGCAACCGGACTATAATGCTTTATCACTTTAACTTAGCCATAGGAGTTCGAGGGTGGGGCTACTATATAGCCCTGGGCACCGCACTCTCCCGAATTCGAGTGCGTATGTACCGACCGAAAACCGTCCTTCGTTAATGCGGAGGAATTCTAAACATTCATGTTAGTCATCGAGTGGTTGACCAGTCTCTCGCTATATCATGATCAGTTTTCGGCTTTCTCTCGAGGTGCTCGCCGCCGAACTGGGCACAATCGCAGAGTTCTCCGGTGCCGCGTTAGCCGTGAAAACGGAACGTAAGGCAGCAAAACACGTGAGCCGGGCAACCCAACATTTGACCAAAGACATGATTCGGAGCTGATGCATATAAGGCCTAACTTCAAACGCGAATACTCCCTAAGGTATTCGGTCTTTATGAAAATGGGCAGAATAATGCCCTAAGCCCCGTGTCTAGGGTATCGCTAAAAATTCTGGTGTGGCCAATGCCAAAGCACCAGCCTCCTCGTCGGTTATATTAAGGAACCGGGGATGTATATCAACAAGAGATGTGAAAAAAGGTTTACGCAGTGCTCTTAATCTGAAAAGAATCCTTGCAACGGGTCCCTACCGCACGTCTGCGCGCGTGTCTCCGCGCAGCCGTATCCTCGGACGGGTGTAGCACGTTGTTCATCTGTAAAAGAGAGGAACTTAGTTTGAAAGAAAGAGGGTCGTGCGAAAGGTGTACTTATTAAATAAACAGAGTACGGTTCGAAGAATTAAATAAAATTGAGCTTTATTGTCTCTTATTATACATGTATGCGGCCCCTCGTATGGGGGTATGCCGCTAGTAGGCGCCTGACTCGTCTAACCGAGTCCGGGGTTTGAATGACCGATTCAGGTTCTTTGCCTAGCAGAGCCGGATAGCTGTGGGGCTGTCAAGGCAGTCTCCCGTTCTTCCGTGCTCAAGTGACACTTAATACTTCCTTTTAACGAGATGATGCCGCGTGGACCGGGCATTTTAAGTGTTAGAGATGCATAATGCGGTATTGCCTAAAAGCGGGCGAAAGTTGTACGCCTCAGTAGTGCTTAAGGGCTACTGCTGAATGTGGCGATGGGGAGTGAGCTTTCCGCGACGGGGGTTGTCGGATGAACCGAACACAACCTCTAGTGGTACAGAGCCTGTATAATAAAGAAGGTCCGCGTCATTCCTTTGAAGGAAGTGCTGCTATAGCGAATTTTGGTAGGTTCTATCCCCATTATGCGGACGGTGTCCTGGTATGGCAGGTGCCGCTACTGCGGTGTTATCACATGAAGTGAGTTCACTGTTTTGACTTCTAGTGGGAAAGTCTTTTGTTTTCCGGAGTGCTGCTTTTGGGTTTCGTCACTTGCACTTGGTGTGTCGAGCCCTTGTGTTCGGGCGTTAAGTCGGCCGGACTGCTTGAAGACCCAACAATCTCTGTGGGTATGGTTTGCGTGCTTCCCGAGGTACCATGTATTTGACATACTATCCGTAACCTTGTTTAGGTTGGATAGCTCGTCACCGTTATCCTTTAGGGCGGTGGTTTGTTGTTCGCCGAGAGCTTTTGAATCCGGCGTTGACCGCCGCATTATTTGGGCCGTTTTCCTTATTCCGCGCCGATCTTTTCAAGGCCGTGATTTCCCATTTCCATCCCTGATTTCGGATGTACTCGGGTCGCTGGTGCTGCATCTAGCCAGCCGCTGTCTTCCCCTGCACAAAAGCGGGTCATGAGGCTTGTTAATGCGGCCATTGTTCTTGGCTTTTCTTGGCCGAGGTGTCTGGCAAGCCATTCGTCTCGGACGTTGTGTTTGAAAGCTGCTAAGGCTTCGGCGTCCGGACAGTCGACTATTTGGTTCTTTTAGTAAGGAACCTGTTCTGCACTTCCGGCTGACTCTCCGGCTGTTGAGTTATGTGACTTAGATCGCTCAAGGTCCGGAGGGCAGACGTATGTCCCCTGAAAATTTGCCCTAAATGCATCCTCGAGCTCTTCCCAGCTTCCAATGGTATTTTCGGGGAGGCTCTTAAGCCAATGCCGAGCTGGCCCTTTGAGTTTAAGGGGTAAGTATTTTACGGCGTGGAGATCATCTCCTCTAGCCATGTGTATGTGGAGGATGTAATCCTCAATCCAGACTCCAGGGTCTGTTGTTCCGTCATATGCCTCTATGTTTACGGGTTTGAACTCACCGAAATTCATGATCCAAAGACCTCATCGGTGAAACATAGGGGTGTGCGCGCCTCTATATTTGGGTGTGCCGTGGTTTTTGAAATTTTGGCGTGTTGCATTGCTTTGACGAGCGTGCTTTCTTGGCCCATAGATGGACCTAATCGGGCCATCCTTTTGATGTGAATCCTTAGGCGGATCGCATATTGGCTTGTGTGCGGCACCATTCGCCGCTTCTTTTGCCGTGAGGTCGCCCATCCGACCGGTGGCCTTCTTGCTTTTTAATTGTGGGGCTCTAAGGCCTCCTCGTCAATTCGGGCAGTAGCTTTCTTTTCGGTAGCTCTTTGTTCGGGCGATCGCCGTACTTTTCTGCGTTGCTGAATACTTTGCTCCATCTAATCCTGAGTGCATCTTCCGCTGTTTTGAGCTTCCGCTTCTGCTTTTTCAGGCTACGCGTAGTGGCGACGAGCCTTTTCTGGAGGTCATGTTGCTCCAATGGTTTGTCCGGCGTGAGGTCGTCCGGACTTTTGTCTTCGCCGGGATGTATTGTTTATCCAAGTTGTCTTGTTCGGCGATTGCTCGATAGCTTGTTCGTTGTCCACCGGTTCGCCCTGCCTATGGCTGGGTCTTTGTTGAGGCGGGACTTTGTTCGGCATTTACGTTGCCGCTTTGACTGCCGAGGGATTTATCCTTCGTGGCGTCCGTTGTTCCTCGCTTTCATTTCCTTTAGGTGTATCTACCATGTATACATCATGGGATGAGGTTGTCCGAGCATCCTATAGGTGTTGGTTCATTGTTGTCTCCTACATCGCCGCCCATACCGTCGATGTCTTGAGTCGAAATCGAGCACGCCGTGTAAGCTTTCGAGAGTGGCTATGAAGTGGGTGGTGGGTGGGCATTGAGTTTCTTCATCGTCCGCATCCCAACCTTCCCGCCGTAGTCCGCCAGGCTCTCCGGATAAAGAGAGAGACTTTAGTGAATTCAGGATGTCGCCAAAGGGCGAAAAGTGCCGAAAGATGTCCGCGTCGCGTGAACTCCATAACGGGCGCCCAATCGGATTCGATTGGCAAGGGCGCGGAGGGTTCGGAGTCCGGAGAGGAGTCCGCACCGAGTCGAGGTCTTCGCAGCGACGTGGATGGAGTTCGCTCGATCGCCGTAGAGATTAAAGCCCCCGAGGCGGTGTCCAACCACTCGTCCTCAACCGAATCCGCTCTGGATTAAGGGTCGGAGCGGATTCGTGCGGCCTCCGTGGCACTGTTCGCCGCAAAGCTAGATCATGCCCATCGAGACAAGGTGGCGCTGCTTGCGGCTCGAATCCGTCGAAGATCAAGTCTCCGCGGATATCGGCCGTATAGTTTAAATTTCCAAATCGACTGACGGCTCGGGCGTAGCTTTCGATCTGCTCCAGATGGCCAAGCGAATTGGCCCGCAGTGCAAAGCCGCCGAACACGAAGATCTGTCCGGGGAGAAAAGTCTCACCCTGGACCGTAGAGGAACTCTCAATGAAAGCACCAATGTCGGTGTCAAAACCGGTGGATCTCACGTAGGGGGTCCCGAACTGTGCGTCTAGGCGGATGGTAACAGGAGATAAGGGCACGATGTTTTACCCAGGTTCGGGCCCTCTTGATGGAGGTAAAACCCTACGTCATGCTTGATTAATATTGATGATGTGTGTTACAAGAGTGGATCTACCACGAGATCAAAGAGGCTAAACCCTAGAAGCTAGCCTATGGTATGATTGTTGTTCCTCCTATGGACTAAAGCCATCCGGTTTATATAGACACCGGAGAGGGCTAGGGTTACACAGTAGTCGGTTACAATGGTAGGAGATCTACATATCCATATCGCCAAGCTTGCCTTCCACGCCAAGGAAAGTCCCATCCGGACACGGGACGAAGTCTTCAATCTTGTATCTTCATAGTCTTGGAGTCCGGCCGATGATGATAGTTCGGCTATGCGGACACCCCCTAGTCCGGAACTCCCTCAGATGGAAACAATGACCACGACCTTTCGATGCCCACAAAGAAGGATCTAAGCCAGTTACTTTGTTACAGATGCAGGAACCCAGGACACTATTCAACAAATTGTCCTGAGCTAAGGAAAATGAATTATGACAATGGGAATTCTGGAGAGAAGG
Organism: Aegilops bicornis; assembly: GCA_021605145.1. NCBI lineage: Eukaryota > Viridiplantae > Streptophyta > Magnoliopsida > Poales > Poaceae > Aegilops > Aegilops bicornis. The sequence continues at coordinate 646,846,982 of CM038674.1, forward strand.
AGATTGACCATTTCAAAAGTGGACATGTGAATCACACGAGGGTGGAAATACCAGATAATGCATCAGTCTTTGGTAAGACTCTTAATTAAGATCAAGTATTGTGACCGTTCTTTCAACATTGATGCATCATATTTAGACATGTCAAGGGAAATTTGGAAATATGCAATGAGTAAGCCTCGAAACTTTGGAGTATGGATTATATCAAGTACCCACCTTTAACCTTTGCTAGCCAACTCGAATCTCGAGGACGAGATTCATTTTAAGGGGGGTAGATTTGTAACATCCTAAATTTTCAAATTTGGTATGTTAATAGGATCATTCTTTTTCATCATGATTTCTATGCATATTAGAATTTTCTGAAGTGTTTCCAACTCAAGGCAATATATTTGGAGTGAAGATAATATGACTTCTCCCCTATTAGTTATATTTGGAAAACGCTAAGAATATATTCTGGTGTCTACCTAAATTATCTTGGCTTTGTGGAAACTCAAATTTATTTTATAGTTGTTATAATGCCCTTTGTATGCTTGTATTGCATAATATATGTATTTGTTTAAAGTGAATTTGTGTCTTAAAAATGTTCACTATTTTCTACCATAGATATAATATTTTACTGTGTGTTTATAATATTTTTAGAATTTATTCTGGAGTTTTAGTTTTAGCGATATATTTCCTGTACAGTATATCTTCGCAGATATTACTGTTCATCCGGGCCTTAGCGCGCAACCCAGTTGTATTTTCGCCCACGCGTGCAGTGCAGCGTGCTGTGGTTAGCAGGCCGGCCCATTCCAGCAACGCAGACCGCAGCTCACCCCGCACGCCTCTTCTTCTTCTGTTGTTTTTTTTTGTTCCTCAGCCGTGTTCTTCCTGAACTTCTGTAGGAGCTGAACCCAGGTCGAATCGAATCGATCGATCTGCTGCCCCTCGCCTTGTCCTGACTCCATATAAATAATCCCCTCGTTCTTATCGTCCGGTTTTCGCCAAAATCGTCGCCTCCCGTGCCCTAAGACCTCGTCCCGATCTGGCCGGAGTTCGCTGCAAGAGCTCCTGTCGCCGGTCAAGTTCATCGCTGCCGTGGGTTCACAGCCCCTCCTCATGCTCTATCAACTTATAGTTGGTCTCCTCCTTCTCCCTGACTCCTAGTTCGTGCAGGGACGCATCTAAACGACCGTACTGACCTCGAACCGAAGCTCAACTCCGCCGTCGCCACTCCAGCCGGACCTTACCGACGTTAGCAGAAGTCCCGGCCGTTCCCGAGGACGGTTTCGAGTTCGCCGCCTCTCTCCGCACATCGTCCCTTTGTCCCCGAGGTCGGGAGGCCTCTCTAGAGAGCGTAAGCTCCAAGTCCGAGCCGCGCCATGCCGTCTTCCTCAACTCCGGCGGCCACCGAGCCCTCCTTCTCCGGTGAGCAAACGACAGCCGCCTGATCTTCTGTAAACGGCCAAGATTAGATCTGTGTTTTTTTAGCCGATTCGTAATCTGTTAAGTTGCGGCCGTCCGCTCTTTAGCCACCGCAGGAACGGTTTCCAGCCATTGAAAAAGGGCCTCGTGGCTCATCCACTGTACCGCAGCAGTTCTTCCAGAAATCAGTTTTGGCACAATTTATTTTCGGTAGATTTCATACCAAATTTTCATTTAGGTATATCGTTTAGTCTGTAACTCCAAATTCATAGATTCTTTTTCCTGTGTACTCGTAGTGACCAGGAGAATATCGTAGAACCAAGATTTCACATTTTTGAACTGTTTAAATTTGAATTTTCTCAAATTTAGAATTTATCTTCCGGGGGCCATATCTTTTTAACCGTTGAACCAAATTAGTTGATTCTTTTTGCATTGTGATCCTACTAGCATGTAGATAATATATACCTACTGATACGTTCTGTTATTTAAGTTTTATTTGAGTTCCTTGCTGTTGACTTTAATGTGGTGTTATGTGAATGCGGTTTATTTATCGGTGCCTTCGTATCGTATAGATTGTCCGGAGTGTGAAGCGGATCGGAATTAATCGTTAGAGTACTTCAACACCGTTCAAGGCAAGTTTGCATATTTGATTTGGCTCATCCTATATTCTGCTATGCATGTTTGGTTTTTATGCTATGACATGTGTTTGGTTTGATATGTATGTTCTCTGTTGTTATATTCTGGTATTGATTGTATTATGTGATGGTGTGATCAACTTTCTATGGTAGACGCAGGCATGTGTCGAGTGATCCATGAAAGTGGTTAGTGTTTATAGCCGTAGGCTCGGGATTATTAACCAGGTGAATGCGTCAACCGTAGCGCTCTATTGTCCCTAGAGAATGCGCCATTGACAGAGCGCACTTGAGGCGAGGTATAGTTTTTGGAACATAAATCAGGTGGATGCGTCCTTGGCAGAGCGCTCTATTGTTCCTAGAGAATGCGCCACTGAGAGAGCGCACTTGAGAGATACTTCTGAAGTTCTTGTCATGTTTATTTAGAATCTTTGGGTTATCTTGGGCGAGTAAATTAGAGACGGTTGTGAGTTCAGGTAGTGGAGGTAAGTGAAGACATTCTTCTCCAAACTAATTTGTGTGTGTTTTGTTTGTCATACATTGCTTTGTGGATGTAGGTTTGCTTTATCATATTGTGTGATTTGCCAATACGTTCAATGTATTGACCCTTGTGGCTGCAACTTATCATGTTGCAGGATTTTCAGATGATCATTGAGATACAGTAGGGTCGCGAGTCTTCACCCAACATCTTCGCCAGTGGGCATTGTTTGGACTCATCGTTTATTATGCTGCCTTTCCGTTGTTATTATTGAGTAAAGCTAGTTATGTACTATGAGTTTGTAATATATTACAAATTCTAGATCATACGTTGTAGTAAATGATGCACTTGTTACTTTGATATTCCTATGTACTGTGTGTGCTAGCGAATCGATCCAGGGACTAGCACAGTGAGCACAGAGACATCGAATCTTATGAGGTTCGGGTCGTTACAAAAATAATCCAATGCAGTTCTCTGGAATATAGTACTTTGGATAAGTAGATAATCAAAACATGTCTTGTAGAAGAATAAGTTAATTAGCAACAACAGCAATAGCACAAGATAGACATACTTATTATGATCGGACTGCACTGTGAAAAACTTGTCCAGAATGGATGTAAATTGTTGGGACTTCAGTATGTGCATGATTACTTGTCATATTTGATAGTTTAAATTTAAAATGACCAATATCAGAATTTTATGAAATTTTTGTAGAAACGACCACATGAAATTTATTAGCCAGCATCGGCGAGAAAGTAAATATAAGAACTAATGAGTAGATAATAAACACTTTGCCCAAAAACTTTCAACTAATTACATTATCAGTTCAATGACAGGCTTCTATTATAGGTAATAAAATCATGTTATCTCAACAACATCATCAGATCCATAATAATTAATTAATGATATCTGACTCGAGGTCGAATCCATAATCCCGATTTCTCATGAAATGGAGCGAAAAATATGCCAATTCTGACTAGCAAACATGTATTTATTTACATTGCCAATTACCCACAGCCATCATCTACAAGGTAGAGTTTTGTATTCCCGATCATATTTCACGGTACTTTTTCTCTTTTATTGTTATTATGAAGTGTACAGATCTCATTGATAGGTGCCACCAACTCAGCCTATTGACACAACGATCTTCTCTACATAAAGTTTAAAACATATCAGTGACAAAGGAGCAAAGAATCGGCACCTTTTCCCCGATGATACAATGTTCAAAGTGAATTACTACTTTGTTATGAGAAGTGACTGCTTCTCAACGGAGATGAAGGTTTCATGTTATTGTGGCAGACCTCCATTGTGGCTACCAAAGAAACGAGTCTGAGAATTCTGGAGGGTTTCATACTTCCATAGGCAGTTGCAGTGGCTCTTATAGCCTCATAGGGATGCTTGGTGATGTACTACTGTTATATTTTTTTCTCCTTTAAGACTTCTTGTCCCCTGCATCAAGTTATTCATTTTCAATACCTTCTAACAGATCTTTGGCTCTACTTACCTTGTTTTTTCCTCTTTGGGGACAGAATGACAGGCAATGGGATTTATTTTCATCAACTTTGTAGTAATGAACTGCGTTGACTAGGTGCATCATGTTGATCTTGGTACAGAGTTAAAAGGTCAATACAAATCTTTCTTTCAAGAAAAAAAAGGAAAGGAAGTTCATCTTTTGCTTAAACATGAGAATAGTTTATTTTTAGTCCCTCAACTTTGCTGATAGTTTAGATATGATCTCTCAACTCAAAAACCAGGAAAACCTAATCCCCAACTACCAAAAAACGGATATTATTCATCCCTTGCCCTATTTTGGATGGTTTTGCAATGATGTGGCATGGTTTTTACCATTAATCTCGCCACATCATCATCATCATCTCTCTCTCCCTCTCCCTCCCTCTCTCCCTCTGAAAGCACAAGTGCTCCCTAGGTGGTTTTGGTAATTAATGTCAACATATCTCTTGTTGGACTAATACTTTTATCTAGTATGTTTCAGATAAGTTCAACAATGGAATGGCATGGACTAAAGGATGTGGGAACTCCTTCAAGATGCTAAGGACAAAGGATTGGCTCAAGCTTCAAGCTCAAGACTCTTCATTTTACAATTTAGTGGTCCAAGATCACATTGAGTCTATAGGAAAAGCCAATACTATCAAGAAGGGATGAGGTGTTGCTTAATGAGCCTTTTGCTCCATGTGCTTAGTGATATGCTCCAAAACCCTCCACTACTTTCTCACATCCACATATGACCTAAACCCAAAGTCAAACTGGGCCCTACCGATTCTTTCTATCCGGCGCCACCGAGTTCAGATGTCATAGCCACTGCCACAATCCCTAAGCAAATCGGTTTCACCGATAGGGATCTCAGTCTCACCGAGATGGGATTGTAATCTCTCTGTGTATGTCCATTACCAAAATCGGTCTCACCGAGTTTTTGCAATCGGTACTACCGAGATTACAATGCAAACTTCTGGTTAGCTTATTAACCAAATCGGTCCCACCGAGTTTGAGTAATCGGTCTCACCGAGTTTGCCTGACCAACTCTCTGGTTAGCTAATTACCAAATTCGATCTTACCGAGTTTGTGTAATCGGTCTCACCGAGATTACGTTATATGCCTTAACCCTAACCAAATCGGTCCTACAGAGATGCATGTCAGTCCCACCGAAAACCCTAACGGTCACTAGTTTACTAAATCGGTCCGACCGAGTTTGATGATTCGGTCCCACCGAGTTTGGTAAATTGTGTGTAACGGTTAGATTTTGTGTGGAGGCTATATATACCCCTCCACCTCCTCTTCATTTGTGGAGAGAGCCATCAGAACAAACCTACACTTCCAACTTACCAGTTCTGAGAGAGAACCACCTACTCATGTGTAAAGGCCAAGATATTCCATTCCAACCACGTGAATCTTGATCTCTAGCCTTCCCCAAGTTGCTTTCCACTCAAATCTTCTTTCCACCAGATCCAAATGCTATGAGAGAGAGTTGAGTGTTGGGGAGACTATCATTTGAAGCACAAGAGCAAGGAGTTCATCATCAACACACCATTTGTTACTTCTTGGAGAGTGGTGTCTCCTAGATTGGCTAGGTGTCACTTGGGAGCCTCCGACAAGATTGTGGAGTTGAACCAAGGAGTTTGTAAGGGCAAGGAGATCGCCTACTTCGTGAAGATCTACCGCTAGTGAGGCAAGTCCTTCGTGGGCGACGGCCATGGTGGGATAGACAAGGTTGCTTCTTCGTGGAACCTTCGTGGGTGGAGCCCTCCATGGACTCGCGCAAGAACTGCTATCCCACGTGGGTTGAAGTCTCCACCAACGTGGATGTACGATAGCACCACCTATCGGAACCACGACAAAAACATCCGTGTCTCCAATTGCGTTTGATTTCTCCAAACCCTTCCCTTTACATTCTTGCAAGTTGCATGCTTTATTTTCCGTTGCCAATATACTCTTAGCATGCTTGCTTGTTATGTATTAAGAATGTTAAACTTGTTGAAAGATCGTGGATGTCGCCTAGAGGGGGGGTGAATAGGCGCTTTAAAATAATTACGGTTTAGGCTTGAACACATGCGGAAAAAACCTAGCGGTTAATTTGTCAAGCACAAAACCTGAAACAACTAGGCTCACCTATGCACACCAACAACTTATGCTAAGCAAGATAATCAACTATGTGATAGCAAGATATATGACAAAGAACAATATGGCTATCACAAAGTAAAGTGCATAAGTAAAGGGCTCGGGTAAGAGATAACCGAGGCACGCGGAGACGACGATGTATCCCAAGTTCACACCCTTGCGGATACTAATCTCCGCTTGGAGCGGTGTGGAGGCACAATGCTCCCCAAGAAGCCACTAGGGCCACAGTAATCTCCTCACGCCTCGCACAATGCAAGATGTCGTGATTCCACTAAGGGACCCTTGAGGGCGGTCACCGAACCCGCATAAATGGCAACCCTTGGGGCGGTCACCGAACCCGTACACTTTGGCAACCCTTGGGGCGGTCACGGTGCAGATCAAATTGCTCGGGGCAATCTCCACAACCTAATTGGAGACCCCGACGCTTGCCCGGAGCTTTACACCACAATGGTTGAGCTCCGAACACCACCAACCGTCTAGGGCGCCCAAGCACCCAAGAGGAACAAGCTCAAAGGATAAGGTTCAATGGGGAAGAAGACCCCCTTTTATAGGTGGGGAAAAATCCAACCGTTATGCTCACAGCCCACACGGAGCGGTAGTACCGCTCGACATCACGGTACTACTGCTAGGGGTAGCGGTACTCGCTAAGGGTAGCGGTACTACCGCTATGAAGCGGTACTAAAAAATTACATCCGTGCCTACCACCGCTGGACTTGTGACGAAGTTTTTGGTCCCGAGCGGAAGTAGCCACTAAGTAGCCATGATAGTACTGCTCCAAGCGGTAGTACCGCTCCCAAGAGCGGTAGTACCGCTCCCAAGGGCGATAGTAAAAATTACTTCCGCTCCTACCCAGCGGTAGTACCAACAGCCTTTTCGTAACACCAAAACTACCATAACTTCTGCATTCGGACTCCGAATTCGACGAAACCAAGTTTGTTGGAAAGCTAGAGACAAGGGCTAACACAATCTTGAGAGAAATACCAATAATAAGCAAATTAGAAAAGGCCCAAAATAAAATGGTGAGAACCCTTCCTCGGAAAAGACCGGTAAAGCCTCCAACACCGAAAACATCATAGAAGACGCATGCAAACTCCGTTTTCGATGAACTCAAGCTTGTCATAAAAATGACCATAAGCTCTAAGACTCACAAAGAGAACCAAACAAGAACCAAGAAACATGATGCAAGGATGCAATGGTTTGAGCTCTCGACGAACGATACGATCAAGCTACTCACTTGAGAGCCCCCTTGATAGTACGGGCTATCGATCCTATAACCCGGTCTCCCAACTACCACCATGAGACCGGTAAAATAGAAAACCTATCAAGGGCAAACCTTTGCCTTGCACATGATCCACTTGAGATAGATGATGACGATCTTGTCCTCCTCAAGATGGACCACCTTTCTTGATTGCGTTGGGTCGATGGAGACTAGATGATTGCTCCCTCATACTCCACTATGGGTGAGCCACTCTTCGGCACATCTTCACAAGTCCATTGACACCACAATGGATGGCAAGCTTCAAGCACTTGATCTCTTCGTGCTGCTCCACTTGAACTTGCACACGGCAATCTTGATGACGATCACCACTTGATGTCATCCTTTCCATGGGTTGTATGATATCTTCCTCTTGACGCAAGCCCATGGACACGCATCTAACCCCACATAGACTCTCACATAGACCATGGGTTAGTACACAAAGTGCAATGGATAATGCTTACCATACCATGGGATCACTTGATCCCTATTGGTACATCTTCTACGCTTTGTGAGTTGATCAACTTGATTCACTCTTGACTTAGTCTTGATCAACCTTGAATCTTTCCAACTCTCTTCGTTTGGATGATGTCTTGAAGGTAAACATGAATGATCACACAATCTTCTTCTTCAAGACATGCTTGCAATAAGCTCAACACTCACATGACCAATCTTTGGATAATTCCTTAATAGCACCTTGGTCAACACATAAACTCCTTGAAACCAACACATGGACTTCAAGAAATGCCTATGGACAAATCCTTCAAATATAACTCAATGCAACCATTAATCCATAGAGAATGTCATCAATTACCAAAACCACACATGGGGGCACCGCATGTCCTTTCAATCTCCCCCATTTTGGTAATTGATGACAATCACTTTCAAGAGAGTTTATATAAGGAATTATGCATCACCATGCAATGCAACAACCAATAATGCATGCGTATGAGATGCAAATGCTTAGGAACAAAACCAAAGCAAGGAGAAAACTCTGAAGACTTCTCCACAAAACTCTCTGAAACTTCTCCCCCAGTGGCATCGATTGCCAAAATGGCCGAAAAGCTAAGAAGACCAATATAAAAGGTGTTCCTCCAAAAGTTGTGTATTTCTCAACAAGAGAGTGGAATGACATACACATATCCAAAGGTAATACTTGGAGGAAGACCAACTATATTGAGGCACCAAGATTGCAAAAGAATGATATGCCACAAAGAAATGACAAAGAGAGAAACAAGCAATCAAGCAATCAAAAGATACCAATTGAAGCAAGCTATCAAAAGATATCAACTGAACCAACTAGACCAAAGATCCTACGAGCCACATGAAAAAGATATTATGATATGAGCAGAGGATTGTTCTAAAGAAACTAGAGAAGCTCCCCATGATTTGTGCACATCAAGAATTTTTGTATTTGGATACAAAGTGCGTAAAATAGATCATAGCTCCCCAAAGTCAATGTAAACTAACAACAAGTGCAAGAGAGCATATAGGAAACTAAGACTAGCGCTTGCAACAAGCACATGGTTGAGCAACATTGTAAAAGAGGCAACTTAAGAATAGGCTCAACCAAAATGATGTGTGTGAGTCATGGCAAAGCACATGAGAAGACTAATATCTTGATGAGCATAAGCATCAACATCGTCTCGAATGAATGAGATACACGGTGCAAAGCCTTTCATTCTCACACGCAACTAGCAAATGGGTTCACAAGCTTACTAATAAGAAAATAGAGAACCTATGCTTGTGACAACCCGTGGTGAAGATAGACGATGAGAGGCTCATCAAGACGAGGGGTACCAATTAAGATGGCAAAAAGCCTCAGAAGATGAGCAAGAGGAAAATAATCTTCACCACACAAGAGTGCATCAAGATGCAACGATAGAGGACACGCACTCAAGGCAAAAGCTTTCACGGAGCTACCAAAGAAATAACATAAGAAAGACAAGGTGGATGTGAAAGAAAGGATATCAGCTAGAGATGTAATTTCTCTCAAGTGTATAAGGTTCTAGGTAGACAAAATCATGATGATATATATCTACAAAGAGGGATGTACACCCGAAATAGTTACAACATGAAGGAACAAGATATCCACAAGGAAGTCATAAATATACCAATAAGATATTTGCTTGAAAGCATATCACTTGGCTAGATATGGTCTTATTGTATATAAATGAATTCCTACCCATGAACATCAAAGACATCACAACTAGCAACATGATATCATCGTTGAGATGCTTTGAGAAAGGAAACAAGTATCACAAGAAAGAATGAAATACATGGCATGATACAACCTACACAAGGTTGATGCAAGTAATGTGTGCATGTAGTAGATGATGATACTTATTACCGAGATACCATTGGAAGGATGTAGTAGATACCAATTGAAAGTAGATAGTAGTTCATTGATCATCCTAGCTTGACTCCAATATGCACATGGTGACAACACCTTCCTTGTGAGTGAGCCGAGCATCCAATGCATCTCCAAATGTTCCTATAAGAACAACACAAACTAAACGGTACCCAAACTCATCGGGACCAAATAGTTAGAAACACCAATACATAGGACAAACTCCACATAAATATGTGCATATAGATATGAAAATGAATATCATGCACATCTCATCCAAATTAAGACTAGGTGGAGTTTCTCCCATATATTGAGTCAAAGAAAGAAAGCATGCCAAATAAAATACATGAAGAAAACATGCATGCTCAATACTTCAAAACCCAAAACCAAAAGACAAAGAAATGCCAAGTGAAAAGGATACCAAATGAATAAAACATCACTTGGAGGATATCCATAAAAGATACATCAAGGAATGAGATATCCATTGATACACTCAAAATAAAAGATATCAAACTCCCAAAAGAGAGGATGGTTCCAAACAAACCAAGCTCTCTACAAAGTTTCATGATAGCACAAAGTACCAAAACGAAAACGGCTTGCCTTCCACCAACACACACTTGATAAGGATCGCAAGAAGAGTGTTCTATAGAGAATATGATAGCTCCCCAAGACTAGTGCATTATAGAGAATTTGCATTTGAATACAAAATGCACAAGGTGGGATCACCACTTTCACTATATCTAGAAAACACTAGACAAGGACAAGAAAAAACAAGATCCACAAGTGGTAGGGAAGACAACGGAGTTGACACAAACCTTGGCAAGAGAAAAGGCAAAATAAAAAACAAAAGCCAATGTAAAGATGATCAATAAATTCTACCACAAAAGTGAGTACCAATTGTCAAAAGACAAGAAGTAAATGGAAATAATTCCCGATGGTAGATAGCAAGGATATCCGACATCATCTTCACACCAAACACAAGCAAATTGCAACTTGTAGAGCTATCATGCCACCTAGGAACAAGATAATTTACAATATCAATTCTAGGTGACAATATCTCAAATGTACACATTTTCTAGGCTAGTAATACACACATAGCATATTACTCCCCATAATGTGATACCAATTAAAGATAGACAAGAGGCAATTAAAAGGATCCAACAAGAGATAATTAATGGAAAATGTAGAATTTGAATTTCTCATGAGAGATATACCACCTAGAGACTAGATAATCTTGAAATATCAATACTAGATGGTATTACTCATGTACACACATTTATAGGATTGTGAGGTGCACAAAGCACATCACTCCCCATAATGGGATATTCCATTAATCTCTCACAAGAGCCAACTAAGAAATAAACAAGATGCAAAAAGGCTCAACACACAACACACATGTACATGATGTGCAAACCAACATGCACATACTTGATTTCTCAAGATAAGCAATTTGGAAGCACAACATATACAAGCACATGCAAGATACAAAACCACAACATGCTAAGGGACAAGTAACTTTTAATGTAAGCAATTTAAGCACGAGTTACCGCAAGGAGGAACATTGGATATATGATAGAAAGATAATCCGAATGACTTGGCTTGACACAATATGAATGATGAGGACCCTTAAATCTTCATAATGTAGCCAAGTTTCCAATGACCTCCAACAACACCTATTGATCAAGTTTGAGCTAGTTGGTCCCCAACCAAGTTGGGTCCTAAGAGGTTAGTCACAATAGGCTTGGCCACCCAAATGGTTCTTTTCTTCACACCACTTTGAGTACCAACAAACTTGGCAAACACATTGCCAACCTTATCCTTCCCAAGAGAATAGACATCATCAATAATAATTGGGTTGGATAAGTTACCACTAGTGCATGAAGAAGCGGCGTGGCCTTTCTCACGACATAAGTAGCAATGTCTACTCTTCACTTTCTTCTCACTTGATTTCTCAACAAGAGAAGCATTAACTTGAGTCTTCTTGGGAAGTGGCCTTTCTTCAACTTGAGGTTGAGCATGAGATTGAACTTGTGCCCTCTTCCCTTGTTGCTTGACACTAATGGCCTTCTTCTTCAATGGGGAAGATCTAACATGATGCCCTTCTACTTTGCACTTGAAGCAAACAATCTTGGCCGATTTCTTGACTTGTTCTTGGCCCTTCTTTTTGTTCATCTTAGACTTCTTCTTCTTATTGGAGTTGAATCCAAGTCCACCTTTGTCATTGGGGATTTTTGCACACTCGAGATATTGTTGAGTGTGGATTTCCTTCATGACTCTTTCCAAGTCTTTCTTCAAAGAAGTGACTTGGGCCTTGAGCTCTTTGATTTCCTCTACATGGTTAGTCTCAATACAAGTACTAGAGGAAGTATAAGCTTCATTGTTAGAGCAACAAGGCAAGGAAAGCAATTCATCACAAGATGTACCAACATTGTGAGTAGATGAATTACAAGGACTAGCACATATCAATATAGCCTTTTGACTAGAAGTAGTGCTAGTATCCACATGAGGCTCACTAGATGTTACCTTAGCAAGCATGGCCTCATGAGCTATCTTTAGCACATTATGGGATACTAGAAGATCATCATGAGAGCTTGTGAGCCTTACATGATTTTCTTCCAACATCCCATAATTGCTAGATAGCAACTCAAGTTGAGCCCTTAGCTCAACATTCTCCTTCAATATGGATGCTTCACAAGAGATAGAGTTAGTAGCACAAGCATCATCATTAGCAACAAGAGGAGAAGACAACTTGGCAAGCTCTTTTGAATATGAAGCTTTAAGTTGAGCATGAGACTCGGTGAGTTTGATGAGCTCACTCTTAATGACCCTTGAGCCATTTTCGAGGTGCTCAAAGTCCTCAAGGAGTTTAGCATGCACAACTTCAAGCTCCTCATTTTTAGTTTCAAAATCATTGGCCACCTCAAGAGCTCTATCACGAGATTCCCTCACTCTAGATAATTCTAGAGCAAAAGTCTCCTCAAGAGATTCCTTGGTGGTTTGTTCAAATTCAAGAGCTTGAGAGAGGTCTGCAATCTCATTAGTGTAATCACGCTCATGACCTTCCATTTTATCAATGGTGACCTCATGCTCCTCAAGACGAGATTCCAACTCATCAATATATTTCTTCCCCTCAATAGCAATAGACATGATTTCCATGAAGTTGGAACGAGAAATTTTATTCTTAAGAAGAGCTTTAAAAATCATTTTCCCCCTTAATTTTTAAGGAGGCAACATCATCACTCTCTTCATCATAATCAACATCATCATCACTCTTACCATCATCAATATCATCACAAGATATATTGGGATTCAAAGTGGGAGATACCTTTGAAGCCTTGGCCATAAGGCAAAATGCAGTAGATGATGATATAGGATCCCTTGAAGCACCATTCAAGACCACATCTTGTTACATGGAGTGTTGGGTTTCATCTACATTGTTAGCACAAAAACTCGAGGAAATACATGCATTTTTATCATGGCAACAAGATATAGCAAGCATATCATCATGAGATTTAGTCAAGCAATTTCTACATGATATGCAAGGACTATCAACACAAGCAAGTGAAACATTTTGAGTGCTCGAAGTGCTAAGGCCCAAAAACGGAGCATTGCAATAATATAGTGATGAAGAATCATCCACAAAAAGCACACTATCATCATTGCAATGACCGACGCTACTCACCATATCATTACCTTGTGGCAAACCACATGTAGGTGAAGTAGAAGAAGTTGAGAAGACTATACGGCCGGAGGTGGAGGGAGAACAATCATCCCTACAAATCTTGGACACACCATATTTATCTTGAAGCTTCGTCCACAACTCATGAGCATCCCTAACGGCATGAGTTGAAATATAACTACATTGCTCAAAGCATCGAAAAGCACATTAGAAGCTTGAGCATTGAGATAAGAGTTTTCTCTTCCTCTAAAGATAATCTTTGGGGATCCTTTGGAGGAGAAAAACCCATATCTACAATTCGCTCCAAATTTGGGTCCATGACCCTAAAGAAATTAAGCATGCGAATTACCCAAACATCAAAATTTGTGCCATCGAAACTAAGAGTGTCAGAGAATCCTAATCCCCTAGTCGACATCTTTACTCTCTAGGCGGTTAAGCCCAACAAAGAGAGACGAGGCTCTGATACCAATTGAAAGATCGTGGATGTCGCCTAGAGGGGGGTGAATAGGCGCTTTAAAATAATTACGGTTTAGGCTTGAACACATGCGAAAAAACCTAGCGGTTAATTTGTCAAGCACAAAACCTAAAACAACTAGGCTCACCTATGCACACCAACAACTTATGCTAAGCAAGATAATCAACTATGTGATAGCAAGATATATGACAAAGAACAATATGGCTATCACAAAGTAAAGTGCATAAGTAAAGGGCTCGGGTAAGAGATAACCGAGGCACGCGGAGACGACGATGTATCCCGAAGTTCACACCCTTATGGATACTAATCTCCGCTTGGAGCGGTGTGGAGGCACAATGCTCCCTAAGAAGCCACTAGGGCCACAGAATCTCCTCACGCCTCGCACAATGCAAGATGTCGTGATTCCACTAAGGGACCCTTGAGGGCGGTCACCGAACCCGTACAAATGGCAACCCTTGGGGGCGGTCACCGAACCTGTACACTTTGGCAACCCTTGGGGGCGGTCACCGGTACCCGTCAAATTGCTCGGGGCAATATCCACAACCTAATTGGAGACCCTGACGCTTTACACCACAATGGTTGAGCTCCGAACACCACCAACCGTCTAGGGCGCCCAATCACCCAAGAGGAACAAGCTCAAAGGATAAGGTTCAATGGGGAAGAAGACCCCCTTTTATAGGTGGGGAAAAATCCAACCGTTATGCTCACAGCCCAAGACGGAGCGGTAGTATCGCTTGACATCACAAGATTACTCGCTAGGGGTAGCGGTACTGCTAAGGGTAGCGGTACTCATCGCTTGCAAGCGGTACTAAAAAATTACATCCGTGCCTACCACCGCTGGACTTGTGACGAAGTTTTTGGTCCCGAGCGGAAGTAGCCACTAAGTAGCCGCTGATAGTACTGCTCAAGCGGTAGTACCGCTCCCAAGGGCGGTAGTAAAAATTACTTCGCTCCTACCCATGGTAGTACCGCCGCAGCCTTTTCGTAACACCAAAACTACCATAACTTCTGCATTCGGACTCGAATTCGGACGAAACCAAGTTTGTTGGAAAGCTAGAGGCAAGGGCTAACACAATCTTGAGAGAAATACCAATAATAAGCAAATTAGAAAAGGCCCAAAAGAAAATGGTGAGAACTTCCTAAAAAGACCCAGAAAGCCTCCAACACCGAAAACATCATAGAAGGCGCATGCAAACTCCGTTTCGATGAACTCAAGCTTGTCATAAAGATGACCATAAGCTCTAAGACTCACAAAGAGAACCAAACAAGAACCAAGAAACATGATGCAAGGATGCAATGGTTTGAGCTCTCGACGAACGATATGATCAAGCTACTCACTTGAGAGCCTCCCTTGATAGTACGGCTATCGATCCTATAACCCGGTCTCCCAACTACCACCATGAGACCGTAAAATAGAAAACCTATCAAGGGCAAACCTTTGCCTTGCACATGATCCACTTGAGCTAGATGATGACGATCTTGTCCTCCTCAAGATGGACCACCTTTCTTGATTGCGTTGGGTCGATGGAGACTAGATGATTGCTCCCCATACTCCACTATGGGTGAGCCACTCTTGACACATCTTCACAAGTCCATTGACACCACAATGGATGGCAAGCTTCAAGCACTTGATCTCTTCGTGCTGCTCCACTTGAACTTGCACACGGCAATCTTGATGATGATCACCACTTGATGTCATCCTTTCCATGGGTTGTATGATATCTTCCTCTTGACGCAAGCCCATGGACACGCATCTAACCCCACATAGACTCTCACATAGACCATGGGTTAGTACACAAAGTGCAATGGATAATGCTTACCATACCATGGTATCACTTGATCCCTATCGGTACATCTTCTACGCTTTGTGAGTTGATCAACTTGATTCACTCTTGACTTAGTCTTGATCAACCTTGAATCTTTCCAACTCTCTTCGTTTGGATGATGTCTTGAAGGTAAACATGAATGATCACACAATCTTCTTCTTCAAGACATGCTTGCAATAAGCTCAACACTCACATGACCAATCTTTGGATAATTCCTTAATAGCACCTTGGTCAACACATAAACTCCTTGAAACCAACACATGGACTTCAAGAAATGCCTATGGACAAATCCTTCAAATATAACTCAATGCAACCATTAGTCCATAGAGAATGTCATCAATTACCAAAACCACACATGGGGGCACCGCATGTCCTTTCACTTGTGCCTAAACTCCACTTAAACCGAAAAGAGTTAAAAACTGCCACTTTGCTACTTAGTGTCTAATCACCCCCCCCTCTAGACACCTCTGCTCAAGATCCTACAAGTGGTATCAGAGCCTTGGTCTCCATTGCCTTGGTTTAATCACCGTTGGAGGAAGATGGATGAGTCTACTTTGGGGAGTCTTAGACATAGAGTGCCTATTCTTGATGGAGAGTATTTTCATGAGTGGAAAATGAGATGCTTGTGATTTTCAATCAATATCAATTGAACAAGTACATTGCTAGCCCTTGTGCACCTCATGTTGATCCTATGCATCCTACCCTTGATGAATCTATTGACATGACTAGAAATCTTAGAACTGTTAATCTTATCACTAGAGGCTTGCCTAGAAACTTGATTAGAATCTTGCCTACTTTTGAGTGTGCCTACACTATATGGAAATTTCTTGAGGAACGCTTTCCAAATTATTCCTTGAAAAATCTAGATGAGATTCTCTATAAGTCTATTGCCTTGAGTAAGATGAATACTAGTGATCCTATGTTTGGTGATCGCCTATTTGAACTTACCGACCTTATGCGTACAAAGGAGATGTTGGAATTATTGGTGATATTATTTCCGAAGCTATAAGAATTCATAAGCAAGATCTTTGTCAAACTCACTCTAATGAATTACCCTCTCTAGGACTTGATCCACCACATGACGATGTTGAACATGGATACTATGATGAGGATGATGATAGTGATTTTGATCTTGATGATGCAATAAGACACTTTGGTCTTATGGCAAATCTTCGGGGATATGTGTCAGGAGGAAAGGAATGGGTTCTTGACAAGGATGTACCGATCACATGACCGGAGATAAAGACATGTTTCGTGAGCTTGCTGAAAATGATAGTCCTCGAAAGTATGTCACTTTCGGTGACAACTCAAAGGGTAAGGTGGTTAGCCTCGGTAAGGTGGCCATCTCACATGATAGCTCCATTCAAAATGTCATGCTCGTTGAGTCTCTTGGCTACAACTTACTTTCGATATCTAGACTTGCTGATTTCGGTTTAAATGTCCTATTTATCAAGTAGATTGTCAAGTGTTTCATCGAGACAATCATAAAATGGTCTTTACCGTATATGTAGAGGTGATCTTTACATTGTTGATTTCTCTAAAAGGCACAACCTAAAACTTGCTTCATTGCTAAATCCTCAAAAGGTTGGTTATGGCATAGACGACTAGGTCACGTTGGCATGAGAAACCTTGACAAGCTTATTAAAGGAAATCATATCCTTGGAGTTAACGATGTCATATTTGATAAGGATAGACTGTGCAAAGGTGCTTGTCAAGGTGTAAACAGGTTGGAGGAAGGCATCCCGTGAAGAACATCATGACCACAAGGAGGCCACTCGAGCTACTTCATATGGACCTTTTGGTCCCAACGCCTACAAAAGTCTCGGTGGAAATTCTTTTGGTCTAGTTATAGTTGATGATTTTTCAAGATTTACGTGGGTGTTCTTTCTCGATGATAAATCGCAGGTCCAAAAGATCTTCAAAAACTTCGCTAGGAAGGCCCAAAACCAATTTGAAGTGAAGATCAAGAAGGTTCGCGGCGACAATGGAACGGAGTTCAAGAACGCAAATGTGGACACCTTTCTTGACGAAGAAGGGATTTCACGCGAGTTATCGGCTACGTACACACCTCAACAAAATGGAGTTGTTGAGAGGAAGAACCGGACGCTCATCGAAATGGCGAGAACGATGCTTGATGAGTACAAGACGCCGAAGCACTTTTGGGCGGAAGCGGTTGAGACGGCTTGTCATGCAACAAAATCGCTTGTATCTTCACAAGCTACTCGGCAAGACGGCATACGAGCTCCTCACCGGTAACAAACATCAAGTTGGATACTTTCGAGTATTCGGCTCAAAGTGCTACATTCTTGATAAGCATCGTCGTTCAAAATTTGCTCCTAAGTCTCATGAAGGTTTCCTACTAGGTTATGGCTCAAACTCTCACACTTACCGTGTTCACAACAATTTCACCAGAAAGGTTGAAGAGACGGTAGATGTGAAGTTTGATGAATCTAACGGCTCGCAAGTAGAGCAATTGCCAATTGATGTAGGAGACAAAGACCCTTCGGAAGCAATCCAAGACTTGTCTATTGGCAAGGTCCGTCCAACGGAGGTGAAGGAGAGTACCTCGTCTGTTCAAGTGGAAGCTTCTACTTCACGACAAGGTGAACCAAGAGTTGAAACGGAAGCATCCACAAGTGGAACACACCAAGATTAAGAAAACGAGGAAGAACATCATGAACGTCAACAACCTCCTTCTCCACCACGACAAGAAAACGACAACGCCAACAATGAAGATGATCAAGAAGAAGAAGAACAAGATGAAGAAGATGTTCAACCGAGACCCAAGCAAAAGCTTTCACGAGTTCGAGCAAGAATTGCTAAAGACCATCCCGTCGAGCAAATCTACAATGATATTCAAACCGGGAGAATCACTCGCTCTAAAACTCGTTTAGCTAACTTTTGTGAAAACATTCTTTCATCTCTAGCATTGAACCTATGAAGGTCGAAGAAGCATTGGAAGATCCGAATTGGATAAATGTTATGCATGAAGAGCTACACAACTTTGAGAGAAACCAAGTTTGGACATTGGTTGAGAAGCCCGACAACAACCACAACATCATCGGTACCAAATGGGTGTTTCGCAACAAGCAAGATGAAGATGGACAAGTAGTTCGCAACAAAGCACGTCTCGTCGCCCAAGGCTACACTCAAGTTGAAGGTATGGAATATGGTGAGACTTATGCTCCTGTTGCTAGACTTGAGTCCATTCGCATCTTACTTGCCTATGCTAATCACCATAATATCACCTTGTACCAAATGGACATTAAAAGTGCTTTTCTAAATGGTGAAATAGAGGAGGAAGTTTATGTTAAACAACCTCCCGGCTTTGTCAATCCTAAGAAACCAAATCATGTTTACAAACTTCACAAAGCTCTTTATGGTCTTAAACAAGCTCCTAGAGCATGGTATAAATGCTTGACCAAGTTTCTTCTTGAAAAAGGCTTTGAAATTGGGAAGATTGATTCCACACTTTTTTCCAAAAGGGTTAATGGAGAATTAATTGTATGCCAAATTTATGTTGATGATATCATATTTGGATCAACTAACCCTCATTTTAGTGAAAAGTTTGGGAAGCTAATGTCGGAGAAGTTTGAGATGTCAATGATGAGTGAACTCAAATTCTTTCTTGGGTTGCAAATCAAGCAAACCAAGGAAGGTACTTTTGTCTCTCAAACGAAGTACACTACGGACTTATTCAAGAAGTTCAATATGCAAGAATGCAAAGGTATGCCTACACCCATGCCTACTAGTGGACACCTTGATTTGACCAAAGATGGTAAACCAGTTGATCAAAAGGTTTATCGCTCCATGATTGGATCATTGTTATACCTATGTGCTTCACGTCCTGATATTATGCTAAGTGTGTGCATGTGTGCAAGATATCAAGCTGCTCCTAAAGAATGTCATCTTAAGGCCGTGAAAAGGATAGTGAGATACTTAATTCATACACCAAATTTTGGCATTTGGTATCCTAAGAGGGCCTCTTTCGATCTTGTTGGCTATTCCAACTCGGACTATGCCGGAGACAAGGTTGATAGAAAGTCCACCTCGGGTACCTGTCAATTCTTGGTAGATCTCTTGTGTCTTGGTCCTCCAAGAAACAAAACTTGGTATCCTTATCTACCGCTGAAGCGGAGTACATTGCCGCTGGATCATGTTGTGCTCAATTACTTTGGATGACCCAAACTCTTAAAGATTATGGGATATATGTGAAACATGTTCCATTGCTTTGTGACAATGAAAGTGCTATCAAAATTGGTCATAATCCCGTACAACATTCTCGAACTAAGCATATAGAAGTTCGTCATCATTTCATTCGAGATCATGTTGCTAAGGGTGACATTAATCTTAAGCATGTTCGCACCGAAAAGCAATTAGCGGATATATTTACTAAACCCCTTGATGAGAAAGTGTTTTGCAGGTTGAGAGGAGAATTGAACATCATTGATGCTTCAAACTTGGAGTAGAAACTCCATTGGATACATGCAAGACATGAGCTTATGACTAATCCATGATATCTCTCTTATGATGAATATATTATATCTTGGATATATTTGCATCTTGCATGTCATCTAACCCATGTAGGTACTTGGTTGAATCAAATTCCATGAGATTGTAATCTACTCACATCTTGAGCAATCTCTACATCACCAAGTCTCTACCCTTCGGTGGATGAGTACAAGGAAGCACAGAATCGTTCTAACATATCCTTTTGACAAACTCTATGATTGAGCTTCATGATTGTCATTTTGGACACACAAGTGCTCTTCCTTGCAAAAACTAACCTATGTAGGTAGATGGACTCAAATTCCAAGTGGTGCTACCAACTCTTGATGAGCTACATCAACCTTGAGCAACCCACACAAGTTCAACTACATGGACAACACCACCAACCAAGGTATGTTATTCCATCTTAGAGAAGCTTTACTCCAAGTCATGAGCTAAAGCAACTCGACAAGATGAGAATACATCAAGATGCTTAAACGAAAAATGGTAACCCCATTTTGAGCTTAAACGATGAGTATGACCCATGATCAAGTGATCTCACTTGACTCCTAAGTCAATATACTCTAACATAGGTGACTTTGTCACCGACCATCTCTAGATGAAGTTCTCTCGTGTTTTTATTTGAGTGTTTGCATTTGTCTCATGCATATTTGTTTCTCTTTTCAACAAAAAAAACTTCATCTAGATTTCATTCTTTTCTTCCTATTTGCTATGCATTTTCTGCATCTAATTCATTGCAAATCATTCAGTTAATTCCTTGCAAATCTTTGTGAGACCTTTCTAGTCTAGTGAGCTGAGGTGACAAATGTTTTCTCTGTGATGAACTCGGTTTCACCGATTTGATGTTTTCGGTCCAACCGAATCTTTTCGGTATAACCGAAGCACACGACTCGGTGCCACCGATTTCACAACAGGAAACACAGTTTGCCACTTATTCTGTGGTTCTTTTATATCCAGCTCCACTCAATGAATCTTGTCCTCTACAAGCATCACAAATTTTATCCAGTGCTTTGTGTTGTGACTCAAGGACCAAACCCATACACAACAAATTCCAGAAGATCCTTCTTGGAAATTGATGTCAAAGGGGGATAGAGAGATCACATCAAAGCTTATCACTTAGAGAGATCACATCAGACAGAGTATTAAGGGGGAGAAAGAGATCTCCAGGGGGAGAGAATACTCAAGTAGAAAGTTTTTCTCAAGGATCCCAGATGCTTGGTGTTCAAGAGGAGAGATGCCACATGTCTTTTTGGGGGAAAGACATGTTCTTGTGTGCTTATTTGAATTAAGCTCTGTTCATTTATATTTTTTAGCTCTGATTTTTTGTTCCCTATCTTCTCCCAGTATCCCATGCTAGATTCAGGGGGAGCAAGACATCTAAGGGAAAGAAATCATTCAAATTCATTGCATATCTTTACTCTTGGGGACATGTCTAATCCAATGTGGTACTCGGTACTCACTCTCTACATGTCATCCCAGTCTTGGTATTCTTGTGCTTTCTTCCGCTTGCTCTGGCTAGTAGATGTACCTGTGTTATCTAACCTTGTTTGTGCAGGTTCATTTCACCCTAAGCCAACTCGAGACTACTGTGTAAGTATATGCATCACACTCATGTGTATGAGGAATTCTTGCTGATGTACATACTGTTTTGCAAGAAGGACTCATGAGCATGAAGGTATTTTCTTTAATATTCTTTGCTCTGATGCATATGGCCAAGATACATGTAACACATTGCCTACTCTATCATGGTTATTGCTCTCACATGCTTCTATATTACATATTCACATGATTGCATACATGTAGGGGGAGCCTATGCTTGTTACATGTCTTTCCGAAGCTTTACTTGCTATTCTTTATATCCTTATCTAAAGCTTTGATGTATGTTGCCATCAATTACCAAAAAGGGGGAGATTGAAAGAACAAGTGCTCCCTAGGTGGTTTTGGTAAATAATGTCAACATATCTCTTGTTGGACTAATACTTTTATCTAGTATGTTTTAGATAAGTTCAACAATGGAGTGGCATGGACTAAAGGATGTGGTAACTCCTTCAAGATGCTAAGGACAAAGGATTGGCTCAAGCTTCAAGCTCAAGACTCTTCATTTTACATTTTAGTGGTCCAAGATCACATTGAGTCTGTAGGAAAAGCCAATACTATCAAGAAGGGATGAGGTGTTGCTTAATGAGCCTTTTGCTCCATGTGCTTAGTGATATGCTCCAAAACCCTCCACTACTTCCTCACTTCCACATATGACCTAAACCCAAAGTCAAACTCGGCCCTACCGATTCTTTCTATCTGGCGCCACCGAGTTCAGATGTCATAGCCACTGCCACAATCCCTAAGCAAATCGGTTTCACCGATAGGGATCTCGGTCTCACCGAGATGGGATTGTAATCTCTCTGTATGTCCATTACCAAAATCGGTCTCACCGACTTTGTGCAATCGGTACTACCGAGATTACAATGCAAACTTTCTGGTTAGCTTATTACCCAAATCGGTCCCACCGAGTTTGAGTAATCGGTCTCACCGAGTTTGCCTGACCAACTCTCTGGTTAGCTAATTACCAAATTCGGTCTTACCGAGTTTGTGTAATTGGTATCACCGAGATTACGTTATGCCCTAACCCTAACCAAATCGGTCCTGCCGAGATGCATGTCAGTCCCACCGAAAACCCTAACAGTCACTAGGTTTACTAAATCGGTCCGACCGAGTTTGATGATTCGGTCCTACCGAGTTTGGTAAATTGTGTGTAACGGTTAGATTTTGTGTGGAGGCTATATATACCCATCCACCTCCTCTTCATTCGTGGAGAGAGCCATCAGAACAAACCTACACTACCAACTTACCAGTTACGAGAGAGAACCACCTACTCATGTGTTGAGGCCAAGATATTCCATTCCAACCACATGAATCTTGATCTCTAGCCTTCCCCAAGTTGCTTTCCACTCAAATCTTCTTTCCACCAGATCCAAATCCTATGAGAGAGAGTTGAGTGTTGGGGAGACTATCATTTGAAGCACAAGAGCAAGGAGTTCATCATCAACACATCATTTGTTACTTCTTGGAGAGTGGTGTCTCCTAGATTGGCTAGGTGTCACTTGGGAGCCTCCGAGCAAGATTGTGGAGTTGAACCAAGGAGTTTGTAAGGGCAAGGAGATCGCCTACTTCGTGAAGATCTACCGCTAGTGAGGCAAGTCCTTCGTGGGCGATGGCCATGGTGGGATAGACAAGGTTGCTTCTTCGTGGACCCTTCGTGGGTGGAGCCCTCTGTGGACTCGCTCAACCGTTACCCTACGTGGGTTGAAGTCTCCACCAACGTGGATGTACGATAGCACCACCTATCGGAACCACGACAAAAACATCCGTGTCTCCAATTGCGTTTGATTTCTCCAAACCCTTCCCTTTACATTCTTGCAAGTTGCATGCTTTATTTTCCGCTGCCAATATACTCTTAGCATGCTTGCTTGTTATGTATTAAGAATGTTAAACTTGTGCCTAAACTCCACTTAAACCGAAAAGAGTTAAAACTGCCACTTTGGTACTTAGTGTCTAATCACCCCCCCCCTCTAGACACCTCTTCTCAAGATCCTACACCCTCCCTCCCTCCCTCTCCCTCCCTCCCTCTCTCTCTCTCTCTCTCTCTCTCTCTCTCTCCACCACATGGCCGCAAGTCACCGCCATGTCCATGTTGGCACCAAGGCTAACAATCTCATGGTCAGTGAGCGCCAATCACGAACTTTGTCAAATCGCCATCAGACTCCAATCACTTGCCACTTGACTTCAAAAATCTCGAGACCATTTTTCCCATATGTGGCTATATCATGCAACCGCATTCCCGCAGTTCTTTGGCGGTGAGGCCACGAGAGCATCGGAGCATGACCGGAATATTTCGCTCGAGAGAAATGTGTGACTTCTTATTTGGAAGAGCAAGATACCACACATTGTTTGATAGCTTGGCAGTGCGGTTCACGACTGGTGAGGCAGGAACGCTGGGGTGCTAACAGGCGTCACATGGGGACTCGGGACCACTGGTTCGAATTGCACACGGCCTACTTTTACTAGCATGCTTGACATCGTCGTGGGGTTCGAGAGCTTGAGATTCAGCGACTGCATTGATCAGTGCTCGTCAACACGTGGTTCATCGACCAACACTGAGCAATGGCGTGGTTGCCATAGTACACATCACCGCTGGGGAGTACAAGGGCACGGACACACGACATTGATGGTCGCATGGCTGTCGTGGCTGTGGCTAGCGCCTTATGCCTCGTAGCTAGGGTTGTGCATGGCATTACTCCCAGTGCGCATGTGGCAACACCATATGAACTATCTGATTTCTAAAATTGACGGGATGGATTTACCTGGTTTTGAAGTACATGGACAAGAGAGAAGTTATTTTCTAAACTAGTTAAGGGCGAAAATAACTTCTCTCTTTATTAAAGATTGATAAGGGTCTCATAGTACCTGACCTACCCAAAGGACCAATTCATGATCAAGGAATTCTTAGACCAAGGACCAATTACTTTATGTCTCCTTCTAGCACTAGCACCCAAGTCTCCTATAAGAAGTCGGGCTTCCCCAAGCAACGAGAAATAACTTATCTATCATTTTACTTCATCTTAGAATTATCTAGTCCCATTCAATATGTTGTTTGGCGTGTCTCTACACCCTAGGTATATGAATAAAATAGGCATGGAAGGCACTAGGAATAACCAACGCGTCGGTGGAATCACAACATGTGCTCTTTGTTAGATTCAGCCTTTGTGCCTCTCCGTCGTACTCCACCATATGAACTATTCTCACCCAATCATCTTTAGAAGCATCATTGCTTGGCTTTCTTTACTTGCTGGGGTGGAACATTGATACGAGGAGATTGATTCACATATGGCAAAGCATCTGGTAGGCATAACTGAGCCAACCCATGGTTGATGACCGGATACATGTTTTCTTACTTTTCTACCAGCTTGTAGGATAGATATAATCACAGTTACTTGCAATTCCACTAAAAAGCAGTGGCTTTGATGGAAGATGTTCTTAGCAACATTAATTGCTTAATCAAAATTTCTGATAAAATGTTGTGTAAAGATCAAAAACCTTAGCATCCACACTACACATCTTACAACTGCACATACACAAGTCTAAAACCTAGGTCGTTGCTTCAGATGGTTGGCTTTTATTCTAGTTATCAGCATTGCCACAATCAGAAAGTCGGTGGAATCTTAATGGTGTTGATCAACTGAAATTGCATAGTGAAATGAAATCGTGCACACAACTCGACAGTTGAGTAGAAGTGTAGAACACCAAGACTGCACCATCTTCGAAAATGTCCCGCTAGACAAGTATAGTGCCGAGCAAGCCTGCATAAACTGAAGATTGTTTTGTAATGTTTATGGCTACCAAAACTTGTCAAGCTTCAGTGATTTTTACTTTGTAAAGCTCTCTTTACATACTTGTTTTGGAATAACTCTCTTAATAAACTGACAAAGGACAAACCATTCGAAAAAGATAAACAAACTATGCTCACGGTGAACAATATAACAAATTGAATGGAATAAAAAGATGGTCCATTAGTCTAACCTTGGTATCTAAAGCTTGGATGCAAACTGATTTGAGCTAAGACCAATGTTTTAAATAGCGGGCTATCGCCAAATAGCGGCGGACCCCAAAATCAGCTATAGCAGGCTATAGCGGGCTATTTGTACATGGGACTATTTAGCGGCACCCTACTGAAAAGGCTATATAGCGGGCTATAGCGGAGCTATAGCCGGCTATTTAAAACATTGGCTAAGACTAGTTCTTTCACGTGAGATTATCTGCTAGAACATGCATATGAATCAACTGAGAAGTGGCTAAATGTAGAGCTGAGAAGATAGACAAATTGCACCCCTCAATAAGTGTCTTAGTTATGGAAAGCCATCGGTGTTGAATGGTCTAGCATTTATCGCCAATGTAAACATTTAAGCAACTGGCTATAACACGAGGACAAGAAGAGTTGTTTGTACAAATACAATCAACGGTCCAATATTCTAGGTTGCAAAGCAAAATGACTAGCAGGATACAGAAGCAATGGCATTGCCCTAGACCTATTTAGGCCAACTCTAACCGATCCCCTATCTGGCGTTAGAGGAGTAAAAGTTCGGTTTTCCCCCACTAACCGAGACCTAGCCGAACCCCTAAAATCCATAAAGAAGGATAAGTTATCCTCCAACACATATACGGCGCCTATATTTACTCTGCCGCTACTACTTGGAGGAAGATATCCCCTTCCCTCCGCTGCCTCACCCACCCCACTTCCACGCTGCATCTACGTTGGCGCCATCCTTCCCGCCGCCGCCGGCCACCACCTAACACCGCGGACGCTCCATAGGCCAAACCACGGTCCTCGCCCAGCCGGATTTTAGCCTCTCTCGCCGTCGTCGGCACATAAATTGCAGATCTACGGCCGCAGCCACCGCCGTGCGATTTGACACATCCGGCCGCCGGCGACGGTGCCTTTGTCATGGATTGACCAGCTGCCGAACCGAACAGCCCCAGCAACGAGACTGTGTTGCATGCAGGTATGTCCATCTCCTCTAGCCGCTTGAATCTCAGTCGTTGTCGACTCGCTACAAAGGCACGCCCAGCCGTCGGCCAGGCTCAGCACTGTCCCAACAGCTAGTCGGCTCCCTATTGCCGGCTGATACGTCTCCAACGTATCTATAATATTTTATTGTTCCATGCTATTATATTATCCATCTTGGATGTTTTATATGCATTTTTATGCTATTTTATATGATTTTTGGGACTAACCAATTAACCTAGAGCCCAGTGCCAGTTTATGTTTTTTCCTTGTTTTTGAGTTTTACAGAAAAGGAATATCAAACGGAGTCCAATTGACCTGAAAATTTACGGAGATTATTTTTGGACCAGAAGAAGCCCACGGAGTATCGGAGATGGACCAGAAGAGTCCCGAGGCCACCACAAGGGTGGAGGGCACGCCCTACCCCCCTGGGCGCGCCCCCCTACCTCGTGGCTGCCTCGTGGACCCTCCTGACTTGTTCCCGATGCCAACACCTCTTATATATCCCCAAACTTCCAGAACAGAACCTAGATCGGGAGTTCCGCCACTGCAAGCATCTATAGCCACCAAAAACCAATCGGGACCCTGTTCCGGCACCCTGCCGGAGGGGGGAATCATCACCGGTGGCCATCTTCATCATCCCGGCGCTCTCCATGATGAGGAGGGAGTAGTTCACCCTCGGGGCTGAGGGTATGTACTAGTAGCTATGTGTTTGATCTCTCTCTCTCTCTCTCTCTCTCTCTCTCTCTCTCTCGTGTTCTTTATATGGCATGATCTTGATGTACCACGAGCTTTGCTATTATAGTTGGATTTTATGATGTTTCTCCCCCTCTACCTTCTTGTAATGGATTGAGTTTTCCCTTTGAAGTTATCTTATCGGATTGAGTCTTTAAGGATTTGAGAACACTCGATGTATGTCTTGCGTGGGATACCCGTGGTGACAATGGGGCATTCTATTGATCTACTTGATGTATGTTTGGTGATCAACTTGCGGGTTCCGTGACCTTGGGAATCTATGCATAGGGGTTGGCTGCGTTTTTCGTCTTTACTCTCCGGTAGAAACTTTGGGGCACTCTATGAAGTACTTTGTGTTGGTTTGAATAGATGAATCTGAGATTGTGTGATGCATACTCGCGGATACTTGAGGTGTGATACGTCTCCAACGTATATATAATTTATGAAGTATTCATGCTATTATATTATCCTTCTAGGATGTTTTATATGCGTTTATATGCTATTTTATATGATTTTTGGGACTAACCTATTAACCTAGAGCCCAGTGCCAGTTTCTGTTTTTTTTCCTTTGTTTTTGAGTTCTACAGAAAAGGAATACCAAACGGAGTCCAATTGACGTGCCAATTTTTAACCATTTTTTATGGACCAAAAGAAGACCCCGGAGTAAAAGAGTTGGGCCGGAAGAGTCCCGGGCCGTCCACGAGGGTGGGGCGCCAGGTGCATGGGCCTGCCTCGTGGACGACTCGAGAACCCCCTTGACGTGAGACCTACGCCAAAAATTCCTATAAATACAGAAACCTACAGAAAATAACCTAGATCAGGAGTTCCGCCGCCGCAAGCCTCTGTAGCCACCAAAAACCAATCGGGGCCCTGTTCCGGCACCCTGCCGGAGGGGAGATCCCTTACCGGTGGCCATATTCATCATCCCAGCACTCTCCATGACGAGGAGGGAGTAGTTCACCCTCGGGGCTGAGGGTATGTACCAGTAGCTATGTGTTTGATCTCTCTCTCTCTCTCTCGTGTTCTTGAGGTGGTACGATCTTGATGTATCGCGAGCTTTGCTATTATAGTTGGATCTTATGATGTTTCTCCCCTCTACTCTCTTGTAATGGATTGAGTTTGCCTTTGAAGTTATCTTATCGGATTGAGTCTTTAAGGATTTGAGAACACTTGATGTATGTCTTGCATGTGCTTACCTGTGGTGACAATGGGATATTCACGTGATCTACTTGATGTATGTTTTGGTGATCAACTTGCGGGTTCCGTAACATTGTGAACTTATGCATAGTGGTTGGCACACGTTTTGTCTTGACTCTCCGGTAGAAACTTTGGGGCACTCTTTGAAGTTCTTTGTGTTGGTTGAATAGATGAATCTGAGATTGTTTGATGCATATCGTATAATCATACCCACGGATACTTGAGGTGACATTGGAGTATCTAGGTGACATTAGGGTTTTGGTTGATTTGTGTCTTAAGGTGTTATTCTAGTACGAACTCTATGATAGATCGAACGGAAAGAATAGCTTCGTGTTATTTTACTACGGACTCTTGAATAGATTGATCAAAATAATAACTTTGAGGTGGTTTCGTACCCTACAATAATCTCTTCGTTAGTTCTCCGCTATTAGTGACTTTGGAGTGACTCTTTATTGCATGTTGAGGGATAGTTATATGATCCAATTATGTTATTATTGTTGAGAGAACTTGCACTAGTGAAAGTATGAACCCTAGGCCTTGTTTCGAAGCATTGCAATACCATTTGTGCTCACTTTTATCATTAGTTACCTTGCTATTTTTATAATTTCATATTACAAATACCTATATCTACCATCCATATTGCACTTGTATCACCATCTCTTCGCCGAACTATTGCACCTATACAATTTGCCATTGTATTGGGTGTGTTGGGGACACAAGAGACTCTTTGTTATTTGGTTGCAGGGTTGTTTGAGAGAGACCATCTTCATCCTACACCTCCCACGGATTGATAAACCTTAGGTCATCCACTTAAGGGAAATTTGCTACTGTCCTACAAACCTCTGCACTTGGAGGCCCAACAACGTCTACAAGAAGAAGGTTGTGTAGTAGACATCATCGGCCATAAAGTGCGACAACTGCCCACGACAGGTGGCACGCCGAGTTTTGATCACGTCGGAACATCCCGGATGGGTGTTGTTCAAGTGCAAAAAAGATGGGTGATTGCTTGTTTTGATTCGGTTGTTCACCAGATTTGACACAATTTGTAGCTCATTGTTTGCTCAAATTTATGTGTAGGATGGATGCAAGTTTTGGTATTGGGAAGAAAATTACATCGATCTATTGATCGCGAGAAATTTGATAGATGTTCGTGCACTCATTGCTAGGGTAGAGACTAGAGATGAGACTAGATTCGATGCAATGTCAAATTCATCAGAATTGAAGAAGAAAGAAGTGTGCAAGCTCAAGAAACCAATCGAGAGAATCAACAATGAAGACATAGAGAAAATATTAATCCAACTTATGGGAGCAGTTATGAAAGTTGGATATCTACTAAAGTGTCTAACTTGGTTCTTGTTTTATTTGGTCTAATTCTTATAACGAAGAATTGGTGAATTATTTACTCTGATGTATCAAAAATATCATTTAATGAAGTAAAGAAGGAAGGAAATTTGTTTCGGTGGCCGGAAATGAAATGCAAATGACAATTTTTTACTTCGTTATATTTAGGGGATCGGCTAGGTCCGGCAAAAACTTAGTAGAGTAACTATAGTCCATTAAGTTTACTCCGCCGTTTTACTCCTCTGTATAGGGGATCGGTCAGAGTTGGGTTTACATTTATAGCAAATGATGTAAACTGTAGTGAAAACCGGACGCAGCTGTTCTGCTCGCGAGCACAGGTACGACTTGGCTTCGGGATGTGTGGAGCTGTGTTACAGAGGCAGGCGGTAGCTCTTTTTTAATTCACCCAGTCAGGAAATACGGTGTACAGATGCGTAGGCCGTCGTGTCGGAGACGGGGCTCGCAGCCGGCACCGTGACTGTGAGAAAGCAGAGCCGTGGCTCAGGATGGTTCTGTGCCCCTGATCCGTGGCTCAGGAACCCAGCTTTCCGGCAGGCAGCGGTATGGGTGGAAGTAAATGACAACGCGGTGCTGTCTCCCACCTCTAGATAAGGATTGTTGAATCGCCATTGTCGCCTGTGTAGATCTGTGGTGGAGCAAACCCAGGCGGCGCTTTGTTGGGATGGAGTTCTTGCTGCAACCGATTAGGAGATAAGACGAAATATCTCATCTGCGTGCCGCCCCCCGTCGGAAGTGCTTAATCGATTCGTTCTGGTTTTCTATCTTGGCGCTCGATCTGTCTGCCTGACACGAAGATTTTGCCATCTGCAGCACTGCGGTGATGGAAGAAGTGAGCGACAGCCAGCTTCTGATGGAACCGCTTCACTACCCGGCGATGGCGACTGAAGCTGAGCAGCTCCTGCCCATGGCGACTGGTAGCGTTCAGGGGCAGATTTGTGCGGCCATGGGGGGAGCCGTAGGCGACGAGGAAGCTGAGCCGCAGGCATCTGAGCAATCAATTGGACAGATTGATCCTAAGACTCCAGGCTGGACTCGCAGGTAATCTGCATGACAAAATTGGTTGCAGTACAGTACGTTTTAGTTTTAGTTTCGTTTAGTGGAGATGTTACAGTTCAGAATGAAATTTAGCATTACAGGTGAGCTCTTTATTTGGGCAGCTAGTAGTCTATGATAAGAATTGGCATGGAGATATAAATAATTTAGTAATCCTTTAGTTCAAGCGGTGCAGTGCGAAATGAAAATTAGAATTACTCATTTCATTGAAAAAGATGGTCTACTGTCGTGGTTGGGAGAGGTTCAGATAGTAGCAGCATTTGATAAGAACGAAAGGTAAGTCCAGCGTAGGACTGTTTTCGCTGGTTTATGCATACTGGACCATGAACCTAAATAGAGGGAGATGGCAAAGGTGAGCTTAACCATAATATGTACTGAATTGATTACTGTGGCACCTGATTTTGAATGTGTGACCTATGGAATTGGTTGTTCTGCTTCTACAATGTTTGCCCTGGAAACAAATGACTGAATTTTGCATTTAACTGAGATGCATAAAGGGTGCTAATCTGTGGGATAATATATGACCGCTGCTCTAGCTAGGTAGATTAACTAGGCAGAAAGTTGGTTAAGAAATAAGCACATAATGAACGTAGAACTCAGTTTTGGAATTTCTGAATTTACTGATGGAATTCAGATAAAACACATGGATAATGACATCTGACGGTTTAGAAATACATGAGTCTGAGGATGCTTGAACATATCACTGTAGTTATATGGAGGTCATCTGGCTTTTCTGAATTTCTTATGAAAACCATGCATCTCACACATTGGTTTATATAAAATTGCAGGGTTAGAATTGGAGCAGCTGCACCCAGAAGGGCACCTTGCCCTGGGCGAATCAGCGCCCTTGAGAAGGCGATACGAGGGTTTGCTGATGAACCAGGGGACATGGTAATTGTCCCGGCACTTGGTACAAGCTTCGATACACTCGGGGAGGCATATGACTTTTACAATCTCTACTCGTGGGAGAAGGGTTTTGGAATTAGATATGGCAAGAGTAGGCTGAATGTGGAGAGAACGAAGTGCATGCAAGAATTTAAACTGGGCCATGAAACAATGTCGGAAAGTCGATGATAGAGACACCATGTTCAATGTTGTAGAGAATGTAGTCAGGGTTCGCATGTTTCAGCTTTGAAACGGAGTATGCAAGTTTAGTTTGTTGATTTTTCAAACTGACTTTTAATAGTGTACTGGATTTTAAAGCTTTGTTTGAACATTACTCTACTGAATGTAGAGTGTAAGTTCAGTACAGTGCAAGCTGAGTTTTGATCTGTTTCCTGTAAAGTTTCACTACAAGTACTCATGTAAAGTTTCAATTTGCTGAAGCTGACAATGGAATATCATTCTTTCAGTTGGGTTTCATGTTTTGTTTAAAATACTGGAGTACTACGACTGCTCTTGCAGTACAAACTCTTGCTTAAAAATTACAGTGCCTAAAACTTACTCGTCTC
The DNA here is from genome assembly GCA_021605145.1 of Aegilops bicornis. Taxonomy (NCBI): domain Eukaryota; kingdom Viridiplantae; phylum Streptophyta; class Magnoliopsida; order Poales; family Poaceae; genus Aegilops; species Aegilops bicornis. Next base: position 646,879,574 of record CM038674.1, read on the forward strand.
AGTTTTCAAACTAAATTCAGTTCAAGAAAATAGTAGACAGACTTAACTTTGTACCTGCCATATTTGAAACTGAAATAAGTCTAATATTCATTTTATATCTGACCATTTCCAATGGTGCAGAGATGGAGGTGCCTTTCATCGATTTGGTTACAAGCGTGCCTGTGACTCGCGTGGAAGAACCCCCAGGGCAGCCCACACTACAGCCCCCGGTACAGCTAGGTCAGTATCAGTGTTCTAACTGGATACAGTGATGAGCTTTGAGGTGCTTGGCTACAGGCTTCAGTGGACCAAGAAGGTAAGCACATGTTTCAACCTCAGATGCTACTAAATATCAATGTTGCACCCTGCGTCCAAATACTAATTATGTTGATCGTTTCAGATGATGCTTCCAGTGCCATGCATGAATTCGTGGTCTCTCTATGTTGTTGATGTTGAGGAAAAGACATTGCTCGTGATGGACGCGAGACCTCGAACGGAGTGGAGGCCATGAAGCTCAAGCATGAAGATAATGCAAAATTCATCCTCGAGGGACTCCGTCGATGCATCCATGCAAACATAGCAGGGTGGTATGTGCCATCTCAAGGGTGGAGAGTGCTCTACAATGCAGGGATGCATCGCAGCTGCGAAATGTTATGCCCAACTCTCTGATAATCCTGAATTCCTTATCTTAGCATGCTAAAAAAGAAATGATACCGACATGACCTGAAATTTCTGCAGCCATGACTGCCACCTACATGTGGTAAATTACATCAGAGAGTTTACAGGCCTGTACATCTACAATCCTCTCATGCCAGTACGTGCACTAGTCCCGATGCTCTAATTTTGCAAGAACTACTATGAACTGCACTAGTGATGCTGACAGCGAAAAAGTGTTGGAAATTTCAGATCCGCCTACACTACTTCCGCCGGATGATTGCTTATCAGGTCATTTAAACGAGGGGATACAGGGTTGAGCTGCCTGATTTCATGATTGAGGTGGTGCCATTCTGAAGTGAAAGGGCACATGAGCCACGGAGTGCACATCCAGTGAATTGACCAGTTCCCAGCAAGAAGTACATGCTGGGCGGGGAATATTAGCTGCCATCCCAATAGCTAAGACGGTGTGATAGTGGTTCCCAGGTGATTCCGGTTTGTGCAAATTCCATGTATTTTGAGCATCTCGAAGTTTGCAAGACTAGTTCCATCGAAGAGATGCATCCTGGATGGAAATGTTGGCTGCCACCCCGATAACGAATTCAGTGTGGTAGTGGTTTCCAAGTGATTCCAGTTTGAGCCCATGCTATTTATTATGAGCATGTACAGCATGCAAGACAAGTTTATGTTTAAGTTTGGCTTCTGATCGAATTAAGAACGTTATGTGGTGGAACTTATGTATGGTACCTTAATGTTTGTTTGCTGATTGCATGGTATATGTATTTATATTAAGTTTGATTGGTGATATACGAGCACTTGGATTTTGCTTTGTGTTGTGGAATTTGGGAGAAGGATAAGCTGTTATTTATGTTAGCAAACCAGAACGCTCAGGTAAACAACAGAGGTAGAATTTTCTGAAAATCGGTATGGGAGGATCATGTGAGCATACAAGTGCAGAGTAAAGTGATTGTAAAAACATGGCAGTAGTTTGAGTACGAAACTGTAGTTTGACCGATCCCTGGTAATGTGTAATCACACTGGCGTATGTTCAAACCAGGAATGAAGTACTTTCTTCCTGTTGTGACCATGAATTTGGGGGGTATGCATTTGAAAAAATTAAATGAATGTTGGCAACGTTCGGTGCTGTCGATTATTCTACATCTGTGATGGGACGCTGTGAGCCTCGCCGCCCCCAGCGCTGACCTCGTCCGCTGCCTGCTGCAACCGCGCCCTGTTGCAGAGCTGTGCTGCCCGACGAGGAGATTGAACTGGGTACTGCTGTACGCCGAAATGCCGATTCAGATCTGGATGGTACATCTGGTTCGATCTGATGTATCCACAATGACCAAGCTGCACCAAAAAAATCAGATCTTGGGCTAGTGAGTATGAGACCGCTAAAATATGAACCTAGATCATGTTAGAAAAATCTCTCACCCCTTTCCTGATGCACTTGTAGGGGCATGGGATGAGCGACAACATCTCGTCGTCGACTCCATTGGACGCGGAGCTGGACATCACGCAAGGTACGCCTAGGATGGCTGGAGACGAGAGTCCGATCCGGGAGAAGAGATTGAGCAAGAAGGAAAAGGCATGAATGAATCGTGAGGAGGAAGATTGTTTTTTTCTTTATTTTGAGAAACCGGAGGAAGATTGGTAGGCCGGTGGGGGCGGTGGGCAACAATAAATGAGTAGCAACCAGCGTTGGTCCAGAATCCGCGGCATAACGGCCTACTCCGTTGCTTATCCGTCTGAGCCTGAGCCCAGGTAACTCACGCCAGACCAAGCCCGTTATGACAGATGTGGGCCACTACAACTATTCACGAAAACATATACGAGAATAATACCTAGGCCTATACCTGACGGACCGTGAATCACGAGGAGTGCGGGCGGGGGCGATACCGCGAGCACCTGTGCTCGTGCTCAAAAGATCACTTTCGGTGAAAACCCTCCTACTTATCCAGTTATTGGCTAGGAAATGAATTAATTCTATGCAAATCTCTTGACTATAGTTTCAAGAAGTCGGTGCAAATCAAAGTCTTGCGGGAGAATTAAGTTTATTAGCATCAACAGCAATAGCTCTCTTTACAGACTTCTATTAGACTTGCTCACTTATAAAGAACCCATAAAAAACTGCATCAAATATGCTCATAATGATATAACAAGTTGAAGCGCTTAGGCAAGATGGTCTAATATTGGTATCTAAAGCTTAGAGTCAAATTTATTCAAGCTAAGCTTAGTTCTTTCGTAGGAGGGACCATGTGCCATGTAAATTAGTCATGCGCAAAGGGCTGGGTGGCCGCGTGAATCACGACGCAAGCGAACAGTGAAGATAGACGGTGTAGGTACATGAGAATAGAATTACAACTTTCCCAATTGAGGAGATGTTGGCCCCTTCAATTTCTCTTACTAAACACAAACAACGACATGAGCAAATCCATCTTGTTTGAAGGAATGATAAAGCTCTTGTAGCCGCTAACCAACCTAAGGACCAATCTCATAATCAAGATTATCAGATATATATTGACCTACTAAAGGACCAAAGACTTCATGTCACGGTCTACTACCAAGTCTTTATAAGGAACAAGACCTACCTTAGCAAAGCATGAATAAATTATTTCCCATTTTACTTGTCTATCGGTATCTTGAAATTGTGCAGTCCCATGCCATGCATTATTCGTTGTGCTCTGCGCGAACTAGGGATATGGATTTTATAGGCAAATAGGCATAGAAGGCATCAGGAACTACACATTGATCACTAGAATCACAACATGCATTCTATGGCTGTGTTGACTTTCAACCTCTCTTGGTTTAACTGGGCCGTACGGCATGCTCATGCGCCATCACAAGGAGGCATCGCCGTGATATTTGCTTGTTTGGGCGGAATGGAATGGCGGTCAGAGGCTGGGATGGTGCCGAAGTTGTCCGTAGTGACGGTTGGAAACGAGGGCGAGAGTGATCAAAGATTATTCTTTAAAATTTCTGGCTAACAAAACTTGTCAAGCTTCAGCGAAATATACTTTATTAGGCACCATTAAGCTTCTGTTGGACGCTTTCGGCTCGCTTCGGTGCTTGTAGTCGTCGCTAGGTGGTCTATGAATCTAGATATAATTTTTATTACGCAAATGTTAACGCCCACACGTGTGGCACGAAACAACGTGGCTCAAATTCCTCCAGTGCCATTCATTTTGCCACATCAAAACAGATGACATTAGCGGGAATTTTTTTGGTTTTCGGTTTAAAAATGTTTTCTCTCCTAATTAAAAATTCAATTAAAAATTCGTTTTCACAATTAAATCCGTTTGGACAAGATCTTCAAAACTAGATCCCATATTTATATGTTTTAACAAAAAAAATTGGCCAAACGTTGACATGATGTTTACACTGTAGTTGCCATAGTGTTACACTAAAGTTGTCATGTGGCAATTTTAATTTATAGAACATGGCAATTTTAGTATTTTGACCATGGCAATTCAGTACTTTGACCATGAAAATTATTATTTTTATGAACCATGGCAGTTTTAAGTGCATGTATGATGGAAATTTTAGTTTATGGTTCATGACAAGTCTAGTTTCTTAATTTTTTGTTTTATAATATGTCAAAAATTACTTTTAAATGTAGAAGAAAATAGCTGAAACATATCATGACAACATCTTTAAAAAAAATTACTAGCCTCCATGCATGCACACCACACTCTGCCGCTTGATCCGCACGCTCCGGCCACGCGCACGACGAGGCTGCCTCCAACAGATCGCAACGGCCCTATGCATGCAGCCACATGGAAGGCTGTGCAGTATTATATCGTGGAGAAAGGAAAATAAGAAGAAGAAGAAGAAGAAGAAGAAGGAGGCACCACATGTGTCTTTGGCTATAGTTTTTGTGTCTCCGTTTGTTCGTCTACTTTGATATGAAGTCCAACACCTACTGATTGATCACTGGAACCACAACATGCAGTCGGTGACTGTGTTGACTGCTATCCCTTGTTCTCTAGCTGGCCAACTAGCCGTGCTACCGTGCGTCTTGAGCATGCAGCAAGATATTTGCTTGTTTGGCTGGGAGGAAATGGGGGTCGGAGACCTCGGTGGAATTTGGATGGTGGCAGATTTGCTATTCGTAGTTAAGGTTGGCAAAATAAGGCAAGATAGGCATATGGTGTTGGCTGGGGAGATTTCTATATTTGTCAGCTTTCTTTACCGGTTTGTCCGCATAGCGATTTCATCATATCAATGTTAGCCCAAACTTTACAAACATGCACAGTTGAAAAAATGATGGCCTTTGTTGCTGCAGGCCAATGTTGCTGGTATCTTGGCAATGGAGACGAATACGCAATGAGTCATGTTGATCCATTGACACAACACATCCTCTTTCAGTAAAAAAATAAAAGCATGCAGAACACGACAAGATGAGTAGGATGCGAGGAATACACATGCCCGCCTCATGAATGGCATGTTAGACAAGTACTGTGCCACGCGTACCCGTAAAACAGGGAAGATTATACTCCCTCAGTTCCCAAATAATTGTTTTTCTAGCCATCTCAAATGGACTACAACATACGGATGTATGTAGACATGTTTTAAAGTGTAGATTCATTCATTTTGCTCCGTATATAGTCACTTGTTGAAATCTCTAGAAAGACAATTATTTGAGAACGGAGGAAGTATTTTGCAAAATTCTGGCTACCCAAACTTGTCAAGCTTCACTGATATGTACTTTGTAAGGCCCTTTTGCTGAGTTTGGTTCGAGTTCTTAATCAACCGACAAAGGAAAGATCCTTCGAAGAGAAAAATAACTATGTTCGCATGAAGACACGATTAGTTTTCCTCCCCAAGAAGTGACTCCTAGCCACTAGGATTCCCCTCCTCCCATCTGCGCCGCAGCCGGTCCACCGGCCGTGTCTCTAATGGCGTTTGGGCCATGGGGTGCAGAGGATGCCGGCACCTCGGCAGCAGGAGGGCCCCCGCTCTTGTTCTTGTTTGGCTCGTCGTCTTGGTTGGGATGGTGTGGCGGCAACGATGTCCTTGCTCTCTCATGTCTGATACCCAGCCCGATGGTGTGTCTAGTGTCGTCAGAGGACATGTGAAGATGCGTCTCCTCTTCGATCTCGCGTGATTCGGTTGGTGCTGGCCTTCAATGGATCTGTTTGGATCCAGTCTTCGATCGTGTGTCTACGAGTTTGATCCTTTCAGTCTACTCTTCTCTTCAGCGGCGACGGTTGTTGTACGTTCTGGTACGCTAGTTCTATTGGGCCTTAGCACGACGACTTCACGACTGTCTACTATAAAGGTTTGCCCGCCTCCATCAAGGAAAGGACGATGATGACGGCATGCCTTCGGCTTGCTCCAATGCCTGCTATGGTCTCTAGGTGGTCCACGAACCTGGTTACTATTATTTTACTTTGATTTCTCTATGCTCCCATGATAGATGATGAATAGATTGAAAGTTTCTCTCGCAAAATAAATCTATGCTCACAATGAATATAACAAGTTGAAGCGGTTCAGGAAAGAAGGTCCAACCTTCACAATTTTTAAGGCTTTGGTGCAAACCGATTAGAGCTTAGCGCAGTTTTCTTCGAGGAGTCTAGGAGGTCATCTCCTAAACTCGTACCAATAAGGGGCAGTTGCAAAGTAAACATGCAAGTGAATGAGGTGAAAAGGGTCCGATAATTGAAAATTTAATTGCTAAATGAAGAATGAAGAGCATATTGTCTCAATTTTTTGACTGGATGCAAACAACAACACTGGCAAATTACATCGCTCAGTAACCTTATTGATTATGCAAAGCCATCAGTCCTACCATTTATATCTACAGAAGACATATTTAAGAAACTGACTATAACCAAATGAGGAGAAGAACCCATTAACATCAACAATCTAATATTATGGATTCCAAAATTCATGTTAGCTCAACAACAACATCAGAAAGCACATTGCATATTCCTAAGATATGATCAGGGATTGGAACCATAATCCTGGTTAGCAAAGGGTATGACAATCCCTATTATCAAAGAGAGAAAATGATACACTTTTTCTCATTGCCAATTACGTAGTGTCATGCATCCTCCAGAAAGACAAGTGCCACATTTCCTTTATCAATATCCTCCAGAAAGACAAGTGCCACATTTCCTTTATATTGATAGCGTAAGTAAAAGAGCAGCCTTCTAGAGGTGCTCTCTCTTTCATTGTTATAGTGTACAATGCTCAGTGCTTAGGTGCCGTCACATATAGGTTCTAAACATATTGATGACAAAAGAACAAAAAATAAAACACCTTTTTGCCTTAACGATAGAACATTGAACTGGGCTCTAAGTGCTACTGATAGCGTCCAAATATAAGGGTCTTTGTCAAAGCTTCGAAGGTGATATTAAACAACAATTCAGCTCACTAGGATAAATAAATTGGCAATGTAAATTATACCAATAAGAGTTTGTTGCTTAACAGTTGCGGTTTTGAGCAAAGAATTTTTGCCTTTGTTACGAGAAATGATTATTTCTTAACACAGGTGATGGTTATGTTATTGTAGCAGATCTCCATGGTGGCTAGTAAAAGAGACAAATATGAGAATTTTGTAGGCTTCATACTTTTGGAAGAGTTGAATTAGGTGGCTCTTATGCATCGGTAATGTATGAGATATTTTTTCTCTTTTAAGACTTGTCTCTAGGTACTATAGTTATTGACCTTCAATATCTCTAGTGTTCGATGAAACTACAGAATGTTGGCTCTACTTAGCTCATTTTTCTTCTCTATGGGGATGGAATGGCATCCATTGGTGTTTATTTTCATGAACTTTGTAACAGTGAACTATGTTGGCTACGTGGATGTCTTGATCTTGCTACAAAGGAGCGATACAAATCTTCCTTTTCAAGGAAAAAAGTAAACAGAATTCATTGTTTGGTAAAAGAATTGATAAAGGTTTCATTTCCACTAACCTTCCCAAGGACCAAGCACATGATCAAGGAATTATTAGCTATTGACCTACCGAAGGACTAAGGACTACAATCACTGTCTAGACGAAATGACATCCATCTGTATTTATTTTTGTGAACTTTTCAACAGTGAACTGTGTTGATATTGCTAAAAGGTAAAAGGTAAACAGAGCAATACAAACCTTCCTTTCCAAGTAAAAATTTTCGAAGAGAATTCATTGTTAGGTTAAAGAATTGATACAGGATTCATATCTGCTGACCTACCCACGGAGCAAGAACATAATCAAGGAATTATTAGCTATTGACCTACCAAAGGAGTAATGACTACATGTCACTGTCTAGCACCAAGTCTTCTATAAGAAGCCGGGCATCTCTAAGAAAAAGAGTAGTCTATTTCTCATTTTACTTCGCATCCCTAAGTATTCTAATAACCATATGGTAATTTTGAGTGTCTACACACTAGGTACACGATTGGGAATGGGCATGGAAGGCACTAGGAATTATCTATGCATTTGTGGAATCGCAACGCTCCTGCACAGCCAGCCGTCGTGCCTCCTCATTCGTACTCCACCACATTAGCCACTCTCCCTCGATCTCTACTGCTCTGGTTGTCTCATATGCCACGCTCTCATGCCATCTTTAGAAAGCATCGAGGCGGGATTTTCTTTCTTGGCCAGGATGCTCTCATAGCATAGATGTGGTATTTGCTTTTTGGCTGCAGGGCTCACAATCTCATATGCCATGCTCTCATGTCATCTAGGAGTAGGAAGCATCCACCGGGTATTACTATTTCTTTGTTCCTAGTATGGAATGTGAATCAGAGGAGACAGATTCACATCACTGATGCCGCGCGCAACAAGATCGCAAGGATGCTTCTGACCTGACCAAAGGTTGATCATCACAATGGCTTGGAATTCCACTCTAGATAAATGGCTTTGAACAGTCCTTCGACCCACAATCGACAGAAGATGGTGCTAGCAACCGTGGATTGTTGAACTTTGCCTAATCATAATTTCTAATAAAATACTATGCAAGGATTAGAGATTTCGCACATCTTACATAAATATCAGTCACAGAAACGTCATCCTTAGCATCCACACTACACATCTTACAACTGCACAAGTGTTACACATGTTGAAAACCAAGCTGTCGCTACAGATGGTAGGCCTTACTGCTGGCGGAGAGCATTGACACGGTCAGAGTAATGCAATGATGGTCCCGTTGAACCATTGAAACTGCATTTTAAGATGGTAGGCCTTACTGCTGGTTGGACCCACTTTTTTTATTGAGAATGACCCCCTAGACAGTACAATGCCAGGCAAGCCTGCATAAACATGGACGATTATTTTGTAAAGTTTCTGGCTTCATTGATCTGTTCTTTCTAAACTCTCTTTACATACTTCTATCAGCCTAGCTCTCTTAATAAACAAATAAAAAAGGACAGACGATTCAGAAATTAAAGCTACTATGCTCATATCAAGTTGAATGGAACAGAAAGATCCCCGCAAAAAGAAAAAGAATGGAACAAAAAGATGGGCTAACCTTGTATATCTAAAGCTTGGATGCAAACTGATGTGAGCTAAGCCTAGTTCTCTCGCATGAGATTGTCATGTCTGCTAGAACATGTAAATGAATAAGGGAAGGGGCTTAATGAAGAATTGAGAATATACTGCCTCAAATTTTTCTTTGAATGAACGCAACAACGCAGGCAAATTACAGCCCTCCATTACCTTTAATTATGCAAAACCATCAGTGCTGAATGATCTGTCATTTTATCTCCAAAATATACATTAAAGCAACTGGCCATAACCCGGCCATAATAAGAGCCTGTAAGTACCAAAGCAATCAACCGTCTAATATTCTACTAGGTTGCAAATCAAAATGACTAGTAGGATGCAGAAGCAATAACATTGCCCTGAACCTGTTTAGATTTTGCAGCAAAGGATGTAAATTTATTAGCATCAGCAGCAATAGCTCAGGACATATATACTTATGAACTTTGTAAGCTCTCTTTACAGACTTCTATTATACTAGCTCGTTTATAAACTGACAAAGGACAAGCCTATTAAAAAGTAAACCAACTATGCTCACAATTAATACAACGAGTGTAAGTGTATTAGGAAAAATGGTCTAATATTGATACCTAAAGCTTAATCCCTCCTCAGACCCCACCTTGTGTGGGAGCTTCTATGCACTGGGGTCTGTCCTTTATTAATATCTAAAGCTTGAAAGCAAACTGATTAAGCTAAGCTTAATTCTTTCGCGCGATACATCATGTGCCAAAAGCCCAGAGCATGTAAATGAGTCATGTGAAAAGGGCTAAATGTGCAATTGAGAAGATGTTGTCCCCTTCAATTTTCTTTGATTAAACGCAAACAATGACATGAGCAAATTCATCTTGTTCGAGGGAATGATAAAGCTGTTGTAGCCCTAACCTACCAGAGGACCAAGCTCATAGCCGATGGATTCTTATCTATTGACCTACCGGATGATGAAAGACTTCATGTCACTGCCTACTACCCAAGCCTTTATAAGGAGCAAGACGTAAGCAAAGGATGAGTAGTAATAGTATATTTCTCGTTCTACTTGTCTACCTTGGAGGCTTGGAATTATGCAGTTCCATTTTATGAATTATTTGTTGTGTCTCTGCGCAGTAGGGATACGAATTTGATAGGCATAGGCATAGAAGACACCAGGAACTACCGATGGACCACCAGGATCACAACCTGAAACAGGTGGGCTAGCTACGGCGACCGTCATCATCATCTGGTGCGACTGACCCATAGGTCACGCTCTCTCGTGCCATCATGAGGAATCAGCAAAGGGACAAAATGGGAATCAGAGGTTGGATGGAATGAGAATTGGACAATATTTTGTCGATGCAATCATGATTGGCAAAAGACGGCTAGAAAGTTAAACCAGACATGTTTCCGCTTGCTGGATAGAGATATCTATGTAGAGATCAGTAATAGAAATGTCTTCCGGTCATCCTTAGAAAATATTCTGTCGATGCAATCATGACTGGCAAAAGATGGCTAGAAAGTTAAACCAGACATGTTTCCGCTTGCTGGATAGAGATATCTATGTAGAGATCAGTAATAGAAATGTCTTCCAGTCATCCTTAGAAAACCACGCTACATACATTGCTACTTCACAAGCATTACACAATTGAAAAAGCAATCACCTCGTTGTTGGAGATGGTTGCTGCTGGCACCTTGGTGATAACGATGACATGGAGGGGTTCATGTTGATACACTAACACAATGTAGCCTCCTTCAGTAAAAAATATGCACAGATTGGCAAAATAAGTAGAACGCCAGAACTGCACCCGCTTCAAGAATGACATGCTAGACAAGTACGTGTCGGGCCTACCTGCAAAACATGGAAGATTCTATTGTGAATCTCTTGCTACCCAAACTTATCAGGCTTTAGTGATTTGTACCTGATAAGGTCACTTTACAGAATTCTGTTAGACTAGCTCTCTTAATCAACTGATGAAGTAAATACCCTTCAGGAAAAGAAAATAAACCAACTATGCTCACAATGAATATAACAAGTTGAAGCGAATTAGGAAAGATGATCTAACCCTTCACGATATTTAAAGCATGGATGCAAAATGATTCGAGCCAAACCTAGCTTTCTTCCATTTAAATGGAGATTTAATTGCTAAATGTAGAATAGAGAAGAAACTGTCTCCATTTTTTTTTACTGGATGCAAACAACAACACTGGCAAATTACACCTCTTAATTATGTAAAGCCATCAATCCTACCATTTTTATCTCCAAAAGACACATTTAAGCAATGGACTATAACCAAATGAGAAGATGCTGTTAGCACCAAAGCAATCAGCAACAGTCATATAGGTTTCAAAGCAGAAAAATGTGTCAAAGGATGCAGCTTGTGATGAGAACTCCTGCTTATTCAGTTGTTGCCAAAAAGTAAATGAAGTAATGAACCCAATGCATATCTCTTGAATATAGTTTGGATAAGTAAATACCAAATCCAAGTGTTGCAGGAGAATAAATTACTCCCTCCATTTCTATATATAAGGCCACTTAGTTTTTGTCAAACTTTGACCTATAATTTCGGTCAATAAAATATACGTTATATGTCATAAAAATATATCATCAGAAAGTTCTTTAAAATGTGCATCTAATGACATACTTTTTTGGCATATATCTAACTTTTTGCTGGCAAAATTAATGGTCAAAATTAAACATAAAAATATGAAGTGGCCTTGTATACAGAAATGAAGGGAGTAATTAGCATCAGCAGAAATAGCAGAAGGCAGATCTACTTATACTGATCCGAATCAAGTTCTGTGCATGATCTGTACTTGAACATATGAACATATATAACACTATAACAGCATGAATGAATTTGAAATATTGTGTGCAGTATCAAAAAGAAATATCTCTAACTGAAATCACATGTAGGAAAAAAATTACAGCAACTCCCACATGAAATTGATTGGCCAGCACCAGACAGAAAATAGATATTAGAACTACCGAGTAACAGAACAGTTTAGCCAAAAAACAATCCATAAACAATACATTTTTCTGTCAAGTGGTGATATTTATGAGCTGCTATTACGGATACCAAATCATGTTATCTTGTAGAAAATATTAGAAATCATTTTGCATAATAATAACTGAGATCTCAATGGAAATTACCAAATAATAAATAGCTAAAGATGGTGTTATTGGAATCATAAGATACATTCATTCTCATTCCAAATTATGTGATAGCGTTCTTCAGGACTGTGCTATATTTACTTTCATATTGGCTGGGTAAATTAAAGATTGGCCTTGAGGAATATCCTCGTTAACATCAGAACATTCCCTCAAAATCAGAACATGGAGGGTGAAGTTTTCTCTTGTAATGCTGTAAAGTGCACGTTTCTGAAACCTTAGATAGATGTACTTTCACCCGAGTCTACTGATGCAGCAAGAGTGGTTCTTAACATATCGATGACAAAAGAGCAAAAAATCGGCACTTTTTGCCACATTGAATTGGACTAAAGGTGTTGAAGTTATCTTTCAAACAGAGGAGTCCTTGTCTGAGATATGAAGGCGGTATTTTTCTATTTAATTAATGTGCAGAGAAAGCTAAACACCATAAGTAGAAAACTCTAGTTCAACAAGAATAACTGAAAAAAAAACTACATTCAAATTACATCCAAAAAATGGAACTGAGTGAGACAAGCTCAACCTACTTAACTTGTCAATCATTTCGCCCGCTAGCTCAGTTGTCACCTCTTTCTGTCCTAAATTAATCCGTTCACAGAGTTATAATTCAAAGAGAGCATCATCATCAATGTGCACAGGCACCATCATGAAGAACATGGAAGATTAATTTTGCAAAAATTCTCGCTAATCAACCTTGTCAAGATTCGGCGGTCTGTACTTTGTAGGGTCCCCTTACAGAGTTCAGTTAGACTGGCTGTATTAATGAACCGACAAAGCTCTCTTAATGAACCGACAAATTAAAGATCCTTCACAGAAAAAATTAAACCAAGTATGCTCATAATGATAAAACAAGTTAAAGCGAATTAGGATAGATGATCTAACCTTAACAATATATAAAGTTTGGATGCAACTGATTTGAGCTAAGCCTAGTTTTCTTCCAGGAGATCATCTGCTAGAACCTGCACCAATAAGGAAGAGCTGCAAAAGTAAGCATGTAAGTGAATTAGGTGAAAAAGGGTAAATGGAGATTTAATTGCTAAATGTAGATACTGTCTCCATTTTTTCTTTGACTGGATGCAAACAGCCACATTGGCAAACTATACCCCTCAATTATGCAAAGCCACCAGTCCTGCCGTCCACCTCCGAAAGACACACTTCAACATTCGTAGATAACTCAGTAAGGAGAAGAGTGTGTTAGCACCAAAGCAATCAACAGTCTAATAGTAGAGGTTTCAAAGCAGGAGAATGTGTCGAAGGATGTAACTTGCGATGAGAACTCTCCTACTTAGTCGGTTGTTGGCAAAGAAAGTAAATAAATCTAATGCATATCTCTTGAATGTAATTTGGAGTAGATACCAAATCCAACTCTCGCAGGAGAATAAGGTAATTAGCATCAACAGCAATAGCTTATTATCTTAAGACAGATATACTTGTTCTGATCAGCATCGCATCATAAAAAAACATGTCCAGGATGAATTAAATTACTGGGACTTTAACTCCTGTGCATAATCCGTACATGCTACAAATAAACAAAAATAACAGTATGAACAAATTTGAAATATTTTAGCAATAACAGCGTAGTAAAAAAATGCAGAAACTCACGCATGAAATTGATCGGCCAACACAAGGCAGGAAGTAGATATTAGAGAACTCGTGAGTAGATAAGAGAACACTTTAGCCAAAAAAAATACATCAAAAACACATTTTTCAATCAAGTGAACATATCTACAAATTGCTATTATGGGTACCAAAATCATGCTATCTTGCTGACAGCATCAGAAAACACTTAGCATAATAATTATTGAGATCTAAATGGAGATTAACACTTATTCTCATTGCAAATTATGTGGTGGCATTCTCCAGAAGGACAGTGATTACTACTTGCATATTGACTGGGTAATCAAAATATTAGCCTTGAGGAATATACATGTGAACATCAGAACACGGATGGTGGCATTTTCTCTTGTAGTGTTACATAGTGTATGCCTCTCAAGACTTAGATGTACTATTACCTACATATAGGTTTTAAACATATCAATGACAAAATAGTCTTTTTGCCATATTGAACTGGACTGAAGTTATTGGTCAAACAGGAGATATAGAGGTGATACTTTTCTATTTAAGTAATATGCAAGAGAAAGCTAACAGCATAAGCAGAAAACACTAGTTCAATGGAAATAACTGAAAACACTACGTTCAAATTACATCCAACAAAATGGAATTGACTAATTGAGTGAGACAAGCTCAACCTACAAAGTTGGTCATCATTTTGCCTGCTAGCTCACTCGCCACCTCTTTCTGTCCTAAATCAACCCATTCACAGAGCTATTCAAAGGGAGCATCATCCATCAATGTGCACTGACACCATTCTCTGCATTGAGCCCATACAGCACGCCTGCATATTTCTCGGTTGATCCAGCAAAGAAGGAATCCTTGAGTTTCCAGAATGCACAAGACGTGACCAGGCTATCGGACCCGGCCTGATGTGACTCTCCAACACGCTCCACATCAAGCAACTCGGCGAGCTTGTTCAGCCCGCCGTGCAGGCTGTTGCAGAACTTCATGAGATGCTTGATGTCATAGACGGTGGGGAAATATATCTTCATCAGCTTGAAGAACCCAGCCTGTGTGTCTGGGAGGCTGTTACAGGTGAGGATTTTGAGCAGGTAGCCGAAGTCGTATCCCGCGTGGAAGGTCACCCAGTAGACGGCGTCGTTGAGCACAACGCCTGAGGACATGAGCAGCTCGGCGAATCGGTGGGCGTCGACGCCGCGCTCGGCGTTGCGGCGGAAGTCGATGCCGCTGTGGCGGAGCAGCTCGATGGAGTCCGTGGCGAAGATGTCGCGCTCGTCGTCGAACTCCCGGAAGTTGAACTGCCAGACGCATCGGCGGCGTCCGGCGCCGAGGGCAGGGAGCTCGCCCGTGGGGCCCGAGAAGGTGAGCCCCAGCTGGATGAGGTGCAGCATGTCGACGTTGGCCTTGAGGGTGGCGTAGTTGTAGTCGGCCGGGGAGCGGAAGGCGCCGACGGGGCGGCAGACGATGCCCGGGAACTCGGTGTCCATGGCGACGAAGGGGAACTCGTCGACGACGTCGCGGATCAGCGCGAACTCCGCCTCCAGGTTGTCCGCCCACACCTCCCGGATCTCCACCGGCTCCTCGCCGTCCACGCCGCCGTTGGCCTTGGAGATCACCGCGGCCGCGAGATCCGACATCGCCATGGCCGGCAGATTTCCTAGGGTTTGGTCGGATTGGGATGGTGGGTGGGATGGGGGAAGGCTCTGGATTTTTTTTAGACCCGGGGGAGGGGGTGGTGGGGTGGGTGGTAGCCAGCCAGCCAGAGGACGCGCTCGCTGGTGCGGCGTCGTCTCTATCGCGAATCGACGGCTGGGTGCAAACTCCCGCTCCGGATGGACGGCTGGGGATGACCCTTTCACCTACCGGTATGCCGCTTCAAATTTAAAGCAGAGATGAAGATTGTTATGGATGGACGGCTGGGGATGATCCTCTCACCTACCGATATGCCGCTTCAAATTTGAAGCAAGGATGAAGGTTGCCTTATAAATAACACTCATAAAGCAAAATAGGAGAATGCCCGGACGTTGCTACGGGCTATAATACATATATAAATAAACTAAACAAATAATGATTAAGTTCATCTTGAAGGTCGAAAATCATTTCTCCCGCATATATTCAGGTGTGTTCGGACATCAAATGGACGCCCAGTAGGCTCCACAAAATTCAATCGTTTGGACAGTCCAGCATCTCCCAAATCTAGAGCATATATGAGGGAGAAATTTCGTTATCCAAACTACCCGCCATGTTTTTTTACTGTTGTCACAGTATGAAAGGCTCCTACTGGATGTATATTACTGGGAATAAATTGAATGTTATATTTACAAAAGGGAGGACACACTACTATCAAGAGTGTGAGGGTAGAGCAAACAACAAAAGTTTCAACAATCTACTAGCTTATGTGATGAGGCTACAAAAACACTAATAAAATGCTTCTTGTTAGCAGACACTCTAAAGCTTAAGTTTGCAAAGTCAGTTTTGAATCTTTGCTTTCAGGATGAGATGGAAGGGGATGCTCCTGAAGTGATTATTATTGCACTCCTTCCACATACTCCGGGCAGCTACCAGGAATATGTTCAGTTCAAGTCTGTTATCATGTACAGTTCAGTTAATGTCCAGGATTCTCCAACATTCCTAGTTGAATGTGAAGTGAAAGAATAAGTGCTCCCCTGTTTTTTTATATGCTCTTCACCTTGTCTTCAGTGTTTGTAGTGCCTTCTTTTGAGCATATTTCTGGTGTTGAGGCGGTCAGACAACAAAAGCCAACCAAACACCTTGATCTTGGGTATGCTTTTGGATTTCCACAGCCACTTAAATGCCTCATGCGCCACAACTTCTCTAAAATAAAAGTTGTAGTATGCAGTGGTCCGAAAGGTTGCTGGTTCCCAGATGTAAACCCAAACATCATGAGTTTGATCAAAGATGGCAGTGTTGATCATCTCAGTTTGCATTTCCTTTATCTCGTAATGGGCTTATACAGATAAAGAAAGATGGAAGATCTCCTGCAAGTCAGTGGCGAGGAGGAATTCTTTGACCGAAGCATCCTCGACTGTGGTGAATGAGTATGCTCTAGGAAAGGATTCTGAGAGTATTGGTTGGTTCCACAGTCCTTGCAAACGAGCGTCAATGTGCCACGGTGAATTTGAACGTTCGTGATGCCTCAAAAAATTGGCATGAGTTGAATCAGATCGCGCCACCAGAATGAACCACAGGGCTCTGTTGTGTGTCACTGGTGCGCGTCGGTCCTAGACAAATGGTTTAAAACCCCTTTCCGCGACGGTATTTGAAACCGTCACCAAGTGAGTGTGTGCGATAGGGTGTCCTTCCCACACGACCCAGAAATCGTCGGGGATAGGCCCTCCACAGGACCTGGGGCCGTGTGCGATCGGGCGAGGCATCGAAACCCAATCATTTCCGTAGGTATGTTACATCCCACACGGTGAATCCCAGAAATCATTCTTGTAGGTATGTACATCCCACACGGTGAATCCCAGAAATCATTTCCGTAGGTATGTACATCCCACACGGTGAATCTCAGAAAAACATTTCCGTTCGTATGTATATCACACACAGTCAATCCAAGGAATACGTTTCCGTTCTTATGTACATCTCATACAGTCAATCCAGGGAAAACGTTTTTGTTCGGATGTACATCCCACACGGTTTTATGTATACGCCGTGTGTGAAAGGTGTAACTATCACACACGCCCGCCTTGGTTAACTGCTTGCTTTCATTAACTACATTACACACGATTTGATGTAGAAAAGCTGTGTGGCATTGGGCTATCCATCGCAAGCGCTTTTTATCGCTAGAACCATTTGCAAAGGTCCATGACCATCTGTTCTATTTTTATTTTGCCTGTAATTTATTATTCTAATTGGAAATTTGAAATAAACGTGCAATTCAAATTCTCAAAGACAATGGTTCAACAACGAATCCATAAATAAAATTGCCAAGACAATATGTTCAAGAATTACAGGATTAGGCGGCAACTAACTATGACGAACCGCAAGATTTAAAGGTGGTAAAGGTGAAGAGACAAGTGTAAATCATTTTGACCGCCGACGGTGTTGAAGAAGCGGAATGCCCATAATGTGCCTTCACGCATGCCATAGGCACGAACCACTTTGTCCAACCCCTTGTGACGATTGCTCACCATCCTTCACCGCCTTCAGAAGACTTCTAGAGTATTATCATGGTAGCATGAATTATATACTTTAACCTTAGTTGCCTCCACTCCAGCCATATAGTTTGCAAGGTAATCATCAAGAATAGCTTCTAAACCAATTTAAAAGAGAAAAATATCGAATCGAGGTCTAATAGAGTAACTTGTTGTGGGCGGGGAAAAGGCAACACATTACTTACCATCCTAAAGTTCACTGTTGTCTTCGACAAAGTGTAAATAAAGAGCTTAATTCCAATCACCGCTTCTTTCGCCTAACAATCTTTCTTAGCTTCCTCACTTGACGCTTGTTCATGAATATCTCATTGCCCCATACACGCAAAAAGGGATCAAGTGTGGATCAAGACTTCATATATGTACCTACAAGCAACCAATAAATGTTAGAAGCTAAACCGAGATTGCACAAATGATGTAAAATACAACTACCTATGTTCCTAAGTACAAGTTTTTTGAGATTTCAATATGAACTACATACGGATGTATATAGAATTATAGATATAGTTTAGATTAGAATCTAGATTCACTCATTTTGCTCCTTATGTAGTCTATATTGGAATCTCTAAAAATACTTATATTTAGGAATAGATGGTGTATAAGACATGGGATGCAGCTAACCTCGATGGCAAACAACAGCATCGCCCATTGTAGCCATGTGTAAGTACATGGAAAGCCGATGTTAACTACAACAGGGTTAACATCCACCAAGCAAATGGCAATAAAACGGCAGCATCTGTAGTGATATCTTCATTTCGAAAGAGTAGCACGGTAGTAAAAGGACGGATTAAAAAATGGATACAACTATTAATTGCAACAGGCTTAACAACATCCTAATTCATGTTTGGTAAATTTGTAGCCAGTGAAATACAACTCTTTAAAAATGGATACAACTGTTAATTGCAACATGTTTAATGGCCATTGAAACCGATACTGATAAAAATGCAATTGACATAGTTAAACATCACATGGCAGGTGCTGCCAAAGCAGATAATGGCCCAGTTGTCTATAAAAAGGTAGGGAAAATAGCTCAAACGTGTTAGGCATGTTTACTACAACATGCTTAATACATCGACAGTACAAAACATAGCCATTAATTGCAACTGGTATTGATAAGATTGAACTGGTGGGTACATACTTGCTAAGTCCTGAGAGGTAGTTGTTGGGCACTTCATCTTGGCCGAGCCCGCCTAAAGTCGGGCGACGGAGGCGAGCTGTTCCTCCGGTCGAGCGTGGATCGATTGCCACTGACATGTGTACCTACAGGCAACCAGTAAATGGTAGAAGTTAAACTGCAATTGCACAAATGATGTGAAATACTATAAGACATGGGATGCAGCTAACCTTGACGGCAAACAACAGCATCGACCATTATGACCTTGTGTAAGTATATGGACAAGCATGCTAAGTACAACAGGGTTAGCATCCACCAAAAATAGCAAATGGGGCAAGATCTACGATCGTCCATTTTGCATCATGCTTTATATCGATATTTATTGCATTATGGGCTGTTATTACA
Organism: Aegilops bicornis; assembly: GCA_021605145.1. Lineage (NCBI taxonomy): Eukaryota > Viridiplantae > Streptophyta > Magnoliopsida > Poales > Poaceae > Aegilops > Aegilops bicornis. The sequence goes on from CM038674.1 coordinate 646,899,085, forward strand.
CATTATGTCATAATATTTATGCCTATTCTCTCTTATTTTACAAGGTTTGCATGAAGAGGAGAATGCTTGAAATGGAATTCAATGGAAGAGGAGCAAATATTAGAGACCTATTCGCACAACTCCAAAAGTCCTGAAACTCCACTAAGTCATTTTTGGAAATAATAAAAATATTGAGCAAAGAAAATACCGAGGGGCCCACACCACAGCCCACGAGGGTGGGCGCGCCACTCGTGGGCCCCTGGCGGCAGCCTCCGGTGCCCATCTTCTGCTATATGAGGTTTTTTACCCTGAAAAAATCATAAGTAAGCTTTCGGGACGAAACACCGCTGCCACGAGGCGGAACCTTGGCGGAACCAATCTAGGGCTCCAGCAGAGCTGTTCTGCCGGGGAAACTTCTCTCCGGGAGGGGGAAATCATCGCCATCGTCATCACCAACGATTATCCCATCGGGAAGGGGTCAATCTCCATCAACATCTTTACCAACACCATCTCCTCTAAAATCCTAGTTCATCTCTTGTATCCAATCTTTGTATCAAAACCTCAGATTAGTACCTGTAGGTTGCTAGTAGTGTTGATTACTCCTTGTAATTGATGCTAGTTGGTTTACTTGGTGGAAGATCATATGTTCAGATCCATTATGCATATTAATACTCCTCTGATTATGAACATGAATATGCTTTGTGAGTAGTTACGTTTGTTCCTAAGGACATGGGAGAAGTCTTGCTATAAGTAGTCATGTGAATTTGGTATTCATATGATATTTTGATGAGATGTATGTTGTCTTTCCTCTAGTGGTGTTATGTGAACGTCGACTACATGACACTTCACCATTGTTTGGGCCTAGAGGAAGGCATTGGGAAGTAATAAGTAGATGATGGGTTGCTAGAGTGACAGAATCTTAAACCCTAGTTTATGTGTTGCTTCGTAAGGGGCTGATTTGGATCCACATGTTTCATGCTATGGTTAGGTTTACCTTAATTCTTTTGTAGTTGCGGATGCTTGCAATAGGAGTTAATCATAATTGGGATGCTTGTCCAAGTAAGGACAGCACCCAAGCATCGGTCCACCCACATATCAAATTATCAAAGTACCGAACACGTATCATATGAGCGTGATGAAAACTAGCTTGACGATAATTCCCATGTGTCCTCGGCGCTTTTCTCTATATAAGAAATTGTCCAGGCTTGTCCTTTGCTACAAAAGGGATTGGGCCATCTTGCTGCACTTTATTTACACTTGTTACTTGCTACCCGTTACAAATTACCTTGTCACAAAACTATCTGTTACCTATAATTTCAAAGGTTTGCGTAGAATACCATGCTGAAAACCGCTTATCATTTCCTTCTGCTCCTCGTTGGGTTCGACACTCTTACTTATCAAAAGGACTACGATAGATCCCCTATACTTGTGGGTCATCAAGACTCTTTTCTAGCGCCGTTGCCGGGGAGTGAAGTGCCTTTGGTAGGTGGAATTTGGTAAGGAAAATTTTATATAGTGTGCTGAAATTTCATCATTACTTGTTACTATGGAAAACAATCCTTTGAGGGGTTTGTTCGGGCTATCTTCACCCCGTCTGGAACCACAATTAGCTACCCCTCAACCTACTGAACCTACTGAAAATGTTTACTTTGAAATTCCTTCTGGTATGATAGAGAAACTGCTAGCTAATCCTTTTGCAGGAGATGGAACATTGCATCCCGATTTACACTTAATCTATGTGGATGAAGTTTGTGGATTATTTAAGCTTGCAGGTATGCCCGATGATGTTATCAAGAAGAAGGTCTTCCCTTTATCTTTGAAGGGAGAGGCATTGACATGGTATAGGCTATGTGATGATATGGGATCATGGAACTACAAGCGATTTAAATTGGAATTTCATAAGAAGTTTTATCCTATGCATCTTGTTCATCGTGATCGTAATTATATATATAATTTTTGGCCTCGCGAAGGAGAAAGCATCACTCAAGCTTGGGGGAGGCTTAAGTCAATGTTATATTCATGCCCCAATCATGAGCTCTCAAGAGAAATGATTATTCAAAACTTTTATGCTCGGCTCTCTCTCAATAATCGCTCCATGCTCAATACTTCTTGTACTGGCTCTTTTATGATGAAGACTATTGAATTCAAATGGGATTTATTGGAAATAATTAAATGCAACTCTGAAGATTGGGATCTCGACGAAGGTAAGGAGTCAGGTATAACACCTAATTTTGATTGTGTTAAATCTTTTATGGGTACCGATGCTTTCCGTGAATTTAGCACTAAATATGGACTTGACTCTGAGATAGTAGCTTCTTTTTGTGAATCATTTGCTACTCATGTTGATCTCCCTAAAGAGAAGTGGTTTAAATATAATCCTCCCATTGAATTAAAAGTAGTTTCACCTATTAAAGTTGAAGAAAAGACTATCACTTATAATGATCCTATTGTTCCTACTGCTTATGTTGAGAAACCACCTTTCCCTGTTAGAATAAAGGATCATGCTAAAGCTTCAACTGTAGTCAACAAAAGTAATTTCAGGATACACAAACCCCCTGAGCAAGTTAAAGTTGAACCTAAAATTGATATGGTTAAGGATCTATTGGCTGATAATATCGATGGGCATGTTATTTACTTCTGTGATGAGACTGCTAGAATTGCTAAACCTGGTGCTAAAGATAAACATAGACCTGTTGTAGGCATGCATGTTATTTATGTTAAAATAGGAGATCATTATTATCATGGCTTGTGTGATATGGGTGCTAGTGCTAGTGCAATACCTCATTCTTTATACGAAGAAATTATGCATGATATTGCACCTGCTGAGATAGAAGATATCGATGTTACCATTAAGCTTGCCAATAGAGATACTATTTCACCGATTGGGATTGTTAGAGATGTTGAAGTCTTGTGTGGGAAGGTTAAATATCCTGCTGATTTTTTCTTGTTCTTGGTTCCCCACAAGATAGCTTTTGTCCCATTATATTTGGTAGACCCTTCTTGAACACTGTGAATGCTAGGATAGACTGCGAAAAAGATGTTGTTACTATTGGTTTGGGTGATATGTCTCATGAGTTTAATTTTGCTAAATTTAGTAGACAACACCGTGATGAGGAATTCCCTAGTAAAGATGAAATTATTGGTCTTGCTTCTATTGCCGTGCCTCCTAATGATCCTTTAGAACAATATTTGCTCGACCATGAAAATGATATGCTTATGAATGAAAGAAGGGAAATAGATGAAGTATTCTTTAAACAGGGACCTATTTTGAAACACAACTTGCCTGTTGAAATTCTAGGGGATCCTCCTCCACCCAAGAATGATCCCGTGTTTGAGCTTAAACCATTACCTGATACTCTTAAATATGCTTATCTTGATGAAAAGAAGATATATCCTGTTATTATTAGTGCTAACCTTTCAGAGAAGGAGGAAGAGAAATTATTGAAAACTCAAGAAGCACCGTCTTTGCTATTGGATATACTCTTGATGATCTTAAGGGCATTAGTCCCACTCTATGTCAACACAAAATAAATTTGGAGAAAGACGCCAAACCAGTTATTGATCATCAACGACGGCTAAATCCTAAGATGAAAGAAGTGGTAAGAAAGGAAATATTAAAGCTCCTAGAGGCAGGTACAATCTGTCCCGTTCTTTGATAGTCGATGGGCAAGTCCTCGTCCATTGTGTCCTCAAGAAGGGAGGTATTATCGTTGTTCCTAATGATAAAGATGAATTGATCCCACAAAGAATTGTTACAGGTTATAGAATGGTAATTGATTTCCGCAAACTAAATAAAGCTACTAAAAAGGATCATTACCCTTTACCTTTTATTGATCAAATGCTAGAAAGACTGTCCAAACATACACATATTTGCTTTCTAGATGGTTATTCTGGTTTCTCTCAAATACCTGTGTCAGCAGAGGATCAAGAAAAGACCACTTTTACTTACCCTTTCGGTACTTTTGCTTATAGACGTATGCCTTTTGGTTTATGTAATGCACCTGCTACCTTTCAAAGATGCATGATGGCTATATTCTCTGACTTTTGTGAAAAGATTTGCGAGGTTTTCATGGATGATTTCTCCGTTTATGGATCCTCTTTTCATGATTGCTTGAGCAATCTTGATCGAGTCTTGCAGAGATGTGAAGAAACTAATCTTGTCTTGAATTGGGAGAAATGCCACTTTATGGTTAATGAAGGCATTGTCTTGGGGCATAAAATTTCTGAAAGAGGTATTGAAGTTGATAAAGCTAAAGTTGATGCTATTGAAAAGATGCCGTGTCCCAAGGACATCAAAGGTATAAGAAGTTTCCTTGGTCATGCCGGTTTGTATAGGAAGTTCATTAAGGACTTCTCAAAAAATTCTCGGCCTCTGACTAATCTCTTACAAAAAGATATTCCTTTTGTTTTTGATGATGATTGTGTAGAAGCATTTGAAATACTTAAGAAAGCTTAGATTTCTGCACCTATCGTTCAGCCACCTGATTGGAATTTACCCTTTGAAATTATGTGTGATGCTAGTGATTATGTTGTAGGTGCTGTTCTAGGACAAAGAGTTGATAAGAATTTAAATGTTATTCAATATGCTAGTAAAACTCTAGACAATGCCCAGAGAAATTATGCTACTACTGAAAAAGAATTGTTAGCAATTGTTTTTGCTTGTGATAAGTTCAGACCTTATATTGTTGATTCTAAAGTAACTATTCACATTGCTCATGCTGCTATTAAATACCTTATGGAAAAGAAAGATGCTAAACCTAGACTTATTAGATGGATTCTCTTGCTACAAGAATTTGATTTGCATATTATTGATAGAAAGGGAGCTGAGAACCCCGTTGCAGACAACTTGTCTAGGTTAGAGAATGTTCTTGATGACCCACTGATACGTCTCCGTCGTATCTACTTTTCCAAACACTTTTGCCCTTGTTTTGGACTCTAACTTGTATGATTTGAATGGAACTAACCCGGACGGATGCCGTTTTCAGCAGAATTGCCATGATGTTGTTTTATGTGCAGAAAACAAAAGTTCTCGGAATGACCTGAAACTCCACGGGATGTCTTATAAAAAATAATAAAAAATCCTCGCCAAAGATGAAGACCAGGGGGCCCACACCTTGTCCACGAGGGTGGGGGGCGCGCCCCCCTACCTCGTGGGCCCCCCGGAGACCTTCCGACGCCAACTCCAACTCTATTTATTGGCTTTCGGGGAGAAAAAATTTGGAGAGAAAGAATAATCACGTTTTACGATACGCAGCCGCCGCCAAGCCCTAATCTCTCTTGGGAGGGCTGATCTGGAGTCCGTTCGGGGCTCCGGAGAGGGGGATTCGTCGCCGTCGTCATCATCAACCATCCTCCATCACCAATTTCATGATGCTCACCTCCGTATGCGTGAGTAATTCCATCGTAGGCTTGCTTTGGACGGTGATGGGTTGGATGAGATTTATCATGTAATCAAGTTAGTTTTGTTAGTGTTTGATCCCTAGTATCCACTATGTTCTGAGATTGATGTTGCTATGACTTTGCTATGCTTAATGCTTGTCACTAGGGCCCGAGTGCCATGATTTCAGATCTGAACCTATTATGTTTTCATGAATATATGTGTGTTCTTGATCCTATCTTGCAAGTCTATAGTCACCTATTATGTGTTATGATCCGACAACCCCGAAGTGACAATAATCGGGATACTTCTCGGTGATGACCATAGTTTGAGGAGTTAATGTATTCACTGTGTGCTAATGCTTTGTTCCGGTTCTCTATTAAAAGGAGGCCTTAATATCCCTTAGTTTCCAATAGGACCCCGCTGCCACGGGAGGGTAGGACAAAAGATGTCATGCAAGTTCTTTTCCATAAGCACGTATGACTGTTGCCTACATTATATTGATGAATTGGAGCTAGTTCTGTGTCACCCTATGTTATGACTGTTACATGACGAACCGCATCCGGCATAATTATCCATCACTGATCCGGTGCCTCACGAAGCTTTCCATATACTTGGTCTTCGCTATTTACTTTTCCGTTACTCTTGTTACAATCACTACAAAAATACCAAAAACATTACTTTTGTTGTCTTTACTTTTGTTACCGTTACCATCACTATCATATTACTTTGCTACTAAACACTTTGCTGCAGATACTAAGTTTCCAGGTGTGGTTGAATCGACAACTCAGCTGCTAATACTTGAGAATATTCGTTGGCTTCCCTTGTGTCGAATCAATAAATTTGGGTTGAATACTCTACCCTCGAAAACGGTTGCGATCCCCTATACTTGTGGGTTATCAAGACCTTTTTCTGGCGCCGTTGCTGGGGAGCATAGCTCTATTCTTTGAGTCACTTGGGATTTATATCTGTTGGACACTATGAAGAACTTGAAAGACGCTAAGACAACAATTTATCCCTCAACTACGAGGGGAGGTAAGGAACTGCCATCTAGCTCTGCACTTGATTCACCTTCGTTATGAGTAAGCTAGCGACACCTAAACCTCGCTTACATTATTCGTTCCGATATGTCACATGTTATTGATGATGCCATACGCTATGCATGATACTTATGATGAAACTACTTCTATGCTTGATACTACTGTGCCCCTTGGTGAATTTCTAGATGAACAAATTTCTAGGTCTAGAGAAAGAGAAATTATTGAAACTGAATACAATGATGAAAGTGACGATGATAATATGCCTGCTATTCCTGAGGGTTATCTTTTTGATGTTGAATCTTCTGCAGCTATTTTTGCCTGCCAGGATAGATATGAACTTAAGAGGCTGCTAGTTAAATGGAGTAAATAATCTCTTAGAGATAGGATGAGACCTGACCCTGCTTTTTGCTACTTCACCTATCTGTGTTCCCGATAAGGATTATTATGAATTCTCTGTTGATCCTGATATAATTACTTTGGTCGAATCTGATCCTTTTTATGGCTATGAATCTGAAACTGTTGTGGCACATCGTACTAAGTTAAATGATATAGTTGCCTTGTTTACTAATGATGAGAGATCGCACTACTTTTATATACTCAAAATATTTCTGTTCTCATTAAAGGGTGACGCTAAGATATGGTTTAATTCTCTTGATCCTGGTTGTGTGCGTAGTCCCCAGGATATGATTTATTACTTCTCTGCTAAATATTTCCCTGCTCATAAGAAACAAGCTGCTTTGAGGGAAATATACAACTTCGTGCAAATTGAAGAAGAGAGTCTCCCACAAGCTTGGGGGAGGCTTCTCAAGTTACTTAATGCTTTGCCTGATCATCCTCTTAAGAAACCTGAAATACTTGATATCTTTTATAATGGACTAACGATGCTTCCAGAGATTACCTGGATAGTTGTGCTGGTTCTCTTTTCAGGGAAAGAACACCGGATGACGCTGAAATTCTATTGAATAATATGTTGACAAATGAAAATAATTGGGCACCTCCTGAACCAACTCCCGAGCCAGCTTCTGAGCTAATTACTGAGCCTATTCCTAAACCAACTCCGAAGAAGAGAGGTGTTCTATTTCTCAGTCCCGAAGATATGCAAGAGGCAAATAAATCTATGAAAGAAAAAGGTATTAAAGCCGAAGATGTTAAGAATTTACCTCCTATTGAAGAAATACATGGTCTTAATCTACCGCCTGTTGAAGAAGTGTATGATCTTAATTCTTTATTCACTGAAGAACCTCCTGATCCCGATATCCCTACACAGTAGTAAAGGTAAATTCTCTCTATAGATATGATAAAGCTAAGTCCCTCCTACTAAAATTGCTAGTCAGTGCTTGGATGAGTTTGATGACTTTATGTTTAAGCAAGATGACTTTAATGCTTATTTTAGTAGACAATTGAAACAGAATACCTTTATCATTAAACGCTTGAGTGATTATATGGCTAATATTATAGGTGAACTTAAACTTGTTAGCAAACATGCTTCTATGGTTACCACTCAAGTAGAACAAGTACTTAAAGCTCAGAAAGAAGTGCTTGATGAAATGAATAGTAAGAAAAATGATTATGCTGTTAGAGTGGCTACTAGAACTGGTAGAATGACTTAGGAACCTTTGTATCCTGAAGGTCACCCTAAGAGAATCGAGCAAGATTCTCAGAGAAATAATATTGATATGCCTAGTTCTTCTAAAAGGAAGAAAAAGAAATATGACATGACTTTGCAAACTTCTAGTGAACCTATTGCTGAACCACCTGAGAATCCAAATGATATCTCTATGTCTGATGCCGAAACACAATCTGGTAATGAACATGAACCTAGTGAAAATGTCAATGATGATGTTCATGATGATGCTCAACCTAGTAATGATAATGATGTAGAAGCTGAACCGGCTGTTGATCTTGATAATCCACAATCAAAGAATCAACGTTATGATAAAAGAGATTCCGTTGCTAGGAAACATGGTAAAGAAAGAGAACCATGGGTTCAGAAACCCATGCCTTTTCCTCCGAAACCATCCAAGAAAAAGAATGATGAGGATTTTGAGCGCTTTCTTTGAAATGATTAGACCTATCTTTTATGTATGCGATTAACTCGATGTGCTCAAAACAAATCCTTATGCTAAGTATATGAAAGATATTATTACAAATAAAAGAAAGATACCGAAGCTGAAATTTCCACCATGCTTGCTAATTATACTTTTAAGGGTGGAATACCAAAGAAACTTGGAGATCCAGAGTACCTACTATACCATGCTCCATTAAGAGAAATTATGTTAAAACTGCTTTATGTGATCTTGGAGCCGGTGTTAGTGTTATGCCTCTCTCTTTATATCATAGACTTGATTTGAATAAGTTGACACCTAATGAAATATCTTTGCAAATGGTCGATAAATCAACTGCTATAATTGCCGGTATTTGTGAGGATGTGCCTGTTGTGGTTGCAAACGTTACTATTTTAACGGACTTTGTTATTCTTGATATTCCCGAGGATGATAGTATGTCTATTATTCTTGGAAGACCTTTCCTTAATACTGCAGGGGTTGTTATTGATTGCAACAAAGGCAACATCACTTTTCATGTTAATGGTAATGAGCATACGGTACACTTTCCGAGGAAACAACCTCAAGTTTATAGCATCAACTCTATTGGAAAAATTCCATCGATTATATTTGGAGGTTATGAATTTCCTCCCCCTACTGTCAAGAAGAAGTATGATATACTTATTATTGGGGATGTCCATATCCCCGTTGAGGTAACATAGTGTTATTCGAAATTTCTCTGGTTCCATGTTAATCGGAATGAGTTTGTTAACAAGACTTGATCAACCTTGTTAGTGGATTCCTTTTGATGAGCATGAGACAGATGGAACTAGAAGCACAACCTTCTGTACCCTCTTTATATTTTCTGTTATTTAGTAGAAATAAAGTAAAAATAGTATTTTTATATCCGTTTCCTGATTTATCCGTGCAATATAAAAATATACCAAAAATAAAAGTTCTAGTAATGCCATGACAATATAATATTATTTTATCAAGAATATTTGAGGATTTACTGTGCAAAAATTACCGCAGGGGGAGCTGCCACCTGGCCACGTGGGTGGAGGGCGCGCCCTACCCCCCTGGGCGCGCCCCTGCCTCGTGGGCCCATGGTGGCCCTCCTCCACCTATCCCTGCACCCATCTTCTTCCTCTGCAACACACAAACCCGAAAAACCAACTCAAGCACGAGTTCCAGCCCCTGTTGCTGTGATTTTCGATCTCCTTGTTCAAAGCACCTCTCGCAAAACTGCTTGGGGAGATTGTTCCTTGGTATGTGACTCCTCCATTGGTCCAATTAGTTTTTATTCTAGTGCTTTATTCATTGCAAATTTGTGCTGCATAGGTGACCATGTTCTTGAGCTTGCATGTCAAATTTATATGGTTCCAAGTAGTTCTAATGCTTGATATATGCTCTAGGCACTTGTATGAGTAGTTGCTATCAGTTTTATTGAGGTTGGTTCACTTTTGTTTGAAGTTACTAAAAATTTTAGAATTATTTTTCAGAGAAAACTATATGTTTAGGAAGATGTTCCAAGGTGGTTGTTCAAGGAAGCAAGGTCCCAGGCTTGCAATGCGTGATGCTGACGAGGAACCACCAAGAGACGCTCTTGTGAGGCCCTGTGAATGGCCTTCGGAAAATTTTATGAATCAAGCGGGAATCAAGGAAGAATTTAACGCATATTTGCGTAATGCCGCCTTGAGGACTTTGAAGTCGACAAATGCCCCCAGATCGTGATCTCACAAGTTCATTTCGGGAGGTTTGAGTTTTCATCTTCGCGTAATTCTCCTTCACCATGTTTGACCTTTATGACAAATCTTATACCATGGACTTAGAGGATTTCACTTTTGCTTGCAAACTTCCATCTTGGGGTAGTGTTAGAGATCCCCCTAAATCTGAATATAGAGATTTTCTTGCTAGAATAACTGTGGGGGAATCTAGAGATATAACACAAGCCACTATAGGGAGCATTCACTTTCCTGCTATACATTATTTTGCTCTGTTCATAGGTAGATGCATAAATGCTAAGGATGAAGCATGTCACATGTGTGCCCTCGATCTCGGCATTCTCAGAAGTGCTGTGTTAGGGGACCAATCTTATCATATGGGAGCCATTGTAGCTCGTAGGTTGCATCATAATAGACATAACGGAGATTTCTTTGGAGGAATTTATGCAACCCGCTTAGCTAATTTCCTTGAGATAGACATTCGTGAGGGTGATATGGAGTTACCCCCTGCTTATTTAGATTTTGATTCTATGGTTTCCCACAAGTTTATTGAGAGGACTGAACCACCTCTCCAGTATCGACTAATCTTTAACAAACGGCATGTTGTCCATATTACTCTTCCTGCTCCTGCCTTCTTTGATTCTCAGGCAAGAGGAAGATATATTATTACCAGAGAGGAGGCAGATGAGTACTAGAGGAGAGCGGAGGCGGCTCGACGCCACGCTGCAGCTCAGGAGGCGATAGCCGCTGCATCACAGTACGACCCCAGCTACACCTACGGGTATCCGACAGGCTATCCCTGGCAATAGACCAACTTAGGCCAAAAGCCTAAGCTTGGGGGAGTACATATTTCTCACCGACATTACATTTATGTTCACACACACTCATTGCTAGATGTTGGTGCTCATACTCTTTCACTGTATTATCCATGCTAGTTTATTTTATTTTTCCTGCTTTCTTCTTGTGTGTTTAATAAACCTTAAGAAAAACCAAAAAAATTAGTAGTAGTTTATTTCTTTGCTGTAATGATTAAAAAGAAAACCCAAAAATATTTCCCATTCTTCTTTTGCTTGTTGGGAGCTTTCCCGTGTAAATAGTTTTTATTTCTTTTCTTTTCTTTGGGGGTCAGTAGGAGAAGACCATGATTAAATTGTTGAAGTGGCTCTTATATGCATTATTGTTGATTTAACCAAGAGCCCATATTGCCTTGTCTTCTCCTGTTTATTGAATGCTCGCAGATTCCAGCTTAGTCCAATGCACGTGCACTCTTATTATTATTCACATCGTTCGGTCGTGCAAGTGAAAGGCAATTATGATGACACTAGTCAACAACCTGTGCATCCGCACGGGCTACATGATTAACTACCATAATAAATTATTATTTTTGGGCCACATGTAACTATAGGTATATGAGTGTGGACTTTTATAAAGTTCAAATATTAATTTGTTGTAATTTTATAATGTTATAATGTAAGATTTATACTATCGAGCTTTATCTAGAAGTTCAAACCCCATTTATGTATATAATTCAATTAAATAATTTTGGCCATTCGACCTATCTGATTTTCCATTTTCACATTGTATAGGTTCTGTGTTATAAAAAGTATATTATATGACACATATATTACTCCAATGAATAAGAGATTGTCCTTCACAATCAGACACCAAGGATAATGTAGAGACAATCTATGTGTACTCCGAATCATGTTATGCTGTTATAAGATAATCTTCTACACATGCTAAATTGAGTTAACTAACAAAAAAATAGAATGTTTAAAAAAAATACTTTCCCAAAAGGCAATCTATAGTTACAAACATTGCAAAAACATATAACTACAATTTTTAAATGTGACTATTAAATAAATTGGTACCTAACTAAACATGTTCTAGTCCACAATCCCATCCAAATATCATGATTTACCGCTTTGCACCTTGTCTAGCTTTGATGCATGTACTAATATATATACAAATATTATTTGATAGAATTAAATAAGATAATATGTGATGGAGGGAACACAACTTATTCAATGAAGAAAAAATTATCTCATTTGTGCGAAAGGATCCTTTTCGGAAAAAAAATGTGCGAAAGGATTGTTAGATCTTTTGCATTGAATACTTCCTACCAATTTATTCAAAATATAAGGTGAAGGCTGTATATATGTACTTCGATCTATGTACGTGGCAAAGAATCATTAAATGGCTGAGTTAATAAGAAAGATACATAAATTCATTCAGAAACAGAGGGATGAATCCATCAAGGATGAAGTCACATATTTTTGTGCCAAAAAGCACTTGATAAGCCAAAAAGCAATTGATAAGCCAAATTTGACGGAGTTCATTAGAATAGAAAATCTACAGCTCTTACTGAGTATGTCGTGACTCGACTCCTAACTCCCTCACGACCATATGCAAAGTAGAGAATACTACAGAAGTACAGAGTACACACCTAATGAATTTCCCTTCTCCATTACATATTACTAATTCAAAGAAGTTGAGACGATGAGTTAAAAATATTGGATGATTAAGATTTCACATAATTAACTGAATAAGGGAATTTCTATGGGGCCTCCGGTTTGTAAATTTCCAAAGTTTGGATTTTGTCCATAAAAATGAAGAATAAGGATCCCCACTAAAAGCATGTAGGAACTACAGGAAGAAAGCTTGTAATGAGATTACAGATAGTTATACAATAGGTTTCAGAAAAGTTTACTTCAACAATCAAGCTTAAACTTGAAGTGTTAACTATTTTGGTCATATACTTGCTTGTTTAGGAAGGACAGGACCCCCGCTCCTATGATTAGGCAAGTGCACATCATCAAATGGTTACAGATTAATCATTGGATGATAAGATGGAATAAAATAATTTCTATTCCCTCTGTCCCGTAATATTATGGGACAGAGGGATTATCTTATAAGCAACATTTATGAAACTCGCCCACGAAAAAACATTTATAAAATTGAAATGATGGCAAATAGGGACATGGATGTCGAGATGCATGGAATATGTACATATCATATCATTCAAAAATTTAGAAACCAAAAGAGAGTACAGATGAAGGGTTACTCTATCATTGATGCACACCAAATAAGTATGACAACCAAGAGACAATTCAGTGTGTTGACATATTATGGGTCGAGGTAGCTGGTGATGTCACCAGTCGATCATGCAAGATAGGTTTAGCTGGAAAGTGAAGGCCGGCTCCCACAAATTTGGGGATGTTGGAGATGGTGCCTCTAATATATTCCATAGAAGTAAGGAAATGGTTGTTTTCTTTTTGCCATCATATACTCTGGAAATAACAAATCTACGTATCTACTATAGATTCTATTATAAAAAAATACAAATCTAGAAACAGAATATAAATCCTAATATCAAGTAACTGAATCTTGTGAAGAGATGGAGGCATTGGATAAAGAAAACATGAACAAAACAAATTGAGAACAAAAACGAATTATTCATTAAAACTGTAGCAGAGGTATTGAAACCTATAGTTTGTGCAGATGGCGGCATCGTGCTTGCATTGAACCCTATTAACCTAGTAAATACAAATCTGACCTTCGTAAACGGGTATAAATCCTACTATCAATTAACTGAATCTTGTGAAGAGATGGATGTATTGGATTAAAAAAACATAAACAAACAAAATTCAAAACAAAAACGGGTTATTCAATAATACTGTACTAGAGGTAATTAAACCTATAGTTTGTGCAGATGATGGCAACGTGCTTGCTTTGAACCCTTTTAACCTATTATATTTCTGATCACGTACGTACCAATGGATTGGAACACTGGTTTGAACATATATATCGACATACCATACAAAGCTACAGCTTAAAATGGCCATACTTTTATATATGGCTCCATAAGAATCTGGAACGAATGAACATCAACTCGATCCGAACTTCGATGGTTTGATGTAGACTATGCATGAACTCCTCCAAGAGAAGAACCATGTCAATGCAAAGGTGCTAGCATGTCAACTTCAAGCAAGATACAAATAAGAACACTTCCAATTGTGCATGCTTCATAGCTGCTGAACAAAAACTCAATAACCAATTTGAGTTGTAGCAAAAATTCATACATTTATTTACATCCAAGAGTAGTGATTTTTTTTCTTTTTTGTGGAAAAAGAGACAGAATATTGTCACAGTTGAAGATGTCATCATAGAGATTGCACCACTATGATATGGTATTTTTCATGCACAGTGTCTCTTTGATGCCCAAATTCCACCATGATACAAATTGCTTTTGCTCATGCGGACGTTTTATCTAGCATCTGTTAAACATATCAGAACAAATCCGGGAAACAATCACTATCTACATTGGATAGTAGAGAACTCCCAATCTTATCCTGCGATTACCTTTGGAAAAAAGCTGTAATTGGCAAGAAGAACTTTGGAGATAAACCAATACAAGATCGGGTACTCCTTTTGCGAGAAAAAAACCGTAAGGTTCGGCTGAGTTTAGGCAGCAATTGTAGAATCTACTGAATCAATTTAAACATCATCTTGAGTACCTAGACATGTGGTGTATCCATTAAAGGATGCAAGAAAAATAATGGCGAACTGCATAAGCTCGACTACACTGTCGGCAAAGATGACCAATCTTGTAGCTTCTCGATCATGGAAGCATCAGGGGCTGGAGGTGACGCTGCGGGTCATGCTGCGTTGTGGAAGCTTCAAGGATTGATGGAAGAAGATAGCACGGGCATGGGTTCTTCATGTTGGAACGCCCAGATCATGGCCTGTCTCATGGCAGCCAGATTGTTGCGCCCTGGCTAGGGATTCTTGGAGGAAAAGCAAGGTGATAGGAGGAGGAAAGGTAAGGAGATAGCCAAGGAGGATACGATACAGCTGGAAGAGAGAAACCTCGTACGCTCGGGTTGGAGAGCCAGGATTCTTGTACGTGGATACTTCTAGGAAACTGCACAACTATCTAACAGATGATTATAGATCTGACTGTTTCATCTGTTTTTTTCTAGAATCATTTCATCTGATTATTAACGTGGATGCTTGGAGGGGGCCTTTTTTTCAGCCCATGGAAGAGTTTATTCTCTAAAGCCCATCAAGCGTTCCCTAGACATGCGCACGTGGGACAAAGGGCATGGACTTCTAAACAACTTCATCCTACGGCTGTAGGTAGCTAACCAATAGATCGTACGGATAATTTACTTACTTTTATGAGGATTAACGTGGAACCACGATTGGTGCCTCCAATTAGTAAATATAAGATATATGATGGACTGACTGAGATGGGAAAAGCTGGTATGAACTCGACCTCTTTTGTTTTTGTAAATATGATGAGTCCATCGTTCTTGATTCAGCTTATTACGAATATACATGTTTGCAATGACAATTAGAGATCATAGCTACTTGTGCCATGCTTGATTAGCTATGAGTTATAATGGTTTACCTTGCGTGCAACATGCTATTAAAATGATTGTGATGTGGTATGATGGGGTGGTATCCTTCTTTGAATGATTTAAGTGACTTGACTTGGCACATGTTCACGCATGTAGTTGAATCAAATCAACATAGCCTTAACGATATTCATGTTCATGCTGGATTATATCCTACTCATGCTTGTATTCAATGTTTATTAATTTAAATGCATGTTCATGACTGTTGTCGCTCTCTAGTTGGTCGCTTCCCAGTCTTTTGCTAGCCTTCACTTGTACTAAGCGGGAATAGTGCTTGTGCATCCAATCCCTTAAAATCCAAAGTTATTCCATATGAGTCCACTATACCTTCCTATATGCGGTATCTACCTGCCGTTCCAAGTAAATTTGTATGTGACAAACTCTAAACCTTCAAATAAATATTCTGTTTTGCATGCTCGAATAGCTCATATATCAACTAGTGTTGCCCTTATCTTCCGTGTTAGGCGGGTTATTCTCAAGAGGAGTGGACTCCGCTCCTCGCTCACGAAAAATGGCTGGTCACCGAATGCCCAGTCCCATGCTTTATGCAAACTAAATCAAAATAATTGCAAACAAAACTCCCCACAGGACCCGTTGAATGTTGGAGGCACTCGTTGTTTCGAGCAAGCCATGGATTGATGCTTGTGGAGGAGGGGAGTATAAACTTTACCATTCTGTTTGGGAACCGCCTATAATTTGTTTAGCATGGAAGATATCGTCATCTCTTAGTTGTTATGTTGACAATGAAAGTATGCCGCTCAAAATATAATTTATCTCTATTTCAAAACCGAGCTCTGGCACCTCTACAAATCCCTGCTTCCCTCTGCGAAGGGCCCATCTATTTACTTTCATGTTGAGTCATCACCCTCTTATTAAAAGCACTAGCTGGAGAGCACAACTGTCATTTGCATTCATTATTGTTAATTTATATCGGGTATGACTATGATTGGATCTCTTTTACCATGAATTACAATGTCTAGTCAGTCCTTGATCTTTGAAGGTGCTCTGCATTTTTGTTTCTTGCGGTCTCGTAAAGGGCTAGCGAGATACCATCTTGTTATATCATATTATGATTGTTTTGAGAAAGTGTTGTCATCCGAGATTTATTATTATGGCTTGCTAGCTGATTATGTTATTGATATGAGTAAACATGAGACACGAGAATTATTGCAAATGTGGTTAGTTATAATCTTTCTTTGAAAACCTGAATCTTTGGCTTGATATATTTACAACAACAAGAGCAAACAGAGTTTGTAAAAGTTTTTGTTTTTCTCTTTCAGTTTGTCAACTGAATTGCTTAAGGACAAGCAAGGGTTTAAGCTTGGGGAGTTGACACGTCTCCGTCGTATCTACTTTTCCAAACACTTTTGCCCTTGTTTTGGACTCTAACTTGTATGATTTGAATGGAACTAACCCGAACTGACGTTGTTTTCAGCAGAATTCCCATAATGTTGTTTTATGTGCAGAAAACAAAAGTTCTCGGAATGACCTGAAACTCCACGGGATGTCTTAGAAAAAATAATAAAAAATCCTCGCCAAAGATGAAGACCAGGGGGCCACACCCTGTCCACGAGGGTGGGGGGCGCGCCCCCCCTCCTGGGCGCGCCCCCTACCTTGTGGGCCCCCTGGAGACCTTCCGACGCCAACTCCAACTCTATTTATTGGCTTTCGGGGAGAAAAAAATTGGAGAGAAAGAATCATCACGTTTTACGATACGGAGCCGCCGCCAAGCCCTAATCTCTCTCGGGAGGCTGATCTGGAGTCCGTTTGGGGCTCCGGAGAGGGGGATTCATCGCCGTCGTCATCATCAACCATCCTCCATCACCAATTTCATGATGCTCACCTCCGTGCGTGAGTAATTCCATCGTAGGCTTGCTAGACGGTGATGGGTTGGATGAGATTTATCATGTAATCGAGTTAGTTTTGTTAGGGTTTGATCCCTAGTATCCACTATGTTCTGAGATTGATGTTGCTATGACTTTGTTATGCTTAATGCTTGTCACTAGGGCCCGAGTGCCATGATTTCAGATCTGAACCTATTATGTTTTCATGAATATATGTGTGTTCTTGATCCTATCTTGCAAGTCTATAGTCACCTATTATGTGTTATGATCCGACAACCCCAGTGACAATAATCGGGATACTTCTCGGTGATGACCATAGTTTGAGGAGTTAATGTATTCACTGTGTGCTAATGCTTTGTTCGGTTCTCTATTAAAAGGAGGCCTTAATATCCCTTAGTTTCCAATAGGACCCGCTGCCACGGGAGGGTAGGACAAAGATGTCATGCAAGTTCTTTTCCATAAGCACGTATGACTATTTACGGAATACATGCCTACATTATATTGATGAATTGGAGCTAGTTACGTGTCACCCTATGTTATGACTGTTACATGACGAACCACATCCGACATAATTATCCATCACCGATCCGGTGCCTCTGAGCTTTCCATATCTTGGTCTTCGCTTATTTACTTTTCCGTTACTCTTTACAATCACTACAAAAATACCAAAAACATTACTTTTGCTGTCTTTACTTTTGTTACCGTTACCATCACTATCATATTACTTTTCTACTAAACACTTTCTTTGCAGATACTAAGTTTCCGGTGTGGTTGAATTGACAACTCAAAGCTAATACTTGAGAATATTCTTTGGCTCTCCTTGTGTCGAATCAATAAATTTGGGTTGAATACTCTACCCTCGAAAACTGTTGCGATCCCCTATACTTGTGGGTTATCACCCACTACCTGTTGATGATAGCTTTCCTGATGAACAATTGGCTGTCATAAATGCTCCTCGAACTGCTCCATGGTATGCTGATTATGCTAATTACATTGTTGCTAAATTTATACCACCTAGTTTCACATACTAGCAAAATAAAAAGTTTTTCTATGATGTGAGACATTACTTTTGGGATGACCCACATCTTTATAAATAAGGAGTAGACAGTGTTATTAGACGTTGTGTACCTGAGCATATACTTGTGGGTTATCACCCACTACCTATTGATGATAGCTTTCCTGATGAACAATTGGCTGTCATAAATGCTTCTCGAACTGCTCCATGGTATGCTGATTATGCTAATTACATTGTTGCTAAATTTATACCACCTAGTTTCACATACTAGCAAAAGAAAAAGTTTTTCTATGATTTGAGACATTACTTTTGGGATGACCCACATCTTTATAAAGAAGGAGTAGACGGTGTTATTAGACGTTGTGTACCTGAACATGAATAGGAACATATCCTACGCAAGTGTCACTCCGAGGCTTATGGAGGGCACCACGCTGGAGATAGAACTGCACATAAGGTATTGCAATCCAGTTTTTATTGGCCTACTCTCTTCAAGGATGCCCGTAAGTTTGTCTTGTCTTGTGATGAATGTCAAAGAATTGGTAATATTAGTAGACGTCAAGAAATGCCTATGAATTATTTACTTGTTATTGAACCATTTGACGTTTGGGGCCTTGATTACATGGGACCATTTCCTTCCTCTAATGGGTATACACTTATTTTAGTTGCTGTTGATTATGTTACTAAGTGGGTAGAGGCTATTCCAACTAGTAGTGCTGATCATAACACCTCTATTAAGATGCTTAAAGAAGTTATTTTTCCGAGGTTTGGAGTCCCTAGATATTTAATGACTGATGGTGGTTCACATTTTATTCATGGTGCCTTTCGTAAAATGCTTGCTAAATATGATGCTAATCATAGAATTGCATCTCCGTATCACCCGCAGTCCAGTGGTCAAGTAGAATTGAGCAATAGAGAGCTAAAATTAATTTTGCAAAAGACTATTAATAGATCTAGAAAGAATTGGTCCAAGAAACTTGATGATGCACTATGGGCCTATAGAACTGCATATAAAAATCCTATGGGTATGTCCCTGTATAAAATGGTTTACGGAAAAGCATGTCACTTACCTCTCGAACTAGAACATAAGGCATACTGGGCCATTAAAGAGCTCAATTATGATTTCAAACTTGCCGATGAGAAGAGGTTATTTGACATTAGCTCACTTGATGAATGAAGAACCCAAGCCTATGAGAATGCCAAATTGTTTAAAGAAAAAGTTAAAAGATGGCATGACAAAAGGATACAAAAGCGTGAGTTTAATGTAGGTGATTATGTGGTTCTATTCAACCCTCGTTTAAGATTTTTTGCAGAAAAACTTCTTTCTAAATGGGAAGGTCCTTACGTTATTGAGGAGGTCTATCGTTCCAGTGCCATAAAAATCAACAACTTCGAAGGCACAAATACAAAGGTGGTGAACGGTCAAAGAATCAAACATTATATCTCAGGTAATCCTATAAATGTTGAAACTAATGTTATTGAAACCGTAACCCCGGAGGAATACATAAGGGACACTTTCCGGAATGTTTCAGACTCCGAAAAGGAATAGGTAACGGTAAGTAAACCGACTCCAAAACAGTTCAAATGGTAAATTTTCTCCATTTTGGAACATTTAAGAAAATTGGAAAATAAGAAGTAGTCCGTGAAGGACACGAGGCTTCCATGAGGGTGGGAAGCGCGCCCTGCCCCCCTGGGCGCGCCCCCCTACCTCGTGTGCCCTCCGGACTCCGTTTTCTTGCACGGTACTTCTTTTGGTCGGTAAAAAATCATTATATAATCTCCCGAAGGTTTTGACCACCGTATCACGCAAATACCCTCTATTTTCGTTTCGAGTTGTTTTTCTGACGTCTCCAAGTGCCCCCAAGGACGTCTCCAAGTGCCCCCAAGGACGTCTCCAAGTGCCCCCAAGGACAAGTTCTTCGACAAGGTCATCAACCCCTACCTTGCGGTGGTGCTGCAACACCCTCAAACCATTGAGATGCATGAGGGGGTGCTGCACATCCGTGATGTTGAGGGACCAAGGTGGACCGGAAGTGTGGAGACAAGGCTCGAGGCAATGGAGCAACAGGTTTTCAAGTGTCAGGAGATGGTGGAGCGCGGACTTGACTCCAATCACATAATGATCATGGAGTTCACCAACAACCACAAGCTGGACACCAAGGACATCGGGGAGGCCATCTTCAAGCTTCACGAGAAAATCGAGCACCTCCAAGCCCAAATCTATGACCTGCAAAATCAAAACTGTGAGTATGAATATAGATTCAAGAGGATCAGTTTGGCTGCAGATTTAAGGATCCCAAAGACTCGATCATCCTTCTATGATGGAGAGCCTATGCCTTGGAAGATGGACGACAAGCCTACATCATCAACAATTCCTTCACCAGCAAAAGAGACATAATCACATGGGTATGGGCACTCCCCTTGGCAACTGCCAAGCTTGGGGGAGGTGCCCCAGTATCGTATCACCATCACACTCCTATCTTTACCGTTTTTCTTAGTTCGATCCTTTTAGTAATATCTTGATCTGGTAGAATAAAGTTTTAGTATGATTTAGTTTTGAGTTTTGCTTTATGATCCCTCTATGTAATCGAGTCCGTGAGCTATATATAATAAAGATTAGTGTTGAGTCAAGGGCTTGATTATCTTGCTATGATCTCGAGGGAATTAAAAGAAAGAGAAAGAAATAAAAAGAAATAAAGAGATCATATTGATCTTATGGAGAGTAATAACTTCACATATAAAGAGTATGATGATTAAAAGTTGTTGAGAGTTGACAAACATAGTTTTGGTCATCGTTGCAATTAATAGGAAGTAATAAAGAAAGAGAGGTTTTGCATATAAATATACTATCTTGGACATCTTTTATGATTGTGAGCACTCATTAAAATATGACATGCTAAAGAGTTGATGTTGGAAAAGGAAGACACCGTAATGAGTTATGTTTTCTTATATCCAAAATAAAGTATATTGTCATGGATCATCCAACATGTTGAGCCTGCTTTTCCCTCTCATGCTAGCCAAATTCTTTGCACCAAGTAGAGTTACTACTTGTGCTTCTGAATACCCTCAAAACCAGTTTTGCCATGAGTGTCCACCATCTCTACCTATGGATTGAGTAAGATCCTTCAAGTAAATTGTCATCGGTGCAAGCAATAAAAATTTCTCTCTAAATATGTATGATTTATTAGTGTGGAGAAAATAAGATTTATACGATGTTGTGATGTGGAAGAAATAAAAGCGACGGACTGCATAATAAAGGTCCATATCACAAGTGGCAATATAAAGTGACATTCTTTTGCATTAAGATTTCGTGCATCCAACCATGGAAGCGCATGACAACCTCTGCTTGCCTCTGCGAAGGGCCTATCTTTTACTTTTACCTTATGCAAGAGTCATGGTGATCTTCACCTTTCCTTTTTACATTTTATCCTTTGGCAAGCACATTGTGTTGGAAAGATCCTGATATATATATATATATATATATATATATATATATATATATATATATATATATAATATTCAATTGGATGTAAGTTAGCATGAATTATTATTGTTGACATTACCCTTGAGGTAAAAGGTTGGGAGGCGAAACTATAAGCCCCTATCTTTCTTTGTGTCCGATTAAAACTCCATACCCATAAGTATTGCGTGAGTGTCAGCAATTGTGAAAGACTAAAGGATAGTTGAGTATGTGGACTTGCTGAAAAGCTCTTACATTGACTCTTTCCAATGCTATGATAAATTGCAATTGCCTCAATGACTGAGATTATAGTTTGTTGGTTCTCAATGAAGTTTCTGATTCATACTTGACATTGTGAATAGATTGTTACTTTAGCATAATAACTCACATGAACATGATGCCCTCATGTCCATATTTTATTTTACCGTCACCTCTATCTCTAAACATGTGGACATATTTGTTGTTATCGGTTTTCGCTTGAGGACAAGTGAGGTCTAAGCTTGGGGGAGTTGATACGTCCATTTTGCATCATGCTTTTATATCGATATTTATTGCATTGTGGGCTGTTATTACACATTATGTCATAATATTTATGCCTATTCTCTCTTATTTTACAAGGTTTGCATGAAGAGGGAGAATGCCAACAGCTGGAATTCTAGGCTGGAAGAGGAGCAAATATTAGAGACCTATTCTGCACAACTCCAAAAGTCCTGAAACTCCATGGAAGTCATTTTTGGAAATAATAGAAGATAATGAGCGAAGAAAATACCAGAGGGGCCCACACCACAGCCACGAGGTGGTGGGCGCCCTACCCCTGTGCGCCCCTGCCTCGTGGGCCCCTCGGCAGGCCTCCTGTCCATCTTCGCTATATGAGGTCTTTTACCCTGAAAAAATCATAAGCAAGCTTTGGAATTTAAACACCGCCGCCACGAGGCTAAACCTTTCTTGGAACCAATCTAGGGCTCGCAGAGCTGTTCTGCTGGGAAACTTCCCTCAGGAGGGAAATCATCGCCATCGTCATCACCAACGATCCTCTCATCGGGAGGGGGTCAATCTCCATCAACATCTTCACCAGCACCATCTCCTCTAAAACCCTAGTTCATCTCTTGTATCCAATCTTTGTATCAAAACCTCAGATTGGTACCTGTAGGTTGCTAGTAGTGTTGATTACTCCTTGTAGTTGATGCTAGTTGGTTTACTTGGTGGAAGATCATATGTTCAGATCCATTATGCATATTAATAATCCTCTGATTATGAACGTGAATATGCTTTGTGAGTAGTTACGTTTGTTCCTGAGGACATGGGAGAAGTCTTGCTATAAGTAGTCATGTGAATTTGGTATTCGTTCGATATTTTGATGAGATTGTGACGCCCGGATAATTAAACTACAGTAACTCCGTGCTAATGATGCCACATCATCACTGTTACTGTTGTTAAACTCGTGTTTGTTCGAATCCGGTCCAAATTCCAATTTAAATTAAAATAAAAAACTATAGTTTTCATGATGTCGGAACTGAAATGTACAGACTGTGGAAAATAATTCATAAGTATTACTGGTGAAGGAACAAAGTTTTTATAAAATAGTTAAGTGCTAAAAATTAAATAAAACAGTGGCTTTAATAATTAATTAAATGCCTTTCATAATTTATAAAGTGTTAAACTATTTTAGATGTGGGTGAAACTTTTTGCGGCTCAGGGTTAAACTAAAACATCAATTTAGATGTTGGTCTAATATTTTTATAAAACTAAAATATGCTAATAGTAAAATAAAAACAGTAAAAAATGTACAAAAAATAAAAAAAACACAAACAAAAGTAAAAAAACACATAAGAAATCCCCTCCCCCTGGGCCAAATGGCCCAGCTGGCCTCACTGGCCGAGCCAGGCCGGCCCAGCCGCACGTCTCGCTGTTCCCCCTCCTTACTACAGGAAAGGGGGGGGGGATCGTGTCGGCCATCCGGCCACCGACCGACGCCGTGGCGGTGATCGGCTGGCCTCCCCTCGCCTATTTAACCTCGGCGGCCTCCTCTCCCTGCCGAACCCTAGCCACTTCCCCCTCGCACCGTTTTCTTCTACCCCGCGCAAGGCCGAGCCGTCGTCGACAGGCCTCGCCTCGCCTGCGCGCCCACCGTCGTCCCCGGCGCTTGAGACCTCATCCATCTTCTTCGTCGTCGTTCACTACTTCGTCTACATCCACGGATCGAGCCGGAACGCGCTGAGTTGAGCGGAACAAGATCTTCTTCCACCTCCGGCCACTGCAACATCGTCGTTGCTCCTCCAATTCTCTGCTACTACTAAACCGCTCACCGGGCCTTCGTGCGCCTCCTTGGTGAGCCCCTCCGCTGTTCTCCTCCTTCCCCGCTTCGATCCATCGCCGTAGACCACCGCGGCCGAAATCGCTGGGGCTCGCGCTCCCCGCGTACTCGTGCACTTGTGACCGTGCGCTCACGCGCTGCTGCTAGCGAGCCGGGCCTCGCGCGCACGACCGCTCGTTCCTCGCTGTTCCTACCGCTACTCGCACCTCCACCCGGGCCGTGCCGTGAAGCCACTAGCACCACGGCGCCACCGTTGGCCTGCTGCTGCTTGCCCGCACGTAGCGCCCGCCACCCCGCACTCACAGCTTGCCGCTGTCGTCGCTCGTCAGCCAGCCTCACCTGCGTGCTTCGCCTGCAGCCCCCCTCGCCCGCCGGTGCTTCCGCCGCTGCCAACTGCGTTGTGGCCGCCTCCCGTTGCTGCTAACTGCTGCTGTCGCTGCGTTCCATCGCAGCCGCTGCCGCCGTTGCTTTCGCCGATGGCAGCGCCTAGCCTTCCTCCCAGCGCCGGCCAGCCGCTTACGCTCGCCCGCTGATTAAACTTTGCCGCCCGTCCACGACCTCGCCCCTCCGCTCCCCACCGTCGCTCCGCCGCCCTCACCCCGTTCGTGCCGCCCTGCCTGTGCGGTCCTCCACCGTAGCCCGTCGCCACGCTCGACCCCCTAGGCGCGCTCGCCTCATCGTTGCCACATCCCTCACAGGCTCTCGCTGCTGCTCACGGGCCGCCCTCGCCGGCGCTGGCCGCCGCTGCCCTCACTCGTTCGTCGGCCGGGCGTGCTCACGCCGTGGCTTCGCCGCCACGCCCATTTCGCCAGCTACACCACGCCCAATTGGCCCCTGTGCCACTGTACACGGGGCCCGCCCCCTGTAATAAATAAAAAGGAAGATTAAAAAAGTTATATTAAAATAATATTAATAATTAATTAGATTAATATTGTTTAATTAGGCTAATTACCCTAGTTTAACTAATTGAAATTGTTAGTTAGTCAGATGTCTCAATGACAGGGGGCCCCACCCCCTGTTGACTAGTCAAATGTTGACTGGTCAACTGGGTCCCCATGGCCCGCATGACACCCTCTGGTACACCTCTGTGCACACAGATCTGGGTACACATAGCATTTTAGCTATTTAATTTCAAATTATTAATAATTTCAGAATATTGCTAAAACTTTAGAAAATCGTAGAAAATAATTCGTAACTCGGATGAAAAAGTTTTATACATGAAAGTAGCTCAGAACGACTAGACGAATCGGAATACGCTCTCCATTCATCTGTCACATGCCCCTAGCATAGCGAACATCAAACTTTTCCCCTCCGGTTCGTTTGTCCGAAAATGTGTAACTTCGGGAAAACTTTCCCGGATGTTTTCCCCCTTTGTCGGTATCGTGTAGTACTGCATTAGGTGACATCTAGCACCACGTTTCATCCTGTCATGCATAGTATGTTTGCATTGTATTTACTGTTTCTTCCCCCTCTTCTCTCCGGTAGAGCCCGAGACCACTGTTGATGCCCCTGTGATCGACTACGTTGACGACGACCCTTCTTCCCTTTCAGCGGAGCTTCCAGGCAAGCCCCCCCTTTGATCATCCCAACATCACCCATTCCATTCTCTCATGCTTGCATTAGATTTTGTTACTGTTATTGTTTGCTCCTATTCTCATGCATAGTCTGCTTTTGCAACCTGCTGTTGTACCTTACCTGCTTGTCCTAAACTGTTTAGTATAGGTATGTTAGAGATCCATCAGTGACCCCCACTTGTCCTTGTTGCCCCTGCTTCATCATCGATGCCTCGATCAACGTGATCGACGACCAGAGTCTGACACCTCACATCACATCATGCCCCTTTAGTTGCTCGACTCTGCAGAGCTGCTATCGAGTGCCGAGGGTGATCCCTCATAACGCACTCCTGATGATAATTCTGTAGTGTAGCTATTCGCTCGTGGTCAACGGGGGTGGTTCCTCTTTCACCATTCCTGATACGGCTCTGTCGTGCAACACCTCAAGTGTGAACCTTGAGGGTGGTCCCTCTTACGTTCACCTTGATGATTACATTGAGTGGAATCCACCGGGGGTGATTCCTCGGGTTTTCTTCCTTGATGTTTTGGACACACGGTTACCTTGACTTCACTTGAGACCATTGTTGAAGTCGGGTCGGCCCTGAGGGGTACCCGTGAGTTGATGTGAAAGCCGGGCGGGCCCGGAGAGCACCCGTGCGATGTGACAGTGGCGGCTAGCTATTTAGCGGTATCACCCAGGAGGGGGTGGTAGCTCCGGACTTGTCCCGACAGCCGTCACTACATTAATTGTTAATGCACTAACAATTTGGGTATTTGTTCTGAATTGGCCTTTGGCCTTTACGCACTAACCACCACGTGAGAATAGTTATGGGCCTCGACGTCGCAGTATCAGCCAAAGCTTTTTCAGACGTCCATTTTAGCA
Source organism: Aegilops bicornis (assembly GCA_021605145.1). NCBI lineage: Eukaryota > Viridiplantae > Streptophyta > Magnoliopsida > Poales > Poaceae > Aegilops > Aegilops bicornis. The sequence goes on from CM038674.1 coordinate 646,925,733, forward strand.
TTGCGGCATGGCTGAGCCGGCACCATCCTGTAGTGGTGGAGCCTGGACCCGCCCTGCACGCAACGACCCGGAGTGCAACGGGTGATGGGCCCAGACCCCGGAGTGCTTAGGATGTAGACCGGCGGGGACCTCTCTGCTGAGCCTAGGTAGGGCTACGACGCGTTGATCTTCCGAGGGCGGGCATTGACCTAGAAAAGTGTGTCCGGCCAGAGTAATCAAGCATGTTGGAAAACGTTGTGCACCCCTGCAGGGAAGATATATATTCGAATACCGTGTCCACGGTAATGGACGTTCGGACTTGTATCCTGATCTTATACAACTAGAAATGGATACTTGATATGTGATGGATATGTGGCTCCGAGATTGCTTTCTCGCATGAAGTCGAGGAAGGATCTCTGGGCCTTAATGTTACAACATGCTTGTTAATTAAACTGCTATTCTTTACTCTTATACATGCTGCAAGATGCTTGGAGCTGCTTGAAGATGCTAGTATTTGATAGGCTAGGCCTTCCCCTCTATTCTGGCATTCTGCAGCTCAAATTACGTATACAACCCTTCCATTTGATACCAATGCATACTTAGTATAGATCTGATGCTTGCGAGTACTTTGGATGAGTACTCACAGTTGCTTTGCTCCCCCTTTTCCCCCTTCCTTCTGCTTTCTGGTTGTTGCAACCAGATGGTGGACCCCAAGAGTCATATGCCACCCCCGCCGACTACGACTACTACCCCGAGGGCGCTTACAACTATGTGGAGCCCGCCGGCGACCGAGAGTAGTTAGGAGGTCCTGTGCAGAGGCCTTGCCTCTTCGATCGTTGATGTTTGTGCTAGCCTTCTTAAGGCAAAACTTGTTTAACTTATGTCTGTACTCAGATATTGTTGCTTCCGCTGATGCTTGTGTATTGAGCTTGTATTTGAGCCCTCGAGGCCCCTGGCTTGTAATATAAAGCTTGTATTATTTTAATTTGTGTCTAGAGTTGTGTTGTGATATCTTCCCGTGAGTCCATTATCTTGGTCGTACACATTTGTGTGCATGATTAGTGTACTGTCGAATCGGGGGCGTCACAAGTTGGTATCAGAGCCAACTGCCTGTAGGAACCCCCTTTCCAACTCCTTGGCCGAAGTTGAGTCTAGTCTTTGAAAAAAACTATTTTACTAATGATGTCTACTACAACCTTCTTCTTGTAGAAGTTGTTGGGCCTCCAAGTGCAGAGGTTTGTAGGACAGTAGCAAATTTCCCTCAAGTGGGACCTAAGGTTTATCAATCCGTGGGAGGCGTAGGATGAAGATGGTCTCTCTCAAGCAACCCTGCAACCAAATAACAAAGAGTCTCTTGTGTCCCCAACACACCCAATACAATGGTAAATTGCATAGGTGCACTAGTTCGGCGAAGAGATGGTGATACAAGTGCAATAGGGATGGTAGATATATGTTTTTGTAATCTGAAAATATAAAAACAGCAAGGTAGCAAGTGGTAATAGTGAGCACAAACGGTATTGCAAAGCATTGAAACAAGGCCTAGGGTTCATACTTTCACTAGTGCAAGTTCTCTCAACAATAATAACATAATTAGATCATATAACTATCCCTCAACATACAACAAAGTGTCACTCCAAAGTCACTAATAGTGGAGAACAAACGAAGAGATTATGGTAGGGTACGAAACCACCTCAAAGTTATTCTTTCCAATCAATCCGTTGGGCTATTCCTATAAGTGTCACAAACAGCCCTAGAGTTCGTACTAGAATAACACCTTAAGACACAAATCAACCAAAACCCTAATGTCACCTAGATACTCCAATGTCACCTCAAGTATCCGTGGGTATGATTATACAATATGCATCACACAATCTCAGATTCATCTATTCAACCAACACATAGAACCTCAAAGAGTGACCCAAAGTTTCTAAGGGAGAATCTGACGAAAACGTGTGCCAACCCCTATGCATAGGTTCATGGGCGGAACCCGCAAGTTGATCACCAAAACATACATCAAGTGAATCACGTGATATCCCATTGTCACCACAGATCATACGCGGCAAGACATACATCAAGTGTTCTCAAATCATTAAAGACTCAATCTGATAAGATTACTTCAAAGGGAAAACTCAATCCATTACAAGAGAGTAGAGGAGGAGAAGCAACATAAGATCCAACTATAATAGCAAAGCTCGCGATACATCAAGATGGTGCCAAATCAAGAACACGAGAGAGAGAGAGAGAGAGAGATCAAACACATAGCTCTTTGGTACATACCCTCAGCCCAGGGTGAACTACTCCCTCCTCGTCATGGAGAGCGTCGGGATGATGAAGATGGAGACCGGTGAGGTTTCCCCCTCCGGCAGTGGTGCCTAATAAGGCCCGATTGGTTTTTGGTGGCTCTGAGAGGCTTGCGGCGGCGGAACTCCCGATCTATTCTGTTCCCCGATCATTTTAGGGTATATGGATATATATAGGCGGAAGAAATACGTCACGGGAGCCATGAGGGGCCCACGAGGGTGGAGGGCGCGCCCAGGGGGGTGGGCGCGCCCCCTGCCTCGTGCCTCCTTCGTTGTTTTCCCGACGTGCACTCCAAGTCTCCCGGGTTGCTTTTCTTCCAAAAATAACTTCTCTAGAAGGTTTCATTCCGTTTCGACTCCGTTTGATATTCCTTTTTCAAACACAAAACAAGGAAAAAAGCAGAGGCGGCACTTTGGGCTCTGGGTCAATAGGTTAGTTTAAAAAATAATATAAAAGTGTAAAATGAAGCCCATAAACATCCAAGATAGATAATATAATAGCATGAAATAATCAAAAATTATAGATACATTGGAGACGTATCAACTAACAAGGCTGTGTGGCTTATGGACCCACGTCGCCATTGGGTGGTATTAGGATCTTTTATTCCTCGTCTATACTCTAGGTTTCTGTTCTCTCTTCTATTCGAGTTAAATGATTTTGCTAACTCTATCCTAGGTTCTCGTGATCACATCTATCCGGAGATTTGTATTATGTCTTTCTTGAATTGGGAGCCAGGATCTGCTTCATTTTGTTCACGAGCCGCAGGATCCTCTTATCGAGGGCACCCTGCGTTGCCACTTGCAAATTCCTAGCTCCAAAGTTTTTCCCTGACATTGATGTAGCCTTTGCTATGTCTCGTTGTTGAATCCCTCCATCGCGTGCATACGTGCCGCCTAGTGTGTCTGCGATGTTTGTCTTGTCCGAACTCATACAAACAACATGTAAATGGCTCTGAATATGTATATGTATGTCTTTAATGACTACTATTTTGTACATACTGTGCCTTTGCTCATTGTTCACGCTGCATCATGAATGACTCCATACACTTGCTCCACCCTTTGCTGAACTACCCCCTGTTGCATTTAAGCAGTATGGTTAGACCCGCTAGTCATTGCCGCCCGAATACATGGCCCGAATAACACATCAATTGAGCTGAATCGCCAGTTTATGAAAAATGTAACAGCTCAGTTCACACGCCCCAATATGGATCAGCAACCAACCCCAGAGACTCTGCAAGACTTTGCACGTCTCAACCCTGTCATCTACCGCAACTTAACTCGCCCCCTTGATGCTGATGTCTGGCTCTGTGACATCACTTTCGAGTTGAACTCTGCTGATGTAGCCCCTTCCAACTATGTCACATTTGCGCCCTATTACCTGAAAGGTCCCGCTGCTCAATGGTGGGACAGCCACAGGCGTTCCTTACCTGTTGGAACCGCCATCACTTGGCCAAAATTCCAAGCTGCTTTTCGCGGGCTAATGTCGGACCACCATGGTTAGTGACAACGTCCCCGTTGAAATTGAAGGGTTGGAATTCCATGTTTCGCCCCCCACTATTGTTTTGAAGTCGTCCAATATCGACCTCATTCTGGGAATGAAATGGTTGAAAACACATACCGCCTCAATCATTTGCGCTAATAAAACCGTTCATCTACTACATCCTCCGAGTGAGATAGTAAGCTACCATGCTCATCTTGTTCGAAGTGCTGAAGCACAAATTTATTCCTTGAATGCTAAACACTTCTCCTCTTGTGAGAATTGAAAAGGCTCCAGTTGTTCCCAGTCCTTGGCCTTGAACTTGCTGCAGATAAATTTGCACTGAAGTTGTGGCGGCATTTACTTTTGTAATCATTGCGAGATCTTCACCGATCATCAAAGTCTGAAGTATCTGTTACTCATCTAGATCTGGATCTCCATCAGGAGCGATGTATGGAAACAATCACAGACTATGACTATGGTGTTCCTTATACCCCTGGCAAGGTTATTTTCATGATCGATGCCCTGAGTCACAAGTCTTATTGCGACAACCCCATGGCTTATAAAGCTCAACCTCTGCGCGATGATCTCCCTTGTAGAGAGCATCTGATCCGTGTTCTCGTTCAAGCTGAACGTCGCACCCGTCAAAGGGCTATCAAATATCTGAAAGTTCAGTGGTCAAATCATTCTGAAGACAAAGCCAGTGCTCCCCATCTTTGTGATGAACTAGTTGACCCGTTGCGCCAAATGGCGCAGAGACCCGCTAAAGCCATGTTGTCGATGAAAATAATTTTATTTTGTAAGGACATATTCGATATTGGTAGTAGAGAGTCCATGTGTTAAATCATGCTATATTGAAAATATGTTTATCATGCTGAGAAATATGAGGTTGAAAAAAGTCATATTTGTATAACAGGTATATACCAATTAAGGAAGTACTCTTTTAGTTGAAAATATAGTTAGCACGCTGAGAAATACGACTTTGAAAAAAAACATATTTGTATAAGATGTATAGACCAGTTAAGGATGTATTTTTTAGCAATGTTTGTATCAAACTTTTATTTTCCATTTGCATGAAAAATCCTCCGGAGTAGAATATGGCGCAGAGGCCCATTTAAAACCATGAATGCATTGAAAATACTTTCATTTGTTAATAACTTTAGTTATGAGCAACTACTCCCTCCGTCTTAGTTTACAAGTCCTACGCGTATACCTAGATTGCTAGTTTTATCACCCTAATATAAACTATATAACACAAAAATTGTACCTTTTGAAAATAGAACATCTGAAGTTTATATTGGTATATTTTTTGTAATATATGACTTGTATTAGGTTGGTCAAATTGACGACCTAGGGGTACGCGCACGCCCTGTAAACTGAGAGAGAGGGAGTACTTAAAATACCAATGCAACCCCTTTTAACAAAACTAATAAGGATTTCTCTTTACCAATATATACCCGAGCGTGCATAATTTGTAATCAATCACATTTTCAAACATGGGACTGAAGTAACTTACACTTTGCATTTAGCATATGATGAGATAGGAATGAAGGTTTGGTTATTCTTTGAGGATTCACCAAATTTCAGTACACACATGCACATACCTAATAAAATTCGATTAGTGGGTCCAAATAGTTGAGCAAGCAATTAGAAGGTCTGAATAGTTGTAAACTTGAATTTAAAAAGAGAGGTAAACATACATGACACAATAAAATGTACTCCCTCCGTCCCATAATATAAGACATTTTTGCAAGCTCTGTTAACTTGCAAAATGGTTTTTAATTGTGGGATGAAGGGGATACTTAATATGTCAGGACCCTGATTCCAAGTCACATCGACCTAGCTGGTAACACCTCATATCACCTTGCGGCCTCACGCACGGTATTCCCACGGGTGTCGCCTTACCATGGCCCGAGACCGTTTGCGCCTTTTGGCTCACGTATATGATAGTGTCGCTAGCATCCACATGATAGAGAACCCGGGCCGACATGGCTAGTCATGAACCCAAAGCGGCGCTAACCCATGAGGACAGGCATACATGAATCACATCGAGCATATCGGTCATCAACGTATGAATCCGGGCTGTAGAGCACTGGCTAACGGGACTCCGTAACCGGGCTGTCAGAGCTAAGCGAGGACTCGGATGTCACCAAGCGTGACATTTCCACGAAGGGACAGAACCAGAACGGAGTGAAACACATGCCGGCCATCAAGTGTCCAGAGCAGTAGTGCCGGGCTAGCAGGACTCCGGTGAACCGGGCTGTAGCGGACTACTATCGCTCAGGAAGCACTAGACTACATTTCCCCATATGAGAGGCTGCCAAGGATAAACAACTAGATTGTTGGATCCCACTCATACCAAGCATTTCAATCATACACACAATATGCCCGATATGAGTACATACAACATGGCATCACAACAAAACTCTACAACTCAAAGTACTTTATTTAGGAGGCTCCGAGGAGCCATACATAACATGTTCATATAGATAGGGTCACATGACCCGACACTCAAGTCATACAAACATACAAGCACATGCGGAAGCAAACTAGTCTGAGTACAGACTCTAAAAAGAAAGAAGGCTTGACGAAGCCCTTCTATCTATAGTGGCCCTTCACAAGCCTTGGATCACCACCTGGGTGGCTAGTCACTCGTCGACGTCAAGGTCTACATAGAACCCATCGGAGGGGGCGGTGTTGTCGTCAAAAACATTAATTAAGAAAACATGAGTACGGAGGTACTCAAGAAGTCTTACAATGTAATCCTACTATACATGCACATTCTCAAGAAGGTAGTGGAGTTATTGCAAAGAAGCCAGCTTTGACTCTTGGCTAAGCTATCCCTCGTGACACCACTTGACAAGCATTTGTCGCACACGAGTCCACTAATCACCATCACAATACTCCACTGTGGATCCTCTCTCGTCACCCACGAGAGGGCCATCCGCGGTACTCACACTTATCTTGAGGCTTTTAGTAGTATCCATTTACATGTCTATGAACTGTATAGGTGACCAAGTAGTCCTTTACATGACGCGGCTATTCGAATAGTTTCATACCCTGCAGGGGTGTACTTCTTCACACATGCTCTCACCACTTATCGCCGCTACACGACATGTACTCGGCAACCTTCAAGCGGAAGCCCAGCGAGGGTGTCGGCCATGACCTGACTAAACACACGAGTCCCTAGTCCCGGTTTATCGCCTATTCGGTTCCATCCACGGAGTCCGCCGAGGTTTCCACTAACGGCCCCGGCGATGTGTGTGGTTCCCAACACCAAACGGGCGAATCGGTACACTGGCCACGTGCCTACCGCAACACAGCCCACCCCTAAGGTCACGCCAAGGCGGCTCCCCAAAGATGCTACAAACACCAGAAACTACTTTGCAACTCCCGGACAGAGGACAAGAGTGGTTAATAAGTCGAGTAAGGATCCCAATGCGTGGTATTAGCTGAGTCTTAAATCACACACACTGATCTCAGTTCTTAGGGACGGCTTCAATGAAACAACCCACCATGTACTTCTACATGGCCTCTCATCGATACCTTTACCAAATCATGTTCAACACTTCACTCTTGTTACCAGCACAACCTTTCACTCTAGTTCATCATCCCGATGAGCCGGACACTGACACAACTCTAAGCATAGCAAGCACATCATGGTAGGAAACACAAATATGGCTCAAACAACTCCTCTCGCATACTAGTGGGTTTCATCTAGTTATCGCGGCAATGACAGTCATGCAAAGGAAGTGGGTTCAACTACCGCAACACACAACAGTTTGAATCGCGTTGTCTTAATGCAACAAACAAGAGCGAAGCGAGATCATGGGTTTGTATCGGAATGATCAATGAGTTGCTTGCACGATGTAGTGGTAGTAGGGTCTTGCCCTTCAGATGGATATTCGTGTTATCCTTGGAGACGTAACCTACCACGAAAGACACAAGAACATAATCAACACATGACGATATGCAACAATATGATGCATGCTATGACATGGCAATATGAATGTTTGTTGGCCTAATGCAAGCTAGAAACAGAAAGGAATGAACTTATTTGAATCAAAGATTCAAATGTTAGCTCATTTAACATAGCCATATTAGTGCATTATCTTATTCTGCTTAAACAACAAGGTTAACTTGTTCTGTCATGCATGAAACCATTACCAATGGATACATTGAATTTATCTGATCAAAATTCATATATAAAACTTTGCATTTGGAGTTACAGATTAGTTTCTATGAATTTTTGAAGTTTGCAACAATTTCTGAAATTTTTTCAATACAAATAAATCCAGAAATTAGTTATTGCGTTAGCAATGCGTCAAGATGACGTCAGTGGTCACCGGGGGCGTCCAGGTCAACCTGACCAGTGGGTCCCGTATGTCAGTAGTTAATTAACTAACTGATTTTAGTTAAAACTAAACTGGGTTAATTAGCAGAGCGGGCCCCACTCAGTCAACTCAGACAACGGGGTCAAACCCGCCGACGTTTAGCCACCGGCGAAGCCAGACGCGGCGGCGAGAGTGCGTTTAATTTGTGCATTCCGGCGACCAAATGGGTGGCGGAGGCCATCTACGTGTAGCTGGGAACAAGCCGCGAAGTTTGGTGGCGATGGTTGATCTTGTGGTGGCCGGAAACGTCGCCGGCGACGAGCTAGCCGGTCGCCGGAGTCGGGTGAAAATGAACCCGAGGCTTAAGAACAAGGCGAGGTACGTGGAGTGGTGCTACGGGTTCCTGGGGATGTGGTGAAGTTAGTGGACAAGGTGGCGTGGCCAGTGGGTGGCCGGAGACTCGTCGGCGACGAGCTCGGCGGTGGCGCGTGCGGTGATGCTTCATGCGGCAGCTACGATGCACGAGAGGGCAAACGGAGAGGATGGGGAGGTAGCTGGGCTCACGACGAGTACGTCGGAGCAGTCGGCGCGGTCGGGGACAAGCTGGTGCGGCAGCAATGGCGAAGGGGATCTGCGGCGGTGCTCGGTGAAGACGAGCTCGAGGAGGACGAAGCAGGGCTCGCGAGCGCTCGGGGCTTGAGCTGCTCGACGGAGTCGACGACGGTGGAGTAGTTGGACACGGTGGCTCGGTACGGGGACGACGGTGGACGCGGTTTCACGGTGGCCTTGGTAGCGGCGTCGGCCATGGCGGAGGAGAGCGAGAGAGAGGCGGGGAAAAAGCAGAGATGTCCACGGGTCGGGCGGCGGCGTGGAGCTCGCCCAGTGTCCGAGGCACGGGCGGCAAGCGAGCGGCGTCGTGGCGAGCTCATGCTCGTCGGCGTCACCTCCTGCCTGGCCAAGGGGCAAGCACTGGTCGGCACGGGCCAAAGATAGTGCTAAACGCCAGTGGGCCGGGCTTGGGTTCGACCATGTAAGAGGTTTTCCCATTTGTTTCTGTTTTTTAATTATTTCTGTAGGTTTGTTGCATTTCTAAAAATACTTAGGCAACTCCAAAAATCACCAAACTGCACATGGTCACTAGTTGGAATATATCCAACATGGAGCATTTTAGCTTGGAGTTATTTGAGCATTTGAAATATTTTATATCATTTAAATGCCCAAACTCAAATAGCTAAAGATTTAATCCAGTGACCTTAGAGTGACCTAGAAATTTGTGCATCACTTTTAACAGTGGTTTAGGACCAAGGCAGAGGTGATGGACATTTTTATAGGGCATTTCAGGTTCATTGAAAATATTTTTAGTAAACCCTAGTTGAATTCAAAGGGGTTCTGGGGGTTCTGTCTTCCCCAATTCAAATTTCTGATGAAAGGTAAACATGATGCAACACTCTAATGCATGGACTAGCTAGGATGTGACATAATACATGATGAACATTTTGTATAGGAGAAGCACTTAGAAATAGTGGTCAATTACATGATATAATTTGGTTCTATACAAAAGGAATTTCATCTTTTGTGTATATATCCTAGAGACCACCCCCTTGCATGAACTCTTTGCCCTTTAAGTCGAATGGCATAGCTCCTGCCTTTGTAAGAAAGGACTCTGCAATACCCATCAATGTCAAGCCAAAAGGATCGTGTGATGCATCTCTACATGCAAAACAATGAAAAACCATACATGCTATCTACATACTCTCATAATCTAGAAGCATGCCTTCAGTTGCCTAGAAAGCCATAAAACAAAAAGTGGCAGAAGACCAATCAGAATTAGCTTTTGCCATGCAGTTCATGAGCTAAAGTTGAGCACAATATAAGTAAATTTGATCCGAGCGATAAAACAAGTTTTAGAAAGTATGCATGGAAACATCTAAACATGGAAGCTGTAAATTTATGGAGAATAAAAGAGAAGATGCAAAACAACAAAGGAGCTGTTGGACATATCGTTCAAACAGGGCGAGGAATCGGTTCCATTGTAGTAGACCGATAAGGATTAAAAGCAGATTAAAGAACCAGATGTTGATATTTTGTTTGACAAGGAGAGCAATGAACACACTTGTCAATGCTTTATTGCTAAGATGAATTTATAGAATGGGTGACAAAAACTACCAACCGGATGATACTGTGCTGTGACCCAAAGAAAAATGGATAAACACGAAACTAACAGTTAGCGAACCTGATTGATAGAGATGTTGCTGTGTGCCTTTATGAAATCCTACTTACATACTTTAAAATGACAAGCCAGATCTGTATATTGGTAATAAATATGACCTTGTGAGTATTAGCATCAGTGTTAAATCCAGTATGTCAAAAACATGATTAAATAGCAGAAAACATGAATGTATTAATAGGATGTAGTTCTTCCAGTCCGAGGGCTGAACTTTTTTAAGTACAACAAAGTGGTGCGAACATGTAAATTCAACCGTTACCAAAACAAATATAATCAAAAGCGACGAGATGATAACTATATAATCATTTTAAAGTCTCTTGCAAGCAAAGCTAAATCATGTTAAAGTCAGCGAGAAAACATTTGTTCCAACATAAAAACAACAATATTAGGTTCTTGTTCCACAAGACCACAATAGGTCCTCGATCTACCAAGCCATACTAAGAGAAGAAACAAGTAAACACACTGAGTTTTTCTCTTCAATAGTGAAAAAAGTATGTACTGCCATAGAGCTACACTTACATTAGAAATGTAAATCGGGCCAAACAGAAGCAAACCTCATTTGAGATTTCTCGGATGCACTGATAGGAGTGATATGTGAGTAGCTTGACTATGATCTCCCATCCACCAGTTTTCTGTAGTATAATATACTGTGATCTCCCATCCACCAGTTTTCTGTAATATAATATGCAAAACCCCTCAGTTTTTATCAGTAGCATCTTCAATTTCTAATAAAGCAAATCTATGTGCCGATTCTTTAGCTAGTTCACTGAAATTCCTAATTTTTCGAGTTCATCCATGGTAAGATCCACAATCTTCCATGTTTTATATAGGAAAACATGAGTAAAATCAGAGAATGAAGATACTGGCAAAGGGCCACCAAAACAGAGAATAGGCATGTGTATATCAGGTCTAAAGCACATTCATGAGAATGTAAAACAAATCAGTTAGTAAGCTCGACAAAACAAATGGCAGTGTGTAACATGGAGCAAAGGAACATCAGTTTGGCAGCATTGTTCGGTACTGCAGGGATAGGGGGAACATGACAATAATATATACGTACATTCGTAGGCAACGTATATCATCCAACCCAGGGGAACATGACAAAGATACATAGATATGACGAAATTTGCAGAGGATGATCATCAGTTCTCTCAAGCAATCGAATGGCAATCCTTTTCTACAGAGGAAATGACTACATATATTCTCTAATGAATGTATGTACTTCTCTAATAACTTAAGAAGTTATAAGAGCACCACTTCCAGCATCTCCTCTATTAGAAATTTTATTATACTCCCTCCGTCCAGAAATACTTGTCATCAAAATGGATAAAAGGGGATGTATCTAGATGTATTTTAGTTCTAGATACATCTCTTTTTATCCATTTTGATGACAAATATTCAGACGGAGAATATAATTTATTAAAAGTTTCCACATTTCCTTTTAGAGGCTTGAAACTACTACACAAGTCAAAAGAAAAAAAAAGGGAAGATCATACATTAAATTCCGAGTTGCATCTTTCTAGTGATGCGAATTATCCACATAAAACTCTCATTCTATTTAAGAAGTTCTCATTTTTCAGTTATATACTCGCTTTGCTTAACTAATCAGGCATGAGAATAGGCTGTATTTTTCAGCAGCTCATTACCATTACCTTCTCTTTTTTCCAATTAGCTTGCAAGGTAAAGTCTAAAAACATGCACAATGCACTACAGTCACAAAAGTACTGTAATAGCAAGCAAGATATGCAGCTCATGAAAAAATTCACACTTAAATAAAATAGATCTTAATAACACAGAGTGTATGCAAAAGAACATCATCCAAATCATTATTGGGGCAAGATGGAAACTTCAAAAGAACATGCATCACATAGTAAAAAACTGACAGCAGAATCAATAATTCCAGCCCACTATGTACAAGTATATTGGGTAAGCATTAGATTCTGAACCATTTATTTTCCATACCAATGCACTGATGCTTCAGGATTGATCTCTCTATTCTGAATGTTGGGTAAGCATTAGAGCCACTTGAGTCTTGAGGCTTTAGAGTTCACATGCTATAAACTTGATATCTAGTCGTAATTGAAATAAAATGAGACCAAATATAAACAATGGCTCCATATCTGGTGAGTAGTACAGGGTGGGGTTGAAAGCAGACTATAACCATAGCATCAAGATTCACCAACAGCCCAACCTGCAAAAGATCTCTACAAAAACATAATCAAAGTGAAACCAAATGGAATCGCATGTAATCAGAAGCAGTAGCACCCAGCACCCATGGAATATCTCAAATACTAACATGCAGGAATTTTAATGTGGCAAGGTCCCAGTGGTAGATAGAACACTAATTTTGAAATTAGAATGACAATTAGAAGAACCGTCATGTGGGAGTAAAGATAGAGAACTCACGGAAGTGACATGCCTTCACACTTCAGATCCATCCTACAACCTCATCTTTGTACTATTTATGAAACTCGAGTGGTGCTTTGATTGTAGACTGTTCAACATCTAGTAGGATGTGAACAAATAAAATGATTGAATATCAAAAGCATGCATGGACCACAAATTGTGAAAAAACAAAATAGGAGGACCAACATGTTCATGAGCCATGGAAAACTGTTCTTCACCAAAATTTACTGCATCTTATTTCCTTTTCTTTTCTTTTGAAAACCTGCACAATTCACAGTGTGTGTATGTTATTTCCTTTTCTTTTCTTTCAAAAACCTGGACAAATCAAAATAGGAGGACCAACATGTTCACGAGCCATGGAAAAGTGTTCTTCATCAATACTGAGCCAACCAAATAGACTCGCTAATATGTGCCAAGGTACTTAGTCCAAGCATGATTTTGTTTCTAAAACTTCCATTACAAGCACTGTCACTCAAAAATCCTAGTAAAATAGAACAATAGAGAAATGTATATAATCCATGGGAAACCTCACCTTAATCGACTGCCTGAGTTTGTCCTTGTCCTAGAACCTGAGCTCTACATCAAAGAGCATAGGAGAAACCAATGAGATACAAAAACAACAGCAAGGGAGAGGAGTTGGGAGTGGGTGTAGAGAATGAACCTGCTGCGTTTGTCACAGCAAAGCTGAGGGCGGAGTGATCCACTCCTCGTAGTGCACAGATGCCCTCATCCACAAGACAAAGGGGGAAATAAAAGAGAGGGTAAAGGGAGAGGGGGAGAAGATTAGAGGCAAACCTGAACTATCTCGACCTCGCTGGTCCTGCTACTCCGGCTGGTGAGCCTCCATCCACGGCCGACCTCGCCCCCATTCACCGCTGCACGACCTCATTGTTCCTACTGCTCAGGCCGGCAAGCCTCCCTCCACGGCGACCCCACTGCTTTCGCCCGCAGGCGCCAACCTTCTGCACAGCCCAGGCCCGACCCGAGCGCCGCCATGGGGCCTAAGCGACGGAGCGACTACGAGGTCCTTCCCTGCCTCGGACTAGATCTGTGGAAGCTGGTAGCTGGTGGAGGCGCCAGGGCAACAGTGGGGAATCGGGAGGAAAGGGCGTCGACGGGAGGACGGAGGCGACGAGCGGGGAGAGGGAAGGCGGCAGAGTGGGAGAGGAGAGGGAGCGAGAGTGGAGGCTGAGGAGGCGCGGGCTCGGGACCAGAAGGGTTGGCGGCTAGGGTTTGACCGTTTGGATGTTTTGCGGGTCGAGCGCGGCGCGCCGGGGGAGGGGATTGGCGAAATCCCTCGCGGACATGGGCACACCTCACCCAGTCAACGAGCGTGTGAGACGAGCCCATCCGTCATTCGCCAGCCAAAACGACCACGAGGTGAAATTGGTTTTAACCGCGGGGTGAAGATCAGACGGCCTAAACGCGCCAAATGGATGATCTAACGGCCAGAAGTGGACAAAATTGGGGGAGCTCCATGGAGGCAAGTTGGCTAGCATCCTTATAGGTTTAAATACCCAGCATTGTTTCTCTCTGTCTCCTAAAATCTCGGGACGAGATTTCTTATAGTGGAGGAGAATTGTGACGCCTGGATAATTGAGTTGCAGTAACTCCCTGCTAATGATGCCACGTCATCACTGTTACTGTTGTTAAATTCACGTTGGTTCGAATCCGGTCCGAATTCAAATTAAAATTAAAATAAAAAACTAAAGTTTTCATAATGTCGGAACTAAAATGTACAGACTGTTGAAAATAATTCATAAGTATTACTGGTGAAGGAACAAAGTTATAATAAAATAGTTAAGTGCTAAAAATTAATTAAAACAGTGGCTTTCATAATTAATTAAATGCCTTTCATAATTTATAAAGTGTTAAACTATTTTAGATGTGGGTGAAACTTTTTGTGGTTCAGGGTTAAACTAAAACATCAATTTAGATGTTGGTCTCATATTTTTATAAAACTAAAATATGCTAATAGTAAAATAAAAACAGTAAAGAAAAATGTACAAAAAGAAAAAAAACACAAACAAAAGTAAAAAAAAAACAGAAGAAACCCCCTCCCCCTGGGCCAAATGGCCCAGCTGGCCTCACTCGCCGAGCCAGGCCGGCCCAGCCGCACGTCTCGTCGTTCCCCCTCCTCGCTACAGGAACGGGGGGATCATGTCGGCCATCCGGCCACCGACCGGCCCCGTGGCGGCAATCGTCCAGCCTTCCTCGCCTATTTAACCCCGGCGGCCTCCTCTCCCCGCCGAACCCTAGCCACTTCCCCCTCGCGTCGTTTTCTTCTACCCCGCGCAAGGGCGAGCCGTCATCGACAGGCCTCGCCTCGCCTGCGCGCCCACCGTCGTCCCCGGCGCTTGAGACCTCGTCCATCTTCTTCATTGTCGTCCACTACTTCGTCTACGTCCGCGGATCAAGCCGGAACGCGCCGAGTCAAGCGGAACGAGATCTTCTTCCACCTCCGGCTACCGCGATGTCGCCGTTGCTCCGCCAACCCTCTGCTGCTACTAAATCGCTCACTGGGCCTTCGTGCGCCTCCTCGGTGAGCCCCTCCGCCGTTCTCCTCCTTCCCCGCTTCGATCCATCGCCGTAGACCACCACGGCCGAAATCGCTGGGGCTCGCGCGTGCAGCGCACTTAGACTGCGTGCGCTCACGCTATTGCTATGAAGCCGCCTCACAGACGCATCGCTGCTCGTTCTCGTTTCGCCATCGCCGCACCTCCACCCGGGCCGTGCCGTGAAGCCACTAGCACCACGGCGCCACCGTTAACTTCTTCTTTGCTTGCGACGTTGCGCTTCGCCACTTCACTTTGTCATTGCTGTCGCTCGTCACCAGCTCACCTGCGTGCTGACCGCAGCCTCGCCACGGCCGGCGGCTTCCCCGCCAAGCTGCGTTGTGGCGCCTCCGTTCTTTGCTAATCGCCACATCAGTGTTCGTCGCGGCCGCTGCCATTGCTTTCGTGATGGCCGCGCCTAGCCTTCCTCCTCAAGGCCCGGCCCGCCACTGCGCCGCTTCGCTTTGTCGCCGCCTGCACGACCTTGCCCCTCCGCTCCCCACGCCAGCTCGCCGCTCACCCTCGCTCATGCCGCCAGCGGTCCTCCATCGTAGCCGTCGCCGCGCCGCCCTAGGCGCCTCGCCTCGTTGCCACACCCTCACAGGCTCTCGCCATTGCTCCACCGGCGATCACGCAGTGCCGAGCCGAGCCGCCGCTGCCCTCTGCTTGTTCGGCTGGGCGTGCTCGTGCCGTGGCCGCACGCCCGCCCCGCGCGCCCGTTTCACCCGCTACGCCACGCCCAATTGGCCCCTGTGCCACTGTACATGGGGCCCGCCCCCTGTAATAAATAAAAAGGAATATTTAAAAAAAGTTATATTAAATAATAATAATAATAATTAATTAGATTAATATTGTTTAATTAGGCTAATTACCTAGTTTAACTAATTGAAATTGTTAGTTAGTCAGATGTCTCAATGACAGGAGGCCCCACCCCCTGTTGACTAGTCAAATGTTGACTGGTCAACTGGGTCCCCCTGGCCCGCATGGCACCCTCTGGTACACCTCTGTGTACACAGATCTGGGTGCACATAGCATTTTAGCTATTTAATTTCTAATTATTAATAATTTCAGAATATTAATAAAACTTTAGAAAATCATAGAAAATAATCCGAAACTCGGATGAAAAAGTTTTATACATGAAAGTTGCTTAGAACGACGAGACGAATCGGAATATGCTCTCCATTCATCTGTCACATGCCCCTAGCATAGCGAACATCAAACTTTTCCCCTCCGGTTCGTCTATCCGGAAATGTGTAACTTCGGGAAAACTTTCCCGGATGTTTTCCCCCTTTGTCGGCATCGCGTAGTACCGCGTTAGGTCACATCTAGCACCGCGTTTCGTCATGTCATGCATAGTATTGCATCTGTTTGCATTATATTTACTGTTTCTTCCCCCTCTTATCTCCGGTAGTCCCCTGATACGTCTCCAACGTATCTATAGTTTTTGATTACTCCATGCTATGTTATCTACTGTTTTAGGCAATATTGGGCTTTATTATCCACTTTTATATTATTTTTGGGACTAACCTATTAACCGGAGGCCCAGCCTGCATTTGGTCGTTTTATGCCTATTTTAGTGTTTTTAGGAAAAAGAATATCAGACGGAGTCAAAACGGAACGAAATCAACTGGAGAAATTATTTTTGGAAGGAAACACACCTGATGGACTTGGAACCCACGTCAGAAGATACGGGAGGAGCTCACGAGGGTGGGGGGCGTGCCCATCCCCCCTGGGCGCGCCCCCTTGCCTCGTGGGCCCCCCTGTAGCTCCACCGACGTACTCCTTTCACCCATATATACCTACGTACCCTAAAACTTCCACAACAGAACCTAGATCGGGAGTTCCGCCGCCGCAAGCCTCCAGAGCCACCAAAAACCAATCGGGACCCCTTTCCCAGACCACGGAGGGGGGATCCATCTCCGATGGCCATCTTCATCATCCGGCGCTATCCATGACGAGGAGGGAGTAGTTCACCCTCGGGGTTGAGGGTATGTACCAAAGAGCTATGTGTTTGATCTCTCTCTCTCGTGTTCTCTCTCGTGTTCCATCTATGGCACGATCTTGATGTATCCCGAGCTTTGCTATTGTAGTTGGATCTTATGATGTTTCTCCCCCTCTACTCTCTTGTGACGAATTGAGTTTCCCCTTTGGAGTTATCTTATCGGATTGAGTCTTTTATGAGAACACTTGATGTATGTCTTGGTGATCAACTTGCGGGTTTCGTGACATTGGGAACCTATGCATAGGGGTTGGCACACGTTTTCTTGATTTTCCTGTAGGGAACTTTGGGGCACTCTTTGAAGTACTTTTATGTTGGTTGGATGAATCTGAGATTGTGTGATGCATATCGTATAATCATGCCCACGGATACTTGAGGTGACAATGGAGTATCTAGGTGACATTAGGGTTTTGGTTGATTTGTGTCTTAAGGTGTTATTCTAGTACGAACTATTTTATAGATTGATCGAAAGAATAGCTTTGTGGTGGTTTCGTACCCGACCATAATCTCTACGCTTGTTCTCCGCTATTAGTGTCTTCAGAGTGACTCTCTGTTGCATGTTGAGGGCTTGTTATATGATCTATCTATGTTATTATTGTTGAGAGAACTTGCACTAGTGAAAGTATGAACCCTAGGCCTTGTTTCCTATCATTGCAATACCATTTACGCTCAGTTTTACCACTTGTTACCTTGCTGTTTTTATATTTTCAGATTACAAAAACCTATATGTACCATCCATATTGCACTTGTATCACCATCTCTTCGCCAAACTAGTGCACCTATACAATTTACCATTGTATTGGGTGTGTTGGGTACACAAGAGACTCTTTGTCATTTGGTTGCAGGGTTGCTTGAGAGAGACCATCTTCATCCTACGCCTCCATGGATTGATAAACCTTAGGTCATCCACTTGAGGGAAATTTGCTACTGTCCTACAAACCTGTGCACTTGCAGGCCCAACAACGTCTACAAGAAGAAGGTTGTGTAGTAGACATCAAGCTCTTTTCTGGCGCCGTTGACGGGGAAGCTAGGTAAGTGAAGGTATATATTTAGATCTTGCAATTGAATCTTTTTGTTTCTTGTTTTAGCACTAGTCTAGTTTATAAAAGAAAACCAAAACTAAAATGGAATTGAGTTTGTCTCATACGCTTCACCTTTTTAATATCTTTCGTGAGAATGATGGAAAGGAAAATTGTGCCAAAGTGTTAGAAGAAGAATAAATTAGAATGTTTGGCACCAAATATTTATATAATGAGCATGATTGCAATGTTGTTAGTATGAATTCCTAGAATATCCATGATGCTAATGATATGCAAAGCCACAAGCTTGGGGAAGCTATGTTTGATGAAGATGATATTTTTTGTCCCCCAATCTTTGATGAGAAAATTTACTATGATGAAAGCATGCCTCCTATCTATGATGATTATTTTGATGACACGTATGCTTTAAAGAATAATGATAACCATGAAACTTGTCATCTTGATCTTAATTTTCAATCATATGATAGTTATTTTGTTGAGTTTGCTCCCACTATTATTCATGAGAAGAAATTTTCTTATGCGGAGAGTAATAAAAATTCTATGCTTGTAGATCATGAAAAGAATGATTTAGGTGCTAGTTATATTGTTGAATTCATTCATGATGCTACTGAAAATTATTATGAGGTAGGAACATATGCTTGTAGGAATTGCAATAATATCAAGTTTCCTCTCTATGTGCTTAAAGTTTTGAAGTTATGCTTGTTTTACCTTCCTATGCAAGTTGATTCTTGTTCCCATAAGTTGTTGGCTCACAAAATCCCTATGCATAGGAAGTGGGTTAGACTTAAATGTGCTAGTCATATTCTTCATGATGCTCTCTTTATGTTTCAATTCTTATCTTTTATGTGAGCATCATTGAAATCATCATGCCTAGCTAGGGACGTTAAACGATAGCGCTTGTTGGGAGGCAACCCAATTTTATTTTAGTTTCTTGCTTTTTGGTTCTGTTTAGGAATAAATAATCCATCTAGATTCTGTTTAGATGTGGTTTTATGTTTTAATTAGTGTTTGTGCCAAGTAAAACCTTTGGGAAGACTTGGGTGAAGTCTTTATGATCATGCTGTAAAAAACAGAAACTTTAGCGCTTACGAGATTAGCTATAACTTTTTGCTGGAGAGTTATATTTAGTTGATTCTTTTTGCACATGATTACTAGAAAAATTCCTCAGGTCCACCAATTTATTTTAGCATTTTTGGAGTTCCAGAAGTTTGGGTTAGTTACAGATTACTACAGACTGTTCTGTTTTTGACAGATTCTGTTTTCATTGTGTTGCTTGCTTATTTTGATGAATCTATGGCTAGTAAAATAGTTTATAAACCATAGAGAAGTTGGAATACAGTAGGTTTAACACCAATATAAATAAAGAATGATTTCATTACAGTACCTTGAAGTGGTGTTTCATTTTCTTTCGCTAACGGAGCTTATGAGTTTTCTGTTAAGTTTTGTGTTGTGAAGTTTTCAAGTTTTGGGTAAAGATTCGATGGACTATAGAATAAGGAGTGGCAAGAGCCTAAGCTTGGGGATGCCCAAGGCACCCCAAGGTAATATTCAAGGACAACCAAGAGCCTAAGCTTGGGGATGCCCCGAAAGGCATCCCCTCTTTCGTCTTCGTTCATCGGTAACTTTAGTTGGAGCTATATTTTTATTCACCACATGATATGTGTTTTGCTTGGAGCGTCATGTCATTTTTTTGCTTGCTGTTAGTTAGATTAGTGTTTTGCATCTTTAGTTTCAATAAAAAAGTCAAGGATAGCCTTTGCCATGCTTATTTTGCTACTATGCATGTTGCTGTTTGAAAACAGAAAGTTTACCGCTGTTGCAAAAATTCCTTAGAAAAGTAAGAGAGTGGTATAATGTTGAATATTTTTTCATATTGAGGTCTGATAAATTTATTATAGTGGGAATTTTAGTTCATAATTTTTGGAGTTAGGGAAGTATGATGAATCTTGCATTCTTTACAGACTGTACTGTTTTGGCAGATTGCTGTTATGTTTGCATTGTTTGCATATGTTTGCTTGTTTAATGATTCTATTTGAGGATAGGAGTATTAAATATGCAGAGGCATTTAGTATGCAATGTTGAATAATAATGTTAGTGATTTGTTACAGTAGAAAATGATAAGGTTTTGCATTGGTTTATACTAACCTATCTCACGAGTTCTTGTTGAGTTTGTTGTGAATGAAGCTTTTGATAAAAGAGAAACCATGATATGAAAGGAATTAAGGAGACACAAAAGTTCAAGATTGGGGATGCCCAAGGCACCCCAAGATAATATTTCAAGAAGTCTCAAGCATCTAAGCTTGGGGATGCCCGATAGGCATCCCACCTTTCTTCTTCAACAACTATCGGTTAGTATCGGTTGAGCCTAAGTTTTTGCTTCTTCACATGAGTTGTGCTATCCTTGCAATGTCATTTTATTTTGTTTTGCTTGCTGTTTGGATACAATACCAAGATCTGAAATTATTAAATGGGAGAGTCTTCACATAGTTACATAATTACTTAGCTACTCATTGATCTTCACTTATATCTTTCGGAGTAGTTTGTCATTTGCTCTAGTGCTTCACTTATATCTTTTAGAGCACGGTGGTGGATTTGTTTTAAAGAAACTTGATCTCTCATGCTTCACTTAGATTATTTTGAGAGCCTTTAATAGCATGGTAATTTGCTTAATGTTAATATACTTGGTATTCAAGATATGTGAAACTTTCTTTTGAGTGAATTGAATACTAAGATAAGTTTGATGCTTGATAATTGTTTTGAGATATGGAGGTGATAATATCAAAGTCATGCTAGTTGAGTAGTTGTGAATTTTAGAAATGCTTGTGTTGAAGTTTGCAAGTCCCGTAGCATGCACGTATGGTTAAAGTTGTGTAACAAATTTGAAACATGAAGTGTACAGCTTGTGCATCCTTATGAGTGGCGGTCGGGGACGGCGATGGTCTTTTCCTACCAATCTATCCCCCTAGGAGCATGCGCGTAGTACTTGGTTTTTGATGACTTCTAAATTTTTGCAATAAGTGTATGAGTTCTTTTGACTAATGTTGAGTCCATGGATTATACGCACTTTTACCTTTCCGCCATTGCTAGCCTCTTCGGTACTGTGCATGGCCCTTTCTCACATTGAGAGTTGGTGCAAACTTCACTGGTGCATCCAAACCCCGTGATACGATATGCTCTATCACACATAAACCTCCTTATATCTTCCTCAAAACAGCCACCAAACCTACCTATTATGGCATTTCCATAGCCATTCCGAGATATATTGCCATGCAACTTCCACCATCATCATCATGACATACATTACTTTTGTCATATTGCCATTGCATGATCATGTAGTTGACATCGTATTTGTGGCAAAGCCACCATGCATTATTTTCCATACATGTCACTCTTGATTCATTGTACCATCCCGGTACACCGCCGGAGGCATTCATATAGAGTCATACATTGTTCTAGTTTCGAGTTGTAATCCTTATGTTGTAACCAATAGAAGTGTGATGATCATCATTATTAGAGCATTGCCCAAAAAAAAGAGAAAGGCCCAAAAAAAGAGAAAGGTCAAAAAAAAAAGAAAGGCCCAAAAAAAAGAAAATAAATAAAAAGGGCAATGTTACTATCTCTTTTTCCACACTTGTGCTTCAAAGTAGCACCTTGTTCTGCATGTAGTGAGTCTCATATATTGTGCTTCAAAGTAGCACCATGTTTTTCATATAGTGAGTCTCATAAGTCGTCTTCTTATACTAGTGGGAATTTTTCGTTATAGAACTTGGCTTGTATATTCCTACGATGGGCTTCCTCAAATGCCCTAGGTCTTCATGAGAAAGCAAGTTGGATGCACACCCACTAGTCTTCTTTTGTTGAGCATTCATAGCTCTAGTGCATCCGTTGCATGGCAATCCCTACTCCTCATGTTGACATCAATTGATGGGCATCTCCATAGCCCATTGATTAGCCTCGTCAATGTGAGACTTTGTCCTTTTTTGTCTTCTCCACACAATCCCCATCATCATATTTTATTCCACCCATAGTGCTATATCCATGGCTCACGCTCATGTATTGTGTGAAGGTTGAAAAGTTTGAGATTATTTAAGTATGAAACAATTGCTTGGCTTGTCATCGTGGGTATAGAAGTTGGGAACATCTTTGTGTGACGAAAATGAAGCATAGCCTAACTATATGATTTTGTAGGGATGAACTTTCTTTTGCCATGCTATTTTGAGAAGACATGATTGCTTTGATTAGTATGCTTGAAGTATTATTATTTTTATGTCAATATGAACTTTTGTCTTGAATCTTTCGGATCTGAATATTCATATCACAAATAAGAAGAATTACATTGAAATTATGCCAAGTAGCACTCCGCATCAAAAATTCTTTTTTATCATTTACCTACTCGAGGACGAGCAGGAATTAAGCTTGGGGATGCTTGATACGTCTCCAATGTATCTATAATTTTTGATTGCTCCATGCTATGGTATCTACTGTTTTAGGCAATATTGGGCTTTATTATCCACTTTTATATTATTTTTGGGACTAACCTATTAACCGGAGGCCCAGCCTAGATTTGCTGTTTTATGCCTATTTGTCGGGGAGGCTGATCGGATCCACGAACACCTATGGGGCCGGCGGACCAGGCCCCTTGTGGTTCGGAGGGGGGCGGAAATCGCACGAAGAGCGGATCGAGGCGAAGCACACGAGCAGTTTTTACCCAGCTCGAGCTCTCCGAGAGATAAAACTCCTACTGCTGCTTGTCTGATGTATTGTGTTCTTGCTAGGGAGCGATGAGAGCTACAAAACCTAGCGTGAGTGTCTCTGGTCTCGAATGAGTCGAACTGGCCGAACCCCCCTCTACGTTGCGCATGGGCCTCCTTTTATATGCTCAAGGGGTCTCCGACAGGTGGCAACGTGAGGAGGGTACAAATGGAAAAACAGTAGTTGGTACACCTACTTATGCGATGTACATTGCAATATACCTAACTCTCGACGGCAAGGGACAAAAGCATTAATTGCCCATCCATGCCGCCTAAACAAAGGCAACAGGGACCGTCAGGAGCGCCACCGTTTGCCACGATGGTAGGCTTGTCAGCGCCGCTTATCGCTGCTCCCCGCTGGCTGCACAGCCTCTTGACACGCGTGCATGGAACGGTCCCATGGCGACACATTGATGGGTGAGCTGGAGTGGAGATGAAGAGAGGTTGCCTGCCCCGGCAAGTGCCTTGCCGCAGCTGAATCCTTGTCGCGTCCGGAGGCTTGTCGCACTCCGAGCCTTCCCGGCAAGCTCCTCTTGCCGGGGCCTTGTCTTCTGCGTGCCTCGAGTGGCCTTCCCGGCAAGCTCCTCTTGCCGGGGCCTTGTCTTCTTGGTCAAATACTTTGTTCTTGAATGGCTCCAAAGGAGCCACGGAGGATCTTGGCGGTGACCAGGCAAACCCTGCCGTGGGGTGCTGCAACTGTCCGTGCACGAGTTCGGGACACTAGGGTACCCCTACTCTAGTACACCGACAGGAGCCCCCGGGCCTGGGCCACACACGGTGCCGAGCATTGTTGGGCCAGGCCCAAAACAGTGCACGGACACACGCGGCCTTGATCACGCCGTTACTTGCCCCGGACCCACCACGTCCCCCACTAACGGCACGCATCGAACGTGGCGTCGTGTGAGAGATCGTGGGCGTGGTCGTGGGGGTTTCTTTATTAGGAAAAGCGGAACGTCCGACCCTCCCCCTCCTTATAAACAAGGGAAACAGGGGCAGGCCGTCCACCTCGCCATTGCTGTCTTGTCAAGAAAACCACCGCCGCTCTCCCCTTCTTCTCCAGTGCGAAGAGAGCAGCGTCCCGCCCCCTTTCGCCACAAGCACACTCACCGCCGTCGACCTCCTTCGCCGCCTCCGCCATGGCTCCGAAAGCCGACAAGGGGAAGGGCGTCAAGTCGGCCGAGGCGTAGCGGCTCGCGGCGTTGCGCAAGGAGCGGGCCATCTTCTCCCCTCAGCTCGACGCAAAGGAGCTGAGGGAGCTCTTCTACCTCTTCTGGTCGACGGAGACGCGTGCGCATCCGCGCACGAAGGTACTCCCCGCCACCGCGTCAGATTTAGCCCCAACTGGGTATCCTTTCTTTGCCCTTTTCTTCTATTGCGGGCTCTGCCCGCCCTTTTCCGAATTCTTTTGCGATATTATGAACACATACGGGTTCCGCCTCCTTGATTTCACCCCAACGCCATTACGACCATGGCGGTTTCGCACACCTTCTTGAAAACTTTGTCGGGATCTATCCCAGCGTGGCCCTCTTCCGCCACTTCTTCATGCCCAGCGTTGAGAGAGGGAGCCGCTTCGAGGGATAGCTTGGGTCTCGAGTCGGCAAGAAAGAAGCGTGTCTGGAAGGAGAGTTCCGCGACAAGTGGGAGGAGTGGAGAGCCAACTGGTGTTGGATCGTGAGGAGAACCCGCAGCCCTTCATCGCTGCGTCGCCAAACCCCAATAGTCTTGCGGCAACGATTGGAGTAACTTGGCGTAGGAGGATGCTAGGTTGAAGATAGCTATGACCGGATATTGCGCCTCGGGCTTGCCGGACTAAGTAAGCGCGATTGGCGCGAGACTTCGCCAGCTGGGCCCGCATCGCTCCCTTGCAGGAGAGGAGGAGACCTGCTTGGGAGTTGCAAAACGCGGCAGACATCATGAGGCTGCGCCCGGGCCTCAATTGGAATTTCACCGTCTTGGAGTTGGACGCAATGCTGCTAGAGTTGTTCAAGAACGAACCCAATCACCCCGAGTGGTTTAGGTTGCCGAGGGGGGTCGTCCCATTGTGCAACAACTCTGCTCTCGACCGTATCCGCGCCATGATGCCGTTGTGTGATTCCCATGGGATCGTTCCAACCTGGCAGGAGCCTTCCGACGAGATCGTGCAGCAGTTCTTCGACAACTTGGAAGAAGTGCTGATCCGCTCCGACGAGCAGAAGAGGCTCACCCGCGACACCACCGACAAGGAGATGGCGCGCATTGCCACCAGGGTGGAGGAGGCAGCAGCAGCTGCCAATCGGGCGCCTTTCGGTACACCTGTGGAGGAGGCGGACGCCGAGGCGGCAAGCCTTGCCGAGCGAAGGGAGTTCGCCGGCGAGGAAGAGCTTGCCGCACCCGAGGCTGAGTCGAGCGGACCAGCCGAGGGCGCTTCCTCTCCACCACCCAGCGACTTGCCGCCAACGGAGCCCCCGGCTCCGCCGAAGAGGCGTCTCCGCAAGGCCGGAGACGAGACGGGGCGGCAGACGGGCCTGACCAGCAGCTGCGTGACGCGCTTCTACATGGCAAGTGATGTTGCCAGCTGGAGCACCCCACACCGCGACAAGCTGGGCGGGTCCTCCCAGGCCACCGCCGACGCCTCCGCCAAGCGGCCAAGAGAGCCCACTCCTCCGCCTCGTCGCACCGGAGGCGAGCCGGAGTTTGACTTCACCACGCTCAGCTCCGAGGAGGAAGAAGAAGAGTAAGCTTCAATATTGTGCTTGTATTTCTTCAATTTTGTTGCTTCATCTTGAATCTGATTTGCTTCGTTCTGGACTCTTTCCTTTTCAGGACGCTAGACCAGAGAGCGCCGAAGAGGGCCAAGACCCCGGCGGTCGTCGTAGAGGACGATTCACCCGTGGCAATAGGGCACGCGTCTGAGACCCCCTTGCCGGACCGGCAATCCTTCTCGTAGCAGCCCCCAAAGATGCCCCCCTGTGGTAAGTATGCGGTTTTCTCCTTACTGTTGGGTGTGCATGGTTGCTCCTTCTTCATTGATATCTGACTGTTGGTTTGCGTAGGAGCAGAGCAGCCTCATCAGGAGGGCTCGGAAGCCGCCCCCGAAATCCTGTCTGCTGCGACTACGCCGCCAAGGGAGGATTCTCCGGCAAGGGAGCGTCCTCCGACAAGGGAGGCTACTCCGCAAGGGAGGCTACCCGGCAAGGGACAGCGCCGGTGATCCTCCGATGGTCGAGACCATGGCTGCAGATCCCGTTCGAGGTAATCCTTACGCGAAAATTTCCCTTGGGCTTGTTTTCTTCTGTTTTCTTTTGAACATTTGCTTGATCGTTCTTTCTTTGTCTCGGCGCAGAGCCGATGGAGGTCGAGGTCGTCGGCGAGGAGGAAGCGCGCGGCGACACCGACGAAGTTGCCGTCAGGAAGAAGAGGCCGTCGTGATGAGCTCCTGTCGGCGAGGAGGCCACCGAGGCTGCCGACGCAGCCGGGCGAGGGGTCAGCGATCGCACTAACGGCCCCGAGGCCGCAGGAGCGCCAGCGCTACACCGACCGCCGACTTCCCGCTGCTGCAGCCGTCAGCTCGAGGGCCCCACCGGCGCTTACTTGAAGGCCGGGCGACGCGCCTTCATGAAACTCCCTTGGGAGTCGAGCTCAGGCGCCGGTCGAAGAGAGACCTTCGATGGCGAGCTACTCGCCTCCGCTGGCCGACGCTGGTGGGCGTGCCAAGCAGCGGCGGCGAAGTTCGAGGAGGAGCAATTTGAAGAAGCTGCTGTTGCTCTACCGCACCCGCAAGCCAAGTTGGAGTCCCGGAAGCACTTGTCGCGAGGGCGGGAGCAGATATGGAGAAGCTGCGGAAGAGCTCGGGCGCCAACCAAGAAGCTCTCCGGGACGTAGTGGAAGAGCGGGCGCTACTCGCCGAGGAGCGCACGGCCTTCATCCTCGAGAAGGCCGCAATGAGGAGGAGAGCAGCGGCTTGTCAGCCGAGAAGCCGTCCGCTTGAAAGCGAGTTAAGCGCAGCGGAAGGTCAACCTGGACAGCCACGAAGAAGATCTTGTCGCTGCGAGGAGTCACTTGGCGGGCGCTTAAGGAAGCGAAGGATGCTTTGCAGCGGCCGAGGCCGCCAAGGAAGAGTTGAAGGTGAAGGTGGCACAGGGAGGCCAGCCTCAAGAAGAGCGGCGAGGAGCTTGCCGCTCAAGCACGAAGCGCGAGAAGGACGCCTACACTCTTGGCGAGCTGCAGGCTCGTCTTTGCCGATAGGGGTAAGGAGCTCGGCGCCGCCAAGGATTCCAAAGCGGATCTTGAGTCTGTCTGACCACTCTGGCAGACGCTGGACGGCGCAAGAGAGGCGGGAGGTGGGCTGTTGGAGACGATCAAGGCCAAGGAGGAGCTGCTGGCGAATGCTGTTGATACCCAGGCGCCTTGAGGGAGAGTGTGGAGCATTGGACCGAAGGTCTTGTGGATCTTCTTCTTGCCGACATCCTCAACGAGCTGATGGAGCTGGGGATGGCGGACCTTGCATACTCCTCCGGCAGGCATCTCCAACCCAGCGCCAAGCTTAGCTTATTCTTCAAGGCGTGGTGGCCGGGCCTCCGGCGACTCAGGAAGAGGTCCCAAAGCAGCTGGCCGAGGAATCATGCCAGATCTGTGCAGGAGCCCTCGAGAAGGTGTTGATAAAGGTGGCCTTCCGCAATCCGGGCCTCAACCTCAACGGCGTCCTCAGATCCTTGCCGCCAGATGCCGACGTGGAGGCGCTCAAAGCCCTTGTCGCACCCATTGTGGACAAGGTGAACAAGATCAAGCGGATTGACGGCGACCGCGTAGACTAGGCCACCAATTTTATCTTTCCCTTGTCGCTGCTGATCATGTTTAGAACACTTTGTTAGATCAGCGACAAGTTATTTTGTAATATACTCTATCTTAGGTGATCATTGCAATGTTATTTCCTTTACTAGACTCCTTCCTTTGTACGTTTCTGCCCTACGCATTTAGGGAACTTGTCGGTGCAGGCACCCTTGCCGCGAGCGCTGAGTGCGGAACATCAGCAGCCTGCTGGTGGTGCCGCCTCCGACAAGCAACCTTGTCGTGACTAGCTGCAGCTCACTTAAGTTGTTGAGCGGACTCGAAACAAAGTAAGTAGCGACTAGCTCATGAGTTGGTTCCTCTGCGTACAAGTTTTCCATACAAAGTACTATCGTTCGAGGAAGATAACTTAAAAATTTAAAAACTGATTGCTCAAGCTTTGGCAACTTAGCTTTTCTGTCGTTTGCTTCCCGATAAGGCGAAACTTCCTCGAGCGACGCTTGGTCCATAGTATTATCTTCTCCTTCCCCCTGGTTAACTTGTGCGCGAGGGAACCTTCCTTTCTTTGAGAAAAGAGAAAGAAGAGAAAATAAAGTTATGGAGCCCAGCGGCTCGATTTTGCTTACCGGGTGTGGGTGCTGCACAAAGTGTTAGCAAAAACATGCAATAAAATGATGAAAGCATGAATTTGACAAGTTGTGCGCAACACATGAGCTTTACTGATGCACGGGGTCTGCGCCCGGCTTTCTACAAAGGATTACATGCAACAGCAGCAAGAGTTGTACAAAAGGTGGTTGCCGGAACAGGTTCCGGCAACCGCGCCCTACGGGTAAAACTTACGAAGATGCTCAATTATCCAGGAGTTGCTCACCGGAATGCCATCTTCGGTCTCAAGGCGGACAGCGCCAGGCCTAGTGACTCGTTTCACCCAATAAGGGCCTTCCCACTTTGGCGTCAACTTGTTGGAATTCTTGGCGGACTGAACACGCCGAAGAACAAGGTCGCCTTCCTCGAGGCTTCTGGCACTAACTTTGCGGCTATGGTAGCGACGCAAAGCTTGCTGGTAACGCGGCTCGTCTGACACGAAGGCGATCCTCCTCAAGGAGCGGCGCGTCATCTTGTCGCAGCTGCTCTTGCTCAAGCTCATCATAAGCGAGCACTCGAGGCGATCCGTATCACGAGTTCCGTGGGGAGAACTGCCTCTGCTCCATCGACTAGAGCAAAGGGTGTCGGCGGTGGCTCGATTTGGCGTCGTCTGATCGACCAAAGAACCACCGGCAGCTCCTCAATCCAGTTTCTTCCGCACTTGTGCAGCACAGCCGAAAGTTACGGTCTTGAGCCCAGCAGCACTTCAGCATTGCCCTCTCTACGCTTGACCGTTGCTTCTCGGATGAGCAACAGAAGCAAAGCAGACCTTGGCGCCAAGATCTTGGACGTACTGCATGAAGGTGCGACTCATAAATTGTGTGCCATTGTCGGTGATGATCCTGTTAGGGATTCCGAAACGGCAAACAATCGACCTGAAGAACTTGGTATTGTTGTCTTGTCACCTTCCTCATCGCTTCCACTTCCGCCACTTCGTGAACTTGTCGATGGCGGCGTACAAGTACTCAAAGCCCCGACAGCTCGGGGAAGGGCCGAGGATGTCGAGCCCCGGACCGAAAATGGCCGGGATAAAGGGATCGTCTGGAGAGCTTGAGCTGGCTGGTGTCTTGTTTGGAATGGAACTGCACGCTTCACACTTGGTTACTTGTGCGGTTGCATCACGGAGGGCTGTCGGCGGAAGAAACCTTGCTTGGAAAGCTTTGCTTGGCAAGTGCTCTTCTTGCCAATGTGGTGACCACATATGCCTCCGTGTATCTCTGCCAACAGCTTTTGTCCATCTTCCGGGAATACACTTCAATTTCACACCGTTGAGTCTTCTTACATGCGGTATCTTTGTCGACAAACTGGTACATACTTGACTGCCGGGCAACTCTCTCAGCTTCTTCTTGCTCTTCGGGAAGTTCTCCTGTCTGAAGGAAATGGACAATCTGCTGTGCCCATGCTGGAGCTTGCGGCTCGACAACAAGGACTAAAGGCACATCTGCTGCTGCGGGAACATCCGCTTCTACGGCAAGAACCTGCGGTTCGGCCGGAGCTTGATGTTCCCCGGCAAGCTTGCGGAGCAAAACTTGTCGGGAGCGTCTGCTTCAACGAAACAAACCCTGGGGCTTGTCGGAGCAGACTGCCCCTCAGCTCTGTTGGCGTCGATCTTGGGGACCTTCGTGGCGGCGGCTTCGGGAAGCTCTGCCGGAAAGTAGTCACCAGAGATCGACTTCCTCTTCTTGTTACATCCGATTGATGGTGCTACGGTTGGTTGAGTCAGCTTGAGCACGAAAATCCCTGGTTCCACAGGCAACTTAAGTGCAGCGCACTTTGACAGGCCATCAGCAATATCATTCTGAGCTCTTGGAACATGTTCCATTTGTAGGCTGTCAAAATGTTCTTCTAGCTTCCTCACTTCATCAACGTAGGCTTCCATTAATGGACATTGGTAATCTTTGTTCACTTGGCGGACGACAAGCTGCGAGTCACCCCTGACAATAAGCTTCTTGATCCCAAGGTCCACTGCGATCCTGAGACCGGCAAGCAAACCTTCATACTCTGCAGTATTGTTTGTTGCTTGCTCCTTGGGAAAGTGCATCTGGACTACGTGCTTGAGGTGCTCTCCGGCTGGTGCGACAAGCAAGACGCAAACCCGGCGCCTTTGCAGCGAGAAGGCACCATCAAAGTACATCAGCCACTCTTTGCTCGCTTCCTTGACGGGATGCTCGTCTGGAATTTCTTCATCCGGGTGTTGGCGTCCATTACGCTATGAACTACTGCCAATGCTCTGCTTTGGATAGTTGAGGTGCTCTCAAACTTGAGGCCAAAGCTTGACAGTTCAGTGCCCACTCGACAATCCTGCACTGCCGCTTCGGATTCTGCGGTATCCTCTTGACGGAAAGCGAGTGACGATTGTTATCTCATGTGCTTGGAAGTAATGGCGCAGCTTTCTCGAGGCCATGAGGAGGCGAAAAGCAATTTCGCACACCAGAGTACCTTGATCTAGCCCCCTGCGGGAGGGCCCGACAAAGTAAACTGGCGCTGCACCATCCTTTTACGCATCTGCTCTTGCGTCTGCAAGATCCGTCCTTGTCGGGACCAGAGCTTGTCGTGAAGCCCCACCTTGTCGCTGGATGTGTCTGCCGTGGTTGCTAGCTCGTCATCCGCCTCCCTCTCCGCTACTAACGCAACGCTAACCACTTGATTGGTTGCCGCTATATATAGCAGCAACTTCTCTTGTGGCTTAGGTGCGACAAGTGTTGGAGTGGAGTGCAGCGCAGCCTCCGCTTCGGGAGTCCATTTCATTGGACCTGCCTTTTTCAAAATCTTGAAAAATGGCAGGGCACGCTCAGCAGACCTAGAGATAAACCTCTTTGAGAGCAGCCACGCATAACCGGCAAGTCTTCGTACATCCTTGGCCGCTTTGGTGCTTCAATCTGCTCAATGGCCTTGATCTTGTCGGGATTGGCTTCAATCCCCGCTGAGATTCTGAAGAACCCGAGAAGCTTGCGGAAGGGACTCCAAACACGCACTTCTCGGGGTTGAGCTTGAGGTTGATCTTATGCAGATTTGCAAAGGTCTCATCCAAATCTTGAACCAGAGTTGCTTTGTCCTTGCTCTTGACCACTATGTCATCCATGTAGGCTTCTACATTTACGTGCATTTTGCGGCTCAAAAGCGTCATGGACTACTCTTGCGAGCGTTGAACCAGCATTCTTCAAACCGAAGGCATCCGTATGAAACAGTATGTCCAACATTGAGTAATGAATGAGGTCATCTCCTCATCTACTTCATCCATGAAGATCAAATGATATACTGAGTATGCATCAATAAATGAAAGCAAAACACATCCATCCGAGGACACAACAATCTGGTCGATCTTGGCGGCAAGGGAAAGCGGGTCTTTGGGACAAGCTTTATTAACATCCGTGAAGTCAATACAAAGTCTCCATTTCCCATTTGCCTTGCGCACAACTACAGGATTGGCCAACCACGTAGGATGGAGCACTCCTCTGACAAGGCCTGCTGCTTCCAATTTCTTGATCTCTTCTATGATGAACTCTTGACGCTCCACTGCTTGTTTCGACTTTACGCTTGGCGGGCGCGCATGAGGACAAAGCGGCGGGCGGTGCTCAATTACTTTCACAGGAACACGGGGATGTCGACGGTTGCCATGCAAACACGTCGGCGTTCACCGCAGAAAGCAACGCGCCTTCCTATTTAGGATCGAGAGAGGCACTGATGGTGAAGGTACCACCAGTGCCATCCTCCTTGGCGGAAACCTTCTTAGTCTTTGGCGGAGCTGTCATCATCTTCTCGCACTTGCCGGTGGAGCTCGATGGTGCGTCCTCGACGGTAGCGCAGCACTCCGAAGAGGTGCGCTTTCCGGAGTGGGCATCAGAGCTCTTGCCGGACTTGGGCTTGGTCTTCTTTCCCCCGGGAGCTTCAGCGGCAAGTGTTTGGCAATCTGTTGCGGCTGCTGCATCCTGGTAGATCTTGTCGGCACAGATAAGAGCATCCTTCTTGTCGCCATGGACAGAGATGATGCTTATCGGGCCTGGCATCTTGAGTAAGTTGTAGGCGTAGTGAGAGGCTTCCATGAACTTGGCGAGTCTTTGGGCTGACCAAGTATCCCATTGTAAGGCAATGGGAAATCGGCAACGTCGAATGTGACCCTCTCAGTCCTAAAGTTCAGCTCGCTGCCAAATGTCACCGGCAACGTAATCTTCCCCTTCGGCTTGCTCCTTCCCGGATTGATTCCTTGGAAAGTGCCAGTCTCTTCGAGCTCGCTGTCAGGGATCTGAAGCTTCTGGAGCACCGCGGAGGAGATCGAGTTTAAGCCAGCCCGCCGTCAACTAGCATCTTGGTGACCTTGAGGTTGCGGATGGTTGGTGAGACCAACATCGGCAAGCACCCGACCGCGATTATGCGATCAGGGTGGTCCTCAATATCAAAGATGATAGGCGTCTTGGACCACTTCGAGGCTTGCGTGACTCTACGGATGGTTCCGCTGCATTGACCTCCCGCATCCACTTTGCTTGAGTTGGCGGTGGGAAGTGTGCGAGGAAGCACCTCCGTCAACGCAGAGGACCTCTGTAGCTTTACGAAACTCCTGCTCATCGGCCTCGTCGTCTTCCATATCTTAAATGCGTCGTCGTCATCTTCATCCTTGTCGCGGCCCGGCGGGAGGTCATCTCCTTGCCGCGGCCTTGGCCTTGCCGCGCGTCCTCCGGCCGGGGCGTTTCTTGCTTGCTCCCCAGCACCTTCACAGGCCTTCTCCTTGTCGCGCCGCTTTCGTACTCAGCCTTCGCTGCTCAACAAGCTGCTCGACTTTCTTGCAGCTCGAGGTCATGGCCCTTAGTGCGGTGGATCTTGCAGTATCGCTTGCCGGAGCCGTTACGCTTGTCGGCGGCCGCCAGGCCCAGTGGTTGGTGTCAGCGGCAACCTCCTTGCCGGAGCCACCAGCCTTGGCGTTCTTGTCGCCACCTCCATTGCCGGACTGCTCAACAGCTAGCACTTCTCTGCCTTTCTTCTTCCTGTTGCCTCGCCGCCGGCTCTTCTTTGCCGGGGCGGTATCCTCCTTGTCGAGATCACCTTCGCATTCTCTCACAGGAGTCTCCTCCCTCCTCGAAGACGTGCACACTTGTCGGCCAAGGCATACAGCTCATCGGCGTCCTTGACTTTGCACATCGCCAACGCCTCCCTCATCCTGCGGTTCCATGCGTTACGATGAAACGCGCTAATCACCGCTGGCGGGGTGGACATCTGGATGTTGTAGTGCACACGGCTGAATCTACGAATGAACTTGCGCAGGGACTCTCCTTCCTTCGGGCGGCAGATGAAGGTCACTTTCTTGGCCATGAGGCTTGTGGCCGCCTGTGAAGGCGCCAACAAACCGATGGCATAAATCTGCCCAAGAGGATATGGAACTGTCCGGCAAGTGCATGAGCCAAGATCTGACGTTGGGTTTGAGAACGAGTGGGAAGTAGTTGGCAAGGATCTTGTCGTCCCGTCCCCCCGCAGCTTGCACCGCGATGGTGTAGATGCTGAGGAACTCCGACGGATGTGTCCTGCCATCGTACTTCTCCGGCACATCTGGTTTGAAGTTTTTCTGGCTGGGCCCCTTTGGACTTGCCGCGGCTCCACGAGGAACGCAGGGCAACCTACAGCGTCTGACAAGTCGCTGGTTCCTCTGGCGCGCGCATGTCAACAGAGGGCCCATCAGCGCTTGTCGGTTGACATCGTGCTTCTCTCCGGCGCTCGATCTGAAGTTCGAAAGCGTCCTCTTGTTGTCGTTCATGAAGAACTTGGCGCTGATCGCGGCGAGCTCGTGGATCCGATGACGCGGTGGAGTCGCTATCGAGGTGGATCCGGTGAGTCGGTGATCTTGGCTTTCGGGGCAGAGAGTGCATGGTAGTTGCACCTCCAACAGTCTCGTCGCCACCAGCTCGCGTTTGGCGTTCCTGCCGCGGCAGCGACGCACTCGGTTGCCGCGGAGCGTCGCTGTTGGCGAAGCCGATGAGACTCTGTATTGTGGCCCTCCACTCGTCGACCTTGTCGGCTGTTGGAGGTAATGTCGAGGAAGCGATTGAGCTCTCGCCGAGCTTCCTGCTGGAGTAGTGGGTGGCAATGGTGAGCGGTGCGAGGCGGGATATGCTTGGACTTCTAACTATGTTAGAAGGAGCAGCACCCGTCAGCGACCGTATCTCGCTTCGTGCCCGACATGTTACGCCGCATGCTGGTCTTAAGGGTCTTGATCCAACGAGCGAATGGTATTGTGAATACCATGACGCTGTTGGTCCCGCGTCTCCTGAGATGGGCGCGGGGGATGTGTGGATGCCGAGGTTTGCGCGACCTTGTCCTTGGACTTGGCAGCGTCACGAACTCCCTCGCCAGCGCCCGTTCCTCCGCCAGCGTCTGCTCCACCACCTGTTTGCTCCGGTGATGGTGGGTACGACGCGGACGGCTCCGTTGCCGCCGAAGCCTTCTTCTTCGGTGGCATGTTGATGAAGACTGTTGGAGGTGCAACTACCATGCACTCTCCGCCCCGAAGGCCAAGATCACCGACTCACCGGATCCACCTCGAGAGCGACTCCACCGCGTCATCGGATCCACGAGCTCGTCACGATCAGCGCCAAGTTCTTCATGAACGACAACAAGAGGGGCCTTTCGAACTTCGCATCGGCGCCCGGAGAAAGCGCGGCGTCGGTCAAACAAGCGCTCGGGCCCTCTGTTGACATGCAGCGCGCGGAGAACGAGCGACTTGCCGTGACGCGGTAGGTTGCCCTGCGTTCACTTCGTGAGCTGCGGCAAGTCCGATGGCCCAGCGAAAAACTTCAAACCAGATGTGCCGGAGAAATGCGATGGCGGGACACATCCGTCGGAGTTCCTCGGCATCTACACCATCGCGGTGCAAGCTGCGGGGGGCAGGACGACAAGATCCTTGCCAACTACTTCCCGCCGTGTTCAAACCCAACGTCGAGATCTTGGCTCATGCACTTGCCGGACAGTTCCATATCCTCTTGGGCAGATTTATGCCATCGGTTTGTTGGCGCCTTCACGGCGGCCACAAGCCTCATGGCCAAGAAAGTGACCTTCATCTGCTCGCCCAGAAGGAAGGAGAGTCCCTGCGCAAGTTCATTCAGAGATTCAACCATGTGCACTACAACATCCCAGATGTCCACCCTGCCGTGGTGATTAGCGCGTTTCATCAGAACGTGCGGAACCGCAGGATGAGGGAGGAGATGGCGATGTGCAAAGTCAAGGACGTCAGTGAGCTGTATGCCTTGGCCGACAAGTGCGCACGCGTCTTTGAGGAGGAGGAGACTCCGAGAGAGAATCTGAAGCAGGATCGGCGGTGAGGATACCGCCCGGCAAAGAAGAGCCGGCGAGGCAACAGGAAGAAGAAAGGCGCAGAAGTGCTAGCCGCCGAGCAGTCCGGGCAGCGGAGGTGGCGACAAGAACGCCAAGGCTGGTGGCTCCGGCAAGAAGGTTGCGGCCAGCGTAACCACCCGGTCTGTGGCGACGCCGACAAGCGTAACAGCTCCGCAAGCCAGCGATCTGCCAAGATCCACCGCACCAAGGGCCATGACCTCCAGAGCTGCAAGAAAGTCGAGCAGCTTGTTGAGCAGCAGAAGGCTGAGTACGAGCGGCGCGACAAGGAGAAGGCCCAGGAAGGTGCTGGGGCAGCAAGCAAGAAACGTCCCGGCCGGGGAGGACGCCGTGGCAAGGCCAAGCAGCGGCAAGGAGACAGACCTCCCCGCGGCCATGACAAGGATGAAGATGACGACGACGACGAAGATATGGAAGATGACGAGGCCGATGAGCAGGAGTTTCAGAAAGCTACAGAGGTCCTCTGCGTTGACGGAGGTGCTTCCCTGCACACTTCCCACCGCCAACTCAAGCGATTGGATCACGGGAGGTCAATGCAGCGGAACCATCCGTAGAGTCACGCAAGCCTCTGAAGTGGTCCAAAGACGCCTATCATCTTTGATATTGAGGACCACCACGATCGCATAATCTGCGGTCGGGTGCTTGCCGATGTTGGTCTCACCAACCATCCGCAACCTCAAGGTCACCAAGATGCTAGTTGACGACGGGGCCGGCTTAAACCTGATCTCCTCCGCGGTGCTCCAGAAGCTTCAGATCCCTAACAGCGAGCTCGAAGAGACTGGCACTTTCCAAGGAATCAATCCGGAAGGAGCAAGCCGAAGGGGAAGATTACGTTCTTGCGGTGACATTTGGCGTGAAGCTGAACTTTAGGACCCGAGAGGGTCACATTCGACGTTGCGATTTCCCATTGCCTTGCAATGGGATACTTGGCCGTCCAAAGCACTCGCCAAGTTCATGGCAGCCTCTCACTACGCCTACAACTTACTCAAGATGCCAGGCCGATAAGCATCATCTCCGGTCCATGGCGACAAGAAGGATGCTCTTATCTGTGCCGACAAGATCTACCGGGATGCAAGCAGCCGCAACAGATTGCCAAACACTTGCGGCCGTGAAGCTCCGGGGAAAGAAGACCAAGTCCAAGTCCGGCAAGAGCTCTGATGCCCACTCCGGCAAGCGCACCTCTTCGGAGTGCTGCGCTACCGTCGAGGACGCACCATCGAGCTCCACCGGCAAGTGCAAGAAGAAGATGACAGCTCTGCCAAAGTCCAAGAAGGTGTCCGCCAAGGAGGACGGCACTGGTGGTACCTTCACCATCAGTGCCTCTCTCGATCCTAAATAGGAAGGCGCGCTCGTTGCTTTCCTGCGGGCGAACGTCGACGTGTTTGCATGGCAACCGTCGACATCCTGGTGTTCCCAGGAAAGTAATTGAGCACCGTCGGCCGCTTTGTCCTCATCTTGCGCGCCCGTCAAGCAGAAAGTCAGGAAACAAGCAGTGGAGCGTCAAGAGTTCATCGCAGAAGAGATCAAGAAATTGGAAGCAGCAGGCCTTGTCAGAGGAGTGCTCCATCCTACGTGGTTGGCCAATCCTGTAGTTGTGCGCAAGGCAAATGGGAAATGGAGACTTTGTATTGACTTCACGGATGTTAATAAAGCTTGTCCCAAAGACCCGTTTCCTTGCGGCGCATCGACCAGATTGTTGACTCCACGGCTGGATGTGATTTGCTTTCATTTCTTGATGCATACTCGAGATATCATCAGATCTTCATGGCGTAAGAGGATGAGGAGAAAACCGCATTCATTACTCCATGTGGCACATACTTTATTTCATACGGATGCCTTTCGGTTTGAAGAATGCCGGTTCAACGTTCGCCCAAGAGTAGTACATGGCGGCTTTTGAGCCGCAAATGCACGTAAATGTAGAAGCCTACATGGATGACATAGTGGTCAAGAGCAAGGACAAGGCTACTCTGGTTCAAGATTTGGATGAGACCTTTGCAAATCTGTGCAAGATCAACCTCAAGCTCAACCCCGAGAAGTGCGTGTTTGGAGTTCCTTCCGGCAAGCTTCTCGGGTTCTTCGTGTCTCAGCGGGGGATTGAAGCCAATCCCGACAAGATCAAGGCCATTGAGCAGATTGAAGCACCAAAGCGCGTCAAGGATGTCTGAAGACTTGCGGTTGCGTGGCTGCTCTCAGCGAGTTTATCTCTAGGTTCTGGCTGAAGCGCCTCGCCATTTTTCAAGATTTTGAAAAAGGCAAGACCAATGAAATGGACTCGAAGCGGAGGCTGCGCTGCAGGACTTGAAGAGATACACATCCTCCACTCCAACACTTGTCGCACCTAAGCTACAAGAGAAGTTGCTGCTATATATAGCGGCAACCAATCAAGTGGTTAGCGCTGCGTTAGTAGCGGAGAGGGAGGCTGATGACGAGCTAGCAACCACGGTAGACACATCCAGCGACAAGCAGGGGGCTTCGCCGACAAGCTCTGGTCCCGACAAGGACGGATCTGCGCAGACGCAAGTGCAGATGCAGAAAAGGATGGTGCAGCGCCCAGTTTACTTTGTCGATTCCCTCCTGCGAGGCTAGATCAAGGTACTACGGTGTGCGTAAATTGCTTTTCGGCCTCCTCATGGCCTCGAGAAAGCTGCGCCATTACTTCCAAGCACATGAGATAACAGTCGTCACTCGCTTTCCGCTGAAGAGGATACTGCAGAATCCAGAAGCGACAGGCAGGATTGTCGAGTGGGCACTGGAACTTTCAAGCTTTGGCCTCAAGTTTGAGAGCACCTCAACTATCCAAAGCAGAGCATTGGCAGAGTTCATAGCAGAATGGACGCCAACACCAGATGAAGAAATTCCAGAGACGAGCATCCCCGTCAAGGAAGCGAGCAAAGAGTGGCTGATGTACTTTGATGGTGCCTTCTCGCCGCAAGGCGCCGGTGCTTGCGTCTTGCTTGTCGCAGACCCACCGGAGAGCACCTCAAGTAATGTAGTCCGGATGCACTTTCCCAAGGAGCAAGCAACAAACAATCTGCAGAGTATGAAGGTTTGATTGCCGGTCTCAGGATCGCAGTGGACCTTGGGATCAAGAAGCTTATTGTCAGGGGTGACTCGCAGCTTGTCGTCCGCCAAGTGAGCAAAGATTACCATAGTCCATTAATGGAAGCCTACGTTGATGAAGTGAGGAAGCTAGAAGAACATTTTGACGGCCTACAAATGGAACATGTTCCAAGAGCTCAGAATGATATTGCTGATGGCCTGTCAAAGTGCGCTGCACTTAAGATGCCTGAGGAACCAGGGATTTTCATGCTCAAGCTGACTCAACCGACTGTAGCACCATCAACTGGACAGAACAAGAAAAGGAAGTTTATATCTGGTGACTACTTTCCGTGAGCTTCCGAAGCCGCCGCCACGAAGGTCCCCAAGATCGACGCCATACAGAGCTGAGGGCGGTCTGCTCCGACAAGCCCTGTGGCTTGTTTCGTTGAAGCGACGCTCCAGGCAAGTTTTGCTCCGCAGCTTGCCGGGAACATCAAGCTCCGGCCGAACCGCAGGTTCTTGCCGTAGAAGCTGATGTTCCCGCAGCAGCAGATGTGCCTTTAGTCCTTGTTGTCGAGCCGCAAGCTCCGGCATGTGCGCATCAGATTGTCCATTTCCTTCAGACAGGAGAACTTCCCGAAGAGCAAGAAGAAGCTGAGAGAGTAGCCCGGCAGTCAAGTACATACCAGTTTGTCGACAGCATACTGTACAGAAGAAGACTCAACGGTGTGAAATGGAAGTGTATTCCCCGGGAAGATGGACAAAAGCTGTTGGCAGAGATACACGGAGGCATATGTGGTCACCACATTGGCGCAAGAGCACTTGCCGGCAAAGCTTTCCGCCCTCCAGGATGCAACTGCACAAGTAACCAAGTGTGAAGCGTGCCAGTTCCATTCCAAACAGATACACCAGCTAGCTCAAGCTCTCCAGACGATCCCTTTATCCTGGCCATTTTTGATGCAGGGCTCGACATCCTCGGCCCCTTCCCCGAGCTGTCGGGGGCTTTGAGTACTTATGCGTCGCCATCGACAAGTTCACGAAGTGGCCGGAAGTGGAAGCGATGAGGAAGGTGACAGACACGGTCGGCGATCAAGTTCTTCAGGTCGGTTGTTTGCCGTTTCGGAATCCCTAACAGGATCATCACCGACAACGACACACAATTTACGAGTCGCACCTTCATGCAGTACGTCCAAGAACTTAGCGCCAAGGTCTGCTTTGCTTCTGTTGCTCATCCGAGAACCAACGGTCAGCGAGAGGGCAAATCTTTGAAGTGCTGCGCGGGCTCAAGACCAGAACTTTCGACAGGCTGCACAAGTGCGGAAGAAACTGGATTGAGGAGCTGCCGGTGGTTCTTTGGTCGATCAGGACGATGGCAAACCGAGCCACTGGCCAGACACCCTTTGCTCTAGTCTATGGAGGAGAGGTAGTTCTCCCCACGGAACTCGTATACGGATCGCCTCGAGTGCTCGCTTATGATGAGCTTGAGCAAGAGCAGCTGCGACAAGATGACGCTGCTCCTTGAGGAGGATCGTCTTCGCCATTTGTCACGAGCTGCTCGTTACCAGCAAGCTTTGGCGTCGCTACCATAGCCGCAAAGTTAGTGCCGAAGCCTCGAGGAAGGCGACCTTGTTCTTGGTGGCGTTCAGTCTGCCAAGAATTCCAACAAGTTGACGCCAAAGTGGGAAGGCCCTTATCGGGTGAAAGCGAGTCACTAGGCTGGCGCTGTCTGGCCTTGAGACCGAAGATGGCATTCCGGTGAGCAACTCTGGAACATTGAGCATCTTCGTAAGTTTTACCCGTAGAAGCGCGGTTCGGAACCTGTTCGGCAACCACCTTTTGTACAAGTCTTGCCGTTGTTGCATGTAATCCTTTGTACAAAGCCGAGGCAGACCCGCATCATCAGTAAAGCTCATGTGTTGCGCACAACTTGTCAAATTCATGCTTTCATCATTTTATTGCATGTTTTTTCTAACACTTTGTGCAGCACCCACACCCGGTAATCAAAATCGAGCCGCTGGGCTCCATAACTTTATTTTCTCTTCTTTCTCTTTTCTCAAAGAAAGGAAGGTTCCCTCGCGCACAAGTTAACCAGGGGGGAAGGAGAAGATAATACTATGGACCAAGTGTCGCTCGAGGAAGTTTCACCTTATCGGGAAGCAAACGACAGAAAAGCTAAGTTGCCAAAGCTTGAGCAATCCGTTTTTAAATTTTTAAATACTTCTTCCTCGAACGATAGTATTTTGTATGGAAAACCTGTGCGCAGGGGAACCAACTCGCAGGCTAGTCGCGCCCTTACTTTGTTTCGAGTCCGCTCAACAACTTAAGTGAGCTGCAGCTAGTCGCGACAAGGTTGCTTGTCGGAGGCGGCACCACCAAAGAAGCTGTCGATGTTCCGACTTTTCGGCGCTCATGCAAGGGTGCATGCACCGACAAGTTCCCTAAATGCGAGGGGCGTAAACGCATAAAGGAAGGAGTCTAGTAAAGGAAATAACATTGCAATGATCGCCTAAGATAGAGTATATTACAAAATAACTTGTCGCTGATTTAACAAAGTGTTCTAAACATGATCGCGGCGACAAGGGAAAGATAAAATTAGCGGCCTAGTCTCTACGCGGTCGCCGTCAATCCAACTTGATCTTGTTCACCTTGTCCACAATGGGTGCGACAAGGGCTTTGAGCGCCTCCACGTCGGCATCTGGCGGCAAGGATCTGAGGACGCCCGTTGAGGTTGAGCCGGATTGCGGAAGGCCACCTTTATCAACACCTTCTCGAGGGCTCCTGCACGCATCTCGGGCGTGATTCCTCGGCCAGCTGCTTTGGGACCTCTTCCCGGAGTCGCCGGAGGCCCGTCACCACGCCCTTGAAGAATAAGCTAAGCTTAGCGCTGGGTTGGAGATGCTCGTCGGAGGAGTATGCAAGGTCCGCCATCCCCAGCTCCATCAGCTTGTTGTGGATGTTGGCAGCAGTATCCACAAGACCTTCGGTCCAATGCTCCACACTCTCCCTCAAGGCGCTCTGGGTATCAACAACATTCTCCAGCAGCTCCTCCTTGGCCTTGATCGTCTCCAACAGGCCCACCTCCCGCTCTCTGGCGCCCGTCCGGGCTCTGCGTCAGAGTGGTCAGCCTCAGCTCAAGATCCGCCTTGGAATCCTTAGCGGCGTCTAGCTCCTTGCCCCTATCAGCGAGACGACCCTGCAGCTCGCCAAGAGTGTAGGCGTCCGTCTCGCGCTCGTGCTTGAGCGCGGTAAGCTCCTCGCCGCTCTTCTTGAGGCTGGCCTCCAGCTGTGCCACCTTCGCCTTCAACTCTTCCTTGGCGGCCTCGCTGCGGCAGCATCGCTTCGCTTCCTTAAGCGCCCCGCCAAGTGACTCCTCGCGCGCGACAAGATCTTCTTCGTGGCTGTCCAGGTTGACCTTCCGCTGCGCCAACTCGCTTTCCTGCGCGGACAGCTTCTCGGCGGCAAGCCGCTGCTCCTCCTCAGCTGCGGCCTTCTCGAGGATGAAGGCCGTGCGCTCCTCAGCGAGTAGCGCCCGCTCTTCCGCTACGTCCCGGAGAGCTTCTTGGTTGGCGCTCCGGAGCTCTTCTGCGCGCTTCTCCATATCTGCTCCCGCCCTCGCGACAAGTGCTTCTCGGGACTCCAACTTGGCTTGCCGGGTGCGGTAGAGCGACAACAGCTTCTTCAGCAGCTGCTCCTCCTCAGACTCGCCGCTGCTGCTACTTGGCGCGTCCACAGCGTCGGCCAATGGAGGCGAGTAGCTTCGCCATCGAAGGTCTCTCCTTCGACCGGCGCCTGAGCTCGACTCCTGTGGAGTTTGATGAAGACGCCGTCGCCGGCCTTCAAGTAGGCGCCGGGCTGGGGCCCATCGGAGCCTGACGCTGCAGCAGCAGCGGGGGAGTCGGCGGTCGGTGTAGCGCCTGGCGCTCCTACGGCCTCAGGTCACAAGGCGATCGCCCGACCCTACGCCCGGCTTCCTGCGTCGGCAGCCTCGGTGGCCTCCTCGCCGACATGCTCGTCGTGACGGCCTCTTCTTCCACGACGGCGGCTTTCGATTAAGAGCCGCCAAGACTTCCTTCGCCGACGACCTCGACCTCCGCATCGGCTCTGCGTCGACAAAGAAAGAACAAATAAGCAAATGTTCAAAAAGAAAAACAGAAAACAAGCCCAAGGGAAATTTTCGTAAGGGGATTACACCTGCAACGGGATCTGCAGCCATGGTCTCGACCACCGGAGGATCATCAAGGCTGTCCCTTGCGAGGTAGCCTCCCTTGCCGAGTAGCCTCCCTTGTCGGAGGACGCTCCCTTGCCGGGAGAATCCTCCCTTGGCGGCGTGGTCGCGTGCAGACAGATTTCGGGGGCGGCTTCCGAGCCCTCCTGATGAGGCTGCTCTGCTCCTACGCAAACCAACAGTCAGATATCAATGAATAAGGAGCAACCATGCACACCCAAAAGTAAGGAGAAAACCGCATACTTACCCTGGGGGCTGTGCTGGGGGCTGCTCTGAGGAAGGGTTGCCGGGTCCGGCAAGGGGGTCTCAGACGCGTCCCCTATTGCAACGGGTGGATCGTCCTCTACGACGACCGCAGGGGTCTTGGCCCTCTTCGGCGCTCTCTGGGCTAGCGTCCTGAAAAGGAAAGAGTCCAGAACGAAGCAAATCAGATTCAAGATGAAGCAACAAAATTGAAGAAATACAAGAACAATATTGAAGCTTACTCTTCTTCTTCCTCCTCGGAGCTGAGCGCTGAGAACTCAAACTCCGGCTCGCCTCCGGTGCGATGAGGCGGAGGAGTGGGCTCTCTTGGCCGCTTGGCGGAGGCGTTGGCGGTGGCCTGGGAGGACCCCACCCCAGTTGTCGCAGCGGTGTGGGGTGCTCCCGCGGCAACATCACTTGCCGCGAGAGCGGCCGCGCTGTGGCGCTGCGGTGGGCCCGCTCTGCCGCCCGTCTCGTCTCCGGCCTTGCGGAGACGCCTCTTCGGCGGAGCCGGTGGCTCCGTTGGCGGCAAGTCGCTAGGTGGTGGAGAGGAAGTGCCCTCGGCTGGTCCGCTCGACTCAGCCTCGGGTGCGGCAAGCTCTTCCACCGCCCGGCGAACTCCCTTTGCTCGGCAAGGCTTGCCGCCTCGGCTCGTCGCCTCCTCCACGGTGTACCCGAAAGACGCCCGGCAGCGGCTGCCGCCTCCTCCAAATTGGTGGCAATGCGCGCCATCT
This sequence comes from Aegilops bicornis, assembly GCA_021605145.1. Taxonomy (NCBI): domain Eukaryota; kingdom Viridiplantae; phylum Streptophyta; class Magnoliopsida; order Poales; family Poaceae; genus Aegilops; species Aegilops bicornis. The sequence goes on from CM038674.1 coordinate 646,969,789, forward strand.
CCTCGTCGGTGGTGTCGCGGGTGAGCCTCTTCTGCTCGTCGGAGCGGATCGGCACTTCTTACAAGTTGTCGAAGAACTGCTGCACGATCTCGTCGGAAGGCTCCTGCCGGGTTGGAACGATCTCATGGGAATCGCACAACGGCATCATGGCGCGGATGCGGTCGAGAGCAGAGTTGTTGCACAATGGGACGACCCCCCTCGGCAACCTAAACCACTCGGGGTGATCGGGGTCGTTCTTGAACAGCTCTAGCAAAGCATTAAGCGTCCAACTCCAAGACGGTGAAATTCCAATTGAGGCCCGGGCGCAGCCTCGCATGATGTCTGCCGCGTTTTGGAACTCCCAAGCAGGTCTCCTCCTCTCCTGCAAGGGAAGCGATCGTGGCGAAGGAAGTTTGCGCCAACCGCGCCTCTTACGGTTAGTCCGGCAAGCCCCGAGGCGCAAAATCCGGTCACAGCTATCTTCAACCTAGCATCCTCCGGCGTAAGCTACTCCAATCGTTGCAGCGCACTATTGGGGTTTGGCGCCTGGCGATGAAAGGGCTATGGGTTCTCCTCACGATCCAACACTAGTTGGCTCTCCACTCCTCCCACTTGCTGCGTAACTCTCCTTCCAGACGCTTCTTTCTTGCCGACCCTGGAGACCCAAGCTATCCCTCCGGCAAGCGGCTCCCCTCTCTCAACGCGGGGCATGAAGAAGTGGCGGAAGAGGGCCACGTTGGGATAGATCCCGACAAAGTTTTCGCAAAGGTGTGCGAAAACTGCCATGGTCAGAATGGCGTTGGGGGTGAAATCAAGGAGGCGGAACCCGTATGTGTTCATAATATCGCAAAAGAATTCGGAAAAGGACGGGCAGAGCCCGCAATAGAAGAAAAGGGCAAAGAAAGGATACCCAGTTGGGGCTAAATCCGACGCGGTGGCGTGGAGTACCTTCGTGCGCGGATGCGCACGCGTCTCCGTCGACCAGAAGCGGTAGAAGAGCTCCCTCAGCTCCTTTGCGTCGAGCTGAGGGGAGAAGATGGCCCGCTCCTTGCGCAACACCATGAGCCGCTCAAGGCCGTCGACTTGACGCCCTTCCCCTTGTCGGCTTTCGGAGCCATGGGGAGGTGGCGGAGGAGGTCGACGGCGGTGAGTGTGCTTGTGGCCAAAGGGGGCGGGACGCAGCTCTCTTCGCACTGGAGAATAAGGGGAGAGCGGCGGTGGTTTCCTTGACAAGACAGCAATGGCGAGGTGGACGGCCTGCCCCTGTTTCCCCTGTTTATAAGGAGGGGGAGGGGGCGGACGTTCCGCTTTTCCTAATAAAGAAACCCCCACGACCACGCCCACGATCTCTCACACGACGCCACGTTCGGTGCGTGCCGTTAGTGGGGGACGTGGTGGGTCGGGGCAAATAACGGCGTGATCAAGGCCGCGATGTGTCCGATCTGCTTGTTTTGGGCCTGGCCCAACAACGCTGGGCACCGTGTGTGGCCCAGGCCCGGGGGCTCCTGTCGGTGTACTAGAGTAGGGGTACCCTAGTGTCCCGAACTCGCAGACCTGACAATAAAGACCCTCAAGGCAGGGTTTGCCGGGTCACCGCTTAAGATCCTCCGTGGCTCCTTTGGAGCCATTCAAGAACAAATTATTTGACCAAGAAGACAAGGCCCCGACAAGAGGAGCTTGCCGGGAAGGCCGCTCGAGGCACGCAGAAGACAAGGCCCCGGCAAGAGGAGCTTGCCGGGAAGGCTCGGAGTGCGACAAGCCTCCGGACGCGACAAGGATTCAGCCGCAGCAAGGCACTTGCCGGGGCAGGCAACCTCTCTTCATCTCCGCTCCAGCTCACCTATCAACGTGTCGCCATGGGACCGTTCCATGCACGCGTGTCAAGAGGCTGTGCAGCCAGCGGGGAGCAGCGATAAGCGGCGCTGACAAGCCTACCATCGTGGCAAATGGTGGCGCTCCTGACGGTCCCTGTTGCACTATTTAGGCGACAGGGACGGGCAATTAATGCTTTTGTCCCTTGCCGTCAGAGTTAGGTATATTGCACTGTACACTATACAAGCAGGTGTACCAACTACTGTTTTTCCATTTGTACCCTCCTCTACGTTGCCACCGCCGGAGACCCTTGAGCATATAAAAGGAGGCCCATGCATAGCGTAGAAGGGGTTGACGATTCGACTCATTCGAGACAAGAGACACTCACGCTAGGTTAAGTAGCTCTCATCTCTCACTAGCAAGAACACAATACAATCAAACAAGCAGCGGTAGGAGTTTTATCTCTCCGGGAGCTCCGAAGCTGGTAAAACTTCTTTCGTGTGCCGCCTCGATCCGCTCTTCGTGCGATCTCCGCCCCCCTTCGAACCACAAGGGGCCTGGTCCGCCGGCCCCATAGGTGTTCGTGGATCCGATCAGCCTCCCCGACATCTTTGGCGGGCCCACAGCCATGGCCTTCTTGGGCAGCTCTACATGACAAGTGATGTTGCCGCGGGAGCACCCCACACCGCTGCGACAACTGGGGCGGGGTCCTCCCAGGCCACCGCCGACGCCTCCGCCAAGCGGCCAAGAGAGCCCACTCCTCCGCCTCGTCGCACCGGAGGCGAGCCGGAGTTTGACTTCTCCGCGCTCAGCTCCGAGGAGGAAGAAGAAGAGTAAGCTTCAATATTGTGCTTGTATTTCTTAAATTTTGTTGCTTCATCTTGAATCTGATTTGCTTCGTTCTGGACTCTTTCCTTTTCAGGACGCTAGCCCAGAGAGCGCCGAAGAGGGCCAAGACCCCGACGGTCGTCGTAGAGGACGATCCACCCGTGGCAATAGGGGACGCGTCTGAGACCCCCTTGCCGGACCCGGCAACCCTTCCTCAGAGCAGCCCCCAGCACAGCCCCCAGGGTAAGTTGTAACGTCCCGGATTCGATGCGCCAGGTGTCTGCCAGTTATTCGCCGTCTTTGCCATGTCATTTGCTTGTGTGTTGCACTTTGCAATGTCATCATCTGCATTTCGTATCATGTCATCATGATCATTTCATTTTGCATACGTGTTCGTCTCATGCATCCGAGCATTTTCCCCGTTGTCCGTTTTGCAATCCGGCGCTCCTATGTTCCCTGGCGCCCCCTTTTGCCTCTTTTCGTGTGCGGGTGTTAAACGGTCTCGGAACGGACCGAGGTTTGCCAAGTGGCCTTGGTATAGCACCGGTAGACCGCCTGTCAAGTTTCGTGCCATTTGGAGGTCGTTTGGTACTCCAGCAGTTAGCAAGATGGTAACCGTAAAGCCCTCTTTGAGTTGCAGCCCAACACCCCTTTCAAAGTGGCCCAAAACCCCGCAAACTCCCCTCTATGCTCTCGGTCGTTCGATCACGATCGCGTGGCCGAAAACCGCACCTCATTTGGAGTCTCCTAGCTCCCTCTACCTATAAATATGTGCCTCCCCCGAAATTTTCGGGGATGAAACCCTAGTCTTCCTCTTCCTCGCGCCGCCGGACACATCCTCCCACCGCCCGGACATGTCCGCCGCGCCGCGCCGGACCAATCCGGTCTCGCCACGTCACCGCCACCGGCCCTTCTCTCTCCTCCTCCACCGCGCCAGCCTCCGGCAGCCCCTTGGGAGCAAGCCAGCAACCCATCCAAACCCAGCGCCGCCCTCGCGCCGCCGCCGCCCGCTCCTACGCCGCCGCTGCTGCAGCCCGGCCGCCGGAGCAGCATGCGCCCGCCGGCCTCCAGCGCCCGGCGCCCGCGCCCTTCATGGGCTCGCCCGGACTTCGCCAGAAACTCCTCACTTAAAACTCCTCCACCGCTTCGCCCGCGCCCTCCGCCGCCGCCCAGTAGCGCCGCCGGCCGGATCCGGCCAGATCCGGACCGGGGCCGCCTCCCCCGCGCCTCCCCGGTGTATCCCCTCGACGCCGGCCACCTCCCCGAGCTCACTCCGGCGATCCTCGTAAACCGTGCAACCCGAGGTTGACTCTCCCCGATTTTCGTCCAAGTCTTTTACCTGTGTTAATTTTGTTGCATTTTCGTCATGCCATAACTCTGCATCCGTAGCTCCGTTTCGTGGATATGATATGTCAAATTGTTCGCCTCGATGAGTTCATTATTTCATATCATTGCATCATTTACATTGGAGCTCATCTTGATGCCCGAAATGCTGTTAGAAGAGGGCTATGTGATGTTAGTTTCAGATTCTTATCAGAACATGCACTTTTGTCATTTTTGCCATGATTGATGTGTGCACCCTATGAACTTGAGTCCTACATGTGTTTTGTAATATGCCATGCTGTATTTAAAGGGGTGTATTCCATGTATTTTTGTGATCTATGTGGTGACTAGCACAAGCATGCAAACTAGGCTTCATGATGTTGCTGATTTCAGTCCTGTTCTGCTGATATTTTTATGCCATGTAAACTTGATGCTACCGAGAGATCCATGCTTATTTTGAGATAATTCATTAAGGCTGTTTTGAACATATGGTTATTATCTATCCATCCATGCCCTTGTTTGCAATTATGGAGTGCCATCGCTTGAGTCAATCGAGCTCTACTTTTGCTATAAAATGTTCCTGGCAGATTGTTTACATGTTATTCAATTTTGCCAAGGTTGTTGTAGTTGATCCGTGTATGCTATGATGTTGTGCTTGCCATGTATAGCTTCTATGCCATGTATTCTTACTGTGAGTTGCCTTGCCATGCCATGTATTGCTCTGTGGTGAGTGGTTCAAGCTTACCAACATGCCTACTTATTGTTGTTCCTGCCAGGTATGAATCTGTCATATAACTTGCCATGTTTACATGGGTTCCATCATATTTTCTGATCCTTTTTGGATTATGGTCAGTAATGGACTTTTGTTCTATGCAATGAGTAGATTCATTCCATATTTTTTTTGCCATGATAAGTTCCTGTAGCATGTCGTTTGATAGCTCTAAACATTGCAACCTGTTGTTATTTCCTGTTAAGTCTGAAACTGTTATTATTTGCAATCTTGCCATGTCATTTTGAGCATGTTATATTGATTTCTGGAGATAGCTCAGTGTTCATGTTTTGTCATGCTTTACCTGTACATCATGCCCATGCCTTTTGTTATTATGTTAAGGTGCTGTAGCATGTTGTTTTGATGCTTGCAATATGCCTAGTTGCTGTTTTGGACAGCTTGTCCTTTAAACTTGTATAGGGTGTATGTGTTGAACCGTTGCTCCGTTTTGAGTGTGCTCTATATGAAACTTGCTTGATTTTGCATGTAGTTTCATATTATCATGTTGCATCCTTGCTTTGAGGTGTTTGCTTGATGTTTATATGCATTTTGCATCAATGCCTTGTTTAACTTGTTTTGCTCATATCTTCTAGGTCGTAGCTCCGAATTAAATGAACTTTATATGTAACTTGACTAGAATTTCGTGTAGATCATCGTGGTGCATCTTAACTTGCTGTTTAACAACTTGAACATAAGGTTTATTCATATCTGGACCAATTTCGAAATTTGCATATGAGGACTTCAGAATTGTTATATGTTGTTCCCGGCCTCATTTAAACTTGTTTTGATGTGTTGCTTTTGTTTGCATCATCTCTTGCCATGAGTAGCTTCATGTAGTGTTGTCATGCATCATATTTGGTTGTGCATCATGTCTTGTTCATGTGTGGTGTGTTTACTATGTTGTGTGCTTCTTCTCGATAGTTCCCGTTTCGTTGCGATCGTGAGGATTCGTTCGTCTACGCTTGGTTCGGCTTCTTCCGTTCATCTTCTTCATGGACTCGTTCTTCTTCCTTGCGGGATTTCAGGCAAGATGACCAAAACCTTGGATCTCATTACTATCATTGCTATGCTAGTTGCTTCGTTCTATCGCTATGCTGCGCTACCTATTACCTGTTTATCTAGCCATCCCAAATTGCCATGAACCTCTAACTCGTTGTCACCCTTCCCAGCAAACCTTTGTTTTGCTATGTTACCGCTTTGCTCAGCCCCTCTTATAGAGTTGTTAGTTGCAGGTGAAGATCAAGTTTGTTCCTTGTTGGAACATGGAGATGTTGTTCCTTGTTGGAACATGTTTACTTGTTGGGATATCACAATATATCTTATTTAATTAATGCATCTATATACTTGGTAAAGGGTGGAAGGCTCGGCCTTATGCCTGGTGTTTTGTTCCACTCTTGCCGCCCTAGTTTCCGTCATATCGGTATTATGTTCCCGGATTTTGCGTCCCTAACACGGTCGGGTGATTTATGGGACCCCCTTGACAGTTCGCTTTGAATAAGACTTTTCCAGCAAGGCCCAACCTTGGTTTCACCATTTGCCTCACCACCACCTACTTTTCCCTTGGGAGTCGCTCTCTCTAGGGTCATCTTTATTAGCCCCCGGGCGGTGCTTCTCTAAGTGCTGGTTCGAACCGAGTAGATGTTGGGCCCCCTCGTGGCAACTCGAGGTTTGGTTTTACTCGTGGGATGTCTCATCCGGTGTTGCCACTGAGCGAGATATGTGCAGCTCCTATCGGGATTGTCCGGCGCATCGGGCGGCTTTGCTGGTCTTGTTTTATTCTTTGTCGAAATGTCTTGTAGCGGGATTCCGAGACTGATCGGGTCTTCGGGAGAAGGAATATCCTTCGATTGATCGCGAGAGCTTATCATGGGCTAAGTTGGGACACCCTGCGGGGTTTGAACTTTTCGAAAGCCGTGCCAGCGGTTATGTGGCGAGATGGGAATTTGTTGATATCCGGTTGTAGTAAACTTGAAGCAAACTCTTCTAAAATACACAAACCGTGTGCGTAACCGTGAGTGTCTCTTTTCGGGGAGTTGATCGAGAGGAGAACACGGTTTTTACGGGTTATGTCACGGCGTAAGTAGGAGTTCAGGATCACTTCTTGATCATTACTAGTCGATGACCGTTCCTTTGTTTCTCTTCTCGCTCTCATTTGCGTATGTTAGCCACCATATATGCTTAGTCGCTGCTGCAACCTCACCACCTTACCCCTTCCTTTCCCTTTAAGCTTTGCTAGTCTTGATACCCATGGTAATGGGATTCTTTGAGTCCTCGTGACTCACAGATTACTACACCACCAGTTGCAGTACAGGTTTGCGATGATCTTGGCCTTGAGGCGATGTTTGCTTGTATTGGAGTTCTTCTTACGCTTCTTCTTCTTCGATCGGGATAGGTTCGGTCGGCAGCACAGGCTAAAGGTGGTGGATGTCGTTTGAGTTTCTGTTTATGTTTCATCCGTAGTCGGATGTTGATCTTGTATATGATGTTGTTGTATTCTTGTGGCATTTGTGCCTTATGTCTGTATCCCCATCTATTATGTAATGTTGATGTAATGATATCCACCTTGCAAAAGCGTCTTCAAGATGCGCTTCTATCCTTGGTGGGACCTTCGAGTTCCTTTAGGATAGGGTCGCATCTTGGGCGTGACATAAGTATGCGGTTTTCTCCTTACTGTTGGGTGTGCATGGTTGCTCCTTCTTTATTGATATCTGACTGTTGGTTTGCGTAGGAGCAGAGCAGCCTCATTAGGAGGGCTCGGAAGCCGCCCCCGAAATCCTGTCTGCTGCGACTACGCCACCAAGGGAGGATTCTCCGGCAAGGGAGCGTCCTCCGACAAGGGAGGCTACTCCGGCAAGGGAGGCTACCCCGGCAAGGGACAGCGCCAGTGATCCTCCAGTGGTCGAGACCATGGCTGCAGATCCCGTTGCAGGTAATCCCCTTACACGAAAATTTCCCTTGGGCTTGTTTTCTTCTGTTTTTCTTTTTGAACATTTGCTTGACTGTTCTTTCTTTGTCTGACGCAGAGCCGATGGAGGTCGAGGTCGTCGGCGAGGAGGAAGCGCGCGGCGACACTGACGAAGCCGCCGTCGTGGAAGAAGAGGCCGTCGCTGACGAGCCTGTCGGCGAGGAGGCCACCGAGGCTGCCGACGCAGAAGCCGGCGAGGGGTCGGGCGATCAGACCGACGCCCCTGAGGCAGAGGCGCCAGGCGCTACACCGACCGCCGACTCCCCGCTGCTGCCTGCAGTATGTCAGCTCGAGGGGCCCCAGCCCAGCGCCTACTTGAAGGCCGCGACGGCGTCTTCATCAAACTCCACAGAGTCGAGCTCCAGGCGCGGTCGAAGGAGAGACCTTCGATGGCGAGCTACTCGCCTCCATTGGCTGACGCTGGTGGACGTGCTAAGCAGCAGCGCGAAGTCTGAGGAGGAGCAAATTTCTTGAAGAAGTCATTGTCGCTCTCTCTACCGCACCGGCAAGCCAAGTTGGAGTCCCGGGAAGCACTTGTCGCGAGGGCGGAGCAGATATGGAGAAAGCGCAGAAGAGCTCGGGCGCCAACCAAGAAGCTCTCCGGGACGTAGCGGAAGAGCGGGCGCTACTCGCTGATGAGCGCACGACCTTCATCCTCGAGAAGGCCGCAGCTGAGGAGGAGCAGCGGCTTGCCACCGAGAAGCTGTCCGCGCAGGAAAGCGAGTTGGCGCAGCGGAAGGTCAACCTGGACAGCCACGAAGAAGATCTTGTCGCGCGCGAGGAGTCACTTGGCGGGGCGCTTAAGGAAGCGAAGGATGCTGCCGCAGCCGCCGAGGCCGCCAAGGAAGAGTTGAAGGCGAAGGTGGCACAGCTGGAGGCCAGCCTCAAGAAGAGCGGCGAGGAGCTTGCCACGCTCAAGCACGAGCGCGAGAAGGACGCCTACACTCTTGGCGAGCTGCAGGGTCGTCTCGCTGATAGGGGCAAGGAGCTCGATGCCGCCAAGGATTCCAAGGCGGATCATGAGCTGAAGCTGACCACTCTGGCCTTGAGGAGCGGCCGGGCCAGGCGCCCGAGAGCGGGAGGTGGGCACTGTTGGAGATGATCAAGGCCAAGGAGGAGCTGTTTGGCGAATGCTTTGTTGATACCAGGCGCCTAGAGGAGAGTGTGGAGCATTGGATCAAGGTCTTGTGGATACTTCTGCCGCCATCCACAACGAGCTGATGGAGCTGGGGATGGCGGACCTTGCATACTCCTCCGACGAGCATCTCCAACCCAGCGCCAAACTTAGCTTATTCTTCAAGGCGTGGTGGACGGGCCTCCGGCGACTCGGGAAGAGGTCCCCAAAGCAGCCGGCGAGGAATCATGCGAGATCTGTGCAGAGCCCTCGAGAAGGTGTTGATAAAGGTGGCCTTCCGCAATCCGGGCCTCAACCTCAGCGGCGTCCTCGAGATCCTTGCCGCCAGATGCCGACGTGGGCGCTCAAAGCCCTTGTCGCACCCATTGTGGACAAGGTGAACAAGATCAAAGCGGATTGACGGCGACCCGCGTAGACTAGGCCACCAATTTTATCTTTCCCTTGTCGCTGCTGATCATGTTTAGAACACTTTGTTAGATCAGCGACAAGTTATTTTGTAATATACTCTATCTTAGGCGATCATTGCACTTTATTATTTCCTTTACTAGACTCCCTTCCTTTGTACGTTTCGCCCTCGCATTTAGGGAACTTGTCGGTGCGAGCACCCTTGCCATGAGCGCCGAGTCGCGGAACATCGGCAACCCTTTGGTGGTGCCGCCTCCGACAAAAGCAACCTTGTCGTGACTAGCTGCAGCTCACTTAAGTTGTTGAGCCGGACTCGAAACAAAGTAAGGGCGCGACTAGCCTGCGAGTTGGTTCCTCTGCGCCGCAGGTTTTCCATACAAAGTACTATCATTCGAGGAAGATAACTTAAAAATTTAAAACTGATTGCTCAAGCTTTGGCAACTTAGCTTTTGTCGTTTGCTTCCCGATAAGGCAAAACTTCCTCGGCGGCGCTTGGTCCATAGTATTATCTTCTCCTTCCCCACGGTTAACTTGTGCGCGAGGGAACCTTCCCTTTCTTTGAGAAAAGAGAAAGAAGAGAAAATAAAGTTATGGAGCCCAGCGGCTCGATTTTGCTCTTGGGTGTGGGTGCTGCACAAAGTGTTAGCAAAAACATGCAATAAAATGATGAAAGCATGAATTTGACAAGTTATGCGCAACACATGAGCTTTTATCGATGCATGCACGGGTCTGCGCTTGGAGCTTTGTACAAAGGATTACATGCAACAACGGCAAGACTTGTACAAAAGGTGGTTGCCGGAATAGGTTCCGGCAACCGCACCCTACGGGTAAAACTTACGAAGATGCTCAATGTTCCAGGAGTTGCTCACCGGAATGCCATCTTCGGTCTCAAGGCGGACAGCGCCAGGCCTAGTGACTCGTTTCACCCGATAAGGGCCTTCCCACTTTGGCGTCAACTTGTTGGAATTCTTGGTGGGTGAACGCCCGAAGAACAAGGTCGCCTTCCTCGAGGGTTACGGCACTAACTGCGGCTATGGTAGCGACGCAAAGCTTGCTGATAACGAGCGGCTCATACGGTGACTGAAGACGATCCTCCTCAAGGAAAGCAGCGTCATCTTGTCGCAGCTGCTCTTGCTCAAGCTCATCATAGCGAGCACTCGAGGCGATCCGTATCTGAGTTCCGTGGGGAGAACTGCCTACTGCTCCATAGACTAGAGCAAAGGGTGTCCGGCGATGGCTCGATTTGGCGTCGTCTGATCGACCAAAGAACCACCGGCAGCTCCTCAATCCAGTTTCTTCCGCACTTGTGCAGCCTGTCGAAAGTTCTGGTCTTGAGCCCGCGCGAAGACTTCAAAGATTTGCCCTCTCTCGCTTGACCGTTGCTTCTCGGATGAGCAAGCGAAGCAAAGCAGACCTTGGCGCCAAGATCTTGGACGTCTTGCATGAAGGTGCGACTTCAGAAATTGTGTGCCGTTGTCGGTGATGATCCTGTTAGGGATTCCAAGCGGCAAACAACCGACTGAAGAACTTGACTGCCGATTTGTCTTGTCACCTTCCTCACTGCTTCCACTTCCGCCACTTCGTGAACTTGTCGATGGCGACGTATAAGTACTCAAAGCTCCCGACAGCTCGGGGAAGGGGCCGAGGATGTCGAGCCCCGGACCGAAAATGGCGGGGATAAAGGGATCGTCTGGAGAGCTTGAGCTGGCTGGTGTATCTGTTTGGAATGGAACTGCACGCTTCACACTTGGTTACTTGTGCGGTTGCATCCTGGAGGGCTGTCGGCCGAAGAAACCTTGCCGGAAAGCTTTGCCGCAAGTGCTCTTCTTGCCAATGTGGTGACCACATATGCCTCCGTGTATCTCTGCCAACAGCTTTTTGTCCATCTTCCCGGGAATACACTTCAATTTCACACCGTTGAGTCTTCTTACATGCAGATATGCTGTCGACAAACTGGTACATACTTGACTGCCGGACCACTCTCTCAGCTTCTTCTTGCTCTTCGGGAAGTTCTCCTGTCTGAAGGAAATGGACAATCTGCTGCGCCCATGCCGGAGCTTGCGACTCGACAACAAGGACTAAAGGCACATCTGCTGCTGCGGGAACATCAGCTTCTACGGCAAGAACCTGCGGCTCGGCCGGAGCTTGATGTTCCCCGGCAAGCTTGCCGGAGCAAAACTTGTCGGGAGTGTGCGCTTCAACGAAACAAACCACAGGGCTTGTCGAGACAAACTGCCCCTCAGCTCTGTTAGGCGTCGATATTGGGGACCTTCGTGGCAGCGGCAGGAAGCTTCTGCCGAAAGTAGTCACCAGAGATCGACTTCCTCTTCTTGTTACATCCGGTTGATGGTGCTTTCACGGTTGGTTGAGTCAGCTTGAGCACAAAAATCCCTGGTTCCACAGGCAACTTAAGTGCAGCGCACTTTGACAGGCCATCAGCAATATCATTCTGAGCTCTTGGAACATGTTCCATTTGTAGGCCGTCAAAATGGTCTTCTAGCTTCTTGATCCCAACTTCATCGAGGTAGGCTTCCATTAATGGACTCTGGTAATCTTTGCTCACTTGGCGGACGACAAGCTGCGAGTCACCCCTGACAATAAGCTTCTTGATCCCAAGGTCCACTGCGATCCTGAGACCGGCAATCAAACCTTCATACTCTGCAGTATTGTTTGTTGCTTGCTCCTTGGGAAAGTGCATCTGGACTACGTACTTGAGGTGCTCTCCGGTGGGTGCGACAAGCAGCACGCCGGCACCGGCGCCTTGCAGCGAGAAGGCACCATCAAAGTACATCAGCCACTCTTTGCTCGCTTCCTTGACGGGGATGCTCGTCTCTGGAATTTCTTCATCTGGTGTTGGCGTCCATTCTGCTATGAACTCTGCCAATGCTCTGCTTTGGATAGTTGAAGTGCTCTCAAACTTGAGGCCAAAGCTTGACAGTTCCAGTGCCCACTCGACAATCCTGCACAGCCGCTCTGGATTCTGCAGTATCCTCTTCAAATGAAAGCGAGTGACGACTGTTATCTCATGTGCTTGGAAGTAATGGCGCAACTTTCTCGAGGCCATGAGGAGGCCGAAAAGCAATTTCTGCACACCAGAGTACCTTGATCTAGCCCCCTGCAGGAGGGAACTGACAAAGTAAACTGGGTGCTGCACCATCCTTTTCTGCATCTGCTCTTGCGTCTGCGCAGATCCGTCCTTGTCGGGACCAGAGCTTGTCGATGAAGCCCCCTGCTTGTCGCTGGATGTGTCTGCCGTGGTTGCTAGCTCGTCATCCGCCTTCCTCTCCGCTACTAACGCAGCGCTAACCACTTGATTGGTTGCCGCTATATATAGCAGCAACTTCTCTTGTGGCTTAGGTGCGACAAGTGTTGGAGTGGAGGACAGGTATCTCTTCAAGTCCTACAGCGCAGCCTCCGTTTCGGGAGTCCATTTCATTGGACCTGCCTTTTTCAAAATCTTGAAAAATGGCAGGGCACGCTCAGCAGACCTAGAGATAAACCTGCTGAGAGCAGCCACGCAACCGGCAAGTCTTCGTACATCCTTGACGCGCTTTGGTGCTTCAATCTGCTCAATGGCCTTGATCTTGTCGGGATTGGCTTCAATCTGAAGGAAATATGCCCTAGAGGCAATAATAAAGTTATTATTTATTTCCTTATATCATGATAAATGTTTATTATTCATGCTAGAATTGTATTAACCGGAAACATAATACATGTGTGAATACATAAACCTACAGTGTCACTAGTATGCCTCTACTTGACTAGCTCGTTAATCAAAGATGGTTGTGTTTCCTAACCATGAACAAGGAGTTGTTATTTGATTAACGGGATCACATCATTGGTTGAATGATCTGATTGACATGACCCATTCCATTAGCATAGCACCTGATCGTATAGTTTGTTGCTAGTGCTTTTCTTCATGACTTATACATGTTCCTATGACTATGAGATTATGCAACTCCCGTTTGCACGAGGAACACTTTGGGTGCTACCAAAGCGTCACAACGTGAATCGGGTGATTATAAAGGTACATTACAGGTGTCTCCGAAGGTACATGTTGGGTTGGCATATTTTGAGATTAGGATTTGTCACTCCGATTGCTCGGAGAGGTATCTCTGGGCCCTCTCGGTAATGCACATCACATAAGCCTTGCAAGCATTGCAACTAATGTGTTAGTTGTGAGATGATGTATTCTGAAGCGAGTAAAGAGACTTGCGGTAGCAGATTGAACTAGGTATTGGATACCGACGATCGAATCTCGGGCAAGTAACTATACCGATGACAAAGGGAACAACGTATGTTGTTATGCGGTCTGACCGATAAAGATCTTCGTAGAGTATGTAGGAGCCAATATGGGCATCCAGGTCCCACTATTGGTTATTGACCGGAGAGGTGTCTCGGTCATGTCTACATAGTTCTCGAACCCGTAGGGTCCGCACGCTTAACGTTTCAATGACAGTTACTATGAGTTTTTATGATGTTAATGTACCGAAGGTTGTTCGGAGTCCCGGATAAGATCACGGACGTGACGAGGAGTCTCGAAATGGTCGAGACATAAAGATTTATATATTGGAAGTCTATGTTTGGACATCGGAAGTGTTCCGGGTGAAATTGGGAATTTTACCAAATGCTGGAGGTTACCGGAACCCCGGAATGCTAGTGGGCCAACATGGGCCTTAGTGGAAAGGAGAAAAGGGGGCCCAAGTGCTGGTCAAGCACCTTCCCCCTTCCCTAGTCCTATTAGGACTAGGAGAAGGCGCCCTCTCTCTCCTTCCCACTTGGCCAATCCTAGTTGGACTAGGATTTGGGGGAATCCTACTCCTAGTAGGAGTAGGACACCCTGGCGCACCTCTCCTTGGCCGGCCAGCCCCTCCCTTCCCTCCTTTATATACAGGGCAGGGGGCACCCCATGACACACAAGTTGATCATTGAGATCGTTCCTTAGCCGTGTGCGGTGCCCCTTCCACCATATTACACCTCGAAAATACCGTGGCGGAGCTTAAGCGAAACCTGCGCGGTGGAACATCATCATCGTCCCACGCGCCGTCGTCTTGTGAAACTCTCCCTCAACACTCGGCTGGATCGGAGTTCGAGGGACGTCATCGAGCTGAACGTGTGCAGAACTCGGAGGTGCCGTACGTTCGGTACTTGGATCGGTTGGATCGTGAAGGAGTACGACTACTTCCTCTACGTCGTGTCAACGCTTCCGTTGCTGGTCTCACGAATGCGTAGACAACACTCTCATCTCGTTGCTAAGCATCACCATGATCTTGCGTGATCGTAGGAAATTTTTTGAAATTACTACGTTTCCCAACAAAGGCATCCGAGCCTAGGTTTTTATGGTTTGATGATATGCACGAGTAGAACACAAGTGAGTTGTGGACGATACAAGTCATCGCCTACCAGCATGTCATACTTTGGTTCAGCGGTATTGTTGGACAGGCGATCCGGACCAACCTTACGCAGCGTACTCTTCACGCTGAGACCGGTTCCTCGGCGTGCTTTGCACATAGATGGCTTGTGGAAGACTGTCTCTCCAACTTTAGTTGAATCGAGTGTGCTACGCCCGGTCCTTGAGAAGGTTAAAAGCGGAGTCTATTTGGCGAAGTATCGTTGTGGTTTTGATGCGTGGGGTGAGATTGGTTCTTGCTTAAAGCCCGTAGCAGCCACGTAAAATTTGCAACAACAAAGTAGAGGACGTCTAACTTGTTTTTGCAGGGCATGTTGTGATGTGATATGGTCAAGACATGATGCTGAATTTTATTGTATGAGATGATCATGTTTTGTAACCGAAGTCATCGGCAATGGCAGGAGCCATATGGTTGTCGCTTTATTGTATGCAATGCAATGCGCCTGTAATGCTTTACTTTATCACTAAGCGGTAGCGATAGTCGTAGAAGCATAAGTTTGGCGAGACGACAACGATGCTACGATGGAGATCAAGGTGTCGGCGCCCGGTGGCGATGGTGATCATGGCGGTGCTTCGAGATGGAGATCACAAGCACAAGATGATGATGGCCATATCATATCACTTATATTGATTGCATGTGATGTTAATCCTTTATGCATCTTATCTTGGTTTGATTGACGGTAGCATTATAAGATGATCCCTTACTAAATTATCAAGAAGTGTTCTCCCTGAGTATGCACCGTTCGCGAAAGTTCTTCGTCTTTGAGACACCACGTGATGATCGGGTGTGATAGGCTCTCACGTTCAAATACAACGGGTGCAAAACAGTTGCACACGCGGAATACTCAGGTTATACTTGGACGAGCTATGCATATAAGATATGACCTCGGAACACGGAGACCGAAAGGTCGGCGTGAATCATATAGTAGATATGATCAACATATTGATGTTCACCATTGAAACTACTCCATCACACGTGATGATGGGTCATGGTGTAGTTGATATGGATCACGCAATCACTTAGAGAATTGGAGGATATTTTTCTAAGTGGGAGTTCTTAAGTAATATGATTAATTGAACTTAAATTTATCATGAACTTAGTATCTGATAGTATTTTGCGTGTCTATGTTGTTGTAGATAGATGGCCCGTGTTGTAGTTCCGTTCAATTTTAATGCATTCCTGGAGAAAGCTAAGTTGAAAGATGATGGTAGTAATTACACGGACTGGGTCTGTAACTTGAGGATTATCCTCATTGCTGCACGGAAGAATTACGTCCTGGAAGCACCGTTAGGTGCCAGGCCTGATGCAAGGGCTGCGCCAGAAATTGTGAACGTCTGGCAAAGCAAAGGCGATGACTACTCTATAGTTCGATGTGCCATGCTTTATGGCTTAGAACCGGGACTTCAACGTCGTTTTGAACACCATGGAGCATATGAGATGTTCCAGAGTTGAAGTTAATATTCCAAGCGAATGCCCGGATTGAGAGATATGAAGTCTCCAATAAATTCTATAGGCTGTAAGATGGAGGAGAATGGTTACGTCGGTGAGCATATACTCGTAATGTCCGGATATAACAATCACTTGATTCAACTGGAGTTAATCTTCCGGATGATTGCGTCATTGACAAATTCTCCAATCACTGCCACCAAGCTACAAGAGCTTCGTGATGAACTATAATATGCAAGGGATGACCAAAACAATGCCGAGCTCTTCGCGATCTTTGAAAGTCATGAAGTAGAAATCAAAAAGGAGCATCAAGTGTTGATGGTTAACAAAACCACTAGTTTCAAGAAAAGGGCAAAGGAAAGAAAAGGAAACTTCAAAAAGAACGGCAAGCAAGTTGCTAATCAAGAGAAGAAACCCAAGTCTGGTCCTAAGCACTGAAACCGAGTGCTTCTATTGCAAGCAGGCTGGTCCTTTGAGCGGAACTGCCCCAAGTATTTGGCGGATAAGAAGGACGACAAGGTTAACAAAGGTATATGTGATATACATGTTATTGATGTGTACCTTACTAATACTGCAGTAGCACCTGGGTATTTGATACTGGTTACATTGCTAATATTTGCAACTCAAGCAGGGGCTACGGATTGCGAAAGATTGGCTAAGGGCGAGGTGACGATCTTGGCGTGGGAAATGGTTCCAAAGTCGATGTGATCGCGGTCGGCACGCTACCTCTACATCTACCTTCGATTAGTATTAGACCTAAATAATTGTTATTTAGTACCAGCGTTGAGCATGAACATTATATCTGGATCTTGTTTGATGCGAGACGGTTATTCATTTAAATCGAGAGAATAATGGTTGTTCTATTTATATGAATAATATCTTTTATGGTCATGCACCATTGAAGAATGGTTTGTTTTTACTTAATCTCGATAGTAGTGATACACATATTCATAATGTTGAAGCCAAAAGATGTAGAGTTGATAATGATAGTGCAACTTATTTGTGGTACTTGCCGTTTAGGTCATATCGGTGTAAAGCGCATGAAGAAACTCCATCTTGATGGACTTTTGGAGTCACTTGATTATGAATCACTTGGCACTTATGTAACCGTGCCTTATGGGCAAGATGACTAAAACACAGTACTCCGGAACTATGGAGAGAGCAACAGATTTATTGGAAATCATACATAATGATGTATGTGGTCCAATGAATGTTGAGGCTCGTGGCGGATATCGTTATTTTCTCACCTTCACAGATGATTTGAGCAGATATGGGTATATCTACTTAATGAAACACAAGTCTGAAACATTTGAAAAGTTCAAAGAATTTCAGAGTGAAGTGGAAAATCATCGTAACAAGAAAATAAAGTTTCTGCGATCTGATCGTGGAGGAGAATATTTGAGTTACGAAGTTTGGCCTACATTTGAAACAATGCGGAATAGTTTATAACTTACGCCACCGAACACCACAACGTAATGGTGTGTCCGAGCGTCAGTAATCGTACTTTATTAGATATGGTGCGATCTATGATGTCTCTTACTGATTTACCGCTATCATTTTGGGGTTATGCTTTAGAGACGGCTACATTCACTTTAAATAGGGCACCATCTAAATCCGTTGAGACGGCGCCTTATGAACTGTGGTTTGGCAAGAAACCAAAGTTGTCGTTTACGAAAGTTTGGGGCTGCGATGCTTATGTGAAAAGCTTCAACCTGATAAGCTCGAACCCAAATCGGAGAAATGTGTCTTCATAGGATACCCAAAGGAGACTGTTGGGTACACCTTCTATCACAAATCCGAAGGCAAGATTTTTGTTGCTAAATTCGGAAACTTTTTGGAGAAGGAGTTTCTCTCGAAAGAAGTGAGTGGGAGGAAAGTAGAACTTGATGAGATAATCAGATCTACTCCCTTATTGAGAAGTAGTACATCACGTAAAAACAGTTTACGTGACACCTACACCAAATAGGGAGGAAGCTAATGATGATGATCATGAAACTTCATATTAAGTTTCTCTGAACTTCAGTAGATCAACGAGCAAGATCCGCACTTTTGAGTGGTACGGTAATCCTATTCTGGAAGTCATGTTCTTTGGAACATGATGAACCTACGAACTATGAAGAAGCGATGGTGAGCCCAGATTCCACAAAATGGCTGGAGGCCATGAAATCTGAGATGGGATCCATGTATGAGAACAAAGTGTGGACTTTGGTTGACTTGCCCGATGATCGGCAAGCAATTGAGAATAAATGGATCTTCAAGAAGAAGACCGACGCTGATGGTAATGTTATCGTCTATAAAGCTCGACTTGTTGCAAAAGGTTTTCGACAAGTTCAAGGGATTGACTACGATGAGACCTTCTCACCCGTGGCGATGCTTAAGTCCGTCCGAATCATGTTAGCAATTGCCACATTTTATGATTATGAAATTTGGCAAATGGATGTTAAAACTGCATTCCTGAATGGATTTACGGAAGAAGAGTTGTATATGATGCAACGAGAAGGTTTTGTCGATCCAAAGGGAGCTAACAAAGTGTGCAAGCTCCAGCGATCCATTTATGGACTGGTGCAAGCCTCTCGGAGTTGGAATAAACGTTTTGATAGTGTGATCAAAGCATTTAGTTTTATACTGAGACTTTTGGAGAAGCTCAGTATTTACAAGAAAGTGAGTGGGAGCTCTGTAGCATTTACGATATTATATGTGGATGACATATTACCGATCGGAAATGATATAGAATTTCTGGATAGCATAAAAGGATACTTGAATAAGAGTTTTTCAATGAAAGACCTCGGTGAAGCTGCTTACATATTGGGCATTAAGATCTATAGAGATAGATCAAGGCGCTTAATAGGACTTTCACAAAGCACATACCTTGATAAAGTTTTGAAGAAGTTCAAAATGGATCAAGCAAAGAAAGGGTTCTTGCCTGTATTACAAGGTGTGAAGTTGAGTCAGTCTCAATGCCCGACCACTGCAGAAGATAGAGAGAAAATGAAAGGTGTTTCCTATGCTTCGGCCATAGGCTCTATCATGTATGCAATGCTGTGTACCAGACATGATATGTGCCTTCTTTGTAAGTTTAGCGTGCAGTACCAAAGTAATCCAGAGTGGATCCTTTGGACAGCGGTCAAGAACATCCTTAAGTACTTGAGAAGGACTAAGGATATGTTTCTCATTTATGGCGGTGACAAAGAACTTCGTCAGAACGGTTACGTCGACGCATAGCTTTGACACTGATCCGGACGATTCTAAATCGCAAACCGGATCACGTATTTACATTAAACGGTGGAGCTGTCGGTTGGTGCAGTTCCAAACAAAGCGTCGTGGCGGGATCTACATGTGAAGTTGAGTACATAGCTGCCGGAAGCAGCTAATGAAGGAGTCTGGATGAAGGAGTTCATAACCGATCTAGGTGTTGTACCTAGTGTATCGGGTCCAATGAAAATCTTTTGTGACAATCTTGGTGCAATTGCCTTGGCAAAGGAATCCAGATTTCACAAGAGAACCAAGCACATCAAAAGACGCTTCAACTCCATCCGGGATTTGGTCCGGTGGGAGACATAGAGATATGCAAGATACATACGGATCTGAATGTTGCGGACCCGTTGACTAAGCCTCTTCCACGAGCAAAACATGATCGGCACCAAGACTCCATGGGTGTTAGAATCATTACCGTAATCTAGATTATTGACTCTAGTGCAAGTGGGAGACTCAAGGAAATATGCCCTAGAGGCAATAATAAAGTTATTATTTATTTCCTTATATCATGATAAATGTTTATTATTCATGCTAGAATTGTATTAACCGAAACATAATACATGTGTGAATACATAAACCTACAGAGTGTCACTAGTATGCCTCTACTTGACTAGCTCGTTAATCAAAGATGGTTGTGTTTCCTAACCATGAACAAGGAGTTGTTATTTGATTAACGGGATCACATCATTGGTTGAATGATCTGATTGACATGACCCATTCCATTAGCATAGCACCTGATCGTATAGTTTGTTGCTAGTGCTTTTCTTCATGACTTATACATGTTCCTATGACTATGAGATTATGCAACTCCCGTTTGCACGAGGAACACTTTGGGTGCTACCAAACGTCCTGGCATCGGGTGATTATAAAGGTACATTACAGGTGTCTCCGAAGGTACATGTTGGGTTGGCATATTTCGAGATTAGGATTTGTCACTCCGATTGCTCGGAGAGGTATCTCTGGGCCCTCTCGGTAATGCACATCACATAAGCCTTGCAAGCATTGCAACTAATGTGTTAGTTGTGAGATGATGTATTACGAAGCGAGTAAAGAGACTTGCCGTAACGAGATTGAACTAGGTATTGGATACCGGCGATCGAATCTCGGGCAAGTAACATACCGATGACAAAGGGAACAACGTATGTTGTTATGCGGTCTGACCGATAAAGATCTTCATAGAATATGTAGGAGTCAATATGGGCATCCAGGTCCCGCTATTGGTTATTGATTTGGAGAGGTGTCTCGGTCATGTCTACATTGTTCTCGAACCCGTAGGGTCCGCACGCTAACGTTTCGATGGCGGTTACTATGAGTTTTATGATGTTAATGTACCGAAGGTTGTTCGAGTCCGGATGAGATCACGGACGTGACGAGGAGTCTCGAAATGGTCGAGACATAAAGATTCATATATTGGAAGTCTATGTTTGGACATCGGAAGTGTTCCGGGTGAAATTGGGAATTTTACCAAGTCACGGAGGTTACCGAACCCCCGGAATGCTAGTGGGCCAACATGGGCCTTAGTGGAAAGGAGAAAGGGGCCCAAGTGCTGGTCGCACCTTCCCCTTCCCTAGTCCTATTAGGACTAGGAGAAGGGGCGCCCTCTCTCTCCTTCCCACTTGGCCAATCCTAGTTGGACTAGGATTTGGGGAATCCTACTCCTAGTAGGAGTAGGACACCCCTGGCGCACCTCTCCTTGGCCGGCCAGCCCCTCCCCTTCCCTCCTTTATATACAGGGCAGGGGCACCCCATGACACACAAGTTGATCATTGAGATCGTTCCTTAGCCGTGTCGCGGTGCCCCTTCCACCATATTACACCTCGAAAATACCGTGGCGGAGCTTAGGCGAAGCCCTGCCGGTGGAACATCATCATCGCCACCACGCCGTCGTGGCCGAAACTCTCCTCAACACTCGGCTGGATCGGAGTTCGAGGGACGTCATCGAGCTGAACG
Organism: Aegilops bicornis; assembly: GCA_021605145.1. Classification (NCBI taxonomy): domain Eukaryota; kingdom Viridiplantae; phylum Streptophyta; class Magnoliopsida; order Poales; family Poaceae; genus Aegilops; species Aegilops bicornis. The sequence continues at coordinate 646,991,067 of CM038674.1, forward strand.
TGTGCAGAACTCGGAGGTGCCGTACGTTCGGTACTTGGATCGGTTGGATCGTGAAGGAGTACGACTACTTCCTCTACGTCGTGTCAACGCTTCCGTTGCTGGTCTACGAGGGTACGTAGACAACACTCTCATCTCGTTGCTAAGCATCACCATGATCTTGCGTGATCGTAGGAATTTTTTTTGAAATTACTACGTTTCCCAACACAATCCCCCGCTGAGACACGAAGAACCCGAGAAGCTTGCCGGAAGGGACTCCAAACACGCACTTCTCGGGGTTGAGCTTGAGGTTGATCTTGCGCAGATTTGCAAAGGTCTCATCCAAATCTTGAACCAGAGTTGCTTTGTCCTTGCTCTTGACCACTATGTCATCCATGTAGGCTTCTACATTTCTGTGCATTTGCGGCTCAAAAGCCGTCATGGACTACTCTTGCGAGCGTTGAACCAGCATTCTTCAAACCGAAAGGCATCCGTATGAAACAATATGTGCCACATGGAGTAATGAATGCGGTTTTCTCCTCATCCTCTTCGCCATGAAGATCGATGATATCCTGAGTATGCATCAAGAAATGAAAGCAAATCACATCCAGCCGTGGAGTCAACAATCTGGTCGATCTTGGCGGCAAGGGAAACGGGTCTTTGGGACAAACTTTATTAACATCCGTGAAGTCAATACAAAGTCTCCATTTCCCATTTGCCTTGCGCACAACTACAGGATTGGCCAACCACGTAGGATGGAGCACTTCTCTGACAAGGCCTGCTGCTTCCAATTTCTTGATCTCTTCTGTGATGAACTCTTGACGCTCCACTGCTTGTTTCCTGACTTTCTGCTTGACGGGCCGCGCATGAGGACAAACGGCCAGACGGTGCTCAATTACTTTCCTGGGAACACCGGGGATGTCAGACGGTTGCCATGCAAACACGTCGACGTTCGCCCGCAGGAAAGCAATGAGCGCGCCTTCCTATTTAGGATCGAGAGAGGCACTGATGGTGAAGGTACCACCTGTGCCGTCCTCCTTGGCGGACACCTTCTTGGTCTTTGGCGGAGCTGTCATCTTCTTCTTGCACTTGCCGGTGGAGCTCGATGGTGCATCCTCGACGGTAGCGCAGCACTCCGAAGAGGTGCGCTTGCCGGAGTGGGCATCCGAGCTCTTGCCGGACTTGGGCTTGGTCTTCTTTCCCCCGGGAGCTTTAGCGGCAAGTGTTTGGCAATCTGTCGCGGCTGCTGCATCCCGGTAGATCTTGTCGGCACAGACAAGAGCATCCTTCTTGTCGCCATGGACAGAGATGATGCTTATCGGGCCTGGCATCTTGAGTAAGTTGTAGGCGCAGTGAGAGGCTGCCATGAACTTGGCGAGTGCTGGACGGCCAAGTATCCCATTGTAAGGTAATGGGAAATCGGCAACGTCGAATGTGACCCTCTCGATCCTAAAGTTCAGCTCGGCGCCAAATGTCACCGGCAACGTAATCTTCCCCTTCGGCTTGCTCCTTCCCGGATTGATTCCTTGGAAAGTGCCAGTCTCTTCGAGCTCGCTGTCATGGATCTGAAGCTTCTGGAGCACCGCGGAGGAGAAAAAGGTTTAAGACGGCCCCGCCGTCAACTAGCATCTTGGTGACCTTGAGGTTGCGGATTGTTGGCGAGACCAACATCGGCAAGCACCCGACCGCAGTTATGCGATCAGGGTGGTCCTCAATATCAAAGATGATAGGCGTGCTGGACCACTTCAGAGGCTTGCGTGACTCCACGGATGGTTCCGCTGCATTGACCTCCCGCATCCACTGCTTGAGTTGGCGGTGGGAAGTGTGCAGGGAAGCACCTCCGTCAACGCAGAGGACCTCTGTAGCTTTCTGAAACTCCTGCTCATCGGCCTCGTCATCTTCCATATCTTCGTCATCGTCGTCATCTTCATCCTTGTCGCGGCCGCGGGGAGGTCTGTCTCCTTGCCACTGCTTGGCCTTGCCGCGGCGTCCTCCCCGGCCGGGACGTTTCTTGCTTGCTCCCACAGCACCTTCCTGGGCCTTCTCCTTGTCGCGCCGCTCGTACTCAGCCTTCTGCTGCTCAACAAGCTGCTCGACTTTCTTGCAGCTCTGGAAGTCATGGCCCTTGGTGCGGTGGATCTTGCAGTACTGCTTGCCGGAGCCGTTCTGCTTGTCGGCGGCCGCCATAGACTGGTGGTTGGAGTCAGCGGCAACCTCCTTGCCGGAGCCACCAGCCTTGGCGTTCTTGTCGCCACCTCCGTTGCCGGACTGCTCAACAGCTAGCACTTCTCCGCCTTTCTTCTTCCTGTTGCCTCGCCGCCGGCTCTTCTTTGCCGGGGCGGTATCCTCACTGTCAGATCCTGCTTCTGCATTCTCTCCTGGGAGTCTCCTCCCCTCCTCAGCACGCGCACACTTGTCGGTCAAGGCATACAGCTCACTGACGTCCTTGACTTTGCACATCGCCATCTCCTCCCTCATCCCGCGGTTCCGCACGTTCTGATGAAACGTGCTAATCATCATGCAGGGTGGACATCTGGGATGTTGTAGTGCACACGGTGAATCTCTGAATGAACTTGCGCAGGGACTCTCCTTCCTTCGGCGAAGCGGCAGATGGAGGTCACTTTCTTGGCCATGAGGCTTGTGGCCGCCCGTGAAGGCGCCAACAAACTGATGGCATAAATCTGCCCAAGAGGATATGGAACTGTCCGGCAAGTGCATGAGCCAAGATCTGACGTTGGGTTTGAGCACGAGCGGGAAGTAGTTGGCAAGGATCTTGTCGTCCCGTCCCCCCGCAGCTTGCACCGCGATGGTGTAGATGCTGAGGAACTCCGACGGATGTGTCCTGCCATCGTACTTCTCCGGAACATCTGGTTTGAAGTTTTTTACGGCTGGGCCCATCGACTTGCCGCAGCTCACGAGTGAACGCAGCGCAACCTACCGCATACGGCAAGTCGCCTGGTTCCTCTGGCGCGCGCATGTCAACAGAGGGCCCGGCGTGCTTGTCGGACTGACGTCGCGCTTCTCTCCGGCGCTCGATGCGAGTTCGAGCGTCCTCTTGTTGTCGTTCATGATGAACTTGGCGCTGATCGCGGCGAGCTCGTGGATCCGATGACGCGGTGGAGTCGCTGTCGAGGTGGATCCGTGAGTCGGCGATCTTGGCCTTCGGGCGGAGAAGTGCATGGTAGTTGCACCTCCAACAGTCTCGTCGCCACCGGCTCACGTTTAAGCGTTCTGCCCGGCGGCGGCGCACTTTTCGGTTGCCAGCGGAGGCGTCGCCGTTAGCGGCCGATGAGACTTCAGTGTGTGGCCCTCCACTCGTCGACCTTGTCGGCCGTTGAGGGTAATGTCGAGAGCGATTGAGCTCTCGCGGAGCTTCTGCTGGAGTAGTGGGTGGCAGTGGTGAACGGTGCGAGGAGCGGGATATGCTCGGACTTCTAACTATGTTAGAAGGAGCAGCATCCCGTCCAGGCGACCGTATCTCGCTCGTGCCAGCATGTTGGCGCGCATGCTGGTCTTGAGGGTCTTGATCCAACGAGCGAATGGTATTGTGAATACCATGACGCTGTTGGTCCCGCGTCTCCTGAGATGGGCGCGGGGGATGTGTGGACGCCGAGGTTTGCGCGGCCTTGTCCTTGGACTTGGCAGCGTCACGAACTCCCTCGCCGGCGCCCGTTCCTCCGCCAGCGTCTGCTCCACCACCTGTTTGCTCCGGTGATGGTGGGTACGACGCGGACGGCTCTGCTGCCGCCGAAGCCTTCTTCTTCAGTGGCATGTTGATGAAGATGTTGAAGATGATGAAGACGCTGCTCGTGTGCTTCGCCTCGATCCGCTCTTCGTGCGATCTCCGCCCCCCTCCGAACCAAAAGGGGCCTGGTCCGCCGGCCCCATAGGTGTTCGTGGATCCGATCAGCCTCCCCGACCTGCCGGTGTACTAGAGTAGGGGTACCCTAGTGTCCCAAACTCGTGCACGGACAGTTGCAGCACCCCGCAGCAGGGTTTGCCTGGTCACCGCCAAGATCCTCCATGGCTCCTTTGGAGCCATTCAAGAACAAAGTATTTGACCAAGAAGACAAGGCCCCGGCAAGAGGAGCTTGCCGGGAAGGCCGCTCGAGGCACACAGAAGACAAGGCCCCGGCAAGAGGAGCTTGCCGGGAAGGCTCGGAGTGCGACAAGCCTCCGGACGCGACAAGGATTCAGCCATGCAAGGCACTTGCAGGCAGGCAACCTCTCTTCATCTCCGCTCCAGCTCACCCATCAACATGTCGCCATGGGACCGTTCCATGCATCGCTGCGTGTCAAGAGGCTGTGCAGCCAGCGGGAGCAGCGATAAGCGGCGTGACAAGCCTACCATCGTGGCAAAGCGGTGGCGCTCTGACGGTCCTCATTGCCTTTGTTTAGGCGGCGAGGGGACGGCAATTAATGCTTTTGTCCCTTGCCGTCAGAGTTAGGTATATTGCACTATACACTGTACAAGTAGGTGTACCAACTATTGTTTTGCCATTTGTACCCTCCTCTACGTTGCCACCTGTCGGAGACCCCTTGAGCATATAAAAGGAGGCCCATGCGCAACGTAGAAGGGGTTCGGCCAGTTCGACTCATTCGAGACCAGAGACACTCACGCTAGGTTTTGTAGCTCTCATCGCTCCCTAGCAAGAACACAATACAATCAAACAAGCAGCAGTAGGAGTTTTATCTCTCCGGAGAGCTCCGAAGCTGGGTAAAAACTGCTCGTGTGCTTCGCCTCGATCCGCTCTTCGTGCGATCTCCGCCCCCCTCCGAACCACAAGGGGCCTGGTCCGCCGGCCCCATAGGTGTTCGTGGATCCGATCAGCCTCCCCGACATCTTTGGGGGAAGGAGAAGATAATACTATGGACCAAGCGTCGCGCGAGGAAGTTTCGCCTTATCGGGAAGCAAACGACAGAAAAGCTAAGTTGCCAAAGCTTGAGCAATCAGTTTTTAAATTTTTAAGTTATCTTCCTCGACAAGGGCTTTGAGCGCCTCCACGTCGGCATCTGGCGGCAAGGATCTGAGGACGCCGTTGAGGTTGAGGCCCGGATTGCGGAAGGCCACCTTTATCAACACCTTCTCGAGGGCTCCTGCACAGATCTGGCGTGATTCCTCGGCCACCGCTGGGACCTCTTCCGGTCGCCGAGGCCCGTCACCACGCCCTTGAAGAATAAGCTAAGCTTGGCGCTGGGTTGGAGATGCTCGTCGTAGGAGTATGCAAGGTCCGCCATCCCCAGCTCCATCAGCTCGTTGTGGATGTCGGCCCAGTATCCACAAGACCTTGATCCAATGCTCCACACTCTCCCTCAAAGGCGCTCTGGTATCAACAGCATTCGCCAAGAGTTCCTCCTTGGCCTTGATCGTCTCCAACAGGCCCACCTCCCGCTCTCTGGCACCGTCCAGCGTCTGCGTCAGAGTGGTCAGCTTCAGCTCAAGATCCGCCTTGGAATCCTTGGCGGCGTCGAGCTCCTTGCCCCTATCAGCGAGATGACCCTGCAGCTCGCCAAGAGTGTAGGCGTCCTTCTCGCGCTCGTGCTTGAGCACGGCAAGCTCCTCGCCGCTCTTCTTGAGGCTGGCCTCCAGCTGTGCCACCTTCGCCTTCAACTCTTCCTTGGCGGCCTCGGCGGCTGCGGCAGCATCGCCGCTTCCTTAAGCGCCCGCCAAAGTGACTCCTCGCGCGACAAGATCTTCTTCGTGGCTGTCCGAGTTGACCTTCCGCTGCGCCAACTCGCTTTCTGCTTGGCGGACAGCTTCTCGGCGGCAAGCCGCTGCTCCTCCTCACTGCGGCCTTCTCGAGGATGAAGGCCGTGCGCTCCTCAAATGATAGCGCCCGCTCTTCCGCTACGTCCTGGAGAGCTTCTTGGTTGGCGCTCCGGAGCTCTTCTGCGCGCTTCTCCATATCTGCTCCCGCCCTCGCGACAAGTGCTTCCCGGGACTCCAACTTGGCTTGCCGGGTGCGGTAGAGCGACAGCAGCTTCTTCAGCAGCTGCTCCTCCTCAGACTCGCCGCTGCTGCTGCTTGGCGCGTCCACCAGCGTCAGCCCAGCGGAGGCGTGTAGCTCGCCATTGAAGGTGTCTCCTTCGACCGGCGCCCTGGAGCTCGACTCGGGGAGTTTGATGAAGACGCCGTCGCCCGGCCTTCAAGTAGGCGCTGGTGGGGCCCCTCGAGCCTGGCCGCTGCAGCAGGATGGCGAAGTCGGCGGTCGGTGTAGCGCCTGGCGCTCCTGCGGCCTCGGGGCCGTCGGTCACGTCGCCCGACCCTCGCCCGGCCTGCGTCGGCAGCCTCGGTGGCCTCCTCGCCGACAGGCTCGTCAGCGACGGCCTCTTCTTCCACGACGGCGGCTTCGTCAGCGTCGCTGCGTGCTTCCTCCTCGCCGACGACCTCGACCTCCATCGGCTCTGCGTCAGACAAAGAAAGAACAGTCAAGCAAATGTTCAAAAAGAAAAACAGAAGAAAACAAGCCCAAGGGAAATTTTCGTGTAAGGGGATTACCTGCAACGGGATCTGCAGCCATGGTCTCGACCACTGGAGGATCACTGGCGCTGTCCCTTGCCGGGGTAGCCTCCCTTGCCGGCGTAGCCTCCCTTGTCGGAGGACGCTCCCTTGCCGAAGAATCCTCCCTTGGCGGCGTAGTCGCAACAGACAGGATTTCGGGGGCGGCTTCCGAGCCCTCCTGATGAGGCTGCTCTGCTCCTACGCAAACCAACAGTCAGATATCAATGAAGAAGGAGCAACCATGCACACCCAACAGTAAGGAGAAAACCGCATACTTACCCTGGGGGCTGTGCTGGGGGCTGCTCTGAGGAAGGGTTGCCGGGTCCGGCAAGGGGGTCTCAGACGCGTCCCCTATTGCCACGGGTGGATCATCCTCTACGACGACCGCTGGGGTCTTGGCCCTCTTCGGCGCTCTCTGGGCTAGCGTCCTGAAAAGGAAAGAGTCTAGAACGAAGCAAATCAGATTCAAGATGAAGCAACAAAATTGAAGAAATACAAGCACAATATTGAAGCTTACTCTTCTTCTTCCTCCTCGGAGCTGAGCGCGGAGAAGTCAAACTCCGGCTCGCCTCCGGTGGGACGAGGCGGAGGAGTGGGCTCTCTTGGCCGCTTGGCGGAGGCATCGGCGGTGGCCTGGGAGGACCCCGCCCCAGTTGTCGCAGCGGTGTGGGGAGCTCCCGCGGCAACATCACTTGCCGCGGTAGAAGCCCGCGTCCTTGGGCTAGCTACGGCTGTGGAGCCCGTCTGCCGCCCGTCTCGTCTCGGCCTTGCGGAGCGCCTCTTCAGCGGGCTGGGGCTCCGATTAGCGACAAGTCGCTGGGTGGTGGAGAGGAAGCGCCCTCGGCTGGTCCGCTCGACTGAGCCTCGGGCGCGGCAAGCTCTTCCTCGCCGGCGAACTCCCTTCGCTCGGCAAGGCTTGCCGCCTCGGCTGCGTCCGCCTCCTCCACGGTGTACCCGAAGACGCCAGCGGCAGCAGCTGCTGCCGCCTCCTCCAGCCTGGTGGCAATGCGCACCATCTCCTCGTCGGTGGTGTCGCGGGTGAGCCTCTTACGCTTTCGTCGGGCGGATCGGCACTTCTTCCAAGTTGTCAAAGAACTGCTGCCGCGATCTCGTCGGAAGGCTCCTGCCGGTCGGCACGATCCCATGGGAATCGCTGGCGGCATCATGGCGCGGATGCGGTCGAGAGCAGAGTTGTTGCACAATGGGGCGACCCCCCTCGGCAACCTAAACCACTCGGGGTGATCGGGGTCGTTCTTGAACAGCTCTAGCAGCATTGCGTCCAACTCCAAGACGGTGAAATTCCAATTGAGGCCCGGGCGCAGCCTCATGATGTCTGCCGCGTTTTGGAACTCCCAAGCAGGTCTCCTCCTCTCCTGCAAGGGAGCGATGCGGCGGCGAAGGAAGTCTGCGCCAACTGCACCTCTGGTTAGTCCGGCAAGCCCGAGGCGCAAAATCCGGGTCACAGCTATCTTCAACCTAGCATCTTCCGCGCCAAGCTACTTCCAATCGTTGCGCGCACTATTGGGGTTTGGCGCCGCAGCGATCGAAGGAACTGCGGGTTCTCCTCTACGATCCAACACCGGTTGGCTCTCCACTCCTCCCACTTGCTGCGGAACTCTCCTTCCAGAATCGCTTCTTTCTTGCCGACCACAGAGACCCAAGCTATCCCTCCGACAGCGGCTCCCCTCTCTCAACGCTGGGCATGACGAAGTGGCGGAAGAGGGCCATGTTGGGATAGATCGACAAAGTTTTTAGAAGGTATGCGAAAACTGCCATGGTCGAAATGGCGTTGAGGGTGAAATCAAGGAGGCGGAACCCGTATGTGTTCATAATATCGCAAAGAATTGAAAAGGGCAGAGCCCGCAATAGAAGAAAAGGGCAAAGAAAGGATACCCGCTTGGGGCTAAATCCGGCGGTGGCGGGAGTACCTTCGATGGGCGGATGCGCAGCGTCTCCGTCGACCGGAAGAGGTAGAAGAGCTCCCTCGGCTCCTTCGCGTCGGTGAGGGGAGAAGATGGCCCGCTCATGCGCCAACACCGCGAGCCGCTGCGCTCGGCGACTTTGACGCCCTTCCCCTTGTCGGCTTTGAGCCATGGCGAGGCGGCGGAGGAGGTCGGCGGCGGTGAGTGTGCTTGTGGCGAAGGGCGGGGCGCTGCTCTCTTCGCCTTTGGAGAAGAAGGGAGAGCGACGGTGGTTTTCTTGACAAGACAGCAATGGCGAGGTGGACGGCCTGCCCCTGTTTCCCCTGTTTATAAGGAGGGGGAGGGGGCGGACGTTCCGCTTTTCCTAATAAAGAAACCCCCACGACCACGCCCACGATCTCTCACAAGACGCCACGTTCGATGCGTGCCGTTAGTGGGGGACGTGGTGGGTCCGGGGTAAGTAACGGCGTGATCAAGGTCGCGTGTGTCCATGCACTGTTTTGGGCCTGGCCCAACAACGCTCGACACCGTGTGTGGCCCAGGCCCGGGGGCTCCTGTCGGTGTACTAGAGTAGGGGTACCCTAGTGTCCCGAACTCGTGCACGGACAGTTGCAGCACCCCGCGGCAGGGTTTACTGATCACCGCCAAGATCCTCCGTGGCTCCTTTGGAGCCAATCAAGAACCAAGTCATTGACCAACAAGACAAGGCCCCGGCAAGAGGAGCTTTCCGGGAAGGCTCGGAGTGCGACAAGCCTCCGGACGCGACAAGATTCAGCAGCGGCAAGGCACTTGCAGGCGGGCAACCTCTCTTCATCTCCGCTCCAGCTCACCCATCAACGTGTCGCCATGGGACCGTTCCATACCGCAGCGTGTCAAGAGGCTGTGCAGCAGCCAGCGAAACAGCGATAAGCGGCTGACAAGCCTACCATCGTGGCAAGCGGTGGCGCTCTGACGGTCCTGTTGCCTTTGTTTGGCGACGAGGGCCAGCAATTAATGCTTTTGTTCCTTGCCGTCAGAGTTAGGTATATTGCACTGTACCTTTGTACAAGTAGGTGTACCAACTCTTGTTTTCCATTTGTACCCTCCTCTCGTTGCCACCTGCCGGAGACCCTTGAGCATATAAAAAGGAGGCCCATGCATAGCGTAGAAGGGTTCGACAGTTCGACTCATTTGAGACTAGAGACACTCACGCTAGGTTTTGTAGCTCTCTCGCCGGCTCCCTAGCAAGAACACAATACAATCAAACAAGTAGCGAGGAGTTTTATCTCTCCGGAGAGCTCCGAAGCTGGGTAAAAACTGCTCGTGTGCTTCGCCTCGATCCGCTCTTCGTGCGATCTCCGCCCCCCTCCGAACCACAAGGGGCCTGGTCCGCCAGCCCCATAGGTGTTCGTGGATCCGATCAGCCTAGCGTGAGTGTCTCTGGTCTCGAATGAGTCGAACTGGCCGAACCCCTTCTACGTTGCGCATGGGCCTCCTTTTATATGCTCAAGGGGTCTCCGACAGGTGGCAACGTAGAGGAGGGTACAAATGGAAAAACAGTAGTTGGTACACCTACTTGTACAGTGTACAGTGCAATATACCTAACTCTGACGGCAAGGGACAAAAGCATTAATTGCCCGTCCCTGTCGCCTAAACAGTGCAACAGGGACCGTCAGGAGCGCCACCGTTTGCCACGATGGTAGGCTTGTCAGCGCCGCTTATCGCTGCTCCCCGCTGGCTGCACAGCCTCTTGACACGCGTGCATGGAACGGTCCCATGGCGACACGTTGATGGGTGAGCTGGAGCGGAGATGAAGAGAGGTTGCCTGCCCCGGCAAGTGCCTTGGCGTGGCTGAATCCTTGTCACGTCCGGAGGCTTGTCGCACTCCGAGCCTTCCCGGCAAGCTCCTCTTGCCGGGGCCTTGTCTTCTGCGTCCCTCGAGTGGCCTTCCCGGCAAGCTCCTCTTGCCGGGGCCTTGTCTTCTTGGTCAAATACTTTGTTCTTGAATGGCTCCAAAGGAGCCACGAAGGATCTTGGCAGTGACCAGCAAACCTCGCCATGGGTGTCAGAATCGTCTGCACGAAGTTCGGGACACTAGGGTACCCCTACTCTAGTACACCGACAGAGCCCCGGCTCGGGCCACACACGGTGCCGAGCGTTGTTGGGCCAGGCCCAAAACAGTGCACGGACACACACGGCCTTGATCACGCCGTTACTTGCCCCGGACCCACCATGTCCCCCACTATCGGCACGCATCGAACGTGGCGTCGTGTGAGAGATCGTGGGCGTGGTCGTGGGGGTTTATTTATTAGGAAAAGCGGAACGTCCGCCCCTCCCCCTCCTTATAAACAGTGGAAACAGGGGCAGGCCGTCCACCTCGCCATTGCTGTCTTGTCAAGAAAACCACCGCCGCTCTCCCCTTCTTCTCCAAAGCAGAAGAGAGCAGCGTCCCGCCCCCTTTCGCCACAAGCACACTCACCGCCGTCGACCTCCTCCGCCGCCTCCGCCATGGCTCCGAAAGCCGACAAGGGGAAGGGAGTCAAGTCGGCCGAGGCGCAGCGGCTCGCGGCGTTGCGCAAGGAGCGGGCCATCTTCTAGCCTCAGCTCGACGCAAAGGAGCTGAGGGAGCTCTTCTACCTCTTCTGGTCGACGAAGACGCGTGCGCATCCGCGCACGAAGGTACTCCCCGCCACCGCTGGCCGGATTTAGCCCCAACCGGGTATCATTTCTTTGCCCTTTTCTTCTATTGCAGGCTCGCCCGCCCTTTTCCAATTCTTTTGCGATATTATGAACACATACCGGTTCCGCCTCCTTGATTTCACCCCCAACGCCATTCTCGACCATGGCAGTTTTCGCACACCTTTAAAACTTTGTCGGGATCTATCCCAACGGCCCTCTTCCGCCACTTCTTCATGCCCCGCTGAGAGAGGGGAGCCGCTGGGAGGGATAGCTTGGGTCTCCTGTGGTCGGCAAGAAAGAAGCATATCTCGAAGGAGAGTTCCAGCAAGTGGGAGGAGGGAGAGCCAACTGGTGTTGGATCGTAGAGGAGAACCTGCAGCTTCATCGCCGGCGCCAAACCCCAATAGTGCGCGTAACGATTGGAGTAGCTTACGCCGAGGATGCTAGGTTGAAGATAGCTGTGACTCGGATTTTGCGCCAAAGCTTGCCGAGTAACCATAGGCGCATGGTAGACGCGGTCAGGGCCCGCTCGGCCGCCTGCCTCATCTCCGCCTTGCGGAGACGCCTCTTCAATGAGCTGGGGCTCCGTTGGCGACAAGTCGCTGGGTGGTGGAGAGGAAGCGCCCTCGGCTGGTCAGCTCGGCTTCGGCCCTCGGGTGCGGCAAGCTCTTCCTCGCCCGGCGAACTCCCTTAACGCTTCGGCAAGGCTTGCCGCCTCGGTATCCGCCTCCTCGGCGGTGTACCCGAAGACGCCAGCGGCAGCTGCTGCCGCCTCCTCCCGGCCTGGCGGTGGCAATGCGCGCCATCTCCTTGTCGGTGGTGTCGCGGGTGAGCCTCTTACGCTTTCGTCGGAGCGGATCGGCACTTCTTCCAAGTTGTCGAAGAACTGCTGCACGATCTCGTCGGAAGGCTCCTGCCAGGTTGGAACGATCACATGGGAATCGCACAACGGCATCATGGCGCGGATGTGGTCGAGAGCAGAGTTGTTGCACAATGGGACGACCCCCCTCGGCAACCAAAACCACTCGGGGTGATCGGGGTCGTTCTTGAACAGCTCTAGCAGCATTGCGTCCAACTCCAAGACGGGGAAATTCCAATTGAGGCCCGGGCGCAGCCTCATGATGTCTGCCGCGTTTTGGAACTCCCAAGCAGGTCTCCTCCTCTCCTGCAAGGGAGCCGGCGTCTGGCGCGAAGGAAGTCTGCGCCAACCGCGCCTTACGGTTAGTCCGGCAAGCCTCGAGGCGCAAAATCCGGTCACAGCTATCTTCAACCTAGCATCCTCCGCGCCAAGCTACTCCAATCGTTGCCGCGCACTATTGGGGTTTGGCGCCGACGATGTTGAAGGGCTGCGGTTCTCCTCTACGATCCAACACCAGTTGGCTCTCCACTCCTCCCACTTGCTGCGGAACTCTCCTTCCAGATACGCTTCTTTCTTGCCAACCCTGGAGACCCAAGCTATCCCTCCGGCAAGTGGCTCCCCTCTCTCAACGCGGGGCATGAAGAAGTGGCGGAAGAGGGCCACGTTGGGATAGATCCCGACAAAGTTTTCGGAAAGGTGTGCGAAAACTGCCATGGTCAGAATGGCGTTGGGGGTGAAATCAAGGAGGCGGAACCCGTATGTGTTCATAATATCGCAAAAGAATTGGAAAAGGGCAGGTGAGCCCGCAATAGAAGAAAAGGGCAAAGAAAGGATACCCAGCTTGGGGCTAAATCCAACGCGGTGGCGGGAGTACCTTCGATGCGCCGGATGCGCACGCGTCTCCGTCGACCAGAAGAGGTAGAAGAGCTCCCTCGGCTCCTTTGCGTCGGCTGAGGGAGAAGATGGCCCGCTCCTTGCGCAACGCCCATGAGCCGCTGCGCCTCGGCCGACTTGACGCCCTTCCCTTGTCGGCTTTGAGCCATGGCGGAAGCGGCGGAGGAGGTCGACGGCGGTGAGTGCGCTTGTGGCGAAAGAGGGCGGGGCGCTGCTCTCTTCGCACTGGAGAAGAAGGGGAGAGCGGCGGTGGTTTTCTTGACAAGACAGCAATGGCGAGGTGGACGGCCTGCCCCTGTTTCCCCTGTTTATAAGGAGGGGGAGGGGGCGGACGTTCCACTTTTCCTAATAAACAAACCCCCACGACCACGCCCACGATCTCTCACACGACGCCACGTTCGATGCGTGCCGTTAGTGGGGGACGTGGTGGGTCCGGGGCAAGTAATAGCGTGATCAAGGCCGCGTGTGGCCGTGCACTGTTTTGGGCCTGGCCCAACAACGCTCGGCACCATGTGTGGCCCAGGCCCGGGGGCTCCTATTGGTGTACTAGAGAAGGGGTACCCTAGTGTCCCGAACTCGTGCACGGACAGTTGCAGCACGCCGCTGCAGGGTTTGCCTGGTCACCTCCAAGATCCTCCGTGGCTCCTTTGGAGCCATTCAAGAACAAAGTATTTGACCAAGAAGACAAGGCCCCAGCAAGAGGAGCTTGCCGGGAAGGCCACTCGAGGCACGCAGAAGACAAGGCCCCGGCAAGAGGAGCTTGCCGAAGGCTCGGAAAACTTCAGTGCGACAAGCCTCCAGACGCGACAAGGATTCAGCCGCGGCAAGGCACTTTCCGGGGCAGGCAACCTCTCTTCATCTCCGCTCCAGCTCACCCATCAACGTGTCGCCATGGGACCGTTCCATGCACGCATGTCAAGAGGCTGTGCAGCCAGCGGGGAGCAGCGATAAGCGGCGCTGACAAGCCTACCATCGTGGCAAACGGTGGCGCTCCTGACGGTCCCTGTTGCACTGTTTAGGTGACATGGACGGGCAATTAATGCTTTTGTCCCTTGCCGTCAGAGTTAGGTATATTGCACCTTTGTACCTCGTACAAGTAGGTGTACCAACTCTTGTTTTTCCATTTGTACCCTCCTCTACGCTGCCACCTGTCGGAGACCCTTGAGCATATAAAAGGAGGCCCATGCGCAACGTAGAAGGGGTTCGCCAGTTCGACTCATTCGAGACCGGAGACTCTCACGCTTAGGTTTTGTAGCTCTCATCGCTCCCTAGCAAGAACACAATACAATCAAAAAGCAGCAGAGGAGTTTTATCTCTCGGAGAGCTCCGGTTGGGTAAAACTGCTCGTGGTGCTTACCGATCCGCTCTTCGTGCGATCTCCGCCCCCCTCCGAACCAGAAGGGGCCTGGTCCGCCGGCCCCATAGGTGTTCGTGGATCCGATCAGCCTCCCCGACATCTTTGGCACTTGTCAGCGCCGCTTATCGCTGCTCCCCGCTGGCTGCACAGCCTCTTGACATGCGTGCATGGAACGGTCCCATGGCGACACGTTGATGGGTGAGCTGGAGCGGAGATGAAGAGAGGTTGCCTGCCCCGGCAAGTGCCTTGCCGCGGCTGAATCCTTGTCGCGTCCGGAGGCTTGTCGCACTCCGAGCCTTCCCGGCAAGCTCCTCTTGCCGGGGCCTTGTCTTCTGCGTGCCTCGAGTGGCCTTCCCGGCAAGCTCCTCTTGCCGGGGCCTTGTCTTCTTGGTCAAATACTTTGTTCTTGAATGGCTCCAAAGGAGCCACGGAGGATCTTGGCGGTGACCAGGCAAACCCTGCCGCGGGGTGCTGCAACTGTCCGTGCACGAGTTCGGGATACTAGGGTACCCCTACTCTAGTACACCGACACTATTTTAGTGTTTCGAGGAAAAAGAATATCAGATGGAGTTAAAACGGAACGAAATCAACTGGAGAAGTTATTTTTGGAAGGAGACACACCTGATGGACTTGGACCCCACGTCAGAAGATACGGGAGGAGCTCACGAGGGTGGGGGGCGCCCATCCCAGGCGCGCCCCTGCCTCGTGGGGCCCCCGTAGCTCCACCGACGCACTCCTTTCACCCATATATACCCACGCACTCTAGAACTTCCACAACAGAACCTAGATCGGGAGTTCCGCCGCAAGCCTCCAGAGCCACCAAAACCAATCGGGACCCCTTCCGGCCACTGCGAGGGGGGATCCATCTCCGGTGGCCATCTTCATCATCCCGGCGCTATCCATGACGAGGAGGGAGTAGTTCACCCTCGGGGCTGAGGGTATGTACCAGTAGCTATGTGTTCGATCTCTCTCTCTCTCTCTCTCTCTCTCTCTCTCTCGTGTTCTCTCTCGTGTTCCATCTATGGCACAATCTTGATGTATCCCGAGCTTTGGTATTGTAGTTGGATCTTATGATGTTTCTCCCCCTCTACTCTCTTGTGATGAATTGAGTTTCCCCTTTGGAGTTATCTTATCAGATTGAGTCTTTTATGAGAACACTTGATGTATGTCTTGGTGATCAACTTGCGGGTTTCGTGACATTGGGAACCTATGCATAGGGGTTGGCACTCGTTTTCTTGATTCTCCGGTAGGAACTTTGGGGCACTCTTTGAAGTACTTTTATGTTGGTTCGATGAATCTGAGATTGTGTGATGCGTATCGTATAATCATGCCCACAAATACTTGAGGTGACAATGGAGTATCTAGGTGACATTAGGGTTTTGGTTGATTTGTGTCTTAAGGTGTTATTCTAGTACGAACTCTTTTATAGATAGATTCGAAAGAATAGCATTGTGGTGGTTTCGTACCCGACCATAATCTCTACGCTTGTTCTCTGCTATTAGTGTCTTCGGAGTGACTCTTTGTTGCATGTTGAGGGCTTGTTATATGATCTATCTATGTTATTATTGTTGAGAGAACTTGCACTAGTGAAAGTATGAACCCTAGGCCTTGTTTCCTATCATTGCAATACCGTTTACGCTCACTTTTACCACTTGTTACCTTGCTGTTTTTATATTTTCAGATTACAAAAACCTATATCTACCATCCATATTGCACTTGTATCACCATATCTTCACCGAACTAGTGCACCTATACAATTTACCTTTGTATTGGGTGTGTTGGGGACACAAGAGACTCTTTGTCATTTGGTTGCAGGGTTGCTTGAGAGAGACCATCATCATCCTACGCCTCCCACGGATTGATAAACCTTAGGTCATCCACTTGAGGGAAATTTGCTACTGCCTACAAACCTATGCACTTGCAGGCCCAACAACGTCTACAAGAAGAAGGTTGTGTAGTAGACTGTCGGGACCCCGATCCTAAGGCACACCGATCTAGCATGTAACACATCATATCACTTTGCGGCCTCACGCACGGTATTCCCACGGGTGTCGCCTTACCATGGCCCGGGACCGTTTGCGCTTTTTGGCTCACGTATATGATAGTGTCGCTAGCATCCATATGACAGAGAACCCGGGCCGACATGACTAGTCGTGAACCCAAAGTGGCACTAACCTATGGGAATAGGCATACATGAATCAACATCGAGCATGTCGGCCAAGAGCTGCGAATCCAGTGTCAGAGTAATCGGGCCCAATGGACTCAGGGAACCCGGGCTGTAGCAGGCTAGGCAGGACTCCGGATGTCACCGCGTGACATTTCCCGAAGGATGTACAGAACGAGCGAAGTGAACCACATGCCGGCCAGTCAAGTGTTCCGGAGCAGTAGTGCTGGGCTAGCAGGACTCCCGTAAACCGGGTTGTAGCGGACTACCATGGCTCGATGGAAGCACTAGACTACATTTCCCCATAAGAGAGGCTACCAAGGATAGACAACTAGGTTGTCGGATCCCACACATAGCAATACACGTTACACGTACGCATAACATGCAAGTATGTGTTGTACAACATGGCATCGCAACATAACGCAAACTCATATAGATAAAGGCCCAGAAGAGCCACATAGCATTAATACAAACAGGGGTCACATGACCCATCATTCAGAGCATACAAGCAACAAGCGGAAGCATTACATGTCTGAGTACAGACAACTACAAAAGAAAAAGGCTGAGAAGCCTGACTATCTACAAGACCCTCCCAAGGGTACAAGATCGTAGCTGAGGTAACAAGCTACTCGTCGAAGTCCAAGCGGAACTACTAGTAAGACCGAAATCTCCGCTGCAAAAACATAAACAAAGGTACTCAGCAAGACTTACATCAGTTCCTATTATACATGCATTTGTATCAAGAGGGTAATGTGGGGTTTAGTTGCAGCAAGCCAGCTTTGACTCTGTCGCTATCCTGTTCTACGACTACCAGAACTTCTTCGAGGTGATATGGTGCACACGAGTCCACTAGTCACCACACAATACACTACTATGGATTCATTCCCGTCTCCATACGAGAAGGCCATCCATAGCACTCACACTTGTCTTGAGCATTTTAGAGTATCCACTTCAAGTTGTCTATGTACCACGTAAGCATCCAAGAAGTCCATAACCGAGGACACGGCTATTCGAATAGATCATGATAACCCTGCAGGGGTGTACTTCTTCACACACGCTCTCGCCACTTACCGCCATGTACACGCCATGTATCTCGGTAACCTTCAAGCGGAAGCCTGGCGAGGGTGTCGGCCACGACCTGACTAACCACACAAGACTCGAGTCCAGGTTTATCGCCTATTCGGGTTCCATCCGCAAGGAGATCCGGCCGGGGTGTCGCCACGGCCCCTAACGATGTGAGCAGGGTTCCCAAGCCCACCATCCGGGTGCCACTTGGTACACCGTGCCACCTGTGCCTAGTCTGTCCCAAGCCCACCCTGCCGGGTGCCACTCGGTAGAATAATAGCACTACCTACAAACACCAGAAACTAGTTGCGACTCCTGGACAAAGATCAAGTTGGTTAATAAGTCGAGAGGGGTCGAGTTACCGGAACCCAATGTGTGGTAGTATCGAGTCATTGGACACCATACATAGAACTCAGGGGCTTAAGGACGGTTCCAAAGGAGAGAACCCACCATGTACTCCTACATGGCCTCTCACCGCTACCTTTTACCAAATCGTGTTCACACACCTCACTCTCAAAGATCGTAACATATCGTAACACTCCAATTCATTCCCAATAAATCAGACTGACACAACTCTAAGCAATAGCAGGCATAGCATGGTAGGAACACAACATGGCTCAATCAAATCCTACACATGCTAGTGGGTTTCAACTATTTATCGTGGCAATGACAGTCATGCAGAGGAATGGGTTCAACTACCGCAACACAAAGTAGCAGATGAATCGTTGTTGTCCTAATGCAATAACTGAGAGCAGGAGCGAGAGAGTAGGATTGTATCGGAATGAACAAGGGGCTTTGCTTGCCTGGTAAATCAACAAGGCAGGCACTGCTTCACAGACAAGTACTCTCGAGCACTCTCCGGAGCTGGACCTATCGAGAAGGAACGGTGCCAACAATCAATACACAAGCATATGCAACAATATGATGCATGAACATGGCATGTAGATGTGATGCTGTTGAGCTAATGCAGCTAGAGTTCATTTGGTTGAAGTCCATTTGAACCAAAGATTCAAATGCAACTCCAAGTTAAGCTCTTATATATGCCATTAATATGTTTTCACCTATACAGCAGGTATAAGTTGTCTTGTCATGCATGAAACTGATACAGATGGATAGATTGCATTTTTCTGATAATTTTTCATATATAAATTATTTCAATCTGAGCTACGGTTGAATTTCTATGATTTTTTGAAGTTTTGGGCATTTTCTGGAAATTCCTGAATAAGAATAAATCCAGAAAATTGTATTACTGCGTCAGCATTGAGTAAGCATGACGTCAGCAAGTCAACTGCGGCTGACTGGGGTCAAACCTGACGTGTGGGGTCCACACGTCAGTGTCATAGTTAGTTAACAGAGTTAATTAGATATTAAACTAATCCTAACAGAAACATTAGCAGGGCCGGGCCCCACCTGTCACTGACCCACACGGGTCAAACACCAGGTCAACTAGGGGGGGTTAGACCCGGTCAACCCCACCGGCGTTTAGCCGCCGGCGACCACGGGGCTCGGCAGAGTCCCCGCTGGAGGCCACGAGAGCGGCGGCTGGGGGTACCAGGAGGTCGCCCGCGCTCCCGCGCATCCAGGGGAGCAGGCGGAAAGCTGCGGGGGCGGCGGAGCTCGCCGGAGCGAGGCTTACAGCGGCGGTCGGAGCTCGGCTTCGAGCGGGATCGGGCTGCGGGGCACGGGTAGGCCACCCGAGGGGCTCTGCTGCACCCTCGTGGCACCAGGAGCACGTTGGGGTGCTCGGTTTGGGCAGAGGCGGCCGAGACGACGACGGTGACATGGACGGCGGCGAGAGGCTTCGGCCATGGTGGGGAGGAGGGCTACGGCGTGCGGGAAGCTAAACGGAGAGAGGGGAACGGTGGCGGAGTTCACCGCGGACTCGACGGGCTTGATGGCGAGCTCGGGGACGCACTGGAGACGGCGGGGCGGCGATGGGGATCCACGGTGGTCAGAGGCGAAGATGGCAACGGCGACGGCTCCACGGGCGTCCGTGAGCAACGGCTTGGCGGAGAGGACGAGGAAGGTGGCGGAGCTCGTGGGCACGCTTGAGGGGCGAGGGAGAGGCGGTGGCTACGACCGCGACGAGCTGCGGCGACGGTGGTGTTCGGACGTCGCGCGAGAAAGAGTGAGGGAGAGGAGGGTAGGCCAGGGGAGAGAGACAGAGTGGTGCGGGGCGGCGTGTGGCCTCGCGCGGGGCATCCAGGCGTAGAGGGAGAGGGGCAGGCAGGCAGGAGGCGTGGTGGCACGGCGGTGCGCTGTCCGGCCACACGCCTGCCCTGGCGAGAGGTCACGATCGGCGCTGGCCACCTGGCTGGGCTGGCTGCCGGGTCACTGGGCTACTGTGTAGGAGGCCCTGTAAGTATCTTTTTTTATTTCTGTTTTCTATTTTTCTGACATTTGTTTGGTTTAATAAAAATACCAAACCATTTTACTAACTTATGCCAATTTTTATAGGAGCTAGTTATATTATTCCAGAGCTCCTTAATAAATGGCATAATTTTTGGACAATATTTTATATATATAACAATATTTATCCAACGCAAATAATTATTGCATTAATTCCAAATGCCCAAAATAATTACTTATGGACTCCTAAAAATATTGGTTTGATTTTTATCTCTGCCCAATATTTTCAGAGAGCAACATGAGCATTTTCTTGGACCCTTTTGGAGCAATTTTTATTTGGGTCATTTCCAGAAATGATTCTGAGGGTTTCACAAATCCCCATTTCAAATTTAAATGAAATTTAAACATGATGCACAAATGACCAGCTAGTCTAGGTCATACCAGAACTAGGGATGTGACATAGACATCAACCCCAAGACCGCTGCTGATGCCCCTGTGATCGACTACGCCGCCGACGACCCTTCTTCCCTTTCAGCGGAGCTTCCAGGAAAGCCCTCCCTTGATCATCCTGATATCACCCATTTCATTTTCTCATGCTTGCATTAGATTTTTCTACTGTTATTGTTTGCTCCTATTCTGATGCATAGCCTGCTTTTGCAACCTGCTGTTGCACCTTACCTGCTTGTCCTAAACTGCTTAGTATAGGTTGGTTAGAGATCCATTAGTGACCCCCATTGTCCTTCTTGCCCCTGCTTCATCATCGACGCCTCGATCAATGTGATCGACGACCAGAGCCTGACACCTCACATCACATCACGCCCCTTTAGTTGCTCGACTCTGCAGAGCTACTATCGAAAGTCCGAGGGTGATTCCTCATAACGCACTCCTGATGATAATTCTGTAGTGTAGCTATTCGGTCATGGTCAACGGGGGTGGTTCCTCTTTCACCATTCCCGATACGGCTCTGTCGTGCAACACCTCAAGTGTGAACCTCGAGGGTGGTCCCTCTTACGTTCACCTTGATGATTACATTGAGTGGAATCCATCAAGGGTGATTCCTCGGGTTTTCTTCCTTGATGTTTTGGACACACGGTTACCTTGACTTTACATGAGACCATTGTTGAAGTCGGGTCGGCCAGAGGGGTACCCGCGAGTTGATGTGAAAGCCGGGCGGGCCCGGAGAGCACCGTCTGCGATGTGACAAAGGGCGGTGGCTATTTAGCGGTATCACCCAGGAGGGGGTGGTAGCTCCGGACTTGTCCCGACAGCCGTCACTACTTTAATTGTTAATGCACTAACATGTTTGGGTATTTGTTCTTAATTGGCCTTTGGCCTTTACGCACTAACCACCACGCGAGAATAGTTATGGGCCTCGACGTCGTAGTATCGGCCGAAGCTTTGTCACACGTCCAGTTCAGCATTGTGGCATGGTTGGACCGGCACCATCCTGTAGTGGTGGAGCCTGGACCCGCCTTGCACGCAATGACCCGTAGTGCAACGGGCTATGGGCCTAGACCCCGGAGTTCTTAGGATGTAGACCGGCGGGGACCTCTCTGCTGAGACTAGGTAGGGCTACGACGTGTTGATCTTCCGAGGGCGGGCATTGACCCATAAAAGTGTGTCCGGCCAGAGTAATCAAGCATGTTGGAAAATGTGGTGCACCCCTGCAGGGAAGATATATATTCGAATACCGTGTCCACGGTAATGGACGTTCAGACTTGTATCCTGATCTTATACAACTAGAAATGGATACTTGATATGTGATGGATATGTGGCTCCGAGATTGCTTTCTCACAGGGAGTCGAGGAAGGATCTCTGGGCCTTAATGTTACAACATGCTTGTTAATTAAACTGCTATTCTTTACTCTTCTACATGCTGCAAGATGCTTGGAGCTTCTTGAAGATGCTAGTCTTTGATAGGCTAGGCCTTCGCCTCTATTCTGGCATTCTGCAGTTCAGTCCACAGATACAACCCTTCCATTTGATACCAATGCATACTTAGTATAGATCTGATGTTTGCGAGTACTTTGGATGAGTACTCACGGTTGCTTTGCTCCCCCTTTTCCCCCTTCCTTCTGCTTTCTGGTTGTTGCAACCAGATGGTGGACCCTAGGAGTCAGATGCCACCCCACCGACTACGACTACTACCCCGAGGGTGCCTACTACTACGTGGAGCCCGCCGACAACCAGGAGTAGTTAGGAGGTCCCAGGCAGGAGGCCTTGCCTCTTCGATCGTTGATGTTTGTGCTAGCCTTCTTAAGTCAAAACTTGTTTAACTTATGTCTGTACTCAGATATTGTTGCTTCCGCTGACGCTTGTGTATCGATCTTGTATTCGAGCCCTCGAGGCCCCTGGCTTGTAATATAAACCTTGTATTATTTTAATTTGTGTCTAGAGTTGTGTTGTGATATCTTCCCGTGAGTCCCTGATCTTGGTCGTACACATTTGCGTTCATGATTAGTGTACGGTCGAATCGTGGGCGTCACAAGTTGGTATTAGAGCCAACTGCCTGTAGGAACCCCCTTTCCAACTCCTTGGCCGAAGTTGAGTCTAGTCTTTGAAAAAAACTGTTTTACTACCAAGGCTGTGTGGCTTACAGACCCACATCGCCATTGGGTGGTATTAGGATCTTTTATTCCTCGTCTATACTCTAGGACTCTGTTCTCTCTTCTATTTGGGTTAAATGATTTTGCTAACTCTATCCTAGGTTCTCGTGATCACATCCATCCGGAGATTTGTATTATGTCTTTCTTGAATTGGGAGCCAGGATCTGCATCACTTTGTTCACGAGCCGCAGGATCCTCTTATCGAGGGCACCCTGCATCACTACTTACAAATTCCTCGCTCCAAAGTTTTTCCCTGACATTGATGTAGCCTTTGCTATGTCCCGTTGTTGAATCCCTCCATCGTGTGCATACGTGCCGCCTAGTGTGTCTGCGATGTTTCTCTTGTCCGAACTCATACAAATAATGTGTAAATGGCTCTGAATATGTATATGTATGTCTTTAATGACTACTGTTTTGTACATACTGTGCCTTTGCTCATTGTTCAAGCTGCATCATGAATGACTCCATACACTTGCTCCACCCTTTGCTAAACTACCCCCTGTTGCATTTAAGTAGTATGGTTAGACCCGCTAGTCATGGCCGCCCGAATACATGGCCGGAATAACACATCTATTGAGCTAAATCGCCACTTTATGGAAAATGTAACGGCTCAGTTCACACGCCCCAATATGAATCAACAACCAGCCCCAGAGACTCTGCAAGACTTTGCACGTCTCAGCCCTGTCATCTACCGCAACTTCACTCGCCCCCTTGATGCTGATGACTGGCTCCATGACATCACTTTCGAGTTGAACTCTGCTGATGTAGCCCCTTCCAACTATGTCACATTCGCGCCCTATTACCTGAAAGATCCCGCTGCTCAATGGTGGGACAGCCACAGGCGTTCCTTACCTATTGGAACCGCCATCACTTGGCGAAAATTCCAAGCTGCTTTTCGCGGGCTAATGTCGGACCACCATGGTTAGTGACAACGTCCCTGTTGAAATTGAAGGGTTGGAATTCCATGTTTCGCCCCCCACCGTTGTTTTGAAGTTGTCCAATATCGACCTCATCCTGGGAACGAAATGGTTGAAAACACATACCGCCTCAATCATTTGCGCTACTAAAACCGTTCATCTACTACATCCTTCGAGTGAGATAGTAAGCTACCATGATCATCTTGTTCGAAGTGCTGAAGCACAAATTTATTCCTTGAATGCGTTAAACGCTTCTCCTCTTGTGAGAATTGAAAAGGCTCCAGTTGTTCCCAGTCCTTGGCCTTGAACTTGCTGCAGATAAATTTGCACTGAAGTTGTGGCGGCATTTCCTTTTGTAATTGTTGCGAGATCTTCACGGATCATCAAAGTCTGAAGTATCTGTTACTCATCTAGATCTGGATCTCCGTCAGTAGCGATGTATGGAAACAACCACAGACTATGACTATGGTGTTCCTTATACCCCTGGCAAGGTTATTGTCATGATCGATGCCCTGAGTCACAAGTCTTATTGCGACAACCCCATGGCTTATAAACTCAACCTCTGCACGATGATCTCCCTTGTAGAGAGCATCTGATCCGCGTTCTCATTCAAGCTGAACGTCGCACCCGTCAAAGGGCTATCAAATATCTGAAAGTTCAGTGGTCAAATCATTCTGAAGACAAAGCCAGTTGGGAGCACTGTACAAATCATAGCCGTTGCAAGTGGTATTGGTAAGATTTAGCTAGTCAGATCTTACCTGTTAAGTCCTGGGGGGTAGTCGCTGGGGGATTTCATCTGGGCCAGAGCCTACACCATGTCGGCGGCGGCGGCAGAGGCGAGGTGTTCCTCCGGGTCAACACGCTGCAGCCGCTATCGCGCCATGGACCGCCATCAGCTCTGGCGGGGGATTTGGAGGCATGAGGCTGTTTCGCAGGCGCCATTTAAGCAATCAGGCCGGGGACGTGATAGAGATTGGTGGGTTACTTGACTGGATCCGAGAAGAACGTAGATGTGGTTGAAGCTGTGGTTGCGGCGGCGGCGGTTTGAGATGCCGGTAGGGGGAGGTGCGAGGGAGGGGGATACTGAAGGGAAGGGGATGTGGCTGGAGGAATAAATTCTAAAATCACATACTAATGAAAAATTTCGTGTGAAATTTGAAACTTAGGTGGGAAACACACAACACAGATGAAGCATGTAAAATACTCGTGTAAAGCGAGAAAAAGAAAGTTGGCAGATCCCGTCTCCAAAAAATGTACACGTGTACTTGATTTTTTCTTGGCCAATGGTATGCCCTGGTTTATTAGGAAATATCGCATACGTAACTGACTTATGGGTCATTAACGCAAAAAACACAGACGGGTACGACATAGAAACCGTGTGTTTTGTGATCTTCTAATGATTAACGCAAAAAACGCACATGGGCACACATGCTAATCAATGCTCAAAGCCCTCAAAGGATGCCCTTACCGACATTGTACGTTAATACTACAAACTTAAAGTACTACTGGTAATTTGCTCTAATACTACAAACTTAAACTACTTCTCACATGCTGCCATCAGGGCATGCTGGCCAGACGCCGGCGTTCTCCTTCCTAGCCTTGTAGGTGGCATCCCACCATGCTTCGATCTCCGCCAAGCTCTCCTCACCACGGCATGCGACCTCTTTTTTCTTGCGGCGGCGGGACTCTCCTTTCTTGACTGCTTTCTGCCTTTTCTTTTCCTTCTGTGCGGCTTTGGCCGCCTCTAGATCCACCACCCATTCGCCATGGCAGCCTCAAAGTCCGCCCATGTAACTGTCTGGCCGCCGGCGGCGATGAACTCGGCGCGGCGAGATGCCATCGCTTCCTTAAAATGTGCGCGGTCACGGGCGGCAAGGAGCGCGGCGCGGCGGGATTCCATTGCTTCCTTAGCAGTTACTGTGCACCGCAGTGGCATGGACGACGCCTAGAGAGAGCTCTAGGACGGAGGGGCTGGGCAGCCTTACAGTGCGGTGGTATTCAAGAGCTCAACCACAAACGATAACATAAATTTGGCTTCCTTACAATTTTGCTCGTTCATTATCGCACACGGTTCATCTCCGTCGCTTCCGGAAACAGTGTGCGCTGAGCCTATTATGCATTGCGTTATGATTGGCCGGAACCCCAGCCACGCGGATCGCGCGTGTGCACCATTGGATGCGCCGCGGTCGGACGACAATCCACGCCCCTCACATCACACCCGTGCACCTGTAGTTGGATTTGTCGGTGTTCTGGGAACGGGGTCCCTGTGACTTGCCTCGCCGCGCCTGCGCAGGGCTCAAAGGAGGCCCAGACAGCCCATCTTCATCAACACAAGCTCAAGACCCTCGCGAGGGGCCAAGATTGCTGGGTGGACGACCAGGAGATTCCTCAGGCACGGCCTCGTCAGGCTGGCTCATGAGGAGGCGGAGAGTTCAAGGCAGGGTACCTCGCGAGGTGCCCATGATGCAAGCCATGACGACCAAGGGCGCCTGTCAGGCGCCAGCCCGCGCAGCGTCCTTCTTTCCTCTTTGGTGCAAAGGGAGCAAGCGCAGGCGAGAGCATCAAGCAAAGGCATCCGTTTCGGTGCAACAATACCAAGACCAGCCCCAACGGCTGGAAGGGGTCATCGTGGAGCCCAAGAAGGCGTCATCACCAGAGCCTTTGGCAGGCGATGACCAACTTTTGTCAGGATAAGTGTACCCGCTGTTCCCCTTCAAAATGGCCAATTTTTGGCGCCCTTCCCGCTCAATATTTGGGAAGAGGCCCAGGGCCTTCACCTATAAATAGGAGTAGCCACATTCAGAGGGGGGATCTTCGATCGGCCCCCCGGCATGAGACCGGAATCCTCACCAAGGAACCAGTAGCTAGAGCAACTGAACACCACCTAGCAGTTCATCACACCCACTAAGAACAGACCCTCGCGAGGCTGTTCTTCCCTGTAATGTTCCTCATCAGCCCCAGAGGCAATCCACCACGCCACAAACTAGAGTAGGGTATTACACCACAACGGTGGCCCGAACTAGTATAAATCTCGTGTCTATTGTGCTGTTCCATTTAGTAGCTTAGGTCCCTGCGATTCGGTGAGGTACCAGACGGTGGAGGGTTGGATCTCCGCGCGCACCCCAGTGTTCGAACCTCAAGGGTCTGCCGGAACCCGAAATCCGACATTTGGCGCGCCAGGTAGGGGTGCGCCGGAATCCGCTTCGCCACCTCGTGTCCCGTCGCATCGTCATCACCATGTCCGCGACCAAGCTGGCAACCCAGATCCTTCGGGCGGCGTACAGCCCACGCAGAGCCGCTGTCTCGGGCGACCCCGCGCCCAGTGCAGCTCGCGGTCCGCAGGGCGCCGGGCGGGCGACGCAGACGAGCTTCGACGGCTCTCACGCCGCGCGCGCGTCCGCAGCAAGGGCCTCCAATCACGCAGTGACCACATCACCGTGACACCCGCCGGAGCAAAGCGAACCGAGGGCCGCGCTCACGGTGGCCCGAGAGCTGCTGCGATGCAGGTTCTTGGAGAGTGGCCGCGACGTCTTTGGAGCGAGTGGCGAGCTCTGGCCGCCGCCTCGGGGGCTCACCCCTTCTGC
Source organism: Aegilops bicornis (assembly GCA_021605145.1). Lineage (NCBI taxonomy): Eukaryota > Viridiplantae > Streptophyta > Magnoliopsida > Poales > Poaceae > Aegilops > Aegilops bicornis. The sequence continues at coordinate 647,017,920 of CM038674.1, forward strand.
ACCCAACTTCCATCTCAGGCCCAGGACGGCTCGCACGGGGGCTCTGCGCGTGCCCGCGGAGAAGAAGGAATCGACGTAACTCACGGCCCTGGTGGGCCGCCGCGCCACCACCACACGGCGGGCGCATCAAGCAGAGCAGCATGGCATGCTCAGCACTACGACGTGGCCTTCGGGATGACGGCGCCAGAAGAATACGTGCCCCACATGATGGACCAAGGGCACCCGCATGAGGGAGAATAAGGCTCGCTCCTCAGCCCGAGCTGGGGGGATGAGGCGCCAGAAGCCGAGCTCTTCCAGGAGCCTCGAGACGATCCCACTGGTCATGCCAGGGGCGACGATTATCGGGTACTGCTACTTCCTCAAGAGCAAACATACGCTAACCATAGGTCGCAGGAGGTACAGGTCGCCACGACGAGCGGCTGCCCCGCTCCCGCAGTCTCCTACCCCTCGGGAGGGGGGCGCAGGGGGCTGCCGGAGAGGGGCAAGGATCCGACATCACCACCGCGGCATTCGGAGCAAGGCGTTCTCAGGAGGTAGACCCTCTGCTGGGGAGGCGCCTCAGGGCCTGCCCCTGGCGGAGGACCCGTGGTCGTCGGGGGAACCGCTGGCGACCGCTCTACCCCATCGGCGGCGTCCTGGTTTCCGGTCATCGTTGATGGCACTAGAGTGTGGCGCAAGGCGGGGCCCTCGTCTGGCGATATGAAGCAAGGCCGATACACTGTGAAGAAGGCCCAGTGCACGTGAAGCTCGCCGCCCGTGACACTCTCACGTAATAATGAGTGGGGCTGTACACGCCCGAGTCTCAGGTGCGGCCTCAGCCCCGGGCTCCCTCCCACGCCCAAAGGGCAGCACTTAGCTCCTTGCTGGTGAGAAGACGCCCAAGACTAGACTAGGTGCCGGACGGCTTTTCTTCTGCTTTCTTCGCCTTTCCATTTGGTTGTCGCTTTCCCCATTGGATTTACATTGGATTCGAATTTGAGATTTGCGTGTGTTCGGGAAGGGTGCTTAGTCTCGTCCGAGCAAATCTCTCGCGTTTCGGTTACAACTCCGCCTCAGCTGCCTCCCCTCGCGAGCCCCTCGCGAGCCGGGCCAGGCCTAGCTTGCGCGCAGCCCAGCCTGCCGCCGCTGCGTCCTCTCCGGAGGGTTTTTACCGCAGATCCTACAGATTCGATCAGGAGACACTCAGGTCGCCGCAGCCTCCCACAGGCTATGTCGGGGCTCGTACGAAACAAAGGTAAACCGGCCAACCAGCACATCGCTTAGCCAACCACTTGGCGCGGGCGTAGGGGCGATGTAACACCTGCTAATACGATGAACACAAGTTTTACATGAGGGGCTCCCCCTCCCAAAATGCTCTCACAGCCATCAGGCCAAATGCTGAGTTCTATTCATGCAGGGTAACGGAACAGGGACAATACATAATCAGTCTGATAAATCCCCCAATGCGTCCTCAGGAGCACCTCCCGAGCCGTTCGGGCGTCGGCTGGCCTCGCCGTCACCGTTCACGTGGTCGGCGGCGGCGTCTGAGCCGTTCACCATGCCGCCCTCATCGGCGGCCACGACCACGCCGTCATTGTCCGAAGCGAAGGCCCGGACGAGGGCATCCACGTTGTCTTCCACCCAGTGTGCCAGGTCCCCCCGGACGGCCTGGGGAACTGGGGCGATAGCTGCGTCAAAGTCGAAGTGGGGGTCCATGTCCTGGAGATGGCTGAAGACACGAGAAAAGGCGCGCCCAAGCAGCGCGCGGCTCCTCTCCTCCACCAACCTATTGGCCCTGACCGACCGCGCCTCCAGCCGCGCCACCACCTCGGTGAAGAACTGAAGGTTGCCGGCGTAGTTAACCACGTGCGGCTCGCCAACTGCCGCCTCGCAGATATTACCCAAGGCTGCGTTGGCTCTTTCCCGGAGCGTGGTGAGCATGGGGCCGTGCTCATGCTCTAGGATTCGCCGCTGACGCATCTCGTCCGCATTCTGGCGCGCGACGGCCTCGGCCTCCTCCACCCGTTGGCGATGGAGGAGCGCCTCGGCCTGAGAGGTGGCTGACTCCCCCCGCGCCAGCTCGAGGGCGGCCCGAAGAGCATTGGCCCGCCGCGTCGCCTCCTCCATCTTGGCCCTCAGGGCAGCAGTCCTGCCCTCAGCCTCGGCCTTGATCAACCCCAGCCTATCCTTAAACTCGCGGAGGTTCGAGCGCGCCGTCGCCACTCGGTGTCCGACCTCCTCCAGGACGCGGGCTTCCCGTGCAGCGACCTCATCCTCTGCCCGCGTCGCCTAGCGCTCCCTCGTCTCCAAGCTCTCGTACTCGCGCGTGCGTTCGGGGGCTTCGAGCGTCAACGCCTCCTCACGCTTCTGGAGCTCCGCCGGGTCGCCGGAGGCCACCTTCATCGACGTGAGGGCTGCCTCGCGTAGCTCCACTCGCTCCTCCAGTGAGTGACACCGGGTCAGGAGTTCCCATGCCCGCTCCTCCGCCGCCTCTCGCCGCCTGTTAGTTTCCCGGGCCTCCTCGACGGCCCGAGAACAGGCCTCCCGAGAGGCTGCCAGCGACACCTTGGCCTCTTCATCATCAAGATCGCGCCGGTGGCGCGCAAGGGCGACAGCGCCCTCCAGCTCGCGCCTCTGCGTCAGCGCAGGACTTCGCCTCAAGCTGCGTCTTCATCAGCGAGATCTTCACCAAGCAGGCTCACCGTCGGCCGCCCTTCAAGAAATCCTTGGCGAAGGCGCGGCGCTCCGGTAGCCTTCGAGCACGTCCTCCACACCATCAGCCGCCCCAAGCGGGCGCCGGGAGCCGCGAATCAGCACTCCCCCTCCGGGCAGGGGGCTGGGGGCTGGCACCCTCGCGACGGCCGGGCACGCCGCGCCAGAAGCCCGGCCTGGAGCCAGCCCATCCCCAGACGAGGGGCGCAGGAAGCGCCTCAGCCAATCGCCGTCCACGACCAGGCGAGAAGTCCACGGCAGGCTAGCTATGCCACGGGAAGGCTCGCGAGGAAGTGTCGCGGGGCGCGCAGGGCCACGACACGATACGGGACGGTTCACCTCCCCGGTCGCCCTCACCACAAGGGCTCCACCGCTTGGAGCACTCGAGGACGGGAGGCGGCCGGGGGGGGCTCCTCACCCGCCTCCGTGAGCTCGGCGCAGAAGGGCCTGCAGGCAAGGATCAAGACAAGCAGCAGAAGAATCAGGAGCTGGAGAAGGAGAAGGCTTACTCATCAAGCGGCATTTCCCTACGCTTCAAGAAAGCGACAAGGGTAATCATCGCCCAGGGCCTCCCTTCTCTTCCGGAGGGCCTCAAAGTTCACGCGGAAACGACCCAAGATTTGAGCGCAGGGGTCAGCCTGCGATGAGGGAGAAGCATCAAGGCGACTTGCGCTGTGGGCGTCCACTGACGCCTTGCTGATCGCCTCGCCAAAAGAAGCAGCAGGGCCTAGGGGCTCCATCCCAGCGCTTACGGGCGGCTGCTGCCGCCTCACCATGACGGCATGAGCCTCGAGAGCTGCTCCCTCATGAGCATCGCCCCGCCTGTCACCCCGGCGGGGGTCCTTCGACCTCTGGCGGCTCAGGCCTCCTGCTCCGCCTCTTGAGGAGGAGCCGCTTTGGTCGACGGAAGGCTGTCACCATCATGGATTCTCGCGAGGCCCCCTGAGACCAGCGCGCGGCCCCATTCATCAAAGATAGGCATCTGGTTCACAAAATCACCCCTGTTCGCAGAGGTACAACAAGGCCCCTCCATGCCGGATGCCACCGGGTTGGGGTCGCCACCAGACCAGGAGCACTTTCCTTGGCGCTTCAGCGCGTCAGTCTTCTTCCGAGCCTCATACGATCACCAGGCCCGCTGAAGGACCACATCCGATGGGAATGGCGTTGGAGAGGAGCAATGCGGCACATCGGGAACTCCTTCACCACCTTGGGCGCTGTCACAGCAAGCGACCTCAGGAACGCGAAGCGGCGCCAGAGAAAGATGAGCCGAGGGCTTGAAAGCGTCTCCTGGCCCCAAATGTATTGGGGACAGCAGCGAGGTTGGCTCCGAGAAGCAGGGGCTGGGCACCCCACATCCACGCATAACCACCTTTCACGGAACTCAGCCGCGGGCGGAGGCAGGCTGAAGTCAATCCCCGACGCTGTCTCGGGCGCGCGGCGAAGCTCACGCGACGCCGAGCATTGGGTGGGGCCGACAAAGGCGCAGAGAGAAGAAGTGGCGCAGCAAGGCAACCGAAGGAAGGATGCCCATCATTGCTTCACAAACGAAGGCGAAGACCGAGAGGAGAGTGATGGACTCAGGACCCAGATGCATCATGTGGATCTGATAGTGGGAAAGCACGACATTGAAGAAATCAGAAAAGGGGGGAACCAGCCCCGCCCACAGGGCGTCAGCAAAATACCAGACTTCGGTGACTATCCTGTCGATGGAGAAGTGGGACGCGGGCCAGGCGGGCGTCCGCGCGGCGTCGTTGAAGGTGGTGGCCAGAGCCAAACTGACCTTGCCCAAGCCCTCTAGATTGAGTATGATCGACGGGTCGACGGCGGAGGCCGCCGGCGGCGGCGAGCGAGGCGGAGGCACAGGTTCCTTCCCTTTCCCCTTCTTCGTTGGAGCCATGGCGATTGGAAGGGGGGGGAGATTCGAGATTGGATTGAAAATGGAAGCTGGAGTTCGAGAGGGGGAAGGACAGGGGCGCACGAGCAGCAGAGAGGGGAACGGATGTGTACAGCAGCGTGTCCGCCTAGCAAGGCACGAAATAAGGAGGCGTGGGGGAACAAAGGTCACTTGTGTCCGATCAACCGCCACGTGTCGCCTAAGGTCAGAGCTGCTAGGGCCCGCGACGTTCGCACTTGCCCTTTCGCCTCTGCTCGGCCAAGTTCGGGCGCACTGCGTGGCCCTGTGGGCTCTTGTCGGCGTTCTGGGAATGGGGGTCCCAGACTTGCCTGCTCAAGGCTGCGGCATGGCTCAAAGGAGGCCCAGACAGCCCATCTTCATCAACACAAGCTCAAGACCCTCGCGAGGGTCCAAGCCTCATGGGCGGACGACCAGGAGCTTCCTTAGGCACGGCCTCGTCAGGTTGGCTCATGAGGAGGCGGAGAGTTCAAGGCAGGGTACCTCGCGAGGTGCCCATGACGCAAGCCATGACGACCAAGGACGCCAGTCGGGCGCGAGCCAGCAGTGCCCCTCCTTTCCTCTTTGGTGCAAAGGGAGCAAGCGCAGCGAGAGCATCAAGCAAAGACATCCGCTTTGATTGCAACAAGACCAAGACCAGCCCCAACGGCTGGAAGGGGTCATCGTGGAGCCCAAGCAGGCGTCATCACCAGAGCCTTTGGCAGGCGAGGACCAACTTTTGTGAGGATAAGTGTACCCGCTGTTCCCCTTCAAAATGGCCAATTGTTGGCGCCCTTCCCGCTCAATATTTGGGAAGAGGCCCAGGGCCTTCGCCTATAAATAGGAGTAGCCACACTCAGAGAGGGGGATCTTCGATCGGCCCCCCGGCATGACACCGGAATCCTCACCAAGGAACCAGTAGCTAGAGCAACTGAACACCACCTAGCAGTTCATCACACCCACCAAGAACAGACCCTCGCGAGGCTGTTCTTCCCTGTAATGTTCCTCATCAGCCCCAGAGGCAATCCACCACGCCACAAACTAGAGTAGGGTATTACACCACAATGGTGGCCCGAACTAGTATAAATCTCGTGTCTCTTGTGCTATTCCATTTAGTAGCTTAGGTCCCTGCGATTCGGCGAGGTACGAGACGGTGGAGGGTTGGATCTCCGTGCGCACCCAAGTGTTCGAACCTCAAGGGTCTGCCGGAACCCGAAATCCGATAGGATTGGATTTATATCCCCTAAATGCCTAGAAAATGCACATAATCCCCTAAATATGGTAAATGAGCCCGGAAAAATGCCAAATTAGAACACGGTGATTTGCAAGGTGTATGTTCGCCGTAGAAAAAAAATCCAGGGCAAAGAACGAAGAAAATTTTGATTCCCCTTCAATCTTGAGTATTTCCCTTTAGAAAGCATGGAACTTCCTCGGTGATGGTTCGATTTATGAAGGGCGTGCATGATGACATAAGTCAAACCTTCTCAAATTTTTACCAAGGCATGGTGAGGTGGCACCATGCCAGGCGTCATGTTTTTAAGCATTTATTTCAATTTTTATAGTTGAAAACCCAACAAACAGACATTTGTGGTTGACTATTGCCACTCATTTCATCTAAATATCTGTCCATTCCTTGTAAAAGGCATGAGAATTTACTAAATGGCACGAGCATGGTTTTTTAGGCCGTTCTTGTGGACCCTTTCATGCATCGATTGTTTGAACTTGAATTATGTGCATTAATGCCTAGGAAATGCACATAATCCCCTAAATATGGCAAATGAACCCAGAAGAGTGCCAAATTTGAACACGGTGATTTTCAGGTTGAATGTTTATCATAGAAAAAAGTCATGGACAAAGGACAAAGGAAATTTGGACCCCCCTTCAATCTTGGTGATTTCCCCCTTGAAACCATGAAACTTCCTCGGTGATGGTTCGATTTATGAAAGGTGCGCATCACGACATAAGGAAAACATTCTCCAATTTTTACCAGGGCATGGTGAGGCCATACCATGGCACCAAGCCAGGCGTCATGTTTCCCAACATGTGTTTCATTTTTTGTATAGTTGTTAACCGAGTAAACGACGCGTTTATGGTTGTCTATTGCCACACATTTCCTTGAAATATCTGCCCATTCCTTGTAGAAGGCATGAGAATGTGCTAAATAACACGAGCATGGTTTTCCAGACCATTCTTGTGCACCTTTTCATGCACCGATTGTTCGAATTTGAATTATGTCCATTAATGCCTAGAAAATGCACATAATCCCCTAAATATGGTAAATGAGCCCGAAAAAATGCCAAATTTGAACACGTTGCATTTGAGGCGATATGTTGATCGTTGGAAAAAAATTGAATGACGAACTAGGATGGAAATTAGGATTCCCCTTCAATCTTGGGGATTTTCCCTCTCGAAAGCATGGAACCTCCTCGGTGATGGTTTGATTTATGAAGGGTGTGCATGACGACATAACCCAAACCTTCTCAAATTTTTACCAGGGCATGGTGAGGTCATACCATGGCACCATGCCAGGCATCATGTTTTTAAGCATTTATTTCATTATTTCTATAGTTGAAAACCCAATAAACAAACATTTATGGTTGACTATTGCCACACGTTTCATTGAAATATCTGTCCATTCCTGGTAAAAGGCATGAGAAATTACTAAATGGCACGAGCATGGTTTTCTAGGCCGTTCTTGTGGACCCTTTCATGCATCGATTGTTTGAACTTGAATTATGCATATTAATGCCTAGGAAATGCACATAATCCCCTAAATATGGCAAATGAACCCGGAAAAGTGCCAAATTTGAACACGGTGATTTGCAGGTTGTATGCTCATCATAGAAAAAACTCGTGGACAAAGGACAAAGGAAATTTGGATCCCCCTTCAATCTTGGTGATTTCCCCCTCGAAACCATGAAACTTCCTTGGATGATGGTTCATTTTATGAAAGGCACGCATCACGACATAAGGAAAACATTCTCCAATTTTTACTGTGGGCATGGTGAGGCCATACCATGGCACCACACCAGGCGTCATGTTTTCCAACCATGTGTTTCATTTTTTGTATAGCACGAGCATGGTTTTCAAGACCATTCTTGTGCACCTTTTCATGCACCGATTGTTCAAATTTGAATTATGTGCATAATTAATGCCTAGAAAATGCACACAATCCCCTAAATATGGTAAATGAGTTCGGAAAAATGTCAAATTTCAACACGTTTCATTTGAGGTGGTATGTTGATCGTTAAAAAAAACTGAAATACAAACTAGGACGGAAATTTGGATTCCCCTTCAATCTTGGTGATTTGCCTCTCGAAAGCATTGAACTTCCTCGGTGATGGTTCGATTTATGAAGGGCGTGCATGACGACATAAATCAAACCTTCTCAGCTTTTAACCAGGGCACAGTGAGGCCATACCATGGCACTATGCCAGACGTCATGTTTTTCAAGCACATATTTCATTGTTCTATAGTTGAGAACCCAGTAAATGACGCGTTTGTGGTTGACTCCATTGAAATCTCTGCCCATTCCTTGTAAAAGGCTTGAGAAATTACTAAATACCATGAGTATGGTTTTTCCAAACCGTTCTTGTGCACCCCTTTCATGCACCAATTGTTTGAACTTGAATTACGTGCATTAATGCCTACAAAATGCACATAATCCCCTAAATATTGTAAATGAACCCGGAAAAGTGTCAAATTTGAACATGGTGATTAGCAGGGTTTATGTTCATCATAGAAAAAAACTCATGGATGAAAGACAAAGGAAATTTGGATTCCCATTCAATCTTGGTGATTTACTATCGCACACGGTTCATCTCCGTCGCCTCATAACCGTGTGTGTTCACTCACACATGCAAAAGGAAAAGAAAACCCTCGCCCACTTCGTCCCCACTCACTCGCCGCGGACTCCTCCGCAACTCTGCACCCTAAGCTCGACGGCTGTTGGCGGCGGGCGTAGGTCGCGCTCCAAACGGCACCGGATTTCGCCTCCACCGCTTTCCGCCGCCTATCTGCACCGACATTCCAGACTCTGGTCGACTGGGGTTTTCTGCGGGATTGGGCCGGGGATTTTTCTCATGGAGAAGGTAATCAACTGAATTAGCAAAATATTCACTCATCTCTTATCACAGTCCGTCCGTCGCTGTTAATCAACCGGCGGAAATTGCCATGGAATCATTTTCGTTCTAGCTGATTCGTGGGTGTTCATTCATGTGTGCACAGTGCAAGCACAAATCGGGCAACTGTGGTCGTGGCCAGTTAGAAACGAAGTTCTATCTCACTATTCTGGATGACTTCAGGGAGAGCTCGGTATGTTGAATCTCAACCTACCACGGTCGGCATGGCCTAAATTTGTGAACATATACCTTCTGTTGCTACATTATATATATATTTGCATCAAATCTTTGTTAGACTATCTATTTTTAATTCTATATTTTTGTACTTTGCTTGCATCTATATATGGATATGTTCTATCAGTTACTCCCATATTTACATCTTGCTCGGTTATTTCAATATATCTAATTTACAATCTTAATTTTCATTTCAAGCAGTACATCCCTTGCTTTGCAAGAACAGGAGTAGAAGGAAATCTTGGGCTTTACTTTGCTGATGACTGCCAGGATGCCATATTGACAACGCAACATGGGTTTACAATGACGGTTAGCATAAAACTTGATAAAGATGGTTACTCCTATTTTAATGCGGACCTTTGGAGAAAAATGTCTAAGTGTTATGAATTGAAAGCTGGCAATAAAATTCTAGTGCGTGCACCACAGCCTGGTCTAATTAACATGGATGTTTACTTCCCCAACGTCATCAGCCGATCAAAGTCTGATCGAGGTTAGTGTCCTTTCAACTTTCTCCTTGCGTCATATTACTATTTAAGCAACCAATTGATCACTATTTAAGCAACCAATTGTGATATCATATTCTGACTCCGTTCCTAGGCAGTAACAAATTCTGTTTACCAATTTATGTGCACTATATATTCTTCTGCCATGTTCTGAATAAATAATACCTTTCCACCTTTTAAGCAGGATATGTTGGATGCATAGTGAATGATCTGTATGTTACTAAGCGTACCAAATTTCACTGGAAGGACTTGAAGCATGTCATAAAATTTGTTGATAATCTGACAGAGATAGCACCGCTACGAACGCTGGATTTTGGATGGGATTAATTAGACCTATTGTGCACACACTGAACAAGACCAATTGTGTGCACAAAGCGCTGGTAAAAAGTCTTATTTTAATGTTGATGCTCATAAACTATATATATCTTCAACGATATGTTACAATTGTTTTTTATTCTACATGTCAACAGAAATTGCCCCCTGTAGCCGTTCCTGGATCGATTTCCCGGTGTGGTCGAATTACACTTGTGCCTGCTAATAACGCCAAAGTGATTGCAAGGTACTGCATTTCCCGCAAAAATGGAACCATTCAAATTAACAAGTTCTCGCTTCTCGTGGCAATGTATCCATATTGGAAAATTGAAGACACTGTTCTACTCCTGCTCTACCAAGGCACAGGAGGGCTCTTCCTTTTCATTGTCGAGATGCCGAGTCACCGTGATCAAGCTGCTTCCAGTGGATAGTTGTGGTTATTGGCCCTCAGCCCCTTAAAACGTGCTAGCTGTTACTATATATGTTAAGTATGTAGATATGGACCATATGGTTGTTGGCCCTTAGCCTCTTAAAATGTGATAGTTGTTACTATGTTAAGTATGTAGATATGGACCATATGGTTGTTAAAACCGTGTTACGAAGATCCTCCTTTTGTCGAATAGTGTAACCACTATATTATGTTACTCAAATGTTGTTACAAGTTCATAAATTTTCATGGAAAGTATTAGTATCATACACAGTTCATTGAGTTTAAGCGTGCGCCCGATGTCCAGAAGGCATTTGCATATTAATTGTCCATATTGCAAATTCACACACATGTTCACATAAGGAAACATATGTGTAACATACTAATCATCGCACACGAGAGTACTCGCAGACGCATCGTGTGCGATACTCCTAGCCACCGCAACCAACTAGTTTGCATTTTTCAAAGTTTTTTGTACACACAAAATCACACACGAAGTAACTGTATTGACCGTCTGTGTTGTAATATCTCATCGCAAAAAGTTCATCCGAGTCAGCTGTTTGCCACATATCACACACATCTTGTTTACACGACTCGTTTGTGTTCTTTTGGCTCATCGCAAACGGTTCATCCATGTGAACTGTATGCTGCATATCACACACATCTTGTTAAGTTGAACCATTTCTGTTGTGTTCCCTAATTGAAAAAAGTTCGTCCGATTTAACAGTATGCCGTATATCGCACACACGTTGATATGGCTGCCCATTTCTGTTGTTCTACCTCATCGCAAACAGTCGAATGGATTAACCGTGTGTCCTGCATCACACACACATTGTTATGGCTGCCTATTTCTGTTGTTCTGCCTCATTGCAGACAGTTTGAATGGATTAACCGTATGCCCTTCATCGCACACGCAACTAAAACCTGAACCGTGTTTGATGCATACATCATCGCAAACATCTTGCACCTTTTTTGACCGGTTTTTTACACCACCGTTTGCGATTATTGCATCGCACACAGTTTTGGCAAAGGGTCTCTGATCGTAGTGTCGCGTTAGCAGTCTCCTGCCCTAGTGTGTGGCACCGAGGTGTTGTAGTAAGTTTTCCATATCAATCTGACCCAAGGTATGTCATGCATGTTGTAGAATTTATGAAGATACTTCAGCAGGAGAGCATCATTTTGAACTTTTAGGTCAATGACTCCAAGTCCACCATTCTTTTTGGGGCGGTGATACGTCCATTTTGCATCATGCTTTTGTATCAATATTTATTGCATTATGGGCTGTTATTACACATTATGTTACAATACTTATGCCTATTCTCTCTTATTTTACAAGGTTTACATGAAGAGGGAGAATGCCGGCAGCTGGAATTCTGGGCTGGAAAAGGAGCAAATATTAGAGACCTATTTTGCACAACTCCAAAAGTCCTGAAACTTCACGGAGGCAGTTTTTGGAATTAATAAAAAAATACTGAGCGAAGAAAGTATCAGAGGGGGGCCACCCACCATCCATGAGGGTGGGGGGGGGGGGGCGCCCTACCCCCCTGGGCGCGCCCCCTGCCTCGTGGGCCCCCTGGTAGGCCTCCGGTGCCCATCTTCTGCTATATGAAGTCTTTCACCCTGGAAAAAATGAAGAGGAAGCTTTCGGGATGAAACACCGCCGCCACGAGGCAGAACCTTGGCGGAACCAATCTAGGGCTCCGACGGAGTTGTTCTGCCGGGGAAACATCCCTCCCGGAGGGGGAAATCATCACCATCGTCATCATCTATGATCCTCTCATCGGGAAAGTCAATCTCCATCAACATCTTCACCAACACCATCTCATCTGAAACCCTAGTTCATCTCTTGTATCAAATCTTTGTCTCAAAACCTCAGATTGGTACCTGTGGGTTGCTAGTAGTGTTGATTACTCCTTGTAGTTGATGCTAGTTGGTTTATTTGGTGGAAGATCATATGTTCAGATCCTAAGCGCCCCCAAGTACAAGTTCTTCCCAAGTGCCCCCAAGTACAAGTTCTTCGAGAAGGTCATTGATGGAGTCCTGGATTAGGAGGTGTCCAGATAGCCGGACTATAACCTTTGGCCGGACTCCTGGACTATGAAGATACAAGATTGAAGACTTCGTCCCGTGTCTGGATGGGACTTTCCTTGGCGTGGAAGGCAAGCTTGGCGATACGGATATGTAGATATCCTCCCATTGTACGACTCTGTGTAACCCTAGCCCTCTCTGGTGTCTATATAAACCGGAGGGTTTTAGTCCGTAGGACGAACAAGAATCATACCATAGGCTAGCTTCTAGGGTTTAGCCTCTCTGATGTCGTGGTAGATCTACTCTTGTACTACCCATATCATCAGTATTAATCAAGCAGGAGTAGGGTTTTACCTCCATCGAGCGGGCCCGAACCTGGGTAAAAACATCGTGTCCCTTGTATCCTGTTACCATCCGCCTAGACGCACAGTTCGGGACTCCCTACCCGAGATCCGTCGGTTTTGACACCGACATTGGTGCTTTCATTGAGAGTTCCGCTGTGTCGTCGCCATCAGGAAGGATGCCTCATCCCGTCTTTAAAGACGACACTATTGCTAAAGGAGCTTTGGCTATCGGCCAAACTCTCCGGCCAGGCGGTTTTCTTATGACTACCTGTTCGGCCGCCGCGCCGATGATGACTTCTCGGGTCATCGAAAGCAATCTTCACGACAACTCGGAACTCACCGAGCAGTTAGATCCGATGGAGCTCTCTTCCTTAAATGAGCTCTTGGATCGCATCGCCGCCCTGGGAGTCACTACAGACTACGGTAAGATTGGGCCTAAACCCGATCCGAGAGAGATTAACTCTCCCCAGGTCACCCATCACGTTGCAGTGGTGGAGGAACAATGCGGCAAGCCTTCATCTATCTTAAGGACTAGTTATGTCCGGATTCCGGATCCCTCCAAGCCGGATACCCGCGGAGGGGAGGACGTCACTCAAGCCTTGAACCTAAAGTCAGGCAGCGGGCTAGATTCATTGGACAACAGCCAAGAACCCAAGCTTCCGATTTCGGAAACTCCTTGGCTCCTGGGTCTCATATTGGGCGAGGTTCCGGATTTACTTCCACCCGCCCACCCAAACATAAGAGATCTATCCCAAATTCGGCAAGAGCCCGCAGAAACAGTACACCATTACTGGGCCAGATTCCTCCTGGTCATGAACAAGATAAAGGACTGCCGCGAGGAGGATGCAATTTCATTCTTTTGCAATAATTGCACGAACAACGGAACCTCAACGCCATAAGTCGCCGTGAAATTACACGCTTCGCTGACTTGGCGTCCATAGTATGAAAGTACTATGCGATGGAAAGCGCCTGGAAAACCGAAATAAAATTTTGGGACAATCCGCCCGAATACAACCCTCATCCGAAATAAAAGGGTGCATTATCGCCAGCACCTAGGTTAAACACCAAAAGCAAAAACCCTCTATAGGGCATGGAACCATCTTTGGAGGGATGGCTCAATGGACCCTGTAAAATACATAGTACAGAGGGCGCCACACCAACTCATAGCCTTAGAGCATGTTGGATACTCCGGCAGGTGGCCACAAGTGGCGAAGAGCTTCTAAATCCAGAATCCACAGAGCACCAGCCCAAGGATACCAGTACGGTATTAACAGTCTTCGAGACTTTCGCATCAAATAATATGCAGAAATGAACACTCCGCAGCCTTGCCGAAGTCTACCAAGTAGCAACAATAAACCCATGGAGTGACACTGCTATAACCTTTAATGCCAGTGATGAACCTAAATTCCGAACAGCCCGAGCACCAGCCGCATTGGTCCTCAGTCCAATAGTGGACGTCTTTCGCCTTACCAAGGTACTCATGGACGGTGGCAGCGGATAGAACCTCATTTACGAGGAAACCCTTCGAAAAATGGAAATAGACTGGAGCCGCATTGAGCGAAGCAGCACAACTGTCGGTGTCAAAACCGGCGGATCTCGGGTAGGGGGTCCCGAACTGTGCGTCTAGGCGGATGGTAACAGGAGACAAGGGACACGATGTTTTTACCCAGGTTCGGGCCCTCTCGATGGAGGTAATACCCTACTCCTGCTTGATTAATATTGATGATATGGGTAGTACAAGAGTAGATCTACCACGAGACCAAGGAGGCTAAACCCTAGAAGCTAGCCTATGGTATGATTGTTGATCGTCCTACGGACTAAAACCCTCCGGTTTATATGGACACCGGATAGGGTTAGGGTTACACAAAGTCGGTTACAATGGTAGGAGATCTACATATCCGTATCGCCAAGCTTGCATTCCACGCCAAGGAAAGTCCCATCCGGACATGGGACGAAGTCTTCAATCTTGTATCTTCATAGTCCAGGAGTCCGGCCAACGGTGATAGTTCGGCTATCCGGACACCCCCTAATCCGGGACTCCCTCAGTAGCCCCCGAACCAGGCTTCAATGACGATGAGTCCGGCGCGTTGATTGTCTTCGGCATTGCGAGGCGGGTTCTTCTCCAAATTCCATATACTTGTCGAATAGTGTCCGGCTTCTGATAAATGCTGCGCTCCTTGGCTTCTACACCCAATAATGGTCATCTTCCACGTGTTTGAATGAATGCGAAAAGCCAGGGTATTTTTACACTTACCCCCCTAGCTGCGCAAATGAGCCGCCTATAAAAGGGGCGAGGATCTAGAACTGAGTCACAGCATCCCCCCTTCGCGAGCTTTCATCGGAGCGCTTCTGACCAAAACCCATTCCATCATGGACAGTCGACGCGGCTCCTCCTCTCGTGCTCCCAGCCCTCAGCCTTGAAATTGAGAGAGATGCTCAGTCCCGCATAGCGAGCTAGTTATACTCCAAACCAAGGGATTTCTTCCCCCGGCCTTCATGGTTCCGGTTCGAGCCGGACTTGCCACCTACAAGGGCGGAAAGCAAGCGGAGAGTGTCCCCAATCCCTCTAAAGGAGAGCGGGTATGCTTCATCTCTCATCTAGTAAGAGGACTCGGATTTCCAATCCACCCGTTTCTCCGGGGGCTCTTGGAGTTCTACGGCCTCCAGTTGCACGACCTTACGCCTGCCTCCATTTTGCACATCGCGGGCTTCGTGGGCCTTTGCAAACTGTTCTTGGGCATTGAGGCTCATTTTGCACTCTGGAAGAGATTATTCTGCCTAGTACCCCGTTCTCATGAGGGGTCAATATATCAAGTGGGCAGAGCCGAACTATGGTGCATCGCTGGGACCGGATATCTATCCGGAACCCCGAAGAAGGCGTCCGAAGACTGGCCTTTGGAATGGTTTTACATGGAGGACGCCCCCGCCGGACCCTGCTCGGATCGGCCTTCCGAGTTTAGCAATGCTCCTCTGAAGAAGCGCCTAATTTGGCGCCACGGAGCCCCCAAAGGGAAAATGACCGATGTCCTTTACTTGATGAGCCGAATAAGATTATCGGCTCATGCCGGATTGACCATGATTGGAGTCATGGCAATCTGCATTATGAGGAGTGCAACCGCTCCAAGATAGGGGCCACCCCATGTGGGACTTCAACGAGGAGGACGATGCCACCCGCCATGGCCGCAAAGGGCCGGGATCGGTCACCGAACTGGTGAAGACCTTGTCTACCATGTATAAAGGGGAGGAGGATTTTCTCCGTGTTAAACCACTGAGCGAGTTTTCTTCGAATAATCCTCGAAGTTGGGTAAGAAAACATCTTTGTGGCCTGTCTGATCCATGTTCCCGTGGTTAAATATCTCATTTCATGGTTTTCACAGAACCGCGCTACGGCCGTGGAGAAGATACACAGCCCGTCCCCACAACCCGAGGATCCGGAACGGTTCCTCGATCCGGCCTCCGAAGAGGATCCGGATATAAAGGCGGAGTTGATCAACGGGGTGTTCCACCAACTTAGCATCGACAATGCTTTGGTTGCCATTACGGTCGATTACCCCGGAATACTTCCAGCCTCACAGGTAACTAAGACCGAGGTCCCAATACTCTGATAATGACCTATCCGTGCTTATTTCTTGATCACCGTATACCAACGGTGTTTCGCAGGGGTACCTTCGAGGCAAAAAGCCGAGCCCGCGGCGGCTGGCCAACAAGGGGCAGTACGGCCCCACAGGCTAAAAAGAAGTGCGGTCCGGATCGAAACTCTGCCGCAACGGTATGGCGTGTCACCATATTCCCAGGATTGATTCCGGAGAGGTGTACTAACGCTGGTGCTCCTTTCAGAAAAAGAGCGCCGGATCGAGTCCGGAGAGGTTGTTAATCGAACCTCCGCCGGCCAGGCTCCAAAGCCGGGTCCGGAAGCGGAGGCGAAGCACGAGGCGCAAGGCGTCGGATGCTCCTCCGACGCAGGATGCCGACAGATTGTCCGCCACCAACTCCGAGGTGGAGAGTGCCATGAATCACAAAGCGCCACGGACAGTTCTTCGTGACACATGTTTCTCCCAAGAGGCCTTGAATGCCTTCAATTGGAGATGCGCACCTCCGTGCCGCTCAAGATGGTCTAGCCAAAGCCACGGAGCAGTATGTAAAGGACATACGGGTAAGGAAATTTGTGATTATATATGCCAAGAGCCCCGAGACTTAAAATAGTTAGAATAACTGATTTAAGGATCATTTGTTATCTGAGGATCTTACAAAAAATACCCGACTGTCCCAGGAGCTTGAAGAATGCAAGGCCCAACTTGAGGCCGCACTAGCTGCTACAGGGAGAGCCACAGAGACCACCTCTGGTAATATATGCTTCAAAAGATAAATATATTAGGAAGTGCGGCGTGTGTGTAAATCTGACAATAATATTGCAGATGGCGCCGGACTAGATCCGGACAAGCAACAACTCCTGCGCCAGCTAAAGGCCGGCGAGAGCGTGCTTACGAGGGTGCGGCAGGAGAAAAACAACCTCCAAGATGCCAACACCCAACAGGGTGAGGAACTAAAGGATGTTCGTGCCCAGTTGTCTGACTCAGAAGGAGAATCGACGGCTTCGTCGCGGCATTTTCAGTAAGTGCTTGAGCGAACTTTGAAAGAGTTCGGCGAGGAAGGCGACTAACATAAACATGTATGTAGGTTTGCTCACAGGTCGTCCGGAAGAGGAGATGCCTAGTTCTTCGGGTGATCTTCTTCCCGAACTGCGCCAGCTGCACGAACGAGTTCGGCAGGTGATGAAAGGCGTCGGCCAGGCCTTGTGGCCATCTATCTCCCTGCCCAAAGGCATTGGAGGGCTGGCAGAGCGGCTTCAAGGAGCACGGCGGCGCTTCCGACTATGGAAGATATCGGCCTGCCGTCAGGGCGCCAGGGAGGCCTGGGCCATGGTGAAGACGCTGCACACGGTCGACCCAAACCACATGGCCGAGGTCGGACCTGTGGGGCTGATGGGAAGGAGATCCTGTCGACTTAGTGTACGACCAAGTAGAATTGGCCGCCAAGTATTCCCAGCAGGATTGTAAATTAGATAGCCTATTAGATGGCATTGAGGAGGAATACAATGAGTCGAGTTGACTATGTAATTAAATATGACATGAAAAATGTCTTCTAGCCGGATTGTAGATCGTTTGTCATAGCGGACCTTTTAAGCTTCGACCTCGTGACCCAATAGTCCGGAGTGTGTCCGAATACCTTCGTGGTTATATAAGAACCGGGTATGCATGGAGACAAGGCGTGAGGGGTCATTATTGCTGTATCGTACAAGTGCCCAACTAGTTATGTTATATTACATGGATAGTAAGAAACATCTTCCGGGGAGAATAGTTCCGTTAAGGGTTCCTTTCATTTGGGATGCATGCCCTAAAGTGCATGTCAAAACTGCTAAGAAAGCGAGAAAATCATCCGGGGCAGATGGATAAATAGTTAAAAATCATCTTTCAGTTCACCGAATCGAATATTCCCTTAAGAACGCTTAGCTTTCGGCTTCACCCCGAGGTACACATCCGGCTGATCCGGTAGTAACAATCGCAGAGGTGCTCCCTTTACCACCTAGCCGAAAAATCGGGAACGTAGGGGTAAGCACAGGAGCCAGGCAACCCAGCTTGGCCAAAACATAAGTCATATCGATGCATATAATGGTGAATAAAAGGTACATGCGGAAGTTTGACACATGTGTTGGGTATGACGCCCGTATAAAAAAGCTTTTGTTAAAGAAGCCCCCAGGTATAATGAGCGCGGACAGCTGTCAAGTATGTGAGAACAAAGCGCGAACGAGCCTCTAAAGGCTTTAAAAAGAAAGGGGAGGAAGGAGAGAAATAAAAGACAACAAAAATAGAAAATGTGGACAGAGGAAGGAGACGAACTTGGAGTCCAGCGCTTAGGCGTAGAATCTTCGTAGACGGGCTGCGTTCCATGGGTTCGGCTCGAGTCGGTTATCCAATGTGTTTCGCAGATGGTATGCTCCGCCCGGTCGGGGACCTGGTCGATGATGAAGGACCTTCCCATTTGGGCTTGAGTTTGTCCTTTTTCTTGTCCGTGAGCGTAGAACTAGTTCGCCAACGCCGTAAGCTTTGGCCCGCATTTCCTCGCTTTGATATCTTCGAGCCTCTCGTTGATAAAATGCGGAACGAGCTTTTGCCACGCCGCTCTCCTCCTCCAACGTCCAAACTGTCCTGCCGATCGAGCTCGGCTTCTCTTTCTTCATACATGCGCCTGCGAGGTGAGTCATGAATTATGTCGCAGGCAAGACTGCCTCGCACCGTACACCATAAAAATGGTGTGAATCCGGTAGTACGATTCGGCGTGGTCCGCAGCCCCCAGTAGTACGGAGTCGAGCTCCTCAACCCAGTGCGTGTTAGATTCCTTGAGGGACCGCACTAGTATGGGTTTAATGCCGCTCATGATTAGACCGTTTGCTCGCTCGACTTGACCGTTGGTTTGAGGGTGATAGACTGAGGCGTAATCGAGCTTGATGCCCATGTTTTTGCACCATAATTTGACCTCGTCGGCCGTGAAGTTGGTGCCGTTATCAGTGATGATACTTGTCACGCCCAATATGCGACCCTATCCAAACGGAACTCGAAGGTCCCACCAAGGATAGACCCGCATATTGGAAACGCTTTTGCAAGGTGGATATCATTACATCAACATTACATAATAGTGGGGATACATACATAAGGCACAAATGCCACAAGAATACAACAACATCATATACAAGATCAACATCTGACTACGGATGAAACATAAACAGAAACTCAAACGACATCCACCCTGCTAGCCCAGGCTGCCGACCTGGAACCTATCCCCTGATCGAAGAAGAAGCGGAAGAAGAACTCCAATGCAAGCAAACATCGCTCTCACGCCATGATCATCGCAAACCTGTACTCGCAATCGGTGGTGTAGTAATCTGTGAGGTACGAGGACTCAGCAATCCCATTACCATGGGTATCAAGACTAGCAAAGCTTAATGGGAAAGGAAGGGGGGTAAAGTGGTGAGGTTGCAGCAGCGACTAAGCATATATGGTGGCTAACATACGCAAATGAGAGCGAGAAGAGAAACAAAGGAACGGTCGTCAACTAGTAATGATCAAGAAGTGATCCTGAACTCCTACTTACGCCGACATAACCCGAAACCGTGTTCTCCTCTCGATCAACCCCGAAAAGAGACACTCACGGTTCACGCATACGGTTGGTGTATTTTAGAAGAGTTTGCTTCAAGTTTACTACAACCGGATATTAACAAATTCCCATCTGCCACATAAATCATGGGCACGGCTCTCGAAAGTTTATACCTGCGCAGGGTGTCCCAACTTAGCCCATGATAAGCTCTCGCGATCAACGAAGGATATTCCTTTTCCCCGGGAAGACCCGATCAGTCTCGAATCCGGCTACAAGACATTTCGACAAAGCAATAAAACAAGACCAGCAAAGTCACCGATGTGCCGACAAATCCCGATAGGAGTCGCGACGTACCTCGCTCTCGTGGCACACCGGATAGGTCAGCCACGAGTAAAACCAGACCTCGAGTTGCCCGTGGTGGCCCCCCAGTCTGCCGCTTCGACCAACACTGGAAGGAGCACCGCCCGGGGCTAAAATCAAGAGGACTCTCGGGCTCCGGAAACCCAAGGGAAAAAGGGCATAGGTGAGGCAAATGGTAAAACCAATGCTGGGCCTTCTTTGGAAAAGTCTTATTCAAAGCGAACTGTCAAGGGGTCCCATAAATCACCCGACCGCGTTAGGGACGCAAAATCCGGGAACATAACACCGATATGACGGAAACTAGGGCGGCAAGAGTGGAACAAAACACCAGGCATAAGGCCGAGCCTTCCACCCTTTACCAAGTATATAGATGCATTAATAATATAAGAAATATTGTGATATCCCAACAAGTAAACATGTTCCAGCATGGAACAACATTTCCATGTTCCAACAAGGAACAAACTTCATCTTCACCTGCAACTAACAACGCTATAAGAGGGGCTGAGCAAAGCGGTGACATAGCCAAACAACGGTTTGCTAGGAAGGGTGACAAAGGTTAGAGGTTCATGGCAATTTGGGATGGCTTGATAAACAGGAAATAGGTAGCGCAGCATAGCGATAGAACGAAGCAACTAGCATAGCAATGATAGTAGTGAGATCCAGGGTAGCGGTCATCTTGCCTGAAATCCCGCAAGGAAGAAGTACGAGTCCATGAAGAAGACGAACGGATGGAGCCGAACCAAGCGTAGACGAACGAATCCTCACGATCGCAACGAAACAGGAACTAACAAGAAGAAACACACAACATAGTAAACACACCACACATGAACATGACAAGATGCACAACAAACATGATGCATGATAAATCTAGATGAGGCTACTCATGGCAAGAGATGATGCAAACAAGAGCAACACATCAAAGCAAGTTTAAATGAGGCCGAGCAACATATAACAATTCCTAAGTCCTCATATGCAAATTTCGAAATTGGTCCAGATCTGAATAAACCCTAAGTTCAAGTTGTTAAACAGCAAGTTAAGATGCACCACGATGATCTACACGAAATTCTAGTCAAGTTACATATAAAGTTCATTTAATTCGAGCTACGGTCTAGAAGATATGAGCAAAACAAGATAAGCATGGCATTGATGCAAAATGCATACAAACATCAAGCAAACACCTCAAAACATGGATGCAACATGATAATATGAAGCTACATGCAAAATCACGCAAGTTTCATATAGAGCACACTCAAAACGGAGCAACGGTCTAACACATACACACAATACAAGTCATAGCAACAATCTGTCCATAACAGCAAGTAGGCATACTGCAAGCATCAAAACACTATGCTACAGCACCTCAACATAGTAACAAAAGGCATGGGCATGATGTACAGGTAAAGCATTACAAAACATTAACACTGAGCTATCTCCAGAAATTACTAGAACATGCTCAAAATGACATGGCAAGATTGCTAATAATAACAGTTTCAGACTTATCAGGAAATAACATCAGGTTGCAATGTTTAGAGCTGTGAAACAACATGTTACAGGAACTTAGCATGGCAAACAAAGGCATGGCATGAATCTACTCAAAGCATAAAACAAAAGTCCTTTAGTGACCATAAGCCAAAAATGATCCGAAAATATGATGGCACCCATGTAAACATGGCAAGTTATATTACAGATTCAAACATGGCAGGAACAACAATAAGTAGGCATGTTGGTGAGCTTGAACCACTCACCACAGAGCAATACATGGCATGGCAAGGTAACCAACAGCAAGAAGACATGGCATAGAAACTATACATGGCAAGAACAACATCATAGCATACACGGATCAACTACAACAACCTTGGCAAAATTGAATAACATGTAAACAATCTGCCAGGAAACATTTTATAGCAAAAGTAGAGCTCGATTGACTTAAGCTAGACTACTCCATAATTGCAAACAAGGGCATGGATGGATAGAGAAAGACATGTTTAACAAAACATCCTTACTGAAGTATCTCAAAATATGCATGGATCTCTCGGTAGCATCAAGTTAACATGGCATCAAAATATCAGCAAAACAGGGCTGAAATCAGCAACATCAAGACACCTAGTTTGCATGCTTGTGCTAGTCACCACAGAGATCACAAAAATACATGGCATACACCCCTGGAAAGATGGCATGGCATATTACAAAACACATGTAGGACTCAAAATCATAGGATGCACACATCAATCATGGCAAAAATGACAAAAGTGCATGTTCTGATAAGAATCAGAAACTAACATCACATAGCACTTTTCTAACAGCATTTCGGGAATCTAGATGAGCTCAAATGAAAATGATGCAATGAGATGAAATGATCTACTCTTCGGGGCGAACATTTTGACATATTATACGCGCAAAATGGAGCTACGATGACAAAGTTATGGCATGATGAAAATGCAATAAAAACATTGGATGCAAAATAACTTAGAGAAAATTAGGAGGGGGAGAAGTCAACGGCGCGATTCCCGAGGCCGGATCGGGCCGGATCGATCGGATCGGCGCTGTGGCGCTTGGGAGGAGCCGGTGGCCGGAGGGGAGGCGGCGCCGAGGGGCGGCGGGCCCCGTGGTCGGCAGAGGTGGCGGTGGAGAGGCTCCGGTGGCCGGAGGGAGGCGGATGGCGGCGGGGCACGGCGCTGGGCCGGCGGCCACGGCGGGCGCCGGGAGGCGACAGGCGGCGGCGATGGCGGCAAGCGAGGGGCTCGGCGCTGGGGCGCCGGGCCAGCGGGCGGAGGCGAACGGGCCGGGCCCCGCTGGCTCAAGGGCGGGCGGCGGCCTGTGGGCGCCGGGCCACGTGGCGGCTTGCCATTGGCTGCGGAGGGCGGCGCGGAGTGGAACGGACACGTCCGGGCGGCGGGAGAAGTGTCCGGCGGCGCGAGGAGAGGGATGACTAGGGTTTGATCTGCGAATTGATCCGGAATTTCGGGAGGAGAGGCATATTTATAGGTAGAGGGAGCTAGGAGAGTCCAAATGAGGAGCGGTTTTCGGCCACGCCATCGTGATCGAAGGACCGAGAACATGGAGGGGAGTTTGGTGGGTTTTGGGCCACTTAGAAAGGGAAGTTGGGCTGCATCTCAAAGAGGGCTTTGCGGTTACCCGGTTAACCGTTGGAGTATCAAACGACCTCCAAATGATCCGAAACTTGACAGGCGGTCTACCGGTGCTATACCAAGGCCGCTTGGCAAGACTCGGTCCATTCCGAGAAAGTTTAGCACCCGCACACGAGAAGAGGTAAAAGGGAGCGCCGGGGAGCATAGGAGTGCCGGATTGCAAAACGGACAACGGGGAAAATGCTCGGATGCATGAGACGAACACGTATGCAAGATGAAATGCACATGATGACATGATATGAAATGCAGATGATGACATGGTAAAGAACAACACGCAAGCACATGACATGGCAACGACGGCGAATAATCGCGTACACCGGCGCGATCGAATCCGGGCGTTAACATCGTGGGGACTCCATAATGGTGCACTACCCCTGATATGAAGTCTATCACTGGTCCAGATTCGGCCGTTTTAACAGGCTTGGCCTCTATCCATTTGGTGAATTTATCCACCATGACCAATAGGTATTTTTGCTTGTGGGTTCCTCCCTTAAGGGGTCCAACCATGTCAAGCCCCGGACCCATGAACGGCCAGGTCATGGGTATAGTTTTGAGGCGGTGGGTGGCATGTGGCTTTGGTTAGCAAAAGTCGCAACCGACGCATCGTTGGACTAAATCCTGTGCATCTGCCCGGGCCGTCGGCCAATAAAATCCTGTACGGAAGGCCTTGCCTACAAGGGCCCGGGCTGCCGCGTGGTGCCCACCCAGTCCGGCATGAATTTCAGCCAGGAGGTTTCGCCCTTCCTCTTCGGAGATACACCTTTGAAGGACTCCTGTTGTGCTTTTCTTATAAAACTCTTCCTCATGGACTTTATAGGCTTTCGATCGCCGTACTATGCAGCGAGCCTCATTTTGGTCTTCGGGGAGTTCCTGCCTAGTTAGGTAGGCTAGGAAGGGTTCCGTCCATGGGGCGATAACCGTCATTATTTCGTGGGCGGAGGGTGTTATCTCGGTGGCAGAGCCTCCAGTTGTGTCAGAGTGTTCGGCGTCAGGTAGTGCGGTTGGGTCCGGATTGTTATTTCCGGACTCCCCTTCCCATAGTACGGATGGCTTGAACAGCCGTTCCAGGAAGATGTTGGGCGGGACGGCATCACGTTTTGCACCGATGCGTGCCAATATATCAACCGCCTGGTTGTTATCCCGGGCTATATAATGAAATTCGAGCCCTTCGAACCGTGCTGACATTTTTAGGACCGCATTGCGGTATGTTGCCATTTTCGGATCTTTGGCATCAAAGTTTCTGTTTATTTGAGATATCGCGAGGTTCGAATCCCCGCGCACCTCTAGGCGTTTAATGCCCATGGAGACTGCCATCCGGAGGCTGTGCAGAAGGGCCTCGTATTCGGCTGCATTGTTGGAGTCCGTATACATTATCTGAAGGATGTATTGGACTGTGTCCCCGGTTGGGGACGTCAGGACGACGCAAGCCCCCAGGCCGGCCAACATTTTGGAGCCGTCAAAGTGCATGATCCAATTGGAGTATGCGCCGTACTCTTTAGGGAGTTCGGCTACGGTCCATTCGGCCACGAAGTCGGCCAAAACGTGCGACTTGATAGCTCGTCGTGGCTTATAGGTTATATCGAATGGAAGGAGCTCTACGGCCCATTTAGCAATCCGGCCCGCTATGCGTCGCGGTTGTTTATAATGTCGTTAAGAGGTACTTCGAGGCTACCGTTATCGAACACTCTTGAAAGTAGTGTCGCAGCTTAGGGATGCCATGAACACCGTGATATGCTATCTTTTGATAATGTGGGTACCGGGACTTGCATGGAGTGAGGACAGTGGACACGTAATAAACCGGTCTTTGAAGAGGGAACCGGTGTCCGTCCGTTTCTCGTTCGACAACGAGCACCGCACTGACAACTTGATGTGTTGCGGCGATATATAATAGCATTGGTTCGCCCACGTTGGGCGCGGCCAGGACCGGATTTGTTGCCAATATGGCTTTTATCTCTTCTAGTCCGGCCGTGGCGGCATCCGTCCACTCGAAGTGTTCGGTGCGGCGGAGGAGGCGGTAAAGGGGTAACGCCTTTTCTCCCAAACGGGAAATAAAGCGGCTTAGAGCCGCTACGCATCCAGTCAATTTTTGTATTTGTTTGAGCTCTTTTGGAATATCCAATTGTGACAGAGCTCGGATCTTGGCTGGGTTTGCTTCAATTCCTCTACCGGACACAATGAAGCCCAGGAGCTTTCCGGCTGGAACGCCGAAGACGCATTTTTCCGTATTGAGCTTGATGTCATATTTTCGAAGATTGTCGAATGTAAGCCTCAAATCGTCTACTATAGTCTCGACATGCTTGGATTTGACGACCACATCATCTACATATGCTTCCACTGTTTTGCCGATCTGGTTTGCCAGACATGTCTGAATCATGCGCTGATATGTTGCGCCGACGTTTTTTAGCCCGAAGGGCATTGTATTGAAGCAGAATTGGCCGTATGGAGTGATGAATCTTTGTTGCAGTTTGGTTCTGCTCCGCCATCTTGATTTGGTGGTAGCCGGAGTACTCGTCGAGGAAGCACAATGAGTCGTGTCCTGCTGTAGCATCGATAATTTGATCAATTCGAGGGAGGGGGAAGGGATCCTTTGGGCAAGCCTTATTAAGGTCTTTGAAATCAACACATAGGCGCCAGGATTTGTCCTTCTTTGGTACCATCACCAGATTTGCTAACCAGTCCGGATGTTTTATATCTCTGATGAATCCGGCTTCCAAGTTTGGCTAGCTCCTCTCCCATGGCCTGTCTCTTGGGTTCGAAAAGCAATCAAGAGCCTGTTTGACCGGCTTGAATCCTTTTAGGATATTTAGGCTGTGCTCGGCCACCGACGTGGGATTCTGGCATGTCCGAAGGGTGCCGTGCAAAGATGTCCCAGTTTTCTCGTAGAAATTCTCGTAGTGCTGCGTCTACATCAGGGTTTAATTGTGCCCCAATGGAGGCCGTCTTTGCAGGGTCCGTTGGGTGGACTTGGAATTTGACTATTTCATCCGCTGGTTTAAAAGAGGTGGACTTGGATCTTTTATCAAGTATCACATCGTCCCTGTTCACCGTGGAGCGCATCGCAGTGAGTTCCTCGGCCGCTAGGGCTTCGGATAGTGCCTCGAGGGCTAGTGCGGCTGTCTTGTTTTCGGCACGGAGTGTTATGTTCGGATCACTAGCGAGAGTGATGATTCCGTTAGGTCCGGGCATTTTAAGCTTCATGTACCCATAATGGGGTATAGCTTGAAAAATTGTGAATGCCTCTCGCCCCAATAAAGCATGATATCCGGCTGAACGGGGCCACTTGAAATGTGACCTCCTCGGACCTGTAATTGTCCGTGAGCGAACACTACGTCCGGTGTGATTTTTCCTGTGCAGCATGCTTCCCGGCTAGGGATTATTCCTCTAAAGGTTGTGCTGCTTCGCTCAATGCGGTTCCAGTCTATTTCCATTTTTCGGAGGGTTTCCTCGTAGATGAGGTTCAGTCCGCTGCCGCCATCCATGAGTACCTTTGTAAGGAGAAAGCCGTCGACTATTGGACTGAGAACCAATGCGGCTGGTGCTCTGGCTGTTCGGAATTTGGGTTCGTCACTGGCATTAAAGGTAATAGCCGTGTCACTCAATGGATGTATTGTTGCTACTTGGTAGACTTCGGCAAGGTTGCGGAGTGTTCGCTTTCGCATGTTATTTGATGCGAAAGTCTCAAGACTGTTAACACCGTCTTGGTATTGCTGGGCTGGGATTCAAGCTAGAAGCTCTTCGCCACTTTTTGGCCACTGCCGTAGTATCCAACATGCTCAAGGCTATGAGTTGGAGTGGCGCCCTACTATGAATTTTGCAGGTCCGCTTAGCCAACCCTCCAAGACGGTTCTGTACCCTTTAGGGGTTTTTGTTTTTGATGTTTAATCCAGGTGCTTGGTGATGATGCACCCTTTTATTCCGGACTAGGGATGTATTCGGGGCCGGATTATCCCAGAATTGACTTTCGGTTTTCCAAGCACTCTCCATCGCACAGTACTTTTGTACTATGGTCACCAAGTCATCAAAGCGTGTATCTTCGCGATGACTTATGGCGTGTAGGATCCCTTTGTCCGTGCAATTATTGCAAAAAAGTGAGATTGCGTCCTTCTCTCGGCAGTCCTTTATCCTGTCCATAACCAGGAGGAATCTGGCCCAGTAATGATGTACTGTTTCAGTTGGCTCTTGCCGAATTCGGGATAGATCGCTAATGTTTGGGTGGCCGGTGGAACTAGATCTGGAACCCCGTCCAATTTAAGACTCAGGGCCGAGAAGTTTCCGAACTCGGAAGTTTGGATTTTTGAATGCTATCCAATGAGTCCAACCCGCCGCCTGACTTTAAGTTCAGGCTTGATCGACATCCGTCCCTCTACGGGAATCCGGCATGGAGGGATCGGGAATCCGGACGTAGCTAGTCCTTAAGATAGAAGAAGAATTGCCACATTGCTCCTCTATCACAGCAACATGATGGGTAGCTTGGGGAGAGTTGATCTCTCTCAGATCGGTTTTAGGCCCGACCTGGTCGTAGTCTGTGGCGACTCCCAGGGCGGCGATGCGATCCAAGAGCTTGTTTATGGAGGAGAGCTCGATTGGATCTAACTGTTCGGCAAGTTCCGAATTAACATGAAGATTGGTTTCGATGACTCGAGAAGTCATCGTCGGCACGGAGGCCGAACTGGCGGTCATAAGAAAACCACCTAGCCGGAGAGTCTGGCCAGTGGCCAAGGCTCCTTTGGCGATAGTATCGTCTTTAAAGACGGGATGAGGCATCCTTCCGACGGGCGACGGCATGAGGAACTCTCAATGAAAGCACCAATGTCGGTGTCAAAACCGGCGGATCTCGGGTAGGGGGTCCCGAACTATGCGTCTAGGCGGATGGTAACAGGAGACAAGGGACACGATGTTTTTACCCAAGTTCGGGCCCTCTCGATGGAGGTAATACCCTACTCCTGCTTGATTAATATTGATGATATGGGTAGTACAAGAGTAGATCTACCACGAGATCAAGGAGGCTAAACCCTAGAAGCTAGCCTATGGTATGATTGTTGTTCGTTCTACGGACTAAAACCCTCCGGTTTATATAGACACCGGATAGGGTTAGGGTTACACAGAGTCGGTTACAATGGTAGGAGATCTACATATCCGTATCGCCAAGCTTGCCTTCCACGCCAAGGAAAGTCCCATCCGGACACGGGACGAAGTCGTCAATCTTGTATCTTCATGTTCCAGGAGTCCGGCCAATGGTGATAGTTCGCCTATCCGAACACCCCCTAATCCGGGACTCCCTCAACAACCTTTAGAGGAATAATCCCCAGTCGGGAAGCATGCTGTACAGGAAAGATCACACTAGATGTGGTGTTCGGCATGCCAGATAATTACATGTCCAAGGAGGTCACGTTCCAAGTGGCCCCGTTCAGCAGCGGATACCACGCTCTATTAGGGCGAGAGGCATTTACAATTTTTCAAGATATACCCCACGGGTACATGAAGCTCAAAATGCCCGGGCCCAATGGAATCATCACTCTTGCTAGTGACCCGAACATAGCACTCCGCGCCGAAAATAAGACAGCTGCACTGGCCCTTGAGGCACTATCCGAAGCCCTAGCGGCTGAGGAACTGATCGCATCAAGGCTCCATGCTGAACATGGACGACGTGATACTCGATAAAAGATCCAAGTCCACCTCCTTTAAACCGGCGGACGAAATAGTCAAATTCCAAGTCCATCCAACAGACCCTACAAAAACGGCATCCATCGGGGCACAATTAAACCCTAATGTAGACACCACACTACGAGAATTCCTACGCGAAAATTGGGACATTTTTGCCTGGCACCCTTCAGACATGCCAGGAATCCCACACCGGCTGGCCTAGCACAGCCTAAACATCCTAATAGGATTCAAGCCGGTCAGCGTGCTCTTGACGTTTCTCGAACCTAAGAGACAAGCCATGGGAGAGGAGCTAGCCAAACCATCGGAGGCCGGATTCATCGTGAGATATAAAACATCCGGATGGCTAGCAAACCTGGTGATGGTACCAAAGAAGGACAAATCCTGGCGCCTATGCGTCGATTTCAAGGACCTCAACAAGGCTTGCCCAAAGGATCCCTTCCCCCTCCCCCACATCGATCAAATTATCGACGCTACCGTAGGACACGATTCATTGTGTTTCCTCGACGCATACTCCGGCTACCATCAAATTAAGATGGCAGAGCCAGACCAAGCCACAACAACATTCATCACCCCATACGGCCCATTCTTCTTCAACACAATGCCATTTGGGCTCAAAAACGCCGGCGCAACATATCAGCGCATGATTCAGACATGTCTGGCAAACCAGATCGGCAAAACAGTGGAGGCATATGTAGACGACGTGGTCACCAAAACCAAGCATGTCGAAACTCTAGTAGACGACTTGAGGCTCACGTTCAACAACCTCCGAACATATGACATCAAGCTTAACTCGGAAAAATGCGTTTTTCATGCATCATTTGGAAAGCTCTTGGGCTTCATTGTATCCGTAGAGGAATTGAAGCAAACCCAGCCAAGATCCGAGCTCTGTCACAATTGGATATCCCAAAGGACCTCAAACAAATACAAAAATTGACCAGATGCGTGGCGGCTCTAAGCCACTTTATCTCCCGCTTGGGAGAAAAGGCATTGCCCCTTTATCTCCTCCTCCGGCGCACCGAACACTTCGAGTGGACGGATGCCGCCACGGCCGGACTCGAAGAAATAAAAGCCATATTGGCAACAAACCCGGTCCTGGCCGCGCCTAACATCGTCGAACCAATGATATTATACATTGCGGCAACTTATCAAGTCGTAAGCGCAGTGCTCATCGTCGAACGAGAAACGAATGGACACAAATTCCCCCTTCAAAAGCCAGTTTACTATGTGTCCACTGTCCTCACTCCATGCAAGTCGCGGTACCCGCATTATCAAAAGATAGCGTACGCGGTGTTTATGGCATCCCGGAAGCTGCGACACTACTTTCAAGAGTGTTCGATAACAGTGGCCTCTGAATTACCTCTTAACGATATTATAAACAACCGCGACGCGACGGGCCGGATTGCCAAATGGGCCATTGAGCTCCTCCCGTTTGACATAACCTATAAGCCACGGCGAGCTATTAATTCGCAAGTTTTGGCCGACTTCGTCGCCGAATGGACTGAAGCCGAACTACCCTAAAGAGTACGTCACATATTCCAACTGGATCATGCAATTCGACGGCTCCAAAATGTTGGCTGTTCTGGGGGCTGGCGTCGTTCTGACGTCCCCAACAGGAGATACAGTTCAATACGTACTCCAGATAATGTATATGGACTCCAACAACGCAGCCGAATACGAGGCCCTTCTACATGGTCTCTGGATGGCAGTCTCCATGGGCATCCAACGCCTAGAGGTGCGCGGGGATTCGAACCTCACGATATTCCAAATAAATGGAGACTTTGATGCCAAGGATCCGAAAATGGCAGCTTATCGCAACGCCGTCCTAAAAATGTCAGCTCGGTTCGAGGGGCTTGAATTTCACCATATAGCTCGGGAAAACAATCAGGCAGCAGACGTCTTGGCACGCATTGGCGCAAAGCGCGATGCCGTCCCCCCCAACATCTTCTTGGAGAGGCTGTTCAAGCCATCCGTATTATGGGAAGGGGAATCCGAAAATAACAGCCCAGACCCAACCGCACTGCCCGACACCGAACATTCTGACATAACGGGAGGCTCCGCCAACGAACTAACATCTTCAACCCACGTAATAATGGCAGTCATTGCCCTGTGGACAGAACCATTCCTAGCCTACCTAACCAGGCAGGAACTTCCCGAGGACCAAAACGAGGCATGCTGCATAGTGCAGCGATCTAAAGCCTATAAAGTCAATGAGGGAGAGCTTTATAAGAAAAGCACCGCCGGAGTCCTTCCAAGGTGTATCTCCGAAGAGGAAGGGCAGAATCTTCTGGCTGAAATTCATGTCGGACTCCGCAGGCACCACGCAATAGCCCGGGCCCTTGTAAGCAAGGCCTTCCGTACAGGATTTTATTGGCCGACGGCCCGGGCAGATGCTCATGACTTAGTCCAACGATGCGTCGGTTGCCAGCTCTTTGCTAACCAAAGCCATATGCCACCCACCGCCCTCCAAACTATACCCATCACTTGGCCCTTCATGTCCTGGGGCTTGACATGGTTGGACCCCTTAAAGGAGGAACCCACAAGCAAAAATACCTCTTGGTCATGGTGGATAAATTCACCAAATGGATAGAGGCCAAGCTCGTTAAGACGGCGAATCCGGACCGGTGATAGACTTCATATCGTGGGTCGTACACACACATGTCATTCCCCACAAAGCATCATCACCGATAACGACCACGAACTTTACGGCCGACAAGGTCAAACTACGTGCAAAAACATGGGCATCAAGCTCGACTATGCTTCAGTCTATCACCCACAAACTAACGGTCAAGTCGAGCGAGCAAATGGTCTAATTATGAGCGACATCAAACCCAGATTAGTGCGGTCCCTCAAGGAATCTAACACGCACTGGATAGAGGAGCTTGACTCCGTACTCTGGGGGCTGTGGACCACGCCGAATCGCACCACCGGATACACACCATTCTTTATGGTATACGGCGCAGAGGCGGTTCTGCCCTGCGACATAATTCATGACTCACCTCGCATGCGCATGTACGAAGAAAGAGAAGCCGAACTCGATCGGCAGGACAGTTTGGACGTCTTGGAGGAGGAGCGTGACGTGGAAAAAGCCCGTTCCGCATTCTATCAACAGCAGGCTCGAAGATACCAAAGCAGAGAAGTACGGGCCAAAACTTACAATATCGGCGAGTTAGTTCTACGCCTGCCGGACAAACTCAAGCCCAAATGGGAAGGTCCCTTTATTATTGACCAAGTCCTGACTGGTGGAGCGTACCGTCTGCGAGATGCACCGGATAACCGACTCTAGCCGAACCCATGGAATGCAGCCCTTCTCCAAAGATTCTACGCCTAGCGCCGGTCTCTGTGTTCGTCTCCTTCCCCTGTCTATTTTTTATACATTAGCTGTCTTATATTTCTCTCCTTCTCCCTCCCTTTCTCTTACAGCCTTTAAGGGCTCGTTCGCACCTTGTTCACAGACAACTGACGCGCTATCCGCGCTCATTATACCTGGGGGCTTCTTTAACAGAAGCTTATTTATACGGGCTTCATGCCCAACACATGTGTCACACTTCCGCATGTACCTTTTATTCACCATTATATGCATCGATATGACTTAAGTTTTGGCCAAGCTGGGCTGCTGGCTCCTGTGCTTACCCCTCGTTCCCGATTGTTCAGCTAGGCGGTAAAGGGAGCACCTCTGCGATTATTCTTGCCGGGTCAGCGGATGTGTACCTCAGACTAGGTGAAGCCGAAGCTAGCATTCTTAAGGGAATATTCAGTCGGTGAACTAAAGATGATTCCTCACTCGTTTATTTATCCGCCCCAGATGCTTTTTCTGCTTTTTTGCACCGACATGCACTTTAGGGCATGCCTCCCGGAAAGGAACCCCACGGAACTATTCTCCCGGAAGATGTTTCTTACTAACCATGTAATATAACATAACTAGTTGGGCACTTGTCTGCTCAAGCACTAATGACCCCTACGCTCGGTCTCCACGCATGCCCCGGTTCCTACATAACCGAGAGGGTATTCGGACACACCTGCACTATCGGGTCCCGAGGTTGAAGTGAAAAGGTCCGCCATGACAAACGATCTACAATCCGGCTAGAAGGCATTTTACATGTCATCTTAAATTACATAGTCAATTTGACTGGGTATATTCCTCTTCAATACCATCCAACAGGCTGTCTAGTTTACAGTCCTGTTGGGAATATTTGGCGGCCAACTCTACCTGGCCGTACACTAAGCTCACATGGATCTCCTTCCCATCGGCCCTCACAGGTCCGACCTCGGCCATGTGGTTTGGGTCAGCCTTCGTGTACCGCGTCTTCACCATGGCCCAGGCCTCCCTGGCGCCTTGACAGCAGGCCGGAATCTTCCATAATCGGAAGCGCCGCCGCGCTCCCTTAAGCCTCTCTCAAGCTCTCCAAGGCCTTCGGGCATGGAGACAGATGGCCACAAGGCCTGGGCGACGCCTTTCATCACCATCCGAACTCGTTCGTGCAGTTGTAAGAGCTCGGGAAGAAGGTCACCCGTAGAACCGGGCATTTCCTCTGCAGGACGACCTGTGAGCATACCTGCAGACATAACTCTGTTAGTCGACTTCCTCGCCGAACTCTTTTTCAAAGTTCGTTCAAGCACTTACTAAACATGCCGCATTGAAGCCGCTGATTCTCCTTAACGGAGTCCGACAGTTGGGCACGAACATCTTGGAGATCATTCTTCTCCCGCCTCACCTTTGTAAGCACGCTCTCACCAGCCTTTAGCTGGCGTAGGAGTTGCTGCTTCTCCGGATCTAATCCGGCGCCATCTGCAATTTTATTGTCAGACTTGCCTACACGCCGCACTCTATATAATACTTATCAATTGAGGCATATAATACCAGATGGGGTCTTCTTGGGCTCCCCTGCTGCGGCTAGTGCGGCCTGAAGTTTGGTTTTGCACTCTTCCAGCTCCTGGGACAGTAGGGTATTCTTTTCAGAAGAACTCAGATAATAAATGATCCTTAAATCAGTTATTCTAACTGTTTCAAGTCTCGGGGGCTACTGATATATATATATATATATAATCATCAAATTTTCTCACCCGTATGTCTTTTCCATACTGCTCCGTGGCCCTGGTTAGACCATTTTTTTGACCATGAAGACTGCAGGGCTTACACCCCACAACATTTTATTAATAAAGGACAGGAAGTAATTACAAAGTTCCTCAAGAGGGGGAACAAAACAAAAGGAGGAAAGACTAAAAAGAAAAGAACTCTAAGAAAGAAAGCTACAAAACTAAGAGAGAAAAGATGTTACAACTGGTGTGAAACCTCAAGGCGGCAAAAAATCAATCCATTTTAGTAGATCATCCTTGTATCTGGCCTTTATGCTGTGTGAAAGTAGAGTGATATCATGAATGAACCCATTTCTCCATTGCCTAAAAGTTGGATGGACGTGTCTGAAAGCCTTGTCATTGCAAGACTTTCCAGATATTCCCCCAGGCAAGAAAAGCCACCTCTGCAAAAAATGGTTTATCAAATTCCTTCCTAGCATGTAAGGCAATTTGCACCATATGATTGCTATTCAACCAGGGTATTTGCAGGAAGTTCCATATCCTCATACTGAAATTGCACTGGAAGAATAGATGGTTTCTATCTTCCAGCACTCCAGTGGGGCAGAGGACACAACTAGGTCCATCATTAATTTTCCACTGTCTTCGCTGAATCATATCCTTGGTGTTTACTCGATCCATAATAACCAACCATGCAAACATTTTAACTGTCATTGTACAGCAGCTTTTCCAAACCCAAATTTCAGAATTGGTTGGCAATGACAATTTGGTGTACAAACTCATAGAAATTCTTTGCAAGATACTCACCCTTTTCCCATGTCTCCAAGTCCACATATCATCACAAGCATCGTCCAAGTGTCTGCTAGATAACATAGTAGTAAGCTGATTGAACTCCCTAAAAGCCAGCTCAGACAAAGGCAAAGAGAACATTTGTTGCAAATTTCCTTCCTGTAGCACTTCCTTCACAGAGAGGTTCTTCTGTAGGCAAAAAGAATGAAGTCGTGGAAATCTTTCCTACAGAGGGATACAAGAATGTCCAATCTCCCAATGATCAGACCAAAAAAGCACAGAATCTCCTTTGCCAACAGTTACAGATGTTACAGTTCGATATTTTTCCACTAACTTACAGATGTCCCTCCACCAAAAAGATCCACATAATGTAGTGTCATGTGGAACTCTTTGATAGTAGTAGGAATCCCACACCAGTCTGACCCATGGCACATCAGCTTTGTTATAGAATTTATTTAGGTACTTAAGCAACAGAGCATCATTTTGCAATCCCAAATTCAGAATTCCTAGTCCCCCCTTCTTCTTGGGTCTGCAGACTAGGGGCCAAGCAGCCTAAGAATGACCCTTTTCCTGACCATATTTCCTCCATAGGCATTGCCTTTGAATCCTTTCTAACTGCTTTAGAATGCCCTTTGGTAAAGATAGGCTGCAAAGAAAGAATATGGGCAAAGAGGACATCACTGAATTTAGCAACTGTAGTCTGCTACCTTGAGGCAAAAACCAGGAACTAGCAGTTAGCCTTCTTTCCATGCAATCCACCAAAGGGAGCAAGTCAACAATTTTTGGCCTAGTAGTCCCAACAGGCAGACCCAAATAAGTGAAAGGCATAGAGCCTAACTGACAGACAAAAAAAGCAGCATGTGCAGAAGCAACTGAGGTTTCTACATTGATGGGTTACATTGAAGATTTATGAAAGTTGATTTGCAACCCAGTTGCCAGTGAAAAGGAATTGAGTACTGTTTTAAGAGCCTCCAACTGAGCTAGTTCAGCATTTACAAACAGCAAGGTGTCATCAAAGATATCTTGAACCACGGGATAAAAAGGATCATGTGTTGGCAAAGGTAAATCCAGCTGCCCCCTAAGCAGCAAATCATTGATCATGGTTTGCAAAAGATCAGCTGCAATAACAAAAAGCAAAGGAGAGATAGGATCTCCTTGCTTAACACCACATTTGCACTTGAAATGACTTCAAGACACACCATTTAACAGGATTGAGGATGTTGCAGAAGTTAACAACTGTTGAATCCATGTGATCCATTTGCTATCAAACCATTTTGCCACAAGAATTCTCAAGATTGCCTCATGCTGAATTGAGTCAAAAGCTTTTTCAAAATCAAGCTTAAGCAAAAAAATTGGCTTCCTTGACTGATTGCATTGATGAATATACTCAAAAGTCCATGCAATACAATCTTGAATTGTCCTTGATTTAATGAAGCCATACTGATTCTCATGCACACATTTGGTGATTTCCTCCACAAACCTATTGGCAGCCAGTTTAGTCAAGAACTTTAGTCCAACACTTGTCAAAGAGATAGGCCTAAAATCTCCCACACCCTCAGGTGATTGCTTTTTTGGGACTAAAGTTATAAGCTTCATTTAGATTTTCCAAAATTATAGTTCCAGCATGAAACTCATTGACCAACTGAATAAAGTCAGATGAGATAATTGGCGACATTTCTTCATAAAATGCACCATTAAAACTATCTGGTCCAGGTGCTTTGTCAACTGGCATTTCCTTTATGACCTTTTCAAGCTCATTCAGATGAAAGGGCTTTGAGAGCACCTCAAGACCTTGAATCCTTGGAATCAAAGATAGGATGTCATTCCCCAGAACAATTGGCTTAATGGTTCCCATTCTTCCTTTGAAAGTCACCAAGAATTCCTTAGCAATCTCCCCATGATCTGAAGAGACTGTCCCATCAGACAAATGCAGGCTAGCAATAGAATTTTTTCTATATCTCTCTGTTGCCATGGCCTGAAAGAATTTTGAATTCTCTTCTCCCACCTTGATATATTTGATAGTACACCTTTTTCTCCAGTATAAAAACTGCAAATGCAAAAGATGCTCATGATGCAACTTACATAACTTCCTGAAGTTGTTCTCTGGTATGGACAGAGGCCTCCAATCCTCTAAATCATCCAGCCATAGAATTACCCAATTGCATTTTTCAATTTAATGTGTGAGAGCCCCTTCTGCCATTTCTTTAGAGCAAACCTCAATGATCTCAATTTGTCCATAATAACTGCAAAGATATGGTGTTTATGTGAAGGCTTGCTCCAGACCTCCCTCACACAATCCATGAAACCAGGCTGATGCACCCAATAGTTTTCAAACCTGAAAAATATGTGCTTTAGGAATTGAGGTGCTGATAGAGATAACACATGGAACATGATCAGACGATGTTCTCGCAAGAGGATCCACTTGTGTCATGGGATAATGATTTATCCAGCTAGCAGAAGTAAAAAACCAGTCCAGTTGTTCCAAAAGAGGGAAATCCTGCATGTTGGACCAGGTGAATCGTCTACCTTTTAGTGGTAGCTCTAGCAGTCCTAAATGACCAATGATCTCGTTAAATATAAAAATATCATTAACGTCCCCTCCTGGTAAATTTCTATTTTCCATGGATCTGATGAAATTGAAGTCTCCCACTACCAACCATTTTTGTTCAGGTTCCACTTGCAGATTATATAACCGCTAACAAATTCATCCTCATCTCATACTGGCGCAGGCCCATATACATTAACTAAGAACCATTGCTCGTTATTATGCACGAGAGGTAAAACTGATGACAATACCAAAAGGCTTAACTTCAATTAACACACTCTTAAAGACATCGTAACGCCAAACCTGTTAGAATCCCACCGAGGCCCCTCTCGAAGGTGATTCAATAAATTGATCAAAGCCCATAGGACATACTGCCTTAACTAAGGAACGGGAACAATCAGTTAACTTAGTTTCTTGCAAGCAGGCAATTGCACACTGACTTTCAGAAATCTTCTCTCTGACAGAACGTTGTCGTGGTTCGGAATTGAGGCCACGAACATTCCAACAAAGAACCTTCCAATTATGCCTAGACCTTTGATTCATAATAAAACCAGTACCAAAGTAACAGTCATTGCATGACATACAATGTCACACAAACCACGCCATAATAGACAAAAGTCAACCAGACCATAGTGCAGAGCATAAAGTTCAGAAGTAATAGAACTACAGCAAATTTAACAGGCTCGCTACACCTATCGAAAGAGATAAACAACAACATTTAAACACCACTGGAGGAGGAATCATCCTTGGGATTAGCCATATGCTTCTCCTTGGACAGAAGGTTAGGGTCGATCTCCAGCTCTGCTCCGATTGCTTGCAGCACATTGATCGGCGTGGGCGGTGGAGCATCTTCAGTGGTGCTGGCAGTAGCACCAACATCTTCAGGCTTGGACTGGGCCTTCTCAGGGATGGGCTTGGACCTTGGACGCCTCTTGGTGGGCTGGAAAGAAAGCTGCTCAAAACTAACAGGTTTAAACCCATCATGTTTTGCCGCGCTTCTTGTACATCTTCTAACAGAAGTATCCACCAAAGGGGCCAAAGGTTTCTTTCTTCTTGCCTGCTTCTTGTCCTTGACCTGCGTAGAAGCAAAAACCACAGCAGAAGAAGAGATCTCCTCCAGGCCAGTAGGCACTACATTTTCTGTTTGCAAATCGCCAGACACATCCATCTCCACACCAACAGTGACATCATCAGAGTTAACTTTTTCAGGAGAACTTCTAAAGAGAACTCGGGCAATGTATGCGTTTGGCGAAAAAGGCCTCCGCAAAACCGAGGATCGTTAGGCAAAGTTGGAATCAGAGAAGAGCTCCTTTGGGAATCATCAAAGGCAATGGTCCATGAGCTTGGAGTAAGTCACTACCCCAAGAGGCTTGAAGAAGATTGGCCTTGGCACCTTCATGACAACAAACTCAGTGTAAGATTCTTGAAAGATCTCTTCCAGATCATCTCTGGAGGTAGAGGTGGCCCAGCCACAATCCTTGCCAT
Source organism: Aegilops bicornis (assembly GCA_021605145.1). NCBI lineage: Eukaryota > Viridiplantae > Streptophyta > Magnoliopsida > Poales > Poaceae > Aegilops > Aegilops bicornis. The sequence goes on from CM038674.1 coordinate 647,056,646, forward strand.
ACCAATTATTAACTGATGCTGTTGAACAACAGGTGGAAGATAAGGGACAATTGCTAATGGATTGTCCTCAACGAGCTGGTGCATATTATCCTGTAGCTGGTGATCTTGTTGCATCTCATGATGTTCTGCCATCAGATTTTCCACATGTTGCTCCACAGAAACAGAGCCCTCTCGCTGATCGATGACAATTCAAATTTGATCCTGTTACAGCGGTTGAGTTGAAAGTTGTGGGAGCTCCTCATCATTGTCTTCCCAATTTGCATGGCCCCAACCATCCCCAGCAGCGTCATTGTTGTGATGCACTGGAGGAGGAACAGGCACATCATTCCAGCCAATCATCGGATACGGTGGAAGAACAAACATCAAGTTATCATTCACAAGGTTTCCGAACGGCAGTGCGGATTTCCATCCAGAGGCATTGGATCCTCGTCATTGGGCATCTGATCAGCAAAATCAGCTCCCAACACATAGCAAGCAGCAGTCCATGAAACTTGAGCTCCCCCCCATTCAGCATAATCTCCAAAAACCACATCACGTGGTACTGATGGCGTATCAGGAAAACTTGCCTCCACTAGAGTGCGGACCAAATAAGGATCTTCACTGTCCCAGGAGTGAAATTTCCCAAAGGTGCCAACCGCCTGAGATATGAACTCAGTGTTGCGATAGTCGAGAGGAATTCCAATAAACATGATCCAACCCTTACGGAACCCATGACTTCCCTTAAAATTTTCCCCTTCATCATGCTTCATGAATCTCACAAAACAATCATTGCCCAGAGGGAAAGGAGGGTGCTGAATCAAAGAGTATCGAACCGAAGGATCCCTGACTTGAAATAGACCTACTCCATGAAACCAAGGCTGAGCAGAACAAACCAGAGTACCTCTGTCTTGCAGGAACTGCACAACCTCCTCTCTGACATGCCCGATTGGACCCTCCGGAGCAGGCATAACTTCAGCCACCATGTACTCCTCATGACGGCGGGGTGGGTGAGACGCCGGCGTGATGAAGGTGCGGGGAAGTCGCCGTTCACCCCCATCAATGATGTGATGGCCAGTAGGAATGACGCTGCAGATCAAGCTCATAGTTCGCCATTGTTGGCGGCTTGGAGGAAGGGAGGGGGTTTTCAGAGGAAGGAACAGGGAGAGATTGGTGCAATGTGGGCTGCGATGATGCGACGGGGCAAGCTATCCCAATAACTCTAGCACTATTCCCCTGACCGTCAGGATTTCCCGAGATATGCGTGTGTTGGTGCAGAGGAATTTTTTTCCAAACCAATCCATTGGAGCGCGCGAAATCATTACAGTCCCTGGTAAAATGACCCGTGCGCGAGCAAGCCGAGAAGACCGCTCGCATTCCACAAGAGGCTGCTAGGTGGCCCCTGAGAGAGCGTATGTAACAAGTTAAAACCCGGTCCACCATGTCATTGACCATGGTGTCAAATTGCTGCGCTGCTTCTTGCGGAGACGGTATATCCAGAGGGGGCTCTGATGGGCTTGAGTTAGCAGAGATATTGGGCTAGACAGAAACTGGGGTATTCTGTGCCGAGACAGGCCCTTTAACCAAAGACCCAGCAAATGGCCCAACAGATAAATCCGGAGACACTGGGCCAGGCATGTGTGCTTCCAGCGAAGAAGAACTAGAATCCTGGTTTCCATTTTTAACTGGAGAGAATCCCGCCTCCGCAAATTGTGCATCGAGATTACCAGAAACCACGGGTCGTGGATCCACCGTGACCAAATCGAGAGGGGACGGCGCAATCGAACGGTGCAACTCCGACAATGGCTGAACAGTACCAAACACGATCAGAGGTCGAGCTACTGTCCAATGCAAGTCAAGGGGAGGCGCTTGTCTAATAACAACACGCTCATGAGCAGAAAGAGAATAACCTCCATCCATGATCGTATCAATGCAATTTTGAGTAACAGGATATCTATAACCTTTGCAAGCAGAGTACTGCTCAAAAGTGGCAAAGGTCAATTTCTTTCGAACTGTGGAGGCAGACTTAAGGGAAGATCTAACCGGAGGCCTATGCATCGCCAAAAGACCCAAAGATGATCGTCGCTTAGTAGGACTAATCAGAATCCATTCTGCATCACATTCCTTACACCAGATCTTAAGTTCCCGAACCCAATTGGGCCCTCCATTGCCCCAGAGATTGAAATAACATTTGAACAGATCGCAAGCAAAAAAGCGCAGATCCATAATAATGAAACCAACTTGCTTGCATGAAACTTGGAAAGAAAAAACCTTGTCTTTGACGAGAAGAACCCGAAGATCAATGGCCGATCCTCCAATGGCAGCCTCCAAAGCCGCCGCCACCGAGTCCTCCGACAACCGGAATGCATGGCGGCTAAAGGACACAATCAACATGAAAGCCCTTCGTATCATTGGGTGGATCGTATGACCAGTGGATTTGAAAATCTCATCAGAGAAAGCTCTGCCCTTGGAGAAATCCAAGCCAAGGGTAGATCCACCAGAAGAACCCATTAGAGATGGGTATTGCCTTGATCAGGACGAGATGCCGGAGAATATGATTGGAAGGGATCCACAGATTAGTGGAAGAGGGTGGAGATCGCCGGCGGTGCGGTCAGCGCCGAGGTGGGAGGTGGGAGCGCCATGTCAACTTTTGCTTCAACTTTTGCTGAATGTCACTTAGACCATTTTGAGTGGCACGGAGGTACGCATCTCCCGAGTTGAAGGCATCCAATGCCTCTTGGGAGAAACAAGCGTTGTGAAGAACTGTCCGGCGGCGCCTGTGATTCATGGCACTCCCCACCTCGGAATTGGTGGCGGATAGTCTGTCCGCATCCTCTGTCGGAGGAGCGTTCGACGCACGCCTCGTGTTCGCCTCTGCTTCTGGACCTGGCTTTGGAGCCTGGCTGGTGGAGGCGCGATAGGCAACCTCTCCGGATATAGTCCGGCGAGCCCTCTCTTTCCTAACAAAAGCATGGGCGTTAGTATGCATCGTAAGAACGATGCCTTGGAATAAGGCGGCGCGCCTTACTGCTGCGCCGGGGCCTCGACCCGGACTGCATGTCTCTTTAGCCTGCCCGCCTTCGCAGTCCCTTGTTGGCTAGTCGCCGCAGGCTCGGCATTCCGCATCGAGATCCTCCCCTACGAAACACCATTGATATACAGTGATCGAAAATAAGCACGAACGGATCATCTTTGAAGTATTGGGACTTCGGTCTTGGTTACTTGTGAGGCGGGGAGCAGTCTAGGATAATCAGCTGTAATAGCCACCAAGGCATTGTCGATGCTCAGTTGGTAAAATACCCCATCGATCAGCTCCACGGATATGTCCGGATCCTCTTGGGAGGCCAGATCAAGGGACCGTTCCGGATCCTCGGGTTGTGGAGGAGGGCTGTTTATATCCTTTACGGCCCGGCACAATTCCTGCGTCGAAATCACAAGATAAGGTACTTGACTATGGGAATATGGAGCGGATGGGAAAAAAGAAGTGTCCGCTTACTCAGCTTGGAGGATTGTACATAGAAAATCCGCCCTGAGGATTGACGCGGAGGAACTCCTCCTCTTCTCCCTTATACAAAGTGGGCAAGATATTCATTAGAGCGGCAATCGAGTCCGGCCCCTTACGGCCGCAGCGGGTGGCGTCATCCTCCCCATTGAAATATCACATGGGGTGGCCTCTATACTGAAGCGGATGCACCCCCCGCATAATGCACGTGGCCATGACCTCGATCATGGTCAGTCCGAAATGAGCTAACAACCTTATCTGGATCATCAGATAAAGAACGTCCTTGTCATTTTCCTTCCGGGGGCTCCGTGGACGCCAGCTCAGGCGCTTCTTCAAGGGAGCATTATCAAACTCCGGGAGGCCGATCCGAACAGGATCCGGCAGGGGGACATCTTCTATATAAAACCATTCCGAAGGCCAGTCTTCGGACGCCTTCTTTGGGGTTACGGATAGATATCCGGTCCCGGCGATGCGCCATACTTCGGCTCTGCCCACTTGATATATTGACCCCTTCTGAGAACGGGGCACAAGGCATAACAGTTTCTTCCACAGCGCAAAATGAGCCTCGCAGCCCAAAAATAGCTCGCAAAGGCGTAAGGTTGTGCAACTGGAGGCCATAGAAGTCCAGGAGCCCCCGGAGAAATGGATGAATTGGAAATCCAAGCCCTCTTATCAAATAAGGGACAAGTCATACCCGCTCTCCCTTGGAGGGATTGGGAATGCTTTCCGCCATTATAGGTGGCGAGCCCGGCTCGAACGGGGACAATGAAGGCTGGAGGGAGAAATCCCTTGGTCTGAAGCATCACTAGCTCGCTGTGCGGGATGGAACATCTCTTCCAATCTCCAGGCCGAGGGCTGGGAGGGCGAGAGGAGGGGCTGTGTCGACTGGCCATGATGGAATGGATCTCTGTCGGATGCGCTTCGATGAATGCTCGCGAAGGGAGGATGGTGTGATTTGGATCTAAATCCCCGTCTCATTAAAAGGCAGCTCATTTACACGGCTAGGGAGGTAAATGTAAAAACACCACAGCTTTTTTATTAAATGCGACATGTGGAGGATGGCCATTATTGGGCGTGGAAGCCAAGGAGCGCAATATTCATGAGAAGCCAGACACTATTCAGCAGGTACACGTAATTTGGAGAAGAACCCGCCTTGTAATGCCGAAGACAATCTGCGTGCCGGACTCACCGTCATTGAAGCCTGGTTCGGGGGCTACTGAGGGAGTCCTGGATTAGGGGGAGTCCGGATAGCCGGACTATAACCTTTGGCCGGACTCCTGGACTATGAAGATACAAGATTGAAGACTTCGTCCCATGTCCGGATGGGACTTTCCTTGGCGTGGAAGGCAAGCTTGGCGATACGGATATGTAGATCTCCTCCCATTGTAACCGACTGCGTGTAACCCTAGCCCTCTCCGTGTCTATATAAATCGGAGGGTTTTAGTCCGTGGGACTAACAACAATCATACCATAGGCTAGCTTCTAGGGTTTAGCCTCTCGATCTCGTGGTAGATCTACTCTTGTACTACCCATATCATCAATATTAATCAAGCAGGAGTAGGGTTTTACCTCCATCGAGAGGGCTGAACACAGGTAAAAACATCGTGTCCCTTGTCTCTTGTTACCATCCGCCTAGATGCACAGTTCGAGACCCCCTACCCGAGATCCGCCGGTTTTGACACCGACAGTCATCAACCCCTACATCACGGAAGTGCTGCAACATCCTCAAACCTTTGAGATGCGTGAGGGGTTGCTGCATATCTGCGATGTTGAGGGACCAAGGAGGACCAGAAGCATGGAGACAAGGCTTAAAGCAGTGGAGCAACAAGTTTTCAAGTGTCAGGAGATGGTGGAACATGGACTCAACGCCAATCACATAATGATCACGGAGTTCACCAGCAACCACAAGCTGTACGCCAAGAACATTGGGGAGGCCATCTTCAAGCTTCACGAGAAAATCGAGCACCTCCAAGCCCAGATCTATGTGATCTGCAAAACCAAAACTTGCATAATGAATATAGATTCAAGAGGATGAGTTTGGCTGCATATTTGAGGATCCTGGAGACTCGATCATCCTTCTATGATTGTGAACCTATGCCTTGGAAGATGGACGACAAGCCTACATCATCAACAACCCCATCATCACCACCTCCGAGGAAAGGGACATAAACACATGGGTATGGGCACTCCCCTTGGCAACTTCCAAGCTTGGGGGAGGTGCCCCAGTATCGTATCACCATCACACTCCTATCTTTACCGTTTTTCTTAGTTTGATCCTTTTAGTAATATCTTGATCTAGTAGAATAAAGTTTTAGTATGATTTAGTTTTGAGTTTTGCTTTATGATCCTTCTATGTAATCGAGTCCGTGAGCTATATATAATAAAGATTAGTTTTGAGTCAAGGGCTTGATTATCTTGCTATGATCTTGAGGGAATTAGAGAAAAGGAAAGAATAGAAAGAAATAAAGGGATCATATTGATCTTATGGAGAGTAATGACTTCACATATAAAGAGTATGATGAATAAAACTTGTTGAGAGTTGACAAACATAGTTTTGGTCATCGTTGCAATTAATAGGAAGTAATAAAGAAAGAGAGGTTTTCACATATAAATAAACTATCTTGGACATCTTTTATGATTGTCAGCACTCATTAAAATATGACATGCTAATGAGTTGATGTTGGACAAGGAGGACAACGTAATGGGTTATGTTTTCTTATATCTGAAATAAAGTATATTTTCATGTGAAAGTGCGTTATATCGACTAGAGGGGGGGGGGTGAATAGGCGATTTTTATGAATTCTTCACTGAGGAATTTTCCGGTGAGGAAATTCCTAAGCGAAGAACTACTTGCAGCAGAATAAGTACTCAGAAGTAAACATAACAGAACACAAGCATGGTCATCATGATGAAATGAAGTCACGCACAGAGTACAGAAAGCGTAAACACAGGATAACACAGGATGAAGACAAACAGACTGAAGAAACTGAACTGAGGAAATTGAGAAAGTCTTCATTCAAAGTCTTCAAACACAGATATGAACAAGCGCAGAACACAGTTATGAGGAAATGAAAGAGTTGAGGAAATAGAACCAGTTGGCTTGGTGAAGACGATGATTTGGTAGACCAGTTCCAACTGCTGCTCAGTTGTACATCTCTTTGGAGAAGCTAGGTATTTAAACCTGAGGACACACAGTCCCGGATACACAGTCCTCACCGTATTCTCCTTGAACTAAGGTCACATAGACCTCGTCCAATCACTCGTGGTAAGTCTTCAGGTGAGTTCTGAACCTTCACAAACTCGGTCACTCGGTGATTCACTATTCCTCTTGGATGCTCTAGACCATGACGCCTAACCGGCTGGAAGAAGCACAATCTTCAAAGGTAACAAGCGTCAGATCCTCGCAGGATCAATCTCTTCAGTGATGCTCAATCACTTTGGGTTTGTAGGTGTTTGGGTTTGGGTTTTCCTCACTCGATGATTTTCACCCAAAGTCCTCAGAGGATGGGTTGCTCTCAAATGACAAGTGTCAGTTTCTCTCTAAGCAGCCAACCAGCTAGTGGTTGTAGGGGGCGGCTATTTATAGCCAAGGGAGCAGCACGACATGATAAGACATAAATGCCCTTCAATGATATGACCGTTAGGTGGGTAGATATTTTGGGACAGCTGGCGCATAGCACAGCAACGGTCGGAACTTTGAGTATCAAATTCCTTAGGGCTATCATGTTCCTCACTGTGTAGGCAATCTGCACTGGCGAATTCCTAACTCCTCAGTCAAAACAAATTCCTCAGAGACCAGAAGAACTTCGTCTCTATCACTGAAGAATATGACTGTACTGTATGAGATTTCCAATGGCTTCACTCGAAGGGATTGGTAGGTGTAGGATTTTGAGTTGAGCATCACTAGGAAATTTTTCCTTAGTATTTCCTCGACCCCCTTTAACAGTATGGTGTTTCCTATGAATCAAGAAAGAGAAAATGAAACTACGAAAACAAAAGTCTTCATGCTTCATGTTCCTCGAATGAATACCAAGTCTTCAAGGTCACACCAATTTCTTCACTTTCAAAGTCTTCAGAAAGTCTTCAGAAATTCAAAGTCTTCAGTCGAAGAACTTTATTTTTAGGGGTCGACTTTCTCTGTAAATATCAAACTCCTCATAGATTTATAGACCTGTGTACACTCATAAACACATTAGTCCCTTAACCTATAAGTCTTCAATACACCAAAATCACTAACGGGCACTAGATGCACTTACAATCTCCCCCTTTTTGGTGATTGATGACAATATAGGTTAAGTTTTCAACGGGGATAAACATATGAAGTGTAAATACTGATATTGAGGAATTTGATTGCAAGATATAGAAGAACTCTGTCGGTGTACAAAAAGAGGGGCACACTTTTGTACCCCTTTACCTGTGCACGGGCAGTCAGAGCCGCGCCCACGACCACACCAAGTAGAGCAGGGGAGGTGAGCCAAGGTAAGACCGAAGGCCAAGATAATCAGAGCAACGCCAAGGCCAAGACCACGAAGAGCAGAGGGATGAAGCTGGTTCCCCCGGCAAGACCCTTGCCGGGGCAACCTCGGCGGCCCCGGCAAGATCCGTGCCGGGACAGCTCGCCCCGCACCAACAGAGCGAGCCACCCTTGAGCCCACGGCCGCCAACACCATCATCAACGTGGGGCCAGGGCTCGGGAAGGCACCTCTGTGGTGGCATGCAGATATTTGTGAAGACATATTCAAGATCAGATGAGGATTGGAAGACGACGATCCTTGGCAAGATCCTTGCCGAGGAAGGCTACCAAATCCCCCGAAAAGACCCTTGCTGGGGACGACAGCGCGCCACGGCAAGCCCATTGCCGGGCCACCCGGCAAGGCCCTCACCAAGGACGCCAGTAGGGCCACCGCCAGACCCGCCGACGACCAAGCTTCCACCGCTGTTCGCATGCGGCTGCCAGCCCAACCAGCTGGGCGGGCACCTGCATGGCAACATGCAGCTCCCAGGCCAACTCATCAAGCGCCTGCGTGGTGGCATGCAGATCTTCGTGAAGGCTCCACCACCGCACCACCTCAGCTGCCTGCCTACCTACATGGCACCGCACGCATCACCAGCCGGGGCGCGTGTCAAAGCAAGGAGGAGCGGCGACGGACGGGACGGGCCTCTCCCCGTTCCCGATAAAGCAAGGGGACACCTAAGAGGTGCATTAAATGCATCTTGTCCTGTAATACGAGGGCTAACCTCGCAACAATGTACACCTTTCCACCTCCTGTGTGCCACTGTGGCAACCCCTTTTTCCTATAAAAGGAGGCCCGAGGCGACCAGGAGAAGGGATTCGGCTCTTTCGAACCACACGCTGACCACAGCTAGTTTGAGAGCTCAAGAACTCTCAAAAATACACCCACCAAAGCAGGACTAGGGTTTTACGCATCCTCGCGGCCTGAACCTGGGTAAACGATCTTTGTGCTGTCTACTAGCCGTGCTCTCCTTGTAACCCTGCGCCGCGGCAACCGTAGTAGGGATTCTTGTGATCCCATAGGTGTCGTTCCACACCGACATCTTTGGCGCGCCAGGTAGGGGGAACAATTGTGAGGATCTGGTCTGGTAGTTAGCCTAGAGGTTGTTCGTCGCTTTCGATTTCTGAGAAGAAGGCGGCTGGAGAAACGATGCCGGCTCGGCAACAGAAAAGCTAAGTTATTCAGAGCCTTGGATTATTTCCTTTTACACTTGAGGTTATCGTCCTCGGAGATCTAGCCTATGTTTGGGAACCCGGCCCGGAAAGGCCCCCCCCCCCCCGTGATTGGCAACACCTTTGTTCTGTTTCGAGTCCTCTCAACAGCTCAAAGCTGCCGTGCAGAGAGCGGCGGGGTAGCCTTCCGCGCCTGGCAATGCTCTTGACTCTGACTCGAGTCATACTCGACAGTTCGGGCGGCCGCGCTAAGGGCGGTAAGGTGGTTTGCCCGGCAGCAAGCACACCCGGCAGGCCAATGGGGATCCGTCCGAAAGACGCCGCCCTGGGTTTATGCACCGGCAAAGCCTACCCAGTTACGTAGGGCGGACATACAAGGGAAAATCAAACAGGAAAATAACATGCATAATCTTGAAAGTGCTGCAGAGTTATATTACATCAAATTGTTGCTGCGGTTCTAACTAGAGATAGCGATTGTCTTGGTTGTGAACCGGCAGCGACGATAAAGGACAGGATGCCTAATCCCGGCGCTGGCCCTCCACCCTCAGAATTCCGCTGACACGGCTGATGATGGGCTTGATGCGCTCCTTGAGCGGCGCGAGGCCAAGACCTCCCAAGAAGCTCTCCAAAGACGGGCGTCGAAGTCGAGGTCGGGGTACCAGTGCGCCACCTTGGTGAGAACCTTGGTCATGGCACCCTGGCAAAGCGTCTGGGACTCCTCGGCCAGCGAGGCCACCCGGTTGGCGTGGATCTGCTCCAAAGCACCGACGACCTTCTCAAAGAACAAGGTCAGGCTGCAGTTAGCGCTCACGCTCCGCTCTGGGACGTACCTCACGTCCGGCATCCCCATGATGGCTAGCTGGGCGGCGGCCTGGTTGGCGAGGTGATCGAGCCAACGATTCTCGCCCGCCACGTGATCTGCGAAGTTGAGGCCCTCGTTCGTCCGCAACTCCTTCTCAGCCTCCAGCTCCTTGGCCAGGGTCCCCTCTCGGGTCATGGCCTCCTCCAGCACCTTCTCGAGACCCTCTAGCTTCAGCTTGAGGTCTTTGATCGAGTTGTTGGCCTCGGAGAGCTCCCCAGCCTTCCTGACGACTGCGCCCTGTGCCTCTGTCAGAGCACTGTTAAGCATGTCCCTCTCTTGGGACAGCTTCAGCGCCTGCTCCTTCAGCCTGTCGCACTCTGCCTCCAGCTCCTCCACCTTGCCGGCATGAACCTGGGCCTGGGCATTGAGTGCCTCTTTGTGCCTCTGCTCCAGCTCACTGGTCTTCTGCAGGACAAGCTTCTCCACCTCTACATCCTTGCCGCGAAGCATGGTGGCAAGTCTCTCCTCGCGTGCAGCGAGGTCCTCCTCCTGGGAGTGCAAGCTGACCTCGTCTTTGGCCTTGAGCGGCTTCGGCGGCCGTGGCCAAGTTCCTCGACGCCTCCTGAGCTTTTTCGACGTCGGCGAGCTTCATGGCAAGCTCCACGTCGCACCTGGCCTGCTCGCCCTGGGCAGCCTTGAGCTCCTTGTGGGCCTCGCGGAACCAGACCTGCGTCTCGGCAACGTGCTCCTCGAGGTCCACCTCCACCTTATCCACCATCGCTGTCTTGGACTTAACCTTGTCCAGGCGGGCGCGGTGGAGCGCCTGGAGCTTCCGGAAGCTGGCGCCCATGACGTGAAGGAGCTGCTCTTCCTGCGAACTGTCGCCGCCAGCAATCGGCTTGTCGACGACTTCAAGCCCGGCAGCGGCAAGCACCTCGTCGTCGAACACCTCTCCCTCAACGGGTGTCCTGGTGCTCGACGCGCTTGGAAGGTGGACGAACAAGTCGTCACTCATCCTTAGGTACTTGCCGGAGCCGGAAGCAGCAGAGGAGGAAGGCCAGTCACCAGCCTCCTCCTCCTCCTCCTCCTCGGCAGCGTTCCCGTCGGCTTCCCCGGCAGGCCCCTTGCCGGCCTCCTCAACGGCAGACTTGTCGGCCTCCCCGGTAGGCCCCTCGGCGGCGTCCTCGGAAGCGTCCTTGGCGGCCTCCTCGGCGGCGATCTTCTCGGCGTCCGCCTCGACGGCCTTGGCAATGCCCTCGATGACGGCGTCCACGTCCTCTGGGTTCACCGAGGAGGAATCTGGGCGCCGAAGAAGGGGGTGAGGCAAGGCCAGGACCAAGAACCGGAAAGAAAAAGAAGCAGGGACGAACGGTGAATGACTTACCGGTGCCAGCGCCCGGTTGGGAAACTATAGGATCAAAAGTATGTCTAGAGGGGGGTGATTAGACTACTTGACCAAATAAAAACTTATCCTTTTCCCAATTTTAGTCTTTGGCAGATTTTAGCTATCTTAGCACAAGTCAAGCAATCTTAACACAATTCAAGCAAGCATGCAAAGAGTATATGAGCAGCGGAAAGTAAAGCATGCAACTTGCAATAATGTAAAGGGAAGGGTTTGGAGAGTTCAAACGCAATTGGAGACACAGATGTTTTTGTCATGGTTCCGATAGGTGGTGCTATCATACATCCACGTTGATGGAGACTTCAATCCATGAAGGGTAGTAGCAGTTGCTGAGTCCACGGAGGGCTCCACCCACGAAGGGTCCACGAAGAAGCAACCTTGTCTATCCCACCATGGCCGTCGCCCACGAAGGACTTGCCTCACTAGCGGTAGATCTTCACGAAGTAAGCGATCTCCTTGCCCTTACAAACTCCTTGGTTCAACTCCACAATCTTGTCGGAGGCTCCCAAGTGACACCTAGCCAATCTAGGAGACACCACTCTCCAAGAAGTAACAAATGGTGTGTTGATGATGAACTCCTTGCTCTGGTGCTTCAAATGATAGTCTCCCCAACACTCAACTCTCTCTCACAGGATTTAGATTTGGTGGAAAGAAGATTTGAGTGGAAAGCAACTTGGGAAGGCTAGAGATCAAGATTCATATGGTAGGAATGGAATATCTTGGTCTCAACACATGAGTAGGTGGTTCTCTCTCAGAACTAGCAAGTTCGAAGTGTAGGTTCGTTCTGATGGCTCTCTCCATGAATGAAGAGGAGGTGGAGGGGTATATATAGCCTCCACACAAAATCTAACCGATACACACAACTTTCCAAACTCGGTAGGACCGAATTGGTAAACTCGGTCAGACCGATTCAGCAAATCTAGTGACCGTTAGGATTTTCGGTGGGACCGACATGCAACTCGGTAGGACCGATGTGATTAGGGTTAGGGCATAACGTAATCTCGGTGAGACCGATTACACACACTCGGTGGGACCGATTTTGGTAATAAGCTAACCAGAGAGTTGGTCAGGTAAACTCGGTGGGACCGATTCACTCATTTCGTTGAGACCGAAATGTTACGAAAAGGAAACAGGGAGTTTACATTGCAATCTCGGTGGGAGCGATCGCTCATCTCGGTGGTACCGAAACGTTACGAAGGGAAACAGAGAGATTACAATCCCATCTCGGTGAGACCGATTTGCCTAGGTTTTGTGGCAGTGGCTATGACATCTGAACTCGGTGGCGCCGGATAGAAAGAATCGGTAGGGCCGAGTTTGACTTTTGGTTTAGGTCATATGTGGATATGAGAAAGTAGTTGAGGGTTTTGGAGCATATCACTAAGAACTGTAGAGCAAGAAACTCATTAAGCAACACCTCATCCCTCCTTGATAGTATTGGCTTTTCCTATAGACTCAATGTGATCTTGGATCACTAAAATATAAAATGTAGAGTCTTGAGCTTTTGAGCTTGAGCCAATCCTTTTATCCTTAGCATTTTGAAGGATCCACTTTTCTCATCCATGGCATGCCATTCATTGAGCTTTTCCTGAAATATTCATCTTGGAATGATGTTAGCTCAATGAGCTATATGTTGTTAGGAATTACCAAAACCACCTAGGGATAGTTGCACTTTCAATCTCCCCTTTTGGTAATTGATGACAACATATAGATCAAAGCTTCGACAAATGATAATAAGAGTGAAAAACATTGTCGCTTTGAGAAGTATGTGATAAGCAAGAGCTCCCCCTAAATTTGTGCATAGCTTAAGATTTGCTTTGGACTGCAAATGCACAAAGAGTTTAGGCTCATGGGTTACTCTTCCATGTCACATACATCTTCGTGGAGCGCTCAAAATGATAATGATTGAATACATGCACTCTTCACCAAGCAAAGTGAATGATCATATAAAGATAAACAAGATAATGTCATCCAACAAGCATAAATGTAGCATATGATCAAACACTTGATCATCCAAGTATCACACAAACATAAAGTATTTCAAACAAGCGAATAAAGTTCAACCACCAAAGCAAGAGAGAATAAAAGCAACACTCTCTCTCGAAGCCTATGATCTATACATTTTTCTCCCCTTTGGCAAAAGTTACCAAAAAGTTCATAGAAAATGCATAGCACTAGATCAACTCTCGTGCTTGATCTTCGTGTGGTGGTGTAGATGTAACGCCAAGGACGAAAGCATCGCTTGATGTAGATGGAGCTGGTGGAGTAGGTGCTTTGGAGCTGGTGGCACCGGCTGTAGCTGCTGCAGATGAAGTGGCTCGTGTCCGCCATCAGCACTGCAGCCTGATCTCTCGAGCTCTAGGCACTCTGGCAAATGCCTCAGTGGTTGTCTTGCCCTTCCTTTCCTGCATATCATCCTGAAGCTGCTCAACAACAGTCTGGATCTCAGTTACCTTCACATCCAAGTCATAGAACTTCTGCTCCATGATCCTCTACAAGCTCTCCTGGTTTCGAGTCAAGGTGGCCAGCCCCTTCTCAATCCTCAGAGTGGATGCAATCAAGTAGCCAAGTTTATCTTGTTTGCTCTTCAGAAAATACTGAGATGCCTCTTCCATTGTTGGCATCTTGGTAGCCTTCTCTGTCCTTGCCTTCTCCTTCTTAGCTTGTTCTTGCACTGAAGATGGTTCATCTTCATCCATAACCACTTGGTCATCCTCAAAGTCTTGATAGATAGGCATGTGCTCCTTGTCCAACAAGTATGTGCATGTGCCCATCTTGGAGTTAATCAGCTCCTCGATCTGTGGGGCATACCCACAGCTTCTCTTTTGGTCAGCTGCTGTCCTCTTGATAGTCTCAACTATGAGGCTCATGACCTTGAATTTTTGTGGCTCATCAAATAAATGTATCAAGTTTATTGCATGGCCTCTGATCATGTTGTGGTCACCTGACTTGGGAAATAGAGTGTGCCTGAGGATCCAGTTGATGGTTGGCAATCCTGACAGAAGATAATGTACAGATCCAAACTTATGTGACTCAACTACAAAGATCTGGGATCTCCTTGTACATATGTGCCATAGTGTTGTGATCCATCTTCTTCTTGGCATAGACATCCAAGTCATCTTCCTTCTCCTTAGGTGCATTGATCAGATTTGCCCATTCTTCAATAGTTTATTGGTACCTTGTACCTTCAGACATCCATACTATTCTGCCATCTGGATAGAAGTGTGCTGTGGAGTAGAATTGCATTATGAGCTCATCATTCCACTTTGTGAGCTTCTGCCCAACAAAGTCTGCAACTCCACAAGCACTGAAACTGTTATACACACCAGGATAGTGTTCTTCATTCTCCTTCATGTAGGTCCAGTCTACCCACCTCATGTCACACACTATAGGCTTCTTGTCCAACAACAGGTCTCATAAAAATCCCGTTGTTCCTTAGTATGGAACCTGTAGTCAACAGCAGTCCTCCTTCTGGTGGCATATGGATCTGACTCTCTCCATAGCCTCAATCCTTAGTCTCTCCTGATCTTCATGTTCTCAGCTACAGGATGGGCATCATTATGATCTGGAATCTTTGGCTTCAACTTTCTCAGGACATGCTCTTAATCTTCTTCTTCAACAACAATTTTAGGCACTGGGGCCTTGTTCTTCTCAGCAGTTGGAATGTTCCTAGTACTCCTCTGAGGTGCAGTCTTGGGCTTGGAGGCAGCTTTGGGTGCTTCTTTGGGCTTAGATGATGCAGCCCCTAACCTAATAGCATCACCCATAAGCTTCTGAGCCTTGGGTGCTGGTGCAGCAACCTCTTCTTCCTCTTCCTCTTCCATCATGGAAGGCTTTCCAATAACTCTGGCCATGGTATTTTGACCCTTTCCTTCCTTTTCTTCCCTTCTGCAGCAGCCTCTTTGGGTTCAGCTTCCAAAGATGCTTGAGTGGAGGCTCTGGCTTTAGACATGGGATGTCTTCCTGCTGGCCTTTTGGTCTTCATACCAGGCTTAATGGCAGCAGCTGTGCCATACTCCTTTTTGAGCACTTTCTTCTTGGAGGTAGCCTCATCCTCAACTGCCACATAGTCTTCATCCTCAGATTCTGAGGTTTTCTTCTTTCTGGTCCTGTTGGCAGCTTTAGGTAAGTTGCTTGGGGTGCTCCTGCTTCCCTCATCTGAGGTGCTAGAGGGACTAGTGCCCTCACTCAATTGAATCTGCTCCTCTTCCCTGTTCTGGCTGTCACTTTGATCAGACATGTTGCAAATACTGACTGCTGACCCTGTGAATAGATATAGATGAGATAAAGTGGATGAGCATCACAAAATACAAAGGTTTTTGCAAAAGAATAATTCAAAAACTGTGACACTCCAAATTTTTTTCTTTGGTTTTCTTCAAAACTTTGTTGGATTTGAAGGAGGTCACTAAAACCCTTCCAAAAAAAATCTCTATCAAAAGCTTTTTCCTTGTGGCAAATATTTTACTCTTGCATCTCCTTCAACTCTGGTGTTTAGTTTTAAAATTTTTCCTCTAATTGCTCTCTTCTCAAGGATTCAAGAAAAATCTTTGAAGTTTATTTTTTCTTTCAAAAAGAAACTCTAGGAGTTTTTCATTCTCTCCCATATTTGAAATCATTCATGATTTGGCCATACACCACATGGTAAAATCTTCCCAAATATATCTCCATCCACTTTGGGCAATCCAAACACTCTATCTCCACTAGTTCAACCCTCTTCTGAATTTTTATTTCAATTAATTCTCTCCCAAATCTTTTCTGTCTCTTATTTTGAGCCTAGGTAATTTGCAAAGCAAGTACATTAATGCATTTGAATTTTGACCTCAAACCAACTCCCTTGGATAGTCCTTGGTATCCACAACCTAGAACTATCAAGATCCACTCCTCTTTTGTTAAAAAATTTCAAATTATAGTCCCTGCAAGTTTGGACCAGATTTGCCAAATTTGGTGAAATTCATTTCTACATTACTCCAAAAATTCCACAAATATTCAGGCAGCCTCTAGATGCAATGAGAGGCCCCTCCACCAAAAACCAGCTGAAGGAGAAATCCGTACATGCCTAGATCATTCTGTCGAACACCTTGCATGCACTTGTACTGTTCACTTTCAGAAAATTCAGAAGTTCAGTGTCGATCTCCGTCAAGAACTTCAACACGAGTCCACAGTGCCCTTGGCACGTTGCTCGCAGCCTATCCCTCTTGTCCGGAGCTTCACACGGCGCTTGGCGCGTTCGGCGTCGGTGGCGCCCGCCCTGTCTTGGCGTGCTTTGCGGCGGCCGCACCACCGTAACGGACGAGGCAAAACTGCGCAACGCCGTTGGCGCCGCCAAAGCGTCTGGTGGCTCCGCATGGCCACCTCCTTGCCAGCGACGCATGCGGCACCGTCGCCGTGGCTTAACCTTGGCACGCGAGCGCGCTCTCGCCGACGGGCCGTGCGGCCGTTCCGTCGAGGGCGACCGTAACCAGCCCTCTCGTGCTGAGTTGGACACGGAACGGCTCCAATACTCCTCCTAGGCGATGCTCAAGCTCCTAAGCCGACCGGCCCAGCCACAGCCGCACCGTAATCAACTTCGCCCGGACTTATCCGTTCACGGCAACCGACTCGGGCCGGCTATATATAGCACCCGATCTTGCTCTCGCCTCGCACGACTCCACCACCTCACCAGACCCGCCTAGCCAATGGAAGGGCCTCGAGGGCCTTTCTTCCTCGACTCCGCCACCTCCGTCCGCGTCGGGCTCCGGCATCGTTCTCTCGGTGAGAACTCCTCCGCCGCCCTACTTTCGCCTGTAGCCTCGTACCACCTCTAGTAGGATAACCCCCACCTCAATTTTGGCCCCGCAGCTCTCTCCGTGAGATCCACGACCCGTCCAGAACCCGCTGTCCGCCGGAGCAAGGGCCGCCGTCGACGTGGTGCTCGTCGACGACCTCTGCCACCACCCACAGACGCGGAAGGGCGCACTGATCACGAAGGTACACCCCGATCACCTTACCTCGCCGTGGATCGCCTGGAATATGGCTAAGTAAGTAGCAAACCGCTTTCCTAGTACACACCAAATGGAGAGGCCGTGATGATGGTTCTGTTGGCGAACGTAGCATAAATTCAAAATTTTCCTACGTGTCACCAAGATCTATCTATGGAGAAACCAGCAACGAGGATAAGGAGAGTGCATCTACATACCCTTGTAGATCGCTAAGCGGAAGCGTTCAAGAGAACGGGGTTGAAGGAGTCGTACTCGTCGTGATCCAAATCACCGGAGATCCAAGTGCCGAACGGACGGCACCTCCGCTCAACACACGTACAGCCCGGTGGCGCCTCCCATGCCTTGATCCAGCAAGGAGAGAGGGATAGGTTGAGGAAGACTCCATCCAGCAACAGCACAACGGCGTGGTGGTGGTGGAGGAGCGTGGCAATCCTGCAGGGCTTCGCCAAGCACCTGCGGTTGAGGAGGAGGTGTCACGGGAGGGAGGGAGGCGCCAGGGCTTCAGGTGTGGGTGCCCTCCCTCCCCTCCACTATATATAGGGGCAAGGGAGACGGGAGGGGCGCAGCCTTGGCCCTTCCTCCAAGGAAGGGTGCGGCTAGGGAGGAGTCCATCCTCCCCAAGGCACCTAGGAGGTGCCTTCCCCATTTAGGACTCTCCCTTTCCCTTATCTCTTGGCGCATGGGCCTCTTGGGGCTGGTGCCCTTGGCCCATATAGGCCAAGGCGCACACCCCTACAGCCCATGTGGCCCCCCGGGGCTGGTGGACCCCCTGGTGGACCCCCGGACCCCTTTCGGCACCCCCGGACCCCTTTCCCATATATAAATCTTTACCTCCGGACCATTCCAGAACTCCTCATGACGTCCGGGATCTCATCCGGGACTCCGAACAACATTCGGTAACCACATACAAACTTCCTTTATAACCCTAGCGTCATCGAACCTTATGTGTAGACCCTACGGGTTCGGGAATCATGCTTGAACATGACCGAGATGTTCTCCGGTCAATAACCAACAGCGGGATCTGGATACCCATGTTGTCTCCCACATGTTCCACGATGATCTCATCTGATGAACCACGATGTCAAGGACTCAATCAATCGCGTATACAATTCCCTTTGTCTAGCCGCATTGTACTTGCCCGAGATTCGATCGTCGGTATCCCGATACCTTGTTCCATCTCGATACCGGCAAGTTTCTTTACTCGTTCCGTAACACATCATCCCGTGATCAACCCCTTGGCCACATTGTGCACATTATGATGATGTCCTACCGAGTGGGCCCAGAGATACCTCTCTGTTTACACGGAGTGACAAATCCAGCCTCGATTCGTGCCAAACCAACAGACACTTTCGGAGATACCGTAGTGCACCTTTATAGCCACCCGATTACGTTGTGACGCTTTGGTACACCCAAAGCATTCCTACGGTATCTGGGAGTTGCACAATCTCATGGTCTAAGGAAATGATACTTGACATTTGAAAAGCTTTAGCATATGAACTACGATCTTTGTGCTAGGCTTAGGATTGGGTCTTCTCCATCACATCATTCTGCTAATGATGTGATCCCGTTATCAACGACATCCAATGTCCATGGTCGCAAACTGTAACCATCTATTGATCAACGAGCTAGTCAACTAGAGGCTTACTAGGGACATGGTGTTGTCTATGTACCCACACATGTATTTGAGTTTCCTATCAATACAATTATAGCATGGATAATAAACGATTATCACAAACAAGGAAATATAATAATAACTAATTTATTATTGCCTCTAGGGCATATTTCCAACAGTCTCCCACTTGCACTAGATTCAATAATCTAGTTCACATCGCCATGTGATTAACACTTATAGGTCACATCGTCATGTGACTAACATCCCAAGAGTTTACTAGTGTCGCTAAACTAGGTCACATCATCATGTGATTAAGACTCAATGAGTTCTGGGGTTTGATCATGTTTTGCTTGTGAGAGAGGTTCTAGTCAACGGGTCTGCAACATTCAGATCCGTATGTATTTCGCAAATCTCTAGGTCATATTGTAAATACTGCTTCCATGCTCCACTTGGAGCTATTCCAAATGGTTGTTCCACTATACGTATCCGATTTTCTACTCAGAGTCATTCGGATAGGTGTTAAAGCTTGCATCGACGTAACCCTTTACGCCGAACTCTTTATTACCTCCATAATCAAGAAACATTTCCTTACTCCTCTAAGGATAATTTGACCGCTGTCCAATGATCCGTTCCTGGATCATTCTTGTACCCCTTGACTGACTCATGGCAAGGCACACTTCCGGTGCGGTACACAACATAGCATACTATAGAGCCTATGTCTGAAACATAGGGGACGACCTTCGTCTTTACTCTCTCTTCTGCCGTGGTCGAGCTTTAACTCTTAACTTCATACCTTACAACTCAGGCAAGAACTCCTTCTTTGACTGATCCATCTTGAACACCTTCAAGATCATGTCAAGGTATGTGCTCATTTGAAAGTACTTATTAAGTGTTTTTGATCTATCCTTATAGATCTTGATGCTCAACGTTCAAGTAGCTTAATCCATGTTTTCCATTGAAAAACACTTTTCAAATAACCCTATATGCTTTCCAGAAATTCTACGTCATTTCTGATCAACAATATGTCAACAACATATACTTATCAGAAATTCTATAGTGCTCCCACTCACTTCTTTGGAAATACAAGTTTCTCATAAACTTTGTATAAACCCGAAATCTTTGATCATCTCATCAAAGCGTACATTCCAACTCCGAGATGCTTACTCCAGTCCTTAGAAGGATTGCTGGAGCTTTGCATACTTGTTAGCGTCTTTCAGGATTTGTCAAAACCTTCTAGTTGTATTACATACAACCTTTCCTCAAGAAAATCGTCGAGGAAACAATGTTTTTTTTGACATCCTATCTGCAAGATTTCATAAATAATGCAGTAACTGCTAATCCAATTCCAACAGACTCTTAGCATCGCTACGAATGAGAAAGTCTCATCGCAGTCAACTCCTTGAACTTGTCGGAAAACATCTTAACGACAAGTCGAGCTTTCTTAATGGTGACACTTTACCATCATTGTCCGCCTTCTTCCAAAATCCATTTGTACCCAACAGCGTCACGACCATCAAGTAGTTCTTCCAAAGTCTACACTTTGTTTTCATACATGGATCCTCTCGGATTTTATGGCCTCAAGCCATTTGTCGTAATCCGGGCCCACCATCGCTTCTCCATAGCTCAGAGGTTCATTGTTGTCTAGCAACATGACCTTCAAGACAGGATCACCGTACTACTCAAGCAGTACTGTCCTTGTCGCCCCACGTGGTTTTGTAGTGACTTGATCCAAGCATTATGATCACTATCATCGCCTTCCACTTCAATTGGTGTAGGTGCCACAGAACAACTTCCGTGCCCTGCTACACACTAGTTGAAGTGACGGTTCAACAACCTCATCAAGTCTCCACCATCCTCCCACTCAATTCTTTCGAGAGAAACTTTTCCTCGAGAAAGGACCCGTTTCTAGAAACAATTACTTTTGCTTCCGGATCAGAGATAGGAGGTATACCCAACCATTTTGGGTATCCTATGAAGATGCATTTATCCGTTTTGGGTTCGAGCTTATCACGATGAAACTCTTCCACATAAGCGTCGCAGCCCCAAACTTTTAAGAAACGACAACTTAGGTTTCTCCAAACTATAGTTCAAACGGTGTCATCTCAACGGAATTACGTGGTGCCCTTATTAAAGTGAGTGTGGTTGTCTCTAATGCCTAACCCATGATCTATAGTGGTAATTCGATAAGAGACATCATGGTACGCACCATATCCAATAGGGTGCAACTATGATGTTCGGACACACCATCACACTATGGTGTTCCAGGCGGTATTAATTGTGAAACAATTTCCACAATGTCTTAATTGTGTGCCAAAGCTCAGAACTCAGATACTCATCTCTATGATCATATCATAGACATTTTATCCTTTTGTCACGATGATCTTCAACTTCACTCTGAAATTACTTGAACCATTCAATAATTCAGACTTGTGTTTCATCAAGTAAATATACTCAACATCTACTCAAATCATCTGTGAAGTAAGAACATAACGATATTCATCAGATGCCTCAAAGACTCATTGGACTGCACACATCAAAATGTGTTACTTCCAACAAGTTGCTATCTTGTTCCATCTAACTGAAAAATGAGGCTTTTCAGTCATCTTGCCCATGTGGTATGATTTGCGTATCTCAAGTGATTCAAAATCAAGTGAGTCCAAACGATCCATCTGCATGGAGTTTCTTCATGCGTATACACCAATAGACATGGTTCGTGATGTCTCAAACTTTTCAAAAACGACCGAGTCCAAAGATCCATCAACATGGAGCTTCTTCATGCATTTTTACACCAATATGACTTACATGGCAGTGCCACAAGTAAGTGGTACTATCATTACTATCTTATATCTTTTGGCATGAAAATGTGTATCACTACGATCGAGATTTCAATAAACCATTCATTTTAGGTGCAAGACCATTGAAGGTATTATTCAAATAAACAGAGTAACCATTATTCTCCTTAAATGAATAACCGTACTGCGATAGACATAATCCAATACGGTCTATGCTCAACGCAAACACCAAATAACAATATTCAGGTTTAACACCAATCTCGATGGTAGAGGGAGCGTGCGATGCTTGATCACATTAACCTTGGAAACACTTCCAACACATATCGCCAGCTCACCTTTAGCTAGTCTCCGTTTATTCCGTAGCCTTTATTTCGAGTTACTAACACTTAGCAACCGAACCGGTCATTAACATAATGTATATCCAATATACTTCTATCGACCTTGCCAGCCTTCTCATCTACCAAGTATCTAGGGTAGTACCGCTCAAAGGTCCGCTCCTCATTACGTATAGCACTTAGTCTCGGGTTTGGGTTCAACCCTGGGTTTCTTCACTGGAGCATCAACTGATTTGCCGTTTCATGAAGTACCCTTTTATTGCCCTTGCCCTTCTTGAAACTAGTGGTTTCATTAACCATCAACAATTGATGCTCCTTCTCGATTTCTACTTTTGCGGCGTCAAACATCGCGAATACCTCAAGGATCATCATATCTATCCCTGATATGTTATAGTTCATCACAAAGCTCTAGCAGCTTGGTGGCAATGTATTTGGGGAAACATCACTATCTCATCTAGAAGATCAACTCCCACTCAATTCAAGTGATTGTTGCACTTATTAATCTGAGCACAAGCTCAATGATTGAGCTTTTCTCCCTTAGTTTGCAGGCTAAGAAAATCGCCGGAGGTCTTATATCTCTTGACGTGGGCACGAGCCTAGAATCCCAATTTCAGCCCTCAAACATCTCATATGTTCCATGACGCTTCAAAAACGCCTTTGGTGCCTCAACTCTATACCGCTTAACTTAACTATCATGTGGTTATCAAAACGTGTATGTCCGATGTTCGCAACATCCACAGACTACGATTGGGGTTAAGCACACTGAGCGGTGCATTAAGGACATAAGCTTTTTTTTGTCCGCATAATCGCCATCGGTCAACTTTCAACTATATTTTCTCTAGGAACATATCTAAAACAAGAGAACTAAAGCGCGAGCTATGACATAATTTGCAAAGGGTTTTTGACTATGTTCAGGATAATTATGTTCATCTTATGAACTCTCACTCAGATAGACATCCCTCTAGTCATCTAAGTGATTACATGATCCGAGTCAACTAGGCCGCGTCCGATCATCACGTGAGACGGACTAGTCATCATCGGTGAACATCTTCATGTTGATCGTATCCTCCATACGACTCATGCTCGACCTTTCGGTCTCTTGTGTTCCGAGGCCATGTCTTTACATGCTAGGCTCGTCAAGTTAACCTAAGTGTTTCAAGGTGTGTAAATCTGGCTTACACCCGTTGTATGTGAACGTAAGAATCTATCACACCCGATCATCACGTGGTGCTTCGAAACGACGAACTTTCGCAACGGTGCACAGTTAGGGGGAACACTTTCTTAAATTTTTAATGAGGGATCATCTTATTTACTACCGTCATTCTAAGAAAATAAGATGTATAAACATGATAAACATCACATGCAATCAAATAGTGACATGACATGGACAATATCATTTTTTGCTCCTTTTGATCTCCATCTTCGGGGCTCCATGATCATCATCGTCACCGGCATGACACCATGATCTCCATCATCGTGTCTTCATGAAGTTGTCTCGCCAACTATTACTTCTACCACTATGGCTACCAATTAGCAATAAAGTAAAGTAATTACATGGCGTTGTTCAATGACACGCAGGTCATACAATAAATTAAGACAACTCCTATGGCTCCTGCCGGTTGTCATACTCATCGACATGCAAGTCGTGATTCCTATTACAAGAACATGATCAATCTCATGCATCACATATCATTCATCACATTCTTCTTGGCCATATTACATCACATAGCATACCCTGCAAAAACAAGTTAGACGTCCTCTAATTGTTGTTTGCATGTTTTATGTGGCTGCTATGGGTTTCTAGTAAGAACGTTTCTTACCTACGCAAAACCACAACGTGATATGCCAATTGCTATTTACCCTTCATAAGGACCCTTTTCATCGAATCCGTTCCGACTAAATCGAGAGACTGGCACCCGCTTAGCCACCTTATGCACCAAGTGCATGTCACTAAGTGGAACCTGTCTCACGTAAGAGTACGTGTAAGGTCGGTCCGGGCCGCTTCATCCCACAATACCGTCAAAACAAGATTGGACTAGTAACGGTAAGAATATTGAACAAAATCAACGCCCACAACTACTTTGTGTTCTACTCGTGCAAAGAATCTACGCAATAGACCTAGCTCTGATACCACTGTTGGCGAATGTAGCATAAATTCAAAATTTTCTTACGTGTCACCAAGATCTATCTATGGAGAAACCAGCAATGAGGAGAAGGAGAGTGCATCTACATACCCTTGTAGATCACTAAGCGGAAGCGTTCAAGAGAACGGGGTTGAAGGAGTCGTACTCGTTGTGATCCAAATCACCGGAGATCCTAGTGCCGAACGGACGGCACCTCCGCGTTTAACACACGTACAGCCTGGTGACGTCTCCCATGCCTTGATCCAGCAAGGAGAGAGGGATAGGTTGAGGAAGACTCCATCCAGCAACAGCACAACGGCGTGGTGGTGGTGGAGGAGCGTGGCAATCCTGCAGGGCTTCGCCAAGCACCTGCGGGAGAGGAGGAGGTGTCACGGGAGGGAGGGAGGCGCCGGGGCTTGTGTGGCTGCCCTCCCCTCCACTATATATAGGGGCAAGGGAGAGGGGAGGGGCGCATCCTTGGCCCTTCCTCCAAGGAAGGGTGCGGCTAGGGAGGAGTCCATCCTCCCGAAGGCACCTAGGAGGTGCCTTCCCCCTTTAGGACTCTCCCTTTCCCTTATCTCTTGGCGCATGGGCCTCTTGGGGCTGGTGCCCTTGGCCCATATAGGCCAAGGCGCACACCCCTACAGCCCATGTGGCCCCCCGGGGCTGGTGGACCCCCTGGTGGACCCCCGGACCCCTTTCGCACTCCCGGTACAATACCGATAATGCGAAACTTTTCCTAAACCAAAACCAGACTTCCCTTATATAAATATTTACCTCCGGACCATTCCGAACTCCTCGTGACGTCCGGGATCTCATCCGACTCCAAACAACATTCGGTAACCACATACAAACTTCCTTTATAACCCTAGCGTCATCGAACCTTAAGTGTGTAGACCCTACGGGTTCGGGAATCATGCAGACATGACCGAGACGTTCTCTGGTCAATAACCAACAGCGGGATCTGGATACCCATGTTGGCTCCCACATGTTCCACGATGATCTCATCGGATGAACCACAATGTCAAGGACTCAATCAATACCGTATACAATTCCCTTTGTCTAGCGGCATTGTACTTGCCCGAGATTCGATCGTCGGTATCCCGATACCTTGTTCAATCTCGCTATCGCAAGTCTCTTTACTCGTTCCGTAACACATCATCCCGTGATCAACCCCTTGGTCACATTGTGCACATTATGATGATGTCCTACCGAGTGGGCCCAGAGATACCTCTCCGTTTACACGGAGTGACAAATCCCAGTCTCGATTCGTGCCAAACCAACAGACACTTTCGGAGATACCTGTAGTGCACCTTTATAGCCACCCAGTTACGTTGTTACCTTTGGTACACCCAAAGCATTCCTACGGTATCTGGGAGTTGCACAATCTCATGGTCTAAGGAAATGATACTTGACATTTGAAAAGCTTTAGCATACGAACTACGATCTTTGTGCTAGGCTTAGGATTGGGTCTTGTCCATCACATCATTCTGCTAATGATGTGATCCCGTTATCAATGACATCCAATGTCCATGGTAAGAAAACTGTAACCATCTATTGATCAACGAGCTAGTCAACTAGAGGCTTACTAGGGACATGGAGTTGTCTATGTACCCACACATGTATTTGAGTTTCCTATCAATACAATTATAGCATGGATAATAAACGATTATCATGAACAAGGAAATATAATAATAACTAATTTATTATTGCCTCTAGGGCATATTTCCAACAAGTTCCATGGCCCTGGATTAAAGCCAGTCATCTGGTTAGGGGGCATGGGTGTTTCCGGTTGGGACCGAGAGGGGGGCACCCTTTAGAGCGCGCGAATATAAATTTAATCCCATGCTATTCGAGATTGTGATCTCCCCATCTCAAAAGTTTTTCTTGGACGATGTCTAGGGTGATTCCTGGCATCATGAGGTAGGATGGGTGTGTACTGGTTAGCTGTGTTTCTTCCGAAATACCATAAACGGAACTAGTCCTTCAGAACTAGTCCTTCCGCTACCCAAATAAATTCATCGAGCCTCACCTCGACGCTCGATGAGCCGCCAGTGCAGTAGACTTATTAACCACCCCACTGTGTTATTCCACCAACCACGCATACTCCAAGTCAGTAGTATTTACACCCTACACCTTGTGCCATATCCGCCATCATGTATAATTATTGGCGTGTTGTAATAATTGGTTGGGCATCCTTAGTCCGACCCTTGTAATATTGTAATGCTACTGGCTTCTTGTATCAAAGTTTTGTCTACCGATATGGAGGATTTATCCTCATATTGATTTCATGAGTCGGTTGTTCAATAAATATTTTTATTGAAAATCCGGTCGTGACAAAAACTTAGTTTTAGTTTTCCACAGAAAGCATTTTGGATCAACCGATTTGCAAACTCGGTGATACCGAAGCAGCTTTTGGAACCTAAACTAGTGAACTCGGTCAGACCGAGTCACAGTTCGGTGGCACCGAGACTGCTAGGGTTTCACAAAGTCCTGAACTCGGTCACACCGATTTGCAACTCTCGGTTAGACCGAGAACCACATGTGCAATGGCCTTAGCCGAATCGATGGAACCGAGTTCTACAACCCAGTGGGTCTGAGATGGTTTCGGCGGAAACCTAACCCTAAATTTTCAATTCACCTCTAATCCATGGATTGTTTTGACTGGATAGAGTAGTTTCAATCGTGGCAAGAATCATGATGAACACAATGTGCTAGGAATTAGATGGGGATAGCACTGTGATCGAGTCCATACTCTAGCTCGGCGATGAACTCGTACAGCGGCAACGGCGGGGTTGAATTCCGTTGATGGCGGCACAGACCAGCGACTGGAGGCGGCTGGCGACGAGGAGGACGATCCGGAGACCCTGGAGGTAGAGCGAGCTATGCGCGGGCGAAGGGGTTTGGAGAAAGTTTCCAAATTTTTGCCGATGAGTATATATAGCCCGACCACTCGTCTGTGTGACCGAAAGTGGAACAACTTCGGTGGCACCGAGATGCATAACTGTTGGCGATTCTGACAACTCGGTGTGACCGAAGTGTTCAAATCGGTTGCACCGAGATTGAAAACCTAGATCGACTTAGTGATCTCGGTATGACCGAAATGAAGGAATCGGTCAGACCAAAACGCACAAAGAAGTTTTGGAAGTTTAAGTCTATGACGAATCGGGGACTCCGAGTGCTCCTCACACAGAGTGGTTCGAATCTGACTTGATCAAATTTTGTGATGTAGCATGAATAGAATTTGAGACGAGAAGAGCATAGATAGCTAGAGAAGGTTCTTAGGAATTCTTGTCCATCCACTTGGCCAAAGAAAAAGAAACCAATCAATCAAAAGAACAAGTGGATGTCCTCGAATGAGTAAAATATGCAACCAACATGCTCACACAATAAAATAGCAAATGAAATATGTGACAAAGCATGCACAAACAATTCTAGCATCTATCAAACAATTGGCGATGGCTAGGTCATATATATATGAGTATATTGTCTTAGGAGTCAAATGAGAACATTTGATCATAGGTCATACTCATCGTTTAAGCTCAAGTGGGGTTACCACTTTTACATAATGCATTGATGTGTTCACACCATTAGAGTTGCTTTGACTCAATTCTTAGAGTTAAGCTCCCCTAGATGTGAGATCCCCCTTAGAGGGATGAACTAACCTTGGGTTTTGTCGATGATGACTTCATGTAGGTGTTGAAGATGTGGATGCTCAATGTTGATGTAGATCATTTGGAGCAATCCCTTGGAGTGAGTTGCACTTTCAATACCTGTACGGGTTAGTCCCACAAGGAAAACACAAGGATATCCATAGACACAGAGTGATGCACACACAAGATGATGTCTATGAAAGCATTAGATTACCTTGTCCCTTGTCTTACCAACAAGAGGGTTTGTGACTCCTTGAACTAGTGCAAGATGTGGAAGTTGATTGCACTTGTTGTTGCCAAAATGATATGAGTGAAATATGTTGGCGGAGTCACCCTCAAGAACTCTCTAGTTCTTCTTCTTCGGGATCCACATCATCTTGATGGGAATTCTCAGAGTTGTAGTCGTGCTTGATGAAGTAGAACTTGACGTAGTCTTGGGAACCCACTTGACCAAGGCCTTAGGAGCTTCTTCAAATGCATCAATCTCCTCTTGAAGCTTGTCCTTGCCTTTTTTTCCTGTGGTCTTGTGGTGGAAGATCATCTTGAGCTTGCCCCTTGAAGGAAGTAGGATCATACTTCTCTTGTTGAGGAACAAACTTCGTCTTGGGGTATTGATCTTCTTCCCACTCAACTCCATTGGCATTGAACTTTCATTCAAAACCAACACCTTGGTTCTTCCGGTGCCTTCCTTGCTTGCGTACAATTTCCTCAAATTGCTTACTCCCGACAAGGCTTTTGTAAACACCTTTCTCTATAATTCCCTTCAATAAGATATTTTCTTTCTCAAGTGTAACTTGGCTAAGAGAATCATTAGTGTAATCAAGATAACTACTAGAAGCAACATCATTGGATTTAGCATGATTTTTTTACTACTAGAGGAAGAATCCTTCTTGGTCTTGTTACTAGACTTGACTTGAGGCATGTAAGTAGATAAGAGTAAACTCTTGGCAATGTAAGAAGAACTTTTCTTACGGAGATCATCATTGATTGCCTTTAAGAACTCATGCTCTTGCTCAAGATTGATCTTTTCAAAGCGTAACTTCTCATGAGTCCTTAAAAGTTCTCAATGATCTTCTAAGATAGTTTCATGAGCTAACTTAAGAGTGTTTAGTTCTTGAGTTAGAAGCTCAATGTTCTCCTTATCACTGTCATTCGTTTTATCTTGATTAGCATGATTAATTGACGTTTCATCATAGTATTCATCACTAGAGTTGTCAACAAGTAAATCATCATCACCTAATAAATCATCTTCATCACTATTGAAATCAACATACTCGGGATGTGTTACCTTTGGACCTTTGGCCATGAAGCATCTTCCAATTCCTTCATTTGGTGAATCAAATATGTCGTAGGAGTTGGTTGACACAAGTGCTAGACCGGCAACACCTTCATCTTGAGTATATTTGGAGTCGGAGTGATAGCTTCTCTCGGAGTGATTCTCGGAGTCGGAGCCGGACACCCATTCACCAACATGAGCTTGATGTCTTCGTTTTGTGTAGATCCTTGATGACTTGTCCTTCCTTTCTGAA
The DNA here is from genome assembly GCA_021605145.1 of Aegilops bicornis. Classification (NCBI taxonomy): domain Eukaryota; kingdom Viridiplantae; phylum Streptophyta; class Magnoliopsida; order Poales; family Poaceae; genus Aegilops; species Aegilops bicornis. Next base: position 647,086,033 of record CM038674.1, read on the forward strand.
TCTTTGCTTCTCCGTGAGGGTCTTCGTTCATAACGATCATCTCTCCTCCTCCTCTCTCTTGGTGGTGATTCTTCTCTTCTACTTCTTGTCTTGGGTGATTCTTCTCTTCTTTTGTAGGGTGCCGTACACTCATTGGAATAGTGTCCGGGTCTCCCACAATTGTAGCAATCGCGCTCTCAACTAGAAGATCTTTTGTCATTGTAGGACCTTGACTTGGAGCTTCTCTCTTTGCTTCTACTCTTGTAGAATTTGTTTAAGTTCTTCACCATTAAGCTCAATTCTTCATTGAAGGTTTGTTTCTCACTTGATGATGTAGGGGCTTCACATGAGGCTTTGTAAGCACCACTTGACTTGTTGTGAAGTTCCTCCTTATCCTTGAGTGACATCTCATGAGCAACAATTCTTCCAATGACTTCCGTTGGCTTGAGATCTTTGTAATTGGGCATCATTTGGATCAATGTGCACACGGTATCATATTTTCCGTCCAAAGCTCTTAGGATCTTCTTGATGATGAATTTTTCGGTCATCTCTTCACTTCCTAAGCCCGCAATCTCATTTGTGATAAGAGCAAGCCTAGAGTACATTTCAGCGACACCTTCACCATCACTACAAAAAAATACACTTCCGTGATGATACGTGTTTGTCACAGTAGGTCGCGTTTTTGTCATGCATGTACATCCATGACAAATTTATGTGGGATCACGTGTCGGCTCACCTTGGGACAGATGTCATCCACTCATTGGACAGAAGGCGCCTATGATACGTCGACACGTGGCACGGACCAACAGATGCCCATTCCTGTGAAAAGGACGGCCCGTTTGACTTGGTCAAAAGGTGGCCCATGTAAAGCCTGTTAATGGCCTGTTCGCATATAGCCCATTTACAGCCCGCTAACCCAAGGCCCGTTACGCCCTATCCGAATTAGGCCCAGTAGCGTCATCTGGGCCACCCAATATGATTCCAGCCCGTTTTCACTTCTGGCCCATGTATGGCCCATGACGTCTTTCGACCCATATGAGGCCGTATGTAACTCTTGGCCTATTAACGGCCCGTGGTGAAACTGGCCCGTAGTGAACAGTGTATTACTTTACACCCATTAACGGCCCGTGGTGAAACTGGCCCGTAATGAACAAGTATCACTTTATACCCATTAAGGGCCCGTTATTCCGTTGGGCCGTTTCCAGCCCATGTTATCTTTCGGCCTTCTCAGAGCCCATTTATTCTTGGGCTCATTTCAAAGATTCGCTTACTTACGGCCACATCGCTATTTTCTGCTTATGGGCCAAATTCAGCCCGTGGTTACAGTCGGCCCGTTTGTGGTCCGTTAACATGTTGGGCCATTTTCATAGCGTCATGAAATACGGACTATTAACGATGGCCCGTTATGGTCGGCCCATGAACGGACGATTCCAACTCTAGCCTGTTTACGGCCATAATGCGGCCTGTTATTGGCCCATGTTTAGCCAATCGATCATAATGCCCGTATAAGGCCCATTGATGATACGTCCCGTAGAAGGCCCATTGTTTCTATGGCTCGTAGAAGGCCCATTGTTTCTACGGCCCGTAGAAGGCCCACTGTTTATACGGCCTGTAGAAGGCCCACTGTTTCTACGGCCCGTAGGTCCAGTGTCACTACAGTAAATATTTGCCCATGGTTATTGTGGCCTAGTTTTAAAAAATAGGTTATTGCAGCCACTAGCAAACCGCAGAAAAGAACTGCATCGACTACAAGCAAACAAATAAACAAGACAACAAGGAAATAAATAAGCAAGCAACTTACACTAGGCTATCACGACTATTACACATATTACATCCACTGGGCATCAAAGTTCGCCACCAGTGCAAATATAGGGAACACAATAGCATATAAACGCCGCAACTAAACAAGTCCAGAACTAAAACCACTTCAGAAGAGCTCAAGAAACAATATCCTGGGTACCCATAATGCTGGCAAGATGCTTAGCAAGCTTATTAACTTTCTCTTGTTTGGCGCTTAAGTCCTCCAGCGCTTGTTGTTGCACCAGAAAGTATGCATCTGAATTATGTAGGGACTTCCTCAGTCTTTCGGCTTCCTGTCGCATAACATCTGATCGACGTCTTTCAACTTGAAGTTGAGACTCGAGAAGCCGAACTGATTCAGCAACGAGTTCAAGAGTCTGGTGCCAAAGAAGTGGTAGCCAAGAACTCAAACACTACATCAAGACAGACTTTGGGGTTGTCTCGGTGTCCTCAATATAGTTTTTATCAGCTTTCTTGGAGACCAACAAGGATGTCTCACTATCTTGAACCTTATCTGCATTACTTCCTTTACCATTGCATAACAGGTACTCTTCTCCAATATTTTATCCGCGTTCTAAAAGAGAAACAAACAAACACATCTCGGGTTTACAATGTAGTATATGAAACTCATTTTGGTAAACCAGTTCAAGAGTAAGGTGGACAGGATAACAGCATGGAACAAACATATATCTATGTAGTATGGTCACCGTATGGTCTATATCATTCTAGTTTATGTTGCCAAATCAAGATAGATACAGTTCAAATCATATCTATTTAAGACAAAGCAGCATAGATGTAATATAAGTGTGGGAAACTACACAGCAATAACAACACTTATAATGTGCATGGCATGAGAACATAACTGTTAATTCAATTGAAACTGAAATCAACATAGAGCAAGTTACAACAGCAAACAGCTAAACACGTTGAAGAAACATGTTTAAAACATACCTGTTGCGCCATTAGAGTTTCAATTGCATCCTTCAAATTTGAAATTGGTTGGTATCGAAGAATACAAGGATGCAAGAGCAAAGTAGTATGAACCATAGCTACGGAACCTGACCTAAGAACAATTCTTCTTCTGCTTTAAGCGTTGACTTCAGGTTCGGAGTGGTGGTCCTCGTGATTTGAGCACAGCAGTTGCCTTACTAACTGCTCGTGTTTGGGTGCTCTATGGTGGAGACGGTGCTGTGTCAATGGGAACTGGGTGTCTATCTACTGGTGTTGGGGTTAGAAGGGGTGTAGCTGGTTCTCTGTCCAACTGGGTAGGGGTACAATCTGCATGAGTGTGGGTTATGTGTGGTGGGGCTGATTCTTGGGAAAGTACCACCGTGGTTCTATCTGCATCGACAGGTAGCACGATCTTTTCTGAAGACCGTGTTTTTACTCCCACAGATACTGCCATCACTCCCTCCAATTGAAATGGCTAATAAACAAGAAAAGTAATTGAATGTACAGACATTGTAAGATAGAAAGGTGCAATGGATAGTAGGGAAGAAAACAGGGCATGAAATAATTCACATTTATGTTGTCTAAGCTAACAGAATAGCAGGACACAATTTCACATATATGATGGCTAATTAAACAGGATAGCATGACACAATTTCACATGTATGATGGCTAACTAAACAGGATAGAATGACATACTTCAAAATATGATGACTATGTAAACATGATGACATGATATAACTATACGATGTGTCTATTAAAGTGGTTGGCATGCCATAAATCACAAACATGCCGTCGATGGAAACATGATGGCATGATATAATTCACGGATAGAATGACATAATTTAAAATATGATGACTATGTAAACAAGATGAGATGATATAACTATATTATGTCTTTAGAAAATGGGTTGGCATGCCATAATTCAGATACATGCTGTCTATGTAAACATCATGGCATGACAGAATTCAAATATATGATTTATATACTAAGGAAGTAAGCAGAGGGAAATTGCATATATGATGTGTCAACTAAGGAGATGGCATTCAATATTGTGTATATGATGTAAAAACTAAGCACTGCAATACAACATATGCATTATATGAGTAATGTAACCCTGCCAAGTTTGAGCATACACCTCAGGGGGATAATAGGGCTGGTCATCTGCCTCTGAATCCTCCTCTGAAGAGCTATCTGTAACCAGCAAGATATCTGCTTCAAGCAGTAGCATTTTCTGCTCAAGACCTTGTTTTCGCTCCATTTCTCCATGCCCAATTCAAATGGCTGATGCACAGAAGAACAGTTGAATATACAAACATTGTCGACAAAAGCAATGAGAAATACAAAAAAGGACGGCATGATATAATTCACATATATGACGCTTGCCTAAACAGCATGGCATTGCATAATTCACATACATAATGCCTTGCAACAAGATAACATTGCATAATTCACATATATAATGTCTTGCAACAAGATGGCATTGCATAATTCACATATATGGTAATTAGACACTAAACAGGTGGCATTCACACAAAGCATGTCTAAACTAAGCAAATGACATAGCAATGCAAGATACCATACGCACGATATGAGTAACATAACCCTGCCAAGTTAGGGCATGCACCTCGGGAAATATGATCGGTCATCTGTCTCCTAATCCTCCTCTCGAGGAGCTATCGGTAACCAAAGAAGACATGCGCTTGTCAGATAGCATTGTCTGCTCTCAAGACCTTGTTTCCACTCCAGATTTTTCCATGACCGTGCGAATGGCTGGCCTTACAGGAAGAGTAATTGAATGTACTAAAATTGTTGACAAATTTAACACATAATAAAAAAAATGATGGCATGATATAATTCAAATTTAAGATGACTGGCTAACCTGGGTGGCATTGCAAAATTCACATATATGATGTCTGGCTAGACAAGATGGCATTGCATGATTCACATATACGATAAAGAAATTAAACAGATGGCATTGACATAAAGCATGTCTAAACTAAGCAGATGACATCTTTAATGTATACAGTAGGAAATGCAAGGCACCATATGCATGATATTACCAACAACAGCATGCCAAGTTAGAGCGAAGACCTCATGGGGTAAATAGGAGTGGTCTTCTTCTTCTGAATCCCCCTCAGAAAAGTTATCTTCCTCTTGATTACGATCCGAAATGGGTGGAGGGGGGCTGCCTTTGCGCCCCCATGGAACGACGTCTGCATGAAATTTTATTGCCACGCAAGGCTCGTCTCTTTTGCTCTACATGATCAGTTCCATTGTGCACAATAACTGGCATGCATAGGAGTAAAACATAGTGAGATTATGTAAGGAGTGCATGCACAAATCCAAAGTGATGGTAGCAAACTGTGGATAGACCCAAAACCAATGATAGCAGGAAGATAATAGCTTTAGTTAAAAATACAGATAATGGCTCCTTTAATGTTTGTTTGCACCCAACATGAAACTCATAGTAGACACCGGAGATTAACCAGATAGTAGACAGATAGTACCGATTGCTGCCCCAATATGTACCCCACAACCATTTAAAAACTCAAGTTTCAGCATTAGTTTGGACCTGACTCGGAGTCTAATAGGTGAACACGACGATAATGTAGCATGTCGTCATATTAAGCAACGCATTACGTAGCGAACCACGGAAGAGTGCGACCTCTCTTGCAGACCCGTGTAGTCCTCAAGGTCATCTGCTCAGTTGATGATGGTAATGCAGTTGTCGTGGTTGCCGGCGGCGGGGAAGAAGATCTGAGGCGCCGAAAGACAGTCTGGAGGACGGATCCCTATTGTGGTGAACCCTTCCATCGTTGGAGCAGCTGAGCTGGGGTGGAACACAGCGCCGCAGGAGCAGGACAAACCACACAAGGTTTTCTTTGACACATATCTGTAATGAGTAATTGAGTAAGGGCTTGTTTGAATTTGAGGATTCTAACAATGCAGGATAGGAAATAGACAGGAGTAGGATAGGAATGCACGTGCAAAATAGAAAATTTAAAAACACATGATTTCTCGCTAACTGTGTTTGATTCACAACAATTGGAAGATCACAGGATGCAAAAAAGCATGGTGAGATTAAGTCAAACCACAAGAAAATGTACGGTTATAATGCTATTATGCTACTATCTCTTAGTCTTGTGCTTGATGAATAGGAATATGAAAAGGAGGAGAAGTGGAAATTAGAATTCCTACGGTTTTTATTTCAAGGAGACACTAAAGGAACAAATCCTACAGTTTTCCTTTGCTCCATTCCTTTGGACCAAATTCATGAAAAGCAGTACCATAGGAAACTTTCCAATTCCTATGTTTTTCATTCACTTTTCCTTTCAAGCACTGGCGATTCTAGTAGGCAGGCTTGAGCAAGGAAAATCCTACACTAAAAAAAATGTTTTTGTGCTACTTCTATTACTTTGGACCCAGTCCACTGCCATACTAGCTCAACTCCCAGGCCCATCGACAAATGCACAGCTCAAACGCACAGAGATAAATAATGATGGCGTTCAAGAGAGTCCATCACAGATAGCTAAGTTGCCTGGTACCTCACTGCTTGTCATATAGTAGGATAAAATAATCGTATTTCCCGTTACTACGAGTGCTCAGTGGACAATATATATAACATGTAGAGTAAAAAAGAGATGCAACAAGTGTACAACCTCTTTGGCAAAGCCATGTCGATCTCAGCATGATTGGGTTGGCCGGTGATGATGCTCCGGCTGACTTTGCTGTCGGAGGAGGGGAAGAAGATCTTAGGCGTCTGGAGATGGAGCCCGAGGTACTGCTCCGTTGTGATGGAGGATTTCGTCGTTGGAGCAGCTCCGGTGAGTTGTACGACGCCGAGGCTGAAGCAGGACAAGAGAGACAATGAACAACGTTAACCTGAGTGGAATTCTAATAGCATCTCCAATACATGACGTAAAATACATAACCACAAAGTGCTAGATGTAAAATACATTAGCCGCTCATCTCTGAACTTAACTGTCGAAACTGAACTTAACTGTCAAAACTGAACCTAACTGTCGAAACTGAATTTTGTTATCGAAATTGAACGCACTAGCAAGGTGAGGCTACACGTCGATCGACTGACTTTTTCATCTCTGGCAGTCGATTTTGCAGCCGTTGGATACGAAATCAAGGGCCTGCGGTTCATTTTCAACCTCCACTCCCCGTGAGCCGCCAGCCACCACCGGCCAAACCGCTGCCCCCCGCCGCCTGCGGCCAGCGGTGTGCCGCAGCACCCACCCCGAAACCACTCCCCACCGCCGGTCCGTCGCCGCCCCGGCCATCCCTCTAGGCCCCCTATGCCGAGCTTTTTCTCCGGCAATCCCCACGCCACCAGCCCACCACCGCCGGCGACCACCGCCCCCACCCTGAACCCTAAGATAGATAGTGGGGTACCTCTCCGACAAGCCCCCCTCCCTCACGGCTGGTTCTTCCTTCACCCAGCGAGCCCACCTTTGAAAATCGATCGACCCAAAAGTTGATTCAACAATCAAGGGTAGCCATCGAGCAGCATCGCAAGCAAGAGCAAAAGCGAGAGCAGCAATGCGAGCAAGAGCAATAGCAAGAGCGACAGACGCATAGGGACCGAGAGCAAGAGCAGAGCAAAGCGGCGAGAGCTAAAGCAGTAGCAGCTCCTACTGATGTGGACGTCGCCGCCGAGGGAGCGACACCGTAGAGGAAGTGGCCGGCGACGCCGCCGTGGATGGATCCGCACCGTGTCGGCTCTGGACCGAGCACCGGCAGTACCGTGAGATTGAATCAAGAAGAAAATGCGGCGATTAGTGTACAACCTCTTTTGTGGCGCCGATTAGGCCGCATCTTCATCCGAGGAAACGATGATGATGATGCTCTTCCGGTGGTGCAGGTGAAGACGGCGGTGTGGGAATGGAGGTGGCGGGAAAGACGAGGGGAACGTCAGGGCAGCTCCTTGGAGGTGGAGGATGGGGGCTGAACCGGCGGGACGATGAGATCGACGACAGATCCTCATCCGGTACGGTGGATGAGGGACGTCGAGGTGTTGCTGTGGACGACGTCGTCGGGGAAGAGGCTCCGGCTGGGTGGCGGACGTAGCAGGGTGTGGGGTTTCGTCGCGGGTTTTCGCGGCCTCGGTGTACGAATGGGTGGGCGGATGGGATGGTAGTGGGGAACCATGGCTTAAAGACGCGCTTGTCCGAAATGTGGGGTAAGTTACAAAAGTACCCCCCACCGATTTGAGGCGGTTCTTTTGGTTCAGGGGTACCACAGGCATTTCGTGTGTCGGGATTTCACGGGAGGTGGGAGTTTTCGCGAGCGTTGTAATTTCGGAATAGCAAGGCGCTGAGATGGAGGGAGTTGTCAGAGCACAACGAGACAAAGATATATCTTAAATATTTCGGGCTAACAAGGCGCGGGTTGAAGAGGCCGGAGTTTCGCAGCACGATAGGCCGAGACACTAGCTTCAATTTTCGGCATAACAAGGCGCGGCTTGAAATTTCGGAAGAACAAGCTTAACGTGTACAAAAAAAAGACAATTTGCACCTCAACACGCACAACACACACACAAACACCATTTAGACTAGAGTAAGGTACACGCCAAGATTGCACGCATGAGATTTGGCAACCAAATTATGAATAAGTACCACATTATAGCATGCAAGCTTTGAGTCATGTATGCATGATGTAGATGTTCGTTTAATTCTTATTGTTCATTTCATTCAAAATCATCTAGTTTTTATAAGAAAGCTAATCTATTTTAAGATTCATGGAATTGTGCGTTGTAAGACATAATGTAAAAACAAATAATGGCAAATCATGTAGAAAAACATTTGGGCAATTCTGATACGGAAGATTCTAGAACAAATAAGAAGTGCTTGTGTTTTGATGTTTGTGCATTATGCTTAAGTTCAACCATGGAGTCTTCTAGATTATACATGTGGCGAAATCTGGTGGAATCTAGATGATATCCAACGGCCAATAGTGCTCAAATTTGCCATCTTTGGACCATCGGATTCGCCTCATCCAACGACCAAATTTCAAAGTTAAAGTAACCCGCACACAATATAAAAATATATATAATATAATATATATATTGGGGTATAGATATAGATATGTGATGCGAAAGCCGCCCATAATCTCCAATTAGAATAGTGTGTCCATGCATGGATGCAGCATGGGCAAATGATGTCTGCCATCGGTATCTCAAATTCAAATCGGACTGACCTTGTTCAATGTGTATACATTACAACATGCTCGTTTCCAAACCACACCGCGCAAATCTCCGTTATATTCATGCATGCATGGGTTTCAAACATCAGGATCTCTTATTCAAATATTTCAATTCAACTTTACATTGATTATGACCTCACCTATTCTTTTACACCCACACAGTAGTCTTCTCTTTATAATTGTACCACTAACTTTCCCTCGTGCATGCATGCACACACACTACTAGTCGGCATTATCCATCGCACGCATGCAATCTTTTTCTTCAGGTCGGTCTCCCATGAAGGCACACACCCACACACATCCCCCTTTCCATCATATCGGGCATTCTTTATCTCTCATGCGTGCATGCGCAACGATCAATGTTCCTCTATGTATGTGTGTATATAGCTAGGTCTTTCATAGTTTTCTAGACAAACCGATCAATCGATATATCCAGTGAGGACTCACCCTCTTTCCCACGTCCACATCGATCAATCTATAACTATCTATATAGGATTAACATATATAGCTAATACACCCACATTAATTATATATCCAACGTCCCCCTCTCATCATCCATGCCTTCCGCTTCACCTCTCAGACGCATGCACAATGGCGAAGACAGTGGGCAATAAGGGCCCTGCCCCCCTCCCCCTAACATCACTATATATCGAGGCTAATATGAATGTGATCATTAGACAATTGCTGCTAAAAAAGGTTTAATTTCATGAATTGACCCTCCTCGTAAAGGATTAGCAATGCTTGGCCCCCTAGCTCATTTATTTTTCATGGCTCCGCCACTGCGTGCAACAGCGCACGTGTTCGCCCCTCTCTCTAAATATCGATCTCGCACTTGTGCATTCCTTCATAGTCTCCCTCCACTCGGCCCCTCGCACCATCTTCTAGCCCCCCACCGGATTTTGCCACATGTACAATCTAACAGACTCCATGGTTGAACTTAAGCATAATGCACAATCCTCAAAACAACAGTGGTTCTCTTTTGTTCTATAATCTTCCGTATCATAACTGCCCAAACTTTTTTTCTAGTTGAATTGCCCTCATTTGTTTTTACTTTATGCTTTACAACGCACAATTCCATGAATCATAAAATAGATTAAGGGCTTCTTTGATTCAAAGGATTCTCAAAGGAATTTTGGAGGATTCTAATCATTAGGAATTTTTCCTATCTTGGTTGTTTGATTCGTAGGATTGTAAACCATAGGAATTTTTCCACATGATTCATTTGCACTAGATTTCATAGGAAACATCCCATCCACTCAAACCTCTTTCAAAAAATTATGCATTTTTTCTATACACAATCAAACACTCATACAATCTTGTAGGATTCAAGACGACATTCCACTATAATCCCATGTTTTTCCTATTCACGCGTTCTTAGCTTTTTTATAAAAACTAATTGATTTTGAATGAGATGAACTATAAGAATTAAACGAAGGGCTAAATCACGCATATATGACTCAGGGCTTACATGCTATAGTGTGGTATTTATTCATAATTTGGTTGTAAAATCTGATGCGTGCAATGCACGTGTACCTTACTAGTACTTCGAGTATGTGCAAAACACGTAAATTAGAATACCAATGGCACGCTACACATTGTCTCTCTTACAGTTCAGGAAGCCACGTGGCACATGTGAAGGCGTTGTCGCGACCTCCTTGCGTGGATTGATCACAGTGACGTGCTGCTGGTTCCAGAAGAATGTACTCGTCCTCCCTGAGCCATACTGGCGGTACATGCATGAAGCGAAGATGTGCACGCACGCCACACACGCACTCATTCCCTCGCATGCACACGCGGGTACACGGGCGGACGCAATTTTGTACCAAGATCCACCCCATGTGATAATTTGACGCGTGTAAAGTCGTTCACTTCATTGATGGTCAATTAATACAGCGCATGCAAATAGAGTGGACGTGATGGCGGAAGAAAGACATTATTACTCCACTGCGCGCATGCGAGTAGTTAAATCGTGGGTTGCCAGTAGTACTTCCATTGGTCTACTACTTATTTTGTGCCAATTTTTGACAGTAACATAATATTTATGCATTTGAGCAGTGTAGTACTTGAAATTTATGTTCCGCTAAACTCATCGGGAGCCGTTTCGGGCCTCGAAACCAAAACCATCAATTAATCTTTACCTTGTTCCCATCACATTGGAAAGCCTGCTCACACCTACTAGTACGTACCAAACCTGAACATGTTCCCACTATGCAGGTATTAGTACTACTAGTGCCAGTACTTAGGTTATAAAAAGGGGAACTACCTAACCGAAAATTACTCTACCTTTCCTCCTCATAAGTGCTTCTTCTTCGTCCGCCATTACCATGGCCGGTGAGCAGAGCTCTAGGTCGAGAACTACTCGTAACAAGGGAGTGGCAACCAAGGCTGCGAAAAAAAAAGAGGGCTCGCCGCCACGCAGAGACCTCGAAAGAGCTCTCACGGGCAGGCGATGGCTCCCAGGAGCGCGCTAGCTGCGGAGGCGAACATGCCGAGCCGATGGAGCTGGAGTCGTTATCCCTCAACGGCATGCCCGATCAGCTCAATAAGCACCTCAATAAGCAGAAGGAGTTCATCCAAGGCTTGACGGAGTTGCTGAAGGAGAGCCTCGATGACATGCCCGCCGAGCTCAATCAGCAGGGGGAGTTGACCGCCGACTTGGTAATGTTGCTGAAGAAGAGCATTGCCTCGGAGAAGAAGGCGACCGGCGAAATCCTGCGACTTCAGGAGGACAAGGCGAAGCTCTGCCATGAGATCGACCTGTTGAAGGACAAGAACGCCGGATGGAAGAAGCTGTATGAGAATAGTAGTTCCTCGATGAAGATGCTGCAGGCCCTCGTCATGGAACAGAAGGAGGAGTTGGTGAAGCTCCGCATCGATTACCCGGCTGCTGTAAAGGTACGTAATGCGGCCGTGGAACAGATGATGAAGGCTCGCGTCGAGAAATCCCGTGTCATGGACAGAATGAAGAAGATGGCAGAGGAGACGCACAAGGAGATGGAGGTCGTGGAGACCGCCCCGCCCTCTAGCCTTTTAAAAAATGTATACTTTTGTACAACAGTAGTATCGATGGATTGCGCCATGGTGCAAAACTTGAAATTAAAAAAAGGTGGTACTACCTCCGTCCGGGTTTATTGGTCCCCATTATATTTAGGTGCCAAATTTTGACCATAGATTAAACTAACAAAATGTCTACGCATGTCACCAAACATTATATTTTTGAAAACTATGTTCAAGTACGAATCCAATGAGATAATTTTTCTTGACATGCATTAACATTTTGTTAGTTAAATCTTTAGTCAAAATTTGACACAAACTACAAAGGGGACCTATAAACCAGACGGAGGTAGTACATATAGAGAGCGCCATCGCCAAATTATGCATATAGTACTATTAAAAGGATAGTCACAATAATGGTGTCCAGCACAACCCACCCCTCAAATAAAACTAAGCACCCTGGAATTCTTTGACAAAACTAAGCACCCTGAAATTCTTTGACAACTAAACTGCTGGGTATATGATGTTGGCCATATATATTGTATGTATATAATGTGAAGAAACGAGTGGTAGTACTATACCAACTAAAAGATGAAATGTAATAAATTACTAGTATGTACGTACTGAGAGTTAAAGTAACAAGAAGAAACATAACATAGTTCTGCTGGGGGCTCAGCACAACACACCCCTCAAATTAAACTAAGCACACCTGAAATTAAACTATGCAACTAATCCAGTAGACACTGCATTAGAAGTTTAGAACCGCCATGAGCAACGACACTGCCACCTTACTCGGAGTCCTTGTCCACGTCCTTGACTTCGTCCTTGTCCCTCTTCCTCTTGGCCGATACTTCTTTGCTTGAACCGCCAACTTGGCTGTTGCTCTTCATCCAACCCTTGTAGATATTGAAACAAAGGTAGCCATCCATTGCAGCGTCTTTGGATGTGGTCTATATCTAGTACATTCCGCTGCCATGCATGACGATGAAACGGTATGGAGGTTTCTGCAGTTTACCGTCATTTAAGATGAACCATGGCTCCTGCCAGGTCAGCATTGAAGGCTGACGAGAGGACACCAGCCGATTCTTTTGGAGGTCGAAGGTGTTGCCTACAACGAGGCCTATCCGACGCAGGACTTCTTTGTCGTTACCAAAGTCTACAGTAACGAATTTTACTAGGTTGCTCTCGAGGAAGTCCTTAAAATCCTGGCACTCAACGTCGGCATGGCATATGTGGTAGACCAAGCATAAGTCATGCACGCAAACCTGGATCACGGCGGGCTTCTTCCTCTCTTCGTCCTTTAGATCCTTCTCTCGTTCCACGACTGTGGTGTACTCAACATCTAGTCCAGCGACCCGCTCATCATCCGAGTCTTCGAACATGCGTCTAAAGCGAGAAAGGCATACTTTCACCGTCGCGGAAGTACGGGTGTAGATGACGTCGAACTCATCGCCGGTGATGGTTCTACCCTTGTACTCACCGCCGATCTGGAAGATTTGGGACGCCATGGATTTGGGAGGAGGGTTAGGATTAGTGGAACTGCCGTAATGTGAATGGACGGGACGACTAGGAGCGAACTGCCGTAGTATTAAAGGACGTGCGGGGACGAGTAGGAGCGAACTGCCAGCGTGCGAACGGCAGGGTAGTGGCTTTCCATTCTCCCATGATACGGGCTTCCGAGAGCCCTTGGATCTGAGATCGAACGGTTGCATGGCGTGATTCTAGACCTATGGGTGAATATCCTATCCTCGAGGGTGATTCTTAAAATTTTCAGCAACTTAGCATGCGACCGCTTGATCTCAGATCCAAGGGCTGCCAAAGAGCCCGTGATCATGGTCGCGCCTACCACGACTGTCATGCCGCCATGTCGCGCCCTTTTGGAGATTTAACACGGTGCGTTAGGCTATCTGATGTTGGCATGTCATACATAGTCATCACTTAGTCACTCATACTACAACAAGGTTGGCTATAAGGTTGGCTATAAGTGTATATTTTTACTCCTCTCTATCTCTTTCTTGGTACTCCCTCCGTCCCATAATATAAGAATGTTTTTGACACTAGCTAGTGTAGTGTCAAAAACGTTCTTATATAATGGGACACAGTGAGTACTAGTATTTATTGCATTTGCCAAGGAGTGACCTCTTCCAATGAAATGGTGTTGCTAAGTTTGCTTCATTTAATTAGCTATAGACTCAAAATTGTCTTTTCACCTAGGTACACGCGCTTAGCACCGTTTCTTCCTTGGGTCACCAAACTAGTCTCTCTCTTCTTGATTAATTTGCCAAATCAGACTTTATGCCTATGTGGCAAGCTTAAGCACCTGTAGGAGCAAGTAAGTACAATAGTGCACTTTACACGGCATTTTTGCATATGTGGGGGAAAGATAGGCAAGGAAAAAGTGGAGAAGTGGGCTCTCATGCAAGAGCCAGCCTCTAGTACATGGTGGAGCATTGGGAGAGGCACCTGTATGGAGGTGGTTAGGAATCAGAAGACTCACGCCGGGCGTAGCGCCGCAGTTAAAATAATAATGGCAAGTCAAATCATGGTGCCCCACCTGTCCAAAGAAGAACTCATTTGTCAAATCACATAGCCCCTCGTTTGCAGCAGCCTACTCCCTCGTCTTCTCGCGTCTCTGTCAATTCGACTAGGCGGAACTGTCCCACCGCCTACCGGCAGAAAAAGCCCCGCCCTCGACTTTTTAAATAGTATACAATATACTAATTTTGTATCCATGGATTGCGCCGAGCCATGGAGCAAAGCGTCTAGAAAACGGCGGTACACATGTACGGAGTATACAAAGACGCCCGCTATGCTCGCGTCACACCCTAGACGGTCGGTCGGTTCCGCACGCTGCTCTCCAAATGGAACGCTACACATATTGCCTTCGCACACATGTGGGACGGCAATTGAGAACCGACCATAGGCAAACTCCCCGGCCCCGCAAGTCGGGTGACTTAATAGAAGAGGGAGACGAGCGATAGTACTAGAGAAGTGTTGTACTACGTTGGTGCCTGGACGATCCCTGCAAGACACGGAAGATCAGTTCGTCCATGCATGTGACCAGACTCCAGCAGACACGCCTGGATTGGCTATCGTCTACATATCGTGCTGGCTGTGTTGTACATGGCTGTAGTTGTGGTGAGAAATCTAAAAAAAGGTTTCTTGTCATCTCGCAAAATTAGGTGTCATGTGCTTCGGATCACTGCGAGGGTTAAATAGTGACAACTGAGTTGGGCTAGTCATTGAGGGCACATGCACGAACAGTGACTACTCGGCTGCCATCTAGGTCAAGCCGGCTATGTTAATTAGGACATCTATCGACGGACCCCTTTTCTACGAGTTTATCTTTAATTTGAGCTTTGTTCCTCATCTAGTTTGTCCGTCGGGATTCATGTTGTCTCCTTCGGGCAGTGAGGTTATGATTTCTTGTCATGTGGTATTTTTTCGTGTTATATGTTATAATCCGGCGCTTCAGATTAAAATGACGACAACTGCGCCTCCGGGCCACGTGCGTGAAGACTTCTCGACAGTCATTGACGAGGTCAAGCCGGCTCCCGTAGACAAAAGAAAACTAAGTACTACTCCACTATATAGACAGGAGCCTCCGTGCTTGCTTGCTAGTGTTTCTCTCTTCACACTGTCTCGGCCTCTCCAGATCTAAACACGACAGCGATGGCCACACACTCTCTCTCTCTCTGCTCACCGCTGGTCATAGATCCAGCCGGATCCTCTCCGCCGGGAAAGGTGAGAAGGTGCAATGTTCACGCGGTCGTCCTCGGCGACAGCTCTTACCCACTGCTGGGCGCATCCCGATCAGCCTGCCTTGCCGTTCTCTCCCAAGCACCGCTGGCGAGGGAGGGCCTCCGACCCCTTCTTCCTTGCTGCCGTAGTGTGGGCAGATCCAGCCTCCCGCCGCCCACGTAACGACATCCCAGCGACCATCAGGTATAACTTCCTTCGAAACCGGCCTTGCTTCGCTTCCCGAGCTCCTGACATCGCTGCATTTGTAACTTTTACTATTTCTCAGGCCCCCTCGTAGATAGGATCGATCGGCTGTTCGAAAACCACCTAACTTTTTTTACGTTTAAGAGGTAAAACTAGTTCATGCACTCGAATCTAGTACTACTTGGTTCAAACAAGGAAGAAAGGGGTGGGTTGGGGAGGATTTGTTACCTGAATCTAGGACTTGGTCGAAAGAGGAAATAATGGGGGCGAAAAGTAGCAGAGACTGGCTATCCAACTGGTCTCTAGGTCTAATAGGGAAATAAAGGGAAACGCAGTACAAACTCAATATAAACCCGATCTATTGTTTGAAAAAGGAAAGAAAGTGGGGACTGAGGGAAAAGTCAACAGAGTAAGTCCAACACTAGATTTGCCAGCCACACACAGTATAAGGTGGCTATACCGAACAAAAATGGGACCAACCCAGATATCCCGTTCTGATGTTTGTTGCCCCGAGCCAGTCTTATGTAATGCCACTGGTAAAATGTAGCAGTCGCACTGTTAAAAGTAAGGACACGTTAAACCAATGTTGTTTTCAACGTAATGCCTCCAGTAATATGAATCAATGGCACTTCTTTACATGTCCTGCTAAAATTTCCCATTATAAGTTGGTTCTTTTCGTTAGAAATGCAACTGTCCTGGTCCGCCTACTCTCCCGTGCCTAAAGTAATGTCGTATTTAACGGTTGTCATAGTTAATCCTAATGCCCACACTAATATCTAGCAATTACTGCTTTAGAAATTGCTACTGTCCTTGTAGGATTGCCATTCGGATAAGGAACATGCTTCTTTTCATTTGATGCATGTTTCATCACTTGTTAGTCACCCTCCTTTCCACCTTTTTTGTGCAAACAGAGATATACATTTCACACTCGATCTTAGTTGAACTGCACAAATGATATCCAAATTATAGTTGAGCATTCCAGGAGCTTCACAACCAACCTTGATGTTGCTCAATTTTATTGCAACTAATGAAGAAGAAGCTCTATGGGTTTCGTTTTACGATGGAAATGGAACCGGGGCTGGATCCCTTTTCTTAATTTTTTTTGAAGAAGAAGCTACTAGCGCACGGGACATTGCTTCATTTTAGGTGAACTGCACCAAAAGGTCCCATGAATTGAATCATCCATGTTGGTGATCGAAGAGCCACTTGACATCCCGCCTAAGCACCCCCGGCCTCCATCGTTGCGATGCACGGTACACCTCATTTGCCACCTGCTCGACCCTAGGTTCACTGATAAAATGAAGTAATAATACAGTTAAAATAGAGTGAGTGTCATCTCTATCATTTCATTTCCAATGTAGATAAAGAAAGTTCTTCTCTTTGTTAAAGTATGTTTCATACCCTAGTCCCGTTGTTAATGTTTAAGCGTTTCTGCAAACTGGGGTGCTTAATTTTAGTTGATATGTACAAAAATAGAGATTTGAATGTCTCAAGGCGCCTCCTTGTACTACTGCTGTACACTGATGTTCATCAACGCGTAAGGTGTATCTGGAGACTTGGGACGATGTCCAAAGATGAGGCGTCAGTAGGCCCATCTCATTTGTTGACATGGCATACTATGATACTATCGCAATATTTTCTTCTATTTATTTTGTGTGTTTCATCAACTAGTGCCACTATAATGTAATCACACTTTTTCATTATCTATGCAAATAGGGTTATTCAGCTGCATTTTGGTGGAACTGCACAAATGTACGTATGGAACCAGCATATATGCAGAGTGTGAGGTGTGCCAAGTAAAAATTACTGACACCAACCATGCTGCATGCACGCATTGGCATGCACCACCACCAGTGGGATGTGTGGCGCTCTCTGTGGACGGATCTTTCTCGGCAGCAAATCCTCTAACCAAATACTAGTAGCTTATATTGGCAGTTTTCTAGGGAGTACTCTTTTCTGAAACAAGCACCAATCTATTTTTCTTTATTTGTACACTGTGTCACAACTTTGACCCAAAGGTACAGAGATATTTTAGGGTGATTGGCGTAGTACTCGGAGACTTATTGTAAGCATGATTTTCATTAGCTGTCACACTGATTGTAAGCATGAGCAGGTGGAAGATTAGGTTAGTGCGAAGCTTACCTTAAACCCTACCACCGCTGTTGAAACGAGGCGAGCGTCAAGGGAACCGTGGGGAATGGCGGGGAAGCGACGTCGCGCCATCCAGCCTCCTCTTGCGGTGGGAGAACGAATACTCCTATGGCTCCGGCTGGCTCTGCACCCTCACGAACGGCACACCATACTCGATCGATTCGTTATCCTCTGGGTGCTCGACCTTCGACCTGTACGCCCACCACCTCTGCCTGACTGTCGCCTCAGGCGAATCTGTCTGCTCCATCGCCCATAGGAGATACTCAATGAAATCGGAGGACAGCGGCGTGACTGCCGCCGAGGAGTACATGTACATCACCGCCCTCATCACCGCCGTCTCGCTCTTTCGCATACATTGCCACATGGCTCGCACCATCCTCGAAATCTCCCACTCATTGTCAAACCAACTAAGGATCTCCTTCAACCTGGCTAACTTTGCCTGTGTCGGGGGTTGGGTGCGACATATGCCAAAGGATGGCTTATCATGGTGGGAGCGAGTAGAACATCGCCGGTGCCTGGAAATGGGATGAGGCGAAGGCATGCACGCCGACAGATCTTACCCAGCTTCAGGGCTCTCCGTGGAGATAACACCCCTACTACTGCTCTGCGGGATCTCCGCATGATCACTATGGCAAAGTGGGTACAAGGTTGCTCCTTGAGCTATTCGGGGTTAGGAAGGAGAAGGGCACGACTAGCTCTTCTCTTCCCTCTATGTGTGTCTAAAACTATTAGAGTCCCACCTCTTGCATGTGTGCCCCGGGGGGTTTATATAGGCCTACCCCCCGGGGGTACAATGGTAATCCGGATGGGTGCGGGTCCCAGCCGTCTGTCTATTGGGTCGCCGTCTTCTCCGCCGACTTCTGGGGCCCGCAGACTAGTGGGCCCCGCCGACGACCCATCATGGGGCCGACAGGCCTTGTGCGCCGCGGGCGGGTCTTGCCGGCTGCAGATTACTGTAGCCGCGCCTCTAATGACGCCATCCTGGTTATGGGGTCATGGCGACAGCACCGCCGCCTGGCAGGCGATCACTTTTGCCATTCCCTGTCTCGTTTGGTTAATGGCGTGCGGGCCCTTGGGAGGGGCCGGCCGACTCCTGGGGGCCGACTCCCAACGGGTTCGTCTTCCGGCGCTCTTGCCAACTCCTGCACCCCCGCCGACAGGCGGGTCCCGCCGTCTCTGGGTCGTACAGACAGGCCGTCGTGGGTACAGGGATCTTCCCAGGGGGCTGATGTCAGGGCCGGCGTGGCAACAGGTTGCCACGGACGGAGATCTCCGCTTGCAGACGGGCGATCAGAGCCACGCCTACCCTTCCCAAACGGGGCAAGGATGGGCCCTGCGGCGGCCACATCCCATCCCGTCCGTAATTGCATAGGCAGGAGGTGGTTGGAGTCGCGGGCCGACTCCCCATAGCCGGCTTCTCCAGAAGCGGCTAGTTGGGAGTCGGCTCATTTCGAGGCCGTCTCTGGGACTCGGCTGGGAGGGGCAGTCGGCGGCTCTGCCGCCGACTCTCAGAAGGCGGCTCTTCGTCTTGGGGTCTTGAGGGGCGCAGTCTGCCCCGATGTTTTGAAAGGTCCAGGGCTCGGGTTTGCCTACCCGTGGCCCATTACTCCGACAGTAGTCCCCGAAGCTGGTGAGGCGTCGAGGGCAACATGTCGAGGAGCCTCAACAGTTTCATCCCTCTGGTGGAAGAATCTGGGCTCGGCTCGCCGTCTTTCTCTTAGGCCGACTAGCTGGAGTCGGTCTCGCAGGAGGCCGTCTTGCTCCTCAAAAGGTTTGAAGGTCGTGGCGGGATCCGGGCAGCGTGCTCGATAAGCTTCGAGCAGCTACCCGCGGCCTGCTCGCGACGCCACGCGGGCAGGTCGATCTGCCACCCACGCTGCGTGACGAGACAGGCCTGTCGGCGGGGCCGTCACTACTGCGCTCGGCCAAGACGGGTGGATCCGCGGCGCTGCGGGCAGTTGTTCTCTATGTCGTTATCGCTGCGCAGAACCCGTGGGTTAAATCATGGGGCGTGGTACGGGCGCAGTTAATCCCACGCCCACCCCATCGGCTTCTCAGCCCACGAGCCTATAAGTAGGCGGAGGGGGGGGCGGCACGCCGCACCCATCACCCCGCTTCCCCGCTTCCTCTTGCTCCTTCTTCCTCCCGCTTCTTCTTCTTGCTCCATGCTGCCGCCGCGCCGAACCGCGCCACGCCGCGGAGATGAGCTCTTCCTCCGCCGCTGCGCCTCCCGCCGTGCGCTCCGGCGTGTGGGACGGCTCCGAGGTCGACGACGACCAAATCGAGTTCCTCCGCCAAACGCGCCGCATCCCCGGCAAGAACCTAGTGCGGACCCGCGCCGCGCCGGCGGACGAAATAACGCCGGTGCCGGAGGAGGGCGAGCGGGTCATATTCCGCTGGCACCTCATGCGCGGTCTAGGGCTGCCAGCGAGCGGCTTCTTCCGCGCCTTCTTGGAGTTCCACGGGCTCCAGCCGCACCACCTCACTCCAAATATGGTGGTGCTGCTGGCTGCCTTCGCCGCCTTGTGCGAGGGCTTCCTCGGCGTTCTCCCCACCATCGAGCTGTGGGGGGAATTTTTCCAGTCCAAGCTTGGCACGCATGTCGCCGGCGTGCCGGCTTTGTGCGGCACCTTCATCGCTGATCAAGTCGGTGAAGATGTGGCAGCGCTCCTACTTCTACATGAAGAACATCGCTCCAGAAGGCGACTGGGTCAACCTGCCGCCCTACGGAGCCGGCGAGTTGGCGGGGCGGCTCCCCAGCTGGGCCCATCGGGCCAGGACGCTGACTCCTGCAGGCGCCGCCGCCGTCGCGCGACTCCGAGTGCTTGCGCAGTCGGAGGGCCTGACTGGGGCCGACTTCCTGGCCGCCTTCGTGGCGCGCCGAGTCCTTCCGCTCCAAGGCCGACCTCATCTAAGCCGCCGATGAGCGCCACCGACCCCAATCGGTCAGTGCTCCAAGGACATGCCCCACGCGGAGGTGGCGGACACGGTGAACTTCCTGGCGAACTGCAATCTCACGGCGGATTGGCAGTTTGGCAAGGAGCCATACTTGCGCGCCAACCCCCCGCCTGTGGTAAGTCATCTCTCTTCCTCTTCTGTTTTCTTTTTCAGCCGAATCCGACTCTGATTTTCTTTGGTTTTTCCGAGTCAGAACCCCCTCATGCAGCCCTCAGCCGGCACCACGGGGCCGGCCCGTGAGTTCGTCCCCGACCGGGCGGAAAGCAACGTTGACGACCCCGACTTGGGGGCGGCGGCGATGGAGGCCGACGCCGAAGGAGGGGGAGGAGGAGGGGCTGACGACTTCAGGCCCTCGGCTACCTTCGCCGACTGGCCTAAAGATGACGGCGAGAGGGAAGTCGTCCCCCGCCGCCAACCGAAGGTCGGCCATCCGAGCGCGAGTTCCTCCGCCGGCTTGGGTGGTCGAGGCGGCGAAGAAGCGCTGGCCGGGCCGAGCTTGCCAGGCGGCCGGGCGAAGAAGTTCAGGGGGACGGCCGCCGCGACCCAGCGAGAAGAGGCGGTCGCAAAGGCTAACCGCTTCCGCAAGGAAGTGAAGAGGCCGCCGCTGGTCTCCGCGTAAGTGCTTCTATTTTGTCTTGTTTTCTTCTGGTTCATTTTGTCCAAATCTTTTACATGTCTTCTTCGCATCAGGGCTCCGCTCACTTTAGAGAGGGTCACCGCCGCCTCCGTCATGGGGTTGGCAGAGACGTCTGCCAATACTCGGTGGATTGACCCCGCTGCTGACCTCCTAGAGGCGACGAAGCGGAACACGCAGGAGAAGCGTGACGAGGAGGAGGCCGCCTGCCTGGAGAAGGCGGAGGCCGAGAAGGCGGCGGCTTCCGCCTAGAGGAAGCTGGAGGAGGCCGAAGCCGCCGTCGTGGCTAGGCGGCG
Source organism: Aegilops bicornis (assembly GCA_021605145.1). Taxonomy (NCBI): domain Eukaryota; kingdom Viridiplantae; phylum Streptophyta; class Magnoliopsida; order Poales; family Poaceae; genus Aegilops; species Aegilops bicornis. The sequence goes on from CM038674.1 coordinate 647,107,952, forward strand.
AGCCGAGGAGGCCGCGCGCCTCCGATCAGCGTTGCTTGTCATCCTGCTGAGCTCCGCGCTGCCGCCGCCGGAGTTCACGGGGCAGACGGAGGGAGCCGGCAGCAAGTTCCCCGTCATGGAGAGGGAAGGCGGCGAGAACTCCCTGTCGGGCACGGCCGTGCCGCCCCCGTCGCCTCCGCTGCTGTCTGAGAGCGCGCGAGGTAAACAGCCGAGGGAGCCGCCTGTGCCGCCGACTGACGACGAAGCTGTGGCGAGGCTGCTCCTTCAAGTCACCTCACCAGCGCGCCGCCGTCTTGAGAATGGGACTTCAGCGCCACGCCCTTTGGAGACCGGCGCCGCCAGCTCGGCCATTCCAGACGCCGAGGCGACAAGCGCCGCGCCCGTTGGGTGGGTGCGAGGAGGCGGGACATGTCCGCTGAACACGACGCTTCTGGACGTCCAGGCGAAGCTGCGAGCTGAGGGCGATGCCATCCAGAGCTGCACCAAGGCGCACCTGGCGTCGCGAGCTGCCGTGCGGGTATGTTTCTTCTTTGAGATTTTTCTTGCTCTTCTCTTTGGGGGCGCGCCAGCGCACCCACTGGGTGTAGTCCCCGAGTTTCGGGCCATCAGCCGAAAGCGTGACTCGGAACTCTATCTGTTGAGTTCCAAACATTTACCTTTGTCTGAAATGCTTATCGCAGGAGTATCTCAACCTCCGCGCCACTGCCTTCCACCGCAATGTTGAGGAGCTGGGCAAGCGGACTGCCGACTTGTCGACGAGCCGAGGTGAGTCTTCTTTCTTCTTTGCGGGGGCGTGCTGGCGCACCCGCGGGCTGTAGTCCCCGAGATTTGGGCCGACTGCTGAGCAGTCGGGCCGGATCTTCCTGGCGACCTTCTTAGTTGCCGACTTAACGTCCTTTTTATTTTTATTCTTCAGAGGCCAACGCCACTCTCCGACGGCAGCTGGGCGTAGCCGACACCGCCTTGCGCGCCAAAAGGGAGGAGTGCAGCAAGCTCGCCGCAGAGCGTGATCTGCTGGCTACGCAGCTGGCGGAGCAAAGGGAGCTGCTTAAGGCGGCGCAGGACGAGGTGGAGAAGAGAGAGGCTGCTCTCCTGGCCGAGTTCGAGAGCGAGCGCTCCTCCTGGACCGACAAGGAAGCACAGCTGACCTCCGGCTTCCATGAAATAGAGGACATCATCGACGGTGAGTTTCTTTACTTTCCTCCTTTGGGCCGCCGACTATAGGTCAGGCCGACTCCTGGTTTTTGATTTGCTTCATTTTCGCCTTGGCAGACTTCTTCCCCGACCACACACAGGCGGCCAATCAAGCCATCGAGGCTGATCACGAGGCGCGAAGGGCGAGTGGTGCTGAGATCGCTGCCAACGCCCCCCGGACCCTTGACGAGCTGCTTCTGAGTATTGAGGCTCGTTTGCGGCCGGCCCATCGGATGCTGCGCCGGCTTCAGCATGTCGGCGCCCAGGCGATTGCTGCCCTATGGCCGGACATGCCGGTTCTGCGTACTCCCAGTCGGACTGCCAACTGGCTTGAGGTCGCGGCTGGCCGTCTTGAGGCCTGGAAGGGTTCCGCGGCCCGGGCCGGAGCGCGTCGTGCCTTGGAATTCGTCAAGGCGTGGTATCCAGGGCTGTATCTGGACTGGCTGGCCGCGTTCCGGTCAGAGGCTCAGGCGGAGCTGCTGGCTGCGGAAGACGCCCTCGTCGAGCGTGCGGCGGTGATCGCCGACTACACGGACACCAGCGTCTTCGTCCCTGAGCGGGCTGAGGACGGCAGGGTGGCGCCGCCGGAGTGGTTCGGGATGAACCCGGATTACGACGAGGACTCGGCGGAGGTGATTGGCTCCAGCGCCGAGCAGGAAGGCGAGGCGAAGGATGGAGATGAGATGGAGGCGCCAGAAGACGGAGCGGGCGACCAGCCTCAGCTCGACCGCGCCTCCAGCAATGAGCCGTGCCCGTCTGGGCTGGCTGCCACCGGAGATGATCAAGCCGAGACTGCCCAGCCGGCCGCCCCGGCGCCTGACGCTGCCGTCTCCTCCGGCCCTCCAAACCCGTCTGCCGCTTCCTAGGCTGCTGTCTCGTCTTTATTTTATCTGCTTTGGTAGTCTTTTGAAAAAACTTGTTAATTCACACAATTCCACCATGGGTGTATTTTGAACTTCTGCTCGAAGATTCGGCCCAGGGCCTATGCTGTGTAAATATTATCCTAATTCTATCTTTCCTTGCACATTGCTCTTATGGCTCTTTCCTTTGCCGCCTTCCCTTAGTTGCCGCCTTGCCCATCGGACAACCGCTCTACGGACTGCCGTTTGGATCAAGTGCTTGGCTACTCTTGGGAAGGCAAGTACTTGGCCATTTTTTAGAGTTTTTTAAACAAGTTGGATAGAAAGCGGCAAGCCGACTACTCAAGAGTCGGTTTTTGCAAAAAGGGGTTGGAAGCCGGCTTAAGCTATGTTTATGCTTTGGGTCCTTAGCCATTTTTCATGTGGGTGCCCATTCTTCCTTACTCCTGCCCACCAAACAGTCGCTCTGTGAGCTGCGGCTTCTGACAGGAGACGGCTTAGGCACCGCACACTACTTGTCCGATCAGAGGAAGCATTTCATAGCGCAAGGCGGCGAGTCCCCGGGCCGACTAGTCGAACCCGGTGCCAAGCGGCATAACAAAGAGTAACATACTTGAAGGCATAATTCTTGTCATACAGATAACAAAAAAGGGCAGTCCCCGAGCTCGTCTCGGGGGGCCCGAAGTCTTGGTACTTTAACACAAAAGGTAGCGTGGTACATACTGCATCAACTTTAAATCTTCAGAGAAGATTCGCATTCCATGGCCGTTCCGTCTCTTTGCCGGAGTGGTCCCTCTTGCGTGCTCGGGGCTTCTGAGCGTCGATCAGGTAGTAGGAGTCGTTGCCCAGCACTTTGCTGATAATGAAGGGGCCTTCCCAAGGCGCCGACAGCTTGTGCTGGCTGGCTGTTCGCTAGATCAGCCGGAGCACAAGGTCGCCCTCTTGGAAAGATCTCGGCTTGACCTTCCTGTTGTAGTAGCGGCGCAGGCTCTGCTGGTAGATGCTGGACCGGCTGCAACAGCCGGCCCTCCTCCAGCAGATCGACGCCATCTTGTCATGCTTCTTCTGCTTCCTCCTCGGTGTACATGGTGACTCGCGGGGAGTCGAACTCTATATCCGTTGGGATGACGGCTTCGGCAGACTTGTTTGGAGTCGTGCACAAACTCCAGAGGACGGCTGGCAACTCCTCAAGCCAGCAGCCGGCCAAACGCTCCAGTGGTTCGACCAGTCGAGGCTTGATGCCAGACAGCATGAGGCCGTTTGCTCGCTCCACCTGGCCGCTTGATCATGGATGGGCAACAGATGCTAAGTCCAATCGGATGCCTTGCGTCACAAGCAGAACGGGCGAGGGCGCCTTTGGAAAAATTTGTGCCATTGTCGGTGATGATGCTGTGGTGGTACGCCGCATCGAAGTCGTGATGTCGGGCGATGAAAGTCACCGCAGAGGGACCATTCAACTTCTTCATGGGTTTTGCTTCTATCCACTTGGTGAACTTGTCCATCGCGACAAGTAAGTGAGTTAGGCCGCCTCGTGCTGCTTTGAATGGTCCCACCATGTCCAGGCCCCAAACAGCAAAGGGCCAGGCGATGGGGATAGTGTTGAGTGCGGAAGCCGGCTGAAACGGCTTGGAGCGGAACATCTGGCACCCCTTGCATTTTTGAACTAATTCCTTAGCCTCTTCTAGGGCAGTTGGCCAGAAGAAACCGTGTCGGAAGGCTTTGGCGATGATTCCTCTTGAGGCCGCATGGTGGCCGCACTCGCCTTGATGAATGTCTTCGAGAATCGCTTGGCCTTGCTCTGGCTCAACGCAACGCTGGTAGACACTAGTGATGCTGCGCCTGAACAGCTCTCTGTTGACTATAGTGTAGGCTGCCGCTCGGCGTTGAACTTGCCGAGCCAAGATTTCATCGGTTGGTAGCTCTCCGCTTACTAGGAACTTGAGGATGGGCTGGGCCCATGAGGGTGCTGCTATTTCTTCAACTGCCAGTACTGCCACTTGGACGAGGGCGGCTGGGCTGGGAGGCGGTGGGCTGGAGTCTGCAGCTGCTTGCTGGGTTGATGAAGTCCCCGGGCCGACTGGTGCAGGAGTCTTCGCAATGGTCGCTGCAGTCCCCGGGCCGGGTTCTGAAAGCCCCGGGCCGGCTTCGACTGCAGCATTCTTGGGGCCGTCTGCAAGAATTCTCATCCCGTCTGCTGAGGCTTTGGAGTCGGATCCGACTTCTTCAGGGGGAGCCGGCACAAAAATGGAGTCTGATTCTGGTGACGGCTTGACAGATGGCTTGAGGAGGCGCCAAGGGCGACGCCGGATGGTATTGCCTGGCGGGTGGATTCGATTCGTGCCAGGGTATCTGCTTGGTCGTTGTCGTTTCTTGGTACGTGGAGGAACTCGCACCCCTCAAAATATCCACTCAATTGCTGTACCAGGAAATGGTAGCTCGCCATGTTTGCGTCTTTGGCGTCCCAGTTGCCGGATGACTGTTGGACCACCAAGTCGGAGTCGCCATAACACAGGATCCGGCGAATGCCAAGCTCTTTGGCAAGCCGGAGCCCGTGAATGAGCGCCAGATTCGGCGACATTGTTGGAGGCGGCGAAATGGATCTGCGGCAGCGTGCATTTGAGCTTGTCGCCTTTGGGGGAAGTGAGGACAATGCCGGCTCCCAAGCCGGTGCGCATCTTGGAGCCATCGAAATGCATCCCCCAAAGGCGACAAGCTCAAGCAAGCCGGAGCCCGTGAATGAGCGCCTCGTATTCGGCGACGTTGTTGGAGGCGGCGAAATGGATCTGCAGCGCATATTTGAGCTTGTCGCCTTTGGGGGAAGTGAGGACAACGCCGGCTCCCAAGCCGGTGCGCATCTTGGAGCCATCGAAATGCATCCGCCAATGGGTGGAGTCGGGCGCTGGCGGCAGGTACTGGGTCTCGGCCCAGTCGACGAGGAAGTCGGCCAGTGCTTGCGACTTGATGGCGGTGCGGTGCTGGTAATAGATAGTGTAGGGGACCAGCTCTATGGCCCATTTGGCCACTCGGCCAGAAGCATCTCGGCTTCCGATGATCTCGGCTAGTGGGGCTGTGCAAACCACAGTGATTGGATGCTCTTGAAAGTAAGGCTTCAACTTCTTCGCGGCGAAGTGCATGCTGTAACACATCTTCTGGTAGTGGGGGCAGTTCTGCTTGGAGGTCGACAGTACTTCGCTTAGGTAATATACTGGTCTCTGGACAGGTAGTGCCTTGCCTTCCTCCTTGCGCTCAACTACAATGACTGTGCTGACTACCCTGCTGGTGGTGGCAATGTACAGGAGCATGGGCTCCTTGGGAGTTCGGGCCGCCAGCACGGGGGGAGTAGTCAGCATTTTCTTCAACTGGAGAAAAGCTTCATCCGCCTTGTGGTTCCATTCGAAGAAGGTGGTCTTCTTCATGATCTGGTATAAAGGAAGAGCTTTCTCGCCCAGCCGGCTGATGAATCGGCTAGTGGACGCCAAACAGCCGGTGAACTTTTGCACATCTAGCAGTCGGCGGGGTACTTCCATCCTCTCGATGGCCTTGATCTTCATAGGGTTGCACTCTATGCCGCTTTCGGAGACCAGGAAACCAAGGAGCTGGCCGGCTGGTACTCCGAAGACGCACTTCTCAGGGTTGAGCTTGATCTGGAATCAGCGCAGGTTCTCGAAGGTCTCCTTGAGGTCTTCCAGCAGTGTTCCTCGCTTTCCGCCTTTCACCACCACATCGCTCACGAGACGTGGACGTTTCTGCCGAGCTGCTTGAGGAGGCACTTCTGTATGCAACGATGAAAGGTGGCGCCGACATTCCTTAAGCCGAATGTCATGGTCAGGTAGCAGAAGGCTCCAAACGGCATGATGAAGGCGGTCTTCAGTCGGTCGGCCGGATTCAGTTTGATCTGGTGATATCCTGAATATGCATCTAAGAAGCTCAACAACTCGCATCCGGCTGTGGAGTCTATCACCTGAACAATTCTCGGCAGAGCGAACGGGTCCTTGGGGCAGGCTTTGTTGAGGCTTGTGTAGTCAATACACATCCGCCACTGCTTGTTCTTCTTCAATACCAAGACCGGGTTTGCTAACCATTCTGGAAAGAACACTTCCATGATGAAATCGGCTGCTAGGAGCCGGGCTATCTCTTCTCCAACAACTCTTCTCTTCTCTTGACAGCGGCGCAAGGGCTGCTCGACGGGCTTCACATCAGATCGGACATGTAACTTGTGCTCGGCGAATTCCGTCGGTACACCGGCATGTCTTTAGGGGACCATGCGAAAATGTCCCGATTCTCATGGAGGAAATCGACGAGCTCGCCTTCCTATTTACTGTCAAGGTTTGCACCTATGACAGCGTGCCTCTCCGGGTGCTCCGGGTCCAAGGGTATCTTCTTCATTTCTTTGTCCGGCTTGAACGAGCCCTCAGCTTCCGACTCCTTGGGGTCGGGCGATATTTCGGGCTGCTTGCCGGCCATCGCCACAACCCGATCAAGAAGCCGCTTCTCAGCTGCAATCACCATGGACTCGGCCAGCCGACTGCTTTCAGCTGCACAAGCGGACGACTTTCTATAGTCGCCGGCTACGGTCAGGATCCCCATGGAACTTGGCATCTTCATCTTGAGGTAGGCGTAGTGGGGGACCGCCATGAACTTGGCCAGAGCAGGTCGGCCAAGAAGAGCGTGGTACGGGCTTTCGAGGTCCACCACTTCGAACCAAATTGGCTCTCGGCGGAAATGATCTTTGTCCCCAAAGAGGACGTCTATCAGGATCTTGCCGACCGGTGAGCAGGAAAGGCCAGGTACAATGCCGTGGAACACAGTACCGCTCTGAAGCTGTCTTTGCTTGATTCCTAACTTCTCCATCGTGTCCTTGTACAGGATGTTGATGTTGCTGCCTCCGTCTATCAGCACTCGCGAGAAGCGAGCGGCCCTCCTATCCGTGGCAAAGGTGGCTCCCAAGACCAGGGCATAGGAGCCCGGATTCGGCATCACCTCTGGGTATCAGCCCTGCTCCAACTGATAGGCTTCTCGGACCAGTGCTTGAACACTGGAGTATCTGATGCTACAGCATTCACTTCTTGCTGCTGCAGCCGCCTGCTGCGCGGTCGTCGGCCACACTGGTGAAGACCACATAAGCTCCATGCTCTTCTGGGTACTCGTCTTGTATTGCGCCGACTAGCCTGACAGCCGGCTGCTGGGGCGGTGGTGGAGGCGGCGGCCCAGCAGGCGGAGGAGGCAGGAGGCCATCTCCCTTGGCGATCCTGGTGAGCCAGTGACACTTCCGGGTGGTGTGGTTCGACGGCTTCGTGCCGCTATGGAACTTGCAGGGACCATCTCAAGTCTGCTCGTAAGAGAAGGCCGGCAACCAGTTGGACTTGCCGCCTTTCTGTCGCTTGGCCAGAGGCTGCCCCTCTGGCTGTTGGTCTCGATCAGCCGCCACCGCCGGCTGCCGGAAGCCGGGTGGGGCCTTGCGCTTAGGATCATTCTGTTGTTGCCGCCGACCGGGTGTCTCCACCGAGTCCCGGGAGCCCGAGGAGCCACCTTGCTGGCCGTGACCGACCTCAATCTCCGTCTTCATGGAGGAGTCGGCTGTGGCGTACTTGTCTGCTATGATCAGCAGCTCGTCGAGGGTCTCCGGCTCGTCGCAAAGGAGCTTGTTCTTGAGGAGGGTGCCTTCTCTGCACCCGACGGTGAAGTACTCGATAGCCTGCACCTCGTGCACTCCCTCGCAGGAGTTCCGGAGCTCGGCCCAGCGCGTGAGGTAGTCGTGAGTTGACTCGTTGGGGCCTTGCACGCACAAGGAAAGCTGGCGAGGCTTGGGAGGTCGCTTGTACATGCTCGTGAAGTTGCGGACCAAGGCCTCGTGAAGTCGACCCAAATTGTTGATGTCATGGGCTTCAGTTGTTCAACCATGTCCGGGACGTGCCCTGGAGCATGAGGGGAACATACTTTACGGCAACGCGCTTGTTGACGTTTGCTATGTTGAGCGCCGTGGAGTAGTCAACTAGCCAGTCTTCCGGCTTCACGGAGCCGGTGTACTTGGGCGTGTCTCGGGGGAGTGTGAACTCTCTGGGGAAGAGCTCGTCTCGGATGCGAGGTCCAAAACAGGGCGGACCCAACTCGTCTTCTTCTTCCAGCGCCAGGGATAGGTGGAGTCGGTCGACCCGGTGGCGGGCGCTGCTTTCTCGACTCTCTCGGCGTCAAGGCGGTCGCCAAGAGTCGGATGCTCAATGGGTGGTGGGGAGACTCGCCTTTCTCTACGGGGAGGAGGAGGCAAATAGTCGTCCCACCGCTCTATTGCTCTTGGGCGGCCGTCTTGGTCGCGCTCGATGGAGATGTGAGTCCGACTGTGGCTGATAGCCAGATCCTTGTTTTTTCTTCCATGGACACCGCCAGTCGGCGTCCGAGACGTCGCGCCTTGATCTCGGCGGGGAGGCAAGTCGTCGTTTTGTCGTCGCGGTGCCTCCGTGCGGCAGCCGGCCGTCTGCTGGCAGCTGCGTCGAGGAGCTGCTGGACTCGCTCCGTCATCAGGCGGCGCTCCTCGCCCTCGAAGTTGTCCAGCTCGTCCGCCGCCGCCTGGGCGGTGCGGATGTTCTCCGCGGGCATGGTGTACACAGGGCGATTGCCCCCGAACAGGTTGGCGATGGCTACGCCGCGCTGCTGGACCGCGTCTAGGTGGCTAGGCCCAGCCGGGGCAGACGAGCCGCCCACAACACGATCCATCTCGCGTTGGTAGGCTTCTGACAAGCGTCTCATGCTTGCCAGCTTCCTCGCGCCTTCGAGGAGCTGAAGGCGGCGTGCCTCCAGCATCTCAGCATCAGCGTCTTTCGGAATAGGCGCGGTCAGGTCTTGCAGAGCCGCGTCGAGAGGGTCATGAGCTCCTTCACCGGAAGGCTCGCCATGACCGATGATGAGCACTTCCGTGACGGTGCTTCCGCCGCTCTCCGCGCGAGGGAGCGGCTCATCGTAGACCACCATGTTGGTGGGGAACGCGTCGAGCGACGCGGTGTCGGAGTCGACCATCATCGGGTCGGTGTGGCCTACAGACTCCAGGTCGGTGGCAGGCTCGCCGGCGACATGGTGTTGTTCGAGGAGGCCCGCAAGGAGGCTCTCGGGGCCGCCCGTGCCTGCGTCGGATGCAGGTTCGTCGGAGAGGCGAACCTCGCCGACAAGTTCGGCGAGGCAGCTGGCCGTCACAGCGATATCGGCGCTGCAGGCCGGGCGCAGACTCCGTCTGGCGTGCCGGGCTGGCTACGCTCGCCAGGGAGGAAAAGGGTTCCTGTCCAAAGCGGGTCTCCGGACGATGGTGCACCTAGCCCCACGGTGGGCGCCAAATGTCGGGTTTTGGGTGCGACATATGCCAAAGGATGGCTTATCATGGTGGGAGCGAGTAGAACGTCGCTGGTGCCTGGAAACGGGATGAGGCGAAGGCATGCACGCCGGCGGATCTTACCCAGCTTCAGGGCTCTCCGTGGAGATAACACCCTCATCGCTGCTCTGCTGGATCTCCGCATGATCACTATGGCAAAGTGGGTACAAGGTTGCTCCTTGAGCTGTTCGGGGTGAGGAAGGAGAAGGGCACGGCTAGCTCTTCTCTTCCCTCTATGTGTGTCTAAAACTATTAGGGTCCAACCTCTTGCATGGGTGCCCCGGGGCGTTTATATAGGCCTACCCCCCAGGGGTACAATGGTAATCCGGCTGGGTGCGGGTCCCAGCCGTCTGTCTCTTGGGTCGCCGTCTTCTCCACCGACTTCTGGGGCCCGCAGACTAGTGGGCCCCGCCGACGGCCCATCATGGGGCCGACAGGCCTTGTCCGTCATGCGGGTCTTTCGCCACCGCGGATTACCAGAGCCGCACCTCTAATGACGCCAGCCTGGTTATGGGGTCATGGCGACAGCGCCGCCGCCTGGCGGGCGATCACTGTTGCCATTCCCTGTCTCGTCTGGTTAATGGCCTGCAGGCCCGTGGGAGGGGCCGGTCGACTCCTGGGGGCCGACTCCCAACGGGTCCGTCTTCCGGCGCTCTTGCCGACTCCTGCACCCCCGCCGACAGGTGGGTCCCGCCGTCTCTGGGTCGTACAGACAGGCCGTCGTGGGTACAGGGATCTGCCTGGGTTGACGTTGTCAGGCCGGGCAACAGCCACGCCGGACGAAGATCTCGCTTGCACGGCACATCAGAAGCCACGCCTGCCCTTCGCGAACGGGGTAAGGATGGGCCGCGTGGCGGCCACATCCCATCCTGTCCGTAATTGCATAGGCAGGAGGTGGTTGGAGTCGCGGGCCGACTCCCCATAGACGGCTTCTTCGGAAGCCGCCAGTTGGGAGTCGGCTCATTTCGAGGCCGTCTCTGGGACTCGGCTGGGAGGGGCAATCGGCGGCTCTGCCGCCGACTCTCAGAAGGCGGCTCTTCGTCTTGGGGTCTTGAGGGGCGCAGTCTGCCCCGATGTTTTGAAAGGTCCAGGGGCTCGGGTTTGCCTACCCGTGGCCCATTACTCCGACAGCCTGGTCGCCACCGGCGATCTGCCTGATTCGCTGCTGCATCCTCTCCATAGATGTCCTTCTGAGTGGTCCGGTGCTAGCTTTGGAAGATGGGAGGAGAGACGGTGGTCTTGCAATATAGAAGAGGGAGAGGAGAGGAGGTGGTTTTGGAATGGAGATGATGGAGAGGAGAGGAGGTGGTTTTGCAATGGAGAGAAGATCAGAAGAGGGAGAGGCGAGACGGTGGTTTTGGAATGGAGATGATGAAGAGGAGAGGTGGTGGTTTTGGAATGGAGATGATGGAGAGGAGAGGAGGTGGTTTTGCAATGGAGAAGATCAGAAGAGGGAGAGGCGAGACGGTGGTTTTGAATGGAGATGATTGAGAGGAGAGGAGGTGGTTTTGCAATGGAGAAGAGGGAGAGGAGCGTGCGGCAGCGATTTAGGATTGGGCGAGAGGGCCGGCGCGCTGTGACTGGATCAAAATCAAAATCAATTTACCCTTCAATTAAGAATGCGACCCCACATTAACTAGTCTCCCTTTTATTGTGGGTCATAATTGACCATGATTTTCGCACATAAAATATATGTTATACGTTGCAAAAGTAATATAATTTGGAAGTACATTCAGATACGAACCAAACGATACAATTTTTGGTGACATGCATTCACATTTTGCTTGTCAAATACAGTACGTGGTCAAACTTTGACCCAAAATACGCAAAACAACAAAATAATACTTCCAAGACCAGCGCGGCTCTTCTGCTTTTCTCCTCTTAAACCACCGCCGCTCCTCTCCTGTTCCAATCTAAATCAAGCGCCGCTCCTCTCCTCTTCCATTTCAAAACCACCGCCCCACCTCTCCTATTCCAGTCCAAAACCAGCATCGCTCCTCTCCCGTTCTAATCCAAAACCAGCGCTGCTCCTCTCCTCTTCCATTCAAAAACCATCGCCGGCGAGTGAAGGTGCTGTGGAGAGGTAGATCGATGGAGGAGTACAACCGATACGTGAGGATCGCAGACGGCGACCCTTTGAAGCTAGCTAGGATGTTGGAGATACATTCTTGGTTTGACAACAAAGACCAACTAGCAGCAACAGCGACATCCATGGACAAATATCTGCAACAGAGCGAAACGGCGGTGATACTCCCGGAGGGAGTCACGCTAGAGTACATAGAGCTGCTCCTCTGGGCCATGGAGCAAACAGATTCACCGAATCCGATCGTGAGGGAGCGATGGTGGGAGTATCGATCCCAGATGGAGCATCCACCAGAGATTGAAGGATCGAGCATCTACAGGGTGCCGTTTGTGAGGGTGTCCTGCTAGAGCGAGCCGGTGGAGTTGTCGTCGACCGAAACCAACTGCAAGAGGAGAAAAGCAGTTGGCCCGACGATGCTTCCCCGCCATCGTCTCCCTCGATGTTCACATCGTCTCACGGGGAGGCTGTCTGCCGCCGCGGAATAGGAGGGGGCTGCCCCTCCCCAGCCCAATAGTCGGGCAGGTTGTGAATTGTCAGGAAGAGTTTTGGGTTGTCAGTATTTGCAGGTTGTGAATTGTGTTGTGTATTTTGAGAGTTCTTTCATATATGAATGTCTTTTGAATTTTAGATTTGCAGTATTGAGCATATGAACAATTTTATGAATTCTAGAGATCTATTTTTAGCACTTAAAAGATGTAGTTTCATAGGAGTATAAAAGTGCAGACGATAAGAAACTGCAAGTTTCAGTTTCAGATAAGGAACTGCAAGTTTAGTTTCAGATAAGAAACTGCAACTTTCAGAGGCAGAGCATTTATACTAACACGGCCTTTTCAAATAGGGTTAACATCATGTCAGAAGTTTTATTCATGGTCGAAAATGGAACTACCAGCCAGTTAACATCATGCTGATCAACATTCATGCATAGCACATCTTCATATGATGCACAGTCAAAATGCCCACACAATGTCGAGTGTCGACACAGAGAAAACAAGGGACGAAGTTTTGGCAAGTGTTGGACGTGGTTTTGGCTGCCCCGTCTATGCTTTCATTTTTAACATGCGCATCCCACGACCTCGGATGGGAGGGCCTGTTTGCATTTTCTTAGGGCCGTCATGTATCGACCGTCCTACGGACCTCCCATCCGAGGTTTTATTTTTGGCAGCCCAATTTATGTATTTTTTTTGAAGAAAACACAGAGGTCTGTTCTATTTTTCTATATAAGAATAGGAACGCCAGGTCCAACTTATGTTTCCCTTCTAACTATATTATATATATTTAAATTATTTTATATGTTATTATATATTATTGTTATTGTCATCATATATTTAACATATACTTACATATGTAAGAAAACAATATCCCACATCTTATTTACTTATAAAAATAATTTCTTAACAAATAAAATCCTGGATTGTTTTGGCACGAAAATCCTAGTGATTGTGTACAAAAGCTTGGTAAGATTTAAGGACGAATGTAATAATATCACTTATTATTTAAATATATTTATAACAAAATGCTCAGCCCTTTTTTATTTTTTGATAACATTGCTGGCCCAACCCAACATTATAATTAGAATCAACCCAGCAAAATCGTGTATTTCGAGAAAGTGCAAATGGCCTGAATTGTTTTAGGAAATAAAATAAATGGGCCGCATGGACGCTATATTAATTATTCACCCAGCCCAGCTAATGGCTGTAATTCAAAAAAACAGATCAAATTGACTGTAAATTCTACCGCGCAAAAAAAAGACTGTAAATTCTTAAAAATGGGTTGAATACGTGCCACATTTTTGCAGGCTGAAATGTGGGACAATAGGTCGAAGCCAACCCAAGTCGTTGTCAATTTAGTCAACAAATGATTCTGAGATGTTAGCCTTTGGATTTACATCCAACGACCGGCATCCATCTTCAATCTCTCGTCTTCTTCTCCAGCGACGCCGGGACCACCTCCCGCCTCCTGCTGCTAGCAGCTCTACTTAGCACGCTTCGCTATGAAGCGCTACTCCACCGTCGGCCAGGCCATCCCTCCACCCCTCCACACCTCCTGTTCTTCTCCACCGACTGCTAAACCACACCGCACTAGAACCAGTTAACCCTTGTACACCTCTCCGTCTGCGACTCTACTCATGCGTCTTCCCATCTCCGGCTCGTTGCTGTACGGGGCCTCGCCGTCGTCCACCACCTTGGATGCGCTCGGCGTGGTGTGATCAACGTGGTCAACGAACGACACCAACGGAAGTAGACTGTGCGTGGAGAGGCTGACAGCTGGGTCCACGGCCGCACACAAGGAAATGCCTCCTTATTACGCGCAAAACAATGATTCCTCCACCTGACATCTGGGACCCACCGGAAGGGCCTCTCAGATTTCGCGAAAAAAACGTGCCCCGCTGACTTGTCGGACCCACCAGCTATCTTCGCACGCAAGGAAGTGCCTCCTTATTACGCACAAAAATGAATACTCCCCTGCCATGGAACCCGATATCTTTGGGAGGCTGACTTGTGGGCCTACCAAGTTGACGGGGACGGAGGGCTTTGTCAACTTAGTCAATATGAATGATTCTAGCTCCTGTTACCGTACAATGTTGCTACGTCTTGAGCTGCGTTGGTTTTCATCGAAGAGGAGAGGGTGATGCAGCCAGTGTTGCATAAGTATTTCCCTCAGTTTTTGAGAACCAAGGTATCAATCCAGTAGGAGGCTCCTCAAAAGTCCCACACACCTACACAAACAAACTGAGAACTCGCAACCAACGCAATAAAGGGGTTGTCAATCCCTTCACGACCACTTGCGAAAGTGAGATCTAATAAAGATAGTAAGATAAGATAAATATATTTTTGATATTTTATAATATAGATGCAAAAAGTAAAGATGCAAATAAAAGTATATTGAAAGCAAATATGATAAAAGATCGACCCGGGGGCCATAGGTTTCACTAGTGGCTTCTCTCAAGATAGCATAAGTATTACGGTGGGTGAACAAATTACTGTCGAGCAATTGATAGAAAAGCGCATAGTTATGAGATTATCTAGGCATGATCATGTATATAGGCATCACGTCCATAACAAGTAGACCGACTCCTGCATGCATATACTATTATTACTCCACACATCGACCGCTATCCAGCATGCATCTAGAGTATTAAGTTCATAAGAACATAGTAACGCATTAAGCAAGATGACATGATGTAGAGGGATAAAATCATGCAATATGATATAAACCCCATCTTGTTATCCTCGATGGCAACAATACAATACGTGCCTTGCAACCCTTTACATCCTTTGGGTAAGGACACCGCAAGATTGAACCCAAAGCTAAGCACTTCTCCCATGGCAAGAAAGACCAATTAGTAGGCCAAACAAAACTGATGATTCGAAGAGACTTGCAAAGATAACTTAATCATACATAAAAGAATTCAGGGAAGATTCAAATATTATTCATAGATAAACTTGATCATAAACCCACAATTCATCGGATCTCGACAAACAGACCGCAAAAAGAGTTTACATCGAATAGATCTCCACAAGAGAGGGGGAGAACATTGTATTGAGATCCAAAAGAGAGAAGAAGCCATCTAGCTAATAACTATGGACCCGTAGGTCTGTGGTAAACTACTCACAACTCATCGGAGAGGCTATGGTGTTGATGTAGAAGCCCTCCATGGTTGATTCCCCCTCCGGCAGAGTGCCGGTAAGGGCTCTAAGATGAGATCTTGCGGATACAGAAGGTTACGACGGTGGAAATTGTGTTTCGTGGTGCTCCTGGATGTTTTCGGGGTACGTAGGTATATATAGGAGGAAGAAGTATGTCGGTGGTTGAGGGAGTCCTGGATTAGGGTGTGTCCGGACATCCGGACTATAACCTTTGGCCGGACTCCTGGACTATGAAGATACAAGATTGAAGACATCGTCCCATGTCCGGATGGGACTTTCCTTGGCGTGGAAGGCAAGCTTGGCGATACGGATATGTAGATCTCCTCCCATTGTAACCGACTCTATGTAACCCTAGCCCTCTCCGGTGTCTATATAAACCGGAGGGTTTTAGTCCGTAGGAGGAACAACAATCATGCCATAGGCTAGCTTCTAGGGTTTAGCCTCTCTGATCTCGTGGTAGATCTACTCTTGTACTACCCATATCATCAATATTAATCAAGGAGGAGTAGGGTTTTACCTCCATCGAGAGGGCCCGAACCTGGGTAAAAACATCGTGTCCCTTGTCTCCTGTTACCATCCGCCTAGACGCATAGTTCGGGACCCCCTACCAAAGATCCGCCGGTTTTGACACTGACAGTGGCCGCCCGAGGGGCCCACGAGACAGGGGGCGCGCCCTATAGTGGGGGGGCGGGCGCCCTCCTATCTCGTGGCTACCTCGGAAGCTTCTTGACTTGCACTCCAACTACTCTGGATCACGTTCGTTCCAAAAATCACGCTCCCGAAGGTTTCATTCTTTTTGGACTCCGTTTGATATTCC
This sequence comes from Aegilops bicornis, assembly GCA_021605145.1. Lineage (NCBI taxonomy): Eukaryota > Viridiplantae > Streptophyta > Magnoliopsida > Poales > Poaceae > Aegilops > Aegilops bicornis. Next base: position 647,123,910 of record CM038674.1, read on the forward strand.
TTTTCTTCGAAATACTGAAATAGGCAAAAAAACAGCAATATGGGCTGGGCCTCCGGTTAGTAGGTTAATCCCAAAAATGATATAAATGTGTAAAATAAAGCCCATAAACATCCAAAAGGGGTAATATAATAGCATGGAACAATAAAATATTATAGATACGTTGGAGAGGTATCAAGCATCCCCAAGCTTAATTCCTGCTCGTCCTCGAGTAGGTAAATGATAAAAGATAATTTTTGATGTGGAATGCTACCTAGCATAATTCATAATGCAATTTTCTTTATTGTGGCATGAATGTTCAGATCCAAATGAATACAAAATAAAAGTTCATATTGATAAAAGAAATAGTAATACTTCAAGCATACTAATCAAAGTAATCATGTCTTCTCAAAATAGCATGGCAAAAGAAAGTTCATCCCTACAAAATCATATAGTTAGGCTATGCTTCATTTTCGTCCCCACAAAGATGTTCCCAACTTCTATACCCCGATGACAATCCAAGCAATTGTTTCATACTTAAATAATCTCAAATTTTTCAACCTTCACGCAATACATGAGCGTGAGCCATGGATATAGCACTATGGGTGGAATAGAATATGATGATGGGGATTGTGTGGAGAAGACAAAAAGGAGAAAGTCTCACATTGACGAGGATAATCAACGGGCTATGGAGATTCCCATCAATTGATGTCAACATGAGGAGTAGGGATTGCCATGCAACGGATGCACTAGAGCTAATGAATGCTCAACAAAAATAAAACTAGCGGGTGTGCATCCAACTTGCTTGCTCACGAAGACCTAGGGCATTTGAGGAAGCCCATCGTAGGAATATACAAGCCAAGTTCTATAATGAAAAATTCCCACTAGTATAAAAAAGACAACTTTATGAGACTCACTATATGAAAAACATGGTGCTACTTTGAAGCACAATATATGAGACTCACTACATGAAGAACAAGGTGCTACTTTGAAGCACAAGTGTGGTAAGAGGATAGTAGCATTGTCCCTTCTCTCTTTTTCTCTCATTTTTTTATTATATTTTTTTTATTTGGGCCTTTTCTCTTTTTTTATGGCCTCTTTTTTTCTTTCTTTTTTATTTTTCGTCCGGAGTCTCATCCCGACTTGTGGGGAAATCATGGTCTCCATCATCCTTTCCTCACTTGGGACAATGCTCTAAAAATGATGATCATCACACTTTTATTTTCTCACAACTCAACAGTTACAACTCGAAACTAGAACAAGATATGACTCTATATGAATGCCTCCGGCGGTGTACCAGGATGGTGCAATGAATCAAGGGTGACATGTATGAAAATAATGCATGGTGGCTTTGCCACAAATACGATGTCAACTACATGATCATGCAATGGCAACATGACAAAAGTAAAGTATGTCATGATGAACGGAACGGTGGAAAGTTGCATGGCAATATATCTCGGAATGGCTATGGAAATGACATAATAGGTAGGTATGGTGGCTGTTTTGAGGAAGATATAAGGAGGTTTATGTGTGATAGAGCATATCGTATCAAGGGGTTTGGATGCACCGGCGAATTTTGCACCAACACTCAAGGAGAGAAAGGGCAATGCACGGTACCGAAGAGGCTAGCAAAGGCGGAAAGGTAAAAGTGCGTATAATCCATGGACTCAACATTAGTCAAAAGAACTCATATACTTATTGCAAAATTTAGAAGTCATCAAAAATCAAGTACTACGCGCATGCTCCTAGGGGGATAGATTGGTAGGAAAAGACCATCGCTCGTCCCCAACCGCCACTCATAAGGATGCACAAGCCAGGTACACTTCATGTTTCAAATTTGTTACACAACTTTAACCATACGCACATGCTATGGGATTTGCTAACTTCAACACAAGCATTCTTTAAATTCATAATCACCCAACTAGCATGACTTTAATATCACTACCTCCATATCTCAAAACAATTATCAAGTATCAAATTGATCATAGCATCCAATTCACTTCCTATGATGGTTTTTATTATACCCAACTTGGATGCTCATCATTCTAGGACCAACTTTATGATCATAGAAAATACCATGCTGTTCTAAAAGACTCTCAAAATAATATAAGTGAATCATGAGAGACTAGCAATTTCTTCAAAATTAAGACACCACCATGCTCTAAAAGATATAAGTGAAGCACTAGAGCAAAAACTATCATGCTCAAAAGATATAAGTGAAGCACATAGAGTATTCTAGCAAATTCTAATCAAATAGGCTTCTCCCAAAAGGTGTGTACAGCAAGGATGATTGTGGTAAACTAAAAAGCATAGACTAATATAATACACGACGCTCCAAGCAAAACACTTATTATGTGGCGAATAAAAATATAGCTCCAAGTAAAGTTACCAATGAACGAAGACGAAAGAGGGGATGCCTTGCCGGGGCATCCCCAAGCTTAGGATTTTGGCTATTCCTGAATATCTTGGGGTTCCTTGGGCATCCCCAAGCTTAGAATCTTGCCACCCTTTATTCCATAGTCCATAAAAGCTTTACCCAAAACTTGAAAACTTCACAACACAAAACTCAACAAGAAATCTTATAAGCTCCGTTAGTGAAAGAAAACAAAACCACCACATAAGGTACTGCAATGAACTCATTATTTATTTAATTTGGTGTTAAACCTACTGTATTCCAACTTCTCTATGGATTATAAACTATTTTATTGGCCATAGATTCATCAAAATAAGCAAACAACATACGAAAAACAGAATCTGTCAAAAACAGAACAGTCTGAAGCAATCTGTAACTAACGCAGACTTCTGGAACTCAAAAAATTCAGCCAACATAGGACGACCTAGAAAATTTGTTTATTTCTCAGCAGCAATTGGAATCACTATTTTCTCACGTTCTGGTAATTTTTAACAATTATTTTCGTGAGCCGAACGTTTCTGGAAATTACAGCAAGATCAAATAACTATCATCCATGAAGATCCTATAGGTTCTACTTGGCACAAACACTAATTAAAACATAAAACCACATCTAAACAGAAGGTAGATGGATTATTTATTCCTAAACAGAAGCAAAAACGAAAACACATAAAGAAAATTGGGTTGCCTCCCAACTAGCGCTATCCTTTAACGCCCCTAGCTAGGCATAAAAGCGAAGATAGATCTAAGTGGTGCCGTAATAATAAGATAGATCTTGAAAGCTCATTCATATTCTCTACATTCGGCAGCAAGTTTCCTTTTAGGCAAGAAAAAGTAATCAAAATGGCTAAATTTAGTGGGACAAAAATCCCCAAGATCAATCACAGGAGGAACGGGTTCCTCCTTTGGCCCTTCATAGTGCACAACTATTTCATCACTAAAAGCATTCTTTTGGCAAAATCTTGTAAGTCTATACTCAAGAGAGTATCCTAGATCATTGTTTCGGAGGGAGAAATCATTATTAAGTTCGTTAATGCAATCAACCAAGACATTAGTAGGAACCTTTTTTCTAAGGTTTTCATTAAAAGCGACATAGTCTGAAGATTGGAAACGTCTAATTTCCTCTTGATCATAGAGGATCGCTTCTATGGGAGGACGACCAACGTCCACCCTATAGTGCGCAAAGATTTCTTTGGCCTCTGTTATGATAAATCTAAACTCATGAGCCAAAAAGATAGTAACAGCGCGCTTAACAGATGAGTGCTCAATATTGGAGAATTCTAGGAAAATTCTTTGTATGCAAGGATGCATATGCATAAATTGTCTTTCAAGTTCAACTACGAGCATAGCGATAGCATCCGCAAGACTACTAGTTCTATGAAGGATAGAATAACCCATGGAAGGTAAAGCACCGGCACAAGTAAAGAAATCTTGAATAACACCTTTGCCAATGATGTTACCACTACCGGTTCGAAACTTTTTAGTATGCAAAATAGGGGGTTCATCGGCCGGAGCCTCGGGATTTTCTGTGTTATCATTATTGTCCATATCGACGAAAATCTCCCCAATTTCAGACATAGCGGCAAAGAGCAAGCGAAAAAGAGAGGAGGAGAAGATTGGGAAAGAGAGGGCGAATAAAACGGAAAGGGTGAAGTGGGGGAGAGGAAAACGAGAGGCAAATGGCAAATAATGTAAATGCGAGGGAGATGGGTTTGTGATGGGTACTTGGTATGTCTTGACTTGAGCGAAGACCTCCCGGCAATCAAGCGCCGTAAATCCTTCTTGCTACGCCTTGAGCTTGCGTTGGTTTTCCTCGAAGAGGAGAGGGTGATGCAGCAAGTGTAGTGTAAGTATTTCCCTCAGTTTTTGAGAACCAAGGTATCAATCCAAAGAGGAGGCTCATCAAAAGTCCCACGCACCTACACAAACAAACTGAGAACTCGCAACCAACGCAATAAAGGGGTTGTCAATCCCTTCACGGCCACTTGCGAATGTGAGATCTAATAAAGATAGTAAGATAAGATAAATATAATTTTGGTATTTTATAATATAGATGCAAAAAGTAAAGATGCAAATAAAAGTAGATTGAAAGCAAATATGATAAAGGATATACCCGGGGGCCATAGGTTTCACTAGTGGCTTCTCTCAAGATAGCATAAGTATTATGGTGGGTGAACAAATTACTGTCGAGCAATTGATACAAAAACGAATAATTATGAGATTATCTAGGCATGATCATGTATATAGGCATCACGTCCGCTACAAGTAGACCGACTCCTGCTTGGATCTACTACTCCCACCGCTGGCCAGGCCATCCCTCTACTCACCCACACCCCCTGTTATTCTGCGGCGACAGCAGCCTCACACCGCAGCCGAACCAGTGAACCCTCGTACTCCTCTTCGCGTGGGCATCCACTGTTGCGTCTTCCCCGGCTCCGAGTCGTCCCCTTCTTAGGCCTCACTATCGTCCACCGCCGTGGTGCTCTCGGCGCGGTGTGATCAACGTGGTCAAGGAACGACTTCCATCGAACGTGGACTGTACGTGGAGAGGCTGACAGCTGGGTCCACGGCCGCAGCAAGGAAGTGCCTCCTTATTACGCGGAAAATAATGATTCCTCCACCTGATAGCGGGGACCCACCGGACGGGCCACCGTATTTCGTGAAAAAAGTTCCCCCATGACTGCTGGGAACCACCAGCTACATCCTCGCACGCAAGGAAGTGCGTCCGGGCAAAAAAAATGATTCACCCCTGACTGCTGGGACCCACCAGCTACATCTTCGCACGCAAGGAAGTGCGTTCGGGCAAAAAAAACGATTTGCCCCCCTGACTGCTGGGACCCACCAGCTACATCTTTGCACGCAAAGGAAGAGCGTCTTGGGCAAAAAAACGATTCGCCTCGATCGCTGGGACCCACCAGCTACATTTTCCCATGCAAGGAACTGACTGACAGTCGGGACCCACCTGGTCGAAGCGTACGTAGCATTGTCATTCTGGTCGCGAACGTGTACGTACATATATACTGGTCGATGTAGAGGCGCGCACGTGTCGTAGTAGAGGCGCGTACGTGTCGTAGTAGAGGCGTGCACGTAGCATGTACACGTACGTACAGCGGCCAGGGTGCAAGAAAGAAAATACGGCCACGTACGTACATACGGGCGGGGTCTCGAACGCCTACTCGCGCATACATACATGGCTGGGTCGGAACGGAGAAACAGAGTCGTCGTCGTGTTCATGGGGAGGCAACGGAATGCGTCGTGTTCATGGGGAGGCAACGGAATGTGTCGTGTTCATCGGGAGGCAACAGAACGCATGGGAGCCAACCGGCTTGGACGGAATAGGCGATGGAAATGAGGCCTGACATACCACAGAACGGAGGAAACGGCCTTGTGTTCCACCGACCACGTTCGGAACGGGGTCCTGTTGATCGGGAGGGGTGTGGTGTACCGCAAAACGGAGGAAACGGACCTCCTACGGTCGAAACGGGGGTCCTGTTGATCGGGAGGGGTGTGGCGTACCGCCAAACGGACGAAACGGACCTCCTACGGTCGAAACGGGGGCCCTGTTGATCGGGAGGGGTGTGGCGTACCGCAAAACGGATGAAACGGACTTGTGTTGGAGCGCTACAGTCGAAATGGGGGTCCTATTCATTGGGAGGGGTGTGGCATACCGTAAAACGGGACTCCACGGGATACTGTTCATCTCCACCGTCGACCTCCTCCAGCCTCCACGGGCTCCTGTTCATCCAGCCTCCACCGCGCGCTACTCCACCGGCTACTGTTCAACCACCCCTCCACCGCCTACTGTTCATCCAGCCCTCCACACCACGGGGTCCTGTTCAACCACCCCTCCACGGCCACCCCTCCACCATCTAATGTTCATCCAGAGGCAACGCCACCGCTCAATGTTAATCCAACCCCCCCCCCCCCCCCCCGCAATGCTCACTGTTCATCCAATCGATCGGCTTCAGTTAGCAGCAGAGCGGCGAATCTCTCCATCGGGTTCAGTTAACAGCCATCGATCGATCGCTCGGGTTCAGTAACGCGTAGCCTGCAGTGCAATCGCTCGGGTTTAGTTAGAGCCCAACGCCTTGCTCGGATTCACTTAGAGCCAACGCCTCGCACACATGCGCGTAGGTGTACAAGAGAAACGCGCATCGCTCGGCTCCCGACATCCCACCGTAACCGGCAACTCCCCTAAATTTTCCTTCCCTTGCTTCTACCATGGTTTTTCAGTCATGGACGGCCCAAAGAATGTCATGCAGCTGCGTCTCTGGCCCGCCCAGGACGAAAAGCCCATTTTCTGTCATGATTTTTTGTCATAGAAGTAGGAGCCCACCACACCTATGATGATACCGGGTTTTGTCACAATTATCGTCATAGAAGTATCATATGTATGACCGAATTTTTTTTCGTTCGGCCCAAAATGTCACGGATGTGTCTTTTTTTTGTAGTGCATCCTTCATTTTGAACTTGTCAAGTTGGCATTGGAGCACATCCAACTTGGATTCCTTGACGGAGTCGGTACCTTCATGCATATCAATCAAAGTATCCCAAATTTCCTTTACATTCTCAAGACGGCTGATTTTGTTGAATTCTTCTGGGCACAATCCGTTGAAGAGGATATCACAAGCTTGAGCGTTGTATTGCAGCATCTTCAACTCTTCTGCGCTAGCTTCCCGGTTTGGTTCTCTCCCATCAAAGAATTCACCTTGCAAGCCAATACACACAATAGCCCAAATGGCGGGGTTATGTCCAAGAATATGCATTTTCATCTTATGCTTCCAACTAGCAAAATTAGTACCATCAAAGTACGGACCTCTCTGGTGATAATTTCCCTCGCTAGACGCCATACTCTCCTAGGTTGTGAAACCAAGGCTATGACCACCAAAAGCTATGGAAATCAAAGCAAATGGAGACCAAAGCTCTGATACCACTTGTAGGATCGAATGTATGTCTAAAGGGGGGGTGATTAGACTACTTGACCAAACAAAAACTTAGCCTTTTCCCAATTTTAGTCTTTGGCAGATTTTAGCTATCTTAGCACAAGTCAAGCAAGCATGCAAAGAGTATATGAGCAGCGAAAAGTAAAGCATGCAACTTGCAAGAATGTAAAGGGAAGGGTTTGGAGAGTTCAAACGCAATTGGAGACACGGATGTTTTTGTCGTGGTTCCGATAGGTGGTGCTATCGTACATCCACGTTGATGGAGACTTCAACCCACGAAGGAGTAACGGTTCTTGTGAGTCCACGGAGGGCTCCACCCACGAAGGGTCCACAAAGAAGCAAATTTGTCTATCCCACCATGGTCGTCGCCCACGAAGGACTTGCCTCACTAGCGGTAGATCTTCACGAAGTAGGCGATCTCCTTGCCCTTACAAACTCCTTGGTTCAACTCCATAATCTTGTCGGAGGCTACCAAGTGACACCTAGCCAATCTAGGAGACACCACTCTCCAAGAAGTAACAAATGGTGTGTTGATGATGAACTCCTTGCTCTTGTGCTTCAAATGATGGTCTCCCCAACACAAAACTCTCTCTCACAGGATTTGGATATGGTGGAAAGAAGATTTGAGTGGAAAGCAACTTGGAAGGCTAGAGATCAAGATTCATATGGTAGGAATGGAATATCTTGGTCTCAACACATGAGTAGGTGGTTCTCTCTCAGAACTAGCAAGTTGGAAGTGTAGATTCATTCTGATGGCTCTCTCCACGAATGAAGAGGAGGTGGAGGGGTATATATAGCCTCCACCCAAAATCTAACCGTTACACACAACTTGCCAAACTCGGTAGGACCGAATTGGTAAACTCGGTCAGACCGATTCAGCAAATCTAGTGACCGTTAGGATTTTCGGTGTGACCGACATGCAACTCGGTAGGACCGATGTGATTAGGGTTAGGGCATAACGTAATCTCGGTGAGACCGATTACACAAACTCGTTGGGACCGATTTTGGTAATAAGCTAACCAGAGAGTTGGTCAGGTAAACTCGGTGGGACCGATTCGCTCATTTCGGTGAGACCGAAATGTTATGAAAAGGAAACAGGGAGTTTACATTGCAATCTCGGTGGGACCGATCGCTCATCTCGGTGGTACCGAAACGTTACGAAGGGAAACAGAGAGATTACAATCCCATCTCGGTGAGACCGATTTGCTTAGGGTTTTTGGCAGTGGCTATGACATCTGAACTCGGTGGCGCCGGATAGAAAGAATCGGTAGGGTCGAGTTTGACTTTTGGTTTAGGTCATATGTGGATATGAGAAAGTAGTTGAGGGTTTTGGGGCATATCACTAAGCACTGTAGAGGAAGAAACTCATTAAGCAACACCTCATCCCTCCTTGATAGTATTGGCTTTTCCTATAGACTCAATGTGATCTTGGATCACTAAAATATAAAATGTAGAGTCTTGAGCTTTTGAGCTTGAGCCAGTCCTTTTATCCTTAGCATTTTGAGGGATCCACTCTTCTCATCCATGCCATGCCATTCATTGAGCTTTTCCTGAAATATTCATCTTGGAATGATGTTAGCTCAATGAGCTATATGTTGTTAGGAATTACCAAAACCACCTAGGGATAGTTGCACTTTCAGAAACGGAAGTCCCCTTCCCGCCAACATTTGGCGTCGAGGCAAAGCCACCGGCGCCCAAGTTCTCTTCCTCCTCCTCCATGTGTGTGGGCTCGGTGCTTGGCGCCCTTGCTGGGGACATCCCTCAGGGCAGCATGGTCGATGGGGGCGGCGTGTTGGGAGTAGCCCTCTGTGGCTCCTCCTGTTTCTGCTCTCCTCCTATGTACCTGGCAACGTCAGCACCAAAGTGTCGTGCCCCTGACGCATGTCGAAGAGGAAAGAATGATAAACTTACGCTGGGGCTGTGCCGGGGGCTGCTGTCCGGGCTGCTCAACACCACCAACGGCGCCCTCGAAGTACCAACCGGGGGCTGGCCACCCACCGAGACTCTGGCCCTCTTCACTCTCTGGGCCAGCGTCTCCACGTCCCTACAAGGATTACGACAAGTCAAGGCAAGCAACACAGAATGAGGAGGCAGAGATAACAAAAAGGAACCAGATGCTTACTCGTCGAATGCCTCCTCCTCTGCTGTCTTCCTCTTCCTCCTCGGGCTGAGGGATCCATAATCAAAGTGACCTCCGCGTCAACATCCGCCGAAGGAGGGGAGGGAGGCGGCATCTGGGCACGCTTGGATGAAGAAGGGGCGGCTGTCTTCCTCTTCACCGCGACCTTCGTCGGCTTCTTCGCCGCCGCGGCCCTCGTGTTGGGCCGGGACCCCTCCAAGGTCAGCTACAGCTGCGCAGCCCTGCCGGACCGGACCGGCTCACCAGAACTGGCATGCCGCAAGACTCGCCCTGTCCCCATAGCCGGCGTCGGGCCTGCAGTCTTGACCTCCTCCTCCGACGACTCGCCGGTCACATCAACCAGAGGAGCCTCGGTGCCGGCGCTGCTGGCTCCCCCGGCGGCCGCCACCCATCGGGCGAGCTCATCCTCCTCCGCGGCCGTCGCGCCCTTGTCCTCCACCCCACCGGCACTGCCGGCCTCCCGGGTAAGCTGTGCCTCCCTCGCCCTGGTGGCGATGTAGTCCAGCTCCGCCTGGGTGTTGTCCTGGACAAGCAGTCGCTCGGCGTCAGCATTGACGTACCCCTCGTGCAGGATATCAAAGAACTGCTGCACTTTGGCGTCCTCCGGCTCCTTCCAGCTCGGGTCGGGGCCATGCGCGCTGCAGTCCGACATCATGGCAATGATCTCGGACCGACGCGAATTGTTGCACAACGGGACCACCCCCGTTGGCAGCTTGTACAAAGGCCCCTTGAGGACCTTGCCGGCCTTCGCAGCGGCCCTCGCGACCTTGCCGGTCCGCACGACTTCGCCGTCGCGACCCACTTCAAGATGGAAGAGCCACTAGCAGAAATGGGCGTGCGCCATCACCGTGAAGTTGTGGTCGAGGCCGGGGCGGAGCCGCATGATGTCGGCGGGGTTCGTGAAGAGCAAGGCTGGCCTCCCCTTGTTATGCAGAGGAGCGATCCGGCGGTGGATGAAGTACGCCCTGATCATTTCAAGGGTGAGCCCTGCCTGGGTAAGCCGGAGAATCTTGGTGATGGCAACCGTGAGCTTTCCGTCGGCGGCGTCGATGTTGCTCCAATCACTGCGGTGAACCGGCGGCGCCCGACGAACTCTGCAGAACGCCGGTGGGTCCTTCTCTTCGATCCAGCACCACCCGCCCCGCCACTCCTCCCACCTCTCCTTCATGCCGCCGTCCGGGTATGCTCCCTTGGATTTTGGGATCCAGGCGATGCACCCCGAGATGGCACCTCCCATCTGGATCCGAGGGAAGAAGTAATGGCGGAAGAGCGCCGTGTTGGGGTGCACCTCAGCGAAGCCTCCGCAGAGGTGCGCAAAAAGAGCCATGCACGCCACCGCATTCAGAGTAAAATCTAGGAGGCGGAAGCCGAAGGTGTGCATGATGTCTCTAAAGAAATCGGAGAAGGGAGGACAGAGCCCACAAGAAAAATAATCAACAAAGAAGGGGTACCAATTTGGGGCAGGCTCGGCGCAGTCGGCGGGGATGACGCACGTAGCTGGATGCCCTGAATTATTCCCCCCGTCTTCACTCCCCACAGGGGCCTGAAGGAGTCCCGAAGCTCAAACACGTCAACCATCGAGGGGAAGAAGAAGGCGGACTGCATCCGCTGCCCCGCCAGCGCGCTCTCTGGCGGCTCCACAGCTCCTGCGTCCATGGCCATCCCCTTGCCCTTGGTGGATTTTGGCGCCATGGCGGCTGGAGGAGGAGCGCAGGATAGAGGGCAGCGGAAGCGCAACGGCGGCGAGCAGAAATGAAGCTTGAAGAAGAAGAGGGAGACAGGCGGAGGTTTTCGAGATTGAGGTTGCATAAAGGGTAAAAGGAGCAGTGCTCCCGCGGTTATACCTTTTTATGGGGAAGCCGCGGGTCGCGCTGCCCATTAACTGCGACGTGACACATGCATGCGGGAACTGCCCCACACATGCCGCCCACGTCACGCACACCCCTCCACGCCGCGCCGCGCATGTGGGTCATGGGAAGCGGTGCGCGCGAAAAGTCTTACCGCGGTAAAAACCGGCCCGCCTGCCCGCACACCGTTTTGGGCCTGACCCAACAACGTGTGGCGCTTATGTGTGGCCCAGGCCCGGGGGCTCCTGTCGGTGTACAAAAAGAGGGGCACGCTTTTGTACACCTTTACCTGTGCACGGGCAGTCAGAGCCGCGCCCACGACCACACCAAGCAGAGCAGGGGAGGTGAGCCAAGGTAAGACCGAAGGCCAAGATAATCAGAGCAACGCCAAGGCCAAGACCACGAAGAGAAGAGGGACGAAGCAGGTTCCCCCGGCAAGACCCTTGCCGGGGCAACCTCAGCGGCCCCGGGAAGATCCTTGCCGGGACAGCTCGCCCCGCACCAACAGAGCGAGCCATCCTTGAGCCCATGGCCGCCAACACCATCATCAACGTGGGGCCAGGGCTCGGGAAGGCACCTCTGTGGTGGCATGCAGATCTTTGTGAAGGCATATTCAAGATCAGATGAGGATTGGAAGATGATGCCGAGGAAGGCTACCAAGACCCCCGGCAAGACCCATGTCGGGGATGACAGCGCGCCACGGCAAGACCCTTGCCGGGCCACTCGGAAAGGCCCTCACCAAGGACGCCAGCAGGGCCACCGCCAGACCCGCCGACGACCAAGCTTCCACCGCCGTTCGCATGCGGCTGCCAGCCCAACTAGCTGGGCGGGCACCTGCATGGCAACATGCAGCTCCCAGGCCAACTCATCAAGCGCATGTGTGGCGGCATGCAGATCTTCGTGAAGGCTCCACCACCGTGCCACCTCAGCTGCCTGCCTGCCTACATGGCACCGCACGCATCACCATCCAGGGCGAGTGTCGAAGCGAGGAGGAGCGGCGACGGACGGGACGGGCCTCGCCCCCGTCCCCGATAAAGCAAGGGGACACCTAAGCGGTGCATTAAATGCATCTTGTCCTGTAATACGAGGGATAACGTCGCAATACTATACACCTTTCCACCTCCTGTGTGCCATTGTGGCAACCCCTTTTTCCTATAAAAGGAGGCCCGAGGCGACCAGGAGAAGGGATTCGGCTCTTTCGAACCACACGCTGACCACAGCTAGTTCGAGAGCTCAAGAACTCTCAGAAATACACCCACCAAAGCAGGACTAGGGTTTTACGCATCCTCTCAGCCTGAACCTAGGTAAACGATCTTTGTGCTGTCTACTAGCCCTGCTCTCCTTGCAACCCTGCGCTCCGACAACCGTAGTAGGGATTCTTGTGATCCCATAGGTATCGTTCCACACCGACAAACTCCCCCTGAAGATGTGCATAGTGAGGAATTTTCTTTTGAAGCAATGCACACTTGAAGAGTAGAATCATGGAGATCTCCTCTATATCTTGTAATTCATACACGCAGTTGACATAATATGAGGAATTTTAAATGCATGATGAAATATGGTGACTGATGTAATTCAGCATGTGTGCATAAACATTAACGAGGAATAAGCATGCAGAAAAAGTACAACAAAAGTATTAGGCCACCATAGAGTTTAAGTTTACAACTCGATCCAGCAAAGTCATCAGAAGAATGAGAGTTGTAACTTAAGAAAAAAAAAGCCCATATAAGATAGACCCGCTTGAAGACTAACTCAAATTTCTCCCCCTTTGTCATCAAATGACCAAAAGGGTTGAAAATGAGGACTAACGCCCCTGAAGAATATCATGATGAGGGAAGAGCGCCAGCGTTGTTGGGGTCGTTTGTTGATGTAGGGCCTGCCGCAGTGTCGTCCAAGTCTTCATGCTCATCGGTGTCACGCGATGAAGAATAGGAGCCAGCCACCAAGGAAGGAACAGTGACCTTCTTGTATTTCTTCGGTGGAGGTGCAGACCAGTCAAAGTCCTCCTTGAGACCCATTTCCTTATCACCATATACATGTGACAGAATAGCCCAGGTGCGACCGAGGACTTCATGGAGGTAGTAATGGTTTTTCTTCACTGCATTATGTGTAGTAGTCATGTTGTGAAGAATAGAACCAAACTGACGCTTAACCCATTTATGGTTTCGATCCACCTTTTGGTGAAGACTTAGCAGAAGCTCACGGTCAGTCATCACACGAGGAGCAGTGGCTTGAGGAGCAGACTTGGGTGCATTGGCAGCAGAATCATGAGTGGTAGAATCATCATTGGTGGTCTAAGATGCAGCTTTGTGGAACTGACCATCCAATGGACGAATGCCTTCATCACACTACTAGAAAAACCCCTACTAATGGCGCACCTAGTATGCGCATCTGTGGTGCGCCATTAATAGCACGCCATTAGTAATTTTTACTAATGGCGCACCACCTGGTGCGCCATTAGTATCTGGTATACTAATGGCGCATTTCAATCGCCATTAGTATAGGCCAGTGCGCCATTAGTATGCCTCCCAGAGCCATGTATACTCAGTGCGTTGGCATACTAATGGCGCACCACCGGATGCGCCATTAGTAACCGCGGCATACTAATGGCGCACTACCCGGTGATGCGCCATTAGTATTTTTTTTCAAATTTTTTTCAGAATTTTTTTTCAAATTTTTTTCAGAATTTTTTTTTAGTTTTTTTTTTTCAAAATTTTCTTAATCTCAGTTCACTATGGCTTAATCTTGGGTCAATATGCTTAATCTCAGGTCAAATCGCATTCCGTGGTCAAACTTCTCAAAAGGTCACCCATCCTCACACTACTCCAGCCCAAGCACGCTTAACTTCAGAGTTCTATCCAACCCCAAAGAATAAATTTCACTTCACGTGCACTTGTTGATATATCTAGCATATCAATCCTGTTATACCTTGTTGATGTCTAGGACTTTGTTCATGTTCATGACTATGATGAAATTTTGAAAAATATTTCAAACTTCCCGGTCATATTACGTATCATTTTTTGAAAAAAAATTCAAAAAAAAATTCAAAACCACTTTTTTTTTCTGTCACTAGTGGCGCACCACATCCAACGGTGCGCCACTAGTAATTTTGAAATTTTTTGAATATTTTTGCCGCTAGATCTTGAAAGCCCCGTAACTTTTTTTCTGTTAGGTTTTTGGGGATTTTGAAAATGTTTAACGGGGTAACTTTTCGAGTAGATGATTTTTCATATAAAAAACTTTTTCATCCGAGTTCGTATGCAAAAGTTATGCCCATTTTACAAATTTCCAGAGACATTTTGCAAATAAAGTCGAAATTCATATTTGTAATTTTTCCCAAAAACTAGAGCACATATCACATGGGAAACATATTTTCTTTTATTTTTTGACATTTCCATCATTTTCTTTTATTTTTTAAAACTGAAAAGGCGATCCACGAGGGGTGCATTCATGAAGTGGTGGCCAAGTTACTAATGGCGCACCGTGGCATGGTGCGCCATTACTAGTTCAACTAGTAATGGCGCACCATACCACGAACTAGTAATGGCGCACCATGCCACGGTGCGCCATTAGTAGTTTTGACAAAATTTTAAAAAAATTGATATTTTTTTAATTTTTTTGAAAAAACTTAGTAATGGCGCACCGGTGGAAAGTGCGCCATTACTAGTTAAACTAGTAATGGCGCATGCAGACATGGTGCGCCATTAGTAACAATTTTTTTTTATTTTTTTTCTTTTTTTTCAAAACTACTAATGGCGCACGACGGATGTAGTGCGCCATTACTATGTCAATTAGTAATGGCGCACTATGCAACGGTGCGCCATTAGTAACAAAATTTATTTTTATGTTTTTTTAAAAAACTACTAATGGCGCACCACACACCAGGTGCGCCATTAGTAATATATTACTAATGGCGCACCGAGACATGGTGCGCCATTAGAATATAGTAATGGCGCACCACATCACAGGTGCGCCATTAGTGGCCATTCCATCTATAGCCCTTTTTGTAGTAGTGTGAATGACAGCAGGAGCCTTGCCCTTTTCATCAGCTGAGGAAAATGTCCACTTGAGGACTTCAATCGGGGGCAAGTAGCTGAGGTGATTCTGAAAATCAGCCTTGTAGTTGAGCGAAGACCTTGTCCTGAGGAATCTCATAATCCAAGGTGCATAAGGCTTCAGCTCAGATGGAGAAAGTGCAACATTTTCCAAAGTCCTCATGAAGAAATCATGGTAGTTGACGGGTGAGGGAGTCCTGGATTAGGGGGTGTCCGAATGGCCGGACTATAACCTTTGGCCGGACTCCTTGACTATGAAGATACAAGATTGAAGACTTCGTCCCGTATCCGGATGGGACTTTCCTTGGCATGGAAGGCAAGCTTGGCGATACGGATATGTAGATCTCCTCCCATTGTAACCGACTACATGTAACCCCTAGCCCTCTCCGGTGTCTATATAAACCGGAGGGTTTTGGTCCGTAGGACGAACAACAATCATACCATAGGCTAGCTTCTAGGGTTTAGCCTCTCTGACCTCGTGGTAGTCTACTTTTGTACTACCCATATCATCAATATAAATCAAGCAGGAGTAGGGTTTTACCTCCATCGAGAGGGCCCGAACCTGGGTAAAAACATCGTGTCCCTTGTCTCCTGTTACCATCCGCCTAGACGCACAGTTCGGGACCCCCTACCCGAGATCCGCCGGTTTTGACACCGACCTGGGCTCGGGGCAGACTGCATGATTATATTCGGCGTTAGAAGATACTGTGCAATAATGGAACGCCATGAGTTATTCTGGTATCCGGATACTTACAATTTTGCCAAGGGCTTGGCCCTGGATGGCCACTCCTCTTCGCTGTCGTCGGCGTTGGTGGGGTAGTCCGGAGGAAGGGTCCTTCCCTTCTTGGACCCTCCGTCCCCCCAGTTGGGGCGGCCTTTCTTTTCTTCTCCCCCCCCCCCCCCCGCTAGGGGAGATACCTCTCTTTCCTCCTCCTCGTTTTCGTGGGAGGAGGCCGCCTCGGAGTCATCGGACAATGAGTCCGACACCACCCGGCGCCGGGAACTCTTTCGAGTTCCCGTGGCCTTCTTCTTGGCCTTCTTCTCCGGCCCCACGTAAGGCGCCGGAACCAGCAGCCCCGTCAAGCGGGATTCCGTTGGGTCTTCGGGTAAGGGGGCCGGACAGTTGATCTGCCCGGACGTCTTCTGCCAATCCTGTCAAAGGTAAGGGAGTTTAGATCCCGCATAGAGTCAAACTATGAAAAACAAGTATCCCGTAAAGGGTAAAATAGCTTACCGTGTTGGCTTGATGCTGCGCGCTGAATCCGCAATCCTCGGTAGCGGATGCGGGAGCCTCGGCGCCCTTGAATAGCACCTTCCAGGCTTCTTCATACATAGTGTCGAAGAGCCTGCTCAGGGTTCAGTGCTGTGCTGGATTAAACTCCCACAAGCTGAAAGCCCGTTGTTGGCACGGGAGGATCCGGCGGATGAGCATGACCTGGACTACGTTGACGAGTTTGAGCTTCTTGCTCACCATGTTTTGGACACAGGTTTGGAGTCCGGTCACCTCTTCCGAATTACCCCACAACAGGCCCTTCTCTTTCCAGGACGTGAGCCGCGTGGGGATGCCAGATCGGAATTCGGGGGCCGCTGCCCATTCAGGGTCACGCGGCTCGGTGATGTAGAACCACCCCGATTGCCACCCCTTTATGGTCTCTATGAATGAGCCCTCGAGCCATAGGACGTTGGGCATCTTGCCCACCGTGGCACCTCTCAAGACTCCTTGGCAGCCGCCCACTACCTTCGGCTTGACATTGAAGGTCTTCACCATAAGTCAAGTGGGGCTGGATGCAAAGGAAGGCCTCGCATACGACGATGAACGCCGAGATGTTGAGGATGAAGTTCGGGGCCGATCATGGAAATCCAGGACGTAGTAGAACATGAGCCCCCGAACAAATGGGTGAAGTGGGAAACCTAGTCCGTGGAGGAAATGGGTGAGGAACACCACCCTCTCATGGGGCCTGGGGGTGGGGATGAGCTGCCCCTCGTCTGGGAGCCGGTGCGCGATGTCATTGGACAAGTATCCAGCTTTCTTCAGCTTCTTGATGTGTCCCTCCGTGACGGAGGAGACCATCCACTTGCCTCCCGCTCCGGACATGGCTGGAGAAGGTTGAGGTGGGATGTGCGGACTTGGGCGCTGGAGCTCGAGTGCGCGAAAATGGATAAGCAAAGGAGGAAGAAGGCGTAGATGAAAAAGGTGGATCCTTATCCCCTTATATGGGCGGACGAGACTGCACGTCCCCACCCGCTTGGTAAAACTCGCTTATCTCCCAAGCGCCGTAATCAATGGCACGGTTGGGTTACCCGCGCCCGTATTGATGAGAATCCCGGAATAAGGGGACACGATCTCTGCTTCGACAACACGTGCCAAGGAAACCGCCTCGCTAAGTGCGCTGAGGTGGGACAGTAAAACCAATTCGATTAAAGCCTTGGCCGTGGTGTGATGTCACCTGCAGAGTACGTCAACAGATTGGATTTGTGTAAATATTATTCTCTCTACGGTGGTATGTGGAACTTATTTTGCAGAGCCGGACACTATCCTTGTGTTCAAAATCTTCTATGAAGTATTCGGAGGAGGAACCCGCCTTGCAATGCCGAAGACAATCTGCACATCGGACTCGTCGTCATTGAAGCCTGGTTCAGGGGCTACTGAGGGAGTCCTGGATTAGGGGGTGTCCGGATGGCCGGACTATAACCTTTGGCCGGACTTCTGGACTATGAAGATACAAGATTGAAGACTTCGTCCCGTGTCCGGATGGGACTTTCCTTGGCGTGGAAGGCAAGCTTGGCGTCTGATATGTAGATCTCCTCCCATTGTAACCGACTCTGTGTAACCCTAGCCCTCTCCGGTGTCTATATAAATCGGAGGGTTTTAGTACGTAGGACGAACAACAATCATACCATAAGCTAGCTTCTAGGATTTAGCTTCTCTGATCTCGTGGTAGATCTACTCTTGTACTACCCATATCATCAATATTAATCAAGCAGGAGTAGGGTTTTACCTCCTTCGAGAGGGCCTGAACCTGGATAAAAACATCGTGTCCCTTGTCTCCTATTACCATCCGCCTAGACGCACAGTTCGGGACCCCCTACCCGAGATCCGCCAGTTTTGACACCGACAACGGGTATGCCATGAATGATGTCGAATACCAGATTCTTCATGATGCCAACAATTTCCTCATGAGATGAGTTGTGGCCTTTGATTGGACTCATAGTCTTCGTCAGAATGCGATAGACTGTCCTTGGTACATACTGCAATTCCTTCACGAGGAATTTTGTCCTTGAGGCTTGACCAAGTTTCAATGGCTTCATCAAGACTCACAGATAGTGATCTGTAAGCTCAGGCTCTTGGTACAGCAACGATCTCCTTCAGGTGGAGGACTGATGGGCAGGGCGTGAAGTAATTCAGAGGCCGGTGCTTTGTAGTGAGTGTTTTCGGTCATCCAGTCCAACACCCAAGAGTTGATATCACCAGCATCACCTGTGATCTGCAGGGTTGCGTAGAATTGAAGAATGAGCTCTTCATTCCAATCAACTATGTCTGTGCAAAAGTTGAGGAGGCATGTGTCATGAAGCACACTGAGGACATGTGTGAAGCATGGCAGTGATTCCATGTCCACATGAGGAATATGCTCGTGATCAAAGTCTTTGTCCTTGTTGAAGAGAAGTGAAGAATAGAAGTTGGCCTGGCTGGCGGTCCAGAAGCGCTTCCTTCTAAGACGAGCAGAATCATAGGGATTGTAGTCAGTGAAGAACACGTGCTCGCCGAAGAAATCATCAGCCTTGAATTTCTGCTTCTTCGAGAATGGATCCTTTGGTTTGGGGTGAGGGATGTCAGTCAATTGCATCACCACCTTAGGAATCATAATCTCTGGTTCCAGAGGCTGAGGAATTTCAGCTTCTTCTTAAGTGACAGCCTGAGTCTTCAATTCTTCATTAACATTTTCTTCAGCACAAGTTGCTGGAATTTCTTCATGGACAGATGGGGTTGCACGAGGTTCTTCAAATCCCATTTGTACTTCAGTAGCAACAGGGGACTGAGGCATTTGCTGTGAAGGTGTGAACAGTGGAGAGTTGGGGTGCTGACTTTCCCAAAAGTCATCATTCAGCACAGGTGTGGTACAGCTAATGTCCACATCTTCATCTTCCATTTCTTCGACGCCGGCCTCTTCAGCAGTAAACTGAGGCATAGGCGAGGAGACAACTGGTGGTGAAGGGATAGGATACACTACAATTTCTTCATCCAACTGCTCTGATGAAGCAGCAGAAGGATTCTCTTCATCGGATTCACTTGGAATCACATATTCTTCATCATAAGGAACAAGGTCCTTTGATGGCATGGTTGAGATAGGAACAACATCAATGGGGTTTGCAAACGATCTGGTCAAAGACTTCATCTTCTACAGAGCTGAAGAATCTGATGAAGTTGATGCCTTCCTTTTCTTCACTGCTGCATGCTCTGCAGCCTTAGTCTTCTTCACATCTGAGGCAGATGGAAGGATTGGAGTTGGGGTAGGCGCAGGAGGAGCATAGCAATTTTGTTGAGTTTCTTCAGGCACAACTGATGCAGTTTCCCTGACCTCTTCGTTTTCTTCAGGCGCACCACTAGTGGATGCCCTGGCAATTTCATCAGCGGCTGGAATGCAGTCATCAGCCCTGGAACTCACATTTTCTTCAGCAGCCTGAATGTCATCAGCGGTGCTGGCATGTTCTTTAGTCGGCTGAGCAGATGCTTCAGCCTGAGAAATTTCTTGTTGCATTGGAGCAACAACATTGGACGTGAACTTATCAGCAAGTTTCACAAAACGGACTTTGGCTCCAAGCCAGTCAGTGCGGTATACGTCAAATTCATCACTGAGTTTCTTGATCTCAGATTGAATATTGACAAGTTCTTCAGTCGTCATAGAGACAATGTGTTTCTTCAGAAAACGCTCCTTCTTGTATTGCGCTTTCCTGATCTGCTTGGCCTTTTCAAATTTCCATTTTCTTCTTGTATGAAGGCAGTCAGCAAACGACTTTGGCCAGGAGTCAACTTGAAATCAGGCAAAGGAGTGTTTGGGTCCTTGCGCCAGAGATCAATGTAGTCGAGGATCAACTTTGGATCGAAAAGCAGAGGCACATTTGTGCCCTTGGCTCTAGCGGCCTTGACCTGCCTGACTCTGATGATTTCAGCAAGTTCCTCATCATCAGCTTCGTCTTCATCAGACGACACGTTTAAGGCGACCTACTTCTCATGAGGACTTGGGCGAGAACCTCGTCAAGCAATGGCCTTTGTCTTCAGCAGAGAGGGGCCAGTTGAAGAATTCGGCGCAGCTGAGGAACTAGCAAAAGCTCCTGAGGAATTAGAGATGCCTGTAGTCCTTTGGCACGTGGCAAGATGCACAGGTGTAGAGGATTTGGTCGGAGCAGCTGAGGACTTGAGCGGAGGAGCTGAGGATTTTGGAGGAGCAGGAGCAGTGTGAGGAATTGGCCGTGAGGTATTTGAGGATTTTGGCCGTGAGGGTATAGCTGAGGAACTCGGCCGTGAGGGCATTGAAGAAGAAGCACTTGTCTTGTGAGCAGGCTTCTTTGACATGGCCTTCTTCGGTTTTATAGAGGCCTCAGCAACAGCAGCAGCAGAGTCTTCATTGAATTTCCTCACTGCTTCTCTGGCTTGTCTAGCCAACTTGGCCTGGCGCTTGGCCCATTCATCAGGATAATCCTCACCGCGCTTGAGGCTGGTGGGATCTGCTTCTTGGCCAGGTGCCAATGGAGGTCTTGAGCATGGAGGATTTAGCGCGAATTTCTTCATGTGCTTGGGAGTAACATATCTGTACTCCCTCCACTCTCTTGGCCATCTCCTCTCTATCCTCTGTATGCGCACCTTGCGCTGATTCTTGTCCTCCTTACCAAACCTGGCCTAATCAGGAGTGCAATAGTCTTTGTATATATCATCAGGGATCTCAAAGGCAGTATTGATTTCAGGCCTCTTTCCTCCTTTCTGTGGCTTCTTTCCATCAGCCATTTTCTTCAGCTGAGGAATTTGAACAATGGAATTCTCTGAAGATGTATGCAACTTTTCTTCGAGGAACGCTGCAAATGAGTTAAGTTGATGAGAACCTAGTGATTCAGCAGCGGACATGAGTACCTGTGAACAGAGTATAGTTGCGAGGAATTTGGAGAGGTCATATGCGTTCTTAGAAGGATAAGAAAACAAGTTTGAGGAATTTGACCAGATGAGTCTTGAAGAATTTCACTAAGCATTCTTTGTCTTAGGTTCCAGAGTTGTACAGATTAGAAATCCACACAATTGAGGAATCTTGAAGAAAAATATAACTTAGAGAAATGAATCAAGAACAGATGACATGTGAGGTGTTTAGTGTGTGAAGATTTGAAGAAAAACACCTCTGAGGATTTTGTAGAAATCATTTGAATCAAAGAGGGCAGTAAAAGTAACTTTTAATTACCCTGGACGAAGAACACTACGAACTGGGAAGTGGAGATGTGAAGTTCGTCAGTGCAGATCTTCCACGCCCTAACTTGGCAGAGGAAAACAGCTACGGCGGCAGCGGAGTGAAGAAATCCGTGGCCGGCGTGAGTATGGCGGTGACGAGGTCGAGGCAATGAAGCTCTTCCTCACCGGCGATGATGAAGTAGCGGCGGCGCTAGGGTTTGAGAAGCTCAAGCTGGCGAGAGAACGAGCGGAGTAAAAGTGAAGTGAGGAAGGGGAGGGGGTATTTATAGCCACGGTGAAAAACGGTTCGCCCGCAGAATTTGGATGAACGTGCCCCGGACCCTTCTCATTCGCTTGACATGTGTCACCCACGTACTGAGAAGTGGAGATCATGTGAGATCGTGGGTGAATAGATAAGTATTTCGCGGAATGCGGAACGGTTTGAGCGGCAAAGCCGAAAATTTGGATAAGATAAGTTAAAAGTTCCGTTCACAAATTCTTCAGCTGACAAGGACACAGTGAAGATTTTGAACGAGTTTCAAATAGAACGCACATGAAGAATTTGTGAATAGAATGGGTTGAGTTTAGCATAGAGGGGGAAGGGTCCGATCACATTCACTTAGCAGAAAAACCAACTTGAAAAATTAGCCATAAGTGAATGCTGTAGAGGACATAAACTCATATATATATATATGAGTTTATATATATATATATATATATATATATCCAATGAAGAAAAATGATGGAAATAGTGAAGACAACGCAAAGTTGAAGAACATGAACAACTGAGGAATTTCAACACTATGGAAAAACTCAAATTTAAGATTTTCAACTTTTGGTGGTGGCGTGACCCACCGTATAAGAATGATGATTTCAGACACCGCGTACAATTGTCGCAGGGTTCTGAATCAAATTCTTTGTTAATTTCTTCACACTTAGAGTGCTATTCTTCATTGATTGAAGAAAAAACGTTTCTTCATGTGTTGCACATCTAAGTCATCAATTTTGCATAAGTGTTAGGATGAGTTTCCTTTTCAAAGAACATTCGAAGATTCTAAGATATTTAGCTCACACCGCAACTTGCTAAATCTCTTCCCATCCAAGGGCTTTGTGAAGATATCGGCTAGCTATTCTTCAGTATTCACATGCTCTATAGAAATGTCGCCCTTCAACAGATGATCACGAAGAAAATGATGACGAATCTGAATGTGCTTTGTCTTCGAGTGCTGAACTGGGTTGTGAGAAATCTTGATGGCACTCTCATTGTCACAGAAGAGAGGCACATTCTTCATGTTGACGCGTAGTCCTTGAGAGTTTGCTTCATCCACAACAATTGAGCACAGTAAGAACCATCAACAATATACTCAGCTTCACCAATAGAAAGTGATATGCAGTTCTGTTTCTTCGAGGACCAACAGACCAAAGATCATCCGAGGAAATGACATGTACCAGATGTTGACTTGCGGTCCACACGATCACCAGCATAGTCAGAGACAGAATATCCAATGAGATCAAAAGCCGAGCCCTTGGGGTACCATAATCCAAGTGTTGGTGTGTGAGCTAGATATCGAAGAATATGCTTCATGACCTTATGGTGTGATTCCTTCGGTGTAGCTTGAAATCGGGCACACATGCAAACACTAAGCATAATATCTGGCCTAGATGCACATAAGTACAATAAAGAACCAATCATGGAGCGGTATATCTTTTGATCGAAGTCAATACCATTTTCATCAGTGCACAGATGGCCATTTGTGGGCATAGGAATTTTGACGCCTTTGCAATCTTGCATGCCGAATTTCCTCAGTACATCCTTGAGGTATTTCTCTGAGATATGAATATGCCATTTCGCTATTGACGAATTTGAAGACCTAAGAAGAATTTCAATTCTCCCATCATAGAAATTTGATATTCTTCACTCATCATATATGCAAATTCATCACTATAACGTTGGTCAGTACAGCCAAAGATAATATCATCAACATATATTTGGCACACAAACAGTTCACCATCATAAGATTTAATGAAAAGAGTAGGGTCGAGTGAACCGGGTTTGAAGCCTTTCTTCATGAGGAATTCCTTCAAAGTATCATACCACGCCCGAGGGGCCTGCTTGAGGCCATAGAGGGCCTTATTGAGTCTAAAGACTTTGTCACGGTGCTTTGGATCTTCAAAACCTAGGGGTTGAGCTACATATACTTCTTCCTCAAGCTTACCATTGAGGAATGCACTTTTCACATCCATTTGATATAAAGTGATATCATGATGGTTAGCATAAGAAAGTAATATCATGAATAGCCTCAAGTCTAGCAACAGTGCGTAAGTTTCATCAAAATCAATTCCTTCTTCAACCCGTGTAGCCTTGAGCTACTGGCCGTGTCTTATTCCTCACCACAAGGCCATTTTCATCTTGCTTGTTGCGGTAGATCCACTTTGTGCCAATGATATTGTGCTTACGAGGATCTGGACGTTTGACCTGTTCCCAGATGTTGTTGAGCTCAAACTGATGTAATTCTTCTTGCATAGCTTGAATCCACTCAGGCTCCATAACTGCTTCATCTACCTTAGTGGGCTCTGTAATAGAGACAAAAGCATAGTGCCCACAAAAGTTAGATAAATGTGAAGCTTTTGAGCGTGTGAGAGGACCTGGTGCTTCAATGTCATCGATGATCTTTTCAACTGGCACTTATTTTGCAATGCGAGGATGAGCTGGTTGTCGTCGAGGAATTTGATCAGCATTTTCTTCAGCACCATTTTCTTCAGCATTTTCTTCAGGTGCATTAGCTCGACGTTCTTCACGTTCTGGAATGAATTCTGCAGCAGATTCTTCGGTAGGAATGACATCTTCAGTAGCCTTGAACTTGATAGATTCCTCAGGTGCTGGTCATCTATCACAGAAGGTAGGTGCTCTCTATGCGAGCCATTAGTTTCATCGAACCACACATCTACAGTTTCAACAACCTTGTGAAGAACGCTGTTGAAGAGTCTGTAGGTGTGCGAGTCCTTTCCGTAACCAAGCATGAAACGTTCATGTGCTTTCGGTCCAAATTTAGAGTTGTGATGAGGATCTCTAATCCAGCATTTAGCACCGAAGACTTTGAAATAACTCACATTGGGTTTCTTGTCAGTGAGGAGTTCATAGGCAGTCTTCTTGAAGAATTTGTGAAGATATACTCTGTTGATGATGTGGCACGCAGTATCAATTGCATCAATCCGTAAACAACGGGCGTTTTGTATTCATCAAGCATAGTGCAAGCCATCTCAAAGAAGAGTCCTGTTCTTGCGCCTCCACTATGCCATTCTCACGAGGAGTATAAGGAGCTGATAACTCATGAGTAATACCAAGTTCATCAAGATAGTCATCAAGACCAGAGTTCTTGAACTCAGTTCCATTGTCACTTCTGATGTGCTTGATCTTCACACCAAAGTTGGTTGAAGCCCTCGAGGACAATCGTTTGAAGACTTCCTGCACTTCATGTTTGTAAGTAACAATGTGTACCCATGTGTATCGAGAGTAATGATCAACAATAACAAAGCCATATTGAGATGCATCATTTGAAACTGCAGAATAATGGTTAGGACCGAAGGGATCCATGTGAAGCAATTCAAATGGTCGAGTAGTGGTCATGATAGTCTTCGCTGGATGCTTAGCCTTTGTAATCTTCCCATCTTCACAGGCTCCGCATAAGTGATCCTTGAGGAATTTGACATTCTCAATGCCAATGACATGTTTCTTCTTCGCAAGCGTGTGCAAATTCCTCATGCCTGCATGACCAAGTCGTCGATGCCATAGCCAGCCTTCTGAAGCACACGGCTGGTTGTGGTCCTGTAGAGAAATCAACAATATACAAGTCTCCTCTCCTAAAGCCTTCGAAGACTTTGGAGGTTTCAGCTTCCATGACCACAACACAACAATACTTGCCAAAGACAACAACCATATCAAGATCGCAAAGCATTGAGACAGACATGATGTTGTATCCTAAGGACTCGGCAAGCATGACTTTGTCCATGTGTCGATCCTTTAAGATCACAACCTTACCTAAACCCAATACCTGACTTTTGCCTTTGTCAGCGAAGATGATATGCTTCAGATGCGATGGAGATAAGGGAGAATCCATCAATAGATCCTTGTCACCAGTCATGTGGTCTGTACATCCACTATCGAGGACCCACTCAGTGGCTTTGGGTTGATCATCCTGCAGATGAATTAGTGCAACTTATGAACGCATATACTTCGTCAGTGAAGAATATGACATCACAATTCATCAGATCAATTTCATCAAGTAACAGAACAGATAAAGCAGTCTGAGGACGTGAGAAATGAGAGTTCATTTCTTCATGATTAGCCTGCGTCCTATCAGGCACTTTTCAGGTCTCCAGCAAATTCTTCAGACGTTTGAGCACGTCCGGAGACCTGACCCTGCAGAAGAGATTAGTTATTTTTCTTCACCACCCACATCTGAAGGGGTGGCAAAGAGTTGATCACTCTGCGAGCTCCATACGAGAAAGGTGGCATAGAAGCTAGTCCATTTCGTTTCACATAAGAGGATCTAGGATAAGCATATGAATAAGCAGAGAAATTCTTCGAGGACTTATGAACATAATGGTTAGAGGAATAATGGTCATATTCATAGCCCTTGGCTCTTCCCTGCGAAACAAAGTTGTTAGCACGATGATATTCATATGAGGACTTTGATCCTTTTGAGGAATATGATCCACGTGAGGAATTTGGTCCGTATGAGGACTTGGATCCATATGAAGAATTTGGTCCATATGAATTTTTTGATCTGGGGTTCCAATTCTTCACAGGTGGTGTCATGAGGACATTCACCTGAAGACTTTCGAGGCACCTTTTGGGAACCCATATTTTCTTCATAGGGGAACCGTTCCTGCAGTTAGTGCCAACATATCTAGCAAATAATTCACCATTCTGATTTTTGAACAATTTATAGTTGAGTCAAATGACTCATCAGAAGAATGAGGAGATTCACATGTAAAGCTAGATAGATTAGATGGATCAACTAGAGGTCCCTTTGCAGCAACCCATGAGGTTTTGGGTTACTGCTCAGGCTTCCAATATGTACCATCAGCATTAAGTTTCCTTTCAAAGGCAATACCCTCTTTCCTAGGGTTCCTGTTGAGGATCTGTTTTTAAGCACATCACAAAGAGTCTGATGCCCTTTGAGGCTTTTGTACATGCCTGTCATGTACAATTCCTTCAGCCCTGCATAATCAGTGATACTAGCAATGTCCTCAGATGAGGAATTAATGATAGCAGAGGCAGGTGAAGAATTTGTAGCATTAGAAGCATTTGAACATTCAGGTGAAGAATTAGCAGATTCACAACTCACTTCAAGCATGGAGGAACAAATTCTTCCTGAGAAGCGCTGATTTTTTGAGAAAGTAATGAATCGTGCTCCTTCTGAAGATCTTCATAACTCACTCTTAGCTTTTCAAGATCTTGCTTTCTCTGAAGAAATTCATAAGAAAGCTTCTCATGATCAGATAAGAGAGTGTTATGATGACCTTGAAGGTTGTCAAATCTAGACTGAAGTCTCTGAAAACTTTCAGCCAAAGCTTTTGACTGATCCATTTCTTCACCCAACATATCATCGCACTTATTTAGCATGTATTGAACTTTTTCCAAAGCTCTTTGTTGTTTAGTGTCAAGGGAAGCAAGTTTGACATAGCTGGGTCCAAATTCATCACTAGATTCATCATCACTAGACTCGGATAGGTAGCATTCAGCTACATCATCACTTTTTGCCATAAGGCATGATGAAGAGGATGATGATTCTGGTTCGAATGTCATCGCTTTGAGAGATTCCTTGAAGTCCTCAAACCAAGGATCATGACGGGTTCGATGACCTTCATAGACCTCAGAGAGACGGTCTCAGATAAGCTTCGCATGATCGAGATGCATGATGTTCCTGAACTGATTTTGAGATGCATGTGAGCAGATGACGTCCTTTGCCATGAGATTGAGAAGAGTGTACTTGCGAATGTCATCAGCTTCCGCCATCTTGCATAGATCGGTCAGACCAATCTCAGTGACGGTCCACAGCTTGTTGTTCATTGCCATGAGGCGCTTTTTCATCATGGCCTTCCACTTGGGATACTCGTGACCGTCAAAGATGGGGCATGATACAGTCTTCATTCCTGTGGTCGACATAACTAAAACTCCAGGCGGTTAAATCAAAATCACACAGAACAAGGGAGTACCTTACTCTGATACCAATTGAAAGTGCGTTATATCGACTAGAGGGGAGGGGGTGAATAGGCAATTTTTATGAATTCTTCACAGTGGAATTTGCCGGTGAGGAAATTCCTAAGCGAAGAACTACTTGCAGCGGAATAAGTACTCAAAAGTAAACATAAAAGAATACAAGCATGGTCATCATGATGAAATGAAGTCAGGCACAGAGTACAGAAGGCGTAAACACAGGATAACGCAGGATGAAGACAAACAGACTGACGAAATTGAACTGAGGAAATTGAGAAAGTCTTCAATCAAAGTCTTCAAACAGAGATATGAACAAGCGCACAACACAGTTATCAGGAAATGAAAGAGTTGAGGAAATAGAACCAGTTGGCTTGGTGAAGACAATGATTTGGTAGACCAGTTCCAACTGTTGTCTCAGTTGTACATCTGGTTGGAGCGGCTAGGTATTTAAACCTGAGGACACACAGTCCCGGACACACAGTCCTCACTGTATTCTCCTTGAACTAAGGTCACACAGATCTCGTCCAATCACTCGTGGTATGTCTTCAGGTGACTTCAACCTGAGGACACACAGTCTCGGACACACAGTCCTCACCATATTCTCCTTGAACTAAGGTCACACAGATCTCGTCCAATCACTCGTGGTATGTCTTCAGGTGACTTCCGAACCTTCACAAACTCAGTCACTCGGCGATCCACAATTCCTCTTGGATGCTCTAGACCATGACGCCTAACCGTTTGGGAGAAGAACAGTCTTCAAAGGTAACAAGTGTCGGATCCACGCATGATCAATCTCTTCAGTGATGCTCAATCACTTTGGGTTTGTAGGTGTTTGGGTTTGGGTTTTCCTCACTTGATGATTTTCGCTGAAAGTCCTCGGACGATGGGTTGCTCTCAAATGACAAGTGTCAGTTTCTCTCGGAGCAGCCAACTAGCTAGTGGTTGTAGGGGGTGGCTATTTATAGCCTAGGGAGCAACCCGACATGATAAGACATAAATGCCCTTCAATGATATGACCGTTAGGTGGGTAGATATTTTGGGACAGCTAGCGCATAGCAGATCAATGATCAGAATTTTGAGTATCAAATTCCTCAGGGCTATCATGTTCCTCACTGTGTAGGCAATCCGCACTGGCGAATTCCTAACTCCTCAGTCAGAAAAAATTCCTCAGTGACCAGAAGATCTTCGTCTACATCAAGAATATGACTGAATCGTATGAGATTTCCAATGGCTTTACTCGAAGGGATTGGTAGGTGTAGGATTTTGAGTTGAGCATCACTTGGAAATTTTTCCTTAGTATTTCCTCGACCCCCTTTAATAGTATGGTGTTTCCTATGACTCAAGAAAGAGAAATTGAAACTATGAATACAAAAGTCTTCACGATTCATGTTACTCGAATGAATACCAAGTCTTCAAGGTCACACCAATTTCTTCACTTTCAAAGTCTTCAGATAGTCTTCAGAAATTCAAAGTCTTCAGTCGAAGAACTTCATTTTTAGGGGTCGACTTTCTCTGTAAATATCAAACTCCTCATAGACTTATAGACCTTTGTACACTCATAAACACATTAGTCCCTTAACCTATAAGTCTTCAATACACCAAAATCACTAAGGGGCACTAGATGCACTTACATCATGAATCATCCAACATGTTGAGCTTGCCTTCCCCCCTCATGCTAGCCAAATTCTTTGCACCAAGTAGAGATACTACTTGTGCTTCCGAATAACCTAAAACCAGTTTTGCCATGAGAGTCCACCACACCTACCTACGCATTGAGTAAGATCCTTCAAGTAAGTTGTCATCGTTGCATGCAATAAAAATTTCCCCCTAAACATGTATGATTTATTAGTGTGGAGAAAATAAGCTTTATACAATCTTGTGATGTGGAAGCAATAAAAGTGACGGACTGCATAATAAAGGTCCATATCACAAGTGGCAATATAAAGTGACGTTCTTTTGCATTAAGGTTTCGTGCATCCAACCATAAAAGCACATGACAACCTCTGCTTCCCTCTGCGAAGGGCCTATCTTTTACTTTTGTCTTATAACTTATGCAAGAGTCATGGTGATCTTCACCTTTCCTTTTTACATTTTATCCTTTGGCAAGCACCTTGTGTTGGAAAGATCCTGATATATATATACAATTGGATGTAAGTTAGCGTGAACTATTATTGTTGACATTACCCTTGAGGTAAAAGGTTGGGAGGCAACACTATAAGCCCCTATCTTTCTCTGTGTCCGATTAAAACTCCATAACAATAAGCATCGCGTGGGTGTTAGCAATTGTGAAAGACTAAATGATAGTTGAGTATGTGGACTTGCTGAAAAGCTCTTATATAGACTCTTTCCGATGTTATGGTAAATTGCAATTGCTTCAATGACCGAGATTATAGTTAGTTAGTTTTCAATGAAGTTTCTGATTCATACTTGACATTGTGAATAGATTCTTACTTGAGCACAAGAAATCGTATGACAATATATATATGTTGCTGTTATAAGAATGATCATGATGCCCCCATGTCCATATTTTATTTTATCGACACCTCGATCTCTAAACATATGGACATATTTTTCGTTACCGGCTTCCGCTTGAGGACAAGCGAGGTCTAAGCTTGGGGGAGTTGATACGTCCATTTTGCATCATGCTTCTGTATCAATATTTATTGCATTATGGTCTGTTATTACGCTACAATACTTATGCCTATTGTCTCTTATTTTACAAGGTTTACATGAAGAGGGAGAATGTCCTTGTAGTTGAGGCTAGTTGGTTTATTTGGTGGAAGATCATATGTTCAGATCCTTCATGCATATTAATACCCCTCTGATTTTGAACATGAATATGATTTGTGAGTAGTTACGTTTGTTCCTGAGGACATAGGAGAAGTCTTGCGATAAGTAGTCATGTGAATTTGGTATTCATTTGATATTTTTGATGAGATGTATGTTGTCTCTCCTCTAGTGGTGTTATGTGAACGTCGACTACATGACACTTCACCATTGTTTGGCCCTAGAGGAAGGCATTGGGAAGTAATAAGTAGATGATGAGTTGCTAGAGTGACAGAAGCTTAAACCCTTGTTTATGTGTTGCTTCGTAAGGGGCTGATTTGGATCCATATGTTTCATGCTATGGTTAGGTTTACCTTAATACTTCTTTTGTAGTTGCAGAAGCTTGCAATAGGGGTTAATCATAAGTGGGATGCTTGTCCAAGAAAGGGCAGTACCCAAGCACCGGTCCACCCACATATCAAATTATCGAAGTAACGAATGCGAATCATATGAGCGTGATGAAAACTAGCTTGATGATAATTCCCATGTGTCCTCGGGAGCGTTTTACTTTATATAAGAGTTTGTCCAGGCTTGTCCTTTGCTACAAAAAAGGATTGGGCCACCTTGCCGCACCTTATTTACTCTTGTTACTTATTATCCCTTACAAATTACCTTATCACAAAACTATGTGTTACCGATAATTTCAGTGCTTGCAGAGAATACCATACTGAAAATCGCTTGTCATTTCCTTCTACTCCTCATTGGTTTCGACACTCTTACTTATCAAAAGGACTACGATAGATCCCCTATACTTGTGGCTCATCAGGCGGCACTGAAGGAAATATGCCCTAGAGGCAATAATAAAGTTGTTATTTTATATTTCCTTATATCATGATAAATGTTTATTATTCATGCTAGAATTGTATTAACCGGAAACTTGATACATGTGTGGATACATAGACAAAACGCCGTGTCCCTAGTAAGCCTCTACTAGACTATCTCGTTAATAAAAGATGGTTAAGTTTCCTAACCATAGACATGTGCTATCGATTGATGAACGAGATCACATCATTAGGACAATGATTTGATGGACAAGACCCATCCGTTACTTAGCATATTGATCGTTCAATTTTATTGTTATTGCTTTCATCATGTCCGATACATATTCCTTTCACTATGAGATTATGCAACTACCGAATACCGGAGGAATACCTTGTGTGCTATCGAACGTCACAATGTAACTAGGTGATTATAAAGATGCTCTATAGGTATCTCCGAAGGTGTTTGTTGGGTTGGCATAGATTGAGATTAGGATTTGTCACTCCGAGTATCGGAGAGGTGTCTCTAGGCCCTCTCGGTAATGCACATCATAAGAAGCCTTGCAAGCAAAGTGACTAATGAGTTAGTTGTGGGATGATGTATTACAGAAGGAGTAAAGAGACTTGCCGGTAACGATATTGAACTACGTATGAAGATACCGGCGATCGAATCTCGGGCAAGTAACATACCGATGACAAAGGGAATAACGTATGTTGTCATAACGGTTTGACCGATAAAGATCTTCGATAAAGATCTTCGTAGAATATGTAGGAACCAATATGAGCATCCAGGTTCCGCTATTGGTTATTGATCGGAGAGGTCTCTCGGTCATGTCTACATATTTCTCGAACCCGTAGGGTCCGCACTCTTAACGTTCGATGACGATTTTGTATTATATGAGTTATGTGCTTTGGTGACCGAATGTTGTTCGGAGTCCCGGATGAGATCACAGACCTGACAAGGAGTCTCGAAATGGTCGAGAGGTAAATATTAATATA
This sequence comes from Aegilops bicornis, assembly GCA_021605145.1. Taxonomy (NCBI): domain Eukaryota; kingdom Viridiplantae; phylum Streptophyta; class Magnoliopsida; order Poales; family Poaceae; genus Aegilops; species Aegilops bicornis. The sequence goes on from CM038674.1 coordinate 647,156,517, forward strand.
TAGGACCATGATATTCTGTGACACTCCAAAAAAAAATTGTTTTGGTTTTCAGCAAAAACCTTGTTGGTTTTGAAGGAGGTCATTTAAACCCTTCCACAAATCTCTTTCTCTCAAGAATTTTCCCTTTGACAAAAGATTTTTACTTTGGCACCTTCTTCAACTCTGGTGTTGGTTATTAAAAAACCTTTCTTCTGATTTCCCCCTTCTCAAATTTTATTTTTTTGGGATTTATTTCCTTTTAGAAGAAAACCCTAGGAGTTTTGGGTCTTCTCTTATATTGAATCCATCCATACTTTTTACCATGTCTCATGTGGTAAATATACCCAAGACCCCTCCTTCCACTTTGGGACAATCCAAATATTCTGTCCCAACAGGTCCAACTCATTTTTGGATTTTATTTCAATTATTTCTTTCCCCAAAACAAATTCTCTCCACTATGTTGAGCCTAGGTGATTTGCAAAGAAAGTACCTAAATGCCTTTGAGTTTTGTTCTCAAACCAACTACTCTGGATAGTCCCTAGCACCCACAACCTAGGACCATCAAGATCCACTCTTCTTCTTTTCAAAATTTTCAAGTTTCAGCTTCTGCAAGTTTGGACCAAATTTGTCAAATTTGGTGAAATTCATATCTCCTCTTCTCCAAAAATTCCAGCAAAATTCAGGCAACCTCCAGTTGCAATGAGAAGCCACTCCACCAAAAATCAGCTCAAGGAAAAATCCCCACATGCCAAAAGCATTCTGTCGAACACCTAGCATGCACTGTCACTTTGCACTTTCAGTAAATTCAGAAATTCAGAGTTTCAGTGCCGTTTCTTCGTCAGGGTCGGGTCACCTGTCAACAGTGCGCCTGGCGCGTTGCGCAACCTCTCCTCCTGGCGGGCGCCGCACGCCCCCTTGGACGGATGCAGGCGTCGGTGGCCGCGAGCCTCGCCGGCGTTGGCGGTTTCTATGGTGGCTGCGCCACCCGTGGCGGCCAGCGAGGGCCCGAGCCCGCTCGCCACGCCACCTGTCGGGGATATACCCCGCGGCGTAAACCGGCCGGAAGTATAACCCGGCCGGACTTGGCGGTTTACCTGAAGAACCCGCTGACACTTGGCGGTTCACTAGTGACCCGGCGGTTTACGGTTCATTGGTAATCTGGCAGGCGGGTCAGAGGAGCAACAAGACCCGGTGGCCCGGTGGCGGTTCATGAAGGCGGTTCAACTATGGTGGGCGGTTTAAGAGGAAAGACATAAGGAATATTTGTCTTACAAGGAGTTAAGACCTGGACTTGTATCCGGTTTGTATTAGAGATAGACTAGTCCTAATCCTAATAGGACTCCACATGTAACCCGCCCCTTCAACATATATAAGGAGGGGCAGGGCTCCCCAAAGGGACAGGCGACAAGCAAACAACAATATCTAGGGCTAGACACAACTAGAGGAGAGCCGGTTTACGGCGACTCCCTCATGATCATAATGAGACCTAGCCTCAAACAGCACGTAGGGCTATTACCGGATGATGTTTCCCGGGGCCCGAAGCTGTCTAAATCCTGTGTTGTGTTGCGTCTCGATTCCGCTCAACCCCTCTCAAGCTACCACATAGATGCGTTGGCCTCGCGACTAAGTCCTGACATTAAGGACATCTGACGTGTTAAATCCACGACAGTTACGCCCACCGTGGGGCCTACGCACGGTGGTGTTGAGTTCTTGAAGGGATTTTATCTAGGGTTTGAGAAGTTTGCATTCGGATGAGGAAAAGACCGGTTTCTTGGAAGGATATGCATCAATGTTAAAATTTCGCTAGAGGTTTTTTACTTGATGATGAGCGTCGGTTCGTTTGGCAAGATCATCAGAGAAGATCTCGAAAGGTGAAGGTTTTTTGGTTCGAAAGTTATTCGCCGGGTTGGATGGAGGACGCAAGTCGCCAACAGGCGCAAGGCCAAGTCTCCGTCTAGCGATCGAGTCAAAAAGTATAAGCAAAAGCACTGTTTCATGCCATCTGAGATCGAAACGGGTTTTTTCTTTGTCAACTCTATTTGGATCCATCAGGGAAGGTTACTACGGGAAGGACACGTCTCCGTCTCGATATGCACTTTTAAATCGGCCGCAGGTCACCAGCTGCTGCGGTCTACCTCTGCCATTGGGCTTGCTTGATCGCGCCATGACGCCCGCTAGCTCGCCACAACGGCCGGATCAAGTCCCGAAGTTTTTCGCCTACAGCCGAACATCAATAGGTTACTGCTACTGCGAATATGTGGTTGTGGCAGAGACAAGAACTGCGCTGTACAGCAAACGTGCTCGAGAACAACAATTGCAAGGAAGGCCATGTGGGGCGGCAGCATCTTTGTCAAAAGCTGCAAGCCCAATGCTGTGTGGCGAACAATCAACAATGTCCACAAATCCCTTTTCCTTATACCTATATGGTAGCCAGCACTCCTCTCACTACTACCGCCGCTCCATGTACCAAACAAAGCAGTCCCAGATCAATACAACTTCATTGAGAATAGCCACACATGAGGAAAAGCTGCGGTTGCTCCACGCATAAAAGAAACAGGAAGCGATATGTTTAAAAAAAAAGGAGGAGAAGCTTCGACTTGGAGAAGGACCGGAACATGTTTGGTCAAACCTCCACAATTCAGAGGAGGACTCGGCCATGGCTCGCGAGCGCCTCTGCCGCCTCTGGCCGCGGATTGGCCCGGTGCTCCGCCTTGTCGGCCTCCCACGCTGGCGTCTCCCCCGACCTTTGCCTTCGTGCCTCCACTACTACCTCTAAAGCGACGGCCGCGCCTCCGACCTACTCTGCTGCAGCAGCCGCTGCCACAAGCCGCCCGCGCCGGGTCAGGTTCACCTTCGCCTTGAGCCGACCCTACCACCTCCAAGTCACCATGCCTCTGCCAACCGGCCGTTTCCCAAGCACCTCTGCCGCTGCGGCTGTCCGAGTCGCCATCGCTGCAATTATAAGCCGGGGCGCCTGCGTCAAGCCGGCCTCGTCCCCACAGCCACGAGCTGCCGTCTTCAAACTGCCGTCTCCAACCCCCGTTGTCTCAATCACAGCAATGGAGAGCTGTCACCCGCGTCAAACCGCCGGAGTCCCCATTGAACCGCCTTACTTTACCCCGCGCCTCTGCTGTTGCCGGACTACCCTCGACGCTGCGGCCGCTTCCGCCTCGTCAAGTCGCCAATGGAGAGCTATAGCCTGGCGCTGTCGTCCGTCGCACTCGGGCGCTCAATTCTGCTGCCCCGTCGACCGCGCTTGCTTGATCGCGCTGTCCTCGCCGATCGCCGCCCGGTTCACTATTAGCTACGCTGATCTCCATGAGTCGCCGCTTCGCTGCCCGCAGTCGCGACCGCCTCCGAGCTCGGTTCGCCTCGCCGGTTTACTTACGCCTCAAGTCGGCCCTGCCTCCCTTGCCGCCATCGCTGCTTCAGCCCGGCTTGTGAGAGCTGCTGCTACGACAATCTGCAGAAGTCGAAGACCGAAAGGAAAGGAGAATAAGAAAAGCACTACTAGTACATATTTCACGGGAGGTCTAGTACAAACATCAGCCAAAGCTAAATGTGGTTAGTCACGGCCAATGCAATGATGTATATTGGTGTTAAAAAAAACTGCTATTTAGGCAAGCCTTTCAAGGCTTGATGGATGCATGGATGGATATGAAGACCAAGTAAAACCTGCATGATGAGCTTTGCTACGATCGCTACGTCCGACGAAAAACCAGGATAATCCGGCGAAAGACATGGACTCTGTGGTTACCCTCGCTCCGAGTCGTCGGCCTGACGCGAGCAAGTTCTACCAGATCCGGCCTCGCTACTGTGTGCATCGCTGAACCGCCACGCGTAAACCACCGCTATCAGTGAGCAACCGCTGCCACTATTACTCCACGTGAGGTTATGGGTGCAGTTAAGACATTCACGAGACATTGTCCATGTTCACCGGTGAAAACAAAATCAGGTGCTATCCATCTTATTTATTTTTTCAATATGCTTTAAAGTTCTTCCGAATAATTGTCCTCTTTTAATATGTTTGTCGCATGATCGTGACAGATACAATAAGATCATCTGTCATCGAAATAGATCATGACAATTATTTCATCACTGAAGCGGAGTTATATCACGGATATAGAGTGCATAGCATTGTCATTTTTGCATTACATCTATCCGTGCTACCGTGCTCAACGGAAGTGCTTACGCTATCAACCTTGCGGTCTGGTCTATATCAACATGCCGGGCCACACCTATCTGCACGAGATGTTTATTGAGTATGAGCAAGTCACTACTGGGGAAGCTCGGTTTTCTCTTCCAACAAATTGGAGGCAAAGTATCATATATTATCAACCGCCCGTCTGCCTTTGGATGGTTCAATGGGCATGCGTACAAATCGCTGCCACTATAGTTTGGTTAACTTCAAATCACCGGTTGGAAGGAACCATTGGCCGAGTTCTTGACACGGATCATTCGGGATCATTTATAACCGCCGCGATCACCTCAATCTTCTCGTGGATTCACATCGGCTATCAACACCGGTGATATACAACTTATGCGGTTTACATCACGGTCAAATATGGAGAGTCTCAAGCCAACTCCTCGAGTCACCTTTGAGACTTGGGGGCTCTGATGACATGGCTCAATGAATATTGCGATTTCAGCAAATTTAAAAACCCGGGGCGATGGAGGGAAGGATAACCCGGTCCCGTGAGGCTACTGTTATATTGATGAAAGTTTAAAGGCCGTCAGAAAATTTCCGGTTTAGAAAGTATATAGCGATTACAAAATCCGGCTCAATGAAGAAGATCCGGGTCATCGAGAAAAGGATTCCAGTTTAAAATACGGCTCAAGGGAAGTCTGTTCTGCCCCAAAGCTCTGAAGCGCTCAAATCCAGTTTAACAATGTCCGGTTCAAAAAGGAATTAACTTCTCGCAAGTTCGGGTTTAAAGGCCGTCAGAAAAAATTTTGGCTGAAAATGAAGATTCCGGTTTAAAATCCGGTTCAAGGGAAAGATGTCTCCCACAAAGCTTTGAAGCTCTCAATATCCGGTTCAAGATCCCGGTTCAAGAAGAATTTATCTCTTGCAAAAAAGTTAAAAATCGCCAAGAGGACCTGCTGCCATGATGCGCGGTTCAAACATGGGTATCCCGCCTTCGGGCACGACATATTATTGATCACATGGGGCTTCTGCTTCATAAAGCGAGGTCTCTGTTCTTTTACATCATGTGAGGTTACACGGAGTTGCTCTAAAGCGGCCTCCGGTTTACCCCTTGAGTTCGCTTTGCTAAAAGCATCATGTTATATCACTTGGGGGCTTGGTCGTGTCCGAACCAATGCAACACCTTTTGATAGGCGAAAGCCACGAGATCACTTGGGGACATGGTCAAGTCTGAACCAGTCACGCCTCTTGATCGCCTAAGGCCATAGCATCACTTGGGGCTTTGGTCGAACCGAACCATCTCTACACCTCTTGATCGGCGTAATGCCAAAGCATCATTTGGGGACCTGATCGACTCGAACCATAGCTACGCCTTTTTGGGAGCTTGGTCGGTCCGACCATGGTAATGCCTCTTGATCGGCTCAAAGCCTCATTTGCAATGGTTTTATCTTTGCCTTTGCTTGAATTCTGTTTTCTTTTTTGATAAACATTTCTTTTTGTTGCGTTTACAAACCGACATTATTAAACCGGTTCGACTGTCAATTAAAAATTGACGGAACATGCTCAAATGTTAATCCGGAGACTATCAACCCGGTCTGGCTTTGACTCAAAGTCACCAGTATTATATATGGTTAATCCGGTGTTTATCACAACCCGGCATGGTTTTATCATAAACCGGCACAATATGGAAGGAGTTATCAAGATTACTCAAGATTGGGGTTATCACCCTTACTACAAAAAGTTGGTAAACCAATGATGTGATTCAATGTCACAGTATGATATATTTCATTGATTATTCTTAAGTGCAGCCTTGGTTATAAACCTGGGTTATATGTTGGGCATGATGACCCGTCCGGCGGTAAACCGCCAGGACACTTTCAACTTGTTGTATGCAGAGACAAGTTGAATAAAGCATGATGATAAAGTATCCGGTGTTTATTAAACCGGCCTGGCTTTAAGACGATAAGTCGCCAGTATATGATGAGAAATTATCCAGTGTTTGTTAACCCGGCCTGGTTTTGGACTATAAGTCGCCAGTACATATTTGGATTGCGCCATTGGAATCATGCGCTCATAAATCATTGGATTATATTATTCAAATCTTCAATAGCCAACATGGCTGGATTTCATTATGGTTATCAGTAACCAATATTATGATTAAGGTTTTCAAAGTCACTTTAGCGCAATGGCTATTATATTATCAATGGATATGATTTATTTTATAATTGAAGGAATAGTCCCAAATCGCTGCAAGCTTACGACCCGATACTTGGGGGCTAATGCAAAGTCATTTTTTAGTCTTATGGAAGACCCGACTCATCGCATCATAATGAGTCGGCCCTTGGGGGCTACCAATTGCTCCCTCGACAATTCAAGTATATATAAAGTCCCAGCTCAATATTATCTTCTTGAGCCGGCCCTTGGGGGCTACACGTTCTTTGTTACATTCTACATGATCATATTTTCAAAGTCCCTGCTCATTATTTGCATAATGACCCGGCCCTTAGGGGCTACCTTTGGTTGAAGTTTTATGAGCATCGAGAATTACAAGTCCCGAGGTTCTTTGTAAGCATGACAACCCGACACTTGGGGGCTACATATATGGAGTATTCAGTTTTTACTAGTGACTGAGATGAACAAAATGGATTTCTTCAATGTGGCAGTAATTATATGGAAACAAGTCCTAAACCATCACTTTGTTCTGCTCAAGACTTGGGGGCTACAGGTAATATGGATATAAGGGAGAAAAAATTTCTATTCTCAGTTCTGACCAAACTAGATTGACCCGGTGTCTGCAACAATTATGAGCCAGCGTTGATAACAATTATGACTCGGTGCCATCCATATTTACAAACCGGCAAATTTGGCAATGATAAACCGGCAAGTTCTACATTTTCAAACCGGCTGGTATCGGTGGAATATCTAAAGACCAATATTTTTGTCAAATCGAGCATTGAAGGCCGACTCAAGTGTATTATTCTTCACAAATTTTCTCTACGAGAAATCAACGTCGACAAATTGAGTATGAAGCTGGCTTGTTGACCAATTATCTAGAAGGAGGAAATGACAAGGATTTAAGGATGATCGGATGCGGTTTACAAGAATTCTTAACCCGGAGCATAATCATCAAGTTTGTTCTAGTGTTTATTTCACAGATCAGTTTAACATGGATAAATCCAAATTAAACTGGGGCTAATGTCGAGGATATACCTACTTGGCGTAAACCGGCGGAAGTATAACCCGGCCGGACTTGGCGATTTACCTGAAGAACCCGCTGACACTTGGTGGTTCACTAGCGACCCGGCGGTTTACGGTTCATTGGTAATCCGGCAGGCGGGTCAGAGGAGCAACAAGACCCGGTGGCCCGACTGGCGGTTCATGAAGGCCGGTTCAACTACGGTGGGCCGGTTTAAGAGGAAAGACATAAGGAATATTTGTCTTACAAGGAGTTAAGACCTGGACTTGTATCCGGTTTGTATTAGAGATAGACTAGTCCTATTCCTAATAGGACTCCACATGTAACCCGCCCCTTCAACATATATAAGGAGGGGCAGGGCTCTAAAGGGACAAAGCGACAAGCAAACAACAATATCTAGGGCTAGACACAACTAGAGGAGAGCCGGTTTACGGCGACTCCCTCATGATCATAATGAGACCTAGCCTCAAACAGCACGTAGGGCTATTACCGGATGATGTTTCCCAGGGCCCGAAGCTGTCTAAATCCCTGTCTTGTGTTGCGTCTCTCGATTCCGCTCAACACCTCTCAAGCTACCACATAGATGCGTTGGCCTCGCGACTAAGTCCTGACACTAAGGACATCTGGCGTGTTAAATCCACGACACCACCCGTCGCCGCCCATCGTTCCCTGGCCCTCCGCGTGGCTCATGCATGCCAGCGCACCCCCGTTGCACCGTCGCCGTGGCCGGCAAGCACAGGGCACACCCTCTGCCGCCGACGGGCCCGCGCCGCCCTGTTCCGTCGAACTCCCCCCAAACCTTCTCGTCCAAACTCGTTTAGCGTCTAAATGGAGCAGTGAGCCTCCACGTTGATGCTCAACCGCTAAACCACCCGACCAAGCCCTGCGCCGCCGTAACCTTCGCCCGGAGAACTCGTTCACGGCCACCCCCGATCGCCTATAAAAGGGGCCCCGAGCTCGCCCTCGAGCACGCAACATCCCTACACCTCACCAACACTCCGCCAGGCTTCTAGGAGGACCTCGAGGAGGTCTCCTCCCCCAACTCCGGCCGCCCCGTTTCGCCTCGGCCTCCACCTCGATTCACTCTAGTGAGGCCGTCCCCGGCGCCCCAACCTCGTCAGCAACCCTCTCGAGCACCCAGTAGCCTAAACCCCACCTCAATTTGCTCTTCGCAGCACTCTCCGGCGAGATCCAACCCCTCCCGAATCGCCGTCCGCCGGAGCAAGGGCCGCCGTTGACGTGGTACTCGCCAGCGACCACCACAACCACCCACCGACGCGGAATGACGCCCTGAGCACGGAGCTACCACCCGATCCTCCTGCCTCACCGTGGATCGCCGCCGGCGACCACCGCAGACCTCGGGCGCCGACGAGCCCCCCCCCCCCCCCCCGTTTGAATTTTTAAACCTGACGGGTGGAACCCGCCCGTCAGCCTCTCTTTTCTTTATTTTGAAACGTTTTCTGAAAGCGTATTCAGATAAATGCGCTTTCCAAACCGAATCGTTTCTGAACTTTTCTGTTCTGCCCCCTGAGTATTTTCTGTTTCATTACAGAAAGGTCCTTAGACCAAAACACTTATAACTTTTAAACGGAAAAGGATTTTTGAGTGATTCTTTTTCTGTCCTCTTCAGAATTTTGTCTTGTTTTTTATCAGATTTATTTGAAAAATATTTGGAATATTTTTTGAGCACCCCTTGGTATTTACGTTAGTGCGTATATTTTTTGTATACCGTAGATACCGAAGGAGGTGACGGAAGCCTTGAACTTCACCGAGCTAGGCCCCGACTACTCCGAACCAGGCAAGCATGTTTGAACTTTTGATATGATGAGTGTTTGGGCATGTTTGCATTAGTTTAGTATCATGGCATGTTCATGAGCATCTCGATGAAAGTTTATCTCGTAAAGTTGAGGCAAGTGAGTTTCGGGAAATCCATGAGTTGTTGGAAACATGTTGCATGGCCATGAGTTGGCATGAGAATGGGTAAGATGGCAGCGTTGTAGCATGCCGCCTTATGCCGCATCGTTGACCAGTGTCAACATAAATCAGTCCAATTCCCTTCCGTCTCCCCTTTCGTACTACCACATGTTTTCCGCAAGGGATACGGCTTAGTAAGTTGCAAACCAGTTTCTGGTACACACCAAATCGAGAGGCTGGGATGAGGGTTCCATGGCCATGGATTAAAGCCTATCATCCGGTCAGGGGGCATGGGTGTTTCCGGTTGGGACCGAGAGGGGGCACCCCTTAGAGCGCGCGTATATAAATTTGATCCCATGATATTCGAGATTGTGATCTCCCCGTCTCAAAGTTTTTCTTGAACGCTGTCTAGGGTGATTCCTGGCAACGTGAGGTAGGATGGGTGTGTACTGGTTAGCTGTGTTTTCTCCGAAATACCATAAACGGAACTAGTCCTTCGTGACTACGGAAATCCGTTGGCTGTGGATATTTTAGTACAAACTCTGCAGAGTCAAAAATCCTCGAAATCCTTCTATTCATGTCCAAGTGCTGTGTTCATCTTATCTTGTCAAATGTCAGTCCCGGAGACAGTAACTCCTCAGAACCACATGAATGCTAAAGGTTTCTTTCCTGTGGATGGACTAACCCCCTTATTGTCTTGTGATGAATATTTTTCGTGAGCACCATTTCTTGTAAGTTATGAATAATGAATTATAAGCCCTTTCTGCGATGTCGCTCAGACGTCCGACTGTGGCATTGTTGTTTACTTAATTTTGATATAAGCCCTTTCTGCGATGTCACTCAGACGTCCGACTGTGGCATTGTTGTTTACTCAATTTTGATATAAGCCCTTTCTGCGATGACGCTCAGACGTCCGACTGTGGCATTGTTGTTTACTTATTTATGATATAAGCCCTTTCTGCGATGTCGCTCAGACGTCCGACTGTGGCACTGTTATTTACTTATTATTGATATAAGCCCTTTATGAGGTGTCGCTTAGACGCCCGACTGTGGCATGCTTTACTTATTTGTTCACCCTTTGAGGTGTCGCTTCAGACACCCGATCGGTTTTTGGTTTATTTTCTTTAGGTTCTCGAGCGGACTACCGCCGATTCCCTCTTTACTTACCTTGCTATACCAATTTGATTGCGCATTGTTAAATTATTCATGTCGCATTCATGCATACATTTGTTATATCTTTTGTCAGAACTGTCTTGCGAGTACTTTCAAAGTACTCACCTGGCTTGTTGATTTCGCCAGATGCTGATGAAGGCGAGCTCATGGATGAAGAGTTCGATAGCGAGTCCGACGCCTTGAGGAATCCCAGTCAGTCTCGTGCGACCCCTGGATTAGTCACTGTGATATATTCGCTTCCGCTACCCAAATAAATTCACCGAGCCTCACCTCAACGCTCGATGAGCCGCCAGTGTAGGAGTCATATCACCCACTCCACTGTGTTATTCCACCACTTTACCTCAGGTCAGTAGTATGCCACCACTCCACTGTGTCATATTCGCCACTATGTATAATTATTGGCGTGCTTATAATAATTTGTTGAGCAAGATCAGCTCGACCCTGTAATATATTAATTGCTACTGGCTTATTGTATCAAGGTTTTTTCCACCAGTATGGAGGATTTTCCTCACACTGGAATTAAAAGATTGGTTTCTCAATAAATATTTTTATTGGAAAAACGGTCTTGACCAGCTTGGTACTAGAGCCAGGCTGACTGTAGGAAGCCACTAGGTGCGATCACTAATCGGTTATTATCATATAGAGCTATTACTTAATTTTTACAAATGTAGTCAATTTCTGACAGTCAGCATAAATTTATTATTTGACTACTCAGGATTTTTGCCTACTTTTGTAGATGGCTGGCAACGACTGCGAGTCACAGATGTTCTCCAACATGCCCGATGGGTTCGTCAAGCTTCTCTCCTTTATCGTCCAAGTCGCGATGGGGCCATCTGTGCGCCCAGTCTTCTCACTCTCTCAGTACAAGGTCAATGACCGCCTAACCATGCACTAAGCCGCAGTGCAATTCAAGGGAGGGCGAGTTGAGCGTTTCCGGTTCTTGGGGAGAGCCATGCCCACAGAGAAGCATGCACTGCAGATGGCAGCCCGTGAGCCGATAGCTCGTCTCAGGGATATCCTTCCTTCGATGAAGACTCGTCGTTACCGCTACCTGCCATGCACATGCCATACACCTGCCACTACGCGTTCTCTTGCCCCAGAGGAGAACGAGACGAAGCTTTTGAGATGCTTATCGAGTATCTCTAGGCTTTGGAGGCAGCCTTCGACAACCTGGTGGACGACTTTGTAGCTGCCCGCATGGACTCAGTCCATGGCTGTGCCGCCAACAGGAGGGAGCTCCTGCGCACCGCACCGCCACGAACTTTCGTCTCGTCATCAGCATCTTTTGCTCCTACTGCTCTCGCCACTACTCGTCGCCTGCCTACCACGGAGAAGTTCAACCATGTCATTGCGCCTACTCCGGTTCGTTCTGCACCACCCCTTGTGCCCGCTCATATTCGAGTTGTCCCGCATAGGGCACTTGCTCCACCAACTCAGCGCAGCACTTCACGTCTGGAGCCTATCATCGAAGAGGAGGTTGAGTCCCCAGCCTCACTGCGCCTCACCCTTGGCAGGCCAGGGGAAATCCTTACCATCTCCGACTAAGTACGCTTAGCTGCAATGCGATGTACCGAATGGTGCGATATGTTTTTATGTACGTAAGCTGTGAGAAGTAGCTTGTTTGCGCATCATGTAGGAACTGGAGAAGTGCACTAGCCTAAATAACATGTCAGGATTATGTACGCATATCCTGAGTGATGTATTGTATAATTACTGCTTGCGTGTAAGATATGTAATGAGCAGTCCATCTCCGTGCGCAAACGTTTATTCTCTTGAAAAAAATCTTGGAGCATTTGCGACTTCTTTCATCTTCATGAATTTATTGACTTTTGCGACTCAAATTTCTTTTCTTATGAGTTTCACAAAATATGTCCCCAGAGTGAACAATGTCTCGTCCTTGGACGCGCTCCATGCCAACTCCGCCAGAGCAAAATTATGACACACAACCCGGCAACAATTTCACACATGGGAAATCAAGTCAACAGGACGTTGAAACGACACTTTCCCAAATGTGCCGTCTTTATGAGCAAAAGTCAGCAACAACATCAGGAAATGATGAACCAAGTCATCAATATGGGAAATCACCGTGGGCGATGTCGGCAGCAATCAAAGTTATCTCGAGCTACGTAAGACGCGTCCCCAAACATTTTCTCATCTTGACAAACCTCTTGAAGCCGAGGACTGGCTTGAGACATGGAAAGAAAATTAATCATTGCCCAGTGTTCAGATCTGGAGAAAGTACTGTATGCACCGCACTATCTCACTGGAGCAGCCGCATCATGGTGGAAAATTTCCTACACATGCACCCCAACGAAAATAATATAACATGGGAGGAATTTAAAGAAGGTTTTCATGGGGCACATATTCCTAAGAGTCTTATGAAGATCAAAAAGAGAGAATTTGATGACCTCAAGCAAAGGACAATGACGGTGTCAGAATACAACAGTCAGTTTACTCTGCTATCTCGCTGCGCCAACGAGGAGCGTATGTCGGAAAACAAGAAGATGGAGAAATTCCTAGACGGTCTGACACCCGCGCTTAAATGCCAACTGGTCATGCACACCTTTCCAGATTTTAAGACGCTGGTGGATAAGGCCATTACCTTGGAGAATGAGAGACGCAGCTTAGAAGATTTGTGCAAGCGGAAGAGGGACCAGACTAATCATGCCCGCAACCACCGCAACAAGACAGATGTTCAGAAAAACTGGACACCCAAACCCACGACAAGCGTCTCACGCCCAATCAAGAATTTTCATGCAAGGGACAAGGAGTTCACATACCGCCTAGGCATTACCTGTTACGCTTGTGGAGAAGAAGGGCACTATGCCAAGCAGTGCCCCAAGCCAAGGAACTCGACCCCAAAGCCGAACAACGGAGGCAATAATTCGGCGCCAAAGCGCAACATTTTCAACCCAAATAACAACCACACGAAGGGTCATCTGAACCACGTGACCAAAGAGGAAGCACAAAATGCCCCACATATCGTACTCGGTACGTTTCCTGTCAACACAATACCTGCCATGGTTTTGTTTGATTCTGGAGCTTCTCACTCATTCGTTTCGAAAAGTTTTGCCTTGCAAAATAATTTTTCGATGCTTCCCTTGGAAAAATCTATGATCGTCAAGTCCCCTGGAATTAAGCAAGTTACCCAGAGTTATTGCCAGGGTGTGGTTATTGAGTTTGAAGGGTTGAAGTTTCACGCAAATCTTATCGTGTTGGAAAATAAAGGGCTGGATGTCATCCTAGGGATGGATTGGCTAACCACCAACAAAGGTTTTATTGATTGCTTCAACCGGACCGTAATTCTCACCCACCACCACGAGAAGACCATAAAAGTTTCAGCCAAAGAAAGAAAAATATCCCGGCAACCAAGATCGAACAAGGTGGATATTTCTGAATTGAGCAAGGTTCCAGTAGTGTGTGAATTTCCAGACGTATTTCCCGAAGAACTACCAGGCATGCCACCAGACCGAGAGATAGAATTCAGCATTGAGCTAGCACCCGGAACCGCCCCCATATACAAGAAACCATACATAATGGCACCATCCGAATTGGTAGAACTGAAGAAGCAAATAAAAGAATTACTGGACAAGGGTTATATACGAGCCAGCTCCTCACCACAGGGTTCACCGATTTTATTTGCCAAAAAGAAGGATGGAACCCTGAGATTGTGCATAGACTATCGAGCACTTAACATGGTCACAATCAAGAACAAATATCCGATTCCACGGATAAATGTTTTATTTGATCAGCTCGCTCAGGCCAAGGTATTCTCAAAGATTGACTTGAGGTCGGGATACCATCAATTAAAAGTATGAACAAAAGATATTCCCAAGACAACTTTCACCTTCAGATACGGATTGTATGAGTTCACCGTAATGCCATTCGGACTAACAAACGCCCCTGCATATTTTGTTCACCTCATGAACAAAGTATTTATGATGTTTATGGACAAGTTTGTTGTGGTATTTATCGATGATATTCTGGTATACTCCAAGACACCGTAAGAGCACTGAACATCTCCGAATTGTACTAGGGGAACTCAGAAACGTCGATTATACGCTAAATTCAGCAAGTGGGAATTTTGGCTAAGGCAAGTAGGTTTTCGGGCCACGTCTTGACCCAAGAAGGTATTGCCGTGAGACCGGAAAAAAGTCAAGGCCGTGCTTATTTGGAAGCCACAAGCCGGTAATGTGGACGTCTGAAGTTTCTTGGGAATGGCAGGTACTACCGAAGATTTATTGAAGGATTCTCCACCATAGCAAAGCCAATGACACAGCTACTCAAGAAAGACAGGAAGTTTGAATGGATGTAAGCTTGCGAAAAGTTTCCAAGAATTAAAAAGGAAATTAACGTCGACACCGGTATTAATTGTGCCGTACATACACAAGAATTTTGAGGTGTATTGCGACGCATCCCGGAAAGGCCTCGGATGCGTGTTGATGCAAGAAGGCAAGGTAGTCGCATATGTCTCCAGACAACTTCACAAGCATGAAGAAAATTACCGTACTCATGACCTAGAATTAGCAGCAGTCATTCATGCACTCAAAGAATGGAGACACTTTTTACTTGGAAATCATTGTGAGATATATACGGACCATAAGAGCCTCAAGTATATTTTCACACAACCGGAACTGAATTTGAGGCAACGACGCTGGTTGGAACTAGTGAAGGATTATGATGTTGGAATCCACTACCACCCAGGAAAAGCAAATGTAGTGGCAGACGCTCTAAGTCGGAACCCTAGCCCAGACGACGACGGCCTGCCAAACCTGAGGCCGGAATTCCGGCAGGAGTTTGCTAAACTCAACCTGCTGGTAGTCACCGAAGGCAGCATATCAAATTTAGAAATACAACCTACCCTAATGGAGGCAATTAAAGAGGCTCAAAGATGGACACCCCAAAGATTGAAGGCATTAAACGGAAAGTGAGTTTGGGCAAGGCCCTTAATTCATTATCGATAAACAGGGAATATTGTGGTACGGGATAGACTTTGCATACCAAATATCAAGGATCTTAAATAGCAGATCTTAGCTCAAGGCCACACCGCCCGTATTCGATACATCCCGAGGGACAAAATGTACAAGGATATTCAGGAAAAATATTGGTGGCACGGTCTAAAAGGGACATAGCCACGTTCATCGTGATGTTGTGACTCTTCTCAATGCATCAAAGCCGAAAGCATCAGAAACCGGCCGGACTTTTACAGCCAAATAAAATACCCGAGTGGAAATGGGACGAGATTGGGATGGATTTTATTGTTGGGCTACCTCGGTCACGGCACGGAAATAACGCCATTTGGGTCATCACTGATAGACTGACTAAAGTAGCACACTTCATCCCCGTGAATACAACCCAAAACACTCGTAAGCTTGCTAGGCTCTATCTTTCCCGTATAAATGCCCGCTTACATGGAGTCCCAAAGAAAATAATCACGGACATAGGCACTCAATTCGTCTCCCGATTTTGGGATCACTTACAACAAGCTCTAGGAACTCAACTAGCATTCAGTACCGCATACCACCCCAGACAGATGGGCAAACTGAGCGAGTAAACCAGATTCTAGAAGATATGCTGAGAGCATGTGTCCTCACCTATGGGACCAGTTGGGAAGAGAGCTTACCATACGCAGAATTCGCATATAACAACAATTATCAGGCCAGCCTGCAAATGACACCATTTGAGGCTCTGTACGGGCGAAGATGTCATACCCCGCTAAATTGGTCGGAAACAGGAGACAACCATATCTTCAGCCCAGACATGCTCAAAGAGGCTGAAGATAAGGTCAAGGTGATCAGGGACCGACTCAAGACAGCCCAAAGTCGACAGAAGAGTTATTACGATCAAAAACATCGGGGGATCAGCTATGAACCCGGTGAATTTGTGTACCTACGAGTATCCCCTATGAGAGGCCTGCATCGATTCAAGATTAAAGGGAGCTAGCACCAAGATTCATCGGACCATTCTGCATAGTGGCACGGAAAGGCACGGTAGCCTACCAGCTAGACTTACCCGAAGATTTATCCGACGTCCACGACGTGTTCCACGTCTCGCAACTGAGGAAGTGTGTGAGCAACCCAGAGAAACAAGTACCCCATGAAAACATTGACGTGCAGCCAGACCTCACATATCGAGAGCATCCAATAAAAATCTTGGAATAGTCTGAAAGGAGAACCCGACAGAAAACCATCAAGTACTTCAAAGTTCAGTGGAGCAACCACACCGAGAGTGAAGCCACTTGGGAAAGAGAGGATATTCTTCAGACAGAGCACCCACATTTATTTGAGGATCAGCTGGAATCTCGGGGACGAGATTTTTCCTAAGGGGTAGGTGTTGTGACATTCCAGAAAAAATTTTGTTTTGGTTTTCAGCAAAAACCTTGTTGGTTTTGAAGGAGGTCATTTAAACCCTTCCACAAATCTCTTTCTCTCAAGAATTTTCCCTTTGACAAAAGATTTTACTTTGGCACCTTCTTCAACTCTGGTGTTGGTTATTAAAAAAAAACCTTTCTTCTGATTTTCCCCCTTCTCAAATTTTATTTTTGGGATTTATTTCCTTTTAGAAGAAAACCCTAGGAGTTTTGGGTCTTCTCTTATATTGAATCCATCCATACTTTTTACCATGTCTCATGTGGTAAATCTACCCAAAACCCCTCCTTCCACTTTGGGGCAATCCAAATATTCTGTCCCAACAGGTCCAACTCATTTTTGGATTTTATTTCAATTATTTCTTTCTCCAAAACAAATTCTGTCCACTATGTTGAGCCTAGGTGATTTGCAAAGAAAGTACCTAAATGCCTTTGAGTTTTGTTCTCAAACCAACTACTCTGGATAGTCCCTAGCGCCCACAACCTAGGACCATCAAGATCCACTCTTCTACTTTTCAAAATTTTCAAGTTTCAGCTTCTGCAAGTTTGGACCAGATTTGTCAAATTTGGTGAAATTCATATCTCCTCTTCTCCAAAAATTCCACCAAAATTCAGGCAACCTCCAGTTGCAATGAGAAGGCACTCCACCAAAAATCAGCTCAAGGAAAAATCCCCACATGCCAAAAGCATTATGTCGATCACCTAGCATGCACTGTCACTTTGCACTTTCAGTAAATTCAGAAATTCAGAGTTTCAGTGCCGTTTCTTCGTCAGGGTCGGGTCACCTGTCAACAGTCTGGCGCGTTGCTGGCGACGGCCTCTCCTCCCGGCCGAGTGCCGCGCCCCTTGGACGGATGCAGACGTCGGTGGCGGCGAGCCTCGCCGGCGTTGGCGGTTTCTGTGGTGGCTGCGCCACCCATGGTGGCCAGCAAGGGCCCGAGCCCGCTCGCCACGCCACCCGTCGCCGCCCATCGTTCCCTGGCCCTCCGAGTGGCTCATGCACGCCAGACCCCGTTGCACTGCCGTGGCGGCAAGCACGAACACGCCCTCTGCCGCCGACGGGCCCGCGCCGCCCCGTTCCTTCGAACTCCCCCCAAAGCTTCTTGTCCAAACTCGTTTAGCGTCTAAATAGAGCCAGTAGACCTCCACGTTGATGCTCAACCGCTAAACCACCCCGACCAAGCCCTGCGCCGCCGTAACCTTCGCCGGAGAACTCTATTCACGGCCACCCCCCTGATCGCCTATAAAAAGGGGCCCCGAGCTCGCCCTCGAGTACGCAGCATCCCTACACTTCACCAACACTCCGACAGGCTTCTAGGAGGACCTCGAGAAGGTCTCCTCCCCCAACTCCGGCCGCCCCGTTCCGCCTCGGCCTCCACCTCGATTCACTCTGGTGAGGCCGTCCCCGGCGCCCTAACCTCGTCAGCAACCCTCTCGAGCACCCAGTAGCCTAACCCCCACCTCAATTTGCTCTTCACGGCACTCTCCGTGAGATCCAACCCTCCCGAGCGCCGTCTCACGGAGCAAGGGCCGCCGTCGACGTGGTACTCATGGCGACCACCACCACCACCCACCGACGCGGAATGACGCCTGAGCACGGAGGTACCACCCGATCCTCCTGCCTGCCGTGGATCGCCGGCGACCACCGCAGTCCTCGGCGCCGACGAGCTCCCCCGTTTGAATTTTTAAACCTGACGGGTGGGACCCGCACGTAAGCCTCTCTTTTCTTTATTTTGAAACGTTTTCTGAAAGCGTATTCTGATAAATGCGCTTTCCAAACCGAATCATTTTCTGAACTTTTCTGTTCTGCTCCCCGAGTATTTTCTGTTTCATTACAGAAAGGTCCTTAGACCAAAACACTTATAACTTTTAAACAGAAAATGATTTTTGAGTGATTCTTTTTCTGTCCTCTTCAAAATTTTGTCTAGTTTTTTATCAGGTTTATTTGAAAAATATTTGGAATATTTTTTGAGCACCCCTTGGTATTTACGTTAGTGCGTATATTTTTTGTATGTCGTAGATACCGAAGGAGGTGACGGAAGCGCGAACTTCACCGAGCTAGGCCCCGACTACTCCGAACCAGGCAAGCATGCTTGAAATTTTGATACGATGAGTGTTTGGGCATGTTTGCATTAATTTAGTATCATGGCATGTTCATGAGCATCTCGATGAAAGTTTATCTTGTAAAAGTTGAGGCAAGTGAGTTTCGGGAAATCCATGAGTTGTTGGAAACATGTTGCATGGCCATGAGTTGGCATGAGAATGGGTAAGATGGTAGTGTTGTAGTATGCCAGTCTTATGCCAGATCGTTAACCCAGTGTCAACATAAATCAGTAAAATTCCCGTCCGTCTCCCCTTTCGTACTACCACATGTTTTCCGCAAGGGATACGGCTTTGTAAGTTGCAAACCACTTTCTGGTACACACCAAATCGAGTGGCCGGGATGAGGGTTCCATGGCCCTGGATTAAAGCCTATCATCCGGTCAGGGGGCATGGGTGTTTCCCGTTGGGACCGAGAGGGGGGCACCCCTTAGAGCGCCACAGATATAAATTTGATCCCATGCTATTCGAGATTGTGATCTCCCCGTCTCAAAGTTTTTCTTGAACGCTGTCTAGGGTGATTCCTGGCAACGTGAGGTAGGATGGGTGTGTACTAGTTAGCTATGTTTTCTACGAAATATCGTAAACGGAACTAGTCCTTCGTGACTACGAAAATCCGTTGGCTGTGGATATTTTAGTACAAACTATGCAGAGTCAAAAATCCTTGAAATCCTTCTATTTATGTCCAAGTGCTGTGTTCATCTTATCTTGTCAAATGTCAGTCCCGGAGACAGTAATTCCTGAGAACCACATGAATGCTAAAGGTTTCTTTCCTGTGGATGGACTAACCCGCTTATTGTATTGTGATGAATATTTTTCGTGAGCACCATTTCTTGTAAGTTATGAATAATGAATTATAAGCCCTTTCAACGATATCGCTCAGACGTCCGACTGTGGCATTGTTGTTTACTTAATTTTGATATAAGCCCTTTCTGCAATGTCGCTCAGACGTCCGACTGTGGCATTGTTGTTTACTTAATTTTGATATAAGCCCTTTCTGCGATGTCGCTCAGATGTCAGACTGTGGCATTGTTGTTTACTTATTTATGATATAAGCCCTTTCTGCGATGTCACTCAGACGTCTGGCTGTGGCACTGTTATTTACTTATTATTGATATAAGCCCTTTATGAGGTGTCGCTTAGACGCCCGACTGTGGCATGCTTTACTTATTTGTTCACCCTTCGAGGTGTCGCTTCAGACACCCGATCGGTTTTTGGTTTATTTTCTTTGGGTTTTCGAGCGGACTACCGCCGATTCCCTCTTTACTTACCTTGCTATACCAATTTGATTGCGCATTGTTAAATTATTCATGTCGCATTCGTGCATACATTTGTTATATCTTTTGTCTGAACTGTCTTGCGAGTACTTTCAAAGTACTCACCTGGCTTGTTGATTTGGCCAGATGCTGACGAAGGCGATCTCATGGATGAAGAGTTCGATAGCGAGTCCGACACCTAGAGGAATCCCAGTCAGTTTCATACGACCCCTGGACTAGTCACTGTGATATATTCGCTTCCGCTACCCAAATAAATTCACCGAGCCTCACCTCGATGCTCGATGAGCCGCCAGTGTAGGAGTCATATCACCCACTCCACTGTGTTATTCCACCACTTTACCTCGGGTCAGTAGTATGCCACCACTCCACTGTGTCATATCCGCCACTATGTATAATTATTGGCGTGCTTGTAATAATTTGTGGAGCAAGATCAGCTCGACCCTGTAATATATTAATTCCTACTAGCTTATTGTATCAAGGTTTTGTCCACCAGTATGGAGGATATTCCTCACACTGGAATTAAAAGATTGGTTTCTCAATAAATATTTTTATTGGAAAACCGGTCGTGACATATTCGGACACCAGAAGTGTTCTGGGGGTACCGGGTACATATCGGGTCACCAGAAGGGG
Source organism: Aegilops bicornis (assembly GCA_021605145.1). Taxonomy (NCBI): domain Eukaryota; kingdom Viridiplantae; phylum Streptophyta; class Magnoliopsida; order Poales; family Poaceae; genus Aegilops; species Aegilops bicornis. Next base: position 647,177,300 of record CM038674.1, read on the forward strand.
TTCCGGGCACCCCCCGGCAACTATATGGGCCTAATGGGCCAAGAGGGGAAACACAGCAGCCAGCAGGGGCTGCTGCACGACCCATATGGGCCACACCTTAGGAGGAAGGAAAGGGGAAAGTGAGAATGAAGGGGAGGGATTCGGCCTCCCCCTTCCTTCCCTCCTCTCTCCTCTTTCCTTCCCCCTCCGGTGGATATGGAAAGGGGGAGGTCGAACTGGGAGGCGCCCAAGTAGGATTTCTCCTACTTGGGGCGCCCCCTTGGCTACCTCTCCTCCCCTCCAACCTATATATATATATATATATATATATATATATATATATATATATATATATATATATATATATATATACATATACCGTCACCACGCCGTCATGCTGACGGAACTCATCTACTTCCTCGACACTTTGCTGGATCAAGAGTTCGAGGGACGCCATCGAGCTGAACGTGTGCAGAACTTGGAGGTGTCGTACTCTCGTTGCTTGACCGGTTGGAACGAGAAGAAGTTCGACTACATCAACCGCGTTGTCAAACGCTTTCGGTTTCGGTCTACGACGGTACGTGGACATACTTTCCCCTTCTCGTTGCTATGCATTGATACGTCCATTTTGCATCATGTTTTATATCGATATTTATGGCATTATGGGCCGTTATTACACATTATGTCACAATACTTATGCCTATTCTCTCTTATTTTACAAGGTTTACATGAAGAGGGAGAATGCAGGCAGCTGGAATTCTGGGCTGGAAAAGGAGCAAATATCAGAGACCTATTCTGCAGTTTTGGAATATATTAAAAATATTGGGAGAAGAAAGCACCAGAGGGGGCCACACCCTATCCACGAGGGTGGCGGGCGTGGCGTACCCCCCTGGGCGCGCCCCCCTGCCTCGTGGGCCCCCTGGCAGGCCTCCGGTGCCCATCTTTTGCTAAGTCTTTTGCCCTGGAAAAAATGAGAAGGAAGCTTTCACGACGAAGCACCGCCATCTCGAGGCGGAACCTGGCGAAACCAATGTAGGGCTCCAGCGGAGCTGTTCTGCCGGGGAAACATCCCTCCGGGAGGGGAAAATCATCATCGTCACCATCGATCCTCTCATCGGGAGGGGGTCAATCTCCATCAACATATTCGCCCGCACCATCTCATCTCAAACCCTAGTTCATCTCTTGTATCCGATCTTTCTCTCAAAACCTCAGATTGGTACTTGTGGGTTGCTAGTAGTGTTGATTAATCCTTGTAGTTGATGCTAGTTGGTTTATTTGGTGGAAGATCATATGTTCAGATCCTTAATGCATATTAATACCCCTCTGATTATGAACATGAATATGATTTGTGAGTATTTACGTTTGTTCCTGAGGACATGGGAGAAGTCTTGCTATAAGTAGTCATGTGAATTTGGTATTCGTTCGATATTTTGATGAGATGTATGTTGTCTTTCCTCTAGTGTTGTTATGTGAACGTCGACTACATGACACTTGACCATTGTTTGGGCATAAGGGAAGGCATTGGTAAGTAATAAGTAGATGATGGGTTGCTAGAGTGACAGAAGCTTAACCCCTACCCTACAAAAAAATACACTTCCGTGATGATACGTGTTTGTCACAGTAGGTCGCGTTTTTTGTCATGCATGTACATCCATGACAAATTTATGACAGAATCAAGATAGTCATACCTATGCTGTCGTAGAAGTGTTCCATGACATTACCAAAATTATCATCACAGAAGTGTCCACTTCCATGACGATAAATCGCGCGTCAGAAGTGCTTTTGTCAAGGGTGACCGACACGTGGCATCCACCGTAACGGAACGCCATTAAGCTATTGGATCGGGTTTTGGATCCGATAACCCGTTAACAGCCCCGGCCAATGGGGATTTTCCACGTGTAAAATCATCATTGGCTGGAGGAAACACGTGTCGGTTCACCATTGGGACAGATGTCATCCACTCATTGGACAAAAGGTGCCTATGATACGTCGACACGTGCAACGGCCCAACAGAGGCCCATTCCTGTGATAAGGCCGGCCCGTTTGACTTGGTCAAAAGGTCGCGGGTCGGCCCATGTAAAGCCTGTTAACGGCCTGTTAGCATTTAGCCCATTTACCGCCTGCTAACCTTAGGCCCGTTACGCCCTATCCGAATTAGGCCCAGTAGCGTCATCTGGGACACCCAATATGATTCCAGCCTGTTTTCACTTCTGGCCCATGTATGGCCCGTGACGTCTTTCGGCCCATATGAGGCCCTACGTAACTCTTGGCCTATTAACGGCCCGTGGTGAAACTGGCCCGTAATGAACAGTGTATTACTTTACACCCATTAACGGCCCATGGTGAAACTGGCCCGTAATGAACAGTGTATCACTTTATACCCATTAAGGGCCCGTTATTCCGTTGGGCCGTTTCCAGCCCATGTTATCTTTCGGCCTTCTCAGAGCCCATTTATTCTGGGCTCATTTCCATCATTCGTTTACTTACGGCCCGTTACTGTCACTTTCTGCTTATGGGCCAAATTCAGCCCGTGGTTACAGTCGGCCTGTTTGTGGTCCGTTAACACGTTGGGCCGTTTTCATAGCGTCATGAAATATGGCCTATTAACGATGGCCTGTTATGGTCAGCCCGTGAACAGACGATTCCAACTCTAGCCCGTTTACGGCCATAATGCGGCATGTTATTGGCCCATGTTTGGCCAATCGATCATACTGCCCGTATAAGGCCCATTGATGATACGACCTGTAGAAGGCCCATTGTTTCTGCGGCCCGTAGAAGGCCCATTGTTTCTACGGCCCATAGAAGTCCCACTGTTTATACAGCCCGTGGAAGGCCCACTGTTTCTACGGATCGTAGGTCCAGTGTCACTACAGTAAATATTAGCCCATGGTTATTGTGGCCTAGTTTTAAAAAATAGGTTATTGCAGCCACTAGCAAACCACAGAAAAAGAACTGCACCGACTACAAGAAAACAAATAAACAAGACAACAAGGAAATAAATAAGCAAGCAACTTACACTAGGCTATCACGGCTATTACACATATTACATCCTTTGGGCATCAAAGTTCGCCACCGGTGCAAATATAGGGAACACAACGACATATAAACGCCAAGACAAAACAAGTCCAGAACTGAAACCACTTCTAAGAGCTCAAGAAACAATATCACAGGTACCCATAATGTCGGCAAGATGCTTAGAAAGCTTATTAACTTTCTCTTGTTTGGCGCTTAAGTCCTCCAGTAACTTGATGTTGCACCGAGAAAGTATGCATCTGAATTCTGAGGACTTCCTCGGTCCTTGGCTTCTGTCGCATAACATCTGATCGATGTCTTTCAACTTGAAGTTGAGACTCAAGAAGCCGAACTGATTCAGGCAACGAGTTCGAAGAGCTGGTGGCAGCAGTGGTAGCCAGTAACTCGAATACTACATCAAGACAGGACTTTGAGGTTGTCTCAGTGTCCTCAATATAGTTTTTATCAGCTTTCTTGGAGACCAACAGGGATGTCTCACTATCTTGAACCTTATTTGCATTACTTCCTTTACCATTGCATAACAGGGTACTCTTCTCCAATATTTTATCCGCGTTCTAAAAGAGAAACAAACAAACACATCTCAGGTTTACAATGTAGTATATGAAACTCATTTTGGTAAACCAGTTCAGTAATAAGGTGTACAGGATAACAGCATGAAACAAACACATATCTATGTAGTATGGTCACTGTATGGTCGATATCATTCTAGTTTATGTTGCCAAATCAAGATACATACATTTCGAATCATATCTATTTAAGACAAAGCAGCATAGACAGAATATAAGTGTGGGAAACTACACAGCAATAGAAACACTTGTAATGTGCATGGCATGAGAACATAACTGTTTATTCAATTGAAACTGAAATCAACATAAAGCAAGTTACAACAGCAAACAGCCAAACACGTTGAAGAAACAGGTTTAAAACATACCTGAAGCACCATAGGAGTTTCAATTGCATCCTTCAAATTTGAAATTGGTTGGTATCAGTAAATACAGTGATGCAAGAGCAAAGTAGTATGAACCATAGCTACGGAACTTGACCTGAGAACAATTCTTCTTCTGCTTTAAGCGTTGACTTCGGGTTCGGAGTGGTGGTCCTCGTGATTTGGGCACTGCAGTTGCCTTACTAACTGCTCGTGTTTGGGTGCTCTATGGTGGAGACGGTGTTGTGTCAACGGGAACTGGGTGTCTATCTGCTGGGGTTGGGGTTAGAAGGGGTGTAGCTGGTTCTCTGTCCAACTGGGTAGGGGTACAATCTGCATGAGTGTGGGTTATGTGTGGTGGGGCTGATTCTTGGGCAAGTACAACCGTGGTTCTATCTGCATCGACAGGTAGCACGATATTTTCTGAAGACCGTGTTTTTACTCCCACAGATCGCCATCACTCCCTCCAATTGAAATGGCTGATAAACAAGAAAAGTAATTGAATGTACAAACATTGTAAGATAGACAGGTGCAATGGATAGTAGGGAAGAAAACAGGGCATGAAATAATTCACATTTATGTTGTCTAAGCAAAACGAATAGCAGGACATAATTTCACATATATGATGGCTGAGGGAGTCCTGGATTAGGGGGTGTCCGGATGGCCGGACTATGACCTTTGGCTGGACTCCTGGACTATGAAGATACAAGATTGAAGACTTCGTCCCGTGTCCGGATGGGACTTTCCTTGGCGTGGAAGGCAAGCTTGGTGATACGGATATGTAAAATACCTTCTATTGTAACCGACTCTGTGTAACCGTAACACTCTCCGGTGTCTATATAAACTGGAGGGTTTTAGTCCGTAGGACGAACAACAATCATACCATAGGCTAGCTTCTAGGGCTTAGCCTCTCTGATCTCGTGGTAGATCTACTCTTGTACTACCCCTATAATCAATATTAATCAAGCAGGAGTACGGTTTTACCTCCATCGAGACGGCCCAAACCTGGATAAAAACATCGTGTCCCTTGTCTCCTGTTACCATCCGCCTAGACGCACAGTTTGTCACCCCCTACCCGAGATCCGCCGGTTTTGACACCGACATTTCTGCTTTCATTGAGAGTTCCTCTGTGTCGTCACCTTTAGGCCCGATGGCTCCTTTGATCATCAACGACGACGCGGTCCAGGGTGAGACCTTTCTCCCCGGACAGATCTTCCTATTCAGCGGCTTTGCACTACGGGCCAAATCGCTTGACCATCTGGAGCAGATTGAAAGCTACGCCCCTAGCCATCAGGTCAGATTTGGAAGTTTGAACTACACGGCCGACGTCCGCAGAGACTTGATCTTCGACGGGTTCGAGCCACAGGCAAGCGCGCCACACTGTTACGATGGCCATGATCTAGCTCTGCCCCCGAACAGTGTCCTGGGGGCCGCACCAGTGTCTGCTCCGACCCTTAGCTCGGAGCCGACTACGCCTATCGAGGACGGGTGGCTGGACACCGCCTCGGGGGCTGCAATCTCTACGGCGATCAAGCCATATATGTCCTTTGCGAAGCTCGTGACTCCAAGGTGCCAGACTCCAAACCTTCCGTGCCCCGGCCAATCAAATCCGATTGGGCGCCGATCATGGGGTTCACTGCCGCGGACATCTTTCAGCACTCGCCCTTTGGTGACATTCTGAATTCACTAAAGTCTCTCTCTTTATCAGGAGAGCCCTGGCCGGACTATGGTCGGCAAGGTTGGGATGCGGACGACGAAGAAATTCAAAGCCCACCCACCATCTACTTCGTAGCCACTGTCGATGATTTAACCGACATGCTCGACTTTGACTCAGAAGACATCGATGGTATGGACGACGACGCAGGAGACGAACAAGACCCAGCGACTACAGGGCACTGGAAGGCCACCTCGTCATATGACATATACATGGTGGACACCCCAAAAGAAGGGAACATCGACGGAACAACGGAGGATGACCCCTCCAAGAAACAGCCTAAGCGCCGACATCAGCGGCGCCGCTCTAAATCCCGCCATAGCAAAAACGGCGATTCCGGCACCGGAGACAATAACACCCCGAACAGTGCCAAAGACAACCCCCTCCAGCAGGATTCTGCACAGGAGGATGGAGAAGCTAGCCCTCATCAGAGAGCGCCAGACAGATAGGTAGAGGACGATAATTACATGCCTCCCTCCGAAGACAAGGCAAGCCTCGACGACGACGAATTTGTCGTGCCTGAGGATCCCGTCGAACAAGAGCGTTTCAAACGCAGGCTCATGGCCACGACAAGCAGCCTCAAGAAAAAACAGCAACAGCTTAGAGCTGATCAAGACTTGCTAGCCGACAGATGGACTGATGTCCTTGCGGCCGAAGAGTATGAACTTGAACGCCCCTCCAAGAGCTACCCAAAACTCAGGCTGCTACCTCGATCAGAGGAGGAAGCACCTAGACCTACATCACCAGCGCATGATACGGCCGACCGGCCACCTCGTGGCCGTGTGATGTAGAGGCCTCTCGGCCCTCCACTCAAGCCGCACCCCGGCACCGCTCAAAGAATACCAAGGCACGGGGCAACGCGCCAGACCTGCGAGATATATTGGAGGATAGGGCAAGGCAAGCAAGATCGATCTATGGATCGCGTGGGCGCCCCGCGACACGTGACGATAACCGTCATGCCGGATATGGTAAATCCGGTAGGGCGAAACACAGACAAAGCTCATTTGAGCTACGTCGTGATATAGCCCAATACAGAGGCGCCGCACACCCACTATGCTTCACAGATGAAGTAATGGATCATCAAATCCCCGAGGGTTTCAAACCCGTAAACATCGAATCATAAGATGGCACAATAGACCCTGCGGTACGGATCGAGGACTACCACCTTCATATCCACATGCCCCGCGGTGATGATCTACACGCCATCAAATACCTCCCACTCAAGCTTAAAGGACCAGCTCGGCATTGGCTTAACAACTTGCCAGCAGAATCAATTGGTTGTTGGGAGGAACTGGAAGCCGCATTCCTCGACAACTTCAAGGGCACCTATGTGCGACCACCAGACGCCGATAACCTAAGCCACATAATCTAGCAGCCAGAGGAATCGGACAGGCAATTCTGGAAACGATTCCTAACAAAGAAAAATCAAATAGTCGACTGTCCGGACGCAGAGGCCCTTACAGCCTTCAAGCATAACATCCGCGACGAGTGGCTTGCCCGGCACCTAGGACAGGAAAAGCCGAAATCCATGGCAGCCCTCATGACACTCATGACCCGCTTTTGCGCGGGACAACACAGATGGCTAGCTCGTAGTAACGACATGACCAAGATCCCTGGCAATTCTAATACCAAGGACAGCATAGGCAGGTCGCGTCGCAGCAAGCAAAAGCGCCGCATTAACGGCGACAATGTTGAGGATACGGCAGTCAATGCCGGATTCAGAGGATCCAAACTCGGTCAGCGGAAAAAGCCTTTCAAAAGAAATACTCTGGGCCCGTCCAATTTGGACCAAATACTCGATCGCTCGTGCCAGATACACGGCACCCCCGAAAAACCAGCCAACCACACCAACATGGATTGTTGGGTGTTCAAGCAGGTAGGCAAGTTAAACGCCGAAAACAATGACAAGGGGCTACATAGCGATGACGAGGACGAGCCCCGGCCGCTGAACAATAGGGGACAGAACGGTTTCCCCCCACAAGTGCGGACGGTGAACATGACATATGCAACCCACATACCCAAAAGGGAGAGGAAGCGTGCACTCAGGGACGTATATGCATTGGAGCCAGTCGCCCCAAAGTTCAACCCATGGTCCTCCTGCCTGATCACTTTTGATCGAAGGGACCACCCCACTAGCATCCGCCATGGCGGATTTGCCGCATTGGTTTCAGACCCGATCATTGAAGGATTTCACCTCACTAGAGTCCTTATGGACGGCGGCGGCAGCCTGAACCTGCTTTATCAGGATACAGTGCGAAAAATGGGCATAGATCCCTCAAGGATTAAACCCACCTGCACGACCTTTAAAGGCGTCATACCAGGTGTAGAGGCCAATTGTACAGGCTCAGTTACAATTGAGGTGGTCTTCGGATCCCCGGATAATTTCCGAAGCGAGGAGTTAATCTTCGACATAGTCCCGTTCCGCAGTGGCTATCACACACTGCTTGGACGAACCGAATTTGCTAAGTTCAATGTGGTGCCGCACTACGCATACCTCAAGCTCAAGATGCCAGGCCCTTGAGGAGTCATTACGGTCAATGGAAACACCGAACACTCTCTCCGGATGGAGGAGCATACGGCGGCCCTCGCGGCGGAAGTATAAAGCAGCCTATCAAGGCAATTCTCCAGTCTGGCCATTAAACGTCCGGACACCGTCAAGCGCGCCTGGAGTAACCTACAACAAGACCGCCTGGCACGTTCCGAGCATGCATAGCAACGCGGCCCTAACCCCAGCCCTCACAAAATTGCGAAACCAGTACTGCGCGCACATAATTACGCTCTGGAAATACCATGGGCATAGGGGGAGGGGGCACGACCACGGCACGCCCAAAATACGGCTCAACCGCACAAGGGGCTCCCGATTTTGTCATTCTTTTTCTCTCTTACTTTCAGGACTCCACTCTCCGGAAGGCCTGTCCGGCAGCATAATCGCCGAACACACGATGCAAAAGCCAGGGAGGCAGAAAGCTACGTCGAGTGTCCAGGTGGTCTCTATAACGAGCAGTACACTTGTTTCACATATAATCCCGCAGCTCTCCCCTGGAAAGAGGACATGTTAAATAGTCCCATCTCTTGCTTATCGCACTATTTATATCATTCTGCTTTTACCGCAGACTTTTCGAATAAACAATGCATAGCTTTTGTCTATTATTGCATTACCTATATATATATATATATATATATATATATATATATATATATATATATATATATATGTTCAGTTTTGACATTATGCAACCGTACACTTTGGTACGGCCAATACACCAGGGGCTTACGCACTTTTGCAATATGGTGTGAGAAGTCCGAACACTCTCATGAGTGCGGCACCCGAACTTATAGCATTATATGCATCGGCTCGAATCATGTCTTGGGTCAATAGTTGGGTTTGCCCGGCTCCCATCTTTTGGTACCTTACGTTCCGTTATATCGGCTAAGGTAGCCGGGAGAACCATCGCGATTGTGCCTCGGTTGAGCCGGGCTGAGCACCTCAGTGGAGAAAGCTAAAACTGACCGTCATGATAGGGCGAGAGCTGGTCGCTGTTCGAGAGGTTTTCGAGTCCCTGAAGACTTATGCCGCTTAGAGCGAGGAGCCGGCTTTGTCTAGCCTAGGCGTGGATAGCGCCCCGAACTCGGTCTTTCGAATACTAGGGGCTTCGCCGAAATTTAAAATTATAGGATTCTATGGCTAAGTGAGAGTGTTTCAAGCATTATAGTCCGATTGCCTTGTTCGTTGTGTTGAGCGCCTCCCTCGAAGGACCCAATAATGGGAAAAAGAGAGCTCAAGTTTATCCCGAACACCCCAGCACTCGCGGCATGGGGGCAGAAGCCGACGACTCGCCATCTCTCAATTTTGATAAACGGCCGCACAGAAGGTAATATTTTAAATTCAAAAGCGTTGCTTAGCGCATATGAAACAAGTTTTCAGCGTACAGGATTACAAATGCGAGTTTACTCAAAAATTATATCTTTGGAGCACTCATCCGCTATACGGCGGGTACCCTTCAGGACGCCCTCATAATACATCTCGGGATTGCGATGCGCCTTGCCCGGCGGTGGTCCGTCCGTCACAAGCTTCTCAACATCCATCTTGCCCCAGTGCACTTTAGCACGGGCAAGGGCCCTACGGGCACCTTCGATGCATACGGAGCGCTTGATGACTTCAAGCCTTGGACAGGCATCCACCAGCCGCCTTACCAACCCGAAGTAGCTTCCAGGCATGGCTTCCCCAGGCCACAGCCGGACTGCGAGACCCTTCATGGCCTGTTGGGCCACCTTATGGAGCTCGACTAGCTGCTTCAGTAGGTCGCTCAAGGCCACCGGGTGTCCGGCCTCAGCATAGTGAGACCAGAACACCTTCTTCGTCGAGCTTCCCTCCTCGGCTCGGTAGAATGCGGCCGCGTCGAACACACTCCGGGGAAGATCTGCGAACGCTCCTGGAGAGCTCCGGACTCGTGTAAGTAACAAGTAATTCACTTTTGTGTGCTTCCTTTGCATAAAGAATGCCTTACCTGCCGCTATCTTCTTCATCGCCTCAATTTCCTGGAGGGCTTTTTGGGCTTCGGCCTTGGCAGATTTGGCGCTCTCAAGCGCCGAGGCGAGCTCGGACTCTCGAGTCTTCGAGTCACGCTCCAAACTCTCATGCTTTTCCACGAGAGCCTGGAGCTCTTGCTGCACCGCCGCCACCCGCGCCTCCTGCTTCTCTCGCTCAGTGCGCTCCACGGTCACATTGTTTTCGGCCTTGGACATCGCTTCCTTCAGGGTTGCCACCTCGTTCGTGGTCGCTGCATACCCACGTTGATCCTGCCATTTTTTTTGCAACCACATCTTTTTTTATACTTACATAAGGTATTACTTACCTTCCTTGTCCTCGAGCTGCTTCTTGGCAAGGCCGAGCTCGTCCTCGGACCGCTCGAGGCTCTGCTTCAATACATTGACCTCCATGATCGGTCTGGCAGAGGTCAGCATCACAGCCTGCATTCCCATATTGACACACTTATGTTAGACTCCTGCGTATATCTTCTTGATCCTCAGTTCGGCTTTTCTTTCTGGACACCAAACTGAGCATCAGGGGCTACTGTCTATGCGGTAATATCTTTACATATCTTAAACACGTACCTCAAATCCTGTTAGGAGGCTGGCACATGCTTCAGTCAGAACGCTCTTGGCGGACTGAACCTTCTGGATCACCGCACTCATAATAGTGTGGTGCTCCTCGTCCATGGAGGCGCCGTTAAGCACCTCCAGCAGATTACCCGGTGCCTCCAGTTGGACGGAGGTCACCGGCGTCGTAGGCTTGCCCTTCTTAGTAGGGGGCCGCCTGCCGGATGCCGGAACCGTTGAAGGTTCCGGTGCGGTGTCCGGCCTAAGGCCGGACTTAGAGCCCTTAGGGGTTTTATCCCCTTTTCGCCTGGAGTCCGGGAGGTCGCCTTGCGGCACCTCCAGGACCACCTCCTCCTGGCTTGGCCCCTTTTGGGACGCCACCTCGGCATCATCCGCGGTACGAGGAGAGGAGGCGGTCGGAAGTGAATTGCTCTTAACATCCGACGAACCCAGGGAACCGCTCGACGAAGCGTCGAGCCCGGCCTTGGGCGGACTGCATGATTATACCCGACGTCAGAAGGTACTGTGCAACAAACGAACACCATGACTTATTCTGGTATCTGAAGACTTACGATTTTGCCAGGGGCTTGGCCCTGGGTGGCCATTCTTCTTCGCGGTCGTCGGCGTTGGTGGAGTAGTCCGGAGGGAGGTTCCTTCCCTTCTTGGACCCTCCGGCCTCCCCAGTTGGGGCGGCCATCCTTTTCTTCTCTCCCCCCGCTAGGGGAGATACCTTTCTTTTCTCCTCCTCGTCTTCACGGGAGGAGTCTGCCTCAGAGTCATCGGACGATGAGTCCGACACCACCTAGCGTCGGGAACTCTTTCGAGTTCCCGTGGCCTGCTTCTTGGCCTTCTTCTCCAGCACCACGTAAGGTGCCGGGGCCAGCAGCCCCGTCAAGTGGGCGTCTGCTGGATCTTCGGGCAAAGCAGCCGGACAGTCGATCTGTCCGACCTTCTTCTGCCATTCCTGTCAAAGGAACGGGAGCTTAGATCCCGCATAGAGTTAAACTATGAAAAACAAGTATCCCGTAAAGGGTAAAATAAGCTCACTATGCTGGCTTGTCGTTTCGCGCGGAATCCACGATCCTCGGTGATTGGAGGGGGAACCTCGGTGCCCTTGAATAGCACCTTCCAGGCATCTTCGTGCGTTGTGTCAAAGAGCCTGGTCAGAGTTTGGTGCTGGGCCGGGTTGAACTCCCATAAGGTAAAGGCCCGTCGTTGACAAGGGAGGATCCGGCAGATGAGCATGACCTAGACTACGTTACTGAGTTTAACCTCTTTGTTCACCAGGTCTTGGACGCAGGATTGGAGTCCGGTCCGCTCTTCTGAATTACCCCGTCTCCTTCCAGGAAGTGAGCCTTGTAGGGAAGCTAGATCGGAATTCGGGGGCCGCCGCCCATTTAGGGTCACGCGGCTCGGTGATGTAGAACCACCCCGATTGCCAGCCCTTTATGGTCTCCACGAAGGAGCCCTCGAGCCATGAAACGTTGGGCATCTTGCCCACCATGGCACCTTCAAGACTTGCTTGTTGGCCGCCCCACAACCTTGACTTGACATTGAAGGTCTTCAGCCATAAGCCAAAGTGGGGCTTGATGCGGAGGAAATCTCGCATTACCCATTTATAAACGCCGAGATGTTGAGGACGAAGTTCGGGGCCAGATCGTGGAAATATAGGCCATAGTAGAACATGAGCCCCCAGACAAATGGGTGAAGTGGAAAACCTAGTCCGCAGAGGAAGTGGGTGAGGAACACCACCCTCTCATGGGGCCTGGGGGTGGGGAGGAGCCTCCCCTTGTCTGGGAGCCGGTGCGCGATGTCGTCAGACAAGTATCCGGCCTCCCTCAACTTCTTGATGTGTCCCTCCATGTCGGAGGAAACCATCCACTTGCCTCCCGCTCCGGACATGGCTGGAGAAGGTTGAGGTGGGATGTGCGGACTTGGGCACTGGAGCTCGAGTCTTGGTGAAAATGGATAAGCAAAGGAGGAAGAGGGCGTAGATGGAAAAGGTGGATCATTATCCCCTTATATGGGCGGACGAAACTATGCGTCCCCACCCGCTTGGTAAAACTCGCTTATCTCCCAAGCACTGTAAATTAATGGCACGGTTGGGTTACCCACGTCCGTATTGATGAGAATCCCGGGATAAGGGGACACAATCTCTGGTTTAACAAGACGTGCCAAGGAAATCGCCTCGCTAAGTCTTGTTGAGGTGGGACAAGAAAATGATTCGAATAAAGGCTTGGCCGTGGCGTGATGACATGCTGCGAAATACGTTAGCAGATTAGATTTGTGTGAATATTGTTCTTTCTACAGTGGTATGTGGAAATTATTTTGCAGAGCCGGACACTATCCTTGTGTTCAAAATCTTCTATGAAGTATTCGGAGGAGGAACCCGCCTTGCAATGTCGAAGACAAACTGCACGCCGGACTCGTCGTCATTGAAGCCTGGTTCAGGGGCTACCAAGGGAGTCCTGGATTACGGGTTGTCCGGATGGCCGGACTATGACCTTTGGCCGGACTCCTGGACTATGAAGATACAAGATTGGAGACTTCATCCCATGTCCGGATGGGACTTTCCTTGGCGTGGAAGGCAAGCTTGGCGATACGGATATGTAGATCTCCTTCCATTGTAACCGACTCTGTGTAACCTTAACCCTCTCCGGTGTCTATATAAACCGGAGGGTTTTAGTCTGTAGGACGAACAACAATCATACCATATGCTAGCTTCTAGGGTTTAGCCTCTCTGATCTCGTGGTAGATCTACTCTTGTACTACCCCTATCATCAATATTAATCAAGCAGGAGTAGGGTTTTACCTCCATCGAAAGGGCCCTAACCTGGGTAAAAACATCGTGTCCCTTGTCTCCTGTTACCATCCGCCTAGACGCACAGTTCGGGACCCCCTACCCGAGATCCGCCGGTTTTGACACCGACAATGGCTAATTAAACAGGATAGCATGACACAATTTCACATGTATGATGGCTAACTAAACAGGATAGAATGACATACTTCAAAATATGATGACTATGTAAACAGGATGACATGATATAACTATACGATGTTTCTATTAAAGTGGTTAGTATGCCATAAATCACAAACATGCCAGCGATGGAAACATGATGGCATGATATAATTCACGGATAGAATGACATAATTTAAAATATGATGACTATGTAAACAGGATGAGATGATATAACTATACTATGTCTTTAGCAAATGGGTTGGCATGCCATAATTCAGATACATGCTGTCTATGTAAACATCATGGCATGACATAATTCAAATATATGATTTATATACTAAGGAAGTGAGCAGAGGGCAATTGCATATATGATGTGTCAACTAAGGAGATGGCTTTCAATATTGTGTATATGATGTAAAAACTAAGCATTTCAATACAACATATGCATTATATGAGTAATATAACCCTGCCAAGTTTGAGCATACACCTCAGGGGGATAATAGGACTGGTCATCTGCCTCTGAATCCTCCTCTGAAGAGCTATCTGTAACCAACAAGATATCTGCTTCAGCAGGTAGCATTATCTGCTCTGAAGACCTTGTTTTCACTCCAGATTTCTCCATCACCAATTCAAATGGCTGATGCACAGGAAGAGCAGTTGAATATACAAACATTGTCAACAAAAGCAATGAGAAATACAAAAAAGGACGACATGATATAATTCACATATATGACGCTTGCCTAAACAACATGGCATTGCATAATTCACATACATAATGCCTTGCAACAAGATAATATTGCATAATTCACATATATAATGTCTTGCAACAAGATAGCATTGCATAATTCACATATATGGTAATTAGATACTAAACAGGTGGTATTCACACAAAGCATGTCTAAACTAAGCAAATGACATAGCAATGCAAGATACCATACGCACGATCTGAGTAACATAACCCTGCCAAGCTAGGGCATGCACCTCAGGGGGGAAATATGACTGGTCATCTGTCTCTGAATCCTCCTCACGAGGAGCTATCGGTAACCAAAGAAGACATGCGCTTCGTCGAGATAGCATTATGCGCTCTGAAGACCTTGTTTCCACTCCAGATTTTTCCATGACCGTGCCGAATGGCTGATGCACAGGAAGAGTAATTGAATGTACTAAAATTGTTGAAAAATTTAACACATAATAAAAAAATGATGGCATGATATAATTCACATATAAGATGACTGGCTAACCAGGGTGGCATTGCAAAATTCACATATATGATGCCTAGCTAGACAAGATGGCATTGCATGATTCACATATACGATAAAGAAAATAAACAGATGGCATGGACACAAAGCATGTCTAAATTAAGCAGATGACATCTTGAATGTATACAGTAAGCAATACAAGGCACCATATGCATGATATTGCCAACATCAGCATGCCAAATTAGAGCGAAGACCTCATGGGGTAAATAGGAGCAGTCTTCTCCTTCTGAATGCCCCTCAGAACATTTATCTTCCTCTTGATTACGATCCGAAATGGGTGGAGGGGGGGCTGCCTTTGCGCCCACCATGGAACGACGTCTGCATGAAATTTTATTGCCTCGCAAGGCTCGTCTCTTTTGCTCTACAGGATTAGTTCCATTGTGTACAATAACTGGCATGCATAGGAATAAAACATAGTGAGATTATGTAAGGAGCGCATGCACAAATCCAGAGTGATGGTAGCAAACTGTGGATAGACCCAAAACCAATGATAGCAGGTAGATAATAGCTTTAGTTAAAAAATACAAATAATGGCTCCTTTAATGTTTGTTGGCACCCAACATGAAACTCATAGTAGACTCCGGAGATTAAGCAGATAGTAGACAGATAATACTCGTTGCTGCCCCAATATGTACCCCACAACCATTTAAAAACTCAAGTTTCAGCATTAGTTTGGACCTGACTCGGAGTCTAATAGGTGAACATGACGATAATGTAGCATTTCATCATATTAAGTGACGCATAACGTAAGCAGACACGGAAGAGTGTGACCTCTCTTGCGGACCCGTGTAGTCCTCAAGGTCATCTACTCAGTTTATGATGGTAATGCAGTTGTCGTGGCTGGCGGCGGTGGGGAAGAAGATCTGAGGCGGCGAAAGACAGTCTGGAGAGCGGATCCCTGCTATGGTGAACCCTTCCATCGTTCGAGCAACTGAGCTAGGCTGGAACATAGCGCGGTAGGTGCGGGACAAACCTCACAAGGTTTTCTTTGACACAAATCTGTAACAAAAGTAATTGTGTAAGGGCTTGTTTGAATTTGAGGATTCTAACAACGCATAACTAGGAAATACACATGAATATGATAGGAATGCACGTGCAAAACAGAGAATTTAAAACACAGGATTTACGCCAACTGGGTGTTTGATTCACAACAATTGGAAGATCACAGGATTCAAAAAAGCATGGTGAGATTAAGTCAAACCACAAGAAAATGTACGGTTATAATGCTATTATGCTAGTATCTCTCAGTCTTGTGCTTGATGAATAGGAATATGAAAAGGAGGAGAAGTGAAAATTAGGATTCCTACGGTTTTTCTTTCAAGGACACTCTAAAATAACAAATCCTACAGTTTTCCTTTGCTCCATTCCTTTGCACCAAATTCATGAAAAGTAGTACCATAGGAAACTTTCCAATTCCTACGTTTTTCATTCACTTTTCCTTTCAAGCACTGGCGATTCTAGTAGGCAAGCTTGAGCAAGGAAAATCCTACACTAAAAAATGTTTTTGTGCTACTTCTATTACTTTGGACCCAGTGCCAACGCTTATACTAGCTCAACTCCCGGAGATAAATAATGATGGCATTCAAGAGAGTCCATCACGGATAGCTAAGTTGCACGGTACCTCACCGCTTGTCATATAGTAGGATAAAATAATCGTATTTCCGTTACTACGTGCTCGATGGACAATATATATAACATGTAGAGTAAAAAGAGATGCAACAAGTGTACAACCTCTTTGGCGAAGCCATGTCGATCTCAGCGTGATTGGGTTGGCCGGTGAGGATGCTCCGGCTGACTTTGTTGTCGGAGGAGGGGAAGAAGATCTTAGGCATCTGGAGATGGAGCCCGAGGTACTGCTCCGCTGTGATGGAGGGTTTCGTCGTTGGAGCAGCTCCGGTGATTTGTATGATGCCGAGGCTGAAGGAGGACAAGAGAGACAACGAACAACGTTAACCTGAGTGGAATTCTAATAGCATCTCCAATACATGACGTAAAATACATAACCACAAAGTGCTAGATGTAAAATACATCAGCCGCTCATCTCTGTACTTAACTGTCGAAACTGAACTTAACTGTCGAAACTGAATTTTGCTGTCAAAACTGAACGCACTAGCAAGGTGAGGCTACACGTCGGTCGACTGACTTTTTCATCTCTGGTCAGTCGATTTTGCAGCCGTTGGATACGAAATCAAGGGCCTGCGGTTCATCTTCAACCTCCACCCCCTGAGCCGCCAGCCACCACCGGCCAAACAGCAGCCCCCCGCCGCCCGTGGGCGGCGGTGCGCCGCCCCACCCGCCCCGAAAACACTCCCCGCCACCGGTCCGCTGCCGCCCCGGCCATCCCTCTAGGCCCCCCCGTGCCGAAGCTTTTCTCCCATGATCCCCACGCCACCGCCCGACAACGCCCCGCCACCGCCGGCGACCACCGCCCCCATCCTGAACCCTAAGATAGATAGTGAGGTACCTCTCTAGCGAGCCCCCCTCCCCGCTGCGGCTGGTTCTTCCTTCACCCCGGCGAGCCCACCCCTTGAAAATCGACTGACCCAAAGGTCGATTCAGTCGACTGAAGTGTAGCTAAATCGGAGCAGCATCGCAAGCAAGAGCAAGAGCGAGAGCAGCACCGCGAGCAAGAGTAATAGCAAGAGTAGACCAGGCAGGGGACCGAGAGCAATAGCAGAGCAGCAGCGCGCGCGAGAGCTAAAGCAGCAGCAGCTCCTACTGATGTGGACGTCACCGCC
Organism: Aegilops bicornis; assembly: GCA_021605145.1. Classification (NCBI taxonomy): domain Eukaryota; kingdom Viridiplantae; phylum Streptophyta; class Magnoliopsida; order Poales; family Poaceae; genus Aegilops; species Aegilops bicornis. The sequence continues at coordinate 647,195,007 of CM038674.1, forward strand.
GAGGGAGCGATGCCATGGAGGAAGTGGCCGGCGACGCCGCCGTGGATGGAGCCGCGCCGTGTCGGCTCGGGACCGAGCGCCGGCAGCACCGTGAGATCGAATGAAGAAGAAAGTGCGGCGATTAGTGTACAACCTCTTTGGTGGCGATGATTAGGCCGCAGCTTCATACGAGGAAACGGTGATGATGATGCTCTTCCGGTGGTGAAGGTGAAGACAGCGGTGTGGGAATGGAGGTGGCGCGAAAGACGAGGGGAACGTCGAGGCAGCTCCTTGGAGGTGGAGAACGGGGTGGCTGAACCGGCGGGATGATGAGATCGACGACAGATCCTCATCCGGTACGGTGGATGAGAGACGTCGAGGTGTTGCTGTGGACGACGTCGTTAGGGAAGAGGCTCCGGCTGGGTGGGGACGGAGCAGGGTGTGGGGTTTCATCGCGGGTTTTCGCGGCCTCGGTGTATGAATGGGTGGGCGGATGGGATGGCAGTGGGGAACCATGGCGTAGAGACGCGCTTGTCCGAAATTCGGGGTAAGTTACTGTTGGAAATATGCCCTAGAGGAAATAATAAATTAGTTATTATTATATTTCCTTGTTCATGATAATCGTTTATTATCCATGCTATAATTGTATTGATAGGAAACTCAGATACATGTGTGGGTACATAGACAACACCATGCCCCTAGTAAGCCTCTAGTTGACTAGCTTGTTGATCAATAGATGGTTACAGTTTCCTGACCATGGTCATTGGATGTCGTTGATAACGGGATCACATCATTAGCAGAATGATGTGATGGACAAGACCCAATCCTAAGCCTAGCACAAAGATCGTGTAGTTCGTATGCTAAAGCTTTTCTAATGTCAAGTATCTTTTCCTTAGACCATGAGATTGTGCAACTCCCGTATACCGTAGGAATGCTTTGGGTGTACCAAACGTCACAACGTAACTGGGTGGCTATAAAGGTGCACTATAGTTATCTCCGAAAGTGTTTGTTGGGTTGGCACGAATCGAGACTGGGATTTGTCACTCCGTGTGACGGAGAGGTATCTCTGGGCCCACTCGGTAGGACATCATCATAATCTGCACAATGTGACCAAGGGGTTGATCACGGGATGATGTGTTATGGAACGAGTAAAGAGACTTGCCGGTAACGAGATTGAACAAGGTATCGGCATACCGACGATCGAATCTCGGGCAAGTACAATACCGCTAGACAAAGGGAATTGTATACAGGATTGATTGAGTCCTTGACATCGTGGTTCATCCGATGAGATCATCGTGGAACATGTGGGAGCCAACATGGGTATCAAGATCCCGCTGTTGGTTATTGACCGGAGAACGTCTCGGTCATGTCTGCATGGTTCCCGAACCCGTAGGGTCTACACACTTAAGGTTTGATGACGCTAGGGTTATAAAGGAAGTTTGTATGTGGTTACCGAATGTTGTTCGGAGTCCCGGATGAGATCCCGGACATCACGAGGAGTTCCGGAATGGTCCGTAGGTAAATATTTATATATGGAAAGTTGTTGTTCGGGTTCCTAGAAAAGTTCAGGTTTTTCTGGCATTGTACCGGGAAGGTTCCAGAAGGTTCCGGAGGATTCCAGAGGGGTCCGGAGGTCCGGAAAATATTCCACCACGTCCAATACAGCAGCATGGGCTGTAAGGGGGCGCCCTAGCCTTAATGGGCCAGGGGCACCAGCCCCCTCCCCAAGGCCCATGCGCATGGGAGAGGGGAAACCCTAAGGGGGAGGGCCTCCACTTGACTTGGGAGGCACTCCTGCCCCCTTTGGCCGCCCCCTAGATTGGATCTAGGGCTGGCCACCGCCCCTAGGGGTGAAACCCTAGGTGGGGGCGCAGCCCCCCCTCGCCCCCTATATATAGTGGAGGCAAAGGGGCAGCCCAACACACGAAGTTCTTCTCCTGTTGGCACAGCCCTACCTCTCTTTCTCCTCCTCTCCCGTGGTGCTTGGCGAAGCCCTGCAGGATTGCCACGCTCCTCCACCACCACCATGCCACTGTGCTGCTGCTGGATGGAGTCTTCCCCAACCTCTCCCTCTCTCCTTGCTGGATCAAGGCATGGGAGACGTCACCGGGATGTACGTGTGTTGAACGCGGAGGTGCCGTCCGTTCGGCACTAGGATCTCTGGTGATTTCGGTCACGACGAGTACGACTCCTTCAACCCCGTTCTCTTGAACGCTTCCGCTTAGCGATCTACAAGGGTATGTAGATGCACTCTCCTTCCCCTCGTTGCTGGTTTCTCCATACATAGATCTTCGTGACACGTAGGAAAATTTTGAATTTCTGCTACGTTCCCAACAGTTACGAAAGTACCCCCCACCAATTTGAGGCGGTTCTTTTGGTTCAGGGGTACCACGGGTGACGGAGTCCTGGATTAGGGGGTGTCCGGATAGTCGTACTATAGCCTTTGGCCCGACTCCTAGACTGTGAAGATACAAGATTGAAGACTCCGTCCCGTGTCCGGATGGGACTTTCCTTGGCGTGGAAGGTAAGCTTGGCGATACGAATATGTAGATCTCCTACCATTGTAACCGACTCTGTGTAACCCTAACGCTATTTGGTGTCTATATAAACCGGAGGGTTTTATTCCGTAGGACGAACAACAATCATACCATAGGCTAGCTTCTAGGGTTTAGCCTCTCTGATCTCGTGGTAGATCTACTCTTGTACTACCCATATCATAAATATTAATCAAGCAGGAGTAGGGCTTTACCTCCATCGAGAGGGCCCGAACCTGGGTAAAAACATCGTGTCCCTTGTCTCTTGTTACCATCCGCCTAGACGCACAGTTCGGGACCCCCTACCCGAGATCCGCCGGTTTTGACACCGACATTGGTGCTTTCATTGAGAGTTCCTCTGTGTCGTCATCTTTAGGCTCGATGGCTCCTCCGATTATCAACAACGAGGTGCTCCAGGGTGAGACCTTTCTCCCCGGACAGATGTTCGTACACGGTGGCTTTGCACTGCGGGCCAATTCGCTTGGCCATCTGGAGCAGATTGAAAGCTACGCCCCTGGCCATCAGGTCAGATTTGGAAGTTTGAACTACACGGCTGACGTCCGCGGAGACTTGATCTTCGACGGATTCGAGCCACGGCCAAGCGAGCCGCACTGTCATGAGGGGCATGATCTAGCTCTGCCGCCAGACAGTGTCCTGGAGGCCGAACCAGAGTCCGCTCCGACCTTTAGCTCGGAGCCGACCGCGCCGATCGAGGACGGGTGGCTGGACACCGCCTCGGGGGCTGCGATCTCTACGGCGATTGAGCCATACACCTACCCCATCCTTTACGAAGCTCGTGACTACTAGGCGCCGGACTCCTCTCCGGACTCCGAGCCCTCCGCGCCCCTGCCAATCGAATCCTATTGGGCGCCGATCATGGAATTCACGGCCACGGACATCTTTCAGCACTCGCCCTTTGGCGACATTCTGAATTCACTAAAGTCTCTCTCTTTATCAGGAGAGCCTTGGCCGGATTATGGTCAGGAAGGTTGGGATGCGGACGACGAAGAAAATCAAAGCCCACCCACCACCCACTTCGTAGCCACTGTCGATGATTTAACCGACATGCTCGACTTCGACTCAGAAAACATCGACGGTATGGACGACAATGCAGGAGACGACCAAGAACCAGCGCCCACAGGGCACTAGAAGGCCACCTCGTCATATGACATATACATGGTGGACATCCCAAAAGATGGGAATGGCGATGGAACAGCGGAGGATGACCCCTCCAAGAAACAGCCTAAGCGCCAGCGTCAGCGGCGCCGCTCTAAATCCCGCCAAAGCAAAAACGGTGATTCCGGCACTGGAGATAATAACACCCCGGACAGTGCCGAAGACAACCCACTCCAGCAAGATTCAGCGCAGGAGGATGGAGAAGCCAGCCCTCATGAGATAACGGCAGAAAAATAGGTAGAGGACGATAATTACATGCCTCCCTCCGAAGATGAGGCAAGCCTCGATGACGACGAATTCGTCGTGCCCGAGGATCCCATCGAACAAGAGCATTTCAAACGCAGGCTCATGGCCACGGCAAGCAGCCTCAAGAAAAAGCAGCAACAACTTAGAGCTGACCAAGACTTGCTAGCTGACAGATGGACTGAAGTCCTTGCGGCCGAAGAGTACGAACTCGAGCGCCCCTCCAAAAGCTACACAAGACGCAGGCTGCTACCCCGATTAGAGGAGGAAGCACCTAAACCTACATCACCGGTGCATGATATGGCTGACCGGCCACCTCGTGGTCATGACGAAGAGGCCTCTCGGCCCTCAATTCAAGCCGCACCCCGTCGCCGCTCAAAAAAATACAAAGGCACAGGGAAATGTGCCAGACCTGCGAGATATATTGGAGGACAGGGAAAGGCAGACAAGATCGATCTATGGATCGCGTGGGCGCCCCAAAACACGTGACGATAACCGTCACGCCGGATATGGCAACTCCGGCCGGGCCGAACACAGTAGACAAAGCTCATTTGAGTTGCGTCGTGATATAGCCCAATACAGAGGCGCCGCACACCCACTACGCTTCACAGATGAAGTGATGGATCATTGAATCCCTGAGGGTTTCGAACCCGTAAACATTGAATCATACGGTGGCACAACAGCTCCTGCGGTTTGGATCGAGGACTATCTCCTTCACATCCACATGGCTCGCGGTGATGATCTACACGCCATCAAATACCTCCCACTCAAGCTGAAAGGACCAGCCCGGCATTGGCTTAACAGCTTGCCAGAGTCAATTGGTTGTTGGGAAGACCTGGAAGCCGCATTCCTCGACAATTTCCAGGGCACATATGTGCGACCACCAGACGCCGATGACCTAAGCCACATAATTCAGCAGCCAGAGGAATCTGCCAGACAATTCTGGAGACGGTTCCTAACCAAGAAAAATCAAATCGTCGATTGTCCGGATGCCGAGGCCCTTGCAGCCTTCAAACACAACATCCGCGTCAAGTGGCTTGCCCAGCACCTAGGACAGGAAAAGCCGAAATCTATGGCAACCCTCACAACACTCATGACCCACTTTTGTGCGCGAGAGGACAGCTGGCTAGCTCGTACTAACAACATGACCAAGAGCCCGGGTAATGCGGATACCAAGGACAGCAGTGGCAGGTCGCGTCGCAACAAGCACAAGCGCAGCATTGACGGCGATAATGTTGAGGATACGGCAGTCAATGCCGGATTCAGAGGCTCTAAACCCGGTCAGCGGAAAAAGCCATTTAAAAGAAATACTCCGGGCCCATCCAATTTGGACCGAATACTCGATCGCTTCGTGCGGATACATGGCACCCGAAAAGTTACCAATCACACCAACAGGGATTGTTGGGTGTTCAAGCAGGCAGGTAAGGTAAATGCCGAAAACAATGACAAGGGGCTGCATAGCGATGACGAGGAGGAGCCCCGGCCGCCGAACAATAGAGGACGGAAGGGCTCCCCCCCGCAAGTGCAGACGGTGAACATGATATACGCAACTCACATAACCAAAAGGGAGCGGAAGCGTGCACTAAGGGACGTATATGCGATGGAGCCAGTCGCCCCAAAGTTCAACCCGTGGTCTTCCTGCCCGATCACTTTTGATCGAAGGGACCACCCCAATAGCATCCGCCATGGCGGATTCGCCGCATTGGTTCTAGACCCAATCATCGATGGATTTCAGCTCACTAGAGTCCTAATGGACGGCGGCAGCAGCCTGAACCTGCTTTATCAGGATACAGTGCGCAAAATGGGCATAGACCCATCAAGGATTAAACCCACGAAGACGACCTTCAAAGGCATCATACCAGGTGTAGAGGCCAACTGTACAGGCTCAGTTACACTTGAAGTGGTCTTCGGATCCCCGGATAACTTCCGGAGCGAGGAGTTAATCTTCGACATAGTGCCGTTCCGTAGCGGCTATCATGCACTGCTCGGACGAACCACATTTGCAAAGTTCAATGTGCTGCCGCACTACGCATATCTCAAGCTCAAGATGCTAGGACCTCGAGGAGTCATTACGGTCAATGGAAACACCGAACGCTCTCTCCGAACGGAGGAGCATACGGCAGCCCTCGCGGCGGAAGTACAAAGCAGCCTCTTAAGGCAATTCTCGAGTCCAGCTATTAAACGTCCGGACACCGTCAAGCGCGCCCAGAGAAACCTACAACAAGACCACCTGGCACGTTCTGAGCATGCATAGCAATGCGGCCCAAGCCCCAGCCCTCGCGAAATTGCGAAACCAGTATTACGCGTACATAATTACGCTCTGGAAATACCATGGGCATAGGGGAAGGGGCACAACCACGACATGCCCAGAATGCGGCTCAACCGCACCAGGGGCTCCCGGTTGTGTCATTCTTTTTTTCTCCTTCTTTTTACTTTCAGGACTCTGTTCTCACGAAGCCCTGTCCGGCATTAGAATCACCGAACACACGATGCAACAGCCAGGGAAGCAGAAAGCTACGTCGAGTGTCCAGGTGGTCTCTATTACGAGCAATATATCTGTTTTACACACCATCCCGCGGCTTACCCCTGGAGGGAGACATGTTAAAAAGTCCCGTCCCTTGCTTATCGCACTATTTGTATCGTTCTGCTCTTACTGCAGTCCTTTTGAATAAACAATATATAGCTTCTGCTTATTATTGAATTCCTTTTTTTCTATATATGTTCACTTATGACATTGTGCAACCGTACACTTTGGTACGGAAAACACACCAGGGGCTTGAGTACCCCACAATATGGTGTGATAAGTCCGAACACTTTCACAAGTGCGGCAACCCAAACTTATAGCATTATATGCATTGGCTCCGAATCATGTCTTGGGTCAATAGTTGGGTTTGCCCGACTCCCATGTTTTGGTACCTTACGTTCCGTTATATCGGCTAAGGTAGTGCTGGGAGAACCACTGCGATTGTGCCCCGGTTGAGCTGGGTTGAGCACCTCAGTGGAGAAAGCTAAAACTGACCTCATGATAGGGCGAGAGCCGGTCGCTGTTCGAGAGGTTTTCGAGTCCCTAAAGACTTATGCCGCTTAGAGCGAGGATTCGGCATTGTCCGGCCTAGGCGTGGATAGCGCCCCGAACTCGGTCTTCCGAATACCAGGGGCTTCGCCGAAATTTAAAATTATAGAGTTCTATGGCTAAGTGAGAGTGTTCAAGCATTATAGTCCGGTTGCCTTGTTCGTTGCGTTGAGCGCCTCCCTTGAAGGACCCAATAATAGGAACAAGAGCGCTCAAGTTCATCCCGAACACCCCAGCACTCGTGGCATGGGGGCTGAAGCTGACGACTCGCCATCTTTCAAATTTAATACACGGCCACACAGAAGGTAATATTTTAAATTCAACAGTGTTGCTTAGCGCATATGAACAAGTTTTCAACGTACAGGATAACAAATGCGAGTCTACTCAAAAATTATATCTTTGGAGCATTCATCCGCTATAAAGGCGAGCACCCTTGGGGCGCCCTCATAATACATTTCGGGCTTGCGATGCACCTTCTTCGGTGGTGGTCCGTCCTTCACAAGCTTCTCAGCGTCCATCTTGCCCCAGTGCACCTTAGCATGGGCAAGGGACCTACGGGCACCTTCAATGCAGACGGAGCGCTTGATGACTTCAAACCATGGACAGGCGTCCACCAGCCGCCCCACCAGCCCGAAGTAGCTCCCAGGCATGGCTTCATTAGGCCACAGCCGAACTATGAGGCCCTTCATGGCTTGTTCGGCCACCTTATGGAGCTCGACCAGCTGCTTCAACTGGTCGCTTAAGGGCACCGGGTGTCCGTCCTCAGCATACTGAGACCAGAACACCTTCTCCGGCGAGCTACCCTCCTCGGCTCGGTAGAATGCGGCAGCATCAGCCACACTGTGAGGCAGATCTGCGAATGCTCCTGGAGAGCTCCGGATTCAGGTAAGTAACAGATAATTCACTTTCACATGCTTGCTTTGCATATAGAATGCCTTACCCGCCGCTATCTTCTTCATCACTTCAATCTCCTGGAGGGCTTTTTGGGATTCGGCCTTAGTGGCCTTGGCGCTCTCAAGGGTCGTGGCGAGCTCGGACTCCCGAGTCTTTGAGTCACGCTCCAAACTCTCGTGTTTTTCCACGAGAGCCTGGAGCTCTTGCTGCACCTACGCCACCCGCGCCTCCTGCTTCTCTCGCTCGGTGCGCTCGGCGGCCGCATTGCTTTCGGCCTTGGACACCGCCTCCTTCAGGGTTGCCACCTTGTTCGTGGCCCCTGCAATATTCACGTTATTCCTGTCATTTTTTGCAAACACATCTTTTAAATGCTCCCATAAGGTATTACTTACCTTCCTTGTCCCCGAGCTGCTTTTTGGCAAGTCCGAGCTCGTTCTCGGACTGCTCGAGGCTCCGCTGCAATGCACCAACCTCCACAGTCGGTGCGGCAGAGGTTAGCAGCGCAGCCTGCATTCCCATATTGACATACTTATGTTAGACTCCTGCGTATATCTTTTTAGATCCTCAGTTCGGCTATTTCTTTCCGTACACCAAACTAAGCATCCGGGGCTACTGTCTATGCGGTAATATTTTTACATATCTTAAATACATACCTCAAAGCCTGTTAGAAGGCTGGCACAGGCTTCGGTCAGCCCGCTCTTGGCGGACTGAACTTTCCGGATCACCGCACTCATAACAGTGCGGTGCTCCTCGTCGATGGGAGCGCCGTAGCACCTCCATCAAATCATCCGCTGCCTCGAGTTGGACGGAGGTCACCGGCGTCGCAATCTTGCCCTTCTTACGAAGGGGTCGCCTGTCGGACTCCGGAACCACAAGGTTCGATGCGAGTCCGGCACAAGGCCGGACTTGAAGCCCTTCGGGGTTTTATCCCCTTTGAGCCCGGATTTCGGGAGGTCGCCTTGTGGCGCCTCCATAGCCACCTCCTCCTGGTTGGGTCCCTTTTGGGACTCCACCCCGGCGTCATCCGCGGCGGGAGGAGACGAGGCGGTCGGAAGTCAGGTGCTATTCACCTCCGACGAATCCAGGGAGCCGCTCGATGAATCGTCGAGCCCATCCTTGGCCGGGCTGCATGGTTATATCCGGCGTTATAAGATGCTGTGCGACAAATGAAGCGCCATGAGTTATTCTGGTATCCGGAAATTTACGATTTCGCCAGGGGCTTGGTCCTTGGAGCCCACCCCTCTCCGCCGTCGTCGGCATTGGTGGTGTAGTCCGGAGGAAGGGTCCTTCTCTTCTTGGACCCTCCGGCCTCCCCAGTTGGGGCGGCCTTCCTTTTCTTCTCTCCCCCCGCTGGGGGAGAGACCTCTTTTTCCTCGTCCTCGTCTTCGCGGGAGGAGTCCGCCTCGGCGTCATCGAACGATGAGTCCGACAGCACCTGGCGCCGGGAACTCCTTCGAGTTCCCGTGGCCTTCTTCTTGGCCTTCTTTTTCGGCACCACGTGAGGTGCCGGAACCAGCAGCCCCGTCAATCGGGCGTCCACTGGGTCTTCTGGCAAGGGAGCCGGACAGTCGATCTGTCCGGACGTCTTCAGCCAGTCCTTTCAAAGGTGAGGGGGTTTTAGATCCCGCATAGAGTCAAAACTATGAAAAAAGAGTCCCATAAAGGGTAAAATAACTTACCTCGCTGGCTTGATGCTGCGAGCTGAATCTGCGATCTTGATGGCGGATGCGGGAGCTTCGGCGCCTTGAACAGCACCTTCCGGGCATCTTCGTGCGTAGTGTCGAAGAGCCGGCTCAAATTCGGTGTTGTGCCGGATCAAACTCCCACAAGTTGAAGGCCCGTTGCTGGCATGGGAGAATCCGGCGGATGAGCATCACCTGGATTACGTTGACAAGCTTGAGATTCTTGTTCGCCAGGTTTCGGATGCAGGTTTGAAGTCCGGCCAGCTCTTCCAAATTACCCCACGTCAGGCCTGTCTCTTTCCATGAGGTGAGCCATGTGGTGAAGCCAGATCGGAATTCGGGGGCCGCCGCCCATTGAGAGTCGCGCGGCTCGGTGATGTAGAACCACCCCGATTGTCACCCCTTTATGGTCTCCACAAAGGAGCCCTCGAGCCATAGGACGTTGGCCATCCTGCCCAGCATGGCACCTCCGCACTCTGCTTGGCGGCCGCCCACTACCTTCGGCTTGACATTGAAGGTCTTCAGCCATAAGCCGAAGTGGGGCTGGATGCAGAGGAAGGCCTCGCACACGATGATAAACGCCGAGATGTTGAAGATGAAATTCGGGGCCAGATCGTGGAAATCCAGGCCGTAGTAGAACATGAGCCCCCGGACGAATGGGTGAAGTGGAAACCCTAGTCCACGGAGGAAGTGGGGGAGGAGCACCACCCTCTCATGGGGCCTGGGGGTGGGGATGAGCTGCCCCTCGTTGGGGAGCCTATGCGCGATGTCGCCGGACAAGTATCCGGCCTGCCGCAGCTTTTTGATGTGCCCCTCCGTGACGGAGGAGGCCATCCACTTGCCTCCCGCTCCGGACATAGTTGGATAAGGTTGAGGTGGGATGTGCGGACTTGGGCGCTGGAGCTCGAGTGCGCGGAAATGGATAAGCAAAGGAGGAAGAAGGCGTGTGTGAAAAAGCGGGCCCTTATCCCCTTATATGGACGGACAAAGCTATGCGTCCCCGCCTGCCTGATAAAACTCGCTTATCTCCCAAGCGCCGTAATCAATGGTGCGGTTGGGTTACCCACGCCCGTATTGATGAGAATCCCGGAATAAGGGGACATGATCTCTGCTTTGACAAGACGTGCCAAGAAAACCGCCTCGCTAAACGCGCTAAGGTGGGACAGTAAAAACTATTCGAATAAAGGCTTGGCCGTAGTGTGATGTCACGCTGCAGAATACGTCAGCAGATTGAAGCTTGTGTAAATGTTATTCTCTCTACGGTGGTATGTGGAACTTATTTTGCAGAGCCGGACACTATCCTTATGTTCAAAATCTTCTATGAAGTATTCGGAGGAGGAACCCGTCTTGCAATGCCGAAGACAATATCTTGCGCCCGAACTAAATCGCCATTGAAGCCTGGTTCGTGAGCTCTTGAGGAGTCTGGAATAGGGGGTGTCCGGATAGCCGTACTATAGCCTTTGGCCGGACTCCTGGACTGTGAAGATACAAGATTGAAGACTGCGTCCCGTGTCCGGATGGGACTTTCCTTGGCGTGGAAGGCAAGCTTGGCGATACGAATATGTAGATCTCCTACCATTGTAACTGACTCTGTGTAACCCTAACCCTATCTGGTGTCTATATAAACCGGAGGGTTTTAGTCCGTGGGGACGAACAACAATCATACCATAGGCTAGCTTCTAGGGTTTAGCCTCTCTGATCTCGTGGTAGATCTACTCTTGTACTACCCATATCATCAATATTAATCAAGCAGGAGTAGGGTTTTACCTCCATCGAGAGGGCCTGAACCTGGGTAAAAACATTGTGTCCCTTGTCTCCTGTTACCGTCCGCCTAGACGCACAGTTCGGGACCCCCTCCCGGAGATCCGCCGGTTTTGACACCGACAACGGGCATTTCACGTGTCGGGATTTCACAGGAGGTGGGAGTTTTCGCACGCGTTGTAATTTCGGAATAGCAAGGCGCGGGTTGAGATGGAGGGAGTTGTCGGAGCACAACAAGACAAAGATATATCTTAAATATTTCGGGCTAACAAGGCGTGGGTTGAAGAGGCGGGAGTTTCGCAGCACGATACACAGAGACGCTAGCTTCAATTTTCGGCATAACAAGGCGCTGCTTCAAATTTCGGAGGAACAAGCTTAACGTGTACCCAAAAGAAAGACAATTTGCACCTCAACACGCACAACACACACAGAAACACCATTTAGACTACAGTAAGGTAGACGTGCATTGCACGCATGAGATTTGGCAACCATATCATGAATAAATACCACATTATAGCATGCAAGCTTTGAGTCATATATGCATGATGTAGATGTTCGTTTAATTCTTATAGTTCATTTCATTCAAAATCATCTAGTTTTTATAAGAAAGCTAATCTATTTTAAGATTCATGGAATTGTCATTGTAAGACATAAAGTAAAAACAAATAATGGCAAATCATGTAGAAAAACATTTGGGCAATTCTGATATGGAAGATTCTAGAACAAATAAGAAATGCTTGTGTTTTGATGTTTGTGCATTATGCTTAAGTTCAACCATGGAGTCTTCTAGATTATACATGTGGCGAAATCTGGTGGAATCTAGATGATATCCAACGGCCAATAGTGCTCAAATTTGCCATCTTTGGACCATCGGATTCGCCTCATCCAACGACCATATTTCAAAGTTAAAGTTACCTGCACACAATAAAAAAATATAATATAATATATATAGGGGTATAGATATAGATATGTGATGCGAAAGCCACCCATCATCTCCAATTAGAATAGTGTGTCCATGCACGGATGCGATGTGGGCAAATGATGTCTGCCATCGGTATCTCAAATTCAAATCAGTCTGACCTTGTTCAATGTGTATACATTAAAACATGCTCGTTTCCAAACCACACTGCGCAGATCTCCGTTATATTCATGCATGCATGGGTTTCAAACATCAGGATCTCTTATTCAAATATTTGAATTCAACTTTACATTGATTATGACCTCACCTATTATTTTACACCCACACAGTAGTCTTCTCTTTATAATTGTACCACTAACTTTCTCTCGTGCATGCATGCACACACACTACCGATCGGCATTATCTATCGACGCATGCAATCTTTTTCTTCAGGTCGGTCTCCCATGAAGGCACACACCCACACATCCCCTCTCCATCAAACCGGGCATTCTTTATCTCTCACGCGTGCATGCGCAACGATCGATGTTCATCTATGTATGTGTGTATATAGCTAGGTCTTTCATAGTTTTCCACACAAACCGATCAATCGATATATCCAGTGTGGTCTCACCCTCTTTCCGACGTCCACATCGATCAATCTATACCTCTCTATATAGGATTAAATTAAATAGCTAATACACCCACATTAGTTATATATCCAACGTCCCCCTCTCATCATCCATGCCTTCCGCTTGATCTCTCAGACGCGTGCACAATGGCGAAGGCAGGCGATGGGGCCCTGCCCCCTAACATCACTATATATCGAGGCTAATATGAATGTGATCATTAGACAATTGCTGCTAAAAAAGGTTTTATTTCATGAATTGACCCTCCTCGTAAAGGATTAGCAATGCTTGGCCCCCGAGCTCATTTATTTTTCATGGCTCCGCCACTGCATGCAACAGCGCACGTGTTCGCCCCCTCTCTCTAAATATCGATCTCGCACTTGTGCATTCCTTCATAGTCTCCCTCCACTCGGCCCCTCACACCATCTTCTAGTCCCCCACCGGATTTTGCCACATGTACAATCTAGCAGACTCCATGGTTGAACTTAAGCATAATGCACAAACCTCAAACCAAAAGTGGTTCACTTTTGTTCTAGAATCTTCCGTATCATAACTGCCCAAACTTTTTTTCTAGTTGAATTGCCATTATTTGTTTTTACTTTATGCTTTACAACGCACAATTCCATGAATCATAAAATAGATTAAGGGCTTCTTTGATTCAAAGGATTCTCAAAGGAATTTTGGAGGATTCTAATCATTAGGAATTTTACTGTCTTGGTTGTTTGATTAAGTAGGATTGTAAACCATAGGAATTTTTCCATATGATTCATTTGCACTAGATTTCATAGGAAACATCCCATCCACTAAAACCTCTTTGAAAGAATTCTGTGTTTTTTCTATGCACAATCAAACACTCGTACAATCCTGTAGGATTCAAGACGACATTCCACTATAATCCCATGTTTTTCCTATTCACATGTTCTTAGCTTTTTTATAAAAACTAATTGATTTTAAATGAGATGAACTATAAGAATTAAACGAAGGGCTACATCACGCATATATGACTCAGAGCTTACATACTATAGTGTGGTATTTATTCATAATTTAGTTGCAAAATCTGATGTGTGCAATGCACGTGTACCTTACTAGTACTTAGAGTATGTGCAAAGCACATAAATTAGAATACCAATGGCACGCTACACAGTGTCTCTCTTACAGTTCATGAAGCCACGTGGCACATGTGGAGGCGTTGTCGCGACTTCCTTGCGTGGATTGATCACAGTGACGTGCTGCTGGTCCCAGAAGAATGTACTCGTCCTCCCTGAGCCATACTGGCGGTACATGCCTGAGCGAAGATGTGCACGCACGCCATGCACGCACTCATTCCCTCGCACGCCTGCAGCGGTACTGCAGCGGACACAATTTTGTACCAAGATCCACCCCATGTGATAATTTGTGGCGTGTAAATTTGTTCACTTCATTGATGGTCAATTAATACAGCGCATGCAAATTGAGTGGGCGTGGGGGCGTAAGAAAGACATTATTACTCCACTTTGCGGCGCATGCGAGTAGTTAAATCGTGGGTTGCTAGTAGTACTTCCATTGGTCTCCTTAAGTATTTTGTGCCAATTTTTTACAGTAACATAATATTTACGCATTTGAGCAGTGTAGTACTTGAAATTTATGTTCCGCTAAACTCATCGGGAACCGTTTCGGGCCTCGAAACCAAAACCATCAATTAATCTTTACCTTGTTCCTATCACATTCGAAAGCCTGCTCACACCTACTAGTACGTACCAAACCTTGTCCACGTCCTCGACTTCGTCCTTGTCCCTCTTCCTCTTGGCTGATACTTCCTTGCTTGAACCGCCAGCTTGGCTGTTGCTCTTCATCCAACCCTTGTAGATATTGAAACAAAGGTATCCATCCATTGCAGCATACTGGATGTGGTCTATATCTAGTACATTCCGCTGCCATGAATGATAATGAAACGTGTATGGAGGTTTCTCCAGTTTACCATACGAAGGATGAACCATGGCTCCTGCCAGGGTCAGCATTGAAGGCTGACGAGAGGACACCAGCCGATTGTTTTGGAGGTCGAAGGTGTTGCCTACAACGAGGCCTATCCGACGCAGGACTTCTTTGTCGTTACCAAAGTTTACGATGTGAATTTGACTAGGTTGCTCTCAAGGAAGTCCTTAAAATCCTGGCACTCAACGTCGGCATGGCATATGTGGTAGACCAAGCATAAGTCATGCACACAAACCTGGATCACGGCAGGCTTCTTCCTCTCTTCTTCCTTTAGATCCTTCTCTCGTCCGACGACTGTGGTGTACTCAACATCTAGCCCAGCGACCCACTCATCATCCGAGTCTTGAACGTAAATGCGAAGCGAGAAAGGCATCCTTTCACCGTCACGGAAGTAAGGGTGTAGATGACGTCGAACTCATCGCAGTGATGGTTCTAACCTTGTACTCACCACCCGATCGGGAGATTTGGGGCGCCATGGATTTGGGAGGAGGGTTAGGATTAGTGGAACTGCCGTAATGTGAATGGACAGGGCGACTAGGAGCGAACCGATAGTATTAAAGGGCGTGCGGGGGCGAGTAGGAGCGAACTGCCGACATCACGAGCAACGACGGTAGTGGATTTCCATTCTCCGTGATACGGGCTTCGAGAGCCCTTGGATCTGAGATCGAGCAGTTGCATGGTGTGATTCTAGACCTATGGGTGAATATCCTATCACGGAGGGTTATTCTTAAAATTTTCAGCAACTTAGCATGCGACCGTTTGATCTCAGATCCAAGGGCTGCCGACAGCCGTATCATGGTCGCGCCTACCACGAAACGTCGCGCTTTCATGGTCAGCATATGGAGATTTAACACGATGCGTTAGGCTATCTGATGTTGGCATGTCATACATAGTCATCACTTAGTCACTCATACTACAACAAGGTTGGCTATAAGTGTATTTTTTTACTCCTCTCTATCTCTTTCTTGGTACTCCCTCCGTCCCATAATATAAGAATGTTTTTGACACTAGCTAGTGTAGTGTCAAAAACGTTCTTATATAATGGGACATAGGGAGTACTAGTATTTATTGCATTTGGCAAGGACTGACCTCTTCCAATGAAATGGTGTTGCTAAGTTTGCTTCATTTAATTAGCTATAGACTCAATATTGTCTTTTCACCTAGGTACACGCGCTTAGCACCGTTTCTTCCTTGGGTCACCAAACTAGTCTCTCTCTTCTTGATTAACTTGCCACATCAGACTTTATGCCTATGTGGCAAGCTTAAGCACCTGTAGGAGCAAGTAAGTACAATGGCCCTGTTTGGATCCATGAGTTAGAGTTAGTTTAGGTTAGTTTGGACTCAACTAACCCAAAAATATCCAAACAGGAGGGTTAGTTTGGGTTAGATGCATCTAACCCATTCAAAAAATCTAACCCACCCAAGAGGTGCTTATTTGGGTTAGTTCTTATTAGCATCACTGAAAAACATGTTTTTCTCCCACTTCCTTGAAGCTTCTCGTCCTATCCCTCCATCCCTCTCGCACCGTCCGTGAAGGCGCCTCGCCGTATCCCCGCTCCATCTAACCCGACCATCCAAACACCTCTTTCGCTAGAGTTAGTTCACGGTTAGTTCATGGTTAGAATCTAACTCTAAACTCTAACTGAGTTAGAGTATCCAAACAGGGCCAATAGTGCGCTTTACATGGCATTTTTGCATATGTGGAGGAAAGAGAGGCAAGGAAAAAGTGGAGAAGTGGGCTCTCATGCAAGAGCCAACCTCTACTACATGGTGGAGCATTGCGGGAGGCACCTGTATGGAGGTGGTCAGGAATTGGGAGACTCACGTCGGTCGTAGCACCGCGGTTGAAATGATAATGGCAAGTCAAATCGCGGGGCTCCACCTGTCCAGCAGTAACTCGCTGTCAAATCACACAGCCCTACGTTTGTAGCAGCCTACTCCCTCGTCTTCTCGCGTCTCTGTCGAACCGACTAGACGGAACTGTCCCGCCGCCTACCGGGCAGGAAAAGCCCCGCCCTCGACTTTTAAATAGTATACAGTATACTAATTTTGTATCCATGGATTGCGCCCGCGCCATGGAGCAAAGCGTCTAGAAAAATGGCGGTACACATGTACGGAGTATACAGCACGACCGTCATGTTCGCGTCGCACCCCAGACGGTCGGTCGGTCTGGCACGCTGCTCTCCGAATGGAACGCGCGTCATATTGTGTTCGCACACACATGTGGGATGGTAATTGAGAACTGACCATAGGCACACTCCCCGGCCCCGCAAGTCGGGTGACTTCATAGAAGAGGGAGACGAGCGATAGTACTAGAGAAGTGTTGTACTACGTTGGTGCCTGGACGATCCCTACAAGACACGGAAGATCAGTTCGTCCATGCATGTGACCAGACTCCAGCAGACACGCCTAGATTGGCTATCGTCTACATGTCGTGCAGGTTGTGTTGTACATGGCTGTAGTTGTGGTGAGAAATCTAAAAAAAGGTTTCTTGTCATCTCGCAAAATTATGTGTCATGTGCTTCGGATCACTGCGAGGGTTAAACAGCGACAACTGAGTTGGGCTAGTCATTGGGGGCACATGCACGAACAGTGACTACTCGGCTGCCATCTAGGTCAAGCCGGCTATGTTAATTAGGACATCTATCGACGGACCCCTTTTCTATGAGTTTATCTTTAATTTGAGCTTTGTTCCTCGTCTAGTTTGTCCGTTGGCATTCATGTTGTCTCCTTTGGGCAGTGAGGTTATGATTTCTTGTCATGTGGCATTTTTTCTTGTTATATGTTATAATCGGCACTTCGGATCAAAATGACGACAACTGCGCCTCCGGGCCACGTGCATGAAGACTTCTCGACAGTCATTGATGAGGTCAAGTCGGCTCCGGTAGACAAAAGAAAACTAAGTACTACGCCACTATATAGGCAGGAGCCTCCGTGCTTGCTTGCTAGTGTTGCTCTCTTCACACTGTCTCCGCCTCTCCAGATCTAAACACGACAGCGGTGGCCACAGACTCTCTCTCTCTCTGCTCACCGCTGGTCACAGATCCAGCCAGATCCTCTCCGCCGGGGAAGGTGAGAAGGTGCAATGTTCACGCGGTCGTCCTCGGCGACGGCTCTTACCACTTCTTTGGCGCGTCCCGATTAGCCTGCCTTGCCGTTCTCTCCCAAGCACCCGGCTGGCGAGGAGGCCTCCGACCCCTTCTTCCTCCTTTGGCGTGGTGTGGGCAGATCCGGCCTCCCGCCGCCCACCTAGCGACATCCCGGCGACCATCGGTATAACTTCCTTGAAACCGGCCTTGATCTACTTCTTGAGCTCCGACGTCACTGCATTTGTAACTTTTACTATTTATGAGGCCCCTCGTAGATAGGATCGATTGGCTGTTCAAAACCACCTATTTATTTACATTTAAGAGGTAAAACTAGTTCATGCACTCGAATCTAGTACTACTTGGTTCAAACAAGGAAGAAAGGGGCTGGGGGTGGGGGATGATTTGTTACCTGAATCTAGGACTTGGTCGAAAGAGGAAATAATGGGAGCGAAAAGTAGCAGAGACTGGCTATCCAACTGGTCTCTAGGTCTAATAGGGAAATAAAGGGAAACGCAGTACAAACTCACTATAAACCCGATCTATTGGTTGAAAAAGGAAAGAAAGCGGGGACTGGGGACAAGTCAACAGAGTATGTCCAAGACTAGATTTGCTAGCCTACAAAGTGTAAGGTGGCTATACCGAACAAAAATGGGACCAACTCGGATATCCTGTTCGATGTTTGTTGCCTGAGCCACTCTTATGTAATGCCACCTTTGGTAAAATGTAGCGATCGCCTTTGTTAAAAGTAAGGACACGTTAAACCAATGTTGTTTTCAATGTAATGCCTCCAGTAATATGAATCAATGGCACTTCTTTACATGTCCTGCTAAAATTTCCCATTAAGATATGTTGGTTCTTTTTGTTAGAAATGCAACTGTCCTGGTCCGCCTACTCTCCCATGCCCAAAGTAATGTCATATTTAAATGTTGTCATAGTTAATCCTAATGCCCACACTAATATCTAGCAATGCCACTGGTTTAGAAATTTTCTACTGTCCTTGTAGGATTGCCATTCAGATAAGGAACATGCTTCTTTTCACTGATGCATGTTTCATCACTTGTTAGTCACCCTCCTTTCCACCTTTTTTGTGCAAACAGAGATATACATTTCACGCGCGATCTTAGTTGAACTGCACAAATGATATCCAAATTATAGTTGAGCATTCCAGGAGCTTCACAACCAACCTTGATGTTGCTCAATTTTATTGCAACTAATGAAGAAGAAGCTCTGTGGGTTTCGTTTTCTGATGGAAATGGAACCGGGGCTGGAACCCTTTTCTTAAATTGTTTTGAAGAAGAAGCTGCTAGCTCACGGGACATTGCTTCATTTTAGGTGAACTGCACCAAAAGGTCTCATGAATTGAATTATCCATGTTGGTGACTCAAAGAGCCAGCTTCAGTGTCGGTGTCAAAACCGGCGGATCTCGGGTAGGGGGTCCCGAACTGTGCGTCTAGGCGGATGGTAACAGGAGACAAGGGACACGACATTTTTACCCAGGTTCGGGCCCTCTCGATGGAGGTAATATCCTACTCCTGCTTGATTAATATTGATGATATGGGTAGTACAAGATTAGATCTACCACGAGATCAAGGAGGCTAAACCCTAGAAGCTAGCCTATGGTATGATTGTTGTTCGTCCTACGGGCTAAAACCCTCCGGTTTGTATAGACACCGGATAGGGTTAGGGTTACACATAGTCGGTTACAATGGTAGGAGATCTACATATCCGTATCGCCAAGCTTGCCTTCCACGCCAAGGAAAGTCCCATCCGGACACGGGACGAAGTCTTCAATCTTGTATCTTCATAGTCCAGAGTCGTAGCGGTGATAGTTCGGCTATCCGGACACCCCCTAATCCGGGACTCCCTCAGTAGCCCCCGAACCAGGCTTCAATGACGATGAGTCCCGCGCGTTGATTGTCTTCGGCATTGCGAGGCGGGTTCTTCTCCAAATTCCATATACTTGTCGAATAGTGTCCGGCTTCTGATAAATATTGCGCTCCTTGGCTTCTACGCCCAATAATGGTCATCTTCCACGTGTTTGAATGAATGCAAAAAGCCAGGGTATTTTTACACTTACCCCCCTAGCTGCGCAAATGAGCCGCCTATAAAAGGGGCGAGGATCTAGATCTGAGTCACAGCATCCCCCCTTCGCGAGCTTTCATCGGAGCACTTCTGACCAAAACCCATTCCATCATGGGACCGACGCGGCTCCTCCTCTCGCGCTCCCGGCCCTCGGCCTGGAAATTGGGAGAGATGCTCGATCCCGCATAGCGAGCTAGTTATACTCCAAACCAAGGGATTTCTTCCCCGGCCTTCATGGTTCAGTTCGAGCCGGACTTGCCACCTACAATGGCGGAAAGCAAGCGGAGAGTGTCCCCAATCCCTCTAAAGGAGAGCGGGTATGCTTCGTCTCTTATCTAGTAAGAGGACTCGGATTTCCAATCCATCCGTTTCTCCGAGGGCTCTTGGAGTTCTACAGCCTCCAGTTGCACCACCTTACGCCTGCCTCCATTTTGCACATCGCGGGCTTCGTGGCCCTTTGTGAACTGTTCTTGGGCATTGAGGCTCATTTTGCGCTATGGAAGAGATTATTCTGCCTAGTACCCCGTTCTCATGAGGGGTCAATATATCAAGTGGGCGGAGCCGAACTATGGCGCATCGCTGGGACCGGATATCTATCCGGAACCCCGAAGAAGGCGTCCCAAGACTGGCCTTGAATGGTTTTACATGGAGGAGGTCCCGCTGCGGACCCTGTTGGATCGGCCTTCCGAGTTTAGCAATGCTCCTCTGAAGAAGCGCCTAAGCTGGCGCCCACGGAGCCCCCAGTGGGAAAATGACCGGGATGTCCTTTACTTGATGAGCCGAATAAGATTACTGGCTCATGCCGGATTGACCACGATTGGAGTCATGGCAATCTTCATTATGAGGGGAGTGCAGCTGCTCCAATATAGGGGCCACCCAATGTGGGACTTCAACGGGGAGGACGATGCCACCCGCCATGGCCGCAAAGGGTCGGGATCGGTCACCGAACTGGTGAAGACCTTGTCTGCCATGTATAAAGGGGAGGAGGAGGATTTTCTCCGCGTCAACCCATCGAGCGAGTTTTCTTGAATAATCCTCGAAGTTGGGTAAGCAAACATCTTTGTGGCCTGTCCGATCCATGTTCCCGTGGTTAAATATCTCATTTCATGGTTTCTGCGCAGGAACTGCGCCGGGCCGTGGAGAAGATACACATCCCTCCCCCACAACCCGAGGATTCGGAACGGTTCCTCGATCCGGCCTCCGAAGAGGATCCGGATATAAAGGTGGAGTTGATCGACGGGGTGTTCCACCAACTTAGCATCGACAATGCTTTGGTTGCCATTACGGCCGATTACCCCTGAATACTTCCAGCCTCATAGGTAACTGAGACCGAGGTCCCAATACTCTGATAATGACCTATCCGTGCTTATTTCTTGATCACCGTATACCAACGGTGTTTCGCAGGGGGGTACCTTCAAGGCAGGAAGCCGAGCCCGCGGCGGCTGGCCAACAAAGGCGATGACCTGCGGCTAAAAGAAGTGCGGTCCGGATCGAAACTCCGCCGCAACGGTATGGCATTTCACCATATTCCCAGGATTGATTCCGGAGAGGTGTACTAACGCTGGTGCTCCTCTCAGGAAAAAGAGCGCTCGCCGGTCTGAGTCCGGAGAGGTTGCCAATCGAACCTCCGCCGGCCAGGCTCCAAAGCCGGGTCCGGAAGCGGAGGCGAGCACGAGGCGTGCGTCGGATGCTCCTCCGACAGAGGATGCCGACAGATTTTCCGCCACCAACTCCGAGGTAGAGAGTGCCATGAATCATAGGCACCGCCAGACAGATCTTCGTGACGCATGTTTCTCCCAAGAGGCCTTGAATGCCTTCAATTCGGGAGATGCGCACCTCTGTGCCACTCAAGATGGTCTAGCCAGAGCCACGGAGCAGTACGTAAAGGACATACGGGTAAGGAAATTTGACAGTTATATATGCCAGTAGCCCCCGAGACTTAAAATAGTTAGAATAACTGATTTAAGGATCATTTGTTATCCAGGATCTTACAAAAAAGAATACCCGACTGTCCCAGGAGCTTGAAGAATGCAAGGCCCAACTTGAGGCCGCACTAGCCGCTACAGGGGGAGCCACAGAGACCCCCTCTGGTAATATATGCTTCAAAATATAAATAGATTAGTAAGTGCAACGTGTGTGTAAATCTGACAATAATATTGCAGATGGCGCCGAACTAGATCCGGACAAGCAACAGCTCCTGCGCCAGCTAAAGGCCGGCGAGAGCGTGCTTACGAGGGTGCGGCAGGAGAAAAATAACCTCCAAGATGCCAACACCAAACTGGGTAGGAACTAAAGGATGTATGTGCCCAGTTGTCTGACTCCATAAGGAGAATCGACGGCTTCGTCGCGGCATTTTGAGTAAGTGCTTGAGCGAACTTTGAAAGAGTTCGGCGAGGAAGGCGACTAACATAAACATGTATGTAGGTTTTCTCACAGGTCGTCCGGAAGAGGAGATGCCTAGTTCTTCGGGTGATCTTCTTCCCGAACTGCGCCGGCTGCACGAACGAGTTTGGCAGGTGATGAAAGGCGTCGGCCAGGCCTTGTGGCCATCTATCTCCCTGCCCGAAGGCATTGGAGAGCTGGCAGAGCGGCTTCAAGGAGCACGGGGGCGCTTCCCACTATGGAAGATATCGGCCTGCCGTCAGGGTGCCAGGGAGGCCTGGGCCATGGTGAAGACGCGGTACATGAAGGCTGACCCAAACCACATGGCCGAGGTCGGACCTGTGGGGCCTGATGGGAAGGAGATCCTCAGAAGCTTAGTGTACGGCCAAGTAGAATTGGCCGCCAAGTATTCCCAGCAGGATTGTAAATTAGATAGCCTATTAGATGGCATTGAGGAGGAATACAATGAGTCGAGTTGACTATGTGATTAAATATGACATGAAAAATGTCTTCTAGCCGGATTGTAGATCGTTTGTCATAGCGGCCTTTTTCGCTTCGACCTCAGGACCCAATAGTCCGTAGTGTGTCCGAATACCTTCGTGGTTATATAAGAACCGGGGTATGCATGAAGACAAGGCGTAGGGGTCATTATTGCTGTATCAGACAAGTGCCCAACTAGTTATGTTATATTACATGGATAGTAAGAAACATCTTCCAGGGAGAATAGTTCCGTTAAGGGTTCCTTTTCTTTGGGATGCATGCCCTAAAGTGCATGTCAAAACTGCTAAGAAAGCGAAAAATCATCCGGGGCAGATGGATAAATAGTTAAAATCATCTTTCAGTTCACCGAATCGAATATTCCCTTAAGAACGCTTGCTTTCGGCTTCACCCAGTCTGAGGTACACATCCGGCTGACCTGGCAGTAACAATCGCAGAGGTGCTCCCTTTACCACCTAGCCGAACAATCAGGAACGTGGGGGTAAGCACAGGAGCCAGGCAACCCAGCTTGGCCAAAACTTAAGTCATATTGATGCATATAATGGTGAATAAAAGGTACATGCGGAAGTTTGACACAATGTGTTGGGCATGAAGCCCGTATAAATAAGCTTCTGTTAAAGAAGCCCCTAGGTATAATGAGCGCGGACAGCGCGTCAAGTATGTGCGAACAAGCGCGAATGAGCCTCTAAAGGCTTTAAAAAGAAAGGGGAGGAAGGAGAGAAATAAAAGATAGCAAAAATAGAAAATGTGGAAGGAGGAAGGAGAAGAACTTGGAGTCCGGCGCTTAGGCGTAGAATCTTCTTAGACGGGCTGCGTTCCATGGGTTCGGCTCGAGTCGGTTATCCGATGTGTTTCGCAGACGGTATGCTCCGCCGGTCAGGACCTGGTCGATGATGAAGGGACCTTCCCATTTGGGCTTGGGTTTGTCCTTTTTCTTGTCCGGCAGCGTAGAACTAGTTCGCCAGTGTTGTAAGTTTTGGCCCGTACTTCCCTGCTTTGATATCTTCGAGCCTGATGTTTATAAAATGCGGAACGAGCTTTTGCCACATCGCGCTCCTCCTCCAATGCGTCCAAACTGTCCTGCCGATCAAGCTCGGCTTCTCTTTCTTCATACATGCGCACGCGAGGTGAGTCATGAATTATGTCGCAGGCAAGACTGCCTCATGCCGTACACCATAAAAAATGGTGTGAATCCGGTAATGCGATTCGGTGTGGTCCGCAGACCCCAGTCGGAGTCGAAGCTCCTCAACCCGGTCGTGTTAGATTCCTTGAGGGACCGCACTAGTATGGGTTTAATGCCGCTCATGATTAGACCGTTTGCTCGTTCGACTTGACCGTTGGTTTGAGGGTGATATACTGAGGCGTAATCGAGCTTGATGCCCATGTTTTTGCACCATAATTTGACCTCGTGGGCCGTGAAGTTGGTGCCGTTATCAGTGATGATACTGTGGGGGACGCCCTAACGGTGCACTACCACTGATATGAAGTCTATCACTGGTCCGGATTCGGCCGTTTTAACAGGCTTGGCCTCTATCCATTTGGTGAATTTATCCACCATGACCAATAGGTATTTTTGCTTGTGGGTTCCTCCCTTAAGGGGTCTGTCGGTGTCAAAACCGGCGGATCTCGGGTAGGGGGTCCCGACCTGTGCGTCTAGGTGGATGGTAATAGGAGACAAGGGACACGATGTTTTTACCCAGGTTCGGGCCCTCGTAATACCCTACTCCTGCTTGATTAATATTGATGATATGGGTAGTACAAGAGTAGATCTACCACGAGATCAAGGAGGCTAAACCCTAGAAGCTAGCCTATGGTATGATTGTTGTTCGTCCTATGACTAAAACCCTCCAGTTTATATAGACACTGGATAGGTTAGGGTTACACAGAGTCGGTTACAATGGTAGGAGATCTACATCCGTATCGCCAAGCTTGCCTTCCACGCCAAGGAAAGTCCCATCCGGACACGGGACGAAGTCTTCAATCTTGTATCCTCATAATCTTGGAGTCCGGCCATGACGATAGTCCGGCTATCCGGACAACCCCTAGTCCGGGACTCCCTCAGTAGCCCCTGAACCAGGCTTCAATGACGACGAGTCCGGCGTGCATATTGTCTTCGGCATTGCAAGGAGGATTCCTCCTCCAAATACTTCATAGAAGGTTTTGAACACAAGGATAGTGTCCGGCTCCTCAACCCAGTGCGTGTTAGATTCCTTGAGGGACCGCACTAGTCTGGGTTTAATGCCCCTCATGATTAGACCGTTTGCTCGCTCGATTTGACCGTTGGTTTGAGGGTGATAGACTGAGGCGTAATCGAGCTTGATGCCCATGTTTTTGCACCATAATTTGACCTTGTCGGACATGAAGTTGGTGCCGTTATTAGTGATGATACTGTGAGGGACGCCATAACGGTGCACTACCCCTGATATGAAGTCTATCACTGGTCCGGATTCAGCCGTTTTAACAGGCTTGGCCTCTATCCATTTGGTGAATTTATCCACCAGGACCAATAGGTATTTTTGCTTGTGGGTTCCTCCCTTAAGGGGTCTGTCGGTGTCAAAACCGGCGGATCTCGGGTAGCGGGTCCCGAACTGTGCGTCTAGGAGGATGGTAACAGGAGACAAGGGACACGATGTTTTTACCCAAGTTCGGGCCCTCTCGATGGAGGTAATACCCTACTCCTGCTTGATTAATATTGATGATATGGGTAGTACAAGAGTAGATCTACCACGAGATCAAGGAGGCTAAACCCTAGAAGCTAGCCTATGGTATGATTGTTGTTCGTCCGACGGACAAAAACCCTCCGGTTTATATAGACACCGGATAGGTTAGGGTTACATAGAGTCGGTTACAATGGTAGGAGATCTACATATCCGTATCGCCAAGCTTGCCTTCCACGCCAAGGAAAATCCCAAACCGACACCGGACGAAGTCATCAAACATTTATCTTCATATTCTTGGAGTCTGGCGTGACGATAGTCCGCTATCCGGACACCCTAGTCAGGACTCCTCGGTAGCTCCCTGAACCAGGCTTCAATGACGATGAGTCCGGCGTGCATATTGTGTTCGGCATTGCAAGGCGGGTTCCTCCTCCGAATACTTCATAGAAGGTTTTGAACACAAGGATAGTGTCCGGCTCTGCAAAACAAGTTCCACATAACACCGTAGAGAGAATAATTTCTGCAGATCTGGCTGACATATTCATGGCGTGACATCACACCACGGCCAGGCCTTTATATGAATCGCTTTTCACCTGCTCCACCTCAGCGTGTTTAGCGAGGCGGTTTCCTTGGCACGTCTTATCAAAGCATAGATCGTGCCCCCTTATTCCGGGATTCTCATCAATACGGACGTGGGTAACCCAACCGTGCCTGTTGGCCTGCCTTCTCTATCAAAGCCGAGTCCTAATCGACCACGGGGTGGGCTCTTGGTATTCAACCTCTTTATAATGAGACCAAGGCCCTCTTCTTTTTACACCCTCCATTTAGTTCGCCTCGCGCTTCGAGTTCCAACACTCAAAGCTTCAGATTCAGGTGCTTCGGACCTTCGACGATGTCCGGATCCGACCAGCACGGCCGATGGATGTCTTCCTCCATCACAGAAGAAGATGAGCTAAAGCTGCGCGACGCCAGGTATCTAACCGGCGAGATCTCGCATAGGCTGCCTGCTCCAGGGCAGGTCATTCCCACTCCTGAGCCCGGTGAGAACGTGGTGTCCGTGTCCCACTTCCTTCGGGGTTTAGGCTTCCCGACGGATCCCTTTGTGCGGGGGCTCATGTTTTATTATGGGCTTGATTTCCATGACTTGAATCCGGAGTCCATCCTCCATATCTCGTCATTCATTGTCGTATGTGAGGCCTTCCTCCATATTACACCCCACTTTGGATTGTGTCTCAAGACCTTCAAGATGGAGCCAAAGATGACCGAGGGGCAACAAGCAGAGTGCGGAGGGGCAATCATAAGCAAACGTGCTGATGCTTCGTGGCCCGAGGGCTCTTTTCAAGAGGAGCTTGGTTTGTGGCAACGGGAGTGGTTTTACATCACCGCTCCCAGGGGCACAAAATGGGCGGCGCTCCCTGCCTCCCGCTCAGGTCCACCACAGCGGCTGGCATCATGGGTCAACAAGGGGGCTCGGCGGGGGCCGTCCAAGGGCGTTCCCCTTGCTGCAGGGCCGTGTTCGAGACCTCTAGGAAAGAGGATCAATCTGGTTGCAGTGGCGCAGGTTATGGTGATCCGGCGCCTTCAGCCCTGCAAACGTCGCCCCCTCCGCCTGTGGGAATTCAATCTGGAGGGACCACGAGCTCTCCAAAATTTTATGGGCACGACGCCCGTGGAGATGTATAAACTGTTCTTCGGATCACAAGAGAAGTGTCCGGACTTGACCGAGGATGCAGGACTAAGCTGCAATCGCCCAGATACTCAAGTAAGTAGTCCTATAACCGGACAAGCTGTTCACTCATTTATTTTATATATATGCTCTTTAAAGGAGTCGTTTATTGAACAGGAGTGGATAGCCAAGGCAAAGTTAATAAGGTGTCCGGCTCCCCTCCCAGAGGCCACGCCGGATCCCATGCTGACCAAGATGTTGAAGGTCACGCCTTTTGAAGAAGGCGAAGGGGGGAGCGGGGAAGCAACTGCCTCTACAAAGGAGGCTATCAAGGATGGAGGGATTAAGAGCCCCACCTTCCGAGGAGAGAAGAGGACCGCTTCGGAAGATCCGGAGGTCAAGGCCTTTAAGAGGGGAAAGGAATCTTCGGGAGAGAGTCCGGCGCTGGGAAGTAACCCAGCCGCATTATTTCCCCGAGGGTATCAGCCCTCCTGCGAGCCGAAGTAAAAAGAAGGGGTCTTGTAAATAAGGAACATCCCTGTATTTATTCATGAAGATAACCGAAATTGTACCTTGTAGTTCGGACCTCAGCCCTTCTCAGCAGAGCTCGTCTTCGGGGGACCTTCTTCCGGAGATGATGGAGAGCGAAACGCCTCCACCTGTCGCACCCTCATGTGAAGAGGACGACCCGGAGGTGTCGTCACGGAGTGCTCCCCCAAGTCCGGCGGGGCCGGAAGGTCCGGCGCTAAGTGGTGTGCGGTCGGAGGAGCTGAAGGATCTGCTCGGGCGAGCGGCTATTTCAGAAGATCACCGTGCTCTAATGGGTACGGTGATTGAAAGAATTGCATCCGCGGAGAGCGGATTGCATGAAGCCGTCAGAAGCTTCTTGTGGGTTTTGAGGTACGCAAAATGATGTACCTTCGGCAGTTATGCATATAAAATGCGCCATGTATAGATAGTAGCCCCTGAGACTCGGTATGTTTTCAAAATTGACAATGTGCCGAGGATCAAATTCTCAGTTATAACATATCGCCGCTCCTAAACAGGTGGTGGGGCGTCCGGAGGCCAGCCGGACTGATGAATATGCCGAACTAAAGCGGCAACTTGACGAGGCGGATGCTGACATCGCGCTGGTCAATAACGGTTTGATGAGTCACAAGGTATGCGACTTCTATGCGGACACCTGGTAAGAGAGCTTGACGCCATGTCTTACTATTCGTATGCTTAATGCAGA
Organism: Aegilops bicornis; assembly: GCA_021605145.1. Classification (NCBI taxonomy): domain Eukaryota; kingdom Viridiplantae; phylum Streptophyta; class Magnoliopsida; order Poales; family Poaceae; genus Aegilops; species Aegilops bicornis. Next base: position 647,223,452 of record CM038674.1, read on the forward strand.
TGGTGCTGCTGCCGTCGAAGAACTGCGAGCAGAACTCGCCCGAGCGAAAGAGCAAGCCAGAATTAGTAACGCGGCCGCTTAAAAGGCGGCCGAAGAGCTAGAAGCTGAACGGGCTGCTCACTGCCGAAGCAAAGAGGAGATGGGCGATATGGCCACAAGGTTGAGGAATACTACCGATCGCTGCGAGGTACTTGAAAAAGAACGTCAAGTGGAACAAGAGGGCCGAAAAAAGGCCGCCGCCGAATCCAAGAATGCCCAATCGGCTTTGAGAGCTGCCAAGGAGGAGCTGAGTCAGGCCGGGGCAATTGTGGCTGGAAAACCGTTTACTGCGGAGGAAATATACAGATCCAAAGTATGCTCAGTTGGATAAGTTGTGGAGTTCGGAGGATGCTTATCTGGACTTGGCGGCGAGCGCTGCGGACGCGGTTGAGCACTTTCGGGGCCAGAAGGGGCATAGAACGGAAGAGCTATATTGGTCGCAATTCCATAGTCGGGAGCGTCCTCTGCCGCTGACCGATCGGTTGGCCGAATGGGCCGAGCTGAATCGGTTGTCAAGATTTGCCATGAAGCATGTCTTGACTCACTTGTGTCCGGGCGAACACCAGCCGAAGAGCTATTTTGGTTTAGTGCAGCAGTTCCTTGGTGCGGTACCGCGTATCAGTGCAATGAAGCAATCGGCGTGTATTGAGGGAGCGCGGATGGCTCTGGCCCGTGTCAAGACATACTGGGCAGAGATGAAGGCCACCGACATTGCATCCCATGATTCGGACCGAAGCCGAGTACCTGCCGAGCACTACTTTGAAGAAGTCCTGCCGGTCGCTCGTCTAATAGAGACGCAGTGCTCGAAGGATATTATGTTTAAATGACATGTATGATTTGTGAAAACGATGTTTCAATATAATATAAGAGCTTTTTATACTTGTGCGTTCAAGTAGTAAATTACTCCCTGTGCGGCCGTTTATGTATATGTGTATATAACCTAAAAGATGGCAGTCCTTGGCTTCAGCCCCCACGCACAGAATGCGGGGGTGTTTGCAAAGAAAGCGCTTTTTCACACTTAATCCAACGTGTTGGTCCAGTTAAGGAGGTGATAGCGTAGCAAACCAGGAAACCGGACTATAATGCTTTATCACTTTCACTTAGCCATAGGAGTTCAAGGGTGGGGCTACTATATAGCCCCTGGGGGCACCGCTTTCTCCCGAATTCGGGGTGCGTATGTGCCTGACCGAAAACCGGTCCTTCGTTAATGCGGAGGAATGCTAAACATTCCTGTGAGTCATCGAGTGGTTGACCAGTCTCTCGCTATATCATGACAGTCAGTTTTCGGCTTTCTCTCTTGAGGTGCTCGCCCGGCGAACTGGGCACAATCGCAGTAGTTCTCCTGGTGCCGCATTAGTCGTGAAAACGGAACGTAAGGCAGCAAAACACAGGAGCCGAGAAACCCAACATTTGACCCAAGACATGATTCGGAGATGATGCATATAAGGCCTAACTCGAAACGCCGAATACTCCCTAAGGTATTCGGTCTTTATGAAAATGGGCAGAATAATGCCCTAAGCCCTGGTGTCCAGTGCGCACAAAATTCTAGTGCGGCCAATGCCAAAGCACCAGCCTCCTCCTCGGTTATATTAAGGAACCGGGGATGTATATCAACAAGAGACAGTGAAAAAAGGTTTACGCGGGGTCTTAATCTGAAAAGAATCCTTGCAGCGGGTCCCTATCGCACGTCTGCTTTGTGTCTCCGTTGTGCGTATCACTGGGACGGGTGTAGCACGTTGTTCATCTATAAAAGAGAGGAACTTAGTTTAAAAGAAAAAGGATCGTGCGAAAGATGTACTTAATATTAAATAAACAGAGTACGGTTCGAAGAATTGAATAGAATTGAGCTTTATTGTCTGTTGTTATACATGCATGCGGCCCCTCGTATGGGGGTATGCCTCTAGTAGGCGCCGGACTCGTCTAACCGTGTCCGGGGTTTGAATGACCAATTCAGGTTCTTTGCGTAGCAGAGCGGATAAACTGTGGGGCTGTCAAGGCAGTCTCCCGTTCTTCCGTGCTTGAGTAACACTTAATACTTCCTTTTAACGAGATGATGCCGCGTGGACCGGGCATTTTAAGTGTTAGAGATGCATAATGCGGTATTGCGTAAAAGCGGGCGAAAGCTTCGCGTTCCAATAGTGCTTGATGGCTACTTTTAAACGGGGCGACATGGAAGAGTAACCTTTCGCGACGGAAGTTGTCGGATGAACCAAACACAACTTCTAGCAGTATGGAGCCCGTACAAAGGGCATATGGGCCTGGCATTACTCCTTTAAAGGAGGTGTTGCTACGGCAAATTTTTGTTGGGTTTATCCCCATCCTGCGGATTGTGTCCTGATATATCAGGTTTATGTCACTGCCGCCATCCATGAGGACATGTGTAAATTGGAATCCGTTGATTATAGGATCCAATATCAAGGCAGTCCATCCTGCGTTCCGGATATTTTCGGAATAGTCCTGATGGTCGAAGGTGATTGGTTTTGACAACCAGTGTGCGGCGCGCCTTTTAGTGGGCGCCGCTCTGTTTTTCCCTTTGATCACGTGAAGTGAGTTTACTGTTTTGACCTCCTGTGGGAAAGTTTTTTGTTTTCCGAGGCTCTGCTTGTGGTGCTCGTCGTCATCTTCACTTGGTGTGTCGAGCCCCTTGTGTTCGGCGTTCAGTCTGCCGGACTGTTTGAAGACCCAACAATTTTTGTGGGCATGGTTGGCAGGCCTCCCAGGAGTACTGTGGATTTGACATATCTTGTCCAAGATTTTGTTGAATTTGGATAGCTCATCGCCATTGTCCTTAAGGGGCAGTTTTTTGTTGTTCCGTCGTGAGCTTTTGAATCCGGCGTTGACTGCCGTGCTTTTTTGACTGTTCCTTTTAATCCGGCGCTGGTCCTTGTTGCGCCGTGGTTTTCCCATTTCCATCTCTGATTTCGGATGTACTTGGGTCGCTGGTGCTGCATCTTGCTAGCCAGCTATCCTCTCCCGCACAAAAGCGGGTCATGAGGCTTGTTAATGCGGCCATTGTTCTTGGCTTTTCTTGGCGAGGTGTCTGGCGAGCCATTCGTCTCGAGCGTTGTGTTTGAAAGCTGCTAAGGCTTGGCGTCCGGACAATCGACTATTTGGTTCTTTTAGTAAGGAACATGTTCCAGAATTTCGGGCTGACTCTCCGAGCTGTTAAGTTATGTGACTTAGATCGTCTGCATCCGAGGGCGGACATAAGTCCCCTGAAAATTTGCCGAAATGCATCCTCGAGCTCTTCCCACTTCCAATGGTATTTTCAGGGGGCTCTTAAGCCAATGCCGAGCTGGACCTTTGAGTTTAAGGGTAAGTATTTTATGGCGTGGAGATCATCTCCTCTAGCCATGTGTATGTGGAGGATGTAATCCTCAATCCGAGACTCGAGTGCATTGTTCCGTCGTATGCCTCTGGGTTCACGGGTTTGAATCCGCTGAAATTCATGATCCGGCACCTCATCGGTGAAACATAGGGGTGTCTGGCGCCCCTATATTTGGGTGTGCCGTGATCTTGAATTTTTGCGTATTGCATTGCTTTGACGAGCATGCTTTCTTGGCCCATAGATGGACCTAACTGGGCCATCCTTGTGATATGAATCCTTATGCGGATCGCATATTGGCTTGTGTGCGACACGATTCGCTGCTCTCTTTTTGCCGTGAGGTCGTCCATCCAACCGGGTGGCCTTCTTGCTTTTTAATTGTGGGGGCTCTAAGGCCTCCTCGTCGAATTCGGGAAGTATCTTTCTTTTCGGGTAGCTCTTTGTTACTTGTTGTCGCCGTACTTGTCTGCGGTGCTGAATACTTTGCTCCATCTGATCCTGAGTGCATCTTCCGCTGTTTTGAGCTTCCGCTTCTGCTTTTTTAGGCTACGCGCAGTGGCGACAAGCCTTTTCTGGAGGTCATTTTGCTCCAATAGTTTGTCCGATATGAGATCATCCGGACTGTTGTCTTCGTCGGGGACAGATTGTTTATCCAAGTTGTCTTGTTCGGACGATTGCTCGATAGCTTGTTCGTTGTCCACCGGTTTGCCCTGCTCTATGGCTGGGTCTTTGTTGAGGCGGGACTTTGTTCGACGTTTACGTTGCCGTTTTGACTGCTTTTCGAGGGATTTATCCTTCGTAGCGTCCCGTTGTTCCTCGTCTTCATTTCCTTTAGGTGTATCCACCATGTATACATCATGGGATGAGGTTGTCCAGCATCCTATAGGTGCCGGGTTCATTGTTGTCTCCTACATCGTCGTCCATACCGTCGATGTCTTCGGAGTCGAAATCGAGCACGTCATGTAAGCTTTCGACAGTGGCTACGAAGTGGGTGGTGGGTGGGCGTTGAATTTCTTCGTCGTCCGCATCGCAACCTTCCTGACCATAGTCCGGCCAGGGTTCTCCGGATAAAGAGAGAGACTTTAGTGAATTCAGGATGTCGCCAAAGGGCGAGTGCTGAAAGATGTCCGAGGCCGTGAACTCCATGACCGGCGCCCAATCGGATCCGATTGTCAGGGGCACGGAGGGTTCGGAGTCCGGAGAGGAGTCCGGCACCCTGGAGTCGAGGTTTATGCAAAGGACAGGGATGGAGTTCGGCTCAATTGTCGTAGAGATTGTAGCCCCCGAGGCGATGTCCAACCACTCGTCCTCGATCGGGGAATCCGGCTCCGGATTAAGAATCGGAGCGGATGCTGGTGCGGCATCCAGGGCACTGTTCGGCTGCAGAGCTAGATCATGCCCATCGAGACAGTGCGGCACGCTTGGCTGCGGCTCCAATCCGTCGAAGATCAAGTCTCCAAGAATATCGGCCGTATAGTTTAAGCTTCCAAATCTGACCTAATGGCCAGGGGCGTAGCTTTCGATCTGCTCCAGATGGCCAAGCGAATTGGCCCGCGGTGCAAAGCCGCCGAATACGAAGATCTGTTAGGGAGAAAAGTCTCATCCTGGACCGCGTCGTTGTTGATGATCGAAGGAGCCATCGGGCCTATCGGTAACGACACAGAGGAACTCTCAATGAAAGCACCAATGTCGATGTCAAAACCGGCGGATCTCGGGTAGGGGGTCCCGAACTGTGCGTCTAGGCGGATGGTAACAGGAGACAAGGGACACGATGTTTTTACCAGGTTCGGGCCCTCTCGATGGAGGTAATACCCTACTCCTGCTTGATTAATATTGATGATATGGGTAGTACAAGAGTAGATCTACCACGAGATCAAGGAGGCTAAACCCTAGAAGCTAGCCTATGGTATGATTGTTGTTCGTCCTCTGGGACTAAAACCCTCCGGTTTATATAGACACCGGATAGGTTAGGGTTACACCAGTCGGTTACAATGGTAGGAGATCTACATATCCGTATCGCCAAGCTTGCCTTCCACGCCAAGGAAAGTCCCATCCGGACACGGGGCGAAGTCTTCAATCTTGTATCCTCATTGTCTTGGAGTCCGGCCGTGGCGATAGTGCAGCTATCCGGACACCCCTAGTCCGGACTCCCTCGTGGTCCAACCATGTCAAGCCGCCCGGACCCATGAGCGGCCAGGTGATGGTTATAGTTTTGAGGGCGGTGGGTGGCATGTGGCTTTGATTAGCAAAAAGCTGGCAACCGACGCATCGTTGGACTAAATCCTGCGCATCTGCTCGGGCCGTCGTCCAAAAAAATCCTGTACGGAAGGCCTTGCCTACAAGGGCCCGGGCTGCAGCGTGGTGCCCACCCAGTCCAGCATGAATTTCAGCCAGGAGGTTTCGCCCTTCCTCTTCGGAGATACACCTTTGAAGGACTCATGTTGTGCTTTTCTTATAAAGCTCTCCCTCATGGACTTTATAGGCTTTCGATCACCGTACTATGCAGCGAGCCTCATTTTGGTCTTCGGGGAGTTCCTGGCTAGTTAGGTAGGCCAGGAATGGTTCCGTCCATGGGGTGATAACCGTCATTATTTCATGGGCGGAGGGTGTTATCTCGGTGGCAGAGCCTCCGATTGTGTCAGAGTGTTTGGCGTCAGGCAGTGCGGTTGGGTCCAGATTGTTTTTTCCGGACTCCCCTTCCCATAGTACGGATGGCTTGAACAGTCGTTCCAGGAAGATGTTGGGCGGGACGGCATCGCGTTTTGCACCGATGCGTGCCAATATGTCCGCCGCCTGGTTGTTATCCCGGGCTATATGATGAAATTCGAGCCCTTCGAACCATGCTGACATTTTTAGGACCGCATTCCGGTATGCTACCATTTTTGGATCTTTGGCATCAAAGTCTCCGTTTATTTGAGATATCGCGAGGTTTGAATCCCCGTGCACCTCTAGGCGTTTAATGCCCATGGAGACTGCCATCCGGAGGCCGTGCAGAAGGGCCTCGTATTCGGCTGCGTTGTTGGAGTCCGTATACATTATCTGTAGGGCGTATTGGGCTGTGTCCCCGGTTGGGGGCGTCGACGCAACGCTTGACCCAGGCGGCCAACATTTTGGAGCCGTCAAAGTGCATGATCCAATTGGAGTATGTGCCGTACTCTTTAGGAGTTCGGCTTGGTCCATTCGCCGCGAAGTCGGCCAAAACCTGCGAGTTGATAGCTAAATGCGTGGCTTATAGGTTATGTCGAATGGAAGGAGGTCTATGGCCCATTTAGCAATCCGGCCCGTCGCGTCGTGGTTGTTTATAATGTCGTTAAGAGATACTTCGGAGGCTACTGTTATCAAACACTCTTGAAAGTAGTGTCGCAGCTTCCGGGATGCCATGAACACCGCGTATGCTATCTTTTGATAATGTGGGTACCGGGACTTGCATGGAGTGAGGACAGTGGACAGATAATAAACAGGTCTTTGAAGAGGGAACCGGTGTCCGTCCGTTTCTCGTTCGACAACGAGCACCGCGCTGATAACTTGATATGTTGCGGCGATATATAATAGCATTGGTTCGCCCACGTTGGGCGCGGCGAGGACCAGATTTGTTGCCAATATGGCTTTTATCTCTTCTAGTCCGGCCGTGGCGGCATCCGTCCACTCGAAGTGTTCGGTGCGGCGGAGGAGGCGGTAAAGGGGTAACGCCTTTTCTCCCGAACGGGAAATAAAGCGGCTTAGAGCCGCTACGCATCGATCAATTTTTGTATTTGTTTGAGGTCTTTTGGAATAACCAATTGTGACAGAGCTCGGATCTTGGCTGGGTTTGCTTCAATTCCTCTACCGGACACAATGAAGCCCAGGAGCTTTCCGGTTGGAACGCCGAAGACGCATTTTTCTGGATTGAGCTTGATGTCGTTTTTTCGGAGATTGTCGAATGTAAGCCTCAAATCGTCTACTATAGTCTCGACATGCTTGGATTTGACGACCACGTCATCTACATATGCTTCCACTGTTTTGCCGATCTGGTTTGCGGACATATACGAATCATGTCTTGATATGTTGCTTGGCGTTTTGAGCCCTAAGGGCATTGTTTTGAAGCAGAATGGGCCGTATGGAGTGATGAATGTTGTTGCAGCTTGGTCTGGCTCCACCATCTTGATTTGGTCGTAGCCGGAGTAAGCGTCGAGGAAGCACAATGAGTCGTGTCCAGCTGTAGCGTCGATAATTTGATCAATTCGAGGGAGGGGGAAGGGATCCTTTGGGCAAGCCTTATTAAGGTCTTTGAAATCAACACATAGGCGCCAGGATTTGTCCTTCTTTGGTACCATCACCAGATTTGCTAACCAGTCCGGATGTTTTATATCTCTGATGAATCCGGCTTCCAGAAGTTTGGCTAGCTCCTCTCCCATGGCCTGTCTCTTGGGTTCGGAAAAGCGCCGAAGAGCCTGTTTGACTGGCTTGAATCCTCTTAGGATATTTAGGCTGTGCTCGGCCCGACCGGCGTGGGATTCTGGCATGTCCGAAGGGTGCCGGGCAAAAATGTCAGTTTTCTCGTAGTTTTTCTCGTAGTGCGGGGTCTACATCAGGGTTTAATTGTGCCCCAATGGAGGCCGTCTTTGCGAGGTCCGTTGGGTGGACTTGGAATTTGACTATTTCATCTGCTGGTTTAAAGAAGTGGACGTGGATCTTTTATCAAGTATCACATCGTCCATGTTCACCGTGGAGCGCATCACGATGAGTTCCTCGGCCGCTAGGGCTTCGGATAGTGCCTCGAGGGCTAGTGCGGCTGTCTTGTTTTCGGCGCGGAGTGCTATGTTCGGATCACTAGCGAGAGAGATGATTCCGTTAGGTTCGGGCATTTTAAGCTTCATGTACCCATAATGGGGTATAGCTTGAAAAATTGTGAATGTCTCTCGCCCCAATAAAGCATGATGTCAGCTGCTGAATGGGGCCACATGAAATGTGACCTCCTCGGACCTGTAATTGTCTGGCGAGCTGAACGCTACATCCAGTGTGATTTTTCCTGTGCAACATGCTTCCCGGCTAGGGATTATTCCTCTAAAGGTTTTGCTGCTTCGCTCAATGCGATTCCAGTCTATTTCCATTTTTCGGAGGGTTTCCTCGTAGATGAGGTTCAGTCTGCTGCCGCCATCCATGAGTACCTTTGTAAGGCGAAAGCCGTCCACTATTGGACTGAGAACCAATGCGGCTAGTGCTCTGGCTGTTCGGAATTTGGGTTCGTCACTGGCATTAAAGGTAATAGCCGTGTCACTCCATGGATGTATTGTTGCTACTTGGTAGACTTCGGCAAGGTTGCGGAGTGTTCGTTTCCGCATGTTATTTGATGCGAAACTCTCGAAGACTGTTAACACAGTACTGGTATTGCTGGGCTGGGATTTTGAAGCTAGAAGCTCTTCGCCACTTTTGGCCACCTATCGTAGTATCCAACATGCTCGAAGGCTATGAGTTGGAGTGGCGCCCTCTGTGCTATGAATTTTGCAGGGTCCGTTTAGCCAACCCTCCAGTACGGTTCCGTACCCTTTAGTGTTTTTTTGTATTTTTATGTTTAATCCAGGTGCTTGGTGATGATGCACCCTTTAATTCCGGACTAGGGATGTATTCGGGGCCGGATTATCCCAAAATTGACTTTCGGTTTTCCAAGCACTCTCCATCGCACAGTACTTTTGTACTATGGTCACCAAGTCATCAAAGCGTGTAATTTCACGACGACTTATGGCGTTTAGGATTCCTTTGTCCGTGCAATTATTGCAAAAAAGTGAGATTGCATCCTTCTCTCGACAGTCCTTTATCCTGTCCATAACCAGGAGGAATCTGGCCCAGTAATGATGCACTGTTTCAGTTGGCTCTTGCCGAATTAGGGATAGATCGCTAATGTTTGGGTGGGCGGGTGGAACTAGATCCGGAACCCCGTCCAATTTAAGACTCAGGGGCCGAGAATTTTCCGAACTCGGAAGTTTTGATTTTTGAATGCTATCCAATGAGTCCAACCCGTGGCCTGACTTTAAGTTCAGGGTTTGATCGACATCCATCCCTCTGCGGGAATCCGGCATGGAGGGATCGGGAATCCGGACGTAGCTAGTCCTTAAGATAGAAGAAGAATCGCCGCATTGCTCCTCTATCACAGCAACATGATGGGTAGCTTGGGGAGAGTTGATCTCTCTCAGATCGGTTTTAGGCCCGACCTGGTCGTAGTCTGTGGCGACTCCCAGGGCGGCAATGCGATACAAGAGCTCGTTTAAGGAGGAGAGCTCGACCGGATCTAACTGTTCGGCAAGTTCCGAACTAACGTGAAGCTTGGTTTCGGTGACTCGAGAAGTCATCGTCGGCGCGGCGGCCGAACTGGCGGTCATAAGAAAACCACCTAGCCGGAGAGTCTGGCCAGTGGCCAAGTCTCCTTTGGCGATAGTATCGTCTTTAAAGACGGGATGAGGCATCCTTCCTGACAGAGGAACTCTCAATGAAAGCACCAATGTCGGTGTCAAAACCGGCGGATCTCGGGTAGGGGGTCCCGAACTGTGCGTCTAGGCGGATGGTAACAGGAGACAAGGGACACGACACTTTTACCCAGCTTCGGGCCCTCTCGATGGAGGTAATACCCTACTCCTGCTTGATTAATATTGATGATATGGGTAGTACAAGAGTAGATCTACCACGAGATCAAGGAGGCTAAACCCTAGAAGCTAGCCTATGGCACTAGTAGAAAAAGGGTCAAACGTGAAGCACATAAGTGCCGTTGAATTTGAGCGGGCACTAATGTATACATTAGTGCCGGTTCCAACGGCTAGCCGGGCCGGTTTCATTAGTACCGGTTCGTGGCGAACCTTTAGCACTGGTTCGTGCCACGAACCGGTACTAATGAGAGTGGTGGCAGGATGTTGTCGGTGGGCCCCTCCGAGCCCTTTAGTACCCGGTTCTTGGCACGAACCGGTACTAAAGGTCTTCCTACATAAACCCTTCGTCCACCCGAGCTCGCTCTGTTCTTCCCCTTTCCCCTCTTCTCTCTGTTCTTCCCCTCTTCCTCTCGAGCTCATCACACATTTTTCCCAAAATTTGTCAAGATTTGAAGGCCCCCCTCCATTCAAATGATCACAAAGATTAGCAACTTTGTCCTATCATCTCTCATTGCTAGATTAGCTCTTGCAATGCTTTATATAGTGATTAATTGTGAGTTTAGTAATTTGGGAGGAAGTATATATATGTGCTAGTATTTGATTTATATGCAATTTGAGGTCAAAAATAACACTTAGTTTGCATATGTAGGTGTGGTTTACTTAGTGCCTTCTAAATCTCCGTCGTAACCACCGTCGATCGCACTTTTATCCCGTCGCCAGCACCACCTTGTGGTGAGCCTCTTGTTCATGAAATTTTATATAAAAATTGATGTTTGTGTGATTTGGATATATAGTTACTCGTATAATTATCTTACCCATACGTTGTTTGTTATACATATAGTGCCATGGTTTTGATATCCGGTCCCGTCGGCCCTCGTCCTTGTTATGATTCGGATGTGGTATATATATTCTCTTTTAAAACTAGTTGCATTTCGTGTTTATGACAAATTATGCCCATAAAGTTGACATAGAATTTTTTTCTAGGAGGTATGTGAACCGGAAATTCCAACCGACCCTATTGTCGAGAGGTTAAATTTAGTTGAAAGAGAAAACGAGTACTTGAAAGAAAAATTGAAAAGAATTGAGGCTGAGAAGATGGAATTGGAGTTGCATGTTGCCGATGTAAATGCGATGATCACAAGATCAAGATGGAGAAAATGCGCTTGAAGATTAGAAAGATTAGAAAATATGCCATCGATAGTGAGGCTTGGTATCATTATGCTGTTGGATCAATTGTTACCTTAGTTGCAATCTTGATCGCATTTGTTGTTTCATTTAAATGCTTTAGCTAGAGAGTTATTTGTTTGTTGCATTTAAGTGTTGTATGAACTTTATGTATGAACTTGTATTAATTTGGTCTATTTGGTGTTGTGTAATGAAGATGAGCTGGCAATGGATGTACGATGACCGATGCTCTCCCAAGTTCATTGAGGGCGTGCATACTTTTACGCTTCTTGGTGAGGCAAACAAGCGGGCGGATGGTTTTATGCCTTGTCCATGTGCTGGCTATTAGAATGGTCACAATTACTCTATGTCAAGAACCATTCACGTCCACCTGTTTGAGTCCGGTTTCATGCCCCACTATAATGTTTGGACCAAGCACGGAGAAAGAGGGGTTATGATGGAAGACAATGAAGAAGAAGAGGACGACGACATCTATCCTGGCCATGGGTTCCCTGAATACGATGATACAACAATGGGGGAAGAAGCTGAGCCGGTAATGCGGGAAGAAGCTGAGCCGGCAATGCGGGAAGAAGCTGAAGAAGAGGCTTCAGATGAGCCCGTTGATGATCTAGGTCGGGCCATTGCCAATGCAAAGAGAAAGCTAGCAAGTGATTTGGAGAAGAAGAAGTTGCAGCGCATGTTAGAGGATCACAAAAATTGTTGTACCCAGAATTGCGTAGGTGACAAGAAAAAGCTGGGCACCACACTGGAATTGCTGCAATGGAAGGCGAGAATGGTGTATCCGACAAGGGATTTGGAAAGTTGCTTTGGTAATGATAAAGGATATGCTTCCCAAAGGACAACGAATTGCCCGAGAGTACGTCTGAAGCAAAGAAGGCGGTCTGCCCTCTAGGGTTAGAGGTGCGAGAAGATACATGCATGCCCTAATGATTGCATCCTCTACAGCGGTGAGTCTGAGGATTTGAGCGCTTGCCGGTATGTGGTGCATTGCGCTATAAGATCAGCCGCGATGACCCTGGTGATGTCGAGGCGACCGCCCAGAATAAGATTCCTGCCAAGGTGATGTGGTATTCTCCTATAATACCACGGTTGAAACGTTGTTCCAAAACAAAGAGCATGCCAAAGCGTCACGATGGCACGAAGAAGACCGTAAGAAAGGCGGAAAGTTGAGAGTACCGCTGGCGTGTCGCGGTGGAGAAAAATCGAAAGAAATGCACGGGAAGGAGTTTGCGAGATGGCCTTGAGGCGTATGGTTTGGTCTAAGCGCAGATGGCATTAATCCTTTTGGGGAAGCGAGCAGCAACCATAGCACCTGGCACTGTGACTCTATGTTTGTATAACCTTCCTCCTTGGTTGTGCATGAAGCGGAAGTTCATTATGATGCGGTGCTCATCCAAGGCCCTAAGCAACCCGACAACGACATTGATGTGTACCTAAGGCCATTAGTTGAAGAACTCTTACAGCTATGGAATGGAACAGGTGTACGTCGTGGGATGAGCACATGGGGAAGAATTTGACCTAAAGGCGTTGCTGTTCGTGACCATCAATGATTGGCCTGCTCTCAGTAACCTTTCAGGACAGACAAACAAGGGATACCGCGGATGCACGCACTATTTGGATGATACCGATAGTATATATTTGAATAGATGTAAGAAAAATGTGTACCTGGGACATCGTCGATTTCTTCCGAGCAGGCATCCCGTAAGAAAGAAAGGCAAGCATTTCAAAGGTGAGGCGGATCACCGGACGAAGCCTCGCCACCGTACTGGTGCTGATGTACATGATATGGTCAAGGATTTGAAGGTGATATTTGGAAAGGGTCCTGGCAGAGAACCTGTTCCGAAGGACGCTGACGGACGCGCACCCTTGTGGAAGAAGAAATCTATATTTTGGGACCTACCATATTGGAAAGATCTAGAGGTCCGCTCCGCAATCGACGTGATGCACGTGACGAAGAATCTTTGCGTGACCCTGCTTGGCTTCTTGGGCGTGTATGGGAAGACAAAAGATACACCTGAGGCACGGGAGGACCAGCAACGTATGCACAGAGAAGGCGGCATACATCGTGGTCATGCAAGCTACGCTCTTAGCAAAGAAGAGAAGGAAATCTTCTTTGAATGCCTGCTCGATATTAAGGTACCGTCGGCTTCTCGTTGAATATAAAGGGAATAATAAACATGGCAGAGAAAAAGTTCCGAACCTAAAGTCTCATGACATCCACGTGATTATGACGCAGCGCTTACGATTTGCATTGAGGGGCTTCTACGGAAAAGCGTTCGATTAGCCATTGTGAAGCTATGTGCATTTCTCAATGCAATCTCTCGTAAGGTAATCGATCCAGAAATCATACCAAGGTTCTGAGAATGATTTGGTGCAATGTCTTGTCGATTTCGAGTTGGTATTCCCACCATCCTTCTTCAACATCATGGCCTTACGACCTAGTTCACCTATGTGAAGAGATTAACGTTTTGGGTCCTGTATTTCTACACAATATGTTCCCCTTCGAGAGGTTCATGGGAGTCTTAAAGAAATATGTTCATAACCGTGCTAGGACAGAAGGAAGCATCTCCAACGGCCATCAAAATGAGGAGGTCATTGAGTTTTGTATTGACTTTATTCCTGACCTTAAGCTGATTGGTGTTCCTGAATCGCGGCATAAGGGCAGACTGGATGGAAAAGGCACGCTAGGAGGAACAAATAATATGTATGGACGGACATTCTCTCACAGAAGCACATTACACAGTTCTACAGAATTCCGCCTTGGTGGCTCCGTATATGGATGAACACAAGAATTTGCTACGCTCCAAACACCGGGCGGTCGATGATTGGATTACACGTGAACAAACCAGGAGTTTCGCCACTGGTTGCGGAACCACGTACCATGCATGACACCTCTATTGAAGATGACCTGTACTTGCTGTCCCGATTACCATCTTGAATATAATGACTTTCAAAGTGCGAGATAAATGGTAATACATTTTACACGATCGCCCAAGATAAGAAGAGCACCAACCAAAAGCAGTGGTGTCCGCTTTGATGCGTAAACCAAGGCGGGAAAGGAAACATATTATGGTTATATACAGGACATATGGGAACTTGACTATTGGCGTGGTTTAAAGGTCCCTTTGTTTCGGTGCAAATGGGTCAATATGACACGAGGCGGGGTAACGGAAGACCCGCGATGCGGAATGACAACAATGGATCTCAACAATCTTGCGTGTGCAGACGAACCATTCGTCCTAGCCAATGATGATGTGGCACAGGTTTTCTATGTGAAGGACATGTCTACCAAGCCAAGAAAAAGAAAAGATAAGGAAGCGAATGCATCGTACGATGAGCCAAAGCGGCACATAGTTCTTTGTGGGAAGAGAAACATCGTGGGAGTGGATGACAAGACAGACAAGTCAGAAGATTATGAAAATTTTGATGAAATTGCTCCATTCACCGTGAATATTGACCCTAGCATCCCGTTAAATGATGAAGATTTTCCATGGTTACGGCGCAAAGGGACACACGTGAAGAAAAAGTTTCACACCCAAAGATCTGGGATGTGATCGGCTTCACTATCATCACTTTCTTACATGTTTCACACCCAGAGGGGAATCTCTGTAATAGTTAGGGTAGTTATGTGTTTTGGCATTTGGAACGCGAAGAAATTTTATGTCCAAACAAATTCTTTCATGCCTTTACTGATTTTTAAAGTTAAGTTATTCACAAACTAGTGATTCACACTAATTTCAAATAATTCAAAATTTAAACTATTCAAATTTGAAAACTACGGGCACTAACAGAAAGTTTGTAATTTTTGTACCTAAAGCAAAAATATTCACAAAGAAACTCTAAATACACAAAAAAACAACACAAAAATAAATAAAGCAAAAAATAAAAATAAAAGCCCGCCTACTAGGCCAGGCGGCCTGCATGCGACTAGAAACCCAACCTGTTGTTGGGCCGGGATGCAGGCCCAAGAAGGCCATGTGGGCCTGAGCAACCTGAGAACACGTGAGGCCCAGTGGACCTGCTTTGGAGAGGAGCTCGAGAGAGCTACCGCCTGAGGTTTATAAACCGGTGCGGTCGCCCCTCGGCTAGCGAGGTGGGACTAAACTTGCCGCACCGCACTGCGCCCGGCGCACCCGCTTTAATCTTAGGTCGTGGCACCAAGCTGGTACTAAAGGGGGGCCTTTAGTACCGGTTTGTGCCACCACCCAAGTACTAAAGGGGTCGCTTCCGCCGCTTGGGCTGGCCAAAACTGGCCTTTAGTACCGGTTGGTGGCTCCAACCGGTACTAAAACCCCTCTCTCTATAAACAACACTTACGAAAATTTCAGTTTCTCATCTGCTTCTTCTCCTCTGCACTGCCCGCCCGCCCCGTACATCTCCATCCTCGTCGCCCCGTCGCCGCCCGTCCCGTCATATCGCCACCCCGTCGTCCCGTCCCGTCATCCCGTCGTCACCGCCGCCCGTCCCCGCCCAGCGTCGTCCCGTCCCGTCGTCGGCGCCGCCCTATCGTCCCGTCGTCGCCGCCTTGACCCGGCCGTCGTCCCTCCCGTCGTCGCCGCCCCGTCCCTGTCCCCATCGTCGTCATCCCGTCGCCGTCCCGTCGCCTTGCCCCGTCGCCGCCGCCCCCATCGCCTCGCCCGGTGAGCGCACACACACACACATATATTTTTGTTTTTTAGTTATACAAATAGTTAAAAATTTCTGTTTTTAGAAATTGTAAGAAATTTTTCTGTTTTTTGAAATAGTTAGAAATGTTAGAATTGTTAGAATAGTTAAAATTGTTAGAATAGTTAGAAATGTTAGAATTGTTAGATATTTTTCTGTTTTTTAGTTATAGAAATAGTTTTAAAAAAGTTAGAATTCTTAGAAATTTTTCTGTTTTTTAGTTATAGAAATAGTTATAAAAAAGTTAGAAATTTTTATTTTTTTTTAGTTCTAGAAATATTAGAAATGTTATACAAATGTTAGTTATATATATAGAAATGCTATAATTTTTCAGTTTTTTAGTTATAGAAATATTAGAAATGTTATAGAAATGTTAGTTATATATAGCGTTGTTAGAAATGTTATAGAAATGTTAGTTATATAGAAATGTTAGAAATTTTAGTTATCAAAATCCAATCATTAAAAAAATGTAACTTTTTGTGGTCATATAGCTAGTATTTATTCTCGACGATGCCCGACCCGCATCCTCGCCGTCGACACGTCCGCGACGATGTCTGGCTGACCCATGTCCGGGACTGGGCTCCGCTGGCCGGCACCTTTGGGAGGTGCTGCACGGAGGCGCGCCCGCTTGATGAGAACCCGGCCCCGGGTCCCGTCGTCGACCCTGATCTCGTTTGGTGGCGTTCGCTGGGCGATTCGGTGCGGAGGGAGCGGCCCGCCCGGAGGTGATGCGTCGCCCGTGTCGGGGAGGAGGGCGAGCACGTCCATCGCTACATGGTTGCGTTAGAGGCGGCAGGTTCTCCAAAACACAGCAATTTCTTGAGGATCTCACTTCAGCTATGATCCTGTGAGGGTTCCTTCTCTTTGGGTGTCCACCGCCTGGCCGCAGAACCGCGAGTGTCCTAGATTCTTCTGTAGTATTCGATCTTTATTAGCTACCTAGCCAGTTATGTATTCGATATTATATCTATTATTCGAGACGATGTATTCGAGATTATATCTATTATTCGAGACGATGTTTTGGAGATTATATCTATTATTCGAGACGATGTATTCGAGATTATATCTATTATTCAAGACGATGTAATTTGAATACTAAATTGTTTTATATTTCTTTTGGATTAGTTAAATAAAAGCTATGGCGGACAATACCGGCAGAGACGAAGAACATGCCATGTTCGATATGATACGCCATCCTCACGGGCCAGATGATGATCAGAATGAAGAAGATTATGACGGCTCCGAATTTCTAAACAACACCGGAGAGGGTGATATGATATTCGATCGCGACGACCGAATTGATGAAGTCATGAACTATGATTATGATGATGACGAAGAAAATGTTGATCTTGAAACAACAAAGACCGGCGAGGTATATATATTTATATAAGCAGGCATCTGGTGATCATCACATGTTTTAAATGACTTGAAGATATATTAACGAATCGATCTTTGTTCTTTCAGCCATCTGGATCGAGCAAATCTTCAGGCAACACGGCAAAACGAGGCCCGAACAAAAAGTTGAAGGAGGGCGTAAAGTACAATATCGAGGCAATCAGACCTAATGGCGAACCATTAGCGCCTAAGAAGATTGCGGACAAGTTCGTTAAATCGGTCACGGAGTTCTTGTGAAGGACCAACTCCCGATCTCCCTTCAAGAATGGAGAGAGCCAGCAAAGCCACGTCCAGATGTTACTTTTGTCGACAACAGACAAAAAGGTCTGCTTTGGAATACTCTCATGGCACATTTCACCCTACCAGATCATTTCACAGAAGCAGATGCGCAGAAATTCAAGGACACTGCTCTTAGGAAGATGGCGGTTGCATTCAAGAACCACAAGAATCGTGAATGGGACAAGTACGTCAAGGGAGGAAGGAAGACTCCAGTATTGGAGGGAACACTAGAGAACCAACGTGCTCATTGGGACGATTTCCTGAAATTCAAGGATTCGGAATTAGCTAAGGAACGATTCGAGAATAAACAAGAAGAATGCCGAAAAAAGGATAAGTTCCATAATTTGGGGCCAGGTGGCTATGCGGTGGCAATGCCTAAGTGGGATAAGTCTGAGAAAGAGATGGAGGATGCAGGTGTCACTCCGGATACTAAGAGCTGGCCCCCCAGGTGCAGGACTTGGTTCTATGCGCATGGGGGGGGGGAGTTGGACCCGAAGACAGGCAAAGTTTCGACGAAGGCATGTCTGAACGGAGCCGACGATGCGATACTTGTTGCAATAGAAGAGGCACGATCGGGGTGTTCCAGCAACAGAGAGAACGACGAGCTTACTGGCGTGCCACAGGAAATCCTGAACACCGGGAAGAACACGAGGAAGGTGCTATTCCGTGGTATGAGGGTTTTCAGACCGGAACACCGACTACGTAACCCGTGCGAGAAAGAAGATTGCGGAGGAGAAGAAGAGGAAGATGGAGGAGGAGCAGAGGAAGCGGGACTATGAACGCCTTCAAGGCCTAGAAGCAAGTCAAGCGGAATTGGCGGTCAAATTCCAGCGGCAGCGAGGCAGATTGACTCACTTAGCCAGCAAAGGGGGTCTCAGCAGCTGCAGCAGCTAGCGGATGATCCAGCATTGGATAGCACCGCCCCATCCATGCAGAGAAGCAGCGTGGGTTCCGCCCCGGACGACGCAATGCTGGATAGATACCCCGTGGATGACATCACGGAGAACACTAACTGCGAGCTACACTTGAAAATGAAGAACATATCCATGAAGGTGTCGGACGTCGTTGCTTTTACAAATCCCCCCGAGGCAACCTTCCATTGCAACCCGATTCCAGCGGGCTATGCTCATGTCTTGGTTGATGAGGTGGTGAACCCATATTCGGAGCTACAACTTGACATTCCTGGAGGTGACGACGAGCACTTTCTCAGAGAGGCCAAACATCGTATCATCCTATGGACAAAGGATTGCATCATCTTTCGAAGGCCACCGACACCGCGTCAGCCGACTCCTCGTCAAAGTCCGCCATCGAGTCAGCAAACTCCCGCTCCTGCAAGTCCACCAAGTCCGGCAAAGTGTCAGGCCACTCCTCCTCCAAGTCTGGCAAAGTGTCAGGCCACTCCTCCTCCTCCCAGTCCGCCATAGCGTCAGACGTCCACTCCTCCTCCAAGTCCGGCACAACCTCAGGCCACTCCTCCTCCAAGTCCGGCACAACTTCAGGCCACTCCTCCTCATCCAACTCAGCCCCGTCAGCCGTCTCCGCCGCCTCAGCAATCGCAGAAGAGACACCCTGCAGCTATGGTGCGTGTGGCACGAGTCGAGGTAGTACAGGAAGTACAAAGCGGAGGCAAGCGATATAAATATGGTCCAAGCCTCACGCCTCTTCCGCAGAGGCCTTATGACAAGTCCGAGGAGGAAACCGCAGCCATATCGAAGGCCGAGGTGGAAGCCCATTTTGCACCGAAACCGCCACCGCCGCCAAGGGAGAAAGTGCCTGAGGAAACGATTGACCACTTCATTCATATGGCTCAACCACCAGCTCCCAAGCCTGTTGACACAGACTATGAGTGCCACATCAGGAAGTTAAATCGAGCACGTCTACGTAAGGAGGCGAGCTCGGGATCGAGCAAACAACAAGCAGTTGTCAAAAAATGCGGGAAAACCATTCCCCAGCTGGGAGAACAGGCGGCGCAATCCATCCCCTCGCTTGTTGTGCCAACAACACGTGATGTCACACCCGCCCAATATTATTGTGGGCAAACAGTTTACGTTCCCGAGGTGGGCAATGTGGTAATAACCAAGGACCATATAATGCAGGCTGAAGTTCTCAACATCACTGTTGGACAACTCCTCGAGATCGAGCCCATGCCTGTGCTTATAGAGGATGAAATAAAACGGAAATATGTCCGGGGCAAACCTTTGGTTAAGCCAGACGAGGTCAAGAAGCTTCCAACGAGAATGTATGAATTGCATCAATGGTACATGGACATTACCAAGAGATCCAATCGAGAGTCCCTTGTGGTGCAAGTCAAGAAGGATCATTACTACCATCAGAAAGCTGTGACCGTTGAGTATTCTGAACTGTTTCAGTTATACAATCAAGACGCACTCGACAAATCTATAAATCGAGTTGCTATTGTCCGTAAGTGATTTCTTTCTGTAATTTAAGTCTCAAGCTAGTCAGTAGTGATCCTTTTGATCAATCATTACCTGTAATTATCCTCACTATATTCTTTTCTGTGGTATTATGCAGGATGAAGATGTATGAAATGAGAAAAGGTGGATGCTATGGCATTGGGTTCATTGACCCAAACACCATTAATGAATACACATGGCAAATAAATCCACATCATGAAAAGCAGGTAGAGGACAACATGCTAGAGTTCTTGAAGCGCCTCAAATACAATGAAGATATACTACTTCCTTACAACTTCGATTGAGTCACACTGTCTTGTACTACAAATTCTCTGTTTTTGCCTACTAGCTAGCTACATGTTTTTGCTTACATATGCCCGCCTAATTAAGACATGCAAGCGTGTGTGCATGCAGATTTCAACGGCTCTTGTGTATCATTAAAGTTGACACCGAACAGTTGAAATCTTGGACTCACTACTCAAAGCAAATACTGACTATAACATCTTGTTTGGGATAGTCAACGGGTAATTTCAATCATTATTAACTATATATCTTGGCCTATTTAGTTCGTCATTTCATGATATGAACTATTTAATAACCCCTTTATTCATTTTCTTTGTCGTGACGCAGGGCTTGGGCAAGGTTCATCAATCACGGAAGGCGAATGGAAAAAAAGCTTAAATGGTTTCGACCCAAGGTAAGTAATTAAGTAGTACTAGCTAGCTAGCTAGCTGCCATCTCTTTAATTATCATGCTTGATTAATTATTATCTGATCAAATTCCATTCTTGTAAAGGCCACAGGCGGTAGCGGGGACTGATCTGTGTGCATTCTGCGTTTGCGAGAACATTCGCATGATGGCGTCCGAAAGGAGCAGATCTCAAAGACAGGAATGGGTACGCTTGTCGTAACACTATTCACAATTTTTACACCATTATCGATATCTAGTCACACAACTAATACACATGCATATTGATCTCCTTCTTAACAGTTCACAGAGGTGCGGGACAAGCTCCTAGAAACGGAGCGCGTAGAAGCACTTAAAAAGGAAATAGCGGGATTTTTGCTCGACCAGGTCATAAATCCGAAGGGAGAATACTATTACCCGATAGCGCCCCCATGAACCACTTCCGATTGTCATCGTGCTCCGAAGGCACCAATTAGGCTAATGCCACTGGCTCCGAAGGCAACATGCATATGTATTTGAAATTGTATATAGCTATACATGTGTGTATGTATGAATTAATTAATATGGTGGTTTGTGAGACATTGATGATATATATATGCATGATTGGTTCTACTATAAATTCTATATATATATATATATATATATATATATATATATATATATATATATATATAACGTGTACAATGTGTAGTATCGTAAAATACCAAAGCAAACGAAAAAGAATTAAAATGGAAACACAAAATTAAATGAAAAAGAAATCATAAAACTAAAAAACCCCCAAACCTAATAGTACCGGTTGGTGTTACCAACCGGTACTAAAAACTCTAGGCCCCGGAGCTGGCTCGTGCCACGTGGTTGCCCTTTAGCACCGGTTCGTGCTGAACCGGTACTAAAGGGGGGGGGGGGGGCTTTAGTGCCCACACTTTAGTGCCGGTTATGGAACCGGCACTAAAGGTCCTTACGAACCGGTGCTATTGCCCGGTTCTGCACTAGTGTGGTATGATTGTTGTTCGTCCTACGGACTAAAACCCTCCGGTTTATATAGACATCGGATAGGGTTAGGGTTACACAGAGTCGGTTACAATGGTAGGAGATCTACATATCCGTATCGCCAAGCTTCCCTTCCACGACAAGGAAAGTCCCATCCGGACACGGGACGAAGTCTTCAATCTTGTATTTCATAGTCCAGGAGTCCGGCCAACGGTGATAGTTCGGCTATCCAGACACCCCCTAATCCGGGACTCCCTCATTCAGCATCCCAGTCTAAGCACCCCCGGCCTCCATCCTTGCGACGCACGGTACAACTTGTTTGCCACCTGCTCGACCCTAGTGTCACTGATAAAATGAAGTAATAATACAGTTAAAATAGAGCGACTGTCATCTCTATCATTTCATTTCCAATGTAGATAAAGAAAGTGCTTCTCTTTGTTAAAGTATGTTTCATCTACTAGTCCCATTGTTAATGTTTAAGCGTTTCTGCAAACTGGGGTGCTTAATTTTACTTGATATGTACAAAAATAGAGATTTGAATGTCTCAAGGCGCCTCCTTGTACTACTGCTGTACACTGATATTCATCCTTTGGCGAAGGTGTATCTGGAGACTTGGGATGATGTCGATATGAGGCGTGCCGTATGAGGCGTCGCGGGGCCCATCTCGCCCTCGCATGACATGGCATACTATGATACTATCACAATATTTTCTTCTATTTATTTTGTGTGTTTGATCAACTAGTGCCACTATAATGTAATCACACTTTTTCATTATCTGTGCAAACAGGGTTATTCAGCTGCATTTTGGTGGAACTGCACAAATGTACGTATGGAACCGGCATATATGCAGAGTGCAAGGTGTGCCAAGTAAAAATTACCGACACCAACCATGCTGCATGCACGCATTGGCATCCACCACCACCAATGGGATGTGTGGCACTCTCTGTGGATGGATCTTTCTCGGCAGCAAATCCTCTAACCAAATACTAGTAGCTTATATTGGCAGTTTTCTAGGGAGTACTCTTTTTACGAAAGAAGCACCAATCTATTTTTCTTTATTTGTACACTGTGTCACAACTTTGACCCAAAGGTCCAGAGCTATTTTAGGGTGATTGGCATAGTACTCGAAGACTGATTGTAAGCATGATTTTCATTAGCTGTCACACTGATTGTAAAGCATGAGCAGGTGGAAGATTAGGTTAGTGCGAAGCTTACCTTAAACCCTACCGTCGCCGTTGAAACGAGGCGAGCGTCGAGGGAACCGTGGAGAACGGCGGGGAAGCGACGTCGCGCCATCCGGCCTCCTCTTGCGGTGGGAGAACGAATACTCCTGTGGCTCCGGCTGGCTCTTCACCCTCACGAACGGCACACCATACTCGATCGATTCGTTATCCTCTGCGTGCTCGACCTTCGACCTGTACGACCACCACCTCCGCCTGACTGTCGCCTTGGGCGAATCTATCTGCTCCATGGCCCATAGGAGATACTCGATGAACTCGAAGGACTGCGGCATGACTGCCGCCGAGGAGTACATGTACATCGCCGCCCTCATCTCCGCCGTTACGCTCTTTCGCATACATTGGCACATGGCCCGCACCGTCCTCGAAATCTCCCACTCATTGTCAAACCAACTAAGGATCTCCTTCAACCTCGCTAACTTTGTCTGGTCGCCACCAGTGATCTGCCTGATTCTCTACTGCATCCTCTCCATAGATGTCGTTCTGAGTGGTCCAGTGCTAGCTTTGGAATATGGGAGGAGAGACGGTGGTCTTGCAATGGAGAAGAGGGAGAGGAGAGGAGGTGGTTTTGGAATGGAGATGATGGAGAGGAGAGGAGGTGGTTTTGCAATGGAGAGAAGATCAGAAGAGGGAGAGGCGAGACGGTGGTTTTGGAATGGAGATGATGGAGAGGAGAGGTGGTGGTTTTGTAATGGAGATGATGGAGAGGAGAGGAGGTGGTTTTGCAATGGAGAAGATCGAAGAGGGAGAGGCGAGGCGGTGGTTTTGGAATGGAGATGATGGAGAGGAGAGGAGGTGGTTTTGCAATGGAGAAGAGGGAGAGGAGCATGCGGCAGCGATTTAGGATTAGGCGAGAGGGCTGGTAGCTGTGGCGGATCAAAATCAAAATCAATTTACCCTTCAATTAATAAAGCGACCCCACATTAACTAGTCTCCCTTTTATTCTGGGTCATAACTGACCATGATTTTCGCACATAAAATATATGTTATACGTTGCAAATATAATATAATTTGAAAGTACATTCAGATACGAACCAAACAATACAATTTTTGGTGACATGCATACTTCTAAGACCAGCGCCACTCTCCCGCTCTTCTCCTCTTAAACCACCGCCGCTCCTCTCCTATTCCAATCTAAATCCAGCGCCGCTCCTCTCCTCTTCCATTTGAAAACCACCGCCCCTCCTCTCCTGTTCCAGTCCAAAACCAGCCTCGCTCCTCTCCCATTCTAATCCAAAACCAGCGCTGCTCCTCTCCTCTTCCATTCAAAAACCACCGCCGGCGAGTGAAGGTGTTGTGGAGAAGTAGATCGATGGAGGAGTACAACCGATACTTGAGGATCGCAGACGGCGAACCTGTGAAGCTAGCTAGGATGTTGGAGATATAGTCTTGGTTTGAAAACAAGGACCAACTAGCGGCGGTGGCGACATCCATGGACAAATATCTGCAACAGAGCGAAAAGGCGGCGATACTCTCGGAGGGAGTCGCACAGGAGTACATAGAGCTGCTCCTCTGGGCCATGGAGCAAACAGATTCACTGAATCCGATCATGAGGGAGCGGTGGTGGGAGTATCGATCCTAGATGGAGCATCCACCAGAGATTGAAGGATCGAGCATCTATAGGGTGCCGTTTGTGAGGGTGTCCTGCCAGAGCAAGCCGGTGGAGTCTTCGTCGACCGAACCCAACTGCAAGAGGATAAAAGCAGTTGGCCCGATGACGCTTCCCCGCCATCGTCTCCCTCGCCGTTCACATCGTCTCACCGGACGGCTGTCTGCCGCCGAGGAATAGGAGGGGGCTGCCCCCCCCCAGCCCAATAGTCGGGCAGGTTGTGAATTGTCAGGAGGAGCTTAGGGTTGTCAGTATTTGCAGGTTGTGAATTGTGTTTTGTGTTGTGTATTTTGAGAGTACTTTCAGATATGAATGTCTTTTGAATTTCAGATTTGCAGTATTGAGCATATGAAGAATTTTATGAATTCTAGAGATCTATTTTTAGCACTTAAAAAAAATGTAGTTTCATAGGAGTATAAAAGTGCAGACGAGAAGAAACTGCAAGTTTCAGTTTCAGATAAGAAACTGCAAGTTTAGTTTCTGATAAGAAACTGCAACTTTCAGAGGCAGAGCATTTATATTAACACGTCCTTTTCAAACAGGGTTAACATCATGTTGGAAGTTTAATTCATGGTCGAAAATGGAACTACCAGCCAGTTAACCTCATGCTCATCAACATTCATGCATAGCACATCTTTATATGTGAAAGTGCTAGTTATCAACTAGAGGGGGGGGGGGTGAATAGGAAATTTTTATGAAAGTCTTCAAAACGTGGAAGTTTTAAAGACAACCAATAGAAATGACCTAATTGATATGCAGTGGAAGATAAACTACAACAAGCAAACCATAGTCAAGTATGCAGTAAAGTGAAAGTACAAAGACTAATAGCAGCTTAGTAGTAAGGATCAGGATGGAAGATAGTATGAAGCCAACCAACTATAGTAGTCAAGCAATGAAGTCAAACAGGTACGACAAATAGGCAATGACTTCATGAAGACAGAGACTAAGTAAGGGAAGGGAGAGGATAGAACCAGTCACTTGTTGAAGACATAGGATTTGTTGGACAAGTTCCAGTGTCAGGACCCCGATTCCAAGTCACATCGACCCAGCCGGTAACACCTCATATCACTTTGCGGCCTCACGCACGGTATCCCCACGGGTTAGCGCCGCTTTGGGTACACGACTAGCCATGTCGGCCCGGGTTCTTTGTCATATGGATGCTAGCGACACTATCATATACGTGAGCCAAAAGGCATAAGCGGTCCGGGCCATGGTAAGGCGACACCCGCGGGGATACCGTGCGTGAGGCCGCAAAGTGATATGAGATGTTACCGGCTGGGTCTATGTGACTTGGAATCGGGGTCCTGACAATGTTGGCATCAGAGCCGGACTGCCTGTAGGTTCGCTAAGCCAAACTGGTCGATGTCGAGTCTAGAAATGCTTTAGTTATATGTAGGGGAATTGATTGTGGGAGGGAACGTAAGGCTCTTTTTACTCCTTTACCTTATGCCCTCTGATCTGAGTCATCCTCTTCTCATTCTACGTGGGTATAGGACTAGGCTCTCTTTCTCTATCAGGTTCACGTGTTACTAATCCGTAGTAACTTATAGGATTGTTGGTTACAGCCTCGGTTCAGTTTCTACTACTTTTAGTATGCTATCAGTTGAACCAGAACCTTGATATGATGTTGTTGAGTGGTTTTGCAATCTGATATTGAATGTCTCAAATCTGTTCTTGACCATTTACAGATGTTATGCTGCCCGATTTTCCCTAGAAATTCTAATGTCTTTGCATTGTGGCTGTGCTTTCAGATGGCCACCTGTCCCCATAACCAAGTGGTTCGTCTGACCCGTTGCATTGATGTGTGTGGTCACACGGCCATGTTGGTTCGGGTGATGGTCGAGACCGGTTACCGATGGTATCCCGAATATACCGTCGAGGAGCAGTTTAGAGATTTTAATCAAAGCCAATATTTGTGTACGGTCAGGATATATCCATCTTATCCCGGAGCTACTGAACCGCTCCACTGTTCTTATGGACTTGGGATAACTATTGGGATGTCCGTGCAGGATGCAGCCTACTCGATGATGACTATTATTCGAGCCAGAACTGCCTTGCTGTGCAACACCGATTTCCGCTACATGCCAGCATCCCTCCCTAGGGCGCATGGTTACCTTCAGGGTATGTACAGCGACGCATCCCATGAGGACTCTCTCCTCCACACCACTACTGAGATGCTGGAAGACAAGGACCGTGAAAACCGGGCCTTGCGTATGGAGCTCTTTAATGCCCGCTCTGATCACTGGGCCACTCTGACTCGGTTTGCACCTGCCGTGCAAGCCGGATACATGGACATGAGGGACTTGTACCCTGTGCGGGCTAGTCTGCCAGATTTTATGGAGTGGTGTGAGGTAGGAGGCATCACCCCTCCTCGTGGACCTCGTCTGCCACCGTTTGTTGGACCACGGCCACATCCGAGTCCCTATGGTCCGCAAGCTCCACAGGACCGTCTGTTGCCGGATGATCATGTTCCGCTTCCAGGCTTGGGTGGTGACTTTTATGAGGACTACTACGGAGCTGTCTGAGTTAGTAGTAGTATCCCTAGTATTGTAATAGTTGTATTTCCACCATCCTGCGTGACCTGTGGAATATGACTTAGTGTGTATCATTCCGGAAGTGTAGAAAAATAATGTATAGGAGTTTGGAATTCTTCCAATGAGATATAACGCCTTTCACTGTAGTTGTACTCCGTCGGGCTTGTACTAAACTATGAATGGTGTGTATGACCGTTGGTATATATATGGCAGTTTCTATATTACCATGTCATACGGTTGAACATCCCTGCATTCCGTGTTATCCATTACATTCCGCACTTCCTTGCTAAATTATGCCATCCTGGTTTAAACCGTTGTTTTGTTTCCTAGGATGGTCAACACCCGCAACAATCCTGCTGCTCCGAAGCAGGGAGAAGCCAGCGCAGCTAGGAATGTAAATCTGCCTCAACCGCCTTCTTTGGCCGCGGTTATGTTGGAGGCGAGCGCAACAAGCGTGAGACCAATCGCTTCTTTGGGCGGATTGAGCGAGAATCTTGCACGCCAGCCAAGGAATGATCTGGTGTCACTCAATGACTTTGTCAAGCTGTATCCACCGAAGTTCAAACATTTCGTTGAGCCTCTCGATGCGGATGACTGGCTTCGCAGCATCACCCACAAGCTACGTTCTGCCAACGTGGCTGAGGCTGATAAGGTTACCTTTGCCGCCTATCACCTCGAAGGCCCTGCTAGCCTTTGGTGGGAGAATTATGAGGCTATCGCCCGGTTGCCCAAATCACTACTTGGGCTGAATTGATTACCGCTTTTAAGTGAGCATCACATTCCGGAAGGTCTCATGGATCGTAAGAGGGAAGAGTTATGCAATTTCACCCAGGGTAGACTGACTGTGGATGCATACAGCCGTGAGTTTGGAAATCTAGCACGTTATGCTCCTGAAGAGGTTTCTACCGACGCCAAGAAGCAGGCAAGGTTCCGCAAGGGACTTAGCCCCGAGCTTCGCCGTGATCTTCGTCTGCACGAGTGCACCTCCTTCCAGAAGTTACTCAATAAGGCTATCAGTGCTGAAACTGGACAGTCTGACTTTGAAACTACATGCAAGCACTCCCGTGACTTTGGTTCTTCATCCGGCTCTGGATCTCAGAAGCGCCGGGCCTGGATTCCAAACACTGCTCTGCCACCCAGGTTCACCCCGAGGCCATCCTTTGAGGCGCCTCGCCCCAACCAGCAGTATGTACCGCCCAAGACTTATGGTGGCCCCGCTGCTAATGCTGCTCCACGCCCCAATATGATAACCTGTTTCAAGTGTGGAGAGACGGACCACTACATTCGTGAGTGCCCCCAGAACAACCCCAGTCAGATCGGAAAGTCTGTTGGCCGTGGTAAGCCAGCAGGAAAGGTGCTCTACGCCAAACCAGCTGCCCTTTGCTCGTGGCCACGTCAACTATGTTTCAGCCGAGGAAACCCATGAGGATCCCAACGTCGTTCTCGATGCGGCTCCTTGTTAATTGTCATCCGACAACTGTTCTTTTTGATCTTGGAGCAACTCATTCATTTATTTCTGAGAGCTATGCTCGTTTGCACAACACCACATTCTGTGACATGCACACCTCCATGGAAATTCAGACTCCTGGTTCTAGATGGCAAACCTCTAGAATAAGTCATGGGAATGAAATTCTTGTCGACAGATTAGTCTTTCTTGCATCTCTAATAGCTCTCAAGTCCTCGGACATAAACATCATCTTGGGTATGGACTGGATATCAGCCCATTATGCTAAGATTGATTGCTCTACTAGAACTGTTCAACTCACTCATCCTTCGGGCAAGACAGTTAATGTTTTAACCCGAGTGTCTAAGCGTCAGCTATACTCCTTAAATGCCAACCCCCTTCCAGACCTCGAAGATATTCCGGTAGTCCGTGACTTTCCGGATGTCTTTCAGAAGAACTGCCGGTGTTCCACCGGCGGGGATGTCGAGTTCGTGATAGATCTTGTTCCCGGAACCGTTCCAATTTCTAGAAGACCTTATCAGATGGCACCCCT
The DNA here is from genome assembly GCA_021605145.1 of Aegilops bicornis. Taxonomy (NCBI): domain Eukaryota; kingdom Viridiplantae; phylum Streptophyta; class Magnoliopsida; order Poales; family Poaceae; genus Aegilops; species Aegilops bicornis. Next base: position 647,252,426 of record CM038674.1, read on the forward strand.
AGAACTAGCCGAGCTTAAGAAACAACTCGATGAGTCCTTGCAAAAGGGTTTCATCCGTCCTAGTTCATCTCCATGGGCTTGCCCCGTCCTCTTCGTCAAGAAGAAGGATGGAACGGATCGGATGGTTGTAGATTACCGACCATCAATTTGGTCACTATCAAGAACAAGTATCCGCTCCCGGGATCAACAACCTTTGTATGATCAGCTCGCTGGATCCTCAGCCTTTTCCAAGATGGATTTGAGGTTGGGCTACCATCAAATCAAAATCAAGAACGGGGACATTCCTAAAACGACCTTTGTTACTCGTTATGGCCAATACGAGTACACCGTCATGTCCTTCGGGTTAACCAATGCTCCAGCCACCTTCTCTCGGTTAATGAACTCAATCTTCATGGAGTATTCGGATAAATTCATCGTGGTATACCTCGATGATATACTCACCTACTCCAAGAATGAGGAAGAACATGCCGAACTCTAAGACTAGTATTGATGAAACTTCGAGAGCACCGCCTTTATGCCAAATTCTCTAAGTGTGAATTCTGGTTACCAGAAGTGACCTATCTAGGCCATGTAATCTCTGGTAAGGGCATTGCTGTCAATCCCGGCGAGTTCAAGCCGTCCTAGACTGGACTCCACCAAGCAGTCAAGCAAGTTCGGAGTTTCCTCGGTCTAGCGAGCTATTGCCGCCCGCAAATGAGAATTTCTCCAAAGTTGCTAAGCCTCTAACTAAACTCCTCAAGAAAGATAAAAAGTTCGAATGGATACCACAGTGCGAGTTCAGCTTTCAGGAACTGAAAAGACGCCTGACATCTGCTCCCGTACTTGTTCCACCAGATTTTTCGAAGGACCTTACTATCTATTCCGACGCCTCGCGACAAGGACTAGGTTGCATACTCATGCAAGATCGTCATGTGATTGCCTACGCTTCTCGACAGTTGCGTCCACATGAGGATAACTATCCCACACACGATCTAGAGCTTGCAGCGATGGTCCATGCACTCAAAACCTGGCGACATTACCTTCTTGGTAATCGTTCGCGAAATTTACTTGATCACCAAAGTCTGAAATACATCTTCACCCAACCGGATTTGAATCTCAGGCAGAGACGTTGGGTCGAGTTGATTACAGATTATGACTTAGGAATATCTTACACCCCAGGCAAAGCCAATGTCATGGCTGACGCACTAAGTCGCAAATCTTATTGTAACAATCTGATGTTACAACAAAGTCAACCTTTTCTCCACGAGGAATTTCGTAAGCTTAACCTTCACATTGTTCCTCAAGGATTCCTTTCCACCCTTGTGGCGAAACCCAACCTTACGGATCGAATCGTAACCGCCCAGCGGTATGGTAGAGGAATATCTCGGATCAAGGAGAACATTGCTAGTGGAGCTGCTAAGTGTTTCTCCATAGATGAACGAGGTGTTGTCTTCTTTGAGAACCGCTTGGTGGTTCCCAAGAAAAAACAGCTACGACAACTGATCCTTAAGGAAGCTCATGAATCTCCTCTCACCATTCATCCCCGTAGTAAGAAAATGTATCAAGACCCTCGCCGGAGGTTTTGGTGGACTAGGATGAAGAGAGAAATCGCTCAATACATTGCTAATTGCGACATCATGCGTCGAAGTTAAAGCGAGAACATCAACGGCTCTTTGGTACCTTTCAACCTTTGACTATTCCCGAATGGAAATGGGATAAAATGGGTATGGATTTCATTACCGGGTTTCCCAGGACCAAGAGAGGGAATAATGCTATCTTCGTTGTCGTCGATCGTCTTTCCAAAGTAGCCCACTTCCTACCCGTTCGTGAGAGTATAACCGCTAGCCAGCTAGCTAAATTGTACATCTCTCGAATAGTGTATCTTCATGGTGTCCCGTTGGAGATTAACTCAGACCGTGGAAGTCTCTTCACCTCTCGATTTTGGGAAAGTTTCCAAAATGCTATGGGAACTCGTCTCTCCTTTAGCACCGCCTTCCATCCTCAATCAAGTGGTCAAGTAGAACGAGTCAATCAAATTCTGGAGGATATGCTTCGAAGCTTCATCATCTCTTTCGGCATGAATTGGGAGAAATGCCTTCCATTCGCCGAGTTAAACTTATAACAATAGTTTTCAAGCTAGCTTGGCCAAAGCTCTTTTCGAAGTTCTTCGTGGACGGAAATGTCGAACGCCTCTTAACTGGTCGAAACGGGAGAGACAACTCTTTGGCGGATATGATCCGAGAACCGTAAGAGCAGGTTCGCATTATTCGTGAGAAATTGAAAACAGCCCAATCTCGTCAAAAGAGCCAATATGACCGCAAGCATAAGCCTATGGCTTATGAAGTTGGCGAGAAGGCTTACCTTGAGTTACCCCTTTGAAGGGAACCCATCGATTGATTATCAAAGGTAAGTTGGCTCCTCGTTACATTGGACCCTTTCGCATTCTTGCCAAAGCGAGGAGAAGTTGCCTACCAATTGGAACTACCTCTGCATCTTTCCGAGTCCATGATGTCTTCCACGTTTCTCAGCTCGAGCGTTGCTTCTCGGATCCTATCCGTGGAGTGGACCACTAAACGCTTGATCTCCAAGATAACCTCACCTATCGAGAATGTCCCGTTCAGTATTCTTGATCAAGCCGAGCATACCACTCGGCGTCGGAATATCAAGTTTCTCAAGGTTCAAGGTAAAACCATTCCGAGCAAGAAGCAACTTGGGAAAGGGAGGATCGTCTTCGACTTGAGTATCCCACCTTTTTCGCAACGGATCCTAAATCTCGGGACGAGATTCTTTTGAGTGGGGGTGAGTTGTCACATCCTAGCTAGTCCATGCATTAGTGTGTTGCATCATGTTTAACTTTCATCAGAAATTTGAAATGGGGAAGACAGAACCCCCAGAACCCCTTTTGAATCCAACTAGGGCTTACTAAAATTATTTTCAATGAACCTGAAATGCCCATTCTAAAATGCTCATCACCTTTGCTTTGGTTCAGAGCCTCTGCCAAAAGTGGTGCACAATTTTCTAGGTCATCCTAAGGTTTTTGAATTAAATCATAAGTATTTGAGTTTGGGTATTTAAATTATATAAAATATTTCAAATGCCCAAATAATTCCAAACTAAAATGTTCCATGCTGGAAATATTCCAACTAAGGACCAGGTGCAGTTTGGTGAATTTTGGAGTTGTTTAGGTATTTTTTAAAAAGTCCACAAAGTTACAGAAAATAGAAAAAGGAAACAGAAATAAAAACTTACCTGGCGCCACCCAACCGGCCCACCTGCCGGCCCAGCCCAGCCGCCGCGCCAGCTGCTTGGCCAGTAGCAGGCAGTAGTGCTCGACGGCGAGCACAAGATGCGCGTGCCACGCAGCTGGCTGCCGCCTCGCCGCTTCCCTCGCCGAGTTGTCAGCGCGAACGCCCTCCCGAGCCCGCCGACACTTTTCCTCCTCCCCAGCTCCTCTCCCTCGCTCTCCCACGCCATGTGTTGGGGACACAACTACTGAGTGTGAACCGCCCTGGAGGGGCCGGTTTACCCTCGTCCATGATTCAGGCCCACGGAGGAGGCCTGGAGCCCAGAGGCGAATTAAGGTCCATCTATGTAAACCGCCTTAGTATTGTAACTTGTGTTGTAAGTTAAGAAAGGAGAGACCGAGCCGGACGCTGGTATGAGCCGGATCGGGACTCTGTAGACCGGCCGGGCGTCAACCCGTGTATATAAGGGGACGACCCGGCGGCGGATTGGGGAGAGAGGATTCGAGGCTAAGGAAAAGCTATTGCTCCCTAGTCGCCGAAATCATATCAATCACATCACAACTGGACGTAGGCTTTTACCTTCATCGAAGGGGCCGAACCAGTATAATTCCCGTGTCTTGTGTCCGCTTTAACCCCTCTAGGTTAACCCGTACGATGGCCCTACGACTAAGTCCTTTCATGAGGACATCTGCCGTGACAATTCCACGACAGTTGGCGCCCACCGTGGGGCTGTCGCACGATGGTTTGATGATCTTAGAGGGCAAGTTCGAAGGACTCGAAGGTTATGCAGTGGGCCGGATGACTAAGAGTCGTCGCGGCAAGCTCTACATCGACGATGCGGATCGGGGCCCGAGGCGGCTCGATTGAGTACTGGTACGGGTCCCCTTCGGCGGCATACACGTGTTCATCGGCAAGATCGGCGAGCCAGGGCTGGGCAGACGTCTGTCTTGACCTCGTCGAGAGCGGCTCAGGGGCGAAGAAGAGTCCTGCCACAGCTAAACCGTGATCGGGCATGTTTTCGTGGGAGTGGTCCACGGAGGCTGCGAGGACGGATCAAGATCTGGTGACGAAACTGTTGTCTACTCTGGCGGCGAATCGTCGGCCGGAGAAACCGAGTCTCTATACCAGCTACAAGATGGCCAGATCGGGGCTGTTCCGACGGCGAGTGTTCCGGACCTTCGATCTACCCAACCGGGTTGGGATCTTCATGGCCGATGCAGCGGCGCTTCACTCTTCGACCATGGCGCCCACGGTCGTCGGTTCAACAGCGGTGATGGCAGCGGGGAAGGAGGCCCTGTCGCGCCCGCCGCTCAAGTTTTGTCGAGCTTTTTGACGCATTGGCTGTGCTCATGGCGAGGCTAATCCACCGGATCAGGACCTGCACAACGCGGAGATTGCGAAGGTGAAGGAACAGATCACTAAAGCTAAAGCGGACTGGCGGCCAGCGACGCCGAGGATGGCGGCGAGCAGGCCGCTTTGGATCTGCGCAGCTTATAGGCTCATCTTTGGATCAGAGCGCGTCGCATGAAGTCATGAAAAGGAAGTACAGGTCCGTTTACCTTCGGTTTCGAGGAAGAGCTTTTCAACACCCGAGGGGACCCGATAATCCGCCACCGGTGGTAAACCGGCCGGAAGCACAGGGACGGCCGCGCCGGTTCAACCCGTGTGATAGATCTACCTCGTCATCACACCGGGCGCACCCTGTCTGTGCGAACACCTCCGGTCACTACTCCAACCCGATGGATAACCTTGTCGCGGCTGCGGCACGGTTGAGGCGATTCGATCGAGGGCGATTCACCACAGGCGGTCGAAACCCGCCGGGTCAAGGAGCTCCTCGGGGCGGCCCTGGCTCGGCAAGAAGCGTGTTAAATGCAGTCGGGATCGGATCCACTCCACCCCCGCCCAAGCCGGAGCTATAGCCGACGCCGTCGACGAACCGCCGTGTCAAGCAATGCGCAGCGTGGTCCGCCTCGCGGCAACAATCCGACGGGCGGCTTTGAGGATGCTCAAGTGGTAGTGGACCGCGCCCGAGAACGCGTAGGGAGGCGAGTTAGCGGCACAAGCGAGAGGATCATCCGCCGCGCGGTTCGTCCGACCATCTTGAGCCGAAGTCACGTCACGGTTCTTTGGGGTGCCTTACCTCGTCCCGCTTTACGTAACGTCGCTTGCCCAAGGACTTCAAGGGCGCGCAAGGTGCCCAATTATCTTGCCGATTTGGCTCGAAGCATGGATAGAAAGCTATGAGATGGCCATGGAGATGCTAGATGTGGATGAAGCCGCATGTGCGAAATACTTCACAATGATGTTGGAAGGAACGGCCCGGACTTGGTTGAAAAATTTGTCGCCCAACTCTATCAGTTTGTGGACCCAGTTGCAAACCCGATTCATTCAAAATTTCAAAGACACCTGTAAGCAGCCCATGTCTGTGGTGGATTTAGCAGCTTGTGTCCAGACGGAGGGAGAATCCACAACCCATTGGGTACGCCGCGTTTCGGAAGTTTTACATTCTTCGGACCGGATCAACCCTGATTCCGCAATCTTGACTTTGGAAGCCAATTGCCGGTTCGAGCCATTGAAATTGAAGCTGGGCCGCATGAAGCGTTTTTGCCATGACATGGGCACTCTAATGGCCTTTTTGTAAAGTACGCTGATTCTGATAGTACCAAGGATCCCGAATCTGAGAATGATGAAGTGGGGAAGGGAAAACAGAACGGCAACCCCAGGGGCCAGCAGCATCATTCGGCAGGCAATGGAGGGAACAAAGCGTAAGCGACGGCAACATAGGCTTTGTGGCCAACACCAACGCGCAGGACAAGGGGCAGCGGCGCAGGGGTAGGCAATCAAACCGGGGCGGTCACAATCCGGATCGTTTGAATTTCATATTGAATCAACCTTGTCCGAAGCATGGGAAGAAGGAGGCACCGGCGAACCACCTTTGGAAGGATTGTTACATTATGCAGGAGTTCAAAAACTCCAACTCTTTCCAGTATGATCAAGGGCCCGGCGGCGGTTCAGGGTCCGCCCCGGGTTACGGTGGTGGAAATTCCGGCCCAGGATTCGGTGTTAATCCGGGCGGGCAAGGCAATCAGAATAATCAAAGTAATCAGAACAGTCGAACAATCAACCAAGGGGCTACAATCAACAACAGCAGCGATCGGGTTATCAAAGTAACCCAAAGCAATTGAACGGTGGACAGTACCACGTCTTCACCACCAGCTTGGATGACGAGACCGAAAACTTGAGCGGGCGGTCAGCGTTGTTGAACCGGCTGCGCCCGCATTACCTACGCTGGTCCGAGCAACCGATCGTGTGGAGCAGAGAGGACCATCCTCCCGGGTTTATAATCCGGGTCAGCTAAGCCCTGGTGGTGGCACCCGGTAGGAGGGTACAAGTTTACCAAGGTTCTCATGGATGGAGGAAGCAGCATCAACATCACGTACTCTGAGACCTTCCGGTATGGGGTTGATGGATAGGCATCTTAGGCCATCCAAAGCACAAGTGTTTCACGGAGTGGTGCACGGCAAGTCGGCGTGCCGGTCGGTAAGATAGCTCTGGAGGTGACCTTTGGGGACGAACATGACTCCGGATCGTAAACATTGACATTTGAGGTGGTGAAAATTCAAAGCCCTTACCACGCCCTCTTTGGGCGGCCAGCTTATGCTAAATTTATGGCACGGCCCTGTTATGTTTACTTACAGCTGAAAATGCCGGGTCACAAAGGAACGATAACGGTTCATGGGAGCCGCCGGATCGCTTTGGAGTGCGAGGAAGGTGATGCGGCTTACGCAGAGTCGGTTTGTGCCATCAAGAGCTAAAATATTATAGAGACAATGTTGATCCGGCGGATATGACCCCTTTGAAGAAGCCAACTACGGAGCATGATCCGGACTTGAAGTTCAAATCGGCGGTGAGGCGAAGCTTGTTGATTTTGTGCCCGGCGATTCGTCCAAGCAGTTCACCGTCGGTGCCAACTTGGATCCTAAATAGGAAAGCGCGCTCATCGAAGTTCATCCGTGAGAATCGGGACATTTTGCATGGAAGCCTTTTGACATGCCGGTGTACCGAGGGAACTTCGCTGAGCACACTCTCAATGTTGACCCAAAATACAAACCGGTAAAGCAGTTTCTTCGCCCGGTTTAATGAGGAAAAGCGCAAGGCCATCGGAGAAGAAGTTGCTAGGCTCTTGGCAGCAGGATTTATCGTCGAAGTCTTTCATCCAGTGGCTTGCCAATCCGGTGTTGGTTCTTAAGAAGAATGGCACTTGGCGCATGTGTGTGGATTACAGATCTCAACAAGGCCTGTCCAGCAGATCCTTTCGCCCTCCCCCGCATTGACCAGATTATTGATGCTATGGCGGGTTGTGAGCGTTTGAGCTTTTTGGATGCGTACTCCGGTTATCATCAGATTAAGATGGCAGTGAAGGACCAGGAGAAGACAGCGTTTATCACCCCCTTTGGAGCCTTCTGCTATGTATCTATGCCTTTTGGACTCAAGAGAGCGTAGCGACTTATCGACGATTATGCGTTCAGAGTTGCTTGCACGAACAGATCGGCCGTAACGTGCATGCTTATGTGGATGATATCGTGGTTAAGACAAGGAAGAAGGAAACCTTGATTGAGGATCTAAAGGAAACCTTTGACAACTTGCGGGTGTACAAGATGATGCTCAACCCGGCCAAATGCGTTTTGGTGTTCGGCGAGCAAGTTATTGGGTTTTCTCGTGTCCAGCAGAGGATCGAAGCTAATCCGGAAAAAATTACGGCTATCACCTCCTTGGCTAAGCGAAGTGCATCAATGACGTCCGGCGTTTGGCAGGCGGATTGCTGCGCTTAAGCGGTTTATCGGCCGTCTCGGCGAAGGCCATTCCTTTGTACTAGATGTTGAAAAAGCGGATCGGTTTATGCAGAGTTCAGCCACGATGAAGCATTGGAGGATTTGAAGCGTCGGTTGGCCAACCCGCGGTTCTAGCCGCCCCCATTGACAAAGAGCCGCTGCTGCTATATGTTGCTGCTAATGCCGGGCGATTAAGCGTGGCTATCATGGTGGAGCGGAAGGAGGCGAGGAAGGAGTATCCGGTTCAACGACGGTTTATTACATCAGCGAGGTCCTCATTGAGTCTAAACAGAGATATCCGCATTGGCGTAAGCTGGTATCACGGGGTTTTTATGGCAAGCCGGAAGCTAAGGCAATATTTCCAAGGCACCCCATCACGGTGGTCGATTCGGCTCCTTGGGCGATATCATACGAGAACCGGAAGCGATCGGCGGATTGCTAAGTGGGCTATAGAACTTGGGCATACGGTTTAAGATATGTGCCTCGGACGGCCGTAAAATCTCGAGCACTTGTGGATTTCATTAATGATTGGACGGAGTTGCAAGCGCTGAAGAGAAGCCGGATCATACCTATTGGACCATCCACTATGATGGGTCCAGGCAATTGGAGGGCTCGGGGGATGGAGTCGTATTAACTTCCCCACGAGGTTACAAGTTCTGTTACGTTCTACGCCTAATGTTCCCTTGTACTAACAATGCAGCTGAGTATGAAGCTTTGCTCCATGGTCTCCGGATAGCTAAGGAAATGAATCTCAGCCGGGTTAAATGCTTTGGTGACTCAGACTTGGTGGCCCAGCAAGTATCAGGTACTTGGGATTCCAAAGATCCACTCATGGCTGCATATCGTCGGGAGGTGGATGTCGTTGCAGGACATTTTAAAGGATATCGGTGGACTATGTGGATCGTCGGAAGAGAACGGCGGCTGATGCTTTAAGCCGGCTGGGCTCTCAACGTAAACCGGTCCGCCTAACGTCTTCCTTGATGTCTTGCACAATCCGTCGCTTAAGCTTCCGGATGAAATTGATTTGGCTATCCCTGATCCGGAGGCTCAATTGGTGGCGGCCTTACATGTCACTCGGATTGGGCGCTCCCTTATTTGGCATACATGAACCGGGCGAAGTTACCGTAAGATGAGACGTTGGCCCGGCAGATAGTTCGGGCGGTCTAAGTCTATGACCATTGTTAATGGCGAAGTTGCACCATTGCGATGTGTCGAGCGTTTCAGCGTTGTGTATCCCCTGAAGAGGGCTGTGAGATATTGCGAGAGATCCATGAAGGATTGTGGTCACCACGCCGGTTCAAAATCCTTGTGGCTAAGGCGTTCCGCCATGGTTTCTATTGGTTGACTGCCCATGCCGATGCGGAGGATCTGGTCGACGATGTGATGGTTGCCAAAAGTTCTCTAGGCGTGCTCATGTGCCAGCCCAAGAATTGAGGATGATTCCAATTACTTGGCCGTTTGCGACTTGGGGCTGGATATGGTTGGACCTTTCAAGAGGTCCAAGGACAAAAAGACCCACCTGTTGGTGGCGGTTGATAAGTTTACCAAGTGGGTTCAGCTGAGCACATTAGCAAGTGTGATGCGGCCACGGCGGTTCAGTTCATCAAAAGGTGATTTTCGGTTTGGGTTTCCACACGGTATCATCACGGACAATGGCACCAATTTGTCCAAAGGAGCCATGAAGGAATTTTGTGAGCGAGAGCACATCCGACTTGATGTTTCTTCCGTAGCCCACCCGCAATCCAATGGTCAAGCGGAGAACGAGCTAATCAGGAGATCTTGAAAGGTATCAAACCCGACTTATGGTCCCTTTAGAGAGGGCGCCGGGTTGTTGGGTGGAAGAGCTACCATCGGTGATATGGAGTATAAATACTACCCCAACCGATCCACCGGATACACGCCGTTCTTTATGGTCTATGGAGCGGAGGCGGTCCTTCCCAGCGATATCCGTCACGACTACGCCTCGAGTGGCAGCTTATGTTGAGGCGGAGATAGCGAGGCAGCACGGCAAGACGATTTGGATCGACTGGATGAAGAAGCGCGATATGGCAGCTGCTCGTTCGGCGGTTTACCGGCCAGGATCTTCGTCGGTATCACAAAGCGGCGGGTTAAAACCAGAACCTTTCGTGAAGGAGACTTAGTGCTGCGGCTCATTCAAGACCGTAAAGATATGCACAAGCTATCCCCACCTTGGGAGGGGCCTTTTACAGTCAGCAAGAATCTATACAACGGGTCCTACTATCTGATTGATGTTCGAGAGGCGAAAAGGATTCACGCACGTCGAGGAGGAGACCAACAGGCCATGGAACATAGCTCATCTTCGGCCTTATTATACCTGAGCCATCGGCTCCACTTATGTACATATTAAGACAATGTATATATTATGAATAAAAGCAATAAACCGGATCCTCGGCTAAAGCGGGGTATTTGTTCTGTATCAAAGTCCGGTTTGGGTACATGGAGATGCTGTCGTGAAGCGGCCTCCGGTTTAACCCTTGGCCTTGCTTTTGTGAAATTTTTGTCACTTGGGGCTTGGTCGTGTCCGAACCAATGCAACACCTCTTGGCGGTAAGCCACCAGATCATTTGGGGGCTTGGTCGTGTCCGAACCAATGCAACACCTCTTGACAAAGCGAAAGCCACCAGATCACTTGGGGACATGGTCACGTCCGAACCAACACGCCTCTTGGTCGGCCTAAGGCCATAGAATCACTTAGGGGCTTGGTCGAACCCGAACCAATGCAATGCCACTTGATCGGCGTAACGCATACGATGTCGATTGGGGACACTGGCTGACTTGAACCATCGCTACACCTTATAGGGAGCTTGGTCCCGTCCGACCATGGTAACGCATCATCGATCAGGCTCAATAAAGCCTCTTCTTGCAAACAGTCTTTGTTATTGTTTTTGCTCCCATGTGTTTTTTATACATATAATTTGGCTTTTGATTGTTTTCTTAAACAGACAAACCTACTTTCAACCTTATTCAAGTTTTCAGAATTTGGTCCATTTTTAATCCGGCGATTGCTTGTTCCGGATTGATTTTGCTGTTAACATCCCATTAGTAACAGGGGGCTTATCATGCCCGACACGACTTACACGGTAAATCGGCATTACACACACAGGGATTATTCTCCTTTGACGGTGATGGTTTATAAAGCCTCCGCTTTAGGATTGGCTAAAACCAACTGTGTGCCCGCCATCGCGTGTATGTTTGTATCACAAAATTTTGATCGTATACCTCGATATTTTCTTATATAGATATATTGGTATCACAATCCGCTAGAGGCGTTAAGCCGCCATGGCGGTTTAAGAATTTGTGATTGCAGGCAAAATATGTTGCATGATTCACTACTTCCAAACCAAAGTATCCAGCACTGCCATGCAAAAGGTTTACAGACTGAGTTGGTAACGGCATTGTTCAAAACAAAGTACTGACTATCCTATTAGAAAGCCTTTTGCGGCCCGGCGTTCATGTGGGGTTATGCCTTGAAGCTTCGAAGGCGTCACCCGGCTTGACGAATTACGCTGCTTCGCCGGGTTGACATGAGGTAGAGGGGGCGCCTGACGTCGGTTCAACATCTTCTTCTTCCTCACCCAAAGCCCGGAAGTCATTGGTAGACCAGTCAATCCGGGTTAAGGCCGGAAAGACAGCTTCTTCACTTATCAGCTCGGCGGATCAACGTCGAGCGTAAGTGTGCTTACGGATTGGGGGAACAAGGCTCCGCACTTCGTGGATGACAAAATCCACCCGCTTGTTGTTGGCGTCATAAAAAGCGGTGAACCGTCAGTTAACCGTCTGCCAGTTGACTTCGCCCGGTGACGCATTTCCTTTGTGATCCGTTTGAGCGTCGTTATCAAAGGCTTCACCATTCTCTTGAGCACTGGGAAACCTTTGGCTATGTCCGCCGGATCAAGATCTGCTATCCACGCCTTGGCGGCGTCGAAGCGATAATGTGCCGGCCCGAGCCGCGGATCGCTTCAACTCTTCAAGCTGCCCCGGAACCATGGACAACCGGTCCAGGGTTTCTCTAATCAGGGACAGCGCCGTTTTGTCGTATGATGTAGCACAGATGACTCGATGGGCGCCGGTATACAGCTGCTCAATCAGCGTATAAGCGGCCTTCAGTTTCTTCCGCACATCAGAGCCCATATGTGCAATATGTTTGCCTGCACCGGTTTAAGACAACTCAGGATAAACCGGCGGAAATATCAAAATTAAGATAGCGATTGCATAGTTTCTTACCAAAGACGGCAGAGGTCATGGCATGCACTTGGCGCTTGAGTCCGACAAGCTCTTCGGTCACCGGTTTAAGGGCTGCTTGGCTTCTTCCGCCGCTTTTTCAAACCGCCTTCTCGGTGTCCCAGCTTGGCTTGTTCGGATTTATACCACTCCTTGATTGTTCCATAGTGGCCAAGGCCGTTCTCAATTAAATCCTTGGCCTTAGTGGTTTCTGCTTCTTTGAGTCTCCAGATTGGCTCGCAGGTCTTTGAGTTGCACGCCTTGTCGCTCTATTTCATTACGGTAACAAAGGAAGCATGTTAGGTGTCTCATTATCAAGTCCCAAGCTCAATATACATATTCACCTTGGCACTTGGGGGCTAATGGCTAATTGATCTCAGTTTGCCATTTGGAGTACAATCAAGTCCCGGTTTAACTATGCTGAGTTGAACCGACCCTTGGGGGCTACTATACAGCTAAAGTACAGAAAGACATAATTCATTACCTCATAGCGGTCCTTCATCCGGTTTACCGGACCAGCTTCAAAGTCACGGCTGGTGTAGAGCCGGTTCGTAAAGCCGGAATGAAGTTCTTGGCGAAGAAATTGTCTTAAGCCGACAGATCAGTCTTCCCCTTGTCCTTGCTCATAGTAGTGGAACCTTCCTTGATGCTGTGCTTTGCTAAAGCGACCGGTCGGCTAGGAGCAGTGTAGCCAGTATCGGTCACAATAACATCGTCATTTTCAGCAGTCTTCTTTGGGCTTGATGTCGTCTTGCTCTGGCTCGGCGGTTCAACAATCACGACCCGCTCTGTGGACGGGTTTGATGGAGCAGGCTGCGAAGTTTCCACTTGGACCTCCGGTTCAACTTCTGGTTGGTCAGCAGTATCATCTTTGTACAACTCGCCAGAGCTATCTTTGGCGGCTTCAGGATTGTCGTGGGTTTGTTCCGGGGTCTTTTCTAGATCAACATCCGTAGTGGGGTCAAGGGTTTTCGCTTTCTTACTCAAGCGAGCCTTGGTGCTGCAATGTTCAGAATTGGATTAAGACAAATCAACCAAGGTAGTTGTAAATCGAACTAATGGATAGCAGTTACATACCCTGCAGCAACTTTAAGTGGAGGCAGTTGCGTGGTTGATGAACCGCCAGAGGAGTTGGAAGAGGCCTGATAATTCGGGTCAGACGGATTGAGAGGACAGCGGAAGAAACCTTTTAAGGGATAACGTTTTTCAGGAGAACGAGTCACCTCTGGACGACGCTTCCGGGTTGGTGTATCTGGTAAACCGGAGGAGAGAATCTGTTGGCCACTATGCCGGGTTGTGCGGCGCTCTTTAGCCTCTTGTGTCTTCGAGATAAGCATAGGAATGAGATTTTTTCACTTTCCGAGCGGTGCGAATTCTTTTAACCGCACGAGGTCGGGTCGGAAGAAAGAAGAATTACCTCAAAATGGTCGGCATGGCTGGCTTCGCATCATCACAGGAATTAAATTTGTCGGTGAAGGGAAGAATAAAGAGGATAAATCATAAGAAGAAATACAAGGAGGAGAGCCGGTTTACGGCGGCTCCCTCGTAAGGATATCAAGTTTTACCTCAGCTTGATTCTTCTTCTTCCGTGGATCGAGAGGACCCGACGGTTTTCTTGCCAGCCTTTTGATAGCCTTGGGCTTTATACGCGAGCTCGGGCGGTTTGGTCCGTCTCGAAGGAGCTGTCGACTGCGAGGTAGCAAGGATTAATGAATATCAACAAAATGTTAAAAGCCCGAGCGGTGAGCAAAGTCTTACCGCAGGTGGCGGGTTGGCAACACAGAACGGAGCCAACCCGGTTAGGCTGCAGACGGAGATTGGTTCATCGAGCATCTTTTTTACAGCCTCTGTAACCTCAATTTCAGTTATTGGTAATTCGTGACGTCTTTGAGGGTCTTTGAGGCTGCCAGTATACTCGTGCATCAATCCGGGCCGGTGGCTTAAGGGCAAGATGCCCCAAGAAACCCAGCATCGCACAAGGTCCACACCAGTTAGTCCATTGGCCATTAGAGCCCGGAGTTTGATGATCTGAGGTGCAAAGTTCTTCCGTTCCTTGGCGGTTAAGCGTGAAGGCAGCGGATGGTTGTTGTTGAGCCGGTGAGGACGGTAACCCGGCAAGGGATTCTCGTTGGCAGGAGCGGTGTTCCGGCAATAGAACCAGGTTTGGTTCCAGTCCTTTGGATGGCTGTGGTGTTTGGCGTGAGGAAAGTCCGCTTCCTTCCTTTTCTGGATTGAAACGCCGCCTAGTTCTGTGTTGGGACCATCAGAAAACTCCGTGCGGCGGTTCAAGTGAAAGAAATCCCGGAATAGCTCCACAGATGGTTCTTCCTGAAGGTAGACTTCACGAAGACTTGGAAGTTGCATATGTTTGACCGCGAGTTCGGGCCGATATCCTGCGGATGGAGTTTCAAACTTGCGAGGGCGTCCGGAAAAATTTTGAACCGGGCGGGCAGAATCCCGGTCTAAGTGCTGCATAAACACGATTACTTCACCCTCTTGTGGCTCGGGAGAAACTTCGCCATCCGGAACACGCCCGATGGAGGACATTTTTGGCGCTAAACCGCCCGGTGGTGACATAGCCGTTCAGTTGTGTTTCGGTGATTTTGGACCGGACCCAATTGCAAGCTGAGAATTGAGGGGCCATTCCGGAAGATTAAGCTGCGAAAGAAAGGAAGAGACGGTTTACCATTAAACGGTTCAGGCATATCATACATTATTAAACCGGTGATTCAGCATCCGGCTTCCCGTTCCGGTTTAACTGAGGACTAATGGAGTGACGGATTAGCTGTCGAAAGTTAAACCGCCAAAAATGGCAGAGTTGAAAAGTCTACTAAGTACGGGCAGAAACACTTTTCACATACGAATGGAGGTAATCGAGATCTACCGAAGCTCTAGTAAGACAAACTTTACGACCTATGCAAACCTTCATAAAGAGCAGGAGGGTTCAGATATTCTAAACTCGAGGATCTGAACAAAAGGAAGGGTGCATAAAGAGTTCAATGGACGGCGGAGCGATCACTTATACAAGATGCACGGTATGGCTGAGGCATACGGCCATGGCGGAGCAAGTGAGAAGAAAGCTGATATGAACTGCGTGATGAACAGGATCTGAGATGGGATCTAGGGCTTGAGAGGAACCTTACGACGGCGGAAACCGCGGAGGCGCCGAAAACTTTGATCCGGTCAGGTTGATGCAGCGGCCCGGCGATGAAGCGTCGTTCGAAGGTCGGGCGCGACGGCGGAGCTTCAGGGCTAGAGCGTCGCGAGGAAGGAGAAGAGCGGAAGAAGAAGAAGAAGAAGAGAAAGGGGCGACCGATCTATTTATAAGGGACCGGAGCAATCAACGGGCGCGAGAATCGAGGAGTCAAAAGCGGCGGACGGTGCAGCGGCCGCCTCGATTTCCGGGATAGCATTAAATGAAGGGAATCTTACTGTTTGGATTTCTTTATTAAAGAGGACGTCAAGGTGCCCTGAGATGGAAATCGGAAGATGACGTCACGGCGGTTCAAGCGGATGGCGGTTTACAAAATATGAAAGGAGATCGAAGAATTTCCTGAAGGTGTTGAAGATTGACTTGAACCGGTTCAGGTCAATCTGGGGCCTAATGTAGACCGGCCGGGCGTCAACCCGTGTATATAAGGGGACGACCCGGCGGCGGATTGGGGAGAGAGGATTCGAGGCTAAGGCAAAGCTATTGCTCCCTAGTCGCCAAATCATATCAATCACATCACAACCGGGCGTGAGCTTTTACCTTCATCGAAGGGCCGAACCAGTATAATTCCCGTGTCTTGTGTCCACTTTAACCCCTCTAGGTTAACCCGTACGATGGCCCTACGACTAAGTCCTTTCATGAGGACATCTGCCGTGACAATTCCACGACACCATGGCCGACGCCACCGCAGCCGCACCGTCGTCGTAGTCGCGCTCTCCGTCGTCCTTGCGCCATTCAGTTGTGTCTAGGAGCTCCGCCGCCCTCCTATTCTTCGAGCTAGCCGAGCCCCCGAAGGCCACAGTGGCCCGAGGCCTCTACACCGACCTCGCCCGACTCCGCCATCGCCGGAGATCCCCTTCGACGTCACCGCCGCACCAGCTCGTCCCCGACCGCACCGTTTGCCTCCTCGAGATCGCCTTGAGCCCAGATACCTCCCACTCCTTTCCTTTCTACTCCCGAGCCTCGTAGCGACTGCACGGAGCTCACCCGCACGCGCCGCCGCGGAGCTCGTCGCCGACGTGCTTCCGGCCATCCACCGGTCACCCCTCGGTGTCTAACATGCTCACCGCGTCGCACAGAGCCTAACCCACCACTTCACGCACCTCACCGCACCCCGTAGCCACGAGTTCGTCATCACCCGAACTCCGGCGACAGCCAAGGTCGTCGCCGGCGCCGTTTCCGGCCACCCCGAGCCCAAATTAACGCCACCAAGAGCTGCGGCTTGCTCCCACACATAGACGCGCTCCGCGGCTCATTTGGTTGCCGGAACGCCCAAAACCACTCTCGCCGCCGTGTCTGCCTCGCCGGCGACTAAACGCCGGCATAGTTGACCCTGACTTTGACCAGGGCGGGCCCTGGTTGACCCTCCCGAGCCTATGACAGGTGGGCCCCCCTGCTAATTAACTTAGTTAGTTTAAACTAATTCTAATTAGTTAAATTAAGTGCTGACATGCGGGACCCACTGGTCAATTTGACCTGTACGTCCCCGTTGACCTCTGACGTCACCCTGACGCATTGCTGACGCAGTAAATGAATTACTGGAATTATTCTGTTATAGGAAATTCCAGAAAATAGTTCAGACTTCAAAAATTCATAGAAATTAATCTGTAACTCCAAATGCAAATATTTATATATGAAAAATGATCAGAAAAATCCATTCTATCCATTGGTAAAGGTTTCATGCATGATATAACAAGTTAACCTTGCTGTTTAAGCAGATGAAGATAATGCACCTTTATGGCTATGTTAAATGAGCTAACATTTGAATCATTGATTCAAATGAGTTCATCCCTCTTTGTTCTAGCTTGCATTAGGCCAACACACATTCATATTGCCATGTCATAGAATGCATCATATTATTGCATATTGTCATGTGTTGTTTATTTCGGTGTGTCTTTCGTGATAGGTTCTGCCTCAGAGGATAATCTCGAATATCCGTCTGAAGGGCAGTATCCTACCACCACTACATCAGGCAAGCAACCCATTGATCATTCCGATACAAACCCATGTTCTCGCTTCTGCTCTTGTTTACTGCATTAAGACAACGCGATTCAAACTGTTGTGAGCTGCTGTAGTTGAACCCACTTCCTTTGCATGACCTGTCATTGCCACAGTAACTAGATGAAACCCACTAGTATGTGTAGGAGTTGATTGAGCCATGTTTGTGATTCCTACCATTCTATGCTTGCTATGCTTAGAGTTGTGTCAGGTCTGGCTCATCGGGATGATGAACTGGAGTGAAAGGTTGTGTCGGGTTCGAGAGTGAAAGTGTTGAACACGTTTTGGTAAAGGTATCGATGAGAGGCCATGTAGGAGTACATGGTGGGTTGTTTCATTGAAGCCGTCCCTATGAACTGAGATATGTGTGTGTGATTTAAGACTTAGCTACTACCACGCATTGGGATCCTTAATTGACCCTCTCGACTTATTAACCACTCTTGTCCTCAGTCCGGGAGTTGCAAGTAGTTTCTGGTGTTTGTAGCATCTTTGGGGGCATACTTGTGGCTGACCTTAGGGGTGGGTTGTGTTGCGGTAGGCACGTGGCCCGGTGTACCGATTCGCCCGTTTGGTGTCTCGGGAACCCTGCACACATTGTTCGGGGCCGTTAGTGGAAACCTCGGCCGGACTCCCTGCGGATGGAACCCGAATAGGCGATAAACCTGGACTAGGGACTCGTGTGTTTAGTCAGGTCGTGGCCGACACCCTCGCTGGGCTTCCGCTTGAAGGTTGCCGAGTACATGTCGTGTAGCGGCGATAAGTGGTGAGAGCGTGTGTGAAGAAGTACACCCTTGCAGGGTATAAAACTATTCGAATAGCCGCGTCCGTGGTAAAGGACTACTTGGTCACCTATACAGTTCATAGACAAGTAAATGGATACTACTAAAAGCCTCAAGATACGTGTGAGTGCAGCGGATGGCCCTCTCGTGGGTTGATGTGAGAGGATCCACGGTGGAGTATTGTGATGGTGATTAGTGGACTGCGTGTGCGACAAATGCTTTTCAAGTGGTGTCATGTAGGATAGCTTAGCCAAGAGTCAAAGCTGGCTTGCTGCAATAACTCCACTACCTTCTTGAGAATGTGCATGTATAATAGGATTCCGTTGTAAGACTTCTTTGAGTACCTCCGTACTCATGTTTGCTTAATTAATGTTTTCAGACGACAACACCGCCCCCTCCGATGGGTTTTATGTAGACCTTGACATCGACGAGTGAACTAGCCACCCATGTGGCGATCCAAGGCTTGTGAAGGGCCACTGTAGATAGAAGGGCTTCAACAAGCTTTCTTTCTTTTTAGAGTCTGTACTCAGACTAGTTTGCTTCCGCATGTGCTTGTATGTTTGTATGACTTGAGTGTTGGGTCATGTGACCCCTACCTGTATGGATATGTTATGTATGGCTCCTCGGAGCCTCTTAAATAAAATACTTTGAGTTGTAGAGTATTGTTGTGATGCCATGTTGTATGTACTCATATCGGGCATATTGCGTGTATGATTGAAATGCTTGGTATGAGTGGGATCCGACAAACTAGTTGTTTATCCCTGGCAGCCTCTCATATGGGGAAATGTAGTCTCGTGCTTCTGAGCGATAGTAGTCCGCTATAGCTCGGTTCACCGGAGTCCTGCTAGCCCAGCACTACTGCTTGGACACTTGACTGGCCGGCATGTGTTTCACTTCGTTCCTATGTCTGTCCCTTCGGGGAAATGTCACGCGGTGATATTAGGAGTCCTGCCTAGCCTGCTACAGCCCGGGATACCGGAGTCCTGTTAGCCCAGTGCTACAGCCCGAATTCATACGTTGATGACCGACATGCTCGATGTGATTCATGTATGCCTGTCCCCATGGGTTAGCGCCGCTTTGGGTTCACGACTAGCCATGTCGGCCCGGATTCTTTGTCATATGGATGCTAGCGACACTATCATATACGTGAGCCAAAAGGCGAAAACGGTCCCGGGCCATGGTAAGGCGACACCCGTGGGGATACCGTATGTGAGGCCGCAAAGTGATATGAGGTGTTACCGGCTGGGTCGATGTGACTTGGAATCGGGGTCCTGACATCCAGTTGCTGTGACAACTGTACATCTGGTTAGGGAGGCTGAGATTCAACTCAGAAGACCGCGCCTTCACCTTATTCCCCTTGAGCTAAGGACACACAGTCCTCGCCCAATCACTCTGGTAAGTCTTCAAGGTAGACTTCCAAACCTTCACAGAATTCGTTCACCGCGATCCACAATGACTCTTGGATGCTCGAGCGCGACACCTAACCGGTGGAGGATTCACAGTCCTCAAGTGTAATAAGTCTTCAGTCCACGCAGATGTAAAGACTTGATGATGCCTAACACTCTTTGGCTCACGGGTGTTTGGGCTTTGTCCTCGCAAGGATTTCTCTCTCTCTCAAAGGCTTCGAGGTGGGTTGCTCTCAAACGACAAAAGCCGTGCACTAACTCTAAGCAGCCACCAATTTATGGCGTAGGGGGTGGGCTATTTATAGGCACTAGGAAGACATAGCTATAAGTGAATGTTGTAGAGGATAGAACACTAGTGTATATATATATATATATATATATATATATATATATATATATATATATATATATATATAGGGAAAATCCATCCTACCACCGGTGGTAGTTACCCCACATGTCTCATATACTATCTTATGGTAGTATATATCCTACTTTATCATTTTAAGTATGTTCATATACTATATATAAGATACTCCAAAGTGAGTTGCATGAAAAAATTTCAAGTTGGCCCATGGTTTTTATTATATTTGTGAAATACGTACATATTTGTACATAAAAGAGAGCATACTCAAAATATGATACATACTAACAAAAAATAGTATATATACTACCTAAACATTCTTATATACTATATACTACACGTACATACTCTCCGATTTGATAGATACTATATACTACATATAAAACTCAAGTGGTGGTAACTACCACTGGTGGTAGATAAAATTTGTCCTATATATATATATATATATCAGAAAGCAATCAAATTAGCATAGTGAAGAAAATCATGAAGATAAGTTTAACTTTGAAGACAAACCAAATGTGAAGATATAGCTAAAATAACGCCGTGAGTGAAACACTTCAAACAGAGAAATTTGGTGGTGGCGTTACCCACCGTATAGGAAGTATTAGACCCAGACACGGCGCACAATTATCGTGGCACTCCGAAGTCAAATTCCATGTTAATGTATTCACACTTAGAATGTAAGTCTTCATTGATTGAAGATCTACTTCACTTCGTTTGTTGCACATCTAAGTCATCAACTTGCATAAGTGTTAGGATGTGTGCCTGATCACAGGACATTTGAGGATTCCAAGATATTTAGCTCACACCGTAACTTGCAAAACCTTTTCTCATTCAAGGGCTTTGTGAAGATATCTGCCAGTTGCTCTTCAGTGTTGACATGAATGATGTCAATATCCTTTTTCATGACATGATCTCTGAGAAAGTGATGACGAATTTCAATGTTCTTTGTCTTCGAGTGCTGGACTGGTTGTTGGCAATCTTGATGGCGCTTTCGTTGTCGCAGAAGAGAGGTACTTGTTTCAGATTGATGCCATAGTCCTTGAGAGTTTGCTTCATCCATAGAAGCTGAGCGCAGCAAGATCCAAAGAAGAATGTATTCAGATTCAACGGTTGAGAGTGATACACCGTTCTGCTTCTTTGAAGACCAACAGACAAGTGATAGTGCCAGAAAGTGACATGTGCCTGATGTAGACTTGCGATCCACCTTGTCACCAGCATAATCAGCATCCGAGAATCCAACCAAATCAAATTAAAGCCCTTTGGATACCATAATCCGGCGTTGGGGTGTGAGCCAAATATCGAAGAATTCGCTTCACCGCTAAGTGATGCGATTCCTTTGGTGCCGCTTGGAATCGAGCACACATGCAAACACTAAGCATAATGTCTGGCCTAGATGCACATAGGTAAAGTAAGGAACCAATCATGGAGCGGTATACCTTTTGATCAAATTCTTTACCATTGTCGTCGGGACCCAGATGGTGTTTGGTGGCATTGGCGTCGTGAAACCTATGCAAACTTGCATTCCAAACATCATCAGACAATCTTTAAAGTATTTTTCTTGAGATATGAAGAAGCCATTCCTATTCTGACTAATATGAAGACAAAGCAAGAACTTCAGATCACCCATCAAGGACATCAGAAATTGCTCTTGCATCATGTATCCAAACTCATCACTGTACTTACGGTTGGTGTAGCGAAGATAATGTCATCCACATATATTTGGCACACAAACAGTTCACCATCATATGTCTTCGTGAAGAGTGTTGGATCGAGGATCCAAGTTTGAAGCCTTTGCTCTTCAGGAAGTCTTTGATCGTATCATACCAAGCGTGAGGAGCTTGTTTGAGGCCATACAGTGCTTTGTTTAGCTTGTACACCATATCAGGATGTTTTGGATCTTCAAAGCCAGGTGGTTGAGCGACGTATACTTCTTCAATTTTGCCGTTGAGAAATGCACTCTTCACATCCATTTGATATAGCAAGATGTTGTGGTGGTTAGCATAGGCTAGCAGTATGCGAATAGCTTCAAGCCTAGCCACAGGAGCAAATGTTTCATCGAAGTCAA
Source organism: Aegilops bicornis (assembly GCA_021605145.1). Taxonomy (NCBI): domain Eukaryota; kingdom Viridiplantae; phylum Streptophyta; class Magnoliopsida; order Poales; family Poaceae; genus Aegilops; species Aegilops bicornis. Next base: position 647,274,547 of record CM038674.1, read on the forward strand.
TTCCTTCAACTTGAGTATATCCTTGAGCCACAAGTCTTGCTTTGTTTCTGACGACTTGACCATGCTCATCTTGCTTGTTTCGACATATCCATTTTGTGCCAATAATGTTATGCTTGCGAGGGTCAGGACGCTTGACAAGTTCCCAAACATTGTTCAGCTTGAACTGTTGAAGTTCTTCTTGCATAGCTTGTATCCATTCAGGTTCCATAAAGGCTTTCAGCTACTTTCTTGGGTTCTGATATTGACACAAAAGAAAAGTGTCCATATAAATTTTCTAACTGTGTTGCTTTTGAGCGAGTAAGTGGACCAGGTGCATTCATGCTATCAATTATCTTCTCAATTTGTACTTCATTTGTGACTCGAGGATGAATTGGACGAAGACTTTGCTCTTGCTGATCATTGGCATCATTGGGAGGATTATCTTGCATCGAGCATTGTCTTCGCATTGGTTAGGTGCGAAATGATAAGTTCCTCTTGAGGATGTCTTTGCGAAGGCATGATTTCTCCAGTTCCCATCATCTTGATAGATTTACTGGGCGGAGCTTCGTCTAGTGTACTTGGCAGGAGCTCTCTTTGTGAACCATTGGTTTCATCAAATCGCACGTCCACAGTTTTGACGATTTTGTATGGATAAAGGTTGAAGACTATGTAAGAGTGTGAGTCCTTTCCGTAACCGAGCATGAAGGCTTCGTGAGATTTAGGTGCATTTTTACTTGTGATGGGGATCCTTGATCCAGCACCTAGCTCCAAATACTAGCTGACATTTGGCTTCTTGCAAGTAAGGAGCTCATAGGATGTTTTGTTCAGAAGCTTATGGATGTAAACATGGTTGATGACGTGACATGATGTATCAATAGCTTCAGGCCAGAACTTTCTTGGTGTCTTGTACTCGTCGAGCATTGTTCGAGCCATCTCAATGAGGGTTCTGTTCTTGCGTTCTATGATGCCATTTTGCTGAGGTGTGTATGGAGCAGAGAACTCATGAGTGATTCCCATTGTATCCAGATAAAGATCAAGTCCGGTGTTCTTGAACTCAGTGCCATTGTCACTTCTGATATGCTTGATCTTGACGCCATAATTGGTCATGGCTCGATTGGCGAAGCGTCTGAAGACATCTTGCACTTCAGTCTTGTAGAGAATTATGTGGACCCATATATATCTTGAGTAGTCATCAACAATGACGAAGCCATAGAGACAAGCAGTTGTTGTGAGGGTAGAGTAGTGAGTAGGGCCAAATAAGTCCATGTGTAACAGCTCGAAGGGTTGAGATGTCGTCATGATTGTCTTCGACGGGTGCTTTGCCATAGTCATCTTTCCAGCTTCGCAGGCACCGCACAAATGATCCTTCTTGAACTTGACACCCTCGATGCCTATGACATGCTTCTTCTTGGCGACTGTGTGTAAGTTCCTCATGCCAGCATGCCCCAGCCTTCGATGCCAGAGCCGGCGATGCAAGCTTTTGCCAGAAGACATACGGCAAGCTGTGGACCTGCTGAGAAATCTACCATGTATAGATCATCTTTCCGATACCCTTCAAAGACTAGAGACTTGTCAGATTCCATTAGTACAAGGCAACAATATTTTCCGAATAGCACAATCATGTTCAAGTCACAAAGCATCAAGACAGACATTAAGTTGAAACCAAGGGATTCAACAAGCATCACTTATCCATGTGTTGATCCTTTGAGATTGCAACTCTACCTAGACCCAATACCTTGCTTTTACTAGTGTCAAGAATGTGATGTGACTCTTGTCTGATGGACGTAAGGTTGAGTCCATGAGAAGACTTCGATCACCAGTCATATGATTAGTGCATCCGCTGTCCATAATCCATTCTGAAGCATGAGGTGTCATACCCTTGGCACCACGTGCCATGAAGCAGTAGGTGGGAGCAGGGTCGTCCTTGTCATCAGCTTCAGCGTTGGTGTGGAAGTCATTGTCTTCAGTGTTGAAGATGGACTTGGCAACATAGGTTGTGGCTAGAGCCAGACTTGCAACGCCAGGGTCGGACTCCTCTCCAGACTCCACCTCCGCCTCCTCAGAAGCAGGCTCCTCCTCTGAATTCATTTCCTTGCCAACAAAAGCACGGGCCTTGCCAGATGAGCTCTTCTTATGAGATGAAGACTTTGATGAGGACTTGGAAGAAGACTTTGAAGATTTCTTCTTCTTGTTGTCATCAGAATCATATTCCTTGCTCTTCTTCTTCTTCTTCTTCTCATTGTCCCACTATGGGCACTCAGATATATAGTGTCCATGTTTCCTGCACTTGTGACATGTTCTCTTCTTGTGGTCATGAGTGGAAGCTTCATCATTTCTTGAGCTAGATCGTGAAGACTTTCTGAAGCCCTTCTTCTTGGTGAACTTCTGGAACTTCTTCACAAGCAAAGCAAGTTCCTTTCCACTGTCTTCGTGGATCATCAGGCTAATCAGATTCTTCTTCGATGAGGAAACAACTTTTGCCTTCAAAGCGCGAGTTCGTCCATAGTTGGGACCATAGATATCTCTTTTCTCAGAAAGCTGGAACTCATGTGTGTTGAGCCTCTCAAGTATATCAGACTGATCGAGTGTCTAGAAGTCAGGGCGTTCTTGTATCATGAGGGCAAGGGTGTCAAAGGAGCTGTCAAGTGATGTCAGTAGTGTCTTGACGATTTCGTGCTTGGTAATCTCAGTGGCATCGAGAGCATGAAGCTCATTTGTGATGTCGGTGAGACGATCAAACGTGAGCTGGACATTTTCATTGCCGTTTCTCTTGAAACGGTTGAAGAGGTTGCGAAGAACACTGATCCTTTGATCTCTCTGGGTTGAGACGCCTTCGTTGACCTTGGATAGCCAGTCCCAGACTAGCTTCGACTTTTCCAGAGCACTCACACGGCCATCATCCTTTGGTCGATGACCACGAGATAATGTTCTTGGCGGTTGATTCGATTGAATGAACTTCTTGACATCGGCGGGGTGACACCTTCACCGGTTTGGGAACGCCGTTCTTGACGACATACCGTAGGTCGACATCAATGGCTTCAAGATGCATGCGCATCTTATTCTTCCGATAGGGATATTCAGTTCCATCGAACACGGGCAAGCAGCAGAGACTTTAATTATCCCCTGCAGCCGACATAGCTAAAACTCCTGTGGTTAAACCGAATCACACAGAACAAGGGAGTACCTTGCTCTGATACCAATTGAAAGTGCTAGTTATCGACTAGAGGGGGGTGAATAGGCAATTTTTATGAAAGTCTTCAAAACGTGGAAGTTTCGAAGACAACCAATAGAAATGACCTAATTGATATGCAGCGGAAGATAAACTACAAGCAAACCATTGTCAAGTATGCAGTAAAGTGAAAGTACAAAGACTAATAGCAGCTTAGTAGTAAGGATCAGGATGGAAGATAGTATGAAGCCAACCAACTATAGTAGTCAAGCAATGAAGTCAAACAGGTACGACAAATAGGCAATGACCTCACGAAGACAGAGACTAAGTAAGGGAAGGGAGAGGATAGAACCAGTCACTTGTTAAAGACATAGGATTTGTTGGACCAGTTCCAGTTGCTGTGACAACTGTACGTCTGGTTAGGTAGGCTGAGGTTCAACTCAGAAGACCGCGTCTTCACCTTATTCCCCTTGAGCTATGGACACACAGTCCTCGCCCAATCACTCTGGTAAGTCTTCAAGGTAGACTTCCAAACCTTCACAGACTTCTTTCACCGGCGATCCACAATGACTCTTGGATGCTCAGAACGCGACACCTAACCAGCTGGAGGATTCACAGTCCTCAAGTGTAATAAGTCTTCAGGTCACGCAGACAGAAAGACTTCAGTGATGCCTAACACTCTTTGGCTCTGGGTGTTTGGGCTTTGTCTTCGCAAGGATTTCTCTCTCTCTCAAAGGCTTCAAGGTGGGTTGCTCTCAAACGACAAAAGTCGTGCACTAACTCTGAGCAGCCACCAATTTATGGCGTAGGGGGTGGGCTATTTATAGCCACTAGGCAACCCAACCTGATATGTCCGAAATAACCCTGCGTCACTAAGGAACTGACACGTGTTCCAACGGTCAGATTTTAAACACACACGGCAACTTTACTTGGGCTACAAGCAAAGCTGACTCATCCAGCTCTGGATAAGATTTGCTCTCATTGTCTTTGCTCGAAGACATAGGATTTGGGTTGAGCATCACTTCAGTCATTCTGACTTTGTTCACTTGGACCTCACTTAACAGTACGGTGGTTCCTATGACTCAACAACGAAGAGAAAGGAATCAACGAAACGACATAGTCTTCGCGCTCCATAGTCTTCACTCAATGTCTTCTCATGTCATAGTCTTCAACATGAATATCTTCACATACCACCATTGTCGTCAATGTCTTCACACATTTTTAGGGGTCATCTCCGGTAGGTAAACCGAATCAATGAGGGACACTACCTGCGTTATCCTGCAATTCTCACAAACACATTAGTCCCTCAACCAAATTTATCGTCAATACTCCAAAACCAACTAGGGGTGGCACTAGATGCACTTACAATATGATGCACAGTCAAAATGCCCACACAATGTCGAGCGTGCAAAACATAGAGAAAACGAGGGACGAAGTTTTGGCAAGTGTTGGACGTGGTTTTGGGCTGCCCCGTCTAGGCTTTCATTTTTAACATGCGCAGCCCACGACCTCGGATGGGAGGGCCTGTTTGTATTTTCTTAGGGCCGTCATGTATCGACCGGCCTATGGACCTCCCATCCGAGATTTTATTTTTGGCAGCCCAATTTATGTATTTTTTGAAGAAAACGCAGAGGTCTATTCTATTTTTCTATATAAGAATAGGGACGCCAGGTACAACTTGTGTTTCCCTTCTAACTATATTATATATATTTAAATTATTTTATATGTTATTATATATTATTCTTATTGTCATCATATATTTAACAGATACTTACATATGTAAGAAAAAGATATCCCACATCTTATTAACTTATAAAAACAATTTCTTAACAAATAAAATCCTGGATTGTTTTGGCACGAAAATCCTAGTGATTGTGTACAAAAGCTTGGTAAGATTTAAGGACGAATGTAATAATATCACTTATTATTTAAATATATTTATAACAAAATGCTCAGCCCTTTTTTATTTTTTGATAACATTGCTGGCCCAACCCAACATTATACGTGTATCTAGATAAAGTGCAAATGGCCTTTAATTTTTTAGGAAATAAAATAAATGGGCTGCATGGACGCTACATTAATTGTTCACCCAGCCCAGCTAATGGCTGTAATTCAAAAAAAAAGATCAAAGTGACAGTAAATTCTACCGCGCAAAAAAAAGACTGTAAATTCTGAAAAAAATGGGTTGAATACGTGCCACATTTTTGGAGGCTGAAATGTGGGCCAATAGGTCGAAGCCAACGCAAGTCGTTGTCAATTTGGTCAACAAATTATTCTGACATGTTAGCCGTTGGATTTACATCCAACGACCGGCATCCATCTTCAATCTCTCGTCTTCTTCCTCCAGCACCGCCAGGACCACCTCCCGCCTCCTGCTACTAGCAGTGAAGCGCTACTCCACCGTTGGCCAGGCCATCCTTCCACCCCTCCACACCTCCTGTTCTTCTCCACCGACTCCGAACCACACCGCAATAGAACCATTTAACCTTCGTACACCTCTCCGTCTGCGACTCTACTCCCGTGTCTTCCCATCTCCGGCTCGTTGCTGTCCGGGGCCTCGCCGTCGACCACCACCTTGGATGCGCTCAGCGCGGCGTGGTCAACGTGGTCAACGAACGACAACATCGAAAGTAGACTGTGCGTGGAGAGGCTGACAGCTGGGTCCACGGCCGCACACAAGGAAATGCCTCCTTATTACGCGCAAAATAATGATTCCTCCACCTAACATCTGGGACCCACCGGAAGGGCCTCAGATTTCATAAAAAAATGTGCCCCCCGCTGACTTGTCGGACCCACCAGCTATCTTCACACGCAAGGAAGTGCCTCCTTTTTACGCACAAAAAAATGAATACTCCCCATGCCAGCTGGAACCCAGCATACTGGGAGGCTGAATTGTGGGCCTACCAAGTTGACGGGGATGGAGGGCGTTGTCAACTTAGTCAATATGAACGATTCTAGCTCATGTTACCGTACGATGTTCATCCAACGGTTGTAGTGCTTCTTCAACCTCTGGTCTTCTTGCTCCAGCCGCCCAAACCTGCGTTGGTCGTGCCGCGTGCTCCTACCTCCCGTGGCCGGCTGTGATGCCACAGAGGCCTCACCACCCCCTACTACTCCCACCGCTGGCCAGGCCATCCCTCTACTCACCCACACCCCCTGTTATTCTACTGGCCACAAAGAGCCTCACACATGACCGAACAGTGAACCTCGTACTCCTCTTCGCACGGGCATCCACTTTGCGTCTTCCCGGCTCCGAAGTCATCCCCTTCCTAGGCCTCGTCGTGCCGTCCACCGCCCGTGGTGCCATGGCGGTGGCGTGGTCAATGTGGTCAAGGAACGACTTCCATCGGGCGTGGGATGCGTGGAGAGGTCGATACCGGGTCCACGGCCGCAGCTAGGAAGTGCCTCCTTATAACGCGGAAAATAATGATTCCACCACCTGATAGCGGGGACCCACTGGACGGGCCACCGTATTTTGCGAAAACAAGTTTCCCCCTGACTGCTGGGACCCACCAGCTACATCTTCGCACGCAAGGAAGTGCGTGCAGGCAAAAAACGATTCGCCCCACATTGCTGGGACCCACCAGCTACATCTTCATACGCAAGGAAGTGCGTCCGGGCAAAAAAGATTCGCCCCTTACTGCTGGGACCCACCAGCTACATCTTCGCCATACGCAAAGGAACTGCGTCCGCAAAAAAAAGCGATTCGCCCCTCATTGCTGGGACCCACCAGCTACATTTTCGCACGCAAGGAAATGCCTGACAGTCGGGACCCACCTGGTCGAAGCGTACGTAGCGTTGTCATTCTGGTCACGAACATGTACGTACATATATACTGGTCGATGTAGAGGCGCACACGTGTCATAGTAGAGGCGCGTACGTGCCGTAGTAGAGGCGCGCACGTAGCATGTACACGTCGTCTGGTGACAGCGGTGCAAGAAAGAAAATCTGACCCGCGTCGCATTACATACGGGCGGGGTCTCGAATGCCTACTCATGCATACGTACATGGCTGGGTCGGAACGGAGAAATAGAGTCGTCGTCGTGTTCATGGGAAGGCAACGGAATGCGTCGTGTTCATGGGGAGGCAACGGAATGCGTCGTGTTCATCGGGAGGCAACGGAACGCGTGGGAGCCAACCGGCTTGGACGGAAGAGGCGATGGAAACGAGGCCTGGCATATCGCAGAACGGAAGAAACGGCCTTGTGTTCGACCGGCCATGTTCGGAACGGGGTCCTGTTGATCGGGAGGGGTGTGGCGTAGCATAAAGCGAAGAAGCGGACCTCCTACAACAAACAGGGTCCTATTGATCGGGAGGGGTGTGTCGTACCGCAAAACGGATGAAATGGACCTCCTACGGTCAAAACGGGGGTCCTGTTGATCGGCAAGGTCGTGGCGTACCGCAAAACAGAGGAAACGGACCTCCTACGGTCGAAACGGGGGTCATGTTGATCGGGAGGGGTGGGGCGGACCGCAAAATGGGCCAACGGACCTCCTCTACGGTCGAAGCAGGGGTCCTGTTCATCGAAGTGTGGCGTGCATAAGCAGGACTCCACGGGATACTGTTCATCTCCACCGTCGACCTCCTCCAGCCTCCACGGGCTTCTACCACGGTTTTTTCCGTCATGGACGGCCCAAAGAATGTCATGTAGCTGCATCTCCGGCCCACCCAGGATGAAAAGCCCATTTTCTCTCATGATTTTTTTCATAGAAGTAGGAGCCCACCACATCTATGATGATACTGGGTTTTGTCACAATTATCGTCATAGAAGTGTCATACGTATGACAGAAAAAAATTCGTTCGGCCCAAAATGTCACGTATGTGTCTTTTTTTGTTGTGGTAGTTTATGCATTGCTTCGTAAGGGGCTGATTTGGATCCATATGTTTCATGCTATGGTTAGGTTTACCTTAATACTTCTTTTGTAGTTGTGGATGCTTGCAAGAGGGGTTAATCATAAGTGGGATGCTTGTCCAAGTAAGGGCAGTACCCAAGCACCGGTCCACCCACATATCAAATTATCAAAGTAACGAACGTGAATCATATGAGCGTGATGAAAACTAGCTTGACGGTAATTCCCATGTGTCCTCGGGAGCGTTTTCCTTTATATAAGAGTTTTTCCAGGCTTTTCCTTTGCTGCAAAAAGGATTGGGCGACCTTGCTGCACCTTGTTTACATTTGTTACTTGTTACCCGTTACAAATTAATTACCTTGTCATAAAACTATCTGTTACCAATAATTTCAGTGCTAGCAGAGAATACCTTACTGAAAACCGCTTGTCATTTCCTTCTGCTCCTCGTTGGGTTCAACACTCTTACTTATCGAAAGGACTACGATAGATCCCCTATACTTGTGGGTCATCAAGACCCTTTTCTGGCTCCGTTGCCGGGGAGTGAAGTGCCTTTGGTAAGTGGAATTTGGTAAGGAAAAATTTATATAGTGTGCTGAAATTTACTGTCACTATTTACTATGGAAAGTAATCCTTTGAGGGCTTCTTCGGGGTATCTTCACTCCGACCAGTAGAGCAAAGAGTTTCTCCTCAACCTACTGAACCTACAGAAAATGTTTACGTTTAAATTCCTTCGGGAATGATAGAGAAACTGCTAGCTAGTCCTTTTACAGGTATGTGGATGAAGTTTGTGGATTATTTAAGCTTGCAGGTATGCCCGAGGATGAGGTTTGTGGATTATTTAAGCTTGCAGGTATGCCCGAGGATGTTATCAATAAGAAGGTCTTCCCTTTATATTTGAAGGGAAAGGCATTAACATGGTTTAGGCTATGCGATTATATTGGATCATGGAACTACAACCGACTGAAATTGGAATTTCATCAGAAGTTTTATCCTATGCATCTGGTTCATCGTGATCATAATTATATATAAATTTTTTGGGCTCGTGACGGAGAAAACATCGCTCAAGCTTGGGGGAGGCTCAAGTCAATGCTATATTCATGCCCCAATCATGAGCTCTCAAGAGAAATTATTATTCAAAAATTTTAAGCTCGGCTTTCTCTCAATAATCGCTCCATGCTTGATACTTTTTGTACTGGTTCTTTTATGATGAAGAGTATTGAATTCAAATGGGATTTATTGGAAAGAATTAAACGCAACTCTGAAGATTGGGAACTCGACGAAGGTAAGGAGTCAGGTATAACACCTAAGTTTGACTGTGTTAAATCTTTTATGGATACCGATGCTTTTCGTGAATTTAGCACTAAATATGGACTTGACTCTAAGTTTTTAGCTTCTTTCTGTGAATCATTTGCTACTCATGTTGATCTTCCTAAGGAGAAGTGGTTTAAATATCATCCTCCCATTGAAGTAAAAGTAGTTGAACCTATTAAAGTTGAAGAAAATACTATCACTGATAATGTTGATCCTATTGTTCCTACCGCTTATATTGAGTAACCACCTTTCCCTGTTAGAATAAAGGATCATGCTAAAGCTTCAACTGTGGTCAACAAAAGTAATATTAGAACACCCAAACCCTCTGAGCAAATTAAAGTTGAACCTAGTATTGCTATGGTTAAAGATCTCTTGGTTGATACTATTTATGGGCTTGTTATTTACGTCTGTGAGGAAGCTGCTAGAATTGCTAAACCCGATACTAAAGATAAACATAACCTGTTGTTGGCATGCCTGTTGTTTCTGTTAAAATAGGAGATCACTGTTATCATGGCTTATGTGATATGGGTGCTAGTGTCAGTGCAATACCTTATACCTTATGTAAAGAAATTATGCATGATATTGCACCTGCTAAGATAGAAGATATTGATGTTACTATTAAGCTTGCGAATAGAGATACTATCTCACCGTTTGGGATTGTTAGAGATGTTGAAGTCTTGTGTGGGAAAATTAAATATCCTACTGATTTTCTTGTCCTTGCTTCCCCGCAAGATAACTTTTGTCCTATTATATTTGGTAGACCCTTCTTGAATACTGTTAATGCTAAGATAGACTGCAAAAAGGATATTGTTTCTGTTGGTTTAGGGGATATGTCTCATGATTTTAATTTTGCTAAATTTCGTAGACAACCCCATGATGAAGAATTGCCTAGTAAAGATGAAATTATTGGTCTTGCTTCTATTGCCGTGCCTCCTAATGATCCTTTAGAAAAATATTTATTAGACCATGAAAATGATATTTTTATGAATGAAAGAAGGGAAATAGATGAAGTATTCCTTAAACAGGGACCTATTTTGAAACACAACGTGCCTGTTGAAGATATAGGGGATCCTCCTCCAGCCAAGGGTGATCCCGTGTTTGAGCTTAAACCATTACCCGATACTCTTAAATATGCTTATCTTGATGGAAATAAGATATATCCTGTTATTATTAGTGCTAATCTTTCAGAGAAGGAAGAAGAGAAATTATTGAAATATCTAAAGAAGCACCATGCTCCTATTGGATATACCCTTGATGATCTTAAGGGCATTAGTCCCACTCTATGCCAGCACAAAATAAAATTGGAGAAAGACGCTAAACCGGTTGTTGATCACCAACGGTGGTTAAATCCTAAGATGAAAGAAGTGGTAAGAAATGAAATACTAAAGCTTCTGGAGGCAGGTATAATTTATCCCGTTGCTGATAGTCAGTGGGTAAGCCCTGCCATTGTGTCCCTAAGAAGGGAGGTATTACTTTTGTTCCTAATGATAAAGATGAATTGATCCCACAAAGAATTGTTAGAGGTTATAGAATGGTAATTGATTTCCACAAATTGAATAATGCTACTAGAAAGGATCATTACCCTTTACCTTTTATCGATCAAATGCTAGAAAGACTATCCAAACATACACATTTTTGCTTTCTAGACGGTTATTCTGGTTTCTCTCAAATACCTGTGTCAAAAGAGGATCAATAAAAGACCCCTTTTACTTGCCGTTTCGGTACCTTTGCTTATAGACATATGCCTTTTGGTTTATGTAATGCACCTGCTACATTTCAAAGATGTATGACTGCTATATTCTCTAACTTTCATGAAAAGATTGTTGAGGTTTTCATGGATGATTTCTCCGTTTATGGAACTTCTTTTGATGATTGCTTAAGCAACCTTGATCGAGTTTTACAGAGATGTGAAGAAACTAATCTTGTCTTGAATTGGGAGAAGTTCCACTTTATGGTTAATGAAGGTATTGTCTTGGGACATAAAATTTCTGAAAGAGGTATTGAAGTTGATAAAGCTAAAGTTGATGCTATTGAAAAGATGCCGTGTCCTAAGGATATTAAAGGTATAAGAAGTTTCCTTGGTCATGCCGGTTAAAGTAGGAGGTTCATTAAATACTTCTCAAAAATTTCTAGCCCTCTGACTAACCTCTTACAAAAAGATGTCCCTTTTGTCTTTGATGATGATTGTGTTGAAGCATTTGAAATACTTAAGAAAGCCTTGATTTCTGCACCTATTGTTTAGCCACCTGATTGGAATTTAACCTTTGAAATTATGTGTGATGCTGGTGATTATATTGTAGGTGTTGTTCTAGGACAAAGAGTTGATAAGAAATTAAATGTTATCCAATATGCTAGTAAAACTCTGGACAGTGCCCAGAGAAATTATACTACTACTGAAAAATAATTTTTAGCAGTTGTATTTGCTTGTGATAAGTTCAGACCTTATATTGTTGATTCCAAAGTAACTGTTCACACTAATCATGCTGCTATTAAATATCTTATGGAAAAGAAAGATGCTAAACCTAAACTTATTAGATGGGTTCTCCTACTACAAGAATTTGATTTGCATATTACGGATAGAAAGGGAGCTGAGAACCCCGTTCAGACAACTTATTTAGGTTAGAGAATGTTCTTGATGACCCACTACCTATTGATGATAGCTTTCCTGATGAGCAATTAGCTGTCATAAATGCTTCTCGTACTGCTCCATGGTATGCTGATTATGCTAATTACATTGTTGCTAAATTTATACCACCTAGTTTCACATACCAGCAAAAGAAAAAGTTTTTCTATGATTTAAGACATTACTTCGGGATGACCCACACCTTTATAAAGAAGGAGTAGATTGTGTTATTAGGCGTTGTGTACCGAGCATGAACAGGAACAGATCCTACATAAGTGTCACTCTTAGGCTTATGGAGGACACCACTGTTGGAGCGAATCGCACATAAGGTATTGCAATCCGGTTTTTATTGGCCTACTCTTTTCAACGACGCCCGTAAGTTTGTCTCGTCTTGTGATGAATGCCAAAGAATTGGTAGTATTAGTAGACGGCAAGAAATGCCTATGAATTATTCACTTGTTATTGAACCCTTTGATGTCTGGGGCTTTGATTATATGGGACCGTTTCCTTCCTCTAATGGGTATACACATATTTTAGTTGCTGTTGATTACGTTACTATGTGGGCAGAAGCTATTCCAACTAGTAGTGCTAATCATAACACCTCTATTAAAATGCTTAAATAACTTATTTTTCTGAGGTTTGGAGTCCCTAGATATTTAATGACTGATGGTGGTTCACATTTTATTCATGGTGCTTTTCGTAAAATGCTTGCTAAGTATGATGTTAATCATAGAATTGCATCTCCATACCACCCACAGTCTAGTGGTCAAGTTGAACTGAGTAATAGAGAGATTAAATTAATTTTGCAAAAGACTTTTAATAGATCTAGAAAGAATTGGTCTAAGAAACTTGATGATGCATTATAGGCCTATAGAACTGCATATAAAAAATCCAATGGGAATGTCTCCATATAAAATGGTTTTTGGAAAAGCATGTCATTTACCTCTCGAAGTAGAACATAAGGAATATTGGGCCATTAAAGAGCTCAATTATGATTTCGAACTTGCCGGTGAGAAGAGACTATTTGACATTAGCTCACTTGATGAATGGAGAACTCAGGCCTATGAGAATGCCAAACTGTTTAAAGAAAAAGTTAAAAGATGGCATTAAAAAGGATACAAAAGCATGAGTTTAATGTAGGTGATCATGTTTTTCTATACAACTCTCGTTTAAGATTTTTTGCAACAAAACTCCTCTCTAAATGGGAAGGTCCTTACGTTATCCAGGAGGTCTATCGTTCCGGTGCCATAAAAATCAACAACTTCGAAGGCACAAATCAGAAGGTGGTGAACGGTCAAAGAATCAAATGTTATATCTCAAGTAATCCTATAAATGTTGAAACTAATGTTATTGAAACCGTAACCCCGGAGGAATACATAAGGGACACTTTCCAGAATGTTTCAGACTCCGAAAAGGAATAGGTATGTGGTACGGTACGTAAACCGACTCCAAAACAATTCTAATAGCAATTTTTCCCCGTTTTGGAATATTTAATAAAATAGGAAAATAAGAAGAAGTCCGAAAGGGACACGAGGCATCCACGAGGGTGGAGGGCGTGCCCTACCTACCTGGGCGCGCCCCCTGCCTCGTGGGCACCTCGTGTGCCCTCCGGACTCCGTTTTCTTGCACGATACTTCTTTTGGCCGGTAAAATTCATTATGTAATCTCCCAAAGGTTTTGACCCTCGTATCACACAAATATCCTCTGTTTTTGTTTCGAGCTGTTTTCTGCCAGAGTTGTCAAGGCCAGGCATCATGTCGTCCCCCTCCTCCAACAATGAGGGCAACGATGCTTGGCTAATGAAGAAAGAGCTGAAGAGAGAAGAACCCGAGGAGATCAACAAGGATGATAGGATCAATAAGTACATGGAGGATCAAGCTCCAGCGGTAGAAGAAGAAGAAGACATCCTTCAACCTCATTACAATCTTCTTACTCCTACTGAAATTGAAGCTTTCAAGATGATTGAAATAGTTCGGGTGCAGAACAAGTATCTAACTCGTGAAAATATTCTGTTGCAAGAGCATATCACTGCACTCAAGGGCATTATTCGTAAGTTGGAGCACCTCCTACAATCGATGTTGGACGACAAGCCTACGCCATCAACAACTCCATCATCACCACCTCCGAAGAAAGAGACATAAACACATGTGTATGGGCACTCCCCTTGGCAACTGCCAAGCTTGGGGGAGGTGCCCCGATATCGTATCACCATCACACTTCTATCTTTACCTTTTTCTTTGTTCGATCCTTTTGGTAATATCTTGATCAAGTAGAATAAAGTTTTAGTATGATCTAGTTTTGAGTTTTGCTTTATGATCCTTCTATGTAATCGAGTCCGTCAGCTAAATATAATAAAGATTAGTTTTGAGTCAAGGGCTTGATTATCATGCTATGATCTTGAGGGAATAAAAGAAAGAATAAAAAGAATTATAGAGATCATATTGATCTTATGGAGAGTAATGACTTCACATATAAAAGAGTATGATGAATAAAAGTTGTTGAGAGTTGACAAACATAGTTTTGGTCATCGTTGCAATTAATAGGAAGTAATAAAGAAAGAGAGGTTTTCACATATGAATATACTATCTTGGACATCTTTTATGATTGTGAGCACTCATTAAAATATGACATGCTAAAAGTTGATGTTGGACAAGGAAGACAACGTAATGGGTTATGTTTTCTTATATCTGAAATAAATTATATTGTCATGGATCATCCAACATGTTGAGCTTTCCTTTTCCCCCTCATGCTATCCAAATTCTTTGCACCAAGTAGAGATACTACTTGTGCTTCCGAATATCCTTAAACCCGGTTTTGCCATGAGAGTCCACCATATCTATCTATGGATTGAGTAAGATCCTTCAAGTAAGTTGTCATGGGTGCATGCAATAAAAATTGCTCTCTAAATATGTATGATCTATTAGTGTGGAGAAAATAAGATTTATACGATCTTGTGATATGGAAGCAATAAAAGCGACGGACTGCATAATAAAGGTCCCTATCACAAGTGGCAATATAAAGTGATGTTCTTTCGCATTAAGATTTTGTGCATCCAACTATAAAAGCACATGACAACCTCTGCTTCCCTTTGCGAAGGGCCTATCTTTTATTTTTGCTTTATGTCTTATGCAAGAGTCGCGGTGATCTTCACCTTTCCTTTTTACACTTTATCCTTTGGCAAGCATATTGTGTTGGAAAGATCCTGATATATATATATCCAATTGGAGGTAAGTTATCATGAACTATTGTTGTTGACATTACCCTTGAGGTAAAAGGTTGGGAGGCAACACTATAAGCCCCTATCTTTCTCTGTGTCCGATTAAAACTCCATATCCATAAGTATTTCGTGAGTGTTAACAATTGTGTAAGACTAAATGATAGTTGACTATGTGGACTTGCTGAAAAGCTCTTATATTGACTCTTTCCGATGTTATAATAAATTGTAATTGCTTCAATGACCGAGATCATAGTTTGTTAGTTTTCAATGAAGTTTCTGATTCATACTTGACATTGTGAATAGATTGTTACTTTAGCATAAGAACTCACATGAACATGATGCCCTCATGTCCATATTTTATTTTATCGACACCTCTAACTATAAACATGTGGACATATTTTTCGTTATCGGCTTCCGCTTGAGGACAATCGAGGTCTAAGCTTGGGAAAGTTGATACGTCCATTTTGCATCATGTTTTTATATCGAAATTTATTGCATTATGGGCTGTTATTACACATTATGTCACAATACTTATGCCTATTCTCTCTTATTTTACAACGTTTACACGAAGAGGGAGAATTGTGACACCCCAAAATTTTAACCTTGTTTTATAAATTAAAATTTTGCCAGGAAACTAAAACTTTTATTTTTCTGGATCTCCTTCGGATTTCAGAACCACTCTCTTCTTTATTATTATGGAGTTTTTACCCCAAGTGAAAACTTTTCAATCATTATTGGCCTTATTTTCCCCTCTCAAATAAAACAATTCTGTTATCAGTGGGATTATTTACATAATTATTTTTCCCCTGAGCTTTATTTCTTTAAATTGGTTTTTCATAAGTTTTAGGGTTCCTTTTGCACTGCACCCCTTTGATAAATTTATTTAAAAATCCGACCAAAATTTGGAGATGTCATGTGATGTTTCTAAATCACTTTTATGAAAAAATATATTTTATTCATTCGATATTTTGAGGTCTACGCCAAGTTTTCAAATCTGGTCCAGTGGGCCATTTTGCACTACAACCTATTTAAATATTTCTTTAAAACTTCTACCAAAATTAGGGGGGGTCAGTAGGAGCATATTATTCAACTTTATGCAAAAACCCATTGATGACTTTTGAAAAATTTGAGTGAATCAACCACTTTTTCATACTGGTCCAGCATGGTGATTTGTACAGCAACTATATTTTAACTTGCCCTTTTAACCAGGATCTTTTTCCTGCTTATAGACCACCCTGCCAAACCCTTATGTCAAGAAGGGTGGATCCATTGGAGGATTTTGAGTGCATGCGATGATGCCATTTACCTTCTGTCCAGAACTGAGGTTTTGAAAAAAACTTCTACTAGCACGTTTCTTATTTTGCCCAAATGACCTTACCACCCTCTTTTGCAATTAAAGAGACACTAGCCTGGAGAGTTTGGACACCCCAAGTAATGCCTAAGTGCCCTTGGCATTTTGTCAAACACCTTATGTGCATGATCAGTTTTGACATGAGTATTAGTTTGCACTATGGACCTGCTTGCTTTGCCTAACCACCATGTCCACTAAGCTCCTAGCTAACCCTAACCCAGGCCTGCTAATCCCCAGCCTCGTCCTAATCCCCTTGTAAGCCCTGGCATTGTATCGAGCACATAGCGTGCGTGCATTGGGCGCGCCCAGAGCACGCGTTTTGCACGTGTGGGCACGCGGGTCGCCGCGTCCCGCTGCCGCCTACCTGCGCCCGTCCTGGCCTCTCCCCTCCCGATCGGCGCCTGACTCCTCCCTTGCAGCGGGGCCGCTGGCCCCCTCCTGGCGCCTCTGACACCGCCGCCTGGCCGCCACCGCCGCCCGACAACCTTCTGCCTTTGGTCGGCGCCGCCCGAGCCACATCAACGCGCCAGCTCGCCCGTGGAGCAGTCCGTGCTTATCCACAGCTTGTCCGCAAGCGCTCGTCACCGCCACGCCCTCCTGCAGCAATCAGAGAGGCGGTTCGCCGGTGATCCTATCCACGGCCGCCGCAAACCGACATGGCTACGCTTTTTAAGGACCCCCCCCCCCCCCCGAGCTCGCCAGACCCTCAGGCAACCTTCAAACCAACCCCCTGGCGCTCCCCTGGTCAGCAATCGGTGACGGGAAGCTCTCTTCCCCAGCTCCGGCGGTTCGGCCGCCGACACGTCCCAGCCCGTTCACGCAGCCAGAGCCCCTCCCGTTCGTCCAACGCCACCACCAGACTCCACATGATCTTGCGGAGCCGCCCAGACCTTCAGCCTCGACGGAGAGCCACCGTAGCGCGGAACCCCAATGCCACCCGAAGCCTCCTCCGCTGCGGAGCTCGTCGCCGGCGACTCCGTCCATGTCGGTGACCGTGGTGGGTACCCACGGGTTCGCCTCGACAACCTGAGCACACCCATATCCTCAGATCCCCGAGGGAGGCCTCCGTTCGCCGGCGAGCCTCGCCGAAGCTCCGCCTCTGTTCGGTCAGAGGTGACGACGCGCGCGTGAACTGGTCAAACCTGACCAGTGGGCCAGGCGGGCCCACTGTCGGTGACCCAGTGCCGGTCCACGCAGGCGTAAGTGGAAACGTATTTCCAGAGTACATCTTCGACGTGTATCGTTTTCTTTTCTTTTTCTGTTTTATTTAAAAACCAGAGATTTGACTAAACTTTGACTGGCTATAACTTTTTAAATATAATTCAAAATGAATTGATTCTTTTTCCTACCTCTCTCAAATTCTGTCTAGTTTATTTTCAGGTTTATTTGAAAAAAATTCAAACAACTTTTTTGTGCTGTTTTGTAAATGTGTGTTAATTCCAATTTATTTAAAATAGGATTTTGGAGAGAGAGAAGAAAACTTTCAAAAGTTTTGGAATACACCCTGCCTCTCCACAACTTGAAGGCAAGCATCCTGAACTCTGGCATAATATTTTTTTGTGCGTTGGTTGACACGATTATAACACCGCCTTAATACGAAGAACCCGTTATTTTATGTGGTGATGCGATCATTTACATGAATGCATATTGGAGATTTCCTTGCTGTTGGAAAGGGATATACTTGTGATGGTAATCGCCCTCGTATGCCTTGCATGCATACCGGAAAGAAATCCGGGAAAGCCTCTCCCTTGGGTAGGCGTGAGCTTGCCCCCGGTCTCCGTCGGGACTATTATGTCTGGTATGGCATAGTAAGGTATAGTGAGTGGTGATTCTGTTGGTTGAAATATATTTGTCATACATATCATGCAGGGAATTTATTAACCTCCCGAGTCGACCGTAGATCGAGTCTTGTTCCGATAACCCCATACTTGTCTCGTACTACCACTTGTCCCTGCCGCAAGTAGGGTGCAGTTCGATAAGTTGTCAACCCCTTTCTTGGCACACACCGTACAGAGGGGCCATGGTGGAAGATACCAGCTGCATCCGGTAGGCATGCCACCTGGTCCGGGGGCATGGGTGTTTTCCGGTTGGGACCGAGATGGGGGCACCCCTTAGAGCGCGCGATATAAATTTGATCACATGCTACGCGAGGTTGTAGCCTCCCCACTTAGAGTTTTGCTTGACAGGTGTCGTGGGTCATTCCAGACACCGGTAAGTTAAGCTGGTGTGTGCAAGTCAGGTGTGTTTTCAATTAAAAGACCGTAGACGGAATTAGTCCTGATGCGCTAAAGGAATCCGTTACTCGTGGGTAAAGAGTACACCCTCTGCAGAGATTAAAAATCTATTCAAATAGCCGTGTCCATGGTTAAGGACTACAGTCTGGGTTGGGTCAAGTGTCGGTCTTAGTGTCGGTCTTCGGAGGAGAAACTGCTAATCCAGGACATGGATCATGACTTGTGACTTGTGTTGATTATGATGATTGTGATTATTATTATTACTATGGACTAACCAATTATATTACTTGAATTGTCGAGTATCACTGGGACGGTTCTACCTCCTGGATATTCACTATGATTGTTTTCTTTATAAGCCCTTTTATGTGGTGTCATTTGAGGCCTCATTTGTGGCATTGCTTGTTATTTATTTACTTTATAAGCCCTTTATGTGGTGTCGCTGAGACACCCGACTATGGCATGCTTGTTATTTATATACTTATAAGCCCTTTATGTGGTGTCGCACAAATGCCCGACTATGGCATGTTTGTTATTTATTTTCCTTATAAGCCTTTTTTGTGGTGTCGCTTAGACGCCCGACTGAGGCATGCTTCATATCCTGATCCTTTCGAGACGTCGCTCCAGACACCCGATCGGTGCATATTATTTCTACTCCAGTATTACATAATCATGTTGCATATAAATAACCTGCTTGCATGCATCAGAGATTTTTATTTTTTGACTGACGATGTGATCATAGAAGGTTTCAGTGCATGATTATCATTTATATTATACCCGTGTTCATAATGTTTGCGAGTACATTCAAAGTACTCAATGGCTTGTCCCTGGCTATTGTCTTGGCCAAATTTCATGCATGGAGAGGAGCTTTATGATGACAGCCCCGGAAACTAAGCAACGGTGATAGCCGCCTCGCGAAGATAGGAGTTATCCTGGTCAGTTGTTCCTGTGGGAAATGGAGTCCCATAGACACTGATGATCCACAAACCGCTTCCGCCATCAACCACTAGAAACCATTTGTTGTACTCATAGGCCAGAATGGTCTTGTACTACATGTTCTGTATTTTTCTTGGAATTCCTGTATCAAGTTGGTGCCTCATCAGCTAACAGTAATCGTGGGGCTGGTGAGCACAAGGGCCATTTTTAGGGAAATCAATACCCGGAAAACCGGTCATGACAAGAATGCCGGCAGCTGGAATTCTAGGTTGGAAAAGGAGCAAATATTAGAGACCTATTCTGCAAAACTCCAAAAGTCCTGAAATTTCACGGATGTCAGTTTTGGAATATATTAAAAATATTGGGCGAAGAAAGCACCAGAGGGGGGCCACACCCTGTCCACGAGGGTGGGGGCGCGCCCCCTGCCTCGTGGGTCCCCTGGCAGGCATCCGATGCCCATATTTTGCTATATGAAGTCTTTCACCCTGGAAAAAGTGAGAAGGAAGCTTTTGGGACGAAGCGTCGCCATCTCGAGGCGGAACCTGGCGAAACCAATCTAGGGCTCCGGCGGAGGTGTTCTCCCGGGGAAACATCCCTCCGAGAGGGGGAAATCATCACCATCACCATCATCATCACCATAGATCCTCTCATCGGGAGGGGTCAATCTCCTTCAACATCTTCACCTGCACCATCTCATCTCAGACCTTAGTTCATCTCTTGTATCCAATCTTTGCCTCAAAACCTCAGATTGGCACTTGCGGGTTGCTAGTAGTGTGGACTAGTTCATGTAGTTGATGCTAGTTGGTTTATTTGGTGGAAGATCATATGTTGAGATCCTTTATGCATATTAATACCCCTCTGATTATGAACGAATATGATTTGTGAGTAGTTACGTTTGTTCCTGAGGACATGGGAGAAGTCTTGCTATAGGTAGTCATGTGAATTTGGTATTCGTTCGATATTTTGATGAGATGTTTGTTGTCTTTCCTCGAGTGGTGTTATATGAACGTCGACTACATGACACTTCACCATTGTTTGGGCCTAGGGGAAGGCATTGGGAAGTAATAAGTAGATGATGGTTTGCTAGAGTGACAGAAGCTTAAACCCTAGTTTATGCGGTTCTTCGTAAGGGGCTGATTTGGATCCATATGTTCCATGCTATGGTTAGGTTTACCTTAATACTTATTTTGTAGTTGCGGATGCTTGCAAGAGGGGTTAATTATAAGTGGGATGCTTGTCCAAGGAAGGGCAGTACCCAAGCACCGGTCCACCCACATATCAAATTATCAAAGTAACGAACGTGAATCATATGAGCATGATGAAAACTAGCTTGACGATAATTCCCATGTATCCTCAGGAGCGTTTTCCTTTATATAAGAGTTTGCGAAGGCTTGTCCTTTGCTACAAAAAGGATTGGGCGACCTTGCTGCACCTTGTTTACATTTTCACTTGTTACCCGTTACAAATTACCTTATCACAAAATTATCTGTTACCGATAATTTCAGTGCTTGCAGAGAATACCTTACTGAAAACCGCTTGTCATTTCCTTCTGCTCCTCGTTGGGTTCGACAATCTTACTTATCGAAAGGACTACGATAGATCCCCTATACTTGTGGGTCATCATGCATCTCCTAGATAGATCTTGCGTGAGCGTACGATTTTTTTTGAAATTGCATGCTTTGTTTCCCAACAGGCACACCATAGCCCCCGCAGCTAGACAATTGCATTCATCACCATTCTAAGTCTTCTTCCTCCATAAACAATTGTGCGGACTATCCGCCATGTTATCTTCAACACTTAGCCCAACACAAAAAATGCACCCCACGACGCACCCTTCTCTTTTTCTGCCGGACTCTCCCCTTCCCGCTCGGTTTCCCACCGTAGCGGGACATTTCTCACTGGAGCCCTCTCCTTTAAAACCAGATGACGTCGCAACAGGGATGATTCTTTTTCATATTTACAACATATATAATGGGTTAAATTAACACATACTATTGCCACAAAACAACAAATAACTATAGAGATCATTCTCAAAGGTCCATCCAACGTTGCGAATGCACGCAGTAAAATGTCATCTTTTCTAGGGTTTCTAATTGTGTCGCAACAGGTCCCAATATTTTTCTCCATTTCTCATATCTCGCATATATTTAGAGTATGCAACGCCTTTGGTTCAACATCTCAATGTCATGATGAAACAACATGATATGTCCCTTTAAGTTTGCAACTAGATGATACGAAAAAAACACACGTACACACCGACGTGGGAGGAGAGTGGCAACCTGAACATATTTCTAGTCACCAATAAGCTCCACCTCCAGCCCACACACCATTCATTGCTAAGAAGGGATACTTTGAAGGAAATATGCCCTAGAGGCAATAATAAAGTTGTTATTATATTTCCTTATATCATGATAAATGTTTATTATTCATGCTAGAATTGTATTAACTGGAAACTAGATACATGTGTGAATACATAGACAAAACAATGTGTCCCTAGTAAGCCTCTACTAGACTAGCTCGTTAATCAAAGATGGTTAAGTTTCCTAACCATAGAAACGTGTTGTCATTTCATGAACGGGATCACATCATTAGGATAATGATGTGATGGACAAGACCCATCCGTTAGCTTAGCATAATGATCATTAAGTTTTATTGCTATTGCTTTCTTCATGACTTATACATATTCCTCTTATTATGAGATTATGCAACTCCCGAATACTGGAGGAACACCTTGTGTGCTATCAAACGTCACAATGTAACTGGGTGATTACAAAACTCAACAAACACCATCGGAGCCACCTGTAGAGCATCTTTATAATCACCCAGTTACGTTGTGACGTTTGATAGCACACAAGTTGTTCCTCCGGTATTATAATTACATAATCAATAGAATATGATAATGAAACATATATTGTGCCTCTAGGCATATCTACTGCTGAGTCAATAATCTAGTTCACATCATCATGTAATTTAACACCAATATTTCACATCTTTATGTGATTAGTTCACATCTCCATGTGACTAACACCCAAAGGGTTTACTAGAGTCAATAATCTAGTTCACATAGCTATGTGATTAACACCCAAAGAGTACTAAGTGTGATCATGTTTTTCTTGTGAGAGAAGTTTAGTCAACGGGTCTGCCTCATTCAGAGCCGTATGTATTTTCCAAATTTTCTATGGCAACAATGCTCTCCACGGAGCTACTCTATCTAATCGATCCCACTTTCAATATGTAACCAGATTGAGACTTATAGTCATCCGGATTAGTGTCAAAGCTTGCATCAATGTAACCCTTTACGACGAACTTTTTGTCACCTCCATACCCGAGAAACATGTCCTTATACAACTAAGGATAATTTTGTATGCTGTCCAGTGATCCACTCATGGATCACTATTGTACCCTCTTGCCAAACTCATGGTAAGGTACACAATAGGTCTGGTACACAGCATAGCATACTTTATAGAACCTATGACTGAGGCATAGGGAATGACTTTTCATTCTCTTTCTATTTTCTGCCGTGGTCGGGTTTTGAGTCTTTACTCAACTTCACACCTTAGAACTCAGGCAAGAACTCCTTCTTTGACCGATCCATTTTGAACTTCTTGAAAAACTTATCAAGGTATGTACTCATCGAAAAAACTTATCAAGCGTCTTGATCTATATCTTTGGATCTCGATGCTCAATATGTAAGCAGCTTCACCGAGGTCTTTCTTTTAAAAACTCCTTTCAAACACTCCTTTATGCTCTCCAGAAAATTCTACATCATTTCTGATCAACAACATGTCATTCACATATACTTATCAGAAAGGGTGTAGTGCTCCACTCACTTTCTTGTAAATACAGGCTTCACCAAAAGTCTGTATAAAACTATATGCTTTTATCACCTTATCAAAGCGTATATTCCAACTCCGAGATGCTTGCACCAGTCCATAGATGGATCGCTAGAGCTTGCACACTTTTTTTAGCACCTTTAGGATTTACAAAACCTTCTTTTTGCATCATACACAACTCTTTTTTAAGAAATCCATTGATGAATGTAGTTTTGACATCCGTTTGCCAGTTTTCATAAAATGTGGCAATTGCTAACATGATTCAGACAGACTTAAGCATCGCTACGAGTGATAAAATCTTACCGTAGTCAACACCTTGAACTTGTTGAAAACTTTTTGCGACAAGTCAAGCTTTTTAGATAGTAACAGTACTATGACCGTCCATCTTCCTCTTGAAGATCCATTTATTCACATTGGCTCGCTGATCATCGGACAAGTCAATCAAAGTCCATACTTTGTTCTCATACATGGATCCCATCTTAGCTTTCATGGCCTCATGCCATTTTGTGGAATCTGGGCTCATCATCGCTTCCTCATAGATTGTAGGTTCGTCATGGTCTAGTAACATGATTTCCAGAACAGGATTACCGTACCACTCTGGTGCGGACCATACTCTGGTTGACCTACGAGGTTCGGTAGTATCTTGATCTGAAGTTTTATGATCATCATCATTAGCTTCCTCACAAATTGGTGTAGGAATCACTGGAACTGATTTCTGTGATGAACTACTTACCAATTCGGGAGAAGGTACAATTACCTCACCAAGTTCTACATTCCTCCCATTCACTTCTTTCGAGAGAAACTCCTTCTCTAGAAAGGATCCATTTTCAGCAATGAATATCTTGGCTTCGGATCTGTGATAGAAGGTGTACCCAATAGTCTCCTTTGGGTATCCTATGAAGACACATATCTCCGATTTGGGTTTGAGCTTCTCAGTTTGAAGCTTTTTCACATAAGCATCGCAGCCCCAAACTTTAAGAAACGACAACTTTGGTTTCTTGCCAAACCATAGTTCATACTGTGTCGTCTCAACGGATTTAGATGGTGCCCTATTTAACGTGAATGTAGCTGTCTCTAATGCATAACCCCAAACGATAGTGGTAAATCAGTAAGAGACATCATAGATCGCATCATATCTAATAAAGTACGGTTACGATGTTCGGACACACCATTATGTTGTGGTGTTCCAGGTGGCATGAGTTACTGAACCTATTCCACATTGTTTTAATTGACGGCCAAAATCGTAACTCAAATATTCGCCTCTACGATCATATCGTAGAAACTTTATTTTCTTATTACGATGATTCTCCACGTCACTCTGAAATTCTTTGAACTTTTCAAATGTTTTAGACTTGTGTTTCATCAAGTAGATATATCCATATCTGCTCAAATCATCTGTGAAGGTCAGAAAATAACGATACCCGCCGCAAGCCTCAACACTCAACGGACCGCATACATCGGTATGTACTATTTCCAATAAGTCAGTGGCTCGCTCCATTGTTCCGGAGAATGGAGTTTTAGTCATCTTGCCTATAAGGCATGGTTTGCAAGCATCAAGTGATTCATAATCAAGTGTCCAAAAGCCCATCAGCATTGAGTTTCTTCATGCGCTTTACACCAATATGACCTAAACAGCAGTGCCACAAATAAGTTGCACTATCATTATTAACTTTGCATATTTTGGCACTAATATTATGTGTATCACTGTGATCGAGATTCAGTAAACCATTTACATTGGATGTAAGACCATAGAAGGTTTTATTCATGTAAACATAACAACAATTATTCTCTGACTTAAATGAATAACCGTATCGCAATAAACATGATCCAATAATATTTATGCTCAACGCAAACACCAAATGACATTTATTTAGTTCCAATACTAATCTCGAATGTAGAGGGAGTATGCGATGGTGATCTTATCATCCTTGGAATCATTTCCAACACGCATCGTCACCTTGCCCTTAACTAGTCTCTATACATTTTCCAACTCCTGTTTCGAGTTACTAATCATAGCAACTGAACCGGTATCAAATAACCAGGGGCTACTATGAACACTACTAAAGTACACATCAATAACATGTATATCATATATACTTTTGTTCACTTTGCCATCCTTCTTATCCGCCAAGTATTTGGGGCAATTCCGCTTCCAGTGACCATTTCCTTAACAGTAGAAGCACTCAGTTTCAGGCTTGGGTCTAGCTTTGGGTTTCTTCATGGGAGTGGCAACTTGCTTGCCATTCTTTCTTGAAGTTCCCTTTCTTTCCCTTGCCCTTTTACTTGAAACTAGTGGTCTTGTCAACCATCAACACTTGATGCTTTTCTTGATTTCTACCTTCGTCGATTTCAGCATCGCGAAGAGCTCGGGGAATCATTTTCGTCATCCCTTGCATATTATAGTTCATCACAAAGTTCCAGTAACTTGGTGATAGTGACTAGAGAAGTTTGTCAATCACTATCTTATCTGGAAGATTAAATCCCGCTTGATTCAAGTGATTGTAGTATCCAGACATTCTGAGCACATGCTCACTAGTTGAGCTATTCTCCTCCATCTTGTAGGCAAAGTACTTGTCAGAGGTCTCATACCTCTTAACACGGGCATGTGTCTGAAATATCATTTTCAGCTCTTCGAACATCTCATATGCTCCATGGCATTCAAAATATTTTTGAAGTCCTGGTTCTAAGCCGTAAAGCATGGTGCACTAAACTATCAAGTAGTCATCATACCGAGCTTGTCAAATGTTCATAACATCTACATCTGCTCCTGCATTAGGTCTGTCACCTAGCTGTGCATCAAGGACATAATTCTTCTGTGCAACAATGAGGATAATCCTCAGATCACGGACCCAATCCGCATCATTGTTACTATCATCTTTCAACTCATTTTTCTCTAGGAACATATCAAAATAAACGGGGAGCTATGAGGGAGTCTTAGACTAAGGGGTCCTCGGGCGTTCGGCCTGTTAGCCATGGGCCGGACTGATGGGCTGTTAAGATACGAAGGCTGAAGACTACACCCGTGTCCGGATGGGACTCTCCTTGGCGTGGAAGGCAAGCTTGGCGACCAAATATGAAGATTTCCTTTCTCTGTAACCGACCTGATGTAACCCTAGATCCCTCCAATGTCTATATAAACAGGAGGGGTTAGTCCGGATGAAGAGACATTCATTACCATAGTCATGCAGGCTAGACTTCTAGGGTTTAGCCATTACGATCTCGTGGTAGATCAACTCTTGTAATACTCATATTCATCAAGATCAATCAAGCAGGAAGTAGGGTATTACCTCCATAGAGAGGGCCCGAACCTGGGTAAACATTGTGTCCCACGTCTCCTCTTACCATCGGCCCTAGATGCACAGTTCGGGACCCCCTACCCGAGATGCGCCGGTTTTGCACCGACATTGGTGCTTTCATTGAGAGTTCCACTGTGTCGTCCCCAAAAGGTTTGATGGCCCCTTCAATCGTGAACGACAATGTTGTCCAAGGAGAAACCTTCCTACCCGGACAGATCTTCATATTCGGCGGCTTCATACTGCGGGCCAACTCACTTGGCCGTCCAGAGCAGATCGACAGCTACGCCCCTAGCCATCAGGTCAGATTCGGGAGCTTGAACTACGTCACGGGCGTCCGTGGAGACTTGATCTTCGCTGGATTTGAGACCGCGGCAATCCCTCCTGGTCACCCCGATGAACACGACCTAAATCTGGCATTGGACCGCATCCAGGAGATTGCTCCTGTAACTGCTCTGGCCGTAGATCCAGAGCATATTGCGCCATCCAAGGACAGGAGGCTCAACCCCACTGTGGAGGCCGCAGATTCCACGACGTTGGAGCCAAACATATACCTAAAGTCACACGACGTCTTTGTCACCGGAACTCCAGACTCGTCTCTGGCCATAAATTCCAAGCCATGTGCATCCGCGAACGCCGAACTTGATCGCTTATCGATCTTCGAGTTTAAGCGCCGCAGACATCTTCCAACACTCGCCCTTCAGCGATGTGATAAACTCATTAAAGAATCTGTCCTTGGCGGGGGACTCACAGCTGAATTATGTCCGGTTTGAACTGGAGGCTAATGATGGGGGAGAATTCAGCTTCCCACCCGCCACCCACTCCATAGCCACTATCGTAGACTTCACCGACGTGCTCGATTACAGCTCCGACGACATCGACGGTATGGACGACGATGCCGACAAAGAGCAGGGCCAAAATCCACCGCTTAACGGACACTGGACGGCCACTTCTTCACATGACGTATACATGGTGGATACACCTAAAGAAACTAACAACAATGACAAGAAGGATCCAGTTAAGAACAAACCTCCTGAGACACAGCCCCGGCACTGGCGTCAACGGCGCCGGTCTAAATCACGTCGTACAAAAGACAACAACACCGGCACCGGAGAAAATAATACTCCGGAAGGAGCTGAAGACAATGAAGACCCTGTCGGGGCAATCTCTGAATAGGATGAACGGGAGGACGGGCACGTTAGCCCCGATGAACAGGCGACACATGAAGACTCAGAGGATAGTAATTATCTTTCGCTCTCCCAGGAGGAGGAGAGCGTCAGCAACGAATAATTCATCGTGCCTGAAGAACCTCTCGAGCAGGAGCGCTTTAAACATCGGCTAATAGCCACTTCAAGGAGCCTGAAAAAGAAGCAGCTGCAGCTTCAAGCTGACCAAGATCTGCTCAATGATAGATGGACCGATGTCCTGGCCGCCGATGAATACGGCCTCAACGGCCGAGCCAAAAACTACCCGAAGCGCAAATTGTTACCTCAGTTCGATGATGAGGCGCTGGAGCCCGTCGCTCCTCGCACAACGCGGCCGACCGACCGCCACGCGGTCAGGATAAAGCGGCAACTCAAGCCGAACACCAGACCGCCCACCTTGCTGTAAAGGCAAGAATAAAACAGCTCGGGGTTGTACATACGACCGTTGACATGACTTGGACAGTAGAGCAAGACACATAAGATCGATCTATGGATTGCAAGGACGTGCCTCGACACGCGACGGCGGCTACCTATTTGTACCTGACAAACCCAGCCACACCCGGGCCAAAAACTGCAAACAGACAGTGTCGGAGGTATGTCGCAGTGTGGCCCAGTATAGAGGTGCTGCACACCCTCTTTGCTTCATAGATGAAGTAATGGAGCATGAATTCCCAGACGGGTTTAAACCCATGAATATCGAATCATACGACGGAACAACGGATCCAGCGGTATGGATTGAGGACTTCCTCCTCCATATACACATGGCCCGTGGAGATGACCTTCATGCCATCAAATACCTACCACTAAAACTCAAAAGACCAGCTCGGTACTGGTTAAACAGTCTGCCGGAAAATTCTATTGGCAGCTGGGAAGATTTGGAAGACGCCTTTCGTGACAACTTCCAAGGAACATATGTCCGGCCACTAGATGCCGATGAGTTAAGTCACATTGTCCAGCAGCCCGGAGAGTCAGCCAGGAAGCTCTGTACTAGGTTCTTAGTTAAAAAGAACCAAATCGTCGAATGTCCGGATGCGGAAGCCCTTGCGGCCTTCAAACACAGCATCCGGGATGAGTGGCTTGCCTACCACCTCAGCCAAGAAAGACCAAAATCCATGACAGCCCTTACCGCTCTAATGACCCGCTTTTGCGCGGGAGAAGACAACTGGCTCGCTCGTAGAAGCAACAGAGCCTGCGGCCCGGGCACTTCAAAAATCCGAGACGACAATGGCAAGTCACGACGCAAGAAACACAAAAATCGCAATGATAATGAAAGATCACGCGACACAACGGTCAACACCGGATTCAGCATTCCCAAATCCGGTCAATGGAAAAAGCCATTCAAGGCAAACAGGGACGGACCATCCAATCTAGACAGGATATTGGATCGACCCTACCAGATTCACGACCACCCTGATAAACCAGCTAATCATACCAATAGAAGTTGTTGGGTCTTCAAGCAGGCCGGCAAGCTCAACGCCGAACACAAGGGGAGGAGGCCGACCGGCGATAGGGATGACGAAGAGATCCACTAACCAAATACCGAGGGTCAGAAGCAATTTCCCCCCGAAGCAAAAACAGTAAACATGGTATGTGTGACACACACCCCTAGAGGTGAGCGCACGAAGCATTCCCTCCGTACGCGAGATCGTACCACAGCTACCTCAGCTGAACTACATAGCGGCCTTATCACGCCGCATACCACGTCAGCCATCATGCCGCCGGTCTTAGGGATGGCACCCGCAGGGTATGTGTATGGGTGGAGCCTCCCCATACCCTTACCCGTCCACTATGAATTTACCTATCACCCATACCCATACCCACCAAGGGTACAAAATTTTCCCATACCCGTCACCCAACAGGGTATATGGGTACCGACGGGTAAAAATACCTGCATTTACATCACATAAAATTAATAGCAACACATTTTAAACAACAATGTACAAAACTTCATTCTCAAAAACAAAAAAAAACTTGCACATAAGGCAACCCATAAAAATGTCAAACAACAACACATAATCATAAATAACAACACATAGTCATACACTTTAAGTTCACAAAATCACGATAAATTATAGAGATAATTTGAATGCACATTGGAGTTTTTACCTAGTGCGATTAGGGGGCGGGAAGTTAATACGTTAGAATATTAAAGGAAACCCACTTGTCAATATTAAAGGAATCTATGGGCACATGGGTACGCGGGCATGGGTTATACGATCCCATACCCGTACCGTCTCTACCTGATGGGTATGATATTTTCCCATTTAAGTATCCATGGGTAATTTTTTGTCCCATACCCTTACCCTAATAGGGTTTTTACCCACAAGGTACGCGGGTAATGGGTACCCGTTGCCATCCCTAGCCGGTCTCCATTCAACATGACCGATCAATGTCCATATTAGACTATCAATTCGGCTTCCTCCATCCGCCTAACATACCTTCGAAGTGGGTACCACGCATAGATAATTATGCACTTGAAATACCCTGGGCACCGACGGAATCACAGTATGGGTGTGCCTGCAACCCCCCACCTACTTTTCTAACTGCCCTTTTTCTTTCCTTTTTATTATCCACTCCACAGGTAGCTCAAGGGCCGGTCACCCCGAGGACTCTACCAGAGTTCGGGTTCGCACAATCATCCAAGGGTAATTCCTGTCAAGGAAACCCTTAACCAAGGACAGGCGGCGCAGACGTACGACAGGAGGTCCAAAATAACCTTTTGTAGATTGAGCTCTCTATTCCGAGCCTGTAAGGTGCCTTTTTCCGCAGCCTTCGACCCCGGGCATGTCAAATAGCCAGGGTTGCGGCTTTGTTATCTATATAATAATTGGCTTATCACTCAGCTCCCAGTACACGTAACCAGTGTCTAGTATCGACTTTTTTCCTAATCGACCCGAATTTTTGCTCCTGTGGTTGTTTTACACACACACCTCGGCATAACTCGCCAGGGGCTCAGTATGGGAACCAATAAGTTGCCGGCAAGTCCGAACAGCTTCATAGCTGATACGTCCATTTTGCATCATGCTTTTATATCAATATTTATTGCATTATGGGCTGTTATTACACATTATATATCAATACTTATGGCTATTCTCTCTTATTTTACAAGGTTTACCATGAAGAGGGAGAATCTTTGGCAGTGGAATTTCGGTGAAAAGGAGCAAACGTTGGAAACATATTCTGCACAGCTCCAAAAGTCCTGAAACTCCACGAAACAACTTTTTGGAATTTATAAGAATTTCTGAGCGAAAGAAATAGGCCGGGGGGCCCACACCCTGTCCAGGAGACAGGGGGGTGCCCCCTCTATAGGGCGCGCCCCCTATCTCCTAGGCCCCCTGGTGGGCCTCCGGCGTCCATCTTCTGCTATATTATCACTTTTACCCTGGAAAAAATCATGGGCAAGCTTACGGGATGAAACTCCGCCCCCACGAGACGGAACCTTGGCGGAATCAATCTAGGGCTCTGGCGGAGCTGTTCTGCCGGGGACACTTCCCTCCGGGAGGGGGAAATCATCACCAACGTCATCACCGACGATCCTCTCATCGAGAGGGGGTCAATCTCCATCAACATCTTCACCAGCACCATCTCCTCTCAAAACCCTAGTTCATCTCTTGTATCCAATCTTGTATCAAAACCACAAATTGGTACCTGTGGGTTAATAGTAGTGTTGATTACTCCTTGTAGTTGATGCTAGTTGGTTTACTTGGTGGAAGATCATATGTTCAGATCCTTTATGCATATTATTACTCCTATGATTATGAACATGAATATGCTTTGTGAGTAGTTATGTTTGTTCCTGAGGACATGGGTGAAGTCTTGCTATTAGTAGTCATGTGAATTTGGTATTCGTTCGATATTTTGATGAGATGTATGTTGTCTTTCCTCTAGTGGTGTTATGTGAACGTCGACTACATGACACTTCACCATTATTTCTGCCTAGAGGAAGGCATAGGGAAGTAATAAGTAGATGATGGGTTGCTAGAGTGACAAAAGCTTAAAACCTAGTTTATGCGTTGCTTCGTTAGGGGCTGATATGGACCGATATGTTTAATGATGTGGTTAGGTTTACCTTAATAATCCCTTTTGTAGTTGCGGATGCTTGCAATAGGGGTTAATCATAAATGGGATGCTTGTCCAAGTTAGGACAGTACCCAAGTGTCGGTCCACCCACATATCAAATTATCAAAGTACCGAACGCGAATCTTATGAACGTGATGAAAACTAGCTTGACGATAATTCCCAATGTGTCCTCGGGAGCTCCTTCTTCATTATTAGAATTTGTCCAGGCTTATCCTTTGCTACATAAAGGATTGGGCCACCTTTCTGCACTTCATTTACTTTATTTACGTTTTTTCTCGTTACTATTTATCTTATCACAAAACTATCTATCACCTACTATTTCAGTGCTTGCAGAGAAAACCTTACTGAAAACCGCTTATCATTTCCTTCTGCTCCTCGTTGGGTTCGACACTCTTACTTATCGAAAGGACTAGGATAGATCCCCTATACTTGTGGGCCATCAAGAACTCTTTTCTGGCGCCGTTGCCGGGGAGTGTAGCGATTTTGGTGAGTGGAACTTGGTAAGGAAACATTTATATAGTGTGCTGAAATATTCTGTTACTTGTCACTATGGAAACTAATCCTTTGAGGGGCTTGTTTGGGGTATCTTCACCCCAACCAGAAGAGCAAAGAAATACTCCTCAACCTACTGAACTTTATGAAAATATTCACTTTGATCTTCCTTCGGGTATGATAGAAAAACTGCTAGCTAATCCTTTTGCAGGAGACGGAACATTGCATCCCGACTTACACCTTATCTTTGTGGATGAAGTTTGTGCATTATTTAAGCTTGCAGGTATTCCCGATGATGTTGTCAAAAGGAAGGTCTTCCCTTTAACTTTTAAGGGAGATGCATTGACATGGTATAGGCTATGTGATGATACGGGATCTTGGAATTATAAGCGATTGAAGTTGGAATTTCACCAGAAGTTCTATCCTATGCATCTTGTTCATCGTGATCGTAATTACATATATAATTTCTGGCCTTGCGAAGGAGAAAGCATCACTCAATCTTGGGGGAAGCTTAAGTCAATGTTATATTCATGCCCCAATCATGAGCTCTCTCGGGAAATGATTATTCAGAAATTTTTATGCTCGGCTTTCTCTTGATAATCGCAACTTGCTCGATACTTCCTTTGCTGGTTCTTATATGCTGAATAGTATTGATTTCAAATGGGACTTATTGGAAAGAATTAAACGCAACTCTGAAGATTGGGGTTCCGACAATGGTAAGGAGTCAGGTATGACACCTAAGTTCGATTGTGTTAAATCTTTTATGGATACCGAAGCTTTTCGTGGATTTAACGCTAAGTATGGACTTCACTCTGAGATAGTAGCTACTTTTTGTGAATATTTTGCTACTCATGTTGATCTCCCTAAAGAGAAGTGGTTTAAATATAATCCTCCTGTTGAAGTCAAAGTAGTTGCACCTATTACAGTCGAAGAGAAAACTATTACATATAGTGATCCTATTATTCCTACTGCTTATGTTGAAAAACCTCCTTTTCCTGTTAGGATAAAAGATCATGCTAAAGCTTCGACTGTTGTTCGTAAGAGTAATACTAGAACTTACACACCTCCTGAGCAAATTAATGTTGAACCTAGTATTTCTATGGTTAAAGATCTCTTGGATGAGGACTTAGAAGGGCATGTTATTTCTTTCTTGGGTGAAACTGCTAATATTGCTAGACCTGATACTCAGACACGTAGACCTGTCGTATGCATGCCTCTAATTTCTATTAAAATAGGAGATCATTGTTATCATGGCTTATGTGATATGGGTGCTAGTGCTATTGTGATACCTTATGATCTTTACAAAGAAATTATGCACGATATTGCACCCGTTGAATTAGAGGACATTGATGTTACTATTAAGCTTGCTAATAGGGATACCATTAAACCTATTGGGATTGTTAGAGATGTTGAAGTTTTGTGTGGGGAGATTAAATACCCTGCTGATTTTCTTGTTCTTGGTTCCCCACAAGATGATTTTTGTCCCATTATTTTTGGTAGACCATTCTTGAATACTGCTAGTGCTAACATTAATTGTGAAAAGAATATTGTCACTGTTGGCATAGATGGTATGTCTCATGACTTTAATTTTGCTAAGTTTAGTAGACAACCTCGTGAAAGGGAACCACCTAGTAAGGATGAGATTATTGGTCTTGCTTCCATTGCTGTTCCTCCAACTGATTGTAACATCCCAAATTTCCTATTTGGAATGTTTTACAATTATAGCTAAGCATCTATGCATTCTGTTTGAATTTGAGTGCCATTTGGAGTTTCAGAAGATTTTGAGTTTTGGAATTTGAATTCAAAACTTTGGCAAGTGGGAATCATTCCAAAAACTATGCCTGATAAATACTTGAGCAAAAGTATGAGAGGAATAAACATGACACTCCAAAAATATCAGAGGAAAACAATGCCAAAAGTTTTGAATTCAAATTTGAGTTTTATTTGAATTTTGGAAAAAAAATGATTTTTTATAAACTTTGGATTTTGCCCCTGGAAAAATGTTCAAATGATAGGGAATATTCCCCTGATCATTTTGATATATATATGTCCTATATAAAATATTTATATTTTATATCTCTGTTTTTATTTTCAAAAAAATTTAAAATTAAAAAAGAAAAAGAAAACCCACAGGCACCCGGCCCAACTGCCAACCCAGGCCCACCGAGCCAGGCCCACCGCGCCCAGCCGAGCCGGCCAACAGACCGACCGCACCCCTCGATTCGCTTGGCTCGGTCGACCGACCGAGACCGCACCCCCGCACCAGCGGACGGGTGAGCCACCACCGTCGTCAACCCCTCGCCTTTTCGCCACGCCGCCGCCGCTCGCCGGATCCCAAAGGATCCGGATCCGATCCTCCTCGATTCACCCCCGCCCAAGGTGAGGCCCCGCCTATATAAGCCCCTCCCCGCACCCCATTCCCCCCTTGCCCCCTCGCCGGAACCCCTCCTCCCTCCTCACGTGCTCGCCGGACTTGCCGAACGCCGCCGCCGCCATTTGCCTCGTCATCGTCGCCCTAGCCCTCCCCGAGCTCCACCCACTCCACCAGACCACCCCCACGTCGCCTCAAGACTCCGCCGGAGCCCTCCGCCGACCTCCCCGACCACCGGAGATGCCGACGCACTCGCCGCCCGAGCCGCCGCCGCCGTCGAACTCCGGTAAGTCACCCGAGTTTCCCTCCCCCGTCCGATCTAATCTCGACGGTCTAGATTAGAACCCCCGAAGGGGTATGGGTTTTTATTAGGTCAATTAGTGAACCGGGTTTTCCCCGGTTAGTTCCGGTTTAATTTTAAGTTAGGGTTTTTATTTAGATCGACCGATTCATTTAAACCCTAGGCCCGTTTAGTTATATTACGCACAGTGCGTTAGTTAGGCCCATTTAGCCGTTTTTCTTTATTTTCGTTTTTTCTGTTTTAACAGAATAGTTCAGATTTGAAAAATTCATATCTTTTATTCTACTTAATATTTTTAAGTGATTCTTTTTTGTTGGTTTGCAAATTTCTTATAGTTTCTGTAGAAAATATAATTAGCTATGTTAAAATTATTTAGAATAGCTTTATTTTAGTTTTAGACAGAATAGTAAATCTGCTATGAAATGAGTTAGGAAATTTATTTTTTAATTATTCTTTTTGTCCCAACTTTATTTTGACATTGCCTAACCGTAGGAATTAATTTGGGTATTTTAGGATTAATAAAAATTAGTTTCTAGCAGAATCTTGTTAATCCTAATTAATTAACTAGCTACTGTTTTCCTATTATTTTAATTAGCAAATAAATTTATTTTTCACATGTGATTGATTATTCAGGTTAGTTTCTGTCACTTTAGAGCATGAACTTTTATTTATAATAAATAAAACTTTTATTTTATTTTTCTTAATAGAAATTGAATTAGGCCTAATAGGAGTTTCATAATAGATTTTAAATTGATTCTTTTTGCTCCTAGTTGCTTAAAGCATTCTTTTCTGTTAAGTTAACATAAACTCATGCTTAGGTTATGTTAGAATTTTTTTTGTTATGTAAAACTATTTTTAGTTGTTGCTTGAAGTAGGAAAACTTTGGGTTGGTTTTCTTTGAGTTTTCCTTTGGGTTTTGATTTGTGTGTTTGGTGTGTTATGTTACTATGTTGCTATTGTGTTAACTGATGATATGCTATATGCTTATTGTGATTATTGTTTGTTTCGGTAGAATTTCCGGAGTGCGAAGCTTGCTACTACGATTCCCTAGCTTACGAAGATCGTCAGCAAGGCAAGTCATTGATCATGTTTATTTTCAATACCTATGATTTTGTTGCATTAGAATTTTACCTCCCCACCATGCATGCAGTAGGTGAAATTTTGAAGTTATGTTCTTGAGTAGTATCATGTGGTAGGATGAACCAATTCCCCTTGTTACCATGACCCGGGACGAAGTAGTTTATTTTTGCTATGCTCGTAGACGGGGTTGGTTGAGTGAATTCATAAGGGAGATGTGAGAGTCTTAAAGATGATGACAACCAGATGACCTCAAGATCAAGATGGGCTTCGAAATTCACTACTGGATGGAGGACGGTTGACGGGCACCCTGGAGAATCCAGTGGTTGGCCGGGATGCATGGAGAAGCGCCATGACATCTTGCGGAAAGCTTCACCCAGCCACGAAGAGACGGATGGATGCCCCATTGACCGGAAGCTTACCTGTGCAGCCGCAAGCCATTATGGGCTCTGGCTGGGTCAACCCTAGTAGTGACGCTGGCTGGACGGTACTACGAGATGTAGAAGAACGGTAGGATTGGATGGGTACCGGCAGTAGCTAGAAGAACTCTTTGGAAGACCCTGTTTCATTCATCCCGTCTTCAAACACCATGAAGTGTGAAGACTTAAAAGGAGGGAATGATTCTTGCGGGGAAAGTCATAAACCTCTGCAGAGAAAAGATCTAATCGATTAGCCGTGTCCCCGATTCACGGACATTTGAGTCTCTGGAACTTGGAGTATTTGAAATCTCAACACTGAAATTAATAAATTAATTGAGGGGTTTATGACTTAATAATTTGGGAATGAGACATTGGTTGGCGGAACCATCTCAATAACTACCAACAATTTTGTAGTATTTGCCATCAAGTCCACTGTAGTAGGGAAAAATTGGCTTTTTGCAAAATGATGAAACTTAGAGCCCCACAGCCAAAATGCATATAGTGTTAGTAATTTTATTATTGTTATTCTCTCTTCATGACTTGCCAGCTTATTCAAAAAGCTGACCTACACGGCTGCAACGTCTTATGTTGCGGAGGTTTATTCCGATCAGGAGTGAGGCTACGCTCCGCTTGGCGATTGCCCTTTGGAGTCGGATGGACTCGCTATTTCGCTTCACGCTTCCGCAGCTTTACTTAGTTTATTTCTCATGAGTTGGCCTTCGCCGAATTTATTCTATTGTAATAAAGACTCGATATCGTAATCGTGTAATAAATTCAGGTGTGATTGAACTTTGTTTATTTCATCAATGTCTTTGTGAGTGCCGGATGATCTTGGGATGGTATGCATACCACGGAGACTTGACCGATTTTTGGGTCGGGTCGCTCTGAGAGATGGTATTCAGAGCACACGCTGACCGTAGGACGTAACCCCTAGGATCGGAAAGCCATAGAAAGAGACTATTTATTTTATGTCCTTATCATTCCGTAATTCCCCCTGTTCATTTCTGACTTCTCTCCGATTTTCAACATTTTAGATGGCCGCCAAGTTCACCCCAGTTTTGCTACCGGAGTTTTGCCAGCCAGATGAGACGATGCCCTTCGGCAGGAAGCTGGTCCAGATCATGAAGAAGCTGAAGATTGCTCTTCCCTCGATCACCGGGAAGCCTACCAATGCACTTCCGACGGATACCCGCTACAGGATCGAGGTGCACATTCCAGGGAGAACCTTCAGAGGACATACAGAGCCTATTGACTTTGAGTTTACCGACTTCAACTAGATCCTCGGAAGAGACATGGCGATTTATCGTGCACTTGGACATGTCCGAGAAGAGTACAGGGCCGAGCTCGATCCATCAGACCTCGCCATGGTTTCTCGCAGAGCAAGGAACGGAGATATCATCCGTACCATAGAGGACGACTCCATTCTCTCGTATGTCCAAGACTTGGAGTGTCTCCTCAGGAAACGAGAGATCCAGACTCGCCATAACTCGAAGGTACACAGGAGGCTATTGTTCTGTGAACTGGAACTGGAAGAGAAGGCACACGCAGACTTCCTTGACCATGAGGAAGAAATCGCGGACTTCATGGAGAGATTCGACGACCTGAAGATGAAGGTTGCCGCATTAGAGGAGAAGATGGACCTGGGAGAGGAACTTTTTCCGAGTGGAGATGATGGACCTCTCGTGAGCAATGATCAGGATTATGAAGGAAGTTCCACTGGAGAAAGCCGCAAGAGGAGGCGCCGCGCATCGAGGACGCCCACCGGAGGACGCCGCACCGGAGGGCGCAAGGATTATTGATGAAGACATTTAGCCGACCACCATGTTATTTTATTTTTCCGTCGATCGCTTAGGCCGTTATTTTCGATTAGTCATGAGATATTTTGTAATCGAGATTGAACCATGTTTGAGTGGAATGAATAAATGATTGGTGTGTTTATGATTGTGCATTCATATGCGTAGTGTTATTTCTCATTAGACCATTGTTCTATTCTAAATTTCTCATCCACTCCAAAACACCAGATGCCTCCGAGACGTGACACCGGTTTTCCGCCGGAGCTCACTCAGCGACTCCAAAGAATGTAATGCCCTCATGCGAATACTCATCCGTAATCGAACAACAACAACAACAATCCACCGCCACCACCCCTGTTGACAACTTGACTCGATTCCTAAGGCTGAATCCGCCCGGTGTTCTCTAGCGACCTTGAGCCGATTGTGGCCGATGATTGGCTCCGCAAGGTCGGAAGAGAGTTAATCACCGTTGGATGCACCGATGCAGAGAAGGTGCGCTTTGCGCACATCAACTTGATGGAACTGCAGCTTCTTGGTGGGAGAACTACACCGCCACTTATCCCATCGGCACCATCACGTGGGATCAGTTCCAGCAGGCCTTCCGCACCGCTCATGTTTCAGCCGAGCCATGAGTTTGAAGAAGCGTGAGTTCCGCAACTTACGCCAGGAAACCGTCTTGTGGCGCGATGCGTGGATGAGTTCAGCAAGCTAGCTCGCTATGCCCCGGATGATGTGGGCCACAGATGCCGCAGCAGGAGAAGTTTCTCGAGGACTCAATGATGAACTGGGTATGCAGCTTATGGTGGCTACTTTCACCAACTACCGGAGCTGGTAGACAAGGCCATCATACTTGAAGGCAAGCAGCAGCAGACCGAAAGCCGCAAGCGTAAGTACAGCCGGGGAAGCACAACTCAGAGCTCAGCGAAGCCCGTTATGCCCCATACTCGGAGGGCATACCCATCACAACCATGGAGGCCATAACCATGGAGGAAATGGGAACAACCGCAACCAGACAACAAGTCGTGCAATGGCAATGGCAATCAGCATCACCGCCCGGCTTCGAAGGATCTGAGTCACATCACCTGTTTCAAGTGCCAGAAAATAGGGCACTATGCCACCGACTGCCCAGAGGCCAAGCAGAGGAATGGAAACGGCAATGGAAGCTCAGCGAAGAAGCCCAACCCTTTCCCTCGTGCTCAGGTGAACCACATTGACGTGGAGGACGTCTATGATCAGCCAGACACTGTGGTTGGTAAGTTTTTATTGAATTCACGTTCAGTATTAGTACTCTTTGATTACGGTGCAACGATTCATTCATATCAAGGGTAGTTGTGGAAAAGTACGGGTTGCCCACTAAAACCCTTAGAAGCCCCCTTCGCATCGGGTTCAGCAGGAGGAGAAATGATGGCAGGCTTAGGCTGTCATGCAACCCTCAACATCGGAAACCATAAATTTCCCGCAGACCTCATAGTGTTGGAAACCCAGACCTTGGATGTAATCCTAGGCATGGATTGGTTGACGAAGTTTGAAGGAAACATACACTGTGCCCGCAAGTCTATTCTGCTCACCACCCCGGAGCAGAAGAGGATCAAGTATGTATCCAGACATAGCCGATGAAGAATCAGTGAATTCCCTCACGGGAGTTGTTCAGAGGAAGTGCCAGAGTGCAAGATTTTCCGATGTATTTCCGGAGGAATTACCAGAATGCCACCGGACAGGACATTGAATTTCTGATTGAGTTATTGCGGCACAGCCCCAATATCCAAGAGACCCTATCGGATGCCTCCGAATGATTTGAAGGAGATCAAGAACCAAATCAATGAGTTATTGGAGAAGGGATATATTCGGCCAAGCTCATCACCTTGGGGAGCCCCAGTTCTTTTGGTAGAGAAGAAGGATGGAACCTTGAGAATGGTTGTGGATTATCGTTCGTTGAACGAGGTGACCATCAAGAACAAGTACCCTCTGCCGATGATTAACGATCTGTTTGATCAGTTAGTTGGAGCCAAGGTATTCTCTAAGATCGATCTTCGATCAGGGTATCATCAGTTGAAGATCCGTGAAAAGGATATACCCAAAACAGCATTCACCACCAGGTATGGTTTATATGAGTATACCGTCATGTCATTTGGATTGACTAATGCTCCTGCATACTTCATGAATTTGATGAACAAGGTATTTATGGAATATCTGGACAAGTTTGTCGTGGTGTTCATCGATGATATACTGATTTTCTCCAAGAGCGAGGAAGAGCATAAGGAACATTTGCGTCTAGTTCGAGAAACTTCGAGAACATCAGTTGTATGCCAAGTTCAAAATGTGAATTTTGGTGAAGGAAGTCGGATTCCTCGGACATGTTATTTCAGGAGAAGGAATAGCAGTTGATCCCGCCAAGGTTGAATCGATCACCGATTGGCGATCGCCCACCTCGATTAAGGAGATCCATGATTTTCTCGGACTCGCAGGATATTATCGGAGGTTTATTGAGAACTTCTCAAAGATTGCCAAGCCCATGACTGAGCTGTTGAAGAAGGAAGCCAAGTACATTTGGACCGAGGATTGTGAAGCCAGTTTTCAGGAATTGAAGAAACGTTTGGTTACAGCCCCAGTGTTGATTTTGCCGGACATACACAAGGAATACCAGGTTTATTGTGACGCTTCTCGTCAAGGACTCGGAGGAGTACTAATGCAGGAAGGAAAAGTCGTAGCTTATGCCTCCAGACAGCTACGACCTCACGAGATGAATTATGCCACACATGATTTGGAGTTAGCAGCCGTAGTGCATGCCCTCAAGACCTGGAGACATTTCCTCATCGGAAACCGTTGTGATGTTTACACAGATCACAAGAGCTTGAAGTATATTTTCACGCAGAAAGAGTTGAACCTCATGCAGAGGAGATGGCTAGAGTTAATCAAGGACTATGACATGAGATTGCATTATCACCCAGGGAAAGCTAATGTTGTAGCAGATGCTTTGAGCCGTAAGAGTTATGTGAATACTCTTACATGCAGGAGGATTACCCAGGAGTTAGTCGATGACCTCGTAGATCTCCGGTAGGAGATAGTTCCGAGAGGATTTGTTGCAACTCTGGAAGTTCAGTCCACTTTGGCCGAAAGGATTCGTGAAGCCGGAAGTCGGACAAGGAAATTGATGAGATAAAGCAAAAGATGAATGAAGGAAAAGCTAAAGGATTTCGTAAGGATGAACACGGAGCTATATGGTTCAAGGATCGTATTTGTGTGCCCAATGATCCCGAACTCGTGAAGCTAATTCTTCAGAGGCTCATGATTCACCGTACTCGATCCACCCCGGTAACACCAAGATGTACCTGGATTTGAAGGAAAGTTTCTGGTGGACAGGTATGAAGAAGGATATTGCCGAGTACATAGCAGTATGTGATGTTTTTCAACGAGTAAAGGCAGAACATCAGAAGCCAGCAGGATTACTTCAACCTTTGCCGATTCCCGATTGGAAATGGGAGAAACTTGAATGGATTTTATCACAGATTACCCAGACCCGTTCAGGTATGATTCTATCTGGTAGTGGTTGATCGTTTGACCAAGGTAGCTCACTTCATTCCCGTGAAAACTACCTATACCAGTGCTAAGTTGGCCAAGATATACATGACCAGGATCGTATGTCTGCATGGAGTTCCGAGGAGTATCGTGTCTGATAGAGGAACACAGTTTACCTCAAAGTTTTGGAATCAGTTGCATGAAACTTTGGGTACGAGGCTGGAGTTCAGTACAGCTTTTCATCCGCAGACAGATGGACAGACCGAGAGAGTCAACCAGATTCTGGAGGACATGTTGAGAGCTTGTGTGCTAGACTATGGGTCTAGCTGGGATGATAATTTGCCATACGCAGAGTTCTCATACAACAACAGTTATCAATCCAGTCTGAAGATGGCCCCTTTCTAAGCTCTATACGGAAGGAGGTGCAGAACACCATTGCTGTGGGATGGTGTTGGAGATCGATCACTTTTCGGTTCCGATCTTATCGAGATTCGAAGAGAAAGTCAAGCTGATTCGGGATAGACTCAAGATAGCACAATGAGACGTAAGAGCTATGCCGACAAGAACGCAAGGAAGTAACTTACGGGCGAGAGACCGAGCATATCTTCGTGTGTCTCCACTTCGTGGAATCAAGAGGTTTGGTGTCAAAGGAAAGTTAGCACCCCGATTCATTGGCCCCTACAAAATCCTCGAACGTCGTGGAGAAGTTGCTTACAAGTTGGAATTGCCGGAAGGATTGTCCGGAGTTCATGATGTCTTCCATGTTTCTCAGCTGAAGAAATGTCATGCCGACATGGCCGATATTCCGTTGAGAGACACAAAGGTTCCTAGAGGCCATACAGCTTGACAGTGATCTGACTTACAAGGAGAAACCCGTCCGAATTCTCGAGACTGCAAACAGAGTCACCCGCAGCAAGATCATCAAGTTTTGCAAGGTGTTGTGGAGTCACCACTCCGAAGAAGAAGCCACCTGGGAGCGCGAAGAAGACCTTCTTCAAGACCACCCGCACCTATTTGCTAGCCAACCCGAATCTCGAGGGCGAGATTCATCTTAAGGTGGGTAGGTTTGTAACATCCCAAATTTCCTATTTGGAATGTTTTACAATTATAGCTAAGCATCTATGCATTCTGATTGAATTTGAGTGCCATTTGGAGTTTCAGAAGATTTTGAGTTTTGGAATTTGAATTCAAAACTTTGGCAAGTGGGAATCATTCCAAAAACTATGCCTGATAAATACTTGAGCAAAAGTATGAGAGGAGTAAACATGACACTCCAAAAATATCAGAGGAAAACAATGCCAAAAGTTTTGAATTCAAATTTGAGTTTTATTAGAATTTTGGAAAAAAATGATTTTTTACAAACTTTGGATTTTGCCCCTGGAAAAATGTTCAAATAATAGGGAATATTCCCCTGAGCATTTTGATATATATATGTCCTATATAAAATATTTATATTTTATATCTCTGTTTTTATTTTCAAAAAAAATTAAAATTAAAAAAGAAAAAGAGAAAACCCACTGGCACCGGCCAGCCAACTGCCCAGCCAACCCAGTGCCCACGAGCTGTGCCCACCACCCAATGAGCTGCCCCACAAGACCGATCCCTCTCGCCTGATTCGCTTGCTCGGTCGACCGACCGAGACCGACTTCAAGACTCACGACGGTGGGCCACCACCGTCGTCAACCTCACGACGACTCGCCCACACACACTGGATCCCAAAGGATCCGGGATCCGATCCTCCCGATTCACCCCGCCCAAGGTGAGGCCCCCACCTATAAGCCCCTCCCCGCACCCCATTCCCCTTGCCCCTCGCCGAACCCTCCTCCCTCCTCACGTGCTCGCCGGACTTGCCGAACGCCGGCCGCCGCCATTTGCCTCGTCGCCGCCCTAGCCCTCCCGAGCTCCACCCACTCCACCAGACCACCCCTCGTCGCTCAAGCACCACTGGAGCCTCCGCCGACCTCCCGACCACCGAGACGCCGACGCACTTCGCCGCCGCCCGAGCCGCCTGGCCGATCTCCGGTAAGTCACCGAGTTTCCCTCCCGTCCGATCTAATCTCGACGGTCTAGATTAGAACCCCCGAAGGGGTATGGGTTTTTATTAGGTCAATTAGTGAACCGGGTTTTCCCCGGTTAG
The DNA here is from genome assembly GCA_021605145.1 of Aegilops bicornis. Classification (NCBI taxonomy): domain Eukaryota; kingdom Viridiplantae; phylum Streptophyta; class Magnoliopsida; order Poales; family Poaceae; genus Aegilops; species Aegilops bicornis. Next base: position 647,318,731 of record CM038674.1, read on the forward strand.
TTCCGGTTTAATTTTAAGTTAGGGTTTTTATTTAGATCGACCGATTCATTTAAACCCTAGGCCCGTTTAGTTATATTACGCATACGGTCGTTAGTTAGGCCCATTTAGCCGTTTTCTTTATTTTCGTTTTTCTGTTTTAACAGAATAGTTCAGATTTGAAAAATTCATATCTTTTATTCTACTTAATATTTTTAAGTGATTCTTTTTTTGTTGGTTTGCAAATTTCTTATAGTTTCTGCAGAAAATATAATTAGCTATGTTAAAATTATTTAGAATAGCTTTATTTTAGTTTTAGACAGAATAGTAAATCTGCTATGAAATGAGTTAGGAAATTTATTTTTAATTATTCTTTTTTCCCAACTTTATTTTGACATTGCCTAACCGTAGGAATTAATTTGGGTATTTTAGGATTAATAAAAAATTAGTTTCTAGCAGAATCTTGTTAATCCTAATTAATTAACTAGCTACTGTTTTCCTATTATTTTAATTAGCAAATAAATTTATTTTTCACATGTGATTGATTATTATACGTTAGTTTCTGTCACTTTAGAGAATGAACTTTTATATATAATAAATAAAACTTTAATTTTAATTATATTAATAGAAATTTAATTAGGCCTAATAGGAGTTTCATAATAGATTTTAAAATGATTCTTATTGCTCCTAGTTGCTTAAAGCATTCTTTTCTGTTAAGTTAACATAAACTCATGCTTAGGTTATGTTAGAAAATTTTTTGTTATGTAAAACTATTTTTAGTTGTTGCTTGAAGTAGGAAAACTTTGAGTTGGTTTTCTTTGAGTTTTCCTTTGGGTTTTGATTTGTGTGTTTGGTGTGTTATGTTACTATGTTGCTATTGTGTTAAGTGATGATATGCTATATGCTTATTGTGATTATTGTTTGTTTCGGTAGAGTTTCCGAGTGCTAAGCTTGCTACTCTGATTCCCTAGCTTACGAAGATCGTCAGCAAGGCAAGTCATTGATCATGTTTATTTTCAATACCTATGATTTTGTTGCATTAGAATTTTACCTCCCCACCATGCATGCAGTAGGTGAAATTTTGAAGTTATGTTCTTGAGTAGTATCATGTGGTAGGATGAACCAATTCCCCTTGTTACCATGACCCGGGACGAAGTAGTTTATTTTTGCTATGCTCGTAGACGGGGCTGGTTGAGTGAATTCATAAGGGAGATGTGAGAGTCTTAAAGATGATGACAACCCCATGACCTCAAGATCAAGATGGGCTTCAAATTCACTCTTTGGGTGGAGGATTTGCGACGGGCACCCTGGAGAATCCAGTGGTTGGCCGGGATGCATGGAGAAGCGCCATGACATCTTGCGGAAAGCTTCACCCAGCCACGAAGAGACGGATGGATGCCCCATTGACCGGAAGCTTACCTATGCAGCCGCAAGCCATTATGGGCTCTGGCTGGGTCAACCCTAGTTGTGACGCTGGCTGGACGGTACTACGAGATGTAGAAGAACGGTAGGATTGGATGGGTACCGCAGTAGCTGTAAGAACTCTTTGGAAGACCCTGTTTCATTCATCCCGTCTTCAAACACCATGAAGTGCGAAGACTTAAAAGGAGGGAACGATTCTTGCGGGTAAAGTGCGCAAACCTCTGCAGAGAAAAGATCTAATCGATTAGTCGTGTCCCCGGTTACGGACATTTGAGTCTCTGGAACTTGGAGTATTTCGGAAATCTCAACACTGAAATTAATAAATTAATTGAGGGGTTTATGACTTAATAATTTGGGAATGAGACATTGGTTGGCGGAACCATCTCAATAACTACCAACAATTTTGTAGTATTTGCCATCAAGTCCACTATAGTAGGGAAAAATTGGCTTTTGCAAAATGATGAAACTTAGAGCCCCACAGCCAAAATGCATATAGTGTTAGTAATTTTATTATTGTTATTCTCTCTTCATGACTTGCCAGCTTATTCAAAAAGCTGACCTACACGGCTGCAACGTCTTATGTTGCAGAGGTTTAGTCCGATCAGGAGTGAGGCTACGCTCCGCGCTTGGCGATTGCCCTTTGGAGTCGGATGGACTCGCTATTTCGTCTACGCTTCCGCAGCTTTACTAAGTTTATTTCTCATGAGTTGGCCTTCGGCCGAATTTATTCTATTGTAATAAAGACTCGATATGAGAATCGTGTAATAAATTCAGGTGTGATTGAACTTTGTTTATTTCATCAATGTACTGTGAGTGCCAGCATGATCTTGGGATGGTACAGACACAGAGACTTGACCGATTTTGGGTCGGGTCGCTACACTGATCCATTAGAACAATATTTGCTAGACCATGAAAACGATATGTTTATGAAGGAAAGGGAAGAAATAGATGAAGTGTTCCTTAAACAAGAACCTATGCTGAAACATAACCTTCCTGTTGAAATTCTTGGGGATCCCCCTCCACCCAAGGGTGATCCCGTGTTTGAACTCAAACCCTTACCTGATAATCTTAAGTATGCCTATCTTGATGAAAAAGAAATATATCCTGTTATTATTAGTGCTAACCTTTCAGAGAAAGAAGAAGAAAGATTATTGAAAACTCTGAAGAAGCACCGAGCTGCTATTGGATATACTCTGGATGATCTTAAGGGCATTAGTCCCACATTATGTCAACACAAAATTTCAGTGGAGAAAGATGCCAAACCAGTTAGAGATCCTCAAAGACGATTAAATCCCAAAATGAAGGAAGTGGTAATAAAGGAGATACTAAAGCTCCTTGAGGCAGGTATTATTTATCCCATTGCTGATAGTGAATGGGTAAGCCCTGTCCATTGTGTCCCTAAAAAGGGAGGTATTACCGTTGTTCCGAATTGATCCCGCAAAGAATTATTACAGGCTATAGGATGGTAATTGATTTCCGTAAGTTAAATAAATCTACTAAGAAAGATCATTAGCCTTTACCTTTTATTGATCAAATGCTAGAAAGGCTATCCAAACACACACATTTTTGCTTTCTAGATGGTTATTCGCTTCTCTCAAATACCTGTGTCAGCGAAGGATCAATCTAAAACTACTTTTACTTGCCCTTTTGGTACTTTTGCTTATAGATGTATGCCTTTTGGTTTATGTAATGCACCTGCTACCTTTCAAAGATGCATGATGGCTATATTCTCTGATTTTTGTGAAAAGATTTGCGAGGTATTCATGGATGACTTCTCCGTCTATGGATCCTCTTTTGATGATTGTTTGAGCAACCTTGATCGAGTTTTGCAGAGATGCGAAGACACTAGTCTCGTCCTGAATTGGGAAAAGTGTCACTTTATGGTTAATGAAGGCATTTTCTTGGGGCACAAGATCTCCGAAAGAGGTATTGAAGTTGATAAAGACAAAGTTGATGCTATTGAAAAGATGCCATGTCCCAAGGACATAAAAGGTATAAGAAGTTTCCTTGGTCATGCCGGCTTTTATAGGAGGTTCATTAAGGACTTTTCTAAAATCTCTAGGCCTCGACTAATTTATTGCAAAAAGATATTCCTTTTGTCTTTGATGATGATTGTGTAGAAGCATTTGAAACACTTAAGAAAGCCTTGATCACTGCACCTATTGTTCAGCCACCTGATTGGAATTTACCTTTTGAAATTATGTGCGATGCTAGTGATTATGTTGTAGGTGCTGTTTTAGGGCAAAGAGTCGATAAGAAATTGAATGTTATCCAGTATGCTAGTAAGACTCTTGATACTGCCCAGAGAAATTATGCTACTACTAAAAAAGAGTTCTTAGCAGTTGTGTTTGCATGTGATAAGTTTAGACCTTACATTGTTGATTCCAAAGTTACTATTCACACTGATCATGCTGCTATTAAATATCTTATGGAAAAGAAAGATGCTAAGCCTAGACTCATTAGATGGGTTCTCTTGCTCCAAGAATTTGACTTGCATATTATTGATAGAAAGGGGGCTGAGAACCCCGTTGCAGATAACTTGTCTAGGTTAAAGAATGTTCTTGATGACCCACCGCCTATTAATGATAGTTTTCCGATGAAAAATTAGCGGTTGTCAATGCTTCTCGTATCGCTCCTTGGTGTGCTGATTATGCTAATTACATTGTTGCTAAATATATACCGCCTAGTTTCACATACCAGCAAAAGAAAATGTTCTTTTATGAATTAAGACATTACTTCTGGGACGATCCACACCTTTATAAAGAATGAGTAGATTGTATTATTAGACATTGTGTGCATGAGCATGAACAGGAACAAATCCTCACGCAAGTGTCACTCTGAATCCTATGGAGGACACCACGCTGGAGATAGAACTGCACACAAGGTACTACAATCTGGTTTTTATTGGCCTACTCTTTTCAAAGATGCTCGTAAGTTTGTCCTATCTTGTGATGAATGTCAAAGAATAGATAACATTAGTAGATGCCAAGAAATGCCTATGAATTATTCTCTTGTTATTGAACCGTTTGATGTTTGGGGCTTTGATTATATGGGACCTTTTCCTGCCTTCAATGGTTATACACATATTTTAGTTGATGTTGGTTATGTTACTAAGTGGGTAGAAGCTATTCCAACTAGTAGTGCTGATCATAACACTTCTATTAAAATGCTTAAAGAAGTTATTTTTCTGAGGTTTGGAGTCCCTAGATATCTTATGACTGATGGTGGTTCACACTTTATTCATGGTGCTTTCCGTAAGATGCTTGCTAAGTATGATGTCAATCATAGAATCGCATCTCCTTATCACCCGCATTCTAGTGGTCAAGTAGAGTTGAGCAATAGAGAGCTCAAATTAATTTTGCAAAATATTGTGAATAGATCTAGAAATAATTGGTCCAAAAAACTTGATGATGCATTATGGGCCTATAGAACTGCATATAAAAATCCTATGGGTATGTCTCCATATAAAATGGTTTATGGAAAAGCATGTCATTTACCTCTTGAACTTGAACATAAAGCATATTGGGCTATTAAAGAGCTCAATTATGACTTCAAACTTGCCGGTGAGAAGAGGTTATTTGATATTAGCTCACTTGATGAATGGAGAACCCAAGCATATGAGAATGCCAAGCTTTTCAAAGAAAAACTCAAACGCTCGCATGATAAGAGGCTACAAAAGCGTGAGTTTAACGTAGGAGATTATGTGTTATTGTTCAACTCTCATCTAAGATTTTTTGCAGGAGAACTTCTCTCAAAATGGGAAGGTCCCTACGTTATCGAGGAGGTCTATCGTTCTGGTGCTATAAAAATCAACAACTTCGAAGGCACAAATTCGAGGGTGGTAAATGGTCAAAGAATTAAACATTATATTTCAGGTAATCCTATCAATGTTGAAACTAATATTATTGAAACCATAACCCCTGAGGAATACATAAGAGACACTTTCCTGAACATTCCAGACTCCGAAAAGGTATAGGTACGTGGTACGGTAAGTAAACCGACTCCAAAACAACTCTAATGATAATTTTTATCAGTTTTGGATTATTTAAGAATTTTAGGAAGAAAGAAGTAGTCCGAAAGGGACACGAGGCTCCCACGAGAGGAGGGCGCCCCCTCTAGGCGCGCCCCTGTCTCGTGGGCACCTCGTGTGCCTCCCAGACTCCGTTTTCTTATATGTTACGTATTTTGGTCGGTAAAAATTCATTATATATACTCCCGAAGGTTTTGACCACCGTATCATGCAAATATCCTCTGTTTTCGTTTCGAGTTGTTTATATTTCAGATCTAGAGCATCATGTCGTCTCCAAGCGCTCCCAAGGACAAGTTTTTCAAGAGAGTTATCAACCCCTATCTTGCGGAGGTGCTGCATCATCCTCAAACCATTGAGGTGCGTGAGGGGTGCTGCACATCCGCTGGCGTGGAGGGACCAAGCGCACTGGAGCGTGGAGACAAAGCTCGAAGCCTTGGAGCAAGAAGTTTTCAAGTGTCAAGGGATGGTGGAGCGTGGACTCAACGCCAACCAGATGATGATCACGGAGTTCACATACAACCACAAGCTGGATGCCAAAGTCATTGGGGAAACCATCTTCAAACTTCAAGAGAAAGTCGAGCACCTCCAAGTCCAGATCTATGGCCTGCAAAACCAGAAATGTGAGTATGAATATAGATTCAAGCGAATGAGTTTGGCTATAGATTTAAGGACCCCGGAGACTCGATCATCCTTTTATGATGGAGAGCCGATGCCCTGGAAGACGGACGACAAGCCTACATCATCAACAACTCCTACTTCACCACCTCCATCACCTCCGAAGAAATAATCACATGCGTATGGGCACTCCCCTTGGCAACTGCCAAGCTTGGGGGAGGTGCCCCGGTATCGTATCACCATCACACTCTTATCTTTACCGCTTTATTTAGTTCGATCCTTTTAGTTGTATCTAGATCTAGTAGATTGAAGTTTTGATATCAAGTAGTTTTGAGTTTTGCATTGTGAGTTGTTTATGTAAGCGAGTCCGTGTGCTATCTATAATAAAGATTAGTGTTGAGTCATGGGCTTTGCTATGTTGCTATGATCTTGAGAAAGTAGAAAGAACAAAAGCGTTCATATTGATCTTATGGATAGTGATAACTTCACATATGGAAAGTATGAGGCATAAAAATTGTTGAGAGTTGATGAACGTAGCCTTGGTCATCGTTGCAATTAATAGGAAGTGATAAGGAAAGAGGGGTTCACATATAAATATATTATCTTGGACATCTTTTATGATTGTGAAGCACTCATTAAGTATGACATGCTAAAAGAGTTGATGTTGGACAAGGGAGACAACGTAATGGTTTATGTTTTCCGACATCTCAGTTAAAGTATATTGTCATTGACCTTCCAAACATGTTGAGCTTGCCTTTCCCCTCATGCTAGCTAAATTCCTTGCACCAAGTAGAGATACTACTTGTGCTTCCAAATATCCTTAAACCCAGTTTTGCCATGAGAGTCCACCCTACCTACCTATGGATTGAATAAGGTCCTTCAAGTAAGTTGTCATCGGTGCAAGCAATAAAAATTGCTCTCTAAATATGTATGACTTATTAGTGCAGAGAAAATAAACTTTGTACGAACTTGTTGTGGAAGTAATAAAAGCGACGGACTGCATAATAAAAGTCCACATACAAGGGGCAATATAAAGTGACGTTCTTTTGCACTAAGACTTTATGCATCAACCCTAAACGCGCATGACAACCTCTGCTTCCCTTTGCGAAGGGCCTATATTTTACTTTATGTTTTACTTTATGCTTGAGTCAAGGTGATGCTCACCTTTCCCTTTTTATTTTTATCCTGTGGCAAGCTCCTCGTGTTTGAAAGATCATGATACATATATCCAATTGGACGTAAGTTGGCATAGGATATTATTGTTGACATCACCTAAAGGTGAATACGTTGGGAGGCAACACAATAAGCCACTATCTTTCTCGATGTCCGCTGAAACTCTATAACCACAAGTATTGCGTGAGTGTTAACAATTATAGGAGACTACGAGATAGTTGAGTATGTGAGCTTGCTGAAAAGCTCATTATTGACTCTTTCCGATGTTACGATAAATTGCAATTGCTTCAATGACTGAGATTATAGTTTGTTAGTTCCCAATAAAGTTTTTGAACCATACTTGACATTGTGAATTGCTTATTACTTGAGCATAGGAAATCATATGACAAAATCCATATATGTTGTTGTTATTAGAATGATCATGATGCCCTCATGTCCGTATTTTGTTTTTATCGACACCTTTATCTCTAAACATGTGGACATATTTTTCGATTTCGGCTTCCGCTTGAGGACAAGCGAGGTCTAAGCTTGGGGGAGTTGATACGTCCATTTTGCATCATGCTTTTATATCAATATTTATTGCATTATGGGCTGTTATTACAAATTATATATCAATACTTATGGCTATTCTCTCTTATTTTACAAGGTTTACCATGAAGAGGGAGAATGTCGACAGCTGGAATTCTGGCTGGAAAAGGAGCAAACGTTGGAAACCTATTCTGCACAGCTCCAAAAGTCCCGAAATTCCACGAAACAACTTTTTGGAATTTATAAGAATTTCTGAGCGAAAGAAATAGGACAGGGAGCCTACACCCTGTCCAGGAGATAGGGGCGCCCCCCTATAGGGCGCGCCCCTATCTCTGGGCCCCTGATGGCCTCCGGCGTCCATCTTCTGCTATATCATCACTTTTACCCTGGAAAAAATCATGGGCAAGCTTACGGGACGAAACTCCGCCGCCACGAGGCGGAACCTTGGCAGAATCAATCTAGGGCTCTAGCGGAGCTGTTCTGCCGGGGACACTTCCCTCCGGGAGGGGGAAATCATCACCAACGATCCTCTCATCGAGAGGGGGACAATCTCCATCAACATCTTCACCAGAACCATCTCCTCTCAAAACCCTAGTTCATCTCTTGTATCCAATCTTGAATCAAAACCAAAAATTGGTACCTGTGGGTTGCTAGTAGTGTTGATTACTCCTTGTAGTTGATGCTAGTTGGTTTACTTGGTGGAAGATCATATGTTCAGATCCTTTATGCATATCATTACTCCTCTGATTATGAACATGAATATGCTTCTTGAGTAGTTACGTTTGTTCCTGAGGACATGGGTGAAGTCTTGCTATTAGTAGTGATGTGAATTTGGTATTCATTCGATATTTTGATGAGATGTATGTTTTCTTTCCTCTAGTGGTGTTATGTGAACGTCGACTACATGATACTTCACCATTATTTGGGCCTAGAGGAAGGCATAGGGAAGTAATAAGTAGACGATGGGTTGCTAGAGTGACAGAAGCATAAACCCTAGTTTAGGCGTTGCTTCGTTAGGGGCTGATATGGACCCATATGTTTAATGTTGTGGTTAGGTTTACCTTAATACTCCTTTTCGTAGTTGCAGATGCTTGCAATAGGGGTTAATCATAAGTAGGATGCTTGTACAAGTTAGGGCAGTACCCAAGTGTCGGTCCACCCACATATCAAATTATCAAAGTACCGAAAGCGAATCTTATGAACGTGATGAAAACTAGCTTGACGATAATTCCCAATGTGTCCTCGGGAGCTCCTTCTTCATTATTAGAATTTGTCCAGGCTTATCCTTTGCTACATAAAGGATTGGGCCACCTTGCTGCACTTCATTTACTTTATTTTCTTTTTGCTTGTTACTATTTATCTTATCACAAAACTATCTATCACCTACTATTTCAGTGCTTGCAGAGAAAACCTTACTGAAAACCGCTTGTCATTTCCTTCTGCTCCTCGTTGGGTTCGACACTCTTACTTATCAAAAGGACTACGATAGATCCCCTATACTTGTGGGTCATCAATAGCATACTTCGGCGTCGCGAGTTTGGCCTTATATGTATCAACTCCGAATCATGTCTTGGGTCAATAGTTGGGTTGACTGGCTCCTGTGTTTGCTACCCTACGTTCCGCTCTATCGGCTAGGGTAGTAAAGGGAGAACTACTGCGATTGTGCTTCCGGTTCATCTGGTCAAGCACCTCAGTAGAAAAAGCCGAAAACTGACTGTCATGATGCGGCGAGAGTTGGTCAATATCAATGTACAAATATTGGGGCACGCTTTTGTACCCCTTTACCTGTACACGGGCAGTCGGAGCCGCGCCCACGGTCACACCAAGCAGAACCGGGGAGGTGAGCCAAGGTAAGACCGAAGCCCAAGATAATCAGAGCAATGCCAATGCCGAGACCACAAGGAGCAGAGGGACGAAGCAAGCTCCCCCGGCAAGACCAGCTGTCCCGGCAAGACCCTTGACGGGGCAGCTCGCCCCACACCAACAGAGCGAGCCACCCTTGAACCCACGGTCCCCAACGCCATCATCCACGTGGGGCCAGTGCTCGGGAAGGCACCTATGTGGTGGCATGCAGATCTTTGTGAAGATATATTCAAGATCAGATGAGGATTATAAGACGACGGTCCTCGACAAGTTCCTTGCCGAGGAAGGCCACCAGACCCCCGGCAAGGCCCTTGCCGGGGAGGACAGCGCGCCACGGAAAGACCCTTGCCGGGCCACCCGTCAAGGCCCTCACAAAGGACGCCAACAGGGCCACCGCCAGGCCCACGCCAACCAAGCTTCCACCGCCGTTCACATGCAGCTGCCAGCCCAACCAGCTGGGCGGGCACCTGCGTGGCAACATGCAACCCCCGGGCCAACTCATCAAGCGCCTGCGTGGCGGCATGCAGATCTTCGTGAAGGCTCCACCACCGCGCCACCTCAGCTGCCTGCCTGCCTACATGGCGCCGCACGCATCACTGGCCAAGGCGCGTGTCAAAGCAAGGAGGAGCGGCAACGGACGGAACGGGCCTCGCCCCATCCACAATAAAGCAAGGGGACACCTAAGCTATGGATTAAATGTGTCTTGTCCTGTAATACAAGCGATAAGCTCAAGGCACTGTACGCCTTTCCACCTCCTGTGTGCCACTGTGGCAGCCCCTTCCGACTATAAAAGGAGGCCCATGGCATACTGGAGAAGGATTCGGCTCTTTCGAACCAGCACTGACCACAGCTAGTTCGAGAGCTGAAGAACTCTCTGAAATACACCCACCAAAGCAGGACTAGGGTTTTACGCATCCTCGCGGCCCGAACCTGGGTAAACGATCCTTGTGCTGTCTACTAGCCCTGCTCTTCTCGCAACCCCGCGCCCCGGCAACCGTAGTAGGAATTCTTGTGATCTCGCATGTGTCGTTCCACACCGACATCTTTGGCATGCCAGGTAGGGGTCCACAATTGTGCGAATCTGGTCTAGTAGTTAGCCTAGCAGTTCTTCATCGCCCTTGGCCCCTGAGAAGAAGGCGGTCGGAGGAACGACGCCAGCTCGGCAACAGAAAAGCTAAGTCATTCAGAGCTTTGAGTTATTTCCTCCTATACATAAGGTTATCATCCTCGGAGATCTCGCCTATGTATGAGAAACGTGCACGCAAAGGGTCCCTCCCACAATTGGCATCGCCCTTGCTCTATTTCGAGTCTGCTCAGCAGCTCAAAGCGGCCGCGTCGAGACTGGCGGGGTAGCCTTCCGCACTTGGCAACGCTCCCGACTCTGACTCGAGTCAAGCTCGACAGTTCGGGCGGCCGCGCTAAGGGCGGCAAGGTGGTTCGCCCGGTCGCAAGCACACCCAACAGGCCAATGGGGATCCATCCCCAAGACGTCGTGATGGAGTCCTGGATTAGGGGGTATCCGGACAGCCGGATTATATCCTTTGGCCGGACTGTTGGACTATGAAGATACAAGATTGAAGACTTCGTCTCGTGTCCGGATGGGACTCTCCTTGGAGTGGAAGGCAAGCTTGGCAATACGGATATGTAGATCTCCTCCCTTGTAACCGACTCTGTGTAACCCTAGCCCCCACTGGTGTCTATATAAACTGGAGGGTTTAGTCTGTAGGACAACAACAATCAAACCATAGGCTAGCTTCTAGGGTTTAGCCTCTATGATCTCGTGGTAGATCAACTCTTGTAATACTCATATCATCAAGATCAATCAAACAGGAAGTAGGGTATTACCTCCATCGAGAGGACCCGAACACAGGTAAACATTGTGTCCCCTGCCTCCTGTTACCATCCGCCTTAGACGCACAGTTCGGGACCCCCTACCCGAGATCCGCCAGATTTGACACCGACATTGGTGCTTTCATTGAGAGTTCCACTGTGCCGTCACCATAAGGCTTGATGGCTCCTTCGATCATCGGTAACGATGCGGTCCAGGGTGAGGTTTTCCTCCCCGGACAGATCTTCGTATTCGGCGGCTTCGCACTGCGGGCTAACTCGCTTGGCCATCTGGAGCAGATCGAGAGCTACGCCCCTGGCCATCAAGTCAGGTTCAGAAACTTGAACTACACTCCTGACATCCGCGGAGACTTGATCTTCGACGGATTCGAGCACATGCCAGGTGCGCCCCGCGATCACGACGAGCATGATTTAGCTCTGCCGTCGGACAGTGTTCAGGAAATCACACCTGCTATCGCTGCGGCCTCCAACCCGGAGCAAACTGCGCCATCCGAGGACGGGTGGATAGACCCCGGCATGGAGGCCTCACTCTCTGTGGCGATTGATCCGGATACTGATTTCACCCCTTATGAGAGCCGTGTTGCCAAACCACTGGATTCGTCTCCGACTACAGACTCCGAGCCGCCTGCGTCCGTGCCTATCGAATCCGATTGGGCGCCGATCATGGAGATTACCTCCGCGGATATCTTTCAGCACTCGCCCTTTGGTGACGTGCTAAATTCGTTAAGGTCTCTCTCCTTGTCAGGAGAACCTTGGCCGAACTATGTCCGGCTAGAATGGGATGCGGACGACGAAGAAATTCGCTACCCACCCACCACCCACTTAGTAGCCACAGTCGACGATTTAACCAACATGCTCGACTTCAACTCCGAAGACATTGACGGTATGTACGATGATGCGGGAGACGAACAGGAACCACCGCCCACTACTAGGAAAAGGGCTAAAGATGGGATGCACACTAATGGCGCACCAGGGAAGTATTGCGCCACTACTATATACTAATGGCGCACCAGTTGGTGATGCGCCATTAGTGTGGAAGACACTAATGGCGCACCAGACAAAAGGTGCACCACTAGTGATAATTTTTTTTTCATTTTTATATACATACTAATGGCGCATCCGACCGAAGTGCGCCATTACTAGTTCTAACTAGTAATGGCGCACCTGCCACAGAGTGCGCCAGTACTGAATTTTTTTTTGTTCTTTTTTTGCAAAACTACTAATGGCGCATAGTGTCACAGTGCGCCATTACTAGTTTAAACTAGTAATGGCGCACCTACTGCACGTGCGCCATTAGTGTATATATATTTTTTGTTTACTTTTTTGCAGAACTACTAATGGCGCACCACCTGCAGGTGCGCCATTAGAAATCAGGGTTACTAATGGCGCATTTGTAGGTGGTGCGCCATTAGTAACCTAGGACCCCAACAAGATATTTTGGACAGCCACACCCACCCACTCACTTTCCCCACTTCATTCCCTCCACCTCCTTCTCCAAGCTTTCGGCTGCCTCCTCCTCCTCACCTCATTTGCACCATAGATTCATCAAAATTAAGTGGTGAAATTACCTTTTTTGATAGGTAAGTAAGGGGAAAGCTACCTTCATGATGTAGATCTACTTTTTGTCTCCCTAGCTCGCTCCAACAACGTGCACATGCACTTTTTGTGGCCTAGCTAGATCTATGTATGTTTGTGGTGTTGCATGTGTTTGTGGTGTTGAATGTGTTTGTGGTGTTGCATATATGTTTGTGTTTGTAGGTACCGGTATTTGAAATGCGATAGTTGCCAATATTTTGCTGGAATGTTGATTCATTTCCGTTTCGGCGAGAATTTTGGCACTATGCATTCTTTTTGGTCCTATTTTTAGGGAAGGTCATGCCAAATTTTTTCTTGGTTCTAAAATATCGTTCTGCTCTACCCCGCAGGCAACCATGGTCCGCACGATGACCGAAGGCATCATGAATAGGTTTTTGAGCTCCACAAAGGCCGAGATGCTTCAAAAGAACGAGACGGAGATAAGATGTTCGTGTCGAAGATGCAAGCTGAAGAGCCTTATTGCGGACCCGGGTTCCGGGCAAGTGCGGGACCACCTGCTCTTGCGTGGTTTCATGGATGGCTATCGGTGGCAAGGTGATGAAGATGACTATGAAGTCGTCCATGGGGGCCGGGCAAGAAATGAGGAAGGGCAACAAGACAACCACCGCCGAGGGCGGGCGAGAAGACGAAGAATCTCCGGGACATGATCACGATGGTGATGTTGTACCACGATCATCATGTAGAAGATGTCGTACATGATGATGAGGAAGATCAAGAAGAAGGGCATGATCATGAAGATGAAGATGCCGGAGCGCATTTACAATGGAGGCTGGGTGCAGGACCCTCATATTCAAGAGCTGCTTCTCAAGCGGGCGGATAACGGAAGAGCTGCCGCCGAGAGAAAGCCAAGCTAGATCAACCCGGAGATAGACGGTTACTCCATTGTATGAAGGATGCAAGCCCGAGGATACCCGCTGAAAGTAACGCTCATGGCTCGAGATGAAGGTAAAAACAAAATGACCGACGCATGCTTTGGCGAGAACATGTCATTCGCACGAACATCTTCCCAAGGGGAACAAGTGCCCAACCAGTTTGGAGGAGGCGAAGAAAATCGTGTGTCCTCTGGATTTACCGCACGTGAAATACCATGTGTGCATGAACAATTGCATCATTTATCGGGACGAGCACTCGGAGTCTACCATATGTCCGGTGTGCAGCGTCACTCGATACAAGAAGACGAAGAAAGCTCCTCGAAAACCGGTGCTATGCGGAGTCTCCACGATAGTGTTCTTTCTTTGGAGAAGTGGCGTCTCAGAGAGAAGGATGTGGCATACCGGTTTTCGTGGCCAAGGTGCGGAAGGGCAAGGGCTTTGTGGATGGCGACATTGGGGTAATGCGATCGTCCTGCGGTTTGATGACATCTTTGCTATTTTTAACCTTCATCTTCTCGCACTACACCTTCGTTCGGCTGTTTTACCGAGTATGGAGATGCGGATCATTAGAGACAAGACCCCGGACATCGTGATAGTCGACCCCTTCTACATGCGTGCCAAGCACTTGAGCAGCGCTGGGGACCGCCAAGTTGCGAGTTCACACCTCAAAGGCGTCATTCTGGCCAACCCAGATAAGGATAACTTCCTTGTGGCTTCTTTCCCGAGTAAGTCATCCCTTAACCGCCCCGTAACATATGATTTCTTAGATTTCGATCGTTCTTTTTTTTCTAACATTTTGTGTTCTGTGCAGTGACACACATTGCACACTCATCCTCTTAAGCCCGAAATATTCCATGGCCACGTATTTCAACCCGAACCGTAACTCCAAGATAGACTACACAAATGTCAAGAAAGTTCTTGATGATGTTCTCTCCGGCTACGCCAAATCTGGGGGCACCTTCACCAGGGCAGTTCGTTAGTACGGCAAGCACATGTTCTCACACAATACGAAGTTCTGCTGCGTCAAGCAGCCGCCTGGCGGACAAAAGGATGCCTACTACGCCCTCCATCACATGCGGGCGATCGTAAGGGACCATCATCACCTTCTGCTACCAGATAATCTCAAAGATTGGGCCGCGAACTTGTCGGCAATCCAGGACGCGGACCAGTCGGAGTTAGCGGACATCATCCATCAAGATGTCCTTCATACCTCGGGGCAGTTCTTCCTCAGATATCAACCGTCCAACAGTGAGATAGATGAAATGCTACAAATGCAGGGTGACAACGACCGTGATTTCATGACCATCACGACAGACGGCGGCTTCATCCACGTTCCTGTCCGATGAGTCGAGTCGAAAGTAGTGATGTGTAGTTCTGAAACATTGATTGTCTCATGTTGTAATTAAACTTTAATGAATTCGTATGTCTCTTTGGTTTGGACAGTCGTTCAACTTAGATGTAATCGATGCTATTTATTAGTAGGACCATGAATCGTGCTATTAATGTCTTGCTTTTCTCTTCCGATCCTTTTGTTGCATATTTACATATTGATAATGTATTTTCTATTGTTTGGCTTGTGAATAGATAAGCCGTCGTATGTCGTGGTACAAGGGTAAGGTTCCCGGAGTCTCTGACGGTCGGGAGGAGTGTCGGAGACAGGTTCACCGTTTCAGCGGTAATAGATTACAAAGGGTACACCACTAGGGCGGAGGCCGAATCTAGATACGCCCGCTATCTAGCGGGGGAGAGGAGGGAGCATTGGAGGAACCGGATGAAGACCAGTTTGATCGCGATGATGCTCATCGTGATGACCGCAGCTCTCTTCTATGTGATGGTAGTTCAGATGATCGATATCAACTTGTAATGTGAAGACAAACTCGATACTCGCGGTCTTGAGACTTGTAATGTTTTATCTTTGTTCGGTCTTTTTAATTCGGAGACTAATATGATGAATTGTATTCAGAGACTAATCTTCTATTGTATTCCATGAATCTGCTGTTGCTGTGTGCTGCTGTCTATATTCTGTCCAATAATATATTTTGTAACCTGTGCAAAAATCAGAAAAGTAAAAAAACCAAATATTCATACTAATGGCGCATCACCACAAGGTGCGCCATTAGTATGCCAAAGGATACTAATGGCGCAACAAGACAGAGCGCGCCATTAGTATGACAAAGCACATGGTTACATATGGCCCCCGGGAGGCATACTAATGGCGCATGGTGTTACATACTAATGGCGCACTGCCTGGTGCGCCATTAGCATACCAGATACTAATGGCGCACCAGTGGTGCGCCATTAGTAAAAAATTCTAGTGGCGTGATACTAATGGCGCACCGGTAGTGCGCCATTAGTAGGAAAAACCGGTGCGCCATTAGTAGGCCTTTTCCTAGTAGTGGCCCACAGGGTGCTGGACCGCCACCTCATCATACGATATATATATATATGGTGGATACCCCCAAAGAAGGCAAAGGCGACAAGACAGCGGAGGATGACCCCTCCAAGAAGCAACCCAAGCACCAACGTCAGCGGCGCCGCTCTAAGTCCCGCCATAGCAAAAGCAATAATACCGGCACAAGAGACAATAACACTCCGGACAGTGCCGAAGACGATGACAATCCCCTCCAGCCAGATTTAGAGCAGGAGGATGAACAAGCTAGCCCTCCAGAACAGGTAGTAGATGGAGAAACAGAGGATGACAATTACATGCCTCTCTCCGAAGACGAGGTGAGCCTCGGTGACGAAGAATTTATCGTGCCTGAGGATCCCATCGAGCAGGAGCGCTTCAAGCGCCGGCTTATAGCCACAGCAAATAGCCTGAAGAAAAAGCAGCAATAGCTTCGAGCTGATGAAGATTTGCTAGCAGACAGATGGACCGAAGTCCTTGCAGCCGGGGAATACGAACCCGAACGCCCAACCAAGAGTTATCCAAAGTGCAGGTTGCTACCTCAACTAGAGGAGGAAGCATTGAAACCTACATCACCAGCGTATGATGTGGCTGATCGGCCACCTCGTGGCCGAGAAAGAGAGGCGTTTCAGCCCGAAGTCCAGCCCGCACCCCGCTGCCAATCAAACAAAAATACCAAGGGCCGGGGCAACACGCGGGACCAGCGAGGTGTATTGGAAAACAAGGCAAAACATGCAAGAACGATCTACGGATCACGGGGACACGCACCAACACGTGATGATCGTCACACCGGATACAATAAAAGTAAATCCGGCCGAGCCAAACACGGCAGACAAGATTCATATGAACTGTGTCATGATATAGCCCGGCACAGAGGCGCCCCACACCCCCTATGTTTCACTGATGAAGTAATGGATCACGAATTCCCAGAAGGTTTCAAACCCGTAAACATTGAATCATACGATGGTACTACAGACCCCACGTTATGGATAGAAGACTTCTTCCTCCACATTCACATGGCCCGCGGGGATGACCTACATGCCATCAAGTATCTCCCGCTAAAACTCAAAGGGTCGGCTCGGCATTGGCTTAATAGCTTGCCAGCAAACTCCATCGGAAGCTGGGAGAGCCTGGCAGAGGAATTCCTGGAAAATTTCCAGGGCACTTATGTGCGGCCGTCGGACGCTGACGATTTAAGTCATATAACTCAACAGCCAGGGGAATCGGCAGGGAAATTCTGGACCCGGTTCCTAACCAATAAGAACCAAATAGTCGAATTTCCGGATGCAGAGGCCCTAGCGGCCTGCCCGGCACCTCTGTCAAGAGAAGCCAAAATCCATGGCAGCCCTCACGACACTTATGACCCGCTTTTGTGCGGGCGAAGATAGCTGGTTGGCTCGTAGTACCAATACAGCAAGCAAACCTGGCATATCAGAAGCCAGGGATAGCAACGGCAAACCACGACGCAACAAACACAAGCGCCGCAAATATGGTGAAAATGCCGAAAATACGGCAGTCAATGCCGGATTCAGGGGCTCAAACTCTGGTCAACGGAAGGGGCCACCCAAAAGTAAAACTCCGGGTCCGTCCAGCCTGGACCGCATACTCGATCACCAATGCCAAATTCATGGCACCCCAGAAACGCCAGCCACCCATACCAACAGAGAATGTTGGTCTTCAAACGAGCCGGTGGGGCAGGCGCAAAAACGAAGGGGGGTCTCAAAGCAACGATAGCGACGAAGAGCCCAGACCACCGAACACAGGAGGGCAAAAGAAATTCCCCCCGCATAGTCAATCGGTGAATGTGGTAAATACCACCCAAATTACAAATGCGGACCGGACATGCATCCTCAGGGATGGCGAATCGGCGGAACTAGGCGTCCCACAATACAAGCTGGGGCCGGTCACCTTCAACCGCACGGATCGTCCGGTTAACGCCAATCAGGGCAATCTAGCTGAACTAGTCCTCGACCCAATAATAGACGGGTTCCACCTCACTCGAGTCCTTATGGACGGCGGTAGCAGTCTCAATCTGCTTTACCAAGTACCAGTGCGCAAGATGGGCATCGGCCATTCGGCAATCAAACCCACTAAAGCCACTTTCAAAGGCATTATACCAGGTGTGGAAGCCAGTTGTACAGGCTCCACACCCTTGAGGTAGTCTTCGGACCACCAGAAAATTGCCATATCGAAGAGTTAATCTTCAAAATCATCCCTTTCCGTAGTAGTTATCAAGCACTGCTCGGACGAACCGCATTCGCTCGATTCAACGCGGTGCCACATTATGCCTACCGTAAGCTCAAGATGCCCGATCCACGCGGCGTCATCACGATTAATGGCAAGGCCGAACCTTCCCTCGGCACCAACATATACACCACTGCCTTAGCAGCAGAGACAACGAGCAGCACCTTGCAGCCGAACCTCGAGCTGACGTCCAGGCTTCCGGACACCGTCAAGGGACTCCGAACTACTTCGCGGAAAGATAGCCCGGCCCGTCCAGGGCTCAACTAAACACTACGGCAAAGGCCAGGACAGGCCGAATTCAGCGGCTCAACCGCCCTCCGGCACATAAATATTTCTTGCATTTCCTTCGCAGGTTCACCTTTACGCCGACCAGGACGGGCTACACTGAGGTAGCTTAAACGCGTAAGGGAATCCTTAGACATTCCTCGCAGTGACTGTCCGGTTATAGTGCGGATCCGCACTCAGTCTCTTCCCCCTGGTCTCAGCAGGTTCCGCAATCGTATTCCTTTTTTTACATTACTTGTACCATACGCATAGACGTTCTATTCAAATACAACATGTGGATTTATATGATGTTTACCTGCTGTTATTTCTCGTTGAAATAATTTTCTCAAGTGGCATCCGTACATAGCGATATGCCTTCAAATATGCCAGGGGCTTCGTTTTACCCATAACACGGCAGTAAAGTCCGAACACCTTCATGGAAGCTCGGCACCCCGAACTTATAGCATTATATGCATCAGCTCCGAATCATGTCTTGGGTCAATAGTTGGGTTTGCCCGGCTCCCATGTTTTGGTACCTTATGTTCCGCTATATCGGCTAAGGTACCACTGGGAGAACTACTGCGATTGTGTCCCGGTTCTTCCGGACGAGCACCTCAGTAGAGAAAGCCAAAAACTGACTGTCATGATACGGCGAGAGGTGGTCAGCTGTTCGAGAGGTTACAAAATCTTTAAGGATTTCTCCTGCATAATGCCATAACCAATGCAGCGTGCGATGGATTGGTTCTTTCTCCGATCACGTGCTTATAGAGCCCCTAGTACAGTCTTCCGAACACTAGGGGTTGCGCCGACCATACTGAAGCTCCTATAGCTAAGTGAGAGTGATAAAGCCCTATAGTCCGATTGCCTGGTTCGTTGTGCTGAGCACCTCCCTCGAAGGACCCAAAACTGGGATAAATAGTGCACAGGTTTATCCAGAACACCCCGTACTTCTTACGTGGGGGCAGAAGCCGACGACTGGCCAACTTTCAGGTTTAACATATAAAACGGCTGCATAGGAGGGTAAACTTTTCTATAACGGGCGATAGATAAACGGCCTTGTTCAAACACTACAAAGGACAACATGATTGGCATTCATGGAAATATAATGTCCTTGGTGCATAGCCCCACTGCAAGATAAGATCCTTTCAGGACACTCTCATAATACAATTCGGGCTTGCGGTGCTCCTTCCCCTCTGGCGGTCCTTCGGTCATCAGCTTTTCGGCATCCATCTTCCCCCAGTGCACTTTCGCGCGGGCGAAGGCCATTCGCGCACCTTCTATGCAGACCGACCGCTTGATGACGTCAAGTCGAGGGCAAGCGCTTACCAGCTGCTTCACGAGCCCGAAGTAGCTGCTTGGAATCAGCTCGGCCGGCCATAGCCGGATTACCAAATCTTTCATGGCTAGTTCCGCCGCCTTATGCAGTTCGACCAGCTGTTTCAGCTAATCGGCAAAAGGCACCGGATAATTCGGTGCCAAATACTGCGACCAGAAGAGCTTATCCGCAGTTTTCCTTTCTTCATCTTGGTAGAATTGAGCGGCATCTAATATGCTGCGAGGTAGCTCGGCAAATACCCCTGAGAAATTCGGATTCAAAATTAGAAACATAAGTTTTCCCCCCACATACTTACTCTACAGTGAAAAGACCTTACCGGCCTCGATCTTTCTCGCCTCTTGGATCTCCTGCAGGGTGCTTTGGGTTTCCTTCCGGGCATCGCTCATGGCCTGGTGCGCCTTGGTGAGTACGGCTTCTTTCTCCGTTGAACTCTGCTCCAAGGTCTCGCATTTCCTCACGGCCTCTTGTAGCTCTAGCTCAGCTTTAATAGCCCTGGCCTCATGCTTCTCATGAAGAGCCTGCTTAGTGGCTGGCTTTTTCTCGGCCTCGGCCACAGCCTTCTTAAGGGCTTCGACTTCGGTCACAATCTCTAGCGCAATGTCATAAAACTCAGTTCATACTGAAAATTGATTCGCAATAAAAGCGACCAAGACTTGTGCATACCTTGTTTATCCCTCAACTGCATTTTCAATTGGCCAAGTTCTTCTGTGGCCCGCTCCAGACTTTGATTCAGCCCGAAGATCTCTGCAGTATGAGAAGAAGTAGCCATTACAGACACATGCTTATAATAGAAGAGAAATAGATGCCATTCAATGAGTCTTCCTGCGAACATACAATTCGATCCTCCATCCGGTTCTTTCTTTCACCGAACAGAGTATCAGGGGCTACTATCTATACTATGACACTCTTCGATAACTCATAAAACATACCTCAAAGCCTTTTATAAGGCTGATACAGGCTTTGTTCAGTCCACTCTCAGTTGACTGAATCTTCTCAATCACCGCACCCATAAGGGCACGGTGTTCTTCAACGATGGAGGCATCTTTCTACGCCACCAACAAAGCATCCGACACTTCTCGATAGACAGAGGTCGCCAATGGAACAGGCACACCCCCTCTCGAAGGAGGCTGCCTGCTTGATCCTAGAGTCGTATAGGTCTCTGGAATCAAATCCGACTGGGAGCCGAACTCAGGATCACTCTCGCCGACAGCCCCCATGGGAATCTTTTCCCCCATGTGTCCGGCCCCTGAGGTTTGACCTTCAGGCGCCGCCTTCATGGTTTTTTCCTTGGCTGGGGTCCATCTGGGACGAAGCCTCGATGTTATGCACCTGTATGGAGGGAAGGGCCTTTGGGGGCGTCCCGCTCTCCGTAGCATTTGGGCTCAGCAAGTCCTCTGATAAGGATTTTTTGGTGCGGGACCTCACCGGACTGCAAAAAATGTGGCTTAGGTTAAAACACTAATCACGATGAGTCTGGACGCCTAAAACATACTCGGATTTCATACAATTATGAGTTCGCCAGGGGCTGGGCCCTGGGATCCCATGCCGGGCCGCTGTCGGCGGCGGCAGTGGACTCCTCCGGAAGAGGAGCCTTTCCCCTTTTGCGCAGCCCGGCATCCAAGTGTGCGGAGGCCGTCCTCTTCTTTCTTCCCCTCGCAGGGGATTTATCATCCTCCTCCTTGTCCTCTTCGGAGGCCGAATGGGCACTGGAACCTTCGGATATTGTGTCCGAAGTGCCGCGACGACGAAGGCCGCCCCGGATCTTTTTGGCCTCCTTCTCGGCCGTCTTCTTTGGCACCTTGTAAGGCGCCGGAACCAACATCTTCGCAGAAGTGGGATGGCCGGTTCTTCGGGCAGCGGGGCCGGACAATGGATCCGCTCCACCTTCTTCGTCCAGCCCTGCGAGAATTGTATAAAACACGTTAAGCGCTTCCTTTGGGTTAGGCGGATAGAAAAGTTTGATAACTTACCGAACTTGCCGGGTGGGACAGTTGGAACCCATGGTCCTCGGCAGAGTCCGGCCACGATTTGCCGGACTTGAAAAGCACCTTCCAGATGTCCTTGTGCGAGGAGCCGAAAAGCTCTCGCAAGGTTTGGTGCCTGGCAGGATCAAATTCCCATAAATTGCAAGTCCGGCGCTGACAAGGCAAGATCCGGCGAACTAACATCACCTGAACCACATTGACAAGTTCAATGTTCTTGTCTCCCATGTCTTCAACGTGCGTCTGGAGCACCGACAGTTCGTCGGACAAAGACCAGTCCAGGCCTTTCTTGACC
This sequence comes from Aegilops bicornis, assembly GCA_021605145.1. Taxonomy (NCBI): domain Eukaryota; kingdom Viridiplantae; phylum Streptophyta; class Magnoliopsida; order Poales; family Poaceae; genus Aegilops; species Aegilops bicornis. Next base: position 647,341,182 of record CM038674.1, read on the forward strand.
CAGGATGTAAGCCGCAAGGGGGCGCCGGATCGGAACTCAGGAGAGGCGGCCCACTCTGTGCCGCGTTGCTCAGTAATATAGAACCACCGCTGTTGCCACTCCTTGACAGAATCATTGGCCATATGACGTTGGGCATCTTGCTCACCATGGCGCCCCCACATTCGGCGTGCTCGCCGCCCACCACCTTGGGCTTCACATTAAAGATCTTTAGCCATAAACCGAAGTGCTGTGAAATGCGGAGAAAAGCCTCAAACACGACAATAAATGTCGAGATGTTGAGGAAGGAATTAGGGGACAGATCGTGAAGATCGATCCCATAATGATACATGATACCGCGAACAAACGGGTGAAGGGGAAACCCCAGCCTGCGGACAAAGTGAGGGAGGAATACAACCCTCTCGTGGGGTTCCGGAGTAGGGACGATCTGTCCCGCCGTCGTGAGACGGTGGCTGATTTTCTTGGTCAGATACTCGGCCTCCCGGAGCTTTTTGATATCCTTCTCTCGGACGATAGAGGCCATCCATTTGCCTCCTGCTCCGGATTCAGACATCTTCAGAAAACCTTTTGTGGTCAGAGAAGAGGAGCGCTTGGGTGTTGGAGCTTGAGCGGAAGGGAATGAATTGGGAAGAAGGCCTGGGTGAAAAGAGTAGATCCTTGTCCCTTTATAAGGGCGGAAGAGGCGATGCGCCTCCCCACTCTCCTGCTAAATCCTCTTATTTCCCAAGCGCCGTAACTGGTGGCGCGGTTGGGTTAACCACATCCTATTGATGAGAATCCCGTGATAAGGGGACATGATCTCTGCTTCGACAAGACGGGCCAAGGAAACCGCCTCGATATGTGCGGTGGCTGGTTGTGAAAAATGGTTCGAATAATGGCCGGGCCGTGGTGTGGTGTCGTACTGCAAAATGCGTCGGCAGATTAGATTTGTGGAAATATTATTCTCTCTGCGGTGGTATGTGGAATTCGTTTTGCAGAGCCGGACACTATCCTTGTGTTCAAAATCTTCTATGGAGTATGAACCCGCCTTGCAATGTCGAAGACAATCTCCGGCCGGACTCGTCGTCATTGAAGCCTGGTTCAGGGGCTACTGAGGGAGTCCTGGCTTAGGGGGAATTCGGACAGCCGTATTATATCCTTTGGCCAGACTGTTGGACTATGAAGATACAAGATTGAAGACTTCGTCTCGTGTCCGGATGGGACTCTCCTTGGCGTGGAAGGAAAGCTTGGCAATACGGATATGTAGATCTCCTCCCTTGTAACCGACTCTGTGTAACCCTAGCCCCCACCGGTGTCTATATAAACATAGGCTAGCTTCTAGGGTTTAGCGTCTACGATCTCGTGGTAGATCAAATCTTGTAATACTCATATCATCAAGATCAATCAAGCAGGAAGTAGGGTATTACCTCCATCGAGAGCGCCCGAACCTGGGTAAACATCGTGTCCCACGCCTCCTGTTACCATCCGCCTTAGACGCACAGTTCGGGACCCCCTACCCGAGATCCGCCGGTTTTGACACCGACACACCGCCTTGGGTTTACGCACCGGTGAGCCTACCCAGTAACGTAGGGAAGACATACAAAGGAAAATCGAATAGGAAAATAACATGCATAATACTGAAAGTGCTGCAGAGTTATATTACATCGAATTGTTGCTGCGGTTCTAACTAGAGATAGCGATTGTCTTGATTGTGAACCTGCAGCAGCGATAAAGAACAGGATGCCTAATCCCGGCGCTGGCCCTCCACTCTCTGAATTTCGCCGACTCGGCTGATGATGGGCTTGATGCGCTCCCTGAGCGATGCGAGGTCAGCACCCACCGGCAAGCTCTCCAGCGCGGCATCGAAGTCGTGGTCGGGGTACCAGTGCGCCACCTTGGTGAGAACCTTGGTCATGGCACCCTGGCAAAGCCTCCGGGACTCGTCGGCCAGTGAGGCTGCCCGGTTGGCGTGGAGCCTCTCCAGAGTGCCGACAACCTTCTCAAAGAACATGGTCCAGCTGCAATTGGCGCTTATGCTCCGCTTCGGGACATACCTCATGTCTGGCATCCCCATGATGGCCAGCTGCTCGGTGGCCTGGTTGGCGACGACGGCGAGGCGATCAAGCCAACGGTTCTCGCCCTCCACGTGATCCGCAAAGTTGAGGCCCTCATTCTTCCGCAACTGCTTCTTGGCCTCCAGCTCCTTGGCCAGGGTCCCCTCTCGGGTTTTGGCCTCTGACAGCACCTTCTCGAGACCCTCCAGCTTCAGCTTGAGGTCTTTGATGGAGTTGTTGGCCTCGGAGAGTTCCCCAGCTTGCTAACGACCGTGCCCTGCACCTCTGTCAGGGCACTGTTAAGCGTGTCCTTCTTCTGGGACAACTTCAGGGCCTGCTCCTTCAGCCCGTCGCGCTCCGCCTCCAACTCCTCCACCTTGCCGGCGTGGACCTGGGCCTGGGCATTGAGTGCCTCTTTGTGCCTCTGCTCCATCTCACTGGTCCGCTGCAAGACAAGCTTCTCCACCTCTGCATCCTTGCCGTGAAGCATGGAGGCAAGCTTCTCCTTGCGTGCAGCGAGGTCCTCCTCCTGGGAGTTCAGCGCGGCCTCGTGCTGGGTCCGGGCGGCTTCGGCGGCCGCGGCCAAGTTCCTCGCCGTCTCTTGAGCTTTCTCGACGTCGGCGAGCTTCATGGTGAGCTCCACGTCACGCTTGGCCAACTCGCCCTGGGCAGCCTTGAGCTCCTTGTGGGTCTCGCGGAACCTGTCCTGGGTCTCAGCAACGCGCTTCTGGAGGTCCGCCTCTGCCTTCTCCACCACCTCCATCCTGGACTTAACCTTGTCCAGGCGGGCGCGGTGGAGCGCCTGGAGCTTCCGGAAGCTGGCGCCCATGGCGTGGAGGAGCCACTCTTCCTGTGAACCATCGAAGCCAACGATCGGCTCGTTGATGACTTCAAGCCCGGCAGCGGCAAGTACTTCATCATCGAACACCTCTCCCTCAATGGGTGTCCTGGTGCTCGGCGCACCTGGAAGGTGGACGAACAAGTCGTTGCTCACCCTCGGGTACTTGCCGGAGCCGGAAGCAGCAGAAGAGGAAGGTTGGTCATCAGCCACCTCCTCCTCCTCCTCCTCGGCAGTGGCCCCCCCGGCCTCTCCGGCAGGCCCCTTGCCGGTCTCCTCAGCGGCAGCCTTGCCGGCCTCCCCGGTAGGCCCCTCGGCGGCGTCCTCGGCAGCACCCTTGGTGGCCTCCTCAGCGGCGATCTTCTCGGCGTCCGCCTTGGCGGCCTTGGCGACGCCCTCGATGACGGTGTCCAAGTGCTCTGGGTTCACCAAGGAGGAATCTGGACACCAAGAAGGGGGTGAGGCAAGGCCAGGACCAAGAGCCGGAAAGAAAAAGAAGCAGGGATGAACGGCGAACGACTTACCTGTGCCAGCACCTGGCTGGGAAACGGAAGTCCCCTCCCCGCCAACATTTGGCATCGAGGCAAAGCCGCTGGCGCCCAAGTTCTCCTCCTCCTCCTCCATGTTCGTGGGCTCGGTGCCTGGCGCCCTTGCCGGGGACGCCCCTCGGGGCGGCATGGTCGATGGGGCGGCGTGTTGGGAGTAGCCCTCTGTGGCTCCTCCTCCTACTGCTCTCCTCCTGCATACCTGGCAAGGTCAGCACCCAAGTGTCGTGCCCCTGACACATGTCGACGGGGGAAGAGTGATGAACTTACGCTGGGGGCTATGCCGGGGGCTGCTGTCCGGGCTGCTCAACACCACCAGTGGCGCCCCCGAAGTACCAACTGGGGGCTGGCCACCCGCTGAGACCTTGGCCCTCTTCACTCTCTGGGCCAGCGTCTCCACGTCCCTGCAAAGATGAAGACAAGTCAAGACGAGCAACACAGATTAAGGAGGCAGAGATAACGAAAAGGAACCAGATACTTACTCGCTGTCCGCCTCCTCCTCTCCTGTTTTCCTCTTCCTCCTCGGGCTAAGTGATCCATAATCGAAAGTAACCTCCGTATCGACATTCGTCGGAGGAGGAGAAGTAGGTGGTGTCTGGACACGCGTGGACGAAGAAGGGGCGGCTGTCTTCTTCTTCACCGCGGCCTTCGCCCGCTTCTTTGCCGCCGCGGCCCTCGTGTGGCGCCCTGACCCCTCCAAGGTTAGTTGTGGCCGCGCAGCCCTGCCGGGCCAGACCGGCTTGCCGGAACTGGCCCGCCGCAGGACTCGCCCTCTCCCCATAGCCGGCGTCGGGCCTGCAGTCTCGGCCTCCTCCTCCGACGACTCGCCGGTCACATCTTCAACCAAAGGAGCCTCGGTGCCGGCGCTTCTGGCTCCCCCGGCGGCCGCCGCCCACCGGGCGAGCTCCTCCTCCTCCATGGCCGTCGCGGCCTTGTCCTCCACACCGCCGGTGCTGCCGGCCTCCTTGGCAAGCTATGCCTCCCTCGCCCTGGTGGCGATGTAGTCCAGCTTCGCCTGGGTGGTGTCCTGGAAAAAGCAGCCGCTCTGCGGCGGCGTTGACATACCCCTCGTGTAGAGTGTCAAAGAACTACTGCACCTCAGAGTCCTCAGGCTCCATCCAGCTCGGGTCAAGGCCATGCGTGTTGCAGTCCGGAATCATGGCGATTATATCGGACCGGCGCGAATTATTGCACAACGGGACCACCCCCGTCGGCAGCTTGAACAGAGGCCCCTTGAGGACCTTGCCGGCCTTCGCGGCGGCCCTCGCGACCTTGCCGGTCCGCTCGACCTCACCGTCGCGGCCCACGTCAAGCTGGAAGAGCCGCTGGCAGAAATGGGCATGCCCCATCACTGTGAAATTGTGCTCGAGGCCGGGAAGAAGCCGCATGATGTCAGCAGAGTTCGTGAAGACCCAGGCTGGCCTCCCCTTGTTACGCAGTGGAGCGATCCGGCGGCGGATGAAGTCCACCCCGATCATCTCAAGGGTCAGGCCGGCCTCGGTGAGCCGGAGGATCCTGGTGGTGGCGACCGTGAGCTTCTCGTCGTCAGCATCGACGTCGCTCCAATCGCTTCTGCGGACCGGCACCGCCCGGCGAACTTCATAGAACACCGGCGGGTCCTTCTCCTCGGTCCAGCACCACCTGCCCCGCCATTCTTCCCACCTCTCCTTCATGGCGCCCTCCAGATATGCCCCCTTGGATCTTGAGAACCAGACAATGCAACCGGAGATGGCGCCCCCTGGTTGGATCCAAGGGGAGAAGTAATGACGGAAGAGCACCGTGTTTGGGTGCACCCCGGTGAAGCCCTCGTAGAGATGCGCGAAAAGGGTCATGCATGCCACCGCATTCGGACTAAAATCCAGGAGGCGGTAGCCAAAGGTATGCATGACGTCACTGAAGAAATCGGAGAAGGGAGGACAGAGCCCGCAGGAAAAATAATCGACAAACAAGGGATACCGATTTGGGGTAGCCTCGGCGCAGTCAGCAGGGATGACACGCGTGGGTGGATGCCCCAAATTCTCCCCCGTCTTCACTCCCCACAGGGGCCTGAAGAAGTCCCGAAGCTCGAACACATCAACTGTCAAGGGGAAGAAGGCGGACTGCGTCCACTGCACCGCCAGCGCACTCTCCGACGGCTCCGCGGCTCTGGCGTCCTTGGCCACTCCCTTGCCCTTGGTGGATTTGGGCGCCATGGCGGCTGGGGGAGGAGGGCAGGACAGAGGGCGGTAGAAGCGCAACGGCGGCGAGCAGGAACGAAGCTTGGAGAAGAAGAGGAAGGCAGGCGGAGGTTTCCGAGATTGGGGTTGCGCGAAGGGTAAAAGGAACAGTGCGCCCGCCACTCTCCCTTCTTATGGGGAAGCCGCGGGGCACGCTGCCCATTTACTGCGATGTGACGTATGCGTGTGGAAACCGCCCCGCGCATGCCGCCCATGTTACGCACACCCCTCCACGCCGCGCCGCGCGCGGGTCATGGGAAGCGAAGCGTGCGAAAATTCTTACCACGGTAAAAACCGCCCCGCCTGCCCGCGCACCGTTTTTGGCCTGGCCCAACAACGTGTCGCACTTATGTGTGGCCCAGGCCCGGGGGCTCCTGTCGGTGTACAAAAAGAGGGGCACGCTTTTGTACCCCTTTACCTGTGCACGGGCAGTCGGAGCCGCACCCACGGTCACACCAAGCAGAACAGGGGAGGTGAGCCAAGGTAAGACCGAAGCCTAAGATAATCAGAGCAACTCCAAGGCCGAGACCACAAGGAGCAGAGGGACGAAGCAGGCTCCCCCGGAAAGACCCTTGCCGGGGTAGCCTCAACAGCCCCGGCAAGACCCTTGCCGGGGCAGCTCGCCCCACACCAACAGAGCGAGCCACCCTTGAGCCCACGGTCCCCAACGCCATCATCCACGTGGGGCCAGGGCTCGGGAAGGCACATATGTGGTGGCATGCAGATCTTTGTGAAGACATATTCAAGATCAGATGAGGATTAGAATACGACGGTCCTCGGCAAGATCCTTGCCGAGGAAGGCCACCAGACCCCCGGCAAGGCCCTCACCAAGGACGCCAGCAGGGCCACCGCCAGGCCCACGCCAAACAAGCTTCCACCGCCGTTCACATGCAGCTGTTAGCCCAACCAGCTGGGCGGGCACCTGCGTGGCAACATGCAGCCCCCAGGCAAACTCATCAAGCGCCTGCATGGCGGCATGCAGATCTTCGTGAAGGCTCCACCACCGCGCCACCTCAGCTGCCTGCCTGCCTACATGGCGCCGCACGCATCGCTGGCCAGGGCGCGTGTCAAAGCGAGGAGGAGCGGCGACGGACGGGACGGGCCTCGCCCCCGTCCCCAATAAAGCAAGGGGACACCTAAGCTACGCATTAAATGCGTCTTGTCCTGTAATACGACTGGTAAGATCAAGGCACTATACGCCTTTCCACCTCCTGTGTGCCACTGTGGCAGCCCCTTCCGACTATAAAAGGAGGCCCATGGCATACTTGAGAAGGATTCAGCTCTTTCGAACCACGCACTGACCACAACTAGTTCGAGAGCTCAAGAACTCTCTGAAATACACCCACCAAAGCAGGACTAGGGTTTTACGCATCCTCGCGGCCCGAACCTGGGTAAACGATCCTTGTGCTTTCTACTAGCCCTGCTCTTCTTGCAACCCTGCGTCCTTATCTTCAGCGATTCTCTCCGTGTTATACGAAGGATCTTTGTCAGATCATCTGTACAGCGCATCGTACTAAAAATAAGCCGCGTACATACCAGGGGCTATATCGTAGACCCACCATAAAACTCCTATGGCTAAGTGAAAGTGTTAACGCCCTATAGTTCGATTGCCTGGTTCGCCGCATTGTCACCTCCTTAATGGACCAAGACGTTGGGTCAAGAGTGATCAAGTGCTTTTTCTGAACACCCCCGTACTTCCTACGAGGGGGCTAAAGCCGAGGACTGGAAAACTTTCAGATTATATAAAAAAATGGCCGCACACGAGGAACAAAAAGCTTTCGAGCAAAACATAAAAATAATTTAAATATAAAATTGCCTTTTACAATTCCCTTACACCTCACTCGAATACTATGTCTTTCGAGCATTGACCCTCTATCAAGCGGGCAGCCTCTAAGACGTCTTCAAAATAATGCTCCGGTGCGTGATGGTCCTTGCCCTTGGGTGGACTCTTCGCTGCAACATCGATGGCCTTCATCTTCCCCCAGTATGTCTTGACACGGGCAAAGGCCATCTGTGCACCCTCAATGCACGCCGACCGCCTCACAGCGTCGATACGTGGCGCCGCATCAACAAGCCGCTGCACCAAGCCGAAGTAGCTATTCGGAACAGGCTCAGTTGGCCACAGCTGGATTATGACATTCTTCATGGCAGCGCCGGATATCCTATGAAGCTCGGCCCATTGGGGCATCTATTCATTCAGCAACAGAGGGCGCTTTGACGCACCAAATTGTGACCAGAAAAGCTTCTCTGTTGCATACCCTTCCCGCGCATGGTAAAACTGCGTCGCAGCAGAAGAACTCTTCGGCAAGTCTAAAAACTCATCCGGAGAACTCCACACTTGGTTAATCCGAGCATAGTTTGAATCGCCGAACTTAGCCTGCAGCAAAAAGGGCTTACCGGCCGCAATCTCCCCAGCTTGCCGGATCTCCTCACGGGCTGCTCTGGATTTAGAGACGCTTCTTTCGCCTCTAGTAAGGCCTTGTCAAGTTCAGCCGTTTTGGCTTCATTCTCCTTCTCAAGAAATTCACAGCGGCCAGTAGCATTTTTCAGTTCGAGCGCCATCGTGGATATCTTCTCCTCATCTTGGCGCCGAGCAGCTTGTTTGGCCTTTAGTTCAACCGACACCTTTTCGGCAGCCGCATTTCTAAACCGGGCCTGCTCCTTGGCCTGGGCCAATTCCGCCCGAAGAATCTCAACAGTGGCAGCACCATCTGCAGCCATGCATATCCCAGCATATAACTTTCAGCGTCATGCTTATATTACAAAAATATATGGGAAAGGACTGCTCCGAATACATACCTTGCGACTCGTCAAGACGCATATTGATTAATGCAATGTCATCCCCTGCCACATCAAGCTTTCGCTGCAGCTCGGCAATATCCATAGTCCGGGAAGTAGCCATGGGGGAAGCAGCCTGTGTTCCAGGTAATCAGATTAGTCCTTGAGTATTTCTTCTTGATCCTCCGTTTGCCTCCCATGGGAAGCCAACCCGAGTCTCAGGGGCTACTACCTATACACAGGTGCATCTTTGCAAATAAAATATAGTTGAAAATATTACATCACAAACCTCGAAGCCTCTTAGCAGGCTCATGAAGGCTTCATTCAATCCGCTCTTCGCGGACAGAATCTTCTCAACCACCGTACCCATCAAGGTATGTTGTTCCCCCGAGACAGATGCTTGTCGCAGCATATCCCTCAGTATATCCGGCGCCGCCGGGTCTCCGGAAGCCGTTGTAGGAGCACGACCATCCTTTGAAGGAACCTGTTCACCCGTCTCCAGAATCATCGTTGGCTAAAAACCGGATAGTCTGGGGGATTCATTATTGGCCCCCGAATCCCGGACGATCGGAGGTCCACCTTCGGGTACTGCCTCTTTCATCCCCTGCATCGCTTGTTGATCAAGAAAAACCCTCCAAGATGACACTTCGGAGTCGTCCGCCTTACGAGGCGAGGAGGTCGGGGGAGGCATCTCGCTTTCCATCATCTCTGGGAGGAGATCTCCCGGAGAAGAGGATTGCCTAGAAAAACTATGTGCCAAACTATAAAAATACACAGGCACGTTACATGTCTCTTTGGTAACAGGAAAGGAGCGGGATGCTATCAAAGCACCCCGGATTCACTTACGATTTGGTTGAGGGCTTGTCCTCATGAAGGAGGTGTTCAACGGCGTCGCCTTCCAATCCCGAGCCGCTCGATGGTGGCATCTTGCCCCTCTTAGGAGACCGCCCCTCCCAACCTTCGGAGGCGGCCCTTTTCTTCCTAAATGGAGAAGGGATACTTGCTTCTCTTCCGCCTTTGTCTTCGGGCGAGGAAATGTCAATTTCTCCAGACTCAGTGTCTAATTTACCTCCGGAACAAAGGTCATCCTGAGTCTTCTCACTCTCCGCCTTGCCCTCCCCTACCGGTGCCTGGTACGGCGCTGGTGCCAGCATACTTGTTAACAAGGGGGCCGCTGAGTCTTCAGGAAGAGGGGTTGGACACCTGATCCGCTCCGCTTTCTTTATCCAGTCCTGGAAAAAGATGGTTTGCTTAGTGTCTTACCACAGGATATCTGATTATGAGGTGTTCGGTGGACGAGTACTTACCGTGGTATCCGGATGGTTATAGTCTAGGCCGGTATCTTCGGTGGTGTCCAGCCATTGTTTTCGTTTCCTGAAAAATAATTTCCACATTCCTTCATGCAAAGTGCCGAAGAAGTGCTGAAGAGTCCGTGGCCCTTCTAGATTAAACTCTCACTTGCGGAGAGGCCGTCGCTGGCACGGCAGGGTCCGGCAGACTAGCATTACCTGAATAATGTTGAAAAGATCAATATCCTTTTCAATAAGGCTTCGGATGCGGCTCTGCAGAGTTCGCACTTCATCAACTGATCCCCAGTCCAACCCCTTGTTAATCCATGATGCAAGCTGAATTGGGGGGCTGGATCGGAACGCAGGTGCAACTTCCCACTTGGAACCACGGGGCTCGGTGATATAGAACCACTCTTGCTACCATAAGTCGGAAGATTTTGTGAAGGATCCTTTTAGCCAAACAGCGCTGGTAAGCTTGCTCACTGAGGCTCCACCGCACTCCGCCTGCTCCCCCTCCATCACTTGCGGCTTCACATTGAAGGTCTTGATCCACAAGCCGAAGAGGAAGGCTTCGCACGTGACGATAAATGACGAGATGAGAAGAATAGAGTTCGGGGCGAGATCGTGAAAATCTAGTCCATAATAGAACATGATCCCCCAGACGAAGGGATTAAGGGAAAATCCTAATCCTCGGCGGAAGTGGGAAACAAACAGGACCCTCTCGCTCGATTTGGGGGTGGGGATAACCTGCCCTTTCGTGGGAAGCCGATGGAGGATTTCTGCGGTGAGATATCTTGCTGCCCGAAGCTTCGCGATATCCTCCTTTGTGATAGATGAAGCCACCCACTGGCCTCGACGGCTGGATCTGGACATGACTGAGGCTTGCAGCGATTGAAACCTGGGTGTTGGAACTCGAGGTAGTAAGGGTTGAGAAGAAGCCAGCGTGGAGAAGAAAGACAGGTCTGTACCCCTTCATAAAGGCCGTGAATATCAAACGCCTCCTCCCGGGCCTTAAAGCTTGCCTATTCCCAAGGAGTTGTACATTAAAGACGGTTGGGTTACCCACGCCCGTGTTGATAAAAAAAATCCTGCAATAAGGGGACACGATCTCTGCTTTGACAAGACGTGCCAATGGAAACCGCATCTTGAAACGCGGAACGGCAGACGAAAAACGGTTCAAAATTATGACCGGGCAGGCGTGATGTCATGTTGTAAAAAGTTGTCAGCGGATTGGACTCGTGGAGTATTATATTCTCTCTCTCTGTGGTTGTGTGTGGTGCGCGTTACAGGTCCGGACACATTCAATACGTCCGAAGACTATCTTGGAATTTGGAAGGAGGAACCCGCCTTGCAATGCCGAAGACATATATATGCGCCGGATACCTTGTCATTGAAGCCGGGTTCAGGGGCTACTGAGGGAGTCCTCGACTAAGGGGTCCTCGGGCATCTGGCCTATTAGCCATGGGCCGGACTGATGGGTTGTGAAGATACGAAGACCGAAGACTGCACCCGTGTTCGGATGGGACTCTCCTTGGCGTGGAAGGCAAGCTTGGCGGCCAAATATGAAGATTTCCTTTCTCTGTAACCGACCTGATGTAACCCTAGATCCCTCCGGTGTCTATATAAACCGGAGGGCTTAGTCCGGATGAAGACACATTCATTACCATAGTCATGCCGACTAGACTTCTAGGGTTTAGCCATTACAATCTCGTGGTAGATCAACTCTTGTAATACTCATATTCATCAAGATCAATCAAGCAGGAAGTAGGGTATTACCTCCATAGAGAGGGCCCGTACCTGGGTAAACATTGTGTCCCCCGTCTCCTGTTACCATCGATCCTAGACGCACAGTTTGGGACCCCCTACCCGAGATCCGCCGTTTTTGACACCGACAAGCTACATCGCAAGCTATTGATCTACAACACAGATATGCAAATACTATCAGGACTAAGTTCTTGATAAATTAAAGTTCAATTAATCATATTACTTAAGAACTCCCACTTATATAGACATCCCTCTAGTCATCAAAATGATCACGTGATCCATATCAACTAAACCATGTCTGATCATCACGTGAGATGGAGTAGTTTTTAATGGTGAACATCACTATGTTGATCATATCTACTATATGATTCACGATCGACCTTTTGTTCTTAGTGTTCCGAGGCCATATCTGCATATGCTAGGCTCGTCAAGTTTAACCCGAGTATTCTGTGTGTGCAAAACTAGCTAGCACCCGTTGTATGTGAATGTAGATCTTATCACACCCGATCATCCCGTGGTGTCTCAGCACGACGAACTGTAGCAACGGTGCATACTCAGGGAGAACACTTATACCTTGAAATTTATTGAGAGATCATCTTATAATGCTACCGCCGTACTAAGAAAAATAATATGCATAAAGGATAAACATCACATGCAATCAAAATAAGTGATATGATATGGCCATCATCATCTTGTGCCTTTGATCTCCATCTCAAAAGCACCGTCATGATCACCATCGTCACCGGCTTGACACCTTGATCTCCAGCGTAGCATCGTTGTCATTTCGCCAACTATTACTTCTACGACTATCGCTACCACTTAGTAAAACAATTACATGGCGATTGCATTTCATACAATAAAGCGACAACCATAAGGCTCCTGTCAGTTGCCGATAACTTTTACAAAACATGATCATCTCATATAACAATTTATATCCCATCACGTCTTGACCATATCACATCACAACATGCCCTGCAAAAACAAGTTAGACGTCCTCTACTTTATTGTTGCAAGTTTTACGTGGCTGATACAGGCTTCTAGCAAGAACCATTCTTACCTACGCATCAAAACCACAACGTTTTTTTGTCAAGTGTGTTGTTTTAACCTTCAACAAGGACCGGGCGTAGTCAAACTCGATTTAACTAAAGTTGGAGAAACAGACACCCGCCAGCCACCTGTGTGCGAAGCACGTCGGTAGAACCAGTCTCATAAACATGGTCATGTAATGTTGGTCCGGGCCGCTTCATCCAACAATATCGCCGAATCAAAGTAAGACGTTGCTGGTCAGCAGTATGACTATTATCGCCCACAACTCTTTGTGTTCTACTCGTGCATATAACATCTATGCATAGACCTGGCTCGGATGCCACTGTTGGGGAAGGCAATATTTCAAAAATTTCCTACGATCATGCAAGATCTATCTAGGAGACGCATAGCAACGAGACATGAGAGAGTGTCCACGTACCCTCGTAGACCGAAAGCGGAAGCGTTTAGTAATGTGATTGATGTAGTCGAACGTCTTCGCGATCCAACCGATCCAAGCACCGAACGTATGGCACCTCCGCGTTCAGCACCCTCGAGCTCTTGATCCAGTTGAGGACGAGGGAGAGTTTCGTCAGCACGATGGTGTGGTGACAGTGATGATGAAGTTACCGGAGCATGGCTTCTCCTAAGCAGTACGACGATATGACCGAGGTGTTAACTGTGGAGGGGGGTGCCGCACACGGCTAGGAACAATTGATGTGTGTTCTAGGGGTGCCCTCCCCATGTATATAAAGGAGGGGGAGGGAGGGAGGCAGCCTAGGGCGTGCCCAAGTAGGAGGAATCCTACTTGGGCCCCTAGTCCAACTCGCCCCCCTACCATATTTGGACAAGAGGGAAAGGAAGGAGAGGGGAGGGGAAGGAAGTAGGAGTCCTACTTCATAGTTTCCTTTTCCTCCTATCCTTTCCCTGTCTCCCCACGTGGCTGGCCCTATAGGGGGCGCACCAGCCCCTTGTGGGCTGGTGTGTTCCCTTACTTGGCCCATTAAGCCCATATCTTTGCCGGGGTTGCCCGAAACCCCTTCCGGTGGCCCGGTATCACCCGGAACACTTCCTGTGTCCAAATACCATCGTCCTATATATATGAATCTTTACCTCTCGACCATTTTGAGACTCCTCGTCATGTCCGTGATCTCATCCGGGACTCCAAACAAACTTCGGACATCAAATCACATAACTCATAATACAAATCGTCATCGAACATTAAGCGTGCGGACCCTATGGGTTCGAGAACTATGTAGACATGACCGAGACATATCTCCGGTCAATAACCAATAGCGGAACTTGGATGCTCATATTGGCTCCTACATATTCTACAAAGGTCTTTATCGGTCAAACCGCATAACAACATACATCATTCCCTTTGTCATCGGTATGTTACTTGCCCGAGATTCGATCGTCGGTAACATGATACCTAGTTCAATCTCGTTACCGGCAAGTCTCTTTACTCATTCCGTAATGCATCATCCCGCAACTAACTCATTAGTCACATTGCTTGCAAGGCTTATAGTGACGAGCATTACCGAGAGGGCCCAGAGATACCTCTCCGATACATGGAATGACAAATCCTAATTTTGATCTATGCCAACTCAACAAACACCATCGGAGCCACCTGTAGAGCATCTTTATAATCACCCAGTTACGTTGTGACGTTTGATAGCACAAAAAGTGCTCCTCCGGTATTCGGGAGTTGCATAATCTCATAGTCAGAGGAATATATATAAGTCGTGAAGAAAACAGTAGCAATAAAATTATACGATCATTATGCTAAGCTAACGGATGGCTCTTGTCCATCACATAATTCTCTAATGATGTGATCCCGTTCATCAAATGACAACACATGTCCATGGTTAGGAAACTTAACCATCTTTGATTAACGAGCTAGTCAAGTAGAGGCATACTAGGGACACTCTGTTTGTCTATGTATTCACACATCTTCTAAGTTTCCGGTTAATACAATTCTAGCATGAATAATAAACATTTATCATGATATAAGGAAATATAAATAATAACTTTACTATTGCCTCTCGGGCATATTTCCTTCAATTTCAACACTAAGATCCTGACAGCAAAAAATATGGACACTTGGAGCACCCAGCCACCCACTGTGGAGACAGATCATCTGAAAAATGCATGCATTCTTCGGAGCCGCAATCTTCAGACCCACTAACCTTGCATGGATGCTTGAACCTTAGCTAACCCACTGGCTAGTGGAAGTATGAATCATCATGCACCTTATTAGTGCCAATGACAAATTATCGGGGAAAGAGGGCATGTGAATGCATTTGGGCCTTCTCAGGTAGGTATCTTGACACTCGAACAGAGCTTCCAGTTATGGGATTTTAGCTGAGAAAGGAATGGCGTGGGGTTCGATTCATGGTTGGCGATTTGATGGAGATTTCTTGCGCTAACAATTTTAGCGAGGTCATTATCTTTTTTTAGACAAGTGGTCATTATATTCTTGCCGGTATGAAGTCGTGGAGTAAGATCATCTACAATCAAACCCCACTTTCTTCCTAAATGTCCAGGCCTGAAAACATCACCCAACTGGACCCTCTAAATCCGATCAATATGTCTGGGCTATCTGTCACACTTCATATACAGTTTATATGCAAGACGGATATGAAACAACCCGGGCACGTCCGGACGCATATCACTACTCCAGCTATCGCAAGAGGCCTACAAGTGGTGGGCGAGGCGCCTGCCACTGGATCAATATTCTCATCAGGCCATGCTAGTTGTGTACTTACAAGGAAATCACATCGAGCAAGGTGGATTAGCAAACGGCAGGTAGTCAACGTATTTTCTAGGACAAGACAATGTGTTAAATGAATGGCGTTGAGGCAGGAAAGAAAATTAATTTTTTGGGAGATAAACTTTCGGTCTATTCATCAATTGTTAAGGTAGTACAAAGAACACTAGAAATAAAAATTACATCTAGATCTGTAGACCATCTAGCGACGACTACCAGTAGTGAATCGAACCGAAGACGCGGCGGGAAAAAAGGAAATTGACTTGCCGGTACAAGTTTCCCTGCATGTGAGTCCATGAGCAACCTGAACGGTTAGAAGCCTTGTGCATTGAGAACGTGGCCCATCGAACTGTAGCAAAAGGTCACATCAAATGGAAGTATGCTTCTAAATACAACTACTAGTGCAAATCCCAAGAACGGGGTAATATCAAGTGTATCTGGACATGGGAGCCAAATTGAATATCCGTAAAATTCCCAACTATAATCAAGGGCATGTTACACATTCAAGATTGTTTTTCTCAAACTTTTAAAAACAACTTTTGCTTAGTTTCATTTTTTTAAATCTTAGCTCATCTTCACATGATAAGATCATCCGTGGCAATATGCTCAAAATTCAGTCATATACGAATCAATGATGTCATACACCACACTTCAAATTCAGTTGTATTGAAAACATAAATGACAATTACTCAACAAAGTTCGATAAACACTAGGCAAACGATTTGTTTTGGTTGTACGTAGTTGCTTCGTCGACCACCACGGACACCACTGGATTCGCATGATCATGCGGCGCACTTCAACCCCCTCCATCCGTTCCGAGCGACTGTAACCATGTGTCCTGGTTGGACCCATACACCGCGCTCCCCTTGGCCTTATCCACTAGTCGTGAAACTTCTCGCTCATACGCATCTTCTTCCTCGCCAGATCCCTCCCCCAAACCTCTCTCATCTCTCTGCTCCACACCTTCGACAAAATGCAGCTCTCCTCCTTGCCCTCTTCAACTGTTGGTCGACATTCCCCTCATTGCTTGCTTAGTCCACTCATACTGCAATGCGGCGCTAGGCGCCGAGCTCTTGCAAGAGGCCCTGCAGATGCAGCAAGGAATGGCGGCAGGAGTAGTGCTTCGACGCCGGCTGCTAGTGTTGCGATGTCATGCTACATGCGATGAAGCCATGCTGTGATGGGGTTCCAAGGGTGGCCTTCCGTACTGCGACGACATGCTTCCAGCGGTGACACCATGCTGTGACGAAGGCGGTCGCCATGCTGCAACAACGTGTTGCAAGGGCCTCTGTGGTGGGCTTTGAGGGCTGTGGCGGCGCTTCATGTTGCCATGGAGATCCGAGGGTGGCCATCAGTAATACGACGACGTGCTTCCAGCGCCTTGGTGCAACAACTCGTACGACGCAGAGAGGGCAGCCCGGTTGCCGTGAGGCATACTGCAACGGTCGCAGTGATGTTGCTAGGCATGCTTCAACGACCACAACGATGCTTTGATGGCCACGGCGATGAACTGTGCCGCGACAACGTCAATGGCCATGGCGATGCTACCACTCGCTACATAGGGGCATTGCTGCGGGCAGGAAGGATGAGCGGCTACATAGGGGCATTGCTGCGAGCAGGAAGGATGAGCAGTGTGTGGGTGGGAGGATGAGCGGCTCTGATGAGACGCATCCAACAACAGACAAGACAAGGCGGTTGATCTTTTGATCGCGCATCCAACAGCAGACAAGCCATCAACACAATTGATCTTTTGATCGCTACAGCCAGGTGGACAGCTAACTTTGATGATGCCCAAGGAAAACAAATCTGGATTTTCAGTGAACAATCAATGAATTATTTCACTCCCAACAACTTAAGATCTATGCGAGTTAATTGTGCATATTGTTGCTGGAGAATGTTGGATGCTTCTTACTGATACTCCCTCCGCGCGTAAACTAATATAAGAGCGTTTAGAATACTAAAGTAGTGATCTAAACACTCTTATATTAGTTTACAGAGGGAGTACAATATAACAATATCTTCAGCAACACACACACACACACACACACACATAAATACAGCCCTACAAAGGATCATCCACCCTACGGGCTTTACCTTACAGTGACTATATCGTCAACCTTCAAGATCGTTCTAACGCACTCACATGCCAGCGAGATAGCGCTCGTGCTCACAAGCAACGGCTGCACGACATTCTCCTCCAGGATGTTTGTGATCTGGCCTTTCCTCATGTTGATGTCCGTGTTCTTCTCACCCTTGGCATGAAGGTTCCTTAGCTCAGTAGTTGAGCCCTGCATTCTCTGCCAATGTGTAAGGGATGACCTCAAGTGCATCAGCAAACTCCTTGATGCAGTAACTCTCCATCCCATGGAGCTCCTTTGACGAAGCAGCCAGTTGCATTGACATTTCTATTTCAGGAGCACCGCCACCAGCAATTAAAAACTTCTTGTTCACCAAGCGCCTTCACAAAAATAAGCATGAACAGGATCAAAACACTGAAGAAAAAATAAATGGTAGGCTAAGATGCAACACGATAAATACTAGTAGTACAAAAGAATGCACAATCTTCAAATACACCATGAGCAAGAATGGTCATTTCATGAGGATACATGTCTACTTATGCAAAAGGCATATACTTATTTTAACTGTCATTATACTTATGCCCACAAGGCCATACAGACCAGGAGGGCAGGCTGCCCATATATGGGCAAACAAGACCTCCAAGCAGTTGTTTCTTATGTAAAAGCCAGACAGAAGCAACCATCATTATTATGAATCAACAGAAGTTGTAAGGTTAGTCCTACCAGCCCAACATATCAATATTCTCACATCTAGACTTCGCAACATGAATTTCATTAAAATGGTCAGTCATTGCAATTAGAGGACATACATAATTTGCTCAGAAAATATTATCAATTTCATAAGATATGATGTGTGTACCCACAAATTGTTATGCAACGATTAAACCAAAGCCTACTACTGTGGCAGTGTTGAAAATCACAAGCATTAAGGCAGTAAAAGGTGTTGGAGCTAGCTACTAGCTCTCACTAGCTAGGATTTCCTTTTAAAAGGATGCAGGCATGCAGCGCACACACACACATACAACTAGTTTTTTTTTTCTGAAAAGGGGGGACTCCCCGGCCTCTGCATTAGAACGATACATACGGCCACATTTATAAATAAATAAAGTAGTTCAACAATGTCTTGCAGTTTGCAACAAATGATAAGCTGGCTCACAAATAGCAACAAAAACAAAAAAAGGCCAAAAAGCCACAACCGGCTGGCATAAGATAGACATGTAAATAATCGCTTATCCTATTACAACTAGTGGTATGAAGCTTATACACTACAACAAGCTGGTATTACAATAAGGACATGAGTCCTATAAGACTTACAAACCAACCTACACCTACAGCTCACTCTCAAACAGCTAAGCTAACTATTATTTCGCGTGACTAGCCAAATAGACTTTGGCATCTAACTTACATGCAGCTCACGCTTGTATAACTAGCTGACCAAGTGCTAGCTTACATTCTACTTCCTCCGTTCCTAAATATTTGTCTTTCTAGACATTTCAAATGAACTACCACATACGGATGTATGTAGACATATTTTAGAGTGTAGATTCACTCATTTTGCTCCGTATGTGATCACTTGTTGAAATCTCTAGAAAGACAAATATTTAGAAACGGAGGGAGTACTTGCCATCTTGCTGGAACTAGAAACATTATAACCTGCCAACATGCATGCACAGATACTAACTACTACCTCTAACAAGATTAGAACTAACAAAAGTTGCTGCCTAGCCACTCTAGTGCCCTACTGCAGCACTAAGCCCATTTGATATAGCCATCAGATTCAGGCGCTGCAATACAGAGGACTGAGGTGAAGGGTGAGAGACAGAGTCACCTTCACTGTGGTCATGAAGCAGATGCGGAGTGTCAGAAGATAGGATGGTATAAACGCTGCACGCAAACGCAACTTTTATGTGTGAAAATGGGCTAACCCAGCCAGCCCATGAATAAAATACAGAAGTGCTGCTTGTGGCGGTAGGTACCTAGGCTAACCCTAAATCATCTCCACCTAGCTCAAAGGTAGCTTCCACACACAGCACCCTCTTCACTTACTCTTCTGAAATTTAGTTTGACGTATCTATTTATCGTCCACACAAAGCACCAAATGTTCAGACACATGATCATACATGACAAAGGGTAATTGTAAAGAACCATGAACAGACATGTCGTGCAACTTAGCAAATGACAAAAGGCAGCTTCCTAAATCATCTTGCTAAATCATAAGTAGCAGCCGTGAAGAGCAAAGCCTATCATCAGATTTCATGCCACTGATAGAACATTTGCATTCCAATCTTCATTATAACATCCAAATGATAATTGAT
The DNA here is from genome assembly GCA_021605145.1 of Aegilops bicornis. Lineage (NCBI taxonomy): Eukaryota > Viridiplantae > Streptophyta > Magnoliopsida > Poales > Poaceae > Aegilops > Aegilops bicornis. Next base: position 647,360,828 of record CM038674.1, read on the forward strand.
CAGCTATTATTTAACAGCTATATAAGTTATCTGCTATAATGCTGCAGTATCTTGTGACAAGTCTACCGCCCACACAAAGCACCACACATGACGGGATCACTGAGCAATCACTCAAATAGCATGAGAGCGTAACTCAGGTCAATCAAACTTGGCTCAGTGTCACACATAATCACCTAGCGAAATCGTGCTCCAAGTAGTTCCCTACGTGACTACTACAGCATAGAGTGGTCAAAGGGAATCTGGTTATTTTCTACAGAAGTTGTTGCAGAAGTGTATGTGGAAGCAACATAACAGAAGGAGACCATGATGATCATGGCAGAAAGACAACATGGCAATATATGTGCAAGCAACATGACAGAAAATTGGCATTTAGGATTGCAATCCAACCTACAAGAATGCAAGGATCCTGTAATTGTTTGTGCTTTAAACTAATGAAACAATGTTGTTGAACGTAAATAAACAGATTATAGCAGAACATATGTTCGTTTATGTAACACATAACAATTTACTGCAATGAACAGCCCTAATAGAAAATTAGGAGTATGATGGTATCATCTTAATGGACTGCAATTAACAAAAAATTACACATTGATATGCAGATTTAAGTTATGATGTAAAGTAATTTAAATCTAGAGATGGTTAAGAAGATTAATATTTCACCTAAATCACCATATTAAAAAAATGACCTTGAAAAGCAGGCCTACAATCGAGAACCTTTCAAACATATAACAGAGAAGATTGTTTCAGTCGAAGTCAAATTACCTGATGACACATAGGGCATCGTGGAGACTGCGATCAGCTTCATCAATAACCAACTGGTTGGACCCACACGGACAAGCACAGTTGCAGTCCTCCCCATGTCCCTGATACCAGTGATCTTGACGATCTTGCCATCTCCAGCAGACACTTCCTCGACAACATCAGCATACCCAAGTTTATCCTCACGGAAATGCTCAATGTTGGCAATTGGCAGGCAGTTGAGAGTCTTGGTGATGAACTCAATCTCGTCCCTCTCTACATCCTTGACCACCAGAATCTTAGCCTTTGTGAGATAATGCAGCGATCACTCGGTCACCGCATCACGCAAGATGCTCTTCTGGATGAGGAGGACATTGCATCCAGACGCCTTGATCTTCTTAACCATCCCTAGGACGTAATTCCGCTCCTCACGGAGAAGGGAGAATGCGGTCCATCTGCGCATAGTCTGAAACGATGACGCTCTGCTCAATATCAGTCTTGGGCGGTGAGATCTAAAACTGGATGACAGCGATCTTGGCATTCTTCTTTATGATGCGGATGTCAGTGCATGCTCTAGCTTCTTTATGATGCGGATGTCAGTGCATGCTCTAGCCAATGCAATCAAAAGATCAATCTGATGGAAGATACTAGGCAGCACATTATACATCAACACTCCCCCTCACGTGTGGCTCCCTCAGGCCTAAACGTGGACCGAAAGTGGGCTACAATTTAATTGCGCCAGTCGGGTCTTGAACTCAAGACCTCTTAGCTCTGATACCATGTAGAAGTGCATCCTCTAGCCAATGCAACCAAAAGACCGATCTGATAGAAGATACTAGGCAGCACATTATATGTCAACAAGAGGGCGGCGTCAATAGCGAGCGGGGCGAGGAGGCCTGAGTAATAGGAGACGACCTTGGAGTTGAGCGCGGTGGACGCAGATTTGACAAGGGAGTCCCGGTCGTTGAGCTCGATGGGGATGGCCATGCCCTCGAGGACCTCGACGGCGCGGGCAGCGAGGCCGTGGAGGGAGTCGGCGGCGGCGGTGGGGTGGGCGCCGGCCGCGAGGAGGGACTGTGCGCGGCGTCACCAGCCGCCGCGTCTTGGGAGCGGGAGAGCTCGGTGAGCATGCGCGCATCGGGCTGGAGCAGGGACATGCGCGAGAGGATGGTGGCGCCGTCGTTGGTGATGATGACCTCCTGGTCCCCGAAGGAGATCATCTCGTCCATGTCGCGGGGGCCAAGCGAGGTGCGCACCGCGTCGGCGACCCTGTGCGAGGACGCGATGTTGGCGCCGCGGACGTCGTCGCGGCGCTTGGTGTCAGTGTAGGTCTCGCCCTTGCGGGCTGATGGCGGGGCCGCGATGGCGGCAGCGGCCATGGCAGAGATATATAAAACAGTAAGTGAATGATCTAGAAACTGTGGTGCAATCCTTGTGCCGTGGCATGTGCTTGGAGATGGCCTTTTCCATGATATACCTGATGGATAACAATAACCTAAGAAGATATGCATGCTAGTAAAATAAAATGCTACTTAATTACAAATTAGTTACATATCTCTCTTCCTGTCTGTTGGCTTGCACCTCTACAGTAAAATCTGGATCAAATGTAGCAAACACAAATCAGCAATGGTAATCAATATGACATTTACTGTCAGTACAACAACTATATCAAGAAGATCTTGTGATCATAGCTATATATGTTTGTGGGGTTGAAAATAAGAACCGGTGAATATAATATGATGTCCAATGGTTCTCACACCTAGAAACAGGTGAAATCGAGATGAGAAGGTCAGAAGCCTTTGATTTTTGTGCAATAGTGAACATTATTGCTGACATGGGATAAATTTAGTGATGGCACCTGACGAAAATTCAGAACATACAAAATGTCTTGGCTGCAAAGACAATCTAAGCATCAGAATGAATTGTTGGCTGCAGAGAAACATTTATATATAGATACACAACATCAAGTCATCAAAAGAAGCAATTGGCATAAATATACTTAGGTAGGATAAAGACTATAATTACGATTTGACCAAAAACTACATCAACATAAGCACAAATATAACCTCCTTCTGGGAGGACCACTGGCTCCCCTACGGGCCCCTACATGATGTGCCTTCCCCGCGCTCGCCTCCCACACTTCGCGCCCGCTGTCCGCTCCCTCGGCCTAGACGCGGTCCTCGTCCCTCGACTCTCTATGGTGGCGGCCAGGGAGCGCCTCTCCCTTCTCCCCCTCATCGGATGGGGCGATGCTGAGGCCGCTGGTGACGTCCGGGTCGCGGTGCTCTGCTCTACGCCCCAATGCGGGCTAGCTTCCCGTGAAGCTTACCGGCTCGCCCGCCTGGGCGGCGAGAGCGTGGCGAATGACGCCTTTCTCTGGCTGTCGCCCGCCCCCTCGCGTGTCCGCTTCTTCGCTTGGCTGCTGACGCTGGAGCGGATTCACACTCGGGACAACCTCTTGAAGAAGCATATCGTTGAGCCGCGGGAGGCTGGATGCCCTGCTTGTGATGCCCCCCTCGAGGCGGCGGATCACCTGATCTTCGCGTGCCCATTCGCGCGAGAGTTCTGGGCCGCGCTGAGCCTAAGCTGCGCAGGAGCCGCCGTGCGTGAGCTGCACCTCTTCGATGCCTCGTCCGCTGTGGGGGGGGGGGGGGGGGGGAACGCCGGGCGCCTTCATCCACCTATGCTGTTGGCAACTGTGGAAGCGCAGGAACCCGGTGGTGTTTCGGCGCGAGGTCCAGCCTCTGGGCATCGTTCGGAAGGCATGCCGGGACGACGCGATCCTATGGTGGGGGTGGTTCGGTAGGGACCAGCGCGGCCATGTGAATGTCTGGCTTCGTGCCCTCTCTCTCTAGTCTCTATGTATAGGCTCTCCCCCTAGCTCCTTCTCCCTCTCTTATGCTGTCTCCTTATGGCTGCAACTCTGTGGTGACCTTGATAGTTAACTCCCCCCCCCCCCATCCCCCCGTGAAAATTCAAAAAAAAAAACATACCAGGCACCATATAAATGATAATATCACCCTCTCCAGATCTGAATTCACAAATATGAAGAAAAGAACATGTGGATAACATTAGTTAGAAAGATATCAATGGATATGAAATTTCTGAATTGGCATAATGATCTTAACTAACCTTTTTTTCCTTATTTTTATACATAAGTGGTGTACGTTTGTGCCCCATACTCACTCAGAAGCCATACACATGTATGATTTAGGGGTGAGACCATGAGAGTAATAAGTTATTACGAAGGGCATACAACTGTTCAGAGATAATAGATTAACAGGGAGCGTATGTACCAAATCTTGCAGGATAGCTGTACAAACCACAATTGAAGCAGGAGGAATCCTGTAAGCAATGATGTACCAAACTGTTAGGCCTCATTTGGCTGAAACGGGGAGCAAACCCAGGGCAGCAAAACCCCAACCGGGGGATTTCCCTGGTAGGTGGGATCCCCCGTCCCACCACGGGGAATATGAGCCTTGCCATTTGGTAACAGGTGGGCGGGGGGAAACTAAATCGTTCTATCCTCAGAATCACACAGCAGGTAACCTTTTTATTAGTAAAACATTCAAAAACAGGCTAATTCCACATGCAATTCCTAAAAAGTCTAAACAAAAAGCGCAAATAATTCTGCAAAATATATAAGAATGTCCAAGACATTACAAATAATTCAAGGATTTGGAAATAATCAGAGGAAATTAATGAACTTGTAAACTGATAAATAAATAATAATATATTGAGAATATCAACTTGACACGCTTTTGACAAAAGCATTAGAGGTGCTTTGCTTATAGGAAGTTAATACAGAACAAGAAACCAAATCTTTCCTCCTCTCATGCTGCCATTACAAATAACATCATTGTTCAACAGGTTGTGAGTTTTCGAACAATGAAGCCAATGCCAATAGGAACAAATAGATTTTAGCTACTAGAAACACCATAGTTGCGGGCTTGTCCTGGACCTTTACACCAGTACAAAAAGTTCTAAATTATCAAAACTCCATGCCATGGACAACCACACTTCTGAAGATGCAAATTGTAAGGCAATGTTTGGGATATCTCGTCTTCCTCTACTCCACATCAGCTGAGAACAGCAGCTTGACGTTGACTGAATTAGAAGATTTTTTTTGGAAGTCAGCAACTGTTTCGGAATACAACAATTTAGTAAATCGTTCAATACTAGTACGACACGGTTTCATTGCACCGTTTTCAAGCATAAATAGATCAGCAACAGATGGCAAGAGTAGTGAAAAAAAAGTCTCACCATTCTGAGTAGTACTCGTGCGAGAACTTCTTACCCATATCTTACAATTTATTCGGAAGACAAATAAGTTAATTCTATGTTGCATTTGAGAAATGCAGTACACGGCCATGGTTTATCATATCTGGCCTCTTCTCTACTGGATGTAATTAAAGAAAGGCACACGTAGAACTGTACAAGGTTGATCGAGAATAGAAAAACGTAATTAGTTTATCCTATCACGGATCCACCTGCCAGTTCAATTATCCTTTTCAGATAAGAATTGTGAATAGATCAATGCAAGTTAACAAATAAAGCATTATTGGGCAGACATTTTCGCACTTATACGCAATGTAGTTTTCTTCATTGCAGAAAGTAAAAGGCATATATTTTATAAAATAAAGGCAAAGAAAAAAGTATGTGTAATATGTGCAGCGATTCATTGGCTGCAACAGTCACAGATCCTGCACTCCACCAGCCGGCTATAAAAAAAATGCAAACCTCCAAATTAGTTTCAACCAAGATCCAACTTCTGCTCAAATCTAATGACTTCCACCAGTAGTTCAATTCAATAATCAGAAAGTTCAGTTCAACCAAGAGCCCTACTCTGCCTAAGCCTTAAAAACACTTGGGCTAGAAAACAAGCCTTGGAAGATTAAATCATGAAGGTTCACTTGTTCTAAGTGTAATGAGGGAAAATACCTTCACTCCAAACAGGATTACATAGTCTAGAAGCAGTTCGTTCCTTTGCAATGACAAGACTATCTCGCAACACGAAGAATGACATATCATAACCTATCAGATTCAGACAAACCACAAGTCATTATCCAAAAATGTTATTTTTAATTTGGACAATCATTCCATATTTGCCAACAGAAAATAAATTATGTACATCATCTATATTTTTGAGCTTAAACTATAATGTCAGGGCAACAAATTCCATATGTACTCCTATATGCTAAAGAAAGAAATGATAATGATTACTGTTTTGAGCTTAGATTATCATTGCAACAGATTCAGTGACATATTATTCTCCTCAGGTATTAACAGAGAGCAACATTAAAACAACCATTCATAGTTCTGGTCATAAGAATTTGGATTTTATACGATATTAGCTAAACACAGATGCAAGATCCAGTAGTTCAGGAATCAAGAGTTGAAAGAACAAACCATGATGCAAATTCTAGGCAATTATATACAGATCGGTATATGAATTTAAACTTTCTGAAATGCTAGGTGTGGAGCGCTTTGTCTGCATGCAAGTGAAATGCATGATTATAGTCTACTAATTGTGATACAACCATGCATTATGATACTGATAATTGTGTGTCCATACATGCTCCTAATGAATTGATCTGACACTAGCTCTCCATTATGTTTGCCTACTAGTCTATGAATTGTGATTTGATTAAATGGCAGCTGCTGAGCCGACTCCAATCATCTCTGAAATAAGTACACACCACTGACACTGTTTATGCACTGCTGCCATTGTATGAAAATCAGTTGTCTTAACCTGTACAGTAATTTCTCTCACCCACTATTGCTTTTTAATTTCAGAAGAAAGGCATAACACATGAATGTATGAGATGTATAACCTGTGAGTAAACTATGCATCCGGCCTGTAAAATTAGTTAAAAAGAAGAAGAGAAGTACTCAGGTTGTTGAATCTGTATTTGCAAGCATCAGTGCATGGGCGTTGAGTGCATCGACTGGTGAAAAAGAAATGAGGTGGAAGAGGAGGGGGGCTAACCTTAGGTCGAAGTAAGTGGAATTTGACCATGGAACCGCTGCTGCCGCCGGAGTGGACAGGAAATTCGAGGCGGAGGGGAGATCTGGGAAAGGAGCAGCGTAAGGACCACAGACGTCGCGGTCATTTGGAGAGACGGAGCATGGTGGCGGAGCACCGGAGGAAGAGGGGCCGGGCCGTCTCTCCAGTCGCCGGCAGAGAAGGTCGGAAGAGAAGCGGTGGATCTTGGTCGCGCTCGCGGTCTCGAGCCGTGGCTTTTCTCCCCGACCCCTGGAGTCGTGGAGCATTTTCCAAGCGACGCGGGTCGGGGATGGATACCTCACATCCCCCCACAACGAATGCGTCCAAATGTCGCTGTGGATTTCCCAGGTTCCATCTGGTCCGTGCTATCTTTACCCGGGGAATCAACGGGGATCCCGGAGGGATTCCCTGCAACCAAACGAGGCCTTAAGGGTCCCTGGCTTATCTGAAGAATAATACAATATGATGAAACAATAGTTTGAAGAGTAAGGTGCCAGATGTTTGACAATCGTCTATCAGATCGGGCAATACTTTTTGTGATGGTAGATTGGAATGAGATTGAGCTCACGTCCATCCTGTTTGCCATGAGAGTATCAGCTCCCATGATGCGGAATCTATTGGACAATCAGTGCTGCAGGAAGGACGAACTCCGGCGCTGCGCCCCCGTGTGACGGCGGTGAGGAGCCCTCAGGAGTCTGCCAGGCTATCTGGCGGCTGGCTTGGTGGTGAGGTAGGCTGGCGACGGGCGAAGGCACCGCACATATGGGTGGAGCGGCGGGCAAGGTGGGATCACCGTGCTAGTAGTTGCAGCAAGGAGAGAGCTGCCGTGGAGATTGAGAAAGTAGGCAGCGACGGGAATATGTGGGAAAGAAATAGATGGGGAGCAGAGAGTAGGGCGTTTTGGTGCCCAGGCTCATCTGCACCCGGTTGAAATAAAATCATAAACAATTCAAAAAAATCAAAAAATTCTAAATTTTTTGTGTGCGGTAAAAAATTTGATGCGTGAGGCCCATTCCAAATTTCAAGTCATTTGGACATATGAGCAGCTTTCAGCAAAAAGGATAAATCGGGCCAAAACAATACATGAACAGTAAACTTTTTCATAGACCCGCAATTTGTCTTTTTTGCTGAGAGCTGATCATATGTCCAAATAACTTGAAACTTGGAGCGAACTTCACGCATCAAATTGTCTATCACACAAATTTCTTTTAAAAAACCATGGATACAACTTAGGCCATGGTAAGAACACTTTCGTCTCTCATTACATGTTTAGCGTCAACTGGGACGTCGGCGACCATAACAAAATCGCCTAATCTTCTCGCGACGGCCGCGAGCTCGTGTGCCAGCTTGTTTTTTGTCCTGCTTACAATACTTATTCCCGAGCAGGAGAACAAAGAGAGCTTCTCTTTCACATCCGCAAGAGTAGCACAGTAAGCCGACCTACTTTGCATTCCCCCCTGCAGCTCCCGGCCGATACACATGCAGTCAGTCTCTAGTATTACCTGACCTCTGAAACGTTTCGCAAATTCAGTCAAGCCTAGCAGCGCTGCAGCCCCTTCTGCTTCCTCCACTGAACTGCACCGGTTCAGGCGCCTTCCAATGGACATGAAAACACGCCCCAAGTGATCTCTGGCCACAGCGCCACCCCATGTGTCTCCTGTCTCTCCTATGAAAGCCGCATCAGAATTCAACTTGGCCATTCCTAGCGGGGGAGCTATCCAATGACTAGGAGCCGGGGGGACTGTCGCTTCCGGTTTAGCAGGGTGTAGTGACACTTTGCCGTTGTCCAAATACTCCCTCAGACCACATGCAGCTACCAGCAATTCATCTTGTAACCTCGTAAGATATTGCACTGATCCTGTAACTGTATCCTTTCCATCCCCATGGACTACATTATTCCTCAGATTCCATGCCTGCCACATCATTAACAAAATCTTGCTCGTGACTTCCTTGGGGTTTGCTAGCAGTAGCAATTGCAGCCAATCTGGCCCTGTAAATCTGAACTCCGAGTCCTTTGGTAGATCCCACACATCCCTCAATGCATGTCTTAGCGCCACACTCCTAGTGCACGAAATAACAGCGTGGTGCTCATCTTCCCTCTCTGCTCCACAGATTTCACAAATGTTATCTTCAGTGATGGTCCTTCTGAAGGTATTATGCTTGGTAGCCAGAGTTTTGGTAGCCACTGTTGGCCCAGACCCGACACCGAGTACTTTCCGGCGACGGTAACGACCGACGACGAACGACGAAGTAACGAAGCTCACTGACGAACTCGACGAAGTGCTTTACGCCGAGACGCACCGCAGTACAAAGCTGGCCTCCTGCTAATCGATCCACTCTCGATCAATCTACGTGAAGCTGCCACAATCAACACCAAAATACACACACGCGTACACAGTGGCCAGCCGGCCGAAAACAAACGCACGCACGCGGGACTTGTTGATTGCTACAGGGGCGTATCGCTCCTGCTCTTTGTATTACTTTCACGATGCGTTACTTCGTCGTTCGTCGTCGGTCGTTACCGTCGCCGGAAAGTACTCGGTGTCGGGTCTGGGCCAACAATTGGTATCTAGAGCAAGGTTGATCTTCTAGTAACGGGAGATCATGTCGGACGACGAGAAGACCAAGCAGCTGGCGGAGTATTCGGTGCGGCTAAAGTAATTGCTGCTCGGTGAGATCGGAGTATCCACGATTCGACCGTGGAAACTTCGTGGTGTGGGCGACCATGATGGAGTGGGCGCTCGAGGCCAATGAGCTCTGGGAAGCCGTCGACCCCGGCGGTGACGAGTACCTGAAGGGTGGTGCCTTGTATCGGAAGGATCGCCAGTCTATCAGGGCCATCTGCTCGGTGATGCCGGTGGACGTGCAGCAGCATCTAATCTCGAAGACATCAGCGAAGGAGGCGTGGGACACGCTCAAGACATTGCATCTAGGGCACTCGCGTGTGCGCGAGGCTAACTTGCAAACTTTGCTGAAAAGTTACGAGAATCTGAGGATGGGAGAAGACGAGATGGTGGACGCCTTTGCAGCGAGGGTTGCAACAATGGTAAACGGGATTCGAAGTCTCGGAGAGAAGTTGGAGGACATCTCCGTGGTTCGGCGTTTCCTACGTGCCGCTCCACCGCGCTACATGCCGATTGTGTCAGCGATCGAGCAGTGTGTTGATCTCAAGACTCTCACCTTGGATGATCTGGTTGGTCGCTTCAAGGCCCATGACGAGCGGATGAAGATGAGTTACGGTGATGCAAAAGAGGATGAGTACCGATGCTAACGCTGCTCGATGGCTGGCATTGGTTTCAAGGAGAACAATTTCGACAAAGGCGTCCGTAGCGGCGGAAAGTACCGTCTCAAGAAAGGACACCGACGAACAGTCGGAGAAGCCAAGGAAGAAAAAGTTCGACAAGAGGAAGATCCGCTGCCACAACTGTAATCTGCTCGGACACTTCAAGTCGGAGGTAAGAATCCCCGAAGGAGAAGGCGCCATGGCCCAGCAAGGAGACGAAGGTAACATGATGTTGATGTGTGAACTCGTGGACAAGGAGGATCCAGTTCTTCAAGCGCCCGGCTAAAGAAATTGTTGTGCTCTGTGGACGGAAAAGTTCGCTCAAGATCGTGGTTCGGAAACTCGTGTCGATGCTACAGACGCGGGGGGTGATTCCGAAAGTTATGTAGATATTACAGGCATAAGTGCTAACTTCGCTGGAGCGGATGCAGCAATTGCCGCGTGTGCTCGACCATGGAGGAACTGTCTTGGTGCTGGTCGACTAGAGGAGAGGCCCGTATGCGGCCGCAGAAGGAGTCCAGACATGAGCATATGGCCTGGTGGCCAGACTGGTAGCAGGAAGGCGGACTCGCGTGTGATGAGCATGGAAGTCGCCAAAAGTCGCTGGAGTTCCGTCCCAAGGTGTTAGGGCACGAAGTATTGTGCCACGTGTAAACAGTACACACGTACGCTCACGTGATGTACTGGCATCCACCTCTAGCTGGCTGGCTGGGCCAACGCATGGTGGGCTCGAGCCATTAGGCAGCAGCACAGAGCGCGGAGGAGGTGGACCAGCCATTGGACATGAAGGCTGCAGCAGCATAGCTCGGCCAGAAGGAGGCCAAGGCTCAGGTGCTAGCACAGGAAGTGTAACTTCAAACACCACTCGTGGTGGTGACTTGGCTAGCAACGTTGGAGGTGTTGCACCAGGAATTGAGTTAGCAAAATTATGCAGGGTCGAGGTTTTGACACCTGTGTCATCTCTCGACAAGACAGAGGAGACGACAACGTCACCTACACCCATGCTACTAAAGCCGGTATTATACCCCTATTCGGAGAAAACTCTTCGGATGCTTGACCCGGTAAAGGTGAAAAGTAGTGGGTGGCAGTGTCTAACAAGCGCCGAGGAGCCGGCGGATTTTGAGGATGCAAACACGAAGGAGTGTTGGCGTCATGCTATGGAAGAGGAGTTGAGGTCGATCCACGATAACAATGCATGGGAGCTTGTGGATCTTCCCAACAATGAAAAAGTCATGGATCTCAAGTGGGAATTTATGATCAAGAAAGATGCCGATGGGTCCGTGAAGCACAATGCAAGGCTAGTGGCCAAAGAGTACGTGCAAGAGAAAAGTGTGGACTTCGAAGAAGTGTTCGTTCCCGTTGCAAAGATGGAATCGGTGAGACTACTCATCGCTCTCGCAGTTCAGGAGTCAAGGAAGATACATCAAATGGATGTAAAATCCGTGTTTTTGAATGGCGAGTTAGAAGGAGATGTGTATGTGAATCAGTCACCGGGATTCATCAAAGAGGGAGAAGAACACAAGGTACTGAAGCTACACAAAGTCTTGTACGGTTTACGGCAAGGTTCTCGGGCATGGAACATCAAACTTGATCAGACGATGATTTCTCTTGGATTTGAGAAAGCCCCACTAGAGCATGCAATGTACAAGAGAGGTCAAGGAAAGGACCGTCTACTAGTTGGCATCTACGTCGACGACCTATTGATTACTGGAGCAGATGAAGAGGTGATTGCAAATTTCAAGCTACAGATGAAGGAGCTTTTCATGATGGATGATCTAGGACTTTTGAGTTGCAACCTCGGGACAGAGGTACATCAAAAGCTGGAGGGGATCACACTATGTCAGGAGGCATACGCAAGGAAGGTACTTGAAAGCCGTAGCACGAAAGATTGCAATCGCATTGTCGCTTCAATGGAACCTCGTCTTGAGCTGAGCAAGAAGGAGTTGGTGAAACTACTCGGCTATAGTGGTAGTGACAAGGAAGAAATTGTTGATGACCGTAAGAGTACTTCAAGGCCGCATATTTCCTTGGTGGAAGCATAGTAATCTGGCTATCACGAAAGCAGAAAGTGGTGACATCGACTTCAAGTGAAGCAGAGTGTCAAGGTGTGTGGCTAGGACAGCTACACGGTGATCGCATGGATCGAGATCCAGAACAAGTGATGCTCAACGTTGACAGTGAGTCTACGTTTTTCTACGCGAGGATCTAGTGCGGCATGACAGAGCAGGCACATTGATACGATGTATCTTTACATAAAGGATTGCGTGGAAGAAGGGATGACGAAGGTCAACTACGGTTGCACGGATGATCAGTTGGCGGACATCCTAACCAAGGCTTGGGTCGGCCGAGCTGTGACATGACGACGTCAGATTTAGGGGGTGATTGTTAGAGTTAAACACGGCACACGTGTGTCCTGTCCGATCAGTACATGTATGCGTGTTAGTGTCCGTGTAGATCTCAAAACAATAACCGAGTAGGACTAGTATTAGATAGCAGGTTAGCTAGCTAATATAAGTACGCACGCACTTTGTAACTTGAGTAACGCATCGTGAAAGTAATACAAAGAGCAGGAGCGATACGCCCCTGTAGCAATCAACAAGTCCCGCGTGCGTGCGTTTGTTTTCGGCCGGCTGGCCACTGTGTACGCGTGTGTGTATTTTGGTGTTGATTGTGGCAGCTTCACGTAGATTGATCGAGAGTGGATCGATTAGCAGGAGGCCAGCTTTGTACTGCGGTGCGTCTCGGCGTAAAGCACTTCGTCGAGTTCGTCAGTGAGCTTCGTTACTTCGTCGTTCGTCGTCGGTCGTTACCGTCGCCGGAAAGTACTCGGTGTCAGGTCTGGGCCAACAGCCACTCTCCATCCCAAGATTTTTACCTTTTCCGGTACATTAGCTTTCCAAATGGCATCCCAAATACTTCGGTCTCCCGGATCGCTCAAGGAGCTAGTCGCCACTAGTGTACTATTTCTTCTAAGCGAGTCAGCTAGCTTATATGCACTTTTGACCGTGAACACTCTAGATTTCTCGTAGTGCCAAGCCACACAATCCTCGATTTCCGCCCTCGGAATTTTAAGCTGACAGATTTCATCAGCATCAAAAGTATGGAAAATCTGTCTGATCAGTCCGACCTTCCACTCTTTCGTCTCCGGGTCAATCAGTTGGTTAACCCATCTTAGTCTTGACCTTCTGGTAAACGAGGCCACTCTCAAGCCTGGGTATCCATTGGTCTCTAGTGATCTGGATCTTTTTTCCATCCCGAACTCGCCAGATTAGGCCCTTCTTTAGGAGCTCCAGCCCAAACTCAATTCCTCTCCAAGAAGGGGATGCATAGGAGGGAAAGACCGTATCAAGCAAGTTGCCGTTGGGGTAGTATTTGGATTTAAGGACCCTAGCACACAAACTTGTCGGATTCTGAATCAACCTCCACCCCTGTCGAGCTAAGAGAGCCTAGTTAAAAAGATGCATATCCTGGAATCCGATGCCACCGTCTCTCTTTGGTTTTGTCATATTCTCCCAAGACGTCCAATGGACCTTGCGCTCTCATCTTTGTCCCCCCACCAAAAGTCCCTGATCACTTTTTCATATTTGTCGCAGAAGCTTTGGTCTAGTTTGAACACTCCCATAACAAAGGTGGGGAGGGCTTGCACCACTGCCTTGACATTTACCTCCTTTGCCGCCTGACACATATACTTCTCATTCCAGTCATTGCACCTTTTGCCATATCTCTCCATGATCGGCTGAAAACAACCATTTTTCATTCTACTCTCCGGTGTAGGGAGTCCCAAATATTTACTTTCAAAGGAGGCTGCCTCCATGCCCAAGATTTCCTTAATGTCATCTCTTACCTAGCCCGGACATGCTTCACATAATAGCAGTGAGCACTTGTTTCTACTCAGCAGTTGCCCGGTGGCCAGCTGGAACTCTTCTAGCACCTCCCCCACCCTCCTAGCTTGGGTTGGCAACGCTTTGAAAAAGAGTAGGCCGTCGTCGGCAAATAGGAGATTTGGGATTCCCGGACTTCCCCGAGCCACCTTCAGAGGTGTGATGCGCCCGGAGGTTACCTCTCGGCCTAGAAGGGTTGCCAACCCATCAGCCACAAAGAGAAATAAATAAGGGATCAAAGGGTCACCTTGTCTGAGTCCCCTGGTGGGTGTGAAAGATTTCAACATTTCCCCATTGCACCTGACAGAAAACCTGACCGACCAGACACATGTCATCACCCACTTCGTCCACTTCTCCTTAAACCCTAGCTTGTGTAGCACTCCTTCCAAGAAGCGCCGGTCCACTCGATCGTAAGCTTTAGCAAGATCAAGCTTGTACGCACAGTGGGTATCTTTCTGATTTTTGCTATGTTGGATCTTATGGAAACACTCAAACGCGATAAGTGCATTGTCCGTTATCATTCTGCCAGGGATGAAAGCACTCTGCGATTCAGAGATGAGGTCATCCAGGAACGGGCGCAATCTGTTTACCAACACCTTTGATATGACCTTGTATATAACGTTGCAGAGGCTAATGGGGCGGTAATCCTTGATGCCTTTTGGATCATTGTTTTTCGGGATCAGGACTATTGTTGTCTCATTTACACCATCCGGCATTACACCATCAGCGAAAAAGTTCAAGAATCCTTGGGTCACCTCTTCCTTCAGCGTAGCCCAGTTCCTTTGAAGGAAGCGAGCCGGGAATCCGTCCGGCCCAGGTGCTTTCAGTGGACCGATATGAAACAGAGCATCACTTGTTTCATTTTCAGAGAACGGTTTGGTGAGAGCCTCATTCATTTGGTCATCCACTCTTCTAGGGATAAGGTCAATGAGCGGTTGTGGATCTACGTTCGCATCTTCCTCATACAAACCTTTAAAGTAATTATTAATCTCATCATGAATTTGTTCGTTACTCTCCGCCCAGGAGCCATCTTCCTTTTTAAGCTTTGTGATCTTGTTCTTCTTCCTCCTCCATGTTGCCTTCCTATGAAAGAAATCCGTGTTTCTATCCCCCTCCCTGAGCCATTTAATTGGCGACCGCTGTCTCCACATTAACTCCTCTCGCAGCAGCCATTCATCGAGCTCTGACTCGGTCTCTTTGATCTTTATATCAGTATCTGGCGAGGGAGGGATCATTCTAAAATTTTCCAGTTTTGTACGCAAACCCTTGATGCTGTTCTGGACTGAACTGAATTCTTTCATTGCCCACTTGCTTAGAACGTCCTGCATGGTATTTAGCTTCCTCAACAAACGCCCGAGCGAGCTTGCTTTTCCTCCCTTACTCCACGTACTGCTCACTACATCTGCTAGTGACACACAACGTTCCCACATTGCTTCGTATCTGAAAGGTTTTTTTTGCTTGTCTCCATTCTTTCCTCGCACCAAACCGCAGCAGAAGGGGGGCATGATCCGATCTGGACGAGCAAATGTGCTCGACCGTGGCCTCCCTAATGATCTTGCTCCACTCCGGGGAGGCAACCCCTCTATCCAAACGTGCTCTCACATTGTTATGGCCACTTTGTTTGTTGTTGTATGTCCATGTGGTGCCCTTGAACCCCAAGTCATGCAGGTTGCAATCCGCAAGTACTCTCCTGAAATCTGCCATGTTACTTTCAGACCTCCTTGCACGCGAAAAATGCTCACTTTGCCACATAGTTTTGTTAAAATCACCTATCATGAGCCAAAGTTCAGATGAGTTATGTCTAATCCTTCTCAAGAGTTCCCACATGTGGTGTCTCTCATGGGCTTTTGGTTCGCCGTAAACAAAAGTACCCCTCCACTGTATACCATTGGGACTTAAACGAATCAACACATCTATGTACCTCGGCCCAATAGCGATCTGTTTTATTTCAACACTTTCATCATAAAATAGTGCAATCCCGGCCCCCTTACCAGTACCGTAAGGCACAATACAATGCCTGAGGGCTAGCCTCCATCTCATGTTATTCACGTACTCATCGCTTTTCCGGGTTTCCGACAGAAATACCAACTTAGGCTTGTGAGTGTGCACTAGGCCCACTAGCTCTCGAACTGTACGGGGTTGCCCAATCTCCCGACAGTTCCAGCTGAGGAGCGTCATGGCTCCTGGCGGGCACTCTCATTAGCGCCCGCCAGTTGACCGAGAGCCCCGGGCTCGGTTGCTTCCGTTCCGCCTTCTTCATCAGACTTCTCCTTCTCCTCTCTATCCTCAGTGCCCTTCTTCTTTTGTGTTGATCAGTAGGTTCTCCACCCTCAATACCACCAGAGTTTTCTGCCCCTGGAGCTGTACTCATGCGTCTTTTCCCCAGCACTGACATAGGATCACTCGAACTCTTTTTTATCTTCCTGATGCCCAACTTTTCCTTTCCAGCGCCCGCCTCCTGGATGTTCTTCCCCTTCCTGTGCTCCGCTGTTGCCTTGATCCAACGCATAGCAGCAGCAACTGTATTTCCTGCCGTTCTCTGAATCACTAGTAGGAACTCAAGGTCGGACCCCTCGTCGCCTGCATCTGCCATAGCTGGGCCAACCTCGAAAGGCGGATTGGGGTTAGGCTTGTCGATGTCGGCCCCTTTTCCTGCCACTTTAGAACCCACCACGGCAGGTTTTGTAGCCACCAGTTCAGCAGCCCGCTTAGAGACAAGAACTTAGTCCGCCGGTACGCACTGATCAGAGTCCAAGCGTATCGTGCTCACAGCCGCGATGGCCTTCACCTGCGTGTTGCTCACAGTTTCCTTCACCGACATCACAGAAGTATCTATTGGTTTTCTGTGATGGCTAATTTCCACCCTGGATGCACGGCCTTCCACACCCATGGTTTGGTCTGTACCCATTACCCCTGCAAATGCCGTGGCAAAGACAGTAGCCGCCATCTGTATCTTGTTATGTTCCTCCAGGTTCAGGTTCAGGTCCACTGCAACTTGCCCAACAGTCGGGTTCGCAGGAGTAGCAGCAACAGTAGATTCGGCCGCATGGAACTGGGGGATTGGACTAAAATCCGGTGGGCATTGCAGGTCGTCCCCGACCTTCTCACACCCAGTTGTTGCAATTTTATCAGAGCCCAAGTACAGAATCACGAAGGGCCCCTTTTCCACTTGCTCCGTTTGCATCACATGAGGGCATGTACCCACTGCTTTCTGGTGCTTCTCTCTCAGAACTGTACATACCTTTCCATCATGTGCTTCACTGCCTCCCATTACTATGTCTGGTGGATCACTCATTTGGGTTTGGCTGATTTGTTCCTCCTCCCACTGATCTTGTCTCTCCTGCTGCACCAGATTTAGATTCCTCCTGATCTGATTCAGAAAGTGATCCGTCTCTACGTTTATACTAGCAGGCATCCCATACATGGGGACGAACTGTTGCTCAATCACTCTCTTTTCTTGCCGATGCACATTCTCATCATGAGCGAATGTTGATGAGTCATACGGGATATCTTCCTCTTTGACAGTATCACACACCGTCACATCTATGATCTGGTCCTCCTTAACTCCATGCAATTCTACTGGACATGCTAGATGAGTTGTGTGTACCTGTTGTTCTTGCTCGATCTCCTGATCTAAATCTCCCGATTTTACTCCAAACCCGTGATCCAGATCCTCTCTCATGGTAAGCAATTTATCCCTGATCCTCTCCAACACCGCCTCGCCTGGCTGTGTTCTCCGGCCAACAATTCCATCGAGGCCGCCTGGTCGCTGCTTCCTATCCAACACGAGTCTCTTGATCGCCTTCCTGCTTCTCTCCCAAGCCTCTCTCAATCCTAACGGGTCCTCAATGATCCGCAGTATCTCTCCTCTCTCTTCTGGTGTTCTTACTCTCCCTAGATCGTAGGATCTTGCCGCCGGCGAGACCGCTTCCATTGCGATCTGAGATCGCCATCCGGTCGCCCCGACAGGGGGTGCGGGAATCGCGGGCGTCATTTTTCTGATGACATGGCGTGATGAGGTGGATAGTAGAGAGCTCCCATTTAGTTATAGTGACGTGGCACATCGTTAATGTGAATAGTGTGCATGAATGCATGATGAAACAATAAAGAGTAGTGGGTAGTAACTTATTAAGAATGATAAATATGTCAAATTGCCAACACACCGAAGAGTGAAGACACCCTTTACCCAACCATGCCTTGTAGTTTTCTTCACACTCGACCTTTAGCGGCAAATTCTAGGGACACCACACTCTTTTCCTCCTTCGTAACAAATGTGAAAATAAAACACCAAAGAACCAACCCACTATTCAAATACAAGCCATTTAAGAGCATCTACAACCGCATATAACAAATACCCCTCATACGTTTGTGGACATGCCCGGGCACGTATGCAGGCAGTGATCAAGCAATCCTCAAATTAGCACAACTGCATCTGAACACTTCATACCAGATTATTAAATCCATACAAAAGCATGTAAACGAAAAAAACCTAGGCACTATGTAGATCATCTAGCTACTCCTAGTCGGAGATGTCGACTATCTCCGTGCCCAGCTCCGGGTACACGGGCTACAGCTGTAGCTCCGGCTCTTCTGACTGCTTCGCCCCGGCCTCCTCCTCTACCTCCGCGTCGAGTTCAGCGAAGAGTGCGTCCGTCGCCGCCTGCTCTTGCCGGAGGAACTGCCAGTTGGCCTCCACATAGACCTCACCCTAGATGGACTCTAGAATGGCCTGTTGTTCCACCATCTTCGCGGCTTGGAAGACGGCGAACGCCGCCTCCGCCTCTTCCATGTTGAACCCCCAGGGCAGGCTGCTCTACCACGTCCTCCTCCGGATCTGCCACCTCCATCGGCTCCGGCAGCTGCTTTCCCTCTTCCTCCTCGGGCTACTGCTCCTCCTCCTCCGGCTCCGATGAGTCCGGAGGTAGCCCGACAGTGATGCGGGCGGTGCGCCTAGCCTGGATCTCCTCCGCGATCTGCCACCGGCACTCCAGCATGAGCATAGCATAAGTGGTGATCTTTTGCCAGACCATGGCGATACCGGTGAGCGTGGGAGAGCGAGGGAGAGGAGGCGGATGGGCTCGGGTGGCGGCGCAAAGAGGGAGGAAGTGGATGGGCTAGGGTTGGGGGATGTCGTCCGACTTAAATAGCCGAATTTGGCCTCAAGCGGCGAGCCAGAGTGGCGCCACGCAGCGTTCACACCGCAGCGACGGAGGAGGCGTCCGTCGAATCGCCGGGTTTCTGGGAAATTTTGCGTGGGACCCCATCGTCAGTCCTACGTGGCGAACGCGTCCGGGTGCCCCCATATCCACCCCATATTTGGGCTGGATACGAGAGATGTCGGTCAATCCGGGCGTTTGAGGCCGGTTTGGGGCGCCCGAGTGTAGATGCTCTAACCATCTCTTAAAGAAAACTCTAGACAGAGATGATGAAGCGTGACATACAATGTCTTTTTCTTCAGAAAAGCTAAAGTGCTAGTACGTTTTTACTTGGTCCAATAGATAAATTCAAATAAATCTTGAAGGCTCATGAATAAATGACAAGAGTAGAGGTGCAATTTTAGCCCCATCCCAGAGATGAAGGTGGTCTCAGGCCAAGTTATATATGGAGTTTCTCCACTCCACTAAGCAATGAGTATGAGCAGAGAAAGAGAACACGAGGCATGCACGTTGGCACTGGAAGTGGGCATGCCGCATGCGACATGAATAGTCCATCGAAATTTGGTATGTGGCTTTGCAGGAGCGCAACTTTCTTTAGGCATGTACAATGGTTGATAAGATAGTTTTATCTTAAGTTTTGAATGTAATTTAGAGATGACAAAAAAACATGTCTACAATGGGTCATCTCTTAGCTTTATCTTCAATAACTAGCAATTTCTAAAAATGTGGTGAAAAATATTGTGCTAAGAAATCATCTCTTGTCTTATCTTAAATAAGATAAGATAAGCCTTTTCTTAAGATTTATCTCTCCTCCACCTCATCATTTATCCTACATGGCATTAGTAAGATAGAACCATTGTACATGCCCTTTGCCTGCTTTTGGTTTCCTCACTAGTAAGTTTTTGAGTTGGAACCTTGACCAAAAACTTTTTGAGTCGAAAGCCTAGTCGATTTGGATTTGCATCATGATCACGACACAAGACCGCGTGTGTTGTCCTCTATATGACTTATCAGCCACCGCCAAATACACACCAAGAATCGAGTTAGGATTTTTTGCCCCCTCTCATGTTGGGAAACGTAGCATGCAATTTAAAAAAAATTCCTGCGCTCAAGCAAGATCTTTCTAGGAGATGCGTAGCAACGAGAGGGGGAGAGTGTGTCTACGTACCCTGTAGACCGAAAGCGGAAGCATTTGACAACACGATTGATGTAGTCGAACTTCTTCTCATTCTGACCGATCAAGCACCGAACGTACGGCACCTCCGAGTTCTGCACACGTTCAGCTCGATGACGTCCCTCGAACTCATGATCCAGCAAAGTGTCGAGGAAGTAGATTAGTTCCATCAGCACGACGGCGTGGTGATGGTGATTGTGATGTGATCTGCGCAGGGCTTCGCCTAAGCACTACAAGAATATGACCGAGGGTGTAAACTGTGAAGGGAGGCGCCGCACACGGCTAACAGAAGTTGATATCTGTTCTAGGCGCCTCCCCCCTCATATATATAGGTGGGAGGGAGAGGGAACAACCAAGGGGGGTGCCCCAAGTAGGCCGAATCCTACTTGGGGTCCCTCCCCAATTCGGCCCCCCTTTCCTTTTTCACCGGAGGGGGAAGGAGAGAGGAGGGAGGAGGGAAGGAAGTGGGAGGCCGAATCCCTCCCCTTCCTTCTCTCTTTCCCCCTTTCCTTTCCCCTCTGGTGCAGCCCATATGGGGGGCGCAGCAACCCCTGCTGGCTACTGCGTTTCCCCTCTTGGCCCATTAGGCCCATATCTCTGCCGCGGGTGCCCGGAACCCCTTTCCGGTGACCCGATATGTACCCGGTACCCCCGGAACACTTTCGGTGTCTGAATACTATCGTCCTATATATCAATCTTTACCTCTCGACTATTTCGAGACTCCTCGTCATGTCCGTGATCTCATCCGGGACACCGAACAAGATTAGGTCACCAAAACACATAACTCATATAATACAAAATCGTCATTGAACGTTAAGCGTGCGGACCCTACGGGTTCGAGAACTATGTAGACATGACCGAGCCACCTCTCCGGTCAATAACCAATAGCAGAACCCAGATGCTCATATTGGCTCCTATATATTCTACGAACATCTTTATCGGTCAAACCATTATGACAACATATGTTATTCCCTTTGTCCATTGGTATGTTACTTGCCCGAGATTCGATCGACGGTATCTTCATACCTAGTTCAATGTTGTTACCGGCAAGTCTCTTTACTCGTTCCGTAATACATCATCCAGTAACTAACTCATTAGTCACTTTGCTTGCAAGGCTTCTTATGATGTGCATTACGAGAGGGCCCAGAGATACCTCTCCGATAGTTGGAGTGACAAATCCTAATCTCGATCTATGCCAACCCAACAAACACCTCCGGAGATACCTGTAGAGCATCTTTATAATCACCCAGTTATGTTGTGATGTTTGATAGCACACAAGGCATTCCTCTGGTGTCCGGGAGTTGCATAATCTCATAGTCAAAAGAATATGTATTTGACATGAAGAAAGCAATAGCAATAAAACTGAACGATCAATATGCTGTGCTAACGGATGGGTCTTGTCCACCACATCATTCTCCTAATGATGTAATCCCGTTCATCAGATGACAACACATGTCTATGGTTAGGAAACTTAACCATCTTTGATTAATGAGCTAGTCTAGTAGAGGCTTACTAGGGACACGGTGTTTTGTCTATGTATCCACCCATGTATCAAGTTTCCGGTTAATACAATTCTAGCATGAATAATAAAGATTTATCATGATATAAGGAAATATAAAATAAGAACTTTATTATTGCCTCTAGGGCATATTTCCTTCAGTCTCCCACTTACACTAGAGTCAATAATCTAGTTCACATCGCCATGTGATTTAACACCAATAGTTCACATCACCATGTGATTAACACCCATAGTTCACATCGCCATGTGACCAACATCCAAAAGGTTTACTAGAGTCAGTAATCTAGCTCACATCGCCATGTGATTAACACCCAAAGGGTACTAACGTGTGATCATGTTTTTCTTGTGAGAGAGGTTTGGTTAACGGGTCTGCCATATTCAGATCCATATGCAAATTTCTATGTCTACAATGCTCTGCAAGGAGCTACTCTAGCTAATTGCTCCCACTTTCAATTTGTATCAAGATTGAGATTTAGAGTCTTCTGAATCGGTGTCAAAGCTTGCATTGATGTAACTCTTTACGACGAACTCTTTATCACCTCCATAATCGAGAGATATTTCCTTAGTCATTCTTAGGTAACTAAGGATAATTTTGACCGTTGTCCAGTGATCTACTCTTGGATTACTATTGTACCCCCTTGACAAACTTATTGAGAATTATACAATATGTCTGGTACACAACATGGCATACTTTATAGAACCTATGGCCGAGTCATAGGGAACTCTCTATCTATCTTGCCGTGGTCGGGCTTTGAGTCTTACTCAACTTCACACCTTGCAACACAGGCAAGAACCCTTTCTTTGACTGATCCATTTTGAACTTCTTCAAAATCTTGTCAAGGTATGTGCCTTTTGAAAGTCCTATTAAGCGTCTTGATCTATCCCTATATATCTTGATGCCCAATATATAAGCAGCTTCACCGAGGTCTTTCATTGAATAACTTTTATTCAAGTATCCTTTTATGCTATCCAGAAATTCTATATCATTTCCAATCAACAATATGTCATCCACATATAATATTAGAAATGCTCCAGAGCTCCCACTCACTTTCTTGTAAATACAGGCTTCTCCGAAAGTCTATATAAAACCATATGCCTTGATCACCTCATCAAAGCGTATATTCCAACTCCGAGATGCTTGCACCAGTCCATAGATGGATCGATGTAGCTTGCATACTTTGTTAGCACCTTTAGGATCGACAAAACCTTCTGGTTGCGTCATATACAACTAAGAAATCCATTAAGAAATGCAGTTTTGACGTCCATTTGCCAGATTTTATAATCATAAAATGCAGCAATTGCTAACATGATTTGGACAGACTTAAGCATCGCTACGGGTGAGAAGGTCTCATCGTAGTCAACTCCTTGAACTTGTTGACAACCTTTTGTAACAAGTCGAGCTTTGTAAACAGTAACATTACCATCAGCGCCAGTCTTCTTCTTGAAGATCCATTTATTCTCTATGGCTCGCCGATCATCGGGCAAGTCAACCAAAGTCCACACTTTGTTCTCATACATGGATCCTATCTCAGATTTCATGGCCTCAAGTCATAGTTTGTAGGTTTGTCATGGTCTTGTAACATGACCTCCAGAACATGATTACCGTACCACTCTGGTGCGGAACGTGCTCTGGTTGACCTACGAGGTTCGGTAGTAACTTGATCTGAAGTTTCATGATCATTATCATTAGCTTCCTCTCTAGTTGGTGTAGGCATTACTAGAACAATTCTCTGTGATGAGCTATTTTCCAATTCGAGAGAAGGTACAATTACCTCATCAAGTTCTACTTTCCTCCCACTCACTTCTTGGAGAGAAACTCCTTCTCTAGAAAGGATCCATTCTTAGCAACAAAGATCTTGCCTTCGGATCTATGATAGAAGGTGTACCCAACAATTTCTTTTGGGTATCCTATGAAGACACACTTCTCCGATTTGGGTTCGAGCTTATCAGGCTAAAGCTTTTTCAAATAAGCATCGCAACCCCAAACTTTAAGAAATGACAGTTTAGGTTTCTTGCCAAACCACAGTTCATGTGGTGTCGTCTCAACGGATTTAGATGGTGCCCTATTTAAAGTGAATGCAACTGTCTCTAATGCATAACCCCAAAATGATAGTGGTAAATCAGTAAGAGACATCATAGTTCGCACCATATCTAATAAAGTACAGTTACGACGTTCGGACACACCATTACGCTATGGTGTTCTAGGTGTCGTGAGTTGTGAAACTATTCCACATTGTTTTAAATGAATGCCAAACTCGTAACTCAAATATTTGTGATACGTCTCCAACGTATCTATAATTTATGAAGTATTCATGCTGTTTTATTATCATTCTTGGATGTTTTACAATCATTTTATAGCAATTTTATATCATTTTTTGGGACTAACCTATTGACCCAGTGCCTAGTGCCAGTTGCTATTTTTTTGCTTGTATTTTTACATTGCAGGAAATCAATATCAAATGGACTCCAAACACCGCGAAACTTCTTGGAGATTTTATGGACCAGAACACCCAAGATGGGCTAGAGAAGCACTTGGGGGGTGCCCCGTGGGGGGCACAACCCACTAGGGCGCGCCTGGGGGCCCAGGCGCGCCCAGGTGGGTTGTGCCCACCTCGGTGGCCTCCCGCACCCCCTCTTTACCTTATAAATTCACAAATATTCCAAAACCCTTCATGGTTATAACCTACATCAGAAGTTCCGCCATGCAAGGCTCTGTACCCACCGAAAACCAATCTAGACCCTTTCTGGCACCCTGTCGGAGGGGGGAATCACCTCCGGTCGCCATCTTCATCATCCCGGCGGCCACCACGATGAGGAGGGAGTAGTCCACCCTCGGGGCTGAGGGTTTGTACCAGTAGCTATGTGTTTAATCTCTCTCTCTCATGATCTATATCATGGGCTTTGTTCACATAGATGGATCATATGATGTTTCTCCCCTCTTTACTCTTGTTGTGATGAATTGAATCTTTACCCTTTTAAGTTTTGTCTTGTCGGATTGAATTTTCAGATATGAGAACACATGATGTATGTCTTGCGGTATGAATACTTGAGGTGACAATGGGGTATCATATTTATTCACTTGATGTATGTTATGGCACTCAACTTGCTGATTCCCGAGGTGATATTGGGGTAATCTATGCATAGGGGTTGATGCACGTTTTTATTATCTTTTCTCCGATAGAAACTTTGGGGTCCCTTTATAGTTCTTTGTGTGGATTGAATATTATGATCATGAAGTTGTTTGATGCATATCATAGAATTAACTCATGGATACTCGTGGTGACATTGGAGTATCTAGGTGACATTAGAGTTGGTTGATGTGTGTCATATGGTTTTATTTTAGTACGAACTCTTGATTAGATTGATCGGAAAGAATAGCTTTGAGGTGGTTTGGTACCCTACAAACAATTTCTATCTTTTCTTCTCCACTAACAGGAACTCGGGAGTGATTCTTTATTGCACTTTGAGGGATAATCATATGATCCAACTATGTTAGCACTGTTGAGAGATTGCACTAGCGAAAGTACATACCCTAGGCCTTGTTTTCAAGCAATGCAATACCATTTTTGTGCCCGTTTACTATTTGCTACCTTGCTGTTTTTATTTATTCAGATTATAAAAATATATTTCTACCATCCATATTTCACGTTTATCATCATCTCTTCGCCGAACTAGTGCATCTATACAATTTGCCATTTTATTGGGTGTGTTGGGGACACAAGAGATTTCTTGTATTTGGTTGCAGGGTTGTTTGAGAGAGACCATCTTCATCCTACACCTCTCACGGATTGATAAACCTTAGGTCATCCACTTGAGGGAAAATTGCTACTGTCCTACAAAACTCCGCGCTTGGAGGCCCAACACGTGTCTACAAGAATAAAGTTGCATAGTAGACATCAAGCTCTTTTCTGGCGCTGTTGTCAGGGAGGTGAGTGCTTGAAGGTATATCTTTAGATCTTGCAATTGAATCCTTTAGTTTCTTGTTTATCATTAGTTTGGTCTATAAAAGAAAACTACATAAAAATGGAATTTAGGTTGCATCATATTATTGATCATCTTTATAATATCTTTCTTGAAAATGATGGTTCGGAAAATTGTGATCAATTGTTAGAAGAAGAAGTCAATTAAATGCTTGGCACAAAATATTTGAATGATGAGCATGATTGCAATGTTTTTACTGTGAATTCTTTGAATATCCAAAATGCTAATGATGATTGCACAAGTCATGACAAAAATGTTTCTTATAAGCATGTCACTTTTTGGGAAGTGAATTGGGAGTGCCTTTGCACACCAAAAAGGGAAGATAGATTTTGTAAGAAGCATACATATTTAGAAACGAAAAAGTTGCAAGAGAGGCTAGATGATTGTGCTGAAAGATGTAATTTTTTCGCCATCCTTGTGAAATTTGCAATGAACTTGGTCATTTAAATCTCCAATGCAAATTATTTCATGATCAAATCGTGTCCAAAAATTGTGATAATTTGATTACCCTTGAGCATCATAAAGAGCTTATTCTTCTTTTGGGGTATGAATAAATGAAACGTATAACTAAGGGTTTTCCAAATCCCAAGAGGTTTCTTGATTTTGATCTAGAAGAAATTTATATGTTTTGTGCGGTAAATTGCATTGAGAATCCTTATATTGCCAACTACTTAAAGACAAGAAAACAAATGGAGTATGAAGAAAGTACTAATGAAAGGGAAAATGTTTCCCAATACCCTCCTAGTGTTTATTATGATGAATCCGATAACGAGGAGGAGCTTCCTATCCAATCAATCTCTTCAACAAGAAGCTTAAAGAAATTAATTAAACCCACACATGATGTGGTGAAGAAGAAGAAAAGAAGAAATAATAAAGGTAAAAAGTTATCTCTCCCAAATAATGTTGCTCCTATCACCATTGTGCCTCATGAAAGTGAATCAAATATGTTGATGGAGGTTGATGATATTGAGTATGATTTGGTGATACCTACTACTTTTTGTAATGATTACGATTGGGAAGACAACGATATCCCTTATGATCTTGAAAAACTTTTTAGCACTTGCTTGGAAGAATATGATAATAATGTTTGCTATACTATTGGTGCCATTCATGCTATTGATAAGAATGATTGCGATGATATGCAAAACCGCAAGCTTGGGGATGCTATGTTTAATGAGTATGACATGTTCGAAGATTTATTTGCTGGAAATAATGCTTGTCCTAAGCTTGGGGATGCTTTGCTTAATGAATATGATCCTTTGATTCCTTCTACTTTCGATAAGAAAATTTATTATGATGATAGCATGCCTCCTATTTATGATGATTACATTGATAAAAGTGGGTTTGGAAGAGTGTCAACTTTAGGTAGTAGTGATCCCACTATTTTGGAGGGTGTTGAATCTTATTACAATATTGATGAAAGTGGATTTGGAGAGGTCATGACTTTATTTAGTGATACATCCACTATTTTGGAAGAGGTTTCAATTGATTATGACAATGAAGTTGCTATCTATGATGATTATTCTGATGACATGTATGCCATAAAGAGTGATAAATCTTATATGCTTGTGCATCATGAAAAGAGTGCTGTATGTGATGGTTATATTGTTGACTCCATTCATGATGTTTCTGAAAATTATCATGAAAAGAATTATTATGGTTATATTGTTGAATCTTATATGCTTGTGCATCATGATGCTCTTACATATCTCAATAATATCAAGTTTTTTCTCTATGTAAAGTTCCACTTGTTTTTCCTTCCTATGCTAGTTGATTCTTGCTCCCATAAGTTGTTTTCTCACAAAATCCCTATGCATAGGAAGTGGGTTAGACCTAAATGTGCTAGTTATATGCTTCATGATGCTCTATTTCTGTTTCAATTCTTATCTTTTATGCGAGCATCATTAAAATCATCATGCCTAGCTTAAAAGGCATTAAAGAAAATCGCTTGTTGGGAGACAACCCAACACTTTTACCTATTGTTTTTATGTGTTAACATGATTAAGCTACTGTAGTAATCATGTTTTATAGCTTTTGTTTCAATAAAGTGCCAAGTAAAGCCTTTGGGATCATGTTGGGTGATAGTTGATTTGATCATGCTGAAAAACAGAAACTTTTGTGCTCTGGAAAATAAGTCTCAGTTTTTACAGAAGAGCGCTTTTTAGTTGATTCTTTTTTAAGAAGTTTAATATACAAATTGATCACGTGGTCCTAATTTTTTCATAATTTTTGGAGTAGCATAAGTATGGTTTGAGTACATATTGCTACAGACTGTTCTGTTTTTGACAGATTCTGTTTTCAATGCATACTTTGCTTGTTTTCTAATTTCTATGGCTTATATTGCTCAATATAAATTGTTGAAATGATATGCTACAGTAGGCATTGTGTGGAAACAATTACGAATCTTGTCTTTGACAGTAACAAAGTGAAATGGTTTGCTCTTTATCATACTAACCTATCTCACGAAGTTCCGTTAAGTTTTGTGTGATTGAAGTTTTCAAGTTTTGGGTGAGATATCGGTATGAGGAGAATAAGGAGTGACTGGACCGCTTGGGGATGCCCCAGGGCACCCCAAGATAATATTCAAGGAATATCCAAGCAACTAAGCTTGGGGATGCCCCGGAAGGCATCCCCTCTTTCGTCTCCAACATTATCGGTAACCTCACTTGGAGCGTCAATTTATCTCGTTAAGAATTTTCTTGCTGTTATTTAGAATAATGTTTTGCACATTTTATTTCAATAAAAGTTGCATTGATAGCCTTTGCCATGCTTATCTTGCAAGTATACATGTTGTTGTTTGAAAACAGAAAGTTTATCGATGTTGCAAAAATTCCCGAGGAAAGTTAGAAGGTGATAAAATGTTGAAAGTTTTTGCATAATAAGATTTGATAAATTTTCTACAGTGTGGTAGAATTTCATAATGTTTGGAGTTGAATAAGTATTGATACTTTTGCATTCTTTACAGACTATACTGTTTTGGCAGATTGCTGTTATGTTTGCATTGTTCGCATATGCTTGCTTGTTTAATCAATCTATTTGAGGATGGGAGTATTAAATATGCAGATGCATTTAGTATGCAATGTTGAATAATATTTTTAGTGATTTGCTACAGTAGAGATTGATAAGGTTTTTTGCATTAGTTTATACTAACTTATCTCATGAGTTCTTGTTGAGTTTTGTGTGGATGAAGCTTTTGAGATTTAGGAAAACCGTGATATGCGAAGAATTAAGGAGACACCAAAGCTCAAGCTTGGGGATGCCCAAGGCATCCCAAGATAATATTCGAGAAGTCTCAAGCATCTAAGCTTGGGGATGCCCTGGTAGGCATCCCACCTTTCTTCTTCAACAATTATCGGTTGAGCCTAAGTTTTTGCTTCTTCACATGAGTTGTGCTATTCTTATAATGTCATTTTTTTTACTTGTTGTTTTAATAAAATACTTAGATCTGAAAGTTTTTAAATAAAATAGAGTCCTCAAATAGTTGCCAAGGAGGCTAAGTAAGCGACATTCAGATCCTGTCAACGAAGCCCTTTTCTATGTCATTTACTCTTGTGCTTCACTTATATCCCATGAGTAAATTATTGAATAAATTGAATGTCAGAAAGCTGAAATCATATCGTGCCTAGTGGTAGCTTCACATTGGGTTCAGAAAGTGAAATCTTTTGAGGCTTGACAATCATAATATTGGTCATACGAGAAATTCACGAATAATTAGTATAAGGAAGAGAAATTTCACATGCAAATACACTATCCTGGAAATATTTTGTGATTGTGAGCCCCCATGAAAATATTATATGCCAAAATTGTTGACGTTGGACAAGGAGGACAACGTAATGATTTATGTTTGTTCATATTCACATAGAAGTTATATTGTCATAGATCCTTCAACATGTGGTGCTTGCCCCCCATCTTTGCTAGCCAAAAATTCTGTACCAAGTAGAGATACTACTTGTGCATCCAAAAACCCTTAACCCCAAATCTTATTTTCAAGAGTCCACCATACCTACCTAAGGATTGAGCAAGATCCTTCAAGTAAGTTGTCATCGGTGCAATAAGGCAATAAAAATTGCTTCTAAAAGTGTGAGATCATTTAGTGTAAGAGAAAATTGAGCGTTGTACGAACTTGTGATGGCAAAGAATAAAAGCGACAGACTGCATAATAAAGGTTGCTATCACAAGGGGCAATATAACGTGACGTTCTTTTGCACTAAGGGGTTGAGCATACAAACAAATAAGCGCATGGCAACCTCTGCTTCCCTCTGCAAAATGCCTATCTTTTTACTTTTCAGTATTTACTTTTATGCAAAGAGTCAAAGTTTTTCTCTCTATTTCTTTTTATTTTTCTCCTTTGGCAAGCATCATGTGGCCAGGAAAGATCTAGGCACATATGTCCAGTTGAATATGGGTAGCTTGAGTTATTATTGTTGACATCACCCTTGAGGTGAATATGTTGGGAGGAAAAACAATAAGCCCTTGTCTTTCTATGTGTCTGGTTGAAACGTTTTGCTCATGTGTCTGCAGTGAGTGTTAGCAATCATAGAAGACTATAAGATAGTTGAGTATGCGGAGCTCTTACTTAAACTCTGTTGAATAAGTTGAATTACAATTGTTTGGTGACTGAGAACATAGGTTGTTGAGTTTCAATAGAATTCATTTTTTGAACCTTAACCTGTGAATTGGTTGCTACTATAACTGTTGGAGTAATTATCCACGGGTAGCCTCATCAGCTCCCCATGGCGTTTCAAGACATCGGGGCCAACTGTGCCCCTCAAGGATCCAAAACCAAAGCGCCGCCTTCTCGCTGCCGGCTGGTCCAGGCGACCGGCTGCTAGAAGGTGGCATGGCCTAGAAGGCGTCCTCAAGATGGGCTGAATCCTGGGGGGCGGCCTCTGGAGAGGCCGGCTCCCAGCAGGCGGCCCCAAGCGCTCTTAGAGTCTGTACCCTCATCAATACGACGAGACAGGGCGTGGCTACAGCACGCATCGCCGCCCCTAGCCTAGGGCATGACAAGGCCACAGTACGTCGTACCAAGCGGGGCTCTTCCGTTCGGCGTGGCACTATTGCCACGCCTACCCTGATGTCACCCCTGTCAGAGGGGGCTGCGACCCCATGGCGGGTTGTCGGTACGGCCCGCAGACGGCAGGCCCCACCTGACAACGAGAAGACCAGAAGGCGGCCGTCCCTGACCAGTCGGCTCTATAGAAGCCGACAGATGACCAGGCGGCCCATCCCCTAATAGGACCCGCGCGCCATTAACCAGACAGTACGGGGAATGGCTACAGTGAACGCCCGCAGGGCGGCGGCACTGTAGCCACGCATCCTCCGACAAAGCACGCACAATTAGCCGCATCGCCACAGAATCAGGCAGCCGGAAGGACCCGTATACGGCGGGTACGGCCTGTCGGCCAAGTACTGGACAGACGGCGGGACCCACCAGGCCGCGGGCCTCACCGGCCAGCGGAGAAGCCGGCGACCAGAGACGCTGATGGTTCGGGCCTACACCCGGCCGGATTACCATTGTACCCCTAGGGGGTAGGACTATATAAACCCCCCAGGGCACCCATGCAAAGGGTTCAGCCTCTTGTTCACCCACATACCCATATAGAGAGGAAGCTAGGGCTAGACTTGCTCTCCTTCCCCCTCTAGAGAAACAGCTCAAGGAGCAAGCTTGTAGCCACCATTGTTGCTTGAGTAATCATGCGGAGACCCCGCAGAGCAGGACTAGGGGTGTTATCTCCACGGAGAGCCCCGAACCTGGGTAAGATTCGCTGGCGTGCATGTCTTTGCCTCATCCCGCTTCCTGGCACCGGTGACGTCTTACTAGCCCCCATCATGATAAGCCATCCTTTGGCATATGTCGCACCAAACCCCCGACATTTGGCGTCCACCGTGGGGCAAGGTGCACCGTCGTCCGGAGATCTGTCCTGGACGGGAACCCTCTTCCTTCCCCCCGAGCGCAGCCAGCCCGGCACGCCAGACGGCGTTTACCCTGACGCGCTGCATGGCGCGGAGGTCTGATACGTCTCCGTCGTATCTATAATTTTTGATTGTTCCATCCCAATATTATTCAACTTTCATATACTTTTGGAAACTTTTTATACTATTTTTTGGGACTAACATATTGATCCAGTGCCCAGTGCTAGTTCATGTTTGTTGCATGTTTGATGTTTCGTAGAAACCCAATATCAAACGGAGTCCAAACGGGATAAAAACGGACGGAGAATTATTTTGGAATATTTGTGATTTTTGGGAGGAAGAATCAACACGAAACGGTGTCCGAGGTGGCCACGAGAGTGGCCCACGCCAACCCTCCGGGGGCGCTTCTATCTCGTGGGCCATCGGAAGGCGGTTGATGCCCTTCTTTGGCCGCAAGAAAGCTAATTTTTGGAAAAGCGATCTGGGCGAAGGTTTCAGGCCAATCAGAGTTACAGATCTCCATATATACGAAGCGGTGAAATAGGCGTGAGCAGGCATAAAAAGCAGAGATAGATCCAATCTCGGAGGGGCTCTCGCCCCTCCCAAGCCATGGGAGCCAAGGACCAGAGGGGAAACCCTTCTCCCATCTAGGGAGGAGGTCAAGGAAGACGAAGAAGAAGGGGGCCTCTCTGCCCCTTGCTTCCGGTGGCGCCGGAGCGCTGCCGGGGGCCATCATCATCACCGCGATCTTCACCAACACCACTGTCATCTTCACCAACATCACCATCACCTTCCCCCCTCTATCTAAAGCGGTCCACTCTTCCGCAACCCGCTGTACCCTCTACTTGAACATGGTGCTTTATGCTTCATATTATTTTCCAATGATGTGTTGCCATCCTATGACGTCTGAGTAGATTTTTATTGTTCTATCGGTGATTGATGAATTGCTATGATTGGTTTGAGTTGCATATTTTATTATTGGTGCTGTCCTATGGTTCCCTCCGTGTCGCGCAAGCGAGAGGGATTCCCGCTATAGGGTTTGCAATATGTTTATGATTTGCTTATGGTGGGTTGCGTGAGTGACTGAAACACAAACCTGAGTAAGTAGGTTGTTTGCGTATGGGATAAAAGGGGACTTGTTTCTTTAGTGCTATGGTTGGGTTTTACCTTAATTAATCTTTAGTAGTTGCAGATGCTTGCTAGAGTTCCAATCATAAGTGCATAGAATTCCAAGTAAGGGATGATATGTTAGCTTATGCCTCTCCCTCAAATAGAATTGCAATAGTGATTACCGGTCTAGTAACATAGTAAATTGCTTAGGGGCAATTCCACAACTCCTACCACCACTTTTCCATACTCACTATATTTACTTTAGTTGTGTTTTTATCTAAACAGCCCCTAGTCTTTATTTATGTGTTCTTTACTTTCTTGCAAACCTATCCTATCACACCTACAAAGTCCTTCTAGTTTTATACTTGTTCTAGGTAAAGTGAACGTCAAGCGTACGTAGAGTTGTATCGGTGGTCGATAGAACTTTAGGGAATATTTGTTCTACCTTTAGCTCCTCGTTGTGTTCGACACTCTTACTTATCGAAAACTATTGTGATCCCCTATACTTGTGGGTTATCAAGACCTTTTTCTGGCGCCGTTGTTGGGGAGTCATAGCGTGGGGTGAATATTCTCTTGTGTGCTTGTTTGCTTTATCAATAAGTAATTTTTATTTGCTGTTCTTAGTTGTTCTCTATCTTTAGTTATGGATATGGAACACAAAATACCAAAAAAATTAGAGGTACTTGCTACTCATGTAGATGGGGTAACTCCTAAAACCCCCGATTCTCATTATGTGAGAGATATTATGTACTACTTTGATAATCCTGAGAAAACCCCACCCAACTTTGTAATGGGAGACACGTTGGATCAACGTGAATACTTTAGGGATTATCACTCGACACATAACGGGAAACTATTATGGGATCAATTTATTATGTTGCGTTGGTATGCCTGGAATCTATGCTTGAGATATGATATTACTTGTTGCTCTAGGATGGAGGCTCCACACCTCCCCTTTTCATGCAAATTTAACGATAATGAAACCTTAGCTTCTTATGCTAATGGTATATATGATTACTATGACGTGGAACAAATAGAAGAATTTGTTGCTTTTAAGGCTGCCTATGATATTGAAGCTTTGTTTGAAAAGAATGAAGCTTTTGATGATGATGGTTATAGGCCGGAAAATCTTGCTGTACTTGGATATTGCTATGAAAATTATGAATACAATTACTATATTAATGCTTTTATGAAGAAAGTCAATGCTGTCCAAGAAGAGACTAATATTTTGCAGGAAGCTATGGAAGAAGAAATTGATGAAACTGTGAGCTCATTGGATGAAAAAGATGATGAGGAGAGCGAAGAACAAAAGGAGGAAGAGCATATTGATCACCCGTGCCCACCTTCTAATAAGAGTAACCCTTCAACTCATACATTGTTTAATTCCCCTTCGTGCTTACTGAAGGATGATTGCTATGATGATTGCTATGATCCCTTGAATTTGTTTGAAATATCCCTTTTTGATGATGCTTGCTATGCTTGTGGCCAAGATGCCAATATGAATTATGCTTATGGAGATGAACTTGCTATAGTTCCTTATGTTAAACATGAAATTGTTGCTATTGCACCCACGCATGATAGTCCTATTATCTTTTTGAATTCTCCCGACTACACTATATCGGAGAAATTTGCGCTTAGTAAAGATTATATTGATGGGTTGCCTTTTACCATTGCATATGATGATTTTTATGAATGTAATATGCATGTGCTTGTTGCTCCTACTTACAATTATTATGAGAGAGGAACTATGTCTCCACCTCTCTATGTTTCCCATACAATGAATCTGCAAGAAACTGCTTATACTATCCATTGGCCTTTACTTGGTGTGCATGAATTGTTCTTTTATGATATGCCGATGCATAGGAAGAGAGTTAGACTTCGTCATTGCTTGATATATGTTGCTTTGTGCTCACTAATAAATGCTAAATCATTGCTAATTAAAATTGGCTTTGATATACCTTGTGATCCGGGTGGATTCACTACTTGAGCACTATATGCGTAGCTTAATGGCTTTAAAGAAAGCGCTGCCAGGGAGACAACCCGGAAGTTTTAGAGAGTCATTTATTTCTGTTGAGTTCTTTCATATAGTTTAAAAACAACAAAAATAAATAGGGGAACCCAAAACTTTTTCAAAAAGAAAAGCGAAAGTGAGAGAGACAAGCATTGTTGAAGTGGGAGCTAGCCTTGAACTTTGTTTATGCTCACGGAAACTTTGTGAATCTTAATTACAGAAACTTTTCAACAAAAATAATTATCCCCTTGTAAAATTCCACTGTATTATAAAATAATGTGCCAAGGTTTGCCTTTAGGATGTTTACAATGCTTGTTGGTTTGTACGGTGCAGGACAGAAACTTTGGCTGTAGTGCGTGAATTTTAGTTTTTTACTGGAACGTCAAATGGTTCTGATTCTTTTTGCACTGTCTTTCTGTACAAATGTTTTATTTTTTCTAATTGTGGTAGAAGTTTTCAAGTAACATAAGTATGGTTAATGTTAAGATTGCTACAGACTGTTCTGTTTTTGACAGATTTTGTTTTTGATGCATAGTTTGCTTGTTTTGATGAAACTATCAACTTATATCAGTGGATTAAGCCATGGAAAAGCTATATTACAGTAGACACAATGCAAAAACAAAATTTGAATTGGTTTGCAACAGTACTTAGAGTGGTGATTTGCTTTATTATACGAACGGATCTTACCGAGTTTTCTGTTGAAGTTTTGTGTGGATGTAGTGTCTAATCGAGGATGTATCGATATGAGAAAAAGGAAGAGAGGCAAGAGCTCAAGCTTGGGGATTCCCGAGGCACCCCAAGTAAATATTCAAGGAGACTCAAGTGTCTAAGATTGGGGATGCCCCGGAAGGCATCCCCTCTTTCTTCAACAAGTAATTGTATGTTTTCGAATTCGTTTCGTTCATGCATTATGTACAAGTCTTGGAGAGTATTTTGCATTTAGTTTTCACTTTTATTTTATGCACCATGCTGGTGTGATATGGTCCTTGGTTTATTTATAGAATGCTCATTGCACTTCACTTAAATCTTTTGAGTATGGCTTTATAGAATGCTTCATGTGCTTCACTTATATCATTTGAAGTTTGGATTGCCTGTTTCCTTTTACATACAAAACCTCCATTTGTAGAATGCTCTTTTGCTTCACTTATATTTGTTAGAGCGCGGGCACATCTTTTTTAGAAAGAATTAAACTCTCTTGCTTCACTTATATCTATTTAGAGAGATGACAGGAACTGGTCATTCACATGGTTAGTCATAAAATCCTACATAAACTTGTAGATCGTTGAATATGATATGTTTGATTCCTTGCAATAGTTTTGCAATATAAAGATGGTGATATTAGAGTCATGCTAGTGGGTACTTGTGGATTTTAGAAATACTTGTGTTGAAGTTTGTGATTCCCGTAGCATGCACGTATGGTGAACCGTTATGTGATGAAGTCGGAGCATGAGGTATTTATTGATTGTCTTCCTTATGAGTGGCGGTCGGGGACGAGCGATGGTCTTTTCCTACCAATCTATCCCCCTAGGAGCATGCGCGTAGTACTTTGTTTCAATGACTAATAGATTTTTGCAATAAGTATATGAGTTCTTTATGACTAATGTTGAGTCCATGGATTATACGCACTCTCACCCTTCCATCATTGCTAGCCTCTTCGGTACCGTGCATTGCCCTTTCTCGCCTCGAGAGTTGGTGCAAACTTCGCCGGTGCATCCATACCCCGTGATACGATAGGCTCAGTCACACATAAGCCTCATTATATCTTCCTCAAAACAGCCACCATACCTACCTATCATGGCATTTCCAGAGCCATTCCGAGATATATTGCCATGCAACTTTCATCATCATCATATACATGACTTGAGCATTCATTGTTATATTGCTTTGCATGATCGTAAGACAGCTAGCATGATGTTTTCATGTCTTGTCCATTTTTTTTATGTCACTGCTACGCTAGATCATTGCACATCCCGGTACACCGCCGGAGGCATTCATATAGAGTCATATCTTTGTTCTAGATATCGAGTTGTAAGTAAATAAAAGTGTGATGATCATCATTATTAGAGCATTGCCCCAGTGAGGAAAGGATGATGCAGACTACGATTCCCCCATAAGTCGGGATGAGACTCCGGACTTTAATAAAAATAAAAGAGGCCAAAGAAGCCCAAATAAAAAATAGAGGCCAAAGAAGCCAACCAAAAAAATAAAAAAAATAAAAAAAGAGAAAATAAAAAAATGAGAGAAAAAGAGAGAAGGGGCAATGTTACTATCCTTTTACCACACTTGTGCTTCAGAGTAGCACCATGTTCTTCATATAGAGAGTCTCTTGAGTTATCACTTTCATATACTAGTGGGAATTTTCATTATTGAACTTGGCGTGTATATTCTGATGATGGGCTTTCTCAAATGCCCGAGGTCTTCATGAGCAAGCAAGTTGGATGCACACCCATTTAGTTTCCAGTTTGAGCTTTCATACACTTATAGCTCTTAGTGCATCCGTTGCATGGCAATCCCTACTCACTCACATTGATATCTATTGATGGGCATCTCCATAGCCCGTTGATATGCCTGGTTGATGTGAGACTATCTTTTCCTTTTTTGTCTTCTCCACACGACCTCCACCATCATATTCTATTCTACCTATAGTGCTATGTCCATGGCTCACGCTCATGTATTGCGTGAAAGTTGAAAAGGTTTGAGAACATCAAAAGTATGAAACAATTGCTTGGATTGTCATCGGGGTTGTGCATGATTTGAATATTTTGTGTGGTGAAGATGGAGCATAGCCAGACTATATGATTTTGTAGGGATAACTTTCTTTGGCCTTGTTATTTTGAAAAGACATGATTGCTTTATTAGTAGGCTTGAAGTATTATTGTTTTTATGTCAAATGATAGACTATTGCTTTGAATCACTTTGCGTATCTTAATATTCATGCCATGATTAGACATATGATCAAGATTATGCTAGGTAGCATTACACATCAAAATTATTTTTTTATCATTTACCTACTCGAGGACGAGCAGGAATTAAGCTTGGGGATGCTGATACGTCTCCGTCGTATCTATAATTTTTTATTGTTCCATGCCAATATTATTCAACTTTCATATACTTTTGGCAACTTTTTATACTATTTTTTGGGACTAACATATTGATCCAGTGCCAGTTCCTGTTTGGTGCATGTTTTGTGTTTCGCAGAAACCCAATATCAAACGGAGTCCAAACGGGATAAAAACGGACGGAGAATTATTTTGGAATATTTGTGATTTTTGGGAGGAAAAACCAACGCGAAACAGTGCCCGAGGTGGCCACAAGAGTGGCCCATGCCACCCCTCCAGGGGGCGCGCCCCCCTATCTCGTGGGCCACCCGTAAGGCGGTTGATGCCCTTCTTTGGCCGCAAGAAAGCTAATTTTTGGAAAACGATCTGGGCGAAGGTTTCAGGCCAATCAGAGTTACGGATCTCCATATATACACGAAACGGTGAAATAGAGCATGAACAGAACGCAGAAACAGAGAGATAGATCCAATCTCGGAGGGGCTCTCGCCCCTCTCAAGCCATGGGAGCCAAGGACCAGAGGGGAAACTCTTCTCCCAATCTAGGGAGGAGGTCAAGGAAGAAGAAGAAGAAGGGGGCCTCTCCCCCCCTTGCTTCCGGTGGCGCCGGAGCGCTGCCGGGGGCCATCATCATCACCGCGATCTTCACCAACACCACCGTCATCTTCACCAACATCTCCATCACCTTCCCCCCTCTATCTACAGCGGTCCACTCTCCCGCAACCCACTGTACCCTCTACTTGAACATGGTGCTTTATGCTTCATATTATTTTACAATGATGTGTTGCCATCCTATGACGTCTGAGTAGATTTTTATTGTCCTATCGGTGATTGATGAATTGCTATGATTGGTTTGAGTTGCATGTTTTATTATTGGTGCTGTCCTATGGTGCCCTCTGTGTCGCGCAAGCGTGAGGGATTCCCGCTGTAGGGTTTGCAATATGTTTATGATTTGCTTATGGTGGGTTGCGTGAGTGACTGAAACACAAACCCGAGTAAGTAAGTTGTTTTATGATGGGATAAAAGGGGACTTGATGCTTTAATGCTATGGTTGGGTTTTACCTTAATGAATCTTTAGTAGTTGTGGATGCTTGCTAGAGTTCCAATCATAAGTGCATAGAATTCCAAGTAAGGGATGGTATGTTAGCTGATGCCTCTCCCTCAAATAGAATTGCAATAGTGATTACCGGTCTAGTAACATAGTCAATTGCTTAGGGGCAATTCCACAACTCCTACCACCACTTTTCCATACTCGCTATATTTACTTTAGTTGTGTTTTTTTATCTAAACAACCCCTAGTCTTTATTTACGTGTTCTTTACTTTCTAGCAAACCTAGCCTATCACACCTACAAAGTCCTTCTAGTTTTATTCTTGTTCTAGGTAAAGTGAACGTCAAGCGTACGTAGAGTTGTATCGGTGGTCGATAGAACTTTAGGGAATATTTGTTCTACCTTTAGCTCCTCGTTGGGTTCGACACTCTTACTTATGGAAAACTTTGCGATCCCCTATACTTGTGGGTTATCAAGGTCACCTGCACGGTAAGCTGCCTCGCCGACCTTGTTGGAGAGATCCGCCTCTCCGATGAACCTGCATCCGATGCAGGCACTGACGGCCCTGAGAGCCGCCTCGTCAGCCTCCTCGACCAGCTCCACGTCACCAATGAGCCGGGCGTCGACTTAGAGTCGGTTGGCTCCACCGACCTAATGCTCGTCGACTCCGACACAACATCGCTCGACACATTCCCCACCAACGTGGTGGTCGTTGATGATCCTCTCCCCCGTGCTGATAGCGGCGGCAGCACCGTCACAGAGGTGCTCATCATCAGCCATGATGGAGTTTCCGGTGACGGTGCCCGAGACTCGCTCCAGGCAGCGCTGCAAGACCTGTCTGCACCCATCGCAGAAGACGCTGACGCCAAGATGCTGGAAGCCTGCCGAGTCCAGCTCGTCGAAAGCGCCAAGAAGCTAGCCAGCATGAGACGCCTCTTAGAAGCTTACCAGCGCGAGGTGGACCATGCTGTAGGTGGCACGCCGGCTCCTGGCGGGCCCAGCCACATCGGCACGGTCCGGCAGCGTGGCGCAGCTATCACCAGCATGTTCGGGGCAGACCGCCCCGTCTACGCCAAGCCTGCAGAGAACATACGAGCTACCCAGGCGGCAACAGACGAGCTAGACAAGCTCGAGGGTGACGAGCGTCGCCACATGATGGAGCGTGTCCAGCGGCTCATTGACGCGGCTCCTGAGCAGCAAGAAGCCGGCTACCGCACTGAAGCACCCAACCGGCGGAACGACGACCCGCCTCCCCGCCGAGATCAAGGGGCGACATCCCGGACGCCGACTGGTGGAGTCCGCAACAAAAGAGACAAGGAGCCGACTGCTAGTCGCAGTCGGACTCGCATCACCATCAAGCGCGACCAAGACAGCCGCCCAAGAGCAGTGGAACGACGGGACAACTATCCGCCTCCCCTTCCTCCCCGAAGGGAGAGGCGCACCTCCCCGCCGCCTATTGACCACCCGACGCTCGGTGA
The DNA here is from genome assembly GCA_021605145.1 of Aegilops bicornis. Taxonomy (NCBI): domain Eukaryota; kingdom Viridiplantae; phylum Streptophyta; class Magnoliopsida; order Poales; family Poaceae; genus Aegilops; species Aegilops bicornis. Next base: position 647,401,187 of record CM038674.1, read on the forward strand.
CCTTCTTTGCAGCCGAGAAGGAGTCGGAGAGAACGATGCCCGCCACCGGATCGACCACCTCAACCGATCCCTCGCGCTAGAAGAAGAAGACGCACTGGGCCCACCTTGCTTCGGCCCCCGCATCCGCGACGAGCCCTTTCCTAAAGGGTTCACGCTCCCAAGAGATACGCCCAAGTACACCGGCTCCGTGAAGCCGGAAGACTAGCTAGTCGACTACTCCACAACCGTCAACATTGCAAACGGCAACAAGCGCGTTGCCATGAAGTATGCCCCACTCATGCTCTAGGGCACCGCCCGGACATAGTTGAACAGCCTGAATTCCCGCAGCATCAACAGCTGGGTAGATTTCACCGAAGCCTTCGTCCGCAACTTCACCGACACGTACAAGCGGCCGCCCAAGCCTCGCCAACTCTCCTTGTGTGTCCAAGGTCCCAACGAATCGACTCGCGACTACCTCACGCGTTGGGCCGAGCTGCGCAACTCTTGCGAGGGCGTGCACGAAGTGCAGGCTATCGAGTACTTAACTGCCGAGTGCCGAGAAGGCACCCTGCCCAAGCACCGACTTCTCTATGTCGAGCTGGCAAACCTCGACGAGCTGCTGATCATAGCAGAAAAGTACGCCACGGCCAACTCCTCCATGAAGACAGACATTCAAGTTGATGCATCCGGCAAGGTGGCTCCTTAGGCTCCTCGGACTCCGGCTGGTGACACCAGTCGGCGACAACAGTAGAACGACAACAAGCGCAAAGCACCACAGCCGGCTTCTACCAGTCGGTAGGTGGCGACAGGTGAAGATCAGCAGCCAGAAGGGCAGCCCCAGCCCAAGCATCACAGAGGCGGCAAGTTGAATTGGCTGCCCGCCTTCTCCTATGAGAAAACCCTCGATGCTCCCTGCAAATTCCACAGCGGCGCGAAGCCATCCAACCACACCACTCGGAAGTGTCACTGGCTCACGCGAATCTCCAAGGGAGAAGGACTGCTACCTCAACCACTCGCTGGCCAGCCGCCCCGCCTCCTCAGCAGCCGGCGGCCCGCCCAGCAGTCGGCGCCGTTCAAGATGAATTCTCAGAAGGGCACGGAGCATATGTTGTTTTCACCAGTGTGGCCGAGGACAGGCACAATCGGCGCCAACAGTCCCGAGAGGTGAATGCAGTAGCTACTAAAGCCCCAGATTTCATGCACTAGTCAGGGAAGTCAATCAGTTGGAGCCGAGCTGACCACCCGGAAGTAATGCCTTCTCCGACTTCTTACGTTATGGTGTTGGAAGCAACCTTTGCAACGGAGAGGCGTGCTGCTTGTTTCTCCGAATCCTGATAGATGGCGGCAGCAGCATTAACATCGTGTACCGCGACACCATGGAGAAATTGAAGATCAAACCCAAGCACCTCCTGCCCAGTCGAACTGTCTTCCATGGCATAGTTCCTGGCCTTTCCCACTCGCCAATAGGCAATATCAAGATAGATGTCCTCTTCGGAGACAAAGACCATTTCCGTCGAGAGCCCATATCGTTTGAGGTAGTTGACCTGGAAAGCCCGTACCACACACTGCTTGGCCGACCTGCCTTAGCCAAGTTCTTGGCGGTACCACACTATGCATACCTCAAGATGAAGATGCGAAGCACAAAGGGGGTTATTACCATCTCCAGAGATTACCAAAAGTCGTTCGACTGTGCGGCCGCTAGCAGCCGGCTGGCCGAGTCCCTTGTGATCGCTACCGAGAAGCGGCTCCTTGACCGGGTTGTGGCCATGGCTGGCAAGCAGCCGGACATGTCCCCCGATCCCAAGGAGTTGGAAGCCGAAGGATCCTTCAAGCCGGCCAAGGAGACAAAGAAGATACCGTTGGACCCAGAGCACCCGGAGAGGTACACTGTCATAGGTGCAAACCTTGACAGAAAATAGGAAAGCGAGCTCGTCGATTTCCTCCGTGAGAATCGGGACATCTTTGCATGGTCTCCCAAAGACATGCCGAGTGTTCCGACGGATTTCGCCGAGCACAAGCTACATTCCAGAGAAGATGCCAAGCCAGTCAAGCAACCCCTCCGCCAACTATTGGGGGAGAAGAGAAGAATCGTTGGAGAAGAGATCGCCCGTCTGTCGGCAGCCGGTTTCATCATGGAAGTTTTCTTCCCAGAATGGCTTGCCAACCCAGTCCTTGTACTGAGGAAGAATAACAGGTGGTGCATGTGCATTGATTACACCAGCCTCAACAAGGCCTGCCTGAAAAGATCCGTTCGCTCTGCCACGGATAGATCAAGTGATAGATTCCACAGCCAGATGCGAGCTGTTGAGTTTTTTGGATGCCACTCAGGATACCACCAGATTAAGTTGAACCCGGGAGACCGCCTGAAGACCACCTTCATCACACCATTCGGAGCCTTCTGCTACCTGACCATGACATTCGGCCTGAGAAATGCCGGTGCCACGTTTCAGCATTGCATGCAGAAATGCCTCCTCAAGCAACTCGGCAGAAATGCCCACGTCTACGTAGATGATATTGTGGTGAAGACAGAAAAGCGCAATACGCTCCTCATAGACCTCAAGGAAACCTTTGAAAATCTGCGCCAATTTCAAATCAAGCTCAACCCAGAAAAGTGCGTGTTTGGAGTACCAGCTGGCCAGCTGGCTTCCTGGTCTCAGAATGCGGAATTGAGTGCAACCCTGTGAAGATCAAATCCATTGAGAGGATGGAGAGGCCTACCCGACTATGAGACGTCCAGAAGTTCATCGGCTGCTTGGCATCCATCAGCCGGTTCATCAGTCGGCTGGGCGAGAAGGCTCTTCCCCTGTACCAGCGCATGAAGAATACCACTCATTTCGAGTGGAACGACAAGGCGGATGAAGCTTTTCTCCAGCTGAAAAAGATGTTGATCACGCCACCTGTCCTGGCGGCTCCGATTGCTAAAGAGCCCATGTACCTCTACATCGCTGCCACCGGTAGGGTGATCAACCTGATCATAGTGGTGGAGCGCCCGGAGGACGGCAGGGCACAGCCGGTCCAGAGGCCGGTGTACTATTTGAGCGAGGTATTGTCAACTTCAAAACAAAACTACCCTCACTATCAGAAGATGTTGTACGGCATGCACTTTGCCGCCAAGAAGCTGAAGCCATACTTTCAAGATCACCCAATCACGGTTGTCTGCACTGCCCCACTCGCTGAGATCATTGGCAACAGAGATGCGTCTGGCCGAGTGGCCAAATGGGCCATCGAGTTGGCCCCCTACACCATCTTCTACCACCCCTGCACCACCATCAAGTCCTAAGCACTGGCCGACTTCCTCGTCGACTGGGCCGAGACCTAGTACCTGCCGCGCGTCAGCACCGGACTCCACCCATTGGCGGATGCACTTTGATGGTTCGAAGATGCGCACCGGTTTGGGAGCCGGCATCGGCCTCACCTCTCCCAAAGGCGACAATCTCAGATACACACTACAGATCCACTTTGCCGCCTCCAACAATGTGGCCGAGTACGAAGCACTAATACACGGCCTCCGGTTGGCCAAAGAGATCGACATCCGCCGGATCCTGTGCTACGACGACTCCGACTTGGTGGTCTAGCAGTCTTCTGGTGACTGGGACGCCAAGGATGCAAATATGGCAAGCTACCGTTTCCTCGTCCAGCAAATGAGTGGATACTTTGAGGGGTGCAAGTTCCTTCACGTGCCAAGAGCCGACAATGAGCAAGCAGATGCCTTGGCACGAATTGGCTCCACCCGGCAAGCAGTACCAGTCGGTATCTCCCTTCAGCGCCTCCTCAAGCCATCAATCAAGCCTTCCCCAGAATCTGAGTCCATCTTTGTACCAGCTCCTCTTGAAGCAGTCGGATCTGACTTGAGGGTTGCAGCAGCCGGCTCGCGGATCTCAGTAGGCGGCGCGGAGACTGTGGCAGTCGCACCCGGCCCGGGGACTTCACAACCCGGCTAGGGGACTGCAACAGTCGTCCTGGGGACTTCACCAAGCGGCTCGGGGACTTCACCAAGCGGTTCAGGGACTGCAGTAGTCGCACTCGGCCCAGGGACTGCGGCAGTCAGCCCAGGGACTTCAGCCACGCGGCAAGCAGCAATCAACGCCGACCCGCCGCCTCCCGGCCCAACCGCCCTCGTACAAGTGGCTGTAGTGGCAGTAGAAGAGATTCAAGCACCATCATGGGCCGAGCTCATCCTCAAGTTTTTGGTGAATAGAGAACTGCCGGCTGATGAGGTCTCGGCCCGGCAAGTACATTGCCGAGCAGGAGCCTACACGATAGTGAACAGAGAGCTCGTCAGACGCAGCGTGACTGGAGTTTTCCAGTGCTGCGTAGAAGTAGAGAAGGGCCAAGAAATCCTCAAAGATATCCACCAAGGCGAGTGCGGCCACCACGCGGCTTCCAGATCACTCGTGGCCAAAGCTTTCCGCCAAGGTTTCTTCTGGAGGATGCCAAGGATCTATTTAAACACTGCAAAGGGTGTCAGAAGTTCTGCTCGCAGCAACATCTACCGGCTTCTGCACTCAAGACCATTTCCCTATCATGGCCCTTGGCCGTCTGGGGCTTGGATATGGTGGGACCATTCAAGACAGCACGCGGCGGCATGACCCATCTGCTTGTCGTCGTGGACAAGTTCACCAAGTGGATTGAAGCAACACTAATCAAGAAGTTGAATGGCCCGACTGCTGTGACTTTCATTGCAGACATCACCACTCGGTACGGAGTACCACACAGCATCATCGCTGATAATGGCACAAATTTTTCCAAAGGGGCCTTGGCCCGTTTCTGCGTGACGCAGGGCATCCGACTGAGCCTAGCGTCCATTGCCCATCCGCAGTCAAATGGACAAGTTGAGAGAGCAAACGGCCTCATCCTTTCCGGCATCAAGCCCCGACTGGTCGAGCCTTTGGAGCGGTCGGCCGGCTGCTGGATCAATGAGCTGCCGGCCATCCTTTGGAGCCTCCGCACCACTCCGAACAAGTCAACCGACTTCACCCCATTCTACCTCGTGTATGGTGCCGAGGCCGTCATCCCAACTGACATTGAGTTTGACTCACCTCGCGTAACCATGTACACTGAGGCGGAAGCGAAGGAAGCACGAGAAGACAACATCGATCTGCTGGAGGAGGGTCGGCTGTTAGCACTCATCCGGTCCGCCATCTACCAACAGAGTCTGTGCCGCTACCACAATCGGAAGGTCAAACCAAGATCCTTCTAGGAGGGAGACTTTGTCCTCCGGCTGATCCAGCGAACAGCCGGCCAGCACAAGCTCTCGGCCCCTTGGGAAGGCCCCTTTATCATCAGCAAAGCATTGGGGAACGACTCCTACTACCTCATCTACGCACAGAAGCCCAGAGCACGCAAGAGAGATGACTCGGGCAAGGAATCGGAGTGCCCGTGGAATGTAAACCTCCTCCGAAGATTTTACAGTTGATTCAGTATGTATCACGCTTCCTTTTGTACTAAAGCACTAAGAGATCGGGGCCCTTGAGGTGCACTCAAGGGCTACCTCCTTTATCTAGATAACAAGTTTTACGCCTATGGATGTGTTATTTTACTAGTCTGCCTTGCACCCGGTTCGATCAGTCGGCCCGGGGCTTGCCGTCTTGTATTATGCCAATGTTACCTACAATCGAACAAGTAGTATGCCGGCACCTAAGCCCTCTCTTGCCACAAGCGCAGCTCGTAGAGCGGCTGTCCAGCCGGCAAGAGATGAAGGCAGGAAACGGTGCCCTCATGAAAAATGGCTAAGGACTAAAACATTTTGCATAGAACGAGTCGGCTCCTCCCAAGCCGACCGACTGCTAAGCAGCTGGCCGGCCGATTTCTAACTTAAATTGCTACATTATACCGAACGGCTGAAGTACTTGTTCTTCCCAAAACGGCCAAGTACTTGATCCAGTCACAGACCACAGAGCGGCTGTCCGACTGGCAAGATGGCAGCCAAGGGAAGACGGCAAAGGAAAAAAGCTAAAGAAGTAGAAGAGCAAGACAAGTTGGAAATCGGCAAAATATTACTTTTTACAGCAAAAGGCCCTTGGCTAGCATTCAACGGAGTTTGAATACACCCCCAACGGGTGGAAATGCGTGAACTTAACAAATTTACAGCAAAAGGCCCTTGGCCTAGCCATGGAGGTACGACGCCTCAACCTTCGGCGACAAACGACGGCTGCAGGCCATCTCCGGCGACGGATCTCCGACCCCGACCGGTGCGTGCGGCTGCAGGCCATCTTCTTCATCTCCCCTCCCCTCCCCTCATTGGTTCATTTTGTGTGCAGGGAAGGCTGCTCCGGACGAGCTGCTGCTGCTGCTGCAGGTGCACGACGCATGGCTTCTCCCTCCTCCTCTGCCTACTGTAGGTGGACATGGTGAGCACATCTCATCTAGCTTGCCAATTTGATTGATTGCAATTCTTCTTTCTGGTGGTGTTGATTGACATTGTGCAGTTCAGTTCAGTTTCAATCTGAATGCACCTCTCGGTCTCTTCCTCCTCTCTTGTGCCTTTGCATCTCCATGCCCAGATTCGGGCTTAATTAATTCCATTGCCTGCTGTTTATGGACGGATTGTTAGGTTAGATTGCTCACTATATCCATCTCATCATGTCTCCTGAATGAATAAATGAATGAATGAATGAGCACTTTAATTGATGCTTGCTGGTTGGATGGATGGATGTCGTACATGCCATGCTTTTGGGTTAATTTGTCCGTCAAATTGATCCATTGGCCCGCTTGGTTCAATTTATCTGATGCCACAAGTGGCGTCATTTTTATTCTATATGGACTGCCATTACAATTTACGTACATGCCATTGAACATTCAGTCTTTACTTGTGTGTAAGACCGGACTTTCTTCCGTTGTCAACGCAACTCGACGCAAGACCAGTGCCTTGGTCGCTTGCTCCAATGTGGTGCAGCCGAGCTGGCCCAACGACCATGCCATGTACGAGGGCAAACTCCCCTCCGACAAGACGGCTCCTAGCTTGGGTAAGCAGCAGCACCCCCATGGTCGTTTTAGTTTTCAGAGAGCCCTTTTTTGTGTCACCGATGATGCCTTCATTCTCTTGTCCATTGAGGATCCTCAACAGGCAAGAACAAGTTCCACTGCCGGTCTGAAACTCGTCCCAACTGGGCAAGGGATTCTCTCACTACCTTCTAATTAAGTGAGTAGTCAACATCTTCAGGGCCCTTTACTTTGCTTTCTTTCTACTTCAAGCAAGGAGATGATTTATATGCATCTAAACAAGTAGTTGTCGCTGCACTGCTATAACAATCAATGTACATGCATAGCTCTAAGCTCTATCCTAGTGCGCTACACTGCCTTTGTTTGTCAACATGCTGAATATATGAACCCAAAAATTTTTAGAACTTCTCTGTAAAAATTGGTTGCTATCTCTGTATCTCAGCCCCTTCTCATTTGTTTGTTTGATTTGGATGGAATAGGAGTCATCCATGGACGACATCGACGATGAGGTCTTGGTCTTGTATGATGCGTGTGTGGACAGTGTTGGTCTATTCATACGCTAGGGTGTGGCCCGATGAGGTCTTGGTCTAGTATGATGCGTGTGTGGACAGTGTTGGTCACTTACTAGCTATGGTTCTTTTACTGCTGGACAGTGTTATTTCAATTTGTACCCCATCGAAACCGCTCACTGTTCTCGTTACCAAATTGCTACTGGATGCAGAAAAATGTGTAAGCTTTATATGCCAAAAGGTTATGCATTTACTCATGAAGCATTTCTTGCAAATGGAAGATTTTGGTGTCCATGATTAGTGACGATCCTCAAGTAGGATGAATCTTTAGTTTTGATGTGTCTCAGATTTACTTTTGTTAAGTTGGGATGATATAGTGCTTAATCTGAGCATGTTCCACGTAATGCAATGGACTGTTCCAAGGGCTGAGCATCGCTGCAAGGCCCATCTTTATCTTTGCTCTTAGCATGATGGATGGTCAAGGACTAGTTAAGTAGGTCATTTTGCGACCAAATGAATGGTCTTCCAGTTGGGTATCTCTAAATGATGATTACATATTAGCACGTTCTTCAGTTTGGGATATACATTTATGTGTAATAGTGAATTATGTCTTGGAAGGCATGTTACTTATTTCCTGTTATTCATTGGACATCGCATGACAATCTCTAAGAAGGTTGTCCATTTACTGATCAATCATTTCTTGCACGATTTTGTTGTCGATGAGTAGTGTTGAACCTCATATGTCCTCTGCAATTCATTTCCATTATAATCTTACTCATACAATATTCAAACCATGTAATTCTAGAAAAGACAGTATTGACATGTTAGAAAAAATGACATTATTGACATGTTATAAATAGTTTGTTTGTATTTCTGTTTATTTTGTTACATTTTGCAGGGATGAAGTGAAGAAAAAGAAGAAAAGATTACTAGAAGATTAGTTTTAGGATTTTCTTTTATTTCCTTGCAATTTTCCTTTTATTGGATACTTGTAAAGACATTGTAATATTCTTACTATAATAAAAAATATGATTCTATTTCATTTTTTGTTTTTAAATTATTTTCCTTATAGGTTGTTTTCTGTAAATTTGGATTTTTTTTGTTTTCCAAATACATTACTAGTGGCGCTGTTGGGGAACGTAGTAATTTCAAAAAAATTCTATGCACACGCAAGATCATGGTGATGCATAGCAACGAGCGGGGAGAGTATTGTCCACGTACCCTCGTAGACCGTAAGCGGAAGCGTTATGACAACGCGGTTGATGTAGTTGTACGTCTTCACGATCCGACCGATCCAAGTAACGAACGTACGGCACCTCCGAGTTCAGAACACGTTCAGCTCGATGGCGATCCCGGACTCCTATCCAGCAAAGTGTCGAGGATGAGTTCCGTCGACCTGACGGCGTGTTGGCGATGATGATGTTCTATCGGCGCGAGGCTTCGCCTAAACTCCGCGACGATATGACCGAGGTGGAATATGGTGGAGGGGGGCACCGCACACGGCTAAGGAACGATCCGTAGATCAACTTGTGTGTTATGGGGTGCCCCCTGCCCCCGTATATAAAGGAGCAAGGGAGGGGGCGGCCGGCCTAGAAGGGGGCGCACCAAGGAGGAGTCTTACTCGCACTGGGAGTAGGATTGCCCCCCTTCCAAGTAGTAGGAGTAGGAGTCAAGGAAAGGGGGAAGAGAAGAGAACGAAGGAGGGGGCGCAGCCCGTCCCCCTAGTCCAATTCGGACTAGGCATTGGGGGGCGCGCAACCTCTCCTCTCTCTTTCCCCTAAAGCCCAATAAGGCCCATATACTCCCCGGCGAATTCCCGTAACTCTTCGGTACTCCGAAAAATACCCGAATCACTCGGAACCTTTCCGAACTCCAAATATAGTCGTCCAATATATCGATCTTTACGTCTCGGCCATTTGAAGACTCCTCGTCATGTCCCCGATCTCATCCGGGACTCCGAACTCCTTCGGTACATCAAAACTCATAAACTCATAATATAACTGTCATCAAAACCTTAAGCGTGCGGACCCTACGGGTTCGAGAACTATGTAGACATGACCGAGACACGTCTCCGGTCAATAACCAATAGCGGAACCTGGATGCTCATATTGGCTCCCACATATTCTACGAAGATCTTTATCGGTCAAACCGCATAACAACATAATGCTTTTCCCTTTGTCATCGGTATGTTACTTGCCCGAGATTTGATCGTCGGTATCCAATACCTAGTTCAATCTCGTTACCGGCAAGTCTCTTTACTCGTTCCATAATGCATCATTCCGTAACTAACTCATTAGCTACATTGCTTGCAAGGCTTATAGTGATGTGCATTACCGAGAGGGCCAGAGATACCTCTCCGACAATCGGAGTGACAAAACCTAATATCGAAATCGCCAACCCAACATGTACCTTTGGAGACACCTGTAGTACTCCTTTATAATCACCCGATTCGTTGTGACGTTTGGTAGCACCAAAGTGTTCCTCCGATGGCAGGAGTTGCATAATCTCATAGTTACAGGAACATGTATAAGTCATGAAGAAAGCAATAGCAATATACTAAACGATCAAGTGCTAGGCTAACGGAATGGGTCATGTCAATCACATCATTCTCCTAATGATGTGATCTCGTTAATCAAATGACAACACATGTCTATGGTTAGGAAACATAACCATCTTCGATTAACGAGCTAGTCAAATAGAGGCATACTAGTGACGTTTAGTTTGTTTATGTATTCACACAAGTATTATTTTTCCGGTTAATACAATTCTAGCATGAATAATAAAAATTTATCATGATATAAGGAAATAAATAATAACTTTATTATTGCCTCTAGGGCATATTTCCTTCAGGCGCATCATCAACTAGTGCGCCATTAGTAAGCCAGAGCACATGGGTAAATATGGCGGTAGTGCTCCCACTCACTTTATTGTAAATACAGGCTTCACCGCGAGTCTGTATAAAACTATATGCTATGATCAACTTATCAAAGCGTGTATTCCAACTCTGAGATGCTTGCACCAGTCCATAGATGGATCACTGGAGCTTGCACATTTTGTTAGCATCTTTAGGATTGACAAAACCTTCTGGTTGCATCATATGCAACTCTTCTTTAATAAATCCATTAAGGAATGCAGTTTTGACATCCATTTGCCAGATTTCATAGAATGTGGCAATTGCTAACTTGATTCGGACAGACTTAAGCATCATTACGAGTGAGAAAATCTCATCGTATTCAACACCTTGAACTTGTCGAAAACCTTTTGCAACAAGTTGAGCTTTGTAGATAGTAACACTACTATCATTGTCCGTCTTCCTCTTGAAGATCCATTTATTTAACTTGACTTGCTGATCATCGAGCAGGTCAACCAAAGTCCATACTTTGTTCTCATACATGGATCATATCTCAGATTTTATGGCCTCAAGCCATTTTGCGGAATCTGGGCTCATCATCGCTTCCTCATAGTTTGTAGGTTCATCATGGTCTAGTAACATGACTTCTAGAACAGGATTACCGTACCACTTTGGTGTGGATCTTATTCTGGAAGACCTACGAGGTTTGGTAGTAACTTGATCTGAAGCTTCATGATCATCATCATTTGCTTCCTCACTAATTGGTGTAGGAATCACAGGAACTGATTTCTGTGATGAACTATTTTCCAATAAGGAAGCAGGTACAGTTACCTCATCAAGTTCTACTTTCCTCCCACTCACTTCTTTCGAGAGAAACTCCTTCTCTAGAAAGGATCCATCTTAGCAACAAATATCTTGCTTTCGGATCTGTGATAGAAGGTGTACCCAATAGTTTCCTTTGGGTATTCTATGAAGACGCACTTCTTCGATTTGGGTTCGAGCTTATCAGGTTGAAACTTTTTCACATAAGCATCGCAATCCCAAACTTTAAGAAACGACAACTTTGGTTTCTTGCCAAACCAAAGTTCATAAGGCGTCGTCTCAATGAATTTAGATGGTGCCCTATTTAACGTGAACACAGCTATCTCTAATGCATAACCCCAAAACGATATTGGTAAATCGGTAAGAGACATCATTGATCGCACCATATCAAATAAAGTGCGGTTACGACGTTCGGACACACCATAATGTTGTGGTGTTCCAGGTGGCGTGAGCTGTGAAACTATTCCACATTGTTTTAATTGAAGACCAAATTCGTAACTCGAATATTCATCGCTATGATCAGATCACAGAAACTTTATTTTCTTGTTATGATGATTTTCCACTTCACTCTGAAATTCTTTGAACCTTTCAACTATTTCAGACTTATGTTTCATCAAGTAGATATACCTATATCTGCTCAAATCATATGTGAAGGTCAGAAAATAACGATACACGCCGCGAGCCTTAACACATTGGTCTGCATACATCAGTATGTATTATTTCCAACAAGTCAGTAGCTCGCTCCATTGTTCTGGAGAACGGAGTTTTAGTCATCTTGCCCAAAAGGCACGGTTCACAAGCATCAAATGATTCATAACCAAGTGATTCCGAAAATCCATCTTTTATGGAGTTTCTTCATGCGCTTTACACCGATATGACCCAAACGGCAGTGCCACAAATATGTTGCACAATCATTATTAACTTTGCATCTTTTGGCATCAATATTATGAATATGTGTATTACTACGATCGAGATCCAACAAACTATTTTCATTGGGTGTATGACCATTGAAGGTTTTATTCATGTAAACAGAACAACAATTATTCTCTAATTTAAATGAATAACCGTTTTGCAATAAACATGATCAAATCATATTCATGCTCAACGCAAACACCAAATAACATTTATTTAGGTTTAACACTAATCCCGAAAGTATAGGGAGTGTGCGATGATGATCATATCAATCTTGGAACTACTTCCAACACTCATCGTCACTTCCCCTTCAACTAGTCTCTGTTTATTCTGTAACTCCTGTTTTGAGTTACTAATCTTAGCAACCGAACAAGTATCAAATACTCAGGGGCTACTATAAACACTAGTAAGGCACACATTAATAACCTGTATATCAAATATACTCTTGTTCACTTTGCCATCCTTCTTATCCGCCAAATACTTGGGGTGGTTCTGCTTCGAGTGACTAGTCCCTTTGTAGTATAAGCACTTAGTCTCAGGCTTAGGTCCAGACTTGGGCTTCTTCACTTGAGCAGCAACTTGCTTGCCGTTCTTCTTGAAGTTTCCTTCTATCCCTTTTCCCTTTTCTTGAAACTAGTGGTCTTGTTAACCATCAACACTTGATGTTTTTCTTGATTTCTACCTTCGTCGATTTCAGTATCACGAAGAGCTTGGGAATTACTTTCGTCATCCCTTGCATATTATAGTTCGTCACAAAGTTCTAGTAACTTGGTGATGGTGACTAGAGAACTATGTCAATCACTATCTTATCTGGAAGATTAACTCCCACTTGATTCAAGTGATTGAAGTACCCAGACAATCTGAGCACATGCTCACTAGTTGAGCGATTCTCCTCCATCTTTTAGCTATAGAACTTGTTGGAGATTTCCTATCTCTCAACTCGGGTATTGGCTTAAAATATTAACTTCAATTTCTGGAACATCTCATATGGTCCATGACGTTCAAAACGTCTTTGAAGTCCCGATTCTAAGCCGTTAAGCATGGTGCACTAAACTATCAAGTAGTCATCATATTGAGCTAGCCAAACGTTCATAACGTCTGTATCTGCTCCTGCAATAGGTCTTTCACCTAGCGGTGCATCAAGGACATAATTATTCTGTGCAGCAATGAGGATAAACCTCATATCACGGATCCAATCCGCATCATTGCTACTAACATTTTCAACATATTTTTTCTCTAGGAACATATCAAAACAAACATATGAAAGCAACAACGCGAGCTATTGATCTACAACATAATTTGCAAAAATACTACCAGGACTAAGTTCATGATAAATTTAAGTTCAATTAATCATATTACTTAAGAACTCCCACTTAGACAGACATCTCTCTAGTCATCTAAGTGATCACGTGATCCAAATCAACTAAACCATGTCCAATCATCACGTGAGATGGAGTAGTTTCAATGGTGAACATCACTATGTTGATCATATCTACTATATGATTCACGTTCGACCTTCGGTCTCCGTGTTCCGAGGCCATATCTGTTATATGCTAGGCTCGTCAAGTTTAACCTGAGTATTCAGCGTGTGCAACTGTTTTGCACCCGTTGTATTTGAACGTAGAGCCTATCACACCCGATCATCACGTGGTGTCTCAAAGACGAAGAACTTTCATAGCGGTGCATACTCAGGAGAACACTTCTTGATAATTTTTAGTGAGAGATCATCTTAAAATGCTACCGTCAATCAAAGCAAGATAAGATGCATAAAGGATAAACATCACATGCAATCAATATAAGTGATATGATATGGCCATCATCATCTTGTGCTTGTGATCTCCATCTCGAAGCACCGTCGTGATCACCATCATCACCGCGCCGACACCTTGATCTCCATCACAGCATCGTTGTCGTTACACCATCTATTGCTTCTACGACTATCGCTACCGCTTAGTGATAAAGTAAAGCATTACAGGGCGTTTGCTTTTCATACAATAAAGCTACAACCATATGGCTCCTGCCAGTTGCCGATAACTTCGGTTACAAAACATGATCATCTCATACAATAAAATATAGCATCACGTCTTGACATATCACATCACAACATACCCTGCAAAAACAAGTTAGACGTCCTCTACTTTGTTGTTGCAAATTTTACGTGGCTGCTACGGGCTGAGCAAGTACCGTTCTTACCGTCGCATCTAAACCACAACGATAGTTTGTCAAGTTGGTGCTGTTTTAACCTTCGCAAGGACCGGGCGTAGCCACACTCGATTCAGCTAAAGTGAGAGAGACAGACACCCGCCAGTCACCTTTAAGCACGAGTGCTCGTAACGATGAAACCAGTCTCCCGTAAGCGTACGCGTAATGTCGGTCCGGGCCGCTTCATCTCACAATACCGCTGAGCCAAAGTATGACATGCGGTAAGCAAGATGACTTGTATCGCCCACAACTCACTTGTGTTCTACTCATGCAAATAACATCAACGCATAAAACCTAGGCTCGGATGCCACTGTTGGGGAACGTAGTAATTTCAAAAATTTCCTACGCACACGCAAGATCATGGTGATGCATAGCAACGAGCGGGGAGAGTATTGTCCACTACCCTCGTAGACCGTAAGCGGAAGCATTATGACAACGCGGTTGATGTAGTTGTACGTCTTCACGATCTGACCGATCCAAGTAACGAACATACGGCACCTCCGAGTTCAGCACACGTTCAGCTCGATGACGATCCCCGGACTCCGATCCGGCAAAGTGTCGAGGATGAGTTCCGTCAGCACGACGGCGTGGTGACGATGATGATGTTCTACCGGCGCAGGGCTTCGCCTAAACGATCACGGCTAAGGAACGATCACGTAGATCAACTTGTGTGTTATGGGGTGCCCCCCTGCCCCCGTATATAAAGGAGCAAGGGAGGGGGCGGCCTAGAAGGGGCGCACCAGGAGGAGTCCTACTCCCACCGGGAGTAGGATTCCCCCTTCCAAGTAGTAGGAGTAGGAGTCAAGGAAAGGGGAAGAGAAGAGAAGGAAGGGGGCGCAGCCTCCCCTAGTCCACCGGACTAGGCCTTGGGGCGTAACCTCCTCTCTCTTTCCCCTAAAGCCCAATAAGGCCCATATACTCCCGGCGAATTCCGTAACTCTTGATTACTCGAAAAATACCCGAATCACTCGGAACCTTTCCGAACTCCGAATATAGTCGTCCAATATATCGATCTTTATGTCTCGGCCATTTGGAGACTCCTCGTCATGTCCCCGATCTCATACGGGACTCCGAACTCCTTCGGTACATCAAAACTCATAAACTCATAATATAACTGTCATCGAAACCTTAAGCGTGCGGACCCTATGGGTTCGAGAACTATGTAGACATGACCGAGACACGTCTCCGGTCAATAACCAATAGCAGAACCTGGATGCTCATATTGGCTCCCACATATTCTACGAAGATCTTTATCGGTCAAACCGCATAACAACAGACGTTGTTCCCTTTGTCATCGGTATGTTACTTGCCCGAGATTTGATCGTCGGTATCCAATACCTAGTTCAATCTCGTTACAGGCAAGTCTCTTTACTCGTTCTGTAATGCATCATTCCGTAACTAACTCATTAGCTACATTGCTTGCAAGGCTTATAGTGATGTGCATTACCGAGAGGGCCCAGAGATACCTCTCCGACAATCGGAGTGACAAAACCTAATCTCGAAATACGCCAACCCAACATGTACCTTTGGAGACACCTGTAGTACTCCTTTATAATCACCCAGTTACGTTGTGACGTTTGGTAGCACCCAAAGTGTTCCTCCGTAAACGGGAGTTGCATAATCTCATAGTTACAGAACATGTATAAGTCATGAAGAAAGCAATAGCAATATACTAAACGATCAAGTGCTAGGCTAATGGAATGGGTCATGTCAATCACATCATTCTCCTAATGATGTGATCTCGTTAATCAAATGACAACACATGTCTATGGTTAGGAAACATAACCATCTTCGATTAACGAGCTAGTCAAGTAGAGGCATACTAGTGACGTTTAGTTTGTTTATGTATTCACACAAGTATTATGTTTCTGGTTAATACAATTCTAGCATGAATAATAAACATTTATCATGATATAAGGAAATAAATAATAACTTTATTATTGCCTCTAGGGCATATTTCCTTCAGGTGCATCCTCAACTAGTGCGCCATTAGTAAGCCAGAGCACATGGGTAAATATGCCCCCTGGGAGGCATATTAATGGCGCACCGTGGGATATACTAATGGCGCACTGTGTGGTGCGCTATTAGTATACCAGATACTAATGGCGCACCTGTCGTGCACCATTACTAAAAAATTCTAATGGCGTGATGCTAGTGGCGCACCTATAGTGCGCCATTAGTAGCCAAAACAGGTGCGCCACTAGCAGGCCTTTTCCTAGTAGTGTGGCGCCTACAAGGCAAAGACGAAAAAAAATCAATGATCAACAAAGACAAAGCAAACGCTGGAAAGATCCAGCCCGACTGCTCAGCAGTCGACCCGAATCTCGGGGACTACACCCCGTGGGTGCGCTTATGCGCCCCCGCGACGGATTGAACAACTCAACAACGAAGCAAGAAAAGGTGGTTGCCGGAAGATCCGGCCCGACTGCTCAGTGATACATCTCCAACGTATCTATAATTTTTGATTGTTCCATGCTATTATATTACCTGTTTTGAATGATTATGGGCTTTATTATACACTTTTATATTACTTTTGGGACTAACCTATTAACCGGAGGCCCAACCCATATTGATGTTTTATTGCCTGTTTCAGTATTACGAAGGAAAGGAATATCAAACGGAGTCCAAACGGAATGAAACCTTCGGCAATGTGTTTTTTGGAAGATTATCATCCTGGAGGCTTGGAGATCAAGTCAGAAGATCCTCAAGGAGCCTAGGAGATAGGGGGCACGCCCCCCCCCCCTACAGGGCGTGGCCCCCTGTCTCGTGGACCCTTCGAGCACCCCCCCGACCAACTTCTTTCACCTATATATCCCTACGTACCCTAAAAACATTAAAAATCAATATAGATCGGAAGTTCCGCCGCCGCAAGCCTCTGTAGCCACCAATAACCTCTCGGGAGCCCGTTCCGGCACCCTGCCGGAGGGGGAATCCATCACCGGTGGCCATCTTCATCATCCCGGCGCTCTCCATGACGAGGAGAGAGTCGTTCACCCTCAAGGCTGAGGGTATGTACCAGTAGCTATGTGTTTGATCTCTCTCTCTCTCGTGTTCTCTCTCGTGTTCCCTCTATGGCACGATCTTGATATATCGCGAGCTTTGCTATCATAGTTGGATCTTATGATGTTTCTCCCCCTCTACTCTCTTGTGATGAATTGAGTTTCCCCTTTGAAGTTATCTTATCGGATTGAGTCTTTGATTTGAGAACACTTGATGTATGTCTTGCCGTGCTTATCTGTGGTGACAATGGGATTTCACGTGCCACTTGATGCATGTTTTGGTGACCAACTTGCGGGTTCCGCCCATGAACCTATGCATAGGGGTTGGCACACGTTTTCTTGACTCTCCAGTAGAAACTTTGGGGCACTCTTTCAAGTAATTTGTGTTGGTTGGATGAATATGAGATTGTGTGATGCATATCATATAATCATGCCCACGGATACTTGAGTTGAAAATGGAGTATCTAGGTGAAATTAGGGTTTTGGTTGATTTGTGTCTTAAGGTGTTATTCTAGTACGAACTCTTTAATAGATCGATCCGAAAGAATAACTTTGAGGTGGTTTCGTACCCTACCATAATCTCTAAGTTCGTTCTCTGCTATTAGTGGCTTTGGAGTGACTCTTTGTTGCATGTTGAGGGATTGTTATATGATCTATCTATGTTATTATTGTTGAGAGAACTTGCACTAGTGAAAGTATGAACCCTAGGCCTTGTTTCCTATCATTGCAATACCGTTTACGCTCACTTTTATCATTAGTTACCTTGCTGTTTTTATATTTTCAGATTAAAAAACCTATATCTACCATCCATATTGCACTTGTATCACCATCTCTTCGCCGAACTAGTGCACCTATACAATTTACCATTGTATATGGTGTGTTGGGGACACAAGAGACTCTTTGTTATTTGGTTGCGGGGTTGTTTGAGAGAGACCATCTTCATCCTACGCCTCCTACGGATTGATAAACCTTAGGTCATCCACTTGAGGGAAATTTGCTACTGTCCTACAAACCTGTGCACTTGCAGGCCCAACAATGTCTACAAGAAGAAGGTTTTGTAGTAGACATCACTCAGCAGTCGGCATGAATCTCGGGGACTACACCCAGCGGGTGCGCTGCCGCGCCCCCTCGAGAAGCAAGAGGATGGAGTGCTTACTCTGGTTCTCTACCAGGTCCGCGGTCCGCTTGTCCAGCTCCTTGATCTGGGCGTTGAAGGTGGCTGCACGGACGTTGTGGTAATCCTACAACGAAGCAACAGAAAGAAAGGGGAGTCAGAGCTCAGAGCCCACTGAGAAGTTCCCGCCCGACTGCTCAGCAGTTGGACCAGAACTCGGGGGCTACACCCAGCTGGTACGCTGGTGCGCCCCCACCAAAGACTCTAAGAATCAAAAACAAGAAGCAAGTTACATACCCGAACGGTGGCCCGCGTCTTCATGAACGCCTTCATGCGTTGCTAGAGGGCGGGGGCTTCGGCCCTGAAGTTGGCCTAGACGTCCTGCGCCGCTTTGATCAGGGTGCTCGTCCCGCCCCCGTGCAACCACTCCGTCGGCGCAGAGCTGGTGGCTTCGGCGTCAGGCACCGACGAGCTCGAGGCTCCAATCTCTTGGGGCTGCGGAGCCGAGGCCGCCTTTGCCGCGCGCCGGCGTGTCGGGGTCCCAACGGCGTAAGTCGGCTTTACCACCAGCTCGCCACCGCCTTGAGACAGCGGCGGCGCGTTGGGCCGACCGTCTTGGGCCTCGGCAGCCGGCGGCTGCTTGGGCGCCTGCGACCCTGGGATGATGGCGTCTCCCCCTCCCTCTCCATGGTAGGCTGGTCGATGCCGGCCCCGCCAGTCGGTGCCAGGACCTCCGTCACTAGCGGCATGGAGCGCAGCAGAATGATCATCAGTGGGGCATGTCCATCTGTGGCCGCCCCCACTTGTTCCTCGAAGGCCGCATCCGCCTGGGTCCTGGTACTGAGGCATCAGCCAGGGCCCTAGCCACCGCGTCCACCTCCTCCTACGCTGCACTGGCGGCGTCCGCCTTCGCCTGATTCACCCTCTCCTGCTCCTCGGGCGCATCCCGCGTGTTCCGCTCCGTTGCCGCCTGGAGCTCGGTGCGCCGGTCCATGCGGCGGGTGTTGGTAGAGCCCTCCGGCCCTCCGACGATGGAGACGGAGGTCGACCGCTCAAGGGAGAGTGGTACCCTGATTTGCGCGAGTTGAAGAAAATCCAGTAGAAGTTTACAAGAAACAAGAGAAAGCATGAAGAGGAGTGAGCACTCACGCATACACCGTCGGCGGCTGCTTCATGGTCCTCTGGAACCGGACGGCCTTCGTGGCGGCCTCCTCTCGTCTGGTCGCCGCAGCCGAGCCCTTGGGCTTCTCCAGCCAGGCGCCATGCTGCTGCGTGCCGGCTTGGTGCTTCGCTGTGCCGCCTGGTGCGCATGGCGCAGCCGAGGAGCTCTCCCTTGCCTGTTGCCGGCCGGCTGGCGGCGCCGCCCGGCCTCCTCTGCGTCGTTGTCCAACTATGCCTCGATGCTGACTCCTCCACCGGAGCCGCCTGCCCCATCGCCACCACCCGTGGTGTCGTCTTCCAAGGCGGCTGCCCCCAAGTCGGGGCCGTCCGCGTCGCTCACCACTCGGTCCGGCAGGTACTCCTGGCCTTGCGCCAAGGCGTCGGCTGCCGGCTGGGTCGTGAGGAGCTGCGACACGTCCGACTGATCAGTTGGCAAGCCACAACTCGGCAGAAAAAATAAGGACCAAAAAAGATAGAAGAATTTGGAACTTACGGTAGGAGGCGGATTGGCGCGGAAGTATGGCGGCTTGCCGAACCGCCAGTCCACCACGAGCTTGAGGTTCACGATCTCGTTCACCATGTGGGCCACCTCCACGACCGGCATCTCATGGGTGGACAGCCGACATGGGTCCCAGGCCACTCATCTGAAAAATCTTGTGAGGCCGGCCCTAGAGGGGGAGAACCCGACGCATCACAAAAGCCATCAGCAAGTCGGCCGCTTGGAAGCCTTCCAAGTCCGTCATCTCCTCGAGCCTGGCGACAGCGGCAGCACCGGAAGCCGACAGGTGCTTCGGCTTGTACATCCAGCTGGCGCGCGGTTCAGCCGGCGGGCTGACTTCGTAGGGCGGCAAGTTGAGGAAGTCCACCGCCGGGTCGACGTTCTTCACGTAGAAGTACGAT
Organism: Aegilops bicornis; assembly: GCA_021605145.1. Taxonomy (NCBI): domain Eukaryota; kingdom Viridiplantae; phylum Streptophyta; class Magnoliopsida; order Poales; family Poaceae; genus Aegilops; species Aegilops bicornis. The sequence continues at coordinate 647,421,578 of CM038674.1, forward strand.
TTTTTCCAGAGCTTGACAGACTGCATCAGAGTGATGGGGGGAAAGCGATTGTCGGCTCCTGGGCGCCGCACGGCGACGAAGGCGCCGCACTCGGCCGGCTCGTCCTTGGCGGTGACGCCGAGCTTGGTGTAGAAACACTCCCCCCACATCCCAAGTGTGGGGAGAATGCCGAGGTAGCCTTCGCACATCGTGACGAAGGACGACAGCAGGACCACCGAGTTGGGCGTGAGGTGGTGCGGCTGGAGGTTGTAGAACTCGAGGAAGGAGCGAACAAAACCGCTGACCGGCAATCCAAAGCCGCGGAGGAAATGTGTCCGGAACACGACGCGCTCGCTGTCCCTCGGTGCCGGCTTGATCTCCTTCGCCGGCGGGACGCGCGCCTCAACATAGCCCACGCCGGGCAGCCGCCTTGTGTCGCGCAAGAAGTCGAGGTGGTCCTGCTGGACATTGGAGCCGTCCCAGGCGCCGGAGTTCGCCTTGTCGCGCGCCATGGATGTCGAAGGCTCGATGGAAGCGCGACACGGTGGAGGAGGAGTGGATCCGCGGCGGAACAGCAGTGCCGCGGGGGAGAAAGACTTGGCCACGAGAAGCCGTGACGGCGCTCCGGCGAGACTGCGGGGGTGCTCGGTGGCAGCGGAGAGAAAGATGAAGAAGTGCAAGGAAAAGGAGGAGGTGGGCGCGCGTGCTTGTGCCCCCCCTCCTCCCCCTATATGTAGCCCCGGGCTGTGAAGCTGAGGGGGCAGGGCGTGGGGTTTGTGGGATTAGCTGCGCCCACCACCCCACATCCCCGTAGTAACCACGCAGTAAAAAGCACAGAGTAAATGCACTCCAAAAACCCAACCGTCTGCCTCGGCCAAAGCAAATCCGCGCGCGGGCCGAGGCCCGGTGGTGGCGGGCCCTGGCCTGCGGCCATGTCCCATTGCACGCGTGGGCTGGCAGGACCCCTGGCCTGCTGGCGCCATGTGGCGCGTGAATAGCTGGCCGCTAACCTAGGGATAGGCCAGCGCGCCGCTTGGCTCCCGCCTCGATGATTCGAAAATCACTAGGCAGCCGCCTGGTCATATCCGACTCCTGACAATCGGCGCTCCGTAAGTCGGATGAAGCAAGATCAACAGAATACTCATAGTAGGAAGCTGCTACGGCCCCACGTGACTTTTAGCTGCGGCGCCCCACCAGCTTCGGGGACTACTGTCAGAGTAATTAGCCATTTGTAGCCTCATCAGCTCCCCATGGCGTTTCAAGACATCGGTGCTGATTGCGCCCCTCAAGGATCCAAAACCAAAGCGCGGCCTTCTCGCTGCCGGCTGGTCCAGGCGGCCGGCTGCTAGAAGGCGGCATGGCCTAGAAGGCGGCCTCAAGATGGGCCGACTCCTGGGGGGTGGCCTCTGGAGAGGCCGGCTCCCAGCAGGCAGCCCCAAGAGCTCTCAGAGTCTGTACCCTCATCAATACGACGAGACAGGGCGTGGCTACAACATGCCTCACCGCCCCTAGCCTAGGGCATGGCAAGGCCACAGTACGCCGTACCAAGCGGGGCTCTTCCGTTCGGCACGACACTGTTGCCACGCCTACCCTGATGTCACCCCTGTCAGAGGGGGTTGCGCTCCCACGATGGGTTGTCGGTACGGCCCGCAGACGGCGGGGCCCACCTGACAACGAGAAGACCAGAACACGGCCGTCCCTGACCAGTCGGCTCTGTAGAAGCTGGCAAATGACCAGGCGGCCCATCCCCTACTAGGGACCCGTGCGCCATTAACCAGACAGTATGGGGAATGGCTACAGTGAACGCCCGCCGGGCGGCGGCACTGTTGCCACGCCTCCTTCGACAAAGCACGTATCATGAGACGCATCGCCACAGTATCAGACAGCCAGCAGGACCCGCAGACGGTGGGTACGACCTGTCGGCCGATACCGGACAGACGGCGGGACCCACAGGATGCGGGCCCCAGCGACCAGTAGAGAAGCGGGCGACCAGAGACACTGACGGTTCGGGCCTACACCCGGCGGGATTACCATTGTACGCCTGGGGGGTAGGCCTATATAAACCCCCCAGGTCACCCATGCAAAGGTTCAGCCTCTTATTCACCCACATACCCATATAGAGAGAGGAAGCTAGGGATAGACTTGCTCTCCTTCCCCCTCTAGAGAAACAGCTCAAGGAGCAAGCTTGTAGCCACCATTGTTGCTTGAGTAATCATGGGAAGACACCGCAAAGCAGGACTAGGGGTGTTATCTCCACGGAGAGCCCCGAACCTGGGTAAGATTAGCCGGCATGCAGGTCTTCGCCTCATCCCGCTTCCTGGCACCGACAACGTCTTACTAGCCCCCATCATGATAAGCCATCATTTGGCATATGTCACACCAAACCCCCGACAATAACATGAGAAGTTTGATAAAAAATAATTGCTGTTATGATGCTAGGAAAAGTGATTGAAATTGTCATTGATCAAACTTGTGCACTTTGCTAGCATTCACACTTCATAAATTATTTCTTTTATCATTTACCTGCTCGAGAGGAGTAGGAATTGAGCTTGGGGATGCTGATACGTCTCCAACGCATCTATAATTTATGAAGTATTCATGTTGTTTTATTATCATTCTTACATGTTTTAAAATCATTTTATAACAACTTTATATCATTTTTTGGAACTAACCTATTGACCCAGTGCGCAGTGCCAGTTGCTATTTTTTCCTTGTTTTTTTACATCGCAGGAAATCAATATCCAATGGACTCCAAACACCACGAAACTTCTTGGAGATTTTTTATGGACCAGAACACCCAAGATGGGCCAGAGCAGCACCTGGGGGTGCCCTAGGGGGGGCACAAGCCACCAGGGCGCGCCTGGGGGGCCAGGCGCGCCCAGGTGGGTTGTGCCCACCTCGGTGGCCTCCCGCACCCCCTCTTTACCCTATAAATTCACAAATATTCCAAAACCCTTCAGGGTTAACCTAGATCAGAAGTTCCGCCGCCGCAAGGTTATGTACCCACCGAAAACCAATCTAGACCCTTTTTGGCACTCTGCCGGAGGGGGGAATCATCTCCAGTGGCCATCTTCATCATCCCGGCGTCCACCACGATGAGGAGGGAGTAGTCCACCCTCGGGGCTGAGGGTTTGTACCAGTAGCTATGTGTTTAATCTCTCTCTCATGATCTATATCACGGGCTTTGTTAACATAGATGGATCATATGATGTTTCTCCCCTCTTTACTCTTGTTGTGATGAATTGAATCTTTACCCTTTGAAGTTTTGTCTTGTCGGATTGAATGTTCAGATATGAGAACACATGATGTATGTCTTGCGGTATGAATACTTGAGGTGACAATGGGGTATCATATTTATTCACTTGATGTATGTTATGGCACTCAACTTGCGGATTCCCGAGGTGACATTGGGGTAATCTATGCATAGGGGTTGATGCACGTTTTTATTATCTTTTCTCCGATAGAAACTTTGGGGTCCCTTTGTAGTTCTTTGTGTGGATTATGATCATGAAGTTGTTTGATGCATATCATAGAATTAACTTACGGATACTCATGGTGACATTGGAGTATCTAGGTGACATTAGAGTTGGTTGATGTGTGTCATATGGTGTTATTTTAGTACGAACTCTTGATTAGATTGATCGGAAAGAATAGCTTTGAGGTGGTTTGGTACCCTACGAACAATTTCTATCTTTTGTTCTCCGCTGATAGGAACTCGGGAGTGATTCTTTATTGCACATTGAGGGATAATCATATGATCCAAGTATGTTAGCACTATTGAGAGATTGCACTAGCGAAAGTACGGACCCTAGGCCTTGTTTTCAAGCATTGCAATACCGTTTTTGTGCACGTTTACTATTTGCTACCTTGCTGTTTTTATTTATTCAGATTCTAAACATATATTTCTACCATCCATATTACATGTTTATCATCATATCTTCGCCGAACTAGTGCACCTATACAATTTTCCATTGTATTGGATGTGTTGGGGACACAAGAGATTTCTTGTATTTGGTTGTAGGGTCGTTTGAGAGAGACCATCTTCATCCTACACCTCTCACGGATTGATAAACCTTAGGTCATCCACTTGAGGGATAATTCTACTGTCCTACAAAACTCTGCGCTTGGAGGCCCAACACGTGTCTACAAGAATAAAGTTGCGTAGTAGACATCAATTTGCCTCCACGATCAGATCGTAGAAACTTTATTTTCTTGTTACAATGATTCTCCGCTTCACTGTGAAATTATTTGAACTTTTCAAATGTTTCAGACTTGTGTTTCATTAAGTAGATATACCCATACCTGCTCAAATCATCTGTGAAGGTTAGAAAATAATGATACCCGCTGCGAGCCTCAACACTCATCGCCGCATACATCGGTATGTATTATTTCCAATAAGTCATTAGCTCGCTCCATTGTTCCAGAGAATAGTGTTTTACTCATCTTGCCCGTGAGGCATGGTTTGCAAGTATCAATTGATTCATAATCAAGTGATTCCAAAAGTCCATCTGCATGGAGTTTCTTCATGCGCTTTACACCAATATGACCTAAACGGTAGTGCCACAAATATGTTGCACTACCGTTATCAACTTTGCATCTTTTGGCATCAATATTATGAATATGTGTATTACTATGATCGAGGTTCAATAAACCATTTACATGGGGTGTATGGCCATAGAAGATTTTATTCATGTAAACAGAACAACAATTATTCTTTGACTTAAATAAATAACCGTATTGCAATAAACATGATCAAATCATATTCATGCTCAACGCAAACACCACATAACATTTATTTAGGTTCAACACTAATCCCGAAGGTAGAGGGAGTGTGCGATGGTGATCTTATCAACCTTGGAATCACTTCCAACACACATCGTCACCTCGCCCTTAACTAGTCTCTGTTCATTCCGTAACTCCTTTTTCGAGTTACTAATCTTAGCAATTGAACTAGTATCAAATACCCAGGTGCTACTACGAACACTAGTAAGGTACACATCAATAATCTGTATATCAAATATACTTTGTTCACTTTGCCATCCTTCTTATCCGCCAAATGTTTGGGGGCAGTTCCGCTTCCAGTGGCCATTCCCTTTGCAGTAGAAGCACTCAGTTTCAGGCTTGTGTCTAGCTTTGGGCTTCTTCATGGGAGTGGCAACTTTCTTGCCATTCTTCTTGAAGTTCCCTTTCTTTCCCTTGCCATTTTTCTTGAAGCTAGTGGTCTTATTAACCATCAACACTTGATGCTCTTTCTTGATTTCTACCTTTGCTGATTTTAGCTTGGTGAAGAGATCGGGAATCATTTTCGTCATCCCTTGCATTTTATAGTTCATCACGAAGTATTAATAGCTTGGTGATAGTGACTAGAGAACTCTGTCAATCACTATCTTAAGTGGAAGATTAACTCCCACTTGTTTCATGTGATTGTAGTACCCAGATATTGTGAGCACATGCTCACTGGTTGAGCTATTCTCCTCCATCTTGTAGGCAAAGTACTTGTCATTGGTCTCATACCTCTCGACACGGGCATGAGTCTAAAATACCAATTTGAGCTCTTGGAACATCTCATATGTTCCATGACATTCAAAATGTTTTTGAAGTCCCGGTTATAAGCCGTAAAGCATGGCCCACTAAACTATCATGTAGTCATATCGAGCTTGCAAAACGTTCATAACATCTGTGTCTGCTCCTGCAACAGGTTTGTCACCTAGCGGTGCATCAAGGACATAATTCTTCTGTGCGGCAATGAGGATATCCTCAGATCATGGACCCAGTCTGCATCATTGCTACTATCATCTTTCAACTTTTCTCTAGGAACATATCAAAAAAATATAGGAGCTATATCGCTAGCTATTGATCGAGAACATAGATATGCAAATACTATCAGGACTAAGTTCATGAGAAATTAAGTTCAATTAATCAAATTACTTAAGAACTCCCACTTAGATAGACATCCCTCAAGTCATCTAAATGATACATGATCCAAATCAACAAAACCATGTCCGATCATCACGTGAGATGGAGTAGTCATCAATGGTGAACATCTCTATGTTGATCATATCAACTATATGATTCACGTTCGACCTTTCGGTCTCTAGTGTTCCGAGGCCATGTTTGTACATGCCAGGCTCGTCAAGTTTAACCCGAGTATTCCGCATGTGCAAAACTGTCTTGCACCCATTGTATGTGAACATAGAGTCTATCACACCCGATCATCACGTGGTGTCTTGAAATGAAGAACTGTAGTGATGGTGCATACTCAGGGAGAACTCTTATACCTTGAAATTTTGTTAAGGGATCATCTTATAATGCTACCTTCGTACTAGGAAAAATAAGATGCATAAAAGATAAACATCACATGCAATCAAAATATGTGACATGATATGGCCATCATCATCATCTTGTGCCTTTGATCTTCATCTCCAAAGCACCGTCATGATCTCCATCGTCACCGGCTTGACACCTTGATCTCCATCGTAGCGTCGTGGTCGTCTCGCCAACTATTGCTTCTACAACTATCGCTAACGCATAGTGATAAAGTAGAGCAATTACATGGCGTTTGCATTTCATACAATAAAGCGACAACCATAAGGCTCTTGCCAATTGATACGTCTCCAACGTATTTATAATTTTTTATTGTTCGATGCTGTTATATTATCATTCTTGGATGTTTTACAATCATTTTATATCATTTTTTGGTACTAACCTATTGGCATAGTGCCTAGTGCCAGTTGTTGTTTTCTGCATGTTTTTTACATCGCAGGAAATCAATATCAAACAGAGTCCAAAAGCAGCGAAACTTTTTGTGGATTTTTTTTGGACCAGAAGACATCGAGTGGGCCAAAGAAGTACCGAAAAGGGAGCCGAGGTGAGCATAAGACACTAGGGTGTGCCAGGAGGCCCAAGCGCGCCCTAGTGGGTTGTGCCCACCACGGTGGCCTCCCGAACCGCCTCTTTGCTCTATAAATAGCCCAATATTATAGAAACCCTAGGGGAGTCAACGAAAATCAATTCCAACCACCGCAAGTTCCAGAACCACCAGATCCAATCTAGACACAATGACGGAGGGGTTCATCATGTCCATTGGTGCCTCTCCGATGATGCGTGAGTAGTTCTTTGTATACCTATGGGTCCGTAGTTAGTAGCTAGATGGCTTCCTCTCTCTCGTTTGATTCTCAATACAATGGTCTCTTGGAGATCCATATGATGTAAATATTTTTGCGGTGTGTTTGTTGGGATCCGATGAACTTTGAGTTTATGACTAGACCTATATTTTTATCCATGAAAGTTATTTGAGTCTTCTTTGATCTCTTACATGCATGATTGCTTATAGCCTCGTATTTATTCTCCGATATGTGGGTTTTGTTTGGCCAACTTGATCTATTTATCTTGCAATGGGAAGAGGTGCTTTGTGATGGGTTCGATCTTACGGTGCTTGATCCCAGTGACAGATGGGGAACCAACACGTATGTATCGTTGCCATTAAGGATAACAAGATGGGGTCTATTTCTACATAAATAGATCTTGTCTACATCATGTCGTCGTTCTTATTGCATTACTCCGTTTTTCCATGAACTTAATACAGTAGATGCATGCTGGACAGCGGTCGACGTGTGGAGTAATAATAGTAGATGCATGCAGGAGTCGGTCTACTAATCTTGGACGCGATGCCTATATAATGATCATTGCCTGGATATCGTCATGATTATTTGAAGTTCTATCAATTGCCCAACAGTAATTCGTTTACCCACCGTCTGCTATTTTTCTCGAGAGAAGCCACTAGTGAAACCTACGGCCCCGGCTCTCTTCTTTATCATATTTTCCTTTGCAATCTATTTTTATTTGCTTTTATATTAAGATCTATAAAACCAAAAATACAAAAATACCTTGCTGCAATTTTTTACTTATTTATTTTATCTCGTGTTCCCGCGTGATCTATCTATCAATTTATTACAACTTTCTCACATCATTTTCCCAATTTTTGGCGCCGTTGCCCGAAAGGGATTGACAAACCCTTTAATAATTCAGGTTGCGAGTATTTGTTATTTGTGTGCAGGTGCCATTCACGTAGTGTTGTGATACGTCCATTTTGCATCATGCTTTTATATCGATATTTTTTGCATTATGGGTTGTTATTACACGTTATGTCACAATACTTATGCCTATTCTCTCTTATTTTACAAGATTTGCATAAGGAGGGAGAATGCCAGCACCTAGAATTCTGGGCTGGAAAAGGAGCAAATATTAGAGACCTATTCTACACAACTCCAAAAGTCCTGAAACTCCACGAAAGTTATTTTTGGAAATAATAAAAAATATTGAGCGGAAGAAGTACGTTAGAGGGGGCCCCACCTGGCCACGAGGGTGGGGGGCGCGCTCCCTGCCTCGTGGGCCCCCTGTTGGCTCTCGAGTGGCCATCTTCTGCTATATGAAGTCTTTCGTCAACGAAAAAATCATAAGAAACCTTTCGGGACGATACTTCGCCGCCACGAGGCGGAACCTTGGCGAAACCAATCTAGGGCTCCGGCAGAGCTGTTCTGCTGGGGACAATTCCCTCCGGGAGGGGGAAATCATCGCCATCATCATCACCAACGCTCCTCTCATTGGGAGAGGGCAATCTCCATCAACATCTTAACCAGCACCATCTCCTCTCAAAACTCTAGTTCATCTCTTGGATCCAATTCTTGTCTCCAAGTCCGGGATTGGTACTAGTAGGTTGCTAGTTGTGTTGATTACTCCTTGTAGTTGATGCTAGTTGGTTTATTTGGTGGAAGATCATATGTTCAGATCCTTTATGCATATTAATACCCCTATGATTATGAACATGAATATGCTTTGTGAGTAGTTATGTTTGTTCCTGAGGACATGGGAGAAGTCTTGCTATTAGTAGTCATGTGAATTTGGTATTCGTTCGATATTTTGATGAGATGTATGTTGTCTAGCCTCTAGTGGTGTTATGTGAATGTCGACTACATAACACTTCACCATTATTTGGGCCTAGAGGAAGGCATTGGGAAGTAATAAGTAGATGATGGGTTGCTAGAGTGAGAAGCTTAAACCCTAGTTTATGCATTGCTTCGTAAGGGGCTGATTTGGATCCATATGTTTCATGCTATGGTTAGGTTTACCTTAATACTTTTGTTGTAGTTGCGGATGCTTGCAATAGAGGTTCATCATAAGTGGGATGCTTGTTCAAGTAAGAACAACATCTTCGCCGGAGGCTCCGGGGAGCTCGGTGGGGAAGTACTTGCCGGGGTCTAGCTTCCTCCACTTGTTCTGCCCGGTCGACGGCTCAACGGATGGCTGAGTTAACTGAAGCTCAAAAGTACCTGCTTCCACAGGTAGCTTGAGGGCAGTGCGCTTTGACAGGTAGTCGGCGATGTTGTTTTCCACCCGAGGGACATGCTCCACTTGTCTACCATCAGAGCGTTCCTCCAGTTTCGTCACCTCATCTACGTAAGCTTCCATCAACGGGCTTTGATATACTTTGTTGATCTTCCTGACGACGAGCTGTGACTCGCCCCTGACGATGAGCTTTTTAACTCTGAGGACCGCCGTGATCCTGAGACCGGCAAGCAAACCCTCGTACTCGGCGGTGTTGCTGGTTGACATCTCCAGGGGGAAGTGCATCTGGATGACGTACTTGAGGTGCTCTCTGGTGGGTGCGACAAGCAGCACACCAGCACCGGCGCCTTGAAGCGAGAAGGCACCATCAAAGTACATGATCCAGTTGCGACTCGTTTCCTTGCCAGGGAGAGTGGTCTCTTGTACCTCTTCGTCGGGCGTCGAGGTCCATTATGCAACAAACTCCGCCAAGACTCTGCTCTGAATCGTCAAGGTACTTTTGAACTTTAAACCGAAGCTTGACAGCTCCAGGGCCCATTCCACGATCCTCCCCGTTGCATCTGGGTTATGCAGTATCCATTGCAATGGGAGGCGGGTGACCACCGTGATCTCATGCCCTTGGAAGTAATGGCGCAGCTTCCTCGAAGCCATAAGGAGGCCGAAGAGCAGCTTTTGCACACCTAAGTACCTCGACCTAGGCCCCTGCAAAAGGGAGCTGACGAAGTAAACGGGATGCTGCACCATTTTCTTCTTCTGCGCTTCTTCACCTGCCCGCGTAGGTCCCGTCGCGCGGGCGCCAGTCTTGCCGGGGCCGAGCCTTGCCGGTGACTCAGTCTTGCCGGGGCTGAGCCCTGCCGTGGAGGGTTCTGGCTCGCCAACCGTCGACTCTGCCGCCGCTGCTGTCTTCTCATCAACCTCTCTCTGCGCCACTAGTGCGGCGCTAACCACCTGATTCGTTGCCGCTATATAAAACAACAACAGTTCTTGTGGTTTGGGCGCAACCAGCACTAGGGTAGAGGAGAGGTATTTCTTCAAATCTTGCAGCGCTGCCTCGGCCTCTGGAGTCCACTCCATCGGCCTTGCTTTCTTCAAGATCTTGAAAAAAGGAAGGGCACGCTCCGCGGACTTGGAGATGAACCGGCTCATGGCAGCAACGCAGCCAGTGAGCCGACGCACGTCCTTGATCCGTTTGGGTGCCTCAATCTGTTCGATAGCCTTGATCTTATATGGGTTTGCTTCAATCCCGCGCTGGGACACAAAGAACCCGAGAAGCTTGCCAGACAGGACGCTGAAGACACACTTCTCAGGGTTCAATTTGAGGTTGATCTTGCGCAGGTTCCCAAATGTTTCCTCCAGATCTTGCACGAGCGTTGCTTTTTTCTTGGTTTTGACCACTATGTCATCCATATAAGCTTCCATATTTCTATGTAGCTGGGGCTCAAAATCAATTTGGACTGCTCTTGGAAAGGTAGAGCCAGCACTTTTCAACCCGAAAGGCATCCGTAAAAAGCAATACGTACCACATGGGGTGATGAATGCTGTCTTTTCCTCATCTTCCTTTGTCATGAAGATCTGGTGGTATCCTGAGTAGGCGCCCAGGAACGATAAGAGGTCACACCCAGCCGTGGTGTCAACAATCTGGTCAATGCACAGCAATGGGAAAGGATCCTTTGGGTAGGCCTTATTGATGTCTGTGTAATCAATACACAACCTCCATTTCCCATTTTCCTTACGCACCACCACCGGATTGGCCAACCACGTTGGATGGAGTACTCGTCTCACCAAACCTGCCGCCTCTAGCTTTTTGATTTCCTCCGTGATGAACTCCTGCCTCTCCAAAGCTTGCTTCCTGAGCTTCTGCTTGACGGGCGCGCATGAGGACAGACAACAAGGTGGTGCTCAATCACCTCCCTGGGAACGCCGGGGATGTCGGAGGCTTGCCATGCAAACACATCGACATTCGCCCGCAGGAAGGCGACGAGCTCGCTTTCCAATTTGCCATCGAGGGTGCAGCTTATGGTAAAAACTCCCCCCCCCCGTACCGTCCTCCTTGACGGGCCCCTGGTGGGTCTCGGGTGGCGTGGCGCGGGACTTCGTGCTCGTGCCGGCAGAGCTCTCTGGCACGTCCTCAACGGGAGCGCAACACCCCGAAGAGGTGCGCTTGCGGGAGTGGGTGCTAGGAGTCTCACCGGTCTTCTTCCCCCCCGGGCTCCGTCGGCAGGAGCAGGTACCTTAGCAGCAGCTGCTGCAACTGCTTCCCGATAGAGTTGGTCGGCGCAGATCAACACATCTTTCTTGTCGGAGGGGACGGTGATGATGTTCATCGGCCCGGGCATCTTCAGCATGTTGTAGGCGTAGTGTGAAGCCGCCATGAACTTGGCCAGTGCCGGGCGGCCGAGGATCCCGTTGTAAGGCAAGGGGATCTCGGCTACATCAAAAACAATCCTCTCCGTCCTGTGGTTCATCTCGCCTCCGAATGTCACGGGCAGCGTGATCTTTCCCTTTGGCTGGCTCCTCCCCGGGTTAACCCCTTGGAACGTACCCGTCTCCTCGAGGTCTTCATCGGGGATCTGCAGCCTTTTGACCACAACAGGGGAGATGAAGTTTAGGCTGGCCCCGCCGTCAACCAACATCTCTGTCACCTTGAGGTTGTGGATTGTTGGTGAAACCAACAACGGCAAGCACTCTGACCGCAGTAGTATGGTCAGGGTGGTCCTCTGTGTCAAAGATGATAGGCGTGCTGGACCATTTCAGCGGCTTCTGTGCATCGAATGATGGCTCCACCGCTGTGATCTCACGCGCCCACTGCTTGAGTTGGCGGTGGGATGAGTGCAGCGAGGCGCCACCATCGATGCACATGGCCTCTGTGGCTTTCTGAAACTCGTGGTCGCCGGACTCGTCGTCCTCGTCACGATCATCATCTTCCTACTTCTTGTCGCGGCCCCGGGCGGGCCTCTCTTGTTGATTATCCTTGCCGCGACGGCCTCCTTTGCTGCCATGTTTCTTGCCGGACCCCTCAGCACCATCTGGACCTTTCTCCTTGTCCCGCCGGTCATACTCGGCCATCTGCTTCTTGGCGAGCAATTCTACCTGCCGGCAGTTTTGGAGGTCATGGCCCTTGGTGCAGTGGATCTTGCAGTACTGCTTGTCGGAGCCTCCTGGTTTGTCGGCAGCCGCCAAGGCCCGGCAAGCGATGCACTGGCAACCTCCATGCCGGGGCCTCTCTCCTTGGTCTTCTTGGTGGTGCCGGTGTCGTCGGATCCCTCGACAGCAAGCACGGCCTTGCCCTTGTGCTTCTTGTTACAGCGTCGGCCCTTCTTCGTTGGGTTGGCGGTGTCGCCAACGGAGTCGGTTTCCGCACCGGCATCTTCACCGGGGTACTTCCTTCCCTCTTCAGCACGAGCGCATCGGTCGGCCAGGACATAAAGCTCGGCTACATCCTTAACCTTGTTCATCGCCAGCTCTTCACGCATCTTGCGGTTGCGCATGTTCTGATGGAACGCACTGATCACGCCGGCGGGATGAACATAGGGGATGTTGTATTACATCCGGCTGAACCTCTGGATGTACTTGCGCAAGTTTTCTCCTTCCTTCTGGGGGATGATGTGTAAATCACTCGCCTGGCCATGAGCTTGGTGACCTCCGATAAAGGCGCCAACAAACTCATGGCACATATCCGCCCAAGAAGAGATGGAATCCAGCGACAAGTGCATCAACCATGACATAACATTAGCCTTGAGTGCCAACGGGAAGTAATTGGCAAGCACCTTATCGTCGCGGGCCCCTGCAACTTGCATCGCGATGGTGTAGATGCTGAGGAACTCTGACGGATGAGTCTTGCAGTTCTACTTCTCGCCGACGTCGGGCTTGAACATATGGTGGGAGGGCCACTGGAATAGCCGCACCTCACGGGTGAAAGCCGGACAACCCACCTCGTAAGGCAGGCCACCGTAGCCTCCCGGTGCTGGGCGGTCCATAGCGGGCCCTGCCCGCCTGTTCGACTGGTGGCGCGCGGCACATCGGCGCTTGATCGTAGTTCGAGCGTCTTCATGAGCCTGCTCGTGAAGGATTTGACGTTGATCGCGGTTGGTCCGCGGGTCGGACGACTCGATGGAGATACCATCACGGGCGTCGTCACGACAAACCGACGCCCGGGGAGGCCGAGATGGAGGTGGGCAGTACACCGTGGCCGCGTCGCCTCCGGCACGGTCTCCGCTGGCATGCGGTGGCCCGGCGGAGCGACGGCCTACGGGTCCCGTCGGCTGCAGCTCATCATTGTTGGCGATGCCGACGAGGCTCCGGATGGTGGCCCTCCATTCGTCGAGCTTTTCCGCGGCGGGAGGAAAATCGAGGAGCAGCTGCGCGCGTGCTAGGGCTTCCGCTAGCGTGGGCGGCAGCGAAAGCTAGGTGGACCGCGATGCGCCTCGACTTCTAACCATGTTAGAATGAGCCGCGTCACGGCTCCGCAGCCATTCGCCACCTCCATAAGCACCTCGACGCGTATGCTGGCCCTCTTCTTCACGTGGTAAGCACACGGGGCTCTTCCCAGGGCGGTGCGTAGGGTCACCAACAGGGTGACGCTGCTCATCACGCACAACCTGGGAGGAGCGCACCGTGGGAGCTGGTGTTGGCGTCTTGGAGGTCGCCGCGCCGCCATATGGTGGGATGACGGCCCACCTGGAGGTCCCCGCGCCGCCTGCGGGGGCCCCGACTCCACCTCTGGAGCCCGCAACTGGTGGCTCATCGCCGGGTGCGCGAACGACGCCACTCGCCAAGCCTGGACCATCAGGGTGATCTGGATGTTCGCGGGCCGCGCCACGGGTTCTCTCTGCAACTGGCCCGCTTCCGGTCCATGCCAGTACCAATCCGGTCCCGGACGAACCGATCGCCATGGTCGTCTTCTTCTTAGGAGCCATGGCGACGAAGAACTACTAGGTCGACTGCTTGACCTGATTCTCACAATTGCGCCCCCTACCTGGCGGGCCAAAGATGTCGGTGGAAACGACACCTATGGGATCACAAGGATCCCTACTCCGGTTGCGGGGCGCGGGGTTGAGAGAAGAGCGGGATTAACAGACAACACAAAGGGGATTTACCCAGGTTTGGGCCGCAAAGATGCATAAAACCCTACGATCCTGCTTTGGTGGCTGTATTTAGTGTTCTTGACCTCGTGAACTAGCTCTAGATGCTGCTAGGTTAAAAAGAGCCGAATCCTTCTCCAGTGTGCCATGGGCCTCCTTTTATAGGTGAAAGGGGCTGTCACAGTGGCACACAGGAGGTGGAAAGTGCTACAGCGTTGCGAGCTTATCGCTGTTGTTACAAGACAAAGCGCATTTAATGCGAGGCTTAGGTGTCCCTTCACTTTATCGGGGACGGGAGCGAGGCCTGTCCCATCCGTCGCCGCTCCTCCTTCCTTCGACACACGCCCTGGCCAGCGATGCATGCGGTGCCATGTAGGCAGGCAGGTAGCTGAGGTGGCGCGATGGTGGAGCCTCCAGGAAGGGTTGCATGTTGCCACGCAGGTGCCTGCCCAGCTGGTTGGGTCGGCAGCTGCATGCGAACGGCGGTGGAAACTTGGTTGGTGCGGGCCTGGCAGCGGCCCTGCTGGTGTGCCTGGCGAGGGCCTTGCCGGGTGGCCCGGCAAGGGTCTTGCCGCGGCGCGTAGGCGTTCCCAGCAAGGATCTTGCCTGGGTCTTGTGGGTTTCTTCGGTGAGGACGATTGCCTTCCTATCCTCACACTACTAGGGAAAAGGCTAGCAGCAGCGCAGGTTTTAGGTGTATCGGTAGAGCGGTGTGGGGCGCTACTAATAAGGCGCTACAACTAACATATAGCAGTAGCGCGTGGTCACCGGCGCTACTGCTACACAAGTGTAGCAGCATGTTATCGGGAGCACGCTATCGCTAGTAGCTGTAGCGCCCTTTGCAAGAACAGCCATCGCTATAGCGGCACTGCTAACTTCTATACACTCACTCATCGCTAATTTAACAGGTTTTTTGTTTTTGGGCATATTTGTTTTGTATTTGAACTGGCTTTATAGAAGAATCTTTAGCACATAGAAATGTCATCATGATACACATACAAATGCCCGCGAGACCACGAATATAATCATAGCATATACATACAAATAGTCTCATCATAATCATCATCCAACACAAAGTGGTCTCTCGTCATCATCTCAAAAATAGCGATACAAGTCCTTGATTACTTGCAAATACATCGTCATCCATCTAAACAATGGTATACGCGAGAAGAGCTATCACTTTGAGTACATGAGTTTGTATCCCTCTCTCGCATTAGCGTGAACCTAAACTAACTACTGCCTGTCGCTCGGAAACCGGAAACCGGCAACACCTGGGCCTGACACTCCGGCCACTCATCGTATATATACTCCTGGCGTAGCACTTCTTCGCCATCGATGATCTATGCACCTGCATCGTCACATGAGTCGATGATATGCAACATATATAGTTGAGCAACAGAAAGAGACAGACTTGACAAAAATAGAAGCAACATATCATAAGCATAAATAACAAAGTTCATCGTATCCAAAATAGCTAAAATAGCTATAGTGGTGGCCGGGGGGAAACGGTTTTTTGGTTAAGTCAAACTTAGCGGTAGCGTGTTTGGTAAAACGCGCTATAGCTAAGATAGCTATAGCGGTTTTTACAAAACGCGCTGCTGCTATAGCTATGCAATTTTCTTCCATTTTTTAATTTCCTTTTCTGTTTCTATAGCGGGGGTCTAGGACACGCGCTGCAGCTACGTTAGCTATAGCGCCTCTTACAAACACACGCTGCTGCTATGCCTTCCTCCGTTTTTTCGCTTTTTCATTTATTTTGCTTTACATTTTATTTTTCCTTTCTCCCTTTTCTATTTCTTTCATTTTCATTTACTTTTCTATTTGTTTTTCATCTTATTTTATTTCCGTTAGTAGTAGCGCTCTTCCTAGCAAAACGCTGCTACTTATTCCCTAGCAAGAGCGCTGCTTGTTACAAGCCCGCCATCGCTATGCGTAGCCTATCATTCTAGAAATGGAAATATTAGTAGTAGCGCTTTTGCCACTACACGCTCTTTGCTAAAGTTGTATCTCAGAAGGCTGGTTTTTTCACGGTCGCCATCTGCTAGGTAGCACTAGCGCCCTTTTTTGACCCACGCTGTTACTAAATTTCTGTGTATAAGGTTTTCCCTAGTAGTGTCACTTGATCTTGACTATTCTTTGTCTTCACAAAGATCTGCATGCCACCACAGAGGTGCCTCCCGAGCCCTGTCCCAATGCGTCTGTTGAGCGTTGGTGGGCTCAAGGGTGGCTTGCTCGGCTGGCCTGGGCAAGCTGCCCCGGCAAGGGTCCTTGCCGGGAAAACCTGCTTCGCCCATTCGACCCTTGTGGCCTTGGTCCTTGTCGTTGCTTCATTTGTCTTGTGCCTCCGGCTTCTCTCTGGCTTCCCTTCCCTGTTAAGCATGGCCGTGGCGGGCGGCTCCAACTGCCCGTGCACAAGTAAAGGGGTCAAAAGGAGAGCCCCTACTTTTGTACACCGACACGGCGCCCCCTTTCCTTCCTATCTCCCTCCTCTTTCCCCTCCACTCCTAATACAACTAGGAAGGAGGGAGTCCTACTCCGGTGGGAGTAGGACTCTCCTGGCGCGCCTCTGGCCGGCCGCACCTCCCCTCTTGCTCCTTTATATACGGGGGCAGGGGCACCCTAGAGATACAACAATTGATCATTTGATCTTTTAGCCGTGTGCGGTGCCCCCTCCACTATAGTCCACCTCGATAATACTGTAGCGGTGCTTAGGGGAAGCCCTGCGTCGGTAGAACATCATCTTCGTCACCACGCCGCCGTGCTGACGAAACTCTCCCTCAACACTCGGCTGGATCGGAGTTTGAGGGACGTCATCGGGCTGAACGTGTGCTGAACTCGGAGGTGTCGTGCGTTCGGTACTTGATCGGTCAGATCGTGAAGACGTACCACTACATCAACTGCGTTGTGCTAACGCTTCCACTTTCGGTCTACGAGGGTACGTGGACACACTCTCCCCTCTCGTTTCTATGCATCACCATGATCTTGCGTGTGTGTAGGAATTTTTTTGAAATTACTACGTTCCCCAACAACACCCGAGGTGGGCACAACCCACCAGGGCGCGTCTGGGCCTCTTGGCGCGCCCTGATGGGTTGTGCCTCCCTCGGGGAACCCCTAGGCGCAACCAGGGCCCATTGTGTTCCTTCTGGCCCATATAAATTCTCCGTAAAGTTTCGTGGCATTTGGACACCGTCTGGTATTGATTTCCTGCGATGTAAAAAAATGCAGAAAACAACAACTGGCACTTGGCACTATGTCAATAGGTTAGTACAAAAAATGATATAAAATGACTATAAAATGATTATAAAATATGCAAGATTGATAATATAACATCATTGAACAATCAAAATTATAGATACGTTGGAGACGTATCAGCATCCCCAAGCTTAACTCCTACTTGTCCTCGAGTAGGTAAGTGATAAAAACAGAATTTTTGATGTGGAATGTTGTCTAACATGTCATATCATATTCTTTTCTTTATAGCATGGACATTTGGACTTTTATGTGATTCAAAGCAATAGTCTAGTTTTGACATAATTATTTAGATACTCAAGCATATGAACAAGCAACCATGTCTTTCAAAATATCAATGCTAAAATAAGTTATCCCTAGCCCATCATGCTCAACCATTGAACCATTTATGAAATACACTCGAATATTAGGTACACCCAATACTTAAGTACGATCATATTGCCTCCTAGTTGGTTCTTTTATAAGAGAAGGTGGAGACTCAAATTCAAAAATAAAAATTGCATAAAGTAAAAGAAAGGCCCTTCGCAGAGGGAAGTAGGGATTTGTAGAGGTGCCAGAGCTCAAAGTGAAAAATCAGAGATAAAAACATTTTGGGAGGTGTATCTATCCCACCAACAAAAACGACTTAGAGTTCCCAAGAACACTTTCCATGCTAGATATATCATAGGCGGTTCCCAAACAGAAAATAAATTTTATTCCTTTTTCCACCATACTTTCACTTTCCATGGCTAGCTGTATCCACGGTTTCCCTCCATACCAACACTTTCCAAAGAATTCATTTTTGCATTTCGGGACTGGGCATCCCTAAAACCTTTGCCTTACTCTCGTGCAATGACAAGTGAATAAACACTCGTCGTGAGAATAACACATCTAGCATGGAAAATATTAGCCACCCCTCACCGCTCCGCGAGCGCGGAGCGAAACAAACACACAAAATAGAAGTTTATTTACAAAATTAGAGATGGCACATGCAAATTTACTTAGAACGGCAGAAGAATACCTTATATAGGTAGATATAGTGGACTCATGTGGCAAAACTGGTTTAAAGGATTTTGGATGCACAAGTAGAGATCATACTTGGTGCAAAATGAAGGCTAGCAAAAAGATTGAGAAGCGACCAACCAAGAAACGGATAATCTCATAAGAAAGCATTAAGCATAATTAACACCGAATAATTCACCACAAGTAGGATATAATTTCATTGCATGACCATTGACTTTCGTACTTGCATAGGGAATGACAAACATTAACACCAATATTCTTACTAAAGCATAATTACTCATCAAAAAACCTCACATATCACATCATCATATCTCAAAAATATTACTAAGAAACAATTTTCTTTTGTCCAATGATCTTCATGAAAGTTTTTATTATATCCTTCTTGGACATCTATCACTTTGGGACTAATTTTCATGTGTTGCTTTTCATAAGCTCAAACAAATATAAGTGAAGATCGTGAACATAATTATTTTTCCTTCTCCCAAAATAATTTAAGTGAAGCAAGAGAGAATTTCTTGAAATTTTACTAACTCTCAAATAAATCTAAGTGAAGCAAGAGAGCATTTCTTAAAAAATACTAAGCACAATGTGCTCAAAAAGATAAAAGTGAAGCACTAGAGCAAGTCCATAGCTCATAAATTTTTTAAGTGAATCATAGAGAGCAATTCTAACAAGTCATAACATAATTGAGGCTCTCTCAAATAGGTGTGTCCAGCAAGGAATATGACTTAAAACACAAAATAAAACAAGCAAAGACTCATATCATACAAGACAGTCCAAGCAAAACACATATCATGTGACGAATAAAAATATAGTTTCGAGTAAAATACCGATGGTCGTTCGAAGAAAGCGGTGGATGCCACTCGGGGGCATACCCAAGCTTAGTTGATTCCTCATTTTTGGATAATAGCTTGGGATGTTGGGGCATCCCCAAGCTTAGGCTATTCTATCCTTCCTTCATCCATCGTAAGATAGCCCAAAACATGAAAACTTCAATCACACAAAACTCAACAAAACCTTCCACTACTAGGAAAAGGGCTAAAGATAGGATTGACACTAATGGCGCACGAGAGAAGTGGTGCGCCACTACTATATACTAATGGCGCACCTGGTGGAGATACGCCATTAGTGTGGAATACACTAATTGCGCACCAGGCAGAAGGTGTGCCACTAGTAAAACAATTTTTTTCATTTTTCAAACATTCTAATGGCGATCCGCAAAGTGCCAAGAATTTTTTACTTTTTGGAAAAAAAAACTTATTCCCTCCCTCCCTTCCTCCCCACTCAGTACGCCCCCTCCGCCCCAACCATCTGCCGCCGCCGCGCCCCCGCGCCCCCACGCCCCCTCCGTCCCCTGGTGCCGCCGCCCGCCCAGCCCCACGCCCCCTCGTCCCTGCCGCCCGCCCGACCGCCGCCCGCACCACCACGCCCCTCCGTCCCCTCCTTCCCCAGCCGCCACCCCCGACCCCAGCCCCCACGCCCCCTCCGTCCCCTCCGTCCCCTGCCGTCCCCTGCCGCCGCCGCCCCGTCCCCACCGATCTCCGTCCGTCGACCATGGGAGCCGGCCAGGACCTGGAGGCCGGCGCCGGCGACGGCGGCGAGAAGAAGATGGCCCACTCCTCCTCCTCCGGCCCGCTCCCGCCGTCGGAGCCGCCGCACCTGCGGGGCCAGGACCCCGTCCACCCCCCTGCCCCCCACCCCGACGTCCGCTACCAGGCCGCCCCAGGTATTTCTGGTTTCTTAGAGAGCATCTAAGTGAGGTGGCCAGCAAAGTTTGGAATGCATTTCATTTTGATACAACTAAGTTAGATAAGTGGCAAACTAGAGTTAGAGTAGTGAGAAAAAGTTGAAAGGATGGAACATTAACTATGAAAGTTTTTATAGAAAACAGAAGAAAATTTTGGAAAGTTGGATAACTATGAGAAAAAAGTGGCAAAATAGAGTTAGAGTAGTGAGAAAAAAGTTGAAAGGATGGAACATTAACTATGATTTGATGCCTCTGTTTCATGATTTTTTTAATGCAAAGTTGGATGTAGGAAGACTTAACTATGGCACTATTACTTTGTTGCCTAAAGGGAATGATGATCCAAAGATATAGGCCTATATGTTTGCTAAATGTTCCTTTTATGACTTTTACTGTGGTCAAAGCAGAGCCGTTGTTTATTTTAGATGGTGTGCTATTGTTGCGTGAGATAATTCATGAGATTAGAGTTAAGAAAAGAAGTGCTGTTAATTTCAAGCTATTGTTGGTGAACTTTCTGCTGCAAGTGTTGCTTGCGAATTCATTCATTCGTTGCAGCTTGAATTCGCTTGACTAAACCAGCTCCACTGTCCCACAGCTTAACTGAACCTGAGACACACTCACACTTGTGCTCTGGGGCGCCTGTCTTCAGTCAAAACAAGAAGCTTTCCCTCGGGTGAAACATGCAACACAGTCTTCTCAGAATCGCTCTCTCGCTATGCAGAGATTTCTGAATATTAATTATCGAGTACCATTAGTTAGATGTGATTGCTCAAGTGTAAGTTAGAGGATTTTTAAAAGTCACTTTCCCCACGCACACCGTGAAAGTGAAGTGTAAATATCACACGTGGATAACACTTGCATAATTCAGTGAGCAATGGATCATTCTCAATATCATAATAATCTCTTGGTACCTTAGCTCACACTTGCCCTTTACTATCACGTACGTACGTAAGTTGGAGCAAGATGAGTGAGGAGGCAAAGTTGTGCCAAACTGGCAATAATACATAGTACGTCTCTTCAAGGCAGTCAACTTTGTCCTGCTAGGATTTTTAGAAAAGGTGATGGTTATGAAAGGGTTCCCAATTAAATTTGGAAAGTGGGTTATGACTTATGAGTACTGTTAATGATGGTAAGGTGGCTTTTCTAGCTCATTACATGTATTGTTTGTAGCTACAAATAATTATGCATAGTGATACCTTTTATCGAGTCCTTTTTGCTCAAGCTGTTTAGTTGTGAGTGTGAAGTAAAATAAATAAATCATGTTTCTCTAGGTATATTCCAAACATCAAAGTTGAAATAACTTTGATTTCCTAGATATAGATAGTTAGGTACACAAGTTTGTCGGTAAATCTATATGTCTCCGGATCATGATTTCTTATTATATACAAGGTGTTATTTTAGCTATGAACAACGATATGATTACAAGTCCATTGCCATACCACATTCACGGTTTGGAATGTATCTCTGCTATCTTATCATACAATCAGTTTGAATTATTGGAGGATGACCACGATGAAACTATGATGCAATATGGTAGTGATGATGAAGATCACACTGGTCACAATATTGGTGATGATGACGAGTAGTTCTCATGTGTTCACGTCTCTAGATTTTATCTCATGTGTTCACATCTGTCTTAATACATTGCCTTGCCTTGTTCGGTTGTAAGGGTACTAATTGGTCTCTTCTGCTGCTTAATTATCGAGATGGCGGAAGCAGCCACCGCCGCTTCTGCGACACGCAGCATTTGAGTTGGATGCTTCCAGTTCTTCACTATCATACTTGGGACTTCAGTATCATCCATGACGCAGGTATATAAAATGAGAGATCTCCCCTAGCTTCACCCATCTCATTATGATATCTGTTGTTTGCCTACATCACTCATTGTCCCAAACTTCAGAGGCTGCCTGATAGTTTTAAGAACATGCTGATGGGTGAAGATCCGGCAAATTATGTGAAGGTGCAACAGGCCGGCAGCGGGTTTCGCAGGCTATGGGATGTGGAGTTGGTGATCAAGGAGGGCCACATGTACTTGTCTCATGGGTGGGAGAAGTTCTACCGTGCCTCACGACCTGCGGTGGGGTACTTCCTTCTCTTGATTCTGACGACGCGCCACCATGCTCATCGTGAAGGTGTTCAACGCGACTATGTGTCGATGCGCTCTGTTGAAGATTATGATGCGATGCGTTACGCCTCTTCTTATTCCTCTACATTTGGCTTTGTCTCACATCGATTGTTAACGGTCATTGTTGCATTTGGACAGGTAATGGGAGCAGCAGCGACAATGGCTACAGCCAAAGCAGCGGCGACCATGGTCAGTAGCGAAGCAAAGCGACCATGGTCAGACCGAAGCAAAGAATGACTGGGTCAGAAGCGAAGCAGCAGAGATTCCGCAGCCGCATAGACAACAAGAAGGATGATCCGGACTGGAGTGCGGGAGAAGAGGAGCAGAGTGGGGATGAGGAGTTGCAGGATGATGATGGGCATCAGGCTGAGGATGACCTAGCACTGGTGGTGGCTGACCAAGGGCAAGAGATGGTGGTGGCTGACCATGGGCAAGAGATGGTGGTGGCTGACCATGGGCAAGAGATGGTAGTGGCTGACCATGGGCAAGAGATGGAGGTGGCTGAGGATGACCTAGTGATGGTCGTGCCTGAAGGTGACCTCGCGATGGTGGTGGTGCCTGACAATGACCACGCACCGGTGGTGGTGCCGGCGATCCCACAGCTGGGCGACATGACCACGCCAATTGAGGTAGAAGACTACATCCCACTGCCTCCACCGCCTCGCCGCTCTTGGCGCATCAGACTGAGGAAGGAGAAGGAGAAGAACAATGCATGAGAACTGAACTTTGTCAGGTTTGTCAGATCTCCAAAATGATATATATATATATAGTTACCTATGTTATCTCTAATATGCTTAGTTTCCTATAGGTTAGCTTCATTTTACCTAAGTTGGCTCTAATATGCTAACTTAGAGCTTATATGCTTAGTTTCCTATAGGTTAGCTCCAAAATAACTTATGTTAGCACAAAAGATCAAGTTTACATAATAAGCTTATAGTATTTTTCTTATTCTTCTTCTTTTCCAAAATGACATAGGTTAGCTTCATTTTACCTAAGTTGGCTCTAATATACTAACTTAGAGCTTATATGCTTAGTTTCCTATAGGTTAGCTCCAAAGTAACTTATGTTAGCACAAAATGATCAAGTTTACATGATAAGCTTATAGTCTTCTTCTTATTTCTTTTCCAAAATTCTTCTTATTCTTCTTCTAGTGTTCTTCTTCTTCTAGTATTCTTCTAGTCTTCTTCTTTTTCTTCTTCTAACTTCTTGTTTATCATTTTGCAGATTTGATTTAATTCACGGAAGCTTGCATGGATGGAGTGCTTCTTTTCCATTTGTGTTTTTATTTTGTATCAATGTGAAACTTTTGTGAATTGATGGATAACGGTGTTGGATGAACAATGTGAAACTTTTGTAATATGTAACGATGGAACTTGTGTGTTGGCTATGTATGTATATATGATGGAACTTGTGTGTTGTCTATGTATGTATATATGATGGAACTTGTGTGTTGGCTATGATTGTTATATGGATGCTTGTTGTATATATATGTGTTGGATATCTCATAGGTGAAATAGTGACCTGAGATTAAGAAGAAAAAATTAAAAAATTGTTACTAATGGCGCATTACGATGTGGTGCGCCATTAGTATAGCGTATAATTAGTGGTGCACTGTGGGCAAAACTAATGGCGCACTGCACAGTGCGCCATTAGTACTACTGGCGCACCAGTGGTGCGCCATTAGAAAAAAATTCTAGTGGCGTGATACTAATGGCGCACCAGTGATGCGCCATTAGTAGGCAAAACTGGTGCGCCATTAGTAGCCCTTTTCCTAGTAGTGTTCGTGAGATCCGTTAGTATAAGAAAGCAAACCACTACTATTAGTATTGTATCAAACAAATTCATATTTTGTTTTTGTATTATATCTACTGTATTCCAACTTTTCTATGGCAAAAACTCATAAAGGAAAACAATAGAGCCATCAAAATAAGCACACAACACAAAGAAAACAGAATCCGTCAAAACAGAACAGTCTATAGCAATCTGACTTTTTGGAAAACTTCTGGAACTCCAACAATTCTGAAAAAATAAGACGACCTGCGTAATTTGTATATTAATCTTATACAAAAAGAATCAGGTCAAAAGAACTTTCTGGTAAATAAATGAGAATTGTTTTCGTGAGCGCAAAGTTTCTGTCTTTTTCAGCAAGATCAAACAACTATCACCCAAGAAGATCCTATCGGTTCTACTTGGCACAAACACTAATTAAAACACAAAAAACACAATCATACTAGTAGCATAATTGTGCAAACACATAAGAACAGAAAGCAAAAGGCAAAAATAAAGTTTATGCGTTGGGTTGCCTCCCAACAAGCACTATAGTTTTACGCCCTTAGCTAGGCATAAAGCAAGGATCTAAGTTTTGTCATCTCTGTTCTTAATTTTCTTAGAGGTATTTTCATCGTGGGGTTTTTTAAACACGACATAAAACATATTATCCATAGAAACTTTAGCATTTCTAAGTTGGTGTTCATCATAACCCTTTTGATTTCCCGCAGCAATTCAAGAATAATGTTGATTAACATTATTGAAAACTTGTTGGATTATATCTAAAACGGGGACTTCCTTTTTAAGGTTCTCATCAAAGATTTTATTGTCCCCATGAAAATGTCTTAAAGCATAGTCACAATTGTAAAGAATTTCATCTATCACAGGTTTTTCACGATTCATACCATAAAAATCAAATATTTCCCTAGCTTCCCATATTATGTAGTCAAACTCATTCATAAGAATGAGAGTGGCCAACTTTTTAGCCCTAGGATTCTTTATAATGGGAAGCTCAAAAAACAATCTTTGCATAGTAGGATGGGTACGAATGAATTTACTTTTAAGTTTCAGAACTAGTGCTGAAACAGCAACCAAATAAGATCTAGTAGTTTTAAGTATAGGAGCATCGTCAAGACTTAGATTCCCAACACAATTGAAAAATTCTTGGATACGTTCTTTTCCCATAACGTTCCTTTGCCCCAAGATAAAAGTTTTAGCATCCTTATTGCCCGTACGTCCAATCTAAGGAGTTAGGACATCATCTGTTGGTGCCATACCAAAATCAGACATGATTGCAAACAAAGGATAGATCTGACAAGAAAACGGCGAACGGAAAAGAGGAGCGAATAAAACGACAAATTTTTGTGAAGCGGGGGAGAGGAAAATGAAAGGCAGATTGCAAATAATGTAAATTGCGAGGAGATGAGATTTGTTATTAGGAACCTGGTATATGTTGAGGATCCTCCGCGGCAACGGCACCAGAAATTCCTTTTGATGTCGCTTGAAGCTACATCGCTATTTCCCCAAAGAGGAAGGGATGATGCAGCACAACGGCGGTAGGTATTTCCCTCAGATATGAAACCAAGGTTATCGAACCAGTAGGAGAACCAAGCAACACAACATAAACAACCACTACACACATATAACAAATCCTTGCAACCTGATGTGTTAAAGGGGTTGTAAATCCCTTCCGGGGCACGTCGCCTCAAGATAGGCAAACAGATGTGAGATAAATTTGTAGTAGATTGAAAGACAGATCGCAAATAAAATAAATAGAAATAAACGCGGAAAGGTTTTTTTTGTATTTTTGGTTTAATAGATCTGAAAATAAATGCAAGAGAAAAGTAGATCGCAAAGGCAAATATATGAGAAAGAAGACCCGGGGGGCCGTAGGTTTCACTAGTGGCTTCTCTCGACAAAAATAGCAAACGGTGGGTAAACAAACTACTGTTGGGCAATTGATAGAACCTCAAATAATCATGACGATATCCAGGCAATTATCATTATATAGGCATCACGTCCAAGATTAGTAGAATGACTTCTTCTTGCATTTAATACTATTACTCCACACATCGACCACTATCCAGTATGCATCTAGTGTATTAAGGTCATGGAAAAGTGGAGTAATGCAATAAGAAAGATGACATGATGTAGACAAGATCTATCTATGTAGAGATAGACCCCATCATTTTATCCTTAATAACACTGATACATACGTGTCGGTTCCCCTTCTGTCACTGGGATCAAGCACCGTAAGATCGAACTCACTACAAAGCACCTCTTCCCATTAAAAGATAAATAGATCAAGTTGGCCAAACAAAACCCAAATATTAGAGAAGAAATATGAGTCTGTAAGCAATCATGCATATAAGAGATCAAAGAAACTCAAATAACTTTCATGGATATAAAAAGATATAACTGATCATAAAATCAGAGTTCATCAGATCCCAACAAACACACCGCAAAAGAGTTACATCATATGGATCTCCAAGAGACCATTGTATTGAGAATTTAGCGAGAGAGAGGAAGCCATCTAGCTACTAACTACGGAACATAAGGTACAAAGAACTACCCACACATCATCGGAGAGGCACCAATGGAGGTGGTGAACCCCATCCGAGATGGTGTCTAGATTGGATCTGGTTGTTCTGGACTCTGCGGCGGCTGGATGAATATTTCGTCAACTCACCTAGGGTTTCTGGAATATTGGGGTATTTATAGAGCAAAGAGGTGGTCCAGGGGGCACTCGAGGTGGGCACAACCCACCAGGGCGCGCCTGGTCGTCCTGGCGCGCCCTGGTGGGTTGTGCCTTCCTCGGGGCACCGCCCAAGCGCAGCCAGGGCCCATTGTGTTCATTCTGGCCAAAAAAATTCTCCGTAAAGTTTCATGGCATTTGGACTCCGTCTGGTATTGATTTCCTGCGATGTAAAAAAAACATGCAGAAAACAGCAACAGGCACTTGGCACTATGTCAATAGGTTAGTACCAAAAAATGATATAAAATGACAATAAACTGATTATTAAACATCCAAGATTGATAATATAAAAGCATGGAACAATCAAAAATTATAGATATGTTGGAGACGTATCATGCGCCCAGGTGGGTTGTGCCCACCTCGGTGGCCTCCTCCACCCCCTCTTTGCAATATAAATTCCCAAATATTTCGAAACCCTTCGGGGTTAACCTAGATCAGAAGTTCCACCACCGCAGGCCTCTGTAACCACCGAAAAGTAATCTAGACCCCGTTTCGGCACCCTGTCGGAGGGGGGAATCAACTCCAGTGGCCATCTTCATCATCTCGGCGGCCACCACGATGAGGAGGGAGTAGTCCACCCTCGGGGTTGAGGGTTTGTACCAGTAGCTATGTGTTTAATCTCTCTCTCTCTCTCTCTCGTGATCTATATCATGGGCTTTGTTAATATAGATGGATCATATGATGTTTCTCCCCTCTATACTCTTGTTGTGATGAATTGAATCTTTCCCCTTTGAAGTTTTGTCTTGTCAGACTGAATATTCAGATTCGATAACACATAATGTAGGTCTTGCAGTATGAATACCAGAGGTGACAATGAGGTATCATATTGATTCACTTGATATATGTTATGGCACTCAACTTGCGGATTCCCGAGGTGACGTTGGGGTAATCTATGCATAGGGTTGATGCAAATTTTTATTATCTCTTCTCCTATAGAAACTTTGGGGTCCCTTTGTAGTTCTTTGTGTGGATTGAGCATTATCAATATGAATTTGATTTCATGTTATTTTAGTACGAACTCTAGGATTGATCGAACGGAAAAAATAGCTTTGTGTTATTTTAGTACGAACTCTTGAATAGATCAAACGGAAAGAATAGCTTTGAGGTGGTTTCGTACCCTACAAACAATATCTATCTTTTGTTCTCCACTAACAGGAACTCGGGAGTGATTCTTTATTGCACATTGAGGGATAATCATATGATCCAACTATGTTAGCACTGTAGTGAGATTGCAGTAGCGAAAGTACGGACCCTAGGCCTTGTTGTCAAGCATTGCAATACCATTTTTGTGCCCGTTTACTATTTGCTACCTTGCTGTTTTTATTTATTCAGATTATAAAAATATATTCCTACCATCCATATTACACTTTTATCACCGTCTCTTTGACGAACTAGTGCACCTGTTCAATTTTCCATTGTATTGGGTGTGTTGGGGGCACAAGAGATTTCTTGTATTTGGTTGCAGGGTCATTTGAGAGAAAGCATCTTCATCCTACACCTCTCACGGATTGATAAACCTTAGGTCATCCACTTGAGTGAAAATTGCTATTGTCCTACAAAACTCTGCACTTGGAGGCCCAACACGTGTCTACAAGAATAAAGTTGCATAGTAGACATCAAGCTCTTTTCTGGCTCCGTTGCTGGGGAGGTGACTTCTTGAAGGTATATCCTTAGATCTTGCAATTGAATCATTTAGTTTCTTGTTTTATCACTAGTTTGGTTTATAAAACAAAACTACATAAAAAATGGAACTTAGGTTGCATCGTATTATTGATCATCTTTATAATATCTTTCTTGAAAATGATGCTTCAGAAAACTGTGCTCAATTGTTAGAAGAAGAAATCAATAAAATGTTTGGCACAAAATATTCGAATGATGAGCATGGTTGCAATGTTGTTAGTATGAATTCTTTGAATATCCATGATGCTAATGATATACAAAGCCATAAGCTTGGGGATGCTATATTTGATGAATATGATATTTTTAGTCCCCCAAGTTTTAATGAGTAAATTTATTATGATGATTGCACGCCTCCCATTTATTATGATTATATTGATGAAAGTGGATTTGGAGAGGTCGTGACTTTATTTAATGTTGAATCCCCTATTTTGGAGGAGGTTGCAATTGATTATGACAACAAAGTTCCCATATATGATGATTATGATGATGACATATATGCTATATCGAATAATTACAAACATGAAACTTGTCATCATGATTTTAATTTCCAATCACATGAGAGTTATTTTGTTGAGTTTGCTCCCACAACTATTGATGATAATAAATTTACTTATGTCGAGAGTAAGAAAATTTCTATGCTTATGTTTCATGAAAAGAATGCTTTATGTGATGGCTATATTATTGAATTCATTCATGATGCTACTGAAAATTATTATGAGGCAGGAACTTATGGTTGGAATTGCCATAATATCAAGTTTCCTCTCTATGTGTTGAAAATCTTGAAGTTGTGCTTGTTTTGCCTTCCTATGCTAGTCGATTCTTGTTCCCATAAATTGTTTGATCACAAAATCCCTATGCATAGCAAGTGGTTTAGACTTAAATGTGCTTGCCATGTGCTTCATGATGCTCTTGTAATGTTTCAATCCTTATCTTTTATGCAAGCATTATTGAACTCATCATGCCTAGCTAAAAGGCATTAAAGAAAAGCACTTATTGGGAGACAACCCCACTCTTTTACCTACTGTTTTTGTGTGTTCACATGATTAAGCTACTGTAGTAATCATGTCTTATTGCTTTCGTTTCAATAAAGTGCCAAGTAAAGCCTTTGGAATCATGTTGGGTGATAGTTGATTTGATCTTGCTGAAAAATAGAAACTTTTGCGCTCATGAAAATAACTCTCATTTTTAACATAAGAGCGATTTTCAGTTGATTCTTTTTGCAGAATATTAATGTACATATTCCCCTGGTCTTCCTAATTTTTCAGAATTTTTGTAGTAGCAGAAGTATGGTTGAGTACAAATTACTACAGACTGTTCTGTTTTTGACAGATTCTGTTTTCTATGCATAGTTTGCTTGTTTTCTAGATTCCATGGATTATATTGATCAATATTAATTGTGGAAATGATATGCTACAGTAGGCATTGTGTGAGAACAATTATGAATCTTGTCTTTGACAGTACCAAAAGTGAAATGGTTTGCTCTTTATCATACTAACCTATCTCACAAAGTTCTGTTATGTTTTGTGGGATTGAAGTTTTCAAGTTTTGGGTGAGCTGTCGATATGAGCAGAATAAGGAATGAGATGACCCTAAGGTTGAGGATGCCCAAGGCACCCCAAGTTAATATCCAAGGAAGATCCAAGCAACTAAGCTTGGGGATGCCCCGGAAGGCATCTCCTCTTTCGTCTCGAACATTATCGGTAACCTTACTTGGGGCTATATTTTTATTCGTCACATGATATGAGTTTTAATTGGAGCGTCATTTTATTTTCTTTTGATTTTCTTGCTCTTATTTAGAATAATGTTATGCATCTTTTATTTCAATAAAAATGTCAACTATAGCCTTTGTCATGCTTATTTTGCAAGTCTACTTGTTGCTGTTTGAAAACAGAAAGTTTATCGGTGTTGCAAAAATTCCCCAGAAAAGTCTGAATGTGATAAAATGTTGAAACTTTTTGCACAATAAACTTTGAAAATTTTTCTACAATGTGGCAAATTTTCATAATTTTTGGAGTTAGGGAAGTATGATGAATCTTGCATTCTTTACAGACTGTACTGTTTTGGCAGATTGTTGTTATGTTTGCATTGTTTGCATATGTTTGCTTGTTTAATAATTCTATTTGAGGATAGGAGTATTAAATATGTAGAGGAATTTAGTATGCATTGTTGAATAATAATTTTGGTGATTTGCTACAGCAGAGAATGATAAGGTTTTGCATTGATTTATACTAACTTATCTCACGAGTTCTTGTTGAGTTTTGTGTGGATGAAGCTTTTGAGATTTAGGAAAACCGTGATATGAGAGGAATTAAGGAGACACAAAAGTTCAAGCTTGTGATGCCCAAGGCACCCCAAGATAATATTTCAAGAAGTCTCAATCCTCTAAGCTTGGGGATGCCCCGGTAGGCATCCCACCTTTCTTCTTCAACAATTATCGGTTAGTATGGGTTGAGCCTAAGTCACTACAAGAAATATGTCAACTTGTGACCACCACTATTGGTCACTGAAAGGTCATGGTTTTTCATTTGAGACCTTTTGTGACCAAAAACAGAAGGTCAAAAGCTGGCGGTCGTAAACTGACTATAGCGACCTTTCTTCTGGAATGGTCGAAGACGTTTATTACCAAAATACGCCCATCGTGGCGTTTTGGTCACTAGCAACCTCCCCAGCCACGTAGGCATCCAAAGATGGCAAGCTGATGTGGCACAAGATTCAGCCCGGTCCAATTCGGTTTTCTACATGGGCCTAGCCCAACAATTCGACCTTTTACTATATATTTTCTCTATTAATTTTTTCTAGCTACATGGGCCTGGCCCAACAATTCAGCCTTTTATTTCTAGATGCGGCCTTTACAGCAGATGATCTTTTACTTTTTGCTATTTTATTTTCCACTGTTTTACATTTGTCCCAAATATCATAATATCATACACTGGTCCCACACGTCAGAAATTTCAAATGTGCTCAAATTATTTTGATAAGTGGGTCGCATGAGTCATGTTTTCATTGCACACATTTTCAAATCACATACATACATACATAATTACTATTTCATATGAAACAAGAATTGTAATTCTGAAACATACATGAAATTCAGAGAGAGAAGATACATTAAATCACATACATAATTACTATTTCATTCACAAACAGAGAGAAGATACAATAAATTCCGAGATAACCCTTCCCCTACTGCTGCTACTTCTGATGTACAAAAGTAGGATCATCAGGTTTTACAAAACGCCAACACTCTCCTACTCCTTGTGCTCACCCTTCTGATGTACAGACACCTTTTAGATGAATTTTTCTGCAGAAAACATCAAAGAATCTAGTAAAAAAAACGGAATCATCAGGTTCTAACAGACTGAAAGCAACACTGAAATATATTTAGATCAGGGTAAAAACAATATACCAACAGGAAATGCAGAGTTAAAAAGCATTGGAAATACACAAGAAAATAAGGGCGTTAATATAGCTGCAATTTACAATGTCAGAACACCAGGAAATTAGAGATAAAGCATGGAGTATGATAAATGTGGGACTTTACATTGTAATAGAAATTGAGGATATACAGTGAAAATAGAGGAATTCCACTGTAAATACCTGCAGTTTATACAATGTATAAAATGGGTTATTTACAAAGTGTAACTCCCTAAAAAATCTTAGGTATTCCACTGTAATACCTACAAGTTTTACAAAGGACTATGCAGTAAATTACACTGTAAAACTGGGCGATATTACAGTAAAATGAAACTGAAAAAGCACACTATAGGAATGACAACAATGAAGTAGGCACAAAGACAACATTTTAGACACATCAGAGAAAATTCACTGAATAATAAGTCAGCACTTCACTGAATAATAAGTCAGCACTCTTAAGAAACCATTTTAAACGACCAATAATCCACCACTCATGATGTAACTGGGTCTACTTCCAAGTGGACGCATGATTCACTTGGTGTATTGTTGCGAAGTGAAGAAAACAAACCCACGGTGGATGACCGACAGTTGGCACTTGATGTGCGCACCCACCCTAGCTGAACAATCCACCTCAATCGGGTCTACTAGAACAGAAGGAAAAACTAACATCAGAATCTACGGAGGATCACCAACAACATCCCACACTTGGATGCACACCCAAGAAGCGAGATAGACAAAGCAACAATTGGAAATTCTATATGAGAACAAAACAACATTGATCAAGCAGATGTTACGAGGACAGATATGTGACTGCTACAGATGAGTGAATTATCAAAAATAGGAAGAGCTACAGATATGCATATGCCTGCCAAATACACAAGACTAGTGCAGCTAAAGGATGATGGGAAATTTGCTTCTAATGCTACCAATTAATTTCAGTGCATGACAAGACAAAAAGCATGGGATCAACAACATCATCAGCAGCATACTACGATCGTATAATAGCAGCACAAGAGCAACAGTAGGTAGTAGAAGTAGAAGAGTGAGGGCGCTATCATGCACAGGGGCACGACTGTGAGTCGGGAGGACGGGGCCGGAGTAGGTGAAGAGGCCATCCTCCTCCTTGTAGTGCATGCCGGCCGTTGTGACGGCCTTGACTTGCTGGCCATCGCCTGATTTTACTCCCCCACCCGCTGCTCCGCCTGCAAGAATATATACCAATAAAGCAAGGTAAAATGAGAACCAACAGAGCACTTTCTGTATTACCAAAACAAAACTGAAATTCAAACAATAACATGGCCCTTAGTATGGAAACAATTCTGAAGGTATATACCAATAAAATGAGGTGAAATGAGAACCAACGACACAATGTCCAAAAAAGGCCAGCAGGATGAAGCTATAGCCAGCTAGCTATGCACCATAGGTGTCTGTACAGCCATATCAGAATAATAACACGGCTAACATAAGGAGCGACACAACAGTTGTTGTGCTACCACAGAAAATTGGGATTCAAACCTACTATAACTATCACTCCATCCATTATTTAAACTACCAAAACGTCTTTATATTGAGAAACATAGGTACTGGTTGCATATATAGCCTAGTAGCAGTACTATGTGTGGCAGTTTTAACAAGTCAAATAATTTTACTGTAGACAAGTTGCATATATAGACTAGTAGTAGTATCAGTAATCTAACAAAGGGCTAAAGCATACAAGAAACATATTGGAGTGTACTCTAGACCAAACGAATTCCCACCCATGCCTTGTTTCAGATTAGACACTTTCTTACAACTGAATTCCAGATACAATTGGTTTAAGCTCCATGTGTTCTAATTAAGAAGGAGGCGACAAGTAGCCATTGCATGTGACGGCAAAAGTGACAGGAAATGGTTAGGAAGAAGAGGAGAAGTGGAGCACTGAATGATCCATTGGAGGCCCTGGTCTTGTCCTTCTTGAAGACGACCCCGAATCCCCGATGCACTCGCTGTCGACCACATTGGAGGCATTGACTGAATACAAACAAGAACATAAGACAAATAGTACAAATATTAGTAAGATAAGCAGCTGTAACATAACAGGAACTGGAACGAACAATGAGCCATCTGCGTGGACCATGAACCTCGAAGAAAGCAGTACAAAATAACTGAATATTGATCCTGAATGCACAAGGTGGTTACTGATCCTAGTGTTAACTGACAATTTCTCAATAAAGTTTCTGTACAACAGCACAAGGTGGTTAACACAAAGGGGAAACAAAGAATTAACATGGCAGCAGAGCAAACCAATACAGCTTGCAACTAATAAGCACAGGATATTGCTTGGCAAATCAATTAAGCTTTGGTTAATTATTAAGCGGTGAGAATTTCTTATTTGCATGTTCATGTCGATTAGCAAGTTCTAGTGTTCTAGTGAAAAACAAATGATAACGCGAGGGGGCCAGGTTCTTGTTCTCGCTCACCGTTGATGATAGAACTTGATGCACATGTCGTGGCTGCAGTTGCGCAGCATGACCTTGCTATTGAGCTCCATGCAGATCCCGCACTCCTCCTCTATCTCGGCGTCCATCTCGGAGACGGGCCTCTTGCTGTCCTCTGGCTCGTCTCTCCTCCTGTACCTCTCCGAGAACGCCGCCCTCTGCCTCAGTGGTCGAAGTCGCTCATCCCGTGCTCTAGTTGCATGAGGGAGGGAATATCACGGCTGCAGACGGGCGGAGGATGGGCATTAGTAATATCACATGTCGAATCTCCAAGTCGACACCGACAGCGTGAACATCTGCTGTTCTTGTCGCTTGTTTAGATAGTGTTTACCGACTCTAGAGGCAAAATGGCAAGCATCATGTGTACAGCACCAGCAGCAAAATCCCGAAACAAACCTATCTCGTAATGCAAACTTGATCCAAATCCATGCCAAACTGAATCTACCAAGCCTGACAACATCAACATGACTCGATTGTTTCAGCTATTGCAAGGCACGCCAGAAAACTCTCTTTAATTTTCTTAGGAGTTCTAAGGACTTAAAAGACACAGTAACAAATTCTTGGTTTAAATCCTCAATTAATATGACGTCCAGAAACTGCCGAAATAAGATAAACAAAGCAGATTACAGTAAATCAATCTTTACAGCAAAGACATCCATCTGCCTGCCAATTTCGTGACTAAATTCATGAATGTTTCAGTTTGCGAGTTAACCACTAGAATCCATTCATTTAGCCAGGAGAGCCTGCAACCTCAAGGTTCTATACACACACACACATGATTCCTATCGCCTTTAGGCTTCAGACTATTATCCAAAGATGCACCAAACAGAGCCAAAACAACCCCATCGGCCAAGCACACAAAGAACCTACAAACTCCTCACATCTCCACATCAAAACAAGTAGAGCGAGTGAAAAAATGTTACAGAGGTGGGCATCAAAGCAAGAACCAGTGAGGGCGATGCGGGGCTCAAGGCGCGGTCAACGCAGGCGGAGAGGCCGGATCTGCCAGTGGGGAGGAGGTCCATGCGACGAGGCTGGTCAGAGGCTTCGGTGGCCAGAGGAAGCGGGTACGAGCGGCGAGATCCTGGACAGAGTCCATCCATGGCGTTGGCTGTCATAACGAGGAAAGGACAAAGAGAGCGGGAGGTTAGCGAGGGAAGGGAAGAAAGGGAGCGCGGGAAAACAAGAAGGCAAGGGAGAGACTTGGCTCACCGGCACAGGACTCTGCTTGCCGGCGGCACGCTGCAGTGGAGCTGTTGGTCCTGTGGTGCTTCGATAAAGACGGAGGAGCTCGGAGGGCGCCATTGGTCTTGTGCATGCTCGAGCAGCGAAGCTCCTCTCGCCGGACGCTTGCGCCGAGGGCTGGACGAGCGCAGCAGCCTGCGGCGGAGGGCGCTAACCGAGGCCTCGTGGACGGGCGGAGGAAGAGCGGCGGACGTCCTCCAGGAGGCGAGGAGAAGCGGGTGGTGGCGCGGGCGCTGGGTGGTGGCGGGCGCGGGCGCGGGTCGGATGGCGGATCGGGTGGCGGGCGGCGGCGGGGGGAGAGGGAGCGCGTGAGCGGGTGGCGGATCTGGAGCGCTAGGGTTCGTGGGGTGAGAGGGTGAGCGAGCTCACTTTTTACTTTTTCTTTTTTTCCGACAAAGAGGGGGAGGGGGTGAGGGAGAAAGGGCTACCGTCGGATCCGAGAGCATCCGGCGGCGTTTGAGCACGATCCGCGTGACATGACTACGGACCAATCAGAGCACAGTACACGTCATGACCTTCTAAATTGGTCGTAATCGACTAAAAATAAGGCGTTGAACCATATTTTTCAAAAAAAGGTGACAATTTTATGATATGAGAAATTCAAAAAGAAACATTCTCATTGTGTCACCAAATGTGACATAGTTTTTAGGAAAACTAACAAACTTGCAATTGGAATAAGACAAATATCTTTTAAACATTGTTATGTGAAATGAGCTTTTAGGGGGGGGGGTCATTTTCTACTTTTTCACATGAAAAATTCAATGAAATGATCTCATGTTGTGCATAATGGTGAATCTTGGAATTGCAAACAATATTGCCTAAGAAAGTTTTCATTTTCTTTGGACGAAAAAATCATTTTCCATTTTTTGAGTGCCCCAGATGAGGTTTTTTTGTGAAGAACCTACATAATAAATGTTACAAAATTGGACCTAACCAATTTTCTAAAATACTAGGACATATTTAATGCACAATTGACAAAATGGTTGGGTGTAAAAAGTTTTGATCCACCCTCGTGAAAAAGACAAATTTCCATCGATTCAGCTGGAAGCGGGTCAAATTTGAACTGTAAATAGTTTGCTCTTTACTTTTTCCAAAAATAATTTCTATGTACATAAGTATCTATTTAATCAGAGAAACACCTAAAAAATTCAAGATTCAACCACTAGCTAGGAACGGTCATTCCCGCTGTTTTGACCGCATTTTGAAACGGGCATAAAAAAATTGGAAAACCTTCGCATTGTGTCATTATATGTGGCCAAGTTTCCAGGAAAAACAATAAACTTGTAATACGGTAATTATTTTTAAAAAGTGTTCTCAGAAATGAGCTATCATTCATGAAGATGCATGGATTTCAAGCCAAATGATCAATCTCATGGCCACATTCATAGCATAGTTTGTTCAAATGATCTCATATCGTGCACAAGGGTGCATCTTGAAATTCCAAACAATGTTGCCTAAGGGAGTTTTCATTTTCTTTGCTCGGAAAATTCATTTATGAGAATTTTTTGGGAATTTTTGGAATAACAGAAATGTAGGTTGCTTCACAACCTAGGGCAAAAACTGCCACATGGACATGACACATAGGCAACACTGATGAGATGGCGCCTAGTCATCACAACCCACCACAATCTACAAGGCTATGACCATCTATATTGGTCATTAACAACTAGAAATAAGGCAGCGGACTAGCACTGTTTGCTTTGTGACCATTTCGTGTAAGGAAATTACGACCTTTCTGACGAAAATGGTCGCAATGGTTTAGGGTTTGGAGCCCCCCGAACAGCTTTTGACCAATTGGTCTGAAATGGTCATAGTTCTATGACCAATTCTTTCAGGGTCACTGACAAAAGGTCACTAGTTGACATATTTCTTGTAGTGAGTTTTTGCTTCTTCACATGAGCTGTGCTATT
Source organism: Aegilops bicornis (assembly GCA_021605145.1). NCBI lineage: Eukaryota > Viridiplantae > Streptophyta > Magnoliopsida > Poales > Poaceae > Aegilops > Aegilops bicornis. The sequence goes on from CM038674.1 coordinate 647,459,351, forward strand.
CTTAGAATATCATTTTTTTACTTGTTATTTAAAAAAATACTTCGATCTGAAAGTTTTTAAATAAAATAGAGTCCTCAAATAGTTGCTAAGGAGGCTAAGTAAGCGGCATTCACATCCCGTCAACGAAGCTCTTTTCTTTTGAATTGCTCTTGTGCTTCACTTATATCCTATGAGTAAATTGTTGAATAAATTGAATGTTATGAAGTTGAAATAATATCTTGCCTAGTGGTAGATTCACATTGGGTTTAGAAAGTGAAATCTTTTGAGGCTTGACAAACAAAATATTGGTCATACATACAATTCACGACTAATTAGTATAAGGAAGAGAACTTTCACATGCAAATACACTATCATGGAAATCTTTTGCGATTGTGAGCCCCCATCGAAATATTATATGCCAAGATTGTTGACATTGGACAAGGAAGACAACGTTATGATTTATGTTTGCTCATATTCACATACAAGTCATATTGTCATAGATCCTTCAACATGTGGTGCTTTCCCCCCATCTTTGCTAGCCAAAAATTCTGCACCGTGTAGAGATACTACTTGTGCATCCAAAAACCCTTAGACCCAAATCTTATTTTCAAGAGACCACCATACCTACCTAAGGATTGAGCAATATCCTTCAAGTAAGCTATCATCGGTGCAATAAGGCAATAAAATTGAGCATTGTACGAACTTGTGATGGCAAAGCAATAAAAGTGACGGACTTCATAATAAAGGTTGCTATCATAAGGGGCAATATAATGTGACATTCACTTGCACTAAGGGGTTGAGCATACAAACAAATAAGCACATGGCAATCTCTGCTTCCCTCTGCGAAGGGACTATCTTTTACTTTTCAGTATTTACTTTTATGCAAAGAGTCCAAGTTATTCTCTATATTCCTTTTTATTTTTCTCTTTTGGCAAGCATCATGTGGTGAAGAAAGATCTAGGAACATATGTCCAGTTGAATATGGGTAGCATGAACTATTATTGTTGACATCACCCTTGAGGTGAATACGTTGGGAGGCAAAATAATAAGCCCCTATCTCTCTATGTGTCTGGTTGAAATGTTTTGCTCATGTGTATGCGGTGGGTGTTAGCAATAATAGAAGACTATATGATGGTTGAGTATGTGGAGCTCTTACTTAAGCTCTGTTGAATAAGTGAATTGCAATTGCTTGGTGACTGAGAACATAGGTTGTTGAGTTTCAAGAGAATTCATTGTTTGAACCTTAACATGTGAATTGGTTGCCATTATAACATGAGAAGTTTTATAAGATAGAATTGTTGTTATGATGCTAGGACAAGTGATTGAAATTGGCATTGATCAAACTTATGCACTTTGCTAGCATTCACACTTCATAAATTATTTCTTTTATCATTTACCTACTCGAGGACGAGTAGGAATTAAGCTTGGGGATGCTGATACACTACTAGGGAAAAGGCTACTAGTAGCGTGGGTAAAATGGCTACTAGTAGCACGGGTACACGCGCTACTAGTATCGAGCTACATCTAAATAGTTAGTATGTAGTAGCACGGGTGCACACGCGCTACTACTAAAAAGTTAGTAGTAGCGTGTGTGCACCCGCGCTACTACTAACCTAAAACCCGTGCTACTACTAACCTAACTACTAGTAGCCCTCATATTTATCCCATGCCACTACTAATAATTTACGAATTAAAAAATAAAAATTAAATGTAGTATTCATGAATGGTAATACATCCAGTGCAAACCAAACCAATGTCACAAAACAATCTCAAGATTTCATTTAGCCAATGTCACAAAAAAATCTCAAGATACCATTTAACATAAGACACACACAACCATCATCATAAGGCGGGTACCTTCCCTAGTGGTCTACCACCAATCTAAACATAGCACTTCTCTAGATGTATCTACCAAGGCTCAGAGTTCAGATGCCGGTGGACACGAATCCTCCCTCCCCTGGAGGTGGCGTCGAGGTCCTCCACCTCGGCGACCTCCGGCGTCGAAATCACCTGGATGAACATCTGTGCGACGTGGGCACCGAGCTTCACTGCGAAGTCCGCCTCCGAGTGATTGAAGAGAACAGCGCCACCGGGCCGCGCTAGTCAGTGTCGATCACCTCTGCGCCCACATCGAGAAAGTGAAAACTTGTTAGTACGCAAATTGCATCAGTTCAACCAAATAGTACTAGTAAGCATGCATGAATAGGGGAAGGTAATTTTCTCGGTCACCTAGTTAGGAATCAACTATTTAAATAAAAAAATTAGCAACTTTTTCCTTAAATAAAAGAGGTGCTTGTTAACTGCACTTGGAAAGCTTGATAACGATACATAAATTTGTGTGGTCACGTCCTTGCATGTTGGAAAAAATCATTGGTTAAGCTTATACTCTCTTGAAGAGGAAAGAACTTTGGGACAATCAACAACCTATCACTTGATCTCCGCTAGCTACTTTGGATTCAACAAGAAAAGGACCATTTATTTGAACTGAATAGAACAAGGGCAAGCATGCTATTAATCTTTTGGCTAGAATTTCACAAAATGCACCTGTCAAGTGTACTCTAACAATCGACGTGTCTCATCTCCTCATGATTATGGACTCTAGCCGAGCCGACAACATGGAAAAAGATGTAGTCATTTCCGAGCATGAACCCTTGGTTGTCATCAATGAACCTGCAACATCCATCATGCCCATTGTAAAATATGTTAGTTTCAGATAAGAAAAGAACTGAACTCTGAACATATGATGTTATCTCAATCCTTACTTTATGGAGTAAATATTCAAATGACATTGCTCTTCACAACCAGAAAGGGCATTAAGACAAACAATTATTTTGCACCAAGATAATGAGAAAGCATATAATGTGAGTTACCTTAGGAGATTTATAAATGATCTGATGAAAGGCCTCCCAAGCCATGGCTGCTTGTTGATATGAAGTGTTATTATTGAAATATCCAATAAAACAATACCCCTACATGTTCCGGTTCCATACCAGCTGCCTGCATACCGACATGCCCTGCAGAATAATGAAACAACTACAAGAATTCTGAAAATTGTTTCTACTTGCAAGTTGTCCCCAATTCATATATAACAAACTAATCACAAGATTGGTGAGATCAATTTATTTCAAGAAATGAAGAGTTCTAAGTTCTAAGCCAGGGTAGCATGGACCTACTTGTGGATCTCCTATTACCCCAGCCGCTATCTCCCTTAACAGTATCATCATTCCTTCATGCCCACAATAGCAAGATGCCCTTGGATTCCTGACCTCTTCCTCCATGTATTCCTCACCCTCCTCAGATCAAATTAGACCTCCAACACTGTAAAATTTTTCTGATAGCCAATGATGACAAAGTTATGTTTGCTACGCGTTTATTGGTTGTAACAGGATGTTAGTCTACTTTACTTGCATAATAATATTTTCAACAAACAAACAAACACAGCTTGATTTTGTTTTGGCTGCAGTGGCTCGTTTTGTTTTCTGACCGCCGGTTCAGAGATGGAGACCATGGTATCATTCTGATGGAATGTTGATTCATTTATCATAGTAGCTTATGTGCTTGTGTTTTGGATTGAGTTCCGAGATTGCTAGTATTCCACGTAACCATTTCAGTAAGCACTCAATCATGAAACCTTTGGTGCAGAGGAACAACGTATAGTCATCATCTCATAGATGATGTTGTAGTATAGCACCAAAAAAACACTGACACACCTAATTAAGTGCATATATCACTTAATTAGCACGAGTTGTTTCGGTACCTCACACAAATTTTGGTCTCTCTGTTCAACATCTGAAGAAGAGAACTACCATCCCTGCTCTTCCACCACATCTATAAACATCTGCAAAAATTAAATTAAGTTAATCAGACATGATATTAATTGACTTGGTTGCATCAAGAAGACACGACAAAGCTAGCTGATGTTGTTGCTCCATATTTATTTATCGAACCTGTGGTAGTTTCTGTTTGTGATGGCTTCAATTGTCACTCCAAACCTCTATTTCTCTTGTGGAAACTCAAAATTGTTTACTATCCGTTATCTACAACAGATAAAATGGACTGAACTGAGTTAAAATAAACACCCAAAAGATGCATAGTAGCTGATCCAGTGAAGTCCTATAGATCATGGATTTTGTTGCTAAATTGGTGAGTTTCTTCTCTCGATAATGTCAGTTGACTCCCTGATACGAGCCCAAATCTCAAATAGCATCATGCATTTCGGAGGACCCGGGAGCTGGATTAGAAGTTACCCGATCCGTCCTGAGAGGAACGAGAGCATCGAAGCGGATGAGCAGGCGAGTAGCAAGCTCGACCCGGCGTCCCTCCGCGGTGCGGCGAGGCAGCTTGGGAAAGGGGTGGTGGCCGGAGGGGGGAGGGCTCTCGCCCCTGCTCGCACTGCAGAGCGGAAGGGATGCCCTGGACGGCGCGGTCGCGCGGAAGCCGAGCATGTCAGCAGCAGATGTGTCGAGCAGGGAATGGGGGGAGGGGGAGGGCAGTGCCGCGGTGGCCTGGTCGGCCGGCTGCAGTGATCGGAGGGGGCGCACATGCTCATGGACTGGGAGAGAACATGAGGTGGAAGGAGACTGACGGTGGAGGGGATCTGGATCGGGGCTTGGTGGAATTTTTTTTGAGATAAACGGGGTCCGGTGGACGATGGAGTGGGACGGTTGGTGGGGTGGGGTGGGGTGGGAGTATACTAGTAGCGAGGCTGCCTCACCTGCGCTACAGCTAACTACATAGTAGTAGCGCAGGTTTTAGAACCCGCGATGCTACTATGGTCTGTTTGCTGGGCACGGTTGGAAATATTTACTAGTAGCGTGTTTTTTGGGCCACTCACTACCTGTAACTATTACTTGTAGCGTGGGTCAATATAGCACGCTACTAGTAAGTAGCAGTAGCGTAGGGCAATATAGCATACTACTAGTAAGCGTCTGTCTATAAGCTTTTTCCTAGTAGTGATATGTCTCCAGCGTATCTATAATTTATGAAGTATTCATGCTGTTATTTTATCATTCTTGGATGTTTTACAATCATTTTATAGCTACTTTATATCATTTTTTGAGACTAACCTATTGACCCAGTGCCCACTGCCAGTTGGTCTTTTGCTTGTTTTTTACATTGCAGGAAATCAATACCAAACGGAGTCCAAATGCAAAAAAAAAATCACGGAGATTTTTTATGGACCACAAGACCAACATTGGGCCAAAGAAGCACCCGGGGGTGCCCTGAGGGGGGCACGACCCACGAGGGCGCGCCAGGGACCCCTGGCGTGCCCAGGTGGGTTGTGCCCACCTCGGTGGCCTCCCGCACCACCTCTTTGCACTATAAATTCCCAAATATTCCGAAACTCTTCGGGGTTAACCTAGATCAGAAGTTCCGCCACCGCAGGCCTCTGCAGCCATTGAAAACCAATCTAGACCCCATTCTGGCACACTGCCGGAGGGGGGAATCATCTCCGGTGGCCATCTTCATCATCCCGGCGGCCACCACGATGAGGAGGGAGTAGTCCACCCTCGGGGCTGAGGGTTTGTACCAGTAGCTATGTGTTTAATCTCTCTCTCTCTCTTTCTCATGATCTATATCATGGGCTTTGTTAATATACATGGATCATATGATGTTTCTCCCCGCTATACTCTTGTTGTGATGAATTGAATCTTTACCCTTTGAAGTTTTGTCTTGTCGGATTGAATATTCAGATTTGAGAACACATGATGTATGTCTTGCCGTATGAATACTTGAGATGACAATGAGGTATCGTATTAATTCACTTGATATATGTTATGGCACTCAACTTGCAGATTCCCAAGGTGACGTTGGGGTAATCTATGCATAGGGGTTGATGCACGTTTTTATTATCTTTTCTCCGATAGAAACTTTGGGGTCCCTTTGTAGTTCTTTGTGTGGATTGAGTATTATGAATATGAATTTGCTTTGGTGTTATTTTAGTACGAACTTTAGAACAGATCAAACGGAAAAAATAGTTTTGTGTTATTTTAGTACGAACTCTTGAATAGATCGAACGGAAAGAATAGCTTTGAGGTGGTTTCGTACCCTACAAACAATATCTATCTTTTGTTTTCCGCTAATAGGAACTCAACAGTGATTCTTTATTGCACTTTGAGGGATAATCATATGATCCAACTAAGCACTGTTGAGAGATTGGACTAGCGAAAGTACGGACCCTAGGCTTTGTTTTCAAGCATTGCAATACCGTTTTTATGCCCATTTACTATTTGCTACCTTGCTGTATTTATTTATTCAGATTATAAAAATATATTTCTACCATCCATATTACACTTTTATCTCATCTCTTTGCCGAACTAGTGCACCTATACAATTTGCCATTGTATTGGGTGTGTTGGGACACAAGAGTTCTTGTATTTGGTTGCAGGGTCGTTTGAGAGAGACCATCTTCATCCTATACCTCTCACGGATTGATAAACCTTAGTTCATCCACTTGAAGGAAAATTGCTACTGTCCTACAAAACTCTGTGCTTCGAAGCCCAACACGTGTCTACAAGAATATAGTTGCGTAGTAGACATCAGCGGTACGTATGCCGCAACCAGGTTAGGGTTTTGACGAAGGCCGAATTGCTAATCTAGCTCTGGATGAGCCGAACTGTCATTATGCAGGGTAGACCGGACTCGTTTGATAGTGTCCGGGGGCTTGACTGCCGATGTAGTATTCGGTTTGATAAGGCCACCTTGTACTTCAGCTGCAAGGGCCGCGGTATCCTCCTCAGTATGGAGGGAGCGCTCCATGTTTCCATTGACTGTTATAACACCGCGTGGTCCGAGCATCTTGAGCTTTAGATATGCGTAGTGCGGGACTGCGTTGAAACGGGCGAAAGCGGTTTGTCCGAGCAGTGCATGGTTACCACTGTGGAAGGGGATGGTGTCGAAGATTAAATCGTCACTTCGAAAGTTATCTAGTGAGCCGAAGACTACTTCCAGCGTTATTGACCCTGCGCAGCAGGCCTCTACGTCGGGTATTACTCCATTGAAGGTGGTTTTGGTGGGCTTGATTCTTGACGGATCAATGCCCATTTTGCGGATAGTGTGCTGATAAAGCAGGTTAAGACTGCTACCGCCGTCCATAAGGACGCGCCTGAGATGGAATCCATCGATAATTGGATCGAGGACCAATGTTGCCAAACCTCCATGACGGCTACTGGTCGGACGGTCTCTGCGATCAAAAGTGGTCGGACAGGCTGACCATGGGTTGAATTTTGGGGCGACTGGCTCTATGGCATAGACGTCCCTTAGTGCGCGCTTGCGCTCCTGCTTGGGGATATGAGTAACGTAGATCATATTTACTATTTTTATCTCGGGGGAAATTTCTTTTGCCCCCCTTTGTTTGTTGGGCGAGGCTCCTCATCATCCTCGCTAGGTGGTCCTTTCCCCTTATGTTCGGTGTTTATTTTACCGGCCTGCTTAAAGACCCAACAATTTTGTTGGTATGATTGGCAGGCTTGTCCGGGGTGCCGTGGATCTGGCGAGGCCGATCTAGTATTCAGTCCAGACTGGATCGAGCATCTTTTTTTCCTTTGAATGGCTTCTTCCGCTGACCGGGTTTAGAGCCACTGAATCCCGTGTTGACCATCGTGTCTTCAGTATCTTCGTTGTTGCTTCGATGCTTGTGTTTGTTGCGTCGTGGGCTACCGTTGCCATCTCTGGCTTCGGAGGTGCGGGGGTCGCTAGTGATGTTGCTTCTACAAGCTAGCCAGCTATCTTCTCCCGTGCAAAAGCGGGACATAAGTGCGGTGAGGGCTGCCATGGACTTCGGTTTTTCATGGCCGAGGTGTCGGGCGAGCCATTCGTCACGGACCCTATGTTTAAAGGCCGTGAGCTTCCGGGCTGACTCTCCGGGTTGCTGGACTATGTGACTAAGGTCATCGGTGTCTGGCGGCCGAACATAGGTACCTTGGAAGTTGTCTCTAAATGCATCTTCCAACTCTTCCCAGCTACCAATGGAGTTTTCTAGGAGGCTGTTTAACCAGTGCCGTGCTGGTCCCTTGAGTTTTAGGGGGAGGTATTTGATGGCATGGAGATCGTCACCACTTGCCATGTGGATATGGAGAACGAAGTCTTCAATCCATACCATGGGATCGGTTATGCCATCGTATGATTCGATGTTTACGGGTTTAAACCATTCTGGTTACTGATGCTGCATTACCTCCTCGGTGAAGCATAGGGGATGTGCGGCGCCTCTATATCGAGCGACGTCGCAACGGCGTTCGGATGACATCCGTATGCGGTTTTTGGCCCTGGTGAGATTATGCCTATCGCGCCAGGCTTGACGGTCGTCTTCTCGAGTTGGGGCGCGCCGCCTTGATCCATAGATTGATCTGGCTTGGCCTGCTCTATTTCTCAGGTCTTGTCGTAGGTCGTAGGTGTATCCTGGAGCCGTTGTCTCTCTGTCCATACAACGGGGAGGTGCGGGTTGGTGTTCGCGTAGGTGGACGCTTTATCTCGCCCGCGTGGTGACCGGTCTGGTTCATCAGGGTGGCCATGTTTCGATGATATTGGCTCGAAAACCTCGCCGTCATATTGTGGTAGTAGCCGACGCTTCGGATAGCTCTTTGTTGGATGTTGTAGGCCATATTCTTCGGCAGCTAGGACCTGGGTCCATCTGTCATTGAGCATATCCTGTTCGTCTTGCAGCCGTTGTTGCTTCTTTTTTAGGCTTCTTGCGGTGGCGATTAGTTGGCGCTTAAAGCTCTCATGTTCGAGGGGTTCCTCTCGCATGATAAAATCTTCGTTGCCGAGGCTGACATCGTCCTCGGAGAGCATTAGATAGTTGCTATCCTCCGAGTCCTCATTCCCGACCGGATCGTCAGGGTTAACTTGCCACTCCTCCACATCATCCTGTTCGGATGTGGGCTCGACGGGGGCTTTGGGGTCTTCGGCATCCTCTAGAGTGTTATCATCTCCGGTGCCGGTATTACTGTCTTTGCAATGACGCTGTTTTGAGCGGCGTCGCTGGCGTCGACGCTTCGGTGGGGCCTCAGCAGGTTTGTCCTCAACCGGATCCTTCCCGCCTTCACCATCAGGGTGTATCCACACTACTAGGGAAAACCTTATACACAGAATCTTAGCAGCAGCGTGGTTTAAAAACAAACGCTACTGCTAATTAGCAGTAGCGAGCTCCAGGAAACCGCGCTACTAACACCCATATAGCAGTAGCGCTCTAGGTGGAACAAGCGCTACTACTATAATTGCCACGGCATTACCTCCAGGCTTGATATAGTAGTAGCGCCCTTCTCCTGGAAGCTCTACTGCTAAAGTACTCAGTAGCAGTGTTTTTCTTCAAAACTCGCTGCTGCTAAGTATCACCACAACTATATAAGTTTAGTCCCATACTGCTAAGCGAACAAGGTGTTTACCACCTTAAATATGTTACTTCTCAAACTATCTCGAGCACTTGGTCTTCATTGAACTATATGTGTAGGATTTGTGGCTGCAATATGAATCCTCACTGTACCTTTACAGTGCGGTGAGGATTCATGTTGAGTATTTAGATTCTACAAAAAGATCAATGATGACCAATGTATATTTTTGATGTTTTTACATGCTTAGACTTATAGCGTTTTTCCAGGGCAAAGCGGTACTGATATTGGGATAAACAAAAGAAATAACTGCTTCCTTTAGCAGTAGCGTTTTTTTCTAAAACGCGCTATAGCTAAATTAGCTATAGCGCGTTTCCTTAAGAGCGCTACTGCTATTTCGACTTAACCACCCGCGGGCTCAAAATTTTGCTAAGTCCTCCTTCCCCCTGTTCCCCTACTCCTCTGTCGCTGTCGCCTGAGGCCGCCCTTGTCGGTGTCAAAACCGGTGGATCTCGGGTAGGGGGTCCCAAACTGTGCGTATAAGGCGGTTGGTAACAGGAGGCGGGGGACACAATGTTTACCCAGGTTCAGGCCCTCTCGATGGAGGTAATACCCTACTTCCTGCTTGATTGATCTTGATGATATGAGTATTACGAGAGTTGATGTACCACAAGATCATAGAGGCTAAACCCTAGGAGCTAGCCTATGATTATGATTGTTGTTGTCCTACGGACTAAACCCTCCGGTTTATATAAACACCGGAGGGGGCTAGGGTTACACTGACTCGGGTACAAGGGAGGAGATCTACATATCTGAATTGCCAGGCTTGCCTTCCACGCCAAGGAGAGTCCCATCCGGACATGGGACGAAGTCTTCAATCTTGTATCTTCATAGTCCAACAGTCTGGCCAAAGCATACAGTCCGGCTGTCCGAGGACCCCCTAATCCAGGACTCCCTCGGCCCTCAACCTCACCACTGCCGCCCGCCGCCGCTCTCGACCTCACCGTCGCCGCCCTCGACCTCACCACCGCCGCCCTCGACCTCACCGCCGCCGCTCGAGCCCGCCCAGTGTTAACGCATGCTACTGCTAACCTTTAGCTGTAGCGCCGTACCAGTAGCACTCCTGCCCGCGCTACTGCTAGACTTTTCCCTACACTAGTGTAGAACCGGGATTTAGCGCCGGTTCGTAAGGGCTTTTAGTGCCGGTTCTACAACCGGCACTAAAGGGCGGGGACTAAATCTCCCCCCCTTTAGTACCTGTTCGGCACGAACCGGCGCTAAAGTGCCACCACGTGGCACGAGCCAGGCCCAGGTGCGGGTAGACCATTAGTACCGGTTGGTAGCACCAACCAGTACTAAATGTTTGAGGGGGGGGGGTTGGTTTTTATTTTTATTTTTCATTTAATTTTGTGTTTTCCATTTAATTCTTTTTCGTTTGCAGGTATTTTACGATACTACATATTGTACACATTATGCATATATATATATATATAAATAGAATTTCTTGTAGAACCGATCATATATATATATATATATATATATATATATATATATATATATATAAATAGAATTTCTCGTAGTACCACACCCTAACCTCCGCCCACCCAGCGCTCCCACCTTCTCTTGGCTCCCGGCGTCGCCACCCCGTCCAACCTCCTCACCGGTTCCCGGCGCCGCCACCCCGCCACACGTCCTCTCCGGCTCCCGGTGCCGGCCCGCCCCAGCTCCTCCCCGGGTCGCGGCGCCGCCCCGCCCCACCTCCTCCCAGCCCCGATGCGGGCCGCCCCACCTCCTCCCGGATCGCGGCGCCCGCCCACCTCCTCCCCAGCTCGCGGTGTCGCCCGGCCCCACCTCCTTCCCAGCTCCTGGTGCCGCTCAACCCCGAACCTCCAACCTCACCGGGTCCTGGCGCCGCCCCGCCCCACCTCCTCCCCAGCTCCTGGCGTGGCTCGGCCCCCAACCTCCAACCTCGCCGGGTCCTGGCGCCGCCTCGCCCCTACCTCCTCCATGGATCACGGCACCGCACGCGCCCCATTCTTCCCGGATCCCAACGATACCTAGTTCCCAATCTCTCCGGCTCCAGGAGCCGCCAACCGCCATCCTCTGCCAGCTCGTGTAGCCGCCTCCACCTGTTTCCTCCCGCGGGGCTGACGGTGCGAATATGGCCGACGTGCGGGGCAGCGAGACTCGCCGGGGTGGAGCTCCTCTGCCTCTAGCCGTTGATCCATAGTTCATTGTCAGTACAGGTTTTGAAACTGCCCAATACATGTTGGGGGACATTTCTGGAATCACGTATCCTTGCTAGCTTGTAGCTGTAATTTTGATTGCATAGTAGCACGGTTTAGTTGTCTCTGAAGTTTTGATTCACAGCAGTACAATTTAGTCCCAGCTGCCATGATTCTGCAAACCATTGTGCTCCCAAAAGATGGTGCTTTGTTGCAACAAGTTCTGGGGAAAATGCAGTGAAAAGATAAATTATGCTCCCACAAGTTCATCTGATATACTGTTGTTAATTCAATTTCTTTTATATACCTCTACACATGTTTGTTGAAATGCTCCCACAAGGAGGTAGACTTGTTTTTTTGTTCATATTTCTCATTTCTTAAAACAACTGATGTACTACTATCAAAATGGACGCCACAATAAAGATCTCATCTCTAAATTGATGATTCAGCCATGTTTGCTTTTGTGCACTACTGAACTGACAATGTTACTGAACTTGTGTTCTTGCTGATTCTGAACTGTTACTGGTAGCATTTGTGATGCTCATCTACTTTTGGTTGGAAGTTTAATGAATCCATACATAGTTCAAATTTTAGGAAGTTAAAAGTTCAACGAGTGTCTCAGACAAAACTTGGAAGTGTTGTATATATAAAAAGACAACAAAAAAATATGTGTTCTACATTCAAAAGACAGAAATCTAAGTTGTTCTGGAAAGAGTTCCAGAACATCCCCGGTCGCCGCCTCCCTGGGAAGCCATGCAACTCCTTTCATGGCTCTGGAAAATCACTGATCAGGTATGTTCAGTTCAGACCACACTAAAATGGATGAATTATAGATAATTATTTTGCATTGTCCTAAATTCTTCCACTCTCTAGAACAAAGTCGGAGAATGGATGTGAATAGAGTATACTCCCATGATTTTGCAAGAAATCATACAATAAGTGTACTGTTCACTATGTATTTTATCATCAGTCATAGAAAAAGTTCAATTTGTGTTATTGAAACAACTCAATTTATTAGTTTTATATAATATTACAAGTGATGCATAGGGATGTTGCAACAGTGCGACTCTGAGAGCTAGTAAATTCGACAAAAAACAACATAGGGCATGTCAGCTCGTGCCGAGCATACCAGTCTTCCAGTTTGCGAGTTTGTCAGTTCGCCGATGGGATCCGCAGGTCAGTCCCTCATCTTCCACAATTACTCTTTAGTCTTTTTTGAGTATTAATTCAACTACTGACTGAAATGTATAGCTTGGACTGAAGTTTTAAAATCTGATTTACTGCTTACCTGTCGCAGCCACCAGGTCATTCATAGCCGCCACCCTGGACCTTTAATCACTGCCAACCGAGTTCGTTCGACGATGGAGTGTTGAGGCCGTTCAAAGACGCAATGGTTAGAGAGTCTCTCACTCTCTCTCTCTATTTTCTTCTACCTGTATGAAATGTTTCCTGACTTTTCTTGGCTTTGCCTCTTCCTAGCCTCCAATTTTTTGACTTGGGGGACTGAACGAGTGCAATTCGTCGAGGCATTTGATGTTCTGATCGCTTAATATACATGGTTGGCAAGATGACTAGTATTTATGTTCTCAATATATGAGAGAGTGGGATGTTCGTATGACTGTGGCTGGTTGGAGTGTATGGTCTTGTGGAGATCATGAATCATATTTGCTTATGACACAATGTATATATATACTGCTAGAAGTACTAGTACCTATATTACTACAATTCGCTAATAAAAAATGTATCAGTTCATTATGTGTATCACATGTTTAACACATATAATTACAAAATAGTTACTTCAACTATATAAGAGTTCAACTTTTACTTGATTTTCAGTTCAAATTTTGTGTTATTTTCAGTACATCAACTTTAATGTGCAGAACATCGAGAAAAATCCTGAAAAAATTATATGTGCACTCTATGTATTTTCTTATGTTTACAAGAATTATGTTGACATGTATTCTGTTTTTTTTGGGGGGGGGGGTGTTGGTAAGTTTAATGGCCAAAATCTAAAAAATCATACTAAAAATCTGAAAAATTCATACTCAAGAGTGAGAAAAATTTAATATTTTTTAGTGCATAAATATTTTCTGTTTCAGTTCATCTACTTGCCGATTGTAAGTCCAATTTCCTCTATGTTTCCAAGTTCTTCTTATAGCACATATAAAAGTTTGATGAGTGTTTATTCAATTTAAGATTAAAAATTGGTTTTTGATGCTATTGCTACTATGGTGGGTGTTGAGGATATAGCTACTAAGTATAAACCGGCCAGGAGGGCCCGGTTCACCTTAGACTGTGCTGAGCTCATGAAGGTCTTGAAGATGGCGTTCAACTAGTAAAGCTTGGAAGCCCATGGACCAAAGGTGGATTAGGGCCCGTAGTGGTAAACCGCCATGATTATGTAAACTTGTAATATAAGTTAGAAAGGAGAGAGATCGAGCCGGACACTTTGTATAGGTCAGCTCGGGACTCTGTAGACCAGCCGGGCGTCAACCTGTGTATATAAAGGGACGACCCGGCGGCGGTTCAAGACAGACAACAACAACTCGAGGCCTAGGCGAAGCTTATTTGCTCCCTAGTCACCGAAACCACATCAATCCCATCACAACTAGACGTAGGCTTTTACCTTCATCGAAGGGGCCGAACTAGTATAAACTCTCGTGCCTTTGCGTCCGCTTTAACCCCTTCAAGTTAACCCGTAGCGATGGATCCACGACTAAGTCCTTGCATGAGGACATCTGCCGTGACAAAACCACGACAGTTGTCGCCCACCGTGGGGATATCGCACGATGGTTTGATGATCTTGGAGGGCAAGTTCGAAGGACTCGAAGGCTATGCTGTGGGCCGGATGACCAAGGGTCATCGCGGCAAGCTCTACATCGACGACGCAGGATGGGGCCCCGAGGACGGCTCAATCGAGTACGGATACCAGGTCCCCTTTGGTGGCATACACGTTTTCATCGGCAAGATTGGTGAGCCAGGGCCTGAGCCGGACATCTGCACCGACCTCGTCGAGACGGCTCAGCGTACGAGATCTGCCCAGGTTAAACCGGCCGTGAAGCGTGCCTTTGTGGGAGTCATCCACGGAGGAAGTTATGAGGACGGATCAGAATCTGGTGGCGAGACCGTCGTCTACTCTGACGACGAGTCATCAACCGGAGAAACTGAATCTCTATATCAGCTACAAGATGGCCGGATTGGGGGCTGTTCCGATGGTGACAGTATTCCGGACCCCTCCGATCTGCCCAACCGGGTTGGAATATTCATGGCCGGTACACAAGAAGCGCTTCACTCGTCGACTGCTGCGGCAATGATCTCCGGTTCAACAGCGGTGACGGCTGCCGGGGCAGGAGGCCCTGTGCGCCCGCCGGGTCAAGTTTTATCAGATCTATTCGATGCGTTGGCTGCGCTCATGGCAGAGGCTAAGCCGGTGGATCAGGACGCTCATAACGCAGAGATTGCGAATGTGAAGGAACAAATCACCCAGGCTAAAGCGGATCTCGCGGCTGCAGACGCCTGGATGATGGCAGAGCGGGCCGCTTTAGATGCGCAGGCTTATAGGCTCATGTTGGACCAGAACGCATCGCATGAGGTCTTAAAGCGGAAACAGAGGTCCCGTTTGCCTTCAGTTTGCGACGCTAGAAACCTCTTTCACACCCTGTATGGAACTAGTAATCCGCCGGAGGTAAACCGGGCTGAGGCGCCAGGGCCAAGCGCGCCGATCCAACCCCGCCTCATGGAACCCCCTCGGCAGAACAATATGATACCTCCGCCGGTCCAGACACCTCCGGGTCATTATTCTAATCCTATGGACAATCTTGTCGCTGCCGCTTCACGATTGGAGGCCATCCCGATCGAAGGAGATTATCCGCAGGCAGTAGAGACACGCCGGGTTAAGGAGCTTCTTCGAACTGCTTTGATCCAACAGAAGCATACTGCATACCGCGTGACCGGATTCATTCCACCCCACGTCCGAGCAGGAGCTACATCAGGCGTATGGATGAACCGGCTGTATCAAGCAACGCACGACACCGTGAAGCGGCCCATGGCCATAACCCGGCAGGCGGTATTCGCGATGCTCAGGAAGTGGTGGACCGGGCCCGGGCACGAAGGGAGGCCGAGTTAGCAGCACAGAATGAGGCGCGTCCTCTTATGCCAGTTCGCCCCACCACCTCAGTCGAGCCAGGGGTCGTTTCTAGCTTGGGGGTGCCCTGTTTGATCCCCGCTTTACGCAACGTGCGCTTGCCCAAAGACTTCAAGGGTCCGCGCAAGGTGCCGAATTACACTGCTGATTTACCTCCAGAAGCATGGATAGAGAGCTATGAGATGGCCATGGAGATGCTAGATGTAGATGAGGCCGTGTGTGCAAAGTATTTTACCATGATGCTTGAAGGGACGGCCCGTACTTGGTTAAAGAGCTTGCCGCCGAATTCTATCAGTTCATGGGCCCAATTGTGAACCCTGTTTATCCAGAATTTCAAAGATACCTGTAAGCAGCCCATGTCCGTAGTGGACTTGGCGGCTTGTGTCCGGGGGGAAGGGGAGTCAACAACCCATTGGGTACGCCGCGTTTCGGAAATCTTGCACTCGTCAGACCGGGTGAACGCTGACTCTGCGATCTTAACCCTGGAGGGCAACTGCCGGTTTCAGCCTCTGAAGTTAAAGTTGGGGCGCATGAAGCAATTTTGTAATGACATGGGAACTCTCATGGGCGCTTTAGCGAAGTATGCTGATTCTGATAGTACCAAGGATCCCGAGTCTGACGATGACAAGACAGGGAAGGGAAGGAAGAACAGCAACTCCAAGGGCCAGCAACATCACTCGGCAGGTAATGGCAAGCGTAAAGCGGATGGCAACATGGACTTTAGTAGCTAATACCAACGCTAGGACAAGGGCGGTAGCGCAAGGGTAAACAGCCGAATCGAAGTGGAGCGCCTAATCCCAATCCGGACCGCTTGAACTATCTATTGAATCAACCTTGTCCGAAGCATGGGACGAAGGAGACGCCAGCAAACCACCTCTGGAAGGATTGCTACATTATGCAGGAGTTCAAAAGTTCTAATGCTTTCCAGTATGATCATGGCTCTGGCAGTGGTTCAGGATCTGGGCCGGGTTACGGTGGAGGAAATTCGGGTTCAGGATTTAATGGTAATCTGGGCGGACATAACAATCAGAACAATCAGAATAACCAAGGTGGTTACAACTAGCAGCAGCAAAAGTCGGGTTATCAGAGCAACCCAAAGCAGTTGAATAGTGGGCAGTACCATGTCTTTACCACTAGCTTAGACAAGCAAGACCGGAAGGTTCAGAAGCGGGCAGTCAACGATGTTGAACCGGCCGTGCCCCATTACCTACGCTGGTCGGAGCAGCCCATTATATGTACTAGAGAGGATCATCCTCCCCGGGTTGACAATCCGGGTCAGCTAGCCCTGGTGGTGGCGCCTCAGGTGGGAGGTTATAAGTTCACCAAAGTGCTCATGGACGGAGGGAGCAGTATTAACATCCTGTACTATGAGACATTCCGCCGCATGGGGCTAACAGATAAAAATCTCAAACCGTCTAATACGGTGTTCCATGGTGTGGTGCCTGGCAAGTCAGCATACCCTGTCGGCAAGATAGCTCTGGAAGTGGCTTTTGGGGACGATCACGATTCTCGATCAGAGACACTAACATTTGAGGTGGTGAAAATCCGGAGCCCATATCACGCCCTATTTGGGCGGCCGGCTTATGCCAAGTTCATGGCACGACCTTGTTATATCTATTTGCAGCTCAAGATGCCGGGTCACAAGGGGACAATAACGGTTCATGGGAGCCGCAAGATCGCTTTGGAATGTGAGGAAGGTAATGCGGCCTATGCAGAGTCGGTTTGCGCTACGTAGGAGTTGAAATATTACAAGGACAACGTTGATCCGGCGGACATGACTCCTTTGAAGAAGCCGACTACAGAACATGATCCGGACCTGAAATTCAAATCGGCAGCTGAGACTAAGCTTGTTGACTTCGTGCCTGGCGATTCGTCCAAGCAGTTCAGCATCAGTGCCAACTTGGATCCGAAATAGGAAAGCGCGCTCATCGAGTTCATCCGTGAGAATTGGGACATTTTTGCATGGAAGCCTTCTGACATGCCAGGTGTACCGAGGCAACTCGCTGAGCACACTCTTAATGTTGATCCGAAGTACAAACCGGTGAAGCAGTTTCTCCGCCGGTTTAACGAAGAAAGATGCAAGGCCATTGGAGAGGAGGTGGCCAGGCTCTTAGCAGCTGGCTTTATCGTTGAACTCTTCCATCCAGAGTGGCTTGCTAATCCGGTGCTGGTTCTTAAGAAAAACGGCACTTGGCGCATGTGTGTGGATTACACAGATCTTAACATGGCTTGTCCAGTAGATCCTTTTGCCCTCCCCCGCATTGACCAGATTATTGATGCCACTGCGGGTTGTGAGCGTTTGAGCTTTTTGGATGCATATTATGGGTATCATCAGATCAAGATGGCAGTTAAGGACCAGTAGAAAACATCGTTTATCACTCCCTTTGGAGCCTTCTGCTGTGTATCTATGCCTTTTGGGCACAAGAGCGCCCAAGCAACTTACCAACGCTGTGTACAGAATTGCCTGCATAAACAGATCGGCCGTAATGTGCATGCCTATGTTGATGATATTGTGGTCAAGTCAAGGGAGAAGGAGACACTGATTGACGATTTGAAGGAAACCTTTGACAACCTACGGGTTTACAAGATGATGCTCAACCCGGCCAAATGTGTTTTTGGTGTTCGGCGAGCAAGTTATTGGGTTTTCGTGTCCAACAGGGAATTGAAGCTAATCCGGAGAAGATTACGGCTATTACCTCCTGGCTAAACCGAAGTGTATTAACGATGTCCAGCGTTTGGCAGGCGGATTGCAGCGTTGAGCGGTTTATCGGCCGCCTCGGAGAGAAGGCCATCCCTTTGTACCAGATGCGAAAAAGACAGATCGGTTTATGCAGAGTCCAGCCCCGATGAAGCGTTGGAGGACTTAAAGCAGCGATTAGCCAATCCGCCCGTTCTTGCAGCTCCAATCGACAAAGAACCGTTATTACTATACGTGGCGGCTAATGCTTTCGCGCGATCGACATGGCTATTGTGGTAGAGCGCAAAGAGGCAGGCAAGGAATATCCGGTTCAGCGGCCGGTTTACTATATTAGCGAGGTGCTTATTGAATCCAAGCAACGGTACCCGCATTGGCAAAAGCTAGTATACGAAGTTTTTATGGCGAGCCGGAAGCTTAAGCAATACTTCCAGGGCCATCCGATCACGATGGTCAGCTCTGCTCCTTTGGGCGATATAATTGAGCAGGAAGCGGCGGCGGATTGCTAACTGGGCTATAGAGCTTGGGCCGCACGGATTAACGTATGTGCCTCGAACGGCGATCAAATCTCAAGCGCTTGTGGATTTCATCAATGATTGGGCGGAGTTACAGGCACCTGAAGAGAAGCTGGATCACACCTATTTGACGATTCATTTTGATGGATCCAGGCAATTGGAGGGCTCGGGGGCTGGAGTCGTGTTAACTTCCCCACAAGGTGATAAATTCTGTTACGTTCTCTGCTTGATGTTCCCTTGTACTAACAATGCAGCTGAGTATGAAGCTTTACTCCATGGTCTTCGGATGGCGAAGGAGATGAATCTCAGCCGGGTTAAGTGATTGATTTACTCGGACCTGGTGGCTCAACAGGTGTCTGGCACTTGGGATTCCAAGGATCCCCTCATGGCAGCCTATCAACGTGAGGTGGACATTGTTGCAGGTCACTTTAAGGGTTATCAGGTGGATCATGTGGACAGACGGAAGAATGAAGCGGCGGATGCTTTAAGCCGGCTGGGCTCTCAGCGTAAACCGGTCCCGCCTAATGTCTTTTTAGATGTTTTGCATAACCCGTCCGTTAAGCTCCCTGGTGAAGCGGATTTGGCTATTCCTGATCCGGAGGCGCATTTGGTGGCAGCCCTGCATGTTATACCGGATTGGACAGTTCCTTATCTTGCGTACATGAACCGGGGCGAGTTGCCAGAGGATGAGACTACGGCGAGCAGATAGTCCGGCGATCCAAGTCCATGACCATTGTCAATGGCGAATTGCATCATTGCAGTGTGTCAGGCGCGTTCCAACGCTGTGTATCCCCTGAGGAAGGTTGTGAAATTTTAAGCGAAATCCACGAAGGGGATTATGGTCACCACGCCGGTTCAAAGTCTCTGGTGGCTAAGGCGTTTCGTCATGGGTTCTACTGGTTGACGGCTCATGCTGATGTGGAGGACCTAGTTAGACGATGTGATGGCTGTCAGAAATTTTCACGGCGTGCTCATGTGCCGGCTCAAGAATTGAGGATGATTCCAATTACTTGGCCGTTTGCGACTTGGGGGCTGGATATGGTTGGACCTTTCAAAAGGTCCAAGGACAAGAAGACCCACCTCCTTTTGGCGGTTGACAAGTTTACAAAGTGGGTAGAGGCAGAACCTCTTAGCAAGTGTGACGCGGCCACGGCGGCTCAGTTCATCAAAAAGGTGATTTTCCGGTTTGGCTTTCCACCCAGTATCATCACAAATAATGGTACCAATTTGTCCAAAGGTGCCATGAAAGAGTTCTGCGAACGTGAACACATCCGGCTTGACGTTTCTTCAGTAGCCCACCCACAGTCCAATGGTCAAGTGGAAAGGGCTAATCAAGAGATCTTGAGAGGCATCAAGCCCCGGCTTATGGTCCCTTTGCAGAGGACACCGGGTTGTTGGGTAGAAGAACTACCATCTGTGTTATGGAGTATCAACACTACGCCCAACAGATCCACAGGATACACACCGTTCTTTATGGTCTATGGAGCGGAGGCGGTTTTCCCCAGTGACATCCGCCATGACTCACCTCGTGTGGCAGCTTATGTTGAAGCGGACAACAAGACGGCACGGCAAGACGCTTTGGACCTGTTGGATGAGCGTGATATAGCAGCTGCCCGCTCAGCGATTTACCAACAGGATCTTCGTCGTTACCATAGTCGCCAGGTCAGAACCAGAACTTTTCAAGAAGGAGATTTGGTGCTTCGGGTCATCCAAGACCAGACTGATATGCACAAGTTATCCCCACCTTGGGAGGGACCTTTCATGGTCAGCAAGAATCTGCACAACGGGTCATACTATCTCGATCGATATTCGAGAGCATAAAGACTCACGTACATCGGAGGAGGAGACCAACAGGCCGTGGAACATAGCTCATCTTGACCTTATTATACTCGAGCCATCGGCTCTACTCATGTACATATTATGACAGTGTATATATTATGAATAAAGTAATAAACCGGAGCCTCAGCTAAAGCGGGGTATCTGTTCTGTTACATCATGCGTGGTTACATGGAGTTGTTCTGTCTTAAAGCGGCCTCCAGTTTACCCCTTGAGTTTGCTTTTCAAAAGCTTTATGATATCACTTGGGGGCTTGGTCGTCTCTGAACCAATGCAACACCTTTTGATAGGCGAAAGCCACCAGATCAGTTGGGGACATGGTCAAGTCTGAACCAGTCACGCCTCTTGATCGGCCTAAGGCCATAGAGTCACTTGGGGGCTTGGTCGAACCCGAACCATTGCCATGCCACTTGATCGGCATAATGCCACGGTTTCGATTGGGGACTGGCTGACTTGAACCATGGCTACACCTTATTGGGAGCTTGGTCGTGTCCGACCATGGTAACACCATCTGATCGGCTCAGTAAAGCCTCTTTTTGCAAACGGTTTTATCATTGCCTTTGCTTCCATATTTTGTTGCGTTTTTTTAAACCGATAACATTTTTAAACCGGTTTAGACTGTCAATTGACGGAATTCGGTCCATTTTTAATCCGGAGATAATTTTTTCGGTTTGACTTTTTCTGTTAACAACCCATTATGGAGTAACAGGGGGCTTGTCATGACCCGGCACGGTTTACATGGTAAACCGGCATTATAAACACATGAGCTGTTCTCCTTTGACGGTAATGGTTTATACAACCTCCGCTTCCAGATTGGCTAAGCCAACTTCATGCCCAGCGATGGCAGGTATTTTGTATCACAAATTTTTATTATATACCTCAATATTTCATTGCATATATATATGAACGTCACAAGCCGGCTGGCGGCACAAACCGCCGTGGCGGTTTAAGATTTTGTGACTGCAGGCAATATAGATTGAAGGTTTCGATCATTCAATCAAAAGTATTAGCACCCATGCACGAAGGCATATTAAAAGCAAAAGTGTTGGCTATCCTATTACAAGGCATTCAGAGGCCCAAAATTTGGAATTGCTTCATAACGGGCAGCTTCTGACGTATCAACCGACTTGACGGATTAAGCTTCATTGCCGGGTTGCCGTGAAGTAGATGGGTCGTCTGGCGTCGGTTCAACTTCTTCCTCCTCACCATCCAATGGCCGGAAGTCACTGGTGGTCCAGTCAATCCGGCTTAAAGCCTGAAAAACAGCCTCTTCACTTATAAGCTCAGCCGGATCAACGTCAGGGGCATAAGTGTGCTTACGGGTTGGTGGAACAAGGTTCTGCACTTCCGGAATAACAGCTTTAACCCGTCTGTTGTTCGCGTCGTAGAAGGAGCGGTGAACCGTCAGGTTGGCCTCTTCTGCGAGTTGACTCGCCAGAGGACACATCTCCCTTGTTACCCGTTTGAGAGCATCATTATCAAATATTTCGCCATTTTCTTGAGCACTGGGGAAGCCTTTGGCTATGTCAGCCGGCTCAAGGTCAGCTATCCATGCTTTGGCGAGTTAGTGCCAATAAGGTGCCAGCCCGCAGCGGATCGTTTCAATTCTTCTATCTGTCTTTGGTATCATAGATAGCCGGTCCGATGTGTCCTTGATCGATGTCGGAGCTGCATTATCATAAGAAGTGGCGCAAATAACTCGATGGGTGCCGGTATACAGCTGTTCAATTAGCGTATACGCGACCTTGAGTTTCTTCCGCATGTCAGAGCCTAGATGAGCAATGCGCCTACCTATACCGGTTTAAGAAAGTTCAAGTTAAACCGGAGGAAATTTCAAAACGGAATATTCATCACAACCTTGGTGAAACGTTGCTTACCAAATATTGCAGAGGTCATGGCATTGATTTGGCGCTTTAATCCAGTGAGCTCTTCCATTACCGGTTTGAGAGCTGCTTCAGCATCCTCCGCCCGTTTTAGCAAGCCCGCCTTTTCAGTATCCCAGCTGGCCCGCTCAGACTTGAACCACTCCTTGAGTTGCTCCATGGTAGTCAAGGCGGTTTTCAGCTCATCCTTGGCCTTGGAGGTTTCTGCTTGTTGAGATTTCAGATTTTCTTGAAGATCATTGATTTGTGAGACTTGTTGGCGTATCTCACTCTGCAACAAAAAGAGAGCATGTTAATATCTTCATTAGAAGTCCCAAGCACATAACCAGTCATACACTTGGCACTTGGGGGCTAATGCGGATCATTTTTTTATACGGATTATTGAAGTCCCATGGATTAATACAAGTGTTAATCATGGCACTTGGGGGCTAATGTGTGTTTGATCAGAAAATATAAGACAAAGTACTATGAACTATGCAAAGTCCCGGTTTGACTTTCTAGGGACAAACCGGCCTTTGGGGGCTACTATGCAATGAAGGTACAAGAGAAGGGCACAACTATTTACCTCATAGCGATCCTTCATAAGATTTACTAAACCGGCTTCATAATCACGGCTTGTGTAGAGCCGGTTCAGGAAGCCAGAGTGAAGGTCTTGGGCAGAGAGATTGTTATAAGCTGACAGATCAGTTTTTTCCTTCCCTTTGCTCATGGCAGCAAATTCTTCCTTGGCAGAGTGCTTTGATAAAGCAACCGGATTGCCAGGGGCGGTATATGCGGTGCCCGTAACTACGACATCATCATCTTTGGTCGGACTGGCCGAAGTAGCATTTTCAACAGGGCTTGGCGCTTTCATACCCGGGCTTGGCGGATCAGCAGTTGAGTCCGGTGTCCTCTTTGCAGGACTCGGAGGAAGCAGGAGGATGTGAAGTCTCAACTTGGACATCCGGTTCAACCTCTGGCGGATTAGCATTGGCATATTGATTTTTCCCAGCAGAGTTATCTTTAGCAACTTCGGGATTTTCACCATGATGCTCTGGAGTCTTCTCCGGATCAACATCCATAGTAGGGTCGAGGGTCTTAGCCTTTTTACTAAGTCGAGCCTTGGTGCTACAACATCAAGGGTTAGAATATGATAAACCGACAAATACAAGGAACAAATTAAGGAGTAATATACTTACCCAGCAGCAACTTTGAGAGGAGGCAGCTGGGTGGTTGATGAACCACCAGACGAGTTGGAAGAAGCCTGGTAATTGGTCGACGGATTGAGAGGGCATCGGAAGAAACCTTTCAAAGGATAACGCTTTTCAGGAGAACAAGTCACCTCTGGACGACGTTTCCGGGTTGGTGTGTCAGCTAAACCGGACGACGTAATTTGTTGACCGCTATGCCGGGTCATACGGCATTCTTCAGTTTGCTGTGTCTTCAAAGAAAACTTTGGATCCAAATGAGCATAGGAGTGAGATTGTTTCACTTTCCGGACTGTGCGGCGAATTCTTTTAACCGGTACAAGATCAGAATCAGAAGAAAGAAGGATTACCTCAACAGGTTCTGCATGGCTGGCCTCAGCGTCATCCTGGGAATTGTAACTGTCAGTAAAATGAATGAAAAAAGAACCAAGTGAGTCAAGCTCTACCTCAGCATCTGATTCTTCATCTTCTGGCGGTTCAGAAGACTCGGCGGTTTTCCTCTTGCCAGCTTTCTTGGTGGTCTTGGTCTTTGCACGAGGAACCCGGGCCGGTTTAGTTCGTTTCCAAAAGAAGCTGTTAGCCTTAAAATTAATACAGAGGGATTAATACAATCAATATGGAATCAAAGTCAGTAGAGTAATGAGAGGAACCTTACATGGCGGTTTGTTGGAGATGCGAACGGAGCCAACCCGGTTTGGCTGCATGCGGAGATCGGTTCATCGAGCATTTTCTTCCTTGTTGGTAACTTCAAGCTCGATTATTGATAGTTTGTGATGTCGTTGAGAATCTTTGACGTCACCAGTATATTCGTGCATCAATCCGGGGCGGCGGCTTAATGGCAAGATGCCCCAAGAAACCCAGCAGCGGACAAGGTCAATACCAGTTAAACCGTTGGCCATCAGAGCCCGGAGCTTGGTAATTTGAGGTGCAAAATTCTTCCGTTCTGCGGCAGTCAAGCCAAGGCAATGGGTGGCTGTTGCTAAGCCGGTGAGGGCGATAACCCGGCAAGGGATTTTCTCTGTTAGGAGCAGTGTTCCGGCAATAGAACCAGGTTTGATTCCAATATTTAGGATGGCTATGATGTTTGGCGCGACGGAAGTCCACTTCCTTCCTTTTCTGGATTGAAACGCCGCCAAGTTCTGTGTTAGGACCGTCCGAGAATTCTGTACGGCGGTTCAAATGAAAGAAATCTCGAAATAACTCCACGGTTGGTTCTTCTTGAAGATAGACTTCGCAGAATACTTGAATGTTGCATATATTGGACACAGAGTTCAGACCAATATCTTGTGGATGGAGTTGGAAGCTTGCGAGGACATCCCGGAAAATTTTTGATCCGGGCGGGCTGAATCCCCGGTCTAGGTGTTGCATAAAAACAATCACCTCTCCTTCTTGAGGTTCAGGTGGACATTCCGATTCCGGAACTCACCAGTGGAGACGTAGCCAGTGGTGACGTAGCCATTGAGTTGTGTTTCCGTGATCCGGGATGGAACCCAATTGCAAGCAGCAAATTGTTTCGCCATTCCGGAAGGGGGGAGCTGAAAGAAAATCAAACAGGTGCCAGTTTACTGTCTACGGTTTGTAAGTGAAAAATTCGGTGTTAAACCAGTGAAAATACAATGCAAGGTCCAGTTGGCGGTTTAAGAGAGGGCTAATGACATATGGCGGATTGGCCATCAAGGATTAAACCGCCCATAGGCAGAAAGGCCAAGATTCAAAATTTCTGCTAAGTGTTGACAGAACACTACTAGAAAAAGGGCTATAGATGGGATTGACACTAATGGCGCACCAGACAAGCGGTGCGCCATTAGTATATACTAATGGCGCACCACCTTCTGTTACGCCATTAGAGTTGACACTACTAATGGCGCACCTAGCCCAAGGTGCGCCATTAGTATCAAAAAAAAATTTGAACTAGTGCGCTTTGTCCAAACATACTAATGGCGCATTCAGACTCGATCGCCATTACTAGTTGTAACTAGTAATGGCGCACCTATCGAAAAGTGCGCCACTAATGTTTTTTATTATATTTTTAATCCTTTTTTTGCAAAACTACTAATGGCGCACTGTTCCACCGTGCACCATTACTAGTTTAAACTAGTAATGGCGCCTTTGTGGAACAAAGGCGCCATTAGTATGTTTTTTTTGCAAAACTACAAATGGCGCACCTCCGGAAGGTGCGCCATTAGTAACCTGGATTACTAATGGCGCATTTAGAGTTGGTGCGCCATTAGTAAGTGGGCAGCAACAAGATATTTTGGACAGCCTCTCCCTACCCACACTCACTTTCTCCCCACTTCATTCTCTCCACCTCCTCCTTGTCTCGGTGCCTCCTCTTTTCACCTCATTTCCACCATAGATTCATTCAAATTAAGTGGTTAAATTACCTTGTTTTGATAGGTAAGTAAGGGGGGAAGCTATATTTATGTTGTTCTCCCTACAACAATGTGCACATGCACTTTTTATGGCCTAGCTAAATCTATGTATGTTCGTGGTGTGGCATATGTTTGTGGTGTTGCATATGTGTTTGTGTTTGGAAGTGTACCGGTATTTGAAATGCGATAGTTGCCAATATTTTGCCGGAATGTTGATTCATTTCCGTTTCAAGTAGAATTTTGGCATTAAGCATTCTTTTTGGTCCTATTTTTAGGGAAAGTCATGCCAAATTTTTTCTTGGTTCTAAAATATTAGTTTGCTCTACCCCTTGACGACCATAGTCCGCATACGATGACCGAAGGCATCGTGAATAGGTTTTTGAGGTCCGCGAAGGCCGAGATGCTTCAAAAGAACGAGAAAGAGATAAGATGTCCGTGTCGAAGATGCAAGCTGAAGAGCCTTATTGCGGACCCGGATTACGGGCAGGTGCGGGACCACCTGCTCTTGCGTGGTTTCATGGATGGCTATCGGTGGCAAGGTGATGAAGATGACTCGAAGTCGTCCATGGGGGCCGGGCAAGAAATGAGGAAGGGCAGGAAGACAACCACCGCGGCTCGGGCGGGCGAGAAGACGAAGAATCACCAGGAGATGATCATGACGGTGATGCTGTACACAGTCATCATGTAGAAGATGCAGGACATGATGATGAGGAAGATGCCGGAGCAGACGACGGGCATGATCATGAAGATGATGATGCGGCGGAGCGAGCGACGCTGGACCATCGATGGGCTGGGTGCAGGACCCTCATATTCAAGAGCTGCTTCTCAAGCGACGGATAACGCAAGAGCTGCCGCCCGAGAGAAAGCCAAGATGGATCAACTTGAGTTAGACACGGTTACTCCATTGTATGAAGGATGCAGGCCCGAGGATACCCGCGAAAGTAACGCTCATGGCTCGAGATGAAGGTAAAACACAAAATGACCGACGCATGCTTCAACGAGAACATGTCATTCTGGCACGAACGTCTTCCCAAGGGGAACAAGTGTCCGACCAGTTTGGAGGAGGCGAAGAAAATCGTGTGTCCTCTCGATTTACCGCACGTGAAATACCATGTGTGCATGAACAATTGCATCATTTATCGGGACGCGGAGTCTACCATATGTCCGGGTTTTGGCGGCGTCACTCGATACAAGAAGAGGAAGAAAGCTCCTCGAAAAGTGGTGTGGTACTTTCCGATCATTCCTCGTCTGCAGCGGTATTTCGCGGACCCTAAGGTAGCAAAGCTCCTGCGTTGGCACGTGGATAGGGAGGAGAAGAAGTGAGAAGATGACGCAAATGATCCGGAGATAGATAAAAAAGACAAGATGCTGAGTCACCCTAAGGATGCGAGCCAGCGGCAAGCGTTGAACTTCGAAGACCCAGAATTTGGGAAGGATCCAAGGAACATCGTCTTTGGGCGCGAGCACCGATGGAGTCAATCCGTTTGGCAGCCGTGAGAAGCACACATAGCACCTGGCCTGTGTTTGTGTGGATGTACAACCTTCCCCCTGGTTGTGCATGAAGAGGAAGTACATTCACATGAGTATGCTAATTGAAGGGCGAAACAACCAGGAACGACATCAATCAGTCTGGGGCTGCTGAAAGAGGAGCTTGACACGCTGTGGAAAACGCCACCAATACGTGGGACGCCGAGAGAAAGAATATTTCCCTATGAGAGCCGTGACCGCTCACGACGGTGCCACGACTATCTCGATTACGGATATCTCGCGGGCGTGTAGTCCACGGATTTTCTGGATGTGTAAGGTGCATGGATGACACAACGTATCGCCAGCTAGATAGAGATCCCGAGTCTTTGAAAACCGTGTTCATGGGACATCGAAGGTGGCTTCGCGACGATGACCCGTGGAGGAAACGCAAGGATCTGTTTGATGGTGAAACCGAACCCTAAACGCCTGTACGAGGAGCGGCGAGGAAATGGACAAGCTGTTGAAAAATTGGAAAGACTGCCCACCGCCGAAAGAAGCAAAAGGCGCCAGAGCCGGAAAGAAGCGAAGGCGCCAGAGCCGCTGCCGAAGGTATGGAAAATGAGGTCTGTTTTACGGGACTAGCCAGATCGAAGATCCACCGTGTGCCTCACAGCCTTGATGTCATGCATATCACGAAGAACGTGTGCGAGAGTCTGCTTGGTACCCTGCTCAACATGCCGTAGAGGACCAAAGATGGGCCAAAGCAAGGGCAGACTTGAAATCAATGGGCATCAGGCAGGAGCTTCACGCTAATGATGATGATGATGATGATGATGATGATGATGATGATGATGATGAGGCGAAGCAGGACACAGTAAGCCGTCGCAAAGGCAGAAAGGCCAATAAGACCGGAAATGACTACCCTCCCGCGTGCTTCACTCTAAGTCAGGAGGAGATCGAGCAGTTTTTCACCTGCCTCCTAGGAGTAAAACTTCCTTACGGTTCTGTGGGAAGATAAGCACATACCTAGACCCAATGAAGAAGTTCAAGGATGAAGTCTCACGACCGTCATGTGTCGATGACGTAGATACTTCCAGCTTGCAATCCGTGGGATCATGGACGCGCACGTCCGTGAAACGCTATTTGGCCTATGCAACTTTTTCGACGCCATCTCTCTAAGTCGATTGGCGTGAGGCAACTCAGAAGGCTACAGGAAGAGATCGTGGTGATACTATGCGTGCTTGATATATACTTCCCGCCCGCATTCTTCGACGTTATGGTGCATCTGCTGGTCCATATAGTGGAGGATATCATCCAACTTGGGCCGACGTTCCTACACAGCATGATGCCGTTCGAAAGGATGAATGGTGTCATCAAAGGATACGTTCGCAACATGTCACGTCCAGAGGGAAGTATAGCCAGGGGCTTTTCGACCAAGAGTGCATCTCCTCTTGCATCGAATTATCTAGGCATTGAGAACCCCGTTGGTCTGCCGTCAATAGGCACCTCGGCAGGCTCGCTGGATGGGGTCACCGTGAGGGTCGCCGAAATGCATGTCGACTTAGAGGGTCGACTCGCCGACTTTGAAAGAGCAAACCTAGTCGCGCTACAACACATAGACGTGGTCGATCCTTGGGTGGTAGAGGACGTACAATGACCTTTATTAAGAAGACGTACAATGACCGAGGCCAACAGAGGACGGACGGAGATATAATCAAAGAGCACAACTCATGTTTCACGCGTTGGTTCAAGCAGAAGCTTCTCTCGTACCCTTTACATGAGGATTCTTCCGCGGAAGAACAACTCATATTCGCCTTGTCACAGGGCGCCGAGCACAACCTGATGACCTATGAGCCGTACGATATCAACGGCTACACATTCTACACCGAGGCCAAGGACATGAAGAGCGATGGTTATCAGAACTCCGGGGTTACGATGGAATCCTACACCGGTAATGACAAGGACAGATACTACGGAAGGATCAAGGAGATCTGGGAGCTGAGCTACGCTGGAGAGAAGGTCCCGATGTTCCGTGTCAAATGGGCGAAGAGCATCCTAAAAGAAGACCGGTATTTCACCACCATGGTTATACCCGAAGCCAAATCCAAGACCGCGGGCACAAACGTCACCGCGAAAAATGAGCCATGGGTAATGGCTTCCCAAGTTGACCAATGCTTCTTCATTACCGACCCGTCAAAGCCCAGTCGTGTTGTCGTGAGGAGAGGCAAAAGGAAGATCATCGGAATGGATGGAGTAGCCAATGAGCAAGACTTCGACAAGCACGGCGACCGAGGATCGAACATGACGATGATGATGAAGTAGCAGCATACACCACAAGAAGAAGCAGGACCACCCTACCTAAAGGACGTCTGCTCCACGTAAGAACTCCATTTGCGAAAAGAAGGGCAAGAAGATTGTGAACAGATAGCTAGCTAGCTAAGATCGATTGTATTTAAATCGTAGCCTTCATTTCTCGATTGTATTTCATGGGCACTTTTGAACTATCATGAATATTTTTAAATTTCATGGACACTCGATCTCGATCCTCCATCTCGATCGCTATCCCACCTCGCCAGATCCGTCCCCCTCGCTAAGCACCCCCGGTCCACCGGCCGCCGCCACACCCCGCACCTCGATTCCCCTACTCAACCGCCGCCCGACCCCCGCACCCTCGATTCCTCTACTCAACCGCCACACCCGACCCCGCACCCTCCCTACTCAACCGCCCTTCCGACCCCCGTACCCCGCACCTCCCCGCTCCACCGGCATTACTGTTTGATGATATTTTTAAAAATTATTACTGTCTTATAAAAAATATTACTATTATGATTTAAACAAGTTTGAACATATTTAAACTCAAATAAGTATCAAACAGCATTTTAAATGCATAAAAAAATTGTGGAGCCTGGGAATCGAACCCAGGACCTCCTGGTGTGAGAACTGGCTGCTCACCAGTCGAGCTAGTAGAGGGAACTTGACGTGGATCAGGTCAGGTGGAACATAACCTGTTGGCTCGAGCAGAAATAAAAAAAATACTAATGGCGCACTGTATGCGAGGTGCGCCATTAGTATGTATGTACTTATGGCGCACCGAGGGGTGGTGCGCCATTAGTATTGTGCCGCCCCATCCATATTTCCTCCCCGGCCGGCCCAAACTTATCCCCTCTCTCTCCCTCGCCCTCGCCCTCGATCCCCTTCCCCTCTCCTCTCCCGACGCCGCTGCCCGCCGCCTCGACGCCGCCCAAGCGCCGCCTCAGCGCCTCGGCGCCGCCTCGCCTGCGTCGCAAGTACCATTCGCCACCGCCCGCGTCCGCCTCCCCTGCCTCTCACTGGTCGGCCGCGGTGAAGCAAGCGACCGCCGCCCAGACCGCACCTTCACCGACGCCACAGCGGCACAAAGCCTCGTGGGTCCCTCGTCTCCCTGCAGCTGCAGACCGGCGAAGGTTCGTAGCGGATTTTATTTAGGCCATGGTTGTTAAATCTGCACAGCAGTTCTAAATTTCTTGGAATTTGGGTGGTAGTGTATCAACAGGGAGCAGTGTGTGCGTGTGCGCCTCTCCATTGTCAGGCGCGGGGATGATGGGCAGAAATAACATCGAATAGCTGCTCTCTATGACCCCTTCCCCGACATCTCACTGATGTTGGTCACTAGTGAATCTCAATCGATCTTTTTGCAAGAACATATGTGCACCAGAACATGCTTGTTGAAATGACCAGTGTTCATAACTACCCAATTATCACTTTCTTTGTTGCTTCACGTTGTGTGGTTGTGACTGTTGAAGCCTCAGTCTGTTACATCAGAAAACAGAGGATGTTTCATACATGCCTTTGAGCTAATCAGCAACATACACAAAGAGAAAATTTTAATCAGTTATAGTGATGTCCACCATATGTAGCAACGGCTTGCTTGTCATCCACTGTGTCTTCCTATTTTCTTAGTTTGTTGAGGAAGAAGAGAAACCCGGTCCTTTGAAGAAAGTGCTTTTTTTGTGGGATTAGTGTGTATGATGTATCCAAAGGCTTGGTATTTGGTAGTGTAGCGACACACAAAAATAGTTACCATCTTGTTTTAGGTTCATAGTTTCCACCATGGCACCGGTGTGTTTATCAACATGGTTTAGCAAAGGACCACGGTCAACGGGGCATCATGTGTGCTATGAGATATTTTTTAGCAGTGTTGAAGATCATGTGTGTTTGCGAAAATAATGTTTCTTAGGTGTAGAATTTTTTTGTGTGGCTCAGTGCATGCCCAATGCACTAGGTTCTGAAAGACATGAAGATGAAGCAAGCTTGCTTCACAATCTGATTTGTTTAACTATTTCTTTGTAGTTGTACAAACATTTTTTTGGTAACTCTCATATAATATGATGAGTCCCTCTATTTCTCTTTCATTGGAACATACATAAATTTCGACTAGATAACAATCATGTGCCGTGCTTATTCCATATCCACGTTTAGCTTTATTGCTTATTTCCAAATTTACACAATACTAGTCTGTTAATACTTGTTTTGAGGGTACTTTTACTTCTTCTTTCCTGAGTTTTATTAGTGTACTTTTACTGTCCTCTATAGGTGACGTGTGAACCGTTGCTTATGCCGATCGACTTACCGACTACCTATTTAATTGGTTTTCTTTTTAAATCTTATAGTTCCCGTTGATTATAAACTGGCCGTCGCGATCAATCGGTTGGTATTGATTTTGTCGGCCAGACTTTGAGGTCAGTTTAACCTGTCATTTTTCAACAAGTACTCCACTATTTCAATCTATCGTTATTTTCGCTGTGAGACTTTGAGGTCAGTTGGTATTAATTATGCTGGGCTGTGGGGATTTTGAGCTGTTTTTCGACATGTCTTCTTTTAGTGTACTTGTCTCCCCGCTTGTTGGTTACTTCTCATGGTTAGAAGATGTGTTGTAGCTTTTCTTAGACTTGTACTGTAAATGGATTTGGTTGTAATAGAAATGACATTTTCTCTACTCAAACTCATTATATTGGAGTTATTTGAAGATGCGTGGTGTTAGCCTATCGGTAATAATTATGTGTTAGTGTGAGTTTATTCTTCCTGTGAGCATTCTAATTTTATTTCTCTGGATTCAAGCAATGGGTTTGGACTTGCAAGATGCAGTTCACAAGTACTTGTGGGCTTTGGCTTTTAGCCTAATGAGGTCTCTTACTTGTGACAGTTCAGTTGTCGTTGTAATATGTTAGAAACTGCTACTATGTCTCTAGAAGAATCATCACTCTTTACACACTTATTAGAAACCTGTTTATTTCATCTGGTGAGACTTGTCTGCTTCGTGCTCAGCCTGTCAAGGCTGTTAGACATGAGCAGCCGCCAATTAATTCTGCTCCTGGTGTTCCCCACTTGCAGTTAATAAGAAAGTATTTTGGTTTTGCAAGATTCTGTGTTTTACTACTAGCACAATTATGCATTGTCTTGTGTCTGCTCGGAACACGAATGACCTTCCTTTAACTGGCACACCCTCTGTTCCTAAATATGAGATGTTTTCACAGTTCAACTAAACTGTCAAAATGTCTTACATTTAAAAAACAGAGGTAGTACTTGCTAAGTTACTACATTCTCCATTCTTAAAATACTTGTCTTGGTTTTAATTCAGATTTGAACTAAAACAACGACAAGTGTTTTGGAACAGAAGGAGTAAATACTAGGAAAGTCTCTCTTCACACATACTCAAAAAGCGTAGCTTTTCTGCAGGACACTATAAACCACGTCTGATAAAGGGTGGAAACAATAAAAGCAAGCAGAACTCTAATACACAAAGCAAAGTTATTCTGATACAAGATTGCTTGTAGTGGTTTGTCCAAAATGTTGAATGATACTGCTTGGAGATGCATATATTGTTTCACCTCTTCACATGCCAATGTATTTTCCATGTTGTGATGAAGGCCTTTTTTGCCTTGTCCACCCGAGAGGCCCTTGAGTTTGCTGGAATGTCGATTAACTTCCGTTCCAGCAAATTCGGGTACTCCATATGTCCTATTTTCAGCAAAGGTCATGCTGAAATTTTCCTTGAATTTTAGCATGACTTTGCTAAAAATAGGACATATGGGGTACTTCTGACTAATGCATGGGCCGGGGTACTTGTGACTAATGATGAAATCTTAGGCTTTTAGGGTGCCTCGGCGTCGAAAAACCCTCAATGATAAAAGCTTAGCTTTTAGGATGCCTCGGTGTCGACAAACCCTAAATGATGAGACCATGATCTTGTTCCTTGACAATAACCAACTTTTTGACCAAACTTTGTTCCTATTTAGAGAGAAACATGGCCAACAACGATGAGGCCGGGGGTTCGGGCGGCAAGGCATTCTGGGAGCTGGCCCAGGAGATGGAGGAACAACCTCACTTGTATGAGGATGCCGCCTTCCCCACCGATCCTGAGACCACTGATGGTACCGCCGAGGATGACCCCACCGATGCCACCACCGATGAAAGCCGCCGAGGATGCCACCACTGATGATGGCGGCGCTCGCACAGATGGCAGCCAAACGAAGAGGCAACGGAAGGACCGGCGCCCGACCGTGCTCCGCACCCTCAAGGAGGAAGTTTCTGAAGTGGACTCCGACGGGAATCCAACGGCGCCCGAACGACTAGTCAAGGGGTACTCGCTTCAGCTCGGGTGCATTCTCCGGAGCACCGTCTCGATCAACACCGAGAACCTGAGGCATCCTGACCGAGGGAATTTGCGCAACCTCCTCTTCACGAAGCTGCACGAACGATACAAGTTCCCCGCTGAATTTGAAAACACAAGCCTCAAAGGTAATAATGTGAACAATGCTTCCCTCACGAAGATGAGCAAGGCCCTGTCTACTTGGAAAAGCAATGTGAAGAGAATGATTGAGAAAGGTGAGAGTTATGAGAAGATCAAGGAGAAAAATCCTTCGATCGCCGAGGATGACTACAACGACTTCAAGATCAATTGCTCGAGCACCGCAAACTCCGAATCAAGTCGATGGGGAAAGAAATGCGGAACTGAACTTAGGGGAACACACACTCGGTCCCGGCGGTTACAGAGTGGCGGAGCCTATATGGGACAAGGAGGAGGCGGACCGTGCCGAGCAAGGCCTACCGCCTCTTCGATAAATACGGTGACAAGCGGACCAGGAACTTTGTCGTGGCCCGGTACAAGAAGGACCCGAAAACAAAGGAGCTTACCACGGATCCGAAGACCAGGGCGCTTGAGCTTGTTCTGGTAAGGAATACACCCCCGTGTAATTAGCTCCATATGGTTGCATTCTAATAATGAAGCCAAATTTCTAAATGGTTCACATTCCTTCCGCAGCGCATCGAAAGCAGTAGCGCGGGGTCGACTAAGAGCAACCCTTGGGACACCACTCTAAATAGGGCGTTGAATGTAATGAATAACAAGGATAAGCTCAGTAAGCCGACGTCAGCTGGTCGTGTGGCCGGCAAAGGCTTGTCGACAAAATGGTCGGCATACTATAACACTAGTGGGCGAAAGGAGAAAAAGACCAGCTCGGGAAGCCAGGCGCGCGAGGTTCAAGAACTCAAGGCACAGGTGGCGCGGATTCCGGAGATTGTCCAAGAGCAAGTGCAACAACAACTCGGAGCGACGATCACCGCCATTGTGCCTACCTTGATCGAGGGGTTGAGTGCGTGGATTGCGGGCGGCCAACAGGGTCCGTCCCCGATTCCTAGCTTCACGGCCAGCAACTTCGCTGAACGCGATGGCGGGGCCATTGGTGTCTCCGGCGGAGGCGGCATTGGTGTCTCCGATGCCGCACGGGAGCTTAATGCACTGGTGTACGCCGCCGCCACCTCTGCAGCAAGCGGCCTCCGTCAATCGCAGACGCCCGCCGTTGGCGGTGCCTCGACATTAGCCGAGCTCGACGTCGTCATCACGGTAACTAATTAAGCCTCTCTCGGCCGAGGACTTCATCTCCTTGCCTTTGATCGGCATCCTCGACGCCCTACATGTTTTCGCAGGGCGCCGCCGACGTTCCGTGCACTCTCCTGCACTTCGTGAACAACGAGTTGGTCGATGTCGCCAAGGGCAAAATCGCTCAACCGGGCAACCCTTGTTCCACGGTACCCGGATGCCACCCAACTTGTTTAGCGTTCAACTGGTTCGGTGCTGCCAGGCTGCGACGAGTTGTTACCTCCGATTCGACCCGTCGGGGCCGACGATGATGACGTGATGACCCTCGGCGCTGCTCGAGCTGGCCTGCTTTGGCGAAGAGCCAGATTCGTTTAGGGCTGGGGACACCACCCCAAAGACAACACCGCCCGGTCGTGCGGCGCCAAGTCAGCCCCATGGCAAGACCGCCGCAATCGTGCGGACATCCCTATGCCATCGATCCAAACATGCATATGGCACAGGATCAGAACGACGATGACGACGATACATTTGCCAACGTCGATCAGTACTTTGCCGATCATTGGTACGGTGGCGACTTCATGGGGCCTCCTTCTCAAGAACCAAACCCAACAAAAGACGTGCACGATCTAGCTAGTACCGCGGAGAAGCCAAGTTGCAACAGGCGCCATCTGGCGTTCAGCTCTCAGGAGACGCCTCCAGCTGCCGACTTCACCGAGCCTCAGATAGGCGAGGTGCGAAATATTATCAGCCCCAACACACTCAAGAAGGCGGTCTGTGAGCAGAACTCGGTCCCATTACAGGAGAAGAAGAAGGCACGCAAAAGAAAGACTAACAAGGGTGCGGGCCAGCCGGCACCGAGTACGATCCATGCTCATGATGGGCCACCTTCAACTGAGGATATCTCGAGGAGGGTGCATGTGGCGGGTAGGGCGATGCTACCGACAAATATGCTCAATGCTGCAACCGGTGCTATGCGGAGTCTGCATGATGTTGTTCTTTCTTTGGAGAAGCGGCGTCTCGTGGAGAAGGATGTGGCATACCCGGTTTTCGTGGCCAAGGTGCCAGAGGGCAAGGGCTTTATGGATAACTCCATCGGGCGCATTTATCGTCTCTGCGGTTTGATGACATCCATGCTATGTTGAACCTTCATCCGCTGCACTACACCTTCGCTCGCTATTTTCGCTGATTATGGAGATGCGGATCATTCGCGAAAAGACCCGGACATCGTGATAGTCGACCCCTTCTACATGCGTGCCAAGATCTTGGGCAGCGCCGGGGACCGGCAAGTCGCGAGTTCTTACCTCGAAGGCGTCATTATGGCAAACCAAGATAAGGATAACTTCCTCGTGCCTTACTTTCCCGAGTAAGTCCACCTCTCAACCGGCCCGTAACATATGAATTCTTAGATTTCGATCGTTCTTCTTTTAACATTCCGTGTTTTCTGCAGTGACACACATTGCACGTTCATCGTCCTAAGCCCCAAATATTCCATAGCCACGTATTTCGACCCGGACCGTCAGTCGAACGTAGACTACACAAATGTCAAGAAGGTTCTTGATGATGTTCTCCCCGGCTACGCCAAATCTGGAGGCACCTTCACCAGGCCTATTCGTAAGTACGTCAAGCACGTGTTCTCCCACAATACGACGTTCTGCTGCGTCAAGCAGCCGCCTGGCGGTCAGAAGGGTGCCTACTACGCCATCCATCACATGCGGGCGATCGTACGGGACCATCATCAACTTCGCTAGCGAGTAAACTCAAAGATTGGGCCGCGTGTCGGAAATCCAGGACGCGGACATCGTACAAGAATTCTTTCGCATCCAAATCGGAGTTTGCGGAAATCATCCATCAAGATGTCCTTCAGACCTCGGGCAGTTCTACCTCAGAAATCAACCGTCCAACAGTGACATCGACACAATGCTACAAATGCAGGCTGACAACGCCCATTATTTCATGACTCCCACGGTAGATGGCGGCTTCATCCACGCTCCGGTCCCTTGAGTCGAGTCGAAAGCAGTGATGCTGTGTCTAGTTCTGAAACATCGATTGGCTCATGTTGTAATTAAACTTTAATGAACTTGTAGTATGTCTCTTTGGTTTCGAGAGTCGTTCAACTTAGATGTAATCGATGCTATTAATGTCTTGCTTTTCTCTTTCGATCGTTCTGTTGCATACTTATATATTGCTTATGTATTGTCTGTGAATTTGTACTAACGTTTCATTTGGCTAGTGCATAGCGATGCTGTCGTGTGTCGTGTACAAGGGTAATGTTCCCGGAGTCTACGACGACTGGGAGGAGTGTCGGAGACAGGTTCACCGATACAGCGGTAACAGTTACAAAGGGTACACCACTAGGGCCGAGGCTGAATCTAGATATGCCCACTATCTAGCGGGAGATGGGAGGGAGCGTTGGAGGAATCGGATGAAGACGAGTTTCATCGTGATGATGCTCATCGTGATGACCGCAGCTCTCTTCTATGTGATGGTAGTTTAGATGATTGATATCGACTTGTAATGTGAAGACAAACTCGCTACTCGCGGTCTCGAGACTTGTAATATAATGTTCTATCTTTGTTCGGTTTTTTCAATTCGAGACTAATATGATGAATTGTATTCGGAGACTAATATGATGAATTGTATTCAAAGACTAATCTTCTATTGTATTCGATGAATCTGTTGTTGATGTGTGCTGTCTATATTTTGTCCAATTATACATTTTGTAACCTGTGCAAGAAACAGAAAATTAAAAAATAAAAAAAACCTAATATTCATACTAATGGTGCATCACATCACAGTGCGCCATTAGTATGCCAAAGGATACTAATTGCGCATCATTAAACAGCGCGCCATTAGTATGCCGAAGTTACTAATGGTGCATCTTGTTGTTGTGCGCCATTAGTATGCCAAAGCACCTGGGTATACATGGCCCCGGGAGGCATACTAATGGCGCACTGTTGTATATACTAATGGCGCATCTGAGGTCCGCCATTAGTATACCAGATACTAATGGCGCACCAGCGGTGCGCCATTAGTAAAATATACTAATGGCGTGGCACTAATGGCGCACCACTAATGCGCCATTAATGGCCAAATTAGGTGCGCCATTAGTAGGCCTTTTCCTAGTAGTGGAAACAGGTTTTACACAATATTCAAATCTATTTGGATCTACCGCACATCTATAAAGCAGTTTTTACTGTGTTCTTTAAAAGGCGTTCAAGTATAACAGAGAAGGATGCATACTTTACAAGAAGAAAAGGAAGGGCTGCTAGTATTAAAAACAGATGCGGAATGACTACCGCAGGAGATCTATACTGTTTTTGGATCAAAACTACCGCGGCAGAAGGTAGGATGAAGAGGAAAAATGGAGAACTGTGCGGATGAGCTTGCAAAAGCCTAATGCAGATCTAAGGATGAAGAACAGAAGAAGTTTACCGCTACAGATTACGACGGAGGGGGGCGATGAGCCTCTGATCTAACTCAGGTTGATGCAGCGGCCTTGGTTCGTGCAGTTCTCGAAGGTCGCGGACGGCGACGGAGCTTCAGAGCTGAGGGCGTCGCAAGGAAGAAGAAGATGCAGAAGAGGAAGAGAAAAAGGAGCCCTCGGGCTTTGTTTATAAGGGAAAGAGTAAATGGCAGGCGCGAGAATCAAGGCGTCCGAAGCGGCCGAGTGGGTGCGCATGTCGCCTCGATTTTTGGGATAATCATTAATGAGAAGGGAATCTTTTTAATCTTTTTATGCAGAGATGATGTCATGACGGACCGTTGCGGTGCTCCGAAGATGACGTCACGGCAGTTTACAAAAATTCACAGGAGAAGTCAATATGGCGGTTTACGAAAATACAAGAGGATGTTTACAAGATATTTTTTAGTGTTGAAGATTGACATGAATAAATTCAAATCAATCCGGGGCCTAATGTTGAGGATATAGCTACTAAGTATAAACCGGCCAAGAGGGCCCGCTTCACCTTAGACTGTGCTGAGCCCATGAAGGTCTTGAAGATGGCGTTCAACTAGTAAAGCTTGGAAGCCCACGGCCCGAAGGCGGATTAGGGCCCGTAGTGGTAAACCGCCATGATTATGTAAACTTGTAATATAAGTTAGAAAGGAGAGAGACCGAGCCGGACACTTTGTATAGGTCGGCTCGGGACTCAGACACCGGCCAAGGCCAACCTCGTGTATATAAAGGGACGACCGGCAAGCGGTTGAAGACAGACAACAACAACTCGAGGCCTAGGCGAAGCATATTTGCTCCCTAGTCATCGAAACCACATCAATCCCATCACAACTAGGCGTAGGCTTTTACCTTCATCGAAGGGGCCGAATTAGTATAAACTCTCATGCCTTTGCGTCCGCTTTAACCCCTTCAAGTTAACCTGTAGCGATGGCTCCACGACTAAGTCCTTTCACTAGGACATCTGCCGTGACAAAACCACGACAGTGGGTGTGTCGGTAGAACTTGGAGCAGTCAAGCCCAGCCATGGTGGGCGTCCGTGGACCACGACGACGGCTTCGTTTGTGTGCCTGCATGTGCTCATGTGTTGTACTGGTGTGGGGTGTGCATGTTGTGTGTGTGTGTGTGTGTGTGTTTCTGATTCTAATTGAAGTTTTCACCTGGATGTTTATTTCTGTGAGACGTTCAAGTATTACTGTCTAAAAAGGTGCAGTTATGAACTCACCCACGAGTTTAGGTTACTTATTCATGCTGCTGGCCCTTAGTGCTAGTTGAAAAGTTAAATACTGAAGATGACTAGTATCTCTGAGTTCTAATGCTCCAACCGATCGTTTGGAATCTTATCTTCAATATCTTGCTGATATGGAACAGTACAATGTCGCAATATATACTTGTACAATTTGTTTAGTACTCATAACTAGTATTTTCCTTGACAGTACAACGGCATGCTTCGCTGCCGGTTGCGAGGATGTGCAACATATGTTTAAGCAAGCATTTATGTTGTATTATAAACAAAAATCTTGAAAATTTTCACCAGTTGATCAGTACAACTTATGGTGTATGTAGCAAATCTTCCCATGTGGATTAGTACAACTTATGTACGGCTTTGAGTTCACAAATCTTATAGTAATCTTTGTAGTACTTTTCGTAACACTTCGTAAAAGCAAGAGTACCCCTTTTTTGTGACCAACAATTCAAACGAATCTGTTGTATCAGTTCTTATGATAGATAGAAGAAAGTTCACTAGCCAAAAGGTTAGAGAAGACTACCTTATAATTTGCAATCTTAAAGATAATGATCAGTTTGAATTAAAAAAATCGGTTTTTGCATTAAAAACAATGATCAGGTCAAATTAAAAACAATGATCAGTTCGAATTAAAAAAATTGAATTAAAAACAATGACCAATTTGAATTAAAAAAATAAATGATCAGTTCAAACAAGAAACAATTGTCAGCTTGAGTTAAAAACAAGAAAGGAAAAACCGTTTCCAATAAATAGAAATGCGGAAGTGTGAAGTGCAAATAATGACATGTCCGATGTTTCAACAACGATTGAATGCAAAAGAGGGTCAGAAAAAGATTTGGGAAAAGACACGCACCAAAAAAATGGGAAATGGTTTACATTCTTTTTGGGAAGTTCAGAGTAGAGATTTTTTATATTCTTTTTGCCTTTTGCCTTTTGTTATAAATCTCTTATCCGTCTCGAGAGAAGCATCTCTAGTTGGGATAGGTCAAAGGTCTCAACTAGAAAGTTCAACATGTAAAATTGCTACAGATTACATAACCTGATAATCTTTCATGTGTGCTCTTCATTTTAGATGGCGGAGAACCAGTAAGTTCTACTGGTGTACGACAATTTCAAGGACTTCGCTGCCAACAGCAAATGATAGTTAACCGGGGACACCAAAGCAACGTCTTAAGGAGGCTGAGTCAAAGTGCTATGACTAGCGCTTCAAGAACAAAGATTAACTCTGTAATTCTAATGGTCATAGTTCTTATGTTCAGAAAATATATGTTATGTGTTTTGGTTGATTCTAAACTATTGCGTATCAAACATGTATGCACATTTTGTATCCGAACATATTTTGGTCCATTGACCTTTTGAACTTGCAACCTTGCTGCCTTGAACCATGGTCGAAAAAAACTGAAGTCATGCATGTACTTGGTAGTGTAGACTTGGTAGCAGCGATATTTTGGTCCGATTATATATCAACAGTGCAATGACAGAAAGAACATCAGTTCAAAAATATACATATGCATGAGGGTTAGGAGCCAAAAAGGTGATATTTGTTATGTTCAAATTTTTTGGTTGCACGATTGAACAAGATATAAACACATAAGGAGATCAGTTCGAGCGCAATAAGAGAACTCGAGAACATCGTTTCCAAAAAAATAGTTGAG
Source organism: Aegilops bicornis (assembly GCA_021605145.1). Classification (NCBI taxonomy): domain Eukaryota; kingdom Viridiplantae; phylum Streptophyta; class Magnoliopsida; order Poales; family Poaceae; genus Aegilops; species Aegilops bicornis. Next base: position 647,501,190 of record CM038674.1, read on the forward strand.
TTAAAAAAAACACAATCTGTTGTGGGAGTTATTTTTACATTCACTCCTTGGTGCTTCTCTTTATGTAATGTTTTATGTTTTCAAGTGCTCGATGAAAATTTATGTTCCTAGTAGTTCATGTATTATTGCCTGAGGAGTTCATGTGTTACTGGCCAGTAAGTAAACCTATTAATCACTCAAGTGTGATGAAAAAAATCGGCAGTAAATTGATGAAAAAATATCATCGAGTTCAAAACACGCCGAGACACGCGACAGTCACCCCAGTTCGGGTGTAGTAAGTACCTCAGTACGAGTTAAAAACGATGGTCCGTTCGGAATAAAAGAAATGACAGAAATTCGAATTGTAAAGTTCAAGCAAAAAAAGAAACCCAACAAAAATCCTGCTTAGTAAGGGAATCTCCAGCCGTTGGCCCCCCCAGGACGCATACAAATCGCCCCCTGGGGGCGAGCCGGCGATACACTCGGCTGAGGCGGTTTTGCCAGTCGCCGCCTACCGCTTTCAGCGCCGAAATTGGCCCACTTTGCAGCCCAATTTCGCGAATAAACGCCCATATGGGCGAGAATAGGCCCATATTCGGCGTGGTTTCGCCGTGTCTCGGCGTTCAATTATCAACACAATTATTCCTTATCACATATTTCATCACGTAAAATCAAATACTTCAACAAAATACTACAACAACAAATAGTTCAATACAAATTATATAGTTCAACAAATAAAACTCAGATTTCATCACGCTGGCCCCCTTGAGCCTCCATAGGTGCTCAATCAGATCTTTCTGCAGCTTGATGATGCACCTGTGGGTCTCGGATCTCCCGACGATACCGAGATAGGCAGTCCAAGTTGCCGGTAGCTGGTGATCAACTTCGCTAGAGGACCCTGCCTCGTAGTATGGTTCAAAGTGTCAAACACCGGGTCTTCTTGCTCGCTTCTCGATGATCATGTTGTGCAAGATGACACAGCAAGTCATGATCTCCCACATTTGATCTTTCGACCAGGTCTGAGCGGGTACCGAACAACAGCGAATCGAGATTGGAGCACACCAAATGCCCGGTCGACATCCTTCCCGCAAGCCTCCCGAAGCTTCGCAAACCAGGCGTTCTTGCCTCCTGCCATGTGGTTTGAGATCGTCTTCACAAATGTCGACCATCTCGGATAGATGCCGTCGCCCAGATAGTAACCCTTGTTGTATTGGTGCCCATTGATCTCGAAGTTCACCGGAGGAGAATGGCGCCAACGAGCTTGGCAAAAACAGGAGAGCACCGCAGCACGTTGATGTCATTGTGAGTTCCTGGCATACCAAAGAAGGAGTGCCAAATCCAGAGGTCCTGTGTGGCTACCGCCTCAAGCACCATTAATCGCAACCGCCTTTGGCGCCTTTGTACATCCTCTGCCAACCAAATGGGTAGTTCTTCCATTTCCAATGCATGCAGTCGATGCTTTCAAGCATCCCAGGAAATCCTCTTGCTGCATTCTGGGCTAGGATCTGAGCAGTGTCTTCCGCATTGGGTGTTCTCAAGTATTGTGGCCCAAACACTGCCACCACCGCCTGACGAAGTTGTAGAAACACTCTATGCTGGTGGACTCGGCCATGCGCCCATAGTCGCCGAGTGAATCATCGGGAGCTCCATATGCAAGCATCCTTATCGCTGTCGCGGCACTTCTGGATGGAGGTGAATCCAAGAGCGCCAAAGGCAATCCATCTTGCACTTGAAGTAGTTGTCGAACTCCCGGATGGAATTCACAATCTCGAGGAAGAGCTTTCGGCTCATCCGATAACGGCGCCGAAATGTTCTCTCGCCATGAAGTGGAGCATCGGCGAAGTAGTCGGAGTAGAGCATGCAATAGCCTTGCAGACGATGCCGGTTCTTTGCTTTCACCCGCCTCGGCGCCGAGCCACCTCGACGCGGCTTTTCATTGCTCGCCCGGCGGTAGGCGAGGGCGGCGAGCACCATCGATGCTGTTCTTCTTGGGCGTCGGCCGCGGCTTCCTCCTCCAGCATGGCGAGCTCTTCCTCCTCATCCGAGTCCATCGCCGAGACAGTCAAAACGCCGAACACCTTGCGCTCGGTGGGCGTGTACCCGCCGTTAAACCGCGCCTCCGCGGCCGGAAACGGCAGCCGGAAACGGTGGCCGGAAACGCCCAGCTGCTGCGGGAGGGACTGCCGCGGCGAAGCGCTGCTATTTTCCGGCGGGGAATGGCTATCTAGCGGAGTAGGCCGGCGGCCGTCGCCGGGATATAGCTAGTGGTGGCCGAGGGCGCGGGGGGGGGGGGGTGCGAGGCGAGTCGGGGGAAGAAAACCTTGACTTTTCCCCTGTCGGTGTGGGCCAGGCGTGCTTTTCCCTAGCGCCGGAGTTCTAACGGCTCCCAGCCGGGCTGGGTTCGTCCTGTGACCGCCGGGCGGAAAAAGGTCCGAACCGGCGATTTTCGGCGACACTGGGCGCGATCGTTTTGGTAGCTGCCAAAAAGTGCTGGGGCCTGGGGGCGCGGCTGGAGATGCCCTAAGTACCTTAGTACAAGTAGTAAAATGAGAGAAGTTCAGAACAACGTTGTCAAAAAAATGTCGAGTTAAAAAAAGAAACAAAACAAACACATTTTCTTTTTGAATAAAATATAATTCAGTTCGATGATACAAACCATACAAGTCTAGAGGCGACGATACAGTAAACCGTCGAAAACTTAAGAGAAAAATAATACCCAAAAAATAGAGCAAAGTCTAGTTAGTGAAAACACGCTTAGTACAAACCCATGCAATCATCAGTACAAATATCCTTTTTCGGAACCATTCAAAATTACTCTACAAAAAATAGCTCAGTACAAACATACACATATATCAGTACGACTACTCTGTTTTTCAGACGAGAAAATAGCAAGATCCGTCATGCCGTATTCTAAATTACTCTTAAACGGTTGCGAAGTAGAGAAAACGTTCAACATGACTAAGTTTCGCATTTTTGATAGCTATCCAACGCTATATTATTTGCCATATTTCGACAAACTTTTTAAAAAATCATGTTCAAAATCAAATTTAACCATATTCGAATTCGTTTTTAAACCATAAGGAATAAGAAAAACATTTATATACGAAAAAGTTGCGCATTTTACATAGCTTTCCAAAGGCGTATCACTTTTGTCAATCCGACAAACCGTTTGCAAAAAATCGTGAAAATACATTTCGCCAAGAATTTTACCGTTTTTCAAATTACTTTTAAATCATATAGAATTAGAAAAAACAATGAATATATGGAAGATGCGGATTTTCACCAGCTTTCCAACGACATCTTATTTGCTCAATTCCGACAAACGGTTTGAAAATTGAGTCCAAAATACGATTCACATTTTCGGTTTTGAAAAAAACGGGTTTTTCAAAACTGCTCTTAAACCATAATGATTTTGCAAAAACGTTCAATATACTTGAAATATGGTTGTCAAAAGCTTTCCATCGATATATTACACGCCCCATTCCAACAAAAAATTACAAAAAGTTTTTGAACTAAAGAAGACGATCTGTTAAACACAACTGAAAGCATCAGTTCAACCGCTTCGAAAACATCAGTACAACCACCTGAAACCGTCAGTTCAAAAAGGGTAACAGAATAATATTCTGTTACGCGTAACAGAATAGCCCAGATATATATATATATATATATATATATATATATATATATATATATATACATATATATATATATGGTTGTCAATTTGGTATATACACATGCATGTACGTATATATATACAATTTGGTATATACAATTTTTCCTACATGGAAGCATTAGTGCGGTAGCGGGTAATGGAATTATCCTCTAGGATCTATGACTTGGTTAAGCAAAAATCCCGCTTTTTCGTCTGCAATTGCTCGTACGTGATCCATTGGTAGGAGCTTCTGCCGCAACTCATTGAACTGTTAAGAAGGAGATCAATATGCATGTATTAATTAGTTGTGTGACTAGATATCGATAATGATGTAAAAATTGTGTATAGTGTGTTCTGGCAAACGTACTCATATCTGTCTATCAGATGTGTTCCTTTCGGTCGTTATCATGCGAATGTTCTCGCAAACGTAGTATGCACATAAATCATTCCCCGACTGCTGCTTCATGTCATGTACGAGAATAGGAGTTCAATCAGATAATAATTAATCAAGCCTAATAATTAATGTTATTGAAACTATAGAATTAAAGAGATTACATGGTAGCTAGCTAGCTAGTACTACTTAATTAATTACCATGGGTCGATACCAATACAATTTTTCCTCTGAACGGGCCTGGAACGTCTTCGATGTAATTTTGCCAAGCCACTGCCCACCCCAAGCAAAGAAAATGAATAAAGGAGTTATTAATTAGTTGATATCAGGACATATATATAATGAGATTGAAATTACCTGTTGACTATCCCCTTCACGATTGAGTACTGTGACGCCCGGATAATTAAGCTACAGTGATCCCACGCTAATGGTGCCATGTCACCATGATTACTGCTGCTAATCTATCGTTAGGGCAAAACCGGTCCAAAATTCAAAATTCAAATTAATGATAACAATAAAAGTTTTCAAAAATTAAAACAAAAATGTTCGGTTAGTGGCAAATATTACATAGGTAATTATAGTAAAGAAAACACAAATTTATAAAATACTTATATGCCCTAAGTTGAATTAAAACAGTAAAAGAAAATAGATAAAAAGCAGAAAACCAAACAGAAAAAAAGGAAACCCCCAAACCCCTGCCAACCGACCAAATTTAGCTAACCGTGCCCACCGGCCAGCCCACCCCGGCCGACCCACCTCTCAAGATAACCCCCGCTCAAACCCTAGCCCCACTCGCCCATCCCACTCCCCACACACTCCCCCCATTCCCCGATCCCCTTCTGGATCGGGGCACGACCGCGTCGACCACGCCCCACGGCGCTTAACGCCGGCGCCGCGAACGGCGCCGCCGTCACCACCGCCACCGCCATCGCCCCAGATCTGGATCGGGCTCAACACAGCCAGCGCCATCGCTGCCGGCGTCGTTGCCGCCGTGGATCTCGCTTCGCCGCTCGACGATGTCGCCGAAGCCACCTCACCGGAACTGCCTCCCCATCTCCGCCTTCGAAGCCGTCGTCCCCGTCCTCCTCCACAACGGACCTCCCCGAACTCCCCCGCGCCCACTTCCCGTGCCCTACTCCTCCCCTGTGAGTACGCGTCCTCCTCCTCTCCCCTCTTCCCCTGTCACCGTGCACCCGAGCCGTTCCCCTGCCATCGTCGTTGCTCCGCTCAACGGCCGCGAAGGCCTTGCCGGGAGCCGCCCTATGCCCGACCACCATCGCCTCCGTCCATGGCGCTCAAGCCGCGCGAGGACGCTGCCGTCTGGGCCGCCCTCGCTTCACGCCTCTGCTCGACCCCCACCACCGTGCGCCCCTCCTCGTCGCCGCTTTGGCGCCACCGTCACTGCCGCCTAGTCGCGTGCCCGACCACCCTGCACCACCTCCGGCCTCCTCCCGCACCGCCGCAGCTATGCTGCCCGCCTCGCCGTGGTCTCGCCGTTGCTCACATCCGGCGGCCGGCCTCGCCGCGCCCATGGCGGGCGCCTGGCGACACTGGGAGCGGTGGCGCTGCCGCCAATCACAACCCAGCGCCCTACAACGCCTATCTGGGTTTATGACCAAATGGGGCCACCTGTAACGGAATTAAAAAGAAAAGGATTTAAAAAGAAAAATAAAATAAAAAAATAATAATAAAATAAAATATAAGTAAATAAAATAATTAAATTATTAATTAGTTAATTAATTAAGGAATTAATTAACTTAATTAATCCTGATTAGATTAACCTAATCACCTAGTTTAGTTAATTAATCTGTTAGGTTAGTTAACAGTCAATGACATGCGGGACCCACACGTCAGTTGACCAGTCAACACCTCTGTTGACTGCTGACGTCATGATGACATCAGCAAACACTGTTTTGGATAATGTTGGATTTAAATAATTAATTAAATTCCAGAAATTAATAAAATCTTTAGAAAATCATAACTTTTAATCTGTAACTCGGATTAAAATATTTTCAACATGAAAGTTGCTCAGAACGACGAGACGAATCCGGATACGCAGTCCGTTCGTCTGCCACACACCCCTAACCTATCGAACCCGCAACTTTCCCCCTCCGGCTCCTCTGCCCGAAAACGCGAAACACCGGGAATACTTTCCCGGATGTTTCCCCCCTTAACCCGTAACACCACATACAACGTTAGGGAACGCATAGCATCGGTACTTGTCTTGTCAAGCATCGATATGCATCTGTTTACATGGTATTCATTGTTTCTTCCCCTCTTCTCTCCGGTAGACTACGAGACCGACGCCGTCAGCCGCCGGTTCGACTACGGAGTTGATTTACCCTCTCTCTTGCTGTAACAACCAGGCAAGCCCCCCTTGATCACCAGATATCACCTATTCTATTCTATACCGCTTGCATTAGAGTAGTGTAGCATGTTACCGCTTTCCGTTATACCTATCCTGATGCATAGCCCGTCCTTGTTACTATCATTGTTACCTTTACCTGCAATCCTATATGCTTAGTATAGGATGCTAGTATTTTCATCTGTGGCCCTACATTCTTGTCCGTCTGCTGTGCTATACTATCGGGCCGTGATCACTCGGGAGGTGATCACGGGGATATACTATATACTTTATACATGATACATGTGGAGACTAAAGTCGGGCCGGCTGGTGGAGCACCCGCGAGTGGATCTTTGTGGCGGAGCGACAGGGTAGGTTGAGACCGCCTAGGAGAGAGGTGGGCCTGGCCCTGTTCGTTCACGGATACTTAACACGCTTAACGAGATCTTGGTATTTGATCTGAGTTGGCTACGAGTCTATACGCACTAACCATCTATGTGGGAGTAGTTATGGGTATCCTGGCGTCGTGGTATCAGCCGAAGCACTTCGTGACGTCAGCGACTGAGCGGCGCGCGCCGGATTGGACTGGAACGTCACTAGGCTAGGTCTGCTTCCGGCCGCCCACGCAACGTCTGTGTGTGTTCAGGTGATGGGCCCTGCACTGGGCGCCTAGGTTTAGACCGCGTGGCCGCCTCTCACAGTGCCTAGGTGGGGCTGCGACGTGTTGATCGTCCGCGGCCGGGCATGACCCAGGAAAGTGTGTCCGGCCAAATGGGATCAAGCGTGTTGGGTAAGTTGGTGCACCCCTGCAGGGAAGTTAATCTATTCGAATAGCCGTGATCTTCGGTAACAGGACGACTTGGAGTTGTACCTTGACCTTATGACAACTAGACCTGGATATTTAATAAAACACACCCTTCCAAGTGCCAGATACAACCGGTGGTCGCTCTCTCGTGGCAATGAGGAGGGGATCGCCGGTAGGATTATTGCTATGTGATGTTACTTGGAGGACTTCAACTACCCTCTGCTACCTGTTGCAAGACGAAGGTGACTGAGCGTAGTCTTCGATAAGACTAGCTATCCCCTCTTATTCGGCATTCTGCAGCTCACCCACCGATATGGCCTTTTACACATATATCCATGCATGTGTAGTGTAGCTCCTTGCTTGCAGTACTTTGGATGAGTACTCACGGTTGCCTTGTTCCCCCTTTCCCCTATCTCTACTCGATTGTTGCAAACAGACGATGGAGCCAGTGAGCCGACGCCACCGCCGATGACGACTACTACTACACCGGAGGCGCCTACTACTACGCAGCAGCCGATGACGCACTGTGAGTAGTTTAGGAGGATCCCAGGCAGGAGGCCTGCGCCTCTTTAGATCTGTATCCCAGTTTGTGCTAGCCATCTTATGGCAACTTGTTTAACTTATGTCTGTACTCAGATATTGTTGCTTCCGTTGACTCGTCTATGATCGAGCACTTGTATTCGAGCCCTCGAGGCCCCTGGCTTGTATTATGATGCTTGTATGACTTATTTTTAGTTTTAGAGTTGTGTTGTGATATCTTCCCGTGAGTCCCTGATCTTGATCGTACACATTTGCGTGCATGATTAGTGTACGATTAAATCGGGGGCGTCACAAGTTGGTATCAGAGCCGACTGCCTGTAGGAATCCCCCTTCCTAACTCCTTGGCCGAAGTCGAGTCTAAACGTAGCAAATACTTTTACTAACATGGCTGTGTGTCTTACCGGCACATGTCGCCATTGGGTGGTAGTAGGATCTTTTACTCCTCGACCTTTACTCTAGGACTCTGAGCTCTCTTCTATTCGGGTTAAATGATTTTGTTAAAAACAAAACTAACTTTAGGTTCTCGCAAGTACTTTCTCCCGGAGAGCCACTTGTTACCGATTACCGCCTGCTGCACCAGAAGATTCCAAAGATACTCTACGATGTGCTCTCGAGACTATGTGCCATCGCTTTTGCAATTCACTTCCATCGATAAATCCCTCTGGATAACTACTTACACCTATCGTTCATATTGTCATCCCAAGTTGCTCTTGTTATTACAAGATGTCCTGAAATACTCTTCGATATTCCGAGAATTCTTTACGCTTACTGGCCTGCAGTTCCTTGCTGCATGAATACCCCTACGGATAATTACTCGCGCTTGCCGAGTATCTGCTCATCCCCAGTTGTTCATGTGTTTCACAAAAGTCTTCAAAATAATATTCGATCTTCCGAAAATCCTCTGGAGCCTTTGGCTCTTGAAATTCTTGCTTGCTTGCATTATGGTTAATCCCATAAGTCTCGTAGTCTTAATGACATTCCTTGTCATTATCATTTTGAGTCTGTTGACTCAATATGTTTCATGAATACACGCAATCATCATTGATCCTTATAAATTACTTCTCCGGCTAAGCTGCCATTCTTTTAACTGGAATTGGTTCTCGACCAATCCAATTGTCGTTGATTGTACCCTAAGGCTATTCAACTTATCCATCCCTAGTCAGAGCATTGCTTCTGATCCCTTGATTTGGAAATCATAATTCCTTTGCATTTGACAATTGAGTTAGTCAGTTGCTTCTATAATTTGATCTCCTTGCATTCTTCTTCCTCTAGTTGAGTACTGATGCTCACGCCCGATCCCTTGTGGACCACCAGATCCTTTGTTGGATTTTATCTGACAACGCCCTTCATATTCAATAACCTTGTGAGCCTTCCCTCAGATACATAATGCCTTTGGTAAATTGTATCCTCTGCTTTCTCAACCCTGCTCAGCTTTTGAGCTGGTGGTATTTCTATTGAAGCTTGTGGTATATACTTTCACGATACCCTGATGGGTTGAACCTATGCCTTCCTTAATATGTGTGAACTCGAAAGTTTTCACGAGTCGTACTCTTCTGGTATTTTGCCAGATAAAAATTTCAAAACTACAACTTCATTGAACGCGAGAAGTGAATGAAAGGTTGTGCATTGGAGAAGTGGGAGTCGGCCTTGAACTTTGTGTTCATGCCCATGGACCCGAGGTGGAACTTATCATGGAAGCTTCTCGTAGTAATAATAATCCCCTTGTTATAGCTTCTTCTCTTATCTATGCTTGGTCTTTTGCGACCGTGGATTCGACCATATTGTTCTTCTTTGATCCCATTTCTTGGACAAGTTTAAGTGCTTGCCTTCTGCAAATGATTTCACTTGTCCAACCTCTATCCTGCTCTACCCTTGAATATACCCTCTGGTACCGTGAGAATATCATGGAACTACATAACTTCTTATCGGTTCTTCATCAACTGTTATTTCTCACCGGATTCCAATTTTTCATGGGTTCTGAGTTATTTCACTCGAGAACACCGATAAGTGAATTGATTTCGCACTCTGATTCAATAACTCTAAGTAATTTTCATTGCTTACGAGTTTAATAATCCTTCAAGTCAGTCCTAGCCTGATCGGCTATATCATTGTACTAAATTTTAACTGTACTACCTGGTCCTTCTTCCCAGAGCATAATTTTAGACGATGATATAACCTTACGTCATTCTTCCTTGTCGTAGCATTTCGCCTTGAATAGCAAGCTTAATTATGAGTTTGTGTCGTAACCGTGGATCCAATAACCTTTCGCTTCATCATTCCTTTGACTTGATGTCATCGCCGATCGATTACACCTTCATGAAATCTCTCGACAAAGGTGTCGTGATCATCAACATTCTGAGCTCTTCCAAAATATCTATTGAATTCTTGATGGGAAATACCATCCTTGCCCCTCGATGGTTTGTATTATCATCGGCCACGTTATTGCCTTCCCTCCAACACAAACTTGTTCGTGTTTTGTGTTGTACCTTGAGTTCCTTGCTGCCTAGCATTGTCCTTCTTTACCTTGAAATATTACCACCTTTTATGTCAAGAATGTGTTGAGAATTTCACCACCTCTTAAGAATTCTTGGTATGGTGAAACTTTTCACCATCACCATTCTTCTTGGGTCCTCGTGTGGATTCCAACCGGGGTACCCACATGTGAACGGTGTTGTTTGGATTCTGCACTTCTAGCAACCCTATTGCTTTGAAGTTAATGATCGATAATTCATTCTTAGCCTATCGGTTGCTGAACCACCATTCTAACGTTGATCATGCTACTATAAGCCCACATTTCGGTTGCACCTTTCAACTGATGTTTAATTGGGTATGTTTTCCTCGAGCATACCCCATTATATCTTTTGAATTGACAAGTGTCATCTTCTTGTTCACATTATTGTGGAAAGCCATCCGTTTGGCATTCTCGATGAATTGTCACTGAGCCCATCAGCCACCTTCTAATCCCCTCCTTGGTTTAAGGATGAACTATTGCTTCAAGAACCCGCTCCCATAGTTCATTTCCTGAGAATCTTGAAATGTCATTTCGTCTATTTGTGTTGCACCTTTTCTTCTCGGACATCCTGAGTCTGAGGTATCATGACACCAACTGGATATGGATCTCGGTCAGATATGATGGTTGGGACAACTTTCCGAGAGTTATGATGTTGATCGTTTGGTGACCCGATAACCTGATGTCATGCCTAGCACCCCTACCGGAGGACCTATCATTATAGATTCCTTTTCAAAGCAAGGTTACCCGTTCATCCATGAGGAAATTGTAAGACTTATTCTACAAGTTATTCCTGATGGATCCTTCGTGTTTCCAAAGTCTGATCTTCACCTGAACACCATGTCAATGCTATCTCGAAGCATGTCAATGGTACTCCGATTTTCAACAGGAACATTTGAAGCACGATGCTAAATTTTATTTATCATTTATCCTAACACCATTGTATGGGTAATATCATGAGATTCCTTCCCCCTTACCTAAATGGTTTTCTACTTTATATCCTGTCATGGATATCTTGCTCCGCTTGTCCTTGGGAAGGATATACCCTTGAAATATGTGTTTAAACATATTTTCCTTTCCATTGTTCTGTTTAATCTGATGATCATATTTTCCTTCCATTGGTTTGTTTGAACCTTTTCTATGATCTATATGATATAAGCAGTAATAATCCACTGCTTGTGCAAACACCTCGAGGTACAACTCACAAGAAGACCTGTTACTATTGTTGATGACATTCCGGTAGCCACCGATGGACGAGAACCTTGCCTATTGGTCCGCCTCGTTCAACGAAAGCGTGAAAGTGGTTCTCTTCGTCCCTCGCCCTTGGTACCAACTTTGATGCCGACATAACTGGCATGGTACTCTCTGACATGCCTTGCTATCATGACCGTGAAAGATCTCACTGCTCCTATAAAAAAACCACATGGTGGGCCCATAACCCACAGTTCCACAGGATCGAAACCTGACTGTCCTGTACACCCCCTATTCCCAAAGTTATTCCTCACACGTGGCCTCGTATGTAATTCACGGGCCATCGTCCTAGTGATCTATTCTGGTATCAGACGCAATACTTACTCTCGCTACTCTGAACCCCTTCTCACTCTGGTTCAGACTTCGAGCAACTAACTATCCGCTTGGACCCTCTTATGGTACCTTCGTACCATACTCTCGAGGTATTTCATATGTTCAACTCGAGAGATAATCTTATACTCATGGGTTAACCCCAGATTGTTTCCCTCAAAAGCATTATGTCGTAGTGAGCTGCCCCTTATCCTTTCGTAAGTACGATGGAGTTCCCGAAGAAATGATGACAAGTTTATCATGATGCATTGGAATAAATAATTGAAGACATCAACAAAAGGGATTAACTTCTTCGAGAAGATCCGTTAGACTATCGTAACCAGAACTTTCCCCCTTACTCCCTTCTTAAATCTCAGGACGAGATTTCTTGTACTGGAGGAGAATTGTGACGCCCGGATAATTAAGCTACAGTGATCCCACGCTAATGGTGCCACGTCACCATGATTACTGCTGCTAATCTATCGTTAGGGCAAAACCAGTCCAAAATTCAAAATTCAAATTAATGATAACAATAAAAGTTTTCAAAAATTAAAACAAAAATGTTCGGCTAGTGCCAAATTTTACATAGGTAATTATAGTAAAGAAAACACAAATTTATAAAATACTTATATGCCCTAAGTTGAATTAAAACAGTAAAAGAAAATAGATAAAAAGCAGAAAACAAAACAGAAAAAAGGAAACCCCCAAACCCCTGGGCCAACCGACCCAGCTAGCCAACCGGCCGGCCCAGTCGGCCAGCCCACCCCGGCCGATCCACCTCTCCCCGCATAACCCCCCCTGCCCCGAAACCCTAGCCCCACTCGCCCATCCCACTCCCCACACTCCCCATTCCCGATCCCCTTCGATGGGGGCACGACCGCTGTCGACCACACTCCACGGCGCCCCAACGCCGGCGCCACCACAACGGCGCCGCCCGGTCACCACCGCCTACCGCCATCGCCCCCCCCCCCAGATCTGGATCGGGGCTCAACACAGCCCGCGCCACTGCCGACGTCGTTGCCGCCGTGGATCTCGCCCCCGCCGCTCGACGACGTCGCCGAAGCCACCTCACCGGAACTGCCTCCCCATCTTCGCCTTCGAAGCCGTCGTCCCCGTCCTCCTCCACAACGGACCTCCCCGAACTTCCCCGCGCCCACTTCCCGTGCCCTACTCCTCCCCTGTGAGCACGCGTCCTCCTCCTCCCCCCTCTTCCCCTGTCACCACGCGCCCGAGCCGTTCCCCTGCCGTCGCCGTTGCTCCGCTCACCGGCCGCGAGCGCTGCCCCGGGAGCCGCCTATGCCCGACCACCATCGCCTCCGTCATGGCGCTGGCGCGCCCACCGAGGACGCCGTTCGGGCGGCCCCGCCTTCGGCTCCTGCTCGAACCCCACCACCGTCGCGCCCCTCCACAGTCGCTCGCATATGCGCCATCACTCGTCGCCCTAGTTGCGTGCCCGCCCGCACCACCTCCGCCTCCTCCCGCCGCCAGCTATCTTTGCCCGCCTCGCCGTGGTCTCATTGTTGCTCACATCCGGCGGCCTCGCCCGCTCCCATGGCGGGCGCCCACAGCGACACAGGGGGAGCGGTGGCGCTGTCGCCCGTAATCGCTAACCCAGCCCTAACGCCCATATCTGGGCCTATGACCGATGGGGCCACCTTTGAAGCGGAATTAAAAAGAAAAGGATTTAGAAAGAAAAATAAAATAAAAAATAATAATAAAATAAAATATAAGTAAATAAAATAATTAAATTATTAATTAGTTAATTAATTAAAGAATTAATTAACTTAATTAATCCTGATTAGATTAACCTAATCACCTAGTTTAGTTAATTAATCTGTTAGGTTAGTTAACAGTCAATGACATGCGGGGCCCACACGTCAGTTGACCACTCAACACCTCTGTTGACTGCTGACGTCATGATGACATCAGCAAACACTGTTTTGGATAATGTTGGATTTAAATAATTAATTAAATTCCAGAAATTAATAAAATCTTTAGAAAATCATAACTTTTAATCCGTAACTCGGATTAAATTATTTTCAACATGAAAGTTGCTCAGAATGACGAGATGAATCCGGATACGCTGTCCGTTCGTCCATCACACACCCCTAACCTATCGAACCCGCAACTTTCCCCCTCCGGCTCCTCTGCCCAAAAACGCGAAACACCGGGAATACTTTCCCGGATGTTTCCCCCCTTGACCGGTACCACCTCATACCTCGTTAGGGAACGCCTAGCATCGTTACTTGTCTTGTCATGCATCGATATGCATCTGTTTACATGGTATTCATTGTTTCTTCCCCCCTCTTCTCTCCGGTAGACTACGAGACCGACGCTGCTGCTGCCGCCTCGACTACGGAGTTGACGACCTCTCTCTTGCCGTAACAACCGTGCAAGCCCCCCTTGATCTCCAGACATCGCCTATTCTATTCTATACTGCTTGCATTAGAGTAGTGTAGCATGTTACTGCTTTCCGTTATACCTATCCTGATGCATAGCCTGTCCTTGTTACTAATGTTGTTACCTTTACCTGCAATCCTATATGCTTAGTATAGGATGCTAGTATTTTCATCTGTGGACCTACATTCTTGTCCGTCTGCTGTGCTATACTATCGGGCCGTGATCACTCGGGAGGTGATCACGGGGATATACTATATACTTTATACATGATACATGTGGAGACTAAAGTCGGGTCGGCCGGTGGAGCACCATGAGTGGATCTTTGTGGCGAGCGACAGGCAGGTTGAGACCGCCTAGGAGAGAGGTGGGCCTGGCCCGGTTCGGCGTTCGCGGATACTTAACACGCTTAACGAGATCTTGGTATTTGATCTGAGTTGGCTATGAGCCTATACGCACTAAACATCTATGTGGGAGTAGTTATGGGTATCCCGGCGTCGTGGTATCAGCCGAAGCACTTCGTGATGTCAGCGACTGAGCGGCGCACGCCGGATTGGACTGGAACGCCACTAGGCTAGGTCTGCTTCCGGCCGCCCACGCAACGCGTGTGTGTGTTCAGGTGATTGGCCTGCACTGGCGCCTAGGTTTAGAACGGCGTCTTTGGCCTCTCTGTTGTGCCTAGGTGGGGCTGCGACGTGTTGATCTTCCGCGCCGGGCATGACCCAGAAAGTGTGTCCGCCAAATGGGATCAAGCGTGTTGGGTAAGTTGGTGCACCCTGCAGGGAAGTTAATCTATTCGAATAGCCGTGATCTTCGGTAATGTGACGACTTGGAGTTGTACCTTGACCTTATGACAACTAGAACTGGATACTTAATAAAACACACCCTTCCAAGTGCCGGATACAGGTGGTCGCTCTCTCTCAGGGCAATGAGGAGGGGATCGCCGGGTAGGATTATTGCTATGTGATGTTACTTGGAGGACTTCAACTACCCTCTGCTACCTGTTGCAAGACGAAGGTGACCAAAAGCGTAGTCTTCGATAAGACTAGCTATCCCCCTCTTATTCTGGCATTCTGCAGTTCAGTCCACTGATATGGCCTTTTACACATATATCCATGCATATGTAGTGTAGCTCCTTGCTTGCGAGTACTTTGGATGAGTACTCACGGTTGCCTTGTTACCCCTTTTCCCCTATCTCTACTCGATTGCTGCAACTGCACGATGGAGCCGAGAGCGACGCCACCGTCGATGATTTACTACTACTACACCGAGGCGCCTACTACTACGCAGCAGCCCGGCGATTTACCGAGTAGTTTAGGAGGATCCTGTGCAGGAGGCCTGCGCCTCTTTCGATCTGTATCCCGGTTTGTGCTAGCCATCTTATGGCAACTTGTTTAACTTATGTCTCAGACTCAGATATTGTTGCTTCCACTGACTCGTCTATGATCGAGCACTTGTATTCGAGCCCTCGAGGCCCTGGCTTGTATTATGATGCTTGTATGACTTATTTATGTTTTAGAGTTGTGTTGTGATATCTTCCCGTGAGTCCCTGATCTTGATCGTACACATTTGCGTGCATGATTAGTGTACGATTAAATCGGGGGCGTCACAATTGAGTACTCTTTAGGTTCTTTAAGCAGTGAGTCCAGTACTTCAACTTTTCCTTCTTTAACTTTAATGTCTACCAAGATCCAGTGGAACCTGCATGCGTACTTTAATGTCTACCAAGATCCAGTGGTATCTAGCTAGTAACAAAACAGAATTTTTTTAGTACAAGACAGTGTGGACTCACTGGAAGTTGTAAGGAAGTAGTATATCTGCATTGGTATTGAGGAGCTTCAAGAACTCTAGCATGTTATTCTCTCGCCTTGTTTATAATGTTCATATGACCATGTCTCTTCATTAATGGTATTTGGGTCAATGAACCCAATGCCACGGCGTCCATCTTTTCTCATTTCGGACATCTTCATCCTGCATAATACCACAGAAAAGAATACAGTGAGGATAATTACAGGTAATGGTCAACGAGAGCACTACAGCTGTCTTGAGACTTAAATTACAGAAAGAAATCACTTACAGACAATAGCAACTGGCGATAGATTTGTCGAGTGTGCCATAATTGAATAGCTGAAATAGTTCTGTATACTCAATAGACAGAGCTAGCTTATGGAAGTAATCATCTTCCTTGACTTTCACCATGAGGGACTGTAGATTGTGGGTCTTGCAAATTTCCATGTACCATTGATGCAATTCATACATTCTTGTTGGGAGGTTCTTGACCTCCTCAGGCTTGACCAAAGGTTCGTCGCGGACATATTTCCGTTTTATTTCCTCCTCTCTAAGAGGAGACATGGGCTCAATCTCGAGGAATTGTCGAACAGTCATACCGAGCATTTCATCCTGCATTATATGCAACTCGGTTATTACCAGATTGCCCTGCTGGGGAACGTTAACGGTTTGCCCACATATATATAGGGCGTCGGTACTCTTATGTGTTGTTGGCACAACAAGCGGGGGGATCGATTGCGTCGTCTATTCTCCCAGCTTGGGAACGGTTTTCCCGCATTTTTTGCCAGCTTCTTGGCTTGAGCTCGACCTCGACTCCTTCTGTACTCGTGCTCGATGTGCCTTCCTGATTTGGCGCTCATAGTCTGAGTCAACAGGCTTGGGAGCTGGTGGTCTAGCTATACGAATAAAGTGGTCAATCATTTCCTCAGGCACTTTCTCCCTTGGCGGTGGTGCCGGTTTCGGTCAAAAATGGGCGTCCACTTTGGCCTTCACTATGGCTCTATTTTGCTCCTCGGTCATGTAGTAAGGCCTCTGAGGAAGAGGAGCGAGGCTTGGACCATATTTATATCGCTTGCCTCCGCCTGTAACTCCTGTACTACCTCGACTCGTAGCGCTATGCACCATAGCTGCGGCGCCTCTCTTCCCCGATTGCTGAGGCAGCGGAGACGACTGACATGGCTGAGTTGGAGCAGGAGGAGTGGCCTGACGCTGTGCCGGACTTGAAGCAGGAGGAGTGGCCTCACGCGGTGTCGGACTTGAAGCAGGAGGAGTGGCCTCATGCTGTGCCGGACTTGAAGCAAAAGGAGTGGCCTGCTGCTGTGCCGGACATGGAGAAGGAGGAGTGGCCTCACATCGAGGAGGAGTCGGATGACGACGCGGTGTCGGTGGCCTTCGAAAGATGATGCAATCCTTTCTCCATAGGATGATACGATGTATGGCCTCTCCTAGTGTGTGCTCCTCGTGTTGTCCAGGAATGTCAAGCTCTAGCCCATAATATTGGTCCACCACCTCATCAACCACGACACGAGCATAGCCGGCTGGAATCGGGTTGCAATGGAAGGTTGCTTCGGGGTGATTTGTATAAGCAACGGCGTCCGCCACCTTCATGGATATGTTCTTCATTTTGAAGTTTAGCTCACAGTTAGTGTTCTCCATGATGTCATCCACAGGGTATCTATCCTGCAGTGCGTCCCCCAGGGCGGAACCAATGCTGCTTCTCGTAATGGATGGGACGGTGCTATCCAATTCTGGATCATTCGCTAGCTCATGCCGCTGCTAAGACCCCCTTTCCTGTCTATGTGAGTCGATCTGCTGCTGCTGCCGCTGGTATTTGAGTGCCAAGTCCGTCTGCGCTGATTCTAGGCCTTAAAGGCGTTCTGCTTCCTGCTTCCTCTGCGTCTCCTCCATCTTCCTTTTCTTCTCCTCATCCATCTTCCTTCTTGCACGGGTCCTGTAGTCGACGTTCCATTTCGAAAAGCCTTCATACCAGGGAATAACGCCCTTGCCTCGTGTTCTTCCTAGGTGTTCAGGATTTCCCAGGGCGCGCGTAAGCTCGTCGTTCTCTATGTTGGGCGTGAACACCCTCGTTCGAGAATCTTCTATTGCTTGAAGTAACTTCTCTTCGGCTCCTTTTAAACTTGCCTTCTTGGAAACCAGGCCTGTCTTCGGGTCCAACACCCCCCCATGCGCATAGTACCAAGTTCTGCACCTGGGGGTCCAGCTCCTTGTAACTGGAGTGACCCCTGCATCCAGCATCTCTTCCTCAGACTTATCCCACTTAGGCATTGTCACCGTGTAGCCACCTGGCCCCAGCCTATGGAACTGCGTCTTTTTTGCCGCATTGGCCTTGTTTTTTCTCGACCATTCCTTAGCTAATTCGGATTCCTTGAATTTCACGAAAGCGGGCCAGTGTTCTCTTTGCTTCTCCAGTGTTCCCTTGAATTCTGGAGTCTTCTTTTCTCCTTCGGCGTAGTCCGCCCATACAGTTTTCTTGTGGGTGTTGAATGCAATTGCCATCTTCCTAAGAGCAGCGTCCTTAACTTTCTGCACATCTGCATCAGTGAAATGATCTGGTAGGGTGAAATTTTCCATGAGAGATTCCCAAAGCATTTTTTTGCTCTGTCGTCGACCCAAGTAACATCTGGACGTTTATTTTTTGGCTCTTTCATTCTTGAATGGAGATCGGGAGTTGGTCCTTCACAAGAACTCTGCACTGACGAACGAACTTGTTCGCAATGTTCTTAGGCATGAGGGGTTCACCATTAGCTTTGATGGAATCGATGTTGTACTTTACACCCTCCTTCAACTTTTTTCCTGGGCCTCGCTTTGTCCTGCGGTCTGTAGAAGCAGATTTGCTCGATCTGGAGGGCTGAAAGAAGAAAGATCGATTCATTAATATATCTTCAAATAAAAAAACATGTGATGATCACCAGATGATTCCTTATATAAATATACCTCGCCGGTAGTCTTTGTTATTTCAAGATCAAAATTGTCTACGTCATCATAAACATTTTCTGCGTCATCATAATCATAATCATAGTTCATGACTTCATCAACTCGGTCGTCGAGATCGAATATCTTATCATCACCCTCCCCGGTATTGTTCAGATATTGGGAGCCGTCATCTGCTTCATTCAGATCATCTGGCCTGCGAGGGCTGCGTATGATCTCGAACAGGGCCTCTTCTCCCTCTCTGCCGGTATTGTCCGCCATAGCTTTTATTTAACTAATCCAGACGAAATATAAAACAATTTAGTATTCAAATTACAATGAATGGATGCAATAAATAAGGAAAAACTGAATCATATAGTACATAATATGCATCGTCTCGAATAATATATAATCTCGAATACATCGTCTCGAATAATATATAATCTCGAGTACATCCTCTCTAATAATATATATAATCTCGAATACATCGTCTCGAATATTATATATCGAATAAATCACTGGCTAGGGTAGCTAATAAAGATCAAATACTACAGAAGAATCTAGGCCACTCGCGGTTCCTGGGACATAGACGGTGGACACCCAAAGATAAGGAACCATCACAGGATCATATCTTCGGTCATCTGCCCAAAGAACCTGCCAGGTATTGGAGAACGTGATGTCCATAGCAGCCATGTAGCGACGGACGTGCTCGTCCTCCTCCCTGACACGGCGACGCACCACCTCCCGCGGGGCCTGCTCCCTCTGCACCGAATGTGGCCCCGCGAACGCCACCAAAGGAGATAAACGGTCGACGACAGGATCCGGGGCCGGGTTCCTCACCAAGCGGCGCCCCGCTAAAGGTAGCACCTCCCAGTGCCAGCCCGGCGGAGCCCAGTCCCGGACATGGGTCCTCTGAAGCAGGACGTCGTCGCGAACGGGTCGACGGCGAGGATGCGAGCCGGGCATCGTCGACAACAAATATTATATGCCCGCAAAAAGTAACATTTTTTTTGAATGATTGGATTGTGATAACTAAAATTCTATATGCAAATTCTAAATTTTCTATAACTAAAATTATAAGAAACTAAAAAAAACATCGATCATCGTCTAACAATTTGACATTAATCTACTTCATCTAGCTAGAACTAACATATCTAAAATTTCTAACATTTCTATGACATTTCTAATATTTCTATAACTAAAAAACAGAAAAATTTCTAACATTTCTATAAATATTTCTATAAATAAAAAACAGTAAAATTGCAACATTTCTATAAAAAATTTCTATAACTAAAAAGCATAAAAAATACTAATAATTTTACAACTAATTAACAATGTGTGTGTGTGTGTGGACATGCATGCATGGCGGCCGAGGCAGGAACCTCACCGGCGACGGGGACGGCGACGGGCGGCGATGACGGGCGGCGATGACGGGGATGGGGACGACGGGAAGACGGGGACGGGGCGGACGATGGGACGACGGGGACAGGGCGGCCGACGACAACGATGGGGACGGCCGGGTATGGGGCAGCCTGACCGGACAACGGGACGAACAAGGACGTACGGGGCGGCGACGACGTACGACGGGGACGGCTGGGGGCAGACGAACGACGGCCGGGGCGGCAACGAAGGGGATGGGGACGAGGCGGCGACGGGGGCGTCGACTAGGGGTGGCGACGTCCGGGGACGGGCGCAGACGGCAGGCAGCAACAGGGCGTCGACGAGGGTGGTACGACGGGGCGGTGGGCGGCAAGCGGAAGGAGAAGAAGCAGATGAGAAACTAAATTTTTTGAAGTGTTTTCTTATATAGGATGGGCTTTTAGTACCGGTTGGAGCCACCAACCGGTACTGAAGGTCAATTTTGGCCAGGCCAAGCGGCGGGAAGCGCCCACCTTTAGTACCGGGTGGTGGCTCCAACCGGTACTAAAGACCCACCCTTTAGTGCCGGTTGGAGCCACCACCAGGCACTAAAGGAGGGGCGCTGGCGCAGGTGCGGTGTGGCATGTTTAGTCCCACCTCGCTAGCCGAGGGGCGTACGCACTGGTTTATAAGCCCCAGTGCGGTAGCTCTCTCGAGCTCCTCTCCAAAGCAAGCCTGCTGGGCCTAAATGTTCTGTGCTGCCCCGTGGGCCTACTGGGCCTTTGCGGTCTGCATGCTGGCACAACAACAGGTTGGGTTTCTAGTCGTATGCAGGCCGCTGTGGCACAGTAGGTGGGCTTTTTTATTTTCTTATTTTTTTGCTTTATTTTTTGTTTTATTAATTTTTGAGTTGTTTTTTTGCTGTATTTAGAGTTTCTTTGTGAATATTTTTGCTTTAGATACAAAAAATTACAAACTTTATGTTAGTGCCGGTAGTTTTCAAATTTGAATAGTTTAAATTTTGAATTATTTGAAATTTGTGTGAATCACTAGTTGGTGAATAACTTAACTTTGAAAATAGATTTTTCAGTGATTATTTTTTCTTATGTTTAATATTAGTGTGTTTTATCATTATATTCAATTTGGTAATGCTTAGGTTATTTAAAAAATGAAATGCCTTTGTAACAGATACTTCGAAAGAGATTGTCCAGTTTGTACACGAAGTGCATCCAGTTTTTGTCGTGACCCTCTCTACTTTTTTGCACATGTTATGCGGGTCAAATGATGATACCATGCCAAGTTTCAACCTTTTCAGAGTTCATTTGTAGTGCTTTTCAATTTCAGGGCCATTTAGCTCAAAATAAATCAGTAAATGCATTAAAATAGCACATTATGTCAGAAAGGGTTGAAAGTTGATGACGTGGCTTTGAATGGCGCTTGCTGAACGCAAAAAAAATCTGGAGTTGTAATAAGTTATTAAAATTTTGAATTGTGGGTGTAACAGATGAGTTCTCGTCCGGAACCCTAATACTTCGAAAGAGATTGTCCAGTTTGTACACAAAGTGCATCCAGTTTTTGCCATGACCCTCTCTACTTTTTTGCACATGCTATGCGGGTCAAATGATGATACCATGCCAAGTTTCAACCTTTTCAGAGTTCATTTTTAGTGCTTTTTAATTTCAGGGTCATTTAGCTCAAAACAAATCAGTAAATGCATTAAAAATAACAAATTATGTCAGAAAGGGTTCAAAGTGGATGACGTGGCTTTGAATGGCGCCTGCTGAACGCAAAAAAAGTCTAGAGTTTGAGAGGACAGAGTGAGGGTGTAAACATGAAAAATATACATAAAAAATACATTGATCATCATTGATCTGTTTCTCGAGCGAGGTGGGACTAAAAAATAGCTGCAACTGCAAACCTCTAGTACCGGTTTGTTATACGAACTGGTACTAAAGGCGCTGGTGGGGCCCCAGCCAGACCAGGGCGTGCCACATCCTCTTTAGTACCGGTTCGTGCCACGAACCGGTACTAAAGATTCGCAATGAACCGGTACTAATTAGTTCCGGCCGCCTAGCCGTTCGAACCGGCACTAATGGTCACATTAGTGCCGGTTTTGTTAGAAACTGGTACTAATGTGCTTCACATTAGGCCGTTTTTCTACTAGTGCTAGTAGTGCCACCATATAAACGTCGTATGTGGAGGTGGTCGTCCGGCGTCCGGTAAACGGCGGGTCTTGGCCTTGTTCGTCTTTGGCGTCGTCGTCCATGCCGTCGATGTATTCGGAGGTGTAATCCAGCATGTCGATTAAGTCCTCGACGGTGGCTATGAAGTGGGTTGTGAGTGGGACGTAAAATTCCCTGCCCTCAGCCCCTAATCCGGGCTGGGTGTAGTTCGGAGGTGATTCCTGTGTAAATGGGAGGGACCGCATTAAGTCCAGAGCCTCGTTTAAGAGCAAGGTTTGGACGGGGAAACGAGAGTCCGCAGGGCTGGCCGGGGCGAAGGCCTCCTGGCCATGCTTGCTTGACACGGACTTCAAGAGTCCGGATCTAGAGTCCGGGGGCGAGTTCGGCCTTTCAATGATAGGAGGAACCCATTCTGATTCCGAGTTCGCTGTGGACACAATCGCCTCCGGATCTTTGATAGTGCGGTTTGCAGCGGAGAGTCCGGTGGGCTCCAAACTCCCATCTTCGGACCTGGCGGTTCGCTCCGGATCTAAGGCCAGAGCGGTGGCCCGGGCCGCGAACCCTTCAAAGATGAAGTCTCCTCAGATATCGGCGACATAATTTAGGTTTCCGAAACTGATCTCATGACCAGGGGCGTAGTTGTTGATATATTCATGGTGGCCAACTGAGTTGGCATGCAGAACGAAGCCGCCGAATACAAAAATCTGGCCGGGGAGGAAAGCTTCCCCGGAAACGGCGTCGATGTTGATTATCGAACGAGCCATCAAACCTTCTGTTGACGACACAATGGAACTTTCAATGAAAGCACCAATGTCGCTGTCAAAACCGGACGATCTCGGGTAGGGGGTCCCGAACTATGCGTCTGAGGATCAAAGGTAACAGGAGACAAAGGGGACACGATGTTTACCCAGATTCGGGCCCTCATGATGGAGGTAATACCCTACGTCCTGCTTGATTGACTTTGATGAGTATGGGGGTTACAAGAGTCGATCTACCTCGAGATCGTAATGGCTAAACCCTAGATGTCTAGCCTATATGTTTTGTGATAGCCTCTACGGACTAAACTCTCCGGTTTATATAGACACCGGAGGGGCCTAGGGTTGTACAGAGTTAGTTTACAAAGAAAGGAAACTACACATCCGGATGTAAAGCTTGTCATCCAAGCCAAGGAGAGTCATGCGGACACGGGGAAGGGCCTTCTATCTTGTATCTTCATGGCCCATCAGTCCGGCACATGTCGCATAGCCCGGACGCCCGAGGATCCCATAATCCAGGACTCGCTCAATCATACTGGGGAAGCAAAGAGAAGTTTTATAATTTTTGTACGTGGTATGCAGTAGCGTTGAGCCGGGAGCTCGGTACTAGTCTAGATTGTGAGACGGGATGAAAATAGTGAGTGAGGGTCACCACTTTCGCATGTAAGCTATGCATATTTATTAATGATGATTCCGATTGGAAATTGTTCGCGTGTATACGATTTTTTGCGTTCCCATAATATAAGGGGCCAACAATCCGCGCACGTAAATTTAAATATTTAAATGGACACCAAATATACAAAGTTATAAAAGGAAGTTTTAAGTGTGTGCCAAAATTACGTATGAGCACAATGAAGGCATAAAATCTAATGAAATATTCTTTCAATCTGTCACCATATCAAAATTACATACAGCAATGCTGAACACAAATCTGGCAGCACCGAATCTAGAGGACACGAAATAATCAGAGGAGCTTATCCATGGAACCCAGGTCCAGGCCCACCCCGCTCCCCCCGCGCGCGCGTTGCGAAGTGCTTGGTCATGGCCAACCTCAACCAACGATGGGTGGCAGACATGGGGATGGTGATGGGGAACTCTAGCATCGTGATGAGCTGAGTACCGTCCAAGTATAAGCCCAACACTTGGATATCACCCTTTCTCTGTGTAAATGAGGACCATATCAGGTTGTCTCACAGGCTAACAACCACAGAATTTGAGAAATAACTCATTCGTACTGAGATTGGGGTTGATTCACCATCCTCCTAGGCGGCCAGGCCCTCCACGATGAGGAAGAGGCTCCCATCTCTTTCAGGGTCCCATAGTAAGAATGATGGTAGTCACGCTTCCACACCTTCCCCAGCTTCTGAATGACCACACTGCATGGAGAAATTTACAAAAGCAAAAGTAGATCAAATATTTTGGGACGCGAGGGAGACCAGTGAAAAGGTGTTGGCCATTGCACTAGTTTTTCTACATGTGAACCTCCTATATCATGTGATGGGTACTGGGTTCATATCCTCCTTCCTTGACTGCTCTCCATCGAGCCCATCTGAATTCAACTTAGCGGTAGTCCAGAAGTTACCGCGGTTTACTTTAGTAGGGGAAAAGTAGCACGGGGCCTACTTCAGCCTAAAGGTACACTTGAGTGTAGATGTTCAATGCGTAGGCACCAGCTTGGTGAAGGAAACACGGTGTTTCTTGTTTGGAAGGTGGTCACATGGTCTCCTACAACTCAAAGGTTGTGGTATTTTGACAAAGTCGGGTCCTCCTGGCATATACAAGGTGAGATGAAAATAACCACTGCATGGAAGGTGGTCTTATGTTCTCCAACCACTCAAAGGTTGTGGTATTCTTAGCAAGTCGGTTCCTCCTCTCATATACTTGGTGGGACGAAAATAATCACTGCAGCTGACCAATTTGGCGCGCAGGTTGTGCGTATAGTACCAACGACAGGCCCGTTGGTGCAATTGACCCACTAGCGATAACGAATAACTACTTATGGTTATGAACCCCTTTATCGGCCCTAGATGTTTACTTTTTTCGCTTAATATGGGCGTGTTTTACAAACATCATCGATGGCTTTTCAGGTTGCTGGTTAATAATGTATTTCTTTTGCGTGTTGAATAGAAGCAACGGAGACTCGTGCTCACTCAATTCATTTGCACGGCTTGATGCGCTTAGTGCGATGACATCCGTCGCACATATGAAGCATTGCAAAACGAACCGTTACGTCGCATGGAAACCATCTGCGCGCGTACAATTTGCCGCGCTCTCGCGATACAAGGGGCCAACGGTGAGTAAATTTAAAAGGTTTAAATGGACGCCAAATATACAAAGTTATAAAAGGACGGTTTAAATGGGTGCGAAAATTACAGATGGGCACAATTAAGGCAGTAAATCTTATGCAATATTCTTCCAATCTGTCGCCATATCATGAAATTAATTCTTGGGCAATCTCTCCACTATAAATCTACCCCTCCTCCCTCCCTAAACCAGCAACTTTCCGTTCCTTGGCTAGTTTTATCCCTTTGCCGGCAATGGCTCGCAAGAAGGTGACCCTCAAGTACATCGCCAACGACTCGACCCGGTGCTCTAGGTTCAGGAAGCGTCTCCGGAGCCTGATGAAAAAGGCGACCGAGCTGGCCACCATGTGCGATGTCAAGACCTGCGTGGTGGTGTACGGCGAGGGCGAGGCGGAGCCTAACGTGTTCCCTTCCCACGCCGAGGCGGTGGATATCCTGAATGAATTCAAGAGCATGCCGGAGCTGGGGCATTGCAAGAAGACGATGGACCAGGAGGCATTCCTCACCCAGCGCATCGCCAAACTCCGGGACCAGGTCGACAAGGCTCGCCGCGAGTGCCAGGACAGCGAGATCAGGTACCTCCTTTACAACATCATGCACGGCAACCACCCAGGCCTCGTTGACCTCAGCGCTGAGGAGCTCGCCCGCGTTGGCTGGAAGGTGGACGAGCTCCTCAAGAGCCTCGGCGAGCGCATGGCAAAAAACCATGTCCAGGCGCCGCTGCCAGCTCCATGCGTCAGCACCGACAGCATCAACATGGGGTCTCCGTCGCAGTATCTGGCATCGCCGCAGCAGGAGGAAGGCTGGCTTGACATGGTGAGCTCCGGTGGGGACGTCGGCACCCTGGTCTACGGTGGCAACGCCAGCCACGACGGCGCCGGCTTCTCCGGCGGTGATATGATGATGCAGACACAATTCTCCGATCTGGGGTTCAGTTCGAGTCCTTTCCCTCCCATGTAAGCCAGGAGGAATGAGGATCTCCAGCCGCCGTGCATGGCCAGCTATCGTGCGATCGATCTCTCGTTATTTATTTAGTTTCCTGTAAGTGTTATATTATTCATCTATGTGCGTCGTTGTATTCATCTTGCTCTCTGAGCCAACTCTCGTTTTTATTGTAATGTTGTTATTGAATTGTTATTCAGTTGATCTCTTCCCAAAAGGCTGTTTGTTTGATCTCTGCTGCGCAATTGGTCGTAAATCTTAAGTTGCACCTGTTTGTTTGTGTCACAATTGTGTTTTGTCTGACATTACTTGCACAGCTAAGTGCCTGATATATAGTTGCTGCTTGATTGCTGTCAGGGCCTCAAAGAACCTTCATCTCGTGTGTTGGCCTGTTGGTGCTTGTGTCAGGGCCTTTAATTTCATGCTATTTTGGTGTCTAGAATTTTACCTTTTCTGTGGTAGAAACGAGTTGAAGATTCCTTCTCCTGGAGGCAGCTAAATGTGCTGGATGATATTTTCCTGGATACAGATTTGAGAATTAATTACCTTTTTGACTTAATTACATAGCGACAGCTCGCGACAGGCAAACATCAGAACTATGGAAGTTCTCCATTGTGCTCTGCTTGGTTGGAGCTGTGTCATGTTCTCTGTCCTTCAGACCCTTCTCCATTCTTCAGACCGGCCCACAGGAGTTTGTCTACATACCTCTGCTTCCCGTGCCCTCGATCTTGCTCTAAGTCACCGCACTGACCGGACCTCCATCAGCATGTAAGTTTGAGATTTGGAGCTATTTCCATGTTGTGTTGACTAGTTCTTTTTGCTAGCGATGAACTCTACAAGCTGCAACAAGTGACCGATCAGGACTGAAATTATAGCGTTCCTTCAAATTCCATGCTATGATAATAAAGATTTAAAGAAAACATGTTACCACCAAACGCCCACGTTAATTGGCTCGACAACGAACCAATCCGCGTGGCATTCGGAGACCACTAGATTTGAACGCGTGTCCAACAAGAATGCTAAAGAGCCAATGGAAACTATGCGCTCAATGGTGTCGTCACTCTTCAGCATTAGTGGTACAAACTACAGAGGAGGCAAGAATAATATTGAAGTGTCTCCTCTTCAGCATGTGTCACGCGCATTAAAACTATCAATAATAAGAACCCGCACATTCAACTTTATTTTGGTGCTTAATAGAAACACATCATGTAACGAACCATGTTAGAACTTAGAACCCACGGAGTTGATAAGGACCAGCCATCCTCTATAGGACAAATGCATCCCTTTCCTCCGCGTGTTTCCATGGATAACAACGCGCATCCTCTATAGAACTTATTATTATTTGTGGGTGAAAATTCAAATTATTGATTACAAAAAAATTAGTACAACATGGATAACAACGCGGTAGATTACTACATAACATATATTAATATAACAGTGACTAAATCAAACATACCCAATACAAAACTATGCTTGAAAAAGGCTCATATTTGTGAATGTCATACCACTTTATAAAATACTAGCCCGCACATTGGACGGGCCATTTTGCTAGTTGTCAAATCAGTGCAACCTATTTGAGCATGAACTTGTTTTGAATGGCATCTTTGGGTGACTCACATCTAGGTGCTAGAGGACATGTGGTGCACATCTTTTTTTTAGGATTTGTAGAAAAATCGTATGTTAAGAAAGTCTAAGTTAATTCATTTGCCACTTGTGTATCTTCTCTGTACTTTGAAAATTTTAAACATGACTACGTGACAATATTGGGAAAAGCCTTATAGGTGAACTAAAATGAGTGGCGGCTACTGCGTAGCACCCGCCACAGCTAATTTCAAAAACTAGCGGTTGCGGCTACCAAACGGCGCTCTCCACTGGAGATGCAATAGTAGTGGCGGGCGGTAAATATGACCCACCACAAGTATGCTCCCCCATGTGTGCCCGCGTGCTGAAAGTGAGTAGCGACGGGCAACTACATGCACCGCAACTGCAAGTTGAACTAAGAGTGGCGGGCTGTACGTACTGCCCGCCACAAAGACTTAGATTTTATATAACCAGAAGTTAGCACTGGCGGGTAGTATGTACTGCCCGCCACAAGAACTTTTAACCCCAAAAAATTGCCAAGTAGGTTGTATGTAATAGGAAGTTTCGCGTGCCGACCGTTGCTCATTGGTGTGGCGGGCATTTGCCAATACATGTCACTGTTATTGCTGGCCCTTGCGCCGATTCAATTTCCAACCAAAAGCGCATCTGGAAACCCAAACTCGCTCCACTCTTCTGAATCCGGCCCAACCCCGTCGCTGTCCTCTACCGCGCCCGGCCTACTCCGTCGCAACCCGCTCCTCTCGCCGCCACCGACGTCCTCCACCATGGCCAGCCCCCCTCACAACTGCCCCCGTCCTCCCTCGCAGCCCCCTTGCCATTACCGCCCTCGTTCGCTGGTGCCTTCGTCCACCACGGCCGCCATCCGCCATCGCGACCGGCTTCGTCCGCGAGGCCGCCCTCGCCCGTCGAGGCCTCCGTCCCTAGAGGCTGCTCTCCTTCTTGTTCCCCGAACGCGATGGCCTCCACCAGCAGCGGGGGGCGCGCTGACACCACCGTTGACAGGCAATACCTCCTCAATCGAGGCCACCGATCCGTCGTCCGCATCGCGCTCCAACAATGTGCAGGTAATTAAATTTGATTAGTGTTAGAATGTAGATTAATGTTGGTGTTTATATGCATATTAATATAGATTGTAGATGACACGCCAAATAGATCTCGAGTGGTGTTTAGTTAAGGAAGAGAAACAACTACTTAAGTCTGGACGTTGATTACTCTATAGCACATGTTAGGAGAAGCAAAAATAATGTAGATTGGCACCCCTCGCCACAGCTGCCCTCATCCGCCATGGCCTAGACGAAATTGGCACTCTTTGCCAAGAGGATTCTATGAACCACCTTGATATAAATGAAATTAATATTTTTCACAAAAAAGATATAGATTGTAGATGATGAATTGATTAACTGGGCTTCAAAGGAGTGTCTAAAATATCACGAAACATTGATTATGTTCTGTTTTGCAACATTTTTGACACTCAATGTTTTCATTCTTTAGCAGAAGTCATGCCCAAATTCTTTGTCCATCTATACTCTATATTATTGGTCGATGTAGAACACATACTCGAAAAATACATAAATCATTGTAGTACGCACTCTAAAAAATTATATAAATCATTGTAATACTTACTTTAAAAAAGAACCTATTCTAAAAAAAATCATTGTAATATGTAGTTAAAAAAGAACTTATTGTACAAAATTATATAAATTATTGTAATACATAGTTAAAAAAGGAACTTATTCTAACAAAATCGAAAAAAACAATGGTGCTAGTCTTCATCTTCCGAATTGGAATCTTCATCAGAACTTAATACTTGGCTTCCAACCGGCGTAATAGATTTGAATCTCAACTCATTTCTTGCCTATTGTTTTTAGGATAACAAGTATTACTACCCACCCCTCAACATCTATCTCATGTTGACTTACAAAATTACTCCATGCAGGACCGTTAATTTTGAGACGGCCATCTCTTTTAATATGATAATCAACCTCTATTGATTGTTGTGTTTGTCGGTTCATTAAGGACAGTAAAACTGAACCATATTGTTGTAGAGCAAGGCTCCCAACTATTGATCTATGTATTACCAGCACTAAAAAAGGATAAATTTTATTAAAATGTGAAGTGATGAGATTGCATTTTACATATTGTATATTACTTACCAAATGATTATCAGACATGTCCGCAGCTGTAAAGCAATGGATCTGCGCAGGATAGTCCTCATTCGTCTGTAATATAGTGTGCATGTTGTTGAGTTTCCTGTGTGTTAGATTAAACTCGTTGCTGTATGCAACAGGTCTTTCTCCTTCGTCAAATATGTCATCTTCATGAATTTAAAAATTGAACAATTGTTAATTATATAAAAGTATTACTAAATAAAAAACTAATATAAAACAATATGTACATACTAATTATATCCTTTGGTTCACCATTTGGAAGTATTAGGGACATATACATCACAAAATCTCTACAGTTTTAGCAAAAATATATCGTGTCTCCTCTTCTTATATCGTCGTCGTAGCAAAAGCAATCTCATCCAATGCCACTTATACAAATTCTATCTCCATTATCCGTGAGAAGTCTCGGCTATGAAATAGCGTTGTTCGGTGTAGTACCTAAATTGCTTAACGCCTCGGCAAGGTATATTCTACACATAATTAGTGTACGTAGTAAGTTACACCTCAATTTGATATACAATATAGTTACATATCACATTACAAACGAAAAAATGTTGACTCACAATCCCATAAAGATGACTGTGTTGAACCATCACTCAGAATTGTGGTACTTGTTCATGACCTAAGGTGCACGGTATTACACTAGTACCAAAAATGTCGCAGACATTAACCATTTGAACCTGAAATAGTTACATTCAACTGTGTTAGAACACATCGAATATTAGTTTAGTACATACAAAATATAAAGTAAATATGTTACCTTGGAGTACTCGTGAATTTTTCTTGATAGGAGGCAAGCAACCAATTTGTGCGATACATTCTTACCTCCGATAATCCACTTCTGAGCTCTGGCTCAGCTGCAGCTGCCCTGGCGGAAAAAATCAAAACAAATACTAGAAAAATTCCAAAAAAATTATGTGCTGGATAAATTGATGTGTGAGGTCCGCTCCAATTTCCAACTCGTTTGTATATCTGAGTAGCTCTCGGAAAAAAGACAAATTCGGGATCTGTAAAAAAGATTACTATTCACGCACTGTTCTGACCCGATTTGTCTTTTTTGCTAAGAGCGGCTCAGATGTCAAAACGAGTTGAAAATTGGAGAGGACCTAACGCATAATTTATATGCCAAACAGAAAATTGGAATTTTTGAATTTTTCTAGGATTTTTTTGATTTTTTTAAGGGTGCAAATGAGCCTAGACACCGAAACGCCGCACTCTCTTACCTCTCACTAAGCGCAACGTTGTTGTCTCTATTTATAGTTAGGCATATAGGATTACGTGTGGTTCGAACAAAAATAGCTTATTTGGCTTATCATTTATTTAGCATAAGGAATGGTTGGCAATGAATGAAGCATGCATAGCCCTGGTGTGGCGATAGCAGGCTATGTGCTATTTATAATGAGAATGTTTGCGGCTATTAGTTACTTCTATTTATAGTGAAACAGTTTGCGGCTAAAATGTTTGTGGTTTAACATATATTAACAAAAAATGGATTATGTAGTGTAACATATATTTAGGATACGGAATTGGGTATGTGGTTTAACATATATTAACTAAAAATGGTAGGCAATGAACGAAGCATGCCTCTCGTGTGACGACACGAGGCTAGGTGCATGTTACAAGGTCGAGGTCACTTGCAAAGAAATATGTGTAGATCTTCAAGATGACTTTATGAAGTGGGCGGTCGTTTCGTAATGTTGCGCCCACAATTGTCTATTTTTTTTCTTCTTATCATGCTCAGCGTATCCCCTATTGGGGAAGGGCCGAGTTCATGCATGTGGTCTACTTGCCCATCGATGTGGATGGCACCATTCAGCTTGACATGAACCTGTTAAAAAATTGGCATATCCGTGACCCTTAGAACCTAGAGCCATTAAGTGTATGTTTGTTGGATATGGTTCTGGAGTAAAGGGATATAAGTTATGGAATCCTGACACTGGAAAGTTTTTCATGAGCAGAAGTGTTGTTTTCAATGAACCTGTTATGTTTAATGACAGTTTGCCTACTGATGTTTCGCCTGTTAGTTCTGATGATGAGCAGGAGGAAATTAGCGTGCAGGTGGAGCACGTTGATAATAAAGAAAATGAAACTGAAACTGAAACTGAAAATGAAAATATTGTTGATGATACTGTTCAGCACTCACCCATTGTCTTGCAGCCACAAAATCAGTCCATTGCTGCTCGACGTACTCAGAGGAATTGTGGACCTCGTCCACGTTTAATTGAGGAGTGTGATATTGTTCACTATGCTTTTAATTGTGCTGAACAGGTGGAGAACAACAATGAGCCATCCACGTACACTGAAGCAGTTGGTTCTGGTGATCGCGAGAAGTGGGTCTCCGCTATGCAAGAGGAGATGCAATCACTTGAGAAAAATGGTACGTGGGATGTTGTTCGCTTGCCTAAGAAAAAGAAGACCGTTCGTTGTAAGTGGATCTTCAAGAGAAAGGAGGGTTTATCTCCTAGTGAGCCTCCAAGGTATAAGGCAAGGTTAGTTGCAAAAGGTTTCAGTCAAATGCCAGGTGTTGATTACAATGATGTTTTCTCTCCGGTTGTGAAGCATAGCTCTATTCGTACTTTCTTTGGTATTGTTGCTATGCATGATCTTGAGCTTGAGCAGTTAGATGTGAAGACTGCATTTTTACATGGAGAGTTGGAGGAGGAGATATACATGGACCAGCCGGAAGGGTTCATAGTGCACAGTAAAGAGGGTTTTGTGTGTAAGTTGAAAAGGTCCTTATATGGTTTGAAACAATCTCCTCGTCAATGGTATAAAAGGTTTGATTCATTTATGTTGTCACATGGCTTTAAGAGGTCTGAATTTGATAGCTGTGTGTACATTAAGTTTGTCGATGGATCACCTATATACTTGCTGCTATATGTTGATGACATGTTGATTGCTGCCAAAGGCAAGAAAGAAATCACTACATTGAAGAAATTGTTGAGTAGTGAGTTTGAGATGAAGGATCTTGGTGCTGCTAAGAAAATACTTGGTATGGAGATTGCTAGAGATAGAAATTCTGGCTTGTTATTTCTTAGTCAGCAGAATTATATTAAGAAAGTTCTTCGTCGTTTTAACATGCATGATGCAAAGCCTGTTAGTACTCCCATTGCTCCTCATTTTAAATTGTCTGCTTTACAATGTGCTAGTACGGATGAGGATTTTGAGTACATGTCTAGAGTGCCATATTCTAGTGCTGTTGGTTCTTTGATGTATGCCATGGTTTGCTCTCGTCCTGATTTATCATATGCTATGAGCTTGGTTAGTAGATACATGGCTAACCCTGGTAAAGAACATTGGAAAGTTGTTCAGTGGATTTTCAGGTACCTCGTGGCACATCCAATGCTTGCTTGAAGTTTGGCAAGACTGATGAGGGACTCGTTGGCTATGTGGATTCAGATTTTGCTGCCGATTTGGATAAGAGGAGGTCCCTCACAGGCTATGTGTTCACGGTAGGTGGTTGTGCTGTGAGTTGGAGGCGACGTTGCAGCCAGTTGTTGCCCTGTCTACCACTGAAGCAGAATATATGGCCATTGCTGAAGCATGCAAAGAGTCTGCATTTGGCTGAAAGGTTTGTTTGCTGAGCTTTGTGGAGGTGATACTTGCATTAACCTGTTTTGTGATAGTCAGAGTGCCATTTACCTTACTAAGGATCGGATGTTCCATGAGAGAACAAAGCACATTGACGTCAAATACCATTATGTGCGTGATGTTGTTGCACAAGGTAAGCTGAAGGTATGCAAAATCAGCACTCATGATAATCCTGCTGATATGATGACAAAGCCAGTTCCTGTTACTAAGTTTGAGCTTTGCTCGAACTTAGTTGGTATCACTGTTCAGCCCAAGAGGCTATTTGGCGCCGAAAGTGTTTTCTTTGTTGTTTCAGGGTGAAGGTTCTCGTTCATGCTACAAGAGGAATTTGGCTCAAGGTGGAGTGTTATTTTTGTGGTGATCCAAATTCCTAGAAGAAATAAAGATAAAGGCAACTTCGCCCGAGCGAAGCGAGGCCCCCATGGCACGGATACGAGTTGTTACCGAGTTGGACTAGGGTTCACCTATTATAAATACCTCTTGTAAGTCACCGTAAGGGATATGTTGCATTGAGGAAATTCCCCGGCGTTTGTAACCTCACCCCGACATAGTGAAGTCTTGCTGGCTGGCGCCCGTGGTTTTTCCCGCAAGGGTTTTCCACGTTAAAATCTCGTGTCCCTGTTGGTTGATTTCTTGGTTCATCGTTGTTTCTTGCTATCGCGTATAACAAGGATATGAGCTACAACAGCGAGTCAGATTCGCACTGTAATGTTTCAATGCGTTCCTGAACAACGTCGCGGCAGGCGGTCCTTCTATATAACGAAGGCCAGCGTGCATAGAATGCACAACTTTCATCATTTGCCTCTCCTCTCTCGGATCCAGAGAGTCGCAATGGTCCCTCCATCTTTCAGCATCAACAACACCATCACGGAGCAAATGTCGATCGACAGCGATAGCAAGATGCCACATCAAAATAAGAATATAAGTTTTGCCTCTGCACTTGTGGGCACTAAAAGCAATCAAGCGCATAATACATCCATTTTGTATGCTCGAAGACTTCGATCAGTCCAGCATCATGCTCAATAATTTTCAATCCATAGAATGCACTGCCTGGAGAGTATCCTGCAAGATGTCCTTCCCATAATACTTTTCTATCCATGTGTCAAACAAGTGTGACGGACCAGTTGGATCACAACTTACGCTGATCGAAAGCATATTAACTTTCACAAAGTCCCTAGCACGTATGTCAACCTCATCATCAGCTAGTCGTTAAGACCGTAGTAGTTCTTGAAATGTAGAAGTATGCAATTACTCATTGAATTAGTATCCTCATGCTTTATACTAGCAGGGAAACCCCTAATTTGCGGCATTCAGGATTGCCCTGTAGTACCGTTCGGGCTGGGCACCACTAGACGCTAGTGCGGCGCCGCTGGTAACAGCACAGTAGCAGCGTGCCTGCCAAACGCGGATAGTGACTAGCACATTAGCAGCGTTCGCAACCCGGAAGCTGCTAAGGGCTTAGAGCTAGCGGCATGTCAGCCGTATCCATGCTGCAGGTTTGCTACAGAGCTAGTAGCCCTCATTGACAGAACACAACGCTGCTAAGGTATGAATATGCTGGTCGCGTTCGCCTCCGCCCACACATTGCTACATATATTTTTTGGGCCAAAAAAGTACCACGGCAGCCATTGCATGAAAATTTAGTGGCATGCATGAAAATCTAGTGCCCTGTGTATGTTCTGAACCAAACTAGTCTTTGGTTGACCCCTTAAACTATTCTTGTCCATTAAAATTTAACCAGCAAAACAAACATTATGTTTTTCTATCAACGCACTAACTCCAGCTCCTACTCTGTAAATAAATGTAAACTAGGGATCATCTCTTAGCAAGCGAGAGCTATTCAGTCAAATTAGATAGTGTGTTTATAACCCAAAACCATAGGAGTACTTAAAGGATCAAACGGCCAACCTGTGCGACAGATGTGTGTGTGTGTGTGTGTGTGTGTGTGTGTGTGTGTGTGTGTGTATGTGTGTGTGTGTGTGTGTGTGCAATGCAAACCAATTTTTTTCATGAATTTATTATTAGTTACAACAAGAGAAGGATAAATTAGAGTTTGTTATTTGGGATTGTGCGAATGATTGTGTAGCAAGAGCACAAGGACAAAGGGGGATGTCGGTAACCATTCCTAGAAAGACATGAGCAGGAGCAAGATGAAGAGACCATCTAAACATGGAAATAGTATGTTGGGAAATTGAACGCTTATCATTCTTTGATTAGGGAGTTAGTGTACAACTAAATATTATTTTGTAAGCATCCAATTAAAAATGAGAATCATCATATCATAATAATTTATATGGATGGTTTGCATTATCTTAATTTACAGACGCGCGCAGATGCATAAAGGCATGCATTTCGAAATCGAACTCTAACACTATTAATATAACTAGTTGTCAACCCGTGCACCAGCACGGGCTAGTGTGTGAAAACATGTACTCCCTCCGTTCCTACATATAAGTCATATATTTAGGAACAAATGGAGTACATAGTATAAATTTGCCATGTAAACATGAATTAGAACATGTTTCATATCTTAGAAGAATTTCTTTGTGTGGTTTCTAGGAATCATTTTACAAGGATATATTGATGTGTTTTTAGCAAAGTACCATTAGACACACTATTTTTTGTGTATCATGGATTGATCATTTAATTATGTCGACTCTTCAGTATTGTTTTTGTTCCTTCACTAACCATGACCGTACTTGATATTGAACATTTAAAGTTCGTTATTAATATAATCAACCTGTCATCCTGATTTTGTAACATCAATAATCATCCAGTCCATAGGATTCAGATTGAATTTAAATTTTGATCGAGAAAAACATGATTTATGGAAATAGAAAATAATGAATCATGTTTGTCTCAAAAAATTAAATTTATTTTCAATCAACCGTTCAACTATAAACAGTGAGACTAAGAGTAGAATTGTAAGAGGTGACATATGAAAGAATATATATAATAAAAGACCAATCAAATAAATAAGCTTAACTGGTTGATTTCATGGAAAAGTAATGATTCCAATACTGCATGTATGTTCTAGTTTTAAATTCTGAAACAGAGCACCAGTCCTTGAACTATGCGTAAGGGGATGTGCAACACCGTCGTTCTGTTCCTGAAGTAGGTCCAGTAGAGGCATATTAGTCCAATCAAGTAATCTCCGTCTCTTATTGTAGTAAATTCTGCATGCATTCATCATTGAAGAAACAGTATCTGTCTAAGGCAAAACTAATAAACATTTGAACGAATCATTAGTTGTATACTCGTACTTACAGTCGTATTTTAATACAAAAATATTTAAACTATATACTTCCATGTTCAGGTTTGAAATTAATTTATATCGAGTCGTTATATCGCTCTTTCATTCATGCAAAGAAGAAATATGTTGGACAAACTAAGATATTAATCTAGGCATCAAGCGTGCAGATGGATTCCGTGAACAATTACTTTTGATAACTCCCCCATATAACTATTTGAACAATATGTCACTGTGCAACATTTAGCAAAATGCATTGCATATCTTGAACCAAGGTATGGCATGTCGTAAAATAGCTCTCAAGATAAAACGACAGAGTAACCTAGGAATGTAAAAGATTTAAGACATAATTCAGAAAACATTTGCAGAAAATTAGCTAAGTGTGCGTCAATTATATCTCATCAGCCCAATAGCTTGGAACTGGACATATTTATCAACAAAAATTATAACTGTAACTGTGTTGCCTGTTCATATATGAAACTCATGATCATGCACAGATGAGTACATTGAATGCTATTTATTCTATCATAGTTTATCTAAAATCACACTGTTCCGAAATATAAATTGTTTAGTACAACACATCGTAGCTTTAGTTTTCTATATGTTCCACTTTACCATCAAACATTCATAACTTAAACATGTCTAGAAGAAGAAGAAAAAACCTTCCACTTAGGAGCATCTCAAGGCCATGGAGCGTTGAGCGACAATGCTATCTTAGATTTCTGAACATCTTAATCTACAGGGTTGAGGTAGCTAAGATGAAAGATCATGCAACGACACAACAAATTATATTTAAACTAAGATAATTGAAAACTAAAACTGTATATTACTAAAGTGATTGATTTTACCTCGGGTCTCTGGGAACAATAATTACCATAATTAAGAAGGCTTTCCTACAAAAAATCGCCAAC
This sequence comes from Aegilops bicornis, assembly GCA_021605145.1. NCBI lineage: Eukaryota > Viridiplantae > Streptophyta > Magnoliopsida > Poales > Poaceae > Aegilops > Aegilops bicornis. The sequence goes on from CM038674.1 coordinate 647,539,150, forward strand.
TAGAGAAGCCACATTAATTTAGTGATGATAGAAAATAGCATAACTTGAGTCGATGCTGAACTGTGACTGGAGACTAATGATCTTTAATTATCCCACCACTGCAAGAATGGTTGATTAATTTGTTTGAGTAAATTTTTTGTTTTCTTGATTCCAATCTCGTGCACACAGAACACATAAAAAAGAGTGGAGTTGGAAAAAAAATCAAGAAGTTGTGACATGGAAGAGATTCCATGGTGTGAAATTGTGTGATAGCTGACTTATTTTTTGGAGTAAGACGAAGAGGATTTATATCCACTGTGTTATCCATTAGCACATCCGAAATAAAGCACACTTGGGGCTCATGGAACAGAAGAAAACAGGCTGCCCTGTAATTGACGTACATGTATAGACATCATCCTTCCTTCACTACTTCTCCAAGGCGATTAGCAAAAGTAGAAATATCAGCAGCTGGTAGAGTAGTTGAGAATATATTTTAAAAATCAGTGATCTGATTGTGCGATATGCAGAAACGTCTTACCTCGACCTGAGGCGACATGCTTCGTGTTTATAGGCAGGGGCGCACCTCCCTGGAAGCGCATACATCGTTGGAGATTTTACAGGAGGTGTACAACTTGGAGAACAAGAGATAGAAGTAGTTACAGGAGATAAGGAGATACGATTACATGTAAACTGAACCAACTATCTATCCTAGATCCTACGCCAAGTCTTGGACTCCTCCATATGTAACACAATGTACTCCATGCGTGACATGATATATATTGTATTTAACACCCTCCCTTAATCACAACTTTATCAAGTTGAGATTATGCTTGAAGTCTTCAAAACTTCTAGTGGGTAGAGCCTTGGTGAATACATCTACAATCTGATCCTTGGAATGCACAAAGCGAATATCAAGTTGTTTTTGGGCCACTCGTTCTCTGACAAAGTGAAAATCAATTTCAATGTGTTTCATTCTGGCATGAAAAACAGGGTTAGCAAACAAATAAGTAGCACACAGATTGTCACACCATAGACATGGAGCTTGTTTACTTTTTACACCAAGCTCTTTCAATAAAGACTGCATTCATATGATCTCAGCTGTAGCATTTGCTAATGCTTTGTATTCTGCCTTAGTACTGGACTGGTAGACAGTGGCTTGTTTCCTTGCATACCATGAAATCAAGTTAGGACCAAAGAACACTACAAATCCCCTAGTGGAACGTCTGTCATCCGAACAACCTGCCCAGTCAGAGTCTGATAAAGCACTAAAAGTGTGGATGATGACTTGCTGAAATTGAGACCAATGCTAAGAGTGTTCTGGACATATCTAACTATTTGTTTAGCAGCAGTCAAATGAACAGTAGTGGGTGCATGAAGGAACTAACAGACTTTGTTAACAGCAAATGAGATATCAGGTCTTGTAAGGGTGAGATATTGAAGTGCACCTACTATACATTTGGTGTTGTCTTCTTGACTTACGGCTTGCCCTTCCGTGAGAGACAATTTTTCTGAACTAGATAATGGAGTGGGTGAGGGTTTACAACCTTGCAAGCCAGCCTTCTTTACCAGATCAGTTCCATATTTTTCTTGGGATAAATGAAGTCCATCATCATGTTTCTTCACTTCTATCCCTAAGAAATAGTGCAAATCTCCAAGATTCTTATGGGCAAACTCTGTACTGAGATCCTTCAACAGTCTTGTGATGGCTTTATCAGATGAGCTTGTGACAATAATATCATCAACATAGATAAGAACGAAGATGTGAGTATTGCACTTGTTATAAATAAACAGTGAAGTGTCAGACTTAGAAGGGACAAAGCTAAGGGTTTTCATCTTTTGACTGAGACGTGTGTACCACACCCTTGGAGCCAGCTTTAGCCCATATAATGCTGTGTCAAGCCTGCACGCATGCAACAGTGCATGTTGGTTTTCAAACCCAAGAGGTTGTTTCATGTATACTTCCTCTTCCAGAACACCATGAAGGAACGTACGCGTTCTGTACGTCTAGCTGTCTGAGACTCCAGCCCCTGGACACAGCAATAGACAAGACAAGACAAATGGTTGCAGCTTTTACAACTGGACTAAAGGCGTCCTCATAGTCTATGACATACCGTTGTTTGAAACCTTTTGCCACAAGTCTTGCCTTGTAGCGATAAATGGTGCCATCAGATTTTCTCTTGATCCTGAACACCCACTTGCAATTAATAAGATTTTTACCTTGCTGTGGAGGAACCAAGTGCCATGTTTTATTTATTTTCAATGCCATGTACTCTTCATGCATGGCCTTCTTCCAATTTTCATCAGCTAGGGCTTCATCAAGTGTGTGTGGTTCTCTTGGTTCACCTGTAGAAAACACCATGCCATATTTTGTAATATGTTTATAATTAATTGGTTGTATTACCCCCTGTTGTAGTCGTGAATGATGTAGTGATGAAGTGGTCTGCGTGGGTGGCACAGAAGATCCCATGCAACCTGTGGGAGTTGCGGCGGGAACTGATCCCGAGGCGGATCATGGCGAAGCAGCAGCAGGTTCGGCGGCAGGATCTGCGACCGGATCTTCTGTGGCTGCAGATGAAGACGTGCAATGCCGCGGGTCCGCAGAAGATCCTGGCCTGTGGGACTCATCATGGCGCCGTGATGAGGGGCCAACGTCCGCTACACCAGAGGCAGGTCCCGCGCCTGTCGGCGGGCGCAGGTCCCGCCGCTTGTAGCAGACTGGTTTGGTCGGGAACCGGGTCCCCGTAGGCCCAATGGGAGGCGGACAGGTGGCGGCGTGCAGTTCGGTCAGGTTGGTGGATGTGCCGCCGCGAATCATAGGGGGGCGCGTGGCAGATGCGGGCTCGCTCGCAGGCGCACGGTCGGTGGCTCCATGCGTAGCTGATGGCACGGATTCCCGAGGGGATTCTGCTGTCGTGCCAGCGGAGACGGATCCCAGGGCCGATTCGCTAAGCAGATCCGCCGCAGCTGCGGGAACTGATCCCGAGGCAAATGTGTTCCCTGGACCGTGACACGTGAAATATGGCCCGGTCACAGCAATTTCTTCACCATTTTCCGTTCTGTTTTCTTCTGCAACATCACACAACTCATGCACGATGTTTTGAGGGTTAGTGAACATATGATCATCACGGTTTCGCTCCCTTCATCAAGGCCTGTGAGAGAAGGTGGTAGAAGGAGAATTTCTTTGCGAAGTAAAGCACCGGCGTTTGGATGAAGATCGTCAAAGGGAAATTTGGTCTCATCAAACACGACATCGTGAGAAATATTAACACGCCTAGTAGAAACATCTAGGCACTTAACCCCCTTGTGTTGGGCACTATAGCCTAGAAAGACACACTGTTTGGACCGAAACATGAGTTTGCAAGGATTGTAAGGACGGAGATTAGGACAACACGCACAACCAAAGACACATAGGGATGTGTAGTTAGGGTTGACGTGAAGGAGTCGTTCTATGGGAGTTTCATTGTCGATGACATGGCTAGGAAGCATATTGATGATGTGAACAGCGGTGAGAAACACTTCATCCCAAAACTTGAGGGGCATTGAAGCACCTGCTAAGAGGGCTAGACCAACTTCAATTATATGCCTATGCTTGCGTTTGGCAGAACCGTTTTGTTGGAGAGCATGGGGGCACGACACATGGTGTGAGATGCTAAGTGTTTGGAAGAAGGAATTTAATTTCTCGTATCCCCCCCAGTCGGATTGAACAGCAATGATCTTGCTATCCAACTTGCATTCAACGAGTGCTTGGAAATTTTCGAAGACTTGAAAAACATCGGATCTTTTCTTAAGAAGATAGATCCAAAAAATAGTCATCAATGAAGCTGATGTAGTATGTGTGTCTACCAACAGAAGTAGGGGCAGGACCCCAGACATCAGAAAGTATTAATTGCAATGGTTGAGTAGAGACACTTGTATAAATAGCATAATGTAATTGATGACATTTTGCTCTTTGGCAAGAATCACAAATAGTTTCAATGTTGCGCTCACCAACAAATGGAGCTTATTTTTCCTAAGCAAACGTTCAACAAGAGAAAAAGAAGCATGCCCTAAACGATCGTGCGAACGTGTTGAGAAAGTTTGACAACACCATAGGCTTGTTTATTGAATCTCCTAAGCTCTGGAATGAACGGGTAAAGCCCTCGAACGCATCTACCTGGATATAGTACCTTCTTCGTTGTCTGATCCTTTATAAAAAAGAAAAAGGGTGGAATTCAATAAAAACAAGATTGTCAATGGTAATGCGATGAACTGATGGTTGGCGCTAGGGACATGCAAAAAAATTCGAAGATGAATATTACGAGAAGGGGTACGTATAACCGAATGACCAATGTGACGTATGCTCATAACTGCACTATTTGCGGTGTGAATCTATTCCTTCCCGTGATACTTCTCGCGGAGGGTCACCTTCTCTAGCTCCCCTGTGAGCTGATTGGTGGCGCCGCTATCAAGATACCAATTGGTATCGAAGCCATAGGATCCATCAGTAGCATCAGCGACATTGTCATCATCTTCAGAAGAGCATCGTCTTCGTCAAAGCCATACCAGCAGATCTGACAGTGCCGGTGTGTCCGGGTTACCCGCAGATCTGACAGCGGACGGCGTCCGGACGTGCTCGCCCGAGCCGCTGCGGCGACCCCTGTTGTTGGTGGAGATGGGGCGGCCGCCGCGGGAACCGGGGTTGTTGGTGTTGCCGCTGCCGTGCTTTCTCTTGGCGCGAGGAGGACCACGATGACGGGAGGAGAACCCACCATGCCCGCTGGTCGCCACGTTGGTAGAGGACTTGAACCCGCCGCCAGCGTTGTGGTATTGGGTGACGCGCTGATCGAAGTTGCTCAGCATGGCGTAGAGCTCATCGAGGGACACCAGCGTGACGCGGGCATCCAGGGCAGAGACAAGAGGCTGGTAGTCCATGTCCAGCCCGTGCAGCAGATAGGAGATGAGTTCGTCCATCTGGATGGGCTTGCCGGCGGCGGCGAGCTCATCAGCAAGACCACACATGGAGGCGAAGTAGGCGGCCACTGATTGACCATGTTTAAAAGAATCTTAAATAAAAACATTACTCCCTCCATTCCCTTATACAAGGCCACTATGAAAATTATATTATGCATCTATACAAGGCCACTAACAGTAATCAAGGCAAAAATTAATGATATTTTTTTGTACTAGCAACTTGTTTAGTACTTGCACGCATATAGTCATAATGACACTTGCTACTTCCTCCACATTTCTTCCTTGCATGCATGCAGGCATATTAATGATCCCGGTTAATGAAAAGAACAGTTGGCTTCCAAAGCAGTCATTAAATTTTATCTTGGTACCTGTAATATGAGTTTGTGGCCTTGTATAAGGGAATGGAGGGAGTATATGAAATGTTTTATTATTTTTTATATAAACTTTGGATTTACGGCTTTATAAAAAGAGAGAAATAGTTTAGGGTTTGGCCAAATTAATTTCCCATTTTGATTTATTGTCAGTTGGAATGATCACATAGATGAGTTATGGTTTAGTTTTGTCACATTTTCATGTAAATTTTAGTTGCATTCGGCCAACAAGAACCAAATAAGAGGCAAAAGTGTGCGAGCCTTTTATTTGCTCCATATTTTATCTTCACTAGATGACCCGTTTCCCAATTTGAAACTGAATCCAGGAAGTTAAGCAACACTATGGGCAGCACGTCAACACATGTTTGTTCTATATAAATCATCCTCAGAGGCCATTACCATGAATAATAATACACACGGACACAATATAAATGATCAGATGTGAATGAGCAAATGGAAACTAAAACATAAGCCAAACCAACCTTTGGGAGGTAACTTTGTAGGTTGGTTGCCCCGTTGTGTTATTACTTGGGTGTTCCGGCTTGGCTTGCCCGAGTCGACCCATCCTTTTGCGCACATGCCATGGCATTAGGCTTTTTTTAAGCTCCCGGACACACACTCTTTCGAGCAACTATGGCTGAGCCACCTGTCCTTTCGGTCCAGGTACTAGCCTAACCGCCCTTGCTACCCGTTCACGCCCTGGTCATCAGAGACTAACTACAGCCCGAAAGTTAAGCGTACTATTTGAAACGTAAAATATAAGCTAAACGAACTATGATGGCCTATAACTACACGCACACCCTTTGCATTGAGACGAACGAAGTATTTGAGGAGACCAGCTGCAGCCATCCCTGCCAAAACAAACTACATTCAAACACGTAGCAACTAATACAACCAAAAAGTAGGTGAACCATTTGAAGGACGTTTCTCGTGAATGGTCTGCAGGTGATTATATTCGTATTGCGCAAAAGGCAGACAACGACGATAGTTGCCCATGCCCTGCTTTGTTCGTCCATGATAACCCAACAGCCGGCTCAATAGGAACACCAATTAAACCCCACATGGTACATGTCCTGAACAATCGAAACCGGGGACGGCTCCTACTGAAAACAACTGAGGCACGGGGCCATCCGCGCAAACCACATAACCCAAATATCTTGAAGACATTGGGAAGCACGCCATCTGGCCAAGGGGACGCGATGGCAAAAGGTCATGGTACAACCAACATTCACCTAGTGTCAACGAAACAGGCCGGCAGGATGCGACCAACACGCTCACCGAACCGGTCGCTCACTCATGCCCCGTGTGTTTTGGGACATGAGCCTAGTCTCTCAGCATTGCCATCTAGCTAGGCATCATGGTATATGGAGAGGAAGTCGTCCTCCCTAGACACCTCAAAGCCAAGCGAAGGTGCTTCCCTGTGTATGGATGAATTAGAGCATAAGAGGCATTGTGAAGAGAAGCGGCGTGCCCAAAAGACGGCGTACGCAGCGAAACAACGCATGACTACATGGGGAACAAAACGCCATCACTTCGCTGCGATATATGCGCTAAAACAGTGTGTCGGCTTCACACTGTAACGTTTCAATACACTCCCAAACAACGTCGCAGGCAGGCGGTCCTTCTTAGAAGAAGAAGGCCAGCATACGTAAAATGCACAACTTTCATCTTTTCCTCACCTCTCTCAGATCCAGAGTGTCACAATGGACCTCCGTCATTTGCCGTCAAACCCGTTGCTTTCATGGTCCATCACCTTGTATTTCCGCGGGAAAAAGAAAATGAAGGCGTACACAGCAGACAGTAAACCCAAACGAGCCATAGAAAATGACACTGCCCCTACCGGTAGCATTTGACGACCGAGCAAGGAGTAAGATAGCGAGACATCCGACACCTAAAACAGGAGAAGAAACCAACCATAGCACCAACCGCTGGCGTGACCCACAGAGCACAACCAAACCTTACACCAATCAGCCAAAGAGGCACGGGACGCTCCGTATGGCTAGGCCGGGGTTCTGAAAGACCATCACACTTTAGGAGGCCAGGGAGACACGTGGAAAGGTGTTGGCCATCGGACTAGGTTTTTTTTTTTGCATGTGAGCCTCCTATCATGTGATGGGTACCGGGTTCATATCCTCCTTCCTTCACTGCTCTCCACCTGGCCCATTCGAATAAACTTGGCAGTACACTACTAGAAAAAAGGCTGTTAGTGGTGCATCTATTTTGGCTATTAATGGCGCATTATCGGCGCGCCACTATTACCACGCCACTAGTAACAAATACTAATGGCGCACCTCTGGTGCGCCATTAGTATTGCAGGTAACAGTGGCACACCTTGTAGTGCACCACTGGTAACTTTTTTTTGAACTTTTTTGATTTTTTATTAATTCTGAAGGCGGGAAAATAGTAGTGGCGCACCGTCTAACCCCCACCGTGCGCCGTTGCTATATTTGAATTTTGAATTTGAATCTGGATCGCGATTTTTTTTGCCCTTTTTTTTGCTCGTTTGTTTGCACGATATTTTTTTAAATTTTGTTCTCGTTTTTGGATCTTGTACATTCTTTTGCCGGAGAGGAGTTCGCCGGAGAGGCGGGCCGAGGAGAGACCGTGAGGAGGAGAGGAGGGAGGAGGAGGAGGTCACCGGAGAGGAGCTCGCCTACATCGTCGGAGAGGAGGAGGAGGAGGTCACCGGAGAGGAGCTCGCCTACATCGCCGGAGAGGAGGAGAAGTTCACCGGAGAGGAGGGAGGAGAAACCGTGAGGGGAGGGGAGGAGAGGAGGGAGGAGGAGCTCACCGGAGAGGAGGAAGGAGGAGATCACCTGAGAGGAGGGAGGAGGAGATCACCGGAGAGGAGGGAGGAGGAGCTCACCGGAGAGGAGGGAGGAGAAACGTGAGGGGAGGGGAGGAGAGGAGGGAGGAGGAGGTCGCCGGAGAGGAGGAGGAGGAGGAGGAGGAGGAGGAGGAGGTCACCGGAGAGGAGGAGGAGGGGAGTATGGTGGAGGAGAGGAGGGGAGATGAAGTAGAGGAGAGGAGGAGATCGAGTGGAGGAGAGGTGGAGTGGAGGAGAAAAATAAAGAGGTAAGGAGGAGAGGACCCCACCCAGCCATATATACGGCATAGTAATGGCGCACCGTGGGCAGGTGCGCCATTACTAACTTTTTTTTATTTTTTTGATTTATTTTGAATTTTGAAGGCGGGAAGATAGTAATGGCGCACCTTGGGCAGGTGCGCCATTACTAACTTTTTTTATTTTTTTATATAGTTTGAATTTTGAAGGCGGGAAGATAGTAATGGTGCACCATGGGCAGGTGCGCCATTACTAAGTTTGATTTTTTTTGAATTTTTTTGCCTCTCCAGATCTTGAAAGCCCCGTAACTTTTTTCTGTTAGGTTTTTGAGGATTCTAAAAATCTTCAACGGGGTTCCCCCAGTTGAATTCGGATGTAACTTTTCGAGTAGATGATTTTTCAAATAAAAAACTTGTTCATCGGAGATCATAAACAAAAGTTACGGCCATTTTACCGAAACACGGCGGCCTTTTGCAAAAAATTTCAAAATTCATGTTTGTTAATTTTCCTAACAACTGGAACACATAACACATGGGCATGTAATTTTTTGAATCTTTTATCATTTTCTTTTATTTAAAAAAACCTAAATGGCGATCCACGGGGGGAGGGGGTTGTGTTTGTGTGTGTGAGACATAGAAATGGCGCACCACACCTAGGTGCGCCACTTCTATGTAGCCTAGCAGTGGCGCACCTAGGTGTAGTGCGCCATTGCTATGTCTGGTGGGGAGGGGGGGGGGGATGGACCCAAAAAAATAGCAATGGCGCACTGCTCATGTGGTGCGCCATTAGTGGAAACATAGCAATGGCGCACCTGATTCAGGTGCGCTACTGCTATATTGCAGTGGCGCACCACATACATGGTGCGTCATTAATGTCCATATTAGCTATAGCCGTTTTTCTAGTAGTGGTAGTCCAAAATTCTGTTGGGGGATGTTGCATGAAAAAAATCTACGCACACGAAAGATCTATCCATGGAGATGCATAGCTACTAGAGGGGAGAGTGTGTCTACGTACCCTCTTAGAATGTTAAGCGGAAGCGTTTATTACGCGGTTGATGTAGTCGTATTCTTCGAGATCCGATCACGATCCAACCGATCTAGTGCCGAACGGACAGCACCTCCGAGTTTAGCGCACGAGCGACTCGATGACGCCTCCTCCTTCTTGATCTACCAAGCGGGAGAGGAGAAGTAGATGGGATCACAACCAACACGACGGCATGGTGGTGATGGTGGTGGTGGAACACCGACAGCGCTTCGCTAACCGTCGCCTGGACGAGGCGGTGGCACTACAGAGTAACGGGAGAGAGAGGGGCGCCAAGGGATTGATGTGTCCTCTTGGAGTGCCCCCTCCCCAATATATATAGGTGGAGGGGCATGGTAAACAGCCCCTCCAAGCCCTAGGGAGCAGCTAAGGGGGAGAGGACTTGGACTGCAAGTCCAATCCTATTCCTACTAGGACTCCTTTCTTTTTTGCCTTCCCTAACAATATGGGCTTTTGAGGACTTGGTGCACCTAGCCCAATAAGGCCAGGGCGCCTCCCCACGGCCATGCTAGCCCTTGGGTCGTGGTGGAACCACTTGTGGACTTCCGGACTCCTCTGGAATCATCTGGAACCTTCTAGAAGCTTCCTGGTATAGTACCGAAAAAACTATATCTTTTACCGGAACCAAAAATATGACTTACCATATATAAATCTTTATCACTCAACCATTCCGAGACTCTCGTGATGTCCAGGATCTCATCTGGGTCTCCGAATAACATTTGGTTACCACTCATCAAATATCCCAATACTACTCTGGCGTCAACGAACGTTAAGCGTGCGACACTGCGGGTCCGGGAATTATGTAGACATGACCGAGTCACCTCTCCAGTCAATAACCAACAGCGGAACCTGGATGCTCATGTTGGTTCCTACATATTCTATGAAGATCTTTATTGGTTGTACTGTAATGACAACATACGTTATTCCCTTTGTCGTCGGCATGTTACTTGCCCGAGATTTGATCGTCGGTATCTTCATACCTAGTTCAATCTCGTGACCGGCAAGTCTCTTTACTCGTTCTGTAATGCATCATGCCACAAATAAATCATTAGTCACATTGCTTGCAAGGCTTATCATGATGTGCATTACCGAGAGGGCCCAGAGATACCTCTCCGATAATCAGAGTGACAAATCCTAATCTTGACCTATGCCAACCCAACAAACACCTTCGGAGATACCTGTAGAGCATCTTTATAGTCATCCAGTTACGTTGTGACATTTGATAGCACACAAGATGTTCCTCCGGTATCCGGGAGTTGCATAATCTCATAGTCAAAGGAATATGTATAAGTCATGAAGAAAGCTATAGCAATAAAACTGAACGATCATTATGCTAAGCTAACGGATGGGTCTTGTCCATCACATCATTCTACTAATGATGTGATCCCATTCATCAAATGACAACACAAGTCTATTGTTAGGAAACTTAACCATCTTTGATTAACGAGCTAGTATAGTAGAGGCTTACTAGGGACACAATATTTTGTCTATGTATCCACACATGTATCAAGTTTTCGGTTAATACAATTCTAGCATGAATAACAACTTTATTATTGCCTCTAGCGCATATTTCCTTCAGTCTCCCATTTGCCCTAGAGTCAATAATCTAGTTCACATCGCCATGTGATTTAACACCAATAGTTCACATCACCATGTGATTAATACCCATAGTTCACATCGCCATGTGACCAACACCCAAAGGGTTTGCTTGAGTCAATAATCTAGTTCACATCACCATGTGATTAACACCCAAAGAGTACTAAGGTGTGATCATGTTTTGCTTGTGAGAGAAGTTTAGTCAATGGGTCTGCCACATTCAGATCCATATGTATTTTGCAAATTACTATGTCTACAATGCTCTGCATGGAGCTAATCTAGCTAATTGCTCCCACTTTCAATATGTATCCAGATTGAGACTCAGAGTCATCCAGATCGGTGTTAAAGCTTGCATCGACGTAACTCTTTACGATGAACTCTTATCACCTCCATAACCGAGAAATATTTCCTTAGTCCTCTAAGGATAATTTGGACTGCTGTTCAGTGATCTACTCCTGGATCACTATTGGACCCCTTTGCCAAACCATGGAAAGGTACACAATAGGTCTGGTATACAACATGGCATACTTTATGGAACCTATGGCTGAGGCATAGGGAATGAATTTCATTCTCTCTCTATCTTCTTTCGTGGTCGGGTTTTGAGTCTTACTCAACTTCATACCTTACAGATCAGGAAAGAACTCCTTCTTTGACTAATCCATTTTGAACTCCTTCAAAATCTTATCAAGGTATGTACTCATCGAAATCCTTATCAAGCGTCTTGATCTATCTATATAGATCTTGATGCCCAATATGTAAGTAGCTTCACCGAGGTCTTTCTTTGAAAAACTCCTTTCAAACGCTCCATTATGCTTTCCAAAAAATTCTACATCATTTCCGGTCAACAATATGTCATTCACATATACTTATCAGAAAGGCTGTAGTGCTCCTACTCACTTTCTTGTAAATACAGGCTTCACCGCAAGTCTGTATAAAACTATATGCTTTGATCAACTCATCAAAGCGTATATTCCAACTCCGAGATGCTTGCACCAGTCCATAGATGGATCGCGGGAGCTTGCACACTTTGTTAGCACCTTTAGGATTGAGAAAACCTTCTGCTTGCATCATATACAACTATTCTTTAATAAATCTATTAAGGAATGCAGTTTTGACATCCATTTGCCGATTTCATAAAATGCGGCAATTGCTAAGATGATTCGGACAGACTTTAAGCATCGCTACGAGTGAGAAAATCTCATCGTAGTCAACACCTTGAACTTCTCGAAAACCTTTTGCGACAATTCGAGCTTTGTAGATAGTAACACTACTATCAGCGTCCGTCTTCCTCTTGAAGATCCATTTATTCTCAATGGCTCGCCGATCATCGGGAAAGTCAATCAAAGTCCATACTTTGTTCTCATACATGGATCCTATCTTAGATTCCATGGCCTCGAGCCATTTTTCGAAATCTGGGCTCATCATCGCTTCCTCATAGTTCGTAGTTTCGTCATGGTCTAGTAACATGACTTCCAGAACAGGATTACCGTACCACTCTGATGCGGAACGTGCTCTGGTTGACCTACGAGGTTCGGTAGTAACTTGATTCGAAGTTTCATGATCATTATCATTAGCTTCCTCATTAGTTGGTTCAAGCATCACGGGAACGGTTTTCTATGATGAGCTACTTTCCAATTCGAGAGAAGGTACAATTACCTCATCAAGTTCTACTTTCCTCCCACTCACTTATTTCGAGAGAAACTCCTTCTCTAGAAAGGATCCATTCTCCGCAAAAAAGATTTTGCCTTCGGATCTATGATAGAGGTGTACCCAACAGTTTCTTTTGGGTGTCCTTTGAAGACGCACGTCTCCGATTTGGGTTCGAGCTTATTAGGCTGAAGCCTTTTCACATAAGCATCGCAACCCCAAACTTTAAGAAACGACAACTTAGGTTTCTTGCTAAACCATAGTTCATACAGTGTCGTCTCAATGGATTTAGACGGTGCCCTATTTAACATGAATGCAACTGTCTCTAATGCATAACCCCAAAACGTTAGTGGTAAATCGATAAGAGACATCATAGATCGCACCATATCTAATAAACTACGGGTACGATGTTTGGACACACCATTATGCTGTGTTCTTCCAGGTGGCGTGAGTTGCGAAACTATTCCACATTGTTTCAAATGAAGGCCAAACTCGTAACTCAAATATTTGCCTCTGCGATCAGGTCGTAGAAACTTTATTTTCTTGTTAGATGATTCTCCACTTAACTCTAAAATTCTTGGAACTTTTCAAATGTTTAAGACTTGTGTTTCATCAAGTAGATATACCCATATCTGCTCAAATCATCTGTAAAGGTCAAAAAATAACGATACCCGCCGCGAGCCTCAACACTCATCGGACCGCAGACATCGGTATGTATTATTTCCAATAAGTAAGTGGCTCGCTCCATTGTTCCGAAGAACGGAGTTTTAGTTTTCTTTCCCATTAGGCATGGTTCGCAAGTATCAAATGATTCATAATCAAGTGATTCCAAAAATCCATCCGTATGGAGTTTGTTGATGTGCTTTACACCAATATGACCTAAACTGCAGTGCCACAAATATGTTGCACTATCATTATCAATTTTGCATCTTTTGGCATCAATATTATGAATATGTGTATCACTACGATCGAGATTCAATAAACCATTTACATTGGGTGTATGACCATAGAAGGTTTTATTCATGTAAATAGAACAACAATTATTCTACGACTTAAATGAATAGCCGTATCGCAATAAACATGATCCAATCATATTCATGCTCAACGCAAACACCAAATAACATTTATTTTGGTCCAACACTAATCTCGAAGGTAGAGGGAGTGTGCGATGGTGATCTTATCAACCTTTGAATCACTTCCAACACACATCGTCATCTCACCCTTAACTAGTCATTGTTCATTTTGCAATTCCTGTTTCGAGTTACTAATCTTAGCAACTGAACTGGTATCAAATACCCTGGGGTTACTAGAACACTAGTAAAGTACACATCAATAACATGTATATCAAATATACATTTGTTCACTTTGCCATCCTTCTTATCCGCCAAGTATTTGGGGTAGTTCCGCTTCCAGTGACCATTCCCTTTGCAGTAGAAGCACTCAGTTTCAGGCTTAGGTCTAGCTTTGGGTTTCTTCACGGGAGTGGCAACTTGCTTGCCATTCTTTCTTGAAGTTCCCTTTCTTTTCCTTTGCCCCTTTTCTTGAAACTAGTGGTCTTGTTAACCATCAACACTTGATGCTCTTTCTTGATTTCTACCTTTGCTGATTTTAGCATCACGAAGATCTCGGGAATCGTTTTCGTCATCCCTTGCATATTATAGTTCATCACGAAGTTCTAGTAACTTGGTGATAGTGAATAGAGAAGTCTGCCAATCATTATATTATCTGGAAGATTAACTCCCACTTGATTCAAGTGATTGTAGTACTCAGACATTCTGAGCACATGCTCACTGGTTGAGCTATTCTCCTCCATCTTGTAGGAAAAGTACTTGTGAGAGGTCTCATACATCTCGACTCGGGCATGAGTCTGGAATACCAATTTCAGCTCATGGAACATCTTATATGCTCCGTGGCGTTCAAAATGTTTTTGAAGTACCGGTTCTAAGCCGTTAAGCATGGCACACTAAACTATTAAGTAGTCATCATACCGAGCTTGCCAACCGTTAATAACATCTACATCTTCTCCTGCAATAGGTCCGTCACCTAGCGGTGCATCAAGGAAATAATTCTTCTGTGCAACAATGAAGATAATCCTCAGATTACGGACCCATACCGCATCATTGCTACTATCATCTTTCAACTTATTTTTCTCTAGGAACATAACAAAAAAATAGGAGCTATATCACGAGCTATTGATCTACAACATAGATATGCAAATACTATCACGACTAAGTTCATGATAAATTAAGTTTAATTAATCAAATTACTTAAGAACTCCCACTTAAATAGACATCCCTCAAGTCATCTAAGTGATACGCGATCCAAATCAACTAAACCATGTCCGATCATCACGTGAGATGGAGTAGTCATCAATGGTGAATATCTCTATGTTGATCATATCTACTATATGATTCGTGTTCGACCTTTCGGTCTCCAGTGTTTCGAGGCCATGTCTGTAAATGCCAGGCTCGTCAAGTTTAACCCGAGTATTCCGCATGTGCAAAACTGTCTTGCATCCGTTGTATGTGAACATAGAGTCTATCACACCCGATCATCACGTGGTGTGTCGAAACGAAGAACTATAGCAATGGTGCTTACTCAGGGACAACACTTATACCTTGAAATTTTAATAAGGGATCATCTTATAATGCTACCGCCGTACTAAGCAAAATAAGATGCATAAAAGATAAACATCACATGCAATCAAAATATGTGACATGATATGGTCATCATCATCTTGTGCCTTTGATCTCCATCTACAAAGCACCGTCATGATCTCCATCATCACCGGCTTGACACCTCGATCTCCATCGTAGCATCGTTGTCGTCTCGCCAACTATTGCTTCTACAATTATCGCTAATGCATAGTGAGAAAGTAAAGCAATTACATGGCGATTGCATTTCATACAATAAAGCGACAACCATAAGGCTCCTACCAGTTGCCAATAACTTTTACAAAACATGATCATCTCATACAATAACGTATATCACATCATGTCTTGACCATATCACATCACAACATGCCCTGCAAAAACAAGTTAGACGTCCTCTACTTTGTTGTTGCAAGTTTTACGTGGCTGCTACGGTCTTCTAGCAAGAACCGTTCTTACGTAAGCATCAAAACCAGAACGGTGATTTATCAAGTTTGTTGTTTTAATCTTCAACAAG
The DNA here is from genome assembly GCA_021605145.1 of Aegilops bicornis. NCBI lineage: Eukaryota > Viridiplantae > Streptophyta > Magnoliopsida > Poales > Poaceae > Aegilops > Aegilops bicornis. Next base: position 647,554,966 of record CM038674.1, read on the forward strand.
GACCGGCCGTAGTCAAATTCGATTCAACTAAAGTTGGAGAAACAGACACCCGCCAGCCACCTTTATGCAAAACTACTTGCATGTCTGTCGATGGAACCGGTCTCATGAACGTGGTCATGTAAGGTTGGTCCGGACCGCTTCATCCAACAATACCGCCGAATCAAAATAAGATGTTGGTGGTAAGCAGTATGACGATCACTGCCCACAACTCATTGTGTTCTACTCGCGCATATCACATACGCATAGACCTGGCTCGGATGCCACTGTTGGGGAACATTGCATGGAAAACAAAAATTTTCTAAGCACACGCAAAATCTATCCATGGAGATGCATAGCTACGACAGGGGAGAGTGTGTCTACATGCCCTCGTAGACCGTTAAGCGGAAGCGTTTATCACGCGGTTGATGTAGTCATACTCTTCATGATCCGATCACGATCCAACCGATCTAGTGCGAACAGACGACACCTCTGAGTTTAGCACACGTGCGGCTCGATGACATCTCCTCCTTCTTGATCTATAAAGCAGGAGAGGAGAAGTAGATGGGATCACGACCAACATGACGGCATGGTGGTGATGGTGGTGGTGGAACACCGATAGCGCTTCGCTAATCGTCGTCGGGACGAGGCGGTGGAACTACGGAGTAACAAGAGAGAGAGGGGTGCCAAGGGCTTGGTGTGTCCTCTAGCGCAACCCCTCCCCACTATATATATATAGGTGGAGGGGCGTGGTAAACAGCCCCTCCAAGCCCTAGGGCGCAGCTAAGGGGGAGAGGACTTGGACTCCAAGTCCAATCCTATTCCTACTAGGACTCCTTCCTTTTTTGCCTTCCCTAGCCATATGGGCTTTTGAGGACTTGGTGCGCCTAGCCCAATGAGGCCAGGGCGCCTCCCCGCAGCCTATGCTAGCCCTTGGGTCGTGGTGGAACCACTTGTGGACTTCCGGACCCCTCCGGAATCCTTCGGAACCTTCTAGAAGCTTCCTGATACAATATCGAAAAAACTACATCTTTTTCGAAACCCAAAATATGACTTCCCATATATAAATATTTACCTCTCGACCATTACGAGACTCCTCGTGATGTACGGGATCTCATCCGGGACTCCGAACAACATTTGATTACCACACATCAAATATCCCAACAATACTCTAGCGTCAACGAACGTTAAGCGTGCCACCCTGCGGGTTCGGGAATTATGTAGACATGACCGAGACACCTCTCCGGTTAATAACCAACAATGGAACCTGGATGCTCATGTTGGTTCCTACATATTCTACGAAGATCTTTATCGGTCGTATCGCAATGACAACATTTGTTATTCCCTTTGTCATCGGTATGTTACTTGCCCGAGATTCGGTCGTCCGGCAAGTCTCTTTACTCGTTCCGTAATGCATCATCCTGCAACTAACTCATTAGTCACATGTCTTTCAAGGCTTATCATGATGTGCATTACCGAGAGGGCCCAGAGATACCTCTTCGATACTCGGAGTGACAAATCATAAACTTGATCTATGCCAACCCAATAGACACCTTCAGAGATGCCTGTAGAGCATCTTTATAATTGCCCAGTTACGTTGTGACGTTTGATAGCACAAAAGGTATTCCTCCGGTATCCAGGAATTGCATAATCTCATAGTCAAAGGAATATGTATAAGTCATGAAGACAACTATAGCAATAAAAATGAACGATCATTATGCTAAGCTAACGGATGGGTCTTGTCCATCACATCATTCTCCTAATGATGTGATCCCATTCATCAAATGACAACACATGCCTATGGTTAGGGAACTTAACCATCTTTGATTAACGAGCTAGTCTAGTAGAGGCTTACTAGGGAACGGTGTTTTTTCTATGTATCCACACATGTATCAAGTTTTCGGTTAATAGAATTCTAGCATGAATAATAAACATTTATCATGACATAAAGAAATATAAAATAACAAACTTTATTATTGCCTCTAGGGCATATTTCTTTCAAATTCACCATCGTATACTTTAGTAGTGGAAAAGCCGAATGGGGAATACTTCAGCATAAATGTACAACACTCGAGTCAGTCGAGGGTAGATGATCAATACCAACACGCGGCCTGGTGAAGAAAAAAAAATGATGTTTCTTGTTTGGGAGGTCGTCATATGTTCTCCTACAACTCAAAGGTTGTGCTATTCTGAGCAAGTCGGGTCCTCCCGACATATGCTAGGCTGGACAAAAATAACTACTTCCGGTCACCACTCTGTTGCGTAAGTTGTGCATATCGTACGAATCACAGGTCCGTTGGTGCAATTGACCCACTAGCGATAAGGAATCGCTACTTATGGTTATGGACCGTATTTTAGGCCCTTGATGTTTACTTTTTTTCGCTTGATAGGGTGTATGTTATAAACATCATCGATGACTTTTCAGGTCGTTGGTTAATAATGTCTTTCTTGGACCTATTGGATAGGAGCAACATTGACTTGTGCTCACTCAACTCATTTGTGCACCTTGACGATCGAGCTCAGTGGGATGATGTGTGTCGCACATGAAGCATTCCAAAGCGAACCGTTACGTTGCGTGGAAACCATTTGCATGCGTACAATATGTCATACTCTTGTGATACAATGTGCCAACGATTGAACGCGTAAATTTAGAAGGTTTAAATGGACGCCAAATTTACAAAATTGTAAAAGGAAAGTTTAAAGGGTGCCAAAATTACATATGGGCACAACTAAGGGAGTAAATCTTATGCAATATTCTTCCAATTTGATACCATATCATGTAGTTAATTCTTCGGCGATTCATCCAATATAAACACACTTGGGGATGGAGACCCTCCATCTTCGCAAAGAGCCAAGCCTTACCCAAGCAGAAGTCCAGCACTTGGAAGTCACATCAGTTGATAGAGAGGAGGACAATCTCAGGTTGTCTCACGTGCTGACAACCGCGAAATGTGAGAAAGAACTCATTCACTATTAATAGTAAGTACTACTACTAGTAGAAGCATATTCAACCCTGAATATATGGAACCACATTCAGTTCACATATAAGGAAATTTTGGCACAACTTTAGAAGCACGATGTGCTTGATCACGAGCCGTTGCAACATGTGTTGCTTCCCGGTAGCACACTACTCAAACTCACACCACCACTGAGTTCTCCACGGGTGTGGTGGAGGGAGGATTGAAGGGGTACAACACTCGATTGGGGTAGGGACTCAAAGATCCTAGGTATGGGAGGTGAGTCGCCCACATTTGAGAAAGGGGTTCAGGGGCTTCGTGAGAGAAAAGCGGGGGGCTCCGGAGGATGAGAGAGGGACAACAGGTGTGTTTGTGTGTGTGTGTGTTGGGGGGCGGGTGTTAAGGCACTGCCAGTTTGGGGAGAGAGTGGAGGATTAGAGGGTGAATTAGGTATTATTGGTATTAGAATCTTGCTTTTTAAACTCATTATCTATGTTGGGAATCACCTCTGAGTACCATCACTTTTACCCTGTTAGTGGTGTGTGTACTATACCAATGAATGGTCGTAATTTTTCCCGTTCAGTGATGTGATGTTGTCCGACACGTGGAGCTCCATGCCACGTCACTCTCATAACTGCTTGATGTTGCTGATTGCCTTGCTGCCACCATCAAGGCATGGGATCTAGTTCGGGAAGGTTGCAGGAGGCAGGTGTATTAGTGGGAGGGGCCACACGGGGAAAATTCGATTGCTTGGAGGCACATCCTTGGGATCTTGACATCGGTAGGTTCCTCTACACGTCATTGCAGCACGACTCAGAAAAACTGCATATTGGTGCAAGTGCTCCCACCGCAAGCCACTGGGCACCTAAGGCACTCCCACTACTCATCACATCAAGCTATACAACCACCGATCTCGCGACTAGTGGAGGCCACATGCTTGAGGGGTATCTGACATCCAACAGTCTGGATCCGAGACCTAGGTTCACTTTCTCAGATATGGGGAGAGAGATTCTGGTAGGGGAGAGGTTGTGATGGCTCAAGTACAATGGGGTATAGGAGAGCTCCGATTGTAGTATCCAAAGAGTGCATCAGGCCTCGAGGGCATCATACCGGGGGAGCAAAGAGAAGTTTTATAATTTTTGTACGCGGTATGTTGTTGCATTGAGCCGGGAGCTCGGTACTGGTCTGGGTTGTGAGATGGAATGAAAATAATGAGTGAGGGTCACCACTTTGGCATGTAAGCTATGCATATTTATTAATGACGAGTCCCTTGGAAACTGTTCGCCTGTATACGATTTTTTGCGCTCCCACAATATAAGGGGCCAACGGTCCGCGCATGTAAATTTATAAAATATTTAAATGGACACCAAATATACAAAGTTATAAAAGGAAGTTTTAAATGTGTGCCAAAATTACGTATGGACACAATTAAGGCAGAAAACCTAATGAAATATTCTTTGAATCTGTCACAATATCAAAATTACATATGGCAATGTTGAACACAAATCTGGCAGCCCCGAATCTAGACGACACGAAATAGTCAGAGGAGCTTATCCATGGAACCTAGGTCCAGGCCCACCCTCCCCAGCAGCGTTGCGAAGTGCTTGGTCATGGCAGACATTTGGTTGGGGAACTCTAGCATCATGATGAGCTGTGTACCGTCCAAGTATAAGCCCAACACTTGGACATCGCCCTTTCTCGGTGTAAAGGAGGACCATATCAGGTTCTCTCACAGGCTAACAAGCACGGAATTTGAGAAATAACTCATTCATACTGAGATTGGGGTCGAGTCATCATCCTCCTAGGCGGCCAGGTCCTCCACGATGGGGAAGAGGCTCCCATCGCTCTCAGAGTCCAATAGTAAAGAAGATGGTAGTCACGCTTCCACACCTTCCCCAGGCTTTTGAATTGTTGGGTAACGTAGTAATTTCAAAATTTTCCTACGCACACACAGGACCATGGTGATGGCATAGCAACGAGAAGGGAGAGTGTTGTCTACGTACCCTCGTAGACCAAAGCGGAAGCGATCACAACGTAGAGGAAGTAGTCGTACGTTCTCCTCGCGATCCTGCCGATCCCAATGCCGTTATTCCGGCACCTCCGAGTCGATGATGACGTAGAGGAAGTAGTCGTACGTTCTCCTCGCGATCCAGCCGATCCCAGCGCCGTTACTCCGGCGCCTCCGAGTTCTTGGCACACGTTCAGCTCGATGACGCTCCTCGGGCTCCGATCCGGCAAAGCTCCGGGAGAGGGAGTTCACAAGACGACGGCGCAGGACGATCTTGATGTTTCACCGACGCAGGCTTCGCCTAAGCACCGCTGATATGACCGAGGTGGAATATGATGGAGGGGCACCGCACACGGCTAAGGAACGATCTCAAGGATCAACTTGTGTGTCCTAGGGTGCCCCCCACCCCGTATATAAAGGAGGGAGGGAGGAGGTGGCCGGCCACAAGGGGCGCGCCATAGAGGCGGGGAAACCTACTCCAAGTAGGTTTCCCTCTCTTTCCTTATCTTATTTGGAGGGAAGGAAGGAGTACTAGTATTAGGAAGTAGTACTAGTAGTAGGAATAGGAAGAGGGGAAGGAGAAAGGGGGGCCGCCCTCCCCAATTCGGATTGGGCTTGGGGCGCCCCTCCCTTGTTCCTTCTCCTTCCTCCTACATGGGCCCAATAAGGCCCATATACCTCCCGGGGGTTCCGTAACCTCCGGAGCTCCAAACTTCTCCGGAACCTTTCCGTGTCCAAATATATCCGTCCAATATATTAATCTTTATGTCTCGACCATTTCGAGACTCCTCGTCATGTCCGTGATCATATCCGGGACTCGAACAACCTTCGGTACATCAAAATACACAAACTCATAATATAACCGTCCTTGAAACCTTAAGCGTGCGGACCCTACGGTTCGAGAACAATGTAGACATGACCGAGACACATCTCCGGTCAATAACCAATAGCGGGACCTGGATGCCCATATTGGTTCCTACATTTTCTACGAAGATCTTTATCGGTCGGACCGCATAACAACATACGTTGTTCCTTTTGTCATTGGTATGTTACTTGCCCGAGATTCGATCGTCGGTATCCAATACCTAGTTCAATCTCACATCGCAAGTCTCTTTACTCGTTCCGTAATACATCATCTCACAACTAACTCATTAGTTTCAATGCTTGCAAGGCTTATGTGATGTGTATTACCGAGAAGGCCCAGAGATACCTCTCCGACAATCGGAGTGACAAAACCTAATCTCGAAATACGCCAACCCAACAAGTACCTTTGGAGACACCTGTAGTACTCCTTTATGATCACCCGATTCGTTGTGACGTTTGGTAGTACCCAAAGTGTTCCTCCGTAAACGGAGTTGCATAATCTCATAGTTATAGGAACATGTATAAGTCATGAAGAAAGCAATAGCAATATACTAAGCGATCAAGTGCTAAGCTAACGGAATGGGTCATGTCAATCACATCATTCTTCTAATGAGGTGATCCCATTAATCAAATGACAACACATGTCTATGGTTAGGAAACATAACCATCTTTGATTAATGAGCTAGTCTAGTAGAGGCTTACTAGTGACTTATCTGTTTGTCTATGTATTCACACATGTATTATGTTTTCCGGTTAATACAATTCTAGCATGAATAATAAACATTTATCATGATATAAGGAAATAAATAATAACTTTATTATTGCCTCTAGGGCATATTTCCTTCAGTCTCCCACTTGCACTAGAGTCAATAATCTAGATTACTCAAGAATGATTCTAACACCCATGGAGTCTTGGTGCTGATCATGTTTTGCTCGTGGAAGAGGCTTAGTCAGCGGGTCTCGCAACGTTCAGATCCGTATGTATTTTGCAAATCTCTATGTCTCCCACTTGGACTTGGTCCCGAATGGAATTGAAGCGTCTCTTGATATGCTTGGTCCTCTTGTGAAATCTGGATTCCTTTGCCAAGGCAATTGCACCAAGATTGTCACGAAGATCTTCATTGGTCCCGATGCACTAGGTATAACACCTAGATCGGAAATGAACTCTTTCATCCAGACTCCTTCATTTGCTGCTTCAAGCAGCTATGTACTCCGCTTCACATGTAGATCCCGCCACGGCGCTTTGTTTAGAACTGCACCAACCGACAGCTCCACCGTTTAACAAAAACACGTATCCGGGTTTGCGATTTAGAATCGTCCGGATCAGTGTCAAAGCTTCGCATCGACGTAACCATTTACGACTAGCTCTTTGTCACCTCCATATACGAGAAACATATCCTTAGTCCTTTTCGTATTTCAGATGTTCTTGACCGCTGTCCGATGATCCACTCCTGGATTACTTTGGTACCTTCCTGCCAAGCTTACAGCTAAGCATACGTCGGCTCTGGTACACAACATTGCATACATGATAGAGCCTATGGCTGAAGCATAGGGAACATCTTTCATTTTCTCTCTATCTTCTGCTGTGGTCGGGCATTGAGTCTGACTCAATCTCACACCTTGTAATGTCTGGTAAAAACCTTTCTTTGCTGATCCATTTTGAACTTCTTCAAAACTTTATCAAGGTATGTGCTTTGTGAAAGTCCAATTAAGCGTCTTGATCTATCTCTATAGATCTTGATGCCCAATATGTAAGCAGCTTCACCAAGGTCTTTCATCGAAAAACTCTTGTTTAAGTATCCCTTTATGCTATCCAGAAATTCTATATCATTTCCGATTAGTAATATGTCATCTACATATAATATCAGAAATGCTACAGAGCTCCCACTCACTTTCTTGTAAATACAGGCTTCTCCAAAAGTCTGTATAAACCCAAATACTTTGATCACACTATCAAAGCGTTTATTCCAACTCCGAGATGCTTGCACCAGTCCATAAATGGATCGCTGGAGCTTGCACACTTTGTTAGCTCCCTTTGGATCGATAAAACCTTCTGGTTGCATCATATACAACTCTTCTTCCATAAACCCATTCAGGAATGCGGTCTTTACATCCATTTGCCAAATTTCATAATCATAAAATGCGGCAATTGCTAACATGATTCGGACAGACTTAAGCATCGCTACGGGTGAGAAGGTCTCATCGTAGTCAATCCCTTGAACTTGTCGAAACCCCTTTGCGACAAGTCGAGCTTTGTAGACAGCAATATTACCATCAGCGTCAGTCTTCTTCTTGAAGATCCACTTGTTTTCTATTGCTTGCCGACCCTCGGGCAAGTCAACCAAAGTCCACACTTTGTTTTCATACATGGATCCCATCTCAGATTTCATGGCCTCAAGCCATTTTATGGAATCTGGGCTCACCATCGCTTCTTCATAGTTCGTGAGGTTCATCATGATCTAGTAGCATGACTTCCGAACAGGATTGCCGTACCACTCACTGATGCAGATTTTGTCTGGATGATCTACGAGGTTACGTAGTAACTTGATCTGAAGTTTCATGATCAACATCATCAACTTCCTCACTATTTGGTGTAGATATCGCGAAACTGGTTTCGTGATAAACTACTTTCAAATAAGGGAGAAGGTACAGATTACCTCATCAAGTTCTACTTTCCTCCCACTCACTTCTTTCGAGAGAAACTCCTTCTCTAGAAAGGATCCATTCTTAGCAACAAATGTCTTGCCTTGGATCTGTGATAGAAGGTGTACCCAACTGTCTCCTTTGGGTATCCTATGAAGATACATTTCTCCGATTTAGGTTCGAGCTTATCAGGTTGAAGCCTTTTCACATAAGCATCGCATCCCCAAACTTTAAGAAACGACAACTTTGGTTTCTTGCTAAACCACAGTTCATAAGGTGTCGTCTCAACGGATTTTGACGGTGTTCTATTCAGCGTGAATGCGGCCGTCTCAAGAGCATAACCCCAAAGCGATAGCGGTAAATCTGTAAGAGACATCATAGATCGCACCATATCTAGTAAAGTGCGATTACGACGTTCGGACACACCATTGCGCTGTGGTGTTCCGGGTGGCGTGAGTTGCGAAACTATTCCGCATTGTTTCAAATGTAGACCAAACTCATAACTCAAATATTCGCCTCCACGATCAGATCGTAGAAACTTTATTTTCTTATTACGATGATTTTCAACTTCACTCTGAAATTCTTTGAACTTTTCAAATGTTTCAGACTTATGTTTCATTAAGAAGATATACCCATATCTGATTAAATCATCTGTGAAGGTGAGAAAATAACGATATCCGCCACGAGCCTCAACATTCATTGGACCACATACATCTGTATGTATGATTTCCAACAAATCTGTTGCTCTCTCCATAGTACCGGAGAACGGGGTTTTAGTCATCTTGCCCATGAGGCACGGTTCGCAAGTGCCAAGTGATTCATAATCAAGTGACTCCAAAATTCCATCAGTATGGAGTTTCTTCATGCGCTTTATACCGATATGACCTAAACGGCAATGCCACAAATAAGTCGCACTATCATTATCAACTCTGCATCTTTTGGTTTCAACATTATGAATATGTGTATCACTACTATCGAGATTCATTAAAAATAGACCACTCTTCAAGGGTGCATGACCATAAAAGATATTATTCATATAAATAGAACAACCTTTATTCTCTGATTTAAATGAATAACCGTCTCGCATCAAACAAGATCCAGATATAATGTTCATGCTTAATGCTGGCACCAAATAACAATTATTTAGGTCTAAAACTAATCCCGAAGGTAGATGTAGAGGTAGCGTGCAGACTGCGATCACATCGACTTTGGAACCATTTCCCACGCCGCATCGTCACCTCGTCCTTTGCCGGTGTTAAGCAATCTGTAGTCCCTGTTTGAGTTGCAAATATTAGCAATGTAACCAGTATCAAATACCCAGTGCTACTGCGAGCTCTAGTAAGGTACACATCAATAACATGTATATCACATATACCTTTGTTCACCTTGCCATCCTTCTTATCCGCCAAATACTTGGGGCAGTTCCGCTTCCGATGACCGATGCTGCTTGCGGTAGAAGCACTCAGTTTCAGGTTTAGGTCCAGACTTGGGTTTCTTCCCTTGAGCAGCAACTTGTTTGCTGTTCTTCTTGAAGTTCCTTCTTCTTCCCTTTGCCCTTTTCTTGAAACTAGTGGTCTTGTTGACCATCAACACTTGATGCTCTTTCTTGATTTCTACCTCCGCGGCTTTTAGCATTGCGAAGAGCTCGTGAATTGTCTTAGTCATCCCTTGCATATTATAGTTCATCACGAAGCTCTTGTAGCTTGGTGGCGATGATTGGAGAATTACATCAATGACACTATCATCCGGAAGATTAACTCCCAGCTGAATTAAGTGATTATTATACCCGGACATTTTGAGTATGTGCTCACTTGTAACTGTTCTCCTCCATCTTGCAGCTATAGAACTTATTGGAGACTTCATATCTCTCAATCCGGGCATTTGCTTGAAATATTAACTTCAACTCTTGGAACATCTCATATGCTCCATGACGTTCAAAAGCGTCGTTGAAGACCCGGTTCTAAGCCGTAAAGCATGGCACATCGAACTATAGAGTAGTCATCGCTTTTGCTCGCCAGACGTTCACAACTTCGGCGTTGTTCTGCAGCAGGCACGGCACCCAGCGGTGCTTCCAGGACGTAATTCTTCTGTGCAGCAATGAGGATAATCCTCAAGTTACGGACCCAGTCCGTGTAATTGCTACCATCATCTTTCAACTTTGCTTTCTCAAGGAAACGCATTAAAATTCAACGGAACAACAGCACGAGCCATCTATCTACAGTAAACATAGACAAGCAAAATACTATCAGGTACTAAGTTCATGATAAATTTAAGTTTTTAATTAATCATATTACTAAAGAACTCCCACTTAGACAGACATCTCTCTAGTCATCTAAGTGATCACGTGATCCAAATCAACTAAACCATAACCGATCATCATGTGAGATGGAGTAGTTTTCAATGGTGAACATCTTATGTTGATCATATCTTCTATATGATTCACGCTCGACCTTTCGGTCTCCGTGTTCCGAGGCCATATCTGCATATGCTAGGCTCGTCAAGTATAACCTGAGTATTCTGCGTGTGCAAAACTGGCTTGCACCCGTTGTAGATGGACGTGAGAGCTTATCACACCCGATCATCACGTGGTGTCTCGGCACGACGAACTTTGGCAACGGTGCATACTCCGGGAGAACACTACTTGATAATTTTAATGAGAGATCATCTTAAAATGCTACCGTCAATCAAAGCAAAATAAGATGCATAAAGGATAAACATCACATGCAATCAATATAAGTGATATGATATGGCCATCATCATCTTGTGCTTGTGATCTCCATCTTCGAAGCACCGTCATGATCACCATCGTCACCGGCGCGACACCTTGATCTCCATCGTAGCATCGTTGTCGTTTACGCCATCTATTGCTTCTACGACTATCACTACCGCTTAGTGATAAAGTAAAGCAATTACATGCGTTGCATTTCATACAATAAGCGACAACCATATGGCTCCTGCCAATTGCCGATAACTCGGTTACAAAACATGATCATCTCATACAATAAAATATAGCATCACGTCTTGACCATATCACATCACAACATGCCCTGCAAAAACAAGTTAGACGTCCTCTACTTTGTTGTTGCAAGTTTTACGTGGCTGCTATGGGCTGAGCAAAAACCGTTCTTACCTACGCATTAAAACCACAACGATACTTCGTCAAATAGACTCCGTTTTAACCTTCTCAAGGACCGGGCGTAGCCACACTCGGTTCAACTAAAGTGAGAGAGACAGACACCCGCCAGCCACCTTTAAGCACGAGTGCTCGTAGCAGTGAAACCAGTCTCGCGTAAGCGTCTGGCGTAATGTCGGTCCGGGCCGCTTCATCTCACAATACCGCTGAACCAAAGTATGACATGCTGGTAGGCAGTATGACTTGTATCGCCCACAACTCACTTGTGTTCTACTCGTGCATATGACATCAACGCATAAAACCAGGCTCTGATACCACTGTTGGGTAACGTAGTAATTTCAAAATTTTCCTACGCACACGGGACCATGGTGATGGCATAGCAACGAGAGGGGAGAGTGTTGTCTACGTACCCTCGTAGACCAAAGCGGAAGCGATCACAACGTAGAGGAAGTAGTCGTACGTTCTCCTCGCGATCCTGCCGATCCCAGTGCCGTTATTCCGGCACCTCCGAGTCGATGATGACGTAGAGGAAGTAGTCGTACGTTCTCCTCGCGATCCAGCCGATCCCAGCGCCGTTACTCCGGCGCCTCGAGTTCTTGGCACACGTTCAGCTCGATGGCGCTCCTCGGGCTCCGATCCAGCAAAGCTCCGGGAGAGGGAGTTCCACAAGACGACGGCGTGGTGGACGATCTTGATGTTTCACCGACGCAGGGCTTCGCCTAAGCACCGCTTCTGATATGACCGAGGTGGAATATGGTGGAGGGGGCACCGCACGGCTAAGGAACGATCTCAAGGATCAACTTGTGTGTCCTAGGGTGCCCCCCACCCCGTATATAAAGGAGGGAGGGAGGAGGTGGCCGGCCACAAGGGGGCGCGCCATAGGGAGAAACCTACTCCAAGTAGGTTTCCTCTCTTTCCTTATCTTATTTGGAGGGAAGGAAGGAGTACTAGTATTAGGAAGTAGTACTAGTAGTAGGAATAGGAAGAGGGGAAGGAGAAAGGAACGGGGGGGCCCCCCTCCCCAATTCGGATTGGGCTTGGGGGGGCACGCCCCCCTCCCTTGTTCCTTCTCCCTTCCTCCTACATGGGCCCAATAAGGCCCATATACCTCCCGGGGGGTTCCGGTAACCTCCCGGAGCTCCAAACTTCTCCGGAACCTTTCCGGTGTCCAAATATATCCGTCCAATATATTAATCTTTATGTCTCGACCATTTCGAGACTCCTCGTCATGTCCGTGATCATATCCGGACTCGAACAACCTTCGTACATCAAAATACACAAACTCATAATATAAAACCGTCCTTGAAACCTTAAGCGTGCGGACCCTACGGTTCGAGAACAATGTAGACATGACCGAGACACATCTCCGGTCAATAACCAATAAGCGGGACCTGGATGGCCATATTGGTTACTACATATTCTACGCAGATCTTTATCGGTCAGACCGCATTACAACATACGTTGTTCCTTTTGTCATCGGTATGTTACTTGCCCGAGATTCGATCGTCGGTATCCAATACCTAGTTCAATCTTGTTACTGGCAAGTCTCTTTAGTCGTTCCGTAATACATCATCTCACAACTAACTCATTAGTTGCAATGCTTGCAAGGCTTATGTGATGTGTATTACCGAGAAGGCCCAGAGATACCTCTCCGACAATCGGAGTGACAAAACCTAATCTCGAAATACGCCAACCCAACAAGTACCTTTGGAGACACCTGTAGTACTCCTTTATGATCACCCAGTTACGTTGTGACGTTTGGTAGTACCAAAAGTGTTCCTCCGGTAAACGGGAGTTGCATAATCTCATAGTTATAGGAACATGTATAAGTCATGAAGAAAGCAATAGCAATATACTAAACGATCAAGTGCTAAGCTAACGGAATGGGTCATGTCAATCACATCATTCTTCTAATGAGGTGATCCCATTAATCAAATGACAACACATGTCTATGGTTAGGAAACATAACCATCTTTGATTAATGAGCTAGTCTAGTAGAGGCTTACTAGTGACTTATTTGTTTGTCTATGTATTCACACATGTATTATGTTTTCCGGTTAATACAATTCTAGCATGAATAATAAACATTTATCATGATATAAGGAAATAAATAATAACTTTATTATTGCCTCTAGGGCATATTTCCTTCATGAATAACCTCACTGCATGGAGAAATTTACAAAAGCAAAAGTAGATCACATATTTCGTGAGGCAAGGGAGACCAGTGAAAAGGTGTTGGCCATTGCACTAGTTTTTCTACATGTGAACCTCCTATCATACGATGGGTACTGGGTTCATATCCTCCTTCCTTGACTGCTCTCCATCGAGCCCATCCGAATTTAACTTAGCGGTAGTCCAGAAGTTACTGCGGTCTACTTTAGTAGGGGAAAAGTCGCATGGGGCCTACTTCAGCCTAAAGGTACACTCGAGGGTAGATGTTCAATGCATAGGCACCAACCTGGTGAAGGAAACACGGTGTTTCTTGTTTGGAACGTGGTCACGTGGTCTCCTACAACTCAAAGGTTGTGGTATTTTGACAAAGTCGGGTCCTCCTGGCATATACAAGGCGGGATGGTAATAACCACTGCATGGAAGGTGGTCTTATGTTCTCCAACAACTCAAAGGTTGTGGTATTCTGAGCAAGTCGGTTCCTCCTCTCATATACTTGGTGGGACCAAAATAATCACTGCGGGTGACCAATTTGGTGCGCAAGTTGTGCGTATAGTACCAATGACCGGACCGTTGGTGCAATTGGCCCACTAGCGATAACGAATAACTACTTATGGTTATGAACCCCTTTATCGGCACTAGATGTTTACTTTTTCTCTTATTATGGGGCGTGTGTTACAAACATCATCGATGGCTTTTCAGGTTGCTGGTTAATAATGTCTTTCTTTTGCGTGTTGGATAGGAGAGCAACGGAGACTTGCACTCGCTCAACTCATTTGCACGGCTTGATGTGCTTAGTATGATGACATCCGTCGCACATGAAGCATTGCAAAACCAACCGTTACGTCGCATGGAAACCATCTGCGCGCGTACAATTTGCCGCGCTCTCGCGATACAAGGGGCCAACGGTGAGTAAATTTAAAAGGTTTAAATGGACGCCAAATATACAAAGTTATAAAAGGACGGTTTAAATGGGTGCGAAAATTACAGATGGGCACAATTAAGGCAGTAAATCTTATGCAATATTCTTCCAATCTGTCGCCATATCATGAAATTAATTCTTGGGCGATCTCTCCACTATAAATCTACCCCTCCTCCCTCCCTAAACCAGCAACTTTCCGTTCCTTGGCTAGTTTTATCCCTTTGCCGGCAATGGCTCGCAAGAAGGTGACCCTCAAGTACATCGCCAACGACTCGAGCCGGCGCTCTAGGTTCAGGAAGCGTCTCCGGAGCCTGATGAAAAAGGCGACCGAGCTGGCCACCATGTGCGATGTCAAGACCTGCGTGGTGGTGTACGGCGAGGGCGAGGCGGAGCCTAACGTGTTCCCTTCCCACGCCGAGGCGGTGGATATCCTGAATGAATTCAAGAGCATGCCGGAGCTGGGGCATTGCAAGAAGACGATGGACCAGGAGGCATTCCTCACCCAGCGCATCGCCAAGCTCCGGGACCAGGTCGACAAGGCTCGCCGCGAGTGCCAGGACAGCGAGATCAGGTACCTCCTTTACAACATCATGCACGGCAACCACCCAGGCCTCGTTGACCTCAGCGCTGAGGAGCTCGCCCGCGTTGGCTGGAAGGTGGACGAGCTCCTCAAGAGCCTCGGCGAGCGCATGGCAAAAAACCATGTCCAGGCGCCGCTGCCAGCTCCATGCGTCAGCACCGACAGCATCAACATGGGGTCTCCGTCGCAGTATCTGGCATCGCCGCAGCAGGAGGAAGGCTGGCTTGACATGGTGAGCTCCGGTGGAGACGTCGGCACCCTGGTCTACGGTGGCAAGGCCAGCCACGACGGCGCCGGCTTCTCCGGCGGTGATATGATGATGCAGACGCAATTCTCCGATCTGGGGTTCAGTTCGAGTCCTTTCCCTCCCATGTAAGCCAGGAGGGATGAGGATCTCCAGACTCCAGCCGCTGTGCATGGCCAGCTATCGTGCGATCGATCTCTCGTTATTTATTTAGTTTCCTGAAGGTGTTATATTATTCATCTATGTGCGTCGTTGTATTCATCTTGCTCTCTGAGCCAACTCTCGTTTTTTATTGTAATTGTGTTATTGAATTGTTATTCAGTTGATCTCTTCCCAAAAGGCTGTTTGTTTGATCTCTGCTGCGCAATTGGTCGTAAATCTTAAGTTGCACCTGTTTGTTTGTGTCACAATTGTGTTTTGTCTGACATTACTTGCACAGCTAAGTGCCCGATATATAGTTGCTGCTTGATTGCTGTCAGGGCCTTTAATTTCATGCTATTTTGGTGTCTAGAATTTTACCTTTTCTGTGGTAGAAACGAGTTGAAGATTCCTTCTCCTGGAGGCAGCTAAATGTGCTGGATGATATTTTCCTGGATACAGATTTGAGAATTAATTACCTTTTTGACTTAATTACAGAGCGACAGCTCGCGACAGGCAAACATCAGAACTATGGAAGTTCTCCATTGTGCTCTGCTTGGTTGGAGCTGTGTCATTTTCTCTGCTCTTCAGACCCTTCTCCGTTCTTCAGACCGGCCCACAGGAGTTTCTCTACATACCTCTGCTTCCCCAACCCTCGATCTTGCTCTAAGTCACCCCACTGACCGGGCCTCCATCAGCATGTAAGTTTGAGATTTGGAGCTATTCCCATGTTGTGTTGACCAGTTCTTTTTGCTAGCGATGAACTCTACAAGCTGCAACAAGTGACCGATCAGGACTGAAATTATAGCGTTCCTTCAAATTCCGTTCTATGATAATAAAGAATTAAAGAAAACATGTTACCACCAAACGCCCACTTTAATTGGCTTGGCAACGAAGCAATCCGTGTGGCATACGGAGACCAGTAGATTTGAAGGCGTGTCCAACAAGAATGCTAAAGAGCCAATGGAGACTATGCGCCCAATGGTGTCGTCACTCTTCAGCATTAGTAGTACAAACTACAGAGGAGGCAAGAATAATATTGAAGTGTCTCCGCTTCAGCATGTGTCACGCACATTAAAACTATCAATAATAAGCACCCACACATTCAACTTTATTTTGGCGCTTAGAAGAAAGACATCATGTAAAGAACCATGTTAGAACTTAGAACCCACGGAGTTGATAAGGACCAGCCATCCTCTATAGGACAAATGCATCCCTTTCCTCCGCGTGTTTCCATGGATAACAACGTGCATCCTCTATAGAACTTATTATTATTTGCAGGTGCAAATACAAATTATTGATTACAAAAACAATTAGCAGCATGGATACCAATGCGGTAGATTACTACATAACATATATATTAATATATCAGTGATTTCAAACATACCCAAAACAAAACTATGCTTGAAAAAGGCTCATATATGTGAATGTGATACCACTTTATAAAATACTAGCCCGCACATTGGACAGGCCACTTTGCTAGTTGTCAAATCAATGCAACCTATTTGAGCATGAATTTGTTTTGAATGGCATCTATGGGTGTCTCGCATCTAGGAGCTAGAGGACATGTGGTGCACATCATTTTTTCTTGGATTTGTAGAAAGATCTTATGTTAAGAAAGTCTAAGTTAATTCATTTGCCACTTCTGTATTTTCTCTGTACTTTGAAATTTTTAAACATGACTACATGACACTACTGAAAAAAGCCTTATAGGTGAACTCAACTGAGTGGCGGGCTCTGCGTAGCACCCGCCACAACTAAATTCAAAAACTAGCGGTGATGGGTACCAAACAACGCTCTCCCCTCGAGATGCAGTAGCAGTGCCGGACGGTAAATATAACTCGCCACAAGTATGCTGCCCCAGGCGTGCCTGCGTTCTGAAGGTGAGTAGTGGCGGGCAACTACAAGCACCCGCCAACGCAACTTGAGCTAACAGTGGCCGGCTCTACGTACTGCCCACCACGAAGACTTAGATTTTATATACTGGCGGGTAGTACGTACTACCTGCCACAAGAACTTTTAACACCATAAAATTGCCAAGTAGGTTGTACGTTATAGGAAGTTTCTAGTGCCCGCCGTTGCTATTTGGCATGGCGGGCATTTGCCAATACCTGTCACTATTATTGCCGGCCCCAGCGCCGATTCAATCTCCCCCTAAACCGCATCTGGAAACTCAAACTCTCTCCATTCTTCTGAATCCGGCCCAACCCCGTCGCTGTCCTCTACCGCGCCGGCCCTCCTCCGTCGCGGCCCGCTCCTCTCGCCGCCACCGATGTCCTCCACCATGGCCAGCCCACGTCGCCACCACCCCCGTCCTCCACCGCGGCCGCCCTCCTCCATTGCGGCCCCCGTCATTCCTCCCAGCCCCCTCGCCACGACCGCCCTCGTTCGCCGGTGCCTTCGTCCACCACGGCCGCCGTCCACCATCACGGCCCCCTCGACGTGACCGTCTTCGTCCGTCGGGCCGCCCTCGTCCGCCGGATCGTCGTCTGCCAAGGCCTTCGTCCATAGAGGCCTCCCTCCTTCGTGTTCCCCGAACGCGATGGCCTCCACCAGCAGCGGGGGGCTAACATCGCTGCTGCCAGGCAATGCTTCCTCAATCGAGGCCACCGATCTGTCGTCTGCCTCGCGCTCCAGCAGTGTGCAGGTAACTAAATTTGATTAGTGTTAGAATGTAGATTAATGTTGGTGTTTATATGCACGTTAATATAGATTGTAGATGACATGCCAAATAGATCTCAAGTGGCTGTTTAGTTGACGAAGGGAAACAACTACTTAAGTCTGGACGTGATTACTCTATAGCACATGTTAGGAGAAGCCAAAATAATGTAGATTGGCACCCCTCGCCGCGGCTGCCCTCGTCCGCCATGGCCTAGACGAAATTGGCACTCTTTGCCAAGAGGATTCTATGAACCACCTTGATAGAAATGAAATTAATATTTTTCACAAAAAAGATATAGATTGTAGATGAATTGATTAACAGGGCTTCAAAGGAGTGTCTAAAACATCAGGAAACATTGATTAATTTCTGTTTCGCAACACTTTTGACACTCAATGTTTTCATTCTTTAGCTGAAGTCATGCCCAAATTCTTTGTCCATCCATACTCTATATTATTGGTTGATGTAGAACACATACTCTAAAAAATATAAATCATTGTAATATGCACTCTCAAATATTATATAATCATTGTAATACTTACTTAAAAAATAACCTATTCTAAAAAATTATACAAATCATTGTAATATGTAGTTAAAAAAGAACTTATTGTACAAAATTATATAAATTATTGTAATACATAGTTAAAAAAGAACTTATTCTAACAAAATCTGAAAAAACAATGGTGCTAGTTTTCATCTTCCGAATAGGAATCTTCATCAGAACATAATATTTGGCTTCCAACTGGTGTAATAGATTTGAATCTCAACTCATTTCTTATCTATTGTTTTCAGGAATAACAAGTATTACTACCCACCCCTCAACATCTATCTCATGTTGACTTACAAAATTACTCCATGCAGGACCGTTAATTTTGAGACGGTCATCTCCTTTAATATGATAATCAACTTCTATTGATTGTTGTGTTTGTCGGCTCATTTACAGTAAAACTAAACCATATTGTTGTAGAGCAAGGCTCCCAACTATTGATATATGTATTACTAGCATTAAAAATGAATAAATTTTATAAAAATGTGAAGTGATGAGATTGCATTTTACATATAGTATATTACTTACCAAATGATTATCATACATCTCCGCAGCTGTAAAGCAATGGATCTGTGCAGGATAGTCCTCATTCGTCTGTAAATAGTGTGCATGTTGTTGAGTTGCCTTTGGGTTAGATTAAACTCTTTGCTGTATGCAACAGGTCTTTTTCATTTGTCAAATACGTCATCTTTATGAATTTAAAAAATTGAACAATTGTTAATTATATAAAAGTATTACTAAATAAAAAACTAATATAAAACAATATGTACTTACTAATTATATATCCTTTGGTTCACCATTTGGATGTATTAGGGACATATACATCACAAAATCTTTACATTTATAGCAAAAATATAACGTTTCTCCTCTTCTTATATCGTTGTCATTGCAAACACAATCTCATCCAATGCCACCTATATGAATTATATCTCCATTATCTCTTAGTAAGTTACACCTCAATTTGATATACAATACCGTTACATATCACATTACAAACGAAAAAATGTTGACTCACAATCCCATAAAGATGACTGTGTCGAACCATCACTCAGAATTGTGGTACTTGTTCATGATCTAAGGTGCACGGTATTACACTAGTACCACAAATGTTGCAGACATTAGCCATTTGAACCTGAAATAGTTATATTCAACTGTACTAGAACACATCAAATATTACTTTAATACATACAAAATATAAAGTAAATATGTTACCTTGGAGTACTCGTGAATTTTTCTTGTAGAAGGCAAGTAACCAATTTGTGTGATACATTCTTACCTCCGGTAGTCCAATTCTGAGCCCTGACTCAGCTGCACCTGCCCTATCGAAAAAAATCAAAACAAATACTTGAAAAATTCAAAAAATTCAAAAATTTTTTTTGTGTGGTACATAAATTGATACGTGAGGTCCGCTCCAATTTCCAACTCATTTGGACATCTGAGCAGCTCTAGGCAAAAAAGACAATTTAATGCACTGTTCTGACCTGATTTGTCTTTTTTGATGAGAGATGCTCAGATGTCCAAATGAGTTGAAAATTGGAGAGGATCTCATGCATAAATTTATCTACCACACACAAAAAATTGAAATGTTTTGAATTTTTTTAGGATTTTTTTATTTTTTTTCTGACCGGGTGCAGATGAGCCTCGGCACCAAAACGCCATACTCTCTTACCTCCCACTATGTGCAGCGTTGTTGTCTCTATTTATAGTTAGGCATATATGATTACGTGTGGTTCAAACAAAAATATGTTGTGTGGCTTATTATTTATTTAGCATACGGAATGGTTGGCAATGAACGAAGCATGCATACCCCTGGTGTGGCGATAGTAGACTACGTGCTATTTATAGTGAGAATGTTTGCGGCTATTAGTTACTTCTATTTATAGTGAAACAAATTGCGGTTATTAAGTTTGTGGTTTGACATATATTAACTAAAAATGGATTATGTGGTTTAACATATATTTAGGATTCGGAATTGAGTACGTGGTTTAACATATACTAAAAATGGTAGGAAATGAACGAAGCATGCCTCTGGTGTGATGACACGAGGTTAGGTGCATGTTACAAGGTTGAGGTCACTTGCAAAGAAATATGTGTAGATCTTCAAGATGACTTTATGAAGTGGGCGGTATTTTTCATTCAATTTTTGTTACAACTTGTCGTTTCTTAATGTTGCACCCACAATTGTCTAATTTTTTTTTTCTTCTTACCATGTTGAGCGTATCCCTTGTTGGGGAAGGGCCAAGTTCATGCATGTGGTCCATTTGCCCATCGATGTGGACGGCACCGTTCAGCTTGACATGAAGCTGTTCAAAAATTGGCATACCCGTGACACTTAGGATCACCAACGAGGGGAGGAAACGTATTTCCATGGTACAAATTGGGTTCAAATTGCCACGGAGTTAGGGATGCAAACCAGGAAGGCCTTCATACGATTTCTTGACGAGCCTTAGGAGCTAGACATCCAGAGCAAAATCTATCTACGGTACGATTTCCCGCAATCACCATAATATATATGCTTTCTGTGGTGATCCGGGTGTCATATATATATGTAATGCTTTATGGTACAAGTTAGCATTTTATTGAACATGCATATATTGTATGCACTTATTGTATTGTACTATGTATGTACTAATATTAGAGTTATTTGAAGTGTGCTATTTATGTCTTTACGGTACTTGTATTATTGCTAAACTGAAAAAAGTTGCAACGTCACCTAAAAACGCTGCCACGACAGTTTTTATTTATTTTTCGCTTGGCGGGCGAACGTTGCCGCTCGCGACAGCTAGTACATGATCATTGGCGGGCGGGCGCCCGCTACTGATGCGGTTATAGCAGTGGTGGGCACCCTTGAGAGCCTGACGAGCCACTGCTGGCCTTTTTGCGCCCGCCGCTGCTAGGAATCCCTGCAGTACTGTGAGACCCTCGCTAAAGAAGGTTTTGAATTCCATTATAAAGCTTGGACAAATTGGGAAGAATTTTGGGATAAATTATATACATGAGATAATATTATCAGTTTTTTGACTATTTACTGTAGATCAACAACCCTACAGTCTTTATTCCAGAAATCTTTGCCCTGGCCCTGTTTATTCCGCTCCCACCGGGAGTTGAGGAGTTGAACCGAGGACCCGGGGTGCTATACTAAGGTCAATACAACCACTAGGCTAATGTCCCGTTCATTGTGATAATATTATCATATTTTCTACGAATTGTAAAAAGATTTAAATTAAATTTCTCAGAAAATTTCTAGATATTTATTTTTATGTGAGATAAGGTATATTATAATATTTGAATTCCGTTAAATCTTTGCTCAGGCCTGTTTAATCCACTCCGACCGGGAGTTGAACCCAGGACCTGGGGTGCTACTAAGGTCAATGCAACCACTAGGCTACGGTCCCATTCGTTGTGATAATATTATCATGGTTTCTACAAATTGTAAAAATATATAAATTAAATTTCTCAGAAAATTTCTAGATATTTATTTTTATGTGAGAGAAGGTATATATAATATTTGAGCATGTGAAAAATAATCTTGAACAAAATTTTGATATAAAAAGTTTTAATATTTTATACAAAATTTGGATTTATGGTTTTGTAAAAGAGGGAAATAGTTTAGGGTCTGGACAAATTAATTTCGGGTTTTGGTTTATTCTAGTTGTAATGATCACATAGATGAGCTATGGTTCAGTTTTGTCACATTTTCAGGTAACTTTTGGTTGCGCCAATCCAACATGAACCAAATTAGAAGCATAAGTGTGCAAGCCTTTTATTTGCTCCATATTTTATCTTCACTAGATGACCCATTATTACGCCAATTGGTGTAGAGACCAACCGCAGACTGGATGTAAAGCGAACTATTTGAAACTGCAGCCAGGAAGTTAAGCACCACTATGGGCAGCACGTCTAACACATGTTTGTCCTATAAATCATCCCCAAAGGCCATTTGCATCCCCGCAAAAAAAAACAAAGGCCATTGCATGAATAATAATACACATGGTCACAATATAAATCAGATGTGAATGAACAAATGGAAACTAAAACATAAGCCAAAAACAGCCTTTGGGAGGTGGCTTTGTAGGTCGGTTGCCTCATTGTGTTATTACTTGGGAGTTCTGACTTGCGGTTGCCCGAGTTGAGCCGTACTATTGTGCATGTCATGGCATTGGGCTCTTTTCAAGCTCTCGGGCACACGCTCTTTTGAGCAACTATGGCTGAGCCACCTGTCCGTTCGGTCAGGGTACTAGCCTAACTATCCCTGCTACACGGTCATGCCCTGGTCATCAGAGACTATGTGCAGCCCAGAAGTGAAGTGTACTATTACATAAAATATAAGCATATAGCAACTAATACAAACAAAAAGTAGGCGAACCATTTGAAGGACGTTTCTCGTGAATGGTCTGCAAGTGATTACGCCCGTATTGTGCAAATGGACAATGACGATTGTTTGCCCATGCCCTGCTTTGTCCCACCACTACAACTCAACAGTCAGCTCAATACAAAGGCCAATTACACACCCCCATGGTACATCTCATAAACCATTAGAACCATAGACTCCTACTCGGAACAATTGAGGCGATACGGGGCCATCGGGCAAACAGAATCCAAATATCTTGGAGACATTGGAAAGCACGACATCCGAGCAAGGGGACGCAATGGCAAAAGGCTGTGGCACAACCGACATTTAACTAGCAAGAACGAAACAGGCCAGCACGATGCGACCAACACACACGCCGAACCGGTCACTCGTGCTTGCCCGGTGTGTTTTGGGATGTGAGCCTGTCTCACAACACTACCATATGGCCGGGCACCATGGTACATGGAGAGGAATTCATCCTCCCTAGACACCTCAATGCCAAGTGAGGGTGCTCCCGTGTGTACAGATGAATCGGAGCGTATGAGGCACAGTGAAGCGAAACGGCGTGCCTAAAAGCTGGCATACAAAGCGAAACAGCACAGGACCACATGGCCAACCGGACGCCATCAATTCGCCATGGGATATGACATATGAGCTACAACAGCGCGTTAGATTCGCACTGTAATGTTTCAATACGTTCCTGAACAACGTCGCGGCAGGCGGTCCTTCTATATAACGAAGGCCAGCGTGCACAGAATGCACAACTTTCGTCATTTGCATCTCCTCTCTCGGATCCAGAGAGTCGCAATGGTCCCTCCATCTTTCAGCATCAACAACACTATCACGGAGCAAATGTCGATCGACGGCGATAGCAAGATGCCACATCAAAATAAGAATATATGTTTTGCCTCTGCACTTGTGTGCACTAAAAGCAATCAAGCGCATAATACAGCCATATTGTATGCTCGAAGACTTCGATCAGTCCAGCATCATGCTCAATAATTTTCAATCCATAGCATGCACTGCCTGGAGCGTATCATGCAAGATGTCATTCCCATAATACATTGCTATCCATGTGTCAAACAAGTGTGACGGACCAGTTGGATCACAAGATACGCTGATGGAAAGCATAGTAACTTTCACAAAGTCCCTAGCACGTATGTCAATCTCATCATCAGCTAGTCGTTAAGACCGTAGTAAGTTCTTGAAATGTAGAAGTATGCAATTGAATCAGTATCCTCATGCTTTATACTAGTAGGGAAACCCCTAATTAGAGTCGTTCAGGATTGCCCCGTAGCACCGTTCGGGCCGGGCACCGCTAGTGCGGGGCCGCTGGAAACAGCATAGTAGCAGCGTGCCCGCCAAACGCGGATAGTGACCAGCACATTAGGAGCGTTCGCAACCCGGACGCTGCTAAGGGCTTAGAGCTAGCGGCATGTCAGCCGTATACGTGCTGCAGGTTTGCTACAGAGCTAGTAGCGCTCATTGACAGAACACAACGCTGCTAAGGTATGAATATGCTGGTCGCGTTCGCCTCCGCCCACACATTGCTAAATATATTATTTGGGGGCCAAAAAAAGTACCACTGCAGCCATTGCTGTCGTGGAAGCGTCTGCACTATTTTAGTGGCATGCATGAAAATTTAGTGCCCTACGTCTGTTCTGAACCAAACAACTAGTCTTTGGTTGACCCCTTAAGCTATTCTTGTCCATTAGAATTTAACCAGCAAAACAAAATTAACATTGTTTTTCTCTATCAATGCACTAACTCCAGCTCTTACTCTATATAAGTAAATGTAAACTAGAGATCATCTCTTAGCAAGCGAGAGCTATTCAGTCAAATTAGATAGTGTGTTTACAACCCAAAACCATAGGAGTACTTAAAGGATCAAATGGCCGACGGCCGGTCCTGAGATTTCGGGGGCCCGGGGCGAATCTAGAACTAGGGGCCCTTAGTATGCAGAGTATGGCATCAATGTAGAGTTATCAAACTAGGGTGATTAAAGTTTTCAATAACCAGTTATACCCCTGCTATAGTGGTTTGAGAAGGGTGCTGTCAAATGGTGTTCATGTAATTGTTGTCCGGTAAAGTTATGAAATAGCCGGTTATAGCCTCGCTATAACTGATTTGGAGAGCCGGCACTATTTTGCATAGCCTGCTATTTAAAGCTATGATGGTGATATCTATGGTTTTGGAGTGCTTTTATTACAAATGGTAATTGGGAGTACTCTAACTGTTGGGGCAAACTGTAAAAAATTTATAAATAGTTGATAGAGCCTTTCCAAATAATATCTGTGAGGTATCGATCTCACAATGTAACCTAATCAACCATGTAGCCTCACCCATGGTATTAAATAAACCAAATGGTAGTCACAATAGGTGATAAAAAATGCATGGAAAAGGACATGTTGTGCTATGGTATGTGTTTTCTAGTCCGTATGTAGTTTACTAGAAGCAAAAGCCGCGCTTTGCCGCGGCCACTCCATCATCCCGACAAAGAAAACAGAGGGTTAGTTCTTGTGGTTCTTCTTGGCAAACAAGGGACTGCAAAAAGTTCGGCCCATTAGCGACAAAAACAGGAAACACAACCTAGCCAGCCGACATCGTACAACGACATCAGAAAGATGAACTAAAATATAGGCACATGAAAATTAGCCGGCACAAGAGGGCGAACACAAATAGAATGGGAGTGCGGGAAAAGAAAAATTGAAAAGAGAACCAATGATTCAAGCATTGGAAATATGTGACATAATAGACATATACATCCAGTGTCAGTAATTAAAGTTGAACAACCATGAGACTCCATTGGAGTAGTAAATCGGACAGGCCTCAACATTAGGATGCAGTTTACTCCAAGATGATTGTAGAATACGAAAGCAATGCTCTATTCTCTCAAACTTTGTGGTATAAATGTCTTCATTAAAAGTACTCTTAATTCCAAACAGAGCTGCATTTGTTTCAAACTGGCCAAGCTCCTTGCAATATTATGCATTAATTATTAGACAATGCAATACTAAGCGAACACATGAACACAGTCAGAATTGTGTGTTTCACAATAACACAATGATCTCACACATTAAAAATAATATATAATTCGTATATCCACTTATCCATTGCTCGGGTAAATAGTTCCTAGCATATTTAGGTACTTATGAAACCACAAGTTTGTGTTCCTGGGATGTCAAGTAAACATGGTTGCTTATTTCAGAATTTCATCACAACTACGTAAGATGACACAATGTTGCAACAATCTCAAAGCTAAAACAGAACACAGATCTAGTACCTAGCTATCACCATATTATCCCTAAATTCACATTAAGAACAACCCAAAAGGCAAGAGACTTTCAACATACACCGGATGGTTTAAGAATTTTTCACGAATTATCTTGCCGATGTAGTGGCTTTAGGGAAAGAGCTCTGCCAATGGGTCGTAGACCATATATGTTACAGAAGTGGATCATAAGCCTGCCAATTTTGCTATATGTCACCTGCACAACATGAACAGATCACAATGAGACACTTGGCACCAAAATTAGGCAAACGAATAGCTAGAATGAGTCTCTTCTGTAATTGTTGCAAGCTACAGACTACACTAAAGAGAAATAGCTGAAATATGTTGTGTTGTAATTGTTGGCACCAAAATTAGGCAAAAGTATCAGTACTCGTTGTATAAACTCTCTTTCTTACTTTTTATTTACTATGGTATGATTTTCGTGAAGGAAATAATATGAGGAAAGCAATATACAGACAAGTGTACTACTCCCTGACAGGTGTACCATAAGTGTACTACTCCCTCTTATCCAAAATAAGTGTCCAGTTTTGAACTAAGTTTAGTTCAACCTTAGTTCAAAACTGTGACACTTATGGATCGGAGGGAGTATCATTTACCGCTCATTGTGGAGTGTAAGCTGCAAAAAAATATTTAAAAAACAAATCAAAGAGTTGTTGAGAAAACATAGATCCAGTGACAAAAACAAAAAACATAAAGTAATGCTACTAATTAAGATGGCTTCCATAGAGCAAGAAAAACAGAGAATTTACCGTTTATGGCCAAAGAGGAAAGGCTAAGGGGAAGCACATGCAACTGGAACACTGATGATAAGAAACAATTGATACATTCTTGTTGCTTGTTGGCAAAGAAATAAAGGGGCAACAACATCCGACCCCACCAGAGGCACACCTGTAAAACACAACAAAGAGGAAGATTATCGAAATATGTCCTTTAAACGTGTTTCTTGGCCTAAGTGCATCATGTACACGCTATAAAATCAGTTCATAGCATAGCAATTTATTTTCCTTGTTTTAGATCAAGGTGTTGGCATCAATCTGGATGCTAAAAGAAGAGCAGTAGTTTAAAGGTATGAGAGAAAAATTAGTGTTTTTTGTTGGGTATTATTGTTTCTAGTAGGTACTAATAACTACATTTAGTTTAGCAAAATATTAGGCGGCCCAAAAATGGTGTAGACAGGAAAGATAAATCCGAGAGCAAGAGGGTTGACCATGTTTAGCATTCTTTTTGTGAATGGGGAAAAACAAAAGTATTTCTGCTTATAAATTATATGTCCACAACAACACTTTCTTTCTGTTCATACAATTTCTAATTTATTTTCTTACTGTCGGGCAATTTCTTGGCAACATACATTATTATAGGGATAAAAACTGCTGGCACAAATTACACTAATAGCAGAGAACAGCCTAAACCATATAACAGGATTAGACCTAACAAAAAAGGACGGGGCTGATGATTGGGAAAAAGCTGCACAAAATCATGATCACATATATATATGAGATATGAGAGTATGCATACTAACCTGAACCTGATCAGTGGCCATCACAAACTATGAGCTTTCAATCATGCAAACCAACACACAAGAACAAATATCCAATCTTTGGATTGACATCATCTGAACCAAATTAGGAGGAGAATCCATCACCAAAATAGTCTGAATCCAGTGGTAGATAGAGGATTGGGGTTAGCATCGATATGGAGCCCTATTGGGTGGAGCCCCGTCACCCAATGTCCTCCCCGATAACAATGACAACAACATGAAGATAACTAAGAGAGATGAAGCAAACAAGAATAGAGAAGAAGCACACCAGAACGAAGAAGCGGTGGCGCTGCTGCCGTACTCATCAGCGGCGTCCATAGCCCTATCAGGCTCCTCCTGCTCCGCCCGTAGTCATCATCGCGGCAGGATCGGGGAGCTCTTCCCACGCGCTTCCTCCCGGCAGCGCAACCATGAGGAGTTGGCAGAGCAAAGATGGTGGCCATACCAGCCATAGCGAGGCTGGGGAGCATCAGATTTATTCATGGGGGCGGTGTGGAGGCGTTGAATCAATCATGGTAAGAACTTAGCAGTACCTTAAACGTTCTCCTCAATCCAAAAGAACTTCTATCTGCAATAAATCGAAGGAGACAGAGAGCGACGTGGGAGCTGCAATACATGAGCATGAACAAAAAGTATCAATGCATTAGCAAGTGAAAGAAGTGAAATTTCACTTTAATATATAAACAGCTCACTATGCTTGGAAGAAATCTGCAACAAATCGAAGGAGACATAGAGAGATGTGGGAGCTACAATACATGAGCATGAACAAAAAAATATCAATGCATTAGCAAGTGCAAGAAGTGAAATTTCACATTAATATATAAGCAGCTCATTATGCTGGGAAGAAATCTGCAACAAACCGAAGGAGACAGAGAGAGATATGGGAGCTATAATACATGAGCATGAACAAAAAAAATATCAGTGATTTAGCAACTGGAAAAGTGAAATTTCACATCAATATATAAGCAGCAACATTATCTCTATTCTCTGTTGTGTATAAGCAGGAGCAGTAGCGCGCACACACAACCCAAAACCGCATCATCTCAAATAGCTAGAGTACTAATTAGGCAGAACAAAAGAGTGTCTATGCATTCTCCACCCACGGTGCCGGCACCGCACAGATGGATAATAGTTGTTGCGTGTTCCCACTGGTAGCACTCCTAACCACTGCTTGTCTTCTCGGTCTTGCTGCTTTACGAAAAAGGGTTTCCCCTGCTTTATATATTATAAAGCAACGAACCGAGTGTTGGAGTTGTGTCAAATATAGTGTACGAGGTAGGTTACAGTTGAATTTGTAGTTGTATTGTGTTTACATATTATATGAAGTCGTGTCTTAGTAGGACACTTGTATCCTAGGCCTCTCATATATAATGAGGCTAGACACACGATGTAACCTATGCCAGGCGGCATGTGCCGGCGTCCAGGGCGGTCGGGTGCGGTATTGTAGCGGTGTCATGGGGAGGAGCGCCCATAGTCAGGCCCCGGGGATGTAGCCATATCGGTGAACCTCATTAACAAATCTCGATGTCGTGCTCGTGTGATTGCTTGGTCCTCAGATCATCGACGGTATGCTTCAGGTTTTTTCTAACAAGTGATATCATGAGCTAGGTTATTCGGGCGTGAATTGTCGATCTAAAGGAGGAAGATTTGATGTCATGGTCATTGTCAGCGTGAAGTCACAGCGGACGGAAGTGATCTGGAGACATCGTCAAATCCAAGAAAGCGGATCGCATGGCAGCAGTGTAAAGCTTGTACTAAAGCTGGTTGGGCGAGATCGGAGGGCAGAACTGCGGTGTATCGCGTAAACAGCAGCAGGCGGATTGCTCCAGGGTGTGCACACGGCTGACCAGGCCGTGTTGGGCTCAGCTGAGCCGTGGGCTTACGGGCGTTGTCATGTCCAGGAGAACGGCCGTAGGCCAGGCCAGGCTGCTCGGGTATACACGGAGGTACGCGGGGATGCGCTGTGACTCGGATTGGTGGTACGTGCTGTAGGAGGTATATGAGATTTGTTTTGGACCAAAAGAGCCGACACGGACAAGCAGATCAAATCATCAGCAGAATAATCCGGCATGATATGCGTACATTGGAAAGCACAGGCAAGGCAAAGCCAGCATTACAAAAATTATGCCAAGGGAGCTACGCCACGTGAGAAGACCAGAAAGTTTTTTGGTTGGAAGTGCTATTAGTACATAAGGGTGTACCACGTCGGGTTTTGCTTGTGTACTTGAGCATCACGTGGGAAAGCTTGGATAATTTTTTGCAAGGTCAGCCGTACAAACAACCATGGAGCCAACGGGTACCAGGTTTGAGGTGGAGAAGTTCAACGGAACTGGAAACTTTGGGTTATGGCAGACAATGATGAAAGATTTGTTGGCACACTGAGGATGCTTGAAGGCGTTGCGGGAAGTCGTGTCAGTTAAGATGGAATTATCATGTGATGGATGAAAATTCATGGAAGATGATTTGGGAGCCTCGAGCGTGTCGTACAGTTGAACGAGTTCGGCTGGGTCAGACTAGGCAGTCTGACGGATCGACGCAGGTCGGGTGGTACAGAAGACGGTGGTGGGATCGGCGACGACGACATAGGAGCGTGATGTCGATGGTGACCGACTTCTGGGCGTGGAAACACGTGGCGCAGGTCAAGAGGGCTTGTGTGGCTTCGACAAGGCTATGGCGCGGGGTTGATTCAAAACGGTGCACATGAGAGCTTGGAGTCGACGGGACGCGGGGTGGCACGTACAACCACCATGAAGTCATGTTGAAGGTGGAGCTGATTGAGGGGCTACGGCATAAGAGTTCAGAGATTCGAAGCCTATTCAGCGGGGGAAAGCGAGGGACACGTAGTTCGGACTGGAGCCCAGTGGTCCGATGGAAGCGTGAAACTCGTCATCGGCCGGAGATGACCGATGGTACTCTGCAGTGGGGTTGAGTGATGTGGGTTCGCGACCCTTGAGACTCGACCGGGATAGCAGAGGCTCGACGCGGTACTAGCGAAGAGGCGTGCGGTATGCACGGGGCGTGGAGACGGGCCGGGGCTCTGGTGGTCATACATGTGGTGAGACAACTGCAAATTTGACTCAGGATGACTACAAGCAACGGTGAAATTCCTTCATGTTTCAGACAGGCGGTCAAGAAAGGAGAGTTGATGTTGAGTTCAGGTAACTCTTATGTGTGACACCCAATATGTGAGTTGTTCACTTTCGCGCATGTCAGTGATCAGTGTATGATGGCATTGGACTGATAATCTGGAAGTTGGGAGCACAAACTAGAGTAACAAGGAACTTAATTTTGCTCGGGTGTTGACTGTGGTCAAGAAAAGAAGGGACTACAGGTTGCAGGTGAAGTCATATGGAGTTTTCGGAGTGGCAGTGGAACTCATGGGATAAGCTCAAGTCCAATGTACATGGAAGTTTGACGCATGGACAAATCCAGGATGGTGGAGAATATTCGCCAAGGTGGAGTTTGTTGGAGTTGTGTCGAATATAGTGTACGAGGTTGGTTACAGTTGAACTTGTAGTTGTATTGTGTTTAGATAGGATATGGAGTCGTGTCCTAGTAGGACACTTGTATCCTAGGCCTCTCATATATAGCGGGGCTAGACACACAATGTAACCTATGCCAACATAATAGTACCGGAACGCAGGGGAAGCCGGCAGCGTGTGCCGGCGTCCAGGGCGACCGGGTGCGGTATTGTAGCGGTGTCATGGGGAGGAGCGCCCATAGTTACGCCCCGGGGATGTAGCCATATCGGTGAACCTCGTTAACAAATCTCGATGTCATGCTTGTGTGATTGCTTGGTCCTCGGATGATTGACGATATGCCTCAAGTTTATTCTAACACCGAGCATCCAACATAACAATACAGAGTGTAATCAAGTCAAAGTCGCGCTGGGGTCACAACAAGACAAGCCCCAAAAAAAGCTAAAAAAGAAGTTAATCCAGCTCAGGAGGTGGTGGTGGTGGTGGTGGAGAAGGAGCAAATGCCGACGTCGAAGAACGAAGACGAACTATGATGTTGTCGATGGCGTCTCGGTCTCGCCGCTTGCTAAGCGGTCTCTAAAGCTGTAAGAAGCCACCCATTTTGTAGATCACATCAGTCACACGGCATGGAATCACGCGTTCTATGACTAGTTTATTACGGTTACACCAGAGGGTCCATGCTAGGGTGCCCAAAGCAACCCATGTGGGGGGGGGGGGACTGGAGCCGGGGAGCCGAAGAATCTCCCCAAATAAGTCCGGGAGGTTGTCGTGGCACCAGTTGCCACCAACCACCTCCCGGAAGCAACTCCATAGGAACTGCGCCGCCGGGCACCGGAAGAAGATGTGGTTGTAGTCTTCCGGTACCAAACAAATGGGGCATAGACCATCCCCAGGGCCATTACGTTTGCGGACCTCCATACCCGAAGGGAGGCGGCCGCGGACCCATTGCCAGAGGAATATGCTGATTTTCAAGGGGAGTTTAATCTCCCAAAGCACCGATAGCTCCACCGGGCCAGGGATCTAGTCGAGAATCTGCCACTTGACTTGAGATGCCAAGATAGCGATTCGGGTTCCAGGGAGGGGGGTGGAGGGCAATACACTTGAGCATTCATCCCATTGCTCGAGTTCCACCGCCCCGAAGGTACGACGGAAGGCAATAGCGCCCAAGTCAGCTAAGGCCACGGCCACAGAGAGTTGTGGGCGGACGCAGATCGCGAACAGCGCATGAAAGCGTTCCGCAAAGGGACGGGTCCCTGCCCATCGATCTAGCGAGAACAGGGGGCAGATCCGGTACCTACTTTAATGGAGGTCCCAATGTGCAATACCGGCATCAGACGGATCACCGATTGCCAGAATTGGGACCCACCAGTTCTAGGAGCGAATGTCACTGGCTGCCCGCGAAGGTACTTCGCGCGGATAATCTCAAGCCATAGGCCGCCCTCATCGGTCTGAATCCGCCAAAGCCATTTGGAGAGGAGGGCAATATTCATCCGCTTGGACGAAATAACCCCAAGACCTCCTTGGTCTTTAGGCTTACAGATCTCAGACCACTTTACCATGTGATACTTCTGTTTATTCCTCTCTCCAGCCCAGAAGAATCTGGAGAGGAGTTTGGTGACCTCATGATGAAGGGATTCATGCAGACTATAGAATCCCATGACATACATCAATAGGCTAATAAGGGAGGAGTTCATCAGAATCACTCGAGCGGCTTTAGATAGCCATCTCCCCTGCCAGGGCTCCATCCTAGGCTGGAGCTTGGCGATTATTGGACGAAAGTCCTTCTCTAGCAGACGCGTGTCACTAAGTGGCATGCCAAGGTAATTGGTCGTGAATGTTCCCAAACGGCATTTCAAGCGGTTGGCAATTCGCCGAGCTTCGGTCTGGGAGTATCCCAGGACCATCACCTCACTTTTGGCGAAGTTAATTGTGAGGCCCGACATTTCCTGAAAGCAAAGGAGGAGGAACTTGAGGTTCTGAATATCCTCATCCGATCCTTCCACCATCATAATGGTGTCGTCAGCATATTGGAGGTGGGTTAGACCTCCATTGGCCACCAGATGAGGGAAAATCCCCCTAATGTGGCCGACGCGCTTGGCCAAGTCAAGGATCGAGGCAAGGGCATCAACCACAAGGTTGAATAGAAATGGGGATATCGGATCTCCATGTCGGACCCCTTGGCCCGTCAGGAAGAATGGTCCAACCTCACCATTTATGTTTACCGCTATCCGACCACTCGTGACCAACTGCATCACGCGTGCTACCCAGTGATGATCAAATCCACGTTCGAGCAACATTTCCCAAAGGAAGGACGAGTGGACGGTGTCATAAGCTTTATGGAAGTCAATCTTGAAGAACACCGCGCGGAGGTGTTTGGTCTTGACCTCATGGATCACCTCATGAAGGACGAGGATCTCGTCGAGAATATATCTGCCTTTCGTGAAGGCCGATTGGTTCGGATGGTGAATCAGAGGGGCGATTAAGGCCGCCCTATTGGCGTACCCTTTCGCCAGAATCCTAAATATCACATTGAGGACTGTGATAGGGCGGAACTACCTAATATCCGCCGCACCCGTCACCTCGGGGATCAGGGAGATGATCCCGTAGTTAAGTCAGGACATGTCCAACGTTCCCCTAGAGAACTCAAGGAGTAGTTCAAGGATGATCTCCTTGACCCTTGGCCAAAAAGCCTGAAAAAACGGACGTGCAATCCATCGGGGCCTGGTGCCAAGGCCGGATTCATGGCTTTGACAAAGGCCTCAACTTCCGCTGCATCAAAAGGGGCGAGCAGGGCTGCATTTTCTTCCGGGGAGATCTGTTGTTCGGGCGAGCAGGGCTGCATTTTCTTCCGGGGAGATCTGTTGTTCGGGCGACCAAATATGGTCAGCAAGGGCGATACCACTCCGAGGGCGCCCCTGAAATAGCGACTTATACAAGTCGTCAAACAACAAGTGGATTACCTGGGGGGTCCTAGAACAGCTGCCCTCCCTCCCATAAGAGGGGAGTGGAGCAGTGTCGCCTACGGCCATTAGCGATGGCCTCGAAGTAAGCAGTGTTGGCGTCCCCTAACAACACCCAGTTCATAGAGCCGCGCTGATGCTAGAATTCCTCCTCCTTGGAGTAGATCTCCATGAGAGAGTCTTCCAAATTGTACCTATGAGCCCATTCCTCCGCGGAAATCCAAGCAATATCTGCACGGAGGTCCAGGGCCCGGATCTCCTCGAGGAGGGAGGCCTTTTGGACCCGAAGATCCCTCCCTATATTAGCACCCCAACCTTTCCTGAACTTCCTGGAGCGTTTGGACAGGTGATGCCACTCGTCCTGGATCGACATCTGCCTATGGGGCTCGGCCAGCGCCGAGACCCAGTGAGCCTGGATGGCAGCCACAAAGCCTGGCTGCCGGAGCCAGAAAGCCTGGAAATGGAACCACGGAGGTGGACGAGGTCTCTCATCCCTAGACGATAAGAGAAGGGGGACATGGTCGGACTCGATGCGTGTGATCACCTGGAGAGAGGCGAAAGGGAATCGGAGCTCCCAGTCGGGGGAGACAAACACACGGTACAACACACTAAGGGTCGGGGCAACCTGTCAATTGGTCCAGGTAAATCGTGCCCCGACCCTGTCCAGCTCAACCAGACCTAGGTCCGCAACCCAGTCGTTGAAGCGACGAATCTCCGCAAGGTCCACACGCGAGTAGCTCTTTTCCTCGGGAGAGAGGAGTTGGTTGAAATCTCCCCCAACAACCACGGGAAGGGTCGTTGAGGAGATCTTGGTGTGGAGCTCGGCCAAGAAAGCGGCCGACCGACTATGGTCGGCAGGGCTGTAAACAACAATGATCTCCCACTTGAAGTTCATATCACGCTCCCACACCTTCATGCTAACGAAGTGGGATCCACGGTCCATGGATCCTACCTCAAAGGTCGCATCCTTCACACCTAGAAAGATGTCACGAGAGTGACCCGTCACTCCACTAGATGGCAGCCAGTGCCATGCGAAAAGATGTCTGCTAAGGCGCTCAAGTTCTACGAGAGAGAACTCAGTGCGCATAGTTTCTTGAATCGCTACCACATCTATGGACTCATCGCGCATGTATTCAATACGCTGCCTGCGCCGGCCATCATAACCGAAGCCCCGCAGGTTCCAAAATAGCGCGCGCATGATCACTCGCCTAACGGATCCTCCAGGGACCCTACAGTAGTCGTAGAGGACCAGGAAGGGTCGAGTGGAGTAGAGGTGCAGCAAGACGGGGCTGCCAAGAACACCATGTGTCGTGCATACCAAGGAAGGAGGCTCCCAATCGTGGAGAAACGGAGCCATGGATCATGCTCTTTTTGCACATTTTATCAAATAGCTCTACTGCATCACCCAACCTCCCATTTATCCATACACAGAGAGATGCACGAACAGGAGGCGTTGCTTCTATCTTAGCTAGCTGATCCTCGTGCTGCTCCATGGTGAGTGAAGTCATGGAGAGGGGAAGGGAGGTCAATGCGACGGGCGGCGGCACCTCCGCGGTCGGCGACGGCATGCCAGACCTCCTAGAAGGCGCCGCCGCGGCCGTGGACATAAGGTCGAAGCAATAGGGGAGATGTCGAGGACACCACTCGCTCGACACCCACCTTGAGCGGGTGATGGCGATGCCGCCTGATCCAAAGCAGGGAGGAAGAGTCCCCAATGTGACCAACAGAAGAGGCAGGGGAACAGGGACGAAGACATGGCTCTAGCGCGAGGGTTCGTCCTTACTGATATTGAAATATCTAAAAAGACATATACTAAGAAATGGAGGGAGTATTTATTTTCCAAACCTATGTGCATTCTGCAGAGAAGAATGCCCCCAAGACCAAGCAGATAAGCATTGTACATTTGTATACCTGGTTGTCACATAACCATAGTTTGCTTCGCGGTCGATCCCGAACATCGCTGCTGCTGCTTATGCAGCGCACAGGAGCAGATCATAGGCTTCTACCGTTGTCACACGTTCAGAGAGGATTTCGAGGTAGCGGCGACCAGACCGATCACCGATCAGCCAAGGCGCATCCACGAGAGAGGAGCAAAGAAAGATGAAAAGAAGCCTGATCTGTTGCATCATGCGTCGCACCTACCATTTTTGAGGGAATGCGTTGCACCTGCCTGGCTCCCTGGTGTCCTATCAAACCAAAAGATCGCTAAATCTTCGGAAACAGAATTACCGCTAATTACTCGGCTTCTCCGTTACGCTGATAGTTGCTTGTATTACCTCGAAATAGCATCCCTTGGGGCCGGCCCTGCATGTGCAACAGATGTGGAACCGGGGTACAGCCATGCACATTTGATCATGAACAAGTGGCTCAATTCTGGGCTACACTTTCGAATACTCATCGTGAAGGGATGGTGAGTCAAAGTATTTTTTTCATATAGGTAGTGGTAGTATATATTTATAGTAAATATATTCCAGTAAACTATGTTTACATAAAAAATGAGACCAACCAAGGGCTAACCCTTGTTGGCATTTTTTTATAGGAGAAACTCTGCCAACACCGCGCGCCTGAGCCGGGACTCGAACTCGGGTGGGCTGGCAGCAATCCCAGCTACCCAGCCAACGGGTCGACGCCCTATCCTCAACTATGTTTACATCATCTATGTAGATTTTTTATCATATATGTGAAGTAATTATAAATAACAAATGTTTATTATTTGCTTTATAAGATATGCAATATAACTAACTACGTCTACTCATTCTCTTCAGAATGTTTCATGCCGCGGTGTAAGACAGTTTAGGTACTACTCCCTCCGTTCCAAAATAGATGACTCAACTTTGTACTAAACTTAGTACAAAGTTAAGTCATCTATAGAGTATATCACATGGTATTTTTTGGTCGAAACACACGTGGGATCAACATACATGATGCATGTAAGAGAGAACGGTGATGAATCAAATCAGCGGACTTGGATGGGACGGCTTCTGTTATGACTACTAGATGACCCGTTGCGTCCATGGCGCAAAGGCCGAGAGCAAGCCAACTATTGAAAGAGTGTGCATCAAAATATATAGACACAAAAGGAAACATATGGAAATAAGTACGGATTGATGATAGATAGATGGTTGCCGATGATACATGTTTTCTTAGAAACTTACGAATGATCATTTACAATGTTATGAGCAAGGCATGTAGATAGGCAGATCTACGTTAGACGGATGTATCGCTGGATGTTTAGAACGATTTCTTTGAGACAAGTCTTCATAGCTGATGATCTTCATGGCGCAAAGGGTGAGGGCAAACCAAGCATTCAAACCAAGCACGTTAGAATATTTAGATACAAATTGGATCATGAGAAAATAGATATTTAAATATGGAGTTGATACATAGTGTTATAATAAAGACATGGACCAGTTTACATAGCTTATTTACATTGTGTTTACCCCGTAATCTACATAGGTAAAAATGCATTGTATAGATAGCTTCGATCACTCATGGTGATTAGTGATGAATATTACATAGAGTGATCGCTGGTCGCTGCATGTGTCATCGGTATTGAAAATGACTTAAGTAGCATGGCCCGTTGCACCTCTGGCGCAAAAGGTGAGGGTAAACCAAGTATTCAAATCATGCAAATAAGATTTTTTGTTAAAGTGCTAATAAAATTCCCAGTAAAAGTCGTGAATTTCGAAATTTCATATCATCGGCTTATAGTTCAAACTCAAAGTTGGGGCATATTTAAATTTGAATCTTAGTTATATTATATAAGTAGTAGCATCTGTAAAATTTTCAAAAATATTTCTGTTGAGGTTTGAGCAGTGAAATTAATCCAGAGAAGATTATGAGGGAGTAGAGAAGGAAGAGATATTCCAGCCATTTTCATTTATTTATTTTTCTTTCATCCTCTCCCTTTGCCACTGACCAATGGGTCCCCCTCCTGAACCCACCAGTCAGGCTAGCAGCGCCAGCTCGCGGGACACGCGCCCACAACTCCCTGCCCCTGTTCCGCCAGCCACCGTTGCGACGCTGCCGCGGTCGTCCTCCTCCCCGAGCAACTCCAGGGACCGTGATGGGCAAAGAGTGAGAGCAAACCAAGCATTCAGACTATACACGTAAGAATATTTAGACACTGATTAGAGCACAAGGAAATAGATATTTAGGTATGATGTTGATACATGGCGTTCTAAGAAGTTTACGATAGCTTATGTACAATGTTTTAGCAAGCAAACTAAATAGGCAGAGATGCGTCATGGACAGTTGTAGGTATGAAGTGATGAATATCACATAGCCATCGCTGCATGTGCCATCGGTAACGAAAATGACTTCGGCGTTTGAGAAGCTCTTCATGGTGGATGTGATTGATGGGTTGTCATTGCCTAATTCAGAAATGCCTTCAATATCATCGTTCAGCCCCTAGTAATACTGGTCAGTTTTCTGTATAATGTCCTCTGATTGTGAAGTTGTATCGTTAAGACGACATGCAGCACATCTTATTTGTGTACTATGGTTCAGATTGTTGTCTTTGGGCGTTGATCCTGTTGTGAAGATGGTTCCGCTGGACTATAGGAATCAGCTCATTTACCGTCTGTGATGATATTTTCCGTCAACTTTCGTCGGGCAGACGATGAAGACATTTTGCCATCAGCTGCCGATGACAAAGAATGGCTAACGGCAAAGGTCAATTTGTCGTATGTGTTTTTCCGGCTGATGACAAAGAGAAAGCATAATCTCGCGGATTGATCACTTGAATCGATGACGTGGCAGCCATCCCCACCACCGCCCCTCTCTCTCCTCTCTTTCTCTCCTTCCTCCTCTACCTTCCTCTCTCCCGCACTCCAACCAGCCCATCCCATGACGCCAATGCCTCTTCTCCATGTCCGGCCAATCGGCGAACTGCCGGAGCAATAGCACCGCCGGGCCTTTCCCAGCCTCCCTCCTCCTTCGCATGACCTCCCTCCCCCTTCTTCTGGCGGTTGTGTTATGTCCCCTCCTTCCCTGCATGGCCTTCCCCCCTTCCTTCCCCAGCCATGGTCAGCTGCACGGTGGATCCAGCACTCCACCCCATCGCTCGACTCTGCCTACGCTGCAGTGGACCGACCGCTCCCATCACCGCCGAAACGCCACCCACCGCCACCTAAACGCCACCCAGATCAGGAGAGGAGCTCCCGATCCAGAGGCACCACCGAAGCACCACCCACCGCCGCCGCCGGAACGCCATCCAGTCAGGAGAGGAGCTCCCGATCCACCGCTGCCGGAACACCACCCAACTGCACTTTTCAAAAAAATTTTTTTACCAATTGTCGGTGACAAAACCGGCAGATCTCGGGTAGGGGGTGTCCCGAACTGTGCGTCTAGGCGGATGGTAACAGGAGACAAGGGACATGATGTTTTTACCCAGGTCCGGGCCCTCTCGATGGAGGTAATACCCTACTCCTGCTTGATTAATATTGATGATATGGGTAGTACACTAGTAGAAAAAGGGCCTATAGTCCCGGTTCATAAGGGCCTTTAGTCCCGGTTCGTGAACCGGGACTAAAGGGTCGGTACTAATACCCTCACCCTTTAGTCCCGGTTCTATCCGTAGACCGGGACAGATCAAACCTCCACGTGGCCTGTCCACTGAGCCCGAGCAGAGGGCCTTTGGTCCCGGTTGGTGGCACCAACCGGGACCAATAGGCATCCACGCCACAAGATTTCTTTGGCTCTGGTTTTGTTTTTTTCAAAAGAGGGGGGGCGGGTTTGGGGGTTTTGGGGGTTAATTTAGGTGTTTCATATATTGTGCTATAGCTAGCTAATTAATAGAAAAGTGTCCTTTCTTTTGTCCGTGCTTGATCGACGCTACGTACTATACATACGTATAGAGAGGACTAACTAGACATGCTAGCTAGCTAGTAATTAAGCAAAATGTAAGATCGTCATGAACATATATATGCATACAGAGAGAAGTGATATCGACCACCTCTCCTTCTTCGAGAGATTGGTCGAACAACAAGTTCTCGTATATCTATCCGACGCTACCGGCTACATATATACAATAATTATCTTTTACAATACGGACGCGTGGTCCACATGGTATTCCCCGTCTTCAGCGATCACATAGTCAAGAAAGAATGCCGCCAATTCCTCTTGAATTGCTCGCATGCGATCTGGTGCTAGGAGTTCATCCGCTGCCGAAACATCTAATTTTAAGAAAGGGGTCAATACATATATATATATATATATATATATATATATATATATATATATATATATATATATATATATATATATATATATATATGAATGAATGAAACTCAACACAAATGATGGTAATAAAATAAAATTATGAATATTTTATTTACGCACTTCGTATTGTTTGTCGGAGTATCCCTCTCACAGGTCGTGTGGCGGATGGACTGCAAACGTAGTATCCACAGAAATCATTCCCTTGTTCCTGCCACAACCACTTTACAAGAAACAGAGGTCAATCAAACTGATAATTAGCAAGCATGCTAAATGGTATTGATGAAACTAGTGCTTGAATCACTAGGAGATGCGCGTGGAATCTGCTACTATATAGTACTTACTTTGGTGTCTAAATTGCAGCTTCTTGGTAGTCCCGGAGCTTTTTGGTGAATTTTCCCCAAGCCCTGCCATACAAAGAAAACAATTACTTGATATCAGAAATGAACAAAGTTGCTGATATGGTGGATAATGATCGATTTAACTTACTTCTCGAGCATTTCAGTCATGTCCGCATACTCCTTGGGATCTTTTCGTCTCGAGTCAAAGACAGTTACTACTCCCTTCTCAAGCTTAATCTCTAGGAGAATATAGTGGTAGCTGCGCACACATGCATAACTCATCAATATTACATTACTATAACCTGGACTAATAAGGAAACCGAATATGCCACAAGACAGTAACACTCACTTGAAGTTGTAAGGAAAGAGTATTATATCTTTGTGTTCATTTATTACCAACGATTGTAGCAAGTTGGCCTCGGTATCTTTGGCACGAAATTCAACCTCATTTGCATCTATGAGATATGTGTTAATGAACCCAATATCACCCACTTGTCTTTTCTTCAATTCGCGATCTTCAATCTGCATAATATAGTGAGGATATTTATAAATACATGCAATGAAAGGGCTGAGTTATATAGAGATACTTAATGATGTAAGTAGTACTACTTACAGACAGTAGCAGGTGGCCGTTGTTTTATCGAGGGCCAATTGATTGAAAAACTGATAGAACTCCTCAAATGGAATAGGCAGCAGTTCAATTCCAAGGAGGTCATGCTCCTTTTTAACTCTCAAATACAAAGTACTCCTCCCCTCAGACTCTTTGCAGGTTTTCACGTACCAATCATGCAATCTTCGCATCATTGTTGATAGAGAGCTTTCATCTTTGACGAGAGGGTTCCCGTACTCGTATCTTTGTATCTGCACCTCCAAGAAATCAAATTGTACATCGTCGGGCAAGTAATCTTCAGGATTGCCATAACCGGGCACCATCCTCGGATCGACGATGTCGCTAGCGTGCACCTTGAGCGGGGGCACGATTCCTTCGCTTGTTCGCCGAGCTGGGCAATTTGTTTCCCAGCTCATCGTTCTTTCATCCTTTGATCATCAGTACTTCCCGATCTCTCCGCCTCGGCAAATGCCTTTCCAATAATGCGCTCATAGTTGCCTTTCGGCGGAGACTTGGGTGGTTTTGTCAGGGCAGCCAGAGTGCGCTTCGTTTTGACCGGATCTACCTTCTCCTCCGGAGGTGGATGTCTCTTTGCTTTCAACCCTTGAAACCAGTCATCCACTTCGGTCTGCGCGATCTTCGCGTTTTCCTC
Source organism: Aegilops bicornis (assembly GCA_021605145.1). Taxonomy (NCBI): domain Eukaryota; kingdom Viridiplantae; phylum Streptophyta; class Magnoliopsida; order Poales; family Poaceae; genus Aegilops; species Aegilops bicornis. Next base: position 647,597,247 of record CM038674.1, read on the forward strand.
CTCGCTCCTCTCGTACGGTAACTTCTCCGAGTCTTGAGAGAAGGACCGAATCTATATCTCCTCCCGCCTTTGGCGATCTTGCTAGACACCGGCAGAAGCAGAGCGGAGTGGATGTCTTCTTTCCTTGCTTACGAGGCGGAGGAGAAGGACTACGACGCACCGGAGCAGCCGGAGCGGGCGGGTCTCTTCCGCCCTTGCCGACGAGGCGGAGAAGGAGGAGGCTGGCTGCCGGACGCCGGCCGTGCAGGCGGAGAAGGAGACGGAGTGCCGCCACGCCGGAGAAGGAGCCGGCCGAGTGCCTTGATCGTCACTCGCCGGAAGAGGAGGCGGTGGAGGAGGCGGAGTGCCCCGACTTCGCCGGGAGGAGGAGGAGGCGGTGGAGGAGGCGGAGTGCCCTGACTCGCCGGAGGAGGAGGAGGAGGCGGAGGCGTCCAGTTCGGAAGGTTGATGAGATCCTTCAGCCATAGGCATGGAGTCTTCAGAGCAGAACCCAGCCGATACTCCCCTTCACCGGTAGGGTTTTAAAGCCGGAGCTCCTAAAATCCCTCCGTTATTTCATCGAACATCACCTTAGCATATCATTCTCGAATTGGCGGCGGTGAAAAGTTGAGTCGGGTTTAGTGGGATAAAAGAGCCAACAGCTGCCTTGACCTTTAAATTGCTCCATTGCGCCATAAGGTGGCAACTTTCAGCATCCGTGATAGCATCCACGGGATAGCTGGCAGGAGCCGTCAAGGCATCTTTGCTCTACGGCTGAAGCAGCTCGGTGGAAGCCACGCTGCTTCTCCGCTGAGATGGCGGGTAGCTTTGGGAAGCTTCGCAGGTCGTTTGTTGTGATCGTCTGCTTCTCGTTCCTCTTCTCGTTCCTATTGCCCCATTACCCTTTCGTGCAGCGCCTGCATTAGGCTCTGCTCGCTTTCTTCCTCCTCTCATGGGTTTTGTAACCCCTGCGTCCGGAAATCCAGCCTTCCACGAAAGGGAGCTGGCGTGCCTCGTGTCCGTCCGTGGTGCCTGTGGATTCCCGAGGGCCATTGTGAGCTTGTCCTTCTCCCCGTCTCGAACGAACTTCCCTTGCTGCGCTGCTTCGATATAATGCTTAAGCCTCTTGACCGGTATGTCCAATTGTTCGTCCGTCCAAATGCACTTCCCGTTATAGGGTCCAAGGATCCGCCGCCCGAAGAACCAAGTCCGCAATGGTCCGCCAGTTCATTGTCTCGGTTCGATCCCTTTATCAAGCAGATCATTCTCAGCCTTGGACCACTTAGGCCGGGCTATGAGGTAGCCACGACCCGCATGCGATGATGAAGCTTCTTCTTCGCAGCATTTCTCTTGTTTGTCGCTGACATCTTTTTACTCTTTTCCGATGTCTTGTAGGCCACAAATGCGGGCCATCATCTCGATCTTCTCATATTTTCCCGTGAATTCTGGTGTATCATTTTTTCGACATACGTATTGAGGTCTTTCTTCCAATTCCTGAATAGTTCTGCCATCTTCTTAAGAGCAAAAGACTTGATTAATGGCTCTATTCTTGGCTTCTCCGGATCATCCTCTGGCGGTAGGGTAAAATTTGACTTCAGCTCAGTCCAAAGATCATTTTTCTGCATATCATTGACATAAGACACCTCGGGGTCTTCGTTCTTAGGCTTATACCATTGGTGGATGCTGATCGGGATCTTGTCCCTAACCGTAACCCTTAGACCGAGCAACAAATGCCTTCTTTGTCCGGTAGGGTTCAATCGGTTGGCCATCGCGCGATTTCTATGATCTCAAACTTTTCATCCGAGCTCAACTTTTTCTTGGGCCTCGTCTCTTTACGAAGTTGTGCTCGATCCGGAGGGCTAGAAAAAGAACAAAGACGAGAGTTAATTAATATGTGTACATATATATATATACCAAAACAAAGGCGAGCTAGTCGACAGGCATAACTAATATATATACCTGGCGGACTCGGTTTGGTGATCACCTGAGCCGTCCTCACGGTCTACTTCTTTCATCGGCATTGGGTCATCGGAGCCATGTAAATCATAGCCAGCTGCTTCTTCACCCTCTCCTTCCAGACCATCGTTATCGACGCTGAGAAACATCATCGAGGAGACGACATCACTTCCGTGTGCGATTATGTCCCTCAACAACGCTTCTTGTGCTTCGTCTCGGGGTGTCCATAGTTTCTACAAATATTTACAACATGGCAATTATTATTCAAACACGATGGATATGGATATATTAGTGCCAACGTAGAACTAGCTAGCTAATCACAATAAGGAATCATATTAGTGGCCTCGACGCTGCTTCTCTAGGGTTTGGGGTGGCCTCGACAACGCTTCAAGGGTTAGGGGTGGCCTCGAGAACGCTTCAAGCTAGGAGGGGTGCGTAATATCGACCCCCCCACGTGTTGAAGCTATCGGGAGGGGTCGGCGTTGAACACAGTACATCTATGTCCCACAAGTAGGGTAGAGGGTCGTGGATCGCCGAGCGGTCGAGGTCAAGGGGTCGAAGATCGCCGAGGGTCGGGAGGTTGCCTAGTGTCAAAGGATTCAACAAAACCATGTCTTCATCATTAGGCGAAAATGCTAGGTGCATGATGGTGCAAGCTCTCCAAAGTTGTTTTGGAGCAGAGTCCCGGATAGGATAATTCGCTTTTTGGTACAAAATTCAGCAAAAGGCAAATTATCCTATCCGGGACTCCATTCAACAACTTTGGAGGACTTCGCACCATCATGCCATGGTTACTTCCAGCTAATGATGAAGCCATGGATTTCTTCAATACTTTGACACTATCGGCATTCCCTATCAGAAAAGGAAGAAAAGAGGAAGAAGGAAGAAGGAAGAAGAAGAAGAAAAAAAAGAACAAAAAAAAAGAGGAGAAGAAGAAAAGAATAGAGGAGAAGAACAAAAAATAGAAAAAAATTCTATTTTTTCTTCTTCTCCTCTATTCCTTTCTTCTTCTCCTCTTCTTCTTTTTCCTCTCATTCTTATTCTTCTTCTTCTTCCTTCTACCTTCGGATCCAAGAACCCTCGAACCCTCGACCCTAGAACCCTCAAACCCTCGAACCCTCGAACCCTCGACCCTAGAACCCACAAACCCACAAACCCTTGTGCCTCGAAACCTCGACCGGCCTCGGCGACCCTCGACCCTCAAAACATTGACCCTCGACCCGGCCTCGACGACCCTCGACCCCTCTGTGACCCTCTCGACCCTCTAGCCTAGTTCCCGACCGTCGACCCCTCAGCGATCCTCGACACCCTCGTTCCCGATAAAAAGAAGAAGAAGAAGAAGAAGAAGAAGAAGAAGAAATGAGAAGAAGAAAAAAGAGAAGAAGAAGAAGAAGAAAAAAAATAGAAGAAAAAAAGAGGAGAAGAAGAAGGAAAAGGAGAAGAAGAAAAATAGAATTTTTCTTCTTCTCCTCTATTCCTTCTTCTTCTCCTTTTTCTTCTACTTCCTCTTCTTATTTTTCTCCTCTTCTTCTCCTTCTTCCTTCTTCCTCTTTTATTCTTTTTCCTTATTTTCCTTCTTCCTCGGCGACCCTAACTCTAAACAGTACAACTTCCTCGACGTCCCGCCTCTCTCTAATGAACAAAATAAAATCTATGAATAAATAAAACATCATATTCTATGAACAAAAAACATCATATTCCATCCACATCGATCCATGCATACATCATATATATGATCATATCTATATATGCAGAAAAATCACATATATATGCGAAAAAACATTAGATCAACACTGCAAAAATCACATATATATGCAGAAAAAAAAACATTAGATCAACACTGCAAAAAAGCATCATACATATATCCATACATCAATATATATACATTTAGGCATGAATCTGAGTGCAGATCAAGACATTTGGCAATTCACACCTGGACAGGTAACATACAAGGTATCCACAGCCTATGTCACTTTGACCATTGCCCCGTAAATCATACCAAGAATCAAATGGCTATGGAAAACCTGTTGCCAACTTAAGCACAAGATTTTCTTTTGGTTATTGCTCAATGACAGGATTAACACCAGGCCCTTTTGCAGAGAAAATGTTTCTTTTGCAGGATTACACTTGTGTCATGTGCAACCTGCAAGCCACGGAAACAAGGGATCACCTTTTCTTTCATTGTCAATTTGCACAATTATGCTGGAGCTACATTTGCACCAATCGGCAGCCAGCACATACATGCATTCAGGAGGAAATTAGCAACCTAAAGCAACTGCCGGGCAATCTGGACAACTAGGAATGATCACATATTCCAACACATTCAGCCAAGCATATACAGATGCGTAAAGAAGCTAAAAGAAGAACTCAAATGGATCATCTACAGAGTCAAGAGGAAGGAATACAGTGGATTTGAGGCTTGGATCAAATCCTTTAGATAAATTGTTATGTTGCTGTTGTATTTGTTGTTTACTATCTCTTCTTTCTTTCCATATACAGATGCAGAAAAAAAAAATCATGGCGGCGGCAGCGGGGCAGGGTCTTGTGCGCTGGGCTCATCTTGTGGGCGGAGGCGACGGGCGAGGTCGCCGACGGAGGCGGCGGGGAGGCGGAGGCGACGGCGAGGTCGGGAGGCGGAGGCGACGGCGAGGTCGGGAGGCAGGGGCGGCGACGGCGAGGTCGGGCGAGGTCGGCGAGGTCGCGAGGCAGGGCGGCGACGGCGAGGGCGCGCGACGGGACGGCGACGACGAGGCAGGGCGACGACTGGGCAGATGCGGTGCGGCGACGACGGGGCGGCAGCGACGACGGCGCGGCGACGGCGATAACGGCGCGAAGGCGACGGCGATGGTGACGACGGCGTATGACGGCCACGACGGCGTCGGGCGGCGTCGGGGCAGCCTGGCGGCATCGGGGAGGTTGGGGGCAAATGGGCGATGAATCTGAAATATCCCAAGTCTTGCTTATATAGAAAGAGCATTGGTCCCGGTTCGTGGCACGACCCGGGACTAATGCCCCCCTTTAGTCCCGGTTGGTGCCACCAACCGGGACCAAAGGCCAAATTTCAGCAGCCCAAAGGGCGGAGCGGGACCTTTGGTCCGGTTGGTGGCACCAACCGGGACTAAAGCAAACGTTAGTCCCGGTCGTGCCACGAACCGACTAAACCTCCCTTAGTCTTGGTTGGTGCCACCAACCGGGACCAAAGACCTGTCTTGCCCACGCCAAATGTTTAGTCCCACCTCGCTAGTTGAAGGCGCCGACACCTTTGGTTTATAAGCGCTGTTGTCGTCCCTTCGAGCTCCTCTCAAATGCAGGCTTTCGGGCCTAATCATGCTCTTGCTGTGGGCCTATTGGGCCTCTGCGGGCTGAATCTGGCCCATGTAGGGTTTCTAGTCGTATTCGTGCCGTGGGGGCCTAGTAGGTGGTAGTTTTTTTGCTTTATATTTTATTTCTTTTTGCTTTTAGTTTTAGAAAAAAAATAAACTTTCTATTAGTGCCATTAGTTTTAAAATTTGAAAACACTTTTTTGTTTTCTTTGTTGCTTTATTTATTTTATTTTGTTTCTACTTACAACAAAATACTTATTGTTGCTATTTTTATTTTTTCAAGTTTTTTGTTTTGTTTTCTGCATTATTTATTTTCTTTTGGTTTTTGCTTTATTTTTTAATCCTTTTTGCTTTTAGGTCAGCAAAATTATAAACTTTCTGTTAGTGCTTTTAGTTTTAGAAAAAATATAAACTTTTCTGCTTGTGCCATTAGTTTTAAAATTCAAAAACACTTTTTTGTTTTCTTTGTTGCTTTATTTATTTTATTTTGTTTCTACTTACACCAAAATGCTTATTGTTGCAATAAATATTATTTTTTCAAGTTTTATTGTTTTGTTTCCTGCATTATTTATTTTCTTTTGGTTTTTTGCTTCATTTTTTAATTCTTTTTGCTTTTAGGTCAGCAAAATTATAAACTTTCTGTTAGTGCCATTTGTTTTAGAGCAATTATAAACTTTCTGTTTGTGCCATTAGTTTTATAAAATTTGAATTCTTTGAAATTTGTGTGAATCACAAGTTTGTGAGCTCAACAAGGCGTGAAGGGCGGGCTTATAAACGGTGTGAGCGCCCTTGATTTGGCGAGGTTCTCAAAGTTGGCATAGTATGTTCATGAACAAAAGCGGACAATGGTATCATACTCGTGTGTTACAAAGTTGGCATGGTATCATCATAATAGTTGCGGGAGAAAGTCTTCACTTTTTCTTCGCTTGTGTCGTTTGCTTATTGCGCCAGTAACCATGGATAATCTTCATCATTTATCGGGATGCTTGGGTCAGCCTTGACTTTGAAGGGGGAATTTCATGAAACTTTTCATACTCTTGAGACATGTCTGTCTTGCCCTCCACTCCCAGGATGTCCCTTTTTCACAGAAAGAACTATGTGGCGCTTTGGCTCATTGTATGATGTATTCGCTTCCTTATCTTTTCTTTTCCTCGATGCAGTAGACATGTCCTTCACATAGATAACCTGTGCCACATCATTGGCTAGGACGAGCGGTTCGTCGATGTACCCAAGATTTTTCAGATCCACTGTTGTCATTCCGTCTTGTGGGTCTACCTGCACTCGCCTCTGACAGATTGACCCACTTGCACTTAAACAAAGGGACCTTAAAATCTACGCCGTAGTCAAGTTCCCATATGTCTACTATGTAACCATAATATGTGTCATTTCCTTGTCGGTTGCTGCATCAAAGCGGACACCGCTGTTTTGGTTGGTGCTCTTTTCATCTTGGTCAATCGTGTAAAATGTATTCCCATTTATCTCGTATCCTTTCCAAATCATTACGATCGAAGATGGTCCCTGGACAACAAGTACAACTCATCACAAACAGTGCTGTCACCTCCGAGACGTGTTTCCAACCAAGCTGCTGAAAGTCTGATGTGTTCACATGTAATCCGATCGTCGCCTTTGCTCGGGTGTTTGGAGCGCAGATCGTTCTTGTGTTCATCGACATACGGGTCACCAAGGTAGAGTTACGTAGAACTGTGTAGTGTGCTTGAGACCAAGAATATCCGTCCTGCATATTATTGAGTCTCTTCCAAGCATGCCTTTTCGGTCAGTCTCCCCTCATACCGCGATTTAGGGAGACCTATCTTATTAAGGCCAGGAATGAAGTCAACACAAAACCCGATGACATCCTCTCGCTTGATGGCCCATGGAGATGCTTCCTTCTGGCCTAGCACGATTCTGAACATATTTCTTTAGGACTCCCATGAACCTCTCAAAGGGGTACATATTGTGTAGAAATACGGGCCCCGTAATGACAATCTCGTCGACTAGATGAACTAGGACGCAAGGCCATGATATTGAAGAAGGATGGTGGGAACACCAGCTCGAAACTGACAAGACATTGCGCCACATCACTCCTTAAGCGTTGCTACGATTTCTGGATCGATCACCTTACGAGATATTGCATTGAGGAATGCACATAGCTTCACAATGGCTAATCGGACGTTTTCGGTAGAAGCCCTCTCAATGCAACCGGAAGCGATTGCGTCATAATCACTGGCAGTCATGAGACTTTAGGTTCTGGAACTTTTCTTTGACATATTTATTATTCCCTTTATATTCGACGAGAAGCCAGTCGGGACCTTCATCTTGAGCAGGCATTGAAAGAATATTTCTTTCTCTTCTTTAAATGAGCGTGGCTGGCGGGACCTTCATCTTTGCCGGAGGCATGCCCTCTTTTTCGTTACCAAGCGTTGCAGGTCCTCTCGTGCCTCGGTGTATCTTTTGTCTTCCCATACGCCCAAGAAGCCCTAGCAGGTTCACGCAAAGGTTCTTCGTCACGTGCATCACGTCGATCAAGAGCGGACCTCTAGGTCTTTCCAAAGAGGGTAGGTCCCAAAATATAGATTTCTTCTTCCACATGGGTGCGTGATTCTCGGCGTCATTCGAACAGCTAGTCCGCCGACCCTTTCCAAAGATTACGTGTAAATCATTGACCATAGCAAATGCGTGATCACCGATGCGCATGGCGGGCTTCTTCCGTGATCTGCCTCGCCTTTGAAATGCTTGCCTTTCTTTCGACATTGATGGTTGGTCGAAGAAATCGGCGATGGCCCGGTACACATTCTTCCTGCAGCTTCCGGTATAGACTATCGGTGTCAAGTAAGCAGTGCGTGCATGCGTGGTATCCCTTGTTTATGCATCCGAAAGGTTCTTTGAGAGCGGGCCAATCGTTGATTGTCACGAACAGCAACGCCTTCAGTCAAATTCCTCCTTTTGTGCTCATCCCACGTACGTACACCGTTTCCTTTCCACAGCTGTAAAAGTTCCTCAACTAATGGCCTTAGGTACACATCAATGTCGTTGCCGGGTTGCTTAGGGCCTTGGATGAGAACTGGCATCATAATGAACTTCCTCTTCATGCACATCCAAGGACGAAGGTTATACATACATAGAGTCACGGGCCAGGTCTTTGTGATTGCTGCTCTGCTCCCGAAAGGATTAATGCCATCCGCGCTTAAAGCAAACCATACGTTCCTTGGGTCCTTTGCAAACTCATCCCGATTACTTTCTCTCGATTTTTCTCCATCACGACCCGTCGGTGGTGCTCTCAACTTCCGTCTTTCTTACGGTCCTCAACGTGCCATCGCATCAACTTGGCATGCTCTCCGTTTCTGAGCAGACGTTTCAACCGTGGTATTATAGGAGCATACAACATCACCTTCGCAGGAACCCTCTTCTGGGAGGCTCGCCGTCAACATCACCGAGGTCATCTCGTCTGATCTTATACCGCAAGGCACCGCATACCGGGCATGCGTTCAGATCCTTGTAGGCACCACGGTAGAGCATGCTGTCATTAGGGCATGCATGTATCTTCTCCACCTCCAATCCTAGAGGGCATACCACCTTCTTTGCTGCGTATGTACTGTCGGGCAATTCGTTATCCTTTGGAAGCTTCTTCTTCATTATTTTCAGTAGCTTCTCAAATCCTTTATCAGGCACAGCATTCTCTGCCTTCCACTGCAGCAATTCGAGTACGGTACCGAGCTTTGTGTTGCCATCTTCGTAATTGGGGTACAACCCTTTTTTGTGATCCTCTAACATGCGATCGAACTTCAGCTTCTCCTTTTGACTTTCGCATTGTGTCCTTGCATCGACAATGACCCGGCGGAGATCATCATCATGGGGCACATCGTCTGGTTCATCTTGATCTTCAGCAGCTTCGCCCGTTGCAGCACCATCGTGCACATCGTCTGCTGCAACTTGATGTTCAGTAGCATCACCATATTCAGGGGGCACATAGTTGTCATCGTACTCTTCTTCCTCGCCGTCTTCCATCATAACCCCTATTTCTCCGTGCCTCGTCCAAACATTATAGTGTGGCATGAAACCCTTGTAAAGCGGTGGGTGTGAAGGATTTTCCGGTCGAGTAAGACTTCAGATTCCCACATATAGGGCATGGACAACACATAAAACCATTCTGCTTGTTTGCCTCAGCCACTTGAGAAAAGCATGCACGCCCTTAATGTACTTTCGGAGGTGTATACGTCACCGTACATCCATTGCCGGTTCATCTGCGTGCATTATATATAATTAAGTGTGTCAAAAATCATTACAGAACATCATGAATAGATAATTAAATGACCAAATTAATAGAAGTTCATCATCACATAAAAACCAAAGTACATACATAGTTCTCATCTAACAACATAAAGCTCTGCAGAGCATCTAAATTAATTAAACCATACATTGAAACTATGTAAAACATTTCAATGTGAAAACAAATACGATCATAATCGCAACCAAGGTAACAAGCGATCCAACGACATAATGATACCAAGCCTCGGTATGAATGGCATATTTTCTAATCTTTCTCATCTTCAAGCGCATTGCATCCATCTTGATCTTGTGATCATCGGCGACATCCATAACATGCAACTCCAATATCATCTTCTCCTCCTCAAGTTTTTTATTTTTTCCTTCAAGAAATTGTTTTCTTCTTCAAATAAATTTAACCTCTCGACAATAGGGTCGGTTGGAATTTCGGTTCAACAACCTCCTAGATAAATAAAATCTATGTCACGTTGGTGGCTTATTTTTCATAAACAATAAATGAACCAATAGTTATGAAAAGATAATATATACCACATCCGAATCATAGATGTGGCCGAGGGCCGTGAGGCGGATACCAAAACCATCGCACTATATAAGATGCAATAATAAAAGTAAGAAAATAATACAAGTAAGAATATTTTTCCTTTCGGAAAGAAGATAAGAACAAGAGGCTCACCACGGTGGTGCCGGCGATGAGATCGCCCATGGTGATCGGCAATGGTGAAGACGGGGGCCAGGCGTGACGGACCGCTAATCCTAGACAAATATTGAGGAAAATGGAGGTTAGAGGTCGATCTTGGAGGAGAAAGCTTAAGTAGTGTGGCTCGGGCATTCCATCGAACACCTTGTGTGCATAGGAGGTGAGCTAGAGCACCACCAAGCCCCCTCCCTCGGCCGGAAAAAGCAGAGCAAGTGTGCTCTGCTCTTGCGCGAGGGGCTATATATAGGCAGCACCATTAGCCCGGTTGGTGGCATGAACCGGGACTAAAGGGAAGCCTTTGGTCCCGATTCATGCCACCAACCGGGACCAATAGTGGTGGGCAGGAGCCGGGACCATTGGTCCCGGTTCGTCCCACCAACCGGGACCAAAAGGTCCGGACGAACCGGGACCAATGGCCCACGTGGCCCGGCCGGCCCCCCAGGCTCACGAACCCGGGATAAATGCTCGCATTAGTCCCGGTTCTGGATTGAACCGGGACTAATGGGCAAAACAGGCCTCAACGATAGCCCCTTTTTCTACTAGTGGTACAAGAGTAGATCTACCACGAGATCAAGGAGGCTAAACCCTAGAAGCTAGCCTATGGTATGATTGTTGTTCGTCCTACGGACTAAGACCCTCCGGTTTATATAGACACCGGATAGGTTAGGGTTACACAGAGTCGGTTACAATGGTAGGAGATCTACATATCCGTATCGCCAAGTTTGCCTTCCACGCCAAGGAAAGTCCCATCCGGACACGGGACGAAGTCTTCAATCTTGTATCTTCATAGTCTTGGAGTCCGTCCGTGACGATACTTCGGCTATCCGGACACCCCCTAGTCCGGGACTCCCTCAGTAGCCCCTGAACCAGGCTTCAATGACGATGAGTCCGGCACGTTGATTGTCTTTGGCATTGCGAGGCGGGTTCGTCCTCCGAATACTTCATGGAAGGTTTTGAACACAAGGATAGTGTCCGGCTCTGCAAAACAAGTTACACATAACACCATAGAGAGAATAATTTTTGCACAGATCTGCTGACGTATTCCGCGGATGACATCACATCGCGGCCATGCCTTTATATGAATCGTTTTTTATTGTTCCACCTCAGCGTGTTTAGCGAGGCGGTTTCCTTGGCACGTCTTATCAAAGCGTAGATCGTGCCCCCTTATTCCGGGATTCTCATCAATACGGACGTTGGTAACCCAACTGTGCCCGTTGGCCTGCCTTCTCTATTGAAGGCGAGTCCTAATCGACCACGGGGTGGGCTCCTGGTATTCAACCTCTTTATAATGAGACCAAGGCCCTCTTCTTCTTTACACCTTCCATCGAGTTCGCCTCGCGCTTCGAGTTCCAACACCCAAAGCTTCAGATTCAGGCGCTTCGGACTTTCGAAGATGTCCGGCTCCGACCACTACGGCCGATGGATGTCTTCCTCCGTCACAGAAGAAGATGTGCTAAAGCTGCGAGACGCCAGGTATCTAACGGGCGAGATCTCGCATAGGCTGCCTGCTCCAGGGCAGGTCATTCCCACTCCCGAGCCCGGGCGAGCGTGGTGTTCGTGTCCCACTTCCTTGGGGTTTAGGCTTCCGACGGATCCCTTTGTGCGGGGGCTCATGTTTTATTATGGGCTTGATTTCCATGAGTTGAATCCGGAGTCCATCCTCCATATCTCGTCATTCATTGTCGTATGTGAGGCCTTCCTCCATATTATCCCCCACTTTGGATTGTGGCTCAAGACCTTCAAGGTGGAGCCAAAGATGATCAAGGGGAAGCAAGCGGAGTGCGGAGGGGCGGTCATACGCAAATGTGCTGATGCTCAGTGGCCCGAGGGCTCTTTTCAAGAGGAGCTTGGTTTGTGGCAACGGGAGTGGTTTTATATCACCGCTCCCAGGGGCACCAAATGGGCGGCGCTCCCTGCCTTCCGCTCAGGTCCACCACAGCGGCTGGCATCATGGGTCAACAAGGGGCTCGACTGGGGGCCGGCCCAGGACGTTCCCCTGCTGCAGGGCCGTCGTCGAGATCTCGAGGAAGGAGGGATCAATCTGGTTGCGATGGCGCGCGAGTTATGGTGATCCGGCGCCTTCAGCCCTGCAAACTCGCCCCCTCACTTTGTGGGAATTCAATCCGGAGGGACCACGAGCTCTCCAAAATTTTATGGGCACGACGCCCGTGGAGATGTATAAACTGTTCTTCGGATCACAAGAGAAGTGTCCGGACTTGACCGAGGACGCAGGACTAAGCTGCAATCGCCCAGATACTCAAGTAAGTAGTCCTGTAACCGGACAAGCTGTTCATTCATTTATTTCATATATATATATATATATATATATATATATATATATATATATATATATATATATATATGCCCTTTAAAGGAGTCGTTTATTGAACAGGAGTGGATAGCCAAGGCAAAATTAATAATGTGTCCGGCTCCCCACCCCAAGACCATGCCGGATACCATGTTTAACAAGAAGTTGAAGGTCGCGCCATTTGAAGAAGGCGAAGGGGGAGCGGGGAAGCAACCGCCTCTGCGAAGGAGGCTATCAAGGAAGGAGGGATTAAGAGTCCCACCTTCCGAGGAGAGAAGAGGACCGCTTCGGAAGATCCGGAGGTCAAGGCCTCAAAGAGGGGGAAGGAATCTTCGACAGAGAGTCCGGCGCTGGGAAGTAACCCAGCCGCATTATTTCCCCAAGGGGATCAGCCCTCCAGCCAGCCGTAAGTAAAAAGAAGGGGTCTTGTAAATAAGGAACATCCCTGTATTTATTCATGAGGATAACCGAAATTGTACCTTGTAGTTCGGACTTCAGCCCTTCTCAGTAGAGCTCGTCTTGAGGATCTTCTTAGGAGATGATGAAGAGCCAACGCCTCCACCTGTCGCACCCTCATGTGAGGCGGACGACCCGGAGGTGTCGTCATGAGGGTTCCCCAAGTCCGTGGGGCGGAAGGTCCGGCGCCAAGTGGCGTCTTGACGGAGGAGTGAAGGATCTGCTCAGGCGGCGGCTATTTGAGGAGGATCACCGTGCTCTAATGGGTACGGTGATTGAAAGAATTGCATCCGCGGAGAGCGGATTACATGAAGCCGTCGAAGCTTCTTGGCGGGGTTTGAGGTACGCAAAATGATGTACCTTCGGCGGTATGCATATAAAATGCGCCTGTATAGATAGTAGCCCTGAGACTCGGTATGTTGTCAAAATTGACAATGTGCCGAGGATCAAATTCTCGATTATAACATATCGCCGCTCTGAACAGGTGGCGGGGCGTCCGGAGGCCAGCCGGACTGCTGAATATGCCGAACTAAAGCGGCAACTTGACGAGGCGTATGCGGACATCGCGCCTGTCAATAAACGGTTTGACGAGTCACAAGGTATGTGACCTCTATGCGGACACCTTGTAAGGGAGCTTGACGACCATGTCTTACTGTTCGTATGCTTAATGCAGATGGTGCCGCTGCCGTGGAGGAGCTGCGGGCAGAACTCGCCCGAGCAAAAGAGCAAGCCAGGATTAGTAATGCAGCCGCTTTAAAGGCGGCCGAAGAGCTAGAAGCTGAACGGGCTGCTCACTGCCGAAGTAAAGAGGAGATGGCCGATATGGCCAAAAAGTTAAGGAATACTACCGATCGCTACGAGGTTCTTGAAAAGGAACGTCAAGCGGAACAAGAGGGCCTAAAGAAGGCCGCCGCCGAATCCAAGAATGCCCAATCGGCTTTGAGAGCTGCCAAGGAGGAGCTGAGTCAGGCCGGGGCAATTGCGGCTGGAAAACCGTTTCTGCTGCGGAGGAAATATACAGATCCAAAGTATGCTCAGTTGGATAAGTTGTGGAGTTCGGAGGATGCTTATCTGGACTTGGCGTGGCGCTATGGACGCCAGCGTTGAGCACTTAGGGGCGAAGGGGCACAGAAGGGAAGAGCTATATTGTTCGCAATTCCATAGTCCGGGCGTCCTCTGCCGCTGACCGATCGGTTGGCGAATGGGCGGAGCTGAATCGATTGTCCGGATTTGCCATGAAGCATGTCTTGACTCACTTGTGGCGGACGGACCCACCGAAGAGCTATTTTGGTTTCTTGCAGCAGTTTCTTGGTGCGGTGCAGCGCATCAGCCTTAGCGAAGTGATCGGGCGAGTATTGAGGGAGCGCGGATGGCTCTTGCCGATGTCAAGACATCTTGGGCAGAGATGAAGCCCACTGACGTTGCATCCCAAGATTCGGACAGAAGCCGAGTACCTGCCGAGCACTACTTTGAAGAAGTCCTGCCGGGCGCTCATTTAATAGAGACGCAATGCTCGAAGGATATTATGTTTAAATGACATGTATGATGTGTGAAAACAATGTTTCAATGTAATATAAGGGCTTTTTATACTTGTGCGTTCAAGTAGTAAAACACTCCATGTTTGGCTGTTTATTTATATGTGTATATGACCAGAAAGATGGCAGTCCTTGGCTTCAGCCCCCACGCACATAGTGCGGGGGTGTTTGCAAAAAGCGCTTTTTCACACTTAATCCAACGTCTTGGTCCTGTTAAGGAGGTGATAGCGTAGCAAACCGTGCAACCGGACTATAATGCTTTATCACTATCACTTAGCCATAGGAGTTCGAGGGTGGGGCTATTATATAGCCCACAGAAACCGCACTCTCCCGAATTAGGGTGCGTATGTGCTGACCGAAAACCGGTCCTTCATTATTGCGGAGGAATCCTAAACATTCCTGTGAGTCATCGAGTGGTTGACCAGTCTCGCTATATCATGACAGTCGGTTTCGGCTTTCTCTCGAGGTGCTCGCCCGGCGAACCGGGCACAATCGCAGATAGTTCTCCTGGTGCCGCGTTAGCCGTGAAAAGCGGGCGTAAGGCAGCAAAACACAGAGCCGGGCAACCCAACATTTGACCAAAGACATGATTCGGAGCTGATGCATATAAGGACTAACTTTCGAGGCGCGAATACTCCCTAAGGTATTCGGTCTTTATGAAAATGGGCAGAATAATGCCCTAAGCCCTGGTGTCAGTGCGCCATAAAAATTCTGGTGCGGCCAATGCCAAAGCACCAGCCTCCTCCTCGGTTATATTAAGGAACCGGGGATGTATATCAACAAGAGAGTGAAAAAGGATTACGCAGGTCTTATTCTGAAAAGAATCCTTGCAACGGGTCCCCTCTTGCACGTCTACGCCTGTGTCTCCGTTGTGCCGTATCCTGGACGGGTGTAGCACGTTGTTCATCTGTAAAAGGGAGGAACTTAGTTTGAAAGAAAAAGGATCGTGCGAAAGGTGTACTTAATATTAAATAAACAGAGTATGGTTCGAAGAATTGAATAAAATTGAGCTTTATTGTCTCTTGTTATACATGCATGTGGCCCCTCGTATGGGGGTATGCCGCTAGTCGGCGCCGGACTCGTCTAACTGTGTCCGGGGTTTGAATGACCGATTCAGGTTCTTTGCCTAGCAGAGCGGGTAGCTGTGGGGCTGTCAAGGCAGTCTCCCGTTCTTCCGTGCTCAAGTGACACTTAATACTTCCTTTTAACGAGATGATGCCGCGTGGACCGGGCATTTTAAGTGTTAGAGATGCATAATGCGGTATTGTGTTAAAGCGGGCGAAAGCTTCGCGTCCCAATAGTGCTTGATGGCTACTTTTAAGCAGGCGACATGGAAGAGTAACCTTTCACGACGGAAGTTGTCGGATGAACCAAACACAACTTCTAGCAGTATGGAGCCCGTGTAAAGGGCATATGGGCCTGTCATTACTCCTTTAAAGGAGGTGTTGCTACGGTGAATTTTGGTTGGGTTTATCCCCATCCTGCGGATTGTGTCCTGATATATCAGGTTTATGTCACTGCCGTCATCCATGAGGACATGTGTAAATTGGAATCCGTCGATTATAGGATCCAATATCACGGCAGTCCATCCTGTGTTAGGATATTATCGGAATAGTCACGATGGTCGAAGGTGATTGGTTTTGACAACCGGTGTCTTGCGGCGCCTTTTAGAAGCGCCGCTACCTTCCTTTTGATCATGTGAAGTGAGTTTACTGTTTTGACCTCCTGTGGGAAAGTTTTGATTTCCGAGGCTCTGCTTGTGGTGCTCGTCGTCATCTTCACTTGGTGTGTCGAGCCCCTTGTGTTCAGCGTTCAGTCTGCCGGACTGTTTGAAGACCCAACAATTTGTGTGGGTATGGTTGGCAGGCCTCCAGAAGTCTTGTGGATTTGACATATCTTGTCCAAGATTTTGTTGAAGTTGGATAGCTCATCGCTACTATCCTTAAGGGGTAGTTTTTTGTTGTTCTACCGTGAGCTTTTGAATCCGGCGTTGACTGCCGTGCTCTTTGGACTGTTCCTTTTAATCCGGCGCTGGTCCTTGTTGCGCCGTGGTTTCCCGTTTCCATCCCTGATTTCGGATGTATTTGGGTCGCTGGTGCTGCATCTTGCTAGCCAACTATACTCTCCCGCACAAAAGCGGGTCATGAGGCTTGTTAATGCGGCCATTGTTCTTGGATTTTCTTGGCCGAGGTGTCTGGCGAGCCATTCGTCTCGGACGTTGTTTTTGAAAGCTGCTAAGGCTTGGCGTCCAAGGCGATCGACTATTTGGTTCTTTTTAGTAAGGAACCTGTTCCAAAATTTCCGGGCTGACTCTCCGAGCTGTTGAGTTATGTGACTTAGATCATCTGCGTCCGGAGGGCGGACATAGATACCCTGAAAATTTGCCCGAAATGCATCCTCGAGCTCTTCCCAGCTTCCAATGGTATTTTCTGGGAGGCTCTTAAGCCAATGCCGAGCTGGCCCTTTGAGTTTAAGGGGTAAGTATTTTATGGCTGGAGATCATCTCCTCTAGCCATGTGTATGTGGAGGATGTAATCCTCAATCCAGACTCGAGTGCATTGTTCCGTCGTATGCCTCTATGTTTACGGGTTTGAATCCCGCTGGAAATTCATGATCCAGC
Organism: Aegilops bicornis; assembly: GCA_021605145.1. Classification (NCBI taxonomy): domain Eukaryota; kingdom Viridiplantae; phylum Streptophyta; class Magnoliopsida; order Poales; family Poaceae; genus Aegilops; species Aegilops bicornis. The sequence goes on from CM038674.1 coordinate 647,614,405, forward strand.
ACCTCATCGGTGAAACATAGGGGGTGTGCGGAGCCCCTATATTTGGGTGTGCCATGGTTTTCGGAATTTTGGCGTGTTGCATTACTTTGACGAGCGTGCTTTCTTGGCCCATAGATGGACCTGACTGGGCCATCCTTTTGATGTGAATCCTTAAGCGGATCGCATATTGGCTTGTGTGCGGCACCATTCGCCGCTCTCTTTTTGCCGTGAGGTCGTCCATCCGACCGGGTGGCCTTCTTGATTTTTAATTGTGGGGGCTCTAAGGCCTCCTCGTCGAAGTCGGGCAGTAGCTTTCTTTTCGGGTAGCTCTTTGTTCGGCGACTGTCGCCGTACTTATCTGCGGTGCTGAATACTTTGCTCCATCTAATCCTGAGTGCATCTTCCGCTGTTTTGAGCTTCCACTTCTGCTTTTTCAGGCTACGCGCAGTGGCGACGAGCCTTTTCTGGAGGTCATTTTGCTCCAATGGTTTGTCCGGCATGAGATCGTCCGGACTGTTGTCTTCGCCGGGGACAGATTGTTTATCCAAGTTGTCTTGTTCAGACGATTGCTCGATAGCTTGTTCATTGTCCACCGGTTCGCCCTGCTCTATGGCTGGGTCTTTGTTGAGGCGGGACTTTGTTCGGCGTTTACGTTGCCGTTTTGACTGCTTTTCGAGGGATTCATCCTTCGTGGCGTCCCGTTGTTCCTCGTCTTCATTTCCTTTAGGTGTATCCACCATATATACATCATGGGATGAGGTTGTCCAACATCCTATAGGTGCTGGTTCATTGTTGTCTCCTACATTGTCATCCATACCGTCGATGTCTTCGGAGTCGAAATCGAGCACGTCGTGTAAGCTTTCGATAGTGGCTATGAAGTGGGTGGTGGGTGGGCATTGAGTTTCTTCATCCTCCGCATCCCAACCTTCATGTCCGTAGTCCAGCCAGGGATCTCCGGATAAAGAGAGAGACTTTAGTGAATCCAGGATGTCGCCAAAGGGCGAATGCTGAAAGATGTCCGCGGCCGTGAACTCCATAACGGGCGCCCAATCGGATTCGATTGGCAAGGGCGCGGAGGGTTCGGAGTCCGGAGAGGAGTCCGGCACCACAGAGTCGAGGTCTTCATAAAGGACAGGATGGAGTTCGCTCGATCGCCGTGAGATTGTAGCCCAGGCGGTGTCCAACCACTGCGTCCTCGATCGGGAATCCGGCTCGGATTAAGGGTCGGAGCGGATTCTCGTGCGGCCTCGAGCCTTTGTTCTGAGCTAGATCATGCCCATCGAGGAGCGGTCTGGCGCTTGGCTGCGGCTCGAACCCGTCGAAGATCAAGTCTCCGCGGATATCGGCCGTATAGTTTAAACTTCCAAATCTGACTGACGGCCGGGCGTAGCTTCGATCTGCTCCAGATGGCCAGCGAATTGGCCCGCTTGCAAAGCCGCCCGAACACGAAGATCTATCCGGGAGAAAAGTCTCACCACGGACGCGTCGTTGTTGATGATCGAAGGAGCCATCGGGCCTATTGGTGGCGACACGGAGGGACTCTCAATGAAAGCACCAATGTCGGTGTCAAAACCGGCGGATCTCGGGTAGGGGTCTCGAACTGTGCGTCTAGGCGGATGGTAACAGGAGACAAGGGACACAATGTTTTTACCCAGGTTCGGGCCCTCTCGATGGAGGTAATACCCTACTCCTGCTTGATTAATATTGATGATATGGGTAGTACAAGAGTAGATCTACCACGAGATCAAGGAGGCTAAACCCTAGAAGCTAGCCTATGGTATGATTGTTGTTCGTCCTACGGACTAAGACCCTCCGGTTTATATAGACACCGGATTGGTTAGGGTTACACAGAGTCGGTTACAATGGTAGAAGATCTACATATCCGTATCGCCAAGCTTGCCTTTCATGCCAAGGAAAGTCCCATCCGGACACGGGAGAAGTCTTCAATCTTCTATCTTCATAATCTTGGAGTCCGATCGTGACGATAGTCCGGCTATCCGGACACCCCCCTAGTCCGGGACTCCCTCACCAATCTCTTTACCGTCTGTGGATATACGACTGACGACAAAGATGTACTTTGGCTGACGATAGAGTAGTTCTTTGTCGATTTAGGCTTTGTCGACTATCTTTGCCATCAGCAAACTGACGGCGAATTCTCTGTTGTCTGTTTTTAGGCCTTTGCAGTTTGTTTGCGGCTGACGACAAATTAGCTGATTCCTGTAGTGATGACCTTTTGCACCCTGACACAAAAAGCGAGGGCAAACCAAGTATACAAACCATGCGAGTATGATTTGATAAAAAACTCATAATAAAATTCTTGAAGCATAAGAAAAATAGATACTTAGGTAGCATGTTCATATATAGCGGTATATATTACAATGTATGGTAGCATGGTAGCCCAATTCAAACCAAGAACCAAATGGAATTACTGTACACACACTATATGCGGGGCCGAAAATCACGAGACAACTGTGATCAACGACTTCAGTATGACCGATCTCAGGAATACATGGCTGCAGGTTTGTGTCGTATGCGTGAATCAGCTGTATAATATTGTCCATGTAGCAGAGCTCGGAATCAAATGCAAAATACTTGCTTACAGTAAAAATTCAATGGATGATATCATTGGTAGGTTAAAATAGAGATCTAAATAGCTATACACATGAACGACACGATAAAATGTACATTGTAACGTAGATAACCCATTGCGTTAAATAGCGCAAAATACTGATCCAAGCCAATAATTATGTGGAAATAAAATTTTAAAATAGTACTCCCTCCGTCCTATAATATAAGAACGTTTTTGACACTAGTGTAGTGTTAAAAACGTTCTTATATTTTGGGACAGAGGGAGTATATAACATGTGTAAATCGTACTCCATGCTATGTCCAGTGAGCACATTCATTTCTTTCACAAATCGATTGTGGTGAATGTCAAAAAAATAGTTGTACCAATCCATATGATTAAAAAATGCATAAAAATGAATTATTTGGAAGTGTGTGACTGAAAACTAGGAGGCTCATAAGCTCGTCGGCTGTTGATTTGGGTCCCACATTCGAGCGAGTTCACTCTAGAAGTTGACGGCCCTGCTCCAGCGCCGTCGCTCTCCTTCCCCCGCCGGCTGCCACTCCGGCGCCGGCGTCCAACTCCCCCCACCGGTTGACACTTTGGCTCTTGGCGTCCACCTCCCCTCTGTGCTCATGGCATCGGGCTCGTGCAATCCCCCTTCGGTGTCGTCGGTGTTTCCGCGGGTGTGGGTGTCGGGCCTGGGCCTCTCGGCTTCCCAGGGGTCGGCTGGTTCGTCCTCGGCAGCGAGAGGGCCGGGGGCGCGGGAGGCGCCGGCTGTGGCTGGGCATGCCGAGGGATGGCGCCGTCCTGGTCCATCGCGTAAGGCCATATGGTGCCGGCGTCGCGCACTCAAGCGCCAGCAGGAGGCTGGCGCTCCCCACAGATCTGGGTCGCCCTCGTCTTCAGAGCTGCGTTTGATCCCGTCGGACCTCCATGGACTCTGCTTCCGCTGTTTCGAGGAGGGCCACCGGCGCCAGGACTGCAGCAACCCTGTGTCGTGCATCCATTGTGGAGGCGCCAGCCACGTCTCGTCCCAGTGCTTGGAGCCGCGCAGCCCCATCTCCGTGGATGAGCTGCGACGCATTGCCATCGCCAGAGTGGCCAGGAAGGAGTCGGCGATGCGGCTACCGCCAGCCATTCAGAGGAGATTGACGGAGCCTAGACAGAGCGCACCGGCGGTGCCTGAGGGAGTCCTAGACTAAGGGGTCCTCAGGCGTCCGGCCTGTTATCCATGGGCCGGACTGGTGGACTGTGACGACATGACGGCCGAAGACTCTACCCGTGTCCGGATTGGACTCTCGTTGGTGTGGAAGGCAAGCTTGGCGATCAACTATGAAGATTCCTTCCTATGTAACCGACTCTATGTAATCCTAGAGCCCCCCGGTGTCTATATAAACCGGAGGGTGTAGTCCGGAAAGGATATACTCATTACCATAGTAAAACATGCTAGACTTCTAGGGTTTAGCCATTATGATCTCGTGGTAGATCAACTCTTGTAACACTCATATTCATCAAGATCAATCAAGCAGGAAGTAGGGTATTACCTACATAGAGAGGGTCCAAAGCTGGGTAAACATCGTGTCCCCTGTCTCCTGTAACCATCGATCCTAGACGCACAGTTTGGGACCCCCTACCCGAGATCCGCCGGTTTTGATACCGACATTGGTGCTTTCATTGAGAGTTTCACGATGTCATCGATGAAAGGTTCGATGGACACTTCAAATGTCGATAGTGACGCTGTCCAGGGAGAAACCTTCCTCCCCGGACAGATCTTCTTATTCGGCGGCCGCATCTGCGGGCAACTTCGCAGCCATCTGGAAGCAGATCGGCATCGCCCCTGGTCGTCAAGTCAGATTTGGAAGCTTGAACTACGTCACGGACATCTGTGAAGACCTGATCTTCCACGGATTCGAGACTCCGGCGATCGCTCCCCCTCGCTCCGATCAACATGACTTAAATCTGTCATCGGATCGCATCCAGGAGATGGTTCTTGTTGCTGCAACGGCCTTTAATCTGGAGCGGATTGTGCCATCCGAAGCCACGGAGTCCGCGGCGTTGGAGCCTCGCACAGACTTGACACCTTGCAATACTTGCGTCAATGGAACTCCGGACTCATCTCCGGCTATAAGTTCCGAACCACGTACGCCTGCGGACACCGAGCTGGATCGGTTATCGATTCACGAATTCGACGCCGCTGACATCTTCCAACACTCGCCCCTGGGCGACGTGTTAAAATCATTAAAAAACCTATCCTTGGCGGGGGACTCACAGCCGAAATATGTCCGGTTCGAACTAGGGGCTGACGACGGAGAATTTTGCTTCCCACCCGCCAACCACTTCATAGCCAATGTTGCTGACTTAGCCGACACGCTTGACTATGGCTCCAAGGACATCGACGGTATAGACGACGATGCTGACAAGGAGCAAGGCCAAGACCCGCCATTCACGGGGCATGGGATGGCCACCTCTTCGTACGACGTGAACATGGTTGATACACCTAAAAAAGCTAGCAACGATGACAAAGAAGATCCAGTTGAGAACAAACCTCCTGAGACACAGTCTAAGTACCGGCGCCCTAATCGCTGCTCTAAGTCACATCGCAGCAACGCTGGCACCGGAGAAAATAGTACTCCAGGCGACGCCGAAAACAATGAAGACCCTGTTGGAGCAAGATCCGAACAGGAGGAAGAAGAAAACGGGTAAGCCAGCCTGGATGAACAGGCCCTGCCCAGCGACAATTCGAAGGACGACAACTACCTTTCGCCCTCCGAAGACAAGGTAAGCCTCGGTGATGAAGACTTCATCATACCCAAAGAACCCCTCGAGCAGGAGCGCTTCAAGCGCACGCTAATAGCTACTGCGAGGAGCCTGAAAAAGAAGCAGCAACAGCTTCAAGCTGACCAAGACCTACTCAACGACAGATGGTCCGAAGTTGTGGCCGCCGAAGAATACGGCCTTAGTGGCCCAGCCAAAAGATATCCGAAGCATATATCGCTACCTCAGTCTGATGACGAGGCGCTGGGGCCCGTACCATCATCACACAATGCGGCAGGTCGTCGACAACTCTGTCTGGATAAAGAGGCAACTCAAGCCGAACACCAGAACCCCCCACCTCGTCGCAAAGACAAGAATAACACAGCTCATGGCTGTACTGACGACCTCCGACGGGACTCGGATAGTAGAGCAGGACACGCAAGATCGATCTATAGATCACGAGGGCATGCCTCAACACGCGACAAGGGCTACCTATTCGGACGTGACAAACCTAGCCACATCCGAGACGAAAACCGCAAATGGGCTCCTCCAGAGTTACGTCGTAGTGTGGCCCAACATAGAGGCGCCGCACACCCTCTTTGCTTCACTGCTGAAGTAATGAATCACGAATTCCCCAACGGATTCAAACCCGTCAATATTGAATCATACGAAGGAACAACCGATCCCGCGGGATGGATAGAAGATTTTATCCTCCACATCCATATGGCAAGTGGAGACGACCTCCACGCCATCAAATACCTGCAACTAAAGCTAAAAGGGCTAGCTCGGCACTGGCTAAACAGCCTGCCTGAAAATTCCATAGGCAGCTGGGAAAACATGGAAGAAGCCTTCCTTAACAACTTCCAAGGAACATATGTCCGGCCACCAGACGCCGATGACCTAAGCCACATTGTCCAGCAGCCCGGAGAGTCGGACATGAAGCTCTAGACTCGGTTCTTAGTCAAAAAGAACCAAATCGTCAACTGTCCGGACACGGAAGCCCTTGCGGCCTTCAGACACAGCGTCCGGGACGAATGGGCTAGCACGCCACCTCAGACAAGAAGGACCTAAATCCATGACATCCCTCACTGCTCTAATGACCCCCTTTTGCGCGGGAGAAGACAGCTGGCTCGCTCGTAGAAGCAACATCGCCAGCGACCTGGGCACTTCCGAAATCCGAGACCACAACGGCAAGCCACGACAAAGAAAACACAACAGTCGCAATGATAATGAAAGGTCACGCGACACAACGGTCAACGCCGGATTCAGCAACCCCAAACCCGGTCAACGGAAGAAGCCATTCAAGGCAAACCGAGACGAACCATCCAACCTAGAAAGGATATTGGACCGACCCTGCCAGATTCATGGCCACCCCGATAAATGAGTTAATCATACTAATAGAAACTGCTGGGTCTTTAAACAGGCCGGCAAGCTCAACGCCGAACACAAGGGGAAGAAGCCGCCAGGCGACAGGGACGACGAAGAGGTTCACCAACGAAATACCGGGGGCCAGAAGCAATTTCCACCCGAGGATCAACTACTCTCGGAGCGAAAATAGCAGTCCGGCTTCCGCTGCCCACCTCGTACACCTGCAAAATTTGTGCCGCACATATATCACTACACACTCAAGATACCATGGGCATTGGCGGAAGCACCCTACGGACAAGCCTGCAAGCACCCCCGTAACATTTTTTATCCATTTTCTTTTTATTTCTTCCTTCACTATCCCTTAAAAACAGGTGACGAACAGGACAAACATCGGAATCTGGCGCTATCGGAGTCCGGGTCTGTACACTCACCTAAGGGGCTATTTCCATCAACGATTCCCCCCGCCGAGGACTGGCGGCACAGACGTGCGACAGGAGCTCCAAAATAACTTTTTGTAGACCGCAATCTATTATGAGCCTGTACTATGCCTGTTCCTCCGCCTCCGACCCCGAGCATGTCAAATAGCCGAGAGGATGGCTTTTATATACATAATAAGTAATCATTGGCATATCGCTCAGCTCCCAGTAAACAGTATCCTAATTAATCATCTATGTTGTTTCGCCACTGAACACGGCTCCCATGGTTGTCTCACAAATATACCTTGGCATAAACTGCCAGGGGCTCAGTATGGGAACAAATGAGTTGCCAGCAAAAGGCCGAACAGCTCTACAGCGTACTTCGGCATCGCAAGTTTGGCCTTATATGCATCAGCTCCGAATCATTGTCTTGGGTCAATAGTTGGGTTGCCCGGCTCCTGTGCTTGCTACCCTACGTTCCACTCTATAGGCTAGGATAGTAAAGGCAGAACTACTACGATTGTGCCCTGGTCTAAACCGGATGAGCACCTCAGTAGAGAAAGCCGAAAACTGATTGTCATGATGCGGCGAGATCTGGTCAACCACTTGACGACTTATTGGAATCTTTAGCGATTTTTCGTGTCACGTGAGGGATCTTTTTCAGATCAAATATGTAAGGCACCATACGCCGCATACACACCAAGGGCTATGTCGTAGCCCCACCATAAAACTCCTATGGCTAAGTGAAAGTGTTAACGCCCTATAGTCCGATTGCCTGGTTCACCGCATTATCTCCTCCTTCATGGACCAAGACGTTGGATAAAGAGTGATTAAATGCTTTTCCGAACACCCCCGTACTTCCTACGAGGGTGCTGAAGCCGACGACTGGAAAAATTTCAGATTATATTAAAACAGCCACACAGGAGGAATTCAAGCTTTCAAGCAAAACATAAAATAGATCAACTATAAAATGGTCTATACAATTCTCATACACCTCACTCGAACATTATATTTTTCGAGCACTGACCCTCTATCAAGCGGGCAGCCTCCAGGACGTCTTCAAAATAATGCTCCGGTTCAGGATGGTCCTTGCCCTTGGGTGGACTCTTCGCCGCAACATCGATGGCCTTCATCTTCCCCCAGAATGTCTTGACTCGGGCAAAAGCCATCCGTGCACCCTCAATACACGCCGATCGCTTCACAGCATCGATACGCGGCACCGCGTCAACAAGTTTTTGCACTAAACCGAAGTAGCTATTCGGAACAGGCTCGGTTGGCCACAACCGGATTATGACGTTCTTCATGGCAGCGCTGGATATCCTATGAAGCTCGACCCATTGAGACATCTGATCATTCAGCAACACAGGGCGCTTTGATGCGCCAAATTGTGACCAGAAAAGCTTCTCCGCTATGCACCCTCTCGCCGCTTGATAATATCGCGCGCATCGGAAGAACTCTTCGGCAAGTCTAAAAACTCGTCTGGAGAACTACACACTCGGTCAAGCTGAGCATAGTTCGGATCGCCGAACTTAGTCTGTAGCAGAAAGGGTTTCCCAGCCGCAATCTCCCCAGCTTGCCGGATCTCCTCACGGGCTGCTCTGGATTCCGACCGCGCCTCTCTCGCCTCTTCATTTTCCAGTTCAAGCGCCATCGTGGATATCTTCTCCTCGTCCTGGTGCCGTGCAGCTTGTTCGGCTTTTAACTCAGCCGATGCCTTTTCGGCAGCCGCATTGCTACATCGGGCCTGCTCCTTGGCTCGGGCCAGCTCCGTTCGAAGTACTTCAACCGCGGCAGCACCATCTGCATCCACGCATATTCCAACATATAAATCTTAGCATCATGCTTATAACGCAAAAGGTATGGGGATTGCTCCGAATACATACCTTGCGACTCGTCAAGACGCATCTTGATTAACGCAAGGTCATCCCTGCTATGTCAAGCTTCCGCTGGAGTTCGGCGAATCCATAGTCCGGGAAGTAGCCACGGGGGAAGTAGCCACGGGGAAGGGGGAAGCAGCCTGTGTTCAAGATCATCAGATTAAGTCCTTGAATATATTTTTGATCCTCCGATTCGCTTCCCAGTGGAAGCCAACCCGAGTCTCAGGGGCTACTACCTATACACAGGTGCATCTTTGCAAGTAAAAGATAGCTGAAAATATTATATCACAAACCTTGAAGCCTTTTAGCAGGCTCATGAAAGCTTCATTCAATCCGCTCTTCACGGAAAAAATCTTCTCAACCACTGTACCCATCAAGGTACACTGCTCTCCCGAGACAGATGCTTTTCGCAACATATCCCGCAATATATCCGGAGCCTCCGGGTCCCCGGAAGCCGCTCTAGGAGCACCACCATCCTTTGAAGGAATTTGTCCACCCGTCTCCAGAATCACCGTCGGCTGTGAGCCAGACAGTCCGGGGCCTTTATTATCCGCTCCAGAATCTCGGACGGTCGGAGATCCACCTTCGGGTACTGCCTCTTTTATCCCCTGTGTGACTTGTTGATCAAGAAGAACCCTCCGCGATGACACTTCAGAGTCATCCGCCTTATTGGGTGAGGAGGTTGGGGGAGGCTTCTCGCTCTCCATCATCTCTGGGAGGAGACCTCCCGAAGAAGAGGATTGCCCAGAAACACTCTGCATCGACCTGTAAAAATGCACGGACGCGTTACGTATATCTTTGGTAACGGCAAAGGAGCGGGACGCTATCAAAGTATTCCGGATTCACTTACTGTTTGGCCGAGGGCTTGTCCCCTTGTCGGAGCTGTTCAACGGCGTCGCTTTCCAAACCCAAGCCGCTCAACGGTGGCATCTTGCCCCTTTTGGGGGATCGCCCCTCCCGACTTTCGGAGGCAGTCCCTTTCCTCCTACTTGGAGAAGGGATGATGGCTCCTCTTTCGCCTCTATATTCAGGCGAGGAAAGGACGATTTCTCCAGACTCAGTATCCGACTTACTTCCAAAGCAAAGGTCATCCCGGGTCTTTTCGCTCTCCTCTTTGCCCTCCCTTGCCGGCGCCTGATATGGTGCTGAGGCCAGCATCCTTGTTAGCACGGGATTAGCTGAGTCTTCAGAAACAGGAGCCGGACACCTAATCTGTTCCACGTTCTTTATCCAGCCCTGAAAAAGGATGATTCGGTCAATATTTTGCCACTTGGTATCTGATTATGAGGTATTCGGCAAACGGGTACTTACCGGGGTATCCGGATGATTACAGTCTAGGCCGACATCTTCGGTGGTGTCCAGCCATTGCCTTCGTTTCCTGAATAATAATCTCCACATTCCTTCGTGCGTAGTGCCGAAGAAGTGTTGAAGAGTCTGCGGCCCTTCTGGATTGAACTTCCACAGGCGGAGAGGCCATCACTGTCACGGCAGGATCCGACGGACTAGCATTACTTGAACAACGTTGACGATATTGATGTCCCTCTAAATGAGGCTTTGGATGCGACTTTGTAGAGTTCGCACCTTGTCCGTTGATCCCTGGTCTTACCCCTTATTGATCCATGATGCAAGCTGAATTGGGGGGCTGGATCAAAATGCAGGTGCAGCTGCCCACTTGGAGCCGTGGGGCTCGGTGATTTAGAACCACCCCTGCTGCCAGAAATCAGAAGATTTGGCGAAGGATCCTTTGAGCCAAACAGCACTGCCGAGCTTGCTCACTGTGGCACCACCGCACTCAGCTTGCTCCCCCTCTATCACTTGCGGCTTCACATCGAAGGAGGAGTTAGGAGGAAGGCTTCACACGTGATGATAAACGTCGAGATAAGAAGAATAGAGTTTGGGGCCAGATCGTGAAAATCTAGCCCGTAATAGAACATGAGCCCTCGGACGAAGGGGTTAAGTGCAAACCCTAACCCGCGGAGGAAGTGGGACACGAACACGACCCTCTCGCCGGATCTGGGGGTGGGAATAACTTGCCCCTCGGCAGGAAGCCGATGATGGATTTTTGCCGTCAGATACCTCGCCGCCCGAAGCTTTGCGATATCTCCCTCCGTGACAGAAGAAGCTACCCACCGGCCTTGACGGCTGGATCCGGACATGATTGGAGTTTGAGGCGATTGAAACCCGGGTGTGTGAACTTGAGGTAGAAAGGGTTGAGGAGGAAGCAAGCGTGAAAGAAAAAGACGGGTCTGTACCCCTATATAAAGGCCGCGAATATCGAACGTCTCCCCCTGGGCCTAAAAACTTACCTATTCCCAAGGAGTTGTGCCCGCGTGACAGTTGGGTTACCCACGTCCGGGCTGATAGGAATCCCTTAGAAAAGGGAAGACATGATCTCCGGTTGGTTAAGACATGCCAATAAAACCACGTCTCGAGACGTGGGGCGACGGGCTAGCTAACGGTTCAAAAATAAAGACCGAGCAGGCGTGATGTCATATAACCAAAAAGCGGGTTGGACTCGTGAAATATTATATCCTCTGCAATTGTGTATACAACTCCGGATACAATCATTACATTTGAAGACTATCTTGGAGTTTGGAAAGGGGAACCCGGCTTGCAATGCCGAAGACAATCTACGCGCCGGATACCTCGCCATTAAAGCCAGGTTCAGGGGTTACTTAGGGAGTCCTGGACTAAGGGGTCCTCGGGTGTCCGGCCTGTTATCCATGGGTCGGACCAGTGGGCTCCGAAGACATGAAGGCCGAAGACTCTACCTGTGTCCGGATTGGACTCTCCTTGGCATGGAAGGCAAGCTTGGCGATCAACTATGAAGATTCTTTCCTATGTAACCGACTCTATGTAACCCTAGATCCCCCCAGTGTCTATATAAACCGGAGGGTGTAGTCCGGAAAGGATATACTCATTACCATAGTAAATCAGGCTAGACTTCTAGGGTTTAGACATTACGATCTCGCGGTAGATCAACTCTGGTGGCACTCATATTCACCAAGATCAATCAAGCAGGAAGTAGGGTATTACCTCCATAGAGAGGGCCCGAACCTGGGTAAAAATAGTGTCCCCTGTCTCCTATAACCATCGATCCTAGACGCACAGTTCGGGACCCCCTACCCGAGATCTGCCGGTTTTGACACCGACAGTGCCGTTCTCGCCAGTCGCGCCCAATCTCCGCCCAATGGCCCTTGGGGCGGCACCTTTGTCGTCTCCTTCGGAGATTTGTGTGCTGCAGAGGTCAAAGGACATGGATGATCTCGAGCACCGGCTGCAGCTCGCGGTGGTGACGTACGTGGGCGGGGCGCGGCCGCCGGTCTCCTATGAGGATGCGGCTGAGGCGATTGTAGCACAGTTGAATTTTCCTAGGTTTAGGTTCTCTGTTCACATATTTCACCCTGAGGACTTTTCGGTTGTCTTTGCGGCGCACCAGTTCAGGAACATGGCGTTGGCGGTTCTGTCGATTGAGCACTAGGGAGTCAAGTTGTTCATCAAGATATGGCTTAGGCAGGCACAGGCAACATCGAGATTGACGCGAGTGCAGGTGGATATCGAGGGTGTGCCGTAGCACGCGTTATCGCAGCGCCCGGAGGCGGAGATTCTGGGAAGCGCGTGTTTGATTGATAGTCTGGCACCGGAGACGGCGAGCAGGGAGGATCTATCGCTCTCAAGCTGAGAGCTCGGTGCATAGACCCTGATGAAGTGCCGGTTTTCCGTAGACTTTGGGTGCCAGAGCCGGCGGAGACAGTGCATGACCCGGCGGCGCGGAGGCCTTCGTTTCGCCAGCTCTTGGAGTATCCCACGATGGTGCATATTGGGAGGATACGTGACTTCTCGCTGCTGGAACTCTGGAGATTGAGGTCGGGGTCTGACGACGGGAGCGGACAGAGTGGACTGCCTGACAGTTCTATCGGTTCGCAGCTCGGCGTCGACTGGGTGGTGCAGCCCTGGTCGCGTGGTGTTAGAGATGCTAGAGGCTCAGGTTGCGATCAGTGAAGTCCGGCGAGCGGCAGCGCCGGTGGAGGGACAGGGTGATCCTATCGGGCTGTTCTGGAAGGCAGGGTGGGACCCTCTGAGTGGAGGCTTCCGCACATGGGTGCAGGTCAGTCAGCTGGTGTGGTGGGCCAGGAAGGAAACTTTGCGACCACGACCGAGGGGATCCTGAGGTTTTCAATCGCGCCGAGGACCCAGACGGGCACGCTAGCCACCAGGAGAGCGACACCTGGCGATCGGGCTGCCTCGGATCCGTTGGCAAAGGTGGATGAGGAGATCGAAGTACTAGACAGCTCGGCTTTTGCAGCCGATCAGGCTCGGGCAGAGCAGGATGTTTTGGTCCCAGAATCAGGGGTGGCAACAGGGCAGATGATTACCACCAATCAGGTTCCGGAGGTGAGGGAGGAAACGCATGTGGACAAGGCCACGGTCGACAAGAATCCGGAGGGGCCCGCACAGATGGAGCACGTGAAGGCTTTGGGCGATGCGCTGCGAGTCTCACAGGATCCGGTGCGGCCTGCTACCCCGCAGGCTCGCCCAACTCTGGCGGGTGATCAGGAGACGGAGCTGCGGAAAATCCACACCCAGAAGATCGATGTGGTGGGGCACGAGCAGCGATCGTCCAATGGATGGGCACCTGCCGCGGATCTTCTGCAACCTGCTGTGGAAAGACAACCAATGAGAGAGGCCGATGTTGTCCTCACCTTGATTCCTGTGGCCATGCAGCTATACGTGGAGGGGGCAAGCACTGTTGGTGACATGACCACTTACACTGCATGCTCCGATTTGGAGCTGATTGGTGCCCGAAACGCTGGGATGGCGATTGATTCTATGGAGGCAAGCCTCTCAAACAAAGAGCAACTTGCGCTGAGCAACATTAAGACTTTCTGTGCGGGTTTACTATAAAAGTTGGCACCACCATTGCTCAAAGAATTCGAGCGGCTCAGGGGGGTGAAGCCAGGCCAGGATCCGTTCACACCCCGGCGCACGACCAGGTCGCTGGGGGTGGGAGGCCCATGCAAAACTAAAGCCTCGGCTGCAGAGACTGTGTTATTGAAAACTCTGGGCTTTGATTGTAAGGACCTAGCTGTCTCAGGAGATGCTCTTGGACAACTGAGGCAGGTTTTTGACTCCCCACTACAGGTGCAACAGCTTAGGTCCATTGCGGCTATCTTTGGCAAGGCGATTCCTTTTAATATGGGGGGGGGGGGGGTGAGATGGAGAGAACCGAGATGGCAGTGGTGTAGGGAAGAGGACGTGTACTGACATGGGAGTCTCTTCTTTCCTATGTCATACAACGCTATGGATTTGGTATGGTGGAACATGAGGGGACTGAACAGCCCCGCCAAAAGGAAAGCATAGAGGGAGTTTGTTGGCTCGATTCATACGGCCATCATACGTATATTAGAGAATAAGCTAGAGGTGGTAGATCAATTTGTAATAATGCAATGTCTTGGGCCGGCGTATGATGGGTTCTTTTACCTTCCCGCCTCCGTCACCCGGGGAGGAATTTTTGTCGCTTGGGATTTCTCTAAGGTGCAGTTGAAATTTTTTGTCAACGTCCCCCCCTTAGAAGGACATGATTGGTGGCTAACAGTGGTGTATGGTCCTTAGGAGGACGCGGAGAAAACTCTGTTTCCAAAATTTTAGCTCTTTCAAGTGCATTCGATTGCCAAGGCCCATTGTCTCTTTCCAGTGCATTCGATAGCCAATTCCTGGGTGAGACGCTGGCTGCCGAATTAGTCGCCAATATTTTGGCTACCGATGGGTTGGCAGGGCTGTTGTGGGCAGCAACCAAACAACCCCATAGCCTTCTTTTCAAGCCTTGCTTCTCACAAGGTGTTTTCAGATTCACAAATAACCAAATAAGGAGGCAACCAACAACACATAGTAGAACATAGCAGCAACACAAGCAGAGTCAGGCCAAGCAGCAATGAAGCCTGGGAGTAGGAAGTAGCAAAAGCAACAACAAACACATCTACCAGCACAAAATCAAAGGGGGCGAGAGAGGAGGAAGGAGCTCACCTGCCTGAAGAGACAAGAACGGCCTAAGAAGGAGGGGCGTGGATGACGGGTGGGCGGGCGGGCTTCTCGAGTGGACAGACGATTGCGCGAGAGCCAGCCTTCTCTGCAGCCCATGCTCCTAGCACCGAGGACGAGGCGATGCCGCCATGGACCATCGAGCCGCCGCTTGTTGGGAGGAGACGGGGAGATGTGGCTGCCTATACACCACACTGCCTCTTTGCGGACGACCTCCTCCTCGCTAACCCTACCTGCATAAGAACAAAAACATAGGAAGCCATGAATTAGGAGATGAGCTCAGGTTACCATGCGAAGATGAGTAAATGGTGAAGAAAGTTCTCACCTGTGATGGGTGATGGGAGCCATCCTTGACCTCTCCTCCTCTGTAGGTATCCACCGGGTGGGGCCTCGACAAGGTGGGTTCATCTGCTGCCCTCATTGCAGCAGCCAATCCTACTCTCCTGACGGAGATCTGTGCCTGATCCAGAATCACGTCGCGTGGCGCCGGATGCAAGTGACCTGCACCTGATCTGGCTGGATTGAACGTAGTGGAGCCCCCGCTGCTGCACCTCGAGCACCGGGGAAGAGGGCCGGGAGAGAAGGCAGCGGCGTGAGAGGAGCGGGGGAGGCAGGCCGGCGCGGAATGGTATGGGGCTCGAGGAGGAAGAGGATTGGTCCTGAGCTCCTGGTGCGCTAGGATTTTCAATGAGGAATCATTCACGTGCCTCCAACAAAACCCACCCTTTGCTCGCTGGCCCCCACAGCCTCACGACCCCATCTGTCATCCTCTCTTGAAGCGGCCAGGAGCATGGAAAAAAGTGGACGGTTGACCAGTCGCCAGCAGCCAAACAATCACTGTAGGTAATCCATCGGGCGGTCACAAACGCAGAGCGCTCTCAATGCCTCCAGAACGACGGGTAGTGTAGCGTCCTTTATATGTTCAATAATGTCCAAACAGAAGATACCATACATTTCTGTTACAATAGTCAGCATTTTGTCATGTACTCCCTCCGTCCCATAATATAAGAGCGTTTTTGACACTACACTAGTGTAAAAAAAAATGCTCTTATATTATGGGACAGAGGGAGTACCTTTCAGCAATACATCCAAACGGCCAACCCAAGCGTATATTCTGTAAGTACTTTTTTAGTAAATGTTTATTTATTATATAATGCTACATAAATGATGACGTTTACCATCTTATTTAAATATAGCAAACATTTACAACGAAGGAGAAAGACCGGTCGCCTATAGTAACCATTGTAACCTAACTAACATGCAAGTCCAAAACATGCACCAGATTCTAGACAGGTGGGAAGATTACCCGGCGCAGGTCCACTGTCTCACTGATGCAAACATACACCGTCATCATATGGTTAGCAATTATATTTACTTTGTCTTCAATATATTTACTACATATGACCATAATAAAAAAATAATACATGGATTTAACAAATTTTAGGTTTTACAAAGGCCAATAGTTGGGAGGCTTGGGTTACAATAGTATGGTACTATCTGGTTGGAAATGAGTAGACAAATAATCCAATCAGTTCAAAGTGATTACCATATTAGAAGTGATGGACGCCTAGAAATCAAACGGGGGTGCATGGAGACTTTTTCTGGGACTTCTAGAACTACTAGATGTTGAAGTGTGGATTCTAATCCTTGTTGTTCCACGTGACAATCACTACTAGAAAAATGCTTATACATAGAAGTTTAGCAGTAGCGTTTGTTTGGGATACACGCTACTACTAATTTACAGTAGCGCTGGTTTCGGAGCGCGCTACTGGTACTGGTTAGAAGTAGCATTGTTTAGCATAGGACCCGCTACTATTACATGTGCCGCAGGGCCCAGAACGGAAGCCCACTTAGCTGTAGTGTTTCCTGTCCATATACGCTACAGCTATTGGGCTTAGCAGTAGTGCTGGCCCATACCACGCGCTGATACTATTCTAAAAGAAAACCTCGTGCCCCCTGCACCCCCCCGCCCCGCGCACCCCTCTCTTCGATCGATCCCCGCCGCCCGCCGCCGCCGTGGTTAGGGCTCCGCCCGCGATGCCGCCACTGCGCGCCACCTCCCGCCATCGCAGGTAATGCTCCTCCCTCCTTGCGCCGCCCCGGTCTATCGTCGGGCGCCTAACCCACTCCCCCTACTGCCCCCCAACTCCGCCTACGCCCCCACTCCCCCTTCTGCCCCCAACCTCCAACGCCGCCCCCACTCCAATGACGGGGCCGTGGAGGGGGACGCCCGTGACGGGGCCGTGTAGGGGTTGCCGGCTCGGTTATTCACTAGTAGAAAAAGGGTCAAACGTGAAGCACATTAGTGCCGGTTTGAATTTGAGCCGGCACTAATGTATACATTAGTGCCGGTTCCAACGGCTAGCCGGGCCGCTTTCACTAGTACCGGTTCTTGGCGAACCTTTAGCAACGGTTCGTGCCACGAACCGGTACTAATGAGAGTGGTGGCAGGATGTTGTCAGACTGGGGCCCCTCCAGGCCCTTTAGTACCGGTTCTTGGCACGAACCGGTACTAAAGGTCGTCCTACATAAACCCTTCGTCCACCCGAGCTCACTCTGTTCTTCCCCTTTCCCCTCTCCTCTCTGTTCTTCCCCTCTTTCTCTCGAGCTCATCACACATTTTGCCCAAAATTTGTCAAGATTTGAAGGCCCCCATCCATTCAAATGATCACAAAGGTTAGCAACTTTGTCCTTTCATCTCTCATTGCTAGATTAGCTCTTGCAATGCTTTATATAGTGATTAATTTGTGAGTTTAGTAATTTGGGAGGAAATATATATATGTGCTAGTATTTGATTTATGTGCAATTTGAGGTCAAAAATAACACTTAGTTTGCATATGTAGGTGTGGTTTACTTAGTGCCTTCTAAATCTCCGTCGTAACCACAGTCGATCGCTCATGTCATGTCGCCGGCACCACCTTGTGGTGAGCCTCTTGTTCATGAAATTTTATATAAAAATTGATGTTTATGTGATTTGTATATATAGTTACTCATATAATTATCTTACCCGTACGATGTTTGTTATACATATAGTGCCATGGTTTTGATATCCGTCCCCGTCGGCCCTCGTCCTTGTTATGATTCGGATGTGGTATATATATTCTCTTTTAAAACTAGTTGCATTTCGTGTTTATGACAAATTACGCCCATAAAGTTGACATAGAAATTTTTTCTAGGAGGTATGTGAACCGTAAATTCCAACCGACCCTATTGTCGAGAGGTTAAATTTAGTTGAAAGAGAAAACGAGTACTTGAAATAAAAATTGAAAAGAATTGAGGGGGAGAAGATGGAATTGGAGTTGCATGTTGCCGATGTAAATCGATGATCACAAGATCAAGATGGAGAAAATGTGCTTGAAGATTAGAAAGATTAGAAAATATGCCATCGATAGTGAGGCTTGGTATCATTATGCTTTGTTGGATCAATTGTTACCTTAGTTGCGATCTTGACCGCATTTGTTGTTGCATTTAAATGCTTTATCTAGAGAGTTATTTGTTTGTTGCATTTAAGTGTTGTATGAACTTTATGTATGAACTTGTATAAATTTGGTCTATTCGGTGTTGTGTAATGAAGATGAGCGGCAATGGATGTACGATGACCGATGCTCTCCCGGTTCGTTGAGGGCGTGCATACTTTTCTGCTATGGCTGAGGAAAACAAGCGGGCGGATGGTTTTATGCCTTGTCCATGTGCTGGCTGTAAGAATGGTCACAATTACTCTACGTCAAGAACCATTCACGTCCACCTGTTTGAGTCCGGTTTCATGCCCCACTATAATGTTTGCACCAAGCACGGAGAAAGAGGGGTTATGATGGAAGACAATGAAGAAGAAGAGGACGAAGACAGCTATCCTGGCCATGGGTTCCCTGAATACGATGATACAACAATGGGGGAAGAAGTCGAGCCGGTAATGCGAGAAGAAGCTGAGTCGGCAATGCGGGAAGAAGCTGAAGAAGAGGCATCAGATGAGCCCGTTGATGATCTAGGTCGGGCCATTGCCGATGCAAAGAGAAACTGCGCAAGTGATTTGGAGAAGAAGAAGTTGCAGCGCATGTTAGAGGATCACAAAAAATTGTTGTACACGAATTGCGTAGGTGACAAGAAAAGGCTGGGCACCACACTTTGGAATTGCTGCAATGGAAGGCGAAGAATGGTGTATCGACAAGGGATTTGGAAAGTTGCTGGTAATGATAAAGGATATGCTTCCAAAGGACAACGAATTGCCCGAGAGTACGTCTGAAGCAAAGAAGGCTGTCTGCCCTCTAGGGTTAGAGGTGCAGAAGATACATGCATGCCCTAATGATTGCATCCTCTACCGCGATGAGTACAAGGATTTGAACGCTTGCCCGGTATGTGGTGCATTGCGCTATAAGATCAGCCGCGATTACCCTGGTGATGTCGAGGGCGAGCGCCCAAGGAAGAAGATTCCTGCCAAGGTGATGTGGTATTCTCCTATAATACCACGGTTGAAACGTTTGTTCCAAAACAAAGAGCATGCCAAGGCGATGCGATGGCATAGAGAAGACCGTAAGAAAGACGGAAAGTTGAGAGTACCCGCTGACGGGTCGCAGTGGAGAAAAATCGAAAGAAAGTACGGGAAGGAGTTTGCAGATGATGCAAGGAGCGTATGGTTTGGTCTAAGTGCAGATGGCATTAATCCTTTTGGGGAGCAGAGCAGCAACCATAGCACCTGGCCCGTGACTCTATATTTGTATAACCTTCCTCCTTGGTTGTGCATGAAGAGGAAGTTCATTATGATGCCAGTGCTCATCCAAGGCCCTAAGCAAACCGGCAACGACATTCATGTGTACCTAAGGCCATTAGTTGAAGAACTCTTACAACTGTGGAATGGAACAGGTGTACGTGCGTGGGATGAGCACATGGGGGAAGAATTTGACCTAAAGGCGTTGTTGTTCGTGACCATCAATGATTGCCCTGCTCTCAGTAACCTTTCAGGACAGAAAAACAAGGGATACCGCGGGTGCGCGCACTCTTTGGATGATACCGATAGTATATATTTGAATAGTTGTAAGAAGAATGTGTACCTGGGACATCGTCGATTTCTTCCGAGCAGGCATCCCGTAAGAAAGAAAGGCAAGCATTTCAAAGGTGAGGCGGATCACTGGACGAAGCCTCGCCACCGTACTGGTGCTGATGTACAACTGTTCCGAAGGACGCTGACGGACGCGCACCCATGTGGAAGAAGAAATCTATATTTTGGGACCTGCCATATTGGAAAGACCTAGAGGTCCGCTCCGCAATCGACGTGATGCACGTGACGAAGAATCTTTGCGTGGCCCTGCTTGGCTTCTTGGGCATGTATGGGAAGACAAAAGATACACACGAGGCACGGGAGGACGAGCAACGTATGGACGGAAAAGGCGGCATACATCGAGGTCATGCAAGCTACGCTCTTACCAAAGAAGAGAAGGAAATCTTCTTTGAATGCCTGCTCGATATTAAGGTACCGTCGGCTTCTCGTCGAATATAAAGGGAATAATAAACATGGCAGAGAAAAAGTTCCATAACCTAAAGTCTCATGAATGCCACGTGATTATGACGCAACTGCTTCCGGTTGCATTGAGGGGGCTTCTACAGGAAAACGTTCGATTAGCCATTGTGAAGCTATGTGCATTTCTCAATGCAATCCCTCAGAATGTAATCGATCCAGAAATCATACCAAGGTTACAGAATGATTTGGTGCAATGTCTTGTCAGTTTCGAGTTGGTGTTCCCACCATCCTTATTCAACATCATGACGCACGTCCTAGTTCACCTATGCGAAGAGATTAACGTTTTGGGTCCTGTATTTCTACACAATATGTTCCCCTTTGAGAGGTTCATGGGAGTCTTAAAGAAATATGTTCATAACCGTGCTAGGACAGAAGGAAGCATCTCCAAGGGCCATCAAAATGAGGAGGTCATTGAGTTTTGTATTGACTTTATTCCTGACCTTAAGCCGATTGGTGTTCCTGAATCGCGGCATAAGGGCAGACTGGATGGAAAATGCACGCTAGGAAGGGAACAAATAATATGTATGGACGGACATTCTCTCACTGAAGCACACTGCATAATTCTACAGAATTCCGCCTTGGTGGCTCCGTATATGGATGAACACAAGAATTTGCTACGCTCCAAACACCCGGAGCGGTCTGATGACTGGATTACACGTGAACAAACCAGGAGTTTCGCCAGCTGGTTGCGGAACACGCACCATGCATGACACCTCTATTGAAGATGACATGTACTTGCTGTCCCAGTTACCATCTTCGAATATAATGACTTTCAAAGGGTACGAGATAAATGGTAATACATTTTACACGATCGCCCAAGATAAGAAGAGCACCAACCAAAACAGTGGTGTCCGCTTTGATCACGTAAACCAAGACGGAAAGGAAACATATTTGGTTATATACAGGACATATGGGAACTTGACTATCGGCGTGGTTTAAAGGTCCCTTTGTTTCGGTGCAAATGGGTCAATATGACACGAGGCGGGGTAATGGAAGACCCATGATGCGGAATGACAATAGTGGATCTCAACAATCTTGCGTATGCAGATGAACCATTCGTCCTAGCCAATGATGTGGCACAGGTTTTCTATGTGAAGGACATGTCTACCAAGCCAAGAAAAAGAAAAGATAAGGAAGTGAATGCATCGTACGATGAGCCAAAGCGGCACATAGTTCTTTCTGGGAAGAGAAACATCGTGGGAGTGGATGACAAGACAAACAAGTCAGAAGATTATGAAAATTTTAATGAAATTGCTCCATTCACAGTGAATATTGACCCAAGCATCCCGTTAAATGATGAAGATTTTCCATGGTTACGCCGCAAATGGACACACGCGAAGAAAAAGTTTCACACCCAAAGATCTAGGATGTGATCGGCTTCACTATCATCACTTTCTTCTGTGTTTCACACACAGAGGGGAATCTCTGTAATAGTTAGGGTAGTTATGTGTTTTGGCATTTGAAACGCGAAGAAATTTTATGTGCAAACAAATTCTTTCATGCCTTTACTGATTTTTAAAGTTAACTTATTCACAAACTAGTGATTCACACTAATTTCAAATAATTCAAAATTTAAACTATTCAAATTTGAAAACTATGGGCACTAACAGAAAGTTTGTAATTTTTTGTACCTAAATCATAAATATTCACAAAGAAACTCTAAATACACAAAAAAAAACAACACAAAAATAAATAAAGCAAAAAAAATAAAAAAAAAGCCCGCCTACTAGGCCAGAGCGGCCTGCATATGACTAGAAACCCAACCTGTTGTTGGGCCAGGATAAAGGCCCGCAAAGGCCCAGTGGGCCCACAGGGCAGCACAGAACACGTAGGCCCAGTAGGCCTGCTTTGGAGAGGAGCTCGAGAGAGCTACCGCACGGAGGTTTATAAACCCGGTCTGATCGCCCCTCGGCTAGCGAGGTGGGACTAAACTTGTCAAGACCGCACTGCGCTTGATTTCCCTTTAGTACCGGGTCGTGGCACCAACCGGTACTAAAGGGCCTTTAGTACCGGTTTGTGCCACCACCCGGTACTAAAGGGGTCGCTTCCCGCTTGGGCTGGCCAAAACTGGCCTTTAGTACCGGTTGGTGGCTCCAACCGGTACTAAAGACCCCTCCTATATAAACAACACTTACGAAAATTTCAGTTTCTCATCTGGCTTCTTCTCCTCTACACCGTCACCCGCCGCCCCCGTACGTCTCCATCCCTCGTCGCCGCCCGTCGCCGCCCGTCCCGTCGTCGCCGCCCGTCGTCCCGTCCCGTCGTCACCGCCGCCCGTCCGGCCCGTCCCGGCCCATCCTGCGTCGTCCCGTCCCGTCGTCGGCACCGCCCTGTACGTCCCCGTCGTCGTCACCGACCAGCCCGTCTGTCCCGTCCCCGTCGCCGCCCGTCCCTGTCCCGTCGTCATGGCCGCGTCGCCGTCCCGTCGCCAGCGTGCCCCCGTCGCCGCCCGTCGTCCCTCGCCTCGCCCGGTGAGCGCACACACACATACATTTTTGTTTTTAGTTATACAAATAGTTAGAAATTTTTCTGTTTTTTAGAAATTGTTAGAAATTTTTCTGTTTTTCAGAAATAGTTAGAAATGTTAGAATTGTTAGAATAGTTAGAAATGTTAGAATTGTTAGAATAGTTAGAAATGTTAGAATTGTTAGAAATTTTTCTATTTTTTAGTTATAGAAATAGTTTTAAAAAAGTTAGAATTGTTAGAAATTTTTCTGTTTTTTAGTTATAGAAATGGTTATAAAAAAGTTAGAAATTTTTCTTTTTTTTAGTTCTAGAAATATTAGAAATGTTATACAAATGTTAGTTATATATCTAGAAATGTTATAATTTTTTTCTGTTTTTTAGTTATAGAAATATTAGAAATGTTATAGAAATGTTAGCTATATATAGCATTGTTAGAAATGTTATAGAAATGTTAGTTATATAGAAATGTTAGAAATTTTAGTTATCAAAATCCAATCATTAAAAAATGTTACTTTTTATGGGCATATAGCTAGTATTTGTTCTCGACGATGCCCGACCGCATCCTCGCTTCGACACGTCATGACGACGTCCGGCTGACCCATGTCCGAACTGGCTCCGCTCCGTGGCACCGGGAGGTGCTGCTCGGAGAAGGGCGCGCCGCTTGATGAGGAACCCGGCCCCGAGTTGCGTCGTCGACCCTGATCTCGTTTGGTGGCGTTCGCGTGGGCCATTTTTGGTGCAGAGGGAGCCGGCCCCGCCGGAGGTGGTATGTCGCCGTGTCAGGGAGGAGGACGAGCACGTCCATCGCTACATGGTTGCGTTAGAGGGCGGCAGGTTCTCCAATACCTGGCAGTTTCTTCAGGGATCTCACTTCAGCTATGATCCTGTGAGGGTTCCTTCTCTTTGGGTGTCCACCGCCTGCGCCGCATGAACCGCGAGTGTCCTAGATTCTTCTGTAGTATTCGATCTTTATTAGCTACCTAGCCAGTGATGCATTCGATATTATATCTATTATTCGAGACAATGTATTCGAGATTATATCTATTATTCGAGACGATGTTTTCGAGATTATATCTATTATTCGAGACGATGTATTCGAGATTATATCTATTATTCGAGACGATGTAATTTGAATACTAAATTGTTTTATATCTCTTTTGGATTAGTTAAATAAAACCTATGGCGGACAATACCGGCAGAGAGGGAGAACAGGCCATGTTCGATATGATACGCCATCCTCACGGGCCAGATGTTGATCAGAATGAAGAAGATTATGACGGCTCGGAATTTCTAAACAACACCGGAGAGGGTGATATGATATTCGATCACGACGACCGAATTGATGAAGTCATGAACTATGATTATGATGATGACGAAGAAAATGTTGATCTTGAAACAACAAAGACCGGCGAGGTATATATATTTATATAAGCAGGCATCTAGTGATCATCACATGTTTTAAATGACTTGAAGATATATTAACGAATCGATCTTTGTTCTTTCAGCCATCCGGATCGAGCAAATCTTCAGGCAACAGGACGAAACGAGGCCCAAACAAAAAGTTGAAGGAGGCGTAAAGTACAATATCGAGGCAATCAGACCTAATGGCGAACCATTAGCGCCTAAGAAGATTGCGAGACAAGTTCGTTCGTCGGTCACGGAGTTCTTGTGAAGGACCAACTCCGATCTCCCTTCAAGAATGGAGAGAGCCAGCAAAGCCACGTCCAGATGTTACTTTTGTCGACAATGACAAAAAGGTCTGCTTTGGGATACTCTCATGGAACATTTCACCCTACCGGATCATTTCCACGTAAGCGAGATGTGCGAGAAAGTCTAGGGCGCTGCTCTTAGGAAGATGGCGGTTGCATTCAAGAACCACAAGAATCGTGAATGGGACAAGTAATGCGTCAAGGGAGGAAGGAAGACTCCGGTATTAGGTAGAACACTAGAGAACCAACGTGCTCATTGGGACGATTTCGAGAAAATTCAAGGATTCGGAATTAGCTAAGGAACGGTCGAGAATAAACAAGAAGAATGCCGAAAAAAAGGATAAGTTCCATAAGCTGGGGCCAGGTGGCTATGCGGTGGCAGTGCCTAAGTGGGATAAGTCTGAGAAAGAGATGGAGGATGCAGGTGTCACTCCGGTTACTAAGAGCTGGCCCCAGTGCAGGACTTGGTTCTATGCGCATGGGGGGAGTTGGACCGAAGACAGGAAAGTTTCGGCGAAGGCATGTCTGAGCGGAGCCGACGATGCGATACTTGTTGCAATAGAAGAGGCACGATCGGGGTGTTCCAGCCCAACAGAGAGAACGACGAGCTTACGCGTGCCACAGGAAATCCTGAACACCGGGAAGAACACGAGGCAAAGGCGCTATTCCGTGGTTTGAGGGTTTCGGTGGAACACCGACTACGTAACCGTGCGAGAAAGGAGATTGCGGAGGAGAAGAAGAGGAAGATGGAGGAGGAAGCGGAGGCGGGACTATGAACGCCTTCAAGGCCTAGAAGCAAGTCAAGCGAAATTGGCGATTAAATTCCAGCGGCAGCAGGAGCAGATCGACTCACTTAGCCAGCAAAGGGGGTCTCAGCAGCTGCAGCAGCTAGCGGATGTTCCAGCATTGGATAGCACTGCCCCATCCATGCCGAGAAGCAGCGTGGGTTCTGCCCCGGACGATGCAATGCTGGATAGATACCCCGTGGATGACATCACGGAGAACACTAATCATGAGCTACACTTCAAAATGAAGAACATATCCATGAAGGTGGCGGATGCCGTTGCTTTTACAAATCCCCCCGAGGCAACCTTCCATTGCAAACCGATTCGAGCGGGCTATGCTCGTGTCTTGGTTGATGAGGTGGTGGACCCATATTCGGAGCTACAGCTTGACATTCCTGGAGGTGACGACGAGCACTTTCTCGAAGAGGCCAAATATTGTATCATCCTATGGAGAAAGGATTACATCATCTTTCGAAGGCCACCGACACCGCGTCAGCCGACTCCTCGTCAAAGTCCGCCACCGAGTCAGCAGACTCCCGATCCTGCAAGTCCACGAACGCGTCAGGCCACTCCTCCTCCTCCAAGTCCGGCACAGCGTCAGGCCACTCCTCCTCCAAGTCCGGCAAAGTGTCGGGCCACTCCACCTCCTCCAAGTCCGCCACAGCGTCAGACGTCCACTCCTCCTCCAATTCCGGCACAACCTCAGGCCACTCCTCCTCCAAGTCCGGCACAGCTTCAGGCCACTCCTCCTCGTCCAACTCAGCCCCGACAGCCGTCTCCGCCGCCTCAGCAATCGCAGAAGAGACACCCTGCAGCTATGGAGCGTAGCGGTACGAGTCGAGGTAGTACAGGAAGTACAGGCGGAGGCAAGCGATATAAATATGGTCCAAGCCTCACGCCTCTTCCGCAGAGGCCTTATGACAAGTCCGAGGAGGAAAACGCAGCCATATCGAAGGCCGAGGTGGAAGCCCATTTTGCACCGAAACCGCCACCGCCGCCAAGGGAGAAAGTGCCTGAGGAAACGATTGACCACTTCATTCATATGGCTCAACCACCAGCTCCCAAGCCTGTTGACACAGACTATGAGCGCCACATCAGGAAGTTAAATCAAGCACGTCTACATAAGGAGGCGAGCTCGGGATCGAGCAAACAACAAGCAGCTGTCAAAAAATGCAGGAAAACCATTCCCTAGCTGGGAGAACAGGCGGCGCAATCTATCCCCTCGCTTGTTGTGCCAACAAGACGTGACAGTACGCGCGCCCAATATTATTGTGGGCAAACAGTTTACGTTCCGGAGGTGGGCAATGTGGTAATAACCAAGGACCATATAATGCAGGCTGAAGTTCTCAACATCACTGTTGGACAACTCCTCGAGATCGAGCCCATGCACGTGCTTACAGAGGATGAAATAAAGCGGAAATATGTCCGGGCGAACCTTTGGTCAAGCCAGATGAGGTCAAGAAGCTCCCAACGAGAATGTATGAATTGCATCAATGGTACATGGAAATTACCAAGAGATCCAATCGAGAGTCCCTCATGGTGCAAGTCAAGAAGGATCATTACTACCATCGAAAAGTCGTGACTGCTTGAGTATTCTGAACTGTTTCAGTTATACAATAAAGACGCACTCGGCAAATCTATAAATCGAGTTGCTATTGTCTGTAAGTGATTTCTTTCTGTAATTTAAGTCTCAAGCTAGCTGTAGTGATCCTTTTGATCAATCATTACCTGTAATTATCCTCACTATATTCTTTTCTGGGGTATTATGCAGGATGAAGATGTGAGAAAAGGTGGACGCTATGGCATTGGGTTCATTGACCCAAGCACCGTTAATGAATACACATGGCAAATAAATCCACATCATGAAAAGCAGGTAGAGGACAGCATGCTAGAGTTCTTGAAGCGCCTCAAATACAATGAAGATATACTACTTCCTTACAACTTCCGGTGAGTCACACTTTGTCTTGTACTACAAATTCTCTGTTTTTGCCTACTAGCTAGCTACATGTTTTTGCTTACATATGCCCGCTTAATTAAGACATGCAAGCGTGTGTGCATGCAGATTTCAACGGATCTTGTGTATCATTAAAGTTGGCCGGAACAGTTGAAATCTTTGGACTCACTACTCAAAGCAAATAGTGACTATAACATCTTGTTTGGGATAGTCAACAGGTAATTTCAATCATTATTAACTATATATCTCGGCCTATTTAGTTCGTCATTTCATGATATGAACTATTTAATAACCCCTTTATTCATTTTCTTTGTCGGCGGGCAGGGCTTGGGCAAGGTTCATCAGCGTCACGGAAGGCGAATGGAAAAAAAAGCTTAAATGGTTTCGACCCAAGGTAAGTAATTAAGTAGTACTAGCTAGCTAGCTAGCTGCCATCTCTTTAAATATCATGCTTGATTAATTATTATCTGATCAAATTCCATTCTCGTAAGGGCCCTGAAGACGACGCAGGGGACTGATGTGTGTGCATTCTGCGTTTGCGAGAACATTCGCATGATGGCGTCCGAAAGGAGCAGATCTCAAAGACAGGAATGGGTACGCTCGTCAGAACACTATTCACAATTTTTACACCATTATCGATATCTAGTCACACAACTAATACACATGCATATTGATCTCCTTCTTAACAGTTCACAGAGGTGCGGGACAAGCTTCTAGAAACGGAGCGCGTAGAAGCACTTCAAGAGGAAATAGCGGGATTTTTGCTCGACCAGGTCATAAATCCGAAGGAGAATACTATTACCCGCTACCGCCCCATGAACCACTTCCGATTGTCATCGTGCTCAAGGCACCAATTAGGCTAATGCCACTGGCTCAAGGCAACATGCATATGTAGGAGAAATTGTATATAGCTATACATGTGTGTATGTGTGAATTAATTAATATGGTGGTTTGTGAGACATTGATGATATATATATGCATGATTGGTTCTACTAGAAATTCTATTTATATATATATATATACATATATATATATACATATATATATATATATGCATAACGTGTACAATGTGTAGTATCGTAAAATACCGAAAGCGAAAAAGAATTAAAATGGAAACGCATAAAATTAAATGAAAATGAAATCATAAAACTAAAACCCCCAAACCTTATAGTACCGGTTGGTGTTACCAACCGGTACTAAAAACTCAAGCCCGGAGCTGGCTCGTGCCACGTGGTTGCCCTTTAGCACCGGTTCGTCTTGAACCCAGTACTAAAGGGGGGGGCTTTAGTGCCCACACTTTAGTGCCGGTTATGGAACCGGCACTAAAGGTCCTTACGAACCGGTGCTATTGCCCGGTTCTGCACTAGTGATTCTTGCACCTTGTCGTTCATTACTACTATTTCTATGCTATCCCTAGCACATTATAAGCAAACTTTGATGTCCAGCTTCTTTCAAGTAACAGGGCAGACCATGACCATAGTGTAGTTCAAGTGCTAGTGTAGTTCGTTAACTACCTCGTAGGAAAGTTCAAATGCTAATGGAATAGGCAGCGGCTTAGTGAGGTGTAGTTCATTATTTTTTTTGGTAGATATTGGTTTTGACAGGAGACACTGTGACCTTTGAGGCTCCTGGGGGCCCTACACTGTGGAGGTCGAGAAAGGATGCAATATGTCACAGATTGGAGGAGATGGATGGGTCTGTTTCCTCGCCCGCATGGGTGTTATTGGTGGTGAGTTGATCAGCTTCCCCTTCAGAGAAGAAAGACCCAAGCTGGTTGTCATTTATACCAACAAGGAGGAAGATGATGAGGACCCAATTAATGAAGATGATTAGGACCCACTTCATGAAGCCATCTATGCTCAAAGAATGAGGCTGAGCGAGAAGGCGGTGTGCAACCTATGTGACATAATTCTGCCACGTGATGACTTTGTCGGGGTGCCATTCGTGACCCGCTTGACAAGTACCATGGTTGATCGGCATGATATGGTATGTTATACTAACTTTAGTAATTTGATGATATATATATATATATATATATATATATATATATATATATATATATATATATATACTTAGTGTCACTAGTAGAAAACAGGGCTTTCGTCCAGGCCAGTTCAGCCCATTAGTCCCGGTTCAATCCAGAACCGGGACTAATGGAGCTATTTGCCCCGGTTCGTGAGCCCAGGGGGCCGGCCAGGCCACGTGGGCGATTGGTCCCGGTTCGTCCGGACCTTTTGGTCCCGGTTGGTGGGACGAACCGGGACCAATGGTGCTGGCTCCTGGCCCACCACTATTGGTCCCGGTTGGTGGCATGAACCGGGACCAAAGTCTTCCCTTTTGTCCCGGGTCATGCCACGAACCGGGCTAATGGTGCTACTATATATAGCCCCTCGCGCAAGAAGCGAGCACACCGCTCTGTTTTTGTCGGCCGAGGGAGAGGGCTTGGTGGTGCTCTAGCTCACCTCCTATGCACACAAGGTGTTCGATGGAATGCCCGAGCCACACTACTTAAGGTTTCTCCTCTCCAAGCTCGACCGCCAAGCTCCATTTTCCTCAATATTTATCTAGGTTTAGCGGTCCGTCACGCCCGTCCCGTCTTCATCGCCGTCGATCACCCGCGCCGATCTCATCGCCCGGCCCCACCGTGGTGAGCCTCTTGTTCTTATCTTCTTTCTGAAAGGAAAAATATTATTACTTGTTTGTTTAGATAGATACTTGTATTATTTTCTTACTTTTATTATTGCATCTTATATAGTGCGATGGTTTTGGTATCCGCCCCCGTCGGCCCTCGTCCTGTCTATGATTAGGATGTGGTATATATTATCTTTTCATAACTATTGGTTCATTTATTGTTTATGAAAATTATGCCGACCAACATGACATAGATTTTATTTATCTAGGAGGTTGTTGAACCGGAAATTCCAACCGAGCCTATTGTCGAGAGGTTACATTTAGTTGAAGAAGAAAACAATTTCTTGAAGGAAAAAATAAAAAAACTTGAGGAGGAGAAGATGATATTGGAGTTGCATGTTGCGGATGTCGTCGATGATCACAAGATCAAGATGGATGCAATGCGCTTGAAGATGAGAAAGATTAGAAAATATGTCATTCATACCGAGGCTTGGTATCATTATGCCGTTGGATCAGTTGTTACCTTGGTTGCGATTATGATCGCATTTGTTTTCGCATTGAAATGTTTTACATAGTTTCAATGTATGGTTTAATTAATTTAGATGCTCTGCAGAGCTTTATGTTGTTAGATGAGAACTATGTATGTACTTTGGTTTTATGTGATGATGAACTTCTATTAATTTGGTCACTTAATTATCTATTCATGATGTTCTGTAATGATTTTTGACACACTTAATTATATATAATGCACGCAGATGAACCGGCAATGGATGTACGGTGACAGACACACCTTCGAGTACATTAAGGGCGTGCATGATTTTCTCGAAGTGGCCGAGGCAAACAAGCAGAATGGTTTTATGTGTTGTCCATGCCCTATATGTGGTAATCTGAAGTCTTACTCGACGGAAAATCCTTCACACCCACCTGCTTTACAAGGGTTTCATGCCACACTATAATGTTTGGACGAGGCACGGAGAAATAGGGGTTATGATGGAAGGCGGCGAGGAAGAAGAGTACGATGACAAGTATGTGCCCCTAAATACGGTGATGCTACTGAACATCAAGATGCACGAGACGATGTGCACGATGGTGCTGGAGCAGGCGAAGCTGCTGAAGATCAAGAGGAACCAGACGATGTGCCCGATGATGATGATCTCCGCGGGTCATTGTCGATGCAAGGACACAATCACGAAAGTCAAAAGGAGAAGCTGAAGTTCGATCGCATGTTAGAGGATCACAAAAAGGGTTGTACCCCAATTGCGAAGATGGCAACACAAAGCTCGGTACCGTACTCAATTGCTGCAAGTGGAAGGCGGAGAATGTTGTGCCTGATAAAGGATTTGAGAAGCTACTTGAAAATAATGAAGAAGAAGCTTCCAAAGGATAACGAATTGCCCGATAGTACATACGCAGCAAAGAAGGTCGTATGCCCTCTAGGATTGGAGGTGGAGAAGATACATGCATGCCCTAATGACTGCATCATCTATCGTGGTGCCTACAAGGATCTGAACGCATGCCCGATATGCGATGCATTGCGGTATAAGATCAGACGAGATGACCCTGGTGATGTTGACGGCGAGCCTCCCTGGAAGAGGGTTCCTGCGAAGTTGATGTGGTATGCTCCTATAATACCACGGTTGAAACCTCTGTTCAGAAACGGAGAGCATGCCAAGTTGATGCGATGGCACAGTGAGGACCGTAAGAAAGACGGGAAGTTGAGAGCACCCGCTGACGGGTCATGATGGAGAAAAATCAAGAGAAAGTACTGGGATGAGTTTGCAAAGGACCCAAGGAACGTATGCTTTGCTTTAAGCGCGGATGGCATTAATCCTTTCGAGGAGCAGAGCAGCAATCACAACACCTGGCCCGTGACTCTATGTACATATAACCTTCCTCCTTGGATGTGCATGAAGCGGAAGTTCATTATGATGCCAATTCTCATCCAAGGCCCTAAGCAACCCGGCAACGACATTGATGTGTACCTAAGGCCATTAGTTGAAGAACTTTTAGAGCAGTGGAATGGAAACGGTGTATGCGTCGTGGGATGAGCACAAAAGGAGGAATTTGACCTAAAGGCGTTGTTGTTCGTGACCATCAACGATTGCCCGCTCTCGATAACCTTTCGGAGACGGACAAACAAGGGATACCACGCATGCACGCACTGTTTACTTGACACCGATAGTATATACCGGGAAGCTGCGGGGAAGAATGTGTACCTGGGCCATCGTCAATTTCTTCCGACCAACCATCAATGTCGAAAGAAAGGCAAGCATTTGAAAGGCGAGGCAGATCACCGGAAGAAGCCCGCCATGCGTACCGGTGATCACGTACTTGCTACGGTCAATGATTTACACGTAATCTTTGGAAAGGGTCCCGGCGGACTAGCTGTTCCGAATGACGCTGAGAATCACGCACCCATGTGGAAGAAGAAATCTATAATTTGGGACCTACCCTACTGGAAAGACCTAGAGGTCCGCTCTTCGATCGACGTGATGCACGTGACGAAGAACCTTTGCGTGAACCTTCTAGGCTTCTTGGGCGTGTATGGGAAGACAAAAGATACACACGAGGCACGAGAGGACCTGCAACGCTTGCACGAAAAAGAGGGCATGCATCCGAGCAGTATGAAGGTCCTGCCGACTACGCTCTTCTGAAAGAAGAGAAAGAAATATTCTTTCAATGCCTGCTCGATATGAAGGTCCCGGTGGCTTCTAAATCGAATATAAAGGGAATAATAAATATGCCGGAGAAAAGTTCCAGAACCTAAAGTCTCATGACTGCCACGTGATTATGACGCAAGCGCTTCGGTTGCATTGAGGGGGCTTCTCGAAAAGCGTCCGATCAGCCCCTTTGTGAAGCTATGTGCATTCCTCAATGCAATATCTCGTAAGGTGATCGATCCAGAAATCGTACCAATGCTAAGGAGTGATGTGGGCGCAATGTCTTGTCGGTTTGAGCTGGTGTTCCCACCATCCTTCTTCAATATCATGACGCACGTCCTAGTTCATCTAGTCGGCGAGATTGTCATTACGGGGCCCGTATTTCTACACAATATGTACCCCTTTGAGAGGTTCATGGGAGTCCTAAAGAAATAAGTTCAGTAACACGCTAGACCAGAAGGAAGCATCTCCATGGGCCATCAAGCGAGAGGATGTCATCGGGTTTTGTGTTGACTTCATTCCTGGCCTTAAGAAGATAGGTCTCCCTAAATTGCGGTATGAGGGAGACTGATTTGGAAAAACACGCTTGGAAGGGACTCAATAATATGCGAGGGCGGATATTCTTGGTCTCAAGCACACTACAGTTCTCTGAGGACTCTACCTTGGTGACCCGTATGTCGATGAACACAAGAACGATCTGCGCTCCAAACACCCGGAGCAAAGGCGATTTAATCGGATTACATGTGAACACATTAGGACTTTCAGCGGTTGGTTGGAAACACGTCTCGGAGGTGACAGCACTATTTGTGATGAGCTGTACTTGTTGTCGAGGACCATCTTCGACTGTAATGATTTGGAAAGGATACGAGATAAATGGGAATACATTTTACACGATTGACCAAGATGAAAAGAGCACCAACCAAAACAGGGGTGTCCGCTTTGATGCAGCAACCGACAAGGGAAATGACACATAATATGGTTACATAGTAGACATATGGGAACTTGACTACGGAGTAGATTTTAAGGTCCCTTTGTTTAAGTGCAAGTGGGTCAATCACGAGGGAGGCGAGTGCAGGTAGACCCACAGTACGGAATGACAACAGTGGATCTGAACAATCTTGGGTACACTGACGAACCGTTCGTCCTAGCCAATGATGTGGCACAGGTTATCTATGTGACGGACATGTCTACCAGACCGAGGAAAATAAAAGATAAGGAAGCGAATACATCATACAATGAGCCAAAGCGCCACATAGTTCTTTCAGGAAAAAGGGACATCCACAGGAGTGGAGGGCAAGATGGACATGTGCGAAGAGTATGAAAAGTTTCATGAAATTCCCCCCTTCAATGTCAAGGCTGACCCAAGCATCCTGATAAACGATGAAGATTATCCATGGTTACGGCGCAATAAGCACACGACACAAGCGAAGAAAAAGTGAAGACGTTCTCCATAACTATTATGATGATACCATGCCAACTTTGTAACAGACGAGTATGATACCATTGTCCGCTTTGTACATGCACATGCTATGCCAACTTTTTCAGAGTTCATTTGAAAACTATGAATTTGAAAACCTACGCCAACCGAAGGCGCTCACACCGGTTTATAAGCCCGTCCCTCTACACACCGTTTTGTTGTAAGCGTAAACAAAATAAAATAAATAAAGCAACAAAGAAAACAAAAAAGTGTTTTCAAATTTGAAAACTAATGGCACTAACAGAAAGTTTAAAATTTTTCTAAAACTAAAAGCAAAAAGAATTAAGAAATAAAGAAAAAAACAACAAAAATAAATAATGCAGAAAAGCAGAACAAAAAACTGAAAAAATAAAAATAGCAACAATAAGTATTTTGTTGTAAGCAGAAACAAAATAAAATAAATAAAGCAACAAAGAAAAGAAAAAAAGATTTTTCAAATTTGAAAACTAATGGCACTAACAGAAATTTTATAATTTTTCTAAAACCAAAAGCAAAAAGAATTAAAAAATAAAGCAGAAAACAACAAAAACTAAATAATGCAGAAAACAGAACAAAAAACTGAAAAAAAATAGCAACAATAAGTATTTTGTTGTAAGTAGAAACAAAATAAAATAAATAAAGCAACAAAGAAAACAAAAAAAGATTTTTCAAATTTGAAAACTAATGGCACTAACAGAAATTTTATAATTTTTCTAAAACCAAAAGCAAAAAGAATTAAAAAATAAAGCAAAAAACAACAAAAACTAAATAATGAAGAAAACAGAACAAAAAACTTAAAAAAATAAAAATAGCAACAATAAGTATTTTGTTGTAAGTAGAAACAAAATAAAATAAATAAAGCAACAAAGAAAACAAAAAAAGAGTTTTCAAATTTGAAAACTAATGGCACAAACAGAAAGTTTATAATTTTTCTAAAACTAAAAGCAAAAAGAATTAAAAAATAAAGCAAAAAACAACAAAGAATAAATAATAATGCATAAAACAAAACAAAAAAACTGAAAAGAATAGTGCCGCCTACTGGGCCCCCACGGCCTGAATACGACTAGAAACCCTACATGGGCGGGATTCAGGCCCAGGAGGCCAAGTAGGCCCACAGGCACATAGCTAGTGATGATTAGGCCCGAAAGCCTGCAGTTGAGAGGAGCTCGAGAGGGTGGGCGCAGCAGTGCTTATAAACCACTCTCGAGCTCTCTCAACTAGCGAGGTGGGACTAAAGTTTTGGGCGCGGGGCAGCACAAGGCCTTTGGTCCCGGTTGGTGGCACCAACCGACTAAAGGAATTAGTCGGTTGGTGCCACGACCGGACTAATGCCCCCTTTAGTCGGTTGGTGCCACCAACCGACCAAACGCCGCTTCCCGCCCTTTGGGCTCTTGAAAATTGGCCTTTGGTCGGTTGGTGGCACCCGGGACTAAAGGCATTAGTCCCGGTCGTGGCACGAACCGGGACCAAAGCCTTTTCTATATAAGCAAAGACATGGCGTTTTCAGATTTCATCGCCCGGTTCCCGTCCGGCAACGCCCGCCAGGCTGCAGGCTTCGCCCGGCAGCGCGTCCAGCTGCCCGTCTCGCCGTCGCCGTCGCCCGCGCCCTGCCCGTGCTCGCCGTCATCATCGCCCGCGCCCTACCCCGTGCTTTCGCCGTCGTCGTCGCCCACGCCTGCCCGTGCTCACGTCGCCCTGCCCCTGCCCGTCCCGCCCCCTTGCGCGGCGCCCTTACCGCCGCCCGTCGCCTCGAGCTCCCCCACGGGCTCACCATCGCCGCCCGCTCCTCGCCCGTCGCCCTGCCCCCCCGCCCCTTCCGCCCAGCGCCGGTGCCCTCGCCTGCCCCCGCGCAGTGAGCCGCCGCCCGGCTATTTTTTTTATTTCTTTAATTTTTTTCATATATATATAATGTATAAGCTCTTTTTTTATTTCTATGCTCTGTTTTTTTTATGTTTTAATTTTTTTGTTCATATGTGATGTATATGTGTATGTGGCTATAATGTATATGTGTATGTGAACAATGCAAAAGATAGTTTTTAGAAAAATTAGGATTTTTTCTGTTCATAGATTTTTTGGTGATATTAATTATTGTAAATATGCAAATGTTTGTATATTCATATGAACAATGAATTTGGCAATACTACTTCATGTATTTTTAAGAAGGAAGAAGAAGAAAAGAATGAGAGGAAAAGGAAATAAGAAGAGGAAGAAAGGAGAAGAAGAGGGGAGAGGAAGAAGAGGAGAAATTAATAAGAAGAAGAAAATGAAGAAGAAGAAGAGGAAGAAGAAAGGAATAGAGAGAAGAAGAAAAATAGAAAAAATTCTATTTTTTCTTCTTCTCCTCTATTCTTTCTTCTTCTCCTTTTTTTCTTCTTCTTCTTCTTCTTCTTCTTCCTTCTTCTTCCTCTTTTCTTCCTTTTTCCTTATTTTCCTTTCTCGAGGATAAGAAGAAAAGAAGAGGAGAAGAAGAAAGAAAGGAATAGAGGAGAAAGAAGAAACTTTGACACGAGGGGGGTACCGATACCCTCCCCGATAACATTATTTTCCCATGTATATGTATGTTGCGTCGTTGTCGATATAACGAGGGTGTCGAGGATCGCCGAGGGGTCGAGGGTCGGGAACTAGGGTAGAGGGTCGATGGTCGTTAAGGGGTCAAGGGTCGAAGGTTTCAGGGTCGAGGGTTCCTATAGTGTCAAAGTATTGAAGAAACCCATGGCTTCATCATTAGCCGGAAGTAATCATGGGATGATGGTACGAAGTCCTCAAAGTTATTACGGAATGGAGTCCGGATAGGATAATTTGCCTTTTATGCGAATCTCAGCAAAGGCCTTTCAAATAACGATATTCGGAAGGTTCTTGCTGAACTTTGTACCAAAAAGCGAATTATCCTATCCTCGACTCCGCTCCAAAATAACTTTGAGAGCTTCGCATCATCATGCACCCACATTTTCTACAATGATGAAGACATGTTTTTGTTGAATCATTTGTCACTATGCATCCTCCCGACCACTCGGCGATCCTCGACCCCTTGACCCTCGACCGCTCGGCGATCCACGACCATCTACCCTACCGCGGGCGTCGATGCCCACGTCACTTGTGGGACATATATGTAGTGTTCAACGCCGACCCCCTCCCAATAGCTTCAACACGTGGGGGGGTCGATATTACCCCCTCCTAGCTTGAAGCGTTCTCGAGGCCACCCCTAACCCTTGAAGCGTTGTCGAGGCCACCCCAAACCCTAGAGAAGCAGCGTCAAGGCCACTAATATGATTCCTTATTGTGATTAGCTAGCTAGTTCTACGTTTGCCACTAATATATCCATATCTGTCATGTTTGAATAATAATTGCCATGTTGTAAATATTTGTAGAAACTATGGACAACCCCCGAGACGAAGCACAAGAAGCGTTGTTGAGGGACATAATCGCACAAGGAAGTGATGCCGTCTGCTCGTTGATGTTTCTCAACGACAACGATGGTCTGGAAAGAGAGGGTGAAGAACCAGCTGGCTATGATTTACATGGCTCCGATGACCCAATGCCGGTGCAAGAAGGAGAGGGTGAAGAAGTAGACCGTGAGGACGGCTCCGGTGATCACCAAACCGAGTCCGCCGGTATATATATTAGTTAAGCCTGTCTTGACTAGCTCTCGTCTTTGTTTTGGTATGTACACATATTAATTAACTCTCATCTTTGTTCTTTTTTCTAGCCCTCCGGATCGAGCACAACTTCGGTAAAGAGACGAGGCCCGAAGAAAAAGTTGAGCTCAGATGAAAAGTTTGAGATCATACAAATCGCGTGCGACGGCCAACCGATTGAACCCTAACGGACAAAGAAGGCATTTGTTGCTCAGTGCGGGGTTCTGGTTAGGGACAAGATCCGATCAACATCCACCAATGGTATAAGCCTAAGAACGAAGACCCTGAGGTGTCTTGTGTCAATGATATGCAGAAAAATGATCTTTGGGTGAGCTGAAGTCAAATTTTACCCTACCGCTAGAGGATGATCCAGAGAAGCCAGTAATAGAGCCATTAATCAAGTCTTTTGCTCTTAAGAAGATGGCAGAACTATTCAGGAATTGGAAGAAAGAACTCAATCGTATGTCGAAAAAATGAGACACCAGAATTCAAGGGCAAATATGAGAAGATCGAGATGATCGCCCGCATTTGTGGCCTACAAGACATCGGAAAAGAGTAAAAAGATGTCGGCGACAAACAAGAGAAATGCTGCGAAGAAGAAGCTTCACCATCGCCTTGCAGGAATTGGTGGCTACCTCGTAGCCCGGCCTAAGTGGGCCAAAGGCTGAGAATGATCTGCTTGATAAAGGGATCGAACCGAGACAATGAACTGGCCGGACCGTTGCGGACTTGGTTCTTCGGGCGGCGGATCCTTGGACCCTATAACAGGGAAGTGCATTTGGACGGACGAACAATTGGACATACCGGTCAAGAGGCTTCAAGAATATATCGAAGCAGCACAGCAAGGGAAGTTCGTTCGACGGGGAGAAGGGCGAGCTCACAATGGCCCTCGGGAATCTGAGCACCACGAACGGACACGAGGCACGCCAGCTCCGTTTCATTGAAGGCTGGATTTCGGACGCAGGGGTTACAAAACCCATGAGAGGAGGAAGAAAGCTGGAGTAGAGCCTAATGCAGGCGCTGCACGAAAGGGTAATGGCGCTAGAGGAACGAGAAGAGGAACGAGAAGCAGCAGATCACAAAGAACGACCTGCCAAGCTTCCCCGGTTACCCCGCCATCTCAGCGGAGAAGCAGCGTGGCTTCCACCGAGCTGCTTCAGCCAGAGCAAGATGCCTTGACGGCTCCTGCCAGCTATCCCGTGGATGCTATCACGGATGCGAAAATTGCCACCTTATGGCGCAATGGAGCAATTTGAAGGTCAAGGCGGCGTTGGCTCTGTTTATCCTACTAAACCCGACTCAACTTTTCACCGCCGGCCGATTCCGAAGGATATGCTAAGGTGATGGTCGATGAAATAACGGAGGGATTTGAGGACCTCGGCTTGACCACCCTACCGGTGAAGGGAGTATCGGCTGGGTTACGCTCAAGACTCCATGCCTATGGCGGAAGGATCTCATCAACCTTCCGAACTGGGCGCCTCCGCCTCCTCCTCCTCCTCCCGTGAGTCGGGGCACTCCGCCTCCTCCACCGCCTCCTCCTCCGTGAGTGACGATCAGGCACTCGGCGGATCCTTCTCCCGGCGTGGCGGCACTCCGCCTCCTTCTCCGCTTTGCACCGGCGCGCCCGAGCAACCAGCCTCCTTCTCCGCCTCGTCAGCAAGGGCGGAAGAGACCCGCCGCCGCTCCGGCTACTCCGGCGCGTCGTAGTCCTTCTCCTCCGCCTCGTAAGCAAGGAATGTAGACATCCGCTCCGTCTGCTCTGCCGGCGTCTAGCAAGACAGCCAAAGGCGGGAGGAGATCTGATTCGGTCCTTCTCTGAAGACTCCAGAGAAGTTACCGTACGAGAGAAGGGAGGAGGAAAACGCGAAGATCACGCAGACCGAAGTGGATGACTGGTTTCAAGGGTTGAAAGCAAAGAGACATCCACCTCCGGAGGAGAAGGTAGATCCGGTCAAAGCGAAGCGCACTCTGTCTGCCCTGACAAAACCACCCAAGTCTCCGCCGAAAGGCAACTACGAGCGCATTATTGGAAAGGCATTTGCCGAAGCGGAGAGGTCGGGAAGTACCGTCAGTGATCAAAGGATGAAAGAACGACGAGCTGGGAAACAAATTTCCCAGCTCGGCGAACAAGCGAAGCAATCGTGCCCCCGCTCAAGGTGCCTGCTAGCGACATCGTCGATCCGAGGATGGTGCCCGGTTATGGCAATCCTGCAGATTACCTGCCCGACGATGTACATTATGATTTCTTGGAGGTGCAGATACAAAGATACGATCACGGAAGCCTCTCGACAAAGATGAAATTTCTCTATCAACGACGATCACGAAGATTGCATGATTGGTACATGAAAACCTGGAAAGAGTGCGAGGAGGAGTACTTTGTATGTGAGAGTTAAAAGGAGCATGACCTCCTTGGAATTGAACTGTTGCCTATTCCATTTGAGGAGTTCTATCAGTTTTTCAATCAATTGGCCCTCGATAAAGCAACGGTCAATCACATCGTCTGTAAGTAGTACTACTTACATCATTAAGTCTCTCTATATAACTCAGCCCTTTCATTGCATGTATTTATAATTATCCTCACTATATTATGCAGATTGAAGATCGCCGAATTGAAGAAAAGACAAGTGGGTGATATTGGGTTCATTAACACATATCTCATAGATGCAACTGAGGTTAAATTTCGTGCCGAAGATACCGAGGCCAACTTGCTACAATCGTTGGTAATAAATAAACACAAAGATATAATACT
This sequence comes from Aegilops bicornis, assembly GCA_021605145.1. Classification (NCBI taxonomy): domain Eukaryota; kingdom Viridiplantae; phylum Streptophyta; class Magnoliopsida; order Poales; family Poaceae; genus Aegilops; species Aegilops bicornis. The sequence goes on from CM038674.1 coordinate 647,654,964, forward strand.
CTTTCCTTACAACTTCAAGTGAGGGTTACTGTCTTGTGGCATATTCGGTTTCCTTATTAGTCCAGGTTATAGTAATGTAATATTGATGAGTTATGCATGTGTGCGCAGCTACCACTATATTCTCCTAGAGATTAAGCTTGAGAAGGGAGTAGTAACTATCTTAGACTCCAAGCGAAAAGATCCCAAGGAGTATGCGGACATGACTGAAATGCTCGAGAAGTAAGTTAAATCGATCATTATCCACCATATCAGCAACTTTGTTCATTTCTGATATCAAGTAATTGTTTTCTTTGTATGGCAGGGCTTGGAGAAAATTCACCAAAAAAGCTCCGGGACTACCAAGAAGCTGCAATTTAGACACCTGAAATTAAGTACTATATAGTAGCATATTCCACGCATCTCCTAGTGATTCAAGCGCTAGTTTCATCAATACCATTTAGCATGCTTGCTAATTATCAGTTTGATTGACCTCTATTTCTTGTAAAGTGGTTGTGGCAGGAACAAGGGAATGATTTATGTGGATACTACGCTTATGCGAGTCCATCCGCCACACGACCTGTGAGAGGGCTACTCCGACAAACAATATGAAGTGCGTAAATAAAATATTCACAATTTTATTTTATTACCATCATTTGTGTTGAGTTTCATTCATTCATATATATATATATATATATATATATATATATATATATATATATATATATATATATATATGTATCGACCCCTTTTCGTAAAATTAGATGTTTGAGCGGGATGAACTCCTAGCACCAGATCGCATGCGAGCAATTCAAGAGGAATTGGCGGCATTCTTTCTTGACCACGTGATCGCTGAAGATGGAGAATACTATGTGGACCACGCGTCTGTATGTTAGGAGATTATATATTTGTAAAAGATAATTATTTTATATATGTAGCCGGTAGTGTCGGATAGATATACGAGAACTTGTTGTTCGACCAATCTCTCGGAGAAGGAGAGGTGGTCGATATCACTTCTCTCTGTATGCATATATGTTCATGACGATCTTCTGTTTGCTTAATTACTAGCTAGCAAGCGTGTCTAGCTAGTCCTCTCTCTATAATGCATGTATAGTACGTAGCGTCGACCAAATGCGGACAAAAGAGAGGACACTTTTCTCTATTAATTAGCTAGCTATAGCACAATATATGAAACACCTAAATTAACCCCCAAAACCCCCAACCCCCCCCCCGTTTCAAAAAAAAACAAAAACCACAGTAATAGAAATGTTGACGCGTGGATGCCGATTGGTCTCGGTTGGTGCCCCCATCCGGGACCCAAGGCCCTCCCCGCTCGCTCGGACAGGCCACGTGGAAGCCCATCTGTCCCGGTTCTGGATTGAACCGGGACTAAAGGGTCAGGGCATTAGTACCGACCCTTTAGTCCCGGTTCATGAACCGGGACTAAAGGCCCTCACCAACCGGGACTATAGGCCCTTTTTCTACTTGTGTGTAGAGTCCAATGATATGCTATGTGGAATCTAGTCGATGATATGCTTTAGTGTAGAGTCCGATGACATGCTTATTAGTGTAGAATCCAAGGAACTATTAATAGTGTAGATAATCCATACTTATTAGTAGAATTCATGCTTAGTAGAAATGTGTAGTATTGTGTCTTTTGATACTGTAGAAATCTATACTTAGTAGAAATATATTTTCAAGAGTATGTGCGACGCTACTTATTAATTGATATGTTTTTCTTATTCAGAAATTACCAAAGAGCTTATCTGTGAGTTGTGGTATCGAGCCTTATGAAGAAGGCTCAGCTGGAATAAGCCTTACCGCAAGGGGCTCCATCACCACGTATACTTACGGCATGGACATGGACGGTCCCACACACTTAAGCTCGGTTGGATGGAAGAGCTTCCTCATTGGCAAGAATCTTCGTGTTGGATAGGCCATCCTAATTACTATCAGGAACACCCACCGCCCAGGCTCGAGGATGATGATCGTCGTTGATATCATCTAGAACTACATATGTGTGTGGGGCTGTATGCCTATAAATACCTAGTAGAACTGCTATATATGTGTGGCTGTAAGACTACCTAGTACTGTTTATCATATATGCTATATTCATGTGAGGATGCATGTTGACTATATATGAGTACCTATAATGCTTTATGATATTGTATGACTAATGTATGACTATATGGTATTGTGGTTAATGATGTTGTTAACTGATATATGTGAAATTGCACTTTATTGAAACAGGGTAGGAAGCAGAATAAATGATGAAAGATACAGCAGCAGCGCGGGGACAGAAAAGCACTACAGCTACATAATAGTACCGCGTTTCAGAAAAGCGCTACAGATATAGTCAATAGTAGTAGCGCGGGTCTAGACCGCACTACTACTATTGTTAGTTGTAGCGTCGTATTAGTAGCGCGGCTACCACGCTGCTGATAGCATCAAAACCCGTGCTACTACGAGCGTGTTCCCCAGTAGTGAATAGACACGTGTTGACCATGAGGTTTAGAATTCTATTACGCTATAGAGAGGAATTAAGTTCCGATGACTCGGATGACGACTCGGGCGATGACAAGGATGACGAAGATGAGGAATAGGAATATTAATTTGTTTATCTTGATTAGCATATTTTTATTTTTATATTCTAGATCATAATTTGTTTTGTAATAAAATTAGTTTGAACAATTCGAAGTTGGTACTATTTTATTTGTTTTGATGTTTGATTTCGTATTTGCTTTGATATTACAAAAATAACTATCACAACTTAAAAACAAGGTCACGTATCAAACAGTCATACTATCACCCCGTATGTAATTAATTTGGAACTAAAACATGGATTATATTAAGTAAACCCATGCATCTTAATCTAGACAGGAAATCAGAACATGGCAAGGAAGATAGAAAGGGAGGAAAGGTCGTCATCGCACTCGGCATGCATGGCTAGACGGTGACCAGATCGAGGAAGGAGAGGAGCGTCAAATTTCATTGCCCCCATCCCCCAACAGCAGAAGGCACCCCACCCGTGACTCCTCTGTTGTGCTGCTAGCCGCCGCCGTAGCCAACTCACGGAGACACGAGAGGAGGGTTCAGCGGTGGCGGCACAAGAGGAGGGTCCAGCGATGGCGACGGCCGCCGCCGTGATGCCAGCGAGGTTGAAGGTGGAGGTGCGTTATGAGCAACGGCGGCGCGGAAGGAAGGGCGGCGATGGAGGCGCGGGAGGAATAGGAGGAGGATGAATGGACATTGTTTTGCAGATGGGTATATTGTTTGGGAACTGTTTGTGGCCGGGGCACAGGCCGAACCATTGCGCCGGTCCAATCCACGCGCGCCTCCTCCCAGCCACTCGGCTAACGGCATGTAGGATGGGCCCCTGCCCACGTGGGTCTTCTCCCACCTTTTTCTCTTCTCCCCGTTGCGTGTCGCTCGTCTCTCTCTCTTTCTCTGCTCCTTCTCAGGCCCCGCTGCCTTGGTCAATCATCGTCGCCCGGAGGCCTCCCAGGCCGCCGCCGCCATGGGAATCAGCCGATCCGGCTGTCCTCGGCCAGATCCTCTTGGTTCCGCGTCACCGGAGCTCTGCCTACCTCGTCAGACCCGGCCACGCCGGACTACACCCGCGGCACAAGTTTGCTGGAACCGGCGGACGTCGAGGCTACAACCATGGTGTTATTTGCTACCACCGACGAGCATCGGTGCTACAACCCTCTCGGCGCAAGTTTGCTGGATCGAGGTTACAACCATGGTCATTTTTTGCTACAACCGATGAGCCTCGGTGCTACAACCTGCATCGGTTTTTGCTACAAACAATCACGGCGAGACGACGGGCGACGAGATTTTTGCTACAACCGTTATTGGTTTTTGCTACTACCAGCGACCTTTTTTGCTACATCAGTGACGGCGGACGACACGGCCGCTGGCATGGCATCCAGCAACCAGGCAAGGGGAGCTGCAACCATGGACACAAGAGCTGGAACCGCAGTCCAGCGGAGCTACAACTGTGGTCCGGTGGAGCTACAAAGGCGACCCCCTGCTGCTGGGATGTTGCAACCGTTTGTTCGGCGAGCTGGAACCGTGGTGCGGTGGAGCTGCAAGGGCCGACCTCTCGATTTTTGGGGATGATGCTACCTTGGACCGGCACAGCGAGATCGATGTTGGAACCAATCCGATGGAGCGCCGGCGACGCTGATCCGTGGAGTTGCGGCGGCCACCACCGGCAGTGCTGGAACTGCCCATCGAGGAAGCTGGAAACGCCCGGCGAGTAAGTTGCAACCACTCGACGGCGACGGGAGCGCGGCGGCGCGGGCGGCCGATGAGGACGAGCACGGCGGCGGGGGCGGCCGACGAGGATGAGTGCGACGGCGTGGGTGGCCGGCAAGCACGGATGACCCAGGCGCGGCGCCGCGCAGCCGACCGAGGGGATCGAGCCGAGGGAAGAAGAAGCTGGGGGCGATTTTTTTTTAACTACAGATCCAATCGCCGCGTGGCTCGCATCGAACGATTAGGGGTGGACCGGCCGAAACGGTTCGGCCGGTGCGCTGGCGCCTAGCATCGCCCATATTGTTTTGCAGACCAAGTTAACAGTGTTTCGAGATGCTCGTAAGCTCCTAGTGAAACAGTCACTAGCAGAGAGTGAACACATGGGCACGTTGCTATTGGGTTTCGTACAGTTTTTTTTTGTTTTTTAAGTAAATTATAGTAAACTAATTAAAAAAACTAAATTTTGGTATGAAAGATGTAATAATGTATATCAAGTATTAAAAAAGTTTTTAAGACCAACGACAAAGGCGACCATCATTTCTCCCTAAACTGATATGTTCCCCCTCGAAACCATGAATTCGTAGTTTGAGATCGTGCGGTTTCTAAGTACTTTACGTGATAACTTGTGTGTAACCTTTAAAAAAAGAAACACTAACAATAGTTTGAGACGGTGTGGTTTCTAAGTACTTTACATGATAACTTGTTTGCATCTCACCCACACGTATGGATCCGCGTCCGTTTGTGGGTGTATGAATCTTGGCATGATTGTGGTGTCATGTAGGACTTGACTGGTGCGTGGGCATTTATCCGGTCGCCCACACGTCCGTTTCACCACACGGAGGGGCCGGTGTGTGGGCGTTTAGCAGTTTGCCCACACGCCTGTTTTCACTCACGCACAAGGGCTAGTGTGTGGGCATTTGCCATCTCGTCCACACGCCCGTCTCCTATCCCACACCCAAGCTACCAGTTGCCATGTGTTTTGCAGTGTACATGGCAACTGCCCTAGTGTAGCATATGGCAACTCTCTCTTTTTTTTACCTGAACATGTCAGTTGCCATGTGTTTTGCAGGGTACACGGCAACTGCCCTAGTGTGCTTGTAAGCAGATGGCAACTCTTTCTTTTACCCGAACATGTTGTTTTGCCATGTCTCTTTGTAGCGCTACACGGCAACTGCCTAGTGTTAGTAGGTAACAACTCCTAAGGTTTTAAATCATGGCAACTGTAGTAAACCAGACCATACATGGCAACTGCTTAGTGTTAGTAGGTGGCAACCTCTAAAGTTTTCAAATCATGGCAACTAAAGTAAACCAGACCATACATGGCAACAGCTGCAGCTGTCCAAAATGGCATCTGGCACTTGACCTGAGATAGCAACTGCAGTTAAGCAACCATGGCAACTGTAGTTGTCCGACATGGCAACTATAGTTCAGCGACATGGCAACTGCAGTTAAACGGACATCGAAGAGGGTCCAGACCATGGCAACTGCGGGGACACGTGGTGACTTTCACGCGGGGCGTGCGAGACCGTGAGGTAGGTTGCTGAGATAGGTCGTGTGGGCGTTATGCATTTTTCCCACACGTAGGCGTGTGAGAGGGACCGCAAGAAAAAAAAAGGCGTGTGGGCTCTAGTTGTTTTGCCCACACATAGGCGTGTGGGCTGGTCCTCTTAGACACCACACAAAACGTGTGGGTAAACCCCTTAACGCCCACTCGTGTGGTCTTTATCTTCGTCCTAAAAAAATATATGACTGTTAGAGATATATTTTGAATATATGTATTTGGTAGTCTAGGATTTGTCCTTTATCTCCTATCTCGTCTACAGGAGAGGCATCTTGCCCTCCAAGTCTTTTACTCAATATATACTCACGCTCGAGGCTCAATAATGTAGGGTAATGCGGCAGAGAACAAAAAAATTCCGACCTACGCACCAGCCCAAGACCACTATGGAGACTGCCTACAAGGTTTGATCTTTTTCGTTACCGACTCGTAGCACAGCGGGAAGTAGAGTCGATGACGATCGGTGGTGCAGATCCCCGCAGCTAGGATTTACAACCTCCGAACCGCGAGGATGTATACCCTCATCTGCCCCTTGGACAGCCCTCCGGGAGGTGGTCGGACTGTTGGGGAACGTAGTAATTTCAAAAAAATTCCTACGCACATGCAAGATCATGGTGATGCATAGCAACGAGAGGGGAGAGTGTTGTCCACGTACCATCCTAGACCAAAAGCGGAAGCGTTAGCACAACGCGGTTGATGTAGTCGTACGTCTTCACGATCCGACCGATCAAGTACCGAACGTACGGCACCTCCGAGTTCAGCACACGTTCAGCCCGATGGCGACGCCCTTCAACTCCGATCCAGCCGAGTGTTGAGGGAGAGTTTCACAAGACGACGGCGTGGTGGACGATGTTGATGTTCTACCGACGAGGGCTTCGCCTAAGCACCGCTTCTGATGTATCGATGTGGACTATGGTGGAGAGGGGCACCGCACACGGTTGGGAGAGATCAACTGATCAACTTGTGTCTAGAGGTGCCCCCCTGCCCCCGTATATAAAGGAGCAAGGGGAGGGTGCGGCCGGCCAAGCGGAGAGGCGCGCCAGGAGGAGTCCTACTCCTACCGGGAGTAGGACTCCCCCCTTTTCCATGTTGGACTAGGAGAGAGAGGGGGGAGAGGTGGAGGGGAAGAAGGAAAGGGGGGGGGGGCGCCGCCCACCTCTCCTTGTCCTATTCGGACTAGGGGGGAGGGGCGCGCGGCCCTGCCCTGGCCTCCTCTCCTCTCTTCCACCAAGGCCCACTAAGGCCCATTAAGTTCCCGGGGGGTCCCGGTAACCTCCCGGTACTCCGGAAAAATCCCGATTTCACCCAGAACACTTCCGATATCCAAACATAGGCTTCCAATATATCAATCTTCTTGTCTCGACCATTTCGAGACTCCTCGTCATGTCCGTGATCTCATCCGGGACTCCAAACAACCTTCGGAACATCAAAACATATAAACTCATAATATAACTGTCATCTTAACGTTAAGCGTGCGGACCCTACGGGTTCGAGAACTATGTAGACATGACCGAGACACATCTTCGGTCAATAACCAATAGCGGAACCTGAATGCTCATATTGGCTCCCACATATTCTACGAAGATCTTTATCGGTTAGACCGCATAACAACATACGTTGTTCCCTTTGTCATCGGTATGTTACTTGCCCGAGATTCGATCGTCGGTATCTCAATACCTAGTTCAATCTAATTACCGGCAAGTCTCTTTACTCGTACTGTAATACATCATCCCGCAACTAACTCATTAGTTGCAATGCTTGCAAGGCTTAAATGATGTGCATTACCGAGAGGGCCCAGAGATACCTCTCCGACAATCGGAGTGACACATCCTAATCTTGAAATACGCCAACCCAACAAGTACCTTTGGAGACACCTGTAGAGCTCCTTTATAATCCCCTAGTTATGTTGTGACATTTGGTAGCACACAAAGTGTTCCTCCGGTAAACGGGAGTTGCATAATCTCATAGTCATAGGAACATGTATAAGTCATGAAGAAAGCAATAGCAACATCTTTGAGCGATCGTGTGCTAAGCTAACAGAATGGGTCATGTCAATCACATCGTTCTCCTAATGATGTGATCCCGTTAATCAAATGACAACTCATGTCTATGGCTAGGAAACATAACCATCTTTGATCAACGAGCTAGTCAAGTAGAGGCATACTAGTGACAATCTGTTTGTCTATGTATTCACACATGTATTATGTTTCCGGTTAATACAATTCTAGCATGAATAATAAACATTTATCATGATATAAGGAAATAAATAATAACTTTATTATTGCCTCTAGGGCATATTTCCTTCAGTCTCCCACTTGCACCAGAGTCAATAATCTAGATTACACAGTAATGATTCTAACACCCATGGAGCCTTGGTGTTGATCATGTTTTGCTCGTGGAAGAGGCTTAGTCAACAGGTCTGCAACATTCAGATCCGTATGTATCTTGCAAATTTCTATGTCTCCCACCTGGACTAGATCCCGGATGGAATTGAAGCGTCTCTTGATGTGCTTGGTTCTCTTGTGAAATGTGGATTCCTTTGCCAAGGCAATTGCACCAATATTGTCACAAAAGATTTTCATTGGACCCGATGCACTAGGTATGACACCTAGATCGGATATGAACTCCTTCATCCAGACTCCTTCATTGGCTGCTTCTGAAGCAGCTATGTACTCCGCTTCACACGTAGATCCCGCCACGATGCTTTGTTTAGAACTGCACCAACTGACAGCTCCACCGTTCAATGTAAACACGTATCCGGTTTGCGATTTGGAATCGTCCGGATCAGTGTCAAAGCTTGCATCAATGTAACCATTTACGATGAGCTCTTTGTCACCTCCGTAAACGAGAAACATATCCTTAGTCCTTTTCAGGTATTTCAGGATGTTCTTGACCGCTGTCCAGTGATCCACTCCTGGATTACTTTGGTACCTCCCTGCTAGACTTATAGCAAGCCACACATCAGGTCTGGTACACAGCATTGCATACATGATAGAGCGTATGGCTGAAGCATAGGGAACATCTTTCATCTTCCCTCTATCTTCTGAAGTGGTCGGGCATTGAGTCTTACTCAACTTCACACCTTGTAACACAGGCAAGAACCCTTTCTTTGCTTGATCCATTTGGAACTTCTTCAAAACTTTGTCAAGGTATGTGCTTAGTGAAATTCCAATTAAGTGTCTTGATCTATCTCTATAGATCTTAATGCCCAATATGTAAGCAGCTTCACCGAGGTCTTTCATTGAAAAACTCTTATTCAAGTATCCCTTTATGCTATCCAGAAATTATATATCATTTCCAATTAGTAATATGTCATCCACATATAATATCAGAAATGCTACAGAGCTCCTACTCACTTTCTTGTAAATACAAGCTGCTCCAAAAGTCTGTACAAAACCAAATGCTTTGATCACACTATCAAGCGTTTATTCCAACTCCGAGAGGCTTGCACCAGTCCATAAATGGATCGCTGGAGCTTGCACACTTTGTTAGCTCCCTTTGGATCGATAAAACCTTCCGGTTGCATCATATACAACTCTTCTTCCAGAAATGCATTCAGGAATGCAGTTTTGACATCCATTTGCCAAATTTCATAATCATAAAATGCGGCAATTGCTAACATGATTCGGACAGACTTAAGCATCGCTACGGGTGAGAAGGTCTCATCATAGTCAATCCCTTGAACTTGTCGAAAACATTTCGCAACAAGTCGAGCTTTGTAGACAGTAACATTACCGTTAGCGTCAGTCTTCTTCTTGAAGAGCCATTTATTCTCAATTGCTTGCCGATCATCAGAAAAGTCAACCAAAGTCCACACTTTGTTCTCATACATGGATCCCATCTCAGATTTCATGGCCTCAGGCCATTTTGCGGAATCTGGGCTCACCATCGCTTTTTCATAGTTTGTAGGTTCGTCATGGTCTAGTAACATAACTTCCAGAACAGGATTACCGTACCACTCTGGTGCGGATCTTACTCTGGTTGACCTATGAGGTTCAGTAACAACTTGATCTGAAGTTTCATGATCATCATCATTAACTTCCTCACTAATTGGTGTAGGTGTCGCAGAAACCAGTTTCTGCAATGAACTACTTTCCAATAAGGGAGTAGGTACAGTTATGTCATCAAGTTCTACTTTCCTCCCACTCACTTCTTTCGAGAGAAACTCCTTCTCTAGAAAAACTCCAAATTTAGCAACAAAAGTCTTGCCATCGGATTTGTGATAGAAGGTGTACCCAACAGTCTCCTTTGGGTATCCTATGAAGACACATTTCTCCATTTTGGGTTCGAGCTTATCAGGTTGAAGCTTTTTCACATAAGCATCGCAGCCCCAAACTTTAAGAAACAACAACTTTGGTTTCTTGCCAAACCATAGTTCATAAGGCGTCGTCTCAACGGATTTTGATGGTGTCCTATTTAACGTGAATGCAGCCGTCTCTAAAGCATAACCCCAAAACAATAGCGGTAAATCAGTAAGAGACATCATAGATCGCACCATATCAAATAAAGTATGATTACGACGTTCGGACCCACCATTACGCTGTGGTGTTCCGGGTGGCGTGAGTTGCGAAACTATTCCTCCTTGTTTCAAATGTAGACCAAACTCGTAAGTCAAATATTCTCCTTCACGAATCAGATCGTAGAAACTTTATTTTCTTGTTACGATGATTTTCAACTTCACTCTGAAATTCTTTGAACTTTTCAAAAGTTTCAGACTTATGTTTCATTAAGTAGATATACCCATATCTGCTTAAATCATCTGTGAAGGTGAGAAAATAACAATATCCGCCACGAGCCTCAACATTCATCGGACCACATACATCTCAGATGTATGATTTGCAACAAATCTGTTGCTCTCTCCATAGTACCGAGAACGGCGTTTTAGTCATCTTGCCCATGAGGCACGGTTCGCAAGTACCAAGTGATTCATAATCAAGTGGTTCCAAAAGTCCATCAGTATGGAGTTTCTTCATGCGCTTTACACCGATATGACCTAAACGGCAGTGCCACAAATAAGTTGTACTATCATTATTAACTCTGCATCTTTTGGCTTCAACATTATGAATATGTGTATCACTACTATCGAGATTCAATAAAAATAGACCACTCTTCAAGGGTGCATGACCATAAAAGATATTACTTATATAAATAGAACAACCATTATTCTCTGATTTAAATGAATAACCATCTCGCATCAAACAAGATCCAGATATAATGTTCATGCTCAACGCTGGCACCAAATAACAATTATTTAGGTCTAATACTAATCCCGAAGGTAGATGTATAGGTAGCGTGCCGACCGCGATCACATCGACTTTGGAACCATTTCCTTCGCATCATCACCTCGTCCTTAGCCAATCTCCGCTTAATCCGTAGCCCCTGTTTCGAGTTGCAAATATTAGCAACAGAACCAGTATCAAATACCAAGGTGCTACTGCAAGCATTAATAAGGTACACATCAATAACATGTATATCACATATACCTTTGTTCACCTTGCCGTCCTTCTTATCCGCCAAATACTTGGGGCAGTTCCGCTTCCAGTGACCAGTTTGTTTGCAGTAGAAGCACTCAGTTTGAGGCTTAGGTCCAGACGTGGGTTTCTTCTCCTGAGCAGCAACTTGCTTGTTGTTCTTCTTGAAGTTCCCCTTCTTCTTCCCTTTGCCCTTTTTCTTGAAACTAGTGGTCTTGTTGACCATCAACACTTGATGCTCCTTCTTGATTTCTACCTCCGCAGCCTTTAGCATTGCGAAGAGCTCGGGAATTGTCTTTTCCATCCCTTGCATGTTATAGTTCATCACGAAGCTTTTGTAGCTTGGTGGCTGTGATTGGAGAATTCTGTCAATGACGCTATCACCCGGAAGATTAATTCCCAGTTGAATCAAGTGATTATTATACCCAGACATCTTGAGTATATGCTCACTGACAGAACTATTCTCCTCCATCTTGCAGCTATAGAACTTATTAGAGACTTCATATCTCTCAATCCGGGCATTTTCTTGAAATACTAACTTCAACTCCTGGAACATCTCATGTGCTCCATCACGTTCAAAACGTCGTTGAAGTCCCGGTTCTAAGCCGTAAAGCATGGCACACTGAACTATCGAGTAGTCATCAGCTTTGCTCTGCCAGACGTTCATAACATCTGTGTTGCTCTTGTAGTAGGCCTGGCACCCAGCGGTGCTTCCAGGACGTAATTCTTCTGTGCAGCAATGAGGATAATCCTCAAGTTACGGACCCAGTCCGTGTAATTGCTACCATCATCTTTCAACTTTGCTTTCTCAAGGAACGCATTAAAATTCAACGGAACAACAGCACGGGCCATCTATCTACAACCAACATAGACAAGCAAGATACTATCAGGTACTAAGTTCATGATAAATTTAAGTTCAATTAATCATATTAATTAAGAACTCCCACTTAGGCAGACATCCCTCTAATCCTCTAAGTGATCACTTGATCCAAATCAACTAAACCATGTCCGATCATCACGTGAGATGGAGTAGTTTCAATGGTGAACATCACTATGTTGATCATATCTACTATATGATTCACGCTCGACCTTTCGGTCTCCGTGTTCCGAGGCCATATCTGTTATATGCTAGGCTCGTCAAGTTTAACCTGAGTATTCCGCGTGTGCAACTGTTTTGCACCTGTTGTATTTGAACGTAGAGCCTATCACACCCGATCATCACGTGGTGTCTCAGCACGAAGAACTTTCACAACGGTGCATACTCAGGGAGAACACTTATACTTTGATAATTTAGTGAGGGATCATCTTATAATGCTACCGCCAATCAAAGCAAGATAAGATGCATAAAAGATAAACATCACATGCAATCAATATAAGTGATATGATATGGCCATCATCATCTTGTGCTTGTGATCTCCATCTCCGAAGGACCTCCATGATCACCATCGTCACCGGCGCGACACCTTGATCTCCATTGTAGCATCGTTGTCGTCTCGCCAATCTTATGCTTCTACGACTATCGCTACCGCTTAGTAATAAAGTAAAGCATTACAGGGCGATTGCATTGCATACAATAAAGCGACAACCATATGGCTCCTGCCAGTTGCCGATAACTCGGTTACAAAACATGATCATCTTATACAATAAAATATAGCATCACGTCTTGACCATATCACATCACAACATGCCCTGCAAAAACAAGTTAGACGTCCTCTACTTTGTTGTTGCAAATTTTACGTGGCTGCTACGGGCTTTAGCAAGAACCGTTCTTACCTACGCATCAAAACCACAACGATAGTTTGTCAAGTTGGTGCTGTTTTAACCTTTGCAAGGACCGGGCGCAGCCACACTCGGTTCAACTAAAGTGAGAGAGATACACACCCGCCGGTCACCTTTAAGCAACGAGTGCTTGCAACGGTGAAACCAGTCTCGCGTAGGCATACGCGTAATGTCAGTCCGGGCCGCTTCATCTCAGAATAACGCCGAACCAAAGTATGACATGCTGGTAAGCAGTATGACTTATATCCCCCACAACTCACTTGTATTCTACTCGTGCATATGACATCTACGCATAAAACCTGGCTCGGATGCCACTATTGGGGAACGTAGTAATTTCAAAAAAATTCCTACGCACACGCAAGATCATGGTGATGCATAGCAACGAGAGGGGAGAGTGTTGTCCATGTACCCTCCAAGACCGAAAGAGGAAGCGTTAGCACAACGCGGTTGATGTAGTCGTACGTCTTCATGATCCGACCGATCAAGTACCGAACGTACGGCACCTCCGAGTTTAGCACATGTTCAGCCCGATGACGTCCCTCGAACTCCGATCCAGCCGAGTGTTGAGGGAGAGTTTCGTCAGCACGACGGCGTGGTGACGATGTTGATGTTCTACCGACGTAGGGCTTCGCCTAAGCACCGCTACAGTATTATCGAGGTGGAGACTATGGTGGAGGGGGGCACCGCACACGGTTGGGAGAGATCAACTGATCAACTTGTGTCTAGAGGTGTCCCCCTGCCCCCGTATATAAAGGAGCAACGGGGGTGCGGCCGGCCAAGGGGAGAGGCGCGCCAGGAGGAGTCCTACTCCTACCGGGAGTAGGACTCTCCCCCTTTTCCATGTTGGACTAGGAGAGAGAGGGGGAAGAGGTGGAGGGGAGGAAGGAAAGGGGGCGCCGCCTCGCCTCGCTGTCCTATTCGGACTGGGAGGGGCGCGGCCCCTGCCCTGGCCTCCTCTCCTCTCTTCCACCAAGGCCCACTAAGGCCCATTAAGTTCCCGGGGGGTTCCGATAACCTCCCGGTACTCCGGAAAAATCCCGATTTCACCCGGAACACTTCCGATATCCAAACATAGGCTTCCAATATATCAATCTTCATTTCTCGACCATTTCGAGACTCCTCGTCATGTCCGTGATCACATCCGGGACTCCGAACAACCTTCGTTACATCAAAACATATGAACTCATAATATAACTGTCATTGTAACGTTAAGCGTGCGGACCCTACGGGTTCGAGAACTATGTAGACATGACCGAGACACGTCTCCGGTCAATAACCAACAGCGGAACCTGGATGCTCATATTGGCTCCCACATATTCTATGAAGATCTTTATCGGTCAGACCGCATAACAACATACGTTGTTCCCTTTGTCATCGGTATGTTACTTGCCCGACATTCGAGTGTCGGTATCTCAATACCTAGTTCAATCTCGTTACCGGCAAGTCTCTTTACTCGTTCTGTAATACATCATCCCGCAACTAACTCATTAGTTGCAATGCTTGCAAGGCTTAAGTGATGTGCATTACCGAGAGGGCCCAGAGATACCTCTCTGACAATCGGAGTGACAAATCCTAATCTTGAAATACGCCAACCCAACAAGTACCTTTGGAGACACACTACTAGAAAAAGGGCTATAGATGGGATGGACACTAATGGCGCACTATACAGATGGTGCGCCATTACTAAATACTAATGGCACACCATGTGTTGGTGCACCATTAGTGTGCAAATACTAATGGTGCACCACATCCCACGGTGCGCCATTAGTAAGAAAAATTATTTTTTATTTTTCAAAACTACTAATGGCGCACCGTGGGAGTGGTGTGCCATTACTAGTTGAAACTAGTAATGGCGCACCACTCCCACGGTGCGCCCTTAGTATTCCCATGTGATATGTGGTCTAGTTGTTAGCAAAATTTACAAACATGAATTTTCGACTTTTTTGCAAAATCTCTCGAGAATTTGTAAAAATGGACATAACTTTTGCATACTAACTCGGATGAAAAAGTTTTTTATATGAAAAATCATCTACTCTAAAAGTTACATCCGAATTTAACTAGGGGAACCCCGTTAAACATTTTCAAAATCCTCAAAAACCTAACAGAAAAAAAGATACGGGGCTTTTAAGATCTGCAGAGGCAAAAAAATTCAAACTTACTAATGGCGCACCTGCCCATGTTGCGCCATTACTATCTTCCCGCCTTCAAAATTCAAAAAAAAATAAAAAAAATAAAAAAAAAGTTACTAATGGCGCACCTGCCCATGGTGCGCCATTAGTATGCCGTATATATGGCTGGGCGTGTCCTCTCCTCCTTACCTCTTCATTCTTCTCCTCCACTCCACCTCTCCTCCACTCCACCTGTCCTCCACTCCTCCACTCCATCTTCCCTTCTCTCCTCCACCATACTACCCTCCTCCTCTCCGGCGACCTCCTCCTCCTCCTCTTCGGCGACCTCCTCCTCCCTCCTCTTCTCTCCTCCCCTCCCCTCCCCTCACGGTTTCTCCTCCCTCCTCTTCGGTGAGCTCCTCCTCCCTCATCTCCGGTGAGCTCCTCCTCCCTCCTCTCATGTGAGCTCCTCCTCCCTCCTCTCCGGTGAGCTCCTCCTCCCTCCTCTCCTCCTCCTCATGGTTTCTCCTTCCTCCTCTCCGATGCTCCGGTGAACTCCTCTCCGGCGACCTCGTCCTCCTCTCCGGCGATGTAGGCGAGCGCCTCTGCGGTCACCTCCTCCTCCTCCTCTCCGGCGAACTCCTCTCCGCAAAATAACACGGCAAAAGAACGACAAGATCCAAAAAGGGAACAAAATTTGAAATAATATCGCAAAAAACGAGCAAAAAATGGGCAAAAAATCGCGATCCAGATCCAATTTCAAAATTCAAAAATAGCAATGGCGCACGGTGGGGTTAGACGGTGCGCCACTACTATTTTCCCGCCTTCAAAATTCAAAAATACTAATGGCGCACCGTGGCCTATACTAATGGCGCACCAGTGGCCTATACTAATGGCGCACCGAGGCCTATACTAATGGCGCACCAGTAGTGCGCCATTAGTAAAAAATACTAGTGGCGTGATACTAATGGCGCACCCGTAGTGCGCCATTAGTAGGCAAAACTGGTGCGCCATTAGTAGGCCTTTTTCTAGTAGTGACACCTGTAGAGCTCCTTTATAATCACCCAGTTACGTTGTGACGTTTGGTAGCACACAAAGTGTTCCTCCGGTAAACGGGAGTTGCATAATCTCATAGTCATAGGAACATGTATAAGTCATGAAGAAAGCAATAGCAACATACTAAACGATTGTGTGCTAAGCTAACAGAATGGGTCATGTCAATCACATCATTCTCCTAATGATGTGATCCCGTTAATCAAATGACAACTCATGTCTATGGCTATGAAACATAACCATCTTTGATCAATGAGCTAGTCAAGTAGAGGCATACTAGTGACAATCTGTTTGTCTATGTATTCACACATGTATTATGTTTCCGGTTAATACAATTCTAGCATGAATAATAAACATTTATCATGATATAAGGAAGTAAATAATAACTTTATTATTGCCTCTAGGGCATATTTCCTTCACGGACAGTCCCCCGTATGGTGTCGCGGACAGCCCTTCGGGAGGACCTTCGAAACTCGGACGGTTACTCGGACAGCCCTTCGGGAGGACCTTTGAAACTCGGACGGTCACCCGGACAGCCCTTCGAGAGGCACTCTTGAACTAAGACCGAAACTACGATCTCTCTACAGAGTTGCACACATGCGGTGTCATCTATCCGGCAGGGCTTCGCCGTCCAGAACTAGTTCCCACCGGAACCTAGACAACTTTCGGCTCTACGAAACTATTTCGCGGGGAGGGAGAGAGAAGCCAGATCATTGCAATGGCACTTGTATGTGAGAAAGAGTGAGTGTCGAGAGTGCCTCTCCACCTCTATTTATAAGAAAACCCAAGGGGTAGGGGACACATGAAAATCCCAAAAATGCCCACACTTTATGTCACACATAAAGGGCATAAAGGGATGACAAGTAGAGCCCCATGGAGGAGCTGCACCCTCTAACGTCCCACCTTCATGGGGGACACCCAAAGGGGGTTCCTTGATCCCCAAGTCCTTCTAGAAGCCTTTTGGGAAAAGCCCCAAAATGTGGCTTTCCATAAATATCCCAAAAAGCACTTTTACTATTCACGACGACATTTTTCAGCGTCCGTTCGAACTGAAAATATTTATGTGGGCTTAGAACATTTCCAGTACCCACTAAAATAATTTTCAATGCGTTCCGAAACAATTCCAGATTAGTGATTTTCATCTGTGAAAAGCATCTGAACTGGTTCCGGCAGCTCCGGAGCATATCCAGCTTTTATCCCGGAAAATTCCAAAAAGTTTCCAGAATGACTCTGGCACCCTCCAAAAATTATCAGGCATGTGCCGAAACCAATTTGACTTAATAGTATATCCCGAAACAACTTTAAGGTTTCACCAAAACTCATTCGATGAGCTCTCTCTGCAGAACTTTTCTGCTCTCCGAAACCTTTCCGGTGTCCGAAACTTTTTCGGTGTTTTTCTCTCAGACTCCCTGTCTAGTATTCAGCAGATAGATGACCCTTAAGCGTGTGAACCCATAGGTTCGGTGAAGTATAGACATGACCCGGAACCCCTTCCGATCAATGATCAACATCGGAGCCGTGGACACCCATATTGACCCCTATACCCACACGAATAAATATTCGAGTGAACCTCCAGTTGCAGTGAGCTATTCCTGTTGCTTCGCGATATGTCACAAACACCTGAGGTGAGATTTGTTGCATCCCCGCGGATAAACAATTTTTCCACCATGCAAGTTCCCTCATTACCGGTTTTGTTCTCTTTTCTCGTTTTCGTGTTCTGGCATCCCAGTTATCAAATCACACTATGTCTGGCCAGACGATGATGGATACCGTAATACCCTGAGGGCCTGAGAATATATCTCCATCGTCGGAGGAGCAAATCCCAATCTTGAGCTATCAAGTTACTTGACACACTTTTCCATGAACCCATAAGTCGCCGTAATAGCCACCCATTTACGGATGACGTTTAACAAACCCCAAAGTTCTGGAAGCAAGCATGAAGAAACTCGATACTCTCATGGTCTAAGGAATCATGCAAACGTTAACCATCTCTGTGTTATGTACCATTAACTTGTGACGAATGAATCTCATAGCATAACATCAATCCTGGTCGATTCAACCCAAATGTTCTCTTAACATTGTGCCCTCAAAGTTGCTGGCATAGACATGCCCATGATCAGGAAAACAGAACCATCATGCAACACTTGAGCTAGTCTTAGAGGCCAGACTAGGAATAATTCTTACCGTTTATTATTCCACACGTGCATATGAGTCTTCCTTCGAGCCTCGTGGATATTGCAGACTAGAGAATCATTGCAATTATAGCATGGAACATAAGCATAATTATGAACTCGGAGATAAATAATATCATTTATTATTGCCTCTAGGGCATAGGTTTTGCCTGATGCCTCGGTACTCCACGTCTGAGCTTGCCCCCTTTCTACCAAAGAGGAAACAAGGACGCTGTGCAGGCCGGCGCCCGCCAGGCGCCCGCCTGGTCTCGATCGTCATGGCTTGCGTCACGGGCACCTCACGAGGTACCCTTCCATGATCTCTCCGCCTCCTCGCGAGCCTGCCTGGCGAGGCCGTCCCTGAGGAAGCCTTGCATCGTCCGCCCCACGAGGCTTGGCCCCTTGCGAGGGTCTTGAGTCTTGTGCTGATGAAGATGGGTCACGCTGGGCCACCACTTGAGCCACGCCACAGGCCGCACGCAGGCAAGTCTGGGGACCCCCGTTCCCAAAACGCTGACACGACCTACTTGATGCAAAGTTTAATTTAGTAAAGAAAAGCTAAAAATTGTTAGTTGCCTATTCACCCCCCCCCCCTCTAGTAACTATATCGATCATTTCAATGAATGAGGAACCACTTTATCCTGAGGGACACCCAAAAAGAATCGAACAAGATTCTCAAAGAGTTAACACTGATACTGGTGTAAAAAATGCTTCGCATGTGGTATAGCCTGATGTCCATCGGATCTGACAACTTCAGCTCCGTGTGTATCTCTGCATATCCTCACATTTTCACGCTTTCACAAAATTCATATTTTGTGTGGACTTGGCTTTGTATATATGTGAATCATTAGTCGAAACCTGATTCCTCAGACTGAGTTATGGAGCAACTATCTGCAATAGTGTCCCATTGACCAAAGCCTTCTTGGAACCATACTAAGTTCATGAATGAACTATATGATTCAGCATTTTTGTCTTTGTCGCTTCTAAAGCGGCAACATACTTCGGCTTTGTTATAGAATTCGCCACAGTAACTTGTTTGGAACAATTTCCAACTAAATGCACCACCATATTGTGTGTTACACAAAACCCTCAATTTAAATCGAAAATCGCATGGAGAAATGATGAATATTGTATCGATGTAACCTTTTACAACGAACTCTTCATGATCTCCACTTGCGAGAAAACATGTCATCAGTGCTACTTTAGTACTCAATGATCCTTTTTCAATGTTGTCCCATGATCAGTACTTTTGATCACTTTGGTATCTATACTCGCAACAACTTGGGAGTATGGGACATATCTATTTGTTTTACATACCATGGAATACATGATTAATCCAAACACATGAGTGTGTGGAATCTCCATCATGTATTTTGTTCATCAGTGTTTTGGGACACTGGTTCCTGCAAAAACTCTTTCCATGTGACTTCGGCAAGAATCACTCCTTGTCGTTCTTAGTGCTAAACGGTTTTAGCATCTTGTCAATATGTATTTTTTCTCAGCCCCATTAGGTAAATCTATCTCCATATTTCATTATGCCTAATATGAAGGCTATTTAGCCCAAGCGCTTTATCGGAAGACGATTTTCAAATGAAGTCCTAATTCGTGTCAAGAAATTTATTTCCAATTAACAATGTGTAAAGCACACAAGGTTTTTCAGAAATATTATTATGCTCCCACTTACTTTCTTGAATCCACACGCATCTTCGTTACCCATTGATGAAGTCAAACCCCTTTGACCATTTCATCAAAAAACAAAGATTCCAACTCCATTTTGCTCTCTTCTGTTCATTGCTGGAACTTTGAAGTTTGCATACTTACTAGCATCCTCTGGACCGAAAAAATACTTTTGATTGTATCTCATACAAGTCCTAGGTTGTATTTCCATTTCATAGAAATTCTTTTGTCATCCATGTTTCATATCTCACGTTTTGAAATATGTATTAATTGCTAGTTTAACCCGAACCGAATTTAAGCATTGCTATGGTGAGACAATCTCATTGTAGTCAACTCCTTGAACTTGTTATTGCAACAAGTCGAGCTTAATGGATAAAACATTTTATCCATATCAGTTTATAGTCCCATTACAATCCGTTAGACTCCAAGTCTTTCAGAGGGTTTATCAAGATTTAAATCTTGAATCATTTATGGAAACTATCTCGGATTATATTGGCATTTAGCCAATTCCGGAGTTAGGGCCCATCAACGCTTCCTTGTGTATCATAGGTATACTGTTGTCTAACAACAATATCTCATTTGCGCACCTGAGAGGTTTGCACGAGCTTTGGCTACGTTGTTCAGCCGCAAGTTCGACCGAAGTCCATACATCTAATGTGGAGGCTTCCGTATCTGTCGCAGTAGGAAACTCTGGAATCACTTCCAAGGTTCCTTTCCTTTGACCTGATGACGAAGATACTTGTTATCTCGTCGAGTTGCACTGTCCTCCCACTTATCCTTTGCAAGAACTATTCTATTTAAAAGCATACCGTTTTGTGGCAAAAATCCTTTTCCTCGGTATAGAGGTGGGGGAATACCCAATGACTTGGGATAACTTGCAAAGTAGCACCTATCTGATTTGGAATAGGTTTGTAACCTTTTACACAAGCCCCATACTCCAAATGTTCATAGAAGATATAACATGGTTAGGCGTACCATACCATGCGTCATTTCAACAGATCTGATGGAGCTCTTTTCAGTGTGAAAGTCGCAGTCTCTAAAGCATTACTCTTTAAAAGTGGTAATGGCAAATTTATTTATGTCATCTTTGATCTTACCATGTCATAAATGGTTTGATTACATCTTCACAGACATTCCACTCATAGTGGTGTTCCGGGACGTGTAAGTTATGAAACTCTTTTCACAACTCATCAGACATTCGCTAAACTCGTAACTCAGATATTCCTTTCTGCAATCAAATTGTAGAAACATAATTTCCTTGTTACAATAACTTCTACTTCATTTTTGAAAGCCTTTCGAGTGATTTCAAAAGATCCAGACTTACGTCTCATCAAGCAAATATCCATATATCTACTTGAGTCATTTCTGAAGATATATAAATCCACTACTTGCAACAACATTTATTGAACTACAAACATCAAAATGTATGATCACCAATAAGTTTGTTGCTCGTTCCTTATGGCCTATGAACGGTATTTCAGTCACTTCACTTTTCGGAGGAAAGTTGCAAGTGTCACATGATTCAAAATCAAACAACTTCAAAATCCATCATAATGGAAATTTTCCATTCGGGTTTCTCTAACGTGACCAAATGCAGTGCCATACATGTGTGGTATTCTCATAGTCTTGCGACATTTAGCGTCAGTGTTATGGATGTATCATTTTACCATCAATATTCATAACATACATCCCATCTTGGATGGAAGCATGGCCCTTCATGTTATTCATCATACTGGACAACAATTGTTCTTTTATGAACAACCCTTTTGCAATAAACACTACTGGAATTAGCTACTTTGTCATCTGCCAGCTCTTTGTCGTCTGCTAGCGGACGGCAAAGAAGCTCTTTTCCATCAGCTATCGAAAAGCAGACGGCAACGAAACGGCGGACGGCAAAAGAGTCCTTTGCCATCAGCCATTTGTTTGCCGTCCGCTGGCTGACGGCAAAGAGGGAGGTGGCACCCACTAACGAAAACACTTAACGTCCTCCCTCTTTGCCGTCCGCAGCGGATGGCAAAGATACAAAAAAGCGGTGGTAAAAACACCAAACTAACCTAACTACCCGCGCCCCCCCCCCCCCCCCCCCGCCCGTTACTCTCTCTATTCTCCCTCTCTCCTCCCCGACGCCCACATCCACGCCGCCGCTTCGCCATCGCCCTCCCCACCATGACGCCCCACCATCCCAGCCTCCGCCTCGGCCTCCCCGCCATCGTCCCCATCACTGCCTGCCGCCGCCACCGCCCCTCCCACACGCCGACGCCCCACCATCCGTCGGCCAGCGCCGCCTCCACAGCCCACGCCTGGTCGACCCACTGCCCGAGCCCCGCCGCCCCACCCGCCCACCACCTCGGCACCAAAGCCACCGGCTCCGGTAAGTATTTTTTTCTGTTTTTTTCTGTTGTTTAATTGCTGTTTAATTGTTAGTGTTAGTGTTAGATTTAGTGTTAGAAAAGAAGAAGATTTAGTGTTAGTGTTAGAAAAAAGAATATGTAGAAGAAAAGTAGAAGAAGAAGAAGAAGAAGAAGAAGAAAAGAAGTAGAAGTAGAAGAAGAAGAAAAGAAGAAAAGAAAAGAAAGTAGAAAAAATATGAAAAAGAAGAAGAAGAAAAGAAGTAGAATAAGTAGAAGAAGAAAAGAAGAAGAAAAGAAAAGAAGTGATATACATATTTTCCTTTTTTTCTGTTTAATTGTTGTTTAATTTTTAGTGTTAGTGTTAGTGTTAGAAAAGAAGTAGAAGTAGAAGAAGAAGAAAAGAAGAAAAGAAAAGAAGTAAAAGAAGTAGAAAAAAGATGAATAAGAAGAAGAAGAAAAGAAGTAGAAGAAGTAGAAGAAGAAGAAAAGAAGAAAAGAAAAGAAAAGAAGTGATATACATATTTTTCTTTTTTTGTTGCTTAATTGCTGTTTAATTGTTAGTGTTAGTGTTAGTGTTAGATTTAGTGTTAGAAAAGAAGAATATTTAGTGTTAGTGTTAGAAAAAAGAATATGTAGAAAAAAAGAAGAAGAAGAAGAAAAGAAGTAGAAGAAGAAGAAGAAGAACAAGAAGAAAAGAAAAGAAGTAAAAGAAGTAGAAAAAAGATGAAGAAGATGAAGAAGAAAAGAAGTAGAAGAAGAAGAAAAGAAGAAAAGAAAAGAAGTGATATACATATTTTTCTTTTTTTTTGTTTAATTGTTAGTGTTAGTGTTAGTGTTAGATTTAGTGTTAGAAAAGAAGAAGATTTAGTGTTAGTGTTAGAAAAAGAATATGTAGAAGATGATGAAGAAGATGATGAAGAAGATGAAGAAGATGATGAAGAAGATGAAGAAGAAGAAGAAGAAGAAGAAGAAGAAGAAGAAGAAGAAGAAGAAGAAGAAGAAGAAGAAGAAGAAGAAGAAGAAGAAGAAGAAGAAGAAGAAAGGAAGAAAATAAAAGAAGTAGAAAAAATATGAAAAAGAAGAAGAAGAAAAGAAGTAGAAGAAGTAGAAGAAGAAGAAAAAAAGAAAAGAAAAGAAGTGATATACATATTATTATTCATGTCGGTATTTTTTTATGTTGTACTAATTTTGTGTACTCTTTGTCATGGCAGGTGTTGAAAGATGGTGGGCGCTGGTTGGGAGCGCTCCGAGAACCCTTGTTCGTCGGCGCGTGGTCCGAGGTCTTCCATTCCACAAGCACCTCTCCGGCGAGCGTTGTTGGACAGTATGGCGACACCGTCGGGCCCTTCTTCATCGACCGCGGTGCCGAGCAGGGGATGAGGTAAGAAGAAGAGAGGAGCTGGAGCACGTGGTCGCGGGAGAGGAGGTAGGGTGACTGCGTGGGCGCCTTCCTCGCCGCCACCCCCAGCTGTTTCACCCGAGCACGTGACTGCCAGGGTGGACTTGTCCGAGGAGGACGCTACACGGACTCCGGTCCACGAGCCTTCGGCCCACGAGCCTCGGGTTGACGGGCCTTCAGGCCACGAGAGTTCGGCCCACGAGACCCCGGAGGAACACACGTCTGGATGGGGTACCTGGCCGGATCAGCCTGAGGGGCCGAGTGGCCATGCTGATGATGGCGGGGAGCCGACTGAGATTGAGGAGGAGGGGGGCACCATCTACCAGCGTGGTTGTACACGGCTCCCGGACGTGCCAGTGATCCGCGAGCAGAGGTGGATGATTTTCCCTGATGGGGAGAGGTAAGTGCATTTAATCTTTTTGTACCCTTCTGCATTCACGTTTCTTCAAATAGCTAATGTGTTGGCCTTGTCATGCTGCAGGGGTTGGGACCACCACCATATTGTCTACCGGCCCAACTCCGTCCTTGGAGTTCTTTGTCGGCAAAACTTCCCGGGGTTTGTCACGTTGCCTGGTGAGGGTCGGCTTCCAGAGCTTGGATTGAGTTGGGAGCACTACTTGGCTGCCTCGGCCCCGCCGGGTGAGATTATCGACGGTGTCTTGTGCAAGACGAGGGCAGACGTGGTGATTAGAAAGTTCTGGGTAATTTCTCCTTTACACAATTAGAAATCTTCAACTAGCTAGTTATTAATTGTACTAATCAATATTGTATCAATTTTATCGATAACGTCTGCAAGCGCCTACTACAGAACTTACGGCACGAGGCTCGGGTGCAGGCTGTTCGAGACTACTACGCCGCGCGTGGTATCAAGAAGACCAAGCCGGCGTGCCGCGAGAAGTTCTTGAGTAAGGAGGAGTACATGAAGGTAATTCTTAAGGCCTTGTACTTTACTTCCTTCATTTAGTAATTCATAGCCGTAGCGCTCAAGTTTCTATTTCCTAACTTAGGCCCCTCCGAGATGGTGTGCTGATCGGATGGATTGTTGGGAGGTGCTGGTCAATGATTGGTGCTCAAAAGAATGGCGAGCCCTCCACAACGAGGCCAAGGACAAACGTGCCCAAATGGAAGGTGTGCCACACCATCAAGGCAGCTCCAACTTATATCAGTACGAGCGGAACTGAGTATGTGGTTTTCTTCATGATTCATGCAATTCGTTCGTCATGCTAGCTTTCAGCCCTTTAATTACTAATTCACTTTGTTTCTCTCTTTTAGTCACGCTACAATAAGGCAGGTAAGGTACCCAGGTGTACGACCTGTATGCCATGGCCCTGCTTGGCTCTTACAAGAAAGTCAAGGCATTCTCTGCGTCTGACCTCGATGATCCAAAAAACTTCACCAACATCTCCTCCCACGACAAGCTCATGAAATATAGAGATGAGGGGAAGGCGAGGAAAGGGGAGGACTTTAACCCGAGCCAGGATCCCATTGATACCGAGCTGCTGCTGATATCTGGTGGCGGGAGGTCCCATGGCTCCATAGCCATCGGAGATGGACTTATCCGTTGTCCTAGCACTCTCCCGAAGATCAAGGCGCGCCAGTCGAGCTCCGCTCCTGAGATAAGGCCTCGTGAACGGCCAGTCCAACTCACCTTCAAGGTTAGTTATACGTACTCAGCTATCTTTCTCCATTACATTGTGTGCGCTTCCATCAATGATTACAAATGGTAACGAGGAGTGGTGATTACAAAGTGAGAGAGATATTACGGAGAAACTTCTGGCGGAGGCGGCGGAGAGGCAGCGGGAGTTGGAGGAGAGGACGACAAAGATGTTGGAGGAGGAGAGGGCACGGAATGACATGCAGGCAAGGGCCATGTACGAGCTCCTTGTGTTATGTTTTTTCTACACATTAGCCAAAACATTCATGTAGTGTTTGTCTCATTACTAACTAGTATGACTGAGTCGTCAATACCAAATGTGCAGTCTATGTGCGAGAAGTCCGGTCAGACCGCTCCGCCAATGCCAGTGATTGCTCCTGGGACCATGGTGAGTTTAATTTAAATGGACATTACTTGCTAGTCATAACATTTGAGTGTCATCATGCTAACGAGACATTGGAAATGATCTTTGGTGCAGCGTAAATCTAGACAAGCATCGCACGATACTTCTCCAGCTACCGGCACGAGCCACCCCGCTACAACACCTCCATGATCACGGTAAGTGTCTCTAGTGTTTTGCTTAACAGCGCAATTTTTGCCGTCTGCTTTCTTTGCCGTCTGCTGCTGATGGCAAAGGCCCCTTTGCCGTCAGCCGCGTAAAGCAGACGGCAAAGTAGCTGTTTGCCGGAGCCTTTTGCCGTCCGTGGCGGACGGCAAAGACCTTTGTCGTCCGCCATTCATGCCTTTGCCGTCCGCCATGGCAGACGGCAAAGTAGATGATTCCTGTAGTGAAAGATTGTGCAATGGGCTAGAGTGTAAGAAACTCTAAAATGAATTATGAAACTAAACACAGAGGTAATATATTAATATCATTATTCATAACATACATCTCATTCATAATGAAAGTATGGCCCTTATGTTTATTCATAATACTGAACATCAAAAGTTCTCTTATGAAGAACCTTCTTGCAAGACACTTTATGCAATGGGCTAGAGTGTGTAAAACTCTAAAAAAAATATGAAAATAAATACATATGGTAATACACCGATGGAAGATATAGTAACATTTACTATGTTCCATGTGTGTATCTAAACCTCATTCCTGGCCAATCTTTCAGGCCATAGTAGTTCTTACATCGAGTTGCAACAAAATTCAATCGAGCGGGTATCTTTGTGATTAACTCACAAAACCCAAGAATTAGTGATTAACATGTTTAACCATAACTCCCCAGAACTATATCTTTGACCAGCCTTCTATACATCAAAAACTTGTATGACATTCATACATGAGCTGGATATTCCGGTCATCTTTCTTTCTGCCTTTATACTTCTAACAGATTAACTTTTAGTATTTCCTACTCGCAAAAGAAGCACCCAACTAAAGAGTGGCGTTAGCCCCGGACTTCCTAGGCGTGTAAGTCATACTAACATCCTTTGGACACTTCCTTTTTCTCTTTAAGTTGTTGTTTTATTCACCTTTCATCATATGACAGGCGTTCTTATGGATCCCTCTCTTATCAGTCTAATGCATAGTAAACACTTTACTAATAATTGACAAACAAACATTGCTTGGGATATTTCATGTCTTCCGGCCTTTGTTTGTATCTGAGAATTAATTTTCAGTTCCATGAATATCACATAACTATCCCAAACTTTCGAAGTTCGAGTTTCATGGAAGCAAACATATTGCACTCGACCGCAACGGAATTCTAGCTTTTGGATTGAAGGACGAGAGTCTCATCATCCATTGCTTTTAGCGGGAGTATACGGAAAGCATGCGATAGGAAAAGTCCTTCTCGACACTTTTGAGGACAATCCTTACATTACGTTACCAATCGTAAAGTTTTAACCAGATATTTAACAGCTATTCAATTTTAACAGGGAAGGTGGAAACGCAAGCCATTATTCTACAACTATTTTGCAAGAAACACTTAGACAGTGTTCATAATTAATTGCACCGAGAATTAAACATGTTAATTCAATAGTGCGCTCCCACTCAAATCAATATCTCTCATAATTAATTTTGAGTGATACAAGATCCAGACTTTAATTCATCGCCATAGAATCATCATCTCATAACGGGAATTTTAATCGGTAGGACAACTTGCCGATCACATCTCTATGTGACTCTTGCTCATCTTTCGATGTGTGTGTTCCGAGCTCAGGATGATCCTGCCATGAACGTCAAGACAACCAAGTGATCTTGCTGCGAGGTCTGACCTCACCCGCCTCACACTTCTCTAATCCTTCGTAGCCATGCATCCATGGCGCACCCTGAAAAGATAGGTGCCGTGACGGTGCTACACTTGGGAGAACACTAACTACTTGATATTTTAGTGAGAGATCACCCTAATAAAAAGCGACTACCGCGCAATCAAAAAGGGTGCATCAAAGGGATAAACATCTCAGGCAATTCGTAATAGCATGATATGGTATAGCCCTTTATGACGGAGAAGTCTTTCATTCCTTCGTCTTTCGCATTCGCGTCGGTGTTCACCTTCACGAAAATTGCCACCACATTGTCGATGCACCAGATAATATTGCTATCTCTATAGCTAATAAAATAAGTGCATTACTTAAGGTTAACGCCCGGGTCAATAAAGTGACAATCATATGGCTCCAGCCATGATGCCGAATCATGACACGCAGGTCATGTTAATTACATTATATAGTCATCTCATACAAAATCAAATTATTATGAGCACTGCTATACCACATCACATGCACATGCAAACCCTCCTGCAAAACCAAGTTAGACGCCTCTAATCAGTTCATGCAAAAACTTATTTTTCGTGGCTTCTAAGGTTTCGAAACAAACCGAACCTACAAACGTCCATCATCAAGTATGACAATTCAAGTCGCTAGATTAACTTTGCAGGGTGTATGAAACACGAGATAATAAAATCTCGAGCCCCATACTAAACTTCGTCATACGCATGACCCCCGTGCAGAACATATCTGCATTGCCCTTTTGTCTGTGAAATTTTATCTTTCTTTCTAACTATGGTGGATTTCAACGAACTGTTAGCACTTCGTTGATCAATCAGGATCACAGATTGCCAGAACATTGAAAATCCACCATGCCGTTATCAAGATCAGAAATATGAAATTCAAGGGAAGCGACAAGAATATCGGGTAACAGATTTCATCTGCTACCCGCACAAATAATTTTCAGTAATAGAACTCATCTACTACAAATTATATTGTGCAACACCCATACATCTCTATGTATTCTAGATCGCAACCTGCATCTACGCATAGCACGGCTCATGATGCCACTGTAGGGTAACGTGGCAGAAAACAAAAAAATTACGACCTACGCACCAGCCCAGGACCACTATCGAGACTGAGGGAGTCCTGGACTAAGGGGTCCTCGGGCGTCCGGCCTGTTATCCATGGGCCGGACTGGTGGGCTGTAAAGACATGAAGGCCGAAGACTGTACCTGTGTCCGGATTGGACTCTCCCTGGCGTGGAAGGCAACCTTGGTGACCAACTATGAAGATTCCTTCTTATGTAACCGACTCTATGTAACCCTAGACCCCCCCCCCCGGTGTCTATATAAACCGGAGGGTGTAGTCCGGAAAGGATATACTCATTACCATAGTCATACAGGCTAGGCTTCTAGGGTTTAGCCATTACGATCTTGTGGTAGATCAATTCTCGTAATACTCATATTCATCAAGATCAATCAAGCCGGAAGTAGCGTATTACCTCCATAGAGAGGGCTCGAACCTGGATAAACATCGTTTCCCCTGTCTCCTGTAACCATCGACCTTAGACGCACAGTTTGGGACCCCCTACCCGAGATCCGCCGGTTTTGACACCGACATTGGTGCTTTCATTGATAGTTCCATTGTGCCGTTGACGAAAGGTTCGATGGGACCTTCGATCGTCTATAGTGACGCTGTCCAAGGAGAAACCTTCCTCCCCGGACATATTTATGTATTCGGCAGCTTCGTACCACGGGTCAACTCGCACGGCCATCTGGAGCAGATCGACAGCTACGCCCCTGGCCACCAGGTTAGATTTGGAAGCTTGAACTACGTCCCGGATATCCGTGGAGAATTGATCTTCAACGGATTTGATACCATGGCAATCGCTCCCCCTCGCTCCGATGAATATGACTTAAATCTGTCATCGGACCATATTCAGGAGATGGTTCCTATAACTGCTACGGCCTTAGATCCGGAGTAGATTGCGCCATCCGAAACCGCAGAATCCGCGGCGTTGGAGCCGCACACGGATTCAGCACCTTGCAATGTCTGCGTCAACGGAATTCTGGACTCCTCTTCGGCTATAAGTTCCAAACCACGCACGCCTGCAGGCGCAGAGCTGGATCGTGTATCGATCTTTGAGTTCAGCGCCGCAGATATCTTCCAACACTCGCGCTTGGGCGACGTTCTAAATTCATTAAAAAGCATGTCCTTGGCGGGTGACTTACAGCCAAACCATGTCCGATTCGAGCTAGAGGCTGATAGTGGAGAATTTCACTTCCCACCCGCCACCCACTTCATAGCCACTGTCGAGGACTTAACCGACATGCTCGATTATGGCTCCGAAGACATCGACGGTATAGACGACAATGCCGACAAGGAGCAAGGCCAAGACCGCCATTCACTGGACGTGGGACGGCCACCTCTTCATACGATGTGTACATGGTTGATACACCTAAAAAAGCTAGCGATGATGAAAAAGAAGATCCCGTTGAGAATAAACCTCCTGAGACATAGTCTAAGTACCGGCGCCCTAAACGCCGCTCTAAGTCACTTCGCAGCAAGGCTGGCACCGGAGAAAATAGTACTCCGGACGACACCAAAAACAATGAAGACCATGTGGGAGCAAGATCCGAATAGGAGGAACAAGAAAACGAGCAAGCCAGCCCCCATGAACAGGCCTCACCCAGGGACAATTCGGAGGACGACAACTACCTTCCGCCCTCCGAAGATGAGGTAAGCCTCAGCGACGAAGACTTCATCGTACCCGAAGAACCCCTCGAGCAGGAGCGCTTCAAGCGCAGGCTAATAGCTACTGCAAGGAGCCTGAAAAAGAAGCAGCAGCAGCTTCAAGCTGACCAAGACCTACTCAACGATAGATGGACCGAAGTCCTGGCCGCCGAAGAATACGTCCTTAGTGGCCGGGCCAAAAGCTACCTGAAGCATAGATTCCTACCTCAGTTCGATGACGAGGCGTTGGATCCCGTACCATCATCACACAATGCGGCTGGTCGTCGACAACTCTGTCCGGATAAAGAGGATACTCAAGCCGAACACTAGACCCCCCCTCCCACCTCGTCGTAGAGGCAAGAATAACACAGCTCATGGTTGTATAGACGACCTTCGACGGGACTTGGACAGTAGAGTAGGACACACAAGATCGATCTACGGATCGCGAGGGCATGCCTCGACACGCGACGATGGCTACCTATTCGGACGTGACAAACCTAGGCACGCCCGAGCCGAAAACCGCAAATGGACCCCTTCGGAGTTACATCGCAGTGTGGCCCTACATAGAGGTGCCGCACACCCTCTTTGCTTCACTGATGAAGTAATGGATCACGAATTCCCCGAAGGATTCAAACCCGTCAATATTGAAACATGCGACGGAACAACCGATCCCGCGGTATGGATAGAAGATTTTATCCTCCACATCCATATGGCCCGTGGAGACGACCTCCACGCCATTAAATACCTCCCACTAAAGCTAAAAGGGCCAGCTCGGCACTGGTTAAACAGCCTGCCTGAAAATTCCATAGGCAGCTGGGAAGACTTGGAAGAAGCCTTCCTTGACAACTTCCAAGGAACGTATGTCTGGCCATCGGATGCCGATGACCTACGTCACATCATCCAGCAGCCCGGAGAGTCAGCCAGGGAGCTCTAGACTCGATTCTTAGTCAACAAGAACCAAATCGTCGACTGTCTGGATGCGGAAGCCCTCGCAGCCTTCAGACACAGCGTCCGAGACGAATGGCTTGCACGCCACCTCGGTCAAGAAGGACCTAAATCCATGACAGCCCTTACTGCTCTAATGACCTGCTTTTGTGCGGGAGAAGACAGCTGGCTCGCTTGTAGAAGCAACAACACCAGTGACCCGGGCACTTCCGAAATCCGGGACGGCAACGGCAAGCCACGACGAAGCAAACACAACAGTTGCAACGATAATGAAAGATCATGCGACACAGCGGTCAACGCCAGATTCAGCAATCCCAAGCCCGGTCAACGGAAGAAGCCATTCAAGGCGAACCGATAAAAACCACCCAACCTAGACAGGATTTTGGGCCGACCCTCCCAGATTCACGGCCACCCCGATATACCAGCTAATCATACTAACCGAAACTGCTGGGTCTTTAAGCAGGCCGGCAAGCTCAATGCTGAACACAAGGGGAGGAGGCCGCCAGACGACAGGGACGACGGAGAGGCTCACCAACGAAATACCGGGGGTCAGAAGCAATTTCCACCCAAGGACCGACTACTCCTGGAGCGAAAATAGCAGTCCGGCTTCCGCCGCCCACCTCGTACACATGCAAAAAATTTACCGCACCTACATCACTACGCACTCAAGATACCATGGGCATTGGTGGAATCACACTATGGACAAGCCTGCATGCATTTCCGTAACACTTTTTATCTATTTTCTTTTTATTTCTTCCTTCACTATCTCTTAAAAACAGGTGATGAACAGGGCAAACATCTAAAACTGACTCTATCGGAGTTCGGATCCGTACACTCACCTAAGGTGCTACTCCCATCATGGATTCCCCTCGCCGAGGACAGGCGGCGCAGACGTGCGACAGGAGGTCCAAAATAACCTTTTTTAGACCGCACTCTTTATTTCGAGCTTGTATTATGCCTCTTCCTCCGCCTCCGACCCTGAGCATGTCGAATAGCCGGGGTTGTGGTCTTTATATATATAAAGTAATCATTGGCATATTGCTCAGTTCCCAGTAAACAGTATCCGAATTAATCATCCGTGTTGTTTCGCCAATGAATATGGCTCCTATGGCTGCTTCACAGATATACCTTGGCATAACCTGCCAGGAGCTCGGTATGGGAACAAATGAGTGATAACCCACAAGTATAGGGATCAATTGTAGCCTCTTTCGATAAGTAAGAGTGTCGAACCCAACGAGGAGCTAAAGGTAGAACAAACATTCCCTCAAGTTCTACGACCACCGATACAACTCTATGCACGCTTGACGTTCGCTTTACCTAGAAGAAGTATAAAACTAGAAGTACTTTGTAGGTGTTTTTGGATAGGTTTGCAAGAATATAAAGAGCACGTAAATAAAAATTATGGGCTGTTTAGATAAAGACACAACTAAATTAGTTTTAGTGGAGAGCTTTTTGTCACGAGAAAGTTATTTGTCCCTAGGCAATCGATAACTAGACCAGTAATCACTATTGCAATTTTATATGAGGGAGAGGCATAAGCTAACATACTTTCTCTACTTGGGTCATATGCACTTATGATTGGAACTCTAGCAAGCATCCACAACTACTAAAGATCATTAAGGTAAAACCCAACCATAGCATTAAACTATCAAGTCCTCTTTATTCACATACGCAAACAACCTACTTACTTGGGTATATGCTTCTGTCACTCACGCCATCCACCATAAGCAAATCATGAACATATTGCAAACCCTACAGCGGGAATCCCTCACGCTTGCGCGACATGGAGAGCACCATAGGACAGCACCAATAATAAAACATGCAACTCAAACCAATCACGATCATCAATTAATCCATAGGACAAAACGGATCTACTCAAACATCATAGGATAGCCATACATCATTGGGAAATAATATATAGCGTTGATCACCATGTTTAAGTAGAGATTACAGCGGGTAAAAGAGGGGTTACACCACTGCATAGAGGGGGGATGAGTTGGTGATGATGGCGGTGAAGTTGTTGGTGAAGATTGTGGTGATGATGATGGCCCCCGGTGGCACTTCGGCGCCACCGGAAGCGAGGGGGAGATAGCCCCCCTCCTTCTTCTTCCTCCTTGACCTCCTCCATTGATGGGAGAAGTGTTTCCCCTCTGGTCCTTGGTTTCCATGGCATGGGAGTGGCGAGAGCCCCTCCGAGATTGGATTGGTTTCTCTGTCTCTCTCTGTTTCTACGTTTAGATTCTGGCCCTTCACCGTTTCTTAAATTCTCGGAGATCTGTAACTCCGATTGGGCTGAATTTTGGATACGATCTCTATCCGGATATTAGCTTTCTTGCGGTGAAAGAAGGGCTCCAACCGCTATACGGGGTGGCCACGAGGGTCAGGGGCGCGCCTACCCCCCCTGCCTCGTGGCCCCCTCAGGCATCGTCTCACGTTGATTCTTCTTCCCAAAAATCACATATATTCCAAAAAAATCTCCGTCAGTTTTTATCCCGTTTGGACTCCGTTTGATATGGATTTTTTGCGAAACAAAAAACATGCAACAAACAGGAACTGGCACTGGGCACTGGATCAATATGTTAGTCCCAAAAATAGTATAAAAAGTTGCCAAAAGTATATGAAAGTTGTATAATATTGGCATGGAACAATCAAAAATTATAGATACAACGGAGACGTATCAATGAGTAGCCAGCAAAAGTCCGAACAACTCTATAGCGTACTTCGGCGTCGCAAGTTTGGCCTTATATGCATCAGCTCCGAATCATTGCCTTGGGTCAATAGTTGGGTTGCCCGGCTCCTGTGCTTGCTACCCTACGTTCCGCTCCATCGGCTAGGGTAGTAAAGGGAGAACTACTGCGATTGTGCTTCCGGTTCATCTGGTCAAGTACCTCAGTAGAGAAAGCCGAAAACTGACTGTCATGATGCGGTGAGAGCTGGTCAATCACTTGACAACTTATTGGAATCTTTAGTGATTCTCCGTGTCACACGAGGGATCTTTTTCAGATCAAATATGTAAGGCACCATATTATAATACGCCGCATACATACCAGGGGCTATGTCGTAGCCCCACCATAAAATTCCTATGGCTAAGTGAAAGTGTTAACGCCCTATAGTCTGATTGCCTGGTTCGCCGCATCATCACCTCCTTCATGTACCAAGACGTTGGATAAAGAGTGATTAAATGCTTTTCCGAACGCCCCCGTACTTCCTACGAGGGGGCTGAAGCTGACAACTGGAAAACTTTCAGATTATATTAAAACGGCCGCACAGGAGGAATACAAGCTTTCGAGCAAAACATAAAAATAGATTAACTATAGATTGTCTTTTACAATTCTCATACACCTCACTCAAACATTATGTCTTTCGAGCACTGACCCTCTATCAAGCGGGCGGCCTCTAGGACATCCTTAAAATAATGCTCCGGTTAAGGACGGTCCTTTTCCTTGGGTGGACTCTTCGCCGCAACATCGATGGCCTTTAACTTCCCCCAGAATGTCTTGACTCGGGCAAAAGCCATCCGTGCACCCTCAATGCACGTCGACCGCTTCACAGCATCGATATACGGGACCGCGTCAACAAGCCTTTGCACCAAACCGAAGTAGCTATTCGGAATAGGCTCGGTTGGCCACAACCTGATTATGACGTTCTTCATGACAGCGCGGGATAACCTATGAAGCTCCACCCATTGGGACATCTGTTCATTCAGCAACAGAGGGCGCTTTGATGTGCCAAACTGTGACCAGTAAAGCTTCTCCGTTGCGTACCTCTCTCGCGCTTGATAATACTGCGCCGCATTGGAAGAACTCTTCGGCAATTATAAAAACTCGTCCGGAGAACTCCACACTCGGTCAAGATGAGCATAGTTCAGATCGCCGAACTTAGTCTGTAGCAGAAAGGGTTTACTAGCCGCAATCTCCCCTGCTTGCCGGATCTCCACACGGGCTGCTCTGGATTCCGACCGCACTTCTCTCGCCTCTTGGAAGGCTTTCTCCAATTCAGCAGTTTTGGCTTCATTCTCTTCTCCAGAAATTCATAGCGGCCAGTAGCATTTTTCAATTCGAGTGGCATCATGGATATCTTCTCCTCGTCTTGGCGCCGTGCAGCTTGTTCGGCTTTTAACTCAGCCGATGCCTTTTCGGCAACCGCATTGCTACACCTGGCCTGCTCCTTGGCCTGGGCCAGCTCCGCTCGAAGAACTTCAACGACGGCAGCACCATCTGCAGCCATGCATATTCCAACATATTGATTTTAGCATCGTGCTTATACCACAAAAAATATGGGGATTGCCCCGAATACATACCTTGCGACTCGTCAAGACGCATATTGGTTAACGCAAGGTCATCCCCTGCTACATCAAGCTTCCGCTGTAGCTCAGCAATATCCATAGTCTGGGAAGTAGCTAAGGGGGAAACAGCCTACGTTCAAGTTCATCAGATCAGTCCTTGAGTAATTCTTTCCGATCATCCGTTCGCTTCCCTGTGGAAACCAACCCGAGTCTCAGGGGCTACTACCTATACGCAGGTGCATCTTTGCAAATAAAACATAGCTGAAAACATTATATCACAAACCTTGAAAACTTTTAGCAGGCTCATGAAGGCTTCATTCAATCCACTCTTCATGGACAAAATCTTCTCAACCACTATACCCATCAAGGTACGCTGTTCCCCCGAGACAGATGCTTTTCGCAACATGTCTTGCAATATATCCGGAGCCTCCGGGTCTCCGGAAGCCGCTCTAGGAGCACAACCATCCTTTGAAGGAATCCATTCACCCGTCTCCAGAATCACCATCGGCTGCGAGCCAGACAGTCCGGGACCTTTATAATCAGCCCCAGAATCTCGGACGGTCGGAGATCCACCTTCGGGTACTGCCTCTTTTATCCCCTGGGTAGCCTGTTGATCAAGAAAAACCCTCCGCGATGACACTTCAGAGTCGTCCGCCTTATTAGGCGAGGAGGTTGGAGGAGGCGTCTCACTCTCCATCATATCTGGGAGGAGACCTCCCAAAGAAGAGGATTGCCCAGAAAAACTCTGTGCCGACCTGTAAAAATGAACAGACACGTTATGTATATCTTCGGTAACGGCAAAGGAGCGGGACGCTATCAAAGTACCCCGGATTCCCTTACGGTTTGGTCGAGGGCTTGTCCCCATGTTGGAGCTATTCAACAGCGTCGCTTTCCAAACCCAAGCCGCTCGACGGTGGCATCTTGCCCCTCTTGGGAGATCGCCCCTCCAAACTTTTGGAGGCGGCCCTTTTCCTGCTGCTCGGAGAAGGGATATTGGGTCCTCTTTCGCCTTTGTTTTTAGGTGAGGAAAGGTCGATTTCTCCGGACTCAGTATCCGACTTACCTCTGGAACAAAGGTCATCTCGGGTCTTCTCACTCTCCTCTTTACCCTCCCTTGCCGGCGCCTGGTATGGTGCCGAGGCCAGCATCCTTGTTAACATAGGATTAGCTGAGTCTTCGGGAAGGGGAGCCGGACACCTAATCCGTTCCACTTTCTTTATCCAGCCCTGAAAAAGGATGATTCGGTCAGTGTCTTACCACTGGGTGTCTGATTATGAGGTGTTCGGCGAACGGGTACTTACCGGGGTGTCCGGATGGTTACAGTCTAGGCCGATATCTTCGGTGGTGTCCGGCCATTGCTTTCGTTTCCCAAAAAATATTCTCCACATCCTTCGTGCGTAGTGCCGAAGAAGTGCTGAAGAGTCTGCGGCCCTTCTGGATTGAACTCCCACATGCGGAGAGGCCATCGCTGGCACGGCAGGGTCCGTCGGACTAGCATTACTTGGACAACGTTGACGATATTGATGTCCCTCTCAATGAGGCTTCTGATGCGACTTTGCAAAACCCTCACCTCATCCGTTAATCCCCAGTCCAACCCCTTATTAATCCACGATGCAAGCTGAATTGGGGGGCTGGATCAAAATGCGGGCGCAGCTGTCCACTTGGAGCCGTGGGGCTCGGTGATATAGAACCACGCTTGTTGCCATAAATCGGAAGATTTGGCAAAGGATCCTTTCAGCCAAACAGCGTTAGCAAGCTTGCTCACTATGGCACCACCGCACTCTGCTTGCTCCCCCTCTATCACTTGCGGCCTCACATCGAAGGTCTTGAGCCAAAAGCCAAAGTGCGGAGGAGTTCGGAGGAAGGCTTCGCACGTGACGATAAACACCAAGATAAAAAGAATAGAGTCCGGGGCCAGATCGTGAAAATCTAGCCCATAATAGAACATGAGCCCTCGGACGAAGGGATTAAGTGCAAACCCTAACCTGTGGAGGAAGTGGGACACGAACACGACCCTCTCGCCGGATCTGGGGGTGGGAATAACCTGCCCCTCGGCAAGAAGCCGATGAAGGATTTCTGCGGTCAGATACCTCGCCGCCCGAAGCTTTGCAATATCTCCCTCCGTGACAGAAGTAGCCACCCACCGGCCTTGACGGCTGGATCCGGACATGATTGGAGCTTGTGGCGATTGAAACCCGGGTGTTGGAACTCGGGGTAGCAAGGGTTGAGGAAGAAACAAGCGTGGAAGAAAAAGACGGGTATGTACCCCTATATAAAGGCCGCGAATATCGAACGTCTCCTCCTGGGCCTGAAAACTTGCCTATTCCCAAGGAGTTGTACCCACGTCGGTTGGGTTACCCACGTCCGGGTTGATAAGAATCCCTTAAAAATGGGAGACACGATCTCCGCTTGGATAAGACATGCCAATAAAACCACGTCTCGAGACGTGGGATGACGGGCTAGCTAACGGTTCGAAAATAGTGGCCGAGCAGGTGTGATGTCATATTACCAAAAAGCTATCAACAGATGGGACTTGTGAAATATTATATCCTCTGCAGTTGTGTATACAAGTCCGGATACAATCATTACATCTGAAAACTATCTTGGAGTTCGAAAAAGGGAACCCGCCTTGCAATGCCGAACAAAATCTGCGCGCCGGACTCCTCATCATTGAAGCCAGGTTCAGGGGCTACTGAGGGAGTCCTGGACTAAGGGGTCCTCGGGCGTCCGGCCTGTTATCCATGGGCCGGACTGGTGGGCTGTGAAGATATGAA
Organism: Aegilops bicornis; assembly: GCA_021605145.1. Taxonomy (NCBI): domain Eukaryota; kingdom Viridiplantae; phylum Streptophyta; class Magnoliopsida; order Poales; family Poaceae; genus Aegilops; species Aegilops bicornis. Next base: position 647,693,369 of record CM038674.1, read on the forward strand.
GGCCGAAGACTGTACCCGTGTCCAGATTGGACTCTCCTTAGCATGGAAGGCAAGCTTGGCGATCAACTATAAAGATTCCTTCTTATGTAACCGACTCTATGTAACCCTAGATCCCCCCGGTGTCTATATAAACCGGAGGGTGTAGTCCGGAAAGGATATACTCATTACCATAGTCATACAGGCTAGGCTTCTAGGGTTTAGCCATTACGATCTCGTGGTAGATCAACTCTTGTAATACTCATATTCATCAATATCAATCAAGCAGGAAGTAGGGTATTACCTCCGTAGAGAGGGCCCGAACCTGGGTAAACATCGTGTCCCCCTTCTCCTGTAACCATCGACCTTAGACGCACAGTACGGGACCCCCTACCTGAGATCCGCCGATTTTGACACGGATAGAGACTGCATACAAGGTTTGATCTTTTTTGTTACCGACTCATAGCGCAGCGGGAAGTAGAGTCGATGACGATCGGCGGTGCAGATCCCCGCAGCTAGGATTTACAACCTCCCAACCGCGAGGATGTATACCCTCATCCTCCCATCGGACATTTTTCAGCGTCCGTTCAAAATGAAAATATTTATGTGGGCTTATAACATTTCCAGTACCCACTAAAATAATTTTAAACACGTTCCGAAACAATTCCGGATTAGTGATTTTCATCTGCAAAAAGCATCTGAAGTGGTTTCGGCAGCTCCGGAGCATATCCAGCTTTTATCCCGGAAAATTCCGTAAAGTTTCGTAATGACTCGCACCTCCAAGAATTATCAGGCATGTGCCGAAACCAATTTGACTTAATAGTATATACAGAAACAACTTTTCGGTTTCACCGAAACTGATACGATGACCTCTCTCTGCAGAACTTTTCCGCTGTTCGAAACCTTTCCAGTGTCTGAAACTTTTTTGGTGTTTTTCTCTCAGACTCCCTGTCTAGTATTCAGCAGATAGATGACCCTTAAGCGTGTGACCCTATAGGTTCTGTGAAGTATATACATGACCCCGAACCCCTTCTGATCAATGATCAACATCGGAGCCGTGGACACCCATATTGACCCCTATACCCACACGAATAAATATTTGAGTGAACCTCCAGTTGCAGTGAGTTATTCATGTTGCTTCGCGATATGTCACAAACACCCGAGGTGAGATTTGTTGCATCCCCGTGGACGAACAATTTGTCCACCATGCAAGTTACCTCGTTACCGGTTTTGTTCTCTATTTTCGTTTCCGTTTTCGAGCATCCCAGTAATCAAATCACACTGTGTCTGGCCAGATGATGATGGATATCGTAATACCGAGACGGCCCGAGAATATCTCTCCATCGTCAGAGGAGCAAATCCCAATCTTGAGCTATCAAGTTACTTGACACACTTTTCCATGAACCAGTAAGGCGCCGTAATAGCCACCCATTTACGGATGACGTTTAACAAACCCCAAAGTTCATGAAGCAAGCATGAAGAAACTCGATACTCTCATGGTCTAAGGAATCATGCAAACGTTAACCATCTCTGTGTTATGTACCATTAACTTGTGACGAATGAATCTCATAGCATAACATCAATCCGGGTCGATTCAACACAAATATTCTCTAAACATTGTGCCCTCAAAGTTGCTGGCATAGACATGCCCATGATCAGGAAAACGGAACCATCATGCAACACTTGAGCTAGTCTTAGAGGCCAGACTAGGAATACTTCTTACCGTTTATTATTCCACACGTGCATATGAGTCTTCCTCCGAGCCTCGTGGATATTGCGCATCGAGAATCATTGCAGTTATAGCATGGAACGTAAACATAATTATGAACTCAGAGATAAATAATATCATTTATTATTGCCTCTATGGCATATCTCCTACGAATAATACATCCATCATATTTCGCCAATCCTCTCTATCCCTTCTAACATGGTATCAGCCTTACCTCGATCCCAAACCCTAACCGCCGCCGCCGCCGCACCCGCGCGTCGCCCCCGGGGTGGTCGTCCTCCATGACCACCGCCGGGGGCGCGCCGCCCATACCTAGGGTTCGTCCGCCGGTCATGTTGACCGGCTTCCCTAGAGAGTCTTTTTCCAGAGCCCTTGCTTCTGATTTTTCTCTCTCTCCCGCCGTTCACCTTGATCGGCGTTTTTCTTTTTTGTTTCTGATCTATACTTGATCGGTTTGCGTCGCCCGCCGCCGCCATCAACCCCGTGCGCCTCTACTCCAACCCCGGCGCGACCAGCCGGCCTCTCTTCTGACTAGGGCCACGCGCACCGAGGCGGCCCATCAGGGCAGCCGTCGTCGGCGTGTTGGCCCGCCCATCGCCCTGCGCCGGCCATCACCACCCTGCTCCGATCGAGACACCTTCATCTTCCCGACCCGGCGTCCTCGCACTATGCGGCGGCCCATCACAACCACCCCCACGCGCGCCGGCCCGCCCGTCGATCTACGCCGCGCGTGTACGGCCGCCATGCCGAATGTCGTCTGTCAGTGTCAAAACCGGCGGATCTCGGGTAGGGGGTCCCGAACTGTGCGTCTAAGGCGGATGGTAACGGGAGACAGGGGTCCCGATCAAAGAGGCTGAACCCTAGAAGCTAGCCTATGGTATGATTGTTGTATATATCTATCGACTAGCCTGGCCTCGGTTTATATAACGCACTAGAGTCCTAGGATAACAAGAGTCCTAGCCGAATACGCCGGTGGGGAGGAGTCCTTATCTTGATCGCCAAGTCTTGTGGAATTTTCCTTATATGCGGCAACTGTCCGGACTGGCCCATGAGTATACAGCCATGGGGTCCTCGGCCCAATCCAACTGATCGGGAGACGACGTGGTGAGTACCCCCTAGTCCAGGACACCGTCAGTAGCCCCCTGAACCGGTCTTCAAGTTAGGGGCGGCTCCTCTATTCTTCCGAACTGTTCTTCATCTTCGGTCGTCGGTCTTGAAAACTGGTTCAACAAATCTTCTCATCTTCGATCTTGAGGATCGCCGAAATGCATTCGACGAGTTTACACGTCGGGTATCCGAGGAGCCCCTTTAAGTTTACGGCCTTTATCAATGCCTTGTTATTTTTATGCCACGCCTCGGGTTCGAAATTATTCCCGGGAGGCAGTGTCCTCTTGCGTCCGAGCTCTAACGCTGGACTGCATTCGAGGTATCCTTTGCAGCCGAGCACCAATGCCGGACTGCTTCCCAGCTCTATCGCCAGACTATGTATCCGAGCTCCAACGCCGGACGGTATCCGAGCTCCAACGCCGGACTATGTATCCGAGCTCCAACGCCGGACTATGTATCCGAGCTCCAATGCCGGATCAGTATCCGAGGTGTCGAATCACCTTGGTTCAAAGAAGTTTGAAGGAGTTTAGCCGAGCTTAATGCCGGAAATGCCCTCTATGGAGCCAGCCACTAGCGTCCGAGCTTTATGCCAAACTGCTTCCGAGGTGGTGCACCACCCCGAATGTGGGCTGATTTTTGGTCAATATTTTTTATTGATGCAATTTATTCTCTGACGAGATATATAGCCAGTAGCCCTCAAGGTGTGTATCGGTCTAAAACCGAGATGCACCTGAAGGATGACATAAGACCGCTGATCCCAAAGAACGGCGAGACTCAGGTTGATTTGCCAAATCGGATGAGGATCAAGTCCTAGCTCGGCAGAATACTTCGGGACGCAAAAAGCGGCGTGCTCAGACCTCGAGACTCAGGTCGGGTGCGGCCGACCAACCTGAGGATCAAAATCTCCTCGAAAACTGTCTTGCACTTAAGGTTTTCTGCATAGAACAAGCCGTGCAGTAGCCCCCGAGACACTAGTCGGGTGGCAACACGAGATCAGGGGATCAATGTGCCCCTTCATTTGTAAATAATAAGCCCGAAGCCCAGTAGCCCCCGAGCCTTAATGCGGGCACGGGTGGCCGAATTAAGGATTGATATCCATAGTAAAATCACAAATTATGTGTAATGACTCTATGTATCCAAGTACTTTACGTCATTAATGCTCGGATCCGCATTGTACAAAACTTTGCTGACCGACCATCGGCTTCAACCTCCTCGGCCAGTAGCCGAGGAGTGTTTGTCCTACTTTATAAAGCCTTTATGAGGGCAAAGATTTATGACAAACAAGGCAATCTGGCCATACGGTTTTATAAAACCTCGGCTCCAATGTAAGAGAGATATGTTATATTACTGTCTAACAGAAGAAATGTCTTCCGAAGAAAATAGTCCCGCTATCGGTTCCTTTCTTTGGGTTGTCATGCTAAGCATGATCATGAAACCTCGGCTCCAATGTAAGAGCAAAAGATCAAGGATTTAGTTTGGGAGGCCAGTTAATAACACTTCGGCCATTGTTATGAATGGCCCGTCATTTAACACCGTCATCGGATCGCTGACCAGTTTACGCTTATTGTGACAGTCAGTTTTCGGCTTTCTCCACTGAGGTGCTTAACCATGTGAGCTGGAAGCACAATCGTAGTGGTTCTCCCTTTGCACACCTAGCCGAACAAAGCGGAACGTAGGAGGCAAGCGCAGGAGCCGGGCAACCCAACCATTGACCGAAGACACAATTCGAAACCGATGCATATATAGCAATATCCGAGAATGTTTTTGCCAAATCTCTAAAGGAGTCCGGCGTTGCACTGCGAGACTTGTGCTGAAAACACACAAAATAGTTTAAAAGTGCCAAAAGCTTGGAAAACCAAAAAACGTCAGTAAAAACATGATGTCCGAACAAGATCAAGTGTTCGGTGCCAATCCGAAAATTGGACGTTAGAGAGAAAAAAGTGCTTCGCTGTGCTTTAACATGACACATCCTATCTCAAGACTTCAAGCGGGTCAGCCACGGCTTCAGTCTCCCATCCCAAGGCGGAGTACTTCTCATTAGGCCAGTTTAGAAAACTAAACTCTAGCGGTTTTGAGAGAGAAATTAGGCTCCCGGCTAGTGACCGCTTTTTCGTGTCGAGAAAAGGAGTGATAAATAATAATAAAAACTTTGCAACGACTACGAAGAAAAACACTTAGTATGAAACGGCTCAAATAAACATAAGAGCCTCCAAGTGACTTGGGTAAAAGTTGACTATATAATGTAAGGTGACATGTAGAATGCCTTCTAGCCGGATTGTAGATCGTTTGTTGTAGCGGACCTTTTCTCTTCAACCTCTGGACCCAATAGTCCGGAGTGTGTCCGAATACCCTCGCGGTTATAAAAACCGGGGCATGCGTGGAGACCAAAGCGTAGGGGTCATTAGTGCTTTATCGCATAAGTGCCCAACTAGTTATGTTATATTACATGGTTAGTAAGAAACATCTTCCAGGGAGAATAGTTTCGTTAGGGGTTCCTTTCCCTGGGAGGCATGCCCTAAAGTGCATGTCCGGACTGCGAAAAGAGCAGAAAAACATCTGGGGGCAGGTAAATGAATAGGTAAGAAATCATCTTTTAGTTCACCGACCGAGTATTCCCTTAAGAACGCTAGCTTTCGGCTTCACCCAGTCTGAGGTACACATCCGGCTGACCCGACAGTAACAATCGCAGAGGTGCTCCCTTTACCACCTAGCCGAACAATCGGGAACGTATGGGTAAGCACAGGAGCCAGGCAACCCAGCTTGGCCAAAACTTAAGTCATATCGATGCATATAATGGTGAATAAAAGGTACATGCGAAAGTGTGACACATGTGTTGGGCATAAAGCCCGTACTAATAAGATTCTGTTAAAGAAGCCCCAAGGTATAATGGTAGCGGGTAAGCGCGTCAAGTGTGTCTTGAACAAAGTTTGGACAAGGAAAATTTTTACAAGCAACTTTTTTCCAAAAAAGTATAATGCTTGGTCGAACCGAACACAAGTTAGAAATTAAAGCTTTGAGCATGAAAGTGACTTAGCTGGTTAATGTGTTCGGTATTGATGACACGGTCCGAGCTTGATACGGGACAAGGTTCCATCCCCCAAGCCTGTCCCGAGGTGGCGGAGCGGAGAGCTCGACACGCCGAAGTGGTGACATAGCACGGTCAATGCAGGACGGCAGAGTGATGCCGAAGTCCCCTGCATGGGGTAATGAAGTGTTGACGAAGCCCCCCGTCCAGCCGAGGTGACGCCAAAGGATATAGTCCGGCTAGATCATTTTCCTGTGCACAAAAAATAGTGCAGACCGGGGATAATAGTAATAATAAGAAAAAAATGTTGCATAATAAATAATTTATGCAAAGTGAGTAATAAAAGAAATATGGCCTGGCGCCGAAGTCAATGTCGATGCAGGTCGTCGGCGTAATGCAATAAAGGCATGGCAAGGCCTGAATTCACAGGTCGGTTCGAGTTCCGGATGCGGCGTTCGCCGGACTATGTACGGAAACTGACCGAACCATCATGTGACCGTCGATAATGCGGCCACCACTTGATAGACCTGTGTACATATGATGGACAAACCAGAGTAATAATTCCTTGGGAAAAATTAACCCAAACAAGCAAAAAGAAATACTAGGATTAATAGCACCTGGTTTATTTGTTGTAGCAATCCGAAGGAAGGTGATTCCCAAAATTGAGACTCGATCCGCGCATCCATTGCCTGGTCGGCTAGTGACGCCGAATTGTCCGGAGTAGGTTGATGAAGAGATGGCGAAGCCCCCGGTCTAGCCGAGATGTCGAAGTAGGTCGGCGTGATGGACACCAGCTTGAAGGAGCAATAGTGCGGCCTTGCCGATGCAGGTCGTGACGTGGTCGATGCCGGCTTGATGAAGCGACCGTGCGGTGATGCCGGTATGCCTGCTCCGTCTAATCCGTGGGGCGGCGATGTTGGTGATGATTTATCCTTCGCGATGCCGGACTCTTGTTCGGCTTGCCGAGATGACGATCCGAAGAAGTTGAGCTCGGCTCAACAAAGTGACGACGTGTCTACCGCAGGTCGGCAGCCGTGGAGCAATATTGCCGGACTGGTTTGACACCAGCATGATGTTGAAGATCATGTTCAAAAGATCTTAAAGTTAGTGGGATGTGTTCGGAAACAAAAAACAATACCCAATACAAAACTTCCTTCAAAAAGGATGTCCGAAATCCCGTTCATAAAAAAGACGAACTCGGGTCGGATTCGTTTTCGCGCAGAAAACAATCCGAAAAGTGATGCACTAATCGGGAGGTTCCCGGAGTTTGGACGGTCGGATCGAGCTGAAATTTTGAGGAGTGGTAGATATAGGAATTCCGCAGCCGATCAACGGTTGGATCTTCGAAAGTAAGTCCGAGCTAGAAGCTGGACACCACGCCCTAAACTCGTCCGGATTCTCGTCCAGATTCAATGCGGCTCCGGTATATCGGAGATTGCCGGAGATTCCTCCATCAGAACTCGACGAAATTTTCCAGGGTTGTTGTAGACTCAATTCCGCACAATTCCACCGAAGCAATCGTTAAAACGACACTTGAGGAGGCGGTGGCGGCGGACACAAGTCCGCTGTCCAGAAAAACAGTACGGTCGCCCGAGGGCAATGTTGACGTTGAGCCCCCGGGCTCCCTGGATGATTCCTCCATGATCTTGATAGAGATCAGAGTTGGTGTTGATGAAGACCCTCATCCGAACATGACGATCGGAGATAGGGCGCAGTCCTTGGTCAAACCAAGGTGACCAGCCGAGCTGGTGACGAAGATGCCGAAGTCGCAGTTGATCTGCAGGTGAGCCATCGACCTTTTGCCGAACACACAGCAGAACTCTCAATGAAAGCACCAGTGTCGGTGTCAAAACTGGAGGATCTCGGGTAGGGGGTCCCGAACTGTGCGTCTAAGGTGGATGGTAACAGGAGACAGGGGACACGATGTTTACCCAGGTTCGGGCCCTCTCTATGAAGGTAATACCCTACTTCCTGCTTGATTGATCTTGATGATATGAGTATTACAAGAGTTGATCTACCACGAGATCGTAGAGGCTAAACCCTAGAAGCTAGCCTATGGTATGATTGTTGTATATTTCTATCGACTAGCCTGGCCTCGGTTTATATAACGCACTAGAGGCCTAGGATAACAAGAGTCCTAGCCGAATACGCCGTTGGGGAGGAGTCCTTATCTTGATCGCCAAGTCTTGTGGAATCTTCCTTGTATGCGGCAACTGTCCGGACTGGCCCATGAGTATACGGCCATGGGGGTCCTCGGCCCAATCCAACTGATCGGGAGACGACGTGGTGAGTACCCCCTAGTCCAGGACACCGTCATCGTCGTTGGCTTCATCGCGGACTCCGCCGCCATCCCGCCTCCACCGAGCGGCGTCCTCGACATCGCGCACGATTGGCTTGATCATTCGCTCGCCGCTGCGATCCACCTCATCTACGCCGTGCGACCGACCTGGTCCGTCGGTTGCCCGCGCCTCCGCAGGTCCCGTGAAGATCGTTCCCGAGTTCAGCGCGCCCCTCCATCGATCGAACAACGAGATGCGGCTCCGTCGCCTCGTTGGGGTGCAGCGCCATGGCCCCGTGGTTCTTCTCCCAGCTGCACCGACCCGCGTCACCGCTGCGTCGCCCCGTCGAGTCCTAGTGCCGCGGCCCGCGGTCCACCGCCACCCTGAGGCCATCCGCTCCAGTTCGTCCAGTGGCTGCACTGACCCTCGCGTCGCCGCTACGACGCCTCGTCGGGCCGTAGCGAGCGTGGCACGCGGTCCACGCCGTCGTTCCTAAGTCGTTCCCGTGGTTGCACCGACCTGTGTTCCGTTGTTGCACCGCCCCTTCGGACTGTCACACCGCGGCCCGCGGTCACCTCCGCCGTCCCAACGTTTTCCGGAGTCGCCCCGACTTGCCAGTCGCCGCTGCGTTGCCCCTTCGGGTCGTATCACCGTGGCCCGTGGTCCACCGCCGTCCCCGTGCAACGACCTATCGTGGTATGCGCCACGCCGCCTCCCTTGGCGCAGGAATGCCACCGTTTGCACCGATCTTCGTCATGTTGTTGGGTTCTCCTGTCACCTACCTTGAGCATCACATGCGTGCTCCTAAACAAGCTGTCGCTGCCGCTGTCAGACCGCGACAGCTGTCGGGGATATAACCCTCGGTATGACCCGGCTGGGACTTGGTGTTTCATTGGTGACCCGGCAGATTATAAGCCGGCAGATGTTAAGGCAGATTATAAGCCGGCAGATGTTAAGTCAGATTATAAGCCGGCAGATGTTAAGTCGGCAGATGTTAAGTCAGATTATAAGCCGGCAGATGTTAAGTCAGATGTTAAGTCAGATGTTAAGTCGGCAGATGTTAAATCGGATTATAACCGGCAGATGTTAAGTCAAATGTTAAGTCAGATGGTAAGTCGGCAGATGTTAAGTCAGATGGTAAGCCGGCAGATAGTTATAACCCGGCAGACAAAGTCGCCTGGGGTCAATAAGCCCGAAGACGTTAAGAATACCCAAAAAGAGAAGCCCGTAATATGAAGTCGGAATAGTTTAAGTCTTAATTCGAGTTGGACTCTACATGTAACCCGCCCCTTCAACTTATATAAGGAGGGGCGGGGCACCCGAAGAGGGGGGACAAGTTCAATGATCGTTAAGTCTAGACACAACCGGGAGAGCCAGAGATACAACGACTTTTTCATGATGATAATGAGACCTAGCCACAAACAGCATGTAGGGTTATTATCGGATGATATTTCCCGGGGTTCGAAGCTGTCTAAACCCTTGTCTTGTGTTGCGTCTCTCGATTTCAATCAACCCCTCTCAAACTACCAAATAGATGCGTTGGCCTCATGACTAAGTCCTCACACTAGAACATCTGCCGTAACAATTCCACGACAGTTGACGCCCACTATGGGGCACATGTACAGTGGTGTTGAGTTCTTGAAAGGATCTTTTCAGGGTTTCGAGAAATTCGGATGAAGCAAGAACTGGAGGGGAAGAATTTGCCTCAAACCTAACTCCGTCGGTTGAGAACAAAGAAATATTATTGTGTAGTCGTCATGGATGGTCTTTGTAATTTTTTGGTCCAATCTGGGTTGACTGTCAAGTCGCCATGGATTCTACCTACATGTATCTACCGAAGGAAGTCAGAAGTCGTCAGCCACTTTGAGTCAGACGGGCGGATTGAAACAAAGGCTGTAAGTTCGATCTAGTTTATATCGAAGACAAACCTGGTTAAGTTCACGACCCGGAAACGGACAAGGCCCCGACCCGGATTCACCGCACCAAGCAGCCTTGCGCTGCCTCTACGACCTCACCCGCCGACCGGGCCGAAGCCACCCTTGCCGCGTCGCCTCCACCGCTGTGACCCGCCATCGCCTCCACAACGATTTCAAGGCCGCTTTGTGCAGGCGCACGTCCCTTAAGTCAGGAAACTGGTGGATTAAGCGGGAAGCCACTACTTGACTTATTTACTCCGAGATGCCCGCGGCCACAAGCTGCCCTCCACGCCTCGGCTGCTGTGGTGGTCTTCCTTCACCGCTGTTGCCGAGCCCCTTTGCTGTTTTGTGCCGTCTTCAAACTGCGGCCCCTGCGGTCGAGTCTCCCCGCTCCGCCTCACCACTCGCCTCCGCCCACATGCAAGGCATTGCTCCCGCGTCGGTTCACTGCTCCTGTTCAGCCGCGCATCGCCAAGTCGCCGGCGGCCTCGTTCCTCCTCTGCCGTCACGCGACCCGCCTCCATCGCCTCCTCCGCTGCTTCTGCGGCCTCCCGCGCCGCTCGCCTCCGCCAAGAGCCAGAGCCGGCTGGTGAGTTGCCGCCACAGTTTCGCCCACGAGCTGCTTCACCTCGCGCTGTTTTCCTCTAAACGCACCACGCTAAGTCGTCGGCCGTTTTGAGTCGCCGTTCTGTTCAGCCATCGCGCCGCTGCTGTCTCAACAGGGCAGCCGATCATTGCCGTCAAAATTCAAAATAGGCAGCGATCTAGCACAGATGAACAAAAGACCAAGACATTACTACCATGGACTAGTGATTAAGAAAACGAGAGCAAAAGTTCAGTTTGCAGACCTTTTTGATTATCTGCTGTCTACGTTTCTATCAAAATTGCCGTTGAAGGACGCTGCAAAAACTGTTATTTTGTCACACAAATGGAACGATGTGTGGAGAGTTTGCCCCAAACTGAGAATTAGATGGCTTCACAATATGCACTAGGCGACGATAATGTTTTGGGGGGAGAATCGTGCGTTCAGAAAGTCATTGACAATGTCAATGCAGTCATACAGAGGCGTCAGTACATGGTTGTTGAAGAGCTCGTGATCAAATTTAGGTTTGACATATCTCAATTCCGCCGCCATGCCCGCCGCAGCGCTCCTCTGCCGCGACCCTGCGTCGTCATCGACATCGACTCGCCGTGCCTCGCTCCGAGCCGGACGCCCACCTCCGCCATTGTCTTGAACCGGCTGCTCGTTTCGGTCGCCAACGTCGTGTTAGACTGTATTTACATATAGCTTCTGTATATGTCTTGTATATTGTATTGTACATCTTGATATACCCCTTATATATATGAGATAGCCACATCCTTAACGGGTGTCGTGCAGTTTCCCCAAACCCTAAGTCTTACATGGTATCAACCCTAACCGGTCATATATCTTCCACTGCCGCCGCCGCCGCGATGGCACCGACCTCCGTCGCCGCCGTCGCGCCGGCCCCTGTCACGGCGCCTGCATCGCCGTTTCTCTCCTCGCGCCCCCTGGTCTCGGTCTACACCGGCCAGTCCTCGATGGTGGGTGCCTCCTCGGATCAGCCACCGCCGCCGTCACCGGTCGCGCCTCCGCCGGTCCCGGGAGATCCTTCGTACGCTGGTCCCTGGATGGGATCGGCGACCTGCGGGCCCTACGGGGCCGCTCCCCCGCCGCCAGCATGCCCCTACAGGGCGACGCCTGCCCCTGCCGGATCGCTGCCCTACGGCCCCTACGGGGCGGCTCCTCCATCGACCGGCCACTACGGGGCGACGCCTGCACCTGGTGCCGCGTATAACGCGGCGTATGGCGCCTCGCCTTACACGGCCGCTGCGGCTGCACCTCCTGCGGCCGTCACAGCAGCGCCCTATGCATCTTCAAACCCGCAACCTTATGCGGCTGCACCTGGCGCTGCAACACCGGGTCGGACAGGGCCCCGCCACCGCTGTTTCCCTACGGCGGCTACTACCCTCCGGCCATGGCTGCGCCATATCCTGGAGCTCCTACACCGGCTGCTACTGCCTCCATCGCGTTAGGTCCTGGTGCACCTGGTGGTTCCTCCCACATGAGCTACTACACGTCGCCTCCTCCTGCTGATCATGCCGTGGCCAGTGCGCCGTTCTACTTCGCGCATCTAATCCCAGTGAAGCTGACAACGGACAATTATCTTTCCTGGCGTGCACAGGTGCTGCCACTTCTCCGCAGTCGCTACCTGGAGGGCTACGTCGACGGTTCCTTGTCGTGTCCTCCACCACATCACTCGGCATACCATGCGTGGGTGGCTCAGGATCAGGCCATCCTTTCGGCGATCCAGTCGTCACTCACCGAGGCGGTGTCCTCCTTGGTCCTCTTCACTGCCACGTCCCAGGAGGCATGGTCTGCCCTTCACACCAGCTTCGCATCTCAGCAGCAGGCCCGTGCTCACACTCTTCGTACGGAGCTGGGGGAGACCACTAGTAGAAAACGGAGCTTAAAAACCTTTTCGTAAGGGCAACCGGCACTAAAGAGTGGACACTAAAGACCCCCCCCCCCTTTAGTACCGGTTTGGCACGAACCGGCACTAAAGGCCCACCACGTGGCGTGAGCTCGCGCCCTGGTATGGGTGACCTTTAGTACCGGTTGGTGTTACCAACCGGTACTAAAGGTTTTTTTTGAATTTTTTTTTTGAAAATTTTGGAAAAAAAATTGATTTTTTTATTTTCAATTTTTCTGAATTATTTGATGATTTAGTCTCTAATCACCTCTCTTAACTGCTCAAGTGTGGATCACTCATTCCAAATCGCCTAACTTCCCGGCCAGTCACCCATCCCTCTCACTACTCCAGCCTGAGCACGCTTAACTTCCGGATTCTATTCTCCCTCGTTTCCAAGTCTGCACTTGTTGTTTTCCTAACAATAGTTAGATGTGAATCCTATTAACCCTCAGGAGTTTAGCTTGAGCATGAAGTCACACGTTTCACTGTTTGAGTTTGAAACTATTATTCTAAAAAACAATAATTATGTAGTAAGACTAATATTTCTTGAATAAGTAGTTTGACCATAGTTTGACCACAGTTTGACCAGATTTGACCAAAATTCAAAAAAAACTGAGATACTTATTTAGTAACACTAATATTATTGCGTAATTATTTAGTAACACTCTATTTTTCTTGAATCAGTTGTTTGACCGGTTTGACAAGATTTAACCAAAATTCAAAAAAACATAAATTAGAGCATATCTTTTTTTCCTTTTACAATTTTGTCATTTCAAAAATTGTCCTAAACCCTAAACCCGGGGCTTAAAACATCGGAAACTCTATGCTAAACAGTAAAAACTAAGGGTTTAAACCATAAAACCTAACCCTAAACACTAAAATCTATACCCTAGCACTAAACGCTAAAAACGTCTAAAAAGTCTAAAACGCCCAAAAACTCTATTTTCCCTTTGGAATTTTGTGATTTTAAAAAATTGTCGAAATGGAAAACATGTTGTTTCAGCGGATCAATCTTTTTGTTCTGCAAATTTTGATATATCATATGTATTTTTCTGAATTAGGATGATTTCGTTATGATTTTTTCAAGTTTGAAAATTGCCCTATAGTCCCGGTTTGTGTCTCTAACCGGGACTATAGGTTAGACCCCTTTAGTGCCGGTTCAAGGCACGAACCGGTACTAAAGGTTGGCCCTTTAGTACCGGTTTGTGCCACAAACCGGGACTAAAGGGGCTCGTGGGGCCCCGGCCTGACGCCAGCCTACCACCACCCCTTTAGTACCGGTTCGTGGCACGAACCGGTACTAAAGGTTCAACACGAACCGGCACTAATGCATAGCCGTTCGAACCGGTACTAATGATACCATTAGTACCAGGCCAAAATCGAACCGGGAATAATGTGTCTCACATAAGGCCAAAATCGAAGCAGTATGAAGGTCCTGCCAGCTAATGGCACAAACAGAAAGTTTATAATTTTTCTAAAACTAATGGCACTAACAGAAAGTTTATAATTTTGCTGACCTAAAAGCAAAAAGAATTAAAAAATAAAGCAAAAAACAAAAAGAAAATAAATAATGCAGAAAACAAAACAAAAAACTGGAAAAAAATAAAAATAGCAACAATAAGTATTTTGTTGTAAGTAGAAACAAAATAAAATAAATAAAGCAACAAAGAAAACAAAAAAGTGTTTTCAAATTTGAAAACTAATGGCACTAACAGAAAGTTTATAGTTTTTCTAAAACTAAAAGCAAAAAGAATTAAAAATGAAGCAAAAAAACAAAAGAAAATAAATAATGCAGAAAACAAAACAAAAAAACTAGAAAATAAATAAATATAGCAACAATAAGTATTTTGTTGTAAGTAGAAACAAAATAAACTAAATAAAGAAACAAACAAAACAAAAACACAAAAAAAGTGCCACCTACTGGGCCCCCACGGCCTGAATACGACTAGAAACCCTACCATGGGCCAGGATTCAGGCCCGCGGGAGGCCCAGTAGGCCCACAGCACAGATTGCACGGTTAGGCCCGAAAGCCTGCTTTAGAGAGGAGCTCGGGAGGGAAGGCGCACCGCACCTTATAAACAGGTGCGGCTCCCTCTCAACTAGCGAGGTGGGACTAAACATTTGGGCGCGGGGCAGCACAAGGCCTTTGGTCCCGGTTGGTGCCTCGAACCGGGACCAATGCCCCTCTTTAGTCCCGGTTGGTGCCACCAACGGGGACAAAAGGCCGCCGCTTCCCGCCTTTTGGGCTGCTGAAAAGAGGCCTTTGGCCCCGGTTGGTGGCACCAACCGGGACTGAAGGGGGGCATTGGTCCCGGTTCGTGTCACCAACCGGGACCAATGGCTTTGCTATATAAGCCAGCACTTAGGAAATTTCAGATTTCCCTCGCCAGTTTCCCCCGACGATGCCGAGCACATCGACGCCGCCATGCTGCCCCGATGCCGCCCGCCGCCCCCGCCGTCGCCGTCGCCCGCGCCCTCGCCCGTCGCCCCCGCCCGTCGCCGTCGCGCCCGTCGTCGTCGCCCTCGCCCTCGCCGCCCGCCGCCCCGTCGCCGTCGCCCAGCGCCCTCGCCCGGCCGTGCCCGACACCGTCGCCCTTGCCGCCCTGCCCAGCGCCATCGCCGCCCGGTCGCGCCTCCCTTTTCTGATGCAGGCGGCCGCCTCCTCATATATATATGCATTTTTTTCATATATATGTTGATGATGATATGATGATGTTGATGATATGATGATGTTGATGATATGTTCATGTTGATGATATGATGATGTTTTTTTTCATATATGCATTTTTTCATATATGTATTAATTTTTTTAAGTTGTTAGTAGATACCGATTTTCGGTTAGTGCATTTTATCACTGATTTTAGGTTAGTTGATCGATTTAGTGCATTTTATGTTTGTTGCATTTTAGGTTAGTGCATTTTATGTTAGTGGAGAGGAAAAAGTAAAATAAGGAAAAGGAAGAAAAGAGGAAGGAAGAAGAAGGAAGAAGAAGAAAAAGAAGGAGAGGAAAAAGGAAAATAAGTAGAGAAAGAAGGAGAAGAAGAAGGAGAAGATGAGGAGAGGAAGAAGAGGAAGAAGAAGAAAAAGAGAGGAGAAGAAGAAGGAATAGAGGAGCTTCTTCTCCTTTTTTTTCTCCTCTTTTTTTTCTTCTTCTTCTTCTTAATTTTTATCGGGAACGAGGGTGCCGAGGATCGCCGAGGGGTCGAGGGCCAGGAACTAGGGTAGAGGGTCGAGGGTCGTTAAGGGGTCAAGGGTCGAGGGTTTCAGGGTCGAGGGTTTCAGGGTCGAGGGTTCGAGGCTTCTATAGGGTCGAGGGATCGAGGGTCGAGGGTTCCAGGGTCGTCTACGGGTCGAGGGTTCCAGGGTCGTCGAGAGTTCGAGGGGTCGAGGATCGCCGAGGGGTCGAGAGAGGTTTCCTAGTGTCAAAGTATTGAAGAAATCCATGGCTTCATCATTAGCCGGAAGTAACCAGGGCATGATGGTACGAAGTCCTCCAAAGTTATTCTGGAATGGAGTCCCGGATAGGATAATTTGCCTTTTTGTACGAATTTCAGCAAAGGCCTTCCAAATAACGATATTCGGAAGGTTCTTGCTAAACTTTGTACCAAAAGGCGAATTATTCTATCTGGGAAACCCTAATTAAATAGCAAGTATCGTCGGTGTGAGATACATGTGGCCGTCGGTGTCGGACACTACATCCATGTCCCACAAGTGACGCGGGCGTCGATGCCCACGTCACTTGTGGGACATAGATGTAGTGTCGTCGTTGTTGTTGTCGATATATCCCCTCCCGATAGCTTCATGTATTTTTAAGAAGGAAAAAACAATCATATTATTTTCCCATGTACGTATGTCATCTTTGTCGATATACCCCCTCCCGATAGCTTCAACACGTGGGGAGGGGGGTCGATATTACACCCTCCTTGAAGCGTTATCGAGGCCACCCCTAACCCTTGAAGCGTTGTCGAGGCCACCCGAAACCCTAGAGAAGCAGCGTCGAGGCCACTAATTAATATGATTCCTTATTGTGATTAGCTAGCTAGTTCTACGTTTGCCACTAATATATCCATATCTGTCATGTTTGAATAATAATTGCCATGTTGTAAATATTTGTAGGAACTATGGACACCCGCCCAGACGAAGCACAAGAAGCGTTGTTGAGGGACATAATCGCAGAAGGAAGTGATGCCGTCTGCTCGTTGATGTTTCTCAACGACACCGATGGTCTGGAAGGAAAGGGTGAAGAAGCAGGTGGCTATGATTATGATGGCTCCAATGACCCAATGCCGGTGCAAGAAGGAGAGGGTGAAGAAGTAGACCGTGAGGACGGCTCCGGTGATCACCGAACCGAGTCCGGCCAGGTATATATATTAGTTAATCCTGTCTTTGACTAGCTAATTGATGCATTCATTGTTTTGGTATGTACACATATTAATTAACTCTCGTCTTTGTTCTTTTTGCTACCCTCCGGATCGAAAGCGTAACTTCGTAAAGAGACGAGGCCCAAGAAAAAGTTGAGCTCGGATGAAAAGTTTGAGATCATAGAAATCGCGCGCGACGGCCAACCGATTGAACCCATCCGGACAAAGAAGGCATTTGTTGCTCAGTGCGGGGTTCTAGTTAGGGACAAGATCCCGATTAGCATCCAGCAATGGTATAAGCCTAAGAATGACCCTGGGGTGTCTTATGTCAATGATATGCAGAAAAATGATCTTTGGACTGAGCTGAAGTCAAATTTCACCCTACCGCCAGAGGATGATCCGGAGAAGCCAGTTGAGCAATTAATCAAGTCTTTTGCTCTTAAGAAGATGGTAGACCTATTCAGTAATTGGAAGAAAGACCTGAATAAGTTTGTCGATAAAAAAGAGACCCCAGAATTCAAGGGCAAATATGAGAAGATAAGAGATGACCGGCCCGCATTTGTGGCCCACAAGACATCGGAAAAGAGTAAAAAGATGTCGGCGACAAACAAGAAAAATGCTGCGAAGAAGAAGCTTCACCATCGCACGGGGTCGGGTGGTTACCTCATAGCCCGGCCTAAGTGGGCCAAGGCTGAGAATGATCTGCTTGATAAAGAGATCGAACCAGAGAAAATGAACTGGCTGCACCGTTGCGGACTTGGTTCTTGAGTCTGGCGGAACCTTGGACCCTGTATCAGGGAAGTGCATTTGGACGGACGAACAATTGGACATACCAGTCAAGAGGCTTCAGCAATATATCGAAGCAGCGCAGCAAGGGACGTTCTTTCCAGACAGAGAGAATGACGAGCTCACGATGGCCCTCGGGAATCTTGAGCACCCTGGACGGACACGAGGTACGCCAGGCTCCGTTTCGTGGAAGGCTGGGTTTCTGGACGCAGGCGGTTACAAATGCCAGGAGAGGAGGAAGAAAGTGCAGCAGACCGAACTACAGGCACTGCATGCAAGTGTACAAGTGATAGAGGAACAAGAAGCAGATCGCAGGAAGCAGGCTGCGAAGCTTCCCGACTACCCCGCCATCTCGGTGGAGAAGCGGCATGGCTTCCACCGAGCTGCTTCGGCGGAGCATGCCTTGACGACTCCTGCCAGCTATCCCGTGGATGCTATCACGGAGGCTCAAAATTGCCACCTTATGGCGGAATGGATGAATTTGAAGGTCAAGGCGGCTGTTGGCTCTGTTCATCCTACTAAACCCGACGCAACTTTTCACTGCCGGCTTGACGACCCTACCAGTGAAGGGGAGACTTGGCTGGGTTCTGCTCTGAAGACTCCATGCCTA
Source organism: Aegilops bicornis (assembly GCA_021605145.1). Classification (NCBI taxonomy): domain Eukaryota; kingdom Viridiplantae; phylum Streptophyta; class Magnoliopsida; order Poales; family Poaceae; genus Aegilops; species Aegilops bicornis. The sequence continues at coordinate 647,711,650 of CM038674.1, forward strand.
TGGCGGAAGGATCTCATCAACCTTCCGAACTGGACGCCCCCGCCTCCTCCTCCTCCTCCGGCGAGTCAGGGCACTCCGCCTCCGCCACCGCCTACTCCTCCGGCGAGTGACGATCAAGGCACTCGGCCGGCTCCTTCTCCGGCGCGTGGCGGCACTCCGCCTGCGCTGGCGCGCCCGAGCAGCCAGCCTCCTCCTTCTCCGCCTCGTCAGCAAGGGCGGAAGAGACCCGCCGCCGCCCCGACTGCTGCGGCACGTCGTAGTCCTTCTCCTCCGCCTCGTAAGCAAGGAAAGAAGACATCCGCTCCGTATGCTCAGCTGGCGTCTAGGAGTACAGCCAAAGGCGGGAGGACATACAGATTCGGTCCTTCTTTGAAGACTCCAGAGAAGTTACCGTACGAGAGGACCGAGGAGGAAAACGCGAAGATCGCGCAGACCAAAGTGAAGGAGTTCTTTGAAGGGTTGAAAGCAAAGAGACATCCACCTCTGGAGGAGAAGGTAGATCCAGTGAAGGCGAAGCGCACTCTGGCTGCCCTGACAAAACCACCCAGGTCTCCGCCGAAAGGCAACTATGAGCGCATTATTGGAAAGGCATTTGCCGAAGCGGAGAGGTCGGGAAGTACTAAAAGTGATCAAAGGATGAAAGAACGACGAGCTGGGAAACAAATTGCCCAGCTCGGCGAATAAGCCAGCAATCGTGCCCCCGCTCAAGGTGCCTGCTAGCGACATCGTCGATCCGAGGATGGTGCCCGGTTATGGCAATCCTGAAGATTACCTGCCCGACGATGCACATTATGATTTCTTGGAGGTGCAGATACAAAGATACGAGTACGGGAAGTCTCTCGTCACAGATGAAAGATCTCTATCAACGATGATGCGAAGATTGCATGATTGGTACATGAAAACCTGCAGAGAGTCTGAGGGGAGGAGTACTTTGTATGTGAGAGTTAAAAAGGAGCATGACCTCGTTGGAATTGAACTGTTGCCTATTCCATTTGAAGAGTTTTATCAGTTTTTCAATCAATTGGCCCTCGATAAAGCAACGGTCACCTGCTCATGTCGTAAGTAGTACTACTTCATCATTAACTCTCTCTATGTAACTCAGCTCTTTCATTGCATGTATTTATAATTATCCTCACTATATTATGCAGATTGAAGATCGCTGAATTGAAGAAAAGACAAGTGGGTGATATTGGGTTCATTAACACATATCGATAGATGCAATCGAGGTTGAATTTCATGCCGAAAATACCGAGGCCAACTTGCTACAATCGTTGGTAATAAATGAATACAAAGATATAATACTCTTTCCTTACAACTTCAAGTGAGTGTTACTGTCTTGTGGCATATTTGGTTTCCCTTTATTAGTCCAGGTTATAGTTATGTAATATTGATGAGTTATGCATGCGTCATGCAGCTACCACTATATTCTCCTAGAGATTAAGCTTGAGCAGGGAGTAGTAACTGTCTTAGACTCGAGATGAAAAGATCCCAAGGAGTATGCGGACATGACTGAAATGCTCGAGAAGTAAGTTAAATCGATCATTATCCACCATATCAGCAACTTTGTTCATTTCTGATATCAAGTAATTGTTTTCTTTGTATGGCAGGGTTTGGAGAAAATTCACCAAAAAGCTCCGGGACTGCCGAAGAAGCTGCAATTTAGACACCCGAAAGTAAGTACTATAGTAGCATATTGCACGCATCTCCTAGTGATTCAAGCGCTAGTTTCATCAATACCATTTAGCATGCTTGCTAATTATCAGTTTGATTGACCTCTATTTCTTGTAAAGTGGTTGTGGCAGGAACAAGGGAATGATTTCTGTGGATACTATATTTGCGAGTCCATCCGCCACACGACCTGTGAGCGGGGCTACTCTGACAAACAATATGAAGTGCGTAAATAACAATATTCACAATTTTATTTTATTACCATCATTTGTGTTGAGTTTCATTCATTCATATATATATGGATTGACCCCCTTCTTAAAATTAGATGTTTCGGATGCGGGATGAACTCCTAGCACCAGATCGCATGCGAGCAATTCAAGAGGAAATGGCGGCATTCTTTCTTGACCACGTGATTGCTGAAGACGGAGAATACTATGTGGACCACGCGTCCGTGTGTTAGGAGATTATATTTGTAGAAGATAATTATTGTATATATATAGCCGGTAGTGTCGGATAGATATACGAGAACTTGTTGTTCGACCAATCTCTCGGAGAAGGAGAGGTGGTCGATATCACTTCTCTCTGTATGCATATATGTTCATGACGATCTTCTGCTTCCTTCGTTTGCTTACTAGCTAGCTAAGCGTGTCTAGCTAGTCCTCTCTATACGCATGTATAGTACATAAGCGTCGACCAAGCACGGACAAAAGAGAGGACACTTCTCTCTATTAATTAGCTAGCTAACACAATATATGAAACACCTAAATTAATCCCCCAAAACCCCCAAACCCCCCCCCCCCCACCCTTTCAAAAAAAAACCCCAGCCACTGAAATGCTGACGCGTGGATGCCTATTGGTCCCGGTTGGTGCCACCAACCGGGACCAAAGGCCCTCCTGCCCGGGCTCAGCGCACAGGCCACGTGGAGGCCCATCTGTCCCGGTTCTGGATTGAACCGGGACTAAAGGGCTAGGGCATTAGTACCGACCCTTTAGTCCCAGTTTAGGAACCGGTACTAAAGGTCCTTACCAACCGGGACAATAGGCCCTTTTTCTACTAGTGGGAGTAGCTAGGCTTCAACCAAATCGTAACATATTTAGGTATATTACATAGCTGAGAGAATGAAAGTTTGGTATAATACCTAAAACTAGATATATGTTGGCAAGTTTCTATTTAATCTACTGATTAATGGTCAACAGATTAATCCAATTAATAGGCCAATTCACTGGTTAATAACTACACCCAGGCCGACCGAGCAGCTACCTGTTACCGATTTCCTTAACAATGCTTTTATCTAAATTGTGGGCATCGTGGACGGAGAAGACGCATCAATTTCGCTAGTCGTGGGACGCCAGGGGATCCTAACGATCAGATCGAGCCCATATTCCTCGTTCTTTCTGTTTCTGCTCCGTAAATCTTACGCACCATGAGAGAGAAAATCGTGAAGAAATAACCACCTCGAATAAATCGTGAAGATAATCGTCAATCGTGCCTCGCGTGAGTTTACTTGGGCATAACAAACAACCGTGTTGTTTCGGTCCAATCGGTCCAATCGAGTTAACCGGGCCAAGACCGGACCAGACTGACCGATTTTCGGGCCGAAATTCACAGCTCGGACCGGCCAATTTTTCCAGCGGGCCAGGACCGATCAGTCCAGTCCAGAGCGGTCCACGAGCGGGCCAAAAAGCCCGCTCGGTACGTCCAGCCTGAGTCAAGATCCTGGATTAAATCCCAAAGATCAGAAGAAAATATTATCCGTCTACAATCATCTGACAAATCACCAGGTGCAATTTTTTCTACATATTTTATCAGCACTTGTTTGAAAACAATTACTCTGGTCTATGATATTTTTCACAGGACCATTATTCCTTCAAAGGTCGCATAAAGGGCGTGCGCCAGCATTATTTTTGCACTAGTGTTTTCCTGTATTGTGCTGCTGGACGGATACGGGCGCAAGTCGCCGCCCCTGTTACATCAACACAAGCGACTGACTCGTCGTCCGTGCTCATGGCCGACTTACCCGCGTCTGTGCCGTTTCCAACGCTGCGGCCGACTCTCTCGTCTGTGCCGGCTTACAATGCCATGGCCTACTCTCCTGTCCGCACCAGTTTACAACGCCGCAGCCGACTCATCAATCTGCTCCCGCGGCCGACTCGGCCGTGACTGATTTCCGCTTTACCGTGGTGATCATCAACTCTGCGGTGGATAATTTCTGGCTTAACATATCAGGTGAAATCCATACAGTATATTTTTATATTACATATTGCTTTCTTTAAAAGAGCAATTACTCTATCTTGCAAGTTCTCTAAATGCAGGACAAGTTGTCTACTGCAAAAGGGATTGTTATATCACTGAGCTGTTGAATAACTCATATCGGCTTATATCACGGTCAAAATATGAAGAATCTCAAGCCAACTCCTCGAGTTGTCTTAAGACTCGGGGCTACAATGATATGACTCAGCAAATCTTGCTAGTTTTAGCAAATTCAAGAACCCCAGGACGTTGGATGGACAGATAACCCGGTCCCGGAGACTACTGCTATATTGATGAAAATTAAAGGGCCATCAGCAAATTTCTGGTTTAAAATGAAGGATTCCGTTTTAAAATCCGGCCCAAGAGAAATCTGTCTCTCACAAAGCTTTGAATCTCTCAATATCCGGCTTAAAATTTCGGTTCGAAAATAATCCATCTCTCGCAAGTTCGAGTTCTCAGGAAAAATTAAAGGTTGCCAAAGAGAACTTGCTGCCACAATGCGTGATTCAAACATGGGTATCCTGCCTTATGGGCTTATCGTATTAAGGTCACATGGGGCTTCCGGCTTATTGAGTGAAGCTATGATTACCCTTTGATCCGGCTTATACGCCATGCTTACAAAAACACTTGGGGGCTTGCTACCCAGGTTAAAGGGACCAAAGAAAGTCTGTTGCAAAGCACAACTCAAACATAGGTACCCGCCGAGCACAGCTCAAAAATATTACCTGGGGGCTCTTTGTTCAAAGGACAAGAGTTTTTATGACCCTTGTAATAGGCTTAAAAGCTAGGCTTGGAAGCCAGGTGTATTCTCCTAAAAACCCGGGTTATCCTGCCTTTTTAAGTCTGTCACTCCGCCCAGGTAATCCTGGAACGACCCGCCATACTTTTGATAAGTCAATCTTATACAGATCCTGAACTTGTCAAAGTTAAAAGGACGATTGGTTATGTGAGGTCCGGCTTATAAGTTTTGTATGAAGGTCTAACTCAATGGTTGTGCGGCCCTTGAAAGCACTTGATTTTTAGGCCTGGCAGCCTATGAAAATCCTTGTTTCTCTTTTGATTTCTATTTGATAGTTTTTTGAGGTTCATCCTTTGTGATACATTAATACATGGTTGAAAACCGATGAGGCTTATAATGCTTTATGATTCATATATGACATTAACCGGCGTTTATTAACCCGGCCTGGCTTTGGACTATAAGTCGCCAGTATGTGATGAGAAAGTATTCGGTGTTTATTAATCAGGTCTGGCTTTGGACGTTAAGTCGCCAGTATATATTTGGATTGTGCCATTGGAACCATGCACTTATAAATAATTGGGTTATATTATTCAAATCTTTAATAGCCAACATGGGTGGATTTTTATTATGGTTATCAATAACCAGTACTTTGATTGAGGTTTTCAAAGTCGCTTTAGTGCAATGGATATTATTTTATCGATGGATATGATTTATTCTACAATGGAAGGAATAGTCCCGAGTCGGTGCAGGCTTACGACCCGGCACTTGGGGGCTACATTATTCAAGTTGAAATTACATCAAATATGCAAGTCCCATGTTACTTCCAGCATGCACCATGACACTTGGGGGTTAATGCAAAGTCATTTTTACTTACTTTATTCAAGACCCGACTCATCACATTATAATGAGCCGGCCCTTGGGGGCTACCAATTGCTCATGTCAAAAATTCAAGGTACACAAGCCTTAATCCATTATATTGAAGGGTTCATTGCTCAGTTGGTAGAGGACAAGACTCTTAACCTTGTGGACGTGGGTTCAAGCCCCATGGTGGGGTTACATCATATGATATTATTTTCATTGAAGTATATATAAAGTCCCAGCTCAGTATTGTCTTCTTGAGCCGGCCCTTGGGGGCTACATGCTGCTGTTCAAGTCTACATGATCATATCTATAAAGACCCTGTTCATTATTGCATAATGACCCGGCCCTTGGGGGCTACACTGGTTAAAGTTTTTATGAGCATAAGGCAATTACAAGTCCCAGGTTGCTGCAAGCATGACAACCCGGTACTAGGGGGCTACATATGTGGAATATTCAGTTTGACTAGTGACCGAGATGAACAAATCGGATTTCTTCAAGGTTGTGACATTTATATTGAAGCAAGTATTAAGCTGTTGCTACCCTACCTTCTTAAGACTTGGGGGCTACAAGTGATAGGCATATAAGAGGTATATTTTCAAGCTTGATGTTAACCACAATTATGACTCGGTGTCATCAATATTTACAAGCCGACAATTTTGGCAATGATAAACCGGCAAGTTTTACATCTTCAAGCCGGCTGAAGAATCAGAGGAGTATATCAAAGACCAATATCTTTTAGGCATTGGGAGCTGAGTCAAATGAATTATTCTTCATATTTTTTCTCGGTGAGAAACCAACTCAGCAAATTGATTATGAAGTTGGCTTATTGACCCAGATTTTCTAGAAGAAGGAAATGACAAGGAATTAAGGATGATCAGATGTTGGCTTACAAAAGTTCTTAAATCGGAGAATAATCTGTCAAAATTGTTCTTGTGTCTGTTTTTACAGGTTCAGATTAACATGAATAAATCCAAATTAAACTGGGGGCTGATGTCGGGGATATACCCCGCGGTTTGACCCGGCCGGAGATATGACCTGGCTGGGACTTGGTGTTTTATTGGTGACCCGGTAGATTATAAGCCGGCAGATGTTAAGGCAGATTATAAGCCGGCAGATGTTAAGTCAGGTTATAAACCGGCAGATGTTAAGTCAGATGTTAAGTCGGCAGATGTTAAGTCAGATTATAAGCCGGCAGATGTTAAGTCAGATGTTACGTCGGCAGATGTTAAGTCAGATGTTAAGTCGATAGATGTTAAGTCAGATTACAAGCCGACAGATGTTAAGTCAGATGTTAAGTCGACAGATGTTAAGTCAGATGTTAAGTCACATGGTAAGCCGGCAGACAGTTATAACCCGGCAGACAGAGTCGCATGGGGTCAATAAGCCCGAAGACGTTAAGAAGCCCATCGAGAGACGCCCGTGATACAAAGTCAGAATAGTTTAAGTCTTAATCCGAGTTGGACTCCACATGTAACCCGCCCCTTCAACTTATATAAGGAGGGGCGGGGCACCCCAAGAGGGCGGACAAGTTCAATAATCGTTAAGGCTAGACATAACCGGGAGAGCTGGAGATACGGCAACTCTTTCATGATGATAATGAGACCTAGCCACAAACAGCATGCAGGGTTATTACCGGATGATGTTTCCTGGGGCCCGAAGCTGTCTAAACCCTTCTCTTGTGTTGCGTCTCTCGATTCCGATCAACCACTCTCAAGCTACCACATAAATGCGTTGGCCTCACGAATCAGTCCTCACACTAGGACATCTGCCGTGACAATTCCATGACAGCAGTCGCTCTTCCTTGGCGTCGCTGCAGCTCGCTCACCGGAGCCGCACCGCCAATCCACCTCCTTCGTCTTCGTCCAGCACCAGCCCGTCGCCAGCGTCGTCGTCATCTACCTCGACCACTTCGTCTACTCCGACCAACGTTGGCGACATCGGTCCGCGCCGATTGTCGCCGCAACCGTCATCGAGTCCTTATCTGCTAGCCCCTCCGACTTCTCGACATGGCTTACAGCTCGTGCACGTCCCTCGTCTACGCATGCCCAGTGCTGACAACACCGATGCGTGCCTTCATCCACGATGTGTCCCCAGGCCTGGCAAGCCTGGTGCGGCGCTTCGTCAACTTCGTCTTCATCCGTCTACGCATGCCCGGTGTTGGCAACACCGACACGTGCCTTCGTCTACGACGTGTCCCCGGGTTTGGCAAACCCAGCACGACGCCTCGTCAACACCGTCTTCTTCCCAGCGCACCACTACTTTAACACCGCTACGCCCATGACTAACTCGGCGCCTCCTTGCGCCCGCGGCTACACGGCGACTCCCTCGACACCGGCTACCCTGACTCCACATCTACCACGACCTTCTTAGCACAGCTACCTCGACCACGGCTACACCATCCTACGCTCTCGGCTACCTCGACATCGGCACAAAGGGTTATCACCTGCTTGAGCAACTCGTCGGCTTCCTCTACAGTCAACACATCCGCGGCGACATCGTTCACGACGCTCCCGCTACGACTGCGGGGGGGTGTTAGCTTGTCGGCCGCTATTCTCTCCGGTCTGACCGTCAGCGACGCTCTTGTTGTTCACAACACTATTGCTACGATCGCGGGGGAAAGCGTACCAAGTTTCATATTTTTTAAACTTCATTTGCATTTAAAAAAATTAAAATAACAATAAGCATCTACGGCTACTAGCAGAGTGTGCATGCGCTTGAACGCTGTTAGTTACCTGGTCACTAGCAGCGTTCGCGTCGACAACATGCCGCAAGGTTTTAAGACCAACATGACCTGCCGTACACATGGTGTCAGATATGACAGTAGCCGCGTGCAAGTCTCGCCGCGCGCTGCTACAGGAGAAGTAGTTGGCGACGTGCCACCATCCCACACGCTGCCAGATATGTATGGCGCACCCTCTGCCACTTCACTTATACTCCCTCCGTAAACTAATATAAAAGTGTTTAGATTACTATTTTAATGTTCTAAACGCTTTTATGTTAGTTTACAGAGGAAGTAGCATTTTGTTTTCCTAAACGCTGCTAAAGCTCAGGACGGCTGCAGCTTTCAACTTTTCCGCGAATGCTGCTAGTTGTCAGGCAAGTTAGCAGCAGTGTCCATTTATGGCAGGACGCTGGTAGTAGTAAAGTCCTATAAGCGGTTTCTCTAATAGCATAACTTTTAACAAATACTACCTCCGTTCTGGTTTATTGATTCTTTTTGTAATTTATGTTAAATTTTAACTAAAAATTTAACTAACAAAATATTAATGCATGTCAACAAAAATTATATCATCTGAGTGGTATTTGAACGTAGTTTTTAATGATATAATTTTTCATGACATGTATGAACATCTAATACAACGGACCGCACACGGTCAAATGAGAGAGCGCAGCGCCATTCGTAATGGGGAAGAATTGGATGGACGTGACCCAAAACACAGGAACGGTAGTAGTAAACGAAAGGTGCCTGGCACTATCCAACCCGGCACAATTCAGCAGCCAAATAAACTATACGCCGACAAGCGCTCTCACGAACAAACTCTACCCGGCACGATCCGGTGTAGTGCTCGTTTGCCTGGTCGGATGCAGAGGGGATTTGCGTGCTAGGCCTCTTGTCGTTGTTGAGACTGCCCAGTTAACGTATTTTGGTGCACTCTGCTATTGCACGTCAATGGGTTAGCGGGTCAGGCCTTTTTCTGTTTCTGGAAGGATGAGCCCATTGGCTGTACGTGCTGGTCCCATGTGTCAGCGTGTGTTAATGCTAGTTCAGTATGTGGGAGTGCTTTCATATCGCCGAGCACCCCTTCATCAAACACCATCTCACATTATCCGGCTTACGGTGATACTTGCTCCAGCCGGTGTATTGGGTGGCTCTATCTCCGTGCAACGCACCTATAAAATCTCCATAGTGTCAGCGCCTTGCATAAGAGGCAGAAGGCCACTGAAACATCAAACCACATTAAATGCAATAGAACACCGCTCTCACCAACGGTAACCCGAATAGATTCGGTGAACATGGCAACGACCGACACCACTGGGATGTACACATAATCTTCCCAGTATGTTACCCACGGTGGCCGGACCGCGGCGCCAGGGTAGGACGTCCACCTGCGCCAGATGCCCTTTTAATGATGCTACCCAGCAGGCTGTGTTGGCCCAGCCCCGACATCGAGTACTACTGACGACGTGATACAATCGATGATGACAGTCGAAGCTTGCTGACGAACTCGATGAAGTGCTCTACGCCGAAATGCACCGTAGTGCAAAGCTAGCCTCCTATTAGCGGCTCCTGATCGATCCACCAACGTAGTGCAAAGCTAGCCGTCCGGCTACTGATCAATTCTACGTAAAGTTGCAGCAAACAATACCAAAGTATATGTACATACACAACGGCCAGCCAGCCGGCGGCAACACGCACGCACACAATTTTAATGTATTGCCAAAGGCTCGTCTCGAGCCTTGTCTTTTGCTTTATTGCTTTCACAACTCACGATCTGTGTACAAGCAGGGTACACGCATATATATAGTGAACAAGCTAGCTACCGCCGATACTATTCGGTTTGATAATTAATGTTCTACTAGGATACACGCACTTACATGGATCGGACACACACCGGCCAGCGGGGGATTAAGTCATGTTTAATTTCAACAATCACCTCCTAAACAACACGTTGTCATGTCACAGTTTCGACGCTGATCCTTCTCTGCATCTCCAAGAACTTCTCTCGATCCAAAGCTTTGGTCTGGATGTCCGCCCGCTGATCATTGGTTCGATTGTAGTTGATCTCCGTCTTCTCTTCTTCCACACAGTCTTTTATGTAGTGATACATCTTATCAATGTGCTTGCTCCTTTCACGCCGCATCAGATTCTCACGTAGAATAAACGTAGACTCATTGTCAACGTTGAGATGACCGTGTAGCCTACCTAGCCACACACCTTGACACTCTGTTTCACTTGAAGTCGATGTCGCCACTTTCTGCTTTCGTGATAACCAGCTTACTATGCTTAAGAAAATATGCCACGTCCGAGATACTCTTACGGTCATCGACAATTCCTTCCTTGTCACTATCACTGAGACAAGTAGTTTCACCATCTCCTTCTTGCTCAACTCAAGACAAGGTTTCTTTGAAGCATCAACTGGATTGCAATTTTTCATGCCACGACTTTCAAGAATCATCCTTGCGTATGCCTCTGGCATAGTGTGATCCCCTCTGACTTTTGTTGTACCTCGATCACGGGGTAGTAACTCAAAAGACCTAGATCATCCATCTTGAAAAGCTCTTTTATTTGTAGCTTGAACTTTGCAATCATCTCTTCATCTGCTCTAGTAATCAATAGGTCGTCGTCGTAGATGCCAACTAGTAGAAGATCCCTTCCTTGACCTCTCTTGTACATTACATGCTCTAGTGGGGCTTTCTCAAATCCAAGAGATATTAATGTCTGATCAATTTTGATGTTCCACACCTGAGAGCCTTGTTGTAGCCCGTACAAGACTTTATGCAACTTCAATACCTTGTGTTCCTCTTCCTTTTTGATGAATCCCGGTGGTTGGTTCACGTAAACGTCTCCTTTTAACTCCCCGTTCAAAAAAGCGGATTTTACATCCATGTGATGTATGCTCCATGATTCTTGAACCGCGAGAGCGATGAGTAATCTCATCGAATCCATCCTTGCAATGGGAACGAACACTTCTTTGAAGTCAACACCTTCATCTTGCACGTATTATTTGGCTACTAGCCTCGCTTTGAGCTTGACGAACCCTTCAACATCTTTCTTGATCTTAAATTCCCACTTGAGATCCATGATTTTTTCATTGTTGGGAAGATCCGCAAGCTCCCATGCATTGTTATCATGGATCAACTTCAACTCTTCTTCCATAGCCCGACGCCAACACTCCTTCGTATTTGCGTTCTCAAATTTCGCCGGTTCCTCGAAGCTTAGAGACTGTCGCCTACTCCTTATCACCCTTACCGCGTCAATCGTCTGAAGAGCTTGGTCCGAATGCATGTCTGACACCGGTTCATGCAATACTAACGTAGATGACAGTGTCTTTTCCTCCAGTACTTTTGGAGGTGACGCAGGTGCTAAACAAACCTCTTCCACTGCATACAAAATAGTTGGTGCAGCCGGGGTCCATCCCAATACGCCTCCGTGCGAGCCATCTAGTCCGCATGGACTGCTGGCTTGCTCCTCAGGTGCGACGCCTCGTGCAGCAAGCTTTAACCCATATGGCATGCTGCTAATGCCTAGTTGAAAACCTCCTGGTGAAGAGCCTAGCTCACCACCACGTGAACCATCAGGCCCACTTGCTTCATGGATTTCACGCCTGCTGTGTGATGGGCTGCATGCCGTCGCTACTGCGTACTGACCACCGGACCCCATCGAGCTGGTCCAATTTTAAAAACACTCTCCAACGTGTCTCAAGCTAGCCGCACAACTCGATTATGCACCAGCTTCCTCCAATGCGTCCGTGTTCACTGTATACTTGTCCAGCTTTGCATCAGCAGCAACAACGGTCGTAGCACTTGTGCCTGATGTTTCTTCATGGACTTCCGGGGCCATGTATGCCTTTATTTTCTCTGGACGCATCGCACGAAGACTGCTTCTCCATGGCCGAGCACACGCGGCAATCGTTGCTTCCGCTCTAGGGAAGTTAACACTTATGCCCGTAACATCGACGTAAGCTTCAGAATCACCCCCTCCCCCCATGTCCGTAGTGTCGACATGAGTTTCTGAACCATGATCTTGATTGTGAACTTTGTCTTCACGGAGCACGACAATTTCTTTAGCTGACGCTTGAAGAACTGGATCCACCTTGTCCACGAGTTCACACATCAACATCATGTCACTTTCATCACCTTGCTGGGCCATGTGCGCCTTCTCCTTCGAGAAATTCTGACACTCCGACTTAAAGTGCCCGAGCAGATTACAGTTGTGGCAGCGGATCTTCCTCTTGTCGAACTTTTTCTTCTTTGGCTTCTCTGACTGATCGTCAGTTTCCTTTGCGGGACGGTACTTTCCGCCACTACCGGATGCCTTGTCGAAAATTTTCTCCTTGGAAACCATTGTCTGCCACTGAGCACGCGTTAGCATAAGGTACTCATCATGTTTTGCATCACCGTAACTCAGCTTCATCCGCTCGTCACAGGCCTTGAAGTGACCAACCAGATTATCCAAAGTGAGAGTCTTGAGATCAACGCATTGCTCGATCGCCGACACAATCAGCATGTAGCGCGGTGGAGCGGCATGTAGAAAACGCTGAACCACGGAGATGTCCTCCAGCTTCTCTCTGAGACTGCGAATCACGTTTACCATCGTTGCGACCCTTGCGGCGAAGGCGTCCACCGTCTCATCTTCTCCCATCCTCAAATTCTCGCAACTCTTTAGCAAAGTTTACAGGTTCGCCTCACGCACACGCGAGTGCCCTAGGTGCAACGTCTCGAGCGTGTCCCACGCCTCCTTCGCTGATTTCTTCGAGAAAAGATGCTGCTGCACGTCCACCGGCATCACCCAGCTGATGGTCGTGATAGCCTGGCGATCCTTCAGATACAAGGCACCACCCTTTTGGTACTCCTCACCGCTGGGGTCGATGGCTTCCCAGAGCTCATCGGCCTCGAGCGCCCACTCCATCATGGTCGCCCACACTACGAAGTTCCCACGGTCGAATCATGGATACTCTGATCTCACAGGAGCAGCAATTACTTTAGCCACACCGGAGTACTCCGCCAGCTGCTTGGTCTTGTCCTTCTCGGTGTCTGACATGACCTCCCGTTACTAGAAGATCAACCTTGCTCTGATACCAATTGTTGGCCCAGCCCCGACGCCGAGTTCTTTCGGCGACGGTGATACGACCGATGAAGAACGACGATGACGCACGAAGCTCGCTGACAAACTCGACGAAGTGCTTTACGTCGAGATGCACCGCAGTGCAAAGATAGCCTCCTGCCAGCGGCTCCTGATCGATCCACCAATATAGTGCAAAGCTAGCCCAAGCTCGTTGCAACCTGACCATCGACTCACAACTAGGAGGGCATATGTGTTTTGTCGAGGGTCCGCAGTTGCATGTCAACAATCGACTCACAACTAGGGGGTGTGTTTTGTTGAGGGTCCCCAGCTGCATGTCGACCATCGACTCCCAACTAAGGGTGTGTGTGTTTGTCGAGGGTCCCCAGTTGCAAGACGGCCATCCACTCGCAACTAGGGGCGGTGTTTGTCTGTGTTTGTTGATGGCCCCAGTTGCAAGCCAATCAATGACTCGCAACTAGGGTGTGTGTGCTTCATCGTGGACCCTAGTTGCAAGCCGACCATCGACTCACAACTAGGAGGGTGTGTGTGTTTTGTCGAGGGTCCGCAATTGCATGTCAACAATCGACTCGCAACTAGCGGGTGTGTTTTGTTGAGGGTCCCCAGTTGCACGTCGACCATCGATTCACAACTAAGGGTGTGTGTGTTTTTCGAGGGTCTCCAGTTGCAAGCCAACTATCAATTCGCAACTAGGGGGTGTGCTTTCTTTGTCGTGGCCCCCAGTTGCATGCCGACGATCGATTCGCAACTAGGGGTGTGTGTGTTTTATTGTGGAACCTAGTTGCAACCGAACCATCAACTCACAACTAAGGGTGTATGTGTTTCTTGAGTGTCACCAGTTGCATGTCAACCATTTGACTCGCAACTACTGTGTGTGTGTGTGTTTGTCGATGGTCCCCATTTGCATGTCGACCATCGACTCGCAACTGGGGAGAGGCGGAGGGGAAGTGTGTTTCTACTATCCCCAGTTGCATGTCGCCATCGACTCACAACGCAAGGTGCGTGTCTTTAATTTATTGCGGAAGCTAGTTGCAAGCCAACCATCGAATCGCAAATAAGGGTGTATGTGTTTGTCGAGTGTCCTCAGTTGCATGTCAATCATTGACTCGGAACTATGTGTGTGTGTGTGTGTGTGTGTGTGTGTGTGTGTGTGCGTGTCGAGGGCCCCCAGTTGCATGTCAACCATCGACTCGCAACTGGGGCGGTGTCTGTGTGTGTTTATCAAGGGCCCCAGTTGCAGGCCCACTAACAACTCGCAACTAGGTGCGTGTCTTTTATTGTGGAAGCTAGTTGCAAGCCAACTATCGAATCACATCTAAGGGTGTATGTGTTTGTCAAGTGTCCTCAGTTGCATGTCAATCATCGACTCGCAACTAGGGGTGTGTGTGAGTGTGGCCCCCAGTTGTATGTCAACTGTCGACTTGCAACCGGGGGGAGGTGTCTGTGTGCGTTTATCGAGGGCCCCAGTTGCAAGTCAACCAACAACTCGCAACTAGGTGTGTGTGTGTGTGTCGAGGGCCCCAGTTACAAGTCAACCATAGACTCACAACTGAGCGGAGGGGAGAGCAAGTGTGTTTCTACGGGTCCCCAGTTGCAAGTCAACCATCGACTCGCAAGTAGGGGTTGTGTGTGTTTGTCGAGGGCCCCTAGTTGCAAGTTAACCATCGACTTGAAACTTGGGGGCGTTGTCAATGTGTGTTTGACGAGGGCCCAGTTGCAAGTCAACCATGGACTCGCAACTTAGGGTGTGTGTGTTTTATTGTGGAACCTAGTTGCAAGCTGACCATCGACTCAGGAACTAAGGGGAGTGTGTGTTTGTCGAATGTCACCAATTGCATGTCAACCATGGACTTGCCACTAGGTGTGTCTGTGTGTGTGTTTGTCGAGTGTTTCCACATTTTTTTTTAAAATAGTCATGATTTTTTATCGGTTTCATCTCTTTTTATTAAGAATTCATGAACATTTTGTTAAAATTATGTACTCTGTAAAAATCATGATTTAAACAATGTGTCTTATTTAAAAGACATAAACAATTTTTAATTTCACAAATATTTTTTGTATTG
The DNA here is from genome assembly GCA_021605145.1 of Aegilops bicornis. Classification (NCBI taxonomy): domain Eukaryota; kingdom Viridiplantae; phylum Streptophyta; class Magnoliopsida; order Poales; family Poaceae; genus Aegilops; species Aegilops bicornis. The sequence continues at coordinate 647,727,036 of CM038674.1, forward strand.
GCTACCTTTTTGAATTTTTATGGAATTATTGTAATAGTGTGTATGCATACATGCAAAGGCAAGTGATGAGCAGCTAAGCTGTTGGATAAGATGAATGCCTGCGCAAGTGTGGTTTGCGTGCGTACAGTGATCAAGCTAGTGAAAAGTTGTACAAGAAGTACTAGGTGAAACACAGAAAAGGACCTATGCGCCATATAGGAACCTTCCCAGAACAGGTGTTTTCTTGTTTATTTCTTCCGGTTTTTTCTTTTGTATTTCGTTTTTTCGTTTTACTTTTTCCAAATAATTTTTTCATTTTTCTTTTCTTTAATGTTCAGTTTTTCCCTTTTTTTTTCTTTATTTTCACCTTTTCTACAAAAAGTTCGGCCATGTATCAATTTTGCGAACACATTTTCTTAAACGGAAAAGCTATTTTCATGCCGACTGATACGTCTCCAACGTATCTATAATTTTTTATTGTTTCATGCTATTATATTATTCATCCACGTTGTTTTATATGCATATATATGCTATTTTATATGATTTTTGGGACTACCTATTAACCTAGAGCTGAGTGGCAGTTTTTTGTTTTTTCCTTGTTTTTGAGTATTGCAGAAAAGGAATACCAAACGGAGTCCAATTGATCTGAAAATTCACGGAGATTGTTTTGTATCATAAGAAGCCCACAGAGTACCGGAGATGGACCCCCTGACTTCCCTAGGCAAGCCCCCCTACCTCATGGCTGCCTCGTGGACCCCCTGACTTGTTCCCGACGCCAACACCTCTTATATATCCCCAAACTTCCAGAACATAACCTAGATCAGGAGTTCCGCCGCCGCAAGCCTATGTAGCCACCAAAAACCAATCGGGACCCTGTTCCGGCACCCTGCCGGAGTGGGGATCCCTCACCGGTGGCCATCTTCATCATCCCGACGCTCTCCATGACGTGGAGGGAGTTGTTCATCCTCGGGGCTGAGGGTACACTACTAGCAAAAGGGCTATAGATGATATGGACACTAATGGCGCACCAGACATGTGGTGCACCACTACTATATAGCAGTGGCGCACCATGTGTTGGTGCGCCTTTAGAGTGATAGACACTAATGGCGCACCACACCCACGGTGCGCCACTACTAACATATTTTTTTATTTTTCCAAAAATACTAATGGCGCACCAGGGCACAATGCGCCATTACTAGTTTTAACTAGTAATGGCGCACCACTCACCGCGTGCGCCACTACTATCTTTTTTTTGCAAAACTACTAATGGCGCACCACCAACAGGTGCACCATTAGTAACCAGGGTTACAAATGGCGCATTTGTAGGTGGTGCGCCATTAGTAACCTGGGACCAGCTATATATTTTGGACAACCACCTACACACTCACTTTCCCCACTTCATTCTCTCCACCTCCTCCTACAAGCTTGTCTCGGCTGCCTCCTCCTCCTCACCTCATTTGCACCATAGATTCATCCAAATTAAGTGGTTAAATTAGCTTTTTTGATAGGTAAGTAATGGAAAAGCTTTCTTTATGTTGTAGATCTACTTTTTTCTCCCTCCAACAACGTGCACATGCACTTTTTATGGCCTAGCTAGATCTATGTATGTTTGTGGTGTTGCAAATGTTTGTGGTTGCAGGTACCGGTATTTGAAATGTGATAGTTGCCAATATTTTGCCGGAATGTTGATTCATTTCCGTTTCAGCGAGAATTTTGGCACTATGCATTCTTTTTGGTCCTATTTTTAGGGAAAGTCCTGCCAAATTTTTTCTTGGTTCTAAAATATCGTTTTGTTTCTACCTCGCAGCGACCATGGTCTGCATGATGACCGAAGGCATCGTGAATAGGTTTTTGAGCTCCGCGAAGGCCGAGATGCTTCAAAAGAACGAGACGGAGATAAGATGTCCGTGTCGAAGATGCAAGCTGAAGAGCCTTATTGCGGGCCCAGATTCCCGGCAGGTGCGGGACCACCTGCTCTTGCATGGTTTCATGGATGGTTACCGGTGGCAAGATGATGAAGATGACTATGAAGTCGTCCATGGGGGCCGGGCAAGAAATGAGGAAGGGCAGCAAGACAATCACCGCGGCGAGGGCGGGCGAGAAGACGAAGAATCTCCAGGACATGATCACGACGGTGATGCCAGACATGATGATGAGGAAGATCAAGACGAAGGGCATGGTAATGAAGATGAAGATGCCGGAGCAGACGACGATGGACCATCGATGGGCTGGGTGCAGGACCCTCATATTCAAGAGCTGCTTCTCAAGTAGACGGATAACACAAGAGCTGTCGCCCGAGAGAAAGCCAAGTTGGATCAACTGGAGATAGACGCGGTTACTCCATTGTATGAAGGATGCATGCCCGAGGATACCCGCCTGAAAGTAACGCTCATGGATCTGGAGATAAAGGTAAAACACAAAATGACCGACGCATGCTTCGACGAGAACATGTCATTCTAGCACGAACGTCTTCCCAAGGGGAACAAGTGCCCGACCAGTTTTGAGGAGGCAAAGAAAATCGTGTGTCCTCTGGATTTACCGCACGTGAAATACCATGTGTGCATGAACAATTGCATCATTTATCCGGATGAGCACGCGGAGTCTACCATATGTCTGGTGTGCAGCGTCACTCGATACAAGAAGAGGAGGAAAGCTCCTTGAAAAGTGGTGTGGTACTTTCTGATCACACCTCGTCTGCAGCGGTATTTCGTGGACCCTAAGCTAGCAAAGCTCCTGCGTTGGCACGCGGATAGGGAGGAGAAGAAGCAAGAAGATGACGGAAATGATCCGGAGATAAATAAAAAATACAAGATGATGTGTCACCCTAAGGATGCGAGCCAGTGGCAAGCATTGAACTTCGAACACCCAGAATTTGGGGACGATCCTAGGAACATCGTGCTGGGCGCGAGCACCGACGGAGTCAATCCGTTGGCAGCCAGAGAAGCACACATAGCACCTGGCCTGTGTTTGTGTGGATGTACAACCTTCCCCCTGGTTGTGCATGAAGAGGAAGTACATTCACATGAGTATGCTAATTGAAGGCGTAAACAACCAGGGAACGACATCAATTTGTATCTGGGGCTGCTGAAAGAGGAGCTAGACATGCTATGGAAAACGCCAGCCAATACGTGGGACGCCGCAGAGAAAAAATATTTCCGTATGAGAGCCGCACTGCTCATGACGGTGCATGACTATCTCGGTTACGGATATCTCGCGGGGCAGGTGGTCCACGGATTTTCTGGATGCGCCAGGTGCATGGATGACACAACGTATCGCCAGCTAGATAGAGATCCCGGGTCTTCAAAAACCATGTTCATGGGACATGGAGAAAAAGCAAGGATCTGTTCGATGGTGAAACCGAACCCCGAAGATGCCCGCGTACGAGGAGCGGCGAGGAAATAGACAAGCTGTTGAAAAATTGGAAAGATTGCCCACTGCCGGGAAAGAAGCAAAAGGCGCCAGAGCCGGGAAAGAAGCGAAAGGCGCCAGAGCCGCTGCTGAAGGTGTGGAAAACAAGGTCTATTTTCTGGGACTTGCCGTACTGGAAGATCCACCGTGTGCCTCACAGCCTTGATGTCATGCATATCACGAAGAACGTGTGCGATAGTCTGCTTGGTACCCTGCTCAACATGCCAGAGAGGACCAAAGATGGGCCGAAAGCAAGGGCAGACTTGAAATCAATGGGCATCAGGGAGGAGCTTCACGCTAATGATGATGATGATGAGGCGAAGCAGGACACGGAAAGTCGTCACAAAGGCAAAAAGGCAAAGAAGACCGGAAATGACTTCCCTCCCGCGTGCTTCATTCTAAGTCAGGAGGAGATCGATCAGTTTTCACCTGCCTCGTAGGAGTTAAACTTCCTTCTGATTCTGTGGGAAGATAAGCAGATACCTAGACTCAGCGAAGCAGAAGTTCAGCGGGATGAAGTCTCACGACTGTCACATGCTGATGACACAGATACTTCTAGTTGCAATCCATGGGATCATGGACGCGCACGTCCGTGAAATGCTATTTGGCCTATGCAACTTTTTCGACGTCATCTCTCGGAAGTCGGTTGGCGTGAGGTAACTCAGAAGGCTACAGGAAGAGATCATGGTGATACTATGCGAGCTTGAGATGTACTTCCCGCCGGCATTCTTCGACGTTGTGGTGCATCTGCTGGTCCATATCATGGAGGATATCATCCAACTCAGGCCGACGTTCCTGCATAGCATGATGCCGTTCTAAAGGATGAATGGTGTCATCAAAGGATACGTTCGCAACATGTCACGTACAGAGGGAAGCATAGCCAGGGGCTTTCTCGACCAAGAGTGCATCTCCTCTTGCATGGATTATCCAGCATTGAGAACCCCGTTGGCCTGCCGTCAACAGCACCTCGGTAGGCTCATTTGGATGGGGTCACCGCGATGGTCGCCATGAAATGCATGTCGACTTCGAGGGTCGACTTCACGACTTTGAAAGAGAAAACCTAGTCGTGCTACAACACATAGACGTGGTCGATCCTTGGGTGGTAGAGCACAAAACCTTTATTGAGAAGACGTACAATGACCGAGGCCAACAGAGGACGGATGGAGATATAATCAAAGAGCACAACTCATTTTTCACGCGTTGGTTCAAGGAGAAGCTTCTGTCATACCCTTTACATGAGGATTCTTTCGCGGAAGAAAAACTCATATTCGCCTTGTCACAGGGCGCCGAGCACAACCTGATGATGTATGAGGCTTACGATATCAACGGCTACACATTCTACGCCGAGGACAAGGACATGAAGAGCGATGGTTAACAGAACTCCGGGGTAACGATGGAATCCTACACCGGTAACGACAAGGACATATACTACGGAAGGATCGAGGAGATCTGGGAGCTGAGCTACCGGAGAGAAGGTCCCGATGTTCTGTCGAGATGGGCCAAGAGCGTCCTAAAAGAAGACTGATATTTCACCACCATGGTTATACCCGAAGCCAAATCCAAGACCCATGGCGCATAAGCGTCACCCTTGAAAAATGAGCCATGGGTACTGGCTTCCCAAGTGGACCAATGCTTCCTCATTACCGACCCGTCAAAGCCCAGTCGTGTTATCGTGAGGAGAGCCAAAAGGAAGATCATCGGAATGGCTGGAGTCGCCAATGAGCAAGACTTCAACAAGTACGGCGACCCGAAGATGGAACATGACGATGACGATGAAGTAGCAGCATACACCACAAGAAGAAGCAGGACCACCCTACCTAAAGGACGTTCTATCAAGAGAAGAACTCCATTTATGAAAAAGATCGATTGTATTTAAATTGTAGCCTTCATTTCTCGATTGTATTTCGACATATTGAAATGATATTTCTTCTGTTCTAGTGTCCTCATGAATATTTATTTATGTTTATTGATGATATTTTTTCATATTCAATATGAAAAAATATTGAATATTCATGAGGACACTCGATCTCGACCCCCCTCCATCTCGATAGCTATCCCCCCTCGCTAGATCCCCCTCGTTGCCGAGCACCCCCAGTACCCTCCCCCGCTCCACTGCCGCAGACAACCCCCCGCACCCTCCCCCGCTCCACCACCACCGACGACCCCCCACACCCTCCCCCGCTCCACCGCCGCCGACGACCCCCCACACCCTTCCTCGCTCCACCGCCACCGACGACCCCCCGCACCCTCGACTGTCTCCTCGCTCGGTTCCCCCGAACGGAATCGGCCGAGCGCACCACCCTCCCCCTCCCTCCCAACGAGCGGGACCCAGGGTTCAAAACGCCGCTGCCGGCCCTCCGCTAGGCAACAAAAAATGCTAAAAAAATTACTAATGGCGCACCGCAAGGGGGTGCACCATTGCTATCCAAAAAAAGATTTCTAATGGCGCAACTCTAGGGGATGCGCCATTGCTATACAAAAAAAGATTACTAATGGCGCACCGCCAGGGGGTGCGCCATTGCTATCAATTTTTTTTACTAATGGCGCACCTCTAGGGGATGCGCCATTGCTAACCCGTCCCCCCGCCCCACTAAAATCCCGGCCCACTCCACTTGCTCCCCTCTCCCTATGGCCTCTCTCCCTCCCTTCGCCAGATCCACGCGCCCTCCCCCGACCCACTGCGCCGCCGCCCAGACCCACTGCGCCGCCCATAGCTTCCCTCTCCACTCCTCAATCGCCCTCTCGGCCTCCGTTCCTCCTCCAGATCCTCCTCCCCGAGCGCGGCCGCCGCGCGTCACCGCGGCCACCGACCGCCCCGTACTCCGTCGTCGTGCCGGCATCGCCTAGGAGCTGTGCATCGACCTCTTATTCCTCATCACCGACCACTGCTTCTCGACGTCGATCCGCGCTGCCCCGACCACCCTCGGCCTCACCGTCTCCTTCCCTAGCTCCGCGGTGAGCGTCTCCATCGATTCCCCCACTTTTCCCCTTGTGTAGTCGCCGTTTGTGCCTGTGGTTAGTTGCGTCAGAAACAACATTATTTGACACTCGTATATTTGTGTGATTTGCTGCTGCCCTAAAATATGAATGAAAGAATGGATCATCGAATGAAAGTAGTAGTTTGTTGCTGCTCTGAAATCCCAGTTTATCATTATTGCAAAGAGAGATTTCATGTGGATTTGTTCAAGTGTGAAATCTCTTGGCCAAGAGATGCATCTGTCTATCTAGTAGTCATATAAATGTTGTGGATTTTAAGCACCACTCTGGTCATCCAATATGTGTGTTTGTAGTGCTAGTAGCTTGGAGGGAGTGATGGTGGATTGTTGCTGTAATATTGCTGCTTAATTTATCTTATTATATTCTGGAAAAGTATCCCTAGGAGTATACTTGTGTTGCTTAAGTGAGGAATTCACATGAGCCAGAATTTTATTGTTTAGATCTGCATCTGCACTTTGTGCTACAAGCTTACAACAACAGGATAACCAGGCTGTCAGTCAATGTTAACAGCCATGATGATCTACTCTGAGTATATGCTAGTAGATGAAAACAAAAATCCAGTTTTTATGTTGTTGTTACTGGTAAAAAAGATTTGTTACAACAACAAATTTGATGAAAAAAAATCAGTTTTTTTATGTTGTGTAAAAATAAAAGGAAGTAGTAGTAGGAGAAGCAAATTTGGTGTTAAGTCGAAGATGAAAACATGTGGCAGGGAGAAGAAAACATAGCAAGAGATTCTCTTCTTTCATGGATCTGGAATGTATGTTAATGGCACATGTCATGGTTCTTTAAATGGCCGTTAGGATTTACTTGATGGAAACTAGGAAATTCTGGATTAGTTCAAAGTTCAGACAGCCTAATTCATTTGGCATATCTCCATTAGTCACTGCATATTGAAACCCTGCAACCTTTCTATTGCGTTGTGAATTACCCTGCTTGGATTATATCATAAACTCTGCTGAATACCCACCATGCAAAGCTTAGATTTAGTCTATCGAAGATGAGATGTATTACGACGAAGTCTTGAAGAATCACACAAACAACAATTGCCAGATTTTCTCGTTGGTGTTGGTTTGTTTAGGCTAGTGCAGGGTGTTGCTTTATTCTGTCATCATTTGAAACTATGTCACAAATAAATTGTTCCTTCTTCTGTATTTGACAAATAATGACTGTTGATAAGCTGAGGCATGGATTAAGTTGTTTCTTTGCTGTAACATACTGTATATCACTCCACAATGAAATATAGTACATATTGATGTGCTTTGTAAAACTTGTTCATGTACTGAACTACTATAATGCCTTGTGATGCTCTGAATTACTTGTGATGCCTCTGAATTACTTGTGATGCCTCTGAATTACTTGTGATCACATTGAGAAAGACTTGTAAAGATGATGATCATCTTTTACAGAAACCAATTTCTGCAAACACATCAGTAACTTTGCTACTTTGCTGGGTTTTGTCTCCGACCATCGCATCGTGATGATTTTGCAGGTACCCCGAGAGGCCCTTGAGTTTGCTGGAATGTCGATTAACTTTCGTTCCGGCAAATTCGGGTACTCCATATGTTCTATTTTCAGCAAAGGTCATGCTGAAATTTTTCCGTGAATTTTAGCATGACTTAGCTAAAAATAGGACATATGGGGTACTTGCGACTAATGCATGGGCCGGGGTATCTTAGTACTTAATTAAGTAGGATCAACTGACCCTTTATTCTTGCTGCATTAAACCATAGGTGGCAATAGAGCCAAGTGATTAGGCCCAACTTAGAATTCTCCTTCCCAGCTTAGCATTTAGGATGCCTCGGTGTCGACAAACCATAAATTATAAAACCTTGCCTTTTAGGGTGCCTCGGTGTCGATAAAAACCTAAATGATTAAAGCTTAGGCTTTTAGGGTGCCTCGGCGTCGACAAACCCTAAATGATAAAAGCTTAGCTTTTAGGATGCCTCGGTGTCGACAAACCCTAGATGATGAGACCATGATCTTGTTCCTTGACAATAACCAACTTTTTGACCAAACTTTTTTTCCTATTTAGAGCGAAACATGGCCCACAACGATGAGGCCGGCGGTTCGGGCAAGCAATTCTGGGAGCTGTCCCAGGAGATGGAGGAAGAACATCACCACTATGAGGACGCCGTGGAAGACACCGATCCTGACTACGCAACCCCTGGTGGCGTCGGGGATGACACCACTGATGGTGCCGCCGAGGATGCCACCACTGATGATGGCAGCGCACGCACAGATGGTAGCCAACCGAAGAGGCAACGGAAGGACCGGCATCTGAACATGCTCGGCACCGTCAAGGAGGAATTTACTAAAGTGAACTCCGACGGGCATCCAACGGCGCCCAAAGAATTAGTCAAGGGGTACTCGGTTCAGCTCGGGTGCATTCTCTGGAGCACCGTCTCGATCAATACCGAGAACCTAAGGCATAAGGACCGAGGGAATTTGCGCAACCTCCTCTTCACGAAGCTGCACGAACGATACAAGTTCCCCGCTGACTTTGCAAACACACGCCTCTCAGGGAATAAAGTGAACAGTGCCGCCCTCACGAGGATGAGCAAGGCCCTTCTTTGAGGATATAGCTACTAAGTATAAACCGGCCAGGAGGGCCCGGTTCACCTTAGACTGTGCTGAAGCCCATGAAGGTCTTGAAGATGGCGTTCAACTAGTAAAGCTTGGAAGCCCACGGCCCAAAGGCGGATTAGGGCCCGTAGTGGTAAAACCGCCATGATTATGTAAACTTGTAATATAAGTTAGAAAGGAGAGAGACCGAGCCGGACACTTTGTATAGGTCGGCTCGGGACTCTCAGACCGGCCGAGGCGTCAACTGTGTATATAAAGGGACGACCAGGCGGTTCGTGATGCATACAACAACAACTCGAGACTTAGGCGAAGCTTATTTGCTCCCTAGTCATTGAAATCACATCAATCCCATCACAACTAGACGTAGGCTTTTACCTTCATCGAAGGGGCCGAACTAGTATAACTCTTGTGCCTTTGCGTCCGCTTTAACCCCTTCAAGTTAACCCGTAGCGATGGCTCCACGACTAAGTCCTTTCACGAGGACATCTGTCGTGACAAAACCACGACAGTTGGCGCCCACCGTGGGGCTATCGCACGATGGTTTGATGATCTTGGAGGGCAAGTTCGAAGGACTCGAAGGCTATGCTGTGGGCCGGATGACCAAGAGTCGTTGCGACAAGCTCTACATCGACGACGCAGGATGGGGCCCCGAGGCCGGCTCAATCGAGTACGGATACCGGGTCCCCTTTGGTGGCATACACGTTTTCATCGGCAAGATTTGTGAGCCAGGGCCTGAGCCAAACATCTGCACCGACCTCGTCGAGACGGCTCAGGTACGAGATCTGCCCAGGTTAAACCGGTCGTGAAGCGCGCCTTCGTGGGAGTCATCCACGGAGGAAACCATGTGGACGAATCGGGATATGGAAAGCGAGACCGTCGTCTATTCCGGTGACGAGTCCTCAACCGGAGAAACCGAATCGTTGTACCAGTTGCATGACGACCAGATGAGGGGATGTTCCGATGGCAATAGTATTCCGGACCCCTCCGATCAGCCCAACCGGGTTCGAATATTTATGGCCGGTACACAAGCGGCGCTTCACTCTTCGACTGCGGCGGCGATGCTCTCCGGACCATCGTGGCGGCAAGCAACCGGGCAGGAGGTCCAGGCACCCTCCGTCTCAAGTTTTATCGACCTGTTCGACGCACTAGTCGTGCTTATGGCGAAGGCCAATCCGCGAATCAAGATGCCCACAACGCAAGTTGCAAAGGTGAGAGAGCGGATCGCGCGAGCCAAAGCGCACTGGCGGTGAGCAGCGGGATGGTCGCAGAAGCGGGCCGCTTTGGATGCCTAGGCCTATAAGCTTATGTTGGACCGTAACGCGTCGCATGAGGTCTTAAAGCGGAAACACAGGTCCCGTTTGCCTTCAGTTTTCGGCGCTAGAAACCTCTTTCACACCCTGTATGGAACCAGTAATCCGCCGGAGGTAAACCGGGCTGAGGCTCCAGGGCCAGGCGCGCTGATCCAACCCCGCCTCATGGAACCCCCTCGGCAGAACAATATGATACCTCCGCCGGTCCAAACACCTCCAGGTCATTATTCTAATCCTATGGACAATCTTGTCGCTGCCGCTTCACGATTGGAGGCCATCCCGATCGAAGGAGATTCTCCGCAGGCGGTAGAGACACGCCGGGTTAAGGAGCTTCTTCGAACCGCTTTGATCCAACAGGAAGCATACTGCATACAGCCGTGACCGGATTCATTCCACCCCAGTCCGGCGGGAGCTACAGCAGCGTATGGATGAACTGGCTGTATCGAGCAACGCCGCGGCACCGTGAAGCGGCCCATGGCCATAACCCGGCGGCGGTATTCGCGATGCTCGTGAAGTGGTGGACCAGGCCGAACACGAAGGGAGGCCGATTTAGCAAAACAGAACGAGGCGCGTCCGCTTACGCCGGTTCGCCCCACCACCTCAGTCGAGCCAGGGGTCGCCTCTAGCTTGGGGGTGCCCTGTTTGATCCCCGCTTTACGCAATGTACGCTTGCCCAAAGACTTCAAGGGTCCGCCAAGGTGCCGAATTACACTGCTGATTTACCTCCACAAGCATGTATAGAGAGCTATGAGATGGCCATGGAGATGCTAGATGTGGATGAGGCCGCGTGTGCAAAGTATTTTACCATGATTCTTGAAGGGACGACACGTACTTGGTTAAAGAGCTTGCCGCCCAATTCTATCAGTTCATGGGCCCAGTTGCGAACCCGGTTTATCCAGAATTTCAAAGATACCTGTAAGCAGCCCATGTCTGTAGTGGACTTGGCGGCTTGTGTCCGTGGGGAAGGAGTCAACAACCCATTGGGTACGCCGCATTTGAAAATCTTGCACTCGTCGGACGGATCAACCACGACTCTGCGATCTTAACCACGGAGGGCAACTGCGGTTTCAAATTACCGAAGTTAAAGTTGGGGTGCATGAAGCGATTTTGTAATGACATGGGAACTCTCATGGGCGCTTTAATGAAGTATGCTGATTCTGATAGTACCAAGGATCCCGAGTCTGACGATGACAAGATAGGGAAGGGAAGGAAGAACAGCAACTCCAAGGGCCAGCAACATCACTCAGCAGGTAATGGCAAGCGTAAAGCGGATGGCAGCATGGACTTTGTAGCTAATACCAACGCGCAGGACAAGGGCCAGCGGCGCAAGGGTAAACAGTCGAATCGAAGTGGAGCGCCTAATCCCAATCCGGACCGCTTGAACTATCTATTGAATCAACCCTGTCCGAAGCATGGGACGAAGGAGACGCCAGCAAACCACCTCTGGAAGGATTGCTACATTATGCAGGAGTTCAAGAGTTCTAATGCTTTCCGGTGTGATCACGGCTCGCGGCGGTTCGTGATTCGGGCGGGTTACGGTGGAGAAAATTCGGTTCAGGATTTAATGGTAATCCGGCGGACATAACAATCGAACAATCGAGAATAACCAAGGTGGTTACAACCCGGCCAATGACAACAGTCGGGTTATCAGAGCAACCCAAAGCAGTTGAATAGTGGGCAGTACCATGTCTTCACCACTAGCTTAGACAAGCGAGACCGGAAGGTTCAGAAGCGGGCAGTCAACGCTGTTGAACCGGCCGTGCCCCATTACCTACGCTGGTCGGAGCAGCCCATTATATGGAGTAGAGAGGATCATCCTCCCCGGGTCGACAATCCGGGTCAGCTAGCCCTGGTGGTGGCACCTCAGGTGGGAGGTTATAAGTTCACCAAGGTACTCATGGATGGAGGGAGCAGCATTAATATCCTGTACTATGAGACCTTCCGTCGTATGGGACTAACGGAAAAACATCTCAAATCGTCCAATACAGTGTTCCATGGTGTGGTACCTGGCAAGTCAGCATACCCTATTGGTAAAATAGCTCTAGAAGTGGCTTTTGGTGATGATTATGACTCCGGATCGGAAACATTGACGTTTGAAGTGGTAAAAATCCAAAGTCCATATCATGCCCTATTCGGGCGACCGGCTTACGCCAAATTTATGGCACGGCCCTGTTATGTGTATCTACAGCTCAAGATGCCGGGTCACAAGGGGACCATAACGGTTCACGGAAGCCGTAAGATCGCTTTGGAGTGCAAGGAAGGATATGTCACTTATGCAGAGTCGGTTTGTGCCACCGAGGAGCTGAAGTACTATAAGGACAATGTTGATCCGGCGGACATGACTCCATTGAAGAAGCCAACTACATAGCATGATCCGGCCCTAAAATTCAAATCGGCAGCTGAGACTAAGCTTGTTGACTTCGTGCCTGGCGATTCGTCCAAGCAGTTCAGCATCAGTGCCAACTTGGATCCGAAATAGGAAAGCGCGCTCATCGAGTTCATCCGTGAGAATCGAGACATTTTTGTATGGAAGCCTTCTGACATGCGAGGTGTACCGAGGCAACTCGCTGAGCACACTCTTCATGTTGATCCCAAGTACAAACCGGTGAAGCAGTTTCTCCGCCGGTTTAACGAAGAAAGGCGCAAGGCCATTGGAGAGGAGGTGGCCAGGCTTTTAGCAGCTGGTTTTATCGTTGAAGTCTTCCATCCAGAGTGGCTTGCTAATCCGGTTCTGGTTCTTAAGAAAAACGGCACTTGCCGCATGTGTGTGGATTACACAGATCTTAACAAGGCTTGTCCATCAGATCCTTTTGCCCTCCCCCGCATTGACCAGATTATTGATGCCACTGCGGGTTGTGAGCATTTGAGCTTTTTGGATGCATATTCGGTATCATCGATCAAGATGGCAGTTAAGGACCAGGAGAAAACAGCGTTTATCACTCCCTTTGGAGCCTTCGCTATGTATCTATGCCTTTTGGGCTCAAGAGCGCCCAAGCAACTTATCAACGCTGTATGCGTAATTGCTGCATAAACAGATCGGCCGTAATGTGCACGCCTATGTTGATGATACTGTGGTCAAGTCAAGGGAGAAGGAGACACTGATTGACGATTTGAAGGAAACCTTTGACAACCTGCTTGTTTACAAGATGATGCTCAACCCGGCCAAATGTGTCTTTGGTGTTCCGGCAGGCAAGTTGTTGGGTATTCCCGTGTCCAACAGGGGAATTGAAGCTAATCCGGAGAAGATTACGGCTATTACATCCCTGGCTAAACCGAAGTGTATCAACGATGTCCAGCGTTTGGCAGGCCGGATTGCCGCGTTGAGACGGTTTATCAGCCGCCTCGGAGAGAAGGCCATCCCTTTGTACCGTATGCCGAAAAGACAGATCAGTTGGTCTGGAGTCCAGCCGCCGATGAAGCGTTGGAGGACTTAAAGCGACAGTTAGCCAATCCGCCCGTTCTTGCAGCTCCAATCGACAAAGAACCGTTATTATTATACGTAGCGGCTAATGCTCGTGCAGTTAGCGTGGCTATTGTGGTAGAGCGCAAGGAAGCAGGCAAGGAATATCCGGTTCAGCGGCCGGTTTACTTAGCAAAGTGCTTATTGAATCCAAGCAACGGTACCCGCATTGGCAAAAGCTGGTGTACGGAGTTTTTATGGCGAGCCGGAAGCTTAAGCAATACTTCCAGGGCCATCCGATCACAGTGGTCAGCTCTGCTCCTTTGGGCGATATAATTGAGCGAGGAAGCGATCGGCGGATTGCTAAGTGGGCTATAGAGCTTGGGCCGCACAGATTGAAGTATGTGCCTCGAACGGCGATCAAATCTCAAGCACTTGTGGATTTCATCAATGATTGGACGGAGTTGCAAGCACCTGAAGAAAAGCCGGATCACACATATTGGACCATCCATTTTGACGGATCCAGGCAATTGGAGGGCTCGGGGGCTGGAGTCGTATTAACTTCCCCACGAGGTGACAAGTTCTGTTACGTTCTCCGCTTAATGTTCCCTTGTACTAACAATGTAGCTGAGTATGAAGCCTTGCTCCATGGTCTTCGGATGGCTAAAGAGATGAATCTAAGCCGGGTTAAGTGCTTCGGTGACTCGGACCTAGTGGCTCAACAGTGTCCGCACTTGGGATTCAAAGGACCCACTCATGGCTGCATATCGTCGTGAGGTGGATATTGTTGCTAGTCATTTCAAGGGCTATCAGGTGGACCACGTGGACCGTCGGAAGAATGAAGCGGCGGACGCTTTAAGCCGGTTGGGCTCTCAACGCAAAACGGTCCCGCCCAATGTTTTTCTGGACGTGCTGCACAACCCGTCGGTCAAGCTCCCTGGTGAAGCAGATTTGGCTATTCCTGATCCGGAGGCGCAGTTGGTGGCAGCCCTGCATGTCATACTGGATTGGACAGTTCCTTATCTTGCGTACATGAACCGAGGCGAGTTGCCAGAGGATGAGACTCTGGCCAGGCAGATAGTCTGGCGATCCAAGTCCATGACCATTATCAATGGCGAGTTGCATCATTGCAGTGTATCAGGTGCGTTTCAACGTTGTGTGTCCCCTGAGGAAGGCTGTGAAATTTTACGCAAAATCCACGAAGGGGATTGTGGTCACCATGCCAGTTCAAAGTCGCTGGTAGCTAAGGCGTTTCGTCACGGTTTCTACTGGTTGACGGCTCATGCTGATGCGGAGGATCTAGTTAGACGATGTGATGGCTGTCAGAAATTTTCAAGGCGTGCTCATGTGCCGCTCAAGAATTGAGGATGATTCCAATTACTTGGCCGTTTGCGACTTGGGGGCTGGATATGGTCGGACCTTTCAAAAGGTCCAAGGACAAGAAGACCCACCTCTTGGTGGCGGTTGACAAATTTACCAAGTGGGTTGAAGCGGAGCCCGTTAGCAAGTGTGATGCAGTCATGGCGGTTCAGTTCATCAAAAAGGTGATTTTCCGGTTTGGCTTTCCACACAGTATCATCACAGATAATGGTACCAATTTGTCTAAAGGGGCCATGAAAGAGTTCTGCGAACGTGAACACATCCGTCTTGACGTTTCTTCAGTAACCCACCCACAGTCCAATGGTCAAGCGGAAAGGGCTAATCAAGAGATCTTGAGAGGCATCAAGCCCCGGCTTATGGTCCCTTTGCAGAGGACGCCGGGTTGTTGGGTAGAAGAACTACCATCTGTGTTATGTAGTATCAACACTACGCCCAACAGATCCACATGATACACACCGTTCTTTATGGTCTATGGAGCGGAGGCGGTTCTCCCCAGTGACATCCGTCATGACTCACCTCGTGTGGCAGCTTATGTTGAAGCGGACAACGAGACGACACGGCAAGACGCTTTGGACCTGTTGGATGAGGAGCGTGACATAGCAGCTGCCCGCTCGGCGATTTACCAGCAGGATCTTCGTCGTTACCATAGCCGTCGGGTCAGAACCAGAACTTTTCAAGAAGGAGATTTGGTGCTTCGGCTCATCCAAGACTAGACTGGTATGCACAAGTTATCCCCACCTTGGGAGGGACCTTTCGTGATCAGCAAGAATCTGCACAACGGGTCATACTATTTGATCGATATTCGAGAGCATAAAGACTCACGTACATCGGAGGAGGAGACCAACAGGCCGTGGAACATAGCTCGCCTTGACCTTATTTTACCTCGAGCCATCGGCTCTACTCATGTACATATTATGACAAAGGTATATATTATGAATAAAGTAATAAACCGGAGCCTCATTAAAGCGGGTATCTGTTCTGTTATATCATGCGTGGTTACATGGAGTTGTTACATCTTAAAAGCGGCCTCCGGTTTACCCTTGAGTTTGCTTTTCAAAAGCTTTATGATATCACTTGGGGGCTTGGTCGTGTCCGAACTAATGCAACACCTTTTGATAGGCGAAAGCCACCCAGATCACTTGGGGACATGGTCAAGTCTGAACCGATCCGCCTCTTGATCGGCCTAAGGCCATAGAGTCACTTGGGGCTTGGTCGAACCCGAACCATTGCCACGCCACTTGATCGGCATAATGCCACGGTTTGATTGGGGACCTGGCTGACTTGAACCATAGCTACACCTTATTGGGAGCTTGGTCGTGTCAGACCATGGTAACACCAACTGATCGGCTCAGTAAAGCCTCTTTTTGCAAACGGTTTTATCATTGCCTTTGCTTTCATATTTTTTCATAACTGTTATTTGATTTTTGTTGCGTTTTTTAAACCAATAACATTTTTTAAACCGGTTCAAACTGTCCATTGACGGAATTCGGTCCATTTTTAATCCGGAGATAATTTTTCCGGTTTGACTTTTTCTGTTAACATCCCATTATGGAGTAATAGGGGGCTTGTCATGACCCGGCACGGTTTACATGGTAAACCGGCATTATAAACACAGGAGTTGTTTTTCTCCTTTGACGGTAATGGCTTATACAACCTCCGCTTCAAGATTGGCTAAGCCAACTTCATGCCCAGCGATGGTAGGTATTTTGTATCACAAATTTCGATTATATACCTCAATATTTCATTGCATATATATATGAACGTCACAAGCCGGTTGGCGGCACAAACCGCCGTGGCAGTTTAAGAGTTTGTGATTTGCGGGCAATATAGATTGAAGGTTTCGATCATTCAATCCAAAGTATCAGCACCCATGCACGAAGGCATATTAAAAGCAAAAGTGTTGGCTATCCTATTACAAGGCATTCAGAGGCCCAAAATTTGGAATTGCTTCATAACGGGCAGTTTCTGACGTATCAACCGACTTGATGGATTAAACTTCATTGCCAGGTTAACGTGAAGTAGATGGGTCGTCTGGCGTCGGTTCAACTTCTTCCTCCTCACCATCCAATGGCGGGAAGTCATTGGTGGTCCAGTTAATCCGGGTTAAAGCCTGAAAGACAGCCTCTTCATTTATAAGCTCAGCCGGATCAACGTCAGGGGCGTAAGTGTGCTTACGGGTTGGTGGAACAAGGTTTTGCACTTCCGGAATAACAGCTTCAACCCGTGGTTGTCGTAGAAGGAGCGGTGAACCGTCAGGTTGGCCTCTTCTGCCAGTTGACTCGCCAAAGGACGCATCTCCCTTGTTACCCGTTTGAGAGCATCATTATCAAATACTTCGCCATTTTCTTGAGCACTGGGGAAGCCTTTGGCTATGTCAGCTGGATCAAGGTCAGCTATCCATGCTTTGGTGCGAGTTAGTGCCAATAAGGTGCCAGCCCGGCAGCGGATCGCTTCAATTCTTCTATCTCTTTGGTATCATAGATAGCCGGTCTAGTGTGTCCTTGATCAGTGTCGGAGCTGCATTATCATAAGAAGTGGCGCAAATAACTCGCTGGGTGCCGGTATACAGCTGTTCAATTAGAGTATACGCGGCCTTGAGTTTCTTCCGCATGTCAGAGCCCAGATGAGCAATTCGCCTACCTATACCGGTTTAAGAAAGTTCAGGTCAAACCGGAGGAAATTTCAAGACGGAATATTCATAACAACCTTGGTGAAACGTTGCTTACCAAATATTGCAGAGGTCATGGCATTGATTTGGCGCTTTAATCCAGTGAGCTCTTCCGTCACCAATTTAAGAGCTGCTTCAGCATCTTCCGCCCGTTTTAGCAAGCACGCCTTTTCGGATCCCACTGGCCCGCTCAGACTTGAACCACTCCTTGAGCTGCTCCATGGTCGTCAAGGCGGTTTTCAGCTCATCCTTAGCCTTGGAGGTTTCTGCTTGTTGAGATTTCAGAGTTTCTTGAAGATCATTGATTTGGGAGACTTGTTGGCCTATCTCACTCTGCAACAAAAGAGAGCATGTTAATATCTTCATTAGAAGTCCCAAGCGCATAACCAGTCATACACTTGGCACTTGGGGGCTAATGCGGATCATTTTTTATACTGATTATTGAAGTCCCATGAATTAATACAAGTGTTAATCATGGCACTTGGGGGCTAATGTGTGTTTGATCAGAAATATATAAGACAAAGTAATATGAACTGTGCAAAGTCCCGGTTTGACTTTCTAGGGGCAAACCGGCCCTTGGGGGCTACTATGCAATAAAGGTACAAGAGAAGGGCACAACTATTTACCTCATAGTGCTCCTTCATAAGATTTACTAAACCGGCTTCATAATCACGGCTTGTGTAGAGCCGGTTCAGGAAGCCAGAGTGAAGGTCTTGGGCAGAGAAATTGTTATAAGCTGACAGATCAGTTTTTTCCTTCCCTTTGCTCATGGCAGCAAATTCTTCCTTGGCTGAGTGCTTTGACAGGGCAACCGGATTGCCAGGGGCGGTGTATGCGGTGCTCGTAACTACGACATCATCATCTTTGGTCGGACTGGCCGAATTAGCATTTTCAACAGGGCTTGGCGTTTTCAAACCCGGGTTTGGCGGATCAGCAGTTGAGTCCCGTTGTTCTGCTGCAGGACTCGGAGGAGCAGGAGGATGTGAAGTCTCAACTTGGACATCCGGTTCAACCTCTGGCGGATTAGCATTGGCATCTTGATTTTTCCCAGCAGAGTTGTCTTTAGCAACTTCGGGATTTTCACCATGATGCTCTGGAGTCTTCTCCGGATCAACATCCACAGTAGGGTCGAAGGTCTTGGCGTTTTTACTAAGTCGAGCTTTGGTGCTACAACATCAAGGGTTAGAATATGATAAACCAACAAATACAAGGAACACATTAAGGAGTAATATACTTACCCAGCGGCAACTTTGAGAGGAGGCAGCTGAGTGGATTATGAACCGCCGCATTTGAGTTGGAAGAAGCACAGTAATTTGGGTCAGACGGATTGAGAGGGCATCGGAAGAAACATTTCAAAGGATAACGCTTTTCAGGAGAACAAGTCACCTCTGGACGACGTTTCCGGGTTGGTGTGTCAGCTAAACCGGACGATGTAATTTGTCGACCGCTATGCCGGGTCGTACGACGTTCTTCGGTTTGCTGTGTCTTCAAAGAAAATTTTGGATCCAAATGAGCATAGGAGTGAGATCGTTTCACTTTCCCGACTGTGCGGCGAATTCTTTTAACCGGTACAAGATTAGTATCAGAAGAAAGAAGGATTACCTCAACAGGTTCTGCATGGCTGGCCTCAGCGTCATCCTTGGAATTGTAACTGTCAATAAAATGAATGAAAAAAGAACCAAGTGAGTCAAGCTCTACCTCGATCTCGATTCTTCATCTTTTGGCGGTTCAGAAGACTCGGCGGTTTTCTTCTTGCCAGTTTTCTTGGTGGCCTTGGTCTTTGCACGAGGAACCCGGGCCGGTTTAGTTCGTTTCCAAAAGGAGCTGTTAGCCTGAAAATTAATACAATCAATATGGAATCAAAGTCAGTAGAGTAATGAGAGGAGCCTTACCGCGGGCGGTTTGTTGGAGATGCAGAATGGAGCCAACCCGGTTTGGCTGCATGCGGAGATCGGTTCATCGAGCATTTTCTTCACTGTTTCGGTAACTTTAAGCTCAGTTATTGATCGTTCGTGATGTCGTTGAGGATCTTTGACGTCACCAAGATATTCGCGCATCAATCCGGTGACGGCTTAATGGCAAGATGCCCCAAGAAACCCAAAGCAGCGGACAAGGTCAATACCAGTTAAACCGTTGGCCATCGTGAGCCGGAGCTTGGTAATTTGAGGTGCAAAATTCTTCCGTTCTGCGGCGGTCAAGCCTTGAAGGCAATGGGTGGCTGTTGCTAAGCCGGTGAGGGCGATAACCCGGCAAGGGATTTTCTCCGTTAGGAGCAGTGTTCCGGCAATAGAACCAGGTTTGATTCCAATCTTTAGGATGGCTATGATGTTTGGCATGAGGGAAGTCCACTTCCTTCCTTTTCTGTATTGAAACGCCGCCAAGTTCTGTGTTAGGACCGTCCGAGAATTCTGTACGGCAGTTCAAGTGAAAGAAATCTTGAAATAACTCCGCGGTTGGTTCTTCTTGAAGATAGACTTCGCGGAATACTTGAAAGTTGCATATATTGGACACAGAGTTCGGACCAATATCTTGTGGATGGAGTTGGAAGCTTGCGAGGACATCCCGGAAAATTTTTGATCCGGGCGGGCTGAATCCCCGGTCTAGGTGTTGCATAAAAACAATCACCTCTCCTTGAGGTTCAGGTGGACACTCCGATTCCGGAACTCGCCAGTGGAGAACATTTTTTGAGGCTAAAATGCCAGTGGTGACGTAGCCGTTGAGTTGTGTTTCCATGTTCCGAGATGGAACCCAATTGCAAGCAGCAAATTGTTTCGCCATTCCGGAAGGGGGGAGCTGAAAGAAAATCAAACAGGTGCCGTTTTACTGTCTACGGTTTGTAAGTGAAAAATTCAGTGTTAAACCGGTGAAAATACAATGCAAGGTCCAGTTGGTGGTTTAAGAGAGGGATAATGACATATGGCGGATTGGCCATCAAGGATTAAACCGCCCATAGGCGTAAAGGCCAAGATTCAAAATTTCTGCTAAGTGTTGATGTAAACAGGTTTTACACAATGTTCAAATCTATTTGGATCTACCGCACATCTATAAAGCAGTTTTACTGCATTCTTTAAAAGGCGTTCAAGTAGAAAAGAGAAGGATGCATACTTTACAAGAAGAAAAGGAAGGGCTGCTAGTATTAAAAACAGATGCGGAATGACTACCGCAGGAGATCTATACTGTTTTTGGATCAAAACTACCGCGGCAGAAGGTAGGATGAAGAGGAAAAATGGACAACTCTATGGACGAGCCTGCAAAAACTTAATGCAGATCTGAGGACGAAGAACAGAAGAAGTTTACCGCTGCAGATTACGGCGGAGGGGGGTGATGAGCCTCTGATCTAACTCAGGTTGATGCAGCGGCTTTGGTTGGTGCAGTTCTCGAAGGTCGCGGACGGCGGCGGAGCTTCAGAGCTGAGGACGTCGCGAGGAAGAAGAAGATGCAGAAGAGGAAGAGAAAAAGGAGCCCTCGGGCTTTATTTATAAGGGAAAGAGTAAATGGCGGTAGCGAGAATCAAAGGCGTCCGAAGCGGCCGAGTGGGCGCGCCTGTCGCCTCGATTTTCGAGATAATCATTAATGAGAAGGGAATCTTTTTAATCCTTTTATGCAGAGATGATGTCATGACGGACCATTGCGGTGCTCCGAAGATGACGTCACGGAGGTTTACAAAAATTCACAGGAGAAGTCAATATGGCGGTTTACGAAAATTCAAGAGGATGTTTACAAGATGTTTTTAGTGTTGAAGATTGACATGAATAAATTCAAATCAATCTGGGGCCTAATGTTGAGCATATAGCTACTAAGTATAAACCGGCCAGGAGGGCCGGTTCACCTTAGACATCTTTGAAGCCAATGAAGGTCTTGAAGATGGCGTTCAACTAGTAAAGCTTGGAAGCCCACGGCCCAAAGGCGGATTAGGGGCCGTAGTGGTAAACCGCCATGATTATGGAAACTTGTAATATAAGTTAGAAAGGAGAGAGACCGATCCGGACACTTTGTATAGGTCGGCTCGGGACTCTGTAGACCGGCCGGGCGTCAACCTGTGTATATAAAGGGACGACCCGGCGGCGGTTCAGACGAACAACAACAACTCGAGGCCTAAGCGAAGCTTATTTGCTCCCTAGTCATTGAAATCACATCAATCCCATCACAACTAGGCGTAGGCTTTTACCTTCATCGAAGGGGCCGAACTAGTATAACTCTTGTGCCTTTGCGTCCGCTTTAACCCCTTCAAGTTAACCCGTAGCGATGGCTCCACGACTAAGTCCTTTCACGAGGACATCTGCCGTGACAAAACCTCGACACCCTGTCTACTTGGAGAAGCGCGGTGAAGAGAATAATTGACAAAGGTGATAGTTATGAGAAGATCAAGGCGAAAAATCCTTCGATCAGTGAAGATGACTACAAGGAGTTCAAGATCATGTGCGAGAACACAGCAGCCTCCGAATCAAGTCAGTGGGGGAAAGAAATGCGGGAGTTGAACTTAGGGGTCCACCAACTCGGTCCCGGCGGTTACAGAGTGGCGGAGCCTATATGGGACAAGGAGGACGGCCTTGAAGCGTCTTTGAAGCAAACCTACCGCCCCGCTTCGAGAAATACCGTGACAAGCAGACCAGGAACTATGTTAGGGCCCGGTACAAGGAGGACCCGGTAAAAAAGGAGCTTACCACGGATCCGAAGACTAGGGCGCTTGAGCGTGTTCTGGTAAGGAATACACCCCCGCGTAATTAGCTCCATATGGTTGCATTCTAATTAATGAAGCCAAATTTCTAAATGGTTCACATTCCTTCTGCATGAGACTGAAAGCAGTAGCGCGGGGTCGGCTCAGAGCTCCCCTTGGGACAGCACTCTAAATAGGGCGTTGAATGTAATGAAAAACAAGGATAAGCCCAGTAAGCCGTGGTCAGCTGGTCGTGTGGCCGGCAAAGGCTTGTCCACAAAATGGTAAATCATCTTTATGCTTATTTGGTGGGTGAAAGCGGAGAAAGACCAGCTCGGAAAGCCCGGTCATGAGGTTCAAGAACTCAAGGCACAAGTGGCGCGGGTTCCGGAGATTGTCCAAGAGAAAGTGCAACAACAACTGGGAACGACGCTCACCGCCATTGTGCCTACCTTGATTGAGGGGCTGCATGCGTGGATTGCGGGCGGCCAACAGGGGCCGCCCCCGGTTCCCAGCTTCACGGCCAGCAACTCGCACAACGCGCAGGCTGCGCCATTGGTGTCTCTGGCGGAGGCGGTATTGGTGTCTCCGACGCCGGCACGGGCATTGGAGCTTAATGCACCCCGGGTGTACGCCGGTCGGCACCTCGGCAGCAAGCGGGCCCTCCGTCAGTTGCACGCTCGCCGTTGGCGGTGCCTCGACATTAGCCCAGCTCGACGCCATCACGGTAACTAAGCCTCTTGGCCGATGACTTCATCTCCTTGCCTTTGACTGGGCATCACTGACGCCCTACATGTTTTCGCAGGGCGCTGCCGATGTTCCATGCACTCTCCTGCACTTCATGGGCGGCGAGTTGATCAATGTCTCGAAGGGCAGAATTGTTCAACCGGGCAACCCCGTGTTCTATGGTAATCCGATGCCACCCACCGTGTATAGGGTTCAACTGGTTCAGGTGCTGCCAGGCTACGACGAGCTGTTACCTCGGATTCGACCCGCCGGGGCCGACGAAGATGATGTGATGACCCTCAGCGCCTGCGTAAGCTGGCCCTTGCTTTGGCCGAAGAGCCAGATTTGTTTGGGGGCGGGGGACACCACCCCCACGAACAACACCGCCCGATCGTGTGGCGCCAAGCCATGGCAAGACCGCCGCAATGCTACCGGACATGCCGGACATCCCTATGTCACAGGATCCGAACATGCATATGGCACAGGATCCGGACAATGACGACAACGACGAAGGTACATTTACCAACGTCGATAAGTACTTTGTCGAACATGGGTACGATGACGAATTCTTGGGGCCTCCTTCTCAAGAACCCAACCCTGCAAAAGACGATCGCGATCTAGCTGGTACCGCGGAGAAACCCAATTGCAACAGGCGTCATCTGGCGTTCAGTTCTCAGAAGACGCCTCCAGCTGCTGCCTTCACCGAGCCTCAGATAGCCGAGGTGCGAAATAGTATCATCCCCAACACACTCAAGAAGGCGATCTGTGAGCAGAACTCGGTCCCATTACAACAGAAGAAGAAGGGACGGAAAAGAAAGAGTAACAAGGGTGCGAGCCAGCCAACACCGAGTACGATCCGTGCTCAGGACGGTCCACCTTCAGCTAAGGATATCTCAAGGAGGGTGCATGTGGCGGGCAGGCCGATGCTACCGACTAATTTACTCAATGCTGCAACCGGTGCTATGCGGAGTCTGCATGACAGTGTTCTTTCTTTGGAGAAGCGGCGTCTCTTCGAGAATGATGTGGCATACCCGGTTTTCGTGGCCAAGGTGGCAGAGGGCAAGGGCTTTGTGGATAACTCTATCAGGGGTATGATCGTCCTGTGGTTTGATGACATCTTCGCTATGTTTAACCTTCATCCGCTGCACTACACCTTCGTTCGGCTATTTTCGCTGAGTATGGAGATGCGGATCATTAGAGACAAGACCCTGGAATTGTGATAGTTGACCCCTTATACATGCGTGCCAAGATGTTGGGCAGCGCTGGGGACCGGCAAGTCGTGAGTTCTTACCTCGAAGGCGTCATTCTAGCAAACCCAGATAAGGATAACTTCCTCGTGCCTTACTTTCCCGAGTAAGTCATCCCTCACCGCCCCGTAACATATGATTTCTTAGATTTCGATCGTTCTTTTTTTTTCTAACATTCCGTGTTTTGTGCAGTGACACACATTGCACACTCATCCTCTTAAGCCCAAAATATTACATGGCCACGTATTTCGACTCGGACCATCAGTCGAAGAAAGACTACACAAATATCAAGAAAGTTCTTGATGATGTTCTCCCTGGCTACGCCAGATCTGGAGGCACCTTCACCAGGCCAGTTCGTAGGTACGGCAAGCACGTGTTTGCCCACAATACACCGTTCCCCTGCGTCAAGCAGCCGCCTGGCGGTCATAAGGATGCCTACTACGCCCTCCATCACATGCGGGCGATCGTACGAGACCATAATCACCTTCTGCTACCAAATAATCTCAAAGATTGGGCCGCAAGCTTGTCCGCAATCCAGGACGCGGACATCAGACAAGAATTCTTTCGCATCCAGTCGGAGTTTGCGGAAATCATCCATCAAGATGTCCTTCGTACCTCGGGGCAGTTCTACCTCAGATATCAACCGTCCAACAGTGAGATATACACAACGCTACAAATGCAGGCTGACAACGCCCGCGATTTCATGACCATCACGACAGACGGCGGCTTCATCCACGCTTTGGTCCCTAAGTCAAGTCGAAAGTAGTGATGCTATGTGTAGTTCTGAAATATCGATTAGCTCATGTTGTAATTAAACTTTAATGAACTTGTATGTATCTTTGGTCTGGACAGTCGTTCAACTTAGATGTAATCGATGCTATTTATTAGTACGACCATGAATCGTGCTATTAATGTCTTGCTTTTCTCTTCCGATCCTTTTGTTGCATACTTATATATTGCTTATGTATTGTCTGTGAATTGCTACTAACGTTTTGTTTGGCTAGTGCATAGAGATGTAAATGCGTATGTCGTGTACAAGGGTAAGATTCCGGAGTCTCTGACGGGGGAGGTGTGTCGGAGACAGGTTCACCGTTTCAGCGGTAACAGTTACAAAGGGTACACCACTAGGGCGGAGGCAGAATCTAGATACACGCGCTATCTAGCGGGAGAGAGGAGGGAACGGAGGAGGAACCGGATGGAGACCAGTTTCATCACGATGATGCTCATCGTGATGACCGCAACTCTCTTCTATGTAATGGTAGTTTAGATGATCGATATCGACTTGTAATGTGAAGAAAAACTCGCTACTCGCGGTCTCGAGACTTGTAATGTTCTATCTTTGTTCGGTCTTTTGAATTCGGAGACTAATATGATGAATTGTATTCGGAGACTAATCTTCTATTGTATTCGATGAATCTGATGTTGCTGTGTGGTGTTGTCTATATTCTGGCTAGTAATATATTTTGTAACATGTGCAAATATCAGAAAAGAAAAAATAATCCCTAATATTCATACTAGTGGCGCACCACCAACTAGTGCGCCATTAGTAAGGAAGAGCACACTAGTGGCGCATCATCAACTAGTGCGCCATTAGTAAGCCAGAGCACATGGGTAAATATGGCCTCCTGGGAGGCATACTACTGGTGCACCGTGGGATATACTAATGGCGCACTGCATGGTGCGCCAATAGTATACCAGACACTAATGGCGCACCTTCTAATGGCGTGATGCTAGTGGCGCACCTGTGGTGCGCCACTAGCAGACCTTTTCCTAGTAGTGGTATGTACCAGTAGCTATGTGTTTGATCTCTCTCTCTCTCTCTCTCTCTCTCTCTCTCTCTCTCTCGTGTTCTTGATTTGGCACGATCTTGATGTACCACGAGCTTTGCTACTATAGTTGGATCTTATGATGTTTCTCCCCCTCTATCTCTTGTAATAGATTGAGTTTTCCCTTTGAAGTTATCTTATCGGATTGAGTCTTTAAGGATTTGAGAACACTTTATGTATGCCTTGAATGTGCTTATCTGTAGTGACAATGGGATATTCACGTGATCTACTTGATGTATGTTTTGGTGATCAACTTGCGGGTTCAGTGACCTTGTGAACTTATCCATAGGGGTTGGCACACGTTTTCGTCTTGACTCTCCGGTAGAAACTTTGGGGCACTCTTTGAAGTACTTTGTGTTGGTTTGAATAGATGAATCTGAGATTGTGTGATACATATCGTATAATCATACCCACGGATACTTGAGGTGACATTGGAGTATCTAGGTGACATTAGGGTTTTGGTTGATTTGTGTCTTAAGGTGTTATTCTAGTACGAACTCTAGGATAGATCAAACGGAAAGAATAGCTTCGGGTTATTTTACTATGGATTCTTGAATAGATCGATCAGAAAGGATAACTTTAAGGTGGTTTCATACCCTACAATAATCTCTTCGTTTGTTCTCCGCTATTGGTGACTTTGGAGTGACTCTTTGTTGCATGTTGAGGGATATTTATATGATCCAATTATATTTTTATTGTTGAGAGAACTTGCACTAGTGAAAGTATGGACACTAGGCCTTGTTTCAACACATTGAAATACTGTTTGTGCTCACTTTTATCATTAGTTACCTTGCTGTTTTTATATTTTCAGATTACAAAAACCTATATCTACCATCCATATTGCACTTGTATCACCATCTCTTCGCCAAACTAGTGCACCTATACAATTTACCATTGTATTGGGTGTGTTGGGGACACAAGAGACTCTTTGTTATTTGGTTGCAGGGTTGTTTGAGAGAGACCATCTTCATCCTACGCCTCCCACGGATTGATAGACCTTAGGTCATCCACTTGAGGGAAATTTTCTACTGTCCTACAAACCTCTGCACTTGGAGGCCCAACAACGTCTACAAGAAGAAGATTGTGTAGTAGACATCAAGCAATTTCTGGCGCCGTTGCCGGGGAGGTGAGTGCTTGAAGGTATATCTTTAGATCTTGCAATCAAATCTTTTAGTTTCTTGTTTTATCACTAGTTTAGTTTATAAAAGAAAACTACAAAAAATGGAATTGAGGGTGCCTCATATGCTTCATCTTTTTAATATCGAAAATTGTGCCCAAGTGTTAGAAGAAGAATGCATTAGAATGTTTGGCACTAAATATTTGAATGATGAGCATGATTGCAATGTTTTTAGTATGAATTCGTTGAATATCCATGATGCTAATGATATGCAAAGCCACAAGCTTGGGGAAGCTATGTTTGATAAAGATGATATTTTTAGTCCTCCAAGTTTTGATGAGCAAATTTATTATGATGAAAGCATCCTTCCTATCTATGATGATTATTGTGATGACACGTATGCTATAAAGAATAAGGATAACCATGAAACTTGTCATCATGATTTTAATTTTCAATTGAATTATGCCTCACATGATAGTTATTTTGCTGAGTTTGCTCCCACTACTATTCATGAGAAGAATTTGCTTATGTGGAGAGTAATAAAAATTCTATGCTTATGCATCATGAAAAGAGTGCTTTATGTGATAGTTATCTTGTTGTATTCATTCATGATGCTACTGAAAATTACTATGAGGGAGGAACATATGCTTGTAGGAATTACAATAATATCAAGTTTCCTCTCTATGTGCTTAAAATCTTGAAGTTATGCTTGTTTTGCTTTCCTATGCTAGTTGATTCTTGTTACCATAAATTATTTGCTTACAGAATCCCTATGCATAGGGAGTGGGTTAGACTTAAATGTGTTAGTCATATTCTTCATGATGCTCTCTTTATGTTTCAATTCTTATCTTTTATGTGAGCATCATTGAAATCATCATGCCTAGCTAGAAAGGCATTAAAGAAAAGCGCTTGTTGAGAGACAACCCAATATTTGCCCCTACTATTTTTGTATGTCCACATGATTAATCTAACTAGTCGTTAACATGTGCGTTGCATGGGCTAGATAGGAGTTATTATCCTACATATTATAGCACATAGCATGATATCATATCTCTTTATTTTTTCTATTTTCACTATATACACTAAGATGATTAAAAATCACTCTTTCATGCATCAATTTTCACCTTAAGCATACGATTGTTTGCTCATTTGAAAAGCATGTGTCATACATGAATTTGAAGACGCACATTAACTATCTCATAATAATCACATAATTTTCCTTATTAGTAATTCATGAAGGTGGTGAAAGACTTCACTTATTTATGATATGGGAGGAGTATTATATTTAGGAAAACTATAGTGTCCCAAAATATTTTTTCATTGATCATTACTCATAAATAATCTGATTCTATAAAAAGTAGTACCAGTTGTCATATTTGGCACTGGATATACTCCCAATTAATTGATAGGAAAAGACGGTGCTAAAGAATGCTTGTTACTAAAGTGAGTGAATGAATGCCAATAATTGACGGCACACCAAATATATTTCAATTAAAAGACAAACAACTTAAGAAATTGCAATTTACGGAACACCATAACTTGTAGAGAGCTTATGTCGTCGATGATCATGGGATGAAATCTGTGTGAAGCAGATTTCACTATATGCACTTGCAAAACATCTTAAATATGAATATTTAATTAAGAGGGTTTGTAATTTCCATCCTAAATTTTTCAGCAGTCGAGATTGGAATATATTGCTGCATATGGATGCTAACCTACTTTTGTAGGAGGCCCAAGAGAGAAGGGAGCAAAGGAGGCATGCAAATTAATGGATCAGTACCAATGTACGACTTGAACAGCTATACCCTCACCTATGAAGTCTTGTGCATCCATTGTTTAACATCAAACTATTGCGTACAATACAACTTATAGATTTCCCTTTTTTTTTTTCAGGTTATGTTGATCCTTGTTAATATCTTTTGTACTATACTGTTTTAAAATATATAAATACAATGGGACACTCATCTACTGTTGTCGCATAAAAAATGATCCTTTGCATGCAATATTTCAGTCCCACTTCAATCAAGATAAATAGTGTTATACAGTAAATATATTGAAAGATATTTACCTTAGCTAAATAGGTGACTCTGCTGCTTTGTGAGAGGGATTAATGTTGTATATGTAACTATGGTTAGGCAGTTAGTCACATGGGTTTGGAATCTGGACCCGGGATATGATACAACAGTGTTTTTAATATGTCAAACCCTAATTCATTGATAAAAACTATGTCAGCAACTATGATGATCGACCAAAGGTACCTCGCGATCAACTTGTGTGGTGCCTCAATCTATGTATAGTGAAGAAACTGGAGAGAATTTCCTAAAATAAGAAGGAAATAATGTATATCAATTAAATAAAGAAACATTGATGATCAAGTTGTTTTTCCTTACATGGCTTTGCATGATAAAATTATTGACCAAAAGGTGGGGATCAAATTATATTATATATGTCATAACTTTGATGAATTCTTTCTTGTTGGCATCTTTTGGTCCAAAAGCAATAGATTGATGTATTAATTCAGCATTGTCAGTCTTTGTGGAAGTGGAATTTGGTTTGGATGGATTGTTGGGACAACAGTCTACATGTATAGGTGTGTGAGAGATGAAGGCGGGAGTAGCGGAATAGATATGGCCGTAACGGTGACTAAACATTAAGAAGAAGAATTGTTATTCAAAAAGAAGGGAATTGACAACACCATCATCATTGAATGATGCACACAACCAATTAAAACCATGGGTATTTCCAATTATTTCTCATTTGTTACCGTATTGTTGTTTCGAGCTTCAACTTTTGTTACACTTTTTAGTTTGGCAACACGGAAACAACCTCTGTTTTCAAGGAATAGTCATCTACAATATGGCCAAACGGAGAGAATATATGATTTAATAATAAAAGATAAATTTACAGTAGTATCGAAAGATTCCTACATATTGTAATGCTGTTAAATTTAACTATATTATAGGAAATCCCCTTCTTCTCATGAGCTCAAATGAGCTCGCGATGATCAATAACACCGAAAAACATTGAAGTATACAAAATTCAAAAACTCTTCATAGCAAACTTTGACAAATGTTCTATGTGCGTGCAAAGTTTCATGATGAAATCAGATCTGTGGAAGTTGTGGCAATAAAAAAACAGTGCTCCAAAATGTTTTCGAAAGTAGCATTTCAGAGGATCAATTTTTTTGGATAAGCTCCATGAATGTGATTCCACAACGAAACTTTGCAAGCACTCAGAACATTTGTAAAAGTTTTCCAGCAAAAAAATCAGAATTTTTGAACTTTCTTCAATGTTTTACCGGTGTTACTGTTCATTCAGGTGCAAATGTGCTTGGGAGCAGTATTTTCGCGTATCTATATTATGTATGTCAAAGTCAATGAAGTTGTACTGCACACATTCTAAGATGATATGGTCCTAGTAACAAAACTATTCGCTAGGAAAAATGTATTCACATGCATGGCCCATATATGTAGACCACGCATTTCACTTGTACACCTCATTCATGTCACATGAATAATTAATTAGAAGCATGCATATTAACGGGATACTTATGTAGTCAAAGAAGTGCACCGATAGTAACATGAATCAGTAAAGGTAGCAAAACCTTATGAGCTCAAATTATATAATTATCTAGCTTGTGTTAAACAATTTAAAATAAGAGGGAATAATAGCACTAGTAGTTTGCAAATGATTAGTATCTACAGTGTTAAGTTACTAAAGGATGAGCTGGCAGTTTAATATTACACTCATCCTCGCTACTATAATTTATAAACACTATGGTGTGGAAAAATGCAGAGCATGGACGTACTTAGAGAGGAGTACATTCAGAGGAGGTAATTATTCTTGATTTTTGATGATTAGATGAACAAAGAAAATTGCTTTGAGAGCCTGCCCCGAATACATGCTCAGATGTGCATGTTCTGATCTGCATCATAGAACACAACACATCATTGATCCAGTTGTCCAAATTCGGATCCATGGAAAATCAATTACGATCTAAATATGAACACAGTGGAGACAAATTTAGAAGCAGATCAAATCTGGATCGATCTTTTCCAATTTCAGGTGGGGGGTTGCCCAACGTAGATGGGCACATGTGCATGTACTGATCTGCATCATAGAGTGCAGCACATGGTAGATCCAATGGTCCAAATTCTCATCCATGCATCATCAATTAAGATGTAAATAGGAACACATTGGAGATATAATTAGAAGTAGATGAAACCTGGATCGATATTTTCCTGTTCCAACTTGGCCTCCTAGGACATGGTGTGTGGTAGAGTTGTCCATTGTTGCGGCTGATTTCAGCCATGGCACAAACCCTGACCACACCATGACCTGCAACAAGCAAAGTGGTTACCAACATATATTGCAAATCAATCAGAGGCACTTCAAGAGGTGATCATGGCTGCAAGATCTAGTTTGTTTTTGTCAGACTGGGAAGATTCGTACATGGAGCTGGGAGGCATCAGTCTTAGCTGCAGGGGGGGGGGGGGGGGGGCAACAATATTTACGGGGTTTTTTGTGGATTGAGAGGAAGGAGAAGAGAGATCGTACAGATGTTTTTTTCAGACCGCCCAAAAAAACAGAGAACAGAGATCTAGGGAAAGGAGGGAACTCGTGAGAGATTGGGACTCATATTCCATAATAGCGTGGATGTTTTTTTTCATTTTTGGAGTCCTCCATAACGTGGATGCTATAACGTGGTTTCTCTAGTTGACTATAAAGGTGGTTTCTTTTTTTCTTTTTGGGGATCCACTATAAAGGTGGGTTGTACGTATAGTTTGGGTCAGGTTTGGTCTTTGATACGTGTAGGTTGTTTTTTTTTCACCGCAAGAGTAACGTAGATAAATCAATTAATTCGGACCCACCATATTAACGGCTCGTAAAATCTAATTAACATGGGAATTTTAAGGGAGTCTGTAATTAATTAATTCGGACCCACCAGATTAACGGCTCGTAAAATCTAATTAACGTGGGAATTTTTAGGGAGTCTGTAATCAGTATAGGTATAGATAGATATATATGTGTAGTAATCATGTTTTATAGCTTTTGTTTTAATAAAGTGCCAAGTAGAACCTTTGGGAAGACTTGGGTGAAAGTTAATGTGATCTTGCTATAAAGACAGAAATTTTGCGCTCACGAGATTAGTTGTCATTTTTTTACAAAAAGGCGCTTTTAAGTTGATTAGTTTTGCAGGAGATTAATAGACAAATTCCTCACGTCCACTAATTTATTTCAGAATTTTTGAAGTTACAGAAGTATTCGAGAGTTATAGATTACTACACACTGTTCTGTTTTTGACAGATTCTGTTTTCTATGTGTTGTTTGCTTATTTTGATGAATCTATGAGTATTATCGGAGGGTATGAACCATAGAGAAGTTGGAATACAGTAGATATTACACCAATATAAATAAAGAGAGTTCACAACAGTACAAGAAGTGGTGATTTTATTTCCTTATACTAACGGAGCTTACGAGTTTTCTGTTGAGTTTTGTGTTGTGAACTTTTTAAGTTTTTGGGTAAAGATTTGATGGATTTTGGAATAAGGAATGGCAAGAGCCTAAGCTTGGGGATGCCCAAGGAACCCAAGGTAATATTCAAGGAAAACCAAGAGCCTAAGCTTGGGGATGCCCCTGATGGCATCCCCTCTTTCGTCTTCGTTCATCGGTAACTTTACTTGGAGTTATATTTTTATTGACCACATGATATGCGTGTCAGTGTACGAAAGTAGGGGCACTCCTTTATACCCCTATACTTGTGCACGGAGTCGGAGCCACGCGCCACAGCCACACTTCGCAGGGCAAGGGAGGGAAGCCGGAGAGAAGCCGAAGCCCAGGACAAAAAAGGCAACGCCAAGACCAGAAACACCAAAGAGCAAGAGGGCGAGGGAGGACCCCCCCTCCCCCCGGCAAGGCACTTTCCGGGGCGGGCTCCGCGGCCCCGGCAAGAGCCTTGCCGGGGCAACTTGCCCAACACCAACAGAGCGAGCCACCCTTGAGCCAACGGGTTCCGACCCAACCAACTACGTTGGAACCAAGGCTCGGGAGGCACCTCTGTGGTGGCATGGAGATCTTTGGCAAGATCATAAACATGTGAGATTAGATGAGGACCAGGAGACGGCAACCCTCGGTGGGATCCCAGCCGAAGGAATCCACAAGACCCCCGGCAAGCGCCTTGCCGGGGACGACTGCAACGCCACGGCAAGACCCTTGTCGGGCCCCCGGCAAGGCCCTTGCCAAGGGCATCAGCGGGGCCGCTGCCAGGCCCACACCAGCCAATACACCATCACCATCCCCAAGCAGCTGCTAGCTCAACCAGCTGCACAGGCACCTGCGTGGCGACGGACGGCCTCTATGCCAACTCAGCAAGCACCTACGTGGTGGCATGCAGATCTTTGTGAAGGCTCCACCACCGCGCCACCTCAGCTGCTTACCTGCCTACATGGCATCGAAGCGAGGCGGAGCGGCGACGGACGGGACTGGCCTCGTTCCCGTCCCCGATAAAGCTAAGGGACACCTAAGCGGTCCATTAAATGCGTTTTGTCCTGTAATACGGGTGATAAGCTCGCAGCACTGTAGACCTTTCCACCTCCTGTGTGCCACTGTGGCAGCCCCTTTCGACTATAAAAGGAGGCCCATGGCGTACTGAAGAGGGATTCGGCTCTTTTGGGCAAGTTACACCCCTTAGCAAGCTCAAGAACACAAGAACACTGAAATACATCCACCAATGCAGGACTAGGGTATTACGCATCCTCGCGGCCCGAACCTGGGTAAACGATCCGTGTGCTTCCTATTAGACCTGCTCTTCTCACGACCCCGTGCCCCGCAAACCGTAGTAGGGATTTCTGTGATCCCATAGGTGTCGTTGTCCACCGACAATGTGTTCTGCTTGGAGTGTCATTTTTTTTATTGTTTTTGCTTGTTGTTTGAATAAAATACCACGATATGAAATTCTTAAAGTGTTAGAGAGTCTTCACATAGTTACATAATTATTCAACTACTCATTGATCTTCACTTATATCTTCCGGAGTAGTTTGTCATTTGCTCTAGTGCTTCACTTATATCTTTTTAGAGCGCGGCGGTGGTTTTATTTTGAAGAAATAGATGAACTCTCATGCTTCACTTATATTATTTTGAGGGTCTTAAAAAGCATGGTAATTTGCTTAGGTTATGAATTTAGTCCTAATATGATTGGCATCCAAGATGGGTATAATAAAAACTTTCATATAAAGTGTGCTGAATGCTATGAGAAGTTTGATACTTGATAATTGTTTGAGATATAAAGATGGTGATATTAGAGTCGTGCTAGTTGAGTAATTGTGAAATTGGTAAATACTTGTGTTGAGGTTTTCAAGTCCCGTAGCATGCACGTATGGTAACCGTTGTGTGACAAATTTGAAGCATGAGATGTCTTTGATTGCCTTCCTTATGAGTGGCGGTCGGGGACGGGCGATGGTCTTTTCCTACCAATCTATCCCCTTAGGAGCATGCGCGTAGTGCTTGGTTTTGATGACTTGTAGATTTTTGCAATAAGTATGTGAGTTCTTTATGACTAATGTTGAGTCCCTGGATTATATGCAGTCTCACCCTTCCATCATTGCTAGCCTCATCGGTACCGTGCATTGCCCTTTCTCACCTCGAGAGTTGGTCCAAACTTCGCCGGTGCATCCAAACCCCATGATATGATACGCTCTATCACACATAAGCCTCCTTATATCTTCCTCAAAACAACCACCATACCTACCTATCATGGCATTTCCATAGCCATTCCGAGATATATTGCCATGTAACTTTCCACCGTTTCGTTTATTATGACATGCTTCATCATTGTCATATTGCCTTGCATGATCATGTAGTTGACATCGTATTTGTGGCAAGGCCACCATGCATAATTTTTCATACATGTCACTCTTGATTTATTGCCCATCCCGGTACACCACCGGAGGCACTCATATAGAGTCATATTTTGTTCTAGTATCGAGTTGTAATCCTTGAGTTGTAAATAAATAGAAGTGTGATTATCGTCATTATTAGAGCATTGTCCCGTGTGAGGAAAAAAAGAGAAAGGCCAAATAAAAAAGAGAAGGCCCAAAAAAAGAGAAAGGCCAAAAAAAGAGAAGGCCCAAAAAAGAGAGAAAAAGAGAGAAGGGGCAATGTTACTATCCTTTTTCCACACTTGTGCTTCAAAGTAGCATCATGATCTTCATGATAGAGAGTCTCTTATTTTGTCACTTTCATATACTAGTGGGAATTTTCATTATAGAACTTGGCTTATATATTCCAACAATGGGCTTCCTCAAATGCCCTAGGTCTTCGTGAGCAAGCAAGTTGGATGAGTTTCTTTTGTTGAGCTTTCATACATTTATAGCTCTAGTGCATCCGTTGCATGGCAATCCCTACTCCTCGCATTGACATCAATTGATGGGCATCTCCATAGCCCGTTGATTAGCTGCGTCAATGTGATACTTTCTCCCTTTTTGTCTTCTCCACACAACCTCCATCATCATATTCTATTCCACCCATAGTGCTATGTCCATGGCTCGCGCTCATGTATTGCGTGAAAGTTGAAATTTTTTGAGAATACTAAAGTATGAAACAATTGCTTGGCCTGTCATCGGGGTTGTGCATGATGAGAGCATTTTGTGTGACAAAAATGAAGCATGGACAAACTATATGATTTTGTAGGGATGAGCTTTCTTTGGCTATGTTATTTTGAGAAGACATAATTGCTTGGTTAGTATGCTTGAAGTATTATTATTTTTATGTCAATATTAAACTTTTGTCTTGAATCTTTTGGATCTGAACATTCATGCCACAATAAAGAAAAATACATTGAAAAATATGTTAGGTACCATTCCACATCAAAAATTCTGTTTTTATCATTTACCTACTCGAGGACGAGCAAGAATTAAGCTTGGGGATGCTTGATACGTCTCCAACGTATCTATAATTTTTTATTGTTCCATGCTATTATATTATCCATCTATGATGTTTTATATGCTATTTTATATGATTTTTGGGACTAACCTATTAACCTAGAGCCGAGTGCCAGTTTCTGTTTTTTCCTTGTTTTTGAGTATTGCAGAAAAGGAATACCAAAGGGAGTCCAACTGACCTGAAAATTCACGGAGATTGTTTTTGGACCAGAAGAAGCCCATGGAGTATCAGAGATAGACCAGAAGAGTCCCGAGGCCACCACGAGGGTGGGGGGCGTGCCCTACCCCCCTGGGCGCGCCCCCTACCTCGTGGCAGCCTCGTGGACCCCCTAACTTGTTCCCGACGCCAACACCTCTTATATATCCCGAAACTTCCAGAAGATAACCTAGATTGGAAGTTCCGCTGCCGCAAGCCTCTGTAGCCACCAAAAACCAATCGGGACCCTGTTCCGGCACCCTGCCGGAGGGGGATCCCTCATCTGTGGCCATCTTCATCATCCCGACGCTCTCCATGACGAGGAGGGAGTAGTTCACCCTCGGGGCTAAGGGTATGTACCAGTAGCTATGTGTTTGATCTCTCTCTCTCTCTCTCTCTCTCTCTCTCTCTCTCTCTTGCAGCCTTGTATCGTTCTTGATTTGGCACGATCTTGATGTACCGCGAGCTTTGCTACTATAGTTGGATCTTATGATGTTTCTCCCACTCTATCTCTTGTAATGCATTGAGTTTTCCCTTTGAAGTTATCTTATCGGATTGTGTCTTTAAGGATTTGAGAACATTTTATGTATGTCTTGCATGTGATTATCTGTGGTGACAATGCGATATTCACGTGATCTACTTGATGTATGTTTTGGTGATCAACTTGCGGGTTCAGTGACCTTGTGAACTTATGCATCGGGGTTGGCACACGTTTTCGGCTTGACTCTCCGGTAGAAACTTTGGGTCACTCTTTGAAGTACTTTGTGTTGGTTTGAATAGATGAATCTGAGATTATGTGATGCATATCGTATAATCATACCCACGGATACTTGAGGTGACATTGGAGTATCTAGGTGACATTAGGGTTTTGGTTGATATGTGTCTTAAGGTGTTATTCTAGTACGAACTCTAGGATAGATCGAACAAAAAGAATAGCTCCGTGTTATTTTACTACTGACTCTTGTATCACCATAATCTCTTCGTTTGTTCTGCGCTATTAGTGACTTTGGAGTGAATCAACAATAATATCTTCGTTTATTCTCCGCTAGGGTAGTAGGTGGTTTCGTACCCTACAATAATCTCTTCGTTTGTTCTCCGCTATTAGTGACTTTGGAGTGACTCTTTCTTGCATGTTGAGGGATAGTTACATGATCCAATTATTTTATTATTATTGAGAGAACTTGCACTAGTTAAAGTATGGACCCTAGGCCTTGTTTCAACACATTGCAATACCGTTAGTGATCACTTTTATCATTAGTTACCTTACTATTTTTATATTTTTCAGATAACAAAAACCTATATATATATATATCTATCATCCATATTGCACTTGTATCACCATCTCTTCGCCGAACTAGTGCACCTATACAATTTACCATTATATTGGGTGTGTTGGGGACACAAGAGACTCTTTGTTATTTGGTTGCAGGGTTGTTTGAGAGAGACCATCTTCATCGTACGCCTCCCACGGTTTGATAAACCTTAGGTCATCCACTTGAAGAAAATTTGCTACTGTCCTACAAACCTCTGCACTTGGAGGCCCAACAACGTCTACAAGAAGAAGGTTGTGTAGTAGACATCACCGACTATGTTCGTGCAGTTAGCGACAGACACGTATGACCCCATTGTCGTCGGATCCTAATCATGCAGCGCAGAAACTCCGCGAGAAAAAGAAAGGGCGGGGCGGCCAGGACAGGATTCGAACCCCCGACCCCCTGCACGTGCACCACCATAGTAACCAACACACCCAAACTTTGTTGTTGTCAACAACGCCTAGACTATGAATGTATTACGTAGTGGCTCTTTGTTCAAGATTTAAAATGTGAATGACTTGTTAACTTGATGGCGAATTTAGTGGGAAGAATCCGGAGACTATGGTGTTGACTGCCGTGATTTTTTCTCTGGATTAGATTTGTTATTTTTTGGGTGCTGGATCTATTGGCATGCCCTGGTTACATTTTAGTCAAAAAAGTGATGCTGAATATGGGATTTGAACCCACGCCAAGCAGTTAATGTGAAAGACACACTAACGAGCTCAACTAGACTATTCATTGTGCAAAAGAATGCATGTCATACTATTTGGTCATTCCCTCTTGCTTCCTTTTTCTGTTTTTTCTTTTGAGGAGTTATATCCCCTGTAACTTTTATGTGAATAGCATGACAACTCACATATTGCAGACCCGATAACTTATGCACCCCTATCATGGTAAGTTTGGCGACAGAGGGGGGGAGTTGACGAAATTTCGTGTGAATAGCATGGTAACTCATACAACACAGACCTGATAACTTATGCACCCTATCCTGGTAACTTTGGCAACGAGGGGTGGGGGAGTTGATGAAATATCCCCTCGATAGCTTTTGTGTCAATAGTATGATAAGTCACACATCGTAGACCTGGTAGCTTATGTACAAATATCGTGGTATCTTTCTTGACCCAAATAAAAACTTGTGTAAACATACCTTCGGTAAATTTTTGTGTTAATAGTATGGTAACTTACACATCACATACCTGATAACTTATGCACCCCATCCTGGTAACTTTGGCAACGAGGGGGGGAGTTGATAAAATATCCCCTCGGTAGCTTTTGTGTCAATAGCATGGTAATTCACATATCATAGACCTGATAACTTATGTACCCCGGTCCTGATAACTGTGGCGATGGGAGTGGGGGGGGGTGATAAAACATCCCCTCGGTAACTTTTGTGTGAATAGCATGGTAACTCACATATCGCAAACCTGATAACTTATGTACCTGACCATGATAAAAAGTCATAGAGGAGCCCCTCTATACATTCACACATATAGTACATCACTAT
Source organism: Aegilops bicornis (assembly GCA_021605145.1). NCBI lineage: Eukaryota > Viridiplantae > Streptophyta > Magnoliopsida > Poales > Poaceae > Aegilops > Aegilops bicornis. Next base: position 647,766,289 of record CM038674.1, read on the forward strand.
TTATGCAGTGGGAAAATTTGAGGAAAATACTTTCCTTTTTGTCATTTGACAATGGCGAGAAATGGTTTTAAAAGATTTTGTTTTCAAGTATTAAACAACAGTATAGGTTTGTGTAATGGTTTGTTTTCCTAGTAACGTATGTACCAGTATAAATTGGTAAAAAGAAAGAAAGGAAAATGGCTTGTTTTCCTAGTCGCGTATGTACCAGTATAAATTTCTATCGATATTCTTTGTAATCACAAGTCGAAACTAGACCAGGTGGATATGACAAGTGAAGATGGGCGAAGAGGTAGTGAGTTTGACTCCCACCTCCTACAATATTTTTATCGCCTTTTTTCTACTCGACTGGACGTTAGCACAGTCGTTTCTTAAATTGTGAACATTTTCCAAAATTATGAACATTTTTCAAATTGATGAACATTTTTTACAAATTCTTGAACAATGTTTTGAAAAAGTGAACATTTTTTTGAAATCATGAACATTTTATTTGAAGTCGTGAACATATTTTAATTCCGTCAGCATTTTTCTAAAATCATGATTTTTTTCAAATTGACGAACATTCATTGAAATTGTATACATTTTCTGGAAACGGTAAACATTTTTTGAAATTTGTGAACATATTTTGAAATTCAGGAACATTTTTTGTTTTTGACGAAACTTTTTTTAGTTTCTTAATAGTTCTTGAAATAGTGAAAAATTTATGAATTTTGTGAACATTTTTTAAAATTTGTGAACATTTCTCAAAATTCCTGAACATTTTTTTAATATTGTGAACATTTTTGTAGAAATTCATGAACATTTTTTGAATACATGAACATTATTTTTGAAATTGGGAACATTTCTTGAATCCTTGAGAATTTTACATTTCTTGAAAAAAATTCAAATCAGAACAATCTTTGAATTCACGAATAATTGGACAGTTTCTAACTTTTTCTAAATCCTAATTTTTTTAAAAAATAAAATAAAGCTGAACACAAAAAAGGCTAAAAAAACAAGGGGCTCCCCGCCCCGCACATGGGCCGACCCATGAGGACGCGCGGGGGTGCAAGATGGGTACGCGCTCCCGTGGCTGCCGGCCCGTACCGCGCTGTATAGGCGCTCCCGCCTACAAGAGCTAAGAAAAAGCCTCATGCACATGGCTGCTCTGCATGCGTGTGCATGCAGTCACTCGTCCGAGACTTATTAGTCCCATACCGCTAAGGCAGCAAGGAGGTGATCAAAATATAAGGAACACCATCCATAGTTTTCTAAATGGTTAGAAACTCACGCAGGGAGAGCTGTGCCAGTAGCACACTATACATACTTTGTAAATATGTATATAGCGCGTGCGCTTGCGAATATAAACGAGACTTAAGACTTTTAGCGCGGCGCCGCCCTCCCCTTTAATTTTTTTTATCAAATTCGTTTTTTGAGTATATTAATTAATGAATGTGCCAAGAAAATTTATGGGCCATTCGATATAAAGGCTGCATGTTTGGTTATACACATTTTTCTTCCCTGTAATGAGCTCCAACAGAACTGCTTCAAAGCTGTACACATCACTCTTTTTTTTTGATCAGTGTACACACACACATCACTCTTGTGTGGTTGTACATTGCGTTCATTTTTTTGTTATACATTTAGAGAAACATGGGGCCCACCCTTGTGCCAAGGCGCGGGGCCGGCTTTCCCTATTGGTGGCGCACGCTGCTACCGAGAGAGAGGGCGAGAGTCTCCCCCTTGGGCTTCCTCCTCCAAGGCTTCCCCCTAGACGGGAAGAGGTTCTTCCCTCTGGCCGTTGGCCTCCATGGCCCCTGGAGGGGCGAGAGCCCCTCCGAGATTGGATCTCTCTCTATTTTCCTCTCTGGTTGGCGTCTGTTTTCTTTTCTGTTTATATCCGAAGATTCGTAACTCCGATTGTGCTGAAATTTAAGGGGATTTTTATCCGAAAATTATTGTGAGGCAGCAACCGACCTACATGCGCCCACAAGCCTACCCTGCGCTCCCTAGGGTAGGGGCGCGCCGTGTGAGCTTGTGGTGCTGTGGGCCGCCCCTTCTATTGATTATTGCACCAAAATATCCCATATATTCCTTAAAAATTACCATAAATTTTTATCGCGTTTGGATTTTTTTTGATGACGGTGTTGTCGTTGGTGTAGATGGTGTGGATGGTGTGGTTGTTGCGGAGTTGCATGTGTTGTTCCTCCCTGAACCGGGCTAGTAAACTTTGCAACTCCATCTTTTTGCCTCTGTGGTCGCCCATTGAGCAAGCACAATGCATGGTTCTAGCGATAGTTAGCGAGAGAGATTGAGTGGGAGAGAGTCGAATGGGGAAAACGATGCTTTTGTTCTATTGGAGAGGGAATTTGGCAACTACTTGAATCATGGAGGCAGACGAGAAGGCCGTAGAAATATTTGGAACGACGAGGCACATCCTGAAGGAAATATGCCCCAGAGGCAATAATAAAGTTGTTATTTTGTACTTCCTTATATCATGATAAATGTTTATTATTTGTGCTAGGATTGTATTAACCGGAAACTTTATACATGTGTGGATACATAGACAAAACACCGTGTCCCTAGTAAGCCTCTACTACACTAGCTTGTTAATCCAAGATGGTTAAGTTTCCTAACCATAGACATGTGTTGTCATTTGATGAACGGGATCACATCTTTAGGAGAATGATGTGATGGACATGACCCATCCCAGCTTAGCATATTGATCGTTCAGTTTTATTGCTATTTCTTTCTTCATGTCAAATACATATTCCTTCGACTATGAGATTATGCAACTCCGGATAACGGAGGAATACCTTGTGTGCTATCAAACGTCACAACATAACTGGGTGATTATAAAGATGCTCTATAGGTATCTCTAAAGGTGTTTCTTGGGTTTGCATAGATCGAGATTAGGATTTGTCACTCAGAGTATCGGAGAGGTAACTTTGGGCCCTCTCGGTAATGCACATCATAAGAAGCCTTCCAAGCAATGTGACTAATGAGTTAGTTGCGGGATGATGTATTACGGAACGAGTAAAGAGACTTGCCGGTAACGATATTGAACTAGGTATATGAAGATACCGACGATCGAATCTCGGGCAAGTAACATACCGATGACAAAGGGAATAACGTATACTACAAAAAAAAGACACATCCATGATATTTTGGGCCGAACGAAATCATGTCATACTTATGACACTTCTATGACGATAATTGTGACAAAACCCGTTATCATCATAGATGTGGTGCGGTCCTACTTCTATTACAAAAAATCATGACAGAAAATGGGCTTTTCGTCCTGGGCGGGCCGGAGACGCAGCTGCATGACATTCTTTGGGTTGTCCATGACGGAAAAAACCATGGTAGAAGCGAGGGCGAGGAAAATATCGGGGTGTTCCCGGTTACGGTGGGTGGTCAGGGCGGCGATGCATCGTTTCTCAGACACGCACGCATCGCGTGCGAGGCGTTGGGCTCTAACTGAACCCGAGCGATTGCACTGCAGGCTACACGTTACTGAACCCGAGCGATCGATGGATGGCTATTAACTGAACCCGATCGAGCGATTCCTTCGCTATTGCTGCTAACTAAAGCCGATCGATGCTGCCTCTGGATGAACAGTGAGCGTTGTTGGGGGGGTTCGGATGACGGTTCCCGGTGAGGGTGGATGAACAGGACCCCGTGGTGTTGCCTCTGGATGAACAGGACCCCGATCGGTCGAGATGGTTGGAGCTGGATGAACAGGACCCCGTGGAGGGTAGGATGAACAGGACCACCCCGTGGAGCGCTGGATGAACAGTAGACGGTGGAGGGGTGGTTGAAACAGGAGCCAATGGAGAGGGCTGGTTGAGCGATGGCGGTGGAGTAAGCGGCGGTGGAGGCTGGATTAACGAGAACTTTGTGGATGAGCGATCGCGGTGGAGGCTGGAGGAGGTAGACGGTGGATGAACCGTGGAGGCTGGAGGGGGTCGACGGTGGAGATGAACAGTATCCCGTGGAGTCCCATTTTGCGGTACGCCACAACCCTCCCGATCAACAGGACCCCCGTTTCGACCGTAGGAGGTCCGTTTCCTCCGTTTTACAGTACGCCAGACACCTAACGATGAACAGGATCCCGTTTCGAACGTGGCCGATCGACCACAAGGCCGTTTCCTCCGTTCTGCGGTACGCCATGCCTCATTTTCATTGGTTGTTCTGTCCAAGCCCTCCCGATGAACACGACGAAGCATTCCGTTCCGATCCAGCAAGTTGGCTCCCCATGAACATGACGACGCAGTTTCTCTATTCAGACCCAACCATGTACACGAGCCCTGGCCGTACGTATGTGCGAGTAGGCGTTCGAGACCCTGCCCGTATGTACGTACGTGGCCGTATTTTCTTTCTTGCACACTTGCCACTGTACGTACGTGTACATGCTACGTGCGCGCCTCTACCACGACACGTGTGCGCCTCTACATCGACCAGTATGTACGTACACGTTCATGACCAGAATGACAATGCTACGTACGCTTCGACCAGATGGGTCCCAACTATCAGGCACTTCCTTGCCTGCGAAGATGTAGCTGGTGGGTCCCGGCGGTCGGGGGAACCGTCGTTTTTGCGGACACACTTCCTTGCGTGCGAAGATGTAGCTGGTGGGTCCCAGCGGTCGGGGAAAGCGTTTTTCGCGAAATCTGATGGCCCGTACGGTGGGTCCCCGCTGTCAGGTGGAGGAATAATTATTTTGCGCGTAAATAAGGAGGCACTTCCTTGCTGCGGCCGTGGACCCAGCCGCCAGCCTCTCCACGTACAGTCAACGTCTGATGGAAGCCTTTCCTTGACCACATTGACCACACCGCGCCGAGAGCACCAGGGCGGTGGACGACGGCGAGGCCTAGGAAGTGGACGACGCGGAGCCGGGGAAGACGCGGCAGTGGATGCCCACGCGTAGAGGAGTATGAGGGTTCACTGGTTCGCTGCGGTGTGAGGCTGCCATCGCCGCAGAAATACATGGGCTTTGGGTGAGTAGAGGGATGGGCGGATGGCCTGGCCAGCGGTGGGAGTAGTAGGGGGCGGTGAGGCCTCCGCCCGCATCATAACCCGACCACGGGAGGCGAGAGCACGAGGCACGACCGGCGCTGGTTTGGGCGGCTGGAGCAAGAAGACCAGAGTTTGAAAAAGCACTACGACCGTTGGATGGACATCGTACGGTCACTGGAGCTAGAATCGTGCATATTGACTAAGTTGACAAAGCCCTCCGTCCCCGTCAACTTAGTAGGCCCACAAGTCAGCCTGCCACTATACCGGGTCCCAACTAGCAGGGAGGTATTCATTTTTTGTGCGTAATAAGGAGGTATTTCCTTGCATGCGAAGATATAGCTGGTGGGTCCGAGCTGCCAGCGGCGGTAAAGTTTTTTTCACGAAATACAGAGGCCCTTTCGGTGGGTCCCAGATGTCAGGTGAAGGAATCATTATTTTGCGCGTAATAAGGAGGCATTTCCTTGCGTGTGACCGTGGACCCAGCTGTCAGCCTCTCCACGTATAATCCACTTCAGATGCATGTCGGTCGTTGACCACGTTAACCAGGCTGTGCCGAGAGCACCAGGGCGGTGGACGACGGGGAGGCCTAGGAAGGGAACGACACGGGCGAGGAAGACTTCGCGATTGTTTCCCATGCGGAGGAAATCTGTTGTCTGAGGTTTCTTGGTTAAATCTGCCGTCGCCGGAGAATAACAGCAGGTGTGGGTGAGTAGAGGGATGGCAATGCTAGCAGCACAGCCGGCCGCAGGGAGGAGGGAGCAGGCAGTCCCGCCGGCGCTTTTTTGAGCGGCTGGAGCAGGAAGAGCAGAGATTAAAGAAGCACGACGGCCGTTGGATGGACATCCAACAGTCACTGCTTGTGTGTCAACCTTTTTTATAGGAAAGCCACAAATCTATGGAAAACATCACACAACCCATCTGCCATTATTTTTAATAATTTACAGCCCATTTGCTAATTCTGAAGGTTTTTTGGAGCCCAATTCTTTTTGTTAGCATTACAGCCCATATTGTGGCCACGGTTAAAAAATTATACGAAATTTTGCATATTTCGGTGCGGACCAAACTGTTTTTAATCCCGAAATTTCGAGTCACATTCAAATCGATTTTAAAAATAAATGTATATCAATATAAAATCCAACAAATTGTCCACGCATAAAAATCGATGCAATTTAAAATCTCAAAATGAAAAAAGAAATTTGAAACTAATTGCCGGTTTGATGTGTTTTAAAAATGTACAACCCATTTCTCATTACTGATAGGTCATTTTCTTGGCCAGCCGAATGAAGCTCTCCTTGTCTCGGAAGATTTGCAGCCCAACAGGCCTGACAAAGCGACTTACTTATCAAATCACGAAAAATGGGATGTGGCCGTGGACCCAGCTGTCAGCCTCTCCACGTACAGTACTTTTCCGATGGAAGTCGGTCGTTGACCACATTGACCACGCCGCGCTGAGAGCACCAAGGCGGTGGACGACGGCGAGGCCTAGGAAGGGGACGACACGGAGCCGGGGAAGACGCGGCAGTGGATGCCCACGCGGAGAGGAGTACGAGGGTTCACTGGTTCAGCTGCGGTGTGAGGCTGCCATCGCTGCAGAATAACAGGGCGTGTGGGTGAGTGGAGGGATGGCCTGGCCAGCGGTGGGAGTAGTATGGGGCCGGTGAGGCTTCCGTGGCAGCACAGCCGTGCACGGGAGGCAGAAGCAGGCGGCAGAACCGGCTCTGCGTCGGGCTGCTGGAGCAAGAAGACCAGAGGTTGAAGAAGCACTAAGGCCGTTGGATGGACATCGTACGATCACTGGAGCTAGAATCGTTCATATTGACTAAGTTGGCAAAGCCCTCCGTCCCTATCATATTAGTAGGCCCACAAGCTAGCCTCCCACTATGGTGGGTCCCAGCTGGCAGGGGGTATTCATTTTTTTGTGCGCAATAAGGAGGCACTTCCTTGCGTGCGAAGATATAGTTGGTGGGACTGACCTGTCAGCGGAGGGAACACTTTTTTTCACGAAATACGGAGGCTGTCGGGGATATACCCCGCAGTATGACCCGTCTGGAGATATGAACCGGCTGGGACTTGATGTTTCATTGATGACCCGGCAGACTATAAGCCGGCGGGAACATTTAAGCATTGTAAGCCGGCAGACACAGTCATGTAACCCGGCGAACCACGATCATGTAACCCGGCGGAACCAGTCCTTATAACCCGGCAGAATCTGATCATATAAGCCAGACAATTAAGCCGGCAGATGTTAAGCCAGATGGTAAGCTAGATGGTAAGTCAGATCGTAAGCCAGACCGTAAGTCAGATTGTAAGCCAGATTGTAAGAAGCCTAAGACGTTAAGAAGCCCATGATGAGAAGCCCATGGTAAGACGTCAAAATAAGGTTAAGTCTTAAGTACGAGTTGGACTCTACATGTAACCCGCCCCTTCGGCTTATATAAGGAGGGGCGGGGCACCCCAAGAAGGGGAGGAAACAATCTCTAAGGTTAGACATAACTAGGAGAGCCGGCTTACGTCGACTCCTCTCATGAGTATAATGAGACCTAGCCACAAACAACATGTAGGGTTATTACCGGATGATGTTTCCCAGAGCCCGAAGCTGTCTAAATCCTTGTCTTGTGTGTTGATCCACCTCGCGTCTCTCGATCCGATCAACCCCTCTCAAGCTACTACATAGATGCGTTGGCCTCACAACTAAGTCCTCACACTAGGACATCTGCCGTGCCAATTCCACGACAGTTGGCGTCCACCGTGAGGCCTGCGCATGGTGAAGTTGAGTTCTTGGAGGGATCTCTCTGAGGGATCGAGGAGTTCGCAATTTTCCGGATAAGAGAGCCGGCTTGAAAGGACTTGCATCAAGCTTTGGATTCATGAGTTCAGATTTATGGTTGGTAAGGTTTAAAAAAATCAAATTAGGGTTACGGTCGGTTAGCTGCCGCCATCTTGCGATTTGTTCAATGGATTTCAAATCGCTTGAAACCGACGGATTCTGAAACCACGAGGGAGCCGGTGCTCTTACTATAAGTTAAGCTGCTGGTTTTAACCCGGATTTGTTGCTATGGTTTTTTGTCAAGCCGCCTGGGCTCCGGGTTGACCCAGAGAAAATTCATCGCCGCTGTTCTTGACCAGGATTGACCTTTCAAACTGCCTTGTTCATGTCGCAAGTGGCCAGCCCCTTTTGAAAATCGCCTTTGAGCCGCCACAAAGCTGCGGCCTCAGCACGCCTCCACCTGACCCCCTCAGTTATGAGTCCCGAGGAAATCAATTATTGCTCCTGCTACTCTGGGCTTGGAGGACAAAGCAACACCAAAAGTACTTTCATTAGTACGTAGTGAAGATTAGTACTGTTGAGTGCTAGTGGATCGCTCTTATTCTCTGATTCATTGAGCGACTAGCACTACAAGTTTGACTTACGCATGGATTGAGGAAGATAGAAATATGAGTAGCAAAGAGCTAACAAGTGAGCGGGATTCGCTATATCAGCCGCCGTGTCATCTCTGCTGTTGTGGCCGCGTTTTGGAGCACGCCTCGAGCTGGCCTTTGATACTGCGCGAGCCGCCTTCCTTAGCGTCCGTCTGTGTCTCGGTTTCCTTCGACGAGCCGCTACCACCGCGGCCCTGAGTTGCTCCCGACTCCGCCTAGGTACCGAGCTGGCCTCGCTTCTTCGTCTACCACGAGAAGCAGCCCCGTCAACTCACCATGGTGCACCCTGTCTCGCCATTTCCACGGCCCTCTCCAGCGCTGGCAAGTTGCCGCCACTGCTGCATACTCCCAAGCCATCCCGCGGTCTCAACTTGATGCTGTTGCAGCCTTGCGCTGCACCGAGTCACTGCTCCACCTCTGCCGTGCCTGGGTTGGCCCTCCCGCGTCAGCCGCCTTGCCTCCGAGCCGCCGCCTGACCATGAGTCGCCCGACGTTGCTGCCTATGCCGCTACCACGGTCCACTCGCGTTGGTATGGTGTTGAGCATTGACCCGCTGCCGTTACTCCGCCACAACTTCCACGGCCAATTCAGGACCGGCTCTGCTGAGTCGCCTCTGCCCGAACCACCGTGAGCCACCCGGGCAAAACCCGCCTCAGCAGTGAGTCGCCGCTCTGCCTCCGCTGTCCTTGAAAGTTGCCACCAAGCTGCCCTGGCTTTCCCACTACAGGTTGACCCGCCTCCGTGAGCCGGCGATCGCGGCCGTCTCGTCTCCTCAGCCGTAGTGGTGTCGGGCGGTTTTACCGGTTTCAAGCGGCACCCGTTGCCACTCGTGAGTCGCCGCCGAGTCTTGAGATCCTCTCTGCTCCGAGCCCGGGTCTCCACTGCGGGCGAAGTCACCACCCTCGCCCGGCAGCCAGCACTGCACCTCCGAGCCGACGCGGGTCACCTCTACCACCGCGGGCCGCCTCCGTCTCTCTTTGTTGCCGCATCCCGAGCCGGCTTGCCGCGGCACCTCTCCTCGGCGGGGGTCTCCTCGACGCCCACGGCGGCACGACCTCGCCTCGAGCGCCTCCTGTCTTTGCTGTTGTCGGTGTCAAAACCGGTGGATCTCGGGTAGGGGGTCCCGAACTGTGCGTCTAAGGCGGATGGTAATAGGAGAAGGGACACAATGTTTACCCCGGTTCGGGCCCTCTCTATCGAGGTAATACCATACTTCCTGCTTGATTGATCTTGTTGAATATGAGTATTACAAGAGTTGATCTATCACGAGATCGTAGAGGCTAAACCCTAGAAGCTAGCCTATGGTATGATTGTTGTTGTCCTACGGACTAAACCCTCCGGTTTATATAGACACCGGAGGGGGCTAGGGTTACACAGAGTCGGTTACAACAGAAGGAGATCTACATATCCGTATCGCCAAGCTTGCCTTCCAGGCCAAGAGTGTCGAATCCGAACACGGGACGAAGTCTTCAATCTTGTATCTTCATAGTCCAACAGTCCGGCCAAAGGATATAGTCCGGCAGTCTGGATACCCCCTAATCCAGGACTCCCTCAGTAGCCCCTGAACCAGGCTTCAATGACGATGAGTCCAGCGCACAGATTGTTTTCGGCATTGCAAGGCGGCACTACTAGGGAAAACCTTATACACAGAAATTTAGCAACAACGCGGGTCAAAAAAGGCGCTAGTGCTAGATAGCAGTAGTGGTTGAGAAAAAACCGTGCTGCAGATACAATTGTAGCAGTAGCGCGTCTGATCGTAAAAGCGCTACTACTAATATTCCCATTGGTGGAACGATAGGCTACGCATAGCAGTAGCGGGCTTGGAGGAAGCGCGCTACAGCTAGGGCATGAGTAGCAGCGTGTATCACAAGAAGAGCGCTACTGCTAACGGAAATAAAATAAAATGAAAAACAAATAGAAAAGTAAATGAAAATGAAAGAAACAGAAAAGGAGAAAGAAAATAATAATAAAATGTAAAGCAAAATAAATGAAAAAGCGAAAAAACATAGAAAGGCATAGCTGTAGCGTGTGTTCGAAAGAGGCGCTATAGCTAACATAGGTGCAGCGCGTTTCCTAGACGCCTTGTAGAAAACAGAAAAGGAAATAAAAAAGGGAGAAATTTACATAGCCGTAGCAGTAGCACGTTTTGTAAAACGCGCTATAGCTAAGTTAGCTATAGCGCGTTTTTCGAAACGCGCTACCGCTATGTGACACCCCAAAAAAATTTAACCTTGTTTTTTAATTAAAATCTTGCCAGGAAATTTAACTTTCCTTTTTCTTGGTTTTTCTTGATTTCAGAACCATTCTTTTCTTGGTTATCTTGGAGTTGTTCCCTAAGATGAAAACCTTTCACTTATGATATTGGACTTGTTTACCCTCTCAAGAAAATCTTTTCTTTTATTAGAAGAATTAATTATATAATATTCTTCCTGATCTTTATTTTCTTGAAAAATGGTTTTCCCATAGTTTTATGGTCCCATTTGTACTACAACCCTGTTACAAATTAATTCAAAAATCCCACTAAAATTTGGAGTTGTCATATGGAGTATTTGAACCACTTTTGTGCAAAAATATCTTCTGCCCATTGAATATTTTGAGCTCTACACCATATTTAGAAATCTGGTCCAGTGGGCAGATTTGCACTACAACCTATTTATTTATTTCTCTAAAGTTTCCACCAAAATTATGGGATATCAGTAGGAGCATAGTATTCAACTTTATGCAATAACCTAGTGATGTCCTTTGGAAAAACTGAGTGAATCATCCTCTTTTCCATTCTGGTCCAACTTGAGGTTTTGTACAACAACCACCTTTTTAGTTGCTCCTTGATCCATGATTCCTTTTCCTACTTATAGTCCTCCCTGCAAAACCCCTAAGTCCAGGAGCATGCACCCATTGGATCATTTTTGGTCCATGTAATGATGCCATTTACCTCCTGTCCAGAATTGAACTTTTGCAAAACTTGCACTAGCAAGTTTGTGCTTTGGACAAACTAACCTTACCACCCTCTCTTTCATCTAAAGAGACCCCACTCTGGAAGTTTTGGCCACTCCAAGAAATACCTAAGTGCCCTTGGCATTTTGTCAAACACCTTATGGACATGATCTGTTTTGACATGAGTTTTTGTTTACACTGTGAACTTAATCCCCTGACCAGACCAGCATGTCCAATGGTTTTTCCTTTGACTATAACCCCACCCTGCTAACTTTCTTGTGGTTTGGAGTCCCCTAACATGCCATAGCATTTCGTCGAGCACGTCCCGTGCGTGCTCTGGGCGCGAGCAGAGCACGCGTATTGCACATGCCGCGCCCGAGCCGACGAGCCGCGCCACACGCTCCCCTCCTCACCGCAACGCGCCAAGCAGACCCTCGCCACGTCTCCGGCAAGCCAAGGACTAGCCGCCACGGCCGCCCGACAACCCTGCTCAGGTCGGCGCCGCCCGAGCCTCCCCCGCTCGCCACCTGCCTCCTGGAGCAGCGCAAGCTCATCCTCAAGCGTGTCCACTAGCGCTCGTCGCCGCCACGACGCCCTAGCTACAGAATGGCGGTCGCCAGCGACCTTATCCGCGGCCACCGTCGGAACCGACCCCGATCGCTTATTTAAGAAGCCACGAGCTCGTCCCCGTAGGCAGGCAGGCCCTAGCCATCTCCCTAGGACCACCATTGGCAGCCAATCAACCCGGGGAGGTCCCCGTCCCCATCTCCGGCAACCGCAGCCGACGCTACTGCCTCGGCCATTCCGGCGCCACCAGGGCCTCCCCCACTCCACTCTCTTCACGAGGAACTCCCCCTCCCTCTCATGAGTCCATCACCCTATTCAATCTTGATCGGGACTCGCCGCAGGCAGAAATTCACTTTGCCCGACGGCCATCGTCCGCCACGAAGCTCGCCGCCGGCAGCTCCGTCCACCCCTGAGGCCAAAGCGACCACCGGAGTGACCGCCTCGGCCCCCTGAGTCCGCAGGTGATCTCAGTTTCCCGAACGGTGCCGCCGTTCGCCGGCGAGCGTCGCCAGAGTTCCGCCCCCTCTCGCGCAGAGGAAGAAGAGGGGAGGCGGACTAGTCAAACCTGACTAGTGGGCCACCTGGACCCACTGTCAGTGGCTCCCCGCGCCGTCCACGCTGGATAAGTGGAAGCGTACTTCCCGAATACGCTTTCGATGTGTATGTGTTTATTCGAATCATTTTCTTTTTCTGTTTTAATTTAAATAACAGATTTTGATCAAAACTTTGACTGGCTGTAACTTTTTAAATACAACTCCAAATGAATTGATTCTTTTTCCTACCTCTCTCAAATTTAGTCTAGTTTATTTTAACATTTTTTTAAAATATTTTCAGATAAATTTTTTGTGCTGTTTTTAAAGTATGTGTTGTTTGAATATTTTTGAAAATAGGACTTTTGGAGAAGAAGAAAGCTTGCAAAAGTTTTTAGGATGCACCCTGCCTCTACACAAGCTGAAGGCAAGCATTCTGAACCCGGCATAATATTTTTTGTGTGTTCGTTGACACGTCCATAACACCACCTCATTTCGGAATACTTGTTATTTCATGTGATATGATCATTTGCATGGTTGCATATTAGTGATTTCCATGCTGTTGGAAATGAACACACTTGTGTTGGTAATCATCCTCATATGCCTTGCATGCATACCGGGAGGAATCCGGGAAAACCTCTGCCTTGGGTAGGCATGAGTTTGTCGCCGGTCTCCGTCGAGGCGGTTATATCCGGTATGACATAGTAAGGTATAATGAATGTTGATTCTGTTGGTTGATATATATATTTGTGATGCATGTCATGCAGGGAATTTATAAACCTCCTGAGTCGACCGTAGATCGAGTCTTGTACCAGTAACCCCATACTTGTTTCGTACTACCACCTGTCCCTACCGCAAGTAGGGTACGGTTCAGTCAGTCATCAACCCCTTCTAGCACACACCGTACAGAGAGGCCATGGTGGAAGATATCGGTTGAGGCCGGTAGGCATGCCCCCTGGTCCGGGGGCATGGGTGTTTCCGGTTGAGACCGAGAGGGGAGGCCACCCCTTAGAGCGCGCGATATAAATTTGATCCCATGCTACGCGAGGTTGTAGCCTCCCCACTTAGAGTTTTGCTTAACAAGTGTTATGGGTGATTCCGTGCACCGTAAGTTAAGCTGGTGTGTGCAAGTCGTGTGTTTTCAATTAAAAGACCGTGAAGCGAAATTAGTCCCGATGGACTAAAGGAATCCGTTACTCGTGGGAAAAGAGTACACCCTCTGCAGAGATTAAACCTATTCGTAAAGCCGTGTCCATGGTTAAGGATTACGATGCAGGATGGGTCAAGGGTTGATCCTTGTGTCGGTCTTCGGAGGAGAAGCGGTTAGTATAAATTCGGATACCGACTAGTGACTTGTGAGGACCATGGTTATTATTTCTGTTATTGACTAACCCCATGATCATTATTTCTGTTATGGACTAACCCGTTACATTATTTATCAAGTATCTCTGGGATGGTTCTACCTCTGGGATATTCATTGGGAATATTTTCCTTTATAAGCCCTTTATGTGGTGTCGCCCAGACGCCCGACTGTGGCATTGTTTTTTTATATTTTCCTTTATAAGCCCTTTATGTGGTGTCGCTCAAACGCCCGACTGTGGCATTGTTTGTTTTTTTTATTTTCCTTTATAAGCCCTTTATGTGGTGTCGCTCAGACGCCCGACTGTGGCATTGTTTGTTTTTATTTTCTTTTATAAGCCCTTTATGTGGTGTTGCCCAGACGCCCGACTGTGGCATTTTATTTACACTCCGTTGTTGCACATTCATGTCGCATATAACCACCTGCTCGCATGCATAGAAGACTCTTATTTATGACTGGCAACATGATCATGGACTATATCAGTGCTTGATTTATATTATTCCAGTGTTCATAATGTTTGCGAGTACATTCAAAGTACGCACTGGCTTGTCCCTGGCTATTGTCTTGGCCAGATTTCCTGCATGGAGAGGATTATTGCAGAGTCAGCCCCGGAACTAAGCAACGACGATAGCAGCCTCACGAAGATAGGAGTTAACCTGGTCAGCTGTTCCCGTGGGAAATGGAGTCCCATAGACGCTGATGATCCACAAACCGCTTCCGCCATCAACCACTAGAAACCTTTGTTGTACTCACAGGCCAGAATGGTCTTGTACTACATATTTCGTTTTTTTGCTTGGAGATTTCTGTATCAAGTTGGTGCCTCATAAGCTAACAGTAATCCTGGGGCTGGTGAGCACGACGGCCATTTTCTGGAAATTAATACCTGGAAAAACCGGTCGCCACACGCTATGTTTGACTTAACCAAAAAACCGTTTCCCTCGGCCACCACTTGCCCCCCCAAATCTCTCGACCCACCCCGCCGCCATCTCCCCGATTCGCCGTCGCCCCACTTCGTTCTCGTCTCCTGCCGAAGTCGACGCCCCCGGAGCCACCAGAGCCGTGCGCCGTCGACGCCACAGGAGCCGCCCCCAACGCCACGGAGCCGCCCCCAACGCCACGGAGCCGCGCGGCCTCATCAACGCCACCGGAGCCGCCGTCGACGCCACCGGATCCTCCCGCCTCCCTCGCCGTCACCGGAGACGCCCCTGCCTCCCTCGCCACCACAGGAGCCATCCTCTGTAAGCCCCCACCCCTCCTCTCTCTCTCATGCATAGGTTAATTTTCTAGGTTATTTAGGCAAAAATTTAGTTAGGGCTTTGACAGAGAACTAGTTAGGTTAACTACTTTATTTAGGTTAATTATCTAGGTTATTTAGGCAAGTTTTATTTTAAAGATGATCCCTTATTAGACTTTTATTGTTGATTATATCTTTTCATTGAAGTGGTCATGTTATATCTTTTCATTGAAGTGGTTCGATTGTGCCCAAGTGGCTTTGTTGTTTAAATGAAGCTGAGTGGCCTATATATGTTCTGCCGGAATGTTGATTCATTTCCGTTCCGGCAAATTTCAGGTTCTCGATTTGTCCACTTTTTAGCAAAGGTCATGCCGAAATTTCCGTGAATTTCGGCATGACTTGTGCTACAAACTAGGACATACCGAGTGCCCGGGATTTGCCACACCAGGAAGGAGTCAACGTTCCTGCAAAACAATATGCCTTTTTATGTCATTATTCATTTTATTAGGTCTAGAATTAATTGACTAGATTTAATCATAGGAAACATGGCTAGCAACGATGAAGGACAGGGTTACGGTGATTATGACGGCGTCTACCGGGCGGCGTATTTAATTTTTAGCCTTACCGACGATCAACCGATGTTGTTGCTTTGGGCCCACTGGTGGCATCGGGGATCGAGACCGACACGTGAACCGGCGCCGAGATCGAGACGGCGCTGAGACTCGATCAAGGCGTCGAGACCAGCGCTAAGACTGAGACTGGCGCTGCCTCGGGGAGCCGAGCCGGTACTGTAGAACCGAAAGCAAAGAGGCAGTGACTTCCTAACAAACTCAGGACTACTAGACTGGTGGTCACGGAGGTGGACGACGGCAATTTTGAGCCAAAGGCGCCCGAGGAAGCGTCGATGCTACGGCAATCAAATAGGCTGCATCGTACGGACAACCGCCACCATCAACGATGAGAAACTACAGAAGATAGAAAATATTAGGAGCTCCCTCCTAAAGAAGTTTCACCAGATATTCTTGTTCCCGGGCCGGAATGAGAAGGATTATGAAGATCCAGACGAGGACCCGGCAATGAAGAAGATAAACAAACATGCCATGACCAAGTTTAGCGACGCGTTGGCCGCCTGGAAAACTCGAGTGAAAGCAAAGATCATCGACAAGAAGGAACCCTACAGAAGATAGTTAGGGCATTTTGGGGTACGATGAACTTTGTTATTTATGCTTATGATATGTTGTTTCTATTTTTGCCAAGTCTGTCTCTTTCTGTTGCTCAACTATATATATATGTTCCATATCATCGACTCATGTGACGATGCAGGTGCATAGATCATCGATGGTGAATAAGTGCTACGCCAGAGTATATATATCGACAAGTGGCCGGAGTGTCGTGCCTAGGTGTACCGGTTTCCGGTTTTGACGACAGGCAGTAGTTAGTTTAGGTTCACGCTAATGTGAGAGAGGGATACGAACTCATGTACTCAAAGTGATAGCTCTTCTCACAGTATATCATTGTTTAGATGGATGACGATGTATTTGCAAGTAATCGAGACTTGTATCGCTATTTTCGAGATGATGACGAGAGACCACTTTGTGTTGGATGATGATTATGGTGAGACTATTTGTATGTATATGATATGATTACATTTGTGGTCTCACATGCATTTGTATGTGTATCATGGTGACATTTGTATGTGCTAAAGATTCATCTATAAAGCCTGTTCAAATACAAAACAAATATGTCGAAAAAAAACAAAAAACTACTAAAATTAGCAGTAGCGAGTGCATGAAAGTTAGCAGCAGCGCCGCGATAGCAGTAGCGCGTCTAGCCAGAGCGCGCTAGAGCTACTAGCAGTAGCGAGCTTCCACTAAGCGCGCTGCTGCTACACTTGTGTAGCAGTAGCGCTGGTGAGCACGCGCTACTGCTATGTGTTAGCTGTAGCGCCTTATTAGTAGCGCCTCACCCCGCGCTACTGATACACCTAAAACCCGCGCTGCTGCTAGCCTTTTCCCTAGTAGTGCGGGTTCCTCCTCCGAATATTCAATAGAAGATCTTGAACACAAGGATAGTGTCCGGCTCTGCAAAACAAGTTCCACATACCATCGTAGAGAGAATAATGTTTCCACAAATCTAATCTGCTGACGTATTATAGCATGACATCACGCCATGGCCCGGTCATTATTCGAACCATTTTTCGCAACCAGCCACCGCACATATCGCGAGGCAGTTTCCTAGGCACGTCTTGGCGAAGCAGAGATCGTGTCCCCTTATCACGGGATTCTCATCAATACGGGAGTGGGTAACCCAATCGTGCCCGTTGGCATGACTCCTCGATTATAGGCAAGTCCCAAACGGTCACGAGGAGGACGCATGGTATTCACCCTCTTTATAAAGAGACCAAGGCCTATCCTTTTTATTCCTTGAACTAAATCGAATCCCTCCCCCGCCTCGAGTTCCAACACCCAAAGCTCTGGTCAGGCGCTTCGAACCTTCAACCATGTCCGGATCCGACCTTCAAGGTCGGTGGATGCCCTCATCCATCACGGAGGAAGACGTCAGAAAGTTAAGAGAGGCCAGGTTCTTGACCGGTGAGATTGCGCACCGGTTGCCTGCTCAAGGGCAAGTCGTACCTACTCCCAAATCCGGTGAGAGCGTAGTATTCATATCTCACTTCCTTCGAGGGCTAGGCCTGGCTCTGGATCCCTTCGTGAGGGGGCTCATGTTCTATTATGGGCTGGACTTCAATGATTTAGCTCCGGATTATATTCTCCACATCTCATCTTTTATCGTCGTGTGCGAAGCTTTTCTCCGCACCACCCCTCACTTCGGCCTATGGCTCAAGACCTTTCAAGTGGAGCCGAAGACAATCGAGGGGAGGTATGCATAATGCGGAGGTGCTGTAATAAGCAAAAGCGCCGATGCCCCATTGCCCGAGGGTTCTTTCCAGGAGGTGTCCAGCTTATGGCAACAAGAATGTTTTTGTGTCACAGCTCCCAGGGGTACCAAATGGGTGGCCCCACCCGCCTTTCGCTCGGGTCACCCTCCACGACTAATGTCATGGATCAACATGGGGCTAAACTGGGGGCCAGTGAAGGACGTGCCCATACTGCAGTGTCGCATCCGGGATCTTCTCGAAAGAGATATTGATCTGGTCACTGTAACGCAAGTAATGTTACTTCGCCGAACCCTGCCTTGTAAACGTTGTCCCCTCCGTCTGTGGGAATTCAATCCGGAGGGACCGCGAGCTATTCAGCACTTCCTCGGCATGATGCCCGAGGAGATGTACAAATTGTACTTCGAACCACAAGCAGTGTGTCCGGATTCTAACGAGGACGCGGGTCTAAGCTGCAATCATCAAGATACCCAAGTAAGTCGCCCTATGGCCGAACACGTTGTATTTCTATTCATCATGACATCATTCTGGAAAGTTGCTCTTTCACCAGGATTGGACAACAAAGGCGAAGATGATCAGGTGTCCGGCCCCCCTCCCCGAGGTCTCACCGGATCCGATACTAGTCCGGATGTTGGAGCTTGCGCCCTACCAAGCGCCCTCAGGGGAGGATAAAGGTGGGAAGATACAGGCTAACGCCTCCGCAAAGGCGGACAACCGGGGAGAAGAAGCCAAAGCTCCCTCTCCCCAAGGAAGGGAAAGGACCGCCTCTGAAGGCCCGGAGACAATAGTCTTTAAACGGGGGAAGAAATCTTCGCCAGATGGTCCTGGCCCAGGAGATATCCTGGCCGTACAGTGCCCGCAAGGGGATCATCCCTCCATCAAGCTGTAAGTAAAAGAAAGGGTTTCATAGTAAAAAAACATCCTGCTTTACTGCTGAGGAAAATAACCGAAACATCCGTCTTGTAGTCCGGATTGTGACCCTTCTCGGCAGAGTTCGTCTTCGGGGGATCTTCCTCCGGAGATGATGGAGAGCGAAACGCCTCCCCACACCATCCCGCCTTACGAGGCGGGCGACCCCGAGGTGTTGTCTTGGAGGGCTCCTCCCGATCCAACAAGGCCAGAGGGTGATTCTCTGGCCACCCGAAGCCCTCAGTATCCGGCTCTTGGAGAGAGCAACCGAAAGGGTCCGGCTCCGCATGTCATGCGGTCGGATGCACTGAAGGATCTGCTAGAGCAAGCGGCTATCTCAGAAGCGCAGCGTGTGCTAATGGGCACGTTGGTTAAGAGGGTTTCATCCGCAGAAAGCGGGTTGCATGAAGCCTTTATGAGTCTGCTGAAAGGTTTTGAGGTATGCAAAGTGATGTGTATTTTTAACAGTATCGCACATGTTTAAAACGTGCCCTGTGCATATAGTAGCCCCTGAGACTCTGGTTGCCGTCGGAAACGGCGGTAAACAAAGGATCATAGTCGCAGGTAATAATCCAAGCGTCTTCATATGCAGGTGGTAGGAGGTCCGGTGGCTAGACGGACTTGTGAGGTTGCCGAGCTAACGCGGCGACTTGATGCGGCAGATGCCGGCATCGTGCTTGTCAACAAGCGGCTTGACGAGGCGCAGGGTATGTAATTTCGCCGGATTTCAGCATATGGTAAAAGGAGCGTAATGCCAGTATCTTGAACATGTTGTGATATGCAGATGTAGCTGCAGCGGTGAAAACCCTTCTGGCGGAACTTGCCCGAGCCAAAAAGTAAGCCAGGAAAAGTGATGCGGCTGCTCTAAAGGCGGCTGAAGAGCTGAGGGCCGAACAAGCTGCCCATTGCCAAAGTAAGGAGAAGATGGCCAAGATGGCTGTTGAGTTAAGTGATGCCGCCGACCGATACCGGCTTCTTGAGAAGGAAAGCCGAGCGAAGGCTGCGGAGCTGGAGAAGGCCATGGTAGCAGCCAAGGAATCCCGCTCTACAATTAGAGCGATGAAGGATGAGCTGCGTCACGCCGGGGATATCGCGGCTGGGAAGCCCTTTATGCTGCGGATGAAGTTCGTAGATCCTAAGTATGCTCCTCTCTGGACCGGTGTGGAGTTCTCGCATACGCCTATCTGGATTTGGCGCCGAGTCTTTGCCGATGCGGTCGAGTTCTTCAAGGATCAAAGAGATCGCGAAGTGGAGAAGCTGTTCTGGTCGCAATTTAATGGTCCAGCACGTCCGCTTCCTCTGAATGAGCGAATGGTCGAATGGGCCGCGCTCCATAGGTTGTCCGGACTCGCCATGAGGTCTGTTGTGGATCACCTATGGCCGGCAGGGCCAAGGCCGAACAGTTACTTCAGCTTGGTGCAGCGGTTCCTTGGTGCTATGCCGTGCATCGATGCTATGAAGAGGTCGGCGTGCATTGAGGGTGCGTGGATGGCGCTTGCCCGTGTGAAAACACACTGGGCGGAGATGGAAGCCACCGCAATTGCAGCCCCTAGTTCGGCAATTAGCCGAGTAGCTGCCGAGCACTACTTTGATGAGGTCGTTGAAGGCGCTCGTTCAATAGAAGTGCAGTGCTCGAAGAATATTATGTTCGAATGACATGTATTCCCATTGAAAACGATGTTTTACTAAATTATATAAAGGCTATTTTTATACTTTTGCCTAAAAGTGTTATGATGCCTCCTGTGCGGCAGTTTATGTATATGTTTATATAACCTGAAAGTTTGCACTTGTCGGCTTCAGCCCCCACGCATACAATGCGGGGGTGTTCGCAGAAGACGCATGTTCACACTTGATCCAACGTCTTCATCCATTAAGGAGGTGATAGCGCAGCGAACTAGGCAATCAGACTATATTGCTTTAACACTTTCACTTGGCCATTGGAGTTTGACAGTCGGGCTACTATGTAGCCCCTGGTGGCTCCGCGCTCATCCGAATATGGGGCGCGGTCATGCCTGGTCGGGAAACGGCCCTTCGTTAATGCGGAGAAATCCCGAAGATTCCGATAAGTCATCAGTCAGTTTTCGGCTTTCTCTACTGAAGTGCTCATCCGGGATAACCAGGGCACAATCGCAGTAGTTCTCCTGGTGCCACCTTAGCCGATAGAGCGGAACGTAAGGTAGCAAAACACAGGAGCCGGTCAAACCCAACATTTGATCGAAGACATGATTCAGAGCTGATGCATATAAGGCCTAACTCGCGACGCCGAACACTCCCTAAGGTGTTCGGTCTTTGAAACATATACTGGGCTTAGGTGATGCCCTTGGATAATGAACCCATAGTGTCCAGGTACGAGCAATATTCTGACGTGGCCACATGCCAAGACGTTAGCATCCTTCTCGGTTGTATTGAGAATCCGGAGGATGTGAACAACAAAAGACAGTAAAAAAGGTTTATGCAGGGTCTTAATCTAAAGAGAAAGCTTTATACGGGTCCCTGCTGCACATCTGCGCCTGTGTCTGTTGTGCTGTATCCTGGACGGATGTAGCACGATCGTCATCTATAAAAGATAGGTGCTTAGTGGAAAGTTGTTGTGCAAAGATTTGGTTATTATAAATAAACCATGAAAAATTCGAGATGGGTAAAGATGAGCGGAGTTATTGCGGCGAAGCCCCTGGTACCGTCTATACGGGTGTAACCATCGAACCAATATCTATCAATGACTGGCCGGACTCGTCTAACCGTGTCCGCGGTCCTAACGACCGGTCATCGTCTCTGGTGATGAGGCCGTCTAGTGTTCGGCTGTTAAAGCAGCCGTGCGTTCTTCCGCTCGGAATGAACACTCAACATTTGCATGTACTGTGATGGTGCCGTGCGGACCGGGATTTTAAGTTGGAGTAAAGCGTAATGCGGTATTGCATTGAAACGGGCGAAAGCCTCTCGTCCGAGTAGTGCTTGATAGCCACTTCGGAATGGAGCAATGTCGAAGGTTAACCTTTCGCTCCGGAGGTTGTCGGGCGAGCCGAACACAACCTCTAGCGCTAGAGAGCCCGCCAAGAAGGTGAGCCTCTCAGGTTCGTTATTACTACCTTGAAGGTAGTATTACTGTAGCTGATGTTTGTTGGGTTTATCCCCATTTTGCGCATAAAGGTCGTGGTATATCAGATTTAGACTATTGCCGCCGTCCATAAGGACTCGTGTAAGGTGGTATCCGTTTACTATTGGGTCCACCACCAAGGCGGCTGATCCTTCCTGCCGGATACCTATTAGGTGATCCCTGCGATCGAAAGTGACCGGGCAGGCCGACCAGTGGCGGGACTCATGGGTGACGGGCTCTATGGCTCATGTATTTCGGAGTGCGTATTTGCCTCTCCTCTTTGTCACGTGGACAACATTTACTGTTTTGACTTCTGGCGGGAATTTTTTTCTGTTCCCCAGTGTCTTGCTGGTGAGGCGTATCCTCGTCCTCGCTCGGAGTGTCCTCCCCCTTGTGTTTGGCGTTTAGCTTGCCAGCCGGCTTGAAAACCCAACAATCTTTGTGGGTATGGGTATGATTTGCAGGCTTGCCGGGGGTGCCGTGGATCTGACATAGTTTGTCTAGAATTTTGTTTAGGCCGGTCGGTTAATCTTTGTTGCCTTTAGAGGGATTTTTCCGCTGAACCGGCCGAGAGCCTCTAAATCCGGCGTTTACCACCGTGTTGTCTGGGCTGTCTTCTTTATTCCAGCGCTTGTTTTTACTGCGTCGAGGTTTTCCGTTGCCGTCCCGGACCTTGGATGTGCTTGGGTCGCTGGTGCTGCTGCGAGCTAACCATCTGCCCTCGCCCGCGTAAAAGCGGGTCATGAGGCTTGTTAGGGCTGCCATTGTTCTCGGCTTTTCCTGGCCAAGGTGTCTGGCAAGCCATTCGTCTCGAACGCTGTGCTTGAAAGCTGCTAGGGCTTCAGCGTCCGGACAGTCGACAATTTGGTTCTTCTTAGTGAGAAACATGTTCCAAAGCTTTCGGGCTGACTCTCCGGGCTGTTGAATTATATGACTCAAATCATCAGCGTCCGGGGATCGGACATAAGTCCCTTGAAAGTTAGTCCGGAAAGCGTCCTCGAGGTCTTCCCAACTTCCAATGGAATTTTCGGGCAGGCTTTTCAGCTAGTGCCGAGCTGGTCCTTTGAGCTTGAGGGGTAAGTATTTGATGGCGTGCAGATCGTCTCCACGAGCCATGTGAATATGGAGGATGAAGTCCTCGATCCAGACCGCAGGGTCTGTGGTTCCGTCGTATGCCTCTATGTTAACTGGTTTAAACCCTTCTGGGAATTCATGGTCTAATACCTCGTCGGAGAAGCATAGGGGGTGTGCGGCACCCCTGTATTTGGCTGTGCCATGGCGTTCGGACGGTTGTGGTATTTGGTGTTGGCGGAGTGCTGGAGCGTGTTTCCTTGATCCGTAGAAGGATCTGGTTGTGCCAGCCCGTTGATGCGGGTCCTCGAGTTGGTCATGTACTGACTTATTTGCGGCCTTGTTGGCCACCCTATCGCGGCCACGAGGTCGTCGATCCGACCGATTGGCGGTTTTGTTTTTTGGTTGTGAGGATTCGAAGGCCTCGTCGTCGAACTCCGGCAGCAGCTTCCGCTTTGGGTAGCTCTTCGTGGGGTGACTACCACCGTATTTTTCTGCCGTGTCGAGCACCTTATTCCATCTACTATTGAGTGTGTTTTGTGCGGCCTTGATCCTTTGTTTCTGCTTCTTCAGACTTCTTGCAGTGGCCATAAGCCTTTCTTGCTCCAGCTGCCTTTCCAGGATGATGCGCTCGTCGTTGTCCGGACTGTTCTCCTGACCGGAGACGGGTTGGTTGTCTTGATGCTCGGCGTAGCCGTGCTCGGACAGCGGCTCCGCACTTTGTTCGTCATCCGCTGTCTTACCCTGCTCTGTCGCTGGGTCAATTTGGCTTCTTGTTGCGCTGTTGTCGCTGTTTTTAACAAGGCGGGATTTAGAGCGGCGCTTACGACGCCATTTTGATTGCTTGTCGTGGGAGCTACCTTTCGCTGCATCCTCATTATTATTTTCTTTGGGTGTATCCACCATATATACGTCATATGATGAGGTGGCGGTCCAGTGCCCTGTGGGCAGTGGTTCCTGTTCCTCTCCGGTATCGGTGTCCATACCATCAATGTCTTCGGAGTCGTAGTCGAGCATGCACTACTAGGGAAAAGCCTAACAGCAGCGCGGGTTTTGGGTGTATCAGTAACGCGGGTGCCCGCGCTACTGATACGGCGCCACAGCTAACTTGGAGCAGTAGCGCGTGTTGGCACACACTACTGCTATACATGGTTGGCTGTAGCGGGTCTTATACCCCGCGCTACTGCTATTACTTTCAAAAACAAAAAAAAATCTTGATCCGTCCGTGCTGTCAATGGCATCAATGGTAAGATCTAGCGATGATTGGTGTCGCCGGAGGCATGAACGGACAGCGGAAGACCAGATCCAGCAGTGGCTGTTGGAGAGGGCCCGTTTCTATGGCAGAGCCAGGCCACGGCGTGGGGCTCCCTCTTCCCGACCATGCCAGATAGCTTCGGGTCATCCATGGCGACGACCTGCACGGGCATGGACATGGAAGGGTGAGCCAAAACCAGAGGGAGAGAGAGAAAAGGAAAACCGAGGGAGAGAGGAAGGTGATGTAGGGAGCAGCGGAGCTAGTCACCGATGGAGAGGTGCTCCGGTGTGGTGGCACGGAGCGGCGGCCTCCTAGACGTCGGTGGAAGACCGACGAGCTCCTAGACGCCGGTGGCGCGAGGCGGCGGCCTCTTTCGGTGCCATGGAGGAGGATGGGGGCATGGGCAAGAGGTCCATGTGAGAGCGTATGGAAAGTGAGAGGAGAGAGTGGTGGAAGAGAGGAGGGATTTGGCGGAGGAGATGGGGATTCGGCCGAGGATATGGCGACTTCACCTACCTCGTACTTAGTAGTAGCGAGGGGTATAAAACCGCACTACTACTATGAACTTAGTAGTAGCACGGGTTTATACCCCTCGCTACTACTATGGCATGTGTCGGGGGGCACGGTAGAGACCACTTAGTAGTAGCGATGGTTAAAAACCCGCGCTACTACTATCAACTTAGTAGTAGCGAGGGTTAAAAACCCGCGCTACTGCTAATTAGCAGTAGCGCTTCTTTTTGTGCCGCGCTGCTGCTAAGATTCTGTGTATAAGGTTTTCCCTAGTAGTGATGTCGCTTAAATCGTCGACAGTGGCTACTAAGTGGGTGGTGGGTGGGGATTGAATTTCTCCGTCATCCGCATCCCACTCTAGCTGGACATAGTTCGACCAAGGTTCTCCGGACAGGGAGAGGGATTTCAGTGAGTTCAGTATGTCGCCGAAGGGCGAGTGCTGAAAGATATCTGCGGAGGTGAACTCCATGATCGGCGCCCAATCAGATTCGATAGGTATGGGCGCGGGTGGTACAGAGTCCGTGGCCGAGGACGAGTCCAGCAGTTCGACGACACGGCTCTCGTGAGGGCTAAGGTCAGTATTCGGCTCTATCGCCACTGAGGGCGCGGCCTCCCTAGTGGAGTCTATCCTCCCGTCCTCGGATGGCGCGATCTGCTCCGGACTAGAGGCCGGAGTAGTTGTTGGCGCAATCTCCCGAACACCGTCCGACGGCAGAGCTATATCGTGCTCGTCGTGATCGTGCGGCACACCTGGCATGGGCCTGAACCCGTCAAAGATCAAGTCTCCGCGGATATCGGCAGTGTAATTCAAGTTTCCAAAGCTGACCTAATGGCCAGGCGGTAGCTTTCGATCTGCTCTAGATGGCCAAACGAGTTGGCCCGCAGTGCGAAGCCGCCGAACACGAAGATCTGTCCGGGGAGGAAAACCTCACCCTGGACCACATTGTTGTCGATGATCGAAGGGGCCATCGAACCTTGCAGCGATGACACAGTGGAACTCTCAATGAAAGCACCAATGTCGGTGTCAAAACCGGTGGATCTTGGGTAGGGGGTCCCGAACTGTGCGTCTAAGGCGAATGGTAACAGGAGGCAAGGGACACAATGTTTACCTGTGTTCGTGCCCTCTCTATGGAGGTAATACCCTACTTCCTGCTTGATTGATCTTGATGAATATGAGTATTACAAGAGTAGATCTACAACGAGATCATAGAGGCTAAACTCTAGAAGCTAGCCTATGGTATGATTGTTGTTGTCCTAAGGACTAAACCCTCCGGTTTATATAGACACCGGAGGGGGCTAGGGTTACACAGAGTCGGTTACAACAGAAGGAGATCTACATATCCGTATCGCCAAGCTTGCCTTCCACGCCAAGAGAGTCCCATCCGGACACGGGACGAAGTCTTCAATCTTGTATCTTCATAGTCCAACAGTCCGGCCAAAGGATATAGTCCGGCAGTCCGGATACCCCCTAATCCAGGACTCCCTCAGCTGCTGTGACCCACCACTGCTGCTCCGGTTCAAATCGCCTCGTTTTTGCAGCATCGGTTCGTCCGCACACGACCGCCGTCAAACCGCCGCATCAGTGGCCGGCTCTGCCGTCCTCCACTGCCATAAGCCGCCATGGCCGTTTCTACCTTCACCCCGTGGGTTTCGCTACCGCCGTGAGCCGTCGTGGCCGACACAACTGCTAATTCTAGGTCTCACCTTGCTGGTGTTGCCGCTGCGGTCATTGCGGCACCGTTTCCAAGCCACCGACCCGGCCTCTGCTCATTGACACGCCTCCAAGGTCTCCTGGATGCCTTAAAGGCGCCTCCGCCAACTTCGCCGCTTTGAGCTGCCGCTAATGGTGGGTCGCCCTGTTGGGAGCCTAAATTGCAACCACGCCGCCTCGGCTCCGCCGTCGGTGAGCCGGCTCTGTCGTGGTGATCCGCCTTGCTCTGCCGTTGAATCGCCTGGAGCCACCCCCACGGGCCCGCCTCACCCTCGCGGCGCACGTCTTCACTGTTGCGCCGGGGTGGTCACGAGTCGCCGTCGCCTCATGCTTCCACTGAGGCTCACCCTCGCGGTGAGCCGCCGCGCCACGAGCTGCCGTGCTGTTTCCATGAGACTGAGCCGCTTCCCGCAGCGGGCTGCGGGCATTGTAGTCCGCTTTGATCCAAGTCATCGCACCGCAGCTCCGTGCTGCCATCTCCATTTCCTTGCCTCGACTCGCCCTTGCGCTGGCCTTCATGTCAAAGCGCCGCTGCCATGATCGCCACCTCAAGCCACCTTCGCTGCTGGTAGCGCCGTGCTGCCACGGCCTCTAATTCCATCTGCCACCGCGTGTTGACCCGGGCTGCTGCCCCTACGCTCTCACGCCACCCCGTATCCTCATGCTGAGCCGGACTCCGTCGAGTCGCCCTCCTAGGCCGCTTGTGCTGGCCACCGCCGTCTCTGTGGCCAGAGCCTCAACCCGCAGTACCTTGCCCCTTCTGCCACGGATGCGCCGAGAGAGCCGCCAGCCGTCAGATTTGCAATTGCCGTCGAAGTCGCCGCTGCGACTCGCCGTGAGTCACCAAGATGCCTCCGCTGGCACTGTCGAGCCGCCTGGCTTCACCATGGCCTCTACGGCCCTGCGCTAAGTCGCCGGTCTTTGCTGTTCAAGCCGGGATTCGTTCCTCTGCTCCGGGTCAACTCCACTCCGAACCGCCCTTGCCGCTACATCACTCGTATCTGAGTCGCCTCCATGGCCTAACTGCGCCTCTGTATTGGTCGCCGAGAGCCCCTGCAGCCTTGAACCGCCGTGCTTGCCCACTTATGAACCACCATCTGCCTAAATCGCCACTGTACTTCCGAGTAATCTGTAGGCAAAGGAGGAAAGGACGGGCATGGTGTTTTTACTTTGTCACCTAAAGCAATGAGGGGATAATATGTGCCTAGAGTCACGTCAAAGATGCCAGGCAGTTTGACTTAAGCGCTGGGCGGTTGGATGTTGTCCATAACTGCAACTGTGGATTTATCTGCGTAGGGAAACTTGGTCTGCTCCATCGCGGTTCGCTTGACAAAACGTCGGGTGATGTCCTTCCAGGTCTATTTTATTAGCACATATTGTTTTTGTCAAAAGAACAACTACTTTGGTCTGTATATTTTTTATGTGTGCAGGACAAAGTTTCATTATAAAGGTGGTGCCATACTGTGCCTATGGAGTGTATGTTAGCACCATCATGCACCGGCGTCCATGCCCGCTTGCTGTTGATCGGGTGTGTGCAAGTCGCCGCCCGTGCAGCTTGATCCACATCAACTTGCTGGGACCGCACCTGCGATTGACTCAAACATCTTCACCAACTTATAATACCGCAGCCGGTTCATATATCCGCTCTCATGGCCAACTCGGCCATGTTTGATTTCAGCTTCACCATGGTGATCATCAACTACATCGTGGATAATCACTGGCCTAACATATTAGGTGAAATCCATCCAACATATTTTTATATTACATGTTGCTTTCTTTAAAAAAGCAATTACTTTGGCTTGCAAGTTCTCCCATGCATGACTCAAACCGGTCTATATGACGGTCAACTGTGGAGAATCTCAAGTCAACTCATTGAGTCGCCTTGAGACTCAGGGGCTAATAGTGACATGGCTCAAAACAAAGAATTCCGGCTCAACGAGAATTTATCTCTCGCAAAGTTCGAGTTCTCAGGAAAAATTAAAAGGGACCAGAGAGAGTCTATTGCAAAGCACTACTCAAATATAGGTGCCCCGATCCAAACGATCAATTGGGGGCTGATCGTATTAGAATATAGCCATTAAAACCTCATGATCACTAGGGGGCTTCCTGTTCAAACATAGGTCGTATTCGAACCAAAGAGAACATAGCTGTCGGTACCCTCTTGATTGGCACACTACCAAACTCACTAGGGGGCTTCTTAGTTGTATTCGACTCATAGTTTAACCCCTTTTGGGTCCGACGTGGATCGTATTCGAATCAGCGTCGTTAAACAACTCTCAAGGTCATTTGGGGGCTTCCTGTTCAAACATAGGTCGTATTCGAACCAAAGAGAACATAGCTGTCGGTACCCTCTTGATCGGCAACGCCAAAGCCACTGGGGGCTATATGATCGTATTCGAATCTTAGCTTAACCCCTTAGGAACAGTTTTCTGATCATATTCAAATCAGAAGCCTCAAAAATTTTGAAGTCTCTTGTTGCAAATATTTTTTTGGATTTTACTTGAATCTTTTTTGATCATATCTGAAGCATATATGTGGTTTCGATTAACCCTGCTTGACTTTGAATGATAAGTCGCCATATATGACAATCATAAACATTTGGAAGTTTTTGGCTTCTAAAGATTGGGTTATCACCCTTACTGCACAGGTATCCTAAACCGGCAGTATGATTCAATATCACAGGAACCGGTTTTCCAAACCGGATTATATTATTCAAATATTTAATAGCCGACATGGCTGGATTTTTTATTATGGTTATCAATAACCACTATTATGATTAAGGTTTTCAAATTTGCTTTAGTGCAATGGCTATTATTTTATCAATGGATATGATTTATTCTGCAATGGAAGGAATAGTCCCGAGTCGCTGCAGGATTACGACACGACACTTGGGGGCTACATTATTCAAGTTGAGAGTACATCAAATATGCAAGTCTCATGTCGCTGCGAGCATGCACCATGACACTTGGGGGCTAATGCAAAGTCATTTTATTGGCCTTATTGAAGACCCGACTCATCCCATTGTAATGAGCCGGCCCTTGGGGGCTACCAATTGCTCCTGTCAAAAATTCAAGGTACACAAGCTTCAGTCCATTATATTGAAAGATCCACTACTCAGTTGGTAGAGTACAAAGCTCTTAACCTTATGGACGTGGGTTCAAGCCCCATGGTGGAGATTACAGCATATGTTGTTATCATCAATGAATTATATACAAATACCCATCTTAGTATTATCTTACTGAGCCAGCCCTTGGGGGCTACACGTTGTTTTTCAAGTCTACATGATCATATCTACAAAGTCCCTGCTCATTATTGCATAATGACCCGGCCCTTGGGGGCTACACTAGTTGAAGTTTTTATGAGCATAAAGAAATTTCAAGTCCCAGATTACTGCAAGCATGACAACCCGACACTTGGGGGCTACATATGTGGAATAATCAGTTTTGACTAATGATTGAGATAAACAACATGGATTTCTTCAAAGTGATAATATTTTTGTTGAAGCAAGTCTTAAGTCATTACGTTGTTCTGCTCAAGACTTGGGGGCTACGGGTAATATGGATATGAGCGAGAGAAATCCTAAAAATTCTCTGTTTTGACCCGACATCGACAATAATTATGACTTGGCATCATCTATTTATAAACCCAGCAAGGTTTTTCATCTTTAAGCCGATTGAAGGTCACATGAGTATTTCAAGATCAATATTTTTAAACATTGGGAGCTGAGTCAAATTAGTTATTCTTCAGTCTTTCTCCGTGAGAAACCAACGTCAGCAAATTGATTAAGAAGTTGGCTTATTGACCCGGATTTTTGAAATAGGAAATAACAAGGAGTTAAGGATGATCAGGTGCTGGATTACAAACATGTTTAACGCGGAGCAAATCTGTCAAAATTGTTCTTGTGTTTGTTTTACAGGATCAGTTTAACATGGATGAATCCAAATTAAACTGGGGGCTAATGTCGGGGATATACCCCGCGGTATGACCCAGCCGGAGATATGACCCGGCTGGGACTTGATGTTTCATTGATGACCCGACAGACTATAAGTCAAGGGAAACAGTTACATTGTAACCCGGCAGACACAGTCATGTAACCCGGCAGACACAGTCATATAACCCGGCAGACACAGTCATATAAGCCGGACAGTTAAGCCGGCAGATGTTAAGCCAGATGGTAAGTCAGATCGTAAGCCAGACCGTAAGTCAGATTGTAAGCCAGATTGTAAGAAGCCCAAGACGTTAAGAAGCCCATGATGAGAAGCCCATGGTAAGACGTCAAAATAAGGTTAAGTCTTAAGTCCGAGTTGAACTCTACATGTAACCTGCCCCTTCAGCTTATATAAGGAGGGGCGGGGCACCCCAAGAAGGGGAGGAAACAATCTCTAAGGTTAGACATAACTAGTAGAGCCGGCTTACGACGAATCCTCTCATGAGTATAATGAGACCTAGCCACAAACAGCATGTAGGGTTATTACCAGATGATGTTTCCCGGGGCCCGAAGCTGTCTAAATCCTTGTCTTGTGTGTTGATCCATCTCGCGTCTCTCGATCCGATCAACCCCTCTCAAGCTACTACATAGATGCGTTGGCCTCACGACTAAGTCCTCACACTAGGACATCTGCCGTGACAATTCCACGACAGAGGCCCTTCCGGCGGGTCCCAGATGTCAGGTGGAGGAATCATTATTTTGCCCGTAATAAGGAGGCATTTCCTTGTGTGCGGCCATGGACCCAGCTATCAGCCTCTCCACGTACAGTCCACTTCTGATGGATGTCGTTTGTTGAGCACGCCGCGCCGAGAGCACCAGGGCGGTGGACGACGGCGAGGCCTACGAAGGGAACGACACGGAGCCGGGGAAGACATAGCAGTGGCTGCCCACGCGGTAGAGAGTATGAGGGTTGACTGGTTCGGCTGCCATCGCCGGAAAATAACAAGAGGTGTGGGTGAGTAGCGGGATAGACAGGCCAGGAATGCGAGTATATGATGGGGCCATGAGGCCTGCCCGGCAGCAAAACCGACCACGGGAGGCGGCAGAAGGCGGTTCCGACGACGCTCGTTTGGGCGGCTGGGGCAGGAAGATCAGAGACTGAAGAAGCACGATTGCCGTTAGATTGACATCTAACGGTCTGACGCTGGTAGAGTTGATTGTTGACTAAGTTTCTTTTTTGATAAACCTTGTGTACGCATGAACTTAGTAGGCCCACAAGTCAGCCTCCAAATCTATGGCAGACAACATAGAGCCCATTTGCTATTTTTTAATAATTTACAGCCCATTTGCTAATTCTTAAGTAATTTACAGCCCATTTTTTGCCCAGGACCACGGTCAAAAAGTTCAATCTTATTTTGCATATATCGGTGGAGTCCGAACTTTTGTAATCCCGAAATGATAAAATTTTTAAGAACTTATTGATTTGCCAAAAAAATTGTTTTGTTTTTGTAAGAAAATAAGACGTGGGACAATTGAGTTGGTTTAAGGGAATACCAGTGGTAAAAAAAATCAGCGCTGGGAGGGAAAACAACAACAAAAATAAGGATGTAAATATGAAAAGTGAATTTTATGTATTTCCAATATAATGATACGTGTATATGAACTAGTAAAACTATAGGTAGAGATTAGAAAACGGATGTAGGACATGCGTTTCAAGAGGAAAATAGAACTGGGCTGTGTGTTTGATTCAGTAAAAAAACTGTCTCCGGATGTTGTAAGACAAAATATATGGCAGCCCTGGCGGGTCAGAGGCCAGTCGATACCTGCTGGATCTTTGTGCCCCGTTGTCGTCATGGGCTGGGCCTGTTAACAACAAAACCAAGCCTGGGCAGTCTACAGCCCAGTTGAAACTTGCTCGACGTGAAAAAACAATATACGTGCTCAATAAACGAGAGAATTCTACAAGTACGCATCGATAACCGGGATGCAGCAGGATATTGTTTTTTCATCGTGATAATAAGAGCATGCACTTGTTTCAAAAATTTGGAGAACTGGAATTTAACGGCAGTGCTTATGCTACCCATCAAATAAAAAATCAGGTGCCTGAAAATTCGTTTTGAAACAAATGATTCAGCTTTATATCCACGTCGACCCTCGGCATGATGGTTGGAAGCAAATGCCAAGTTCATACCAAAAGATCGTTAACAACAATACCAACTTGCGGACGAGAAGGTAGTACAAGTACCAATATCAAACTAACTTATAATCTTTTTACTCCTGGCCCTAGTGTTCGTCTGGTAGAAAATCTGGCAGAGGACCAGCTCCCGCTCCTTCTCTTTCTCCAGGTCCAAGAGGTGGTACTGGTTCATCACCCAGTTGGTCCTCTGCTGTTCGAAGTTCTTGTTGGTGTGCAGCACCAGAACCTTTTTGCTGCTCGTCTGCCGGCCGTTGACCATCACCGCCAAGATATTTCCGGTGTTGTGCCACATCGCGTGCATGCCGCACTCCGACTGTATCTTGCACGCGTCCACGTGCCCCTTTTGATCACCCTGAAATTGCGCTGGAAGAAATGCTTGCTTAGGCCACTCTGTGTGATACCTGCAGTATTTTCGAATACAGGTTTTAGTGTACGTAGTTGGCATTTTCATAACATCTTTGGCATGTTGCAGTCACCTGTTTCACTTTTTATTAACTCTCAAATTGTAATTGCTTCACTAGGTCTGCGTCTAAAAATAAATAGAGCTATAAACAAAGGAATATGTTTGTGCAAGTAGACGGCCGATCGGTGTCTTACCTGGAAGTTTCTCAGGATGGGTGTAGCATATGCCATGCTCGCTATCGATGGTTGGTATGAAGAAATCGATGAGAGGGTGAGATCTCGCGCTGTCAGCACTCACATTGGCCTCAAGGTGCTCGATCAGCTCCTGATCCGTGGGATCGAACTTGACGCTAGCCGGCAGCATCGGCGAATCCTTCTTCGACTTGCATGGGTTAATTCTAGTTATATGGTACTCAATGTATGATCAATCGACTATTTTATGTGAATGATGAAAGATTTCGATAGATATATGGTACTCCAAATCTGAAGTCCAGAATACCCAAACACGCCGCCGGGATTCTTGGGTCACCTCACGCGGAGCGTGTTGTCACGTCAATTCAATGTGTGGACATGATGAATAATTTGACCGACGATACTAGTATCAAGCCATCAGACATTTACTAGTCGTATTTAGTGTCACATTTTAACCATAGGTTTAACTAACAAGTACACACTTGAAGCCTAAGTGATATATATATACTGCACAACATCTCCATCATCATTATCAGTACATCCTGCGCAGGTGAGTTAGGATGCACTTGATTTCAGAAAGGTATCTATGCTTCTAACCAGAGGAGTGCTTTAAACTAACAACAGTACATAATATCCAACAAAAGTGGGTCATGCTACAACAGTAGAATACATGGCTCAGTCTACATATCAGTACGAATCAAGTTGTGCATATTTGCTGTTGGCATGAACCACATCGCCGCATGTCGGGTTTGCAAAAGCCATCCAACGCATGGAAGCTTGATGCCTTTCACACAATCAAGATTATCTCGCAACAAGTCAGGTCAATGAATCTCTGGATATGGTGATTCATGAAACCCATGGTATGATGTGTAAACACAGTCCCCCTAGGCGAATGGAAGTTGCATAGCACGGTAATCATCGCCGGTGATATAGATGATGATTGGTTGGATGATCGGATAATTGAGCCCGAGGAACATGGAGTGGTTGCCGAGGCTATAAACCTGCCTCCAGTTGAATACACCTGCCCAACGGAGCTGGGATCTTTCTCGAACACGAAGCAGCCATAGCCATCAATGTCACGAACGCCCCATGCATTGTACTGCATGTGGTTTGATGAAATGGTTTGGTCAATTTGGTACGTGCAAATGAGCATCAAATGACCACCGTCAGCTGAACGAGCGATAAACCACCACCCATCGGCTGGTATGATTCCAGGTCCCGAATCATGAAGGCCAGCGATTTCGTCTCTTTGCAACAATTCAAATTGGAGTCCAAAAGGACAAAAATAAACAATCATGTTCAGAGTATGTGTGGAATTAAGATTATTACAACAGTGACACATATCATAAACAGAGAATTGCAATGTCGTGGTCATAATCATACCCAAGTTAAAAAAATAAGCCAATGACTTTCATATTCTAGCAATATATCATGGTTCAAACATCATGTAACAATGAGAGGAAAACAAATATGGCAGGGCCTACTCATATTCTACCATAGTACTTACTACAGCTATCATATCAACTCTAAGCAATAACATGCGGTGTTATAAAAATCCTGGAAATGAGAGTAACATATAGCAATCATGAGGTTATACTCATAATATCTATTCTAACAATCATTAGATACCAATTGTTCTTATATCAACTCTAACAATAACATATGTGGTCATAAAAATATAGGAAATGAGTGGAACATATAGCAATGATGTGGTTATAGACTCTGTTGGAAAAGGCAATGCCTAGGAGGCGCTTAGGCACGCCTAGGCGCTAGGCAATGGTCAAACGCCCCGCCTAGGGCATAAGCAGAAGTCTAGGCAGAGCAAGTAAGAAATTGTCTGCCCAGACGAGAAAACATGTCATATTGCACTGATATGCCTAAAGGGCCATATTCCAATTGTAGTAGCTAGTAGTTAACGTACTTGTATGCCCTAAATTAATAAAATACACATACAATAACGACATATAGCTTGCTAGTAAAAATTATATAACCGCCTAGGCTGCGCCTAGGGAGCTTAAGCACCACCTAGGCACTAGACGAAGGCCAAACGCCTCGCTTACGCCTGCCGCTTTTTCCAACCTTGGTTATAGACATACTATATATTCTAAATTTGTAACAATGAACAGGCAGTCGTATTCTTAAGGTAAAGATGAGATGAGATACAACAATTACACAACGATAGATTACACCAGTATAGGCAGCCAATTTGTGCGTCGACGGCATAAACGATGCCATCGTGCACTATAGCATCAGACAGAAGTGTTGGGTAAAGAGGATAGACGATGAGCCATAACCATGTATGGCGACCGGATTCCAGAAAGACTAATCCCATGTTGAACACGGCAATGAGCTTGTAATCCATGTAGTCTTCTTATGGTGTGGGCACTTCACAGATTACAACCTTCAGCAAACAGAGGTCGAGCCAAAAGCTCCACACGTCTCGTGCATAGTAGGCAGGAGTGTCCGGCGGGCCACGAGGCTCGATGGCGGCGGTATCCAAAGATGGAAGGGTGATCTCTTGCTGGGTGTAGATATCCACGAGACGCCACGGACTACCAGATTGGTGGATGAGGACGATCCAGTTGGCCTTCATGCCCGCCCAGTAGTGGCCGCACATGAAGGACAGGTGGACGGGTAGTGGTAGCATGTCGAGGGGCACCACCGCAACCTCCGTAGGATCGTCAAGTCGGTGTCTGGGCCACCTGCGAGGATCGGGCATCAGCAAGTAGGGTGTCTTGAAAAGAGCCGACCGGTTGCAGACGAGTAGATGGTACAAAGACACCGAGCATGCGGCCTGACGGACGGTGCTGAGTAGGTCCATACGATTACAGATCTGCTCCAAGAGAACATCGGGGAGGGAATTCCAGTCGCGGCTCTGTGTGTCAGTCGTTTCTGCCATTGGGGTTTTCGGTGCCTGCGAGCTAGCGGGGAAAGTGGATTTGGGCGGGCGAGCGAAGAAGCTTCTCCTCGTGTGGCCGAGTAGTGAGCGGGGAGATATTGTACGCGCGAGCTACCAAGGAAGATAGCGCGGGCGGGCGAGCAGAGAGCAGGGGAAATGGTGTGCGGCCGACGATGAGGAAGAGAGGAGGAAGAAGAAGAGAGGAGGAAGAAGAAGAGAGGAGGAAGAAGAGTGGAAGACGGGGAAGAAAGTGCACTAAATCTCAACTCTACTACTACTATGAGGATATACCGTCCTTCGGAGTGTAAATAGTTACACCGATGACATATGTGTCTACCACAAGAGGGCCCATATGTCAGTTAATGGAGGATGTATGCGTTTCATCGGGCAAACATGATTGCAGTCTTGGGTAAGGCTGATTTAGTAACACCAACACGCTGGTTCAGCTTATTAATTAAGTGTCCTATCTGCTGCTGCGTGTATTGTCACTTCACTGCGAAGACTAGTTGAATAGTTCTCTCTGACCGAGATGGGGAATAATGGATCGCGAAGACTTCCTTTCTACAGTATCCCTATGCCTCTACACTCACTTCACTCATTTTGCTCCGTACATAGTCACTTGTTGAAATCTCTAGAAAGACAAATACTCCGTATTTGGGAACAGAGGGAGGATTTTACTCCGTATTTGGGAACAGGGGGAGTATCACCATATGGAGGGAACAGAGGAAGCTTGAAATATGAACATGTAAATGGGAGGGAGTAAGCCCCATGCATGCATGCATGCAAAATGCAACACTCACACGTACACATGGACGCACGCAACACTCACGCACCCATACGACACACAACACACGACGCAACACACACGCTCATGCTCAAGTGCTCAACTTACTCCCTACGTCCGTGAAAGACTGTACATTTAGAGATTTACACATTGACCAGGGCATAATTAATGCCCAAAAGTAGTAGACTTATGTGTGCATGCGACCATTGAGAGAAGAAGATTAAATGAAGGTCGTTGCATGTCAGAATTAAGGGTAGACATGTAGCCTATACCTAGAGCACAAGTTGGTGCATTAGTCAATCAATATCGATTTAGATTAAAGGCTAAATGCATTGGAAGTGTAGATGTACTACACTCTTTGTTTTTAGCTGATTTCTTTGCTCTGCCAACTGATAGGTGGGACCCAGAAACCAGGTGACAATTTAACCAGTCAACAAAGTGCCACTTTGACTATGTGGCCGGTAAGTAGGGTGCAATACGGTGCTCTATGATGAACTAGTGATCGTATAATCACCACAAAACTATGTGGCCGGGCAACGGGAATCATTGTCGCAGCTTTCTAGTCCGGTTCCACACGATAGAGACTCATCCAAGCTGAAGCAGCATAAATCAGGGATAGCATGTCCTAGCACGTCGTTCATCCGGTGGTGCGCACTGAAGACACAACCATGTTTCATGAATGGCAGGCCTTCCGTGTCGTGCACGGAAGGTGGCATCCACTTCACAATGGGGTAGCTATTCCCAATGAAAAGCGAGTAATCTCCGAGAGTGTTCCTCGGCACCCACGTAGCATCACGGGAGTCGAACTCGGCGGTTCATCTGGTACATGCGGCATCTCAGATCTGGACACATGGTGACGTACATAGTCAAGGTCCATGCATAATAATGTTGTGCTCAAATATGGCGGTCAGTAATACTGTGCATCAAATAGTACTACTCTGGTATAGAGGAAGTAAAATAACCGGCTTATTATACATAGCCACTCTTGGCCACATGGATGAGATAGTAAGATATGGAAAAACAAAAATGGTGGCAGCTAGTGGGTTCAAGTCTTCAAGGGCCTAGTTAGTTATACGCGTCCTCCAAGGTAAAAAGTACTCCTACTAGTACGTAAGTAGGGTACTAGTACAACAATGAAAGAGAAGGCGAGAGGGTTAAAAAATGGAATACCTGGGTAGATGGTGACGGTCCGATCGTGGTAGATTGTGTGGCCATGTTGCACATCAGTGGAACCATGGGTAACAACTTCTAAGATAGTTGATCCCAATATGCCAAAGTCAGCTACAAGGTTCCAGGTTAGACCGAATCACGGATGCAAATGCACATCTAGGATCGGCGATCTTATTTTGATCGCGGGATGACTGGTCCCTGCAAAATAATGGAGTACCGTTAGGGATGCAAATGATGGTTTGAGCATTCCGTTTGTAATCTCCCGTACCGTAGGATGGCAACCAGATGAAAAAAGTCCTCTGGCTTGTCACCGCGAAGATGCGGCCTAGATGGCGCACGACGTCTTCGAACATGTAGGGGTACAGATCTGCCTCTGCCGTTACTGCCTCTTGGATTGATGGCAATCCTTATGTCGAACACCGCGATGAGATAGTAATCGTCGTAGACGCGTCGCTTTGTCGGCGGGTTCGCAATTGCTATCTTCTTCAATCTCATGTAGGCATCATCATACGTATTCAAGCTTAGCCAGTCTGGAAGGCCGATCCCAATGGTGGAGAAGGGGTCTACCAGAACGGCCGCACTGCTGTGGATGTTGTGCAAAATGATGGTGGTATCCGGCCGGAGGTATGCTAGCCAATCTTCATTGGCACCGACCCAGACCTATATATAAGACGGTGGGCAGCGGTGAAATTACGGGATGGAAATGGAATAACTAAGTACTACATGATCAAACTCCATTACTGGTCTGCTCATCGGACAAAATCCGACTACCTCTCAACATCGGCAACTCTAGCGGAGTCAACGTGCAACCATGGCCAGGGAGCGGCGGAATGTTCGAAGGATTGTCCCATAGAAGAACCTTCTCCTCGAGGACGCATGGAAGACCAACAAGCATGGCCTTTTCCCAAGCCATTTTAAGCACCGTCTTGAAAAAGTTGGTGCAGGAAGCACCGAGTCTTGCGGCGGTGAGGATGTCGGAGCGGCGTGCGATTTCTCCCAGAGGATCGTCGTCCAAGGTCTCCCAGCCCCGACGAGGAGGAGAACCGCCTGGCGAATCCATGGGAGCAGCGACAAACTGCCTTCTCTTCGGGGGGAGGGGAACTGGCGAGGAGGAGATAAGTGCGTAGGAACCGCAGGGCCTCGTCCCTTCCAACTGTAGATCGTTCCTTCTAACTGTAGCAAAGTGGTGAGGCTATTATTTACTACTAGTACTAGCATTATGTGACGTTATGGGATTGCATTATACTGTAAATAATAGCACTAGTAAGAAATTTTTGGCACTAGCTAGTAGTTTTTGGCGTGGATTAAGAAATTTTGGGTATGTTTTTGCTATTTTTTGTACACGCCAACTAGTGTCAAAAAATGTCTTACATTATGTGACGGAGGAGTACGTACTCGTACTGTAGCAGTACTAGTACTTCTTTTGTCAACTAGTAGTGAGAGGGTACTACTAGTGCTATGTACTGTACTTCTAGTATAGTGCACCAGTTTTGAACTCTTGAATCTTAGGGCCAAGAAGCTACAGTTGGAAGTGGAGGGTACTACTGTTCTCTAGAACCATCGCTGTACTATCAATGCAGGGAAAGTACACCTGTGTAGTGGCCTAGTGGGTACTCTTGGTGCTCTATTCAGCTGCTCCTCTCACGTAGCTGGCCTACTCAGCCACTACCCTCACGCACACACTAGCAGCGTGTTTATCAGCGACGGTTACTGTAGGGGCAGAACATTTGAGTTATTTGATATAGCGAGACTAGGCTTTTCGCTTCCATTTGTGGAGATGTAATGGATCTCGTCGAACTTAGTTAGTAGTTCCTTCTTTATGAGTGAGATGAAGCAAATCTTTTGCCTCCGTTTCAAAAAAACACGTCAAGAGGAATTTCTTTTATAGTAGAGCCGATAATGGAGAGAAGGCCATGCGTGCAACGCCACAAGCTACAGAGTAATAGTAGAGCACATTACGTACAGAGCCATATTGCACAGTTCCCAATGCCCCGCCAGGCTTTTCGGGCTCCTCGGGCTTAATTGGGAGGCGCTAGTTTAAATATGCTACTAGCTGATGAGGAAGCTGCAAGCGAGGTGCGGTTAGGGCGAGCACGCGAGCCACGAGATGCTGGGAAGGAAAACCCGTACACGTGGCTAGGCTATACAGTGCACCCAGATTGTGGTGCCGCATGTCCGTTTGACTTCAAAACTCAAACTACCCGTGTAAAATATTGGCTCGCAGCGAAGTTACTATTTAAAAAAAGGCCGTCGTGCGTTCGCCCGGGATCGAACCTACAAAACGAGGTATACACTCCCGCGACCACTTATAGTACTCATTGGAGTACAACACAACCTAGAATCGCCTTTTGTCACTAGTAGTACATTGTTCCTTACAAGAAACCCCTAATAATGCAAGAAACCACTAATAATGCCAAGAAACTACTACCACTTGCATACGTGGAAGACTTAAGATAAGACTACCTTATCTACCATTGTACATGCTCTTACCAACTAGCCCTACCAAGAAACGACTACTCTACAAAGTGTCGTTATAGGCACGTTTCAACCCATAGCCCTGTTTGGATACATTTGTTGTCAATCTAACCCTGCCATCCAAACACCACTTTGGTTAGACTTAGTTTAGGGTTAGAATCTAACCTATGACTTAGAGTATCCAAACAGGGCCCATGTCGCCCATTAAGTCAATGCCTTCTATTCGACCGGGCATTATGACTTGTGGGACCTACATGTAAGTCTGCACAAAAATCCTCGAGTGACCTCCTACCTCCGGCCCGTCCACCTAGTCATCCTTGGCCATGGTACGCAGCTACCGCTGCCGGCAGAAGGCGAGGTCAAAACCGCCGGCGGTGCAGAGCCCATCTTGCGGCAACCCGGATGCCAGCTCCGTCTGGCGCTCGCGGCCACTATCTAGCCAAGATAGCTAAGTCCAGCTACTTGTCTGCAAGGTTTGCTAGCTAGATTGGCACGACGGCGCGGTGGCTTGCTCGCGCGCACCGCACTAAGGCCAGCCATCTGGCTCGAGCTAAGGCCAGCGCGGCAGCTTGCTCGCTCGTGAGTCACGCTCGGGCCAGCCTGCCAACCCGTGCGGAGGCTAGCGCGGCGTCTGGCCCTTTCGGCGGAGCGGCGGCCAACTTGCTCATCACCAACGAACACGCATTAGTACTGTTTGATATAATGTTCAGGAAAATATTGATTTGAGGGGGAATAACAGGATAGAAGGCCAGATGTGGGTCCCTCGTGTGAACGGTCAAACAAAATGTGTTGGTTTAAGCTGCCTCGTCAGCACGGACGTGTGGGCCAACCCTGTCATAAGTGGGTTTAAACTAACCTAATCGGTAGGTAGTAGTTTTTGGCGTGGATTAAGAAATTTTGGGTACGTTTTTGCTATTTCTTGTACAATAGATTCTTCCTAGGGCTGGTTGAAAGTGGTAGTTTTTTGTTAAATACTCTACATATTGTAAGTAGG
Organism: Aegilops bicornis; assembly: GCA_021605145.1. Taxonomy (NCBI): domain Eukaryota; kingdom Viridiplantae; phylum Streptophyta; class Magnoliopsida; order Poales; family Poaceae; genus Aegilops; species Aegilops bicornis. Next base: position 647,807,816 of record CM038674.1, read on the forward strand.
AATGGAAGTTAAGCTTTGGAACCCAATAAGCAAGGCTAGTTACATAGTGCATATGTGTACATGATTGAAAATAAATATCACCCATGAGTGACTAATATCTTGATGGAAAACTCGAAACTATGGAATACTAGTGAAAAAAATTTGCATGGTTGGAAATACTAGAAATGTTCATGTGCGTTGCAACGAATCATAATTAGAATTATACTTATTCACAAAGTTGATACAAAACACTCTAATTTTGATATACATATATCACTAGATATATATTATGTTTCAATTAGAATATATTCCTTGGGCTGTTTTGGTGAGGTCAGGGAGGGATGTGGTTGGTTTTATGATACTAATTATGGGTTTTTTCTGCAAATTGGTAGACAAGTGGGATGTTTGTGAGAAAAGGCAAAAACTTACCTCACAGTCGTTAGATGTAGATCTAATGGTCACAAATGACGGATGGCAGACACACCATCATCACCAACTTAGTCTTCTATAGGAGTACGAGCAAGATCCATGCATTGCACGGAACATCAAGATGCATTTTTTTTATAAAAACACTCGTTGTGATTGACCCATGCGGGAGTAATACCATGTGTAAAAACTAATGATATCTCGAGAAATAGGAGATAAGGTGAAGAGGAGTGGTGCGAGGTGGTGATTGGTGGTCGGACTGAGCGGAGGCATGGGGATTGACGACGCCGGCAGCGGCCACCAGGCCGGTTTGTTGCAGAGGCTTCCTTTCTTAATTTCTCAACAATGAGGTTGTTGGAGATAAGGATGAATGAGGGAAGGCCTTGTCTGCAAATGTGGAGAGGGGTGCAGGTATCTTTTAGTTTAATTTCCATTAGTCAGATATAGATTGGACAGTCTATATTGCAAGATGGCACGCGTACCATCATCACCAACTCGGTTTTTCATAAGAGAAGAAATATAAGTATGGAGATACAAACGTATTATCGATACTTGTTTCCGTAAACTATCATCTATATTCTATTCAACGCCTCAGCATGTGAGGCCTTAGCACAATGACTTCTCGATTGTGTAAAATAAAGGTTTTCCCGTCGCCGATAAGTAGGGGGTGATGGCGGCGCGCTTTTTGGTTTGCTCTAGTCCTAGTAGTCATACTAGGTGGTCTAAGCATGTGTAGATTTATTCTTTTTCTCGTCTTGTGTTCGCCGTACTGCCACGACTGTTGATGAATAAACGGTAAGTTATTCACGGGGAAACCCTTCTTGAGCGTGTTTGCGAGAGAGAGAGAGAGAGAGAGAGAGAGAGAGAGAGAGAGTGTGCGTGTGTGATATGTCTAGATACTGAGGCAATGATAACAAATTCTTTGTGTCTATGTGTGTGGAGGATAGAGAGAGACATGTACATGGGCTTTGTGATATGTCTAGAGTGAGTGTGCGAGATACACATGCGGACATGGGGAGAGATGAGGATCCAGATTAATGGGTGTTTGTGTGTGTCTGTGTGTATTTGTGCGCGCATTTGTGTGTGAGAGGGAGTGTGTGAATGTGGAGTAGAGAGACCATGTAAACCTAGTATAAGGGAAGGGGCAATGGTGTGACATGTGTAGTAGCGGGATATCATGGGTGCGGGCGGGGGGAGCAGACTATTTGGAAAAGATGCCGATTGTGTGTGGGAGAGGGGTGAGAGCGAGCGAGAGAGAGAGAGAGAGAGAGAGAGAGAGAGAGAGAGAGAGAGAGAGAGAGAAAGATAGAGCTAGCGACGGAGAGAGAGAGAGAGAGAGAGAGAGAGAGAGAGAGGAAGAGAGGGGGCATTTGTGTCCATAAATGGCGTATAGATAGGGAGACAATGTTGATGTTGTTTGAAATTGGCCTATGTACGGAGACGCAAGGGAAGCGAGTCATTGTGTGTGTGATAGGGACTTCATGAGAGATCTAGAATAGATGGTGTAGAGAACAATGTGCAAGATCAAGAACAATGATACATTAGGGAGCTATGGAAAGAGTCACGACATATATGCATACAGGGAGGACCTTGGGCGGGTCCGCATGTGGGACAGATACAAAGAGGAGAGTGGTGCACAAGGAGACAAAGTGTGCTTGTTTTGTAGTGGGGGTGGTGTGTGAGGTGAGTGTGCGAGAACCACATAAGTAGGGAGATAGACGTTTGGGGGCGACTTTTGTGTGTATGGGAAAGACACACTCTACATAGTGCGTGTGCTTGGGAAAGAGACAAAGTGATAGAGAACTATATTGGGGTCCGGACTTTAGAAGAGAGAGGGGTGTTAATGCGCTCGCGTGTTGGTGTTTGGGGGAGAGAATGACTTCTGTGTGTTTTGGGGGGGGGGCGACGAGGGGGGGGGGGTTGGCTTAAAAGAGTGAGGTGTCTATATTTGAGGGACTTTAGCATAATTGAGATATACATGGTCAATAGTGTGTGCACTCAAGGTTGATCAATTTGTTTCACAGTTTGGACAATGAGATAACGATACTTTTGAACATGCGTGATATACTTTGATGTACCAGAATTACAAACCTAAGATTGGAATTTTGGATTTTTGACTCCATCATTAGCTTTTGTAATTCATTTAAACGGAGGTACATTTTTAAGCCGGGATTTCGTGATTTCAAATTCATATATCAAACCTAGAGATATACACATACGGGCATGTTCAAACTTTATAATCATCCACTTTATTCATACACATACATATTTTTGCTTTTGTCATCATATTTAGGATAAACACATTTGGAATTTCATTTGAATTGGACCATATGGTGGTATTTGCTTGTAGTAGCTCAATGATCCATATTTGAATTGAATAGACAATCTAAGTTTCGAGTTGGAGACATTGATTTTCAAAACTTGCACTTTTTTGCGTGCAAAACAAACAAATTCTCGGCCATGATATCATAGTTGGCCATACAAGAGCAGAATATAATTTCTGGCGCCAAAAGCTTTCAAAATTCCCGCTCACATCGGAATATCTCGCGCCTGAAAGTTTAGCCCTGCGATATTCCTGTTTTACCCCTGCCACATGAACGGAAAAGGGATGCTTTGGTAACTCCATTGTTTTCCCCTCTTTGCCCCTAACATTCTTCCCCAGAGCCCCTCCCCTTCCCCTCCCCGACCCCCCCAACCAAGGCAAGCCGCCGAATCTAGTCCTCTGCCGCAGCGGTGGACCTCACGCCCCGACGGATCTACCTTCCACACCTTGGAACCCCCAACTGCCAACTCACCACTTCACCGGAGCCACTTCAGCGACTGGCTTGTACACCGCTCCAGATCTCCTTGACCGCCATCATGGTCCACCGCACCGGATCTGCTTAACCGGCGCTCTCGTCCACCACAGTGTAGGCCCTTCACTGACTCCCTCGTCCGTCCCTTCGCTGGCCCTTCATAGAAGCCCTCGTCCGCCGCAACAGATCTGCCTCACCTAAAGCACTATACAACGCGCCCGCCGAAGCCTTCGTCCACTGCAGCGAACCCGCTCCACGGACGCCATATTCAACTCCACCGGCCCTGCTTTACCGACGCCGCAGCCTCATCAGGTTATTTCGATCTGTACTCCTTCGGTTTTTCTCTTTGTCATGCAACTCTTCACTTACCACAGATGAGCTTTCTTGTATGTCAACAGGCGCCACAACCGTAGCACCGAAGCCTCTTAGCGACGGCGGCAGCCGGCCCAAACTCAACCGCAACACGAGCACCATCGACGATCCTTAGCTATCAAGTATGCCAACGATACCCATACGGCCGGCGCCTACGTTCACTTTCTTAGCATAAGCACCGCACCTTTGAATTTCTTCAGGGCATCATTCAGTTTTTCGTGAGACGCATTATTCTGCTTGCACCTGTAGGGCCATACTTACAGCGGTGAACATATTACATGTGCTAAATTACATACCAAAGGCACATATAGTTAATATGCTTTAGGTTTGTCCTAAGTATTACTGTACTTCCTAGATATCACGCCTACTATTTTACTTCTTGCATGCTATATTTATGATAATGGTGTTGTTACGATGCCACTGTTGGTTCCATCAGATCGCTTCATGTTCTCTATGCTTAATTACACATCAGCAGACTAGCATGCGGTTCCGCTGGTTTTTGTTCGTTTTACCCTACATTTTCTGATGCTAGCTATTACATCACTGCTACGAGCCTCTGTTCCTTACTTTTTTGTGTGTTCTTGATCTTCGCAAGTTGCATGAATAATTTGATGCTTCTATTCATTATGGGGCTGCCAACCCCATCAAGCAAAATATTTATTCTTTTGGTGCTGGCACCTCGAACAAGCATAAAAATAGAGGGAAGCAGATATATTGTTGTGTATGCACACACACTTCTTTCATTAGTTTAGATGAGCCATTGATGATCAATTCGAACCAGTGCATGCGACTAAAATTAATTTTACCTAAATAGAGGGTGCAGAATAAACTACAACAAGTAGATTTGCAACCACGGGATGTCGACTATATCTTCAAAGAACATTGCAACAGCAATGAGGCTTCACAAAGAACGTATGGTAAGCTAGTGTGTTTTAGTACATGTGAAATGTAATGCGTGTGGGCTGCTTTCTTGGCTTGTGCCCTCAACCTGTAATCCTACAGAATAACAAATAGTTCAGTTGTCTGCTTTGCTGTATTGTTTGATTTGAATGCTTGTTTGTTACCTGTTACACTATACCTGAGTTGGCCAATATGTCAGCAGTGCCTGCTGTACTATCGTAAAGAAACACATGCCTAGTTCATTTGAGTCCTTAACTTTCGCTCTGAACTTCATCACAAGACTGTCTTCGTAGTTTATATGAGGCCACACTGTTAAGTGCTTTCACTACAAAAAAAAGACACATCCGTGACATTTTGGGCCGAACGAAATTTTTTTCTATCATACATATGACACTTCTATGACGATAATTGTGACAAAACCCGGTATCATCATACATGTGGTGGGCTCCTACTTCTATGACAAAAAATCATGATGGAAAATGGGCTTTTCGTCTGGGCGGGCCGGAGACGAATCGCATGACATTCTTTGGGCTGTCCATGATGGAAAAACCATGGTAGAAGCGAGGGGAGGAAAATTTCGGGAATTCCAGCATTCTACGGGAGGGGGGCGAAGCGGCGCTGCTTTCTCATACACGCGTAGGCGTTGGCTCTAATCGAACCCGAGCGAGGCGTTGGGTTGTTCTAATCGAACCCGGCGATTGCACTCAAAGCTACGCTACATCGAACCCAAGCGATCGATCGATGGCTGTTAACTGAACCCAATTGAGCGATTCCTTCACTACTGCTGCTAACTGAAGCCGATCGATTGGATGAACAGTGAGTGCTGCGCGGGGGGGGGGGGGGGTTGGATGAACAGTGAGCGGCGGCGTTGCCTCTGGATGAAATGGACCCCGTGGTGTGGAGGGCTGGATGAACAGTAGACGGTGGGGTGGCCGTGGAGGGGTGGATGAACAGGACCCCGTGGTGTGGAGGCTGGATGAACAGTAGACGGTGGGGTGGCCGTGGAGGGGTGGATGAACAGGACCCCGTGGTGTGGAGGGCTGGATGAACAGTAGACGATGGGGTGGCCATGGAGGGGTGGTTGAACAGGACCCTGTGGTGTGGAGGGCTGGATGAACAGTAGACGGTGGAGGGGTTCCCATGGAGGGGTGGTTGAACAGTAGCCGGTCGAGTAGCACGTGGTGGCGGCTGGATGAACAGGAGCCCGTGTAGGCTGGAGGAGGTCGACGGTGGAGATGAATAGTATCTCGTGGACTCCCGTTTTGCGGTACGCCACACCCCTCCCGATGAACACGACCCCCGTTTCGACCGTAGCGCTCCAACACAAGTCCGTTTCGTCCGTTTTGCGGTACGCCACACCCCTCCACCCCCGTTTCGACCGTAGGAGGTCCGTTTCCTCCGTTTTGCGGTACGCCACACGCCTCCACCCCCGTTTCGACCGTAGGAGGTCTGTTTCCTCCGTTTTGCGGTACGCCACAATCCTCCCGATCAACAGGACCCTCGTTTCGACAGTAGGAGGTCCGTTTCCTCCGTTTTGCGGTACGCCACACCCCTCCCGATCAACAGGACCCCGTTCCGAACGTAGGAGGTCCGTTTCCTTCATTGTGCGGTACGCCAGGCCTCATTTCCATCGCCTGTTTCGTCCAAGCCGGTTGGCTCCCACGCGTTCGGTTGCCTCCCGATGAACACGAGGCATTCCGTTGCCTCCCGATGAACACGATGCATTCCGTTGCCTCCCGATGAACACGACGCATTCCATTGCCTCCCCATAAACACGACGCACTACGTTGCCTCCCCATGAACATGACGACGACGCTGTTTCTCCGTTACGACCCCGCCATGTACACGAGCCCTGGCCGTACGTATGCGCGAGTAGGCGTTCGAGACCCTGCCCGTATGTACGTACGTGGCCATATTTTCTTTCTTGCCTCCTCGCCGCTGTACGTACGTGTACATGCTACGTGCGCGCCTCTCCATCCACCAGTATATATGTACGTACACGTTCGCGACCAGAATGACAACGCTACGTACGCTTCGACCATGTGGGTCCCGACTGTCAGGCACTTCCTTGCGTGTGAAGATGTAGCTGGTGGGTCCCAGCAGTCAGGGGGGCGAATCATTTTTTTGCCTAGACGCACTTCCTTTCGTGCGAAGATGTAGCTGGTGGGTCCCAGCAGTCAGGGGGCGAATCGCTTTTTTTGCCCGGACGCACTTCCTTGCGTGCGAAGGTGTCGCTGGTGGGTCCCAGCGGTCAGGGGGGCGAATCCTTTTGTTATTTTGCCCGGACGCACTTCCTTGCGTGCGAAGATGTAGCTGGTGGGTCCCAACAGTTAGGGGGAAACGTTTTCTTTTCACGAAATACAGTAGCCCGTCCGGTGGGTCCCAGCTGTCAGGTAGAGGAATCATTATTTTCCGCGTAATAAGGAGGCACTTCCTTGCTGCGGCCGTGGACCCAGCTGTCAGCCTCTCCACGTACAGTCCACGTCCGATGGAAGTCGTTCCTTGACCATGTTGACCACGCCGCGCCAAGAGCACCAGGGCGGTGAACGACGGCGAGGCCTAGGAAGGGGACGATTGGGAGCCGTGGAAGACGCGGCAGTGGAAGCCCGCACGCAGCAGAGTACGAGGGTTCACTGGTTCGGCTGCGGTGTGAGGCTGCCGTCGCCCGCAGAACTGCCAGCGGTGGGAATAGTAGAAGCGGTTTGGCCTCCATGGCGGCCTGCCGGCCCACGGGAGGCAGGAGCATGAGGCACGACCGGCGCTGCTTTGTGCGGCTGGAGCAAGAAGACCAGATGTTGAAGAAGCACTACGGTCGTTGGATGGACATCGTACGGTCACTGGAGCTAGAATCGTTCATATTGACTAAAGTTGACAAAGGCCACCGTCCCAGCCAACTTAGTAGGCCCACAAGTCAGCCTCCCACCATGGTGGGTCCCAGCTAGCAGGGGGAGTATTCATTTTTTTGTGCGTAATAAGGACGCACTTTCGGTGGGTCCGAGCTAATAGCGGGGGGAACGTTTTTTTCGCGAAATAGGCTGGCCCGTCCGGTGGGTCCCAGCAGTCAGGGGGGAAACGTTTTTTTTGTGAAATAAGGTGGCCCGTCCGGTGGGTCCCCGCTGTCAGGTGGAGGAATAATTATTTTGTGCGTAATAAGGAGACACTTCCTTGCGGCCGCCCGGACCCAGCTGTCAGCCTGTCCACGTACAGTACTCTTCCAATGGAAGTCGGTCTTTGACCACGTTGACCACACCGCGCCGAGAGCACCAGGGCGGTGGTCTGGATGACGGCGAGGCCTAGGAAGGGGACGACGCGGAGCCAGGGGAGACGCATTAGTGGAAGCCCGTGCGAAGAGGAGTACGAGGGTTCACTGGTTCGGCTGCGGTGTGAGGCTGCCGTCGCCGCAGAATAATAGGGGGTGTGGGTGAGTAGAGGGATGGCCTGGCCAGCGGTGGGAGTAATGCAGGCGGTGAGGCCTCCGCGGCATCACAGCCGGCCACGGGAGGCAGGAGCACACGACACGACCGACGCTGCTTTGGGCGGCTGGAGCAAGAGGACCAGAGGTTGCAGAAGCACTACGGACGTTGGATGGACATCGTACGATCACTGCAGCTAGAATCATTTATATTGACTAAGTTGACAAAGCCCTTCGTACTCGTCAACTTAGTAGGCCCACAGCTCGGATTTGGCACAGAACATATAGGCCATTTGCGATTTGTAAGAATGTACAACCCATTTTTTAATTCTAATGGAATTTACTACAGCCCATTTACAGTTTATTAAAAGTAGAGCCCAACTTCTAGCTAGGACAACGATTAATAATTTCAGACAACCGCTCAAAACAGAATTCAAAAAAATTCCCATATTTTGATGGGATCCGAAATATTTTTATCCGAAATTTCTAGTCATGCTAAATATAATTTCAAAATAAAGTTGTATTACGTTAAAATCCAACGAAATATTGCGCGCGCAACAAGTAATGAAAATAAAATTTCCAAATTCCAAAAATAATATATTTTTCAAACTAATTACGTGTTTGGTGCATAGTAATTGCCCAGTTATTATAATTACATACCATTTATTATTTCTAAAAGTCCATTTTCTTGTTAAGCCTAATGCATACCTCCTAGGAAACATTGCAGCCCAGTGGGGCGGATAACAAGTTGACCCGGCTATTGTGTACAACTGTCGGCCCAGTTGCATTGCTGATGTTGAAAAAAAAGGCCTGTGTAGTACAGTACAACCAAACATGGTTACTCAGCCCACATTCAGCGACGCCGGAAAGGCCCAAACAAGGCTTCTGTACAACTTTTTGAAGTCACTAAGCTCAGTTAATAACTTCGGGAAAAAGTTAGATTACAGTGGAACCCAATTAAAAGCTGTAACAAGCAAATAAATAATTCAATGGGTCCCACTTGTGCATGTGCGCGCGCGCGCGCGTGTGTGTGTGTGTGTGTGTGTGAGAGAGAGAGAGAGAGAGAGAGAGAGAGAGATAGAGATAGAGAGAGAGACCCATCGGTCAATGCTCGTAAATACATCTTTCAGCCATATGCATTGCTGATGCTCAGTAAAAACTTATATAGTTGACACAATCATATAGAACATCATAGCACACTGAACTTGCCTACAAAAATTTCACGCAGCGGCACAATCAGGATGGAAGCAGTGGATCGCTACGGGAAGGGCTATGTTGAAACCAACAAAGTCGTACATAATGGTTCATCGTCTTTATAAATGACGGGGAAATATCTTGAATGTTGTGCAAAGAAAATAAACAGACAACACAATAAGTTCTGCTAGCACATTAAGTTGACATACAACCCTTTCTAAAAAAAGTTCAGGAACAAAATTAGAACAGGTCACAATCAAATGTACAGGCATATCAGTGCTTCAGACCCATAGCTCGGATTTAACTAGTACTATCTGACCAGTTTTTACCTCAAATTAGAGCACATCCAGGCAGCCAGCCCTGCCTCTTCTCCCAAAGAAGTAGTGGCCTCCGCCGCGCGATGGAGTAGGCCATGTGCCATCCATCATTCCGAGCAACACGGGGAAAGTCTGACGTTGAATCTTGTAATGGACGTCGTCGTCGGACCCTGGCACCAGCGGCGGCGGCAGGACTTTGATTGATGGATTGACCACTTCTTCGACATGCACAAACACTCGATACAGGTACATCCCTAACGTGGTCCGCGGCGGCCTTGGTGGTGATGAATAGTACAGCCCCGGTTCCTGCACCGGTATCTGTAACACCCCAAAAAAAATTTAACCTTGTTTGTTCAAGTAAAATTATGCCAGGAAATTTAATTTTTTATTTTCTGGACTTAATCTTGATTTCAGAGCCTCTCTTTTCCCTAAGTTGTGGAGTTTTCACCCCTAGTAAAAACTTTTCAAAATATGTTATTGGACTTATTTATCCTCTCAAGTAAAATCCTTTCTTTTCATCAGAGAAATTAATTATATAATAATCTCCATAATCTTTATTTTCTTGAAAATTGGTTTCCCATGGTTTTATGGTCCTTTTTGTACTGCAACCCTTTTATAAATTCTTTCAAAAATTTCACCAAAATTAGGAGATGTCATATGGAGTATTTGAACCACTTTTGTGCAAAAATATCTTCTTCCCCTTGAATATTTTGAGCTCTACACCAAATTTTCTTCTCTGGTCCAGTGGGAAATTTTGCACTACAACGTATTTAAATAATTCTTCCTAGCTTCCACCAAAATTATGGGGTGTCAGTAATAGTATGCAATTCAACTTTATGCAAAAACCTAGTGATGTTCTTTGGAAAGATTGAGTGAACCAACCTCTTTTCTATTCTGGTCCAACTTGGTGATTTGTACTGCAACCATCTCCTAACTTGCTCCTTTACCCATGAGCTTTCTCCTGCTTGTAGTCCTCCTTGCTAAACCCATACGTCCAGGAGCATGCACCCATTGGATCATTTTTGGTTCAAGAAGTGAGGCCATTTACCTTCTGTCCAAATCTGAAGTTTTGCAAAACTTGCACTAGCAAGTGTGAGCTTTGGGCAAACTAACCTCACCACCCTCTCTTTCATCTAAAGAGACCCCACTCTGGAAGTTTTGGTCACTCCAAGAAATGCCTAAGTGCCTCTGGCATTTTGTCAAACACCCTATGGGCACGAACAGTTTTGGCATGATTGTAAGTTTGTGTTGTGAACTTTCCCATCTGTCCAAACCAAGTTGTCTAGTAGCCTGCTACTGGTCTCTAACCCAGACCTGTGGTTTTGCATTTTGATCTCTAGAAGTTTTGGCCATCCTGGCATTTCGTCGAGCAGACGCCGTGCACGCCCGGAGCTCGAGTAGAGCACGCGTTTTGCACGTGCCTGCGCCCGAGCAAGCACGCCCCTGGATAAGCTTCCCCGAGCTCATCCTGATCCTTTCCCTCTCGCCGCGTTGCGCATAGAGCCCCGACCACCTCTGCAGCGTTGCTAGCAAGCCGCTTGGCGGCATGCCCGCGGCCGCATCCGCCACCGCCATGAGCAGCACCGCCCAAGCCACCACAGCACGCCAGCTCGCCTCCTTCGATAGTGGAGTGGCCGTCGTTTGCCCCTGGAACTAGCCAGCCACCACCACGTCGCGCTGCCGCACAGTAGGGCGGTCCACCGACGAGCTCATCTACGACCGCCGCGAACCGACTTGGAGGTGCTATATAGGGGAGTCCCCGGACTCCTCCGAGCCCTCAGGCAACCCCACACCGTCCCACTAGTGCCCCCATCGCCATCAATTGAAGAGGAGAAGGTCATCTTCAACCTCTCCGGTCAGCTCGGCCGTCGCCTCGTCCCAGCCGGTTCCGACGCACCTAGACCTCCCCTGCCCTCCCAAACGCCACCGTCCGACTCCACTTGAACTCGCGGAGCTGCCCAGCCTCGATCCTGACTAAAGGAACCACCGTGGCGGAATCCCCAAATCCACGAAGCCTTCCTCCGCCAGCAGAGCTCGCCGCCGGCGATTTCCTCCACCTCCGACGACCCTACGACCACCGGGAGGACCGCCTAGGAGTGGCGGATCCATCCCTGCACTCGGATGCCCGCGAAGGACCACCGTTCACCGGCGACGATCGCCGGAACCCCGCCCCGCTCGGGCAGAAGAGGGAGAAGACGCGGGCGACTGGTCAAACCTGACCAGTGGGCCAGGCGGGCCCATCGTCAGTGACCCAACGCCGGTCCACGTGGGTTAAGTGAAAGCGTAAAAAACCGAGTACGTAACCCTACTTAGAAAGCGTATTCGTGACTGAAACATTTTCTTTTTGTTTTATTTTAAAAACAGTTTTTGACCAGATGTTTGACTGGCTATAACTTTTTAAATATAAGTCCAAATGAACTGAATCTTTTTCCTACCACTCTCAAATATTGTCTAGTTTATTTTAAGATTTATTTCAAAAAAATTCAAAACAACTTTTTGTGCTGCGTTGATTTTGTGTGTTAATTCATATATATTCTTTTAAATAGGATTTTTGAAGATTTCAAGATGTGTTGGAATGCACCCTGCCTTCCCATGACCTGAAGGCAAGCATTCTGAACCCTGGTGAAATTTTTGTGTGTGTTGCATAGCACGGTGACAACACCACCCCAACACGAGCGTACGTCATTTTATGTGAGGATGTGTTCCTACTCATGAGTGCATGTTAATGAATATCATGCAAATGGAGTTGATATGATTGTGATAGAAATCACCGTCATATGCCTTTCATGCATACCGGGAGGAAAGCCGGGAAGGCCTCATCACAGGTAGACACGGTCTTGTCCCTAGTCCTCCGTCGAGACGGTCGTGTCCGTATGGCATGAGGGGGTATGTCGCGTGGTGTTTCTATCTGTTGTTTGAAGTATATGCATTGTTATACTAATCTTGCAGGGAATATTACAACCTCCTGAGTTGACCGTAGATCGAGTCTTGTGCCAGTAACCCCCATACTTGCTTCATACTACCACTCGTCTCTACAACAAGTAGGGTATGGTTCAGTAAGTTGTCAACCCCTTTCCTAGCACACACCATACAGAGAGGCCATGGTGGAAGATATCGGAGGCATCCGGTAGTCATGCCACCAGGTCCGGGAGCATGGGTGTTTCGGTTGTAGCCGAAGGGGTAGCTCCCGCCAGCAGTATAAATTTTGTGATCCCATGTTACGTCGAGGTTGTAGCCTCCCCACTTAGAGTTTTGGTTGATAGGTGTCGTGGGTGATTCCAGACACATGTGAGTTAAGCTGGTGTGTGCAAGTTAGGTGTGTTTCCAACTAAAAGATCGTAGACGGAATTAGTCCCGATGAACTAATGGAATCCGTCACTCATGGGTAAAGAGTACACCCTCTGCAGAGATTAAACCTATTCAAATAGCCGTGTCCATGGTTAAGGACTACAGTCTGGGATGGTTCAAGTGTCCGTCTTAGTGTCGGTCTTCGGAGGTGAAACTGTTAAACCAAAAACTGGAATCACGATTGTGACTTGTGATTATTATGATTATTATTTATTGATGTGGACTAACCCGTGATATTTTTGGTATTATCGAATATCCCTGGGATGGTTCTACCTCCTAGGTATTCACTGTGTTTTCTTTTAAAGCCCTTTATGTGGTGTCGCGGAGACGCCCGACTGTGGCATTTCTTTTAAAGCCCTTTATGTGGTGTCGCTAAGACGCCCGACTGTGACATTTCTTTTAAAGCCCTTTATGTGGTGTCGCTAAGACGCCCGACTGTGGCATTTCTTTTAAAGCCCTTTATGTGGTGTCGCTAAGACGCCTGACTGTGGCATTTCTTTTAAAGCCCTTTATGTGGTGTCGCTAAGACGCCCGACTGTGGCATTTCTTTTAAAGCCCTTTATGTGGTGTCGTGAAGACGCCCGACTGTGGCATTTCTTTTAAAGTCCTTTATGTGGTGTCGCTAAGACGCCCGACTGTGGCATTTCTTTTAAAGCCCTTTGTGTGGTGTCGCGAAGACGCCCGACTGTGGCATTTCTTTTAAAGCCCTTTATGTGGTGTCGCTAAGACGCTCGACTGTGGCATTTCTTTTAAAGCCCTTTATGTTATTTATATCATAATTTTAATACTACCATGTTATTGCATATTCACAAATAACATGCTTGCACGCATCAGAGTTTTATTTATCTTTTGTGGTAGCGTCATGAGCATAAGATATTTTCAAAGATATCATTGTTATATTATGCCTGTGTTCATAATGTTTGCGAGTACATTCAAAGTACTCACCGGCTTGTCCCTGGCTATTGCCTTGGCTAGATTTTCCTTGCACGGAGAGGAGCGGCCGTGCCGACAGTCCCGAAACCTAAGCAACGGTGATAGCAGCCTCGCGAAGATAGGAGTTATCCTGGTCAGCTGTTCCTGTGGGAATTGGAGTCCTATAGACACTGATGATCCACAAACCGCTTCCGCCATCAACCACTAGAAACCATATTGTTGTACACATAGGCCGAAGGTCTTGTACTACGATTTTGTATTTTGCTTGGAATTTACGTATCAAGTTGGTGCCTCATCATTCGCAGTTATCCTGGGGCTGGTGAGCACAAGGGCCATTCTCTGGGAATTATTACCCGGAGAACCGGTCGCGAAAGACTTGGTATCAGAGCCAGGCTGACAAATGGCTAATCCTATCTTAGCTAGGTCAATAAACTTAGGCAAACCAACCCACCAGACCACAACCGAACCCCAGGCAAGCTTCCCGTGCAAGATAGCCACACAGTGACCTCGACACTTTTGGCAGTCGGTGCCCAACCTATCAACCTAGCCCGTCTATCACGCACCAGTGACCAGCACCCAAGGTGTCTCATTCGCAAGCGTGCGAAGGAAGACTCCGTCCCCTTTTTCTATAAAAAGGGAACGCCGCCTCAACCCAAATTTCAAAGACAAACCGCTACCCCAAACCAAGCCACAATGCTCATCCCGTAGTGCACCATGAGACTACAGCAACCAACCTTGGAGGTTTTGTGACCATAATCGCAAACCTCACCCGTCGTGCCTATGCGTTAGAAGAGCCACCCGAATATGTTGTGTACCAAGGACCCATAAGTGGTGAGAGCCGTTAATTCTGGGCCACTGTGCACATCTACGGTAGGGTCTGCACCCGGCGCCTCTGAGGTTCACCGGAAGGACAACTTCCTTTGAGCCACAAGCCATCCAACTAGCTGCTCGAGAGGCTATAGTTCATCTCGTGCACCTGTCGCCTGAGTTAATCGTCATTGTTCCACTACTACCCCAGGCGTGAAGGGTACGGTAGACCACCCCAAGTAGCCAACGGAGATCACGAGACGGACCCTGCGTTGTTGCACCTAGTGTGTTATGTAGGTGCACTAGAGGAACTGTTCGATCAGATCACCATTGATCTGACCGCAGCTCGTGGAGAGCTGGCTCGTCGAGCCCTGGCAAGAGAAGAGATCGAGCCCAACACCGACAACCCAGTCGTGCTGTTCGGACACCCGATCGAGACCCTGAGGTCAGCCCCAGCCGTTAGCCAAGGTGCTTTGATGACCCCTGTGGCTTCGTCAGCCTCCACAGGAGCACACTCCAACGGGGTTGTGGTCAACAATCCCCGCGGTGGTCACCATCACTACCCCGAGCCTGCAGCCCCTCAGCCCTCTCCAGCTAATTCCGACGGTGAGAACCGTGGAGAAGCCTCGACATCCACAAGGAATGCCCGCTTGGATGTAAACGTAGTAGACTAAGTCACTCGAGTAGTGTCGAGTCCCAGTGTATCCTCGCTTTGTAATCCTGTGATCCCTTAAATTAACGCAGCCTGTTATCGTGCCTCTGTTTTATATAGTAGTCTTGCATGGATATATTAGCATGCAGTGTGATTTGTCTATCCCTGGCGTAGCTACCAAAAAAAAACTCCGACAACCCCCACAGTGATACGTCACTTTGGTGAGATGTGTGTATCTGTGGCTTGACCCCAAGCTGAGCCGGCAAATTCTTTACCTTTCACCACGGTAGAATGACCCATCTCCGGTGCTATAAAAGGCCACCTTGCGACCTTACCCAACACCCCTCACCTTGTGCACCATTTTCACAACCATTTCTTGCCATGCCGAGCCCAGTATCTATCTAAGAACTCCAGATGCAACCCCTATCTAAGAACTCCAGATGCAACCCCGAGTAGTTTTGTCAAGATATTGTGGGATTTTACCTGCAGTACCATGGGCGCTACCCAGCCACCCCAGTACGAGCTGTTCAAATCGAGAATCACCCCTTCCACCTCGAGATATTGCGCAGCCGTGCACATCCCGCCCGTAAACCCAAACCAAGATCCAACGGAGGTCTCCTTCGTAGGGAAATCCATGCCAACCCCGCATATGGCCATAGAAGCTGCGGCATACAAAGCGCTCTCTCGCCTTCGATTCGCAGTACCCTATGCCAGCAAACGAGGGTATTATTATTTTCCGAGCCGTGCAGCACCCGGAGGAGCAACATCTTTTCTAGGTGTACGTATTGAGAGAGACCCCGTCTTGACCAACCTCGTCCAATACGTCATCGCTCAAGAGCGTTTAACCCAACGCGTGATGGGTTATCTCCAAAGCCTCACGGATTTGAATCCTCAGATCGCCATCGGCAGATCGCTGAGGCCCGACCAGGAGAGACACATTCATCGCCTAGTCAATCCACTTTCTCCGGTAGAAGAGGAGTGTATCCCAGTACCAGAGATGTTTTCTCGGGACCCCGTCCAGTTACCATTTTCATTTTAGACGTCGCCGCTGTAATCATGGTTGTGGCATTTATATGTGTGGTAACTCATGCGTGGTACCCCGAGTTTGCGCACCGAGTAAATTATTTAGTTCCTGTTAATGTGAGTAGTTCTGTTGCGATTTGACTCTATTGTATTACTATCTTCTCTCACGAGAAATCCTGGAGTAGGATTTCTTTCCCCTGAGTTGCTGCATCGTACATCTCCTCACAGCATGGATTATTGTTATTCACTCAACACCACCATCACTCGAACGCATACCATGCTTGCAAAGACACGTAACCGTGGGGTATTTGTTTTTCAAAACCACTCCTAGCAAATCTCGAGGACGAGATTTTTCTTAAGGGGGGTAGTGTTGTAACACCCCAAAATTTTTTAACCTTGTTTGTTCAAGTAAAATTTTGCCAGGAAATTTAATTTTTTATTTTCTGGACTTAATCTTGATTTCAGACACTAGTAGAAAAAGGGCCTATAGTCCCGGTTCATAAGGGCCTTTAGTCCCGGTTCGTGAACCGGGACTAAAGGGTCGGTACTAATACCCTCACCCTTTAGTCCCGGTTCTATCCAATCCGGGACAGATGGGCCTCCACGTGGCCTGTCCGTGAGCCCGAGCTCAGTGGGAGGCCTTTGGTCCCGGTTGGTGGCACCAACCCGGGACCAATAGGCATCCACGCGTCAAGATTTCTTTGGCTCTGGTTTTTGTTTTTTTCAAAAGAGGGGGTTTGGGAGGTTTTGGGGGTTAATTTAGGTGTTTCATATATTGTGCTATAGCTAGCTAATTAATAGAGAAAAGTGTCCTTTCTTTTGTCCGTGCTTGGTCGACGCTACGTACTATACATACGTATAGAGAGGACTAACTAGACATGCTAGCTAGCTAGTAATTAAGCAAATGTAAGATCGTCATGAACATATATATGCATACAGAGAGAAGTGATATCGACCACCTCTCCTTCTCCGAGAGATTGGTCGAACAACAAGTTCTCGTGATATCTATCCGACGCTACGGCTACATATATACAATAATTATCTTTTAAAATACGGACGCGTGGTCCACATGGTATTCCCGTCTTCAGCGATCACATAGTCAAGAAAGAATGCCGCCAATTCCTCTTGAATTGCTCGCATGCGATCTGGTGCTAGGAGTTCATCCCGCTGCGAAACATCTAATTTTAAGAAAGGGTCTATACATATATATATATATATATATATATATATATATATATATATATATATATGAATGAATGAAACTCAACACAAAAGATGGTAATAAAAATAAAATTGTGAACATTTTTATTAACGCACATCAAATTGTTTGTCGGAGTAGCCCCGCTCACAGGTCGTGTGGCGGATGGACTCGCATAACGTAGTATCCACAGAAATCATTCCCTTGTTCCTGCCACAACCACTTTACAAGAAAGCAGAGGTCAATCAAACTGATAATTATATATAGCAAGCACATGCTAAATGGTATTGATGAAACTAGCGCTTGAATCACTAGGAGATGCGCGTGGAATATGCTACTATATAGTACTTACTTTCGGGTGTCTAAATTGCAACTTCTTCGGTAGTCCCGGAGCTTTTTTGGTGAATTTTCCCCAAGCCTTGCCATACAAAGAAAACAATTACTTGATATCAGAAATGAACAAAGTTGCTGATATGGTGGATAATGATCGATTTAACTTACTTCTCGAGCATTTCAGTCATTTCCGCATACTCCTTGGGATCTTTTCGTCTCGAGTCTAACACGATTACTACTCCTGCTCAAGCTTAATCCCTAGGAGAATATAGTGGAACCTACGCACGCATGCATAACTCATCAATATTACATTTCTATAACCTGGACTAAATAAGGGAAACCGAATATGCCACAAGACAAGTAACACTCACGTGTAGTTGTAAAGAAAGAGTATTGTATTTTTGTGTTCATTTATTTCCAACGATCGTAGCAAGTTGGCCTCGGTTTCCTTGGCACGATATTTAACCTCATTTGCATCGATGATATATGTGTTAATGAACCCAATATCACCCACTTGTTTTTCTTCATTTCTGCGATCTTCAATCTGCATAATATAGTGAGGATATTTATAAATACATGCAATGAAAGAGCTGAGTTATATAGAGATACTTAATGATGTAAGTAGTACTACTTACGTAAAGTAGCAGGTGACCGTTGCTTTATCGATGGCCAATTGATTGAAAAACTGATAGAACTCCTCAAATGGAATAGGCAACAGTTCAATTCCAAGGAGGTCATGCTCCTTTTAACTCTCAAATACAAAGTATTCCTCCCGTCGAGACTCTTTGCAGGTTTTCATGTACCAATCATGCAATCTTCGCATCATCGTTGTTAGAGAGCTTTCATCTTTGACGAGAGGCTTCCCGTGCTCGTATCTTTGTATCTCGCACCTCCAAGAAATCAAATGGTACATCGTCGGGCAAGTAATCTTCGTGGATTGCCATAACCGGGCACCATCCTCGGATCGACGATGTCGCTAGCGAGCACCTTGAGCGGGGGCACGATTCCTTCGCTTGTTCGCCGAGCTGGGCAATTTGTTTCCCAGCTCGTCGTTCTTTCATCCTTTGATCACCGATAGTACTTCCCGATCTCTCCGCCTCGGCAAATGCCTTTCCAATAATGCGCTCATAGTTGCCTTTCGGCGGAGACTTGGGTGGTTTTGTCGGGGCAGCGAGTGCGCTTCGCTTTGACCGGATCTACCTTCTCCTCCGGAGGTGGATGTCTCTTTGCTTTCAACCCTTGAAACCAGTCATCCACTTCGGTCTGCGCGATCTTTATGCGTTTTCCTCCTCGCCTCTCGTACGGTAACTTCTCCGAGTCTTCGAGAAGGACCGAATCAGATCTCCTCCCGCCTTTGGCAAGATTGCTAGACGCTAGTAGAGGAGACGGAGCGGATGTCTTCTTTCCTTGCTTACGAGGCGGAGGAGAAGGACTACGACGCGCCGGAGCAGCCGGAGCGGCGGCGGGTCTCTTCTGCCCTTGCTGACGAGGCGGAGAAGGAGGAGGCTGGCTGCCGGACGCGCCTTTGCAAGCGGAGAAGGAGACGGAGTGCCGCCACGCCCGGAGAAGGAGCCGCCGAGTGCCCTGATCGTCACTCGCCGGAAGAGGAGGCGGTGGAGGAGGCGGAGTGCCCCGACTCACGGGAGGAGGAGGAGGAGGCGGTGGAGGAGGCGGAGTGCCCGACTCACGGATGAGGAGGAGGAGGCGGAGGCGTCCAGCCTGGAAGGTTGATGAGATCCTTCCGCCATAGGCATGGAGTCTTGAGCAGAACCCAGCCGATACTCCCTTCACCGTAGGGTGGTCAAGCCGAGCTCCTCAAATCCCTCCGTTATTTCATCAACCATCACCTTAGCATATCCTTCTCGAATCGGCGGCGGTGAAAAGTTGAGTCGGGTTTAGTGGGATAAATGAGCCAACAACCGCCTTGACCTTTAAATTGCTCCATTGCGCCATAAGGTGGCAACTTTCAGCATCCGTGATAGCATCCACGGGATAGCTGGCGAGAGCCGTCAAGGCATCTTTGCTCTGGCTGAAGCAGCTCGGTGGAAGCCACGCCGCTTCTCCGCCGAGATGGCGGGGTAGCTTCGGGAAGCTTCGCAGGTCGTTTGTTGTGATCGGCTGCTTCTCGTTCCTCTTCTCGTTCCTCTAGCCCCATTACCCTTTCGTGCAGCGCCTGCATTAGGCTCGCTTCCGCTTTCTTCCTCCTCTCATGGGTTTTGTAACCCCTGCGTCTCGAAATCCAGCCTTCCACGAAAGGGAGCTGGCGTGCCTCGTGTCCATCCAGGTGCTCAGGATTCCCGAGGGCCATTGTGAGCTCGTCCTTCTCCCTGCAGAACGAACTTCCCTTGCTGCGCTGCTTCGATATAATGCTTAAGCCTCTTGACTGGTATGTCCAATTGTTCGTCCGTCCAAATGCACTTCCCGTTATAGGGTCCAAGGATCCGCCGCCCCAAGAACCAAGTCCGCAACGGTCTGGCCAGTTCATTGTCTCGGGTTCGATCCCTTTATCAAGCGAGATCATTCTCAGCCTTGGACCACTTAGGCGGGCTATGAGGTAGCCAATTAACCGCATGCGATGATGAAGCTTCTTCTTCGCAGCATTTCTCTTGTTTGTCGTTGACATCTTTTACTCTTTTCCGATGTCTTGTAGGCCACAAATGCGGGCCAGTCATCTCTGATCTTCTCATATTTGCCCGTGAATTCTGGTGTCTCATTTTTTTCGACATACGTATTGAGGTCTTTCTTCCAATTCCTGAATAGTTCTGCCATCTTCTTAAGAGCAAAAGACTTGATTAATTGCTCTATTACTGGCTTCTCAGGATCATCCTCTGGCGGTAGGGTAAAATTTGACTTCAACTCAGTCCAAAGATCATTTTTCTGCATATCATTGAGATAAGACACCTCAGGGTCTTCGTTCTTAGGCTTATACCATTGGTGGATGCTGATCGGGATCTTGTCCCTAACCGTAACCCCCGCACCGAGCAACAAATGCCTTCTTTGTCCGGTAGGGTTCAATCGGTTGGCCGTCAGCGCGATTTGTATGATCTCAAACTTTTCATCCGAGCTCAACTTTTCTTGGGCCTCGTCTCTTTACCGAAGTTGTGCTCGATCCGAGGGTTAGAAAAAGAACAAAGACGAGAGTTAATTAATATGTGTACATATATATATACCAAAACAAAGACGAGAGCTAGTCAAGACAGGCTTAACTAATATATATACCTGGCGGACTCGGTTTGGTGATCACCGAGCCGTCCTCACGGTCTACTTCTTGCACCGGCATTGGGTCATCGGAGCCATGTAAATCATAGCCAGCCGCTTCTTCACCCTCTCCTTCCAGACCATCGTTATCGACGTTGAGAAACATCATCGAGGAGACGGCATCACTTCCATGTGCGATTATGTCCCTCAACAACGCTTCTTGTGCTTCGTCTCGGGGGGTGTCCATAGTTTCTACAAATATTTACAACATGGCAATTATTATTCAAACATGACAGATATGGATATATTAGTGCCAACGTAGAACTAGCTAGCTAATCACAATAAGGAATCATATTAGTGGCCTCGACGCTGCTTCTCTAGGTTTTGGGGTGGCCTCGACAACGCTTCAAGGGTTTGGGTGTGGACTCGCGAATGCTTCAAGCTAGTAGGGGGTACGTAATATAGACCCCCCCCCACTTGTTGAAGCTATCGGGAGGTGGTCGGCGTTGAACAGTACATATATGTCCCACAAGTAGGGTAGAGGGTCGTGGATCGCCGAGCGGTCGAGGGTCAAGGGGTCAAGATCGCCGAGGGTCGGGAGGTTTCCTAGTGTCAAAGGATTCAACAAAACCATGTCTTCATCATTAGGCGAAAATGTGGTGCATGATGGTGAAGCTCTCCAAAAGTTGTTTTGGAGCGGAGTCCCAGATAGGATAATTAAGCTTTTTGGTACAAAGTTCAGCAAAAGGCAAATTATCCTATCCGGGACTCCATTCCGTAACAACTTTGGAGGACTTCGCACTATCATGCCATGGTTGCTTCCGGCTAATGATGAAGCGATGGATTTCTTCAATACTTTGACACTATAGGAAGAAGGAAGAAGAAGAAGAAAAAAAAGAAGAAAATAGAAGAAAGGAATAGAAGAGAAGAGGAGAAGAAGAAAGGAATAGAAGAGAAGAAGAAAGGAGTAGAAGAGAAGAAGAAAAATAGAATTTTTCTATTTTTCTTCTTCTCTTCTATTCCTTTCTTCTTCTCCTCTTCTTTTCTTCTTTTTCCTCTTCTTATTTATTTCTCCTCTTCTTCCTCTCCTCTTCTTCTCCTTTCTTCCTCTTCTTATTTTCCTTTTTATATGAACATATCATCATATATATGAACATACATTTTCTTTGCATATGCATATGAACATACATACATACATTTTTCTTTCATATGAACATACATACATACATTTTCTTTGCATATGACCATACATACATTTTTCTTTGCATATGACCATTCATACATTTTCTTTGCATATGCTTTGCATATAAACATACATACATATGAACATACATACATACATATAAACATAACATACATACACAAAAATTCTAAAAATCTGCCTAAAAATCTAAAAATCTGCCTAAAAATTATCCATCCATCCATCCATCCATATAATGAACATATATAATGAACATATAAAAAGCATGCATACATCATCCATATTATGTTCATATAATGAACATATATACATGAACATAAATCTGCCTAAAAAAATTATATGAATTTTTTTATGAAGAGGACGAGGGGACAGGAGGAAAGGGGGGTCGCGGGCCGGACCGAACGGGAGGAGGCGGCGCCGAGGCAGGGCGGCAAGTGAGGCGGGCGCCGGCACGACGAGGTGGGGGCGGGCTGGGCGCAGGGGCACGGGCGGCGGGCGTGGGGCGCAGGGCGCGGCTGCGTGCGTGCTCGTGGACGGGCAGGGGCACGGGCGGCGGCCGGCGTGGGGCGCAGGGCGCGCTGCGGCGTGCTTTCGGGACGGGCGGCGGCCGGGCGTAGGCAGGGCGCGTGCGTGCGTGTTCGGGACGGGCAGGGCACGGGCGGTGGCGGCGTGGGCTCGGGTGCGGGCAGGGCACGGGAGACGGGATGGCGGTGGCGGCGGCGACGCGGCGAGGAGCGCCGCGATTTGGGCAGCCTGGCGGCGGGGCAACTGGCTAGGAGGCGAGGGAGATGTGAAAATTTCACAAGTCTTGCTTATATAGAAAGAGCATTGGTCCCGGGTTCGTGGGACGACCGGACTAATGCCCCCTTTAGTCCCAGCTTGGTGCCACCAACGGGACCAAAGGCCAAATTTCAGCAGCCCAAAGGCGGGAAGCGGCGACCTTTGGTCCCGGTTGGTGGCACCAACCGACTAAAGAAGCATTAGTCCCGGTCGTGCACGAACCGACTAAACGCACCTGCTAGTCTCGGTTGGTGCCACCAACCGGGACCAAAGGCCTGCTGCCCAGCGCCAAATGTTTAGTCCCACCTCGCTAGTTGAAGGGCGCCTGCACTGGTTTATAAGCTACTGGTGTGCGTCCCCTTCGAGCTCCTCTCAAATGCAGGCTTTCGGGCCTAATCATGCTACTGCTGTGGGCCTATTGGGCCTCTGCGGGCTGAATCTGGCCCATGTAGGGTTTCTAGTCGTATTCAGGCCGTAGGGGCCTAGTAGGTGGTAGTTTTTTTGCTTTATATTTTATTTCTTTTTGCTTTTAGTTTTAGAAAAATATAAACTTTCTATTAGTGCCATTAGTTTTAAAATTTGAAAACACTTTTTTGTTTTCTTTGTTGCTTTATTTATTTTATTTTAATTCTACTTACAACAAAATACTTATTGTTGCTATTTTTATTTTTTCAAGTTTTTTGTTTTGTTTTCTGCATTATTTATTTTCTTTTGGTTTTTGCTTTATTTTTCAATTCTTTTTGCTTTTAGGTCAGCAAAATTATAAACTTTCTGTTAGTGCTTTTAGTTTTAGAAAAATATAAACTTTTCTGTTTGTGCCATTAGTTTTAAAATTCAAAAACACTTTTTTTGTTTTCTTTGTTGCTTTATTTATTTTATTTTGTTTCTACTTACAACAAAATGCTTATTGTTGCTATTATTATTTTTTTCAAGTTTTTTTGTTTTGTTTCCTGCATTATTTATTTTCTTTTGGTTTTTTGCTTTATTTTTTAATTCTTTTTGCTTTTAGGTCAGCAAAATTATAAACTTTCTGTTAGTGCCATTTGTTTTAGAACAATTATAAACTTTCTGTTTGTGCCATTAGTTTTATAAAATTTGAATTCTTTGAAATTTGTGTGAATCACAAGTTTGTGAGCTCAACAAAGGCGTGAGAGGGACGGGCTTATAAACTGGTGTGAGCGCCCTTCTTGGCGAGGTTCTCAAAGTTGGCATAGTATGTTCATGAACAAAAGCGGACAATGGTATCATACTCGTGTGTTACAAAGTTGGCATGGTATCATCATAATAGTTGCGGGAGAAAGTCTTCACTTTTTCTTCGCTTGTGTCGCTTTGCTTATTGCTACCGTAACCATGGATAATCTTCATCATTTATCGGGATGCTTGGGTCAGCCTTGACTTTGAAGGGGTGAATTTCATGAAACTTTTCATACTTTTCGGACATGTCTGTCTTGCCCTCCACTCCCGGGATGTCCCTTTTCCTGAAAGAACTATGTGGCGCTTTGGCTCATTGTATGATGTATTCGCTTCCTTATCTTTTCTTTTCCTCGATGCAGTAGACATGTCCTTCACATAGATAACTCTGTGCCACATCATTGGCTAGGACGAACGGTTCGTCGGTGTACCCAAGATTTTTCAGATCCACCGTTGTCATTCCATACTGTGGGTCCACCTGCATTCCGCCTCCCCGATGATTGACCCACTTGCACTTAAACAAAGGGACCTTAAAATCTACTCCGTAGTCAAGTTCCCATATGTCTACTATGTAACCATAATATGTGTCATTTCCCTTGTCGGTTGTTGCATCAAAGCGGACACCGCTGTTTTGGTTGGTGCTCTTTTCATCTTGGTCAATCGTGTAAAATGTATTCCCATTTATCTCGTATCCTTTCCAAATCATTAGAGTCGAAGATGGTCCCTGGACAACAAGTACAACTCATCACAAACAGTGTTGTCACCTACGAGACGTGTTTCCAACCAACTGCTGAAAGTCCCGATGTGTTCACATGTAATCCGGCCGTCGCCTTTGCTCCGGTGTTTGGAGCGCAGACTGTTCTTGTGTTCATCGACATACGGGTCACCAAGGTAGAGTTCTCAGAGAATCTGTGTAGTGTGCTTGAGACCAAGAATATCCGTCCTCGCATATTATTGAGTCTCTTCCAAGCGTGCCTTTTCGGTCAGTCTCCCCTCATACCGCGATTTAGGGAGACCTATCTTATTAAGGCTAGGAATGAAGTCAACACAAAACCCGATGACATCCTCTGCTTGATGGCCCATGGAGATGCTTCCTTCGGCCCTAGCACGGATTCTGAACATATTTCTTTAGTACTCCCATGAACCTCTCAAAGGGTACATATTGTGTAGAAATACGGGCCCCGTAATGACAATCTCGTCGACTAGATGAACTAGGGCGTGCGTCATGATATTGAAGAAGGATGGTGAGAACACCAGCTCAAACCGACAAGACATTGCGCCACATCACTCCTTAGCGTTGCTGTGATTTCTGGATCGATCACCTTCTGAGATATTGCATTGAGGAATGCACATAGCTTCACAATGGCTAATCGGACGTTTTCCGGTAGAAGCCCTCTCAATGCAACCGGAAGCGATTGCGTCATAATCACGTGGCGATCATGAGACTTTAGGTTCTGGAACTTTTTCTCGACATATTTATTATTCCCTTTATATTCGACGAGAAGCCGGTCGGGACCTTCATCTTGAGCAGGCATTGAAAGAATATTTCTTTCTCTTCTTCTTTAAGAAGAGCGTAGCTGGTAGGACCTTCATACTGCTTGGAGGCATGCCCTCTTTTTCGTGCAAGCGTTGCAGGTCCTCTCGTGCCTCGTGTATCTTTTGTCTTCCCATACACGCCCAAGAAGCCTAGCAGGTTCACGCAAAGGTTCTTCGTCACGTGCATCACGTCGATCGAAGAGCGGACCTCTAGGTTTTTCCAAAGAGGGTAGGTCCCAAAATATAGATTTCTTCTTCCACATGGGTGTGTGATTCTCGGCGTCATTCGTAACAGCTAGTCCGCGGGACCCTTTCCAAAGATTACGTGTAAATCATTGACCATAGCAAGTACGTGATCACCGTACGCATGGCGGGCTTCTTCCGGTGATCTGCCTGCGCTTTGAAATGCTTGCCTTTCTTTCGACATTGATGGTTGGTCGGAAGAAATCGATGATGGCCTGTACACATTCTTCCCGCAGCTTCCCGGTATATACTATCGGTGTCAAGTAAACAGTGTGTGCATGCGTGGTATCCCTTGTTTGTCCGTCTGAAAGGTTCTTGAGAGCGGGCCAATCGTTGATTGTCACGAACAAAGCAACGCCTTTCAGGTCAAATTCCTCCTTTTGTGCTCATCCCACGTCGTACACCGTTTCCATTCCACAGCTGTAAAAGTTCCTCAACTAATGGCCTTAGGTACACATCAATGTCGTTGCCGGGTTGCTTAGGGCCTTGGATGAGAACCGCATCATAATGAACTTCCGCTTCATGCACATCCAAGGAGGAAGGTTATACATACATAGAGTCACGGGCCAGTGCTGTGATTGCTGCTCTGCTCCCGAAAGGATTAATGCCATCCGCGCTTAAAGCAAACCATACGTTCCTTGGGTCCTTTGCAAACTCATCCCGATTACTTTCTCTCGATTTTTCTCCATCATGCGACCCGTCGGTGGTGCTCTCAACTTCCCGTCTTTCTTACGGTCCTCACTGTACATCGCATCAACTTGGCATGCTCTCCGTTTACGAACAGACGTTTCAACCGTGGTATTATAGGAGCATACCACATCACCTTCGCAGAACCCTCTTCACCGGAGGCTCGCCGTCAACATCACGTGGTCATCTCGTCTGATCTTATACCGCAATGCACCGCATACCGGGCATGCGTTCAGATCCTTGTAGGCACCACGGTAGAGGATGCGATCATTAGGGCATGCATGTATCTTCTCCACCTCCAATCCTAGAGGGCATACCACCTTCTTTGCTGCGTATGTCTTTGTCAGGCGGTCGTTATCCTTTGGAAGCTTCTTCTTCATTATTTTCAGTAGCTTCTCAAATCCTTTATCGAGCATGATTCTCTGCCTTCCACTGCAGCAATTCGAGTACGGTACCGAGCTTTGTGTTGCCATCTTCGCAATTGGGGTACAACCCTTTTTTGTGATCCTCTAACATGCGATCGAACTTCAGCTTCTCCTTTTGACTTTTGCATTGTGTCCTTGCATCGACAATGACCCAGCGGAGATCATCATCATGGGGCACATCGTCTGGTTCATCTTTATCTTCAGCAGCTTCGCCTGCTGCGGCACCATCGTGCACATCGTCTGTGCAACTTGATGTTCGAGAGCATCACCGTATTCAGGGGCACATAGTTGTCATCGTACTCTTCTTCCTCGCCGTCTTCCATCATAACCCCTATTTCTCCGTGCCTCGTCCAAACATTATAGTGTGGCATGAAACCCTTGTAAAGCAGGTGGGTGTGAAGGATTTTCCGGTCGAGTAAGACTTCAGATTCCCACATATAGGGCATGGACAACACATAAAACCATTCTGCTTGTTTGCCTCAGCCACTTCGAGAAAAGCATGCACGCCCTTAATGTACTTTCGGAGGTGTGTACGTCACCGTACATCCATTGCGGTTCATCTGCGTGCATTATATATAATTAAGTGTGTCAAAAATCATTACGGAACATCATGAATAGATAATTAAATGACCAAATTAATAGAAGTTCATCATCACATAAAAACCAAAGTACATACATAGTTCTCATCTAACAACATAAAGCTCTGCAGAGCATCTAAATTAATTAAACCATACATTGAAACTATGTAAAACATTTCAATGTGAAAACAAATACGATCATAATCGCAACCAAGGTAACAACTGATCCAACGGCATAATGATACCAAGCCTCGGTATGAATGGCATATTTTCTAATCTTTCTCATCTTCAAGCGCGTTGCATCCATCTTGATCTTGTGATCATCGATTTACATCCGCAACATGCAACTCCAATATCATCTTCTCCTCCTCAAGTTTTTTTATTTTTTCCTTCAAGAAATTGTTTTCTTCTTCAACTAAATTTAACCTCTCGACAATAGGGTCGGATGGAATTTCCGGTTCAACAACCTCCTAGATAAATAAAATCTATGTCACGTTGGTCGGCTTAATTTTCATAAACAATAAATGAACCAATAGTTATGAAAAGATAATATATACCACATCCGAATCATAGATGTGACGAGGGCCGACGGGCGGATACCAAAACCATCGCACTATATAAGATGCAATAATAAAAGTAAGAAAATAATACAAGTAAGAATATTTTTCCTTTCGTAAAGAAGATAAGAACAAGAGGCTCACCACGGTGGTCTTTGGCGATGAGATCGCCATGGTGATCGGCAGCGGTGAAGACGGGGGCCAGGCGTGACGGACCGCTAAACCTAGACAAATATTGAGGAAAATGGAGGTTAGAGGTCGAGCTTGGAGAGGAGAAAGCTTAAGTAGTGTGGCTCGGGCATTCCATCGAACACCTTGTGTGCATAGGAGGTGAGCTAGAGCACCACCAAGCCCCCTCCCTCGGCCGAAAAAAGCAGGCGGTGTGCTCTGCTCTTGCCTTGAGGGGCTATATATAGGCAGCACCATTAGCCCGGTTCGTGGCATGAGCCGGGACTAAAGGAAGGCCTTTGGTCCCGGTTCATGCCACCAACCGGGACCAATAGTGGTGGGCCAGGAGCCAGGACCATTGGTCCCGGTTCGTCCCACCAACCGGGACCAAAAGGTCCGGACGAACCGGGACCAATGGCACACGTGGCCCGGCCGGCCCGTTGGGCTCACGAACCGGGATAAATGCTCGCATTAGTCCCGGTTCTGGATTGAACCGGGACTAATGGGCAAAACAGGCCTCAACGATAGCCCATTTTTCTACTAGTGAGAGCCTCTCTTTTCCCTAAGTTGTGGAGTTTTCACCCCTAGTAAAAACTTTTCAAAATATGTTATTGGACTTATTTATCCTCTCAAGAAAAATCCTTTCTTTTCATCAGAGAAATTAATTATATAATAATATCCATAATCTTTATTTTCTTGAAAATTGGTTTCCCATGGTTTTATGGTCCTTTTTGTATTGTAACCCTTTTATAATTTCTTTCAAAAATTTCACCAAAATTAGGAGATGTCATATGGAGTATTTGAACCACTTTTGTATAAAAATATCTTCTGCCCATTGAATATTTTGAGCTCTACACCCAATTTTCTTCTCTGGTCCAGTGGGCAATTTTGCACTACAACCTATTTAAATAATTCTTCCTAGCTTCCACCAAAATTATGGGGTGTCAGTAATAGTATGCAATTCAACTTTATGCAAAAACCTAGTGATGTTCTTTGGAAAGATTGAGTGAACCAACCTCTTTTCTATTCTGGTCCAACTTGGTGATTTGTACTGCAACCATCTCCTAACTTGCTCCTTTACCCATGAGCTTTCTCCTGCTTGTAGTCCTCCTTGCTAAACCCCTACGTCCAGGAGCATGCACCCATTGGATCATTTTTGGTTCAAGAAGTGAGGCCATTTACCTTCTGTCCAAATCTGAAGTTTTGCAAAACTTGCACTAGCAAGTATGAGCTTTGGGCAAACTAACCTCACCACCCTCTCTTTCATCTAAAGAGACCCCACTCTGGAAGTTTTGGTCACTCCAAGAAATGCCTAAGTGCCTCTGGCATTTTTTCAAACACCCTATGGGCATGAACCGTTTTGGCCTGATTGTAAGTTTGTGTTGTGAACTTTCCCATCTGTCCAAACCAAGTTGTCTAGTAGCCTGCTAATGGTCTCTAACCCAGACTTGTGGTTTTGCATTTTGATCTCTAGCAGTTTTGGCCATCCTGGCATTTCGTCGGAAAGCCGTGCACACCGGGCCTTGGCGAAAGCACGCGTTTTGCACCTGCCCGCCCCCGAGCAAGCACGCCCCTGGATAAGCTTCCCCGAGCTCATCCTGATCCTTTCCCTCTCGTCACGTCGCGCCAACAGCCCCGAACGCCTCTGCAGCGTTGCCAGCAAGCCGCTTGGCGGCATGCCCGCGGCCGCATCCGCCACCGCCATGAGCAGCACCGCCCAAGCCACCACAACACGCCAACTCGCCTCCTTCGACAGTGGATTGGCCGTCGTTTGCCCCTGGAACTAGCCAGCCACCGCCACGTCGCCCTGCCGCATAGTAGGGCGGTCCGCCGACGAGCTGATCCACGGCCGCCGCGAACCGACTTGGAGGTGCTATATAAGGGAGTCCCCGGACTCCTCCGAGCCCTCAGGCAACCCCACACCGTCCCACTAGTGCCCCCATCGCCATCAATTGAAGAGGAGAAGGTCGTCTTCAACCTCTCCGGTCAGCTCGGCCGCCGCCTCGTCCCAGCCGGTTCCGACGCACCTAGACCTCCCCTGCCCTCCCAAACGCCACCGTCCGACTCCACTTGAACCCGCGGAGCTGCCCAGCCTCCCAGTCACAGCTAGGAACCACCGTGGCCGGAATCCCCAAATCCACCGAAGCCTTCCTCCGCCGCAGAGCTCGCCGCCGGCGATTTCCTCCACCTCCGACGACCCTACGAGCACCGGGAGGACCACCTAGGAATGGCGGATCCATCCCTGCACTCGGATGCCTGCGAAGGACCACCATTCGCCGGCGACGATCGCCGGAACCCCGCCCCGCTCGGGCAGAAGAGGGAGAAGACGCGGGCGATCGTCAAACCCGACTAAGGCCGCGGCCCACCATCAGTGACCCAGCGCCGGTCCACGTGGGTTAAGTAAAAGCGTAAAAACCCGAGTACGTAACCCTACTTAGAAAGCGTATTCGTGACTGAAACGTTTTCTTTTTGTTTTATTTTAAAAGCAGTTTTTGACCAGATGTTTGACTGGCTATAACTTTTTAAATATAAGTCCAAATGAACTGAATCTTTTTCCTACCACTCTCAAATATTGTCTAGTTTATTTTCAGATTTATTTCAAAAAAATTCAAAACAACTTTTTGTGCTGCTTTGATTTTGTGTGTTAATTCATATATATTCTTTTAAATAGGATTTTTGAAGATTTCAAGATGTGTTGGAATGCACCCTGCCTTCCCATGACCTGAAGGCAAGCATTCTGAACCCTTTTGTGTGTGTTGCATAGCACGGTGACAACACCACCCCGACACGAGCATACATCATTTTATGTGAGGATGTGTTCCTACTCATGAGTGCATGTTAATGAATATCATGCAAATGGAGTTGATATGATTGTGATAGAAATCACCGTCATATGCCTTTCATGCATATGGGGAGGAAAGCCGGGAAGGCCTCTGTCTTGGGTAGACACGGTCTTGTCCCTAGTCCTCCGTCGAGGCAGTCGTGTCCGTATGGCATGAGGGGTATGTCGCGTGGTGTTTCTATCTGTTGTTTGAAGTATATGCATTGTTATACTAATCTTGCAGGAATATTACAACCTCCTGAGTCGATCAGTAAATCGAGTCTTGTGCCAGTAACCCCCATACTTGCTTCGTACTACCACTCGTCTCTACAACAAGTAGGGTACGGTTCAGTAAGTTGTCAACCCCTTTCCTAGCACACACCGTACAGAGAGGCCATGGTGGAAGATACCGGAGGCATCCGGTAGTCATGCCACCAGGTCCGGGAGCATGGGTGTTTCGGTTGTAGCCGAAGGGGGTAGCTCCCCAGTTTGCGCGCGGTATAAATTTTGTGATCCCATGTTACATCGAGGTTGTAGCCTCCCCACTTAGAGTTTTGCTTGACAGGTGTCGTGGGTGATTCCAGACACATGTGAGTTAAGCTGGTGTGTGCAAGTTAGGTGTGTTTCCAACTAAAAGATCGTAGACGGAATTAGTCCCGATGGACTAATGGAATCCGTCACTCGTGGGTAAAGAGTACACCCTCTGCAGAGATTAAATCTATTCGAATAGCCGTGTCCATGGTTAAGGACTATAGTCTGGGATGGGTCAAGTGTCGGTCTTAGTGTCGGTCTTCGGAGGTGAAACTGTTAAACCAAAAACTAGAATCACGATTGTGACTTGTGATAATGATTATTATTTTTGATGTGGACTAACCTGTGATATTTTTGGTATTATAGAATATCCCTGGGATGGTTCTACCTCCCGGGTATTCACTGGCATTTCTTTTAAAGCCCTTTATGTGGTGTCGCGAAGACGCCCGACTGTGGCATTTCTTTTAAAGCCCTTTATGTGGTGTCGCTAAGACGCCCGACTGTGGCATTTCTTTTAAAGCCCTTTATGTGGTGTCGCTAAGACGCCCGACTGTGGCATTTCTTTTAAAGCCCTTTATGTGGTGTCGTGAAGATGCCCGACTGTGGAATTTCTTTTAAAGCCCTTTATGTGGTGTCGCTAAGACGCCTGACTGTGGCATTTCTTTTAAAGCCCTTTATGTGGTGTCGCGAAGACGCCCGACTGTGGCATTTCTTTTAAAGCCCTTTATGTGGTGTCGCTAAGACGCCCGACTGTGGCATTTCTTTTAAAGCCCTTTATGTTATTTATTTCATAATTTTAATACTACCATGTTATTGCATATTCACAAATCACATGCTTGCACGCATCAAAGTTTTATTTATCTTTTGTGACTAACATCATGAGCATAAGATATTTTCAGCATATCATTGTTATATTATGCCTGTGTTCATAATGTTTGCGAGTACATTCAAAGTACTCACCGGCTTGTCCCTGGCTATTGTCTTGGCCAGATTTTCCTTGCACGGAGAGGAGCGACCGTGCCGACAGTCCCGGAACCTAAGCAACGGTGATAGCAGCCTCGCGAAGATAGGAGTTATCCTGGTCAGCTGTTCCTGTGGGAATTGGAGTCCTATAGACACTGATGATCCACAAACCGCTTCCGCCATCAACCACTAGAAACCATATTGTTGTACACATAGTCCAGAATGGTCTTGTACTACGTATTTTGTATTTTTCTTGGAATTTCTTTATCAAGTTGGTGCCTCATCAGCTAATAGTTATCCTGGGGCTGGTGAGCACAAGGGCCATTTTCCGGAAATTAGTACCCGGAGAATCGGTCCCCACAGTATCTCAACACCAATCACTTTCGGTATGGTGGATGGCTTCTTCATCCATGCCATAACCGTCAGAGCCCAGCTATCTGGAGGAACAAACATACTTACGAACTCACCTCCAAGGTCGTTGATAAGCTCGTTCATGGACTCCCTGTTCCAAGCACGTCGAGGCATGCCATGGAAGGTAAGCTTTGTTAAAAACTCAAGCTCAGAGGGCACGGAGCCCCATCCTGGTGCCACCCATCAAAGCTCACCAGCGCGCCATCGCAGAACAAACACCGGGAAGATTCGAACGCACGACTGCAGTCGATAGTTGTCCGGAACCTGACGAAGAAATCAGCTAGTGGCGGACAGGCTTGGACGAGCAAGTCACTTATTTGGATGTCGTGCGCAATGCCAAGAGCTTCGACGAGGTCGTCCGGCGAGACGGGAGGCCGGTCGCCGTTCATGGTTACCATCAGCACTTTGCCAGCAAACTGGTCGTCAAGCGCTGCCATGCCACTGTTGATCGACAACACGCAGCGACCGAAGGCAGGACGGACCTCAGGATCTCTGGCTCGGAGATCCTCGTGGACCGGCGACATGATAGTGCGCTTGAGTACAGGGAGTACAGGAGGGGGATTTGGGGGAACTGGAGTAGGAATCGAGATTCCAGAGGTGGGGGAGGGGCGGGAGACTGGGGATGAAAAGGTAGCATGAATTTCGAGCACGCGCCAATATGCTCTCGGTGCGCAAGCGCACGAAAACACCGGTGGCGCCCACATGTCGGCCTAAGAGTCCTTATTCTTTCTTTTTTGGAGAGCCCGGCCTTTTTTTTCCAGGATCTTTTGAGAGCCCGGCCCGAGAGTCATAATTGACCTGTTTGGCATTGCGTTACTACTCGGCCCATATTCAACGACACCTCACTGGCCCAAACAAGTGTACATCATCGAAAAGACAGTGAGCTCAAATTATATAACTTGAAAAAAGGAGATATACTCACGAACCTTTGGAGGATGGTGATGCCCTCATTTAGCCCACCAGTAGTTCGAGACAATAAACAGTTTGAAACAACGATATATACAACATTCAAACACTGACTAGTGACTACTACTAACATAAACAACAAGACATGATAGTTCATAAGAAGTCTTGCTACACCACCAAAACTCACACATCTGCGGCCTTTCGGACTCTCGTGATCCGCATTTAGAATGACATTCTAAATGTAGCAACTATTACATAGAAAGAGTGACATAGACGAGGATGACCAAATGACAAGGAATATGCATAACAAAAGAAAGAACTACCCATCCGAACCAGCAGCAAAGACAACAAAGTCATTCAAGAGATGATCCAACACCATCATAATTTGCAGCCCTGCTTCAGCGACCAGTGATCCGGAGACACCAGTACTCCACCCTTTCGATGCAACAGCCCAATTACCTATCAACCTCAAGGCTTGAACCACATCACTGCCTGTCGTAATTGAGACATCCAAGGATCAAAGTTAATCCGGATGCCTTTGTCATTCTCACCTTCTTTTGTCTGCAGGCTGTATCATTGACAATCAGGGGAGTTTGCTCCCGAACTCCTAGGGCTCGCCGTCTAGACACAGTTTTCCATAGCAAACAGAGCCTCTCTGCCATCAAGGTCCTTGCCAACGGTGATCTCCTGGTTAATCGGATAATTGAGTCCGAGAAGCAGAGTGTGAACCAAGGCTGTTTACCCGCCTCAACTAAAAAATCCTAAAGGCCCCAACAAGTTGGTATCCTGCTCATAGACGTAACAGCCATCGTCCGGATACTCACGTATTACACGGTGCTTGTATACAGATGGGGTTTTTGCAATATAACTTTTCTGGGTCATGTGTCCGAAGTGATCATCAGCCTTTTGCCGTTGCCCCGATCGAGCGAGGAACCAGCTTGTGCTTCCCTGTTATTGGCAAAGGTGATGTGATTACAAAGGGCAAGAATCGTAGGGACACTGCATCATATCAAAAAGGACATGCATTGTTAATGTAAGATCATCATTGTTCAGAGTATGAGTAGGATAATGCAAGAAACAACATTGATATGTCCCTGTTGGAACTGGGAGGAAAACACAGGGAAATGTATACTGGTTTCGAAAATATAGAAGTGCCATGCATGGTTATACTCATGTTATCTCACAATCGATTATTCACAGGAAACTACCATGTCATGCATGTTATGCAATCATGTTCTATCCTCACAAACAAATTCTTCAAGGAAACTAACAGACCATGCATTGTTATATACTCGTGTTCTGTGGGCAAAAAATTTGTGAGGATATTATTCTAGCCATTGATTGCTGAAGGGCGAATATAGATATGTACAAATGGTAAGCATTGCAGGATTTCACTACTTCCAAATATAGAGTTCTCCATATGCACATTTACTTCCCTGATGTATGGTTAGATGAAACCAACAGTGTGGTGCATGTTTCTACATCATGGAAATGAGGAAACTAACATGGCCATTGATACACACTCATATTTAGTAGTAGTATATAGATTACTGTAAAATAAGGATAATATCCATATATTCCTAACCGTTTGATTATTCAGGGTACAAATTGGCTGTAATGACATGGTCACAATCGCAGGAATTAACTCATTCCAAATATAGCTGATTTACAGCATCTCTAATATATTGCCATAGTTCTACTCAAATTCTTCTCAAACTGGGATATGACAATCATCACAAAAAGTTCAAACAGTGTCATGGCGTCATCATTAACATGAGATGGAAACAACTTACACGCGCCGTCCCGGCAATACGTTGTGCCATCTGCTTTGTCGATCGCGTAGATGATGCTATTGTGTTCAATAGCATCACAGAAGTGTGTATCAGCTTTGACGATGATCCACTACGAGCCGAGCTGTCTCCAGCTAAAGAAGGCACCGGCGTAAAGATAGGCGAGTCCACGGTCGAACAAGGCAATTAGCTTGAAGTCTGCGTAATTCGCATGTCGTGTGGGCACTTGGCAGATTACAATCTTCTGCAAAACAAGGTCCGTCCAACTGACGTAGTAATCTAGATGACTTGGACCACGATGGAAATACTCTATATAATCCAATGGAGGAAGGATAATCTCATGGGAGGTCTGGAAGTTCACGAGCACCAACTTTTTACCGTCTTCTCTGAAGGCAGCCATCCAGTGGGAGTTCATGCCGACCTAGTACATACCTTCCAAGAAGTTTCGGGCGATGGTGATCGGATCGATGTCGAGGGAAATGATGTACGACGACACACTACATACCTGCAAAGAAGTTTCGGCTAATGGAGATCGGATTGAAGTCGAGGGGCATCATGCGCCTCCGTATCATGGTGAGCCAATCTCGCAAGACCAGATAGCAGGAAGCAGGGTGTCTTGAAAAGCTTAGGCCTCGCTTCGACGATGGCCGTGTGCATGTCCCTCGAGCATGCAGCCAGCCGCAGGGCGGTCAACATATCCATACACGAACAACAGAGGTCGAGGATGCCACTGGGGAGATTTCTCCAATCGTGGCTCATATGGGTGCTGCGCGGTTCGCGTTCGGCCATGGTGGAGTTTGGAAGGGGCTTGATTTATGGGGGAGAAGGATGTCGGTGTTGGAGCGGCTAGCAAGGGAATAGTGGTACTGGGGGAGGCGAGTGAGGCAACGGTACACGGTGGCATAGTGAGATGGAGACGGAGACGGAGAAGTAGATGGAGATGGAGTGGTGCTATTGGAGCGGAGAGGGAGACGAGGCGAGGCGCCAATGTGCTGTACAACGGCGGTGACAGACTGCACACTGCACAGGGTGAGGCTGACTTTGGTAACCCGAACACGCCGCCTCGCCTGGACTAGTGCCAGGCGCAGGGTGTTGTCACTTCACTGTGAGGACCGGATGAATAGTATGTTGACCATCAAGTGTACCACAGTTGTACTACTACCACTACTACCACTAGTAGGAACATGAGTACTCCAGTATTGTATAGAGGAAATAGGTCTCCTGTGCTAGCATGCCTGTTCACTTCATCGTTCAGGTATCATTCATATTGCGAGCAAAACCAAATTCTCATGCATGCCCAATCAACGCCCTGTCGCGATGCATGCAGTGGTCGTTCTGGTGCATCAAGGGATCTGTTTGGATCCCAGAGTTAGAGTTAGTTTGGGTTAGTTTGGACTCAACTAACCCAAAAACAGCCAAACAGGAGGGTTAGTTTGGGTTAGATGCATCTCACCCATCCAAAAAAACTAACCCATCCAAGAGGTGCTTATTTGGGTTTGTTCTCCTAGGGATCACTAAAAAAACATTTTTTCTCCCGCTCTTCCCGCAGCAGATCCCTCCCCACTTCCTGGAAGCTTCTCGTCCTCTCCCTCCCTCCCTCTCGCACTGCCCGTGAAGGCGCCTCGCCGTATCCGCACTCCCGTCCGCCGCCGGTAAGCAGCCCCGCCCTATCCTCCCGTTCCAACCCCCTCGTCTCCCCGCGGCCCATCCGCCCGCCGGTAAGCAGTCGCGGCTCCTTGCATTGGGACGACGGATTCGGCCGGCAGGTTGCGTGATAAGCCAGCGCGGCTCCTTGCCGGGTGCGTCCCCGTCTGCCGCCAGCACAGTTCTCAGTCAGGCCTCGCCTAAAGTAGTCAAATGATTGAGAAATGGCATTTATTGTCAATCTAACCCTGTCATCCAAACATCTCTTTGGTTAGAGTTAGTTCAGAGTTCGTTCAGGGTTAGAATCTAACTCTAACCTCTAACCGAGTTAGAATATCGAAACAGGGCCAAGGACGGCATGCAGATCATTCCACACTTGAGAAGAGGAAAAATGGAAAGGTAGAACGCGGCAACAGAGGAAGAGAACACTGGCTAACGAGGCTGGGAGAGGATCGAGCAGGAAGTTAATGCTCCACGCCTAAAGGTTTTGGGAAAACCTGATGTTCATAAGGTGAGTTATACTCACCTAAACGGAGGGAGTATTCCTTAACCAGAGAATGTTTTTTCACCCACTCACGCGCTCAAAAAAAATCTACGACACTTTTTATCTGTTTGCATAGGTCCCACCTATCAGGAAGGATGGGCACGTACACGAACAGGTACGACTCCTCAGTCTACCCGCATAGCCTTTTCGTTTAGTCTACCTAGCCGTCTAATATACTGCCTGCACACCACTTCTCCCATTTACTTCTCCATCGGGAACCGATTTGCCTCGGCTTCTTCACCTCCCCTTCGTCTTCATTTGCATCCAAACCCCACTGCGTTCACATTGTTTTAACCTATTTAAATAATCATCTACTACTTCAGTTAGAGTAGCCATCTAATCCTAATTCTCCAAACCATAGCCCTCCGTTCCAGCGGTTCCAAATGGCGAAAGAGATCGAGATGCAGGTTTTTAGCGTCCAACATGTCCTCGTCGAAGGCTCGATGCGCATAGTTGCCACCATCACCGTCCACCCAAGGGTTGTTCGGTAGTGGATCAACAATATACCCAACTCCCTCAAAAAGGTAGAGACGAGGGTCATTGGTCTCGACGCAGAGTACACGGAGCGTGCCCCTGGGAAGATCCAACAGCGCCGCCCTTCACCGTGCCTCGAAGATGATGTTTTGGTGTACCACATCATACACTCGCCCTCCATACCAGGTGAGCTTCACGATTTCTTGTCTCGGGAGGACGTATACTTCTGTGGGGCTGCCATCGAAGGGGACAAACAAAAAGTGGAGCCGTACAACCTTGATTTGAAAAGCATCGCTGACATACAAACCAGAATCAAAATTCCTGTAGAAGATTGTGCTAAACAGACACCATCCCTATTCGACGTAGAAAATTTTGTGCTCGTTACAAATCTTCAGAAGGGTGACGAGATGGTGGCATTAAGGTCGTCTGGATGGGAGAATTATCCCTTGACGTACGAGCGGATAAAATATGCTGCCCTCGATGCCCGTGTGAGTTTCGAGATAGCTGCAAGGTCCAAAGAGCTTGTTGCGAAGCCGTCTCCCACAGAGAATGAGAAGAAGAAGAAGAAGAAGAAGAAGAAAACGCTGCACCAGCAGGAGGGCATTATGGATGGATGAACTATTTCCTCTCTTGTAAAAAAAATTATTCCCTCTCGGTGTATATGGATAGCGATGGACTATTGGGATGGTGTGCATGGCTTTGGACCAGAGTAGTAGCAGGGGTCCGCTTGTGTAGAAGGCACTATTTATCCGCAGATATAGCTTTCTCTGCTACTCCTTCCAGTGATCGGTATGCAGTGCATGTGTCCGTAGACATGACAGCTTGTCCATGGAAGTTCAACTACGACGACCATCACGTTTCATCTTGCGATTCCCACGACGCCTCTCCAACCCACGGCACCACGCCCCCCGATGTGCGCCTCACCCCTATCGGCTGCACCGCACCTCTGCCTTTATGTGCATGACATGTGGGCCACATAAAATGCGGCGAGCATCAAGTTTCTACCACAGCCACCCGCGATCCCCATGACGCCCCTCGAACCCATGAAACCACACGTCCCCCGACCTGCGGCTCATCCCTCTTGGCCCCACTGCCCCTCTGCCTTCTAGAGCATTACATGTGGACCAGTCACCTATCGGGTCCACATGTTATTAACTCAAAGGTAGGTGTAGTAAGGCTCTGAAGCTCAGTCCCGACGGCCCTGAGAGGGAAATGTAACTCTTGCGCCAGGGCTTGTGGTCCTCCCGCAGCACGAACTCATGCCAAACTCGAGATTTGTTTCTTTACTATACATGCATGCAACAATTTAATGGGCATTGTAATCTCAACATGTGATGGGGAGCTCTAAATTTGAATTTGAAACTTATAAAAAGAAAAGATTCAAAACAAATAAACTGGGAGAGAGGGAGTATATCGTAGGATGTGTCCCATACAAAATAAGTCCCTGGTTTGTCACCGCGAAGATGCGGTTAGAAAGGAGCACAACGTCTTCCTACTCGTACGGCAACAAATCGGCCGCAGACAGCATGGTCCGCCTTTGACCGCCATGTGCAAGGTTCGTGCTATCTTATTCAATCTCACCGTGGTTCCATCGTACCAATTCATGCGGTGGCCCGTTGCATGGCTGATCCCAATGTTGGACAAAGGTTCTACAGGAACGGTGTCACTATTGTAAATGTTGTGCAAATTGATGTTGGTACCCTCCCGTACGTATGCAAGCCAATCTCCACTCGCACCGAGCCTAGCCTGTGAAACAGTGGGCAGGGGGAGAATTAGGAAATGGACATGGAAGTTGTAGCGACCCGACCCGAATGGATCAAGTCTCTGTGCTCAGGCGTCATCCCTGGACCAGTAATGCTGACACCACATAGTACTTCGAAGGATTTATAACAGAGTAGCAATCACACACTTATTACATCGTTGCCCAAAGAGGACTTATTACAATAAATATGGCTTAAGGCCATCTAATAACGATAACAGCGGAAGACTTGGAAGATAAGTGAGTCCATCAACTCCAGCTGCATCATCGAGTATAGAACCACGACCTAAAAACACCTTACTGTCAATGCGAAAAGTCTGCAACATGAAAGTTGCAGCCCGAAAACGGGTCAGCACATGGAATATGCTGGCAATGTAACTCATAGAGAATAATGAATATAAGCCTGTACTACATGCATATGTGGCTGGTGGAAAGCTCTACGGTTACAGTTTTGCATAAAGCCAGTTTTTCCCTCATCGCAAAGGAATAAATTTGTTTAACTATCATGGTGGTTGTTAAACATTGAGAATGGTTGATGACATCCTCAATCCCAATTAAAAGTACTCATTAAAAACCCAACAATATTAATTAGAGTAACATGTTGAGATTCACATGATATTCAAGTACTAGATACTCAAGATGTCCATAACCGGGGACACGACTAATCATGATTAGTTTATACACTTTGTAGAGATTTGCGCACTTTTCCCCACAAGACTCGATCGCCTCCGTTTGGTTTCTCGCACTACATGGTGTTTGAGAGACGGATGACCGAGACATAGTCTTTCAGAAGCGCTAGCACCTTACGATGGGTGGACCGGTACACCTACATCCCCTACATCTGCTAGTCCACCACTATAAGAGTTCGCATCGACTTAGTCAACTATGCCAGAGCCCATAATGGCTTGTGGCTGCACACGTAAGTTACTAGTATGAATAATCTTATGATCCCTTTGAGCACAGGTGGCGGTCCGAAGAAAAACAGGCAAGCCACGATGGAAACCAGGTGCCTCAATCCACCCAGATGTGTGTTTAAGTTGCCACCTTAGATAAACCATTAAATTAACAATCTCACATCTGTCATGGATATCACTCACCCAATCCACGTCTACTAGCATAGCATGGCATAATAAGCAAACGTAGAAGTAACTCCCAAGGTTTCATAAGTAAAACAAGTAATAGGTACTACCTCATCTACTTCCCATCCCACAATTTAATTAGATCCTAATCATGCAAGTGTTTGAGGATTGATCTAATGCATAAAAACTGGGTATGAGAAAGTATGATCAAAGTGTTACTTGCCTTCTTGACGATCCATGAAACCTAGAGACTCGAAGTAACAAGCGGCGCACTCCGGGTGATCTATCGCAGACAAACAACAAGCATACAATAAGTACTCATCTAATGCACAGGTAAATCTCAAATAAAAGATCCAACCAGAAAGTTCAACTTAAGAACCCTGGTTGCAAAAGAATCGAATCAAATAAAGCAACAAAAGTCAAACGACGAAAGAAAACAACTCGGTTCTAGCAAGTTGAAACTAAGTCAAATTTTACAGTAGCAAAACATTGTTTAAGTTGATTAATCGGAACGGCGGTTTCGAGATGAAACTCCAGGCGTTTGAATCACCTGATTCCGATAAACAAGCGAGAAAATAGACTAGAAAGAAAATCGGATCTGAAATCGCTATCAGAAAATTAGCGGAATAAATCCGATTAAAAGAAAAACGATGAACTGTTGAACGAACGGACGTTCATTAACCGAAGCAACCGGTGATCTCATTCGTTAGGACGAACGGTCCGGCGAACGCTTGCTAAACAAAACCGGAAAGTAAAACCGGCGAGAAAAACCGATCTAGGGTTTCGGAAAGAAAACCAAAACGAAAAACCGATCTAGAAAACCGGAACGGAAACCGGAACGATTCTGAATAACCGAACCGAGGAAAAGAAAAGGTGACGCGGCTGGGCTAGTACCTCGAAGAAGCGAGGGCTCGGCGGCGGCGAGGGGCGGCGGCGCGGTGGTGGGGCGGCAAGGGCGCCTGGTGAGGGGCGGCGATGGTGTGAGGCGGAGACGAGAGGAGAGGAGAGGGGTTGATTTGATGTGTTAGAGGGGGGGGTGCTTGGGTATTTATATTGGGGAGGGGAGGGTTTTGCTTGGGGTAGGGGACAAGAAATAGACTACGATTAGGAAACAAGAGGAAAAGATCTAGAAACGGATACGGAATAAATGGAAGTAGGAAAAGAGTCCTACTACTATTAGGAAAAGAAGCGGCGGCTCCCTGGCTTCCCTTGGTGGCGCGCGCGATGGCCTCCTGGCCTTGGCCGGCCGGTGACTTGCGGCTTGGGCCTTTGGCACAAGGCACTGCGGGATTTTTTTTTAATCGGTTTCGCGCGCAAAAAAATAAATAAAAAAATCTAAACAAACTCCAAAATTAATAAAGTAAACTTTCCCCGTCCTCAAAATGGGTCGAACAAAATGAATTTTAACACGGGGCCAAAATACAATTTTTGAAAACACACATTTTTCCCTAAGGCAAATAAACTCCGAGAAAAATCCAAAATTTAATTTATTTATTAAATCTTCATTTTTCCTCAATTTTGGGAAAGTCATATTATTCCCTCTCTTATTTTTTTGATATTGGAAAAATATTTGAAGATAAAATAAATAAATCCAATGATCCTCTTTTCATAGTTTTGAGAGAACTCAAATACGAAAATTACGAAATCTCCAACTCTCTCCGAGGGTCCTTGAGTTGCATGAAATTTCTAGGATCAACAAAATGCAAGAAAATATGATATGCATGATGATCTAATCTATAACATTCCAAATTGAAAATTTGGGATGTTACAAACCTACCCCCCCTTAAGATGAATCTCGCCCTCGAGATTCGGGTTGGCTAGAAAATAGGTGAGGGTGGTCTTTGAGCAAATCTTCTTCTCTTTCCCAGGTGGCTTCATCCTCAGTGTGGTGGCTCCACTGAACCTTGCAAAACTTGATAACCTTGCTGCGAGTAACTCTGCTGGCATAATCGAGAATCCTGACTGGTTTCTCCTCATATGTTAAATCATCCTTCAACTGAATTGCTTCAAGTGGTACTGTATCCTTTAGCGGTACTTCCGCCATCTCGGCGTGACATTTCTTCAGCTGAGAAACATGGAATACATCATGAACTCCTGACATTCCCTCTGGCAATTCCAACTTATAAGTGACTTCTCCCATGCGTGGCAAAATCCTATATGGTCCAACGAAACGTGGCGCCAATTTTCCTTTAACTCCAAATCGCTTAACTCCTCGAAGTGGGGATACTCTAAGATAAACTCTGTCTCCAACTTCATATTCTATCGCCTTGCGTTTTGAATCCGCATAGCTTTTACATGCTGGACTAGGCTACCTTGAGCCTATCACGAATCAACTTAACCTTCTTCGCACTCCTTGATCAAATCTGGTCCAAACAATCGACGGTCTCCGGCTTCGTCCCATGATAACGGTGTCCTGCACCTCCTTCCGCATAAAGCCTCGAAGGTGCCATCGTCAAGCTGGTTTGGTAACTGTTGTTATAAGAAAACTCTGCATACGGCAAGTTATCATCCCAACTAGAACCATAATCTAGTGCACAAGCTCTCAAAGATATCCTCCAAAATCTGATTGACTCTCTCGATCATCCATCGGTCTGTGGGTGGAAAGTCAGATCTTGAATTCCAGCCTGGTTCCCAATGTTTCGTGCAACCGATTCCAAAACTTTGAGGTAAATTGGGTTCCTCTATCGTCCACGATACTCCTTGGAACTCCGTGTAAACACACAATTCTGGTCATGTATATCTTTGCCAACTTAGCACTGCTATAGGTAGTCTTGACTGGAATGAAATGAGCTACCTTCGTCAAGCGATCGACTATAACCCAAATTGAATCATAGCCTGAACGAGTCTTTGGCAAACCCGTGATGAAATCCATGCCTAGTTTATCCCACTTCCATTCGGGTATCGGCAATGGTTGCAACAATCCTGCTGGCTTCGATGTTCTCGCCTTCACTCTCGACATACATCACAAACTGCTACATACTCTGCAATATCCTTCTTCATTCCGGTCCACCAAAACGTTTCCTTCAAATCCAAATACATCTTGGTATTTCCTGGGTGAATCGAATAGGGTGAATCATGTGCCTCTTGCAGAATCAACTTCCTGATCTCCGGGTCATTTGGCACGAATACGGTCCTCAAACCATAGGGTATCGTGCTCATCCTCACGAAATCCCTTTGCTTTTCCTTCGCTCATTTTCTTCTTTATA
Organism: Aegilops bicornis; assembly: GCA_021605145.1. NCBI lineage: Eukaryota > Viridiplantae > Streptophyta > Magnoliopsida > Poales > Poaceae > Aegilops > Aegilops bicornis. The sequence goes on from CM038674.1 coordinate 647,852,197, forward strand.
TCCGCAATCTCTTTGTCCTTTTTCTGAGCTTCCCTTATTTTATCCATCAAGGTAGACTGAATCTCCAATGCTGCTACATAGCCTCTCGGAACTATTTCCAAACATAGGTCACGAAGATCTTCTGCTAGCTCCTTTGGTATTTCTCCCGTCAATAGCGTATTGACATGGCTCTTCTTGGCTCAATGCGTCGGCTACTACATTAGCCTTTCCGGATGATAATGCAATCTCATATCATAATCCTTGATGAGTTCCAACCATCTCCTTTGTCTAAGGTTTAACTCCTTCAAGCGTGAAAATGTACTTCAAACTCTTGTGATCCGTGTATACCTCACAATGATTTCCAATGAGGAAATGTCTCCATGTCTTCAATGCATGCACAACGGCTGCTAACTCCAAATCATGTGTGGCATAATTCAACTCATGAGGCTTAAGTTGTCATGAAGCATACGAAACAACTCTTTCTTCCTGCATAAGAACTGCTCCAAGTCCTCGACATGAAGCGTCGCAATACACCTCATAATCCTTGGTCTGATCTGGCAAAATTAACACTGGTGAGGTAACCAATCTTTTCTTCAACTCCTGAAAACTTGCCTCACAATCCTCAGTCCATATGAACTTGGTATCCTTCTTCAACAACTCCATCATAGGCTTTGCAATCCTTGAGAAATTTTCAATGAATCTTCAGTAGTATCCTGCGAGTCCAAGAAAACTCCGGATCTCTCCAACTGTCGTTGGTGCTTCCCATTTGGTTACGGTCTCAACCTTTGTGGGGTCAACTGCTATCCCTTCTCCGGATATATCATGTCCAAGAAATCCAACTTCCTTTAGCCAAAACTCACATTTGCTGAACTTGGCATATAACTGATGTTCCCTCAGTTTCTCCAAAACCAATCGCAAATGTTCCTTATGTTCTTCTTCATTCTTCGAGAAAACCAAAATATCATCAATGAACACCACGACGAACTTATCCAAAAACTCCATAAACACTATGTTCATCAGGTTCATGAAATAGGCTGGTGCGTTAGTCAGGCCAAATGACATAACGGTGTACTCATATAGTCCATATCTCGTGGTAAATGTTGTCTTAGGTATGTCCTGCTCTCGAATCTTCAGCTGATGGTACCCTGATCGCAAATCGATCTTGGAAAACACTTTAGCTCCTTGCAAACGCTCAAACAGATCATTGATCATTGGTCGTGGGGACTTGTTCTTGATTGTTACGTCATTCAATCCTCGATAATCAACAACCATCCTTAACAATCCATGCTTCTTCTCCACTAACAAAGCGGGTGATCCCCAAAGGCGAAGAACTTGGGCGTATATAACCTTTATCCAATAGCTCCTTAATCTGCTTCTTGATTTCCGCCAAATCACATGCGGGCATCCTGTATGGTCGCTTCGATATTGGGCCTGTTCCTGGCAACAGCTCAATCAAAACTCAATGTCTCTATCCGGTGGCATTCCTGGCAATTCCTCAGGAAATACATTAGGGAAATCCCTTACCACTGGTACTTCTTCCTGCACAACTCCTGATAAGGAATTTATCCGTGCTCTCCTCGAATCATGCCGTGATACATACTTGATTCTCCTCCCTTCTGGGCTGGTAAGCAAAATTGACTTAGTGGCGCAATCTATGTACCCTCCATACTTCGATAACCAATCCATGCCTAATATCACATCCAATCCTTGGGATTCCAGAACTATTAGGTCCGAGGGAAAAACATAGTGTCCAATCCTTAATGGCAGTCGATCACACCATATACTAGCCATGTATTCTGCTGCTGAATCAATCAGTGATCTCTCAAGCGGAAAACAAATTCGGGGTCGCATCTCGGAGGCATCTGAGGGTTTTAAGAAAATAAGAGAATTGAGAATAGAATGAGGTCTAGAGAGAAACACTACCCATATGCACATGAGACAAAACACACAATATCACTCCAATCAATTCAAACAAGGGCATACAACGGTCTATCTATCGTTACAAAGTGCGTGTACTATGATGTTACATGGAGGTAATATTACTAATATGTGGGGGTCATCTATTAATTTGAACCGGTGGAAGACTCCATGATGTCTGCTCCAACTTCGTCTTCAAAGTCGGGTTCACTTGGATCCGAATCGGTGTCGTCGATGATGATGTAGTTGCTTGGGCAGTCGACGTACTTGTCTTCATTCTTGAGCGCCAATTTCTTCTTGAGTTCTTCAATCTCATACTTAAGATCGTTATTGTGTCTTGCTACAGCTACGATCTCGGCCCATGTAGTCCTTACGTGTAGACTTTAGTTCTCCTTCAAGTTCGATGATCCTTCCCTTTGCATTCTTCAACTCTATCATATCATTGCACATCTGGTTCTCCTGGCGTCGAATGTGCTGGTTTAACTCCTGGATGAAAGCTGCAATGGATCTATCCTTCTTGGTGCTGACTATCTCCCATTGTTCATCTCGGCGTCCACAAATCGATAGATGGTGTCCTTGAGGTCTTCTTGGTAAACTTCTCCAATGCGTCCCATGGTGATATGAGCTGCCATGCTCTTTCCCGGACTCGAGGTTGGTGCAATCAAACACTATCTATAGGCTTGGTGATTGGGGCGTAATGTCCTTCCCGTAACGTGGGCTTGAATCTTCCACGCTCCTCTTCAGCAGAGTGGCGTTGAAAGTCCCGGTGAAGCTTGGTAGTCCAATGTTCGTGTACTTGGTGACTTCCTTCAAGTGAAATCCAAAAGGTGTGCCTTCATCCGGTTGGGTGTACTTGATCTTCGGCCCTTCATCCTAAAAGAGTAGAAAAGATGAGGAGTTAGAAAATGGGAAGAGAGTAGTGATCTATGGGTTTAACTTAATGGTCGTGTCTCTACAAGCGTGTGCTCGATACCATCTCAGAGCGACCCGACCGAATGGATCAAGTCTACGTGCTCAAAGGCCATCCTGGATCAAGAATGTCGACACCACAAGATTTCAAGGATTCATAACAAGTAGCAATCACACACTTATTACATCGCTGCCCAAAAGAGGACTTATTACAATAAATATGGCTTAAGGCCATCTAATAACGATAACAGCGGAAGACTTGGAAGATAAGTGAGTCCATCAACTCCAAATGACTTCACTGAGTATAGAACCACGACCTAAAAACACCTTACTGTCATGTTCTAAAAGTCTGCAACATGAAAGTTGCAGCCCAAAACGGGTCAGCACATGGAATATGCCGCAATGTAACACATAGAGAATAATGAATGATAAGCCTGTACTACATGCATATGTGGCTGGTGGAAAGCTCTCTGATTACATAGTTTGCATAAAGCCAGTTTTCCCTCATCGCAAAGGAATAAATTTGTTTAACTATCATGGTGGTTGTTAAACATTGAGAATGGTTGACAGCATCCTCAATCCCAATTAAAAGTACTCATTAAAAACCCAACAATATTAATTAGAGTAACATGTTGAGATTCACATGATATTCAAGTACTAGATACTCAAGATGTCCATAACTGGGGACACGGCGAATCATGATTAGTTTATACATTCTGCAGAGGTTTGTGCACTTTTCCCCACAAGACTCGATCGCCTCCGTTTGGTTTCTCGCACTACATGGTGTTTGAGAGACGGATGACCGAGACATAGTCTTTCAGAAGCGCTTAGCACCTTACGATGGGTGGACCGGTACACCTACATCCCCTACATCTGCTACTCCACCACTATAAGAGTTCGTGACGACTTAGTCAACTATGCCAGAGCCCATAATGGCTTGTGGCTGCACACGTAAGTTACTAGTATGAATAATCTTATGATCCCTTTGAGCACAGGTGGCGGTCCGAAGAAAAACAGGCAAGTCGATGGAAACCAGTGCCTCAATCCACCCAGATGTGTGTTTAAGTTGCCACCTTAGATAAACCATTAAATTAACAATCTCACATCTGTCATGGATATCACTCACCCAATCCACGCCTACTAGCATAGCATGGCATAATAAGCAAACGTAGAAGTAACTCCCAAGGTTTCATAAGTAAAACAGTAATAGGTACTACCTCATCTACTTCCCATCCCACAATTTAATTAGATCCTAATCATGCAAGTGTTTGAGGATTGATCTAATGCATAAAAATGGGTATGAGAAAGTATGATCAAAGTGTTACTTGCCTTGTCGACGATCCATGAAACCTAGAGACTCAAGTAACAAGCGGCGCACTCAGGTGATCTATCGCAGACAAACAACAAGCATACAATAAGTACTCATCTAATGCACAGGTAAATCTCGAATAAAAGATCTAACCAGAAAGTTCAACTTAAGAACCCTGGTTGCAAAAGAATTGAATCAAATAAAGCAACGAAAGTCAAACGACGAAAGAAAACAACTCGGTTCTAGAAAGTTGAAACTAAGTCAAATTTTACAGTAGCAAAACTTTGTTTAAGTTGATTAATCGGAACGGCGGTTTCGAGATGAAACTCCAGGCGTTTGAATCACCTGATTCCGATAAACAAGCGAGAAAATAGACTAGAAAGAAAATCGGATCTGAAATCGCTATCAGAAAATTACCGGAATAAATCTGATTAAAAGAAAAACAACGAACGGTTGAATGAACGGACGTTCATTAACCGAAGCAACCGGTGATCTCGTTCGTTAGGACGAACGGTCCGGCTAACGCTTGCTAAACAAAACCGGAAAGTAAAACCGGCGAGAAAAACCGATCTAGGGTTTCGGAAAGAAAACCGAAACGAAAAACCGATCTAGAAACCGGAACGGAAACCGGAACGATTTACGAAAAACCGAACCGAGGAAAAGAAAAGGTGACGCGGCGCGGGGCTAGTACCTCGAAGAAGCGAGGGGCTCCGGCGGCGGCGGCGTAGGGCGGCGGCGGCGGTGTAGGGCGGCGGCGGTGGGGCGGCAGCGGCGGCGCTAGTGAGGGGCGGCGCTGGTGAGGGGCGGCGGTGGTGTGAGGCGGAGAGGAGAGGACAGGAGAGGGGTTGATTTGATGTGTTAGAGGGGGGTGCTTGGGTATTTATATTGGGGAGGGGAGGGTTTTGCTTGGGGTAGGGGACAAGAAATAGACTAGGATTAGGAAACAAGAGGAAAAGATCTAGAAAGCAGAATCTGGAATAAACGGAAGTAGGAAAAGAGTCCTACTAGTATTAGGAAAAGAAGCGGCGGCTCCCTGGCTTCCCTTGGTGGCGCGCGCGATGGCCTCCTGGCCTTGGCCGGCCGGTGGCTTGCGGCTTGGGCCTTTGGCCCAAGGCGCTGCGCGATTTTTTTAATTGGTTTGGCATGAAAAATAAATAAAAAATCTAAACAAACTCCAAAATTAATAAATTAAACTTTCCCCGACTCCTAAAATGAGTCGAACAAAATGAACTTTAACACGGGCCAAAATGCAATTTTTGAAAACACGCATTTTTTCCTAAGGCAAATAAACTCCGAGAAAAATCCAAAATTTGATTTATTTATTAAATCTTCATTTTTCCTAAATTTTGGGAAAGTCATATTAATCCCTCTCTTATTTTTTTGATATTGGAAAAATATTTGAAGATAAAATAAATAAATCCAATGATCCTCTGTTCATAGTTTTGAGAGAACTGAAATACGAAAGTTGCGTGAAATTTCTAGGATCAACAAAATGCAAGAAAATATGATATGCATGATGATCTAATGTATAACATTCCAAATTGAAAATTTGGGATGTTACAGAAGTAGTCTTTAGAATGCATTTACTACGTGATCAAACTCATCTTACTTGCTCGTCGAAGGAAATCCGAGTGCCCCTCAACGTCGGCATCTCAAGGGGCGTCAACTTGCAACTACGGCCATGCCGTGCTGGAGAGACCCCCAAGGAAACATCCTCGTGCGTTCCATGGAACATCAAGATGCAATTGTATGAGTAGTTTATCTTGTGAGAGAAAAGGACGAATGAGGAAAGGCCTCTAGAGATAGAGATGGACACTACTACTACCAATGTGCTGGCCCGTGCGTTGCAATGGATCCAAACTAGTAGAATAATACTTGTTCATGTGCTTGAAATATAAACACTCTAGTTTTGATATACATTTGTCAGCAGACACGACAGCTTGTCCATGGAAGTTGAACCACGGCGACCATAACGTTTCTTGTTTATACCACTGCCACACCCACACGCGATTCCCACAACGCCGCTCCAACCCACGGCACGGCGTCCCCCGACGTGGACATGGATCCTCTGACGTGGCTATCACTGCCTTGCCCTGCCTTTCCTTCACTGACAGGTGGGACTCACGCTTATGGGTCCCACATGTCAGTGACATAATGGTAGGATTGTTCGTGCCCTTCATCCCTCTTGGCCCCACCGCTCCTCTGCCTTTGTGTGCATGACATGCGGGCCAGCTGAACTCCGGCGACCATCAAGTTTCTACCACAGACACACCCGATTGGACGTGTTTTGCCTACTCCGCTGCTGTGCTCCGATTCGTACTCCTGCACCATCGAATTTTCATCCAGCGGCTGTGACACATTTCGTCCCGGGCATCAATCCTCAGTTGGAGTACTTATGTACTACAGGTAGTACCCGCCGGTGTAGCCATCTACGCCTCGTAACGCCCCGACGCCTAGCCGTGGCACCCTCGCCACGGCCACGCCACCACCGGCCGGTTCATTTCGAATGAGTGAGTCGCGAACCACGCCACCACCATGAGAATGACATGTAGGCCAGCCGCATTTAAGGTCGGGCACTAAGCCACTGAAGTTCGGTCCCGTGGGCCCCGAGAGGCAAATGTAACTCCTGCGGCAGGCCTTGTGGTGCTCCCCATGATCTGAGCTCTTGCCAAAACTCGAATTTGTTTGTTACTACTACCAACTAGTACTAGTAAGGTACACGTGCATTGCACGCATGAGATTCTAGTGGTTTGTGCATTATTCTTCTACATGTGGAGTTTTCTGGATTCTAACATGTGGCAAAATCTGGTGGAATGTAAGGTTAGGCAAGTTTGATTAACTTAGGTGAGTGTTTGGTTCAAGCCACACCTTAGGCAAGCCACACTAAGGCCCCACATGACATACACACGAAAAATGTGGCAAGATTCCCTTAGGCTTGCCAACTTGTGGCTCTCATTTTGAAGAACTAATAACTTTGCCTAAGCTTAGTTGTGGCAAAGTTAGTCATGAATTAAGTTCAACCATGGAGTCTTCTAGATTATACATGTGGCAGAATCTGGTGGATGATATCCAACGGCCAGTAGTACTCGGAATTGCCATCTTTGTACCGTCGGATAGGCTTCATCCAACGACCAACTTTCAAAGTTTTTCACACACTATATAGGGGGTATAGATATAGATGTGTCGGTCTGTTGCAATCGATCCAAAGTATATCTATTTAGTGGAGTGCACTCTAAACACATTATCTATTTATTTTTCTCTAACCTTCCGTAGCCATGCAACCAATCCACATAAGCTTCATGGGTGCCCCCCGCATCATATTATTCATACTATGTTGATTGAAAAAAGATAAATCACCCAAAACAAGATCTTCTAGTTTTTTGTTCCTCCGATGTTGTGCCGTGCACGTATCTACTAGTTGTATAGTGGTAGTACTAGTAATATAGTATTAGGAGTACAAACTTGGTACTAGTAGGAGTAGTACTAGTATGGAATGGTCCTACTCTATCAACGAGCCCCGCCTGACACAAAATTTCTTGGCTTCCGTGCTACATCTAGATCTTCCCCTTGTTTCTATTTTCCAACCCGGCTGTGGGCGGGGTGTCAGTTTGCTTAACGGCGGTCCCACATGAAAGTGAAAATGCTAGGCAACACGCCTTCCCTAAGCTATGTGTCGTGCCGGACGAGCCGTGTTGTACTCCGGATTCCTGGGCGTGTGGGGGTGCGGCCTTGACGCAGCAGGCCTTTTCCTTTACTAGCAATGTGCCCGTGCGTTGCAGCCGGATCCAAAGTAGTAGAATAGTAGTATTTGTTCACAAACTTGAAAGAAATCACTATTGTTTTGATATACTCCTAATATACTCCCTCCGTACCTAAATATTTGTCTTTTTTGAGATTTCAAATGGACTATCACATACGGATTATATAGACATATTCTAGTGTTTCTATCAAGATGCCCGCGCGTTGCACGAAGTTGTTGGAAAAGGTAAGCACAACTTATAAATTGACGGATGGAGTACTAGTTACAATGATGCATATAATTAAGCAAAGGGATCGCACATGTCGGTATTGACTGGAACGAGAATGCAACAGCACAATAAGAATTAAGGCCACGATGATGCGATCGCAGTGGTGGTTACAGAAGGCAAGAAGAAAGATGGATCGAGTTGTGATCAGATCGAGTTGTCACCCTTCTACTGTCATGGTTGGGGGGAGAGAAAGACGTGTCGAGAGTGTCTTGGCAGTGAGCACAGAGGCACAACTAGTTTGTGTGTGTGTGTGTTTGAAAGAGGAGTAGATAGATTATTATCAAGATCGATGTGCCACCCTACTCCTTCGGTGCCGGGTAGTGTGTGTGTGTATGTTTGAGAGAGAATCCAGTCGATAGATTAGTATCAAGATCAAGGTGTCACCCTACTCCTTCGGTGCCGGGTAGTGTGTGTGTGTTTGTATGTTTGAGAGAGAAGCGAGTCGATAGATTAGTATCAGATCGAGGTGTCACCCTACTCCTTCGGTGTTGGGAAGTGTGGGTGTGGGGGCAGTGACACTCACATATCTCTACTCTTATAAAAAACAGAGTTGGTGATGATGGTGTTCCTGCCATCCTGCAATATAGACCATCCGATTTATATCCGAAGGACAGGAAGGAAAATATGGCAATTTTGCAAAAAGATACCCACACCCCTCTCTGCATTTGCAAATAAGGCATTCCCTCATTCATCCATTTCTCCCACAAGACAAACTTCTCATACAAATGCATCTTGATGTTCCGTGCAACCCATGGGCATCTTGCTAGTAGGGAGAAGGAGTGACACATATCTAGCTATATTAAGGGATAGGTAGATAGCATATGTGTGAGAGATATTATTATACTTTGAGACATTAGTGGCTGTGGGTGGGCGGAATTAAAGGGGTGGGCGTGTTAGACATAGAGAGCGTGTGTGTTTCTGTGTGAGGGAGTTGTAGGACGGGGTAGAAAGACGAATTTAACCCTAACGGAGGGAGAGAAATACACGAAGTGCGCGTGTGTGATTCCGATGCCCACAGGGAAATGAGATATGTATGCGTGTGAGAGAGATTGCACAATTCGTTCAGGTATCACTATCTAGCGATCGTGGACGTGCATCGCTTGAACATAAGTCAATATCTACTTTGTATCGTGGCCAAAGGTACAATATCGATTCAATGCTATAAAGATTGGACACTCACATATCACATTTTTTCTATTTAAATAAATGTTTTCAGTTGTGTGTGCCAAAGTTACAGTGATATTTCTTCAAACAACCAATGTAGCTATCATGTACATGCACCATTGTTACTCTTGGATTCAAATTCATTAGTCTTCTATGATTTAAGTTTCTATTTTGAAGTAATATATGTAATATTCATATATGAATTCAACGGGTACGCAATTTATGAAATGGAGGCTATGTAATCATATGAGGTAACACTTCTAAGTAGCTAACTACAATATCCATTTCTTTTTGTGCGCCTCTACACTAACACGTCAATGCATTATGTTTAAAGTAAATAACCAATGGCACTAAATTATCTATTTACACGAGAAATACATAGGCTGAGCGTTTGATCCCTTTTTTGTGAGCAGCGCCACTACACCCGTGACGATCGGTCGCGCCCGTGTGAACGCCCAAGTTATCGCGCATCATCCCGAGTTATTGTCTTTTTTCCGGGTGGACTTCACACCAGTTATTAATCACGACGCTGCGTGCCCGTGTACACAGCCTAGCATGACCTTCCTTCTTAGCACGGCCCAAAATAAGTTGAAAGTGGATCTGAACGATCCCTTGGCGGCAAAATCTCCCGCCTCCTTCTAAAATTTCCGCCACCTTAGTCTTTAGCATGCGAAATCCCCCTTTTGTTCTTGGTGCACGGAGACCAACAGTTACAATACCGCCCTCATCTACGTGATAGGTCGGGGCTACTTTGGTAACTTCTGGTTCCCCCCACTACACGGCACCCCCATTTCCTCTCCCCCTCCCGCAAAAACGACTAACTCCACAGCACCAGAGCATCTTACATCACGCTGTCCGTACTTCATCGCCCTTTCTCCCCTCCCCTCTCGAAACCCTAGACTGCTCATCCACCGGCGTACCATAGCCCATTCACTGCCGACGGCGTCCACCTCGCCGGATCTGCTTCTGCGGCCGCATCTACCCCTCCCACCTCCCCTAGAAACAAGTAGACTACTCATCCACCACTATACCACAACCCATTTAGTGTCGGCCTTGTCCACAACGCCGGATCTGCTTCACTGCTTTCGTCAACCGTCACAAGATCTGCAGCTGCTCATTCGTTTCCCCACCGAGACGCTTCCCACACCCCCGGAGCCACCCCACCGACGCCCGCCGACGGCCTCTGATCCTCTTCACGACACCTTCCTCAACCCTACCGAGCCGCTTCACCGACACCATCGTCAACCCCTACCAAGTAGCTCCGCCTATACCATTCTCAACCCTACCGGGCCGCTTTGCCAACTCACAAGTCCACGGCCTCAGATCCACTTCCTCGCACCCTCATCCAACCTACCGGAGCAGCTTCTGACGCCCCGTCCACGGCCGCAGAGCCGCATCGTTGACACCAGCCTTAATCCAACCACCGTAGCAGCTTCTGACGCCCCGTCCACAGCCGCAGATCCGCATCGTCGACACCATCCTTAACCCAACCACCGGAGCAGCTTCTGACGCCTCGTCCACGGCCGCAGATCCGCGTCGTCGACACCATCCTTAACCCAACCACCGGAGCAGCTTCACCTACGCCCTCGTCCACGGCCACAGATCCGCTTCGCCCACACCTGTAGTCCACCCTACCGGAGCCACTCCACAAACACCCTACTCGACGGTTCTAGATCTCCTTACCGAACCCCGACAGCCAACGCAGCTTCATCAACCTCGATGTTTCTAACCTGATTCCCACCGTCTGGAGAGATGCAAAGCACCCGCCACGGCCTAGGTACTTGTCACCTTTAAACTCGTCCAGTATCACCTGCCCGATGTACTTCAAATATACTAATCGGTCGCTGTTACCTGTTATGTAGCTGACAAAAACTACAAGGACGATGTTTCTTCTGGATCTAACAGCTTGGCCAACCAAGATCCTGGACTGAGGCATTGCTATGATCTTGTAAGCGCGTCTCTCTCTCTCTCTCTTGTATTGTTCTGTGCCTGCCAGCGTGCTTTGCTAGGATTTTCGACCAGTAATCCCTTTGTGCAGACAATGATTTCTACTACTGGCTGCTAAATTACTAAATTAGATATGTGGATGTCATACGTGATACTACCTCGTACCTCCGTTCCTAAATATAAGTCTTTCTAGAGATTCCAATATAGGCTACATACAGAGCAAAATGAGTGAATCTACACTCGAAAATGCATCTATATACATCTCGTATGTGGTCCATCTTGGAATCTCTACAAAGACATATATTTAGGAACAGGGGCAGTTCATTACACAAAATCATAGTTGGCATGTAGGAATTCCAGTGCACTACATTAGGCTCCCTTAGAGTGTCTGCTAGTCCAGCATACAGAGTCATGGCTAGTTTATGGTACGCACACAATTGTTAATTGGTGGTTTAAATATGCGCAAGGGATATGCAATGTAGTATCATGTAGAGATGTCTGAAATTAGCCGTGTCAACTTGCAGATAGGGTTACACAATGAAAAAGTACAAGATGTATGTGGCAATTTCATGAAACATCGCAAAAAAAGGAGAGGCAGCGGTGAGCCTATACAGTGTGCTATGGTACGTCACTCCTCCATTGCAATCATCGTGACATGGTATATGTATGCCAGTTCTATTAGCCAAGTTTCTTAGGGACAGTTATTACGAGTTATCCTAGGAAAATAAGCACCTATGAATATAAGCTCCATGTAATAAGCCAACCAGTTCTTTTCATTGCGTTTTCAGCTTATCTTTGGTATGATCAAGGAAAGTCTAGATTGCATTATATATTTTTCATTTTTCTGCCCATATGGAAATTAATTTGACTTGCAAACATCACAAATTGAACCCAGTGCAGTAATTAATATGATAGGAAAATAGACCATCACTATTTGCTCAAATGCAAATACAAAGATGCCATCTACTTGGCACAATCTACTTTGGTCAATGTTTTCCATAGAGATCCCATTGCCTAATTTAAACGAAGAACGCATGACCCACATTTAAATGAAGAACAATTATTTATTGAAATTCGATGGTCCAAGTGGCTGGTTATTATCATATAGCAGCACCAGCTAAAAGCATCATATAGTAACAGCAGCAGCTCATAGCAACTCATCATACAGCAGCAGCAGTCTGCAATTCATCATATACCAGCAACAGCTCATAGCAATTGATCATATAGCAGCAGCAGGAACAGCTCATAGCAATTCATCATATAGCAGCAGCAGGAGCAGCTCATAGCAATTCATCATATAGCAGCAGCAGGAGCAGCTTGTAGCAACTCATCATATAAGCGACAACGAGCTCATAGCAATTCATCATATAGCAGCAGCAACAGCTCATAGCAACTCATCATACAACAGCAGCAGCTCATAGAAATTCATCATATAGCAGCAGCAGGAGCAGCTCATAGCAACTCATCATACAGCAGCAGCAGCTCATAGCAATTCATCATATAGCAGCAGCAGGAGCAGCTCATAGCAATGCATCATATAGCAGCAGCAGAAGAAGCTCATAGCAATTCATCGTATAGTGGATCGTAATGAAAATTTGGCAAAAATCGGAGGAGATCCTCACCTTGTTGGATGAGCTCATCCTTCAACAAACACCTCAAGGCCATGGCCTAGGAGAAAGGGAGGGAATAAGGTGCCTTACGCATGATGTGGCATCAGCCATAGTTGTCTGGCGCTTGGCCCGGAGTAGTGCGTTGGACGAACCACAGTGGAGCAGCTGATGGAGACCATGAGAATGAGGGGCGGCGCCAGAGGGAGGAGCAGCTAGGGAGATTTGCCCCTACCCGCCAGCCATGTAGCCTAGCTGGACATAGCACCATCGAGGACCAGGCCAGATGGGACCCGATGTGACGGCTGTTGGAGGAACCCTAGTGCTGCAGGCAGGGGATCGAGGTAGAGGGAAAGGGGAGAGGAGATGCAAGCAGGCAGGGCAATGAATGCTTGCATGTTTGTTTTTAATTGAGGGTCATGTGTGACACGGGCGTCAGCAGTTGCATTTTGAGTGTAATATTAGGCAGACAACAGAGTCATTTCATTATTCCCCTTCCCTTCAATTTTTAGTGAGGTTCTACCCGAAACACCCCCCTCAAAAGTGAAATTAGTTAAGCCCTAGCCCGTAACTCAAAAATGACTTCTTTACATCTTTTATGGCTTATTTTGACAATATGCCCCGAAAAGGCGGAATCGAACTGGCCCTTAACCTGCAATTCAATTGTGCGTGCAATGATGAATCACTCCTGCCTGTTATCTGTACATTTAGGCATCATCATACATGGCATAACCTAATACATGTGCATTCCATTGCAGAATCTGGAATATGCAATGTTTAGGTTAGTTCGTACATTGCACAGGATGTTTAAATGCGCCTTAAATCTGGTCAGTCAAGTGATGGTCTTTAAGCCTCCTTCTTTGCTTCTTTTCTTGATATGTAAGATTTGCTCACACATCTGTTCAATTGCTTGTTTGCATCAGCCAGCCATACTAGGGCTGTTTGCTTTGATTACTTGCTGTTTTTGCCCTAACACTCTAACAGAGCTTGTCAACGATTTAAACACTAAGGGCTGCTGTAGTGGGGCCTTGTCTAACTCATAGGTGACATAAAGGTTTGGTCAGACACTACAAGAGGGCTCTCCAAGAGTACCTGGAGATCCAGTTTGGAGGTATGCCTAGTTTTTACATAGTGCAGACATAGTAAATGCTCATTTCATTGTGTGCAAGTGCAAGAGATGCGGCATGCTTCATTATGTGGTGTTGTTTTGTTATAATCTCATCCTTTTGTGTTCACAGACTGGAAAGTATGCATATTTATCTTCCAAGGAGATGAGTAACTAGTTTGTGTCACCTTGCAGAGGGGGTGCAATGAAGATAAGATTGAGGATTTCCAAGTACAAGATGTTAGGAAGGAGCCTTTCAAGAGAAGTAGGAGCTGCGCTGAGCCTCTTCAACCTGCTAAGGTAAGTCATTGTATGCAACTCAACAGTTCAATTCCTTGTTTGTTTCAGGCATAGTTAATTTTCTCTTTTCAATTGCTTTATTTGTCCTCGCTAATGAGATGCCCAAATAATCATGCACGATGTTCGGTACTTGTATCACTATTAGTTGACATAATTAAAGGCCTTACCATTTAATTACTCTGCCAAGTGTGCCTGAAGCTTTGAAGTCTATTAACCAACTATTATTGCATGAGGCTCACAATCTAGTTTATACTACGCTAATGATTGCATAGTTTTGCCTACTGTAGTATGTTTGTATGAAACCCTCTGCTGTTCATTATGCTCCCTAAGACTTCAATTGAGGTACAAAATGGCCAACTGCTTGCTTACTTATACGCAACGTGCTGTCCAAATTTGTAACTTCTCTCTGTTTTCGATTGGGCCCCAACATCATGCTCCTCTGGTGAGCTAAGAGGGATTTCTGTATGCAGGCTGCACAGACTATCTTTTTTATAATTTTTAAAATATCACCTGCTTATGCTTCATGATGTGTAAAAAATTTTGTGTGAAAGTGACGTGTAACATTATTGTTAGTCCTGTTTTGCCATGTAGTACAAAATAGTGTCTTGTTCGCTTCACTGTTGTAACTATATTTTTGCCCTAGTCATGTGTACTTATAGAAACATTTCAGGATGAAGTGACATCAACACAAAAATCTGCGAGCAGTGCGGCATGGCCGTTACCGAATGATTATGGATTGGAATTGGAATGTGCTGATGTTCTCGAGCATCAACTAGAGGTGGCAAGACAACGTGTACATGATTGTCAACATATAATCAACAAGTTGAGACTGGAGATGCAGGTATTAGATGCAGGAGTCAAAAAAATGAAACAAGACACCAAGGTAACCATGAAGGAATTGGAGATTTTACAGACTGAAATTTGTGATATCTGAATCCGGCCAATCCTATTTTCTGAAGAGAATATAGTTCAAATGGAGTTAAGTTGATGCGCGTCCATGATGTATGAGCTGTATTTGCCCAGTGTATGTAATTTGCTGTTTGTGTATGCTTTATTATCACCTGTGCTGAACCATAATGCCCAGTGGGTATAATCGGCTGTAATTTCTTTATTGTATAGTGTAGGATTATTCTACCTTTCTATGCCTTGATCTCTTTGTTGTATAGTTATGCTTTTTAGAGGTGATAGTATTGAGTAGGATAATTCTTTGAATATGCTATATCGTTCAAACGGGGGCCAACTCACCCGACCATGGCCCTTCACGGGCCGTCGGATCCATGGGCCTTCTACGTCTCGTAGGATCCATGGGCCTTCTACGTCTCGTAGGATCCATGGGCCTTCTACGTCTTGTAGGAACAATGGACCGCCGACTCATTTATGGGTCTTGTACGGGCCTTTAATGGGCTGTAGACGGGCCTATAATGGAAATCGTACATTTTATGGGCTGACCATAACGGCCGTTAATAGGCCGTATTTGGTGATGCTATGAAAATGGCCCAACAGACTAACGGACCACAAACGGGCCGACTGTAACGACGGGCTGAATTTGGCCCACAAGAAGAAAATGACAGTAACGGGCCATAAGTAACCGAATGCTGAAAATGAGCCCAAGAATAAATGGGCCCTTAGAAGGCCGAAAGTTAACTTGGGCTGGAAACGGCCCAACGGAATAACGGCCCGTTAATGGGTATAAAGTGTTACAATGCTCATTACGGGCCAGTTTCACCGCGGGCCGTTAATGGGTGTAAAGTAATAAACTGTTCATTAGGGGCCAGTTTCAGCACGGGCCACTGATGGGCCAAGAGTTACAAAGGGCCTCATATGGGCCGAACGATGTCATGGGCCATACATGGGCCAGAAGTGAAAGTGGGCTGGAATCGTATTGGATGGCCCAGATGACGCTACTGAGCCTAATTCAAATAGGGCGTAATGGGCCTTGGGTTAGCGGGCTGTAAATGGGCTATATGCTAACAGGCCGTTAACAAGCTTTCCATGGGCCGGCCTGCCAGCTTTTGACCAAGTCAAACGGGTTGGCCTTTTCACAGCAATGGGCCACTGTTGGGCCGTGCCACGTGCCGACGTATCATAGGCGCCTTTTGTCCAGTGAGTGGATGACATCTGTCCTAATGATGAGCCGACACGTGTTTCCTCCATCCAATGATGATTTTACACGTAGAAAATCCCCATTGGTCGGGGCTGTTAACGGGTTATCGGATCCAAAACCCGACCCGATAGCTTAACGGCGTTCCGTTATGGTGGATGCCACGTGTCGGTCACCCTTGACGAAAGCACTTCTGTGACGCGCAATTTATCGTCATGCAAGTGGACACTTCCGTGATGATAATTTTGGTAATGTCATGGAACACTTCTCTGACGGCAGGTATGACTATCTTGACTCTGTCATAAATTTGTCATGGATGTACATGCATGACAGAAAACGTGACCTACTGTGACAAACACGTATCATCACGGAAGTGTATTTTTTTGTAGTGTTTCTCAGATTATTTCAACTGCTTACATGCCTTGGCAACTTAAATATAGCGGTGGTACACTCCCTTTCAACTAGGGATGTCAACCGGGTCCCGTTTAATCCCGATTAAAGTCCACTAGTGGTACGATAGTTCGAAAGAGTTTTCTTTTTTTGAGGAAAATGAACCAGGGAGCTAGAAAAAACTAACTAGATGGGTCTGGCGAATGTCGTTTATTTGCCACTTACATCCCTAGTTTCATCTTAACATTTTAATTTCTTTTCGGCTGAT
Source organism: Aegilops bicornis (assembly GCA_021605145.1). Lineage (NCBI taxonomy): Eukaryota > Viridiplantae > Streptophyta > Magnoliopsida > Poales > Poaceae > Aegilops > Aegilops bicornis. The sequence goes on from CM038674.1 coordinate 647,869,221, forward strand.
GCTGCTTCGAACCATTTAAATATAGCTTGCCATGCTCGGCAATAATTCATAGGTCGTTTACCATGTAAGCTTACTGCTTGGATCATGTGATAACTATCTCTTACTTAAGTCCAGCGGAAACCTTTCAGGATGCCATTCACACTAGGACACAATGTACAACCCCAGAATCTATTTTTGGAAGCAGTGCGGCATCGATGTTACCAGATGGTAGCAGTTTAGAGGCAACACTGCCAGAGAGCAGTCTGAGCACAGATATTATAGTTCTTGAGGCTCTACTAGAGGAAGAAAGAGATGGTGTGGCTGCCATGAATGAGGTAATCTTGATCTTGAAGCTGGAAATTATGCAATTAGCTGCACGCATTAAGCAAGCAACCCAAGAATTGGAGGAAGTAAGAATGTTGCATTTGAAGACGGAGGAGGTCCTGCTTTATACGCTATCCGAAGCCAGGGTAATCCCAGTTCTTCTTTAGATAGCAGTTGAAATTGTCATTAGATTATTGTACTTGCATGTGGTGTCATGTCTCTGAATGGATTATGTTGCAAGACCCCCTATGTTGTCCATGTGTTGTAATGATCCAAATATTTTTAGGCGAGGTAATCCTCAGTACTTGTATGATTGACATAAGGTGAACTGGTTGACTCAAAGTGTATCCAACCTACTGAATTCGAAGATCACGGCATTTGAAAATCATAATCATATATAAAGGTGGAATAAATCTTTGTTGTGGTTTTGAAGAAATAAATAACAAAGCATAGAATTATCTGTGGATATTTGTAACCGAATAAAAATTGGATTTGGATTTAGTTGCCAGGGCCCAGGGCAAACGTGAATGCTAATTCTCCCAAGTTTTGAACGAAGCGGCTAAACACCCACTATCATTTGTGGGCTTCCCAAAGCAAGTGTTTGCGAGATGGAAATTACTGTCTACCCCTGACACTCGACATCCTTATCGACCGGATTTACACTGCTGTCGATAGGGGTAGACTAGTAACTTCAATCAGATGTGACACGACGGCCTCTGAGCCAATTCAGACACGGTGGGCGCCAAACGTGGGCGGCAAAACACATTTGATTCAAGCTCGTCCGAAAGACATGTGTCTCTCCCTCCATTTACCCATTCATCCACGGTGGGCGGAAAAAAAACTCTCCTCGTCCGAAATCGATGTAGGCTAATATTTTAAATAGGGGCAGATGTGTAACTTCCCTTAGACGTGACACAACCGCCCTACCTGTCAGCCCTGTTCATACTCTGTGGGCGCCAACCATGGGCGGCAAAACACCCTCTCCTCGCCCGAAATCGTTATCGGCAAATATTTGGGAAATGCGAGATTACCGTCCTATCCCCAACCGACATGATGTCCGAAATTTTAAACGGGGGATAATTTCGTAACTTTGCCACATTTCAGACAAGCGCATCCCAAAGTTTGAGATCACCCCTCCCCCTCCATTTCCCCATTCATACACCGCCGGTGCCACGACAACCTCCCCACTGCGGCCAGCCTCCTCTGTCCGCCACCCCATCCTCCACCTTGCCGGAGCCGCTACCCCTACCCCGTCGTCCACTACAAGAGATGGACGTCTCTCATCCACGATGTCGGACCAGGATCCTTCCATCGCATCGTATCGCTTCATTGGCGCCGTCGTCCACTTTGCAGTTGCCACTCCTACGACCGCCTCATCTACAGCAACAGAATTTATCCCCCAACCCGGTCGTCTGCCATCTAAAGTCTTCTTCCCCGCCACCGACAGCCATCGCACCCGCAGCACCCTCAACGTATCAGCAGGGGCCTACATGGAGTCGCAAGCGAGGTGGTACTCTTCCATATGTGCTTAAGTTATTGATCTCACCCAGAAAATAGATCTTAAATTGTTTACTGTACTATTCTTGTCCGTACCAAATCGTAGTGGCTAGTTGAATGCAAACATATGTTGCGAAGTAGCTTTGTCCGGTTTGCACCTTCAGATCCGCCATGTCACGGTCACTATACTCATAAACCTTATGGTTTCCCCCCTTTATATTCACTACCATCATCGTAGGTGCTTCACTGCTTTGTGTCGTGCTAGCACTGCTCCTCAAGACCTCAACCCATCAAGCAAAACAACATGCCACTCATAATTCCAAAGCTTACGTGTTGAAATACGAATCTGATATGATGCTCATATTACTAAAAAAGAGAACATTTAATTGGTCACCTAATGTTCCTATATTCGTTTCAAAAAGCATGTGTGCCACCCACTAGTCCAGCTAGTTCCACTTTCCTGATTTCACTCTTGATGCTTAGGGTTTCCCCCTTTTATCTACTCTACTATGATCTGCGTAGGTGCTTTTTGTCATACTATCATTACTACACCCTTCAAGCTAAACAACACAACACTCAAAATTCCAAAGCTTAGTTGTTCAAATATGATTGTGATATGATACTAATATTTGTTAACAGACACATTTAATTGGTTAGCTAAAGGTCCCACTTGAGTTTCCAAATTCATGTTGCGACATATACAGAGACATCAGAATTGCATTTCTTTGTCACTTATTGATTGTACTTTCTTGTCCATACCAAATATTAGTTGTTATTTCAAAGCAAATATCGGTTGCTAACTACCCTTTGCGCGGTTTGTTGCTTCAGATCTGCCATCCCACTGCCACGGTCAACACTATACTCATCATGCTTACGGTTTCCCCATTTTATGATGAACACGACCAGGCGGGCGCGTAGGCAGACAAGGGAGGCCACGACGGGCTTGGGGGAACGAGCAGGGAGCACAACAGGGGGCACGGGTAGATGAGCAGGGATAAGGCGGGCGGTGTGCGGCTGCGGGTGTCTTGCGTCTTGTGATGGTGCAGCCGGGCGCAAGAGCGGTAAGTGCTCCTCGGGAGGCGGTGAGCACCTGGCGAAGCGGCAGCGGTGGTCAGGCGGCGCGTGGTGCAGTGGCCTTGCTTGAGCCTGGGCACAGCACAGCGCAAGGGGAAAAGGAGGAGAGGCCGGGGCCTCACTTCGGTGTGTGGGATCAAGGGCAGCGGGGCTCGGGGACATAGACGGGGACGACGGTGTTGACGGAGATGGGGAGGCGGTCCGGCGAGGTGGCTCCGATGAGTGGCTCTCCAGGCGGCGGTGGATGGCGACGGGTGGCCGCAGGGCGTCGGGCGCGACGGGATCGGGGCTGATCCGGATCCAGATCGGTGGGGCAGGAGAAGGGGATCGTGGGCGGAAGTGGTGGTTGTGGGCTAGGGTTTGGTTCCCCCAGGGGGTATAGGCCAGGGGCTGGGCCGACCGGTTGTCGGCCTTGTGGCCAGCTGGGCTACTGATACATGTCCGTCGTATCTATAATTTTTTATTGTTCCATGCCAATATTATACAACTTCCATATACTTTTGGCAACTTTTTATACTATTTTTGGGACTAACATATTGATCAAGTGTGGCACCCTGATCCGCATGGAGCAGGGAGCCTTCGCACGTCAGCCCAGGATAACACCTGACACACGACATGTCCATAATACGGCATTCCAGGTACAATAATATTCATCAAATACATGTGCATAAGCTTACATCATTGATGAATACAATTATATGGCATAGCCCTAAGGCTATTTAAATGGCGGCGGAAGTCTTGGTTTGACGGCTCATCAACTCTAGCTGGGCTCCACAACTCACAGGACTGGCAAGGTTACGGCCCAGCACGACGGATCAAGCGAACAATCCAGGCACGACCTACAAACTGGCATGACACGCCAGGTCAGTACATTGAATGTACTTGCAAGACAACCAAATACATAGCATCCAAACAAGCAGAAGACAAAGCAAGAACCAAGTGTATGCAACAACCTATCTCATATCAATTACTAAACATGGCATGATATAGACCCACTAAGCATGAACAGTATCATAGCATCTACTAACATGGCAATGACATGGCATATCAAAACATGATTCTAACATGGTAGTAGCAACACATAGCATGTCATCTCAATCATGGCATAATTTAAAATAAAAATCAAAGCATGGGATGGCATCATGAAACTATGCTGAAAATAAACTACCAATAATATCCAATGCAGACATAACATGTTAACTTTATGCAATCATCTTACATTACGCCTTGGTTTTTAAATGCAACATATTACTCTTGCAATGCAACCAAACTTATGCACCGAGTCCCTCGGACTCTCTTACCAACGGGTTGCCTCGCAACCGAACGTCGGCGATCACAACCATGACCAACACTTGGTCTCCAACACTCATCGAGACCTGGTCTCGTGATCATATCAAAACATCGTCATGACTTCTCACGACTATCTAATAGTGCAAGTCACCATATTATCGTTATCACATATTTATTTACCAACTTAATTATTTCAGGTTTATCCTCCATTTTGACCAAGACCTGATAGTGGGACCTACTATGAACTGTGTTGCTATCGATAGACTTTATATACACTCTGCAGAGGTAGCACACTGTACCCACACCACGGAACCCATGGCCTCGTCATCCCATTCGGGTGGACCAACGGCATTCCGATGAAACCGACCTACTGCCATGACATCCTCCCGGCCACTCCGACCCACTCCCAACTGGGCTAGTCCTGGGTGGCCCCGTGTCTACCAAAGACACAACGACCACCGTCATGGCCAAAACGTCCCTCACAGGAACCGGTACCAAAAATTCTAACAACGGGCACACAAGGTTATGTCCGCATACTTGATCAAGGTAAGCATGCCCATAACCTTCCCTAGTTGGAGGCACCGGCGAGAGGCACGACAATAGATCGCATTAAGGCCTTCCCAAAAAGGCAAATGTGGCTGCACTGAAAAAGTTCGATTTGGTGGCACTATGACTCGATCCCATCGATGACGGAGGAGGTTTGTTAGTATTAAGTCATTTTAATTCCTACTCCATCATCATGAACATGAATGCAACAATGAGCATGCAACATACAAATGCATGAACAAAATATTGAACTTCTCCGATTACAACTATAGCATAAAGAACATGACAATACCAAGTAATAGCATATCAACGGTGCATTACTATCCTCATAACATTTTATAACGATGACATGCAAATAAAGTAGAGTAGTGACATGGCATTATTAATAACAACATTCTAATTAGCATGGCAAACAATATCGTGAAAACACAAGCGTGAATGACAGGCATAATGGAATAACTGCAGACGGAAACAATGTGAGACAACTGCAACTACACACACAAGGTGCAAGCAAAGTCAACATGCAAGTTCGGGGCTCATGATAAGAGGTTGGCTTGCCTGGGTGTCGACAAATACTCCGGGAAGAAGTGTGAAACGATCGTGAAAAGATTTGCCGGAAACAGTTCTCTCTCGGAGGGGGCTGTTTACGGGAAAGGGCAAAACGGTCATTTTCACTGGGTGAAAATATTATGAAAATTATATCAACGGAACGGTCTCGACGAAACAAAGACGTGGGCTTTGGAATCACCTGATTCGGAGCTACGGGTAAAAAGATATGACTGTTTAACTACCAGGGACCTATCTGTAAAGAAAATCATTACAAACTGGCCCCTGACAGAAAAACAAGTCACGCCTTTCTGAGAAATACGCTTTCCAGAAAGGAAAACGCATTCAGGCCCGAAGAAGAGGAAGAATACGATTTCGGCGTTTGAAAAAACTCTATCCGGCAATACGCTTTCGCGTGGGGAAAACGGCTTCCTGGCGGGGGCGCCGCCACTTATCCACGCTGGTAGGTCCGGTCAACACGACAGAGGCGGGGCCGGGCGCCTGGGTCGCTTCCAGGTGGGGTCACGTGGGGGTGGGGCCCGCCTGGCCCTGGCGTCTTCTACCTCCATCTCAGGAGCGAGCGAGGCCGAGGGAGGGGATCGCCTCTACGGCGATTGTCGGCGCGTCCGGCCACCTATCGAGGCGCACGACCTACCGAGAAGATCAGGGCGGAGAGGCGCATCGGATGGTGGTCTCCGTTGCTGGCGAGAGGCGCTCCAGAGGGAGCATCAAGGCCCGTGGCGGAGAGGAGCTTCGGTCACCGGCGGAGACGGCGCTCCGGTGAGGGAGAGGGGAGGCCGAGACTACGGAGCGTCTCGCCGGAGCATGGGGGATGCAGTGGTGGTGGAATAACGGCGAGGGGAGCTCGGGCTCACCGGAATCGGGCGAGACCCGAGGCGGCGGCTATGCCGACGGTGGAGATCAGAGAGGGGCACCGGGCTCGGGGAGAGGCTCGGGGAGGCTTGTGGACTGCGAGGGGGGCTCGGGAGGGCTACTTATAGCCGCGGGAGAGCTCGGGAAGGAGGGGAGGAGGTGGCACGCGGCAGGCGACGTGTTCGCACGCCGGCGAGGGGCCCAGCGTCAGCAAGCGCGGCCAAGGCTCAAGGGAAGCGGCGGGAAGGCGACGAGGGGGAAGTGGACGAGCACCAGAGAGTCATGGAGACGAGCAGCGCTCGGGGTCGAACGAAGGAAGAGGACACCGGGGAGGAAGGAGACTATGCCCATAGTGCCGTAATGTTTAGTCCTTGGCACGGCTCGCCGGAGATGAAAACGAAGGGGGCCAGAGGTGCAGAGGGAAGAGGACGCCGAGGGGGAACTGATGGGCATGAATTGCGAGGCCAGAGCTGGTCGGAGCAGCGCTGCCGACGACAACAGTGGCTAGACCACCGTTTTGGCTGGCTTCCCTTGTAGTCACCACTGGCATGGCGCGCTCTGGAGTTTTTACTGATGCCAGCTCATGTCTACTGCGTAGTCCTTCGAAGAGAGAGTAATACTGCGGTAGAAAAACGGGCAAAGACAAATGGAGCTGAGTAAACCAAGCTCCACAAGTTTGCTGTTGCAAACTTGGCCACACTCTAGAGATTAAACCAGAGCAGGTAAAAGGTAAAATTGATGTCTGAGTGGCTTAGGGTAGAAAGGACTACGGTCCTGGAGATTATGAGGTCATTAGGACAAATATTTAGCATAGTTGATGTACAACTGCTAAAATATGTCCAGAAACTAGATGAGGACGAAACACTCACTAGGAGTGATGGATTGAGCTAAAACTTGGCAAAGCCTGATGCTTTGGACATACAATGATGCTGTAAAAAGTTCATACCAAATGGACTTACCAAAATGGTACTTCCTTCACAGCTATCATTTCTATCCAAAAACTTCAGAAAAATCCTCATGGAAAATGGCTAGATGAAATGAGACAAAATCTTGTGAGATAGGTTATATGAGTAGGAGAAGGCCTGGGAAAATTATCAGCCATAATGGAGCAAGATAAAATACACTTGCTTCACAAACTGAAAATTTGGACAGACAACCAGAATTGCTTCTGTGCTCACATAGTTCAATGAAATGAACTGAATTTGGGTGTAGGCTAATGATTTGAGATACTTGAGAGGATGGAAAAGTTTCATCCCATTTGGAAACTCTATGAAGGTACTTCCTTCACAAAGTTGTATTCAGTCGAAACTATGAAAAATTGCACAGGGAGCTAGGATGAATGGATTGAGCTCATATTTGGCATCCATGGGTTATTTATCCATGTTAATCACCCTGCAAATTGCAGTATCATTGGAATTAGGAATAAAGCACTTCCTTTGCAAAATTTCAAAGAAGGTAGAAACTTGCATTGGATCATGTGCCAAATTTTTGAACTGAGGAACATGAGATTAGGATGGAACTAGTGATTATATAGCAAGTACAGGCTCCACAATTTATGTGGGAATTTTTTCTGCTATAAAAATAGTAGTTCCTTTGGAAAATGGCAGAAATGCAATATTGACATTAAATAGGAAAAGGCAATTTTCCTTATTTAATTATGGCCAATATACTTGCCAGAGCTTGGATTAGGCATAAGTATCAACTCCACCAATTCTCATGAATTTAGGACATGGCTAGCTATGCCTTTGGATTTTATTCCTCAGAAAGGCAAGAAAAGGAATAAATCACAATTCAAAAATATTGCGTGGGACTTAGCAATATTTTTGCATATCCAAGGTTCAGAATGATAGGATGATCTCTGGGAACAATTGGGAGGATAAACAGATCAAAGAAAATGAGGGCTCCTTTGTATTCACAAAGGGCATATTCAAATCCCAAAAATTGGAATTAGTGTTTGAAAGGATTTGAGCTGATGAAAATGAGATTTTGCCCACTGAAAAAGACATGAGCAAGGTTTTGAAAGGTTGAAAATGATAAGAATCATCAGAGTCATCCAACAAACTCAGGAGAAAGATTTTGAAAATGAGTGCCAGGAAGGAATAATAGCAGAAAAATGATAACCCAATTTTTGGGCTTTTACAACTCTTCCCCCCTTAAAAAGAATCTCATCCTCGAGATTCCTAGGGTTACAACACAACTTAAACGATAACCACATCGAGGAAAAACCTCAGGGTTAATTTACCCTTTGGTTAAACTCAAACGAGTTGGGGGCACCGAGAAAAATTTCGCAGATTCGTCGAGGAAACGTAGGTGTCGAGGTAGAATTGAGGGTGAAACTTGTATCGGGGTAGATGTACTGGATCGAGTGAAACAAAGTTGGCAGTGTTCTTCCGGAAATGAAATCGGGAAAAAGAATTAGAGACGAGGAATTTCCCAGCGGAAATGCCTCTGCGAGGTTTGTAGAGTTGGAAATCCGGCACACGGTGTATGCACAGATAGATAGGGACATGTGACTTTGCATTTCCCAGTCTTTGCCGAATGTACTTGTGGGTGAACCGGTATGCGGCAAGATGCAAAAAATCTAAAATAGGCAATAGAAAGAAGCATGCAATGAAAAACACAGCAGGAAAATCATTCTAAGGTGTTTTAATGCTAGTGGGTATATATATAATCCTGGCATATATATACCTACAGCAGCGCGCATTTATAGACTCGAAACGAGTCACGGTTATTTTAGTGTATGTGATCTACTAATTAAAATCTTTTTAGCAACATCGTGTCAATGCTGTCAAACATTTTTGCTTCACAGAGAGACAAGCAAAAACAATACAAAAACAAAAGCACAAAAGCATACATGGAACACAACATACGGATTACAACAGTACAAGCATACAACAAAGCACGAACACGCTACAACGCTAAACGAAACAACTCATACCGGGATACATAGTTCTATCCTCATATCAGGGATGAACCGACAGACTGATCATCTCACTACTTGACTGAGGTCATGCAGAGGACATGCCTTGTTGGGGCTCTCCGGGAGGACGAAGACTGAGCCAATCTCCATCTTCATCGTCCGACAGCACTATGGGTTGGGGTTCGGCTGCTTGGGGTGTGGCTGAAATTGATCCAAGAAAAAGATGTTGGCGGATCAGTAAAAGAGCCTTGTCGAGGGTGATGATGTTGGGTCTAGGCCACAACACAGGCTGAGAGGGTAGCACTGGTTCGGATGGCGTTGGGCAAATGACTTGAGATGCGAATTTGCGAGCCTCACGGTAAGCTTCCTTGACGACTCGCACCGCATCGTTGTCCAGAGTTCTAAACTCGGCAAGCATCTGGGAAATCATCATCCCTGGCGGTGATATATCGCCCAAAGTAGCGATTATGGGTCATCTCCTTGGATAGCGGGAGAAGGCTGCATTCCTACTTCTGTCACAATGGGGTAAAGGAAGAAATCCCGCCTCGCTACCATATGCGGGAACTTGGTTCGGAGGTATAGGTTAGCGTCCACATCAGCGGCCTGAATGGCTAAATCAGAGGTAGTCATGGCTCTACCCTGAAAAACCAACGGCTGGCCATCTACTGCGGGACCTGGGATGATGCGCACTCTTGCATCATAGCGGTAAAGGTGAGGGACGGGTGCCGATTGAAACACCAGGTAATCGGGGCCAGCCTTACAGCCAAAGGCTTTGGTGAGCATCTCAGTAAGAAGGGGTGGAAAGCCAGTGTGGTTGACGGCACCGGTGCGGGTGTAAAGCTTGGGAGCTTTGAAGGTGCCAGTCATGGCTGGAGTGCTACTAGCTAGGCTTCTCTGTAGGGACATGGATGGCTGAGGGGTGAGCAATATGGCGAGCGGAAAGGAGGCTTTTATAGGCAGCTATGCAGGGCATGCCCGCATAGTGTGGCCCCTGTCCCTTAATGGTGAAGGGAAAGCGGTGCGGCCGACCAGAAAGGATATGGTTGCTATTCGTTCCACGGATAACTAGGCGAGGATAGCGGGGTGAGGACGTGTCGGTCCCGACTGCGCCACCTGTTGATTAAAACTGGCCATGCCGGATGCCAGGGATGGGTCAAATCCCTTAGGGCCATTACGGGTAAATGGTAGCGGTGATCTAATTCTAGGATAACCTATGTCAGCCTGGCTGCTCTGATACCATGTCATGTGGCACCCCGATCGCATGGAGCAGGGAGCCTTCGCACGTCAGCCCAGGATAACACCTGACGCACGACAGGTCCGTAATACGACATTCCAAGTACAATAATATTCAACAAATACATGTGCATAAGCTTACATCATTGATGAATACAATTATCTGGCATAGCCCTAAGGCTATTTAAATGGCGGCGGAAGTCTTGGTTTGACGGCTCATCAACTCTGGCTGGGCTCCACAACTCACAGGACTGGCAAGGTTACGGCCTAGCACGGCGGATCAAGCGAACAATCCAGGCACGACCTTCAAACTGGCATGACACGCCAGGTCAGTACATTGAATGTACTTGCAAGACAACCAAATACATAGCATCCAAACAAGCAGAAGACAAAGCAAGAACCAAGCGTATGCAACAACCTATCTCATATCAATTACTAAACAAGGCATGATATAGACCCACTAAGCATGAACAGTATCATAGCATCTACTAACATGGCAATGACATGGCATATCAAAACATGATTCTAACATGGTAGTAGCAACACATAGCATGTCATCTCAATCATGGCATAATTTAACATAAAAATCAAAGCATGGCATGGCATCATGAAACTATGCTAAAAATAAACTAACAATAATATCCAATGCAAACATAGCATGTTAACTTTATGCAATCATGTTCTGTTCTGCCTTGGTTTTTAAATGCAACATATTACTCATGCAATGCAGCCAAACTTACGCACCGAGTCCCTCAGACTCTCTTACCAACGGGTTGCCTCGCAACCGAACGGTGATCTTTCCGGCGATCACAACCATGACCAACACTTGGTCTCCAACACTCATCGAGACCTGGTCTCGTGATCGTATCAAAACATCGTCGTGACTTCTCACGACTATCTCATAGTGCAAGTCACCATATTATCGTTATCACATATTTATTTACCAACTTAATTATTTCAGGTTTATCCTCCATTTTGACCAAGACCTGATGGTGGGACCTACTATGAACTGTGTTGCTATCGATTGACTTTATATACACTCTGCAGAGGTAGCACACTGTACCCACACCACAGAACCCATGGCCTCGTCATCCAATTCGGGTGGACCAATGGTATTCCGATGAAATCGACCTACTGCCATGACACCCTCCCGGCCACTCCGACCCACTCCCAACTTGGCTAGTCCTGGGTGGCCCCGTGTCTACCAAAGACACAACGACCATCGTCGTGGCCAAAACGTCCCTCACGGGGACCGGTACCAAAAATTCTAACAATGGGAACACAAGGTTATGTCCGCCAACCTGATCAGGGTAAGCATGCCCATAACCTTCCCTAGTTGGAGGCACCGGCGAGAGGCACGATAATAGATCGCATTAAGGCCTTCCCAAAAAGGCAAATGTGGCTGCACTGAAAAAGTTCGATTTGGTCGCACTATGACTCGATCCCATCGATGACGGAGGAGGTTTGTTAGTATTAAGTCATTTTAATTCCTACTCCATCATCATGAACATGAATGCCACAAATGCATGAACAAAATATTGAACTTCTCAAGTGCACAACTATAGCTAAAGAACATGACAATACCAAGTAATAGCATATCAACGGTGCATTACTATCCTCATAACATTTTATAAAGATGACATGCAAATAAACTAGAGTAGTGACATGGCATTATTAAAAACAACATTCCAATTAGCATGGCAAACGATATCGTGAAAACACAAGCGTGAATTACAGGCATAATGGAATAACTGCAGACGGAAACGATGTGAAACAACTGCAACTACACACACACAAGGTGCAAGCAAAGTCAACATGCAAGTTCAGCCTGGGGGTCGACAAATACTCCGGGAAGAAGTGTGAAACGATCGCGAAAAGATTTGCCGGAAACAGTTCTCTCTCGGAGGGGCTGTTTACGGGAAAGGGAAAAACGGTCATTTTCACTTGGTGAAAATATTATGAAAATTATATCAACGGAACGGGCTCGACGAAACAAAGACGTGGGCTTTGGAATCACCTGATTCGGAGCTACGGGTAAAAAGATATGACTGTTTAACTACCAGGGACCTATCTGTACAGAAAATCATTACAAACTGGCCCTTGACAGTAAAACAAGTCACGCCTTTCTCAGAAATACGCCTTCCATAAAGGAAAGTGCTCTATCCAGCAATACGCTTTTGCGTGGGGAAAACGACTTCTTGGCGGGGGCGCCGCCACTTATCCACGCTGGCAGGACCGGTCAACACGGCAGAGGTGGGGCCGGGCGCCTGGGTCGCTGCGAGGTGGGGTCACGCGGGGGTGGCGCCTGCCTGGCCCTGGCGTCTTCTACCTCCGGCTCGAGAGCGAGCGAGTCCGAGGGAGGGGATCGCCTCTACGGCGATTGTCGGTGCGTCCGGCCACCTCTCGAGGCGCACGATCTACCCAGAAGATTAGGGTGGAGAGGCGCATCGGACGGTGGTCTCCGTTGCCGGCGAGAGTCGCTGCAGAGGGAGCATCAAGGCCCGTGCCGGAGAGGAGCTTCGGTCACCGGCGGAGAGGGCGCTCCGGTGAGGGAGAGGGGAGGCCGAGGCTACGAAGCGTCTCGCCAGAGCATGGGGGATGTGGTGGTGGTGGAATAATGGCGAGGGGAGCTCGGGCTCACCGGAATCGGGCGAGACCCGAGGCGGCGGCTATGGCGACGGTGGAGGTCAGAGAGGGGCTTCGGGCTCGGGGAGAGGCTCGGGGAGGCTTGTGGACTGCGAGGGGGGCTCGGGAGGGCTACTTATAGCCGCAGGAGAGATCGGGAAGGAGGGGAGGAGGTGGCACACGGCAGGCGACGTGTTCGCACGCCGGCGAGGGGCGCAGCGTCAGCAAGCGCGGCCAAGGCTCAAGGGAAGCGGCGGGAAGGCGACGAGGGGGAAGTGGACGAGCGCCAGAGAGTCACGGAGACGAGTAGCGCTCGGGGTCGAACGAAGGAAGGGGACACCGGGGAGGAAGGAGACGAAGCCCATAGTGGCGTACTGTTTAGTCCTTGGCACGACTCGCCGGAGATGAAAACGAAGGGGGCCAGAGGTCCAGAGGGCATGAATTGCGAGGCCAGAGCCGGTCGGAGCAGCGCTGCCAACGACAAGAGTGGCTAGACCACCATTTTGGCTGGCTGCCCTTGTAGTCACCACTGGCATGGCGCGCTCTGGAGTTTTTACTGATGCCAGCTCATGTCTACCGCGTAGTCCTTCGAAGAGAGAGTAATACTGCGGTAGAAAAACGGGCAAAGACAAATGGAGCTGAGTAAACCAAGCTCCACAAGTTTCTTGTTGCAAACTTGGCCACACTCTAGAGATTAAACCAGAGCAGGTAAAAGGTAAAATTGATGTCTGAGTGGCTTAGGGTAGAAAGGACTACGGTCCTGGAGATTATGAGGTCATTAGGACAAATATTAAGCATAGTTAATGTACAACTGCTAAAATACGTCCAGAAACCAGATGAGGACGAAACACTCACTAGGAGTGATGGATTGAGCTACAACTTGTCAACGCCTGATGCTTTGGACATACAATGATGATGTAAAAAGTTCATACCAAATGGACTTACCAAAATGGTACTTCCTTCACATCTATCATTTCTATCCCAAAACTTCAGAAAATTGTGATGGAAAATGGCTAGATGAAATGAGACAAAATCTTGTGGAGATATGTTATATGAGTAGGAGAAGGCCTGGGAAAATTATCAGCCATAATGGAGCAAGATAAAATACACTTGCTTCACAAACTGAAAATTTGGACAGACAACAAGAATTGCTCCTTTGGTCACATAGTTCAATGAAATGAACTGAATTTGTGTGTAGGCTAATGATTTGAGATACTTGAGAGGATGGAAAAGTTTCATCCCATTTGGAAACTCTATAAAGGTACTTCCTTCACAAAGTTGTATTCTGGTCAGAAACTTTGAAAAATTTCACAGGGAGCTAGGATGAATGGATTGAGCTCATATTTGGCATCCATGGGTCATTTATCCATGTTAATCACCTTGACAAATTGCAGTATCATTGGAATTAGGAATAAAGCACTTCCTTTGCAAAATTTCAGAGAAGGTAGAAACTTGCATTGGATCATGTGCCAAATTTTTGAACTGAGGAACATGAGATTAGGATGGAACTAGTGATTATATAGCAAGTACAGGCTCCACAATTTATGTGGGAATTTTCTCTGCTATAAAAATTGTAGTTCCTTTGGAAAATGGCAGAAATGCAATATTGGCATTAAATAGGAAAAGGAAATTTTCCTTATTTAATTATGGCCAATATACTTTCCAGAGCTTGGATTAGGCATAAGTATCAACTCCACCAATTCTCATGAATTTAGGACATGGCTAGTTATGCCTTTGGATTTTATTCCTCAGAAAGGCAAGAAAAGGAATAAATCACAATTCAAAAATATTGCATGGGACTTAGCAATATTTTTGCATATCCAAGGTTCAGAAAGATACGATGATCTCTGGGAACAATTGGGAGGATAAACAGATCAAAGAAAATGAGGGCTCCTTTGTATTCACAAAGGGCATATTCAAATCCCAAAAATTGGAATTAGGGTTTGAAAGGATTTGAGCTGATGAAAATGAGGTCTTGCCCACTGAAAAAGACATGAGCAAGGTTTTGAAAAGTTGAAAATGATAAGAATCATCAGAGTCATCCTACAAACTCAGGAGAAAGATTTTGAAAATGAGTGCCAGGAAGGAATAATAGCACAAAAATTGATAACCCAATTGTTGGGCTTTTACAACTCTTCCCACCTTAAAAAGAATCTCGTCCTCGAGATTCCTTGGGTTACAGCACAACTGAAACGATAACCACTTCGGGGAAAAACCTCAGGGTTAATTTAACATTTGGTTAAACTCAAACGAGTTGGGGGCACCCAGAAAAATTTCGCGGATTCCTCGACGAAACGTAGGTGTCGAGGTAGAATCGAGGGTGAAACTTGTATCGGGGTAGATGTACTGGATCGAGTGAAATAAAGTGGGCAGTGTTCCTCTGAAAATGAAATCGGGAAAAAGAATTAGAGACGAGGAATTTCCCAGTGGAAATGCCACTGCGAGGTTTGTAGAGTTGGAAATCCGGCACACGGTGTATGCACAGATAGATAGGGACATGTGACTTTGCATTTCCCCGAGTACTGCCCGAATGTACTTGTGGGTGAACCGGGTATGCGTGCAGTATGCAGTAAAATCTAAAATAGGCAATAGAAAGAAGCATGCAATGAAAAACACAGCAGGAAAATCATTCTAAGGTGTTTTAATGCTAGTGGGTATATATATAATCCTGGCATATATATACCTACACCAGCGCGCATTTATAGACTCGAAACGAGTCAGGGTTATTTTAGTGTATGTGATCTACTAATTAAAATCCTTTTAGCAACATAGTGTCAACGCTGTCAAACATTTCTGCTTCACAGAGAGACAAGCAAAAACAATACAAAAACAAAAGCACAAAAGCATACATGGAACACAGCATACTAATTACAACAGTACCAGCATACAACAAAGCACGAACGCGCTACAACGCTAAACGAAACAACTCATACCGGGATACATAGTTCTATCCTCATATCAGGGATGAACCGACAGACTGATCATCTCACTACTTGACTGAGGTCATGCAGAGGACATGCCTTGTTGGGGCTCTCCGGGAGGACGAAGACTGAGCCAATCTAAATCTTCATCGTCCGACAACACTATGGGTTGGGGTTCGACTGCTGGGGGTGTGGCTGAAATTGATCCAAGAAAACGCTCTTGGTGGATCCGTAAAAGAGCTTTGTTGAGGGTGACGATGTTGGGTCTAGGCCACAACACAGGCTGAGAGGGTAGCACTGGTTTGGATGGCGTTGGGCAAATGACTTGAGATGCCGAATTGGCGAGCCTCACAGTAAGCTTCCTTGACGACTCGCACCGCATCGTTGTCCAGAGTTCTAAACTCGGCAAGCATCTGGGAAATCATCATCCCCTGGGTGGTGATATACTGCACCAGGCGAGCGATTGCGGGGTCATCTCCTTGGATAGCGGGAGAAGGCTGCATTCCTACTTCTGTCACAATGGGGTAAAAGAAGAAATCCTGCCTCGCTGCCATATGCGGGAACTTGGTTCGGAGGTATAGGTTAGCCTCCATAGCAGTGGCCTGAATGGCTAAATCAGAGGTAGGCATGGCTCTACCCTGAAAAACCAACGGCTGGCCATCTACTGCGGGACCTGGGATGATGCGCACTCTTGCATCATAGAGGTAAAGGTGAGGGACGGGTGCCGATTGAAACACCAGGTAATCGGGGCCAGCCTTACAGCCAAAGGCTTTGGTGAGCATCTCAGTAAGAAGGGGTGGAAAGCCAGTGTGGTTGACGGCACCAGTGCGGGTGTAAAGCTTGGGAGCTTTGAAGGTGCCGGTCATGGCTGGAGTGCTACTAGCTAGGCTTCTCTATAGGGACATGGATGACTGAGGGGTGAGCGGTATGGCGAGCGGAAAGGAGGCTTTTATAGGCAGCTATGCGGGGCATGCCCGCATAGTGTGGCCCCTTTCCCTTAATGGTGAAGGGAAAGCGGTGCGGCCGACTAGAAAGGATATGGTTGCTATTCGTTCCACAGATAACTAGGCGAGGACATCGGGGTGAGAACGTGTCGGTCCCGACTGCGCCACCTGTTGATTAAAACTGGCCATGCCGGATGCTAGGGATGGGTCAAATCCCTTAGGGCCATTGCGGGTAAATGGTAGCGGTGATCTAATGCTAGGATAACCTATGTCAGCCTGGCTGCTCTAATACCATGTCATGTGGCACCCCGATCCACCTGGAGCAGGGAGCCTTTGTACGTCAACCCAGGATAACACCTGACGCACGACAGGTCCATAATATGGCATTCCAGGTACAACAATATTCATCAAATACATGTGCATAAGCTTACATCATTGATGAATACAATTATCTGGCATAGCCCTAAGGCTATTTAAATGGCGACGGAAGTCTTGGTTTGGCGGCTCATCAACTCTGGCTGGGCTCCACAACTCACAGGACTGGCAAGGTTACGGCCTAGCACGACGGATCAAGCGAACAATCCAGAAAAAACCTACAAACTGGCATAACACGCCAGGTTAGTACATTGAATGTACTTGCAAGGCAACCAAATAAATAGCATCCAAACAAGCAGAAGACAAAGCAAGAACCAAGCGTATGCAACAACCTATCTCATATCAATTACTAAACATGGCATGATATAGACCCAATAAGCATGAATAGTATCATAACATCTACTAACATGGCAATGACATGGCATATCAAAACATGATTCTGACATGGTAGTAGAAAAACATAGCATGTCATCTCAATCATGGCATAATTTAACATAAAAATCAAAGCATGGCATGGCATCATGAAACTATGCTGAAAATAAACAACCAATAATATCCAATGCAGACATAGCATGTTAACTTTATGCAATCATCTTCTGTTCTGCCTTGGTTTTTAAATGCAACATATTACTCATGCAATGCAACCAAACTTATGCACCGAGTCCCTCGGACTCTCTTACCAACGGGTTGCCTCGCAACCGAACGGTGATCTTTTCGGCGATCACAACCATGACCAACACTTGGTCTCCAACACTCATCGAGACCTGGTCTCGTGATCATATCAAAACATCATCGTGACTTCTCACAACTATCTCATAGTCCAAGTCACCATATTCTCGTTATCACATATTTATTTACCAACTTAATTATTTGAGATTTATCCTCCATTTCGACCAAGACCTGATAGTGGGACCTACTACGAACTGTGTTGTTATCCATACACTTTATATACACTCTGCAGAGGTAGCACACTGTACCCACACCACGGAATCCATGGCCTCGTCATCCCATTCGGGTGGACCAAGGGCATTCCGACGAAACCGACCTACTGCCATGACACCCTCCCGGCCACTCCGACCCACTCCCAACTGGGCTAGTCCTAGGTGGCCCCGTGTCTACCAAAGACACAATGACCACCGTCGTGGCCAAAACGTCCCTCACGGGGACCGGTAACAAAAATTCTAACAACGGGCACACAAGGTTATGTCCGCCTACCTGATCAGGGTAAGCACACCCATAACCTTCCCTAGTTGGAGGCACCGGCGAGAGGCACGACAATAGATCGCATTAAGGCCTTCCCAAAAAGGCAAATGTGGCTGCACTGAAAAAGTTCGATTTGGTGGCACTATGACTCGATCCCATCGATGACGGAGGAGGTTTGTTAGTATTAAGTCATTTTAATTCCTACTCCATCATCATGAACATGAATGCAACAATGAGCATGCAGCATACAAATGCATGAACAAAATATTGAACTTCTCAAGTGCACAACTATAGCATAAAGAACATGACAATACCAAGTAATAGCATATCAACGGTGCATTACTATCCTCATAACATTTTATAATGATGACATGCAAATAAAGTAGAGTAGTGACATGGCATTATTAATAACAACATTCTAATTAGCATGGCAAACGATATCGTGAAAACACAAGCGTGAATGACAGGCATAATGGAATAACTGCACACGGAAACGATGTGAAACAACTGCAACTACACACACACAAGGTGCAAGCAAAGTCAACATGCAAGTTCGGGGCTCATGATAAGAGGTTGGCTTGCCTGGGGGTCGACAAATACTCTGGGAAGAAGTGTGAAATGATCGCGAAAAGATTTGCCGGAAACAGTTCTCTCTCGGAGGGGGCAGTTTACGGGCAAGGGCAAAACGGTCATTTTCACTGGGCGAAAATATTATGAAAATGATATCAACGGAACGGGCTCGACGAAACAAAGACGTGGGCTATGGAATCACCTGATTCGGAGCTACGGGTAAAAAGATATGACTGTTTAACTACCAGGGACCTATTTGTAAAGAAAATCATTACAAACTGGCCCGTGACAGAAAAACAAGTGACGCCTTTCTTTGAAATACGCTTTCCAGAAAGGGAAACGCATTCCTACCTGAAGAAGAGGACCAATACGCTTTCGGTGATTGAAAGCGCTCCAACAAGCGATACGCTTACACGTGGTGAAAACGGCTTCTTGGCTGGGGCGGCGCCACTTATCCACGCTGGCAGGACCGGTCAACACGGCATAGGTAGGGCCGGGCGCCTGGGGTCGCTGCCAGGTGGGGTCACGCAGGGGTGGGGCCCGCCTGGCCCTGGCGTCTTCTACCTCCGGCTCGGGAGCGAGCGAGGCCGAGGGAGGGGATCGCCTCTACGGCGATTGTCGGCGCGTCCGGCCACCTCTCGAGGCGCACGACCTACCCAGAAGATCAGGGCGGAGAGGCGCATCGGATGGTTGTCTCCGTTGCCGGCGAGAGGTGCTGCAGAGGGAGCATCAAGTCCCGTGGCGGAGAGGAGCTTCGGTCACCGGCGGAGAGGGCGCTCCGGTGAGGGAGAGAGGAGGCCGAGGCTACGGAGCGTCTCGCCGGAGCATGGGGGATGCGGTGGTGGTGGAATAACGGCGAGGGGAGCTCGGGCTCACCGGAATTGGGCGAGACCCGAGGCGGCGGCTATGGCGACGGTGGAGGTCAGAGAGGGGCTCCGTGCTCGGGGAGAGGCTCAGGGAGGCTTGTGGACTGCGAGGGGGATCGGGAGGGCTACTTATAGCCGCGGGAGAGCTCGGGAAGGAGGGGAGGAGGTGGCACGCGGATGGGGACGTGTTCGCGCGCCGGCGAGGGGCGCAGCATCAGCAAGCGCGGCCAAGGCTCAAGGGAAGCGGCGGGAAGGCGATGAGGGGGAAGTGGACGAGCGCCAGAGAGTCACGGAGACGAGCAGCGCTCGGGGTCGAACGAAGGAAGAGGACACCGGGGAGGAAGGAGACGATGCCCATAGTGGCGTACTGTTTGGTCCTTGGCACGGCTCGCCGGAGAAGAAAACGAAGGGGGCCAGAGGTCCAGAGGGAAGAGGACGCCGAGGGGGAACTGATGGGCATCAGTTGCGAGGCCAGAGCCGGTCGGAGCAGCGCTGCCGGCGGCAACAGTGGCTAGACAACCGTTTTGGCTGGCTGCCCTTGTAGTCACCACTGGCATGACGCTCTCTGGTGTTTTTACTGATGCCAGCTCATGTCTAACGCGTAGTCCTTCGAAGAGAGAGTAATACTGCGGTAGAAAAATGGGCAAAGACAAATGGATCTGAGTAAACCAAGCTCCACATGTTTGCTGTTGCAAACTTGGCCACACTCTAGAGATTAAACCAGAGCGGGTAAAAGGTAAAATTGATGTCTGAGTGGCTTAGGGTAGAAAGGACTATGGTCCTGGAGATTATGAGGTCATTAGGACAAATATTTAGCATAGTTGATGTACAACTGCTAAAATATGTCCAGAAACTAGATGAGGACGAAAAACTCACTAGGAGTGATGGATTGAGCTACAACTTGGCAATGCCTAACGCTTTGGACATACAATGATGCTGTAAAACGTTCATACCAAATGGACTTACCAAAATGGTACTTCCTTCACAGCTATCATTTCTATCCAAAAACTTCAGAAAACTCCTCATGGAAAATGGCTAGATGAAATGAGACAAAATCTTGTGGACATAGGTTATATGAGTAGGAGAATGCCTGGGAAAATTATCAGCCATAATGGAGCAAGATAAAATACACTTGCTTCACAAACTGAAAATTTGGATGCATAACCGTAATTGCTTACGTGCTCACATAGTTCAATGAAATGAACTGAATTTGGGTGTAGGCTAATGATTTGAGATACTTGAGAGGATGGAAAAGTTTCATCCCATTTGGAAACTCTATGAAGGTACTTCCTTCACAAAGTTGTATTCAGTCGAAACTTTGAAAAATTGCACAGGGAGCTAGGATGAATGGATTGAGCTCATATTTGGCATCCATGGGTTATTTATCCATGTTAATCACCCTGACAAATTGCAGTATCATTGGAATTAGGAATAAAGCACTTCCTTTGCAAAATTTTAGAGAAGGTAGAAACTTGCATTGGATCAAGTGCCAAATTTTTGAACTCACGAGCATGAGATTAGGATTGAACTAGTGATTATATAGCAAGTACAGGCTCCACAATTTATGTGGGAATTTTCTCTGCTATAAAAATAGTAGTTCCTTTGGAAAATGGCAGAAATGCAATATTGGCATTAAATAGGAAAAGGCAATTTTCCTTATTTAATTAGGGCCAATATACTTGCCAGAGCTTGGATTAGGCATAAGTATCAACTCCACCAATTCTCATGAATTTAGGAGATGGCTAGCTATGCCTTTGGATTTTTATTCCTCAGAAAGGCAAGAAAAGGAATAAATCACAATTCAAAAATATTGCACAGGACTTAGCAATATTTTTGCATATCCAAGGTTCAAAAAGATAGGATGATCTCTGGGAACAATTGGGAGGATAAAAAGATCAAAGAAAATGAGGGCTCCTTTGTATTCAGAAAGGGCATATTCAAATCCCAAAAATTGGAATTAGGGTTTGAAAGGATTTGAGCTGATGAAAATGAGGTCTTGCCCACTGAAAAAGACATGAGCAAGGTTTTGAAAGGTTGAAAATGACAAGAATCATCAGAGTAATCCAACAAACTTAGGAGAAAGATTTTGAAAATGAGTGCGAGGAAGGAATAACAGCACAAAAATTGATAACCCAATTTTGGGGCTGTTACATCCAGTGCCCAGTGCCAGTTCTTGTTTGTTGCATGTTTTTTGTGGCGCAGAAAATCCATATCAAACAGAGTCTAAACGGGATAAAAACTGACGGATATTTTTTTGGAATATATGTGAATTTTGGGAAGTGGAATCAACGCGAGACGATGCCCGAGGGGGCCACGAGGGTGAGGGGCGCGCCCCATGGGGTAGGGTGCGCCCTGGGCCCTCGTGGCCACTCCGTAAGGCAGTTGGTGCCCTTCTTTCGCCACAAGAAAGCCAATATCCGGATAAAAATCGTGTCCAAATTTCATCCCAATCGGAGTTACAGATCTCCGGGAACATAAGAAAACGTGAAAGGCCAGAATCTGGGAACGCAGAAACAGAGAGAGACAGAGAGACAGATCCAATCTCGAAGGGGCTCTCGCCCCTCGCATGCCATGGAGGCCATGGACCAGAGGGGAAACCCTTCTCCCATCTAGGGAGAAGGTCAAGGAAGTAGAAGAAGAAGGGGGGCTCTCTCCCCCTCTCTTCCGGTGGCGTCGGAACACCGTCGGGGCCATCATCACCGCAATCTACACCAACACCTTCGTCATCTTCACCAACATCTCCATCACCTTCCCCCATCTATCTACAGCGGTCTACTCTCCCGCAACCCGCTGTATCCTCTACTTGAACATGGTGCTTTATGCTTCATATTATTATCCAATGATGTGTTGCCGTCCTATGATGTCTTAGTAGATTTTCGTTGTCCTATCGCTAGGTTGGTGGATTTCTATGATTGGTTTAATTTGCTTGTGGTTATGTTGCTATCCTTTGGTGCCCATCATATGAGCGCGCGCGTGGATCACACCATAGGATTAGATGTATGTTGATAGGACTATGTATTGGAGGGCAAGAGTGACAGAAGCTTCAACCTAGCATAGAAATTGATGCATACGGGATTGAAGGAGGGCCAATATATCTTAATGCTATGGTTGGGTTTTACCTTAATGAATGTTAGTAGTTGCGGATGCTTGCTAATAGTTCCAATCATAAGTGCATAGAATTCCAAGTCGGGGATGACATGCTAGCAGTTGCCTCTGCCAGATAAAACTTGCTATCGGTCTAGTGAAGTAGTCAATTTCTTAGGGACAATTTCGCAACTCCTACCACCACTTTTCCACACTCGCTATACTAACTTTATTGCTTCTTTACTTAAAACAGCCCCTAGTTTTTATTTACGTGCTCTTTATATTCTTGCAAACCTACCCCGTTACACCTACAAGTACTTCTAGTTTTATACTTGTTCTACGTAAAGCGAACATCAAGCGTGCGTAGAGTTGTATCGGTGGTCGATAAACCTGGGAATATTTGTTCTCTCTTTAGCTCCTCATTGGGTTCAACACTCTTACCTATCGGAAGAGGCTACAATTGATCCCCTATACTTGTGGGTTATCAAGACCTTTTTCTGGCACCATTCCCGGGGAGCAATAGCGTGGGGTGAATATTCTCGTGTGTGCTTGTTTGCTTTATCACTAAGTAGTTTTTATTTGCTGTTCTAAGTTGTTCTCTATCTTTAGTTATGGATACGGAACACGAAATACCAAAAAACTTAGGTTTACTTGCTACTCATGGAGATGGGGAACCTCCTAAAACCCTCCATGCTCATTATGTGAAAGATATTATATGTACTACTTCAATAATCCTGAGAAAACCCCATTTAATATGTTATGGGAGACACATTGGATCAACGAGAATACTTTAGGGATTATCGCTTGACTCAAAAAGGGAAACTATTATGGGATCAAATATATATGTTGTATTTCTATGCTAGGAAACTATGCTTGAGATATGATTATACTTGTTGCTCTAGGATGAAGGCTCCACACCTTCCCTTTTCGTGCAAATTTAATGATAATGAAACCTTAGCTTCTTATGCTAATGGTATATATGATTACTATGATGTGGAATGAATAGAAGAATTAGTTGCTTTTAAGGGCGCTTTGTGAAATTGAATCTTTGTTTAAAGAGTTCGAAGATTTTGATGATTCAGTTTATAGACCTGAAAATTTAGCTATCCTTAAATATTGCTATGAGAATTATAAATACAATTATTATATTGACGAATTTATTGATAAAGTCTCCGCTGTCCGAGAAGAGACTAATATTTTGCAGGAGTCCATGGAAGAAGAAATTGATGAAACTGTGAGCTCATTGGATGGAAAAGATGATGAGGAGAGTGAAGAACAAAAGGAGGAAGATCGGATTAGCTACCCGTGCCAACCTTGTAATGAGAGTAACTCTTCAACTCATACATTGTTTAATTTCCCTTCGTCCTTACCGAAGGATGATTCGTATGATGATTGTTATGATCCAGTTGATTCTTTTGAAATGTCCCTTTTTGATGATGCTTACTATTCTTGTGGCCAAGATGCCAATATGAATTATGCTTATGGAGATGAACTTGCTATAGTTCCTTATGTTAAACATGAAATTGTTGCTATTGCACCCACGATGATCGTCCTATTGTCTATTTTAATTCTCCCGACAACACTATATCGAAGAAGTTTGCCCTTATTAAGGATTATATTGATGGGTTGAGTTTCACTACTACACATGATGATTTTGATAGATATAATATGCATGTGCTTGCTGCTCCTACTTGCAATTATTATGAGAGAGGAACTACATCTCCGCCTCTCCATGTTTCCAATATGATAAAATTGCAAGAAACTGTATACTATGCATTGGCCTTTACTATGAGTGCATGAATTGTTCTTTTATGACATGCTGATGCATAGAAAGCGAGTTAGACTTCGTTGTTGCATGATATATGTTACTTTGTGCTCACTACTAAATAATAAATCATTGTTAATTAAAATTGGCTTTGATATACCTTGGGATCCGGGTCGATTCATTACTTGAGCACTTTATGCCTAGCTTAATGGCTTTAAAGAAAGCGCTTCCAGGGAGACAACCCGTAAGTTTTAGAGAGTCATTTATTTCTGTTGAGTGCTTTTAGATAGTTTAAAAACAAAAATTAATGTGCCGAGACTTGCCTTTAGGATGTTTACATTGCTTGTTGGTTTGTGCAGTGCAAAACAGAAACTTTGGCTGTAGTGCATGATTTACATTTTTACTGGAACGTCAAACGGTTGTGACACTTTATGCACTGTCTTTCTATACAAATTGATTATTTTTCCTAATTGTAACAGATTTTTTTGGAGTACCAGAAGTATGGTGAATGTTCAGATTACTACAGACTGTCCTGTTTATGACAGACTCTGTTTTTGATGCATAGTTTGCTTGTTTTGATGAAATTATCAATTTCTATCAGTGGATTAAGCCAGGGAAAATTTATATTACAGTAGCTACAATGCAAAAAAATATGAATTGGTTTGCAACAGTACTTAGAGTAGTGATTTTCTTTATTATACTAACGTATCTTACCGAACTTTCTGTTGAGTTTTGTGTGGATGAAGTGTTCGAAGATCAAGGATGTCTCGATGTGAGGAGAAGTAGGAGAGGCAAGAGCTCAATCTTGGGTATGCCCAAGGCACCCCATGTAAATATTCAAGGAGACTCAAGCATCTAAGCTTGGGGATGCCCCGGAAGGCATCCCATATTTCTTCAACAAGTATTGGTATGTTTTCGGTTTCGTTTTGTTCATGTGATATGTGCAAATCTTGGAGCGTCTTTTGCATTTAGTTTTCACTTTTCTTTGATGCACCATGCTGGTATGAGATAGTCCATGGTTGATTTATAGTATGCTATTTGCACTTCACTTATATCTTTTGAGTAAGGCTTTATAGAATGCTTCATGTGCTTCACTTATATCATTTGAAGTTTGGATTGCCTTTTTCTCTTCACACAGAAAACCGCAATTTGTAGAATGCTCTTTTGCTTCACTTATATTTGTTAGAGCATGGGCATATCTTTTGTAGAAAGAATTAAACTCTCTTGCTTCATTTATATCTATTTAGAGAGATGACAGGAATTGCTCATTCACATGGTTAGTCATAAAATCCTACATAAAACTTGTAGATCACTGAATATGATATGTTTGATTCCTTGCAATAGTTTTGCGATATAAAGATGGTGATATTAGAGTCATGCTAGTGGGTAATTGTGAATTTGAGAAATACTTGTGTTGAGGTTTGCAAGTCCCGTAGCATGCACGTATGGTAACCGTTGTGTAACAAATTTGAAGCATGAGGTGTTTCTTTGATTGTCTTCCTTATGAGTGGCGTTCGGGGACGAGCGATGGTCCTTTCCCACCAATATATCCCCCTAGGAGCATGCGCGTAGTGCTTAGTTTTGATGACTTGTAGATTTTTGCAATAAGTATGTGAGTTCTTTATGACTAATGTTGAGTCCATGGATTATACGTACTCTCACCCTTCCATCATTGTTAGCCTCTTCGGTACCGTGCATTGCCCTTTCTCACCTCGAGAGTTGGTGCAAACTTTGCCAGTGCATCCAAACCCTGTGATACGATACGCTCTATCACACATAATCCTCCTTATATCTTCCTCACAACAGCCACCATACCTACCTATCATGGCATTTCCATAGCCATTCTGAGATATATTGCCATGCAACTTCCATCCTCATCATATACATGACTTGAGCATTCATTGTCATATTGCTTAGCATGATCGTAAGATAGCTAGCATGATGTTTTCATGGCTTTTCCATTTGATGTCACTACAACAAAAAGACACATCCGTGACATTTTGGGTCGAACGAAATTTTTTCTGTCATACATATGACACTTCTATGACGATAATTGTGAAAACCCGGTATCATCATAGATGTGGTGGGCTCATACTTCTATGACAAAAAATCATGACAGGAAATGGGCTTTTCGTCCTGGCCTGGCCGGAGATGCAGCTGCATGACATTCTTTGGGCCGTCGATGACGGAAAAGACCGTGGTAGAAGTGAGGGGGAGGAAAATTTCGGGGAGTTGCCGGTTATGGTGGGTGGTCGGGGGCCGAGCGATGCGTGTTTCTCTCGTACCCGTTCGCGCGTGTGTGCGAGGCGTTGGCTCTAACTGAACCCGAGCGAGGCGTTGGGCTCTAACTGAACCCGAGCGATTGCACTGCAGGCTACGCGTTACTGAACCCGAGCGATCGATCGATGGCTGTTAACTGAACCCGATCAAGCGATTCGCCGCTCTGCTGCTAATCAAGCCGATCGATTGGATGAGCGGTGCGTGTTGCGGGGGATGAATAGTGGCGGTGGCGTTGCCTCTGGATGAACAGGACCCCGTGGTGTGGAGGGCTGGATGAGCGATGAAGCGGTGGAGGGGTGGTTGAACAGGACCCCATGGTGTGGAGGGCTGGATGAACAGTAGATGGTGGAGGGGTGGTTGAACAGTAGCCGGTGGAGTAGCGTGCGGTGGAGGCTAGATGAACAGGAGCCCGTGGAGGCTGGAGGAGGTCGACGGTAGCCCATGGAGGCTGGAGGTGGTCGACGGTGGAGATGAACAGTATCCCGTGGAGTCCCGTTTTGCGGTATGCGACACCCCTCCCGATGAATAGGACCCTCGTTTCGACGGTAGGAGGTCTGTTTCGTCCGTTTTGCGGTACGCCACACCCCTCCCGATCAACAGGACCCCCGTTTCGACCGTAGGAGGTCCGTTTCGCCCGTTTTGCGGTACGGCGCACCCCTCCCGATCAACAGGACCACCCGTTTTGACCGTAGGAGGTCTGTTTCCACCGTTTTGCGGTACGCCACACCCCTCCCGATCAACAGGACCCCCTTCCGAACGTAGGAGGCCCATTTCCTCCGTTGTGCCGTACGCCAGGCCTCGTTTCCATCGCCTGTTCCGTCCAAGACGGTTGGCTCCCACATGTTCCGTTGCCTCCCGATGAACACAATGCATTCCGTTGCCTCCCCATGAACACGACGCATTTCGTTGCCTCCCCATGAACACGACGACGACGCTGTTTCTCCATTCCGACCCAGCCATGTACACGAGCCCTGGCCGTACGTATGCGAGAGTAGGCGTTCGAGACCCTGCCCGTATGTACGTACGTGGCTGTATTTTCTTTCTTGCACCCTCGCCGTTGTACGTACGTGTACATGCTACGTGCGCGCCTCTACTACGACACGTGCGCGCCACTACAATGACCAGTATGTACGTTGACCTACGCGACCAGAATGACAAGGCTACGTACGCTTCGACCAGGTGGGTCCCGACTGTCAGGCACTTCCTTGCCTGCGAAGATGTAGCTGGTGGGTCCCAGCAGTCAGGGGGGCGAATCATTTTTTCGGACGCACTTCCTTGCGTGCGAAGATGTAGCTGGTGGGTCCCAGCAGTCAGGGGGAACGTTTTTTTTGCGAAATACGATGGCCCGTCCGGTGGGTCCCCGCTGCCAGGTGGAGGAATAATTATTTTGCGTGTAATAAGGAGGCACTTCCTTGCTGCGGCCGTGGACCCAGCTGTCAGCTTCTCCACGTACAGTCCACGTCCGATGGAAGCCGTTCCTTGAGCACGTTGACCACGCCGCGCCGAGAGCACTAGGGCGGTGGACGACGGCGAGGCCTAGGAAGGGGATGATGCGGAGCCGGGGAAGACGCTGCAGTGGATGCCCACGCGTGAAAGTACGAGGTTCACTCGTTGCTGCGGTGTGAGGCTGCCGTCGCCTTGAGAATAACGAGGCGTGGGTGAGTAGAGGGATGGCCTGGCCAGCGGTGGGAGTAGTAGGGGCGGTGAGGCCTCCACCGCATCGCAGCCGGCCACGGGAGGCTGGAGCACGAGGCACGACCGGCGCTGGTTTGGGCGGCTGGAGCAAGAAGACCAGAGCTTGCAGAAGCACTACAGCCGTTGGACGGACATTATGCAGTCCTTTGGAGCTAGAATCGTGCATATTGACTAAGTTGACAAAGCCCTCCATCCCCGTCAACTTAGTAGGCCCACAATTCAGCCTGCCACAATACTGGGTCCCAGCTAACAGGGGGGTATTCATTTTTTGTGTGTAATAAGGAGGCACTTCTTTGCGTGCGATGATATAGCTGGTGGGTCCGAGATGTCGGTATTGATAGCGTTTTTTTTAAATCTGAGAGGCCCTTTCGGTGGGTCCCTGATGTCGGTGGAGAAATCATTATTTTGCAGCGTAATAAGGAGGCATTTCCTTGCGTGCGGCCGTGGACCCAGTATCGGCCTCTCCACGCATGATCCACTTCAGATGCATGTCGGTCATTCACCACGTTGACCAGGCCGCGCCGAGAGCACCAGGGCGGTGGACGACGACGAGACCTAGGAAGGGAACGACACGGAGGCAGGGAAGACTCAGTAGTTGTTTCCCACGACTGTACGAGGGTTTACTGGTTCGTATGTCATCGCTGGAGAATAACAAAAGGTGTGGGTGAGTAGAGGGATGGCTAGGCCAGCGATGGGAGTACGATGGGGCGGTGAGGCCTGTGGCGGCAAGACACGGCCGGGGGAGGAGGCGAGCAGTCCGTCGGTGCTTGTTTGGTAATTTGGGCGGGAAGAAGCGAGAGATTGAAGAAGCACGGCGGCCGTTGGATGGACATTCAACGATCCTTTGCTTGTCGTCAACCATTTTTTAGGAAAGCCTTAAATCTGTGGAAAATAGCATACAGCCCATCTGCCATTATTTCTAATAATTTACAGCCCATTTGCTAATTCTTAAGGTTTTTTTGGAGCCCATATTCTTTTTGTTAGCATTACAGCCCATATCGTGGCCACGATTAAAAAATTATACGAAATTTTGCATATTTCGGTGCGGTCCGAACTGTTTTTAATCTTGAAATTTCGACTCACATTCAATTTGATTTTAAAAATAAATGTATATCAATATAAAGTCCAAAAAATTCTCCACGCATAAAAATTGATGTAATTTAAAATCTCGAAATGAAAAAAAGTTATTTGAAACTAATTGCCGGTTTGATGTGTTTAAAAAATGTACAGCCCATTTCTCATTACTGAAAGGCCATTTTCTCAGCTAGCCGAATGAAGCTCTCCTCGTCTTGCAAGATTTGCAGCCCAACAGGCCCGACAAAGCGACTTACTTGGCAAATCACAAAAAACCTGGGTTGTGGCCGTGGACCCAGCTATCAGCCTCTCCACATACAGTACTCTTCCGATGGAAGTCGATCGTTGACCACATTGACCACGCCGCGCCGAGAGCACCAAGGCGGTGGATGACGGCGAGGCCTAGGAAGGGGACGACGCGGAACCGAGGAAGACGCGCAGTGGATGCCCACACGGAGAGGAGTACGAGGGTTCACTGGTTCGGCTGCGGCGTGAGGCTGCCGTCATCGCAGAATAACAGGGGTGTGGGTGAGTAGAGGGATACCCTGGGCCAGCGGTGGGAGTAGTAGGGGGCGGTCAGGCCTCCGCGGCATCACAGCCAGCCACGAGAGGCAGGAGCACGCGGCACGACCGGCGCTGCTTTCGGCGGCTGGTGCAAAAAGACTAGAGGTTGAAGAAGCACTATGGTCGTTGGATGGACATCATACGATCACTGGAGCTAGAATCATTCATATTGACTAATTTGACAAAGCCCTCCGTCCTCGTCAACTTAGTAGGCCCACAAGTCAGCCACCCACTATGGTGGGTCCCAACTAGCAGGGGGTATTCATTTTTTGGTGTGTAATAAGGAGGCACTTCCTTCCGTGCGAAGATATAGCTGGTGGGTCCGACCTGTCAGCGGGGGGAACCTTTTTTTTCACGAAATACAGAAGCCCTTCCCACGTACAGTGCACGTACAGTGCGTAATAAGGAGGAACTTTCCTTGCGTGCGACCATGGACCTCGTGGGTCCCAGCCGTCAGGCTCTCCACGTACAATCCTCTTCCGATGACTCTCGTATGTTGACCACGCCGCGCCGAGCGCACCGAGGCGGTGGACGACGGCAAGGCCCTGCATCGAATGACCCGGAGATGGGGAAGACGCGGCAGTGGAGTCGCAGACAGAGAGGAGTGGGAAACTTGACTGGTTCGGGTGCGGGGTGGGCCTACACTCGGCAGAGAATAACATGAGGTGCGGAGTGGAGGGATGGCCTGGCCGTCGGCGGGGTAGCGTTTCGCTGAGGAGCGCAAAACAATGCCGTTGGGCCTTGAAAGGCTGGAAGCGGCCCAGTTCCGGCAGCGCTGGGGGAATAAGACGAGAGATTGAAGAAGAATGTAGGCCGTTGGATGTAAATCCAACGCCTTCTTAGGCTTTGACCTACTGGCCCACATATCAGCCAGTTCATTTGTTTTTTAGTCCATTTGGTGGGCTGGGTGAAACAATGATGTAGCATCTATGCAGCCCGTTTAAATCCCATTTGCATTTTTCTCGAAATCTGCGGCTTGCTGGCCTGGGTGAAAATATCATGTTGGGCTAGACGGAGAAATGTTATAAAAACATAAACACATGATTGCACGTTAGTAAAATCTTTGCAAGCTTATGTACGCAATCGCTAGGAGTTAACTTGGCAAGTTATATATAAACAATTACTATTATTTTGTAAGAACTTTCAACTTACAAAATAAAATATCATTTTAATTTGATGAGTTAATAGTACGTGGGGTATTATTATTTTTTAGGCTTGTCGTGGGACAGTTGAGTTGGTTCTAGGGGAAAGTACTGGTAGAAAACTCTGTTTACATCGAAAAAGAAAGTGGGAAAAATTGAGAGACCTGCTAGGTCCACCTGAGGAGAGGAATATGTTGGGAGGAAGGAGATTCAATGCACGGCAGCTGAGTGAACTAGTTTTTTTTACGGACAAGTGAACTAGTTTACATACATAAGCAAATAGCCACTAAAAAAAGTAATCAGGTTAATGGGTTCTTAAAAGAAATATTTCGGACAAAACAGATAATTACGACACATAGGCTAATGCATGAAACACTCAGATGATAAAGGTGCTTATAAACAGATAAAGTACAACATCTAGAACTTCCTAGCACACTTGATCATAACGCTGGGCTGTCCGTGTACTCGTCGGTTACGGGAAGCAGACACGCCCTCATGTCCAAGATCTGCCTGTACATGTCATAGCATGCGTACGCGTCCTTGGCCGCGTTGGTTATGTAGGCTAGATTCAGAGGTACCTCCCACGTGTTCAGGTCGTCTTCTTTCATGTTGGCGTATCAGGGATCGATGATGGTCTCAGCGAGGTCAACCACGAAGTCCTTCTCCTGCCCGTTGCTGATGATCTTGTATTGCTTCTTGATGTCGACAAGCTTGTTGCACCATATGGCCGAATCATCGCGTTCTTCCTTCTCTCCATCGTAGCGAAGGTGCGATCGGCTGCCGATGATCTGGCGAATGCTCCAGAACCTGGTGCAGCCATACGACTGAGGCGAGGCAGAGCTTCACCGAGTCCGTATCATTGGTGTACATCACATTCAACTTGGTGCAGCCAAAGGACTGAACGGTGAACTCAAAGGGGAACTCCTTGCTGAAATCCATATTCAGCAGGCTCACCCTTCGGATCGCCATTGGAGTCTTCGAGTGAACGAGTGTGTAGGCGGCGGCATTAGTTCTTTTTTCAGCTCTTGGGGAACTGGATTCAATAGTAAGCTGAGTGTGTACAGGCGACAACAGTTACTACCCCTCCCTCGTTCGCTGCACGCCCGGCAGAAGATGCACCCTCAGCGCATTCAAAGGCCTCCATTAGGAAACCTACTCCGGCCACACGTCGGTTCACGAGCTGGTCTCAGATGGTAATCAGTAATAACAGGAGTTAGTGGTCACTTTACTTAAATTTAATTAGCTTTAATAGAAATTTATACTTAAAACAAGCAATGCATTCGCTCGTTCTATCGGTGCCACAAGATCAACATGCACAACAATTAGAATTATTATTCTCGGGGCCTTTACGATCAGCACATTTGTCGTACTTTCACAAAGATAATACTACCAAGTTTGGATTGTTTGTTATGGTTGTTTTCCTCTGCATCATCATGCCGTGTTTCCCAGCTTGCAAGATTCAGAACCAACAAATAAGATCCAAATAATAAGTACAACAAAGATGCCTACACATCTCATTGATTCCCAGCTTGCAAGATTCAGAACCAACAATTAAGATTCAAATAATAAGTACAACAAAGATGCCTACACATCTCACTGATTCCCAGCTTGCAAGATTCAGAACCAACAATTAAGATTCAAATAATAAGTACAACAAAGATGCCTACACATCTCACTGATTCCCAGCTTGCAAGATTCAGAACCAACCCATTAGAGCCTTTTGATATAGTGAATATCGGGATTAAACCCATCTTGGCTAGCCATGTCATACAATCGAAGAACTTGGTGAATGCTCTTGACCGTCACAACATCTATAGTTGAGTATTCCTGTTTGCACATCACTTTTGCACAACACAAACAAGGAGACAGGAGAGGATGATTTCGCTTTAATAGCGGCCTCCTTGAACTCAACCTCCAGCTCTACTTGGATGAGGTCTGCCTGGAGTCCATGATTCAATTCATGCGCCTTTTTCTGCAGTTCACCTGAAATGAAGCCAAGATTGCATCATTCAGCTAGGAAGAAGTACTTGCTCTTGTGAGCTAGCAGGTTCTTCTTTAGTATTTGCACTAAAATTGAGGAACATTAAGGTTGGCTGTCCGGCTCATGTAAGGTGCAACTATAATTTTCTTATCCTTTTGTGCAGTTCCACTAAAATAAAGTGCCATTGTGGTGACAAGTGTGGCTCCATCTTGCAAAGGCTAATAAAATGCTGCACGAGATTACCGGTGAGAACTTGACGGAGATTTTGGAAACTACAATCACCATTTTGTGCAGTTCCACCAAAATTGAGAGATGTTGCCCACGTGACATTTTAGTTGAACTGCACAAGACACTCATTCAAAAAAAGTGTTTTGTGCAGTTCACCAAAAGGTCACAATAGCAACAAGGTGAAATGGATATCCCTACCTGCACAAAATGATAGAAAGTAAGCGATTGCTTTGGTCAATAAGAATATATGAAACATATACAAAATGAAAAGAAGCATCTTAATTATGTTCATGGCAATCACGCAAGGAGAGTAGAAATTTTAAAACGTCAGCAATGCTTCATGTTACCAGAAGCATTACGATCAACAGTGAGATTCCTCAAATATGGGATTACTTTAATGGTGTTATTGCTTGTTTACGGAATCTGATAAATCAACAGCAGCTAAAGAGTTGGTTTAAGGGCATGGGACCGTGGGGACACCAGGACACTCGGCGTAAAGGAGAAACTTACTTATCATACTGGGGAAAACAGAAGGAGTGCCATTTGTAACACAGTTTAATTGCATCTTATCACTGGAGGCATTAGATTAACAATAACACTGTTAGACATGTCCCTAAGGTAACAGTGTGATTGCTTCATTTTAAATGTGCCCTTACATTAACAACAGCAAAAGGTTGGTATTAGGACATGCGACAGTGGACGCATCAACACAATATACCTACCAGGAGGCATAAAGTGGTGATG
Organism: Aegilops bicornis; assembly: GCA_021605145.1. Lineage (NCBI taxonomy): Eukaryota > Viridiplantae > Streptophyta > Magnoliopsida > Poales > Poaceae > Aegilops > Aegilops bicornis. The sequence continues at coordinate 647,903,564 of CM038674.1, forward strand.
GCGAGCTTGTTCACGCTATGTGAGGGCAGCAAACCTAATCCTGGAGACCTTGTACTATTTGAGGGCAGCAAATCTAATCCTGGAGACCTTTTACTATGTGAGGGCAGCAAATCTAATCCTCGAGACCTTTTACTATGTGAGGGCAGCAAATCTAATCCTGGAGACCTTTTACTATGTGAGGGCAGCAAATCTAATCCTGAGACCTTTTACTATGTGAGGGTAGAAAATCTAATCCTAGAGACCTTTTACTATGTGGTGGTAGCAAATCTAGTTCTGGACATACTCTGTTGACTTGTCCACCAGCCGCCACTTTCTATCCTTTTTTCAACCAATAATAGATCTGTTCCTTATCCAGTTTGTACTGCGTTTTCCCATTATTTCCCTTTTCAACCAAGAGACCGGTTGGGTATCCGGTCTCTACTACTTTCACCATATTATTTCCTCTTTGAATCAAGTCCTAGATTCATGCTACAACCTTCTCCCCTTTCTTCGTTGTTTGAACAAAGCCCTAGATTCAAATGCATGAAGTAGCTTTACCTCTAATAATACTAAAAATTTAGGTGGCTTTGGAAGAGTTGATGTGAGTAGAAAAAGATGCACATGCAGACACGTGGATAGCTGGGGCAGTAGAGCAAGGCCGCTTTCGAAGAATTTATACCTGAGGGTCGCCGGGATGTCGGTGGCAGCAGGTCGGATCTGCGGACAATACGACAGGGCGGAAGAAGGTTCGGAGGACCTCCCGAGCCAGTGCTGTGTCAGAGAGAACGGCACGAGCAGAGGATCGTGCCCCTCCGGCAGCTGTGGGTTTCCTCCCTCGGCGGTGATGATCGCGTGAACGATGCACCTTTTAGTCCTCTACACACACCGGCCGAAGGGATCCGGCCGGATCTGTGACTAGCGGTGAGCAGAGAGAAATTGTCGCTACCGCTGTCTTGTTTATATCTGGAGAGGGTGAGAGAATGAAGAGAGCAACCCTAGTAAAGCAAGCGCTCAGGCCCCTGCGTCCATATATAGTGGAGTGATTATCTTTTTCCTCTCCACAACAAGCGTTTCAATTTGTGTACGTGGCATTAAAGAAAAGAAACTCTCTATTTAAGGTTCACTTGTGCTCCCCGCCCCTCCATTCATTGAACAACCCCACGGGTGAATAAACATCTGATAAAGTACTGTATTTATATAGAACGAACAAGCTCGAACTATTTTCGCGTAGTTAAAAGTTGAGGGCGGGGCTTTTCCCGGCAGTACGCGCGGCAGTTTTCGGGTAGGCGGTTTGACAGAGAGGCGAGGAGGGTGAGCGAGTGGGGCTGTGCGATTTGACAGCGCGTTACTGCTGGAAAGACTTGTGATATGACCACTCACTATAGTCATGAATTACTGGCGCTCCGACCGAGGTGATGCCCCCCTTCGGTTCTGCGCTTTAATCTGGTGCATGACACATCGACCCGGATGTTGGCTCTCCCACATGTCGAAGTAGTAAGAAGGAGCAAAGAATGATGCGGTATATACTAGTACTCCCTCCGGTCCTTTTTACTCTGCACATTGGATTTGCCGAAAGTCAAACTTTGCTAAGTTTGACCAAATTTATATTAGAAATTATTAGCATCTATAATATCTAATAATATAATATGAAAATATATTCCAAGACGAATCTAATGATATTGGTGTTGTTATGTGAATGTCTATAATTTTTTATATAAATTTGGTCAAAGTTGGATGAGATTGACTTCAAACAAACCTAATATGCAGAGTAAAAAGAACCGGAGGGAGTACTATACTACTCCCTCCGTTCCTAAATATAAAAGTCTTTGGAGAGATTTCACTATGGACCACATACGGAGAAATATGAGTGAATCTACACATAAAATGCATCTATATACATCCGTATGTGGTCCATAGTGAAATATCTACGAAGACTTATATTTAGGAACGGAGGGAGTACTACTCAGGTCGGAGTAGTGTGAACCACGGCAGCCCAGTGAACAAGCAGTGTGAACCACGATAGCCTAGTGAACCAGCAGTAGAAAACAATGTGCTGATATGGCCATAAAAAACAATGTGCTACGGTCCACACTGTAGCATGTACAGTAACACTCTCTTTGTTTGGATCCCTGAGTTAGAGCTAGTTTGGGTTGAAATAGCCTCAAATTATCGAAACAAGAGGGGTTAGTTTGAGCTAGTTTGCTCTAACCCAGCTAAAAGAACTAGCCCGGTGGATAGGTTCTAATTGGGTTAGTTATCCTCGGGCCCACTAAAAGAGAACTAAAAAAAATCTCACATACCCGCACCAGATCGCTCCACCCCTCTCGCACGACTCCTCTATGTTCCCCATAGGGCCGCCCGCCCAAGCGCCCGCCGCCTCTCTCTCCTCGGCCGCCCTCTCCTTAGGCCTCGCCGCCCTACTCGGTCGCACTCTCCCTCCGGCCTTGAAGGTCGCCCGCTCCCCTTCACGGTCGGTTTCACCCTCTATCGTGTGTGGCAGCGGCGCATCTACCGAGGAGGTCATGAGAGGGGTGAGTTTGTTCGTTCCTTCTCATCTCACGGCCATATCAGTGATCTTGCTTGCTCTAGCGCTAATTCTGATTTGGAAAAGTAGATCCTGATCAAACTTGCTATAGATTTGTGGTGCACACATGGAATTGTTTGATGCTGCTTGAGGAGGTAATAAATCTTTCTAGAGGCCCAAAGATTCAGGTCACCTTTCTAGGTATTCCAATTTCATGCTTGCATTATTTGTAGAGGCCCAAAGATTCAGTTCACCTTTCTAGGTATTTCAATTTCAGGCTTGCATTATTTCTAGAGGCCCAAAGATTCAGTTCACCTTTCTAGGTATTTCAGTTTGTGCTTGCATTATTTCTAGAGGCCCAAAGATTCAGTTCACCTTTCTAGGTATTTCAGTTTTAGGCTTGCATTATTTCTAGAGGCCCAAAGATTCAGTTCACCTTTCTAGGTATTTCAGTTGCAGGCTTGCATTATTTCTAGAGGCCCAAAAATTCAGTTCACCTTTCTAGTTATTTTAGTTTCAGGCTTGCATTATTTCAAGAGGCCCAAACATTCAGTTCACCTTTCTAGGTATTTCAGTTTCAGGCTTGCATTATTTCTAGAGGCCCAAAGATTCAGTTCACCTTTCTAGGTATTTTAGTTACAGGCTTGCATTATTTCTAGAGGCCCAAAGATTAAGTTCCCGATCGTGACAGCGGCCCTGCTACCCATGCCGGTGTCGACCTCAACTCGCAAGGGCCAGTCGGAGGGTTCCGGGGCTTGGTCTCTGAGCCTTCCTCTAGGCGGCGATGGCGAGCTCCTCCCTCGGTGCGTGAGGGGCTCCGGCTCCCTCCCTATCGTGAATGACTTCCGTGATGGGTTAGCTCATTCTTTTTCATGAAGTGTTTTTTATTTTGTGAAGCTTGATTGGCGACTTGTATGTTTAAGTGGGATATCTCATTTGTATGGACAAAGTAAAAATTATCATGTTTTGCATGCTTGATTTGTATAGATGGTTCGTTTATGTCAATTGTGAGCGGGAGGAGGCCACAGAAGAGCCGGCCACACCAAGAGGGTGCTTGGATCCAAGGGAATTTTTTTAGTTTGACTAAAAATAGGGTCCAAAGTAGTCAAATGATTGAGATAGAGCATGTAATTGTCAATCTAACCCTGCTATCCATACACCTCTTTGGTTTAGAGTTAGTTCAGGGTTAGAATCTAACTCTAACCTCTAACTGAGTTGAGTTCTCCTTGTCTCGGTTCATCGCCATCATATTTTCCCCATTCCTGTGTTTTTTTGTATCCTGCGAATCAAAGAGGCCCTTTTTTTGCGGGAAAAATCAAAGAGGCCCTTAGACTGGTTTAGGTCCGGTCATTTTTTATAAACGTGTTATGTCCAAAATTTAATGAACGTGCTTCGGTTTCCATGAAAATAATCCGGTTTCATGTAGTAATTCATTCATTTATTTATTCTTCTGCGGGGGGTTTGCATGTAATTCGTGAGGTCTGAAATGTAAAGTACCCCGGCATATGCTCGGAGTCATGCATGCACTACGACCCAGATGTTCTATGTCCCACATGTCGGCGAATGGGAGCACGTGGAAATAGCCTAGGAGTACATATAGGAGGATAAATGTGTGAAAAATATGTACTGTGAAGCATAGCCGCGGTTTGAAAAGGAGACCTAAAGTGATGACAGCTATAGATCGCACGCACCCAACTAGTGGTACTAGACATATGACTAATTTTTCCCTCAAAAAAAAAAAGAGGCACGAGTGCTCAGTACTCCTATTCTATAAACACGAGTCCCATCTGACAACAGCGTCCGTGCTATAGCTAGCTCTCCTCCCTCGTTTCTCTCTTCTAATTCTAAACTCGGCCGACGCCTTGGGTGGGGTGGGTTTGCTCAACTGCGGCCCCACCTCACAGTGAAAACGTTACGACTGCAATAAAAATGCCATATACTCCCTCCGTTCATAAATATAAGCCTTTTTAGATACCAGTTCAAATGGAATACAACATACAGATGTATGTAGACATAGTCTAGAGTCTAGATTCACTCATTTTGCTCTGTATGTAGTAGTCACTTGCTGGAATCTTTAGAAAGACTTATATTTGGGAACGGAGGGAGTACTATACTAATAAAACATTAAGGCCACGAGGCGATGTAGTGCTGGTTACAGGAGGCAAGAAGAAGAGATGCATCCATCGACGACGTCCACCTCCTCGACTCAGGGCGCCGGCACATCGAACGACGCTAAGTAGCAGCGGCTTTTGTGGCCAGGTCGGCGATGCTTCGAACAATGGCGTCCAAAAATTCCAGCCGCTGGAAGAAGGCCAACGTCTTTCTGTCCTCGCTTGCCTTGTTGTGGCCTATGTAGATGATTTCCTCGTAGACGTGGATGTGCAGGTCGACGGTTTCTTGCATGGCGAGGCGCTACGCGGCGAGCGCGGCCTCGAGGTGCACATTCTTTGTCACGACCTCCGGCACCTGCAGGGCCACCGGGGCTTGAAAGAGTTCGTCACCATGTAGGCCGATGAGGGTGGCAGGCAATGAGGATCCTGGCGCGGGGCTGGAGCGATCTGGCAAGGTCGTCCAGCGTTTCTTGTGGCGATGAACTTGCGGATGGAGTTGACCATCATGTCGTCCATGCGAGAGGCAAAGCCGGCGTCGGCGAAGGGCTACGATGCCTGCGATCGCCAAAGACCGTCTGGAAGCGTTCTTGGCGGTGGTCGCAGGCTAGCGCCTTGGATGATTTGGCACAACCGACTGCCGCTCGCGTCCATCGCCTCCATAGGTGCTTGCGGCTTCTGGTCACTTGGTCTTGGATTGGAGTGAGCAGTGTTGCGCAGAGACTTGGGAGTAGATGGATTGGAGTGGTGGGGCGCCTTTATTATATGATAGTCCAAACTCATTGCATTCACATCGTCTTTGGCTCTATTCTGCTTCTCCAATTAATTCCCTCTGCATGTAATTGAGGATGCATCATTGACCGTTCAACGTCTCGGGAACCGCTACCCTCTTCCTCCTTGGCACTCAAGCACCTACTACCTTTGTCCGGGTTTATTGGTCCCCATTGTATTTCGTGCCAAATTTTGACCATAGATTAAACTAAGAAAATGTTCACTCATGTGACCAAACATTATATTTTTGAAAACTAGGTTCAAATACGAATCCAATGAGATAAATTTTCTTGACATGCATTAACATTTTGTTAGTTAAATCTTTAGTCAAAATTTGGCACAAACTATAAAAGGGACCTATAAACCAGGACGGAGGTAGTATGGACCCGTCGACGACGAGGTGCCTATGGTGACTTCGTAAATTTCAAGATGATAGTGTCGTGCGTGTGTGCGTTCATAGGGGTGAGTGTATGCGCGTGTATATGAGCGCTTGCGTCTGTACTGTGTCAAAATAAACGTAAATGCGTGTCAAAAAGAGACTAGTCAGTATACTCAATATTGTGCACCTCAGAGAGGAAAACGATAGAACTAGTACGTATTTATTTACGGTGCATATTCACTCATTTTGCTCCATATGTACTCCGTCTCGGTGTAGTCTAGTCACTTGTTGAAATCTCTAGAAGGGCAAATACTCCATTCTGGTTTACAGGCCTATACTAGCAAGTAGTTGTACGTACTAGTACAATAGTGGGCTCACATAGCAATTTTGTCTCACCAAGAGCCTGGCTATATGCGTGCTCCAATGTTTGCAACTGCAACGTTCGGTTTGCGCTTGGCTCTTCGCCTCTTCGAGAAGATGAACAATGATGTTACTACTACTGCTTCTACAGTGTTGAATCCACTGCTGCATGTCCGTCCACCATGAAGGGACGAATAGCTTGTTGTAGAAGTACTACTAAGCAAAAGCCCGTCCTCGCTTTGCGCAAATCACACATGGGCGAGGGAGAAGGCGTGTAGTAAAATCAAGCTTCTCCTCGTTGTACGAGTTGATGCGACACATCATAGCACTGGCCCCACAAGCTTGCCTCTAAACTTGGCTGAAAGACCCGAAGTGTACAATATATTTGCTGCAACCTCTAACATTTACCCACCACAAATTAAAATATATGTGGTCGTATGCATCATTCTGATGCATAGGCGGGGAGTCCCCCCTTTAAAAAAACAAATTAAAATATATATTCCTGTCTTGACCAGATGAGCGTACAAACTACAATCACCAGGGTGACAGGTAGGGCCAGAAGACTATTTTAAATTTCTTTTAAACTTCGAGACGGCCACATAGCATGGAGCCGACCCCAACGATTTTAAGCTTACAGGCACGGTACACGCTATCCTAGACTACTCTACACATGAAACTGCCACATGAGCGTCTGGGCTGTGCTTGGCTCTTCGCCTCTTTGGGAAGTCGAACAATGATGGAGTACTACAGTGCGCTTCTGGCCATCTGACACCGATTGAACTACTGCATGTCCACCGGGTGCGGGAGGGAGAGCGTGTAGCGAAAGCTTCTCCTAGTCTTGCCAGCCACCACGCTCATGGGCGAGGGAGGGACGCTCCTGCCTTTGCGTGTATGACAGGTGGGTCCTACAGGTGTGTGGCCAACCTGCCATACAGCCAAAGGCAGGTGCAGTTAAGTCCGCGAGGGAGAGGATAATCAAACTTCCCGTTGATGTACGAGTTGACGCGACACATCAAAGCACCGCACTCAATATATTTCAATAATTTGCATTTACCGATGCATTAATTACAACGCACGCATGCATGCCGTGACTCTTATTTTGATACTTGCATGTGTTGATTTAATGCACCTTGAAGTAGTACACCCTCCGTTCCTAAATATAAGTATTTGTAGGGATTCCATTATGAATTACATACGGATGTATATAGATGCTTTTTAAGTGTGGATTCTTTCATTTGCTCCGTATGTAGTCCACCTAGTGAAATCTCTATGAAGACTTACATTTAGGAACGGAGGGAGTATAAAATATGTGACGGTAAAGCTTTGTAATACACCGGCCCAAGTCATGCAGACCGAACAGGACCCGACGATGGAGCTCTCTAAGGTCTCGATGGACCTCACCGTGCTCCACTGCCCCTTATGCCTCCGCCCCTTGACGCCTCTAGTGTATGAGGTTCGAATACACCTCGTCCGTTCGGCTGATTGAGCAAGATGCAGGTTTCTTGATTGATGTGCTATTTGATTGATTTCTGCAGTGCAAGGGAGGGCACCTAGCCTGCGCGGACTGTCGCGTCAAGCGCCCCGGGAACCAGCGACAGTGCCAGAAGTGCGAACGATGTGCGGAACACAGCGGTGGACTCCGTCCTTTCTTCGGTGAGGGTGGAGTGCCTGCACGAAGGCTGTGGGCTCTATGTCAGTTACCACAAGCTCGCCGATCACCCGTAGCGCAGTGTCCGCCTTGCCCCGCAAATGCCCTGCTCCCGTCAAGGCTACGGGCGTTTCGCCGCCGGGCGCCTACCACCATTATCAGACCGCGCATCCCATGCTCGTGCACGGGATCCAAGATCTGGCAAGGTGCTCCAGCTGCAAGTGCCACTGTCGGAGCCATGGCTCTTGCTGTTCGCGGAGGAGGACCGCCGTGCGTTTTTCTTGGTCCGCGGCGTGTTCGACATCGGCGTGCCTATCGCCGTGTCGGTCGTCTGCATCAGAGCGGGGGCGTACCCACTGCCGCACTACTTGGCGAAGCTGTGGGAGAACGGCCCGCCGGAGGAGCCCAAAGGCACGACCGACGCCGTCAAGATGGAAATGGAGGTGACAAGCAGCAAGGATCCCGTCGACGTCAACGTGCAGGAGCTGACCTTCTTGACAGTTCCGCCCAAGCTGCTGGTTGGGGCTAAGCTTGTGTCCCTCCACATTCAGATTGACAAGCTCACGTCCTAAATGTTTCTACAGTGCCTTCTGTTTATCTTAGTAATATGCTAATATAGGGATTACCTTGGTCTACTTTAGCTTAAGAAATGGTGGGTTTTGGTGGCTGTCGGTGTCAAAACCGGCGGATCTCGGGTAGGGGGTCCCGAACTGTGCGTCTAGGCAGATGGTAATAGGAGACAAGGGACACGATGTTTTTACCCAGGTTCGGGCCCTCTCGATGGAGGTAAAACCCTACTCCTACTTGATTAATATTGATGATATGGGTAGTACAAGAGTAGATCTACCACGAGATCAGAGAGGCTAAACCCTAGAAGCTAGCATATGGTATGATTGTTGTTCGTCCTACGGGCTAAAACCCTCCGGTTTATATAGACACCGGAGAGGGCTAGGGTTACACAGGGTCAGTTATAGTGGGAGGAGATCTACATATCCGTATCGCCAAGCTTGCCTTCCACGCCAAGGAAAGTCCCATCCGGACACGGGACGAAGTCTTCAATCTTGTACCTTCATAGTCGAGGAGTCCGGCCAAAGGTTATAGTCCGGCCATCCGGACACCCCCTAATCCAGGAATCCCTCAGTAGCCCCTGAACCAGGCTTCAATGACGACGAGTCCGGCGCGCAGATTGTCTTCGGCATTGCAAGGCGGGTTCCTCCTCCGAATACTTCATAGAAGATTTTTGAACACAAGGATAGTGTCCGGCTCTGCAAAATAAGTTCCACATACCACCGTAGAGAGAATAATATTTACACAAATCCAATCTGCTGACGTATTTCGCAACGTGACATCACACCACAACCAAGCCTTTATTCGAATCGTTTTTACTGTCCCACCTCAGCGCACTTAGCGAGGCGGTTTCCTTGACACGTCTTGTCGAAGCAGGGATCGTGTCCCCTTATTCCGAGATTCTCATCAATACGGGTGTGGGTAACCCAACCGTGCCATTAATTTACGACGCTTGGGAGATAAGCGAGTTTTACCAGGCTGGTGGGGGCACATAGTTTCGTCGCCCATATAAGGGATAAGGATCCACCTTTTCTATCTACGGCTTCTTCCTCCTTTGCTTATCCATTTTCACTTTTCGAGCTCCAGCGCCCAAGTCCGCACATCTTACCTCAACCTTCTCCAGCCATGTCCGGAGCGGGAGGCAAGTGGATGGTCTCCTCCGTCCACGGAGGGACACATCAAGAAGTCGAGGAGGCGGATACTTGTCTAACGACATCGCCGCACCGGCTCCCTGCACAAGGGCATCTCATACCCACCCCAGGCCCCATGAGAGGGTGGTGTTCCTCACCCATTTCCTCCATGGACTAGGTTTCCCACTTCACTCATTTGTCCGGGGGCTCATGTTCTACTACGGCCTGGATTTCCATGATCTGGCCCTGAACTTCGTCCTCAACATCTCGGCGTTTATCGTCGTGTGCGAGGCCTTCCTCCGCATCAAGCCCCACTTCGGCTTATGGCTGAAGACCTTCAATGTCAAGCCGAAGGTAGTGGGCGGCCAGCAAGCGGAGTGCAGAGGCGCCATGGTGGGCAAGATGCCCAACGTTACATGGCTCGAGGGCTCCTTCGTGGAGACCATAAAGGGGTGGCAATCGGGGTGGTTCTACATCACCGAGCCGCGTGACCCTGAATGGGCAGCGGCCCCCGAATTCCGATTTGGCATCCCCACACGGCTCACCTCCTGGAAAGAGAAGGGCCTGTCGTGGGGTAATTCGGAAGAGCGGACCGGACTCCAAACCTGTGTCCAAGACCTGGTGGACAAAAAGGTTAAACTCGTCAACGTAGTCCAGGTCATGCTCATCCGGCGGATCCTCCCGTGTCAACGACGGGCTTTTAACTTATGGGAGTTCAACCCGGCCCAGCACCAAACTCTGACCAGGCTCTTTGACACAATGCACGAGGATGCCTGGAAGGTGCTATTCAAGGGCACCGAGGTTCCCCCTCCCATCACCGAGGATCGCGGATTCCGCGCGAAGCGCCAAGCCAGCGCAGTAAGCTTATTTTACCCTTTACGGGATACTTGTTTTTCATAGTTTGACTCTATGAGGGGTCTAAGCTCCCGTTCCTTTGATAGGAATGGCAGAAGAAGACCGGACAGATCGACCGTCCGGCTCCTTTGCCCGAAGATCCAGCAGACGCCCGCTTGACGGGGCTGCTGGTTCCAGCACCTTACGTGGTGATGGAGAAGAAGGCCAAGAAAAAGGCCGCGGGAACTCGAAAGAGTTCCCGCCGCTCGGCGGTGTCGGATTCATCGTCCGATGACTCTGAGGCGCACTCCTCCCACGAAGACGAGGAGGAGGAAGAAGAGGCCTCTCCCCCTCCAGCGAGGGGAGGACAGAAAAGGAAGGCCGCCCCAACTGGGGGGGCCGGAGGGTCCAAGAAGGGAAGGACCCTTCCTCCGGACTACTCCACCAACGCCGACGACGGCGAAGAGGAGTGGCCATCCAGGGCCAAGCCCCTGGCAAAATCGTAAGTATCCGGATACCAGAATAACTCATGGCGTTCCGCTATTGGACAGTATCTTCTGATGCCGAATATAATCATGCAGTCCGCGGCCGCCAGCTCGGCAACCGTCGAGCGGATCCCTGGATTCGTCGGATGTGAATAGCCTTTCACTTCTGACTGCTACCTCCCCTCATCCTACGGACGATGCCGAGGTGGAGTCCCAAAAGGTTCCAAGCTAGGAGGGGGTGGTCCTGGAGGCGCCGCAAGGCGACCTCCCGGACTCCAGGCGCAAAGGGGATAAAACCCCGGAGGGCTCTAAGTCCGGCCCTGGTCCGGACACCGCACCGGAACCTTCAACGGTTCCGGCATCCGGCAGGCGGCCCCCTACTAAGAAGGGAAAGCCTACAGCGCCGGTGACCTCCGTCCATCCGGAGGCACCGGATAATCTGCTGGAGGTGCTTAACGGCGTCTCCATCGACGAGGAGCACCACACTATTATGAGTGTGGTGATCCAGAAGGTTCGATCCGCCAAGAGCGGGCTGGCCGAAGTCCGTGCCAGCCTTCTAACGAGCTTTGAGGTATGTATTTAAGATATGTAAAAGTATTACCGCATAGACAGTAGCCCCGATGCCCGGTTTGGTGTTCGGAAAGAAAAGCCGAACCGAGGATCAAAAGATATACGCATGGAGTCTAACATAAGTATGTCAATATAGGAATGCAGAGGCTCCGACCTCTGCCGGGACTCCGGAGGTCGATGCATTGAAGTAGAGCCTCGAGCGGTCCGAGAACGAGCTCGGCCTTGCCAAGAAGCAGCTCGAAGACAAGGAAGGTAAGTAATACCTTATTTAAGTATATATATAAAAAAGATGTGGTTGCATGAGTATTACAGGGGCCACAACCCAGGTGGCAACCCTGAAGGAAGCGATGTCCAGGGCCGAAGAAAATGCGGCCGTGGAGCGTACCCAGCGAGAAAAGCAGGAGGCGCGGGTGGCGGAGGTGCAGCAAGAGCTCCAGGATCTCGTGAAAAAACACGAGAGCTTGGAGCTTGACTCAAAGACTCGAGAGTCTGAGCTTGCCTCGGCTCTTGAGAGCGCCAAATTAGCCAAGGCCGAAGCCCGAAAAGCCCTCCAGGGAATTGAGGCGATGAAGAAGATAGCGGCGGGTAAGGCATTCTTTATGCAAAGCAAGCACGTTAAAGTGAATTACTTGGTACTTACTCGAGTCCGGAGCTCTCCAGGAGCATTCGTAGATCTTCCCCGCAGTGTGTCCGAAGCTGCCGCATTCAACCGGGCCGAGGAGGGGAGCTCGACTGAGAAGGTGTTCTGGTCCCAGTATGTTGAGGCCGGACACCCGGTGCCCTTGGGCGACCAGCTGAAGCAGCTGGTTGAGCTCCATAAGGTGCACGAACAGGCCATGAAGGGTCTCATAGTCAGGATGTGGCCTAGGGAAGCCATGCCTGGGAGCTACTTCGGGCTGGTGAGGCGGCTGGTGGATGCCTGTCCATGGCTTGAAGTCATCAAGCGCTCTGTATGCATCGAAGGTGCCCGTAGGGCCCTTGCCCGTGGTAAAGTGCCTTTGGGGCAAGATGGATGCCGAGAAGCTTGTGACGGATGGACCACCGCCGGGCAAGGAGCATCGCAAGCCGAGATGTATTATGAGGGCGCGTCTGAAGGGTGCCCGCCTTATAGCGGATGAATGCTCCAAAGATGTAATTTTTGAGTAAACTCGCATTTGTGATCCTGTACGCTGAAAACTTGTTCATACGCGCTAAGCAACGCTTTTGAATTTAAAATATTACCTTATGTGTGGCCGTTTATTAAATTTGAGAGATGGCGAGTCGTAAATACGCCCCATGCCACGAAAGTGCTTTGGGGTGTTCGGGATAAACTTGAGCGCTCTTTTTCCCATTCTTGGGTCCTTCGAGGGAGGCGCTCAACACAATGAACAAGGCAATCAGACTATAATGCTTGAACACTCTCACTTATCCATAGAATTCTATAATTTTAAATTTCGGCGAAGCCCCTAGTATTCGGAAGACTGAGTTCGGGGAGCTATCCACGCCTAGGCCGGACAAAGCCAACTCCTCGCTCTAAGCGGCATAAGTCTTTAGGGACTCGAAAACCTCTCGAACAGCGACCAGCTCTCGCCCTATCATGACGGTCAGTTTTAGCTTTCTCCACTGAGGTGCTTAGCCCAGCTCAACCGGGGCACAATCGCAGTGGTTCTCCCAGCGCTACCTTAGCCGATATAACGGAACGTAAGGTACCAAAACATGGGAGCCGGGCAAACCCAACTATTGACCCAAGACATGATTCGGAGCCGATGCATATAATGCTATAAGTTCGGGGTGCCGCACTCATGAGAGTGTTCGGACTTCTCACACCATATTATGGGGTACGTAAGCCCCTGGTGTATTGGCCGTACCAAAGTGTACGGTTGCATAATGTCATAACTGAACGTATTTTTATAAAAAGGAATGCAATAATAGACGAAAGCTATGTATTGTTTATTCGAAAAGGCTACGGTAAAAGCAGGACGATACAAATAGTGCGGTAAGCAAGAGATGGGACTATTTGACATGTCCCCCTCCAGGGGCGAGCTGCGGAATGATATGTGAAACAAGTATATTGCTCGTTATAGAGACCACCTGGACACTCGGCGTAACTACGCCTCCCTGGCTGTTACATCGTGTGTTCGGCGATTGTACTGCCGGACAGGCCTTCCGTAGAGTGGAGTCCTGAAAGTAAGAAAAAGAATGACAAAATCGGGAGCACCTAGTGCGGTTGAGCCGCATTTTGGGCATGCCGTGGTCGTGCCCCTCCCCCTATGCCCATGGTATTTCTAGAGCGTAGTTATGTACGGGTAGTACTGGTTTTGCAATTTCGCGAGGGCTGGGGTTGGGGCCGCATTGCTACGCTTGCTCGGAATGTGCCAGGCGGTCTTGTTGTAGGTTACTCCGGGCGTGCTTGATGGTGTCCGGACGTTTAATGGCCGGACTGGAGAATTTCCTTGAGAGGCTGCTTTGTACTTCCGCCGCGAGGGCCGCCATATGCTCCTCTGTTCGGAGAGAGCATTCGGTGTTTCCATTGACCGTAATGACTCCTCGAGGGCCTGGCATCTTGAGCTTGAGGTATGCGTAGTGCGGCACCGCATTGAACTTTGCGAATGCGGTTCGTCCGAAAGCAAGGCGTGATAGCCATCGCGAACGTGACTATGTCGAAGATTAACTCCTCGCTTCGGAAATTATCCGGGGATCCGAAGACCTCCTCAAGTGTAACCGAGCCTGTAAAGTTGGCCTCTACACCTGGTATGACGCCTTTAAACGTCGTCTTTGTGGGTTTAATCCTTGAGGGATCTATGCCCATTTTTCGCACTGTATCCTGATAAAGCAGGTTTAGGCTGTTGCCGCCGTCCATAAGGACTCTAGTGAGGTGAAATCCGTCAATGATTGGGTCTAGAACCAATGCGGCGAATCCGCCATGGTGGATGCTAGTGGGGTGGTCCTTTCGATCAAAAGTGATCGGGCAGGAGGACCGTGGGTTGAACTTTCGGGCGACTGGCTCCAAGGCATATACGTTCCTGAGTGCACGCTTCCGCTCCCTTTTGGGGATGTGGGTTGCGTATATCATGTTCACCGTCCGCACTTGTGGGGGGAAGCCCTTCTGTCCCCTATTGTTCGTCGGCCGGGGCTCCTCCTCGTCATCACTCTGCAGCCCCTTGTCTCTGTTTTGGCACTTAACTTGCACTTTCATTGAACACCCAACAATCCTGTTGGTGTGATTGGCTGGTTTTTCGGGGTGCCGTGTATCCGCACGAGCGATCGAGTATTCGGTCCAAACTGGACGGGCCCGGAGTATTTCTTTTAAATGGCATTTTCCACGGACCGGGTTTAGAGCCTCTGAATCCGACATTAACTGCCGTATCCTCAGCATTGTCGCTGTTAATGCGGCGCTTGTGCTTGTTGCGACGCGACCTGCCATTGTTGTCATTGGTATCCGAATTACCAGGGCTCTTGGTCATGTTATTACTACGAGCTAGCCAGCTGTCTTCTCCCGCGCAAAAGCGGGTCATGAGTGTTGTGAGGGCTGCCATGGATTTCGGCTTTTCCTGTCCTAGGTGTCGGGCAAGCCACTCGTCACGAATGTTATGTTTGAAGGCTGCAAGGGCCTCTGCGTCCGGACAGTCGACTATTTGATTTTTCTTGGTTAGGAACCGTGTCCAGAATTGTCTGGCCGATTCCTCTGGCTGCTGAATTATGTGGCTTAGGTCATCGGCGTCTGGTGGTCGCACATAGGTGCCCTGGAAATTGTCGAGGAATGCGGCTTCCAGGTCCTCCCAACAACCAATTGACTCTCGCCGCAAGCTGTTAAGCCAATGCCGAGCTGGTCCTTTAAGCTTGAGTGGGAGGTATTTGATGGCGTGTAGATCATCACCGCGGGCCATGTGGATATGAAGGAGATAATCCTCGATCCATACCGCAGGATCCGTTGTGCCATCATATGATTCGATGTTTACGGGTTTGAAACCCTCGGTGATTTGATGATCCATTACTTGATCTGTGAAGCATAGTGGGTGTGCGGCGCCTCTGTACTGGGCTATATCACGACGTAGCTCAAACGAGCTTTATGCGCTTTGTTGACCGGCGGATTTACCATATCCGGCATGACGGTTATCGTCACGTGTCGTGGGGCGCCCACACGATTCATAGATCGATCTAGTTTGCCTTGCCTTGTCCTCCAATATATCTCGCAGGTCTGGCGCATTTCCCCGTGCCTTGGTATTCTTTGAGAGACGCCGGGGTGCGGCTTGAGTGGAGGGCCGAGAGGCCTCTCTGTTGCGGCCACGAGGTGGCCGGTCTAGGTGCTTCCTCCTATAATCGGGGTAGCAGCCTGCGTTTTGGGTAGCTCTTGGAGGGGCGTTCGAG
Source organism: Aegilops bicornis (assembly GCA_021605145.1). Classification (NCBI taxonomy): domain Eukaryota; kingdom Viridiplantae; phylum Streptophyta; class Magnoliopsida; order Poales; family Poaceae; genus Aegilops; species Aegilops bicornis. The sequence continues at coordinate 647,919,266 of CM038674.1, forward strand.
TTCGTACTCTTCGGCCGCAAGGACTTCAGTCCATCTGGCGGCTAGCAAGTCTTGATCAGCTCTTAGTTGTTGCTGTTTTTTCTTGAGGCTGCTCGCCGTGGCCATAAGTCTGCGTTTGAAACGCTCTTGTTCGACGGGATCCTGAGGCACGACAAATTCATCGTTCTCGAGGCTTTCCTCGTCTTCGGAGGGAGGCATGTAATTATCGTCCTCTACCTCTCTGTCTGCCGCTCTCTCATGAGGGCTGGTTTCTCCATCCTGCTGCGCTGAATCCTGCTGGAGGGGGTTGTTTTCGGCACTGTCCGGGGTGTTATTGTCTCCCGTGCCGGAATCACCGTTTTTGCTTTGGCGGGATTTAGAGCGGCGCCGCTGATGCTGGCGCTTAGGCTTCTTCTTGGAGGGGTCATCCTCCGTTGTTCCATCGATGTTCCCTTCTTTTGGGGTGTCCACCATGTATATGTCAAATGACGAGGTGGCCTTCCAGTGCCCTGTAGGCGCTAGTTCTTGGTCGTCTCCTGCATCGGCGTCCATATCGTTGATGTCATCGGAGTCGAAGTTGAGCATGTCGATTAAATCACCGACAGTGGCTACGAAGTGGGTGGTGGGTGGGCTTTGAATTTCTTCGTCGTCTGCATCCCAACCTTGCTGACCATAGTCCGGCCAGGGCTCTCCTGATAAAGAGAGAGACTTTAGTGAATTCAGAATGTCGCCGAAGGGCGAGTGCTCAAAGAAGTCCGCGGCAGTGAACTCCATGATCGGCGCCCAATCGGATTCGATTGGCAGGGGCACGGAAGGTTCGGAGTCCGGAGAGGAGTCCGGCACCTTGGAGTCACAAGCTTCGCAGAGGACAAGGCTAGTGTTCGGCTCAATCGCCGTAGAGATTGCAGCCCCCGAGGCGGTGTCCAACAACCCGTCCTCGAATGGCGCAGTCGGCTCCGAGCTGAGGGTCAGAGCAGACACGGGTGCAGCCTCTAGGGCACTGTTCGGTGGCAGAGCTAGATCATGCCCATCGTAACAGCACGATGCGCTCGGCTGTGGCTGGAACCCGTCGAAGATCAAGTCTCTACGGACGTCAGTCGTGTAGTTCAAACTTCCAAATCTGACCTGATGGCCAGGGGCGTAGCTTTCGATGTGCTCCAGATGGCCAAGCGAATTGGCCCGCAGTACAAAGCCGCCGAATACGAAGATCTGTCCGGGGAGAAAAGTCACACCCTGGACCGCATCGTCGTTGATGATCGGAGGAGCCATCGGGCCTAAAGATGACGACATAGAGGCACTCTCAATGAAAGCACCAATGTCTGTGTCAAAATCGGCGGATCTCGGGTAGGGGGTCCCGAACTGTGCGTCTAGGCGGATGGTAACAGGAGACAAGGGACACGATGTTTTTACCCAGGTTCGGGCCCTCTTGATGGAGGTAAAACCCTATTCCTGCTTGATTAATATTGATGATATGGGTAGTACAAGAGTAGATCTACCACGAGATCAGAGAGGTTAAACCCTAGAAGCTAGCCTATGGTATGATTGTTGTTCGTCCTACGGACTAAAACCCTCCGGTCTATATAGACACCGGAGAGGGCTAGGGTTACACAGAGTCGGTTACAATGGGAGGAGATCTACATATCCGTATCACCAAGCTTGCCTTCCACGCCAAGGAAAGTACCATCCGGACACGGGACGAAGTCTTCAATCTTGTACCTTCATAGTCCAGGAGTCTGGCCAAAGGTTATAGTCCGTCCATCCGGACACCCCCTAATCCAGGACTCCCTCACAAATGCTCCGGGCTGAGGGCGGCTGACGCATCGGCTTCCAGCTTCGGCAGATCCGGACTCCTCCATGACGACACCTCGGTGTCGCCCGCTTCATGAGCCGGAGAGGTGGGTGGAATCTCGCTCTCCATCATCTCCGGAAGAAGATCCCCCGAAGACGAACTCTATTGAGAAGGGCTGCTAGCCGGACTACGAAAGACGAATCCTGGTTATTGATCTAGGAGGAACGCAGTACCTTCGGATTAAAAATTAACTTACAGCTCAGTGGAGGGCTGGCCCGTTGGTGGGCACGACGCGGTGAGCGTGCCCGTCGGGGCAGAGCCCCTGGTGTTATCTTTTTCCCTGGTTTGGGCATCTGCGTCTCCGAGTCTTCGGAGGCAGCCCTCTTCTTCCTGCGCGGGGAGGAGGCCTTAGCCTCCCCTTCCCGACTATCCTCCTTAGGGGAGGCAACAATTCCCCCGGTTCGGATGCGTAGCGTGTGAAGTTCGGTTTCTTCGTTCTTCCCCTTGTCTTTTCCTGAGGGCATTCTGCTGAGTACCCGGTCAAGCATCTTGGCCATGTTGGGACCAAGCGAGCCTTCGAGAAGTGGCGCCGGACACCTGATTCTCTCCGCCTTGGTGAGCCATTCCTGGCCACGGATGACTTTCAGAATAAACAATTATGACAAATACAAAATAAGGTGTCCGTTATCAAGTTTACTTACTTGGGTATCTAGGCGATTGGAGCTTAGGCCCGCATCCTCGGTGGTGTCCGGACACTTTACTTTTGGTCCGAAGAATAATTTACACATCCCTTCCATCTTCCGGCCGAAGAAGTTCTTGACAGTTCGCGGACCCTCTGGATTGAATTCCCACATCCGGAGAGGCTGGCGTTGGCACGGCAACATCCGTCGGATTAACATCACTTGCATTATGCTACAAGGTTAATGTCCCTCTCATGAAGCTCTCGGATGCGGTTCTGCAGTACTGGAACATCACCAGCGGGCCCCCAATTCCGTCCTACGTCGGTCCAAGACGCTAGTTGTGATGGAGGGCCCGAGCGGAACTCGGGGGCGGCCACCCACTTTGTGCCTCTGGGAGCCGTGTCATAAAACCTCCTCCGTTGCCATACATCAGATACTTCTGGGAAAGAACCCTCTGGCCATGGGGCATCGGCGTTCCTTCTTATTACGGCACCTCCGCACTCCGCGTGTCGCCCCTCGATCATCTTCGGCTTCACATTGAAGGTCTTGAGCCATAAGCCGAAGTGTGGGGTGACATGGAGGAAGGCCTCGCACACTATAATGAACGACGGGATATGGAGGATAGCGTCCGGAGCTAGATCATCAAAATCCAACCCATAATAGAACATGAGCCCCCTCACAAAAGTATTGAGGGTAAGGCCCAAGCCACGGAGGAAGTGAGGAACGAACACGACGCACTCATTGGGCTCCGGCGTAGGGATGACCTGCCCTGGAGTAGGAAGCCTGTGCTGGATGTCGGCGTCAGAAATCCGACCTCCGAAAGCTTCGCAATGTCCTCCGCTTGAATCGAGGAGGCCACCCACCAGCCTTGAGGGTCGGATCCGGACATATTGAAGGATATGGGGTGTTGGAGCTTAGATCTCGGGTGTTAGAACTTGCGGTGCGGAAAGGCGCGAGAGAGGTGGAAAAGAGGCATAGGCCTCGGCTCCTTTTATAAAGGGGGTGAATATCAAGAGTCCTTAGGGTGACCACTTGAGGTTTACCTTACGACACACGGAGTCATACCAACGGCCGTCGTAGGGCTACGCACGCCCTCATTAATGGAAGATCCCGTAATAAGAGGAACACGATTTCTGCTTCGATAGGACGTGCTAATAAAACTGCCTCGCAGCGCGAGTCGAGGTGGGGCGAGAGGCACCGGTTCGTGTTGAACTGGGCCACGATGCGAAGGCACGGCGTACAAAGATTGCCAGTGGATCAGATTTACGGCATGTTCCCTACAACGGTGCGTAAGAATCCCCTCGTGTGTCCGGACACGATCTAAGTGTTCGATGATTACTTTGGAGTATTCGGAGGAGGAACCCGCCCTGCAATGCCGAAGACAAGACTGTGTGCCGGACTCATCGTCATTGAAGCCTGGTTCAGGGGCTACTGAGGGAGTCCTGGATTAGGGGGTATCCGGACAGCCGGACTGTATACATCGTCCGGACTATGGAAGCGTGAAGACACAAGACTCAAGACTTCGACCCGTGTCCGGATGGGACTTCCCTTGGCGTGGAAGGCAAGCTTGGCGATCCGGATATTATATTTCCTTCCTTGTAACTGACTCCATGTAAAGCCTAGCCCTCTCCGGTGCCTATATAAACCGGAGAGGTTGGTCCTTAGAAGGCCGATCACAATTACAATCATACCATCATAGGCTAGCTTCTAGGGTTTAGCCTCTACGATCTCGTGGTAGATCTACTCTTGTACTACCCATATCTTCAATATTAATCAAGCAGGAAGTAGGGTTTTACCTCCATCGAGAGGGCCCGGACCTGGGTAAACATCTGTGTCCCTTGCTTCCTGTTACCATCAGCCTAAGACGCACAGATCGGGACCCCCTACCCGAGATCCGCCGGTTTTGACACCGACACACGCCTCGAGTGGCGGCTTATGCTGAAGCAGACAATGAAAAAGCACGTCAGGAAGCACTTGACCTGTTGGATGAAGAGCGTGACACCGCAGGGGCTCGTTCGGTGATTTATCAGCAGGATCTGCGTCGTTACAACAGCCGTCGGGTTAAAATCAGAACCTTTCAAGAAGGAGATCTGGTGCTCCGGCTTACCCAGGATCAAACTGATATGCACAAGTTATCCCCACCTTGGGAAGGGCCCTTTGTGGTCACTAAGAATCTCAAAAATGGGTCCAACTACCTTATCGATGTTCGAGAGCACAAAGACTCACGCAAGTCGGAGGAGGAGACCCACCAGCCCTGGAATGTTGCTCACCTTCGGCCTTATTATATTTGAGCCACCGGCTCTTCTGATATACATATTATGATGTATATGTAATAAAGTCGGCATCCCTGTTAAAGCAGAGCCTCTTTCGTTTTCTCTTAAATAATGAGTTTTTGGTCACTTGGGGGCTTCTGCTTTATAGAGCAAAGTTGTGATTACCCCTTGATCCAGCTTCTTGGTCACAAAAAAAATTTGGGTGCTCATTGCCCAGATTAAAGGGACCGAAGAGAGTTTGTTGCAAAAGCACAACTCAAACATAGGTGCACATTGAGCATAGCTCAGAAATATTGCTTGGGGGCTCTGTTTGTTCTAAAGAATAAGAGTTGCTATAACCCTTGTGATAGGCTTAAAAGCCAAGTTTGGAAGCCAGGTGTATTCACCTAAAACCCCGGGTTATCCTGCCTGTATGCCAGATGCTTCTCCATCAGGTAATCCTGATTGACCCGCCAAACTCTTACCATTCAATCTTTTAAACAAGACCCTGAACTCGTTAAGGTTAAAACGCCGGTTTGTCATGTGAGGGCACAGTTTACGGAAAGCAAGGAGAAGCTCAGGCTGATAAAGCCGCCTTCCTTGAAACTTGGATAAATCGGCCTGTGATGCACGATGCTACTCTGACCCAACGTACTCCTGATAAGTCTATCTTTAAATAAGAACGGAACTTATCTGAGTTAAAATGTTGATTGGTTAATGTGAGTGGCAGCTCACGGAAAGCGCATACCTTCCAGTGGCTAATGCTAATTTCATTGAAGAAGATATTTTGGCTTGGTGGCCTATGAAAGACTTGGATTTTCTATTGTTTGATTTGAACTTCTTTTTGAGAATTTTTCTTGTGACATAGTCATGCATGGTTGAAACCAATAAGGCTTATAATGCCTTCTGAGTCATATATGACATTATCCGGTGTTTATTAACTCGGCCTGGCTTTCGACTATAAGTTGCCAGTATGAGATACATCGAGTGTTCATTAACCTGGCCTGGTTTTTAAGCCGGCAATATATACTTACCAATGCTCAAATTTTGGGTTATCACCCTTATTTCACTGGCTTGATAAACCTACAATGTGATCAAATATCACAGGTATGTTGTATGCTCAAATAAATGGTTATTCCTAAGTCCAGCTTTGGTTATAACTTATGATTATTTCTCCATTTGGCATTATGACCCGTCCTGCGGTAAACCGTGGGACACTTGTGATCTGTTTTTGTATACAGGAACAGATTCAAAAAACTGATATTATAAACATCAGTGGTAGATATTCAACTAGCAGTATCATGCAAAGCGAAATGCACGAATGGCCGGCAGATTCAAAGTTTCACTACTCTATTACAAGCCTCCATGGGCTAAATGAGGCCAAAGAGTTTTTCAAAAGCTCAAGTGTTTAGAGCCGCCCAGCGGTTCAATCTTCTTGGCCCTGTTGCTCGGAGTCTTCTGCATCATCCTTTGCCAGCTCTTTGTCTTCTTCTGCTGGCCGAAAAGTTGGTGATGACCAATCTATACCACATAAAGCTTCAAATTCAGCTTCATCATCTATAAGCTCAGACAGATCGACTTCAGGAGCAAAGGTGTGCTTACGGATTGGCAGAATTAAAACTATCACTTTTTAAGCCGGAGTTGGCATCTACTTATGCTCCCGGTCATAAGCCGTATGATACTTGGAGAGGTCCGAGTCATTGGCAATCATTGTGGGCATTGGACGAATTTCTTTTACACAGGCTGCGAAGTCCTTCTGATTGAAAGGTGTACCATCTTCTTTCAAACTTGGGTAACCAGTAGCTACCTCAGACGGGTCAAGCTCTGGTACCCATGCCTTGGCCCGACTCAAAGCTGTCATGGCGCCGGCTCTTGTAGATGATCGCTTTATTTCATCAAATCTAACAGGCAGCACAGAGAGTTTCTTCAAAACATCTATCAGCATAGTTGGTGCTTGACCTGTTGGTGAAATTGAGGCTAGAGCACGTTGAGTTCCAGTGTACAGCTGCTCAACAAGTGTGTAGACGGCTTTAAGCTTCACCAGTATGTCTTGATTGAGATTGCTGCTCTTGGGACCTGAGTATATTGCAGAATGATTAAATGGCGGGTTAAATGATGAAAATAATGATTCATTTCTAATGCTTGATAAGGCGACTTACCAAAGATAGCTGAAACCATCTGATTCACACGACTTTTTAAACCGGTAAGCTCAGTGGTCACTTCTTGAAGTGCTGCCTCTGCCTTCTCAGCATGTTGGGTCAAAGCCGTCTTTTCGTCCGCCCAGGTATTTTTCTCCGTTTCAGAGCTGTTTTTCAGTTTTTCCGACTTAGAGACACTGAACTGAAATTTTGACTCCGCCTTCCAGGTCTCAGTTTCCTGAGTCACCAGCCGGGTCTTCACATCATTCAATTGGCTTTCTAATTCAGAAGTGGCAGCCTGTACAAAGTATAGAGTTATCAACATTTATATCAAGCTTACAAGAGTACAAGTCTCAAGAATTTTGCCATCATACCACATGACACTTGGGGGCTAATGTCTATCAACGAAAAAAATCAAGACAACGGCTCTCATGAATTAAGTCCCAAATACTTTGCAAGCAAGAGTACTTGGCACTTGGGGGCTAATGCATACTGTTTGTTTTTTCATCATGAGTTGGAAGTGATGTAACAGTACCAACCGACTCATGGGGGCTAGGCAGTCAAGATCTTTCTTCTTATACAGAGACAAATAGGACCGGCTTATGCATGTTGGTTAAACCGGCCCTTGGGGGCTACAGGTGGAAAACTCAATTTGTACAAGCATCCGATTTACATTTTAACCAGCCAAGGAGGGATTCTAGGACAGAAGTTATGGATTTTCTAAAAGTCTACGACCTAATCAATCTGGTCATAGCCAGTAGACTTGGGGGCTGGCAGGATATGTATACAAATTTCTTAAAGCTGGAAGTCATACCTCATATTTTTGGTACATCTGCTTCACCATATCAATTTCAAGGTCACGACTGGAGTTGACCTGGCTGAGAAAGCCGGAGAGGATCTCATTGCTGCTCAGTTGTGCATAATTAGAAATATCAAACTTCTGTTTCCGCCTCTCAATAACTTCTTGCTTGGAAGTATGTTTGGCCAGAGCTATTGGATTTCCTGGCACTACAAAGCTGGTGCCAGTAATCAACACATCATCATTTTGAGGCTCTGACGGCTTAGGTGAACCCGAGGGGGCAGAAGTTGAAGGATTAATAGTAGTGCCACCAATGCTAAGATCTGGAATCTCAGGAGGGGTGGCAGTAACAGGTTCTTCTGACTGTTTATCAGAGGTCTCAGGGACAGGGATTTGTTGTTCCGGCATAGTAATTTCAGGTGCTTCTATTGGCTTGATCACTTTAGCCTTCTTGTTTGGCTTTTCTTGGCCACTGCAGAGGTTATGATAAGTCAGTATTAATATAAGAGTATACGAAGTTATAGAGTAAAACTAATTGTTATTACCCAGGGGCAGTCTTTAAAGTCGGCATTTCAGTTTGTGATGAGCCGTCAGAAGAAGAACGAGCAAGTTCCTGGTCAATGATCATTAAAAGAGTTACGTGAAAAACAAGTAAGACCCGTCAGCAGATGAGAATAGTTTTAAAGTTTAAAAAAGCACCTCATTTCAACGTTTCCGAGGAGCAGGGGTGTCCGTTAAGTCGTAGGACAATTCATCACCTCCATTGGTCCGCGTCTGGCGGCGGCTTTCGTGTTGCTGTCATTTCAAGAGAAAGTGAGGATCTAAATAAGCCAAGGGGTGTGAAAACCTTACTTTCCGGGTTACTTGTCGAAGTTTCTGCCTTGGCAAAGATTCTGAGCTGGAGGAAATAATAGTTACCTCTTCCTCAGCTGCATGGCTGGCTCCCATGTTAGCCTGATAATGGTCAGTGTCAATAAGATGGTTGAAAAATAAGGCAAGAGAGTCAAGGGCTACCTCTGACTCAAAGGTATCATCCAGCTTGAGCATGTTAGAGGCGCTTGGTTTCTTCTTCTTGGTGGTTTTCCTAGCGGCCTTCTTGCCAGCCTCGTGGTCATATTCCACTTTCTAGAATTCCGATTTAGACTGCAAAGGTTATCAAAGGTTGAGTTAATCAGATATTCAAATGATGAAGTGAAGATAAAGTAAGTTCAAATGCTTACATCTGGTGGCGGGTTAAGCTTGCTGAAAGGAGCCAGACCCACTTTTATACAATCCTCCAGGTCTTCATTCAGAAGGGACTTCACCATTTCATTGATGGCTTTCTCAGTTAATGGTGCGGAGCTGTGGTGCAGTGGATCTTTCTTATCACCAGTATAGGTACACATTAAGCCGATACGACGGCTCAATGGGATGATCCGCCAAGAAACCCAACACCTGACCAAATCAACACCGGTCAGCCCGTTTCCTAGCAGAGCTTTGACCTTTATGATAGTAGGTGCAATCTTTCGTTCAGCATTAGTAAGATTTTCAGGAATGTTATGTTTTGGATTTAGGCGCTCAACACGGTAACCCGGCAGGGGATTCTCATCAGCCGGAGAAGTGTCCTTGCAATAAAACCATGTCTGGTTCCAGTCTTTGGGGTGACTCGGCATGCAGGCGTAAGGAAAGATGGCGTCTCTGTGACATTGAATTGAAATTCCGCCAAGTTCCAGGCTAGGAGCGTTGGTGAATTCGGTCTGGCGGTTTAAGTAAAAATACTCTATAAAGAGTTCAACGTTGGGCTCCTCTTGAAGGTACACCTCACAGAAGACTTGAAAATTGCAAATATTTGACATGGAATTGGGTCCGAGGTCTTGAGGGTGGAGTTGAAAAAAGTGCAGAACATCCTGGAAGAACTTGGAGCCGGGCGGTGAGAAGCCCCGGTTCATGTGGTCAGTAAAAACGATAACTTCGCCGTCCTTCGGCTGAGGTCTCTCTTTGCTCGGGTTAGGAGCACGATAATGCATCACACTCCTGGTAGGCAAATACCCGACTTTGAAAAAGTCTTTGAAGGTGCTCTCGGTGACGATGGAAGGAATCCAATTGCATGTGTCCACTGTTTTGGGCGGCATTGTGAAAGAAAACCTAAAGGAATGAAAAATTGCCGGTTTAAGTTAATTGGTGAGATCACAGTTTAAGTGCTTACAGTATACAGTCAGGATGGTGGCTTATGTGAGGACTAATCACTACAAAAAAGACACATCGGTGACATTTTGGGCCGAACGAAAAAAAATTATGTCATACTTATGACACTTCTATGACTATAATTGTGACAAAACCCGGTATCATCATAGATGTGGTGGGGTCCTACTTCTATAACAAAAAATCATGATAGAAAATGGGCTTTTCGTCACCGGCGGGCCGGAGACGCAGCTGCATGACATTCTTTGGGCCGTCCATGACGGAAAAAACCGTGGTAGAAGCGAGGGCGCGGAAAATATCGGGGAGTCCCCGGTTACGGTGGGTGGTCGGGGGCCGAGAGATGCGTGTTTCTCTCGTACGTACGCGCGTGTGTGCGAGGCGTTGGGCTCAAACTGAACTCGAGCGAGGCGTTGGGCTCTAACTGAACCCGAGCGATTGCATGCAGGCTACGCGTTACTGAACCCGAGCGATCGATCGATGGTCGTTAATCGAACCCGATCGGCGATTCCTTCGCTACTACTGCTAACTGAAGCTGATCGATGCTGCCTCTGGATGAACAGTGAGCGTTGCTGGGGGGTTTGGATGAACAATTCCCGATGGGGGTGGATGAACAGGACCCCGTGGCGTTACCTCTGGATGAACAGTGAGTGTTGCTAGGGGGTTTGGATGAACAGTTCCCGGTGAGGGTGGATGAACAGGACCCCGATCGTTCTAGCCGGTTGGGGCTAGATGAACAGGACCCCGTGGAGGGCAGGATGAACAGGACCACCCCGTGGAGGGAAGGATGAACAGTAGATGGTGGAGGGCTGGATGAATAGTAGCCCGTGGAGGGGTGGTTGAACAGGAGCCCGTGGAGAGGGCTGGTTGAACAGTAGCCGGTGGAGTAGCGCGCGGTGGAGGCTGGATGAACAGGAGCCCATGGATGAACAGTTGCAGGTGGAGGCTGGAGGAGGTCGACGGTGGATGAACAGTAGCCCGTGTAGGCTGGAGGGGTCGACGGTGGAGATGAACAGTTTCCTGTGGAGTCCCGTTTTGCGGTACGCCACACCCCTACCGATGAACAGGACCCCCTTTTAGACCATAGCACTCCAACATAAGTCAGTTTCCTCCGTTTTGCGGTACGCCACACCCCTCCCGATCAACAGGACCCCCGTTTCAACCGTAGGATGCCCGTTTCCTCCGTTTTGCGGTACGACAGACCCCTCCCGATGAACAGGATCCCGTTTCGAACGTGGCCGGTCGAACAGAAGGCCGTTTCCTCCGTTCTATGGTACACCAGGCCTCGTTTCCATCGGCTGTTCTGTCCAAGCCGGTTGGCTCCCACGCGTTCCGTTTCCTCCCGATGAACACGACGCATTCCGTTGGCTCCCCATGAACACGACGATGATGATGTTTCTCCTTTCCGACCCAGCCATGTACACGAGCCCTGGCCGTACGTACACGCAAGTAGTCGTTCGAGACCCCGCCTGTATGTACGTACGTGGCTGTATTTACTTTCTTGCACCACGGCGGCATGCGTACGTGTACATGCTACGTGCGCGCCTCTACATCGACCAGTATGTACGCACACGTTCGCGACCAGAATGACAACGCTACGTACACTTCGACCAGGTGGGTCCCGACTGTCGGGCACTTCCTTGCGTGCGAAGATGTAGCTGGTGGGTCCCAGCAGTCAGGGGGAAACATTTTTTTCATGAAATACGGTGGCTCGTCTGGTGGGTCTCCGTTGTCAGGTGGAGGAATAATTATTTTACGCGTAATAAGGAGGCACTTCCTTGCTGCGGCCGTCGACCTAGCTGTCAACATCTCCACGTACAGTCCATGTCCGATGGAAGTCGTTCCTTGACCACGTTGACCACGCCACACCGAGAGCACCAAGGCGGTGGACTACGGCGAGGCCTAGGAAGGGGACAACACGGAGCCGGGGAAGACGCGGCAGTGGATGCCCACGCGTAGAGGAGTATGAGGGTTCACTGGTTCGCTACGGTGTGAGGCTACCATTGCCGCAGAATAACAGGGGGTGTGGGTGAGTAGACGGATGGCCTGGCCAGCGGTGGGAGTAGTAGGGGCAGTGAGGCCTCCGACGCATCGCAGCCGGCCACGGGAGGCAGGAGCACGAGGTACTACCGGCGCTGCTTTGGGCGCCTGAGCAAGGAGACCAAAGATTGAAGAAGCACTACGGCCATTGGATGGACATCGTACACTCACTAGAGCTAGAATCGTGCATATTGACTAAGTTGACAAAGCCCTCCGTCCCCATCAACTTAGTAGTCCCACAAGTCAACCTGCCACTGTACTAGGTCCCAGCTAGCAGGGGGTATTCATTTTTTTGTGCGTAATAAGGAGGCACTTCCTTGCGTGCGAAGATATAGCTGGTGGGTCCAAGCTATCAGCGGCGGTAGCATTTTTTCGCGAAATACATACGTCCTTTCGGTGGGTCCCAGATGTCAGGTGGAGGAAACATTATTTTGCGCGTAATAAGGATGCATTTCCTTGCGTGCGGCCGCGGACCCAGCTATCAGCCTCTCCACGTACAGTCTTCTTCAGATGCATGTTGGTTGTTGACCACATTGACCAGGCCGCGCCGAGAGCACCAGGGCGGTGGACGACGGCGAGGCCTAGGAAGGGAACGACACGGAGCCAGGGAAGACTCGGCAGTTGTTTCCCACGCGGAGCGGAGTACGACTGTACGAGGGTTTACTGATTCGTCTGCCGTCGCCGGAGAATAACAGCAGGTGTGGGTGAGTAGAGGGATGGCTAGGCCAGCGATGGGAGTACGGTGGGACGGTGAGTCCTGCGCGGCAGCACAGTCGGCAGTGGGGAGGAGAGAGCAGGCAATCCCGCCGGCGCTTGTTTGAGCGGCTGGAGCAGGAAGAGCAGAGATTGAAGAAGCACGACTGCCGTTGGATGGACATCCAACAATCGCTTAAAGGCCAACCTTTTTTTTAGGAAAGCCTCAAATCTGTGGAAAACATCATATAGCTCATCTGCCATTATTTCTAATAATTTACAGCCCATATGCTAATTCTTAAGGGTTTTTGTGGAGCCCATATTCTTTTTGTTAGCATTACAGCCCATATTGTTGCCACGGTTAAAAAATTATTCGAAATTTTGCATATTTCGGTGCGGTCTGAACTATTTTTAATCCCAAAATTTTGAGTCACATTCAAACTGATTTGAAAAATAAATGTATATCAATATAAAATCCAACAAACTGTCCATGCATAAAAATCAATGCAATTTAAAATCTCGAAATGAAAAAATGAAATTTGAAACTAATTGTCGGTTTGATGTGTTTAAAAAATGTACAGCCCATTTCTCATTACTGATAGGCCATTTTCTCGGCCAGCCGAATGAAGCTCTCCTCGTCTTGAAAGATTTGCAGCCCAACAGGCCTGACAAAGCGACTTACTTGGTAAATCACAAGAAAACTAGGTTGTGGCCGTGGACCCAGCTATCAGCCTCTCCACGCACAGTAATCTTCCGATGGAAGTCGGTCATTGACCACATTGACCACGCCGCGCCGAGAGCACCAAGGCGGTGGACGATGGCGAGGCCTAGGAAGGGGACGGCGCGGAGCCGGGGAAGACGCGACAGTGGATGCCCACGCGGGGAGGAGTACGGGGGTTCACTAGTTCGGCTGCGGTGTGAGGCTGCCGCCACGCAGAATAACAGGGGGTGTGGGTGAGTGGAGGGATGGCCTGGCCAGCGGTGGGAGTAGTATGGGGGCGGTGAGGCCTCCACGGCAGCACAGCCATCCACGGGAGGCAGGAGCAGGCGACACGTCTGGTGCTGCTTTGGGCGGCTAGAGCAAGAAGACCAGAGGTTGAAGAAGCACTATGGCCGTTGGATGGACATCGTACGATCACTGGAGCTAGAATCGTTCATATTGACTAAGTTGACAAAGCCCTTTGTCCCCGTCAACTTTGTAGGCCCACAAGTCAGCCACCCACCATGGTGAGTCCCAGCTAGTAGGGGGTATTCATTTTTTTTGTGCGTCATAAGGAGGCACTTCCTTGCGTGCGAAGATATAGCTGGTGGGTCCGACCTGTCAGCGGGGGGGAACGTTTTTTTCGTGAAATACAGAAGCCCTTCCCGTGGGTCCTAGCTGTCAGGTGATGGAATCATTATTTTGCATGTAATAAGGAGGCATTTCCTTGCGTGCGGCCGTGGACCCAGCTGTCAGCCTCTCCACGTACAGTCCACTTCCGATGGATGTCGTTCATTGACCATGTTGACCAGGCCGCGCCGAGAGCACTAGGGCGGTGGACGACGGCGAGGCCTAGGAAGGAAATGACACGGAGCTAGGGAAGACTCGTCTGCCATCCCCGGAGAATAACAGCAGGTTTGGGTGAGTAGAGGGATGGCTAGGCCAGCGATGGGAGTACGGTGGGGTGGTGAGGCTTGCGCGGCAGCATAGCCGGCCGCGGGAGGACGGAGCAGCCAGTCCCGTCGGCGCATGTTTGAGCGGCTAGAGCAGGAAAAGCAGAGATTGAAGAAGCACGATAGCCGTTGGATGGACATCGAACAGTCATTGCTCTTGTGTGCATTATTTCTAATAATGTACAGCCCATTTGCTAATTCTTAAGATTTTTTTTGGAGCCCATCTTCTTTTTGTTAGCATTACACCCCATATTGTGGCCACGGTTAAAAAGTATAAGAATTTTTTGCATATTTCGGTGCAGTCAACTGTTTTTAATCCCGAAATATCGATTCATATTCAAACTATTTTGAAAAATAATTTATATAAATATAAAATCCAAATAATTGTCCACGCATAAAATCAATGGAATTTAAAATCTTGTAATGTAAAAAAATTGAAACTAATTCCCGATTTGATGTGTTTTAAAAATGTACAACCCATTTCTGGGCAAACCGAATGAAACTCTCCTTGTCTTGAAAGATTTGCAGCCCAGCAGGGCTGATAAAGCAAGTAGTCCTCGTTTGGGTATTTCTTTTAAAAATAGAACTGGGCTAGCCATTTTCAGCAAGAAAAAACACAACTAGGCTCATGATGTGGTAAACATAAATTAAACCTTGGTTAGACGGGCCATAGCACCCGCACAGCCCCGTTGTTACCCTGATCCGTCGCTAAAACTAGTATAAATAATTGGTTGGGATTTGTTAGTTGTTACAAAATTTCACTCTAAATTAAACGACTGGCAAGCCATTTGCCTTGCTTCAAAGAAAATATGACAGTCACAGCCAAGTTGAAAAGCGCAAGAACATCTAACTCCAGCTTACAAACTATACAAAAGCATGAGGGTTAATTGTTCATTAGTTTTACAAAAAAACCCAGGTTGAAAAGGGCAACAACATCTAACTCCAACACTGTTTTCCGCAGTCACAGTCAAATGGATCGGTCAGGTCCATAGAATGAACATCCTGGTCGTAAAATTTACTAGATTATGACCACAATATGTTGTAAATAGAAGCCCGGCAAGTTCAGAAGCTCTTTTGCCCACCTGAAACTCCTTTTTTTGCTCTTCTACATACCCATCCGTCAAAACCGTGCTGCTGATAAACTTAAGCCTGATGGACAATAGTAACCTCGCATTCAGCACGAAGAATGTGACAAATCTAGTGTTTGCACGGTTGGCTACATATCGTTCTAGCATTATTGTCTTCAATCAAATCTCATGAGAAGTAAGAAAATCCCGATGCTTACGAATCCACCGATTGGTTATAACTTTCTTACCCCGTCCTGTTGCCGAAATAGACATGAAGATTGAAAATAGTTAAGGTCTAAAAAAGAGTCTCGAAAGAGCACCAGCTGAACGGTTAATTCTAGTACACTATATGCGGGCTTCCAATGTGCGTGAAATTATCACCTTTATATACAACTTCTCTAGACATGGAAAGCATTGCAGCAAGCAAATAATCTTGTTCAGATCAAAACTATTCATTTGGATATATAAGATCTTGATAGAGTCCAGCACCATTGATAGGCCATCCATGGAGAAACTCTTCATTGAGCATAGAACATAATATTAGTACAAAATGTGTACTCCAAGATGACATATAACTTATGCGCAGAAATTTAAAATGCAGCTTATGGTTACAAGTGTAGATGATAATGTAAAGTACCTGAAGAACTGTGGAGCCAAACACCATATTGAAATGAGCATAGAGATCATGTATTACACCCAAGGTCTCCAGTTTAGGCGCAGAGTGGACGGTTATTTGCAACGGTGAATAACTAGAATCAATGATCAACTTTGAAGTGAAGGGGCATCTTGGATGATGAGCTGCCTTCCGTCAAAACAGATTCCAATTCTTACAAGGTTAGGCGACTTTATTTGGAGACAACCAATTCTAATCAGAAAACAAGCACCAAGCACTCCTGCAGGGCAACTGGAGTGGATGATGCTGTGCAATGAGGCCTCCGATATACGAACCCACACAAGTGAAAGTTTCTTCAGAAATGGGAGTCGAAGGTTTAGTACCAGATTGTCTGGTAGGTCACACAGTGAAAATGTGGCGGCGTGGAGAGAGGAGGAAAACCGCGTGATGGACATCGGTGCTGAGGGCACAGGTAGATGGCGTTCGGTATCCGGTAGGTGATTTCCAGGGGAATAGTAGGACTCAAGCAGCTATAGTTCTATGAAATCAGGGGATTTCAGCTAGGCGTCCATCGTGCAGGGTGTCGATGTCAAAACCGGTGGATCTCGGGCAGGGGGTCCCGAACTGTGCGTCTAAGGCTAATGGTAACAGGAGGCGGGGGACACAATGTTTACCCAGGTTCAGGCCCTCTCAATGGAGGTAATACCCTACTTCCTGCTTGATTGATCTTGATGATATGAGTATTACAAGAGTTGATCTACCACGAGATCGTAGAGGCTAAACCCTAGAAGCTAGCCTATGATTATGATTGTTGTTCCTGTCCTACGGACTAAACCCTCCGGTTTATATAGACACCAGAGGGGGCTAGGGTTACACAGAGTCGGTTACAGAGAAGGAGATCTACATATCCGAATCGCCAAGCTTGCCTTCCACGCAAAGGAGAGTCCCACCCGGACACGGGACGAAGTCTTCAATCTTGTATCTTCATAGTCCAACAGTCCGGCCAAAGTATATAGTCCGGCTGTCCGACGACCCCCTAATCCAGGACTCCCTCAGTAGCCCCTGAACCAGGCTTCAATGACGATGAGTCCGGCACGCAGATTGTCTTCGGCATTGCAAGGTGGGTTCCTTCTCCGAATACTCCATCGAAGATTTTGAACACAAGGATTGTGTCCGGCTCTGCAAAACAAATTCCACATACCACCATAGAGAGTATAATATTCAACAAATCTAATCTGCTGACAACTTTTCATAACGTGACATCCTGCCATGGTCCGGTCATTACGAACCGTTTTTCGCAGCCTGCTACTACACGTGTTGTGAGGAGGTTTTAATGGCACGTCTTGTGGAAGCAGAGATCGTGTTCCCCTTATCACGGGATTCTCATCAATACGGTTGTGGGTAACCCAATCGTGCTTGTTAGTATGACTCCTCGATTTTAGGCAAGTTCCAAACGGCCACGCGGAGGACGCTTGATATTCACCCTCTTTATAAAGGGGCCAAGGCATGTCCTTTTCTTCCCACGCTCGATCCTTCCCTTCCCCCACCTTGAGTTCCAACACCCAAGGCTCAGGCTAAGCGCTTCGGACCTTCAACCATGTCCGGATCCAACCTTCAAGGTCGGTGGATGGCCTCCTCCGTCACAGAGGACGACATCAAGAAGCTAAGGGAAGCTAGGTATCTGACCGCCGAAATCCCGCACAGGTTGCCTGCTCAAGGGTAGGTCATCCCCACTCGCGAACCCAACGGGAGTGTCGTACTTGTTTCCCACTTCCTCCGAGGGCTAGGCTTTAGTCTTGATCCCTTTGTTAGAGGGCTTATGTTCTATTACGAGCTCGATTTCCATGATCTAGCTCCAGATTCCGTCCTTCACATCTCGTCGTTTATCGTCGTGTGTGAGGCCTTCCTCCGCATCACCCCACACTTCGTCTTATGGCTCAACACCTTCAATGTGAAGCCGAAGACGGTCGATGGGCGACACGTAGAATGCAGAGGTGCCATAATAAGCAAAGGCTCCAATGCTCTATGGCCAAAGGGTTCCTTCCCGAAGGTGTCCAACTTATGGCAGCGGGAGTGGTTTTACATCATAGCTCCCCGAGGTACAAAGTGGGCGGCTGCCCTCATCTTCCGTTCGGGCCCTCCACCACAACAGGCGTCATGGGTCAACAAGTGGCTGGACTGGGGTCCAGTTAATGATGTGCTAACATTGCAAAGTCGCATCCAAGATCTCCTCAAGAGGGACGTCAGTCTTGTCAAGGTAATGCAAGTAATGCTAGTTCATCGGGTCCTGCAATGCAAACGTCGATCTCTCCATATGTGGGAGTTCAACCCGGAAGGACAGCGAACTATTCAGCAATTCTTGGCGTGGCGCTCGAAGAGATGTATGGATTGTTCTTCGGATCAGGAATAAAGTGTCCGGACACCACCGAGGATGCGGGTCTCAACTGAAACCGTCTAGATACCCACGTAAGTAATTATGTGGCCGAACATGTTGTCTTTTTATTTATCACAACATCATTCTAAAAAGATCGCTCTCGGCCAGGACTAGATAAGAAAGGCGCAGAGGATCAGGTGTTCGGCCCCCCTTCCCGAAGGCTCACCGGATCCTGTACTAGCCAGGATGCTTGAGCACACACCTTATCAAGTGCCATCAGGGGAAGATAAAGGGAGGAATAAAGAAGCCGGAAGCGGGCTTCACACATTACACATCCAAACCGGGGGATTAGTGTCTTCGTGAAGGAGGATAATTGGGGAGAAGAATCTAGAATCCCCTTTCTCCAAGGAAGGAAAAGGACCGCCTCCAAAGACTTGGAAACAAAGGTTTCCAAATGAGGGAAGAAACCTTCGCCAGGGGGGACTGCCCTGGAGGGCGTCCTTACCACACAGCGCCCGCAAGGGGGCCAGCCCTCCACCGAGCTGTAAGTGAACACGAGTACTTTGGTAAATATATCCTGCTTTATCTCTGAGGACAATAACCGAACATATATCTTGCAGTCCGACTCGCAGCCCTTCTCGATAGAGTTCGTCTTCGGAGGATCTTCTTCCGGAGATGATGGAGAGCGAAACGCCTCCCCCTTTCTCCCTGCCTCATGGGGCGGATGACCCTGAGGTGTCTTCACGAAGGATTTCTCCTGATCCGCCAAGGCCAGAAGGTAACCCTTCGGCCACCCGAAGTCCGGAGTATTCGGCTCCTAAGGAGAGCAACAGAAAGAGTCCGGGACTGTCCGGTGCACAACCGGACGCACTGATGGGTCTTCTGGAGCAAGCGGCTATCTCAGAGGCGCATCCTACTTTAATGGGTACGGTGGTTGAGAGGATTTCATCCGCCAAAAGTGGGTTGCATGAAGCTTTTACGAGCCTGCTAAAAGGCTTTGAGGTACGCAAAGTAATATATATATATTTTAACGGTACTGCACACGCTAGGTGTGCTCTATACAGATAGTAGCCCCTGAGACTCTGGTTGCTGTCCAGAGGCGGCAAACAGAGGATCATAGTCCCAGGTAATGATCGCGCTGCTTTCATGTGCAGGCGGCTGAGGGTCCGGTGGCTGGCCGAACTGCTGAGTTTGCCGAACTGAGGCGGCAGCTTGACGCGGCAGATGCCGACATTGCGCTTGTAAACAAGCGGCTTGATGAGGCATAGGGTATGTATTTTCGGGTGGCCAACAAATATTAAGAGGAGCATGATGCTAGTATCTATAATATGTTGTGACTGCAAATGGAGCTGCCGCCTTGGAGACCCTTCGGGCGGAACTTGCTCGAGCCAAGGACCAAGCCAGGAGAAGTGATGCGGCCGCCCTAAAGGCGGCCGAAGAGTTAAGAGCCGAACAGGCTGCTCATCGCCAGAGCAAAGATAAAATAGCCAAGATGGCTGTTGCGCTGAAAGATGCCGCCGGCTGATATGAGCTTCTTGAAAAGGAAAGCCAAGCGAAAGCGGCTGACCTGAAGAAAGCCATGGAAGCAGCCAAGGAAACCCGCTCTAAAATCAGAGCGGCGAAGGAGGAGCTCCGTCAAGCCGGAGATATCACGGCTGGGAAGCCCTTTTTGTTGCGGACGAAGTTCGGAGATCCGAAGTATGCCCCTCTGGATCAATTATGGAGTGCTGCAGACGCGTACTTGGACTTGGCAATGAGTGCTGCTGATGCGACTGAGTTTTTCAAAGATCAGAAAGATCATGAAGTGGAAAGGTTGTTCTGGTCGCAGTTCAGTGCTCCAACGTGTCCGCTGCCGTTAAATGAACAAACGGCCGAGTGGGCCGAGCTCCATAGGTTTTCCGGACTTGCCATGAGGTCTGTTGTGGATCGTCTTTTGCCGAAGGGACCAAGGCCGAATAGTTATTTTGGTTTAGTGCAACAATTCCTTGGTGTTGTGCCGCATATTGACGCTGTAAAGAGGTCGGCGTGCATAGAGGGTGCACGGATGGCTCTTGCCCGTGTTAAGACCTAATGGGCAGTGATGGAGGCCACCGCTATTGCAACCCGGGATCCGACCGTAGGTCAGGTCTCGGTCAAGCACTATTTTGAAGAAGTCCTAGAAGGCGCTCGTTTAATAGAGGCTTCGTGCTAGAAGAGTATCATGTTCGAGTGACATGTATCCCAATTGTAAAAACAATGCTATTTGGATTATAAAGGCTGTGTTTATACTTTTTCCTGAAAGTATTATGATGCCTCCTGTGCGGCCGTTTATGTATGTATATAACCTGAAAGTTTGCAGTCGTCGTCTTCAGCCCCCACACATATAATGCGGGGGTGTTCACAAAAGCGCGTATTCACACTTGATCCAACGTCTTGGTCCATTAAGGAGGTGATAGCGCGGTGAACAAGGCAATCGGACCATATAGCTTTAACACTTTCACTTAGCCATAGGAGTTTGATGGTGGGGCTACTATATAGTCCCTGGTACTTCCGCGCTCATCCGAATACGGTGCGCGTACATACATGACCGAGAAACCGGTCCTTCGTTAATGCGAAGGAATCGCGAAGATTCCGCTGAGTCACCGAGTGGTTGACCAGCCTTGCGCTTTATCATCACAGTCAGTTTTCGGCTTTCTCTACTGAGGTGCTCATCCAGATGAACCAGGGCACAGTCGCAGTAGTTCTCCCGGTGCCACCTTAGCCGATAGAGCGAAACGTAAGGTAGCAAAACACGGGAGCCGGGCAAACCCAACTATTGACCAATGACATGATTCAGAGCTAATGCATATAAGGCCAAACTCGCGACGCCGAACACTCCCTAAGGTTTTCGGACTTTACAACATATACTGGGCTGAGTAACGCCCTCGATAATGAGCCCTGAATTTCCGATGCGTGCATTAGTCTGACGTGACGAAATGCCAATAACGCCAGCATCCCTCTCGGTTGTGTTGGGTATCCGGAGGGTGTGAAGCAACAAGAGACAGTAAAAAAGGTTAACACAGGGTCTTAATCTAAAAAGATACATTTGAATGGGGCCCTGCTGCACGTCTGCGCATGTGTCTCCGTTGTGCCGTATCCTGGAAGGGTGTAGCACAATGATCATCTGTAAAAGAGAAAAACCAGGTGAAAGTCCTCGTGCGAAAAATTGGTTATTCTTAATGAACCATTAAAATTCAATCTTAATAGGAACAAGCCGAACTGTAGCCCTTTTTGCATGCGGGAAGCCCTTAGCACCACCTATGGGGGTATATCCATCGACCCCATCTCAGGTTTATCTGAGCTGTTACAGCTAGTGGTGCACCGGACTCGTCTAACCGTGTCCGCGGTCTTGACGACCGATCATTTATTCTGGTTGGAGAGGCTGTTCAGTGTTGGGCTGCTAGAGCCACCACATATTCTTCCGCACGTAAGGAACTCTCTGTGTTTCCGCGAACTATGATGATGCCACGTGGACCGAGCATCTTAAGCTTAAGATAAGCGTAATGCGGTACTGCATTAAAACGAGCGAAGGCCGTTCTTCCGAGTAGTGCGTGATAGCCGCTTCGGAATGGAGTGATGTGGAAGGTTTTCTTCGCTTCGGAAGTTGTCGGGAGAACCAAATACAACCTCTAGTACAAAAGAGCCCATACAGCGGGCCTCTGGGCTTGGTATTACTCCTTTAGAGGTAGTATTGCTTTGGCTGATTCTTGTCGGGTCTATCCCTATTTTGCAGACAGTGTCCTGATATATCAAATTAAGACTACTACTGCAGTCCATAAGGACTCGGGTGAGATGGTATCCGTCATTGGGTCTAGCACCAAGGTAGCCGATCCTCCATGTCGGATACTAGTCGGGTGATCCCTGCGATCAAAAGTGATCGGGCAAACCGACCAAGGGTTGAACTTGGGGGTGACGAGCTCCATGGCATATACGTCTTGGAGTGCGCGTTTGCGCCTCCTCTTCGGTATGTGAGTTGCGTAAATCATGTTCACTATTTTGACCTCTGGTGGGAATTTTCCTTTCCCCCAGTGTTCGGCTGGCGAGGCTCATCCTCGTCTTCACTTGGTGTCTCCCTCCCCTTGTGTTCGGCGTTTAGCTTGCTGGCCTGCTTGAAGACCCAGCATTCTCTGTTGGTGTGATTTGCAGGTTTGTCGGAGGTGCCATGAATCTGGCATAATCTGTCTAGAATCTTGTTTAAGCTGGACGGTTCATCTCTGCTGCCTTTAAATGGCTTTTTCCGTTGACCGGGTCAAGAGCCCCTGAATCCGGTGTTTACCGGCGTGTTGTCTGGGCTGTCTTCATTGTTTTGACGCTTTCTTTTATTGCGTCGCGGTTTCCTGTTGCCATCACTGACTTCGGATGTGCCTGGGTTGCTGGTGCCGCTACGGGCCAGCCAACTGTCTTCGCCCGTGCAAAAGCGGGTTGCTACGTCTTGAGCTTGCGTTGGTTTTCCCCGAAGAGGAGAGGATGATGCAGCACAGTAGTGTAAGTATTTCCCTCAGTTTTTGAGAACCAAGGTATCAATCCAGTAGGAGGCCACGCACAAGTCCCTCGTACCTGCACAAAATGAAAGCTACTCGCAACCAACACGATTAGGGGTTGTCAATCCCTTCACGGTCACTTACGAGAGTGAGATCTGATAGAGATAATATTTTTGGTATTTTTGGTATAAAGATTCAAAGTGAAAAGTAAAAAGCAAAGTAAAAACAAAGCAAGTATAAAAGTGATGGAGATTGATATGATGAGAATAGACCCGGGGGCCATAGGTTTTACTAGTGGCTTCTCTCAAGAGCATATTCTACGGTGGGTGAACAAATTACTGTCGAGCAATTGACAGAATTGAGCATAGTTTTGAGTATATCTAGGTATGATCATGTATATAGGCATCACGTCTGAGACAAGTAGACCGAAACGATTCTGCATCTACTACTATTACTCCACTCATCGACCGCTATCCAGCATGCATCTAGAGTATTAAGTTAAAACAGAGTAACGCCATAAGCAAGATGACATGATGTAGAGGAATAAATTCATGCAATATGATAAATACCCCATCTTGTTATCCTCGATGGCAACAATACAATACGTGCCTTGCAACCCTTTTCATCCTTTGGGTAAGGACACCGCAAGATTGAACCCAAATCCATGCACTTCTCCCATTGCAAGAACTACCAATCTAGTTGGCCAAACCAAACAGATAATTCGAAGAGACTTGCAAAGATAACTCAATCATACATAAAATAATTCAGAGAAGATTCAAATATTATTCATAGATAAGCTGGATCATAAACCCACAATTCATCGGTCTCAACAAACACACCGCAAAAAGAAGATTACATCGAATAGATCTCCACGAGAGGGGGAGAACATTGTATTGAGATCCACAAAGAGAGAAGAAGCCATCTAGCTACTAGCTATGGACCCGAAGGTCTGAAGTAAACTACTCACACTTCATCGGAGAGGATATGGTGTTGATGTAGAAGCCCTCCGTAGTGGATGCCCCTCCGTGAGCCGGAACAGGCCCCAAGATGGGATCTCGTGGATACAGGAAGTTGCGGTGGTGGAATTAGGTTTTTGGCTCCTGTTCTGATCGTTTGGGGGTACGTAGTTATATATAAGAGGAAGGAGTACGTCGGTGGAGCATCAGGGGGCCCACAAGGCAGGGGGCGCGCCCTAAGGGGGGGGGGCGCCCCCCACCCTCGTGACCGCCTCCGATGTTCCTTGGCGTAGAGTACAATTCTCCTGGATCATTTGGTGAGAAAATCACGTTTCTGAAGGTTTCATTCCGTTTGGACTCCGTTTGATATTATGTTTCTTCGAAATACTGAAAAAGGCAAAAAATAGCAATTCTGGGCTGGGCCTCCGGTTAATAGGTTAGTCCCAAAAGTAATATAAAAGTGGAAAATAAAGCCCATTATAGTCCAAAACAATAGATAAAGTAGCATGGAGCAATCAAAAATTATAGATACGTTGGAGACGTATCAGGCATCCCCAAGCTTAATTCCTGCTCGTCCTCGAGTAGGTAAATGATAAAAAGAGAATTTTTGATGCGGAGTGATACTTTGGCATAATTTCAATGTAAATCTTCTTAATCATGGAATGAATATTCAGATCCGAAATATTCAAGAGAAAAGTTCATATTGACATAAAAATAATAATACTTCAAGCATACTAACTAAGCAATTATGTCTTCTCAAAATAATATGGCCAAATAAAGTTATCCCTACAAAATCATATAGTCTGGCTATGCTCCATCTTCCCCACACAAAGTATTTAAATCATGCACAACCCCGATGACAAGCCAAGCAATTGTTTCATACTTTATCATTTTCAAAACTTTTCAATCTTCAAGCAATACATGAGCGTGAGCCATGGATATAGCACTATATGTGGAATAGAACGGTGGTTGTGGAGAAGACAAAAAGAGGGAAGATAGTCTCACATCAACTAGGCGTATCAACGGGCTATGGAGATGCCCATCAATAGATATCAATGTGAGTGAGTAGGGATTGCCATGCAACGGATGAACTAGAGCTATAAGTTGAAATCTCAACAAAAGAAACTAAGTGGGTGTGCATCCAACTCGCTTGCTCACGAAAACCTAGGGCATTTGAGGAAGCCCATCATTGGAATATACAAGCCAAGTTCTATAATGAAAAATTCCCACTAGTATATGAAAGTGACAAAATGAAAGACTCTCTATCATGTAGATCATGGTGCTACTTTGAAGCACAAGTGTGGTAAAAGCATAGTAACATTGTCCCTTCTCTCTTTTTCTCTCATTTTTTTATTTGGGCCTTTTCTCTTTTTTTATGGCCTCTTTTTTTTATTTTTTATTTTATTTTTGGTCCGAGTCTCATCCCGACTTGTGGGGAATCATAGTCTCCATCATCCTTTCCTCACTTGGGACAATGCTCTAATAATGATGATCATCACACTTTTATTTTTCTTACAACTCAACAATTACAACTCGATACTTAGAACAAAATATGACTCTATATGAATGACTCCGGCGGTGTACCGGGATATGCCATGAAACATGAGTGATATGTATGAAAGAATTATGAACGGTGGCTTTGCCACAATTACGATGTCAACTACATGATCATGCTAGCAATATGACAATGATGGAGCGTGTCATAATAAACGGAATGGTGGAAAGCTGCATGGCAATATATCTCGGAATGGCTATGGAAATGCCATGATAAGTAGGTATGGTGGCTGTTTTGAGGAAGGTATATGGTGGGTGTATGATACCGGCGAAGGGTGCGCGCTATTAGAGAGGCTAGCAATGATGGAAGGATGGGAAAAAGTGCGTATAATCCATGGACTCAACATTAGTCAAAAAGAACTCATATACTTATTGCAAAAATCCAGAAGTTATCAAAGCAAAGTATTACGCACATGCTCCTAGGGGGATAGATTGGTAGGAAAAGACCATCGCTCGTCCCCGACTGCCACTCATAAGGAAGACAATCAATAAATAAATCATGCTCCGAGTTCATCACATAACGGTTCACCATACGTGCATGCTACGGGAATCACAAACTTCAACACAAGTATTCTTTGAATTCACAACTACTCAACTAGCATGACTCTACTATCATCATCTTCATGTCTCAAAACAATTATCAAGCATCAAACTTATCTTAGTACTCAACGCACTCAAAAGAAAGTTTCACATATCTTGAATACCAAGTATATTAACATTAAGCAAATTACCATGCTATTAACGACTCTCAAAATAATCTAAGTGGAGCATGAGAGATCAAGTTTCTTTAAAACAAATCCACCACCATGCTCTAAAAGATCTAAGTGAAGCACTAGAGCAAAATTATCACGCTCAAAAGATATAAGTGAAGCACTATGAGCAAAACTATCAAGCTCAAAAGATATAAGTGAAGCACATAAAGTATTCTATCAAATTCCAATTCATGTATGGTTTTATCAAAAGGTGTGTACATCAAGGATGATTGTGGTAAACTAACAAGCAATGACGCAAATAATACAAGACGCTCCAAGCAAAACACATATCATGTGGTGAATAAAAATATAGCTCCAAGTAAATTACCGATGGAAGTGGATTTAAAGAGGGATGCCTTCCGGGCATCCCCAAGCTTTGACTTTTTGGTGTCCTTGGATTATCTTGGGGGTGCCATGGGCATCCCCAAGCTTAGGTTCTTGCCACTCCTTGTTCTGTAATCCATCAAAAGAATTCACCCAAAACTTGAAAACTTCACAACACAAAACTCAATAGAAATCTCGTGAGCTCCGTTAGAGAAAGAAAACAAAAGACTAGTTTAAGGTACTGTAATTAACTCATTCTTTATTTGTATTGGTGTTAAACCTACTGTATTCCAACTTCTGTATGGATCATAAACTATTTTACTAGCCATTGATTCATCAAAATAAGCAAAACACACGCAAAACAGAATCTGTCAAAAATAGAACAGTCTGTAGTAATCTGTAACTAACGCAAACTTCTGGAACTCAAAAACTTCTACCAAAATTACACGAACTGGAGAATTTGTTTATTGATCAGCAGCAATTGGAATCAGTATTTTATCACGTTCTGGTGAATTTAAACAATTCGGGCACTGAGCGCAAAATTTCAGGAAATTACAACAAGATCAAATAACTATCATCCAAGAAGATCGAATAGGTTTAACTTGGCACAAAAGCTAATTAAAAGATAAAACCACATCTAAACAGAGGATAGATGGATTGTTCATTCCTGAACAGAAGCAAAAACAAAAAACTAAAAATAAAATTGGGTTGCCTCCCAACAAGCGCTATCGTTTAACGCCCCTAGCTAGGCATAAAAGCGAGGATAGATCTAGGTATTGCCATCTTTGGTAGGCAATCCATAAGTGGCTCTCATAATAGATTCATATGGTAATTTTATTTTCTTTCTAGGGAAGTGTTCCATGCCTTTCTTTAATGGAAAGTGGAATCTAATTCCCTTCCTTCATATCAATAATTGCACCAATCATTCTAAGAAAAGGTCTACCAAGAATAATAGGACATGAAGGATTGCAATCTATATCAAGAACGATAAAATCTACGGGCAAATAATTCCTATTTTCAACAATAATAACATCATTAATTCTTCTCATAGGCTTTTTAATAGTGGAATACGCAAGATGCAAGTTTAGAGAGCAATCATCAAAGTCACGGAAATCTAGCAAATCACACAAGGTTTTGGGAATAGTAGAGACACTAGAACCCAAATCACACAAAGCATTAAACTCATGATCTTTAATATTAATTTTGATAGTAGGTTCCCACTCATCATAGAGTTTCCTAGGGATAGAAACTTTCAACTCAAGTTTTTCTTCATAAGATTGCATCAAGGCATCAACAATGTGTTCGGTAAAGGCCTTATTTTGACTATAGGCATGACGAGAATTTAGCATGGTTTGCAACAAGGAAATACAATCAATTAAAGATAAATTTTCATAATTAAATTCCTTGAGATCCAATATAGTGGGTTTAGCAATATCTAGATTTTTATTTCTTTCAATCCCACTTTTATCAATTTCATCATCAAGATCTAAAAACTCCAAATTCTTAAAACGCCTTCTAGATAAAGGAAGATCATATTGAGTTTCATCAAGATTCATATTGCCAAACAAAGATTTAATAGGGGACGCATCAATAACTTTTAGATCTTCATCTTGATTTTCATAGGGATTAGAAGAACACGCTTTAATAAAGGCATCTTTGGAAGCACGCATCCTAGCGGTTCTTTCTTTGCACTCATCAATGGAAATTCTCATAGCTTTGAGAGACTCATTGATAACATGCTTAGGAGGAATAGATCTAAGCTTTAAAGAATCAACCTCAAGAGAAATTCAATAAACGTTCCTACCCAAATCATCAACTTTAAGCAATTTCTCTTCAAGCAAAGCATTAAAATTCTTTTGTGAATTCATAAACTCTTTAACACTATTCTCAAATTCAGAGGGCATCTTATTAAAATTTCCATAAGAGTTGTTGTAGGAATTTCCATAATCATTAGAAGGATTACTAGGATAAGGCCTAGGATTAAAATCCCTCTATCTGCGTTGTTACCAAAATTATTCCTACCAACAAAATTCACATCCATAGATTCATTATTATTCTCAATCAAAGTAGACAAAGGCATATCATTAGGATCAGAAGAAACACTCTTAGTAGCAAATAATTTCATAAGTTCATCAATCTATCCACTCAAAACATTGATTTCTTCTATAGCATGCACTTTTTTATTAGTAGATCTTTCAGTATGCCACTGAGAATAATTAACCATAATATTATCTAGAAGTTTAGTAGCATCTCCTAGAGTGATTCCATAAAAGTGCCTCCCGCGGCCGAATCTAAAACATTTCTAGAAGCAAAATTCAATCCGGCATAAAAAATTTATATAATCATCCACAAGTTCAAACCATGAGTAGGACAATTACGTATCATTAATTTCATTCTCTCCCAAGCTTGTGCAATATGTTCATGATCAAGTTGCTTAAAATTCATAATATCGTTTCTAAAAGAGATAATCTCAGCGGGAGGAAAATACTTAGAGATAAAAGCATCTTTGCACTTGTTCCAAGAATCAATACTATTTTTAGGCAAAGATGAAAACCACGCTTTAGCATGATCTCTAAGCGAAAAAGGAAATAGCTTCAATTTAACGACATCATTATCGACATCTTTTTTCTTTTGCATATCACATAAATCAACGAAGCTATTCACATGAGTAGCGGCGTCTTCACTAGGAAGGCCGGCGAATTGATCTTTCATAACAAGATTCAACAAAGCAGTATTGATTTCACAAGATTCAGTATTGGCAAGAGGAGCAATCGGAGTGCTAAGGAAATCATTATTATTGGTATTGGTGAAGTCACACAATTTTGCATCATCTTGAGCCATCGCGACAAACAAGCAATCCAAAACACGAGCAAACAAACGCACGAGGAAAAGGCAACGGGAAAAAGAGGAGGAGATTGGGAAAGAGAGGGCGAATAAAACGGCAAGGGTGAAGTGGGGGAGAGGAAAATGAGAGGCAAATGTCAAATAATGTAATGCGAGAGATAGGGATTGTGAAGGGTACTTGGTATGTTGACTTTTGTATAGACTCCCCGGCAACGGTGCCAGAAATCCTTCTTGCTACGTCTTGAGCTTGCGTTGGTTTTCCCTGAAGAGGAGAGGATGATGCAGCATAGTAGCGTAAGTATTTCCCTCAATTTTTGAGAACCAAGGTATCATTCCAGTAGGAGGCCACGCACGAGGCCCTCGTACCTGCACAAAACGATAGCTACTCGCAACCAACGTGATTAGGGGTTGTCAATCCCTTCACGGTCACTTACGAGAGTGAGATCTGATAGAGATAATATTTTTTGTATTTTTTGTATAAAGATGCAAAGTGAAAAGTAAAAAAGAAAAGTAAAAACAAACCAAGTATAAAAGTGATGGAGATTGATATGATGAGAATAGACCCGGGGGCCATAGGTTTCACTAGTGGCTTCTCTCAAGAGCATAAATATTCTACGGTGGGTGAACAAATTAATGTTGATCAATTGACAGAATTGAGCATAGTTATGAGTATATCTAGGTATGATCATGTATATAGGCATCACGTCCGAGACAAGTAGACCGAAACGATTCTGCATCTACTACTATTACTCCACTCATCGACTGCTATCCAAAGATGCATCTAGAGTATTAAGTTAAAACAGAGTAACGCCTTAAGCAAGATGACATGATGTAGAGGAATAAATTCATGCAATATGATAAATACCCCATCGTGTTATCCTCGATGGCAACAATACAATACGTGCCTTGCAACCCTTTACATCCTTTGGGTAAGGACACCGCAAGATTGAACCCAAAGCCATGCACTTCTCCCATTGCAAGAACTACCAATCTAGTTGGTCAAACCAAACGGAAAATTCAAAGAAACTTGCAAAGATAACTCAATCATACATAAAAGAATTCAGAGAAGATATAAATATTATTCATAGATAAGCTGGATCATAAACCCACGATTCATCAGTCTCAACAAACACACCGCAAAAAGAAAATTACATCGAATAGATCTCCACGAGAGAGGGGGAGAACATTGTATTGAGATCCAAAAAGAGAGAAGAAGCCATCTAGCTACTAGCTATGGATCCGAAGGTCTGAAGTAAACTACTCACACTTCATCGGAGAGGCTATGGTGTTGATGTAGAAGCCCTCCGTGCTGGATGCCCCCTCCGGCTGAGCTCCGGAACAGGCCCCAAGATGGGATCTCGTGGATACAGGAAGTTGCGGCGGTGGAATTAGGTTTTTGGCTCCTGTTCTGATCGTTTGGGGGTACGTAGGTATATATAGGAGGAAGGAGTACGTCGGTGGAGCATCAGGGGGCCCACGAGGCAGGGGGCGCGCCCTAGGGGGGGCGGCCCCCACCCTCGTGACCGCCTCCGATGTTCCTTGGCGTAGGGTCCAAGTCTCCTGGATCACGTTTGGTGAGAAAATCACGTTTCCGAAGGTTTCATTCCATTTGGACTCCGTTTGATATTCTGTTTCTTCAAATACTCAAAAGGAAAAAAACAACAATTACGGCCTGGGCCTCCGGTTAATAGGTTAGTCCCAAAAGTAATATAAAAGTGGAAAATAAAGCCCATTATAGTCCAAAACAATAGATAAAGTAGCATGGAGCAATCAAAAATTATAGATACGTTGGAGACGTATCACGGGTCATAAGGCTTGTTAGGGCTGTCATTGTCCTCGGTTTTTCCTGGCCGAGGTGTCTGGCCAGCCATTCATCCCGGACACTGTGTTTGAAAGCCGCTAAGGCGTCGGCATCCGGGCAGTCGATGATTTGATTCTTCTTCGTGAGAAATCTGTTCCAAAGCTTTCCGGCTGACTCTCTGGGCTGTTCAATTATGTGACTTAAATCGTCTGCATCCGGGGTTGGACATAGATCCCTTGAAAATTAGCCCTAAAAGCATCCTCAAGCTCTTCCCAACTTCCAATTGAGTTTTTGAGGAGGCTTTTCAGCCAGCGCCGACCTGGTCCTTTCAACTTGAGGGGCAGGTATTTGATGGGATGGAGATCATCTCCGCGAGCCATATGGATGTGAAGGATAAAGTCCTCAATCCAGACTCCAAGGTCTATCGTTCCGTCGTATGCCTCTATGTTCACGGGTTTGAATCCTTCTGGAAATTCATGATCCAGCACCTCATCGGTGAAGCATAGGGGATGCGCGGCACCCATGTATTTGGATGTGTCATGGCATTCTTCTGACGGTTGTAGTGTTCGGTTTTGATTCCGAGCTGTTATTTGGTCAGTATAGTCATTTGGGCGGCCATAATTCTCTACTGGAGCGCGCTTCCTAGATACGTAGATGGACCTGGCCATACCGGCTTTTTTGTGCAGGTCTTCACGTAAATCGTGCGCTGACTTGTGTGCGGCGTCGTTAGCCGCCCTGTCGCGGCCACGGGGTGGTTGATCCGGTTGATCGGCCGCTTTATTTTTCGGCTGAATGGGCTCTAAAGCCTCGTCGTCGAATTCAGGCAGGAGCTTGCGCTTTGGATAGCTCTTTGTGTGGTGACTGCCACCGTACTTTTCTTCGGTGTCAAGCACTTTGTTCCATCTGCTGTTGAGCGTATTCTGTGCGGCCTTAAGCCTTTGCTTCTGCTTCTTTAGGCTCCTCGCGGTGGCAATAAGCCTTCTATGGAGGTTGTCTTGTTCCAAGTGCCTTTCCGGGATGATGTGTGCATCTTCGTCTGGACTGTTCTCCTCTCCGGAGACAGGTTGATGAGCTTTACCCTCGGCGTCGCTGTGATCGGAAAGCGGCTCCGTACTATGTTCGCCATCCGCTGGCTCATCCTGCTCCATCGTTGGGTCCATGTGGTCGTCGTTTCCTTTGGAGTCGACCGGGGTATTATTCTTTCTTGCGCTGTTATCATTGTTTTTGCTAAGGCGGGATTTGGAGAGGCGCCTACGTCGTCGCTTTGGTTGCTTCTCAAGGGGATTATCATTCGCTGCATCCTTCCGTTCCTCGTCGTTGTTTTCTTTGCGTGTATCCACCATGTATATATCATATGATGAAGTGGCTTTCCAGCGCCCTGTGGGCAGTGGTTACTGTTCCTCTCCTGCATCGTCGTCCATAACGTCGATGTCTTCGGAGTCGAAATGAAGCATGTCGGTTAAGTCGTCGACCGTAGCTATTAAGTGGGTGGTGGGTGGGGAACGAATTTCGTCCGCTTCCCACTCGAGCCGGACATAGTTCTGCCAAGGGTCTCCTGACAAGGAGAGAGACCTCAATGAATCTAGCACGTCGCCCAAGGGCGAGTGCTGAAAAATATCCACGGAGGTAAATTCCATGATCGGTGCCCAATCATATTGGATAGGCACGGGCGCAAGCGGTTCGGAGCCTGTGGCCAGGGACAAATCCAAGGGCCCGATAACACAGGTCTCATAGGAGGTGAATTCAGTATTCGGCTCTATCGCCGCTGAGTGTGCGGCCTCCGTGGCGGAGTCCATCCACCCGTCCTCGAAAGGCACGATCTGCTTCGGGTTGAGGGACGGAGCAGCTGCAGGTGTGATCTCCTGAACACCGTCCAATGGCAGAGCTAAGTCATGCTCATCGTGACTGTGCGGCGCACCTGACATGAGCTCGAATCCGTCGAAGATCAAATCTCCACGGATGTTGGCAGTATAGTTCAAGCTTCCAAACCTGACCTGATGGCCAGGGGCGTAGCTACCGATCCGCTCCAGATGGCCAAGTGAGTTGGCCCACAGTACGAATCCGCCAAATACGAAGATCTGTCCGGGGAGAAAAACCTCACCCTGGATCGCATCGTTGCCGATGATCGAAGGAGCCATCAAGCCTTTATCGTGACGGCACAGTGGGACTCTCAATGAAAGCACGAATGTCGGTGTCAAAACCGGCGGATCTCGGGTAGGGGGTCCCGAACTGTGCGTCTAAGGCTAATGGTAACAGGAGACGGGGGACACAATGTTTACCTGTGTTCAGGCCCTCTCGATGGAGGTAATACCCTACTTCCTGCTTGATTGATCTTGATGATATGAGTATTACAAGAGTTGATCTACCACGAGATCGTAGAGGCTAAACCCTAGAAGCTAGCCTATGATTATGATAGTTTCTCTTGTCGTACGGACTAAACCCTCCGGTTTATATAGACACCGGAGGGGGCTAGGGTTACACATAGTCGGTTACAGAGAAGGAGATCTACATATCTGAATCACCAAGCTTGCCTTCCACGCAAAGGAGAGTCCCACCCGGACACGGGACGAAGTCTTCAATCTTGTATCTTCATAGTCCAACAGTCCGGCCAAAGTATATAGTCCGGCTGTCCGAGGACCCCCTAATCCAGGACTCCCTCACAGGGCATGGTATGTTTGCTCAGTTAGCATGACGAGATGCAGAGGCTTTGAACGGAGCCCTCGTGGGAGGAAATAATGGCTCTGGGGATTTCAAAATCATTGAAGAGAGATAGCTGATGAAAGTTGAGATTAAGGGGCACGGCGCGCCATAGAGGGCGCCACAGAATTGAGAGGACTTGGGTGCGGCAGCAATCCTTGGTGGGGAGAAGCGAGATGATCTCCCCAAGGACGGCGTCCGGGAGATCGCTAATGCGGTCCACCCGAGATTCTACCGGGGGGGGGGGGGGGTCGCCGCTTCTCCCCACGCTACTAGGTGCGGGATCTACAACAGGCATCGCCGCTGGCAGGAGCCTCATCTTCTTGGCGCTGGGGTCAGCCGACTCCATTGTCCTCGAGGGCGTCGCGTCGCGCTCACGGATATTAGCATAGTAACGAATGACGAGCCTAGTTGTAGTGCGAGAGAAGAAGAAGGGGAGCTGGGGTTTTTCTGTAGTAGTGAGGAAGAAGGGGAGCTAGGGTTTTCTATAGGAGTGAGGTGAGGAATTTGGGGGTACGAGTGGAGCGAGCTGACGTGAGGTGGGTGGGAGTGAGGAGGAAGAAGAACACCCAGGTTTTTTGGGGGGCGGTGTGCTGGGTGTGGGTAGCGCCTCTCATTCAGTAAATATATGGACTTTTGAATTGATTTTACTATTTACTAGTGTGGATGGGCTGTTTTGTCTTGGGCCCAGAGAAACAATTACTACTAGTACAGTGGAGACACTCTACAGCTACCCAGAAAAATAATTACTACTAGTACAGTGGATACAACACTGCTTCTAGCTCCTCCTAGGTCATCGAAACGTCTCCCTCTACTGAATGCCATTATACTTTTGTTCACCGACATGCGGGCCATGCAGCGCGCGGGCCCAAATTCCATCCACCAAATTAGAAGGCAGTATGCAGGCGGAGAGTCACCTCGGTCGTTCGGTGTCAAAATCGGTTGATCTCGGGTAGGGGGTCCCAAACTATGCGTCTAAGGCGGATGGTAACAGGAGGCGGGGGACACAATGTTTACCCAGGTTCGGGCCCTCTCGATGGAGGTAATGCCCTACTTCCTGCTTGATTGATCTAGATGATATGAGTATTACAAGAGTTGATCTACCATGAGATCGTAGAGGCTAAACCCTAGAAGCTAGCCTATGATTATGATTGTTCTTCTTGTCCTACGGACTAAACCCTCCGGTTTATATAGACACTGGAGGGTGCTAGGGTTACACAGAGTCGGTTACAAGGGAGGAGATCTACATATCCGAATTGCCAAGCTTGCCTTCCATGCAAAGGAGAGTCCCATCCGGACACGGGACGAAGTCTTCAATCTTGTACCTTCATAGTCCAACAGTCCGGCCAAAGCATATAGTCCGGCTGTCCGAGCACCCCCTAATCCAGGACTCCCGCAGTCGTAGCGCGGCAATAACGAGTCGTCGTATCACAAAACCCCACCTCCCCACAGTCTAAGTTTGACAGACGAAACAACCATCATTCCACTCTTCGCTGAATCCCCTTCTCCCTCACTGTCTTCAAGAAAGGCAACACTCGCATATGCCACTGTTCTTCTCTCCCAACGAAGGGAAGGTAAGCGGATCCGTGATGTTGGTGTATTTTCGTTCAGAGAAAAAAAATAACTTTTGCAAAGCAGTAACCGATCCTCACTCTCTTTTTTGTTTCATTGTCATTGCGATTGTGTTTTCCTTTCAGTGGTCTCCTAGTATTCATCAGTTTCTTGACGGACCAAGGAGAACCAGGCAAAGATCTGCCGATATTGGAG
Organism: Aegilops bicornis; assembly: GCA_021605145.1. Lineage (NCBI taxonomy): Eukaryota > Viridiplantae > Streptophyta > Magnoliopsida > Poales > Poaceae > Aegilops > Aegilops bicornis. The sequence continues at coordinate 647,954,715 of CM038674.1, forward strand.
CAGACGCGGGAGGCTGATCCCCACGAGACAAAGAGCTCCAAGAAGATGGAGGCAGCCACCGAGCCGACCCCAGATACGCTCACGGCCACTACTGAGATGGTCAACGCCCCGTTTGAGGTTACAGCCCCCGTGGCACTGCAGGAGTAGTTTTCCCCCTTCGAGGATGCCCCCCCCCCCCCCCGCTGAGCTGCCCAAGGTGATTTTCTTCTTTGCCGATCTCGATTGTGGTTTTTCACCTAAGTATGTGGTGATGAATAATGCAAAATTTTATTAGCTTCGATGCCATGCTATACATAGTGGTTTAAATAACTTGTGTTTCTTATGCTGGAAAGTAATTCAGGATTTGTTTCTGTTTCAATTAGAGCCCTGATGCAGACAAGGATTGTGTGGTTGTACATGTCACTCGCTATGAGGCGGATGACCTGAATATACGCACTGGGAAACCGAGTTTTTAGGCTGTTGGATCCTGGAAGCCATTTGCGCTTATACCAATGAAGAGTTGTATTCCAGCCTCACTGTTGTCAGGCGTGTTGTTAAGGGTGTACTGAAGCACAAGAAGTTCAAAGCTACTCCTTCGTTTGTGAGGCATACTGTTCTTGTCAAGCTTACGCAGGAAGATGACGGGGCATGCCTTCACAAACAAGTGTGTGAGTGGCAAGGCCACAATGTTTTCTTCATGAAGGTTCACATGATTGAGCTACTGCCGGACGTCCTCGATGATGTTCATGGCAAGGTCCATCATGTGTCTAGCCCAAATTAGATCGAGGCATGAAATACTTGCCCCAGCTAGTGTTTAATAGTAGTTTCGATTCTGTCTAATTATCCGGCTCTGCAAAATAAATTCCACATACCACCGTAGAGAGTATAATATTTCCACAAATCTAATCTACTGACAAATTTTCATAACATGACATCACGCCATGGCCCGGTCATTATTCGAACCGTTTTTCTCAACCAGCTACTTCACATATTGCGAGGCGGTTTTCCTGGCACGTCTTGTCGAAGCAAAGATCGCGTCCCCTTATCACTGGATTCTTATCAATAAGGGTGTGGGTAGCCCAATCGCGCCATCAATCACGGCGCTTGGGGAATAAGCGAGTTTACCGGGCCAGTGGGGAGGCGCAGGATCCCTGCTGCCTTTGTAAGGGGATAATGACTCCCTTTTGCACCGACGCTTTCTTCTTCCCGATTAATTCCCTCTGCTCGAGCTCCAGCGCCCAAGCCTTCGTCTTCACCGCCCACAAAGGCCTTCTGAAAATGTCCAGATCCGGAGCAGGAGGCAAGTGGATGGCCTCTACCATGCGAGAGAAGGATATCAAAAAGCTTCGGGAGGCCGGGTACCTGGCCAAGAAAATCAGCCACCGTCTCCCGACGGCGGGACAGATCGTCCCTACTCCGGAACCCCATGAGAGGGTTGTATTCCTCCCTCATTTTGTCCGCGGGCTAGGGTTTCCCCTCCACCCGTTCGTTCGCGGCATCATGTATTATTATGGGATTGATTTTCATGATCTATCCCCCAATTCCTTCCTCAACATCTCGACATTCATCATCGTGTGTGAGGCTTTTCTCTGCAACTTGCCACACTTCGGCTTATGGCTGAAGGTCTTTAATGTGAAGCCCAAGGTAGTAAGCGGCGAGCACGCCGAGTGTGGGGGCACTATGGTGAGCAAGATGCCCAACGTTACATGGCCAACAGGTACTTTTAATGATTCCGTCAAAGAGTGGCAGCAGCAGTGGTTTTACATCACTAAGCCGCGTGGCACGGGATGGACCGCTGCTCCCGAGTTCTGATCCGGAGCACCTCTATGGCTTACGTCTTGGCCTAAAAAGGGCTTGAACTAGTCTTCGTCCGACGAACTATCGGTGCTCCAGACGCGCGTTAAGGATATGGAAGACAAGAACATCGAACTCGTCAATGTAGTCCAGGTGATGTTAGTTCGCCGAATCCTGCCCTGTCAACAGTGGACTTGCAATCTATGGGAATTAGATCCAACCAAGCACTAGACCCTGCGAGAGCTCTCTGGATCCTCGCACAAAGACATCTGGAAGGTGCTTTTCAAGTCAGGCAAATCATGGCCGGACTCGGCCGAGGACCGCGGGTACCAACTGTCCCACCCTACAAGCTCGGTAAGTTATTTTACGTTTTATGCGCATAACCCAAAGGAAATGCTTAGTGTGTTTTCCTCAACTCCCCTAGGGTTGGACGAAAAAGGCGGAGCGGATCCACTATCCGGCCCTGCTGCCCAAAGGACCAGCCAACCCACTTCTGACAAAGATGCTGGTCCCGGCGCCGTATAAGGCGCCGAAGAAGAAGGCCGAGAAGGAGGCCAAAAAGACCCGGTGTGGCCTTCGTCGCCATGGCACTTTAGACACAATATCCGAAGGTTCCAATGCCCGTTCTACCTCCAAAGAGGACGAGGAGGAGGAGGAGGAAGAAGAATCCCCAGCAGGGGGAAGAAAGAAGAGGGCGGCCTCCATACACTTGGAGGCCGAGTCGCCCAAAAGGGGAAAGGCTCCTCTTCCGAAAGAGTCCACTGCCGCCGCCGACAACAGCCCGGCATGGGATCCCAGGGCCAAGCCCTTGGTGAACTCTTGAGTATAAAATCCGAACACATTTATGCGTCCAGTCTCATCATGGCGTAATATTTTGACCTGAGCAATATTTTTTGTAGTCCAGCACGGTCCCGCACCGAACAATCCTCATTCGAGGATTTGCTGAGCTCGGATGCTATGGAGAGCGGGACACCCCCGAAGGCCCCTTCCCCGAAACATGTGGATAACACCAAGGTTTCGTCCCAGAAGGACCCCGGCCAAGGAGGGGAGGAAGAGATCATGAAAGCGGCGCCTGGAGGTCAAACTTCAGGGGCTGGAGACATGGGGGAGAAGATTTTCATGGGAGTCATCGGAGGGAGCCATCTTGAATTCGGCTCCCAGCCGGACGCAATTCCGGAGACCAATACGGCTCCACGGTCAAGCAGGTGGCCTCCCTCAGATGGAGGGGGCGTGCCCGTTCCACCGGCAATCTCTGTCCGACCAGAGGTGCCAGATGCTTTGTTGGCGGCGCTGAGGAGCGCATCCATCGTCGATGAACACCGTGCCCTTATGGGTGCGGTGATTGAGAAGATTCAGTCTGCTGAGAGTAGACTGAATGAAGCCTGCATTAGCCTTATAAGAGGCTTTGAGGTATGTTTTATGAGGTTTCGAAGAATGTCATAGTATGGATAGTAGCCCCTGGTACACCGTTCCGTGAAAGAGAGAACCGGACAGAGGATCAAATTTTATGTTCGCAGGAAGACTCATTTGGTGACATCTATCTCTCTTTTATAAGCAGGTGTCTGTAGCGGCCGCCGCCTCTCATACTGCGGAGGTCTCTGGACTGAATCAAAGTCTGGAGCGGGCCAAAGAAGAACTTGGCTAGTTGAAAAGGCAGTTGGAAGAGAAGCAAGGTATGCGCAAGACCTGTTTGCGTTTGGCGCGAACGAATTTCCAGTATGATAAAATATGTTCCAATGTTTTCTCTAGAGACGATGACCGAAGACGGGGCCGAGGAAAAGGCACCCACAGAGCAGGCTCTTAGTTGGAAGCACGAGGCCAGGGTTACTGAAGCTGAGAAAAAGGTTCAAGAGGCCGTTAAGAAATGCGAGACCTTGGAGCAGAGTTTAGCGGAGAAAGAATCCGAACTCACCAGGCCTCATCAGGCCGCGCGCGATGCCCAGGGGGAAACCCAAGGCACCCTGTAGGAGATCCAAGAGGCGAGGAAGATCGCCGCGGGTAAGGCTCTTTGCCATGTAAAACAAGTATTTGAGGAGAAAATCATGTTTCTAATTTTGAGTTCGGATTTCTCCAGGGGTGTTTACGGATCTGCCCCGCAGCATATCGGATGCCGCCCAATTCTACCGAGCCGAAGAAAGGAACACTGCGGATAAGCTCTTCTGGTCGCAGTATTTGGCACCGTATTATCCGATGCCTTTCGTCGACCAACTGAAACAGCTGATCGAACTGCATAGGGCGTCCGAACTAGCCATGAAGTATTTGATTATCAGGCTATGGCCCGCCGAGCCGATTCCAAGCAGCTACTTCGGGCTCGTGAAGCGGCTAGTGGGTGCCTGCCCTCGACTTGACGTCATCAAACGGTCGGTCTGTATAGAGGGTGCGCGAATGGCCTTCGCCCGCGCAAAGGTGCACTGGGGGAATATGGATGCTGAAAAGCTAATGACCGAGGGACCGCCCGAGGAGAAGGAGCACTGCAAGCCTAAATTATATTATGAAAGTGTCCTGAAAGGATCCTGCCTTGCGGCGGAGCAATGCACCAAGGACGTTATATTTCCATGAATGCAAATCATGTTGTAATGTTTGGACAAGGTCGTCATTTATTGCCTGTTGTATAAAAGTTTATCCTCCTACGCGGCCGTTTTATGTATTAATCTTGAGAGTTGGCCAGTTGTCAGCTTCTGCCTCCATGTAGGAAGTACGGGGGTGTTCGAGATAGTCCTGATCACTCTTTATCCCAGTTTTGGGTCCTTCGAAGGAGGTGTTCAGCACAATGAACCAGGCAATCGGACTATTAGGCTTTATCACTCTCAATTAGCCATAGGAGCTTTAGGAAGGTAGGCGCAACCCCTAGTGTTTGGAAGACCGCACGAGGGGCTCTATAGGCACCTTATCGGAAGAAAAACTGACCCATCGCACGCTGCATTGGTTATGCCATTATGCGGGAGAAATCCTGAAAGATTTTAGAACCTCTCGAACAGCTGACCAGCTCTCGCATCATGACAGTCAGTTTTTGGCTTTCTCTACTGAGGTGCTCGTCCGGGAGAACCGGGACACAATCGCAGTAGTTCTCCCAGTGCCACCTTAGCAGATATAGTGGAACATAAGGCAGCAAAACGTGGGAGCCTGGCAAACCCAACATTTGACCCAAGACATGATTCGAAGCTGATGCATATAATGCTATAAGTTTGGGGTGCCGAACTTCCATGAAGGTGTTCGGACTTTATTGTCGTATTATGGGTAAAACGAAGCCCCTGGCATATTTAGGGCATACCGTGGTGTGCGGATGCCACCTGACAAAAGAACTTCAATAAGAAATATCAGTAGATAAGCCTCGTATAAATGCACATATTGTATTTGAATAGTACGTTGATGCGTATAAGTACAGGTAATGTGATAAAAAAGAAATATGACTGTGGAACCTGCTGAGACCGGGGTGAAGAAGCTTTGTGCGGATCCGGAGTATAGTCGGATGATCATCGCGGGAATATCTAAGGGTTCCCTTGCGCATTCAAGCTGCTTCCATATCGCCAATCCTGGTCTGCGCAAAGTTGAACCTGCAAGGAAAATGTAAGAAATGCTTGTGTGGCGCAGAGCGGTTGAGCCGCGGTATGTGGCGTGTCCTAGCCTTCGCCTGGGTGTTTTAATTGAGCTCTGGACGAGCCTTTTTATTCTGCCGCGAAGCAGTTCGGAGTCCTTTGGCTGTGTCCGGGAGCCTGGCAATCGACTCGAGGTTCGATTGAAAAGGTGCCACTTGTTGCTTTCACTATTAAAGCAGCAGTATACTCTGTGGTACCAAAGGAAAGTTCGGCCTTGCCATTAACCGTGATGAGGCCGCGCGGACCGGGCATCTTGAGCTTATGGTTGGCATAATGTGGCACTGCGTTGAATCGAGCAAACGCGGTTCGTCCGAGCAGTGCCTGATGATCACTGTAAAAAGGGACGATGTCGAAGATTAACTCTTCGGCACGGTAATTGTCTGTTGATCCGAAGACTACCTTAAGGGCGATGGAGCCTGTACAACTGGCCTCCACACCTGGTATAATACCTCTGAAAGTGGTTTTAGTGGGTTTGATCACCGAATGATCAATGCCCATCTTGCGCACTGTGTCCTGGTAAAGCAGCTTTAGATTGCTGCCTCCGTCCATAAGGACACGTGTAAGGTGGAACCCGTCAATTATTGGGTCTAGGACTAGTGTGGCTGGATTGCCCTGATTGGTGTTAACCGGACGATCCAGGCGGTTGAAGGTGATCGGCCTGAGTTTATATTGTGAGACGACTGGTTCCATTAAGTCGATATACCTAAGGGTACGCATCCAGTCCGGGTTTGGAGTGTGAGTGCCGTTTACCACGTTCACCGTTTGGATTTGCGGGGGGAATTTCTTTTGCCCTCCTGTACTCGGTGGTCTGGGCTCCTCGTCGCCATCATCGCTTTGAGACCCCTTATCTTTGTTTTTGGCGTCTGACCTACCGGCTTGTTTGAAGACCCAGCATTCTCTGTTGGTTTGATTGGCTGGCATTCCCGGGGTGCCATGAATTTGGCATGGGCGGTCGAGTATGCGGTCCAGACTAGACAGAACCAAATTATTATTTTGGAGTGGCCCCTTCTGCTGGCTAGACTTAGAGCCACTAAATCCGACATTGACTGCCGTATCTTCGGCGTTTTCACCATGTTTGCGACGCTTGTGTTTGTTGCGTCGGGGTTTACAGTTGCTATCTCTGGCCTCTGATGTGCCGGGGTTGCTTGCTGTGTTGTTGCTACAAGCCAACCAGCTATCTTCGCCCACGCAAAAGCGGGTCATGAGTGTCGTGAGGGCTGCCATGGATTTTGGCTTCTTTGGCCGAGATGTCGGGCGAGCCACTCGTCACAGATGTTATGTTTAAAGGCCGCTAGGGCTTCGGCATCTGGGCAGCCGACAATTTGGTTCTTTTTAGTTAGGAACCGCGTCCAGAATTTCCTGGCTAACTCTTTAGGCTGTTGTGTTATTTGACTTAAATCATCAGCATCCGGTGGCCGCACATAACTGCCCTGGAAGTTGTCCTGGAATGCGTCTGTCAGGTTCTCCCAACTTCCGATGGAGTTTGCCGGCAAGCTATTCAGCCAATGCCGAGCCGGTCCTTTGAGTTTTAGCGGGAGATACTTGATGGCGTGTAGATCATCCCCGCGGGCCATGTGAATGTGGAGGAAGAAATCCTCTATCCATACCGCGGGGTCTGTAGTGCCATCATATGATTCAATGTTTACGGGTTTAAACCCTTCTGGGAATTCATGATCCATTACTTAATCAGTGAAGCATAGCGGGTGTGCGGCGCCTCTGTGCCGGGCTATATCACGACGCAGTTCATAAGAGTCTTGTCTGCTGTGTTCGGCCCGGCAGGATTTGCTTTTGGTATATCCGGCGTGACGGTTGTCGTCACGCGTTGGGGCGCGCCCCCGTGATCCGAAGATCGATCTTGCATGTCCTGCTTTCTTTTCCAATACGTCTCGCAGGTCCTTCGTATTACCGCGGGCCGTAATATTTTTGTTTGACTAGTGGCAGTGTGCGGGCTGGACTTCGGCCTGATACGCCTCTTTGTCTCGGCCACGAGGTGGCCGGTCAGCCGCATCATCGCTGGAGGCGTAGGCTTTAATGCTTCCTCCTCGAGTTCGGGTAGCAACCTGCGCTTTGGGTAACTTTTGGTTGGGCGCTCGAGTTCGTATTCCTCAGCCGCTAGAACCTCAGTCCATCTATCCGCTAACAGATCTTGGTCAGCTTTAAGCTATTGTTGCTTTTTCTTCAGGCTTTTTGCTGTGGCTACAAGCTGGCAGTGGAAGCGCTCCTGTTCGACGGGATCCTCAGGTACGATAAATTCTTCGTCGCCGAGGCTCACCTCGTCTTCGGAGAAAGGCATGTAATTGTCATCCTCTGATTCTCCGTCTACTGCCTGTTCCCTAGGGCTAGCTTGCCAATCCTCCCGCTCGAGGTCTGGCTGGAGGGGATTGTCTTCGTCTTCGTCACCATCTGCAGCGTTATTGTTTCTTGTGCCGGTATCACCGCTTTTGCTATGGCGGGGCTTGGAGCGGCACCGTTGACGCCGGTACTTAGATTGCTTCTCGAGGGCATTATCCCCTGTTGCCTTATTGCCATCGCTCTCTCTGGGGGTGCCCACCATGTATATATCATATGATGAGGCGGCAGTCCACCGTCCTATGGGCGGTGGTTCCTGTTTGTCTCTTGTATCGTCGTCCATACCATCGATGTCTTCGGAGCCGAAATCGAGCATGTTGGTTAAGTCGTCGATAGTGGCTATCAAGTGGGTGGTGTGTGGGGAACGAATTTCTTCATCGTCCGCTTCCCACTCAAACCGGACATAGTTCGGCCAAGGGTCTCCTGACAAGGAGAGAGACTTTAATAAATTTAGCACATCGCCCAGGGGCGAGTGCTGAAAGATATCCGCGGAGGCAAACTCCAAGATCGGTGCCCAATCAGATTTGATAGGTACGGACGCAGTCGGTCCGGAGCCCGTGGCCGGGGACGAATCCAAGTGTCCGGCAACACATGTCTCATAGGAGGTGAGATCAGTATTCGGCTCTATCACCACTGAGCGGGGTCCATCCACCCGTCCTCGGACGGCGCACTCTGCCCCGGATTTAGGGCCAGAGTAGCCACAGGTGTGATCTCCTGGACACCGTCCGACGGCAGAGTTAGGTCAAGCTCGTCGTGATTGTGCGGCGCACGTGACATAGGCTCAAATCCGTCAAAGATCAAGTCTCCGCGGATGTCTGTCGTATAGTTTAAATTTCCAAACCTGACCTGACGGCCAGGGGCGTAACTCTCGATCTACTCCAGATGGCCAAGCGAGTTGGCCCCCAGTGCGAAGCCGCTGAATACAAAGATCTGTCCGGGAGAAAAACCTCACCCTGGATCGCATCGTTGCCGATGATCCAAGGAGCCATCAAGCCTTACAGTGACGGCACAGTGGAACTCTTAATAAAGCACCAATGTCGGTGTCAAAACCGGCGGATCTCGGGTAGGGGGTCCCGAACTGTGCGTCTAAGGCGGATGGTAACAGGAGGTGGGGGACACAATGTTTACCCAGGTTCGGGCCCTCTCGATGGAGGTAATACCCTACTTCCTGCTTGATTGATCTTGATGATATGAGTATTACAAGAGTTGATCTACCACGAGATCGTAGAGGATAAACCCTAGAAGCTAGCCTATGATTATGATTGTTCTTCTTGTCCTACGGACTAAACCCTCCGGTTAATATAGACATCGGAGGGGGCTAGGGTTACACAAAGTCGGTTACAAGGGAGGAGATCTACATATCTGAATTGCCAAGCTTGCCTTCCACGCAAAGGAGAGTCCCATCCGGACACGGGACGAAGTCTTCAATCTTGTATCTTCATAGTCTAACTGTCCGGCCAAAGCATATAGTCTGGCTGTCCGAGGACCCCCTAATCCAGGACTCCCTCAGTCGTAGCGCGGCAATAACGAGCCGTCATATCACAAAACCCCAACTCCCCGCAGTCTAAGTTTGACGGATGAAGCAACCATCATTTCACTCTTCGCTGTATCCCCTTCTCCCTCACCATCTTCAAGAAAGGCAACACTCGCATCTGCCACTGTTCTTCTCTCCCAACGAAGGGAAGGCAAGCGGATCCGTGATGTTGGTATATTTTCGTTCAGAGAAAAAAAAGAACTTTTGCAAAGCAGTAACCAATCTTCACTCTCTTTTTTTGTTTCATTGTCATTGCGATTGTGTTTTCCTTTCAGTGGTCTCCTAGTATTCGTCAGTTTCATTATGGACCAAGGAGAACCACGCAAACATCAGCCGATATTGGAGCAGACGCGGGAGGCTGATCCCCACGAGACAAAGAGCTCCAAGAAGATGGAGGCATCCACCGAGCCGACCCCAGATACGCTCACGGCCACTACTGAGATGGTCAACGCCCCGTTTGAGGTTATAGCCCCCGTGGCACTGTAGGAGCAGTTTTCCCCCTTCGAGGATGTGTCCCCCACCCCCCGCGGAGCTGCCCAAGGTGATTTTCTTCTTTGCCGATCTCGATTGTGGTTTTTCATCTAAGTATGTGGTGATGAATATTGCAAAATTTTATTAGCTTCGATGCCATGCTATACATAGTGGTTTAAATAACTTGTGTTTCTTATGCTGGAAAGTAATTCAGAATGTGTTTCTATTTCAATTAGAGCCCTGTTGCAGACAAGGATTGTGTGGTTGTACATGTCACTCTCTATGAGGTGGATGACCTGAATATACGCACTCGGAAAACAGAGTTTTTAGGCTGTTGGATCCTGGAAACCATTTGCGCTTATACCAATGAAGAGTTGTATTCCAGCCTCACTGTTGTCAGGCGTGTTGTCTAGGGTGTGCTGAAGCACAAGAAGTTCAAAGCTACTCCTTCATTTGTGAGGCATACTGTTCTTGTGAAACTTACGCTGGAAGATGATGTGGCATGCCTCCACAAACAAGTTTATGAGTGGCAAGGCCATAGGTTTTCTTCATGAAGGTTCATATGATTGAGCTGCTGCCGAACGTCCTCGATGATGTTCATGGCATGGTCCGTCTTGTGTCCAGCCCAAATTAGATCGAGGCATGAAATACTTTCCCCATCTAGTGTTTAATAGTAGTTTGTATTCTGTCTAATTATCCGAACCTTGCCTGTTACGAGCCCTCTGGGGCTAGTACTCTGTTTGAATCCGTCTATGGGAACTGTTGGTACTTTTGTGTGCCCGTGAATCATCATAATTGTTGCCGAAACAAATGTGTCCTCAATGGTTTTATCATACGAGAAGTGTGTGTTTTGACGAAATAGAGTACTCGTTCGAGAACTATGCGCCGACGTATACATAAGTACTTGTAAACACTATTGGTGCTACCCCACTTGTAAGTAGTTATGCAAAACAAGGCACATTGGCTCAGCTTGCTTCAACACTAGGCTATCGCCAGCTAACAATCAACAATCTGTTGTCTAACATATAAGAAACTATGTATCTTGTTACAGTGGTTCATGCAGTTAACAGAGGCCACAATGTAAATTCCAAACGTTCACATGCTAGTCCAGCGTTCATGTGGAACACTCACATTAAACTCGGCTTCATAAAAAACTTGAAAAGCATAAGTTAAGCAATTTTATACATCTCAATGATTCATAGAACATAACAAACATATACTAGTTAATAGCAAAAGACAAAGTTGAGAAGGTTCACAAATCAGGAAAAAACAAGCAAGGCTTCTCTGAGCAAAGGGCCTCCTGACAGGCTTAAATTTCCTGGAGTTCACACTGGTTTTTTCTTGTTGCCACCATCCAGGGTTAGGTTATCTCATTCCAGAATAACCAATTATAATTGTGTTCTCAGCAGGAATGCTGAACTGAACCATGCAGTGTACTGACCAGCTGAAAGTCTTGTGCATTCCACTAAATTTAAGCGCCACTATTTGTAGAAAAGCAGGCCACAATGCCTCTTGTCGGCGAACCTGTCCCAGAAACCTCCGTGCAGTCGTGACAGCTTGTCCTCGGTCCATGGATGAACTGGAGGAAAGTGCATTCCGGACTAGGATGCAGATGTTTTCGCTCGTCCATGCACTGCAATAAGGAAGTAAAACGTATGAATCAGCTTCTTTTAGATTACGTTGGTCATTCTACCTAGTAACTACCAATGTAGGAATACCTTGAAAACGGGTGGTTAGACGACGGCAACGAGGGATAGCCATCTCATTTTGCGCAATTCTACTAAAACTGAGGTGTGTGCTTTTGATTGCGCGGATAGAAACGATAAGGAGACAGACATCCCGAAACGATATGGAGACAGACATCCCTATTTGCGCAAATACGAAATACGGTTTTTTAAACAGTGACTGATATTTGCAGTGGTGTAAGATTAACAACAGCATCTATTGTGTTATAATTGGCACTAGATTGACAGTATGAAAGTGTCCTTAAGTAAGTAGCATCACATCACATCAACACTGCCACTAGATTAACATGCAAAATAATAGCATTAATATTACTGTCATGAGAGTAGCACATGGTCAGTAAATGTGCAATCAAATTTGTGCAGTTCCACTGGGATGAAGCAGTGTTAGCGGCGTGAGATTTAAGTGTAACTGCAAAAACACAATTCATGGGAAATAAAGCAAGATGGAAGCACTTCATAAAATGGTGGTGGCATTGCTTCAATTTATCGATGGCACTAGACCATTACTTATAGTGACATTAGGTGGCATTGCTTAATGCTTCATGTGATTTTACATTAACGGTAGTGATATGGGCGTAGGGACAGCAGAGGCATAAAGTGGTGAGGCAGATGTGGTTGCCGAGAGCGGCAAACACTCAGGCAGCATGTCTGCATTTGTCCCATTTTTTATCTCCTCGGCGACATTTTCCTATGTGAGCACAGGAAATCTAGACCTGATCATTCTAATTTGCGTTGTCCCCCAACACCCGTCACTTTCTTTCCTTTTTCAACCAAGAGATAGGTTCACTTCCCCCCACCCTTCACCATCCACCAAGCTTTCTTCGTCTTTTCAATCAAGAGACCGGTTGGGTAGCCAGTATCTACTACTTTCCCCCGTTTCCTCTTAGAACCAAATCCTAGATTCATGCTACAGCTTTCCCACTTTCTTCCCTGTTTGAACCAACTCTTAGAGTCGACTGTATGAACTAGCTTTACCTCTAATAATAGTAAAAGTTTAGGTGGATTTGGAACAACGGATGGAAGTAGAAAAAGATCCACACAAAGCCAAGTGGGGAGCTGGGGCAGTAGAGCAAGGCAGGTTTCGAAGGAATATATACCTGAGGGTCGTCAGCATGTGGCAAAGACGGCGTCGGGAGGCCGCATCTTGGCCACAATACCGCAGGGAGGAAGAAGGGGTCGGAGGCCTTCCGGAGCCGGCGCTCTCTCGGAGAGAATGACACGGCCGCTGATCGGGACGCGCAGGCAGCCATTGGTATCCTCCCTCGCCGTCGATGACAGCATGAACGATGCACCTACACCCCTGCCCCGGTCGAGGTTGTCCGGCCGGATTTGTGAACAGCCATGAGCTGAGAGAGAGTGTGGCCACCTATGTCTTGCTTAGATCAAGAGAGCATGAGAGAGTGAACGAGAGAAACCCTAGTAAAGCAAGCGCTAAGGCTCCTGCTTATATATGTAGTGGAGTGATTTTGTTGTACCAGCTTAAAAAAATGCGCTCCTACGTGTACCCACGAGTGGGTGTGAGAGAACTAGTGCGTGCGTGCACCGCTTCTCTTCGTGTGAGTACAATGTACTATGCCCAAAGAACGTTCGCCACAAGAGTAATAGTTTAAGTGTGTGACGTGTGAGCTAAAATAAAATGTGCGCAACGTCTTTTGTTTTTTAGAAGTTCTGAGGGTAGGGTGTGAAGGGCACATATGTGTGTGACGTCTACCTGTAGATAGACGGTGGGTGCGAGAGGACTCGGGAGGGTGCGTGTGCGTGAGAGAGAGGGGGCCATGTATCCATGCAATGCATGTGTCCGTAAATCATTATCCGACAAACATTCACTACAAGCCTTTTCCCGATGAACGCCGTAAGAACCATTAGATCGGCATCCGACAGTGTCAGTTTTGCCATGTAATTTAACAAAACAGCCACTCCTCCTAAACACAAATCTTCGACGTGAGTGTTAGCAACTGCCGTATGCTCCCTCTGTTCCAAAATGCAGTGCATATAGCTTTATTGAAAATTCGAACCTCGCAAACTTTTACCGAGTTTTCGTGTACCAAATTGCACATGTAGAATACCCTGTATATATCATTTCATTCATCTTCGAGAGGTAACTATAAAGATGGGGGAGGAGTCTACAAAGAAAGACCATCGTATCACCTGTAGCAATTTCAACCATCCTTTGGTGTGGAGGAATATCATAGGAACTCTATATGATATGATTTTTATAGGATTTCTTCCTTTATAGCCAATTGGTTCATAGGAATAAATTCATATACTCCACATTTCAAAGGAAATAAACATGATATCATTTCTATAGCTTTAGAGCCACTTGGTTCATATGAATGGATTCCTATACTCCCATAATTTCAAAGGAAAATAAACATTAGCGTATATTCAATAGAAAAGTTCCTATGATATGAACCAAATTTCATCTCTTTTCTAATCCCTCCTCATAGGAATTGAGATACATGTCATCTCTAGATTCAATAGAAAAGTTCATATCATGTCAACCAAATGACATCTCTTTTCGAATCCCTACTCATAGGAATTGAGATACTCCATGTCATCTCTTTCCCTACAACTTCCATGTATACATCTTATATTCCTAAATAGCTAGTACAACCCACTAGTAGCTTTTTTCCAAGACATGCAACTATGTCACAAGAACTATATAGTGTGCGAATAACTTGAAAGATGGTCGCTGGATGAAGCTAATCCGACAGTGCAGAGATGGCAAATCCGAGCACTACTGGCCGTTGGATATCATCAACATTCCACCAGATCTGCCATATTTACAATTTAGAAGACTCCATGGTTGAACTTAAGCATAATGCACAAACCTCAAAACACATGCACTTCTCCTTTGTTCTAGAATCTTCCGTATCATAATTGATTTTTTTTCTAAATGAAATGCCATTATTTGTTTTTTACTTTATGCTTTACAATGCACAATCCCATGAATCTTAACATTTTTATAAAACTAATTGATTTTGAATAAGATGAAATATAAGAACTAAACGAACATCTACATCATGCATATATGACTCAAAGCATTACATGCTATAGTGTGTATTTATTCATAATTTGGTTTCGAAATCTCATGTGTTTAATGCATGGGTACCTTACTAGTTTTGAGTAGAGTAGCAAATTTCACGTGGCCCTGGGTATATCAAAATGGTAGGGCCCATGCATCATTGCCTTTCGGTCGAACCTACGTCCACAATTTTTTGTACGTACTATATCTCCACTGGTCCCCGAACCCAAAGTGCTGCCTCGTTCCCCTAAAACCAAGCGGCCCACACATATTTAAGGCGTCGACTCAACCTCAATCCCTCTCCCGTTTACTACGACGTGGCCCCACACGCCCTAGTAGTACTCCTACAAACCCTACCTCTGCATGCATCATCGGTTTTCTTCAAGAGGACGAGGGAGAAGCTGATTTTTAGTGGAGGCGCTTTCAAAAAAAATGATCTGTAGTGGAGAACCCTACCATAGGGTGCCCTAGGTAGCTGCCGCACGCATCATTGGTTTTCTCTTTTCTTTATCCTCTTGCGCCCTAGAGTGAAATGATGGTTGCTTCGTCCGTCCAGCTTAATGCGGGAAAGGTGGGGCTTTGTGATTTGACCCCTCATCGCTCATTTTCTACTACTGCGGCGCTACGACCGGGGTGCCTCCAATTCCAACCGCTGCTCCGAACTGCAAATTTGGTGCATCGCACGTGGAACAAGATGGTGCATGAGCCACATGTCGGCCAAAGGGGTCCTATAAAGTGTGTCGCCATTTCGTGTGCGGACTGACCCTGCTTGAGTCGCTACGCCAACACGACGGGTGCAACCTACCACTTGGTTTTGCTCCTGGGTGAATCCCGACTATATTGATCTAAAAAGATACATATTGAACTACCCTCTCCGTCTTGTTTTTTTAGACGTCTCAGTTTATAGGGCGTGCACGTAGTTCTACGTCATCCATTTGACTAACTAAATCTGAGTTAATGTGTCACAAAAAGTATATCATTGGATTATTAAGCGGATGTAGTTTCTAAACATATATTGTTCATCACATATATAGCCAGTTAAATTCTCAACCTAGAATGAAGTGCATGCCATGTAAACCGATACGGAGGAAGTATAGTAGTAAAAATGAGGTGATTTTACCGAGCGATCGGCGGGGGATCATGGCCTGTCATGCGGTCCCACGTGTCATGATGTACCAAAGCGATGCGCGTGTCCCTCTTGAGGCAGAAGCAATACTACGTGGTTTGAGATGATGGCGAACCAAAGTGTGAAATAATGGTTGCTTCGTCCGTCTGGGAAGGTGCGGCATTGTGATTTGACGTCTCATTGCTCATTGCTACTACTGGGGCGGTACGACTGGGGTGCGTCCCCCCTGCTGTTCTGCACTGTTATTTGGTGCTTGACACGTCGACCCGGTTGCTATATGTCCCACATGTCGGTGACAGGAAGTACAAAATTCATGAAAGCGAGCATCGACGGAGGAGTACAAGACACGGCTTGGGTTTTTGCTGCTTCACGTGATCCATTGATACAAACCCGAACTAAAAAAGGCGAGGGCGGGTCTTTTCCCGCGCGGCAGGCAAGGGAGTTTGGCATAGTCTGTTGGAGGCAAGGAGGCAGGAAGGGAAACAAGCAAATAAAGGTTGGGCGACTTAGTTTTGGGAAATATTTTACGGAGTTCATACCCACTAGGGTTTATAGGGCTCATTTACAAAACATTCATTTTTCCGTTTTATAAGTCTCAATTCTACTACTAGTTGTAGTACCATCACATGTTGGATTTCGAGGTTCGTTAAATCACCCGATGCAAGCAGTGTCAAGAGAAAACTCACCAATGCATGTAGAAGTTCATGGAAATTTAGTGGTCATTCATGCATTCATTCTAATTAATGCCTCGGTAAATATAACTTCTTGAGAACAACGAGCGTACTAATTACTTGTGCAAACTAGGAGTATGAAATTAAGTCGACCACTCACCGTCTACCTTGGTTGGAGAAATTTTGAAATTGAGCCATAAACTGGAAACGAGGGAGTAGTAACTTTTGTCTCGATTACTATTTGTGGCCTTGTATAGATGCAAAATGTATTTTTTATAGTGGCCTTGTATAAGTAAATTGAGGGAGTACTAAAGGACATATATATTCCAAACAATATGGTAATCTCTCTAACCAAGGTAGTAGGGACGAGGAGTAAACAGAGGGAGTACTAGTAAAATTTTCTCCTCGCACTGCGAGCCACCACGCGCGTGGGCGAGGGAGCGGGCGTAAGGCATAGTAAGCAAGCTTCTCCTCATTCTGCGAGTTGACGGGACACATCAAAAGTACTCCAGTGCATAGAGCCTTGCCTCCAAGGTAGGCCCCA
This sequence comes from Aegilops bicornis, assembly GCA_021605145.1. Lineage (NCBI taxonomy): Eukaryota > Viridiplantae > Streptophyta > Magnoliopsida > Poales > Poaceae > Aegilops > Aegilops bicornis. The sequence continues at coordinate 647,971,549 of CM038674.1, forward strand.
CATGGTTTGCCTCTTTTTTAACATAACGCGTCAAGTCGCAATTTGTTTGTTCACCCGTGGTAGACGATCCTCCCTCCATCTAGTGGACAACCAGTACACGTGTCAAGTTACCACGTGGGCTGTCTTTTCTACAGAAATGTGCTCCACCGTGTACCCGCGCGGGTGTGGTTGGGAAAGAGACGGGAGTACATGCGCCGTGCGTGCACCTCTTCTCTTCGTGCACGTCCCCCACCTATGTGGGTGTGTGTGAGAGGGACTATAGAGATACAAACCTAGACATAATGTGCCGTCCATCCCCATGCCTCCGCCCAGTCCGACCACCAGTCACAACCATGCCCCACTCCTCGTCACCTTGTCTCTCATCTTTCTCCCTCCACTTTTATATACAAGCCACTATCAAAATTACAATTTGCAGATATACAAGGCCACTAACACTAATCGATGCAATATTAATGGTGTTTGCCTCGTAGTACTACTAGCAAACGAGGACATTAATTATCCCTTGCATGCATGCGGGAGTGTGAGCATTGGCTTGATGTGCATGAAAGAGAAGAATACACATTAATTTACACGGCAAACAAGGAAACAAGGTGGCTTGCAACATTGAGTTAGAAGACATTAATTTTTGCCTTGGTACCTGTAATAAGGGTTTTTGGCCTTGTATACAAAAATGGAGTCCGATAAAATTCTCGAGATACCATTTATCTGATAAAATTCTCGAGCAATCATTATTTTTTACAAAATTGGATTACTCCTGCATGGGTCAATCACAACAGGTGTTTTGTAAAAAAAATGCATCTTGATGTTCCGTGCAATGCACGGGCATCTTGCTAGTCCATGAAAACAACACATGGAAAAATTCGACGGCGAATGAGGGATCTTGCCCGGGGTAGCCAAAATATTGGCGACCATTTTGTCCACCGGTGCCTTTGCCACCGATGAACGAGGAATGGCTCGGGTTCTCATGCATCCTCTAGCGCGCACGTTGGAGATGAGCTCGCACTCGCTGTGTCCTTTTTGTCCCACCACGCCGCCCGAGCCGCCCGCAGACCGACCGGCGACCCGCAAATTACGCCATCCAACCGTAGCCGCACACATTATGACAGCAAGTTAACCAACCGGACGAAATTCATGCAAACACGGCGATATTTCACATAAACAACGACGGAAATCATATAAGATACCGGATTTTCATACAAACATGACGGATTTCATTACATTCAAATGAACAACGCGGTTCTAGTTCTAGACAGCACAGGTATATAATACATGGCCTAAATAGTCGCCAGCCGATCGATTTGTGTTCCTCATGTCCGGCAGCAGGATCACCGGACAGTCGGGAGCCCCACAGGTATATGCGGGGTCGACGAAGGTCCTCGCAAGAAAAGGATCCGGCAAGACACCTGTTGTGTACGCGGGCGTCGCCTCCATGGTGGCCTTCATGGGACCCGAGCGGCGGCGGCCTCCCGTGTTCTACTTCTCCTCGATGATGGCGGCGGACGCGGAGGCGCTCGCCACTGACTCGTCGCTCTCCGCGCACCCGGCTACAGTCGCTGCTTGCATGGCGCGGCCGCCGGCATGGGAGTCTCGGCCACATAAACGGGAGATGTGGTACGAGGCGGCGGCGTGGACGGCAGCAACGACGCCCGTGCGCCGCTCCTCGTCGAGCTGGCCTGGAGCGGCGAGTTGCTGAACCACGCGCCGGCTTGGGGCGGCAACTGGCTCCGTCGGGCGAGGAGAGGGAAGTGGATCAACGAGCTGCATAGCTCGTATCTGGCGGGCTCGGCGGTCCATCCAGCCAGCTTGCATGCGGAATAACTTCCTTTCGTAAGCCATTGTAAGAGTGGACAAAATGGTGAAGGAGGAGATAGGGGAGCGGCGGAGGTGTCCGATTCTTGGTCGGTGTTTGGCCTTCTTTAAATTGGAGATTAAATAGACGGCGGACGAGAGGAGCTCGGCCGGCGTTGCATTTAATGCCGGCCCGGTCATGAACGGACGTTCGTCCAGAGTGGGTTTCTCGGCTTCCACACGGGCAGGTTTCATGGAGGCGTTTGAATGCGGCAAGGAGGCGTGTTCAGCCGGGCGTGCAGCGAGTGGCGCCCTCGACTCTGACGTAGGACAGCGCGCCGTTCTTCCACTAACGTGTGGGCTCTTTGGGTACATGAGCTGCATGTCAGTGACCCAACGCAGGCAGTGCACAGCAGAGGAACCTTTGGTGGGCCAGGTGTCGGGGAAGCTGATCTGGCCCACGAACACCTATGGGACCGGCGGACCAAGCCCCTTTCGGTTCGGCGGGGGGCGGAGGTCGCACGAAGAGCAGATCGAGGCGAAGCACACGAGCAGTTTACCCAGCTTCGGAGCTCTCCGGAGAGATAACACTCCTACTGCTGCATGTCTGAGTGTATTGAGTTCTTGCTCAGAGCGCTGAGTGCTACAAGACACACAAGCTGCTAACGAGACCGGCGTGAGTGTTCTCTCGGCTTCGAACCTTCGAACCCCCCTACGCTATGCATGGGCCTCCTTTTATATGCTAAAGGGTCTCCGACAGGTGGCAACGTAGACAAGGGTAAAATGGAAAAGGAGTGGTTGGTACAGCTACTTGTACAAGTGTATCATACCTAACCCGACGGCGGGGACAAAGGCATTAAATGCCCGCTCACGCCACCCTAACAAAGGCAGTAGGGACTGGCTGTGGGCGCCACCGCTGCCACGATGGCAATCTTTGTCAACGCCATACACATCACAGCTTCCCACCGTCAAGACGGGTTTTCTGCCACGCTGCTACCGAAAGGTCCTGTGGCGACACGTTAGTGGATGTGCCGGAGCGCAGTACTGAGTGGTGGTCTGCGCTGACAAGCGCCTTTGCCGCGGTTGTTGTCTTGTCGCGTCCGGAAGCTTGTCGCTCACGGGCCTTCCCGCAAGCTCCTCTTGCGTGGCCTTGTCTCCTAGGTGCCTTGGGTGGCCTTCCGGCAAGCTCCTCTTGCCGGGCCTTGTCTCCTTGGCTTGAATACTTTGTTCTTCAATGGCTCCAAAGGAACCACGGAGGACCTTGGCGGTCACCCGGTAAGCCTTGCCGCTGAGGGGTCAAGAATCGCCCGTGCACAAGTTCGGGATACTAGGGTACCCCTACTCTAGTACACCGACAGAGCCCCTGCTCTGGGCCACACGGTGCAGCCGAGCTGTTGGGCCAGGCCCAAAACAGGCACGGCACGCTGCCCGGGTTACGCCAGAATCTCACCTCGACCCACCACGTCCTCCACGAACGGCACGCGTCGAATGCGGCGTCGTGTGAGAGATCGTGGGTGGTTTCTTTATTCGGAAAGACGGAACGTCCGCCCCCTCCCTCTTTATAAGCAGGGGAAACAGGGGCAGTTCGCCCATCTCGCCAGTTGCTGTCCAATCTCGAAAAAAACCCCGCTGCTCCCCCCATCTTCCCAAGGCTCAAAAGAGAGCAGCGCTCCGCCTCCCATCGCTACCAGCATCACCAACACCGTCGATCTCCCTCACCACTTCCGCCGTGGCTCCGAAAGCCGACAAGGGGAAGGCCGTGAAGTCGGCCGAGGCGCAGCGGCTTGCGGCGCTGCGGAAGGAGCGGGCAATCTTTCCCCCCAGCTCCCCGTGAGGGAGCTGAGGGAGTACTACTACCTCTTCTGGTCGACGGAGACGCGAGCGCATCCGCGCACGAAGGTACTCCTAGCTGCTGCTTCGGAACTGGCTCCGAATGGGTACCCTTTCTTTGCTGATATCTGACTGCTGATTTGTGTAGGAGCAGAGCAGCCTTACCAGGAGTGCCCTGAAGCCGCTCCTGACATGCCTTCTGCTTCGACTACACCGCTAAGGGAGGATTCCCCGGCAAGGGAGCGTTCTCCGACAAGGGAGACTTCTCCGGCAAGGGGCAATTCTCCGGCAAGGCACAGCTCTCCGACAGGGACAAGACCAGCGATCTCGGGCGGCGGAGACCATGATCATAGACCCTAGCACGTAATCCTCATGCCGGAAAACTTTCCTTGTGTTCTTCTTCTTCTGATTTTCTTTTTGAATATTTTCTTGACTTTTCTTCATTTTCCGATCGTCTGATCCATCCGCCACAGAGCCAATGGAAACCGAGGCCGCCGGCGAGGAGGACGCGCGCGGCAATACTGACGACGCCACTGCCATCAGAGAAGAAGCTGGCGCCGATGAGCCCGCCGACGAAGATGCCGCCAAAGCTGCCGCCGCAGAAGCTGGCGAGGGGTTCGGCGATCGCACTGACGGCCCTGAGGCCGCAGGAGCGCCAGCGCCACGCCGATCACGATCCCTCCGCTGCTGCGGCAGCGCCGGGTTCAAGAGCCCCAGCCGAGCCTATTTGAAGGCCGGGCGATGGCGTCTTTATCAAGCTCCCATGGGCGCCGAGCTCAGGCGCGCCGGCCAAGGAGAAAATTTTGATGAAGAGCTGCTCGCCTCCGCTGGATCAAGCCGGTCGACGACTAAACAGCAGCGGGCGAAGTTTGAGGAGGAGCAGCTGCCGCGAAGCCGCCGCCGCCTACCGCGCCCGACAAGCCAAGCTGGAATCCCGGAAGCGCTTGTCGCGAAGGCGGGAGGAGATATCGAGAAGCGCTGGAGGAGCTCCGGGCCTCAACCAGGAAGCTCTCCGGTCCTTGGCGAGGAGCGGAGCGACTCGCCGAGGAGCGCAAAGCCTTCCTCCTCGAGAAGGCTGAAGCTGAGGAGCAACAGCGGCTTGCCGCCGAGAAGCTATCTGCGCAGGAAGGCGAGTTGGCGCAGAGGAAGGTTAATCTTGACAACCATGAGGAGGATCTAGCCACGGGCGAATAAACATTTGGCGGGGCTCTCAAGGAAGCAAAGGATGCTGCCGCAGCTGTCGAGGCCGCCAAGAAGGAGCTGGAGACGAAGGTGATGCAGGTGGAGGCCAATCTCAAGGAGAGCGGCGAGGAGCTGGCTGCACTCAAGCATGAGCGCGAGAAGGACGCCTACACTCTTGGCGAGCTGCAGGGCCGTCTCGCCGAGAGGAGCAAGGAGCTCAGCGCCGCCAAGGACTCCAACGCAGATCTTGAGTTGAAGCTGACCACCTTGACTCAGCGCTGGGACGGTGCTGTGGAGCAGGAGGTGGCCTTGAAGGAGAAGATCAAGGCCGACGAGGCGCTGGCTGGCGAAAGGCCGCCGCCCTGTAATACCTTTTAGGAGAATGTGGAGCACCGGGACCGAGGGTCTCGTGGATGTTGCTGCAGCCATCGACGGAGCCGGGCGCAATGGGATGGAGGATCTTGGATATTCCTCCGATGAGCACCTCCGACCCGGCGCCAAGCTCAGCTTGTTCTTCAAGGGCATGGTGACGGCCCTCCAGCGACTCCGGGAAGAAATCCCAAAGCAGCTGGCCGACGAGTCGCGCCAGATCTACGCGGGCGCTCTTCAAAAGGTGCTGATGAAGGTGGCCTTCCGCAACCTAGGCCTCAACCTCACCAACGTCCTCAAGTCCTTGCCGCCGGATGCTGATGTGGAAGCGCTCAAGACCCTTGTCGCACCCATCGTGGACAGGGTGAGCGGGATCAAGAGGGTTGAGGGCGATCGCGTGGATTAGGCCGCCGCTTTCTCTTTTTCTTGCCGCTGCTGGTCATGTTATGAGAACAATCTATTAGAGCTGCGACAAGCTATCTTGTAATATAACTCTATTTCGGTAGCAATTGCTATGTTATTTCCTTTACTTGGTTCCTTCCTTTGTATGTTTTTGCCCCACGCTTTTAGGGAACTTGTCAGCAGGCACTGGTCATGAGCGCCGAGTGTGGGACGTCAAGAACTTGGCGGTGCTGCTACCGACAAGAAACCTTGTCGCAACTAGTCGCAGCTCACTTAAGTTGTTGAGCGGACTCGAAACAAAGTAAGGGCTAACTAGCTACGAGTTGGTTCCTCCGCTCACAGGTTTTCCATACAAAGTACGGTCGTTCGAGGAAGATAACTTAAAAAATTTAAAACTGATTGCTCAAACTTTAGCAACTTAGCTTTTCTGTCGTTTGCTTCCCGGTAAGGCTAGACTTCCTTGAGCGACGCTTGGTCCACACCATTATCTTCTCCTTTCCCCCCGGCAAACTTGTGGGCGAGGGAACCTTCCTTTCTTTGAGAAAGAGAAAGAAGAGAAAATAAAGATATGGAGCCTTATGGCTCGTTATTGCTCACCAGGGGTAGGTGCTGCACAAAGTGTCAGATAACACATGCAAAATAGAAGTAGAAACCATGAAATTGACAAGATGTGCGAAGCACATTAGCTTTACTTATGCACGGGGTCTGCGCCCGGCTTTGTACAAAGGATTACATGCAACATCGGCAAGACTTGTACAAAAGGTGGTTGCCGGAACAGGTTCCAGCAACCGCGCCCTACGGGTAAAACTTACGGAGATGCTCAATGTTCCAGGAGTTGCTCACCGGAATGCCATCTTCGGTCTCAAGGCGGACAGCGCCAGGACTAGTGACTCGTTTCACCCGGTAAGGGCCTTCCCACTTCGGCGTCAACTTGTTGGAATTCTTGGCGGACTGAACGCGCCGAAGAACAAGGTCACCTTCCTCGAGACTTCTGGGATTAACTTTGCGGCTATGGTAGCGGCGCAAAGCTTGCTGGTATCGAGCAGCTCGTACAGCAGCCTGAAGGCGATCCTCCTCAAGGAGCAGCGCGTCATCTTGTCGCAACTGCTCTTGCTCAAGCTCATCATAAGCGAGCACTCGAGGTGATCCGTATACGAGTTCCGTGGGGAGAACTGCCTCTGCTTCATAGACTAGAGCGAAAGGTGTCGGCGGTGGCTCGATTTGGCGTCGTCTGATCGACCAAAGAACCACCGGCTCCTCAATCCAGTTCTTTCGCACTTGTGCAGCCTGTCGAAAGTTCTGGTCTTGAGCCCGCACAAGACTTCAAAGATTCGCCTCTCCGCTTGACCGTTACTTCTCGGATGAGCAATAAGCGAAGCGGAACCTTGGCGCCAAGATCTTGGACGTCTTGCATGAAGGTGCGGCTCGTGAATTGCGTGCGTTGTCGGTGATGATCCTGTTAGGGATTCAAACAGCAAACAATCGACCTAAAGAACTTGACTCACGATCGTGCTATCACCTTCCTCATCGCTTCCACTTCCGCCACTTTGTGAACTTGTCGATTGCAACGTACAAGTACTCAAAGCCCCGACAGCTCGGGGAAAGGGGCCGAGGATGTCGAGCCCCCAGACCGAAAATGGCCAGGATAAAGGGATCGTCTGGAGAGCTTGAGCTGGCTGGTGTATCTGCTTGGAATGGAACTGCCATGCTTCACACTTGGTTACTTGTGCAGTTGCATCCTAGAGGGCTGTCGGCCAAAAGAAACCTTGCCGGAACGCTTTGCCGGCAAGTGCTCTGGCGCCAATGTGGTGACCACATATGCCTCCATGTATCTCTGCCAACAGCTTTTGTCCGTCTTCCCGGTGAATACACTTCAATTTCACACCGTTGAGTCTTCTTCCTGCATGTATGTTGTCGACAAACTGGTACATACTTGACTCCCGGGCTACTCTTTCCGCTTCTTCTTGCTCTTCGAAGTTCTCCGTCTCAAGGAAACGGACAATCCGTTGTGCCCATGTTGGAGCTTGCGGCTCGACAACAAGGACTAAAGGCACATCTGCCGCTGCGGAACATATCTGCTTCCACGGCGAGAACCTGCGGCTCAGCCGGGCTTGACGCGTTCGCAAGCTTGCCGAGCAAAACTTGTCGGGAGCATCTGCTTCAACGGAACAAATCCTAGGGCTTGCCGGAGCAGATCGCTTCCTCGGCACCCTTGGTGTTGATCTTGAGGACCTTCTGTGGCGACTTCGAAGCTCTGCGGAAAATAGTCACCAGAGATCAACTTCCTCTTCTTGCTCTGTCCGGTTGATGGCGTTATGCACGGTTGAGTCAGCTTGAGCACAAAAATCCCTGGTTCCATTGTGTAACTTAAGTGCAGCGCGCACTTCGACAGCCATCGACAATGTAGATTCGAGCTCTTGGAACATGTTCCATTTGTAGGCCGTCAAAGTGCTCTTCTAGCTTTCTCACTTCATCAACATAAGCTTCCATCAACGGACTCGATAACTCTTGTTCACTTGGCGGATGACAAGCTGTGAGTCACCCCGACAATGAGCTTCTTGATCCCAAGGTTCATCTGCGATCTCGAGACCGGCAAGCAAACCTTCATACTGCGGTATTGTTTGTTGCTTGCTCCTTTGGAAAGTGCATCCGGACTACGTGCTTGAGGTGCTCTCCGGTGGGTGCAACAAGTAGCACGCCCAAGACCGGGCGCTTTGCAGCGAGAAGGCACCATCAAAGTACATCAGTCTCTCTTTGCTTGCTTCCTTGACGGGATGCTCGTTTCTGGAATTTCTTCATCTTGTGTTGGCGTCCATTCTGCTATGAACTCCGCCAATGCTCGCTTGATAGTTGAAGTGCTCTCAAACTTGAGGCCAAAGCTTGACAGTTCCAGTGCCCACTCGACAATCCTGCCTGTTGCCTCTGGATTTTGCAAGATCCTCTTCAGCCGGAAAACGAGGTGACGATCGTGATCTCATGTGCCCGGAAGTAATGGCGCAGCTTTCTCGAGGCCATGAGGAGGCCGAAAAGCAATTTCTGCACACCGTAGTACCTTGACCTAGCCCCCTGCAGAAGGGAACCGACAAAGTAAACTGGCGCTGCACCATTCTTTTCTGCATCTTCTCATGCGCTGCGTAGATCCATCCTTGTCGGGACCAGAGCTTGCCGGTGAAGCCCCTGCTCGTCAGCCGGATGCATCTCGCCATGGTTGCTAGCTCATCATCTGCCTCCCTCTCCGCTACTAACGCAGCACTAACCACTTGATTGGTTGCCGCTATATATAGCAGCAACTTCTCTTGTGGCTTAGGTGCGACAAGTGTTGGAGTGGAGGACAGGTATCTCTTCAAGTCCTGCAGCGCAGCCTTCGCTTCCGGAGTCCATTTCATCGGACCTGCCTTTTTCAAAATTTTGAAAAATGGCAGGGCGCGCTCAGCAGACCTAGAGATAAACCTGCTGAGAGCAGCTACGCAACCGGCAAGTCTTCGTACATCCTTGACGTGCTTTGGTGCTTCAATCTGCTCAATGGCCTTGATCTTGTCGTCTCACCCCCGGCAGCTTGCACCGCGATGGTGTAGATGCTGAGGAACTCCGACGGATGCGTCTTGCCGTCGTACTTCTCTCGCGTCGGCTTGAAATTCTTCTTCTTGGGCCATCGACTTGCCGCAGCTCACGAGTGAACGCAGGGCAACCTACCGTCACAGACGGCAAGTTGCTGGTTCCCCTGGCGCATGCATGTTGATAGAGGGCCCAGCGCGCTGGTCGGATTGACGCCGCGCTTCTCTTCGGCGCCCGATGCGAGTTCGAGCGTCTTCTTGCTGTCGTTCATGAAGAACTTGGCGCTGATCGCGACGAGCTCGTGGATCCGATGATGCGGTGGAGTCACCGCCTGTGGATCCGGCGAGTGGGCGATCTTGGCCTTCGGGGCGGAGAGTGCATGGTGGTTGCACCCCCACCGGTTTCGTCGCCACCGGCTCGTGTTTGGCAGTCCTGCCGCGGCAGCGATGCACTCGGCTGCCGCGGAGCGTCGCCGTTGGCAAAGCCGATGAGACTATGAATGGTGGCCCTCCATTCATCGACCTTGTCGGCTGTTGGAGGGTAATCCAGAGCGCTTGAGCTCTCGCCAAAGCTTCGCTGGAGTGGTGGGTTGCGATGGCGACGCGCGAGGAGCGGATATGCTCGGCTTCTAACTATGTTAGAAGGAGCGAGATCCCGTCAGCGACGTGCCTCGCTTCGCGCCAAAGCATGTTGGCGTGCATGCTGGTCTTGAGCATCCCGAGATCCACCAGCTCGATCTTGGTCCAACGAGCGTATGGCGTTGTGAATACCATGACGCTGTCGGTCCGCGCCTCTCGAGACGGGTGCGGTGCATGTACGGACGCCGAGGTCTGCACAGCCTTGTCCTTGGACTTGGCAGCACCGTGGGCTCCCCCGTCGACGTCCAGTCTTCCGCCGGCGTCTACCCCACCACCCGTCTGCTCCGGTGGTGGTGGGTTAGACGTGGATGGAACATCTGCCGCCAAGCCTTCTTCTTCGGTGGCATGTCGATGAAGATGATGAAGATCTAGCTTCGTGTGGGCGGCGGATCAGGTTCACACAATATCGACGCCCCTACCGGGCGCGCCAAAGATGTCGGGAAGCTGATCGGCCCATGAACACCTATGGGACGGCGGACCGAGCCCCTTCGGTTCGGCAGGGGCGGAGGTCGCCTGAAGAGCAGATCGAGGCGGCTAATAACGAGCAGTTTACCCAGCCGGAGCTCTCCGGAGAGATAACACTCCTCTTCTGCATGTCCGAGTGTATTGAGTTCTTGCTCAGAGCGCTGAAGTGCTACAGACACACAAGCTGCTAACGAGACCGAAGCGTGAGTGTTCTCTCGCTTCGAACCTTCGAACCCCCCTACGTTGCGCATGGGCCTCCTTTTATATGCTAAAGGGTCTCCGGCAGGTGGCAACGTAGACAAGGGTAAAATGGAAAAGGAGTGGTTGGTACAGCTACTTGTACAGGTGTATCATACCTAACCTCGACGGCAGGGGACAAAGGCATTAAATGCCCGCTCACGTCCAGTCACGTAAAGGGACCGTCGAGGCGCCACCGCTTGCCACGATGGCAATCTTGTCACCGCTTGCCATCAAGGCGCTCACCGTCAAGACGGCCTCTTGCCACACGCTACTGGAAAGGTCCTGTATGCGACACGTTAGTGGATGTGCTGGAGCGCAGTACAGAGTGGTGGTCTGCGCATGACAAGCGCCTTTGCCGCGTTGTTGTCTTTGTCGCGTCCGGAAGCTTGTCGCCATCGGGCCTTCCCGGCAAGCTCCTCTTGCCGTGGCCTTGTCTCCTAGGGTGCCTTGGGTGGCCTTCCGCAAGCTCCTCTTGCCCGGGCCTTGTCTCCTTGGCTTGAATACTTTGTTCTTGAATGGCTCCAAAGGAACCACGGAGGACCTTGGCGGTCACCCGGTAAGCCTTGCCGCGGAGGGCCGCAACTGCCCGTGCACAAGTTCGGGATACTAGGGTACCCCTACCCTAGTACACCAACAGCAGGGCGCTCAGAAGCGGGTATTTCATAAACCGATGATTGTTCATTGAGTGTGACGTCATCCTTTTCATGTAGATAAGCCTACTATGTTGATAGCCCGTTCGATACGTTGTGATTCATAAAGACCGCTACAAACATCAATGTTCATCTTATCACAGATAAGATTGATTAATACTCGTAACAATCCCTGTCCTTCACAAAGGGTGCATGCACGTATAGGTTGAGCGTGTGTCTTGCGTCGTGTGCTGTGTGCATGCAGGCGCGCGAGTGTTGCGTGCGTGCAAGGGTATGTTTCAGTGTTGCATGCATGTGTGCGTACATGCGTGTGTTCATGAGTGCACGTGTACCCGTCAGTGATGCACGCTTGCATGTGTGCGTGTGTTTGTTATGTGTACGTGTCAGTGTTGCACGCCTGCATGCGTGCGTGTCTAGCGTGCGTGCATGTGTACGTGCGGGGTGAGGCTACACGTCAGTCGACTGACTTTTTCATCTCTAGTCATTAGATTTTCTAGCCGTTGGATACGAAATCAAGGACCTGCAGTTTATCATCAAACTCCACCTCCCTGAGCCACCAGCTACCACCGGCGAACCGCCGACCCGCCGCCAGCGGCGGCACGCTGCCAGCGCCGCCCGCCCTCCCTGAAACCACTCCTCACCGCCGGTCCGCCGCCGCACCGGCCATCCCTCTAGGCCCCCCCGCGCCGAGCTTTTTCCCCGGTGATCCCCACCCCACCGCCCAATCAACGCCCCCCAACCGCTGGCGACTGCCAACCAGAGGTCTCACGACTTCGAGTACCCACCGACAACTAATTTATTACCTTTTATGTCCTTCATATAGGCGCTGACGGGTGGGCCCTATGGTAATGTGCGCTGCTGAATGTGGACCGTTTGACTGGTCAATTGATCGTGTCATCAACAAATTACGGAGCTGTATGGTGAGCCAGTGACCGTATGATCATCCTAAAATGTATTTTATTAACACAGTACAGACTCAAACTACCATTTCTTTCTTTCATATACGGGGTGACAGGTGCGCCCCACGGTTACGCGCTCCGATGGTGCAACACTAGTTGCGCCACATGGAACGTTTGATTGATCAATTGATTGTGTCATCAACAAAATACGGAGTTGTACGTGTGAGCCAGTGACCGTATAATCATGACATGTATTTTTTTAACATGGTACAGACATAAGGGCTCATATATACGCGCAAGCACTCACCGCTATAAGCGCACACACGCAGACCCTACCTCTATGAGCACCTTCGAGAGAGTTGGCCAGCATATGATCTTGAGATTTTACAAAGTCACCATAGGTGCCTCGTAGTCGAGTGAAGCGTCTCCTCCCACCGAACGCACATCGCCGGAAAATACTGAAATTAACCCAGGATAAATGCGAGCACCGGGACTTTAACCCTAGTGGGCTCGAGAAACCACTGTCCTCCTAACCATCCAACCGCATGTTGGTTAGCACGAAAAAATGTATGTGGTGACCATGATGAGCTTATTCTGAAGTCCGGTGACCATATCGTGTTTTCGCTTCAAATACAATGACCGTAAGTGTCGTCAACAAAATATGGAGCACGCATGAAATGCAAAGTCCGTCAGTGTCATCAAGAAAATACGGAGATGTATCGTGAGCTAGATATCGTATGATCACCACGAGAATGTATACGGTGACCTTAATGAGCATATTATGAACTCCAGTGACCGTATAGTGCTTTAGCTTGAAATACAGTGACCGTCATGCGTGAATGTGTCGTGGGCATGCATACTTTTAGAGGGCCGAGAGATAATTTGTGTGCGTACATGAAAGTGGTGTAGAAAGAGGGGATGTACGGTGGAGACAAGGAGAGATATGCCCTTCCTTTCTCTTTCCCGTGAATAAAATTTTAGGAGAATATATAAACATTCACAATGGAGAACAAATATTTTTGGATGGACCATGCAATTAACTTTCATGTATAACATTGTACTATTGTATATGCTTATTTTCTGAGTGGCCGATTGCGTGTGTGGTGTGGTGGGCACATCATTTCTAGTTGTGGTGGGTCAACATGAGGACTCATGGGCCGGTTCCATCCTGCGCTACAAAGGTTGGATCGAGACGCATTATATGAAGACCCATGTGGAGGACTCGGCATACAACAGGAAGCTAGCTACCAGAGTCGCGGAGGACTCTATCCCCACTGGTGATAATCCGACTATATATGATTTGTAACCCTAGGCCCCCAGTATGTTATAGAAGCTTGGGGGCTAGTTCGTCGATAGTATACACACACGCACAATGCCTGGTATTCACGTGTACTTTGTACACACCCCTATCACTAATATACACTTACCAGGAGTAGGCTTTTTCCTCAACTGCAAGGGTATGAACTAGGGTAAAACTTTGCCTCGTATTACCATCCAGCCTAACAGTCAGGGATATCCTACCGAATGATATGATGGAATCATATCTGCCAACTACTAAGAGAGAGGTGTGTATGGGGGGGGCAATGTGTGCGAGAGAGGCCTAAAGTTAATGTGCGTGCGGGAGACATGTAGGCACATATATGTGCGTATAGAGGGCTAGTAGAGACCGTGCGTGTGTATATATGCATGTGAGAGAAATAGTGTTTTCCAACTGAGATTAGTGAAAAGGGTGGTACATAGTAGTCAGAAAGAGAGAGAGAGAGAGAGAGAGAGAGAGAGAGAGAGAGAGAGAGCATGTGCGTGAGACTTCCCGACACCCCGAGAGAGAGAGAGAGAGCATGTGCGTGAGACTTCCCGACACCCCGAGAGAGATTATAAGCGTGTGTGAAAGAGAAATGCCGATGCATATAAAGTGTGTGCACTTATGCGGTAGATAGAGAGATATATAGCGCATTTGTGAGAACGGGCCGAGGCATAGTGCAACTACGTTTAAAAGGCGGTTCTACGCATTAAATTAAAATATAGATGGCATTATTATTTTTGGATGAGATCATGAATTTTGCAAATTGTGTATGGACGAAAGTCGGTCAATCAGACACCCATACTCTATTGAATTCTAGCATGTGCATGTGTTTATTTCATATTATCGATCCATAGAGTGATAGCGGTTTGAAATACAAGCAATGGATGCTTTTGCAATTCATATATAAACATTAATTAATGCACTCCATGTTGTTAGTGTGAAGCACTTTATACATTTGTCACTTGCACGGATACATTCCAAATTGCTAGCTACGAAATAGAATACATGTCGAATTCAATATAAAGGGGGTTTCAAAGATTCGAATTCATAGGAAGTGCATTCATCTATTTGAACCCGAGATAATGGAATTTGTAAATCAGATGTAAAAGGGGGCATCAATCTTTGTTGTGCGTTTGAACATGCTATATATATTCATACGCATGTCTAATTTTTTTTGCAACCACGGAGATTATATCTGGAACCATGCATGAACTGAGGTAAGTTTCATATTTTTTTAATATATACTCGTGTACAATGTATATTCAAATGTACCACCTCCATTCCAAAATAATCGTAGCTTTAGAATTTTCAAGAGTAAAGATTTGTGAAGTTTGACAAATCATGAATGTTCAATTCAAGAGAACCGAAAACGTTAATGCTTCTGCTGCCAAATATTGAACGGAAGCGTAAATAGGCCTCTGGTCACCCGAAACCGTCTTGAGACCAATGTTTGGTGGTAGGAAATTATTGTCCTGACTCTGGCCCGTGTAGCCTATCGGCCCGATGTCCAAAGGTCTAAACTGGGGTAGGTTTGTAACTTCACCAAGACGCCAGTCTCAACCGCCTCCGAGAAGCATTCATATGCCATGGGCGCCTAAACACCCATGCGCTCGGCCGAAATCTATCCCGCCACATTTGGGACACCTGAGGTTACTATCCTACCCCCAACCCGCAATATGTCCGAAATTTTAGATGGGGGCAAAGTTTGTAACTTTCCCCAAATTTCAAACAAGCGCGTCCCCAACCGAAACATTGCCCGCCCTTAGTTCCCCGCCTCCCTCCGTTTCCCCATTCATACTCCGTGGGTGCCAAAAGGCCCTCTCCACCAGCCGCGAAAACCCAGCCTCCTCCGTCCTCCACCCCATAGCGCCCAATCCACCGCCGCCCTCCTCCATCACACCGGAGCCGGTACCCCGACGCCATCATCCAACGCAACCACAACCGCAACACCCTCAAGGACTTAGCAGCTGAAGCCGAGGTAGAGTTGCCTCCACGATGCCGACGCCGACGTGCGCCATACCAGAACCACTCCGACCACGCCGTCTTGCGCCTCACTGCTGCCGCTCCACTGTCGCAACCGTCCACCGCACCGGAGCTGTTCCCGCTACGCTGTCGTTCGCTGCCTCGGATATGCTTCCCCGCCGCCGACAGACGGCCACCACACCACACTCAACAACTTGGCCATGGGTTGGTCCAAGGCTGCACCGTCCTCCACAACTTCTTGTTTCCGGCAAACCACAAGAAGATCGTTGGAAAAACAGAAGGAGGACACAACACTGCAGCAGAAAGAGGTACTCCTCTTCACTTATTCGTGCAAACCTTACGTCTCTGCTCACACCGTTATTCATCGCACGAAAGAAACTACTTGAGCGCTTCTTACTGCATCTTCTTCGCGATACTAATGCACAAGGTTTCCTCCCTTTACTATTTCACCTTTGCTAGAGGTCAGTAGCCCGCTTGGATTTCAATTCAGGGTCAGTCGAACTGCAATTAAAAGAAGCGGCACCCACTTAGGCGCGCGGAGCACCTAGTCCGCATGTTCACTGGGGAAGCGGCGCATCAGTGTCTATCATAGGGGTGTGGGGCGCAGGAGCTGCTTGCGCCCGATCTGGAGGTCGGCAGGGCTTGTATGGATTGCCAGGGGCGGTGCCAAGCACGGCGGTGCGATGAGGTCGAGGGGAGGGCACAGGCAGGGGACTGGGCCGGTGGTCGCTGCCGTTTTGAGGAAGATCGTCAACACTGACTGGCTGGAGGTAGATGAAGGCGATTTGCCCATTCTTTGTACATCGGACAGTGCAGAGAAAATGGACTGGCCTATTTGTTTTCAGTCGAATGTTATTTTCATAGAATCTTGTAGTAATTTAGTGTGACATGCATGTTGTAGAGCTATCATATGTCTCCCATCATTTATTTCTCACTGACCTACTATCTGCTACCTTTATAGTGTACTAATTGTGCACACACTTCACCCATACTCACACTATTGTTTTTTTATGCATGGGTATTTCAGACTCTGACGCAGTGTTGATGAATGCTGAAAAGAAAAGACAGAAGTCGCTCCAATGTAATTCGAAGATAAGCACTAAGCGTTTCAGCGCTCTAAAGGATGCAGTGTCAGCAGTTGGAGACAGTAAACGTAGCTCTGCAGTTGATGATCTCAATTGCCACACACAACCATCCCAAGTGCTTGCATTAACTTCGCGCTGTCAAATGTGGTTGCATGTTGCATATGGTGTCTAGCTTGTATTGCTTCCAATTTGGTTAAATTGCATCTGCTTACTTTACACAATATACCTTGGATAATGACATGCCTTCCTATTTTTGATACATACTCCCTCCGTTCGGAATTAATCGTCCAAGAAATGAATGTATCTAGATGTATTTTAGTTGTAGAGACATCCATTTTTGTGACAAGTAATTCCGAACGGAGGGAGTACTACATACGTCTATTAACCATGTTCGTACATCAAACTAATGCTCTTTTGTATCCCTCTTCAATCACTTATGATGAGACAGTCACCCGGGTGGGTTACTGTGAGACGCCATACTCGTTTAAAGAGTGCAGTGTCATCCTCCCCACATGATTCTCAAGAAACAGCAAGGCTAAATGAAGATAGTCAACGTAGCTCTCTAGTTGATGACCGCAATTCCCCCACACCACCATCACATGTGCTTGCTCTAACTTCTAGTGTGATATGTGGTTGCATGTTGCATACGGTGTCTAGCTTGTAATGCTTCTAATTAGGGTAAATTGCATCTGCTTAGTTTACACATTATACCTGTGAATATGAAATGCCTTCCTATTTTTGGTACACACTACATCTATGTGTTAACCTTGTTCTTACATGAAACTACCTCTCTTCTGTATCCTGCATCAATCACTTACGATGAGTCACCTTTATTCGTTGCATATTGCATATTATTTCTAGCCTGTTGCCATGTATTGCTTCTAATTTGGTCAAATACATTTGTTAGGGAACCCTTTTAATTTGGCAGAGTGATATTGGTTTCCTCTTTCTTATGGTTTCTAGCTTGCAGTGCTTCTAACAAGTTCAAGCACCTTGTGCTTAGTTTACACTTTATCCATCATACATGTCAATATGTCACGCCGTCCTATTTTTCATACATATTCCATCCTCCTATCATGCGGCTGCCTTACATGAAAGTAGTGTTCGTCAGTAACATGCATCAATGAGTTCTGAAGAGCAAATTTTATTCCTTTTTCTTGTGGGTTTGACTTGACAAGGCAAAATCAAGAAAGAGGGCGGAAAAGAGTAAGGAAGGCGGTGATGGTGGTCTTCTGCAGCAACGTAAACGGAGCATCTGTACCGATTCTCCTTGTACTGATAGTGCATTACAACGTCCAAGTCTCCGCTCCCCTAGTGCACCATCCAAGGTGCTTGCTCTAACTTGGCAGTGTGATATTGGTTTGCATCTTGAATATGATTTCTAGCATGTATTGCTTCTAGTTTGATGAACGCCACCTATGACGAGACAGTTTTAACTTGGCAGAGTGATATTGGTTGCACCTTTCATATGGTGTCTAGTTTGCAGTGCTTCTAATTTGTTGAAGTGCCTTCTGCTTAGTTACCACATCATAGGTGTGAATATGTCAAGCCGTCCATTTTTTCGTACATATTCCATCCTCATATCACGACTTTGCCTTTGAATAGAGTAGTGTTCGTTAGTATCATGCATCAATGAGTTCTGAAGAGCAAATTGTATTCCTTTTTCTTGTGGGTTTGACTTG
This sequence comes from Aegilops bicornis, assembly GCA_021605145.1. NCBI lineage: Eukaryota > Viridiplantae > Streptophyta > Magnoliopsida > Poales > Poaceae > Aegilops > Aegilops bicornis. Next base: position 647,989,620 of record CM038674.1, read on the forward strand.
ACAAGGCAAAATCAAGAAAGAGGAAGGAAAAGAGTAAGGAAGGCGATGGTGGTGGTCCTCTGCAAAGAACGTAAATGGAGCATCTGTACCGATTCTCCTTGTACTGATAGTGCATTACAAGGTCCAAGTCTCCGCTCCCCTAGTCCACCATCCAAGGTGCTTGCTCTAACTTGGCAGTGTGATTTCTGGTTGCATGTTGCATATGGTGTCTAGCTTGTATTGCTCCTAATTAGTGTAAATTGCATCTGCTTAGCTTACACATGATAGGTGTGAATATGACACGCTTTCCTATTTTTGGTACATACTATATTTGTCTATCACACCATGTTCTTACATGAAACTACTCTTCTTGTGTATCCTCCATCAGTCACTTATGATGGAGCACCTTTAAGTTGGCAGTGTGACATTGGTTTGCGTCTTCAATATGATTTCTAGCATGCATTCCTTCTAGTTTGATGAACGCCACCTATGACGAGGCAGTTTTAACTTGGCAGAGTGATATTGATTGCACCTTTCATATGGTGTCTAGTTTGCAGTGCTTCTATTTTGTTGAAGTGCCTTCTGCTTAGTTACCACATCATAGGTGTGAATATGTCAAGCCGTCCATTTTTTCGTACATATTCCATCCTCGTATCATGACTTTTGCCTTTCATTAGAATAGTGTTCGTCAGTATCATGCATCAATGAGTTCTAAAGAGCAAATTTTATTCCCTTTTCTTGTGGGTTTGACTTGACAAGGCAAAATCAAGAAATAGGAAGGAAAAGAGTAAGAAAGGCGATGATGGTAGTCCTCTGCAGCAACGTAAACGGAGCATCTGTACCGATACTCCTTGTACTGATAGTGCATTACAAGGTCCAAGTCTCCGCTGCCCTACTCCACCATCCAAGGTGCTTGCTCTAACTTGGCAGTGTGATATATGGTTGCATGTTGCATATGGTGTCTAGCTTGTATTGCTCCTATTTAGTGTAAACTGCATCTGCTTAGCTTACACAAGATACGTGTGAATATGACACGCTTTCCTGTTTTTGGTACATACTATATATGTCTATCACACCATGTTCTTACATGAAACTACTCTTCTTGTGTATCCTGCATCAGTGACTTATGATGGAACACCTTTAAGTTGGTAGTGTGATATTGGTTTGCGTCTTGAATATGATTTCTAGCATGTATTGCTTCTAGTTTGATGAACGCCACCTATGACGATACAGTTTTAACTTGGCAGAGTTATATTGATTGCACCTTTCATATGGTGTCTAGTTTGCAGTGCTTCTAATTTGTTGAAGTACCTTCTGCTTAGTTACCACACCATAGGTGTGAATATGTCAAGTTGTCCATTTTTTCGTACATATTCCATCCTCGTATCATGACTTTGCCTTTCATCAGAGTAGTGTTCACAAGATATCATGCATGAATGAATTCTGAAGAGCGAATTATATTCCTTTTTCTCGTCGGTTTGACCTCACAATGCAAAATCAATAAAGCTGAAGGAAATTGGCAAGGCATTGGATGATGGTGGTCCTTCCGAGCAACTGAAACAGAGGTTCTCTATAGATTCTACTCCGCCATCCTTCCAACAAGATTCACAAGACAACGCAAGGCTAGACAGTCAACGTAGCTGTGTAGTTGATGAGCACATCTCCCCTACTCCACAATCACAGGTGCTTGCTCTAACTTGGCACTATTATACGTGGTTGCATGTTGCGTATGATGTCTAGCTTGTATTGCTTCTAACTTTGTTGAATTGCATCTGCTTACTTTACACATAATGCCTGTGAATATGACATGTGTTCCTGTTTCTAGAACATACGTGTACATGATGAGCATATCTCCCCTACTCCACCATCACAGGTGCTTGCTCTAACTTGGGACTGTTATATGTGGTTGCGTTTTCCATATGATGTCTAGTTTGTATTGCTTCTGATTATGTTGAATTGCATCTGCGTAGCTTACAACTTATACCTGCAATGATCACTTACCCATAAGACACATTTAACTTGGGACTGTGATGTAGGTTGCATCTTGCATTGTTTTCTAGCTTGTACTGCTTCTAATTTCTTGAAATGGCACTTACGAAGAGACACTTTTTACCTGATAGAGTGATATTGGTTGCATGTTCATATGCGCCTAGCTTTCATTTCTTCTAATTTTGTTGAAATGCCTCCCGCTTACTATTTTTTCATACATATTCCATCCTCCTATCGTACGTGTGAATATGAAACACTGTCTTTTTTTGTATATACTCCATCCTCCTATCCTGCGCTTGCCTTACATCAAAATCGTGTTCGTCTGTATCATGCATCAACCAGTTATGCAGAGCTATTTTATTCATCTTCTTGTGGTTTTGACATCATAAGGAAATATCAGAAAATAGGAAGGAGAAGAGTAATTTGGGGGATGTTGGTGGTCCTCCACACCGACGCAAACAGAGACTCTCTAGATTTTTTCCACTGCTACTACTAATGAAGTTGAAGTCCCAAGTCTACATGATGAGTTCATCTCCCGTACTCCATCGTAGGTGCTTGCTCTAAGTTGACAGTGTGATAATTGGTTTCATGTTGCATATGTTGTCTAGCCTGTATTTCTTCTATACATGGCGTTCTGTGTCTAGAATACACTGCATTTATCTATCATACCATGTTCATACATCAAAGTACTATTGTTGTGTATCCCGCATCAGTCACTCATGATTGGACACTTTTAACATGGCAGTTTGATAGTGGTTGCATCTTGCATTGATTTCTATGTTGTACTGCTTCTAATTTTTCGAATTGCCACTTATGACAAGACACTTTTAACTTGGCAGAGTAATATTGGTTGCATCTTTCATATGGTGTCTAGCTTGCATCACTTCTATTTTCTTGAAAATTCTTCTGCTTAGTTTCCACATTGTAGCTGTGAATATGTCATGTCGTCATGTTTTCCTTACATATTCCATCATCATACGGTTGTCTTACATCAAAGAATTGCTTGTCTATATCATGCGTCAATGAGTTCTGAAGAGCGATTTTATTCTTTTGTGTTGTGGGTACGGCTTGACATGGCAAAGTCAAAAAAGAGAAAGGAAAATAATATAGTAGGGAGTGGTGTTACTCGTCGGGTGAAACAGAAAAGGATCGGCCGTCCAGATTCTGCTGGTACTTATAGTGCAGTAGAAGGTCCAAGTCCACCGGCTAAATCTACATACACAGATTCACCGCTTCCACCAGCTGCAGATCCGCTTCAACCTGCATTTCAAAGATCTCAATGAGTTACTCGTTTGTTTGCTCCGGAACTGGCCAGTTCCCAAGCTCCCTTCACACCTAACACTACTTCCAAAGCACAGCTGACGCAACAGGACTTCACAAGATCAGATGAACCTCATGAGCATCAACACCAAGACGGTACCTGACCGAGTCAAGTAGCAGTTGCATGCTCCTTTATATGTACTCTCACAGTTTGATGTACACTAACACTTTCCATATTCGTTGTTGAACTAGCACCACGACGCAAGCGGAAACAGACATCAAGGATAATGCTTGACAGATTAACAAAATCTAAAGGAGGAAGAATGGAGATCCATTTTGAGGCAGGTTTGAAAAGGCCACGTGATACTACATAGTCAGCCAAGTTAGTATCAGAAGCAGTCGTTGCCGTTAGGTGTCATGCACGTACCATCCCAATGCGGATCCAGTACAGGAATGAGAAAAACAATACCCAGTTTAACACCTTCCTTGACCATTTATCCGTAAGTAATGTTATTCATCGCAATTAGTAATATTGTCTTGCTCTGTCCCATACTTTCTAGCTTCCTCCTAATAAGACTCACATTCTTTTTCAATGATGAGGTTCAAGTTGGATCCGAAAGATGATGCAACTAAACAAGCATGCACTCATGTTTTTCAGTCTGCTATGTGACAGTATCGGTACCACCTTAGAAAATCTCACTTTGACGGCAAGGATAACAATGAAATCGCCCAAACATCTCCAGTGGAATATATTACAGATGAAGAATAGATAGCCCTCGTTAAACACTGGTCTGATCCAAAGTATCAGGTAGGCTATATGTATTTGATCAGACCACATATTGAACTTGTATTTATGTATGTGCCTTACAAGTGTATCTTCTTCTAGGCTAACTATTTGAAGAACAAGACCAACCGTTCTAAAGTGAAATTCCAACAGACAACAGGATCTTGTAGCTATATTGCACACTACGAGGCTCTTGTAAATAGCTGCTACTTCCTTATTTTTCTGTGCCATATTATCGTATCTATATTGACTTCTTCCAAATACAGAGGAAAGCATGTGCGGACCAAAAAGAACCTGAACCGAATGCAGTGCAAATCTTCAAGGATTGCCACACCAGCAAGATGAAGGGCATGAGCACACCAGTTCAAGCCGCTGTTGTAAGTCCTTACTCCTCCTGCCTTTGAACTGACTGGTACTGTGATGTGTTCATTTAACTACTTGGTTTGAAGCCAATGTCAGTTACTTTGTTCACTTTTATACACAGTTGTCTTAACGTATCATTTCACCTTACATGGTTGAAAAGAGATGAAGGATATTATTTTGGTCTTGATCTGTATTCTAGTTGTTATGTTCACGTGCGCACACAATGATAAAATAGCCTGTTTGTTTTATATCTATTTTCCCATGATATGAATGATGTCATACTATGTTCATCCTACTTTAAACCATGTCTTTTTATCCTTAGATGTCAACGAATGTGAGGAAATAGATAATACAGTAGGCATGCTATATGGACATATGTTCGAAAGTGATTTTATTATGTAGTTGGCACTACAATACATGCTAATGTATTACAGTAGTTCACCAAAATAAGTTATGTATAAACGTGTAACCTACTTTGTTTGTTTTTGTCTCATGAGTAACTTATCTGGTACACTAATCTACAAGTTCGAACTTTCAGGAAGCTATGGAAAAAATGATTGAACAACCACAACCACCTGAAGGTGATGAGGCTACCACAGGCACAATGTCACCTCTTGTTGCAGTGCGTTAGTATCTCTCCACTACTGCAAAAACTACCTTCCTGCGTAATTCTGGGTTGGTTGTCAAGGTAACCTCGTCCAAATCGCCTACTGAACAAAATCTTCCTGCTAGACTGAGTGATATATCTGTGCTCTAGACACAAGTCAAATCTCTAATGGACGTCGTTTTGGAAACAAGAATAGTGGTTGACAAATGTCGTCAAGATATGAATGGTTTTGAAACCAGACTATCAGACATCCGCTTGGTTGCTCAAGAGCAATGGCGGAAAAAATGTGAAGATCATGCTGCTCCATCAGATCTACAGCCTGAAACATTAGCACTCAGGTCAAATGATTTGTGTTTCTATACATCTGATGGTGCTGCAAGGACTATAAACTTTATGCCAACAGGCCTTTTATTGTGATACAGCATTTGTGATGCTGCCAAAGGCTGCAATAATTATGACGCTATTTTTGTATAGTGTAGGTTTATCTTAGTAATGTATTCGGCCGAAAGCTTTGTAGGAGCCCAACATGCCAACATTCGTCGGGCCCATTCCAATTGGGCTAAAAACGATTATGGGCCGAAATTTGCATGTAGCCCACTAATAATATCTGGGCCTAAATCAGCATAAGATTTCATATTTTTCTGGTAGGCCTGTGCTCATAGTGGGCCTTTTAACAGGCCTAAACATAATTTGGCCCCTCAGTAACAATAGGCCGTTTACAGGTGTAAATATCTCGAGCCCATAAAAACATGGGCCTTTAAAAGACCGAAAGTGAGATTGGGCCCATTTACGATGCGGATCTTTCACAGGCCAAAATTCGGACGGGCCGCAAATGCGCCGACCTAATACACGGGCCTTTAACAGGCCGTAAGTTCGGTCAGGCTAGATTATCCTCATTTTTATATGGGCTGTTAATGGGCACGATGTGACGTTGGGCCACATATGGCCCATGGATTTTTTTCGACGTTAACAGGCCGAAAATCACAACAGGCCGAAAGTGGCCCAAATCTATGGCGGGCCGCTAACATGCCGAATGTCAGACATGGCCGAATATGACCCAAATCCTTCACGCTCGTTTGTGGGCCGAAAGTTTCAATGGCCTGTAAATGGGCCCAAATGAAGCAGGACCTTTAACAGGCCGAAAATACACCGGGCTTTAATTTGGCCCATATACTTAGCGGACTGTTAACGGGCCAGAAGTGATCATGGGCCGCAATGATGACAAGTTTAGGACAGGCCGTTGATGGGCCGATTTGACACTAGCCGTACGGGCCTTAACTGAGAATGTTGGGCCTTTATCTGGGCCGTCCCATTATGGTCTGCAAAATCTCGCGGGCCTTTAGCTGGGCCGGCCCATTATTGCCCGCAAAATCTCGTGGGCCTTTAGCTGGGCCTGCCTAGTATGATATGAAAAATCACGTGGGCCTTTTGCTGGGCTGTCCCATTATGGACCGCAAAATCTTGTGGGCCTTTAGTTGGGCCGGCCCATTTAAACTTTATGGGCCACTTTTGGGCCGGTCCATGTGTCAGCATATCATAGGCGCATCTCGCCCATTGGATGAGTGACACCTGTGCCAACGCGGAGCTGACATGTGTTTCCGTCAGCCAATCAGAATTTTACACGTGGAAAATCCCCATTGGTCCTGGCTACTAACGGGTTATCGGATCCAAAACCTGACCCGATAGCTTAACGGCGTTCCGTTACGGTGGATGCCACGTGTCGGTCACCTTTGACGAAAGCACTTCTATGACGCGTGATTTATCGTCATGGAAGTGGACACTTCTGTGATGATAATTTTGGTAATGTTATGGAACACTTCTACGACAGCACAGGTATGACTATCTTGATTCTGCCATAAATTTGTCATGGATGTACATGCATGACAAAAAACGCGACCTACTGTGACAAACACGTATCATCATGGAAGTGTCCTTTTTTTGTAGTGAATGGTATATGAATAATTGTAAGCCGGATGTGTAAGCCACCATGAAGGGTACAGGTATTCAAAATCTGACAGAGGGTAAAATTCTACTAAGTGTTGGACAAACATGTTTCACAGATTACAGTTAGAAATTTGGATCCGAAGTTGTGTAGAAAAAGAGAAAAATCTGAAACCTACAGAGACAACAGTGTTCTAAAGGGATCTGCAGCGATGAGGATATGTTCTAGTATTAAAAATAGATGCTAAACTACTATCGCGCGAGATTTGTGTGGTTTGTGGATGTAATCCATGGATGAACACTGACGAGCACCGACGAACACTGAAGAACACCGAAACCCTAATGCCAGATCTATGGTGGAGGAAGAAGGGCTTACCGGTGCTGATGAGATGGCGGGGAAGTGTCGTGTTTGTCTGGTCTGTTCAGGGTGATGCAGTGGCCGGAGTTGAAGACCGAGGCGGAGGTCGATGGTGGCGGAGCTCATGCAGGTCGGCGCGTCGCAAGGAGGAAGAAGAAAAGCAGAAGGAAAGTGGGGGGAATGAGAGGAGAGCCCGAGGTCTTATTTATAAAGCCTGGAAGGACAAACGACAGGCGCAAAAATCGAGGAGGCAAAAAATGGATAAGTGACGATGCGGGCGCCTTGATTTCTGGAAAGACAGTAAAGTAAGAAATTGATTAAGATTTGGGTTCTGTGAAGCATTAATGACAGGTGACTTCACGGCAGGTCACAAAAAATTCAGGAGATGACGTCATGGCGGGTTACAATTTTTCACAGTCAAGATGAGGAAGGATGTTTCTAAATATTGAAGGTTGACATGAACAAGTTCGAATCAACCCGGGGCCTAATGTTGGGGATATGACTATCAGGTATGACCCGCCAGGAGGGGCCGGGTCATCCCTATGATGATTCATCTCCATGAAGCCCAAGAACGTAATCAGAATGGCGGTTTGTGCAGAACCGGGCTACAGCACCGGTCCGTAAGGGCCTTTAGTGCCGGTTTTGTACCAGTTATGCACGAACCGCCGCTAAAGGGCCACCACGTGGCACGAGCCGGCGCCGGGGACGGGGAGACCTTTAGTACCGATTGGCAACATCAACCGGTACTAAAAGGCTAGGGGGGTTTTGGGTTCAGGGTTTCTTTTTTCCATTAGTTTTATGTTTTCCATTTAATTATTTTTTGTTTGCTGGTATTTTATGATACTACATATTGTACATGTTATGCATATATATATATATATATATATATATATATATATATATATATATATATATATATATATATATATATATATATCATCAAATGTCTCGCACCACCATATTCACACATACACATGTACGTATAAATACGATTTGGTATATACAATTTCTCCTACATGGAGGCATTACTGCGGTAGCGGGTAATGGAATTCTCCTCTAGGATCTATAACCTGGTCGAGCAAAAATCCCGCTATTTCCTCTGCAATTGCTCGTACACGATCCATTGGTAGGATCTTCTGCCGCACCTCATTGAACTGTTAAGAAGGAGATCAATATGCATGTATTACTTGTGTGACTAGATATCGATAATGATGTAAAAATTGTGTATAGTGTTCTGGCAAACGTACCCATATCTGTCTATCAGATGTGCTCCTTTCGGACGTCATCATGCAAATGTTCTCGCAAACATAGTGTGCACATAAATCATTCCCCGGCTCCTACTTCATGGCCTATACGAGAATAGAGTTCAATCATATAATAATTAATCAAGCATCATAATTAATGTTATTGAAACTATAATTAAAGAGATTGCATGGTAGCTAGCTAGCTAGTACTACTTAATTAATTACCGTGGGTCGATACCAATACAGATTTTCTCTGAACGGGCCTGGAACGTCTTTGATGAACTTTTGCCAAGCCCTGCCGGCACACCGGCAAAGAAAATGAATAAATGAGTTATTAGTTAGTTGATATCAGGACATATATATAATGATTGAAATTACATGTTGACTATCGCCTTCATGACTGAGTACTCTTTAGCTTTTTTAAGCAGTGAGTCCAGTAGTTCAACTTTTCCTACTTTAACTTTAATGTCTACCAAGATCCAGTGGTACCTGCATGCGCATGTTTGCATGTATAAATTAAGCGGGCATGTGCATAACACTCATCAACTAACCCTAAACCCTATACACTTATTAACATCTAGCTAGTAACAAAAACAGAATTTGTAGTACGAGACAGTGTGACTCACTGGAAGTTGTCAGGAAGTAGTATATCTGCAATTGTAATGAGGCGCTTCAAGAACTCTAGCATGTTATTCTCTACTTCTTGTTTATAATGTTCATATGACCATGTCTCTTCATTAATGGTATTTGGGTCAATGAACCCAATGCCATAGCGTCTAGCTTTTCTCATTTCGGACATCTTCATCCTGCATAATACCACAGAAAATAATATATAGTGAGGTTAATTACAGGCAATGATCAACGAGAGCACTACAGCTAGCTTGAGACTTAAATTACAGAAAGAAATCACTTACAGACAATAGCAACTGACGATAGATTTGTCGAGTGCGTCATAATTGAATAATTGAAACAGTTATGTATACTCAATAGATAGAGCTAGCTTATGGAAGTAATCCTCTTTCTTGACTTTCACCATGAGGGACTGTAGATTGTGGTGTAGATTGTGGGCCTTGCAAATTTTCATGTACCATTGATGCAATTCATCCATTCTCGTTGGGAGGTTCTTGACCTCCTCGGGCTTGACCAAAGGTTCACCGCGGACATATTTCCGTTTTATTTCCTTCTCTCTAAGCGGAGACATGGGCTCGATCTCGAGGAGTTGTCCAACAGTCATACCGAGCATTTCATCCTGCATCATATGCTCCTCGGTTATTACCAAATTGCCCAGCTGGGGAACGTTAACTGTTTTCCCACATATATATAGGGCGCCGGTACTCTTATGTGTTGTTGGCACAACAAGCGGGGGGGTCGATTGTGTCTCCTGTTCTCCCAGCTGGGGAACGGTTTTCCCGCATTTTTTGCCAGTTGCTTGGCTCGAGCTCGAGCTCGACTCCTTCTGTACTCCTGCTCGATGTGCCTTCCTGATTTGGCGCTCATAGTCTGAGTCAACAGGCTTGGGAGCTGGTGGTCTAGCCATACGAATAAAGTGGTCAATCTTGTCCTCAGGCACTTTCTCCCTCGGCGGCGGTGCCAGTTTAGGTCCAAAATGGGTGTCCACTTGGTCCTTCATTATGGCTGCGTTTTGCTCCTCGGTCATGTCATAAGGCCTCTGAGGAAGAGGAGTGAGGCTTGGACCATATTTATATCGCTTGCCTCCGCTTGTACCTCCTGTACTACCTTGACTCGTAGCGCTACGCACCATAGCTGCGGCGGCTCTCTTCCCTGATTGCTGAGGCGGCGGAGACGGCTGACGTGGTTGAGTTGGAGCAGGAGGAGTGGCCTGACCTTGTGCTGGACTTGAAGCAGGAGGATTGGCCTCACGCGGTGTCGAACTTGAAGCAGGAGGAGTGGCCTCATGCTGTGCCGGACTTGAAGCAGGAGGAGTGGCCTGCTGCTGTGCCGGACTTGGAGGAGGAGTGGCCTCACATCGAGGAGGAGTTGGATGACGACGCGGTGTTGGTGGCCTTCGAAAGATGATGCAATCCTTTCTCCATAGGATGATACGATATATGGCCTCTCCCAGTGTGTGCTCCTCGTGCTATCCATGAATGTCAAGCTCTAGCCCCAAATATTTATCCACCACCTCATCAACCACGACACGAGCATAGCCGGCTGGAATCGGGTTGCAATGGAAGGTTGCTTCGGGGGGATTTGTATAAGCAACGGCGGCCGCCACCTTCATGGATATGTTCTTAATTTTGAAGTGTAGCTCACAGTTAGTGTTCTCCATGATGTCATCCATAGGGTATTTATCCAGCAGTGCGTCCCCCGGGGCGGAACCAACGCTGCTTCTCGGCATGGATGGGACGGTGCTATCCAATGATGGATCATCCGCTAGCTGTTGCCGCTGCTAAGACCCCCTTTCCTGGCTAAGTGAGTCGATCTGCTGCCGCTGCCACTGGAATTTGAGTGCCAAGTACGTGTGCGCTGATTCTAGGCCTTGAAGGCGTTCTGCTTCCTGCTTCCTCTGCTCCTCCTCCATGTTCCTCTTCTTCTCCTCCTCCATCTTCCTTCTTGCACGGGTCCTGTAGTCGTCGTTCCATTCCGAAAAGCCCTCATACCAGGGAATAACGCCCTTGCCTCGTGTTCTTACTGGGTGTTCACGATTTCCCAGGGCGCACATAAGCTCGTCGTTCTCTCTATTGGGCGTGAACACCCCCGTTCGAGCATCTTCTATTGCTTGAAGTAACTTCTCTTCGGCTCCTTTTAGACTTGCCTTCTTGGAAACCATGCCTGTCTTCTGGTCCAACGCCCCCCATGCGCATAGTACCAAGTTCTGCACCTGGGGGGCCAGCTCCTAGTAACTGGAGTGACCCCTGCATCCAGCATCTCTTCCTCATACTTATCCCACTTAGGCGTTACCACCGCGTAGCCACCTGGCCCCATCCTATGGAACTGCGTCTTTTTTGCGGCATTGGCCTTGTTTTTTTTCGGCCGTTCCTAAGCTAATACGGATTCCTTATATTTCATGAAAGCGGGCCAGTGTTCTCTTTGCTTCTCCAGTGTTCCCTTGAATTCTGGAGTCTTCTTTTCTCCTTCGACGTAGTTGTCCCATAGAGTTTGTGGGTGTTGAATGCAACTTCCATCTTCCTAAGAATAGCGTCCTTGACTTTCTGCACATCTGCATCAGTGAAATGATCTAGTAGGGTGAAATGTTCTATGAGAGATTCCCAAAGCGTTTTTTTGCTCTGTCGTTGACCCAGGTAACATCTGGATGTTTCTTTTTTGGCTCTTTCCATTCTTGAATGGAGATCGGGAGTTGGTCCTTCACAAGAACTCCGCACTGATGAACGAACTTGTTCGCAATGTTCTTAGGCATGAGGAGTTCACCATTAGCTTTGATGGAATCGATGTTGTACTTTACACCCTCCTTCAACTTTTTGCCCGAGCCTCGCTTTGTCCTGCTGTCTGTAGAAGCAGATTTGCTCGATCCGGAGGGCTGAAAGAAGAAAGATCGATTCATTAATATATCTTCAAATAAAAAAAACATGTGATGATCACCAGATACATGCTTATATAAATATACCTCGTCGGTCCTTGTTATTTTGAGATCAACATTGTCTGCGTCATCATAATGATAATCATAGTTCATGACTTCATCCATTCGGTCGTGTAGGTCGAATATCTTATATCACCCTCCCCGGTATTGTTCAGATATTGGGAGCCGTCATCTGCTTCATTCAGATCATCTGGCCTGTGAGGGTTGCGTATGATCTCGAACAGGGCCTCTTCTCCCTCTCTGCCGGTATTGTCCGCCATAGATTTTATTTAACTAATCCAGAAGAAATATAAAACAATTTAGTATTCAAATTACAATGCATGGATGCAATCAATAAGTAAAAACTGAATCATAGTACAAAATATGCATCGTCTCGAATAATATATAATCTCGAATACATTGTCTCGAATAATATATAATCTCGAATACATTGTCTCTAATAATATATATAATCTCGAATACATCGTCTCGAATATTATATATCGAATACATCACGAGCTAGGTAACTAATAAAGATCGAATACTACAGAAGATTCTAGGCCACTCTCGGTTCCTAAGGCGCGGGCGGTGGACACCCAAAGAGAAGGAACCATCACAGGATCATATCTCCGGTCATCTGCCCAAAGAACCTGCCAGGTATTGGAGAACCTGATGTCCATAGCAGCCATGTAGCGACGGACATACTCGTCCTCCTCCCTAACACGGCGACGCACCACCTCCGGCGGGGCCGACTCCCTCTGCACCGAATGTGGCCCACGCGAACGCCACCAAAGGAGATCAGGGTCGACCACGGGACCTGGGGCCGGGTTCCTCACCAAGCGGCGCGCCCCTGAAGGTAGCACCTCCCAGTGCCACCCCGGCGGAGCCCAACCCCGGACATGGGTCCTGTGAAGCAGGACGTCGTCGCGAACGGGTCGACGGTGAGGATGTGGGCCGGGCAACGTCGACAACAAATACTATCTGCCCGCAAAAAGTAACATTTTTTAAATTATTGGATTGTGATAACTAAAATTCTATATGCAAATTCTAAATTTTTCTATAAATAAAATTATAAGAAACTAAAAAAAACATCTATCATCGTCTAACAATTTGACATTAATCTAATTCATCTAGCTAGAACTAACATTTCTAAAATTTCTAACATTTCTATATAACTAACATTTCTATAACATTTCTAATATTTCTATAACTAAAAAATAGAAAAAATTTCTAACATTTCTACAAATATTTCTATAACTAAAAAACAGTAAAATTTCTAACATTTCTATAAATATTCTATAACTAAAAACATAAAAAATACTAACAATTTAACAACTAATTAACAATGTGTGTGTGGACATGCATGGCGGCCGGGGCAGGAGCTCACCGGCGGCAGGCGGCGGCAAGCGGCGGCAGACGAGGGACGGGCAGGCGGGGCGACGAGACGACGGCAGGCGGCGATGGCAGCAGGGGACGGCCGGGGCAGAAGCGGCCGGGCAGGACGATGGGACGAGCAGGGACGGGCGGCGGCACGATGGGGGACGGCCGGGGCAGAAGCGGCGGCAACGACGGGACGGGACGGGGGCGAAGCGGCGACAAGGGCGTCGATGAGGGGTGGCGACGGGGGCGGCGGGCGATGGGGCAGAGGAGAAGAAGCAGATGAAAACTTACGAAATTTGTAAGTGCCGCTTATATAGGATGGGCCTTTAGTACCGGTTGGAGCCACCAACCGGTACTAAAGGTCAATTTTGGCCAGGCCAAGCGGCGGGAATGGCAGCCCTTTAGTACCAGGTGGTGGTTCCAACCGGTACTAAAGACGCCACCTTTATATCGGGTGGAGCCACGACCCGGTACTAAAGGGGGTGTGCTGCCACTGGGCAGCGCCCCAACATTTTTTTATATAGTTTTCTTCTTTTTTGCATTATTTATTTTCTTATATTTATTTCTCAGTAGTTTTTTATATAGTTTTTTTCTTTTCTGCTTTATTTATTTTGTTCTATTTATTTTTGAGTAGTTTTTTATATAATTTTTTCTTTTCCGCTTTATTTATTTTCTTATATTTATTTCTGAGTAGTTTTTATATAGTTTTTTATTTTCTGCTTTATTTATTTTCTTCTTTTTATTTCTGAGTAGTTTTTTTATATAGTTTTTTCTTTTCTGCTTTATTTATTTTCTTCTATTTATTTCTGAGTAATTTTTTATATAGTTTTTATTTTCAGGAGTTGTAATAAGTTATTAAATTTTTGAATTGCCGGTGTAACAGATGAGTTTTCGTCCCAAACCCTGATACATCGAAAGAGATTGTCCAGTTTGTACACGAAGTGCATCTAGTTTTTCCCGTGACCCTCTCTACTTTTTTGCACATGCTATACGGGTGAAATGATGATACCATGGCAAGTTTCAACCTTTTCAGAGTTCATTTGTAGTGCTTTTCAAATTCAGGGCCATTTAGCTCTAAACAAATCAGTAAATGCATTATAGAAAATTATGTCAGAAAGGGTTGAAAGTTGATGATGTGGCTTTGAATGGCGCCTGCTGAACGCAAAAAAATCCGGAGTTGTAATAAGTTATTAAAATTTTGAATTGTCAGTGTAACAGATGAGTTTTCATTCAAAACCCCGATACTTCAAAAGAGATTGTCCAGTTTGTACACGAAGTGCATCCAGTTTTTGCCGTGACCCTCTCTACTTTTTTGCACATGCTATGCGGGTGAAATGATGATACCATGCCAAGTTTCAACCTTTTCAGAGTTCATTTGTAGTGCTTTTCAATTTCAGGGCCATTTAGCTCAAAACAAATCAGTAAATGCATTAAAAATAGCAAATTATGTCAGAAAGGGTTGAAAGTTGATGACGTGGCTTTGAATGGCGCCTGCTGAACGCAAAAAACATTCTGGAGTTGTAATAAGTTATTAAAATTTTGAATTGCCGGTGTAACAGATGAGTTTTCGTCCTTAACCCTGATACTTCGAAAGAGATTGTCTAGTTTGTACACAAAGTGCATCCAGTTTTTGCCGTGACCCTCTCTACTTTTTTGCACATGCTATGCGGGTGAAATGAATATACCATGCCAAGTTTCAACCTTTTCAGAGTTCATTTGTAGTGCTTTTCAATTTCAGGGCCATTTAGCTCACAACAAAACATTGAATGCACTAAAAATAGCAAATTATGTCAGAAAGGGTTGAAAATTAATGACGTGGCTTTGAATGGCGCCTGCTGAACGCAAAAAAAGTCCGGAGTTTGAGAGGACAGAGTGAGGGTGTAAACATGTAAAAATATACATAAAAATTACATTGATCATCATTGATCTTTTTGTGTACAATCTGAATTGTCAATATGAGTCCTAAACGGTTTAGAAACCGGTGAAGACTCATATTGCGGCCACAAAATACATAGAGTTCAGTGAAGACCAAGTGCTTGTGATAGTTTGAGAAGAAACATATTTAAGGTGGTAAAACCTGTTAGCCGAGCGAGGTGGGACTAAAAAACAGCTGCAACTCCAAACCTCTAGTACCGGTTTGTGGTACGAACCGGTACTAAAGGCGCTGGTGGGACCCCAGCCGGACCACGGCGTGCCACATCCTCTTTAGTACCGGTTCGTGCCACGAACCGGTACTAAAGTTTCGCAACGAACCGGTACTAATTAGCTCCGGCCGCCTAGCCGTTCGAACCGACACTAATGGACACATTAGTGCCGGTTTTGTTACAAACCGATACTAATATGCTTCACATTAGGCCGTTTTTATACTAGTGATAGATAGGCTGAGTAGAGGGCCCAAGCCCAAAGGCGGCTTAAGTCCCACGGTTATAAACCTCCATGTATATGTAAACTTGTGTTGTAAGGCAAGTAATATAAATCACCGAGCCAGACACGTTATATGAGTCGGGCGGGACTCTGTACACCGCAGGGCGTCAACCCGTGTATATAAGGGGACGACCCGGCGGTGGCTTAGGAAAAAAAACAGATCGAGAGCCAGATTAATCGTATTCGCTCCCTGGTCATCGAAACCCTAGCAATACCACCTCAAACTGGATTAGGCCTTTACCTTCACCACAAGGGGTTGAACCAGTATAAACTCCCCGTGTCCTTTGTCCTGTTTAACCCCTTTAAGCTAATCTCGTGGCGATGGCTCCACGACTAAGTCCTCACACTAGGACATCTGCCGTGACAATTCCACGACAATAATGATATAACCTAGCAGGCTAGGAATGATGTGATCGAGTACAAATTCGTAAGCAATGGAGATCACCAAGAGTTGTTGAATCGTGGTGCAGACTCAATTTAGTTATCGGTGTTCTCGAGTGACTAATAACTTAGAACCCAGGGGAAATTGGAATCGGCGAGAATAATAGTTCATGAAGAACTCATAAGAAGTTATGTAGTTTCGTGATATTCTCAAGATACCAGAGCGTAAAACTCGAAGGTAGAGCATAGTAGAGGTTGGGCAGGCGTATTGATCTGCACAAGGCAAGTACTTTAACTTGTCTGATAAATAGAACCCAAGGAGAACAATCATGGTCGGAACCAAGGTTGCAAAGGACCAAACCCCAGATATAAAATGAACTTATACCAAGGAAATAATAATATATTTTAAGAGAAGCTTTCGTGATAAGATCTACATCGTGTCCATAGGCATGAACACAAGGTTCAAGGTCGACTCCCACTTCTCCAATGCATAACCTTTCATTTCACTTCTCGCGTTCTAAGAGGTTGTAGTGTTGAAAAATTATATGGCGAAACACTAGTAGAGTGTGACCCATAGAAGTTTTCGGGTTCACACAAATTAGGGGAAGGCATAGGTTCAACCCATCGGGGCATCATGGAAATATATACCACAAGCTTCAATAGCAAATATCACCAGCTCGAAAGCAGAGCATGGTTGGCCAAATCAGAGAATAGGATTTACCAATGGCATTATGTATAAGGGAAAGAACGTCCGAAGTGATTGAATATGAAGGACGTTCTCGGATAAAATCCAACAAAAGGATCTGGTGGTCCTCAAGGGATCTGATGTGAGCATCGGTACTCAACCAGAAGAAGAAAGAATGCAAGGAGATCATATTATAGAAACAACTGACTAATTCAAAGCTCAAATGGAAAATAATTATGACTTCCAATTTCAAATGGGATTTGTCCCGTGGACACACGAGCAATCCAACCCGTCGGATTTCCTTTTCCTCTTCCCATTCGAACTTCTGCGGGAGAACAATATCCATTTCAAAACATTTCTAACAGATTCAAGGGATCAGAAGTAAACGCTCTGATTAAGGATGGATAAGTTGAGTAGGCTTAGGGTACAATCGACGATAATTTGATTGTTCGAGACCCAGCTCATGTTTAAAATGATGTCTGAGAAGGAAGGATGAATTTTAAGATTTGATTGAGGATTGCGGGCTTGCACAACATGTTGAATCAAGGGACTGTAAATGATATTTAAAAAGGATACTAATGAATATTGCTAGTCATATGGAACGCAACCATAATGCAAGCACACAAGTATTTGCAGAGCAATAGCGTGCAGACGATTATCGGAAGATTAGATAGTACTTCAATGTATCTTCTGAATCATATGAACAACAGGGGAAGAACGGATACTCGGTAAGTGCAAGGAATTATCGTAGGGGGTATTATTGTGGCAAGAACTACAAGGCAGTAAGCTCAAAGGATTCTCGGAACAAGAGATCAGTTCGAGGCATCTTGTAATAACAAGATAAATGGGGTTGAATGTAAGAATGGCAAGTATATATAGTTATCCATAAGGATATAACAGTGGTAGGAAATTTGCCAGGGCGGTAGGCACAAGTGTCTCCGGAAAACATTGAATAGCATCTTTGAAATCTTGTCGTGAAGCAATCTATCATCTGGAATGAAGAGGCTCTCCGGCAGGAAGTGGTTACAAGATCCTAGAGTTAGAATTAGTAAAATCATTTAACCCGAATAGAAGAGAGATCAGAGTCCCAGAAGATAGACGAGGAATAAAAGATCCTAATACTACCCAATGGCAACGTGGGCTCGTAAGGCACACAACCATGTTAGTAAAAGTTTTGCTATGTCTAGACTCGACTTTGGCCAAGGAGTCTGGAAGGGGGATTCCTACAGGCAGTCGGCTCTGAGACCAACTTGTGATGCCCCCGATTCAATCGTACGCTAATCATACACGCAAATGTGTACGATCAAGATCAGGGACCCACGGGAAGATATCACAACACAACTCTAAAAATAAATAAGGGTCAGGAAGGGTCAAGGGCAGCGGGGCTCGGGAAGGTAGACGACGACGACGACATTGACGAAGACGGGGAGACCGCCCGGCGAGGTAACTCCGGCGAGTGGCCCTCCAGCCGGCGATGGACGGTGACGGGCGGCCGCAGGGCATCGGGGGCGATGGGATCAGGGCCCATCCCGATCCAGATCGGTGGGGGAGGAGAAGGGGATCGGGGGGAGTGGTGGTCGTGGGGCTAGGGTTCGATGCCCCCAGGGGGTATAGGCCAGGGGCTGGGCCGGCCGGTTGTTGGCCTGGTGGCCAGCTGGGCTATGGCCCAGCAGAGGGGGGTTTCTTTTGTTTTGTTTTGTTTTTACTTTTATTTATTTTACTTTTTCTGTTTTAGTTTTGTTTCCCTATTATTTTAGTTTTAGTAAAATATACACGTAGCATCTAAATTAGTATTTCAACTTAGTCCATAGTCACAAACTAGTCCTCAAATAAATTAGTTTGACATTTTATTAATTACAAAAGGTATTTAAATAATTGTTTTTACTGCGTTTAATTCATCTTATAATATTTAAACATTTTATAAAGGTGTGGTTTCTCCACCATAATTACCTATGCAATATTTGGTTCACTCCGAACATTTTAATTTTAATATTTGAAATTTTTTATTGTTTGCTTGACTTTGAATTTGAATTTGAATCGGTTTCGAACTAACGCGAGATTAGCAACAGTAATCGAAGTGACGTGGCATAATTAACAGAGAATTATTGTAGCTTACTTATCCCGGCGTCACAGGAGGAATGGAGAGGGAAGATAGATTCTTTTGTACGGAGCACGTAGTTGCGTTTGGTTGGGACTGGACCTTAGGATTGTGAGGTCGGGCAAAAGTAACCATTGGGGGTCACCACTTTGTCCCATAAGGGGTGCGTATTGTACCAATAACGGGTCAACTAGTGCAATTGACACGCTAGCGATAAAGGTATGGCTACCGGTGAACCCTATTTTGGCCCGTTGATGGTGAATATTTTTTGTTACAAACAACGTTGATGGCTTTTCGGGTCGCCCGTTTATAGTGAGTACTTAGTGCTGACAGCAACAGCAACGGTATTCAACCCTGGATATGTGAAACCACATTCAATTCACATGTAGGAAAATTTGGCCAAACTTTACTCACACAATGTGCATAACCAATCGCTGTAATTGCGTACCATATAACTATGCAAATAATTCATTTCAATTCACCACCGCCTTCCTGGATAATATGCGTACACTCTTTATTGATATATCTTAACATGCTTACGAATGAGCAAATGGCCGATAGTACGATGTATTGAATAATCATCCAATTTTAGAACAAATTAACTGGAAAATTAAGTTGGCAATATATAGCTAAAACAAGCACATTGTGTTAATAAAGATGGATGGCCCTTTTGAGAGAAACCTTTCATTGCTTCTTTTTCTTGTCGGTTTATCTCCCTCGATGGGCGAGCATTCTTGTGTTAATGAGGGAAAAAAACAATCTGTGGTGTGATGATGCATTCATCAAGCTAGCTAGCTAGGCACTAAAAATCTGTAAATGGACGCCAAAGTTACAGACAGGCACAATGAAGGCTGGGTCTGAGATGTGCTAGCTAGCTATTCCATCACGTTAACGAGCACTAAATCATGCGATCTCCTCCATATATGTCAGACTGTCACACTAATCTCCTACCATATCATGAAATTAAGAGCATCCCGATCCTCCACTATAAATCTACCCCTCCACCCTCGCCCAAATCATCAACTTTCCTTCCCTTCGCTTGCCTTATCCCTTGCCGGCAATGGCTCGCAAGAAGGTGACCCTCCAGTACATCGCCAACGACTCCACCCGGCGCGGCACCTTCAAGAAGCGCCTCAGGGGCCTGATGAAGAAGGCGGGCGAGCTGGCCATCCTCTGCGACGTCAAGACCTGCGTGCTCGTCTACGGCGAGGGCGAGCCGGCGCCGGAGGTCTTCCCCTCCCACGCTAAGGCGGCGGCCATCCTGACCCGGTTCCGGAGCATGCCGGAGCTGGGGCAGTGCAAGAACAAGATGAACCAGGCGGGCTTCCTCACCCAGCGCATCGACAAGCTCCGCGACCAGGTCGACAAGTCCCGCCGCGAGTGCCGCGACCGCGAGATCAAGGTCCTCCTGCACAGGGCCATGCTCGGCGCCCTCCCGGGCCTCGCCGGCCTCACCATCGAGGAGCTCACCAGCGTCGGATGGAAGGTGGATGTGCTCCTCAGGAGCATCGGCGAACGCATCGACAAAATCCATTCCCTTTCCATGCAGGCGCCGCCGCCAGCCGCATACCAGCTCACCACCGGCAGCAGCAGCATGGAGGATCAGTTGGGGTCTCCGCCGTCTCTGTACCAGGTCCAGGCACCACCGCAGCAACAACAGCAGGAGGGCTGGCTTGACATGGTGCCCCGGCCCGGAGAAGATCTCGGCACCCAGCTGCTCTACGGTGGCTATACCACCGGTGGCCACGACGGCGCCTGCTTCTCCTCCTCCAGCGGCGATATGAATATGATGATGATGCAGCCCTTCGATCTGGGCTTTGGCTTGAGCCATTTCCCTCCCATGTAAGCTACGCTACCTACCTAGGATGGTGGTGAGGATCCTCTCATCTCCGGCCGCCCTGCATGGCATGGCCAGCAGCTTCCGTCGATCTCGGTCACGTTATTATTTAGTTTTGGTATTGCCGTATTGGTCAAGATGCACAGGGGCATCGTTAAGATGAGACATTCAGTTCATATCCTTAAATTGTTATATGAGGTCGGTCGTCTATGTATATTTTATTCATCAGGTTCTTTGAGCCAAGTCATTTATAATTGTACTTTAGCCATTGAAATTGTCTTTCTTTTTTTTTTTGCGGGTGAGCCATTGAAATTGTTATTCAGATGATCTCTTCCATAGGCTCTTCGTTTCATCTATGTTGTTCAGTTGGTCGTAAATCGTAAGCTGCACCTCTTTTTTGGTGTCACATATCTCTCTTTTTTTGAGGAAGTCAGACTTATAGTTATATACTTGCATAGTTTCTGTGTGTATTACGGCAGTCAACTAGCACAGCTGAGTTAACTGCCGTCTCTGGCTGCATCTCCTGAGCCCCGCCCGCCAGACCGCGCTCCACCACGGCGACTCCACGCCTCCCACGCGCAACCGCCGACGCCACCGTAGATCTCACCGCCCCCACCTCGCGGCATGCCTCCACGCCGATGAGAGCCACGAGCGGCGACCGCGGCTGCACCCCCTTCCCCTCCTCGAATACCCCTACATATCCTCGAATCCATCCTAGAGATGGTGAGACTAATCTCGCCGGTTCCGCAGGGGATACTCATGGTGACCGGGGCCCGAGGGTGGGTGGAGCGGGCGACCAGGATCCGTGACGCCACCGCGGCGTGGATCCGGCGCGTCCAGGAATGGAAGACGGCAGATCAGATGGCGGCGGCGGCGACAGATCCGTGCGTGAGGTCCGTGGCGACGAGGTATGCGGAGAGTTGCCAGAGGAGAGCGGATCTGGAGCAGAGGATTCTAGCGAAGGTGATCTACGACGAGGCCACAATGGAGGAAAGGGCAAAGATGCCCGCCTTCCCGCACTCCCCGCCGGCTGCATTTGTTCTGTGGGCGAGGGCGGAGGCAAAATCAGAGGAACCACGAAGGGCGCTGCGGTGGGAATGCTTGATGGGAGTGATGCCGTCTGGGGCGCCGCTGCAGCTCTCGTCCTCGTCGCCGGAGATCAGCCGTGTTTGAACCCATCTCCGCTGGTGGATGCCCCCATTTATGTCGCTGGAAATTTGAAGAATGCTAAAGATACTCTGCAGAGAGGTGCGGAGATTGAGAAATTGCAGAACAAGCGAGTTTCGTTCGACCCTGGAGGCTCATCACCAGATAGAGATGCTGACACTGATAACTACCTAATACATTCAAGACCTGGAGGCAGATTCTGGGCATTGGGCAAGGTAGATGAAGAGGACGAGGGGCTGTTTGCAGATGAAGCTGAACAGCGCAGCCCGTACTTTTCGCAACATTTGCAAATGCACTGGCTTGTGCTAAGAAGATGAAGTCTGCTAGAGATAAACAAAAGAAGAGAAACAGTGGGGGAGAATCTGATTCCAAA
Source organism: Aegilops bicornis (assembly GCA_021605145.1). NCBI lineage: Eukaryota > Viridiplantae > Streptophyta > Magnoliopsida > Poales > Poaceae > Aegilops > Aegilops bicornis. The sequence continues at coordinate 648,012,028 of CM038674.1, forward strand.
ACTCGGAGAGATAAGATAGAGAGGAGCATTTTGACAAAGAAATATGTAAGTATATCTTCTCACCAACATTCTGTTAGAACACCTTCTATTCGGGGTGGTTTGGTGCAGACTGATCACTGGCAGGGAAAAAAGATGGTATCAGATCATTGGCAGGGAAAAAATCGATGTGGGCAATGACTCTGAACCTAACTGGGTGCAGATGGGGCGTGGAAAGAAGAGGGGGATTAAATCAGCGTTTTCTCTGATTGATGCCCCTCTTGCAACACGATCACCAGCACGTCAGGAAGGGGAAACAGGGGATGATTTGGAATTCAGAGGGAAACACTTTATTTCCATTCGCACTATAAAGAAAACGGGGCCGGTTTGGAAGGGAACACGCCAAGGAAGTGGAAAAGCCTGGTGGCCCATGAAAAGTATGGGATATATACACCCAGACCACAACATGGGTGTTAATCCTGATCTATTCCTACGCCCTAGGGTTTCTCACCTGTGGTGCGATCCTCCCCCTGCCGCCGCAAACCAGAGCAGCGCACCTCCTACCACAACCATGGCGGATCGTTTCGCCTTGGGGAGAGGTGGGGGTGGAAGAGAGGTTGATAGGGGTAACAATTGGAGACCGGGAAGTGGTTACGGAAGGGATGCTCAATTTGATTGCCATGATCAAGGGTTTCAAGCTCGTCCTCGCCCTCCCTTCAGGAATTTCCCAGGCAATCAATTTTAGAGAGATGGATACAATAACTGGAATCATGAAGAGGGTGGCAGCTGGGACTCGCGTCAGTTTCATCATAGACCGCCAGGGCAGTTCAATTTGCCGCCTGCTGCCAGTAAGTATCAGCTGAAGAACTCCACAGTGGCTAGTGGTGGAGGAGTTACAGGGAGTGAAATTCAGACATCAAAAACTGTGTCTACAAGTGCAGTGCAGACTGGCAATCCGGGAGGGGCAGGTGGATCTGACAACAAAAACCCTGGATCAGAAAAGATCGTCTGCCACAAGTGTGGGGAGAAAGGGCATAACTCCAAGGGATGTGAAGCGAAGGTCAAGTGCTCTATCTGTACCAAAGATACACATGTTGCTGACTTATGTGCCTGGCTACGTCAAAAAAGCAGGTAGCTTCTCTGGTGGGTTTTGGTGGCGAAGGATTGGGCATATTTGTGGCTGAGCATGCGAAAGATTTGGTTGGGAATAATAAGAATGATGTTCTTGCTTTAGTGAGGCTGAGAGAAGGATGTGATTTGGACATTGAACCAGAGGTCCTAATCAAGAGTCTGGCGAAAACATACCCTTGGCAATGGGAATGGAAAGCGAAGAAGGTATCAGATGGAGTCTTTCTTGTCAATTTCCCTTCTGCAGCAAGAATCAACGAAGCTGCCATCTACGACTGGGTTCCGCTGAAAGGAGGTAACATCTTGGTTAATGTGAGGATTTGGAATGACGATGCTATGGCTGCGGGAAAACTAGCAGTGGTGTGGGTCAGAGCCAAAGGTGTTCCAAAAACAATGAAGAACTACCATGGGTTGTGTGAGATTGGATCAATGATCGGCTACACACAGGCAGTTGATATGGACTTAGTTAACAAAAGTGGGCTAGTGAGAATAAAAGTTGCTGTTTTGGATCACAACAAAATCCCCAGATGAACCAAACTGACCACACGTAATCTCATGATGTATAGGATTTTCTATGCGGTGGAGGAGGTTGTGGATGAAGGATGGGCCAAAACTGAAGATGAACTGTCGCAGGGATACGAGGACTGTATGGATTTTCAGCTTGAAGAGGAGGAAAGTAGAGACCCTAAAAAAGCTAAAATTGATGTTGTTGACACTGTAGTCATTCATGCAAGTACAAGAACCAAGATGGCAATGGAGGATAGGGATGCTCATGTGAAGGAACAGGAAGAAAAATACAAACTGATGTATAACAAAAATCAAGACAATGAAAAAATGAGGAAGAAAGATGAGGAAACTGGGTCTACTTCAGTCAATGGTGGTGATGTTGGTGAGGCTGGGAAGGAGATACATGATAAAACAAATGATGATGAATTAGGAGAGGAATTGGAAACATCCAAATATGTTAGCCTGAGCACAAAGCTTGGGATAAATGGTCAGGAAGATGAGGGAATGGTTAATAACAACAACTCTGAAGGAAATCAAGGCTTACCCAGATACAGTGGAAGAATTGCTTCGAAAAACATGGATGACATTCCTGCATTAGACAGGGCCATGACTTTGGCAAGAGCCAAAAATCTGGCCTTATCTGAAGGTATGCCTGAAATCCCTGATAATGTTTATCTTGAAAATGTTGAACTTATTGATGTGGCAAAATTCATAGGAGTAGATTTGGGGGTAACTTTAGATATGGTTGAACATAACTTAAACTTAATTCAAAGTTTAGAACATGCCAGGAAGGAGATTTATTTTGCTAGTTCTAGAGAGAAAGTAGAAACTCATGAAGAGGATTACGTTTTGGAATCTGAAGATGTTAATAGCATTCTTCAGGAGCTTCTGCAATTAAGTAAAGAGGAAGATGACAATCAAGTGGATATGTGAATAGAACGTGTGTTAGGAGGGATAATGGAGGGGATTAGAGCAAACAGTACTAACATTGAGGCTGTTGCAGTTAAACCCCTATCAAAACTGTGTTGAGAAGGAGGAAAAAAGAAAAATCTAAAATTTCCTGATTAAACGTTCTTTACATCACAGTACACTATCTTTTTGAGTGTGTGTTATTGATTTTCCATGAGAGTGATCTATTCATATATTGTGCTGCTAAAAGAGAGCCACAGAAAGAGGAAAAGGTAAAAACAAATATAGTAAGATGAGAGGCCTGATTTGGAACTGTAGAGGTATTGGTGATAAGAACAAGAAAGACTTTATTAAAACACAGATTGTCAGGAATAATCTTGATTTTGTGGGCATTCAGGAAACAATGAAAACTGAATTCATCATGCTGGATTTGTTGAACCTTAGTGCCCAAGAAGATTTTGATTGGGAATATTCTCCATCCAGAGGGAGATCTGGTGGAATTTTGGTGGGGATTAATCAATCTACCTTAATTAATGATGAGGTGGAATTTGGGGATTATTTTATCAGAATGAAAGTGAGCAATATAAGTGATGATTTCTGCTGGAATCTGGTAGTAGTCTATGGAGATGCTCAGATTTCTGGCAAACCAAAATTCTTAGTGGAATTAGTGCATATTTTCAAGAGATCAAAAAATCCCTTGCTAGTTGTGGGAGATTTTAACTAACTAGAAAAGAAAGTGACAAGAATAAGCCTGGAGGATATAATAAATGGAGCATGCTTTTTAATTCTGTTATTTTTTGGGGGAAATGATGGAGTTACCTATGGTGGGGAGAAAATTCACCTGGTCCAACAATCATGAGGACCCCAGTTATGCACTGTTGTACAGGGTCTTGATATCTCCCCCATGGGAAGAAAAATTCCCTTTGGTACATATTGAAGACCTGCCTAGGGAACTTTCTGATCATACTCCTTTAATTATTAAAACTGGGGAGATGCCTCTGAAAAAACTACATTTTTAAATTTGAAAACTGTTGGTTTCAGAGACCAGACCTAGATGGGATAGTTGAGAGGATGTGGAATAAAAATTACCGTGGGAAATCTGCCCTTGATAGATTCCATAATAAGATGAAAAATATGAGAAAGATTTTGAAGGGATGGAATTTGAAATTTGAAGCAAGCTTAAGGAAACATAAGAAGATGTTGGCTGGAGAAATTGACAGACTTGATAAAAAAGAAAAAGATGGAGCTTTGATAGAACTAGAGAGGGAATATAAAAAAATATGCCATACTAATCTGAAAAAAATCCTTAAATAAGAAGAATTAAAATGGATGCAAAGATCTCATGATACTGAATTATTTGAGGGAAACTCAAATACCAGATACTATCATGTTAAGGCGAATGATAGATATAGGAAAAGCAGAATAGTTAAACTGATGCAAGATGAAGGGTGATTGAAGGGCAAGAGAATCTAAAAACTTATATTAATAAGTTTTATAAAAATATTTTTAGTGACCTTGAGATTGAAACTCTTACAATGGACTCTAGTGGTGTGGAAACACTCACTGAGGGAGGAAGAGAATTCCTCGTCAGGAAGTTTACTATGGAGGAGATGAAAAACGCAGTTTTCGGTATGGAAAAAAAAAGCTGCGGGTCCGGATGGCTTTAACATTGAATTCTACCAACACTATTGGGACTTAGTCAAGAATGATTAATTTGCTATGCTTGAGGAATTTTATGAACATGATTTAGACCTAGACAGGCTGAATTATGGAATAATCTCCCTCATTCCAAAAGGGAGCGATGCGGACAGAATACAGAAATATAGGTCGATATGCTTGTTGAATGTGATTCTTAAAATTTTCACTAAGATTTTAGTTAATAGACTTATAGTGGTGATATCTGGGGTGATTAGGGCATCTCAAACTGCTTTCATTAAGGGGAGGTATATTTTGGAAGGGGTGCTGGTGTTGCACGAAACCTTGAACTCTATGCACAAAGCCAAAAAGTCAGGGGTTCTCTTTAAAATTGATTTTGAGAAGGCCTTTGATAAAGTTAAATGGCCTTTTCTTTTTCATGCACTTAAGATGAAAAAATTCCTTGAAAAAATGATTGATTGGATAATGAAGACAGTGACTGGGGGAAGAGTATCAGTTAAGGTGAATGGAGAGGTGGGTCCTTATTTTAAAACTTACCAAGGTCTAAGACAGGGACACTCAATGCCTCCCCTGCTTTTTGACCTGGCAGTTGATATATTAGCAATTTTATTTGATAGAGTTGTGGATAACAATATAATTAAGATACTTGCTAAAAATCACAAGTAAAATGATGTGTCCATCTAGCAATATGCAGATGACACTATCATATTATTCCAGGATCATTTAAAACAAGCAAAAATGTTAAGAGAATTCTGAACATGTTTGAGATAATGTCCGGATTGAAAATTAATTTTCATAAAAGTGAAGTGATTGGGATTGGGATGAATGAGGACAAAGTAATTTTTTTGAAGAATTCCTAACATGCAAGAAAGGTGTTCTACCTTTCAAATATCTCGGAATAACAATAGATGAAAAAAGGACGAAGGGTAGTGATTGGAACCCATCCATTAAAAAAATGGACAAGAAAATGGGGACCTGGTTAGGCAGATTATTGAATATCTCGGGCAGAACCACTCTGATAAATTCCTTCCTGACCAGTCTGGTGCTTTTTATGCTCTCCTTTTATGAAGTACCATAAGAAGTTAAGATAAAATTTATGGGGAGAATTTTCTATGGTGTGGGGAGAAAAACAAGCATAAATATCATTTGGTGGCATGGGATAAAATTTGTAGACCTAAAAACCTAGGATGTCTGGGGATTTTAGATTTAGAAATAATGAACATTGCCTTGCTTTCGAAGTGGCTTTGGAAACATTTCAATGAAAAAGGTTTGTGGCAAAGGATTTTGTGGGGGAAGTATATTGAGAAAAACACCTTTGGGGGAGTCCAAAAAAACAAGGGGATTTGCCCTTCTGGCGAGGAGTGTTGAATTGTAAAAAATTGTTTTTATCCTGTTGTAGATTCATAGTGGGGAATGGAGAGAGAACTAGGTTCTAGGAAGATAACTGGTTAGGACCTAGTAGTCTGGCAGTAACCTTCCTAGACTTGTATAACATCTCTCTTGATCACAATGTTACTGTCTCGACTGTTTTCTCGTCTGGACTCAACGAATTAAAATTTCGTAGAGTGTTGACTGGGGAAAAAGCAATTTAATGGCAGAAGCTTTTGGATGTGTGTAGGGAGATTATTTTAAAAATGAGGATGATAAACTTTCCTGGATACCTGCTATATCAGGAGAGTTCAGTGTTAAATCCTTTTACTCGGTGTTGCAAGTTGGTGATAAATGTTCAAAAAGGTTCTTATGGAAAGTTAAAATACCACCTAGAATAAAAACCTTCGTTTGGTTAGTTACTATAAAAAGTATACTAACCAGAGATGTTCTATTATATAGAGGAGGAAAATGTGAGAAATGGTGCTTGTTCTGTGGAAACAAGGAAACCATTGATCACCTTTTGTTTGAATGCTCTCTGGCCAGATACATGTGGAGTGTAGTGGGTCATATCACTGGAATGCGGTGTGAGTTCTACAGCATGGAAGCATGCTGCACTTGGCTGGGAGGTTTTGGTTCGGAAAAAAAGAAAATTATTTTCGTGGGTGTGGCAGCTTTAGTTTGGAGTATTTGGAAAACAAGGAATCTAGCTTGTTTCCAACCTATATGGCCTGCTGATCCTAGTGTAGTGATGTTCAAGATGGCACATTGGATCAATGACTGGAGTGTTTTGCAGGTGAAGGAGGAAAAAAAGGCGGAGCTACAACAGGGCGCAAAGTTGCTGGAACGAGTCGCCAGTGAGATCTTCCAAGCGCGAAAAGGGTGGGCGTCGTGGATTCCAAGGATTGAAGGTTGAAGAGAATAAGAGATGTAGAATTTGCTGAAGAGGAATCATTATCTTGTGATGTCTGAGATATGATGATATGCGTTTAGTACTCACAGGTTGTTTTCATCTCTACTAGCCTGTGTCCTGAGAGAGCAAACTAGTCAGATCATTTTCTTCGGAGAATTGCTTTCGGTCTTAGGTGGAAAGGATACTATCTCAAGGGGTGTGTTTGGGCTGTAATGAATGACTTATGGTTTCGTTAATGAAATCGGTGGCAATCCCATTTATCAAAAAAAATAGCACAGCTACGTGCCTGATGGTTACCTGGGTGCCTTGAATTTCCTGCTGTTTTTTTTGTGTCCGGAATTTTACCTTTTTTAGATGAGTATTAACTAATTGAAAATGTACTCCTAGAGCAAAGGTAAATATGCTGGACGGTTCATCTTTGCCTGGATAATTAATGATTTGCGACTTAATTACATGGAGAAAGCTGTTCTAGTTAACTGCTTTTTTCTTAAGAAATACCAAGCTTTATTACTCAAAGTTTACCACAAGCTGGATACAAATAGGATCATGGGGTTGGCTTAACCAACACTAGTAGAAAACAGGGCTTTCGTCCAGGCCAGTTTAGCCCATTAGTCCTGGTTAAATCCAGAACCGGGACCAATGGAGCTATTTGCCCCGGTTCGTGAGCCCAGGGGGCCGACCGGGCCACGTGGGCCATTGGTCCCGGTTCGTCCGGACCTTTTGGTCCCGGTTGGTGGACGAACCGGACCAATGGTCTGGCTCTGGCCCACCACTATTGGTCCCGATTGGTGGCATGAACCGGGACCAAAGGCTTCCTTTAGTCCCGGCTCATGCCACCAACCGGGCTAATGGTGCTGTTTATATATAGCCCCTCGCGCAAGAAGCAGAGCACACCGCCTGCTTTTTCCGGGCCGAGGGGAGAGGGCTTGGTGGTGCTCTAGCTCACCTCCTATGCACACAAGGTGTTCGATGGAATGCCCGAGCCACACTACTTAAGGTTTCTCCTCTCCAAGCCCGACCACCAAGCTCCATTTTCCTCAATATTTATCTAGGTTTAGCGGTCCGTCACGCCCCGTCCCCGTCTTCATCGCCACGATCACCAAGGCCGATCTCATTGCGGCACCACCGTGGTGAGCCTCTTGTTCTTATCTTCTTTCCGAAAGGAAAAATATTATTACTTGTTTGTTTAGATAGATACTTGTATTATTTTCTAACTTTTATTATTGCATCTTATATAGTGCGATGGTTTTGGTATCCGCCCGTCGGCCCTCGTCCTGCCTATGATTCGGATGTGGTATATATTATCTTTTCATAACGATTGGTTCATTTATTGTTTACGAAAATTATGCCGACCAACGTGACATAGATTTTATTTATCTAGGAGGTTGTTGAACCGAAATTCCAACCGACCCTATTGTCGAGAGGTTAAATTTAGTTGAAGAAGAAAACAATTTCTTGAAGGAAAAAATAAAAAACTTGAGGAGGAGAAGATGATATTGGAGTTGCATGTTGCGGATGTCGTCGATGATCACAAAATCAAGATGGATGCAATGCGCTTGAAGATGAGAAATATTAGAAAATATGCCATTCATACCGAAGCTTGGTATCATTATGCCGTTGGATCAGTTGTTACCTTGGTTGCGATTATGATCGTATTTGTTTTCGCATTGAAATGTTTTACATAGTTTCATTGTATGGTTTAATTAATTTAGATGCTCTGCAGAGCTTTATGTTGTTAGATGAGAACTATGTATGTACTTTGGTTTTTATGTGATGATGAACTTCTATTAATTTGGTCACTTAATTATCTATTCATGATGTTCTGTAATGATTTTTGACACACTTAATTATATATAATGCACGCAGATTAACAGTGCAATGGATGTACGGTGATGCATACACCTCGAGTACATTAAGGGCGTGCATGATTTTCTCAAGTGGCTGAGGCAAACAAGCAGAATGGTTTTATGTGTTGTCCATGCCCTATATGTGGGAATCTGAAGTCTTACTCGACCGGAAAATCCTTCACACCCACCTGCTTTACAAGGGTTTCATGCCACACTATAATGTTTGGACGAGGCACGGAGAAATAGGGGTTATGATGGAAGACGGCGAGGAAGAAGAGTACGATGACAACTATGTGGCCCCTGAATACTGATGCTACTGAACATCAAGATGCACTGCACGATGTGCACGATGGTGCTGGAATGGGCGAAGTCATGAAGATCAAGAGGAACCAGACGATGTGACCGATGATGATGATCTCCCCGGGTCATTGTCGATGCAAGGACACAATGCGAAAGTCAAAAGGAGAAGCTGAAGTTCGATCACATGTTAGAGGATCACAAAAAAGGGTTGTACCCCAATTGCGAAGATGGCAACACAAAGCTCGGTACCGTGCATCTCGAATTGCTGCAGTGGAAGGCAGAGAATGTTGTGCTCGATAAAGGATTTGAGAAGCTACCAAAATAATGAAGAAGAAGCTTCCAAAGGATAACGAATTGCCCAACAGTACATACGCAGCAAAGAAGGTCGTATGCCCTCTAGGATTGGAGGTGGAGAAGATAGATGCATGCCCTAATGACTGCATCATCTACCGTGGTGCCTACAAGAATCTGAACGCATGCGCGGTATGCGGTGCATTGCAAGATAAGATCGCACGAGATGACCTGGTGATGTTGACGGCGAGCCTCCTGTGAAGAGGGTTCCTCGAAGGTGATGTGGTATGCTCCTATAATACCACGGTTGAAACGTCTGCTCGTAAAACAGAGAGCATGCCAAGTTGATGCGATGGCACGTTGAGGACCGTAAGAAAGACGGGAAGTTGAGAGCACCCACGACGGGTCGCAGTGGAGAAAAATCGAGAGAAATCTTGGGATGAGTTTGCAAAGGACCCAAGGAACGTATGCTTTGCTTTAAGCACGGATGGCATTAATCCTTTCGGGAGCAGAGCAGAAATCACAGCACCGCCCGTGACTCTATGTATGTATAACCTTCCTCCTTGGATGTGCATGAAGCGTAAGTTCATTATGATGCCGGTTCTCATCCAAGGCCCTAAGCAACCCGGCAACGACATTGATGTGTACCTAAGGCCATTAGTTGAAGAACTTTTACAGCTGTGGAATGGAAACGGTGTATGCGACGTGGGATGAGCACAAAAAGGAGGAATTTGACCTAAAGGTGTTGCTGTTCATGACCATCAACGATTGGCCCGCTCAAGAACCTTTCGTGACAGACAAACAAGGGATACCACGCATGCACGCACCGTTTACTTGACACCGATAGTATATACCGGAAGCTGCAGGAAGAATGTGTACACAGGCCATCATTGATTTCTTCCGACCAACCATCAATGTCGAAAGAAAGGCAAGCATTTCAAAGGCGAGGCAGATCACCGGAAGAAGCCCGCCATGCATACCGGTGATCACGTACTTGCTATGGTCAATGATTTACACGTAATCTTTGGAAAGGGTCCCGACGGACTAGCTGTACCGAATGACGCTGAGAATCACGCACCCATGTGGAAGAAGAAATCTATATTTGGGGACCTACCCTACTGGAAAGACCTAGAGGTCCGCTCTTCGATCGACGTGATGCACGTGACGAAGAACCTTTGCGTGAACCTGCTAGGCTTCTTGGGCGTGTATGGGAAAACAAAAGATACACACGAGGCACGAGAGGACCTGCAACGCCAGACGAAAAAAGAGGGCATGCCTCCAAAGCAAGATGAAGGTCCCGCCAGCTATGCTCTTCACGAAAGAAGAGAAAGAAATATTCTTTCAATGCCTGCTCAAGATGAAGGTCCCACCGGTAGCTTCTCGTCGAATATAAAGGGAATAATAAATATGCCGAGAGAAAAGTTCCGTAACCTAAAGTCTCATGACTGCCACGTGATTATGACGCAATCGCTTCCGGTTGCATTGAGGGGGCTTCTATCGGAAAACGTCCGATTAGCCATTGTGAAGCTATGTGCATTCCTCAATGCAATATCTCGTAAGGTGATCGATCCATAAATCGTACCAACGCTAAGGAGTGATGTGGCGCAATGTCTTGTCAGTTTCGAGCTGGTGTTCCCACCATCCTTCTTCAATATCATGACGCACGTCCTAGTTCATCTAGTCGACGAGATTGTCATTCTGGGGCAATAAAAAATAAAGAAAAAAAAATTATGCAGAAAACAGAACAAAAAACTGAAAAAAAAATAAAAATAGCAACAATAAGTATTTTGCTGTAAGTAGAAACAAAATAAAATAAATAAAGCAACAAAGAAAACAAAAAAAGAGTTTTCAAATTTGAAAACTAATGACACTAACAGAAAGTTTATAATTTTTCTAAAACTAAAAGCAAAAAGAATTAAAAAATAAAGCAAAAAACAACAAAAACTAAATAATAATGCAGAAAACAAAACAAAAAAACTGGAAAAAAATAGTGCCGCCTACTGGGCCCCCACGGCCTGAATACGACTAGAAACCCTACATGGGCCAGGATTCAGGCCCGCAGGAGGCCAAGTAGGCCCACAGCACATAGCTAGTGATGATTAGGCCCAAAGCCTGCAGCTGAGAGGAGCTCGAGAGGGTGGGCGCCCAAACCCTAGAGAAGCAGCGTCGAGGCCACTAATATGATTCCTTTTGTGATTAGCTAGCTAGTTCTACGTTTGCCACTAATATATCCATATCTGTCATGTTTGAATAATAATTGCCATGTTGTAAATATTTGTAGAAACTATGGACACCCCCCCAGACGAAGCACAAGAAGCGTTGTTGAGGGACATAATCGCACAAGGAAGTGATGCCGTCTGCTCGTTGATGTTTCTCAACGACAACGATGGTCTGGAAGGAGAGGGTGAAGAAGCAGCTGGCTATGATTTACATGGCTCTGATGACCCAATGCCGGTGCAAGAAGGAGAGGGTGAAGAAGTACACCGTGAGGACGGCTCGGTGATCACCAAACCGAGTCCGCCAGGTATATATATTAGTTAAGCCTATGCCGACTAGCTCTCGCCTTTGTTTTGGTATGTACACATATTAATTAACTCTCGTCTTTGTTCTTTTTCTAGCCCTCCGGATCGAGCACAACTTCGGTAAAGAGACGAGGCCCAAGAAAAGTTGAGCTTGGATGAAAAGTTTGAGATCATACAAATCGCGCGCGACGGCCAACCGATTGAACCCTACTAGACAAAGAAGGCATTTGTTGCTCAGTGTGGGGTTCTGGTTAGGGACAAGATCCCGATCAGCATCCACCAATGGTATAAGCCTAAGAACGAAGACCCTGAGGTGTCTTGTGTCAATGATATGCAGAAAAATGATCTTTGGACCGAGCTGAAGTCAAATTTTACCTCGCCGCTAGAGGATGATCCGGAGAAGCCAAGAATAGAGCCATTAATCAAGTCTTTTGCTCTTAAGAAGATGGCAGAACTATTCAGGAATTGGAAGAAAGAACTCAATACGTATGTCGAAAAAAATGAGACACCAGAATTCAAGGGCAAATATGAGAGGATCAGAGATGACTGGCCCGCATTTGTGGCCTACAAGACATCGGAAAAGAGTAAAAAGTTGTCGGCGACAAACAAGAGAAATGCTGCGAAGAAGAAGCTTCACCATCGCACGGGGTCAATTGGCTACCTCGTAGCCCGGCCTAAGTGGTCCAAGGCTGAGAATGATCTTCTTGATAAAGGGATCGAACTAGAGACAATGAACTGGCCGCACTGCTGTTGCGGACTTCGGTTCTTCGGGGCGGCGGATCCTTGGACCCTATAACAGGAAGTGCATTTGGATGGACGAACAATTGGACATACCAGTCAAGAGGCTTCAGCAATATATCGAAGCAGCGCAGCAAGGGAAGTTCGTTCTGCACAGGAGAAGGACGAGCTCACAATGGCCCTCGGGAATCCTGAGCACCACAGACGGACATGAGGCACGCCAGCTCCGCTTCGTGGAAGGCTGGATTTTCCGGACGCAGGAGGTTACAAAACCCATGAGAGGAGGAAGAAAGCGGAGCAGAGCCTAATGCAAAGCGCCGCACGAAGGGTAATGGGGCTAGAGGAACGAGAAGCAACAGATCACAACAAACGACCCGCCAAGCTTCCCCGAAGTTACCCCGCCATCTCAGCGGAGAAGCAGCGTGGCTTCCACCGAGCTGCTTCAGCCAGAAAGCAACATGCCTTGACGGCTCCTGCCAGCTATCCCGTGGATGCTATCACGGATGCTGAAAATTGCCACCTTATGGCGCAATGGAGCAATTTGAAGGTCAAGGCGGCTGTTGGCTCTGCTTATCCTACTAAACCCGACTCAACTTTTCACCGCCGCCGATTCCGAAGGATATGCTAAGGTGATGGTCGATGAAATAACGGAGGTATTTGAGGACCTCCGCTTGACCACCCTACCGGTGAAGGGGAGTATCGGGTGGGTTCTGCTCAAGACTCCATGCCTATGGCGGAAGGATCTCATCAACCTTCCGAACTGGACGCCTCCGCCTCCTCCTCCTCCTCCGGGCGAGTCAGGCACTCCGCCTCCTCCACCGCCTCCTCCTCCCGTGAGTGACGATCAGGCACTCGGGCGGTTCCTTCTCCGGCGTGGCGGTACTCCGCCTCCTTCTCCGCTTTGCACCGGCGCGCCCGAGCAGCCAGCCTCCTCCTTCTCCGCCTCGTCGGCCAAGGGCGGAAGAGACCCGCCGCCGCTCCGGCTGCTTGTAGCGTCGTAGTCCTTCTCCTCCGCCTCGTAAGCAAGGAAAGAAGACATCTGCTCCGTCTGCTCAGCGGCTAGCAGACAGCCAAAGGCGGAGGAGATAGACTCGGTCCTTCTCTGAAGACTCCAGAGAAGTTACCGTACGAGAGGAGCGAGGAGGAAAACGCGAAGATCACGCAGACCGAAGTGGATGACTGGTTTCAACGGTTGAAAGCAAAGAGACATCCACCTCCGCAGGAGAAGGTAGATCCGGTGAAAGCGAAGCGCACTCTGGCTGCCCTGACAAAACCACCCAAGTCTCCGCCGAAAGGCAACTATAAGCGCATTATTGGAAAGGCATTTGCCGAAGCGGAGAGGTCGGGAAGTATTGTCAGTGATCAAAGGATGAAAGAACGACGAGCTGGGAAACAAATTGCCCAGCTCGGCGAACAAGCCGGCAATCGTGCCCCCCGCTCAAGGTGCTTGCTAGCGACATCGTCGATCCGAGGATGGTGCCCGGTTATGGCAATTCTGAAGATTACCTGCCCGACGATGTACATTATGATTTCTTGGAGGTGCAGATACAAAGATACGAGTACGGGAAGCCTCTCATCAAAGATGAAAGCTCTCTATCAACGATGATGCGAAGATTGCATGATTGGTACATGAAAACCTGCAGAGAGTCCGAGGGAGGAGTACTTTGTATGTGAGAGTTAAAAGGAGCATGACCTCGTTGGAATTGAACTGTTGCCTATTCCATTTGAGGAGTTCTATCAGTTTTTCAATCAATTGGCCCTCGATAAAGCAACGGTCACCTGCCATCGTCTGTAAGTAGTACTACTGTCATTAAGTCTCTATATAACTCAGCTCTTTCATTGCATGTATTTATAATTATCATCACTATATTATGCAGATTGAAGATCGCCAAATTGAAGAAAAGACAAGTGGGTTCCATTGGGTTCATTAACACATATCTCATAGATGCAACTGAGGTTGAATTTCATGCTGAAAATACCGAGGCCAACTTGCTACAATCGTTCGTAATAAATGAACACAAGGATATAATACTCTTTCCTTACAACTTCATGTGAGTGTTACTTTCTTGTGGCATATTCAGTTTCCCTTTTTAGTCTAGGTTATAGTAATGTAATTGATGAGTTATGCATGCGGTCGCAGGTTCCACTATATTCTCCTAGAGATTAAGCTTGAGCAGGGAGTAGTAACTGTCTTAGACTCGAGACGAAAAGATCCCAAGGAGTATGCGGACATGACTGAAATGCTCGAGAAGTAAGTTAAATCGATCATTATCCACCATATTAGCAACTTTGTTCATTTCTGATATCAAGTAATTGTTTTCTTTGTATGGCAGGGTTTGGAGAAAATTCACCAAAAAAGCTCCGGGACTGCCGAAGAAGCTGCAATTTAGACACCCGAAAGTAAGTACTATAGTAGCTTATTCCACGCATCTCCTAGTGATTCAAGCGCTAGTTTCATCAATACCATTTAACATGCTTGCTAATTATCAGTTTGATTGACCTCTATTTTTTGTAAAGTGGTTGTGGCCGGAACAAGGGAATGATTTCTGTGGATACTACGTTTGCGAGTCCATCCGCCACACGACCTGTGAGCGGGGCCACTCTGACAAACAATATGAAGTGCGTAAATAACAATACTCATAATTTTATTTTATTATCATCATTTGTGTTGAGTTTCATTCATTCATATATATATGTATTGACCCCCTTCTTAAAATTAGATGTTTCGGATGCGGGATGAACTACTAGCACCAGATCGCCTGCGAGCAATTCAAGAGGAATTGGCGGCATTCTTTCTCGACCACGTGATCGCTAAAGACGGAGAATACTATGTGGACCACGCGTCCGTATGTTAGGAGATTATTTTGTATAAGATAATTATTGTATATATGTAGCCGGTAGTGTCGGATAGATATACGAGAACTTGTTGTTCGACCAATCTCTCGGAGAAGGAGAGGTGGTCGATATCACTTCCCTCTGTATGCATATATGTTCATGACGATCTTCTGTTTCCTTCGTTTGCTTACTAGCTAGCTAGCGTGTCTAGCTAGTCCTCTCTATACGCATGTATAGTACGTAGCGTCGACCAAGCACGGACAAAAGAGAGGACACTTCTATCTATTAATTAGCTAGCTAACACAATATATGAAACACCTAAATTAACACCCAAAACCCCCAACCCCCCCCCCCCCCTTTCAAAAAAAAAACCCCAGCCACAGAAATGCTGACGCGTGGATGACTATTGGTTCCGGTTGGTGCTACCAACCGGGACCAAAGGCCCTCCTGCCTGGGCTCAGCGCAGAGGCCACGTGGAGGCCCGTCAGTCCCGGTTCTGGATTGAACCGGGACTAAAGGGCCAGGGTATTAGTACCGACCCTTTAGTCCCGGTTCATGAACCGGGACTAAAGGCCCTCACCAACCGGGTCAATAGGCCCCTTTTCTACTAGTGCAAACATGGCACCTCTGATTTAGAGACCGAGAAGACTTGGCAAGTAAATGGGCTTGGGTATGCTAATTAACTATTGTAATACAAATTATACTACTAGTAGAATCCATAGTTGCCTCAAGAAAAAAAGTAGAATAGAATCTATAATTACGCTGGGGCGCACACGGCTCCATGTACGCTCTTTCCTAAAAAAGAGCTCCATGTAGGCTCTCAAGTCCCGGTTCTGCTGTAGTTGAGTAAACAATACCCCCCGCATTGCAGCGGGATGACAGTGTAAAAAATAATTTAAAAGAGAGGGGCACGCCATAAGGAGAAAAATATTAGGAAAATAAAAATAGGAAATGTTTTACAGCAGAAGATGGCTTGGATTTAATATGTAACTCTGAAATAGATTAGTGAGGATGAATCTCCCCCGCAGGTTGCTGCGGTAACTTCGTTAAAAATGCGTAGTTGAAAAAACTAACTAAATCTAATGAAAAGAAAGTATAAGCTTAAAAATCAATAAAAGAAAGTGTCTAAAAATAGAATAAAAACTTCTGAATTACAGTTAAAAATGTCATTTGAAACAAAAATGTGAAGTATGACTACAATGAATATATGATGTGGCAGCATTACATGCATAGACTAATGCAAAAATAATTATAATTTGTAAGTTAAATGCATGACTCTCTTATGTGGCAGATTTTATATGACTTAGTGGGAGAGAGGACTTAAATACATTGCTTGATGGGATATTGAGATGGTCACTTTGCATGTTGAGAGAATTGGAACCAACTTCTTAAAAATATGTATATAACTTTGATTGGTGAGAAGGTTAGCACCGGGTGGCAGGGCCGGTTAGCAATCACAAATCTTGATATTTATATATGCAATCATACTTCATAGTCATCTAGGATGACCAACGACACGTTGTGGGTTACTTTTTTTTCTTACCATGAAACCAATTTTGTGAAAATCAAGAAAGATAGGACGTGTGAAGAATCACTTTTAAAATTAGCTTTTTTCTTCGCATGAAATCAGATTTGTGAAGAATCACTTTTAAATAGAAGGCAGGACGTGTGAAGAAAGACTTCAAAAAAAATACATGACAACACCACCGTGGGTTGCCTTTTTATTCGACTGAAATCAAATTTGTGAAGCCATTGTGGGTTGCTTTTTTCTTCGACTGAAATCAAATTTGACAAGACTCATTTTTAAAAAAGATAGGACAAGATGGGATACAATCATCTTTTCACTAGTAGAAAACAGGGCAATGGTCCAGCGCTGCCAGCCCATTAGTCCCGGTTCAATCCAACCGGGACCAATGGGGCATTGGACCGTTCGTGAGCCCCGGGGCCGGCCGGCCACGTGGGCCATTGGTCCCGGTTCGTCTGGACCTTTTGGTCCCGGTTGGTTGGACGAACCGGGACCAATGGGCCTCGCTCCTGGCCCACCACCATTAGTCCCCGTTGGTGGGACAAACCGGGACCAAAGGCTGCCCTTTAGTCCCGGTTCAAGTCATCAACCGGGACTAATTAGTTGCCTATATATACCCCTCGCCCGCGAGCAGAGCACTCCTAGTGCTCTGTTTTTCGTGGCAGGCGAGGGGAGAGCTTTGTTGTGCTCTAGCTCACCTCCTATGCACACGAGGTGGTCGATGGAATGCCCGAGCCACACTACTTAAGCTTTCTCCTCTCCAAACTCGACCTCCAAGCTTCATTTTCCTTAATATTTGTCTAGGTTTAGCGGTCCGTCACGTCCCGTCCCTGTCTTCACCGCCGTCGATCGCCCGCGCCGATCTCGTCGCCGGCACCACCGTGGTGAGCCGCGTGTTCTTATCTTATCTTCTTTCTGAAAGGAAAAAAATTCTTACTTGTATGTTTATATAGATACTTGTATAATTTTCTTACTTTTATTATTGCATCTTATATAGTACGATGGTTTTGGTATCCGCCCCCGTCGGCCCTCATCCTGTCTATGATTCGGATGTGTATATATTACCTTTTCATAACTATTGGTTCATTTATTGTCTATGACAATTATGCCGACCAACGTGACATAGATTTTATTTATCTAGGAGGTTGTTGAACCGGAAATTCCAACCAACCCTATTGTCGAGAGGTTAAATTTAGTTGAATAAGAAAACAATTTGTTGAATGAACAAATAGAAAATTTGAGGAGGAGAAGATGATATTTGAGTTGCATATTACGGATGTCGTCGATGATCACAAGATCAAGATGGATGCAATGCGCTTGAAGATTAGAAAGATTAGAAAATATGCCATTCATACCGAGGCTTGGTATCATTATGCCGTTGGATCAGTTGTTACATTGGTTGCGATTATGATCGCATTTGTTCTCGCATTGAAATGTTTTACATAGTTTCAGTGTATGGTTTAATTAATTTAGATGATCTGCAGAGCTTTATGTTGTTAGATGAGAACTATGTATGTACTTTGGTTTTAATGTGATGATGAACTTCTATTAATTTGGTCGCTTAATTATCTATTCATGATGTTACGTAATGATTTTGACAGACTTAATTATATATAATGCACGCAGATGAACCGGGAATGGATGTACGGTTCAAGACACACCTCCGAGTACATTAAGGGTGTGCATGATTTTCTCAAAGTGGCTGAGGCAAACAAGCAGAATGGTTTTATGTGTTGTCCATGCCCTATATGTGGGAATACGAAGTCTTACTCTGACCGGAAAATCCTCCACACCCACCTGCTTTACAAGGGTTTCATGCCACACTATAATGTTTGGACAAGGCACGGAGAAATAGGGGTTATGATGGAAGACGGCGAAGAAGAAGAGTACGATGACAACTATGTGCCCCCTGAATACGGTGATGCTACTGAACATCAAGAGGAAGTTCATTATGATGCCAGTTCTCATCCAAGGCCCTAAGCAACCCGGCAATGACTTTGATGTGTACCTAAGGCCATTAGTTGAAGAACTTTTACAGCTGTGGAATGGAAACGGTGTACGTACGTGGGATGAGCACAAACAGGAGGAATTTAACCTAAAGGAGTTGCTGTTCGTGACCATCAACGATTGGCCCGGTCTCAAGTACACTACACAGTTCTATAGAACTCTACCTTGGTGACCTCTTATGTCGATGAACACAAGAAGAGTCTGCGCTCCAAACACCCGGAGCAGTGCGACGACTGGATTACATGTGAAGACATCAGGACTTTCAGCAGTTGGTTGGAAGCACGTATCACAGGTGACAACACTGTTTGTGATGAGTTGTACTTGTTGTCCAGGGGACCATCTTTGACTCTATTGATTTGGAAAGGATACGAGATAAATGGGAATACATTTTACACGATTGACCAAGATCAAAAGAGCACCAACCAAAACAGCGGTGTCCACTTTGATGCAACAACCTATAGGGGAAAGGACACATATTATGGTTACATAGTGGACATATGGGAACTTGACTACGGACATGATTTTAAGGTCCCTTTGTTTAAGTGCAAATGGGTCAATCTGTCAGAGGCGGGTATTGTGTAGACCCACAAAGATGTAATGACAACTGTGGATCTGAAAAATCTTGGGTACACTGATGAACCATTCGTCCTAGCCAATGATGTGGCACAGGTTATCTATGTGAAGGACATGTCTACCAGACCGAGAAAGAGAAAAGATAAGGAAGCGAATACATCATACGATGAGCCAAAGCGCCACATAGTTTTTTTCAGGAAAAGGGACATCGTGGGAGTGGAGGACAAGATGCACATGTCTGAAGATTATGAAAAGTTTTATGAAATTCCTCCCTTCAAAGTCAAGGCTGACCCCAGCATCCTGATAAACGATGAAGATTATCCATGGTTACGGCGCAATAAGGAAATGACACAAGCGAAGAAAAAAGGGAAGACTTTCTCCCGCAACTATTATGATGATACCATGCCAACTTTGTAATCGACGAGTATGATACCATGCCAACTTTCAACTTTTTCAGAGTTCATTCAAATGCTTTAATGTCTTATGGTTCGGCTCGTAATAATTAAAAATAGCAACAATAAGTTTTTGTTGTAAGTAGAAACAAAATAAAATAAATAAAGCAAGAAAGAAAACAAAAAACAAAAAAGTGTTTTCAAATTTGAAAACTAATGGCACTAACAGAAAGTTTATAATTTTCCTAAAACTAAAAGCAAAAAGAATTGAAAAATAAAGCAAAAAACCAAAGAAAATAAATAATGCAGAAATCAAAACAAAAAAAACAACAATAAGTATTTTGCTGTAAGTAGAAACAAAATAAAATAAATAAAGCAAGAAAGAAAACAAAAAACAAAAAAAGTGTTTCCAAATTTGAGAAGTAATGGCACTAACAGAAAGTTTCTAATTTTCCTAAAACTAAAAGCAAAAAGAATTAAAAAATAAAGCAAAAAACAAAAGAAAATAAATAATGCAGAAAACAAAACAAAAAAACTGGAAAAAAATATAAATAGCAACAATCAGTAAATAAAACAAAAAACAAAAAATTGCCACCCTCTTTGGGCCACCACCACCGAATACGACTAGAAACCCATCCATGGGCCAGGATTCAGTTCGCAGCAGGCCAAAGCAGCCCATCGAACATAGCAGTAACAAGTAGGCCCGTAAGCCTGCAATGGAGAGGAGGTTGAGAGGGTGCGGCGGTGGGGCTTATAAACCATCGCGCCCCTCTCAACTAGCGAGGTGGGACTAAACTTTGGCCCCGACGCGTGCAGCACAGGGGCCTTTGGTCCCGGTTGGTGGCACCAACCGGGACTAAAGGGGGGGGCATTGGTACCGGTTCGTGGCACCAACCGGTACCAAAGGCCGCCGCTTCCCGCCCTTTGGGCTGCCGAAAAAGAGGCCTTTGGTCCCGGTTGGTGGCACGAACCGGGACTAAAGTGGGGCATTAGTCCCGGTTGGTGCCATTTAACCGGGACCAAAGGCTTTGCTATATAAGCAAACACTTTGCAAAAATTCAGAATCTCATCGCCATTGCCCTCCCGACGACGCCGACCCTCCTCGATGCCGCCAGTTGCTCCACCTCGCCGCCGCCGCCAAGGCCGTCCGCCTCAACCACCCGTCCTCGTCGCCGGCCTCCCGAGCCAAGACCCGTCTCTGCTCCCACGCTGCTGCCGAGCCCCTACCCTGTCGTCTCCGCCCCAGCGCCGACGCCTCGCCAAGACTGTCGCCATCGTCATCTAGCCGCCCATTGTGAGCCGCCACACAAGACCGGCTATGTTTTTTTCACTTTTATTAGTTTAATTTTTTGTTCATATAAATATATAATGTGTATGTGTATGTATGTGGCTATGTGTATGTAGATGTTCAAAATGTATAAAAAAATTGTTCAGAGCATGTTTTTCTTCATATATGTATTTTTTGTTCATATGTGTATTAATGTTTTTTTTCTGTTCATAGATTTTTTGGTGATATTAATTATTGTAGAAATATTCAAATGTTCGTATATTCATATGAACAATGCATTAGGCAAAACCTTTGTTTTTTTCAAATTTTCTATTTGAACATTTTTTTAAAACAAGCAATACTAAAAGAATGAGAGGAAAAAGGAAAATAAGAAGAGGAAGAAAGGAGAAGAAGAGGAGAGGAAGAAGAGGAGAAATAAATAAGAAGAGGAAATAAGAAGAAAAAGAAGAGGAGAAGAAGAAAGGAATAGAGGAGAAGAAGAAAATAGAAAATTTCTATTTTTATTCTTCTCCTCTATTCCTTTCTTCTTCTCCTTTTTTTTCTTCTTTTTTTCTTCTTCCTCTTTTCTTCCTTTTCCTTATTTTCCTTTCTCATGAGAAGAAGAAAAAGAAGAGTAGAAGAAGAAGAAAGGAATAGAGGAGAAATAAGAAACTTCAACACGAGGGGGGTACCGATACCCCTCCCGATAACATTATTTTCCCATGTATATGTATGTCGCGTCGTTGTCGATATAACCCCTCGAGATAACTTCGACACGAGGGCGGTCGATATATATACCCCTCTCGACCGTGATAACTTATACAACGGCAGCACCCCCCTCAGCCCTCTCGCTCGACCAAAACTCTCGAGGACACCCAAACCCTAGAGAGAAAACGATGTTGGTCTCCTACCCCCTCCCGCCGCGCCACTACCTGACAAATTAACTCTCTCGACGCCACCCAAATTAACCCTTGAAGCGTTGTGTCGAGGCGACCCCAAACCCTAGAGAGAAAATGATGTTGGTCTCCTACCCCCCCCCCCCCGTCGCGCCCCTACCCAACAAATTAACTCTCTCGAGGCCACCCAAACTAACATGATTCCTTATTGTGGTTAGCTAGCTAGTTCTAGGTTTGCCACTAATATATATATATATATATCCATCTATACCATGTTTGAATAATAATTGACATGTTGTAAATATTTGCAGAAACTATGGAGCACTCCCGGGACGAAGAAACAGAAGCGATGTTGGGGCACATAATCGCACAAGGAAGTGATGAAGTTGCGTCATTTCTCAACGACACCGGACTGGGTGAAGAAGAGGGCTATGTTCATGATGGCTTCACCCATTAATTCCGGTACAAGAAGAGGACTATGTTCATGATGGCTCCGTGACACAATGTATGTACAAGCGAAGGAGACCGTCTGATCGCTTCCGGTGACCGAACCGAGTCCGCTAGGTATATATATATTAGTTAAGCCCGTGCTGACTAGTTAATTGATGCATCCATTGTTTTGGTATATGTACACATATTAATTACTCTCGTCTTTCTTCCTTATAATTTCTAGCCCTCCGGATCGAGCACAACTTCGTAAGGAGACGAGGCCCAAGAAAAGTTGAGCTCGGATGAAAAGTTTGAGATCATAGAAATCGCTTGACGGCGAACCGATTGAACCCATGCGGACAAGGAAGGCATTTTATGCTCGGTCACGGGTTCTTGTTAGGGACAAGATCCCGATCAGCATCCATCAATGGTATAAGCCTAAGGAGGAAGACCCTGAGGTGTCTTATGTCAATGATATGCAGAAAGAAGATCTTTGGACTGAGCTCAAGGCAAATTTCACCCAACCGCCAGAGGAGGATCTGGAGAAGCCAGTTAAAGAGCAATTAATCAAGTCTTGTGCTCTTAAGAAGATGACCCTAATGAGGAGGTGGAGGAAAGAGCTGAACCAGTTTGTCGAGAAAGATAAGACACCAAAATTCATCGGCAAATATGAGAAGATCAAAGATCACTGGCCCGCATTTGTGGCCCACAAGACATCGGAAAAGAGTAAGAAGATGTCGGCGACAAACAAGCAAAATGCTGCGAAGAAGAAGCTTCACCATCGCACGGGGTCAGGTGGCTACCTCAAAGCCCGGCCTAAGTGGTCCAAGGCTGAACATGATCTGCTTGAAAAAGGGATGGAACCAGAGACAATGTACTAGCCAGACTGTTGCCGGACTTGGTTCTTCGGGGCTGGCGGAACCTTAGACCCTGTAACAGGGAAGTGCCAGTGGACGGATGAGCAACTGCAAATACCAGTCAGGAAGCTTCGACACTATATCAATGCAGCGCAGCGAGGGACGTTCCTTCCAAACAGGGAGAAGGACGAGCTCACAATGGCCCTTGGGAATCCTGAGCACCCTGGACGGACACGAGGCACGTCAGGCTCCTTTTCGTGGAAGGTTGGTTTTTCGGATGCAAGGGGTTACAAAACCCATGAGAGGAGGAAGAAACTGGAGCAGGACCAACTGCAGGCACTGCAAGAAAGGGTAATGGGGCTAGAGGAACGAGAAGAGGAACGAGAAGCAGCAGATCGCAACAAATGACCTGCCGAAGCTTCCCCCAAGCTACCCCGCCATCTCAGCGGAGAAGCAGCGTGGCTTCCACCGAGCTGCTTCAGCCGGAGCATGTTTTGACGGCTCCTGCCCGCTATCCCGTGGATGGTATCACGGAGTCTCAAAGTTGCCACATTATGGCGCGATGGATGACTTTGAAGGTCAAGGCGGCTGTTGGCCAAGTTTATCCTAGTGGACCCGGCACAACTTATCACTGCCAGCCGATTCCAGAATGATATGCTAAGGTGATGGTGGATGAAATAACGGAGGGATTTGAGGACCTCCCGCCTGGCCACCCTACCGGTGAAGGGGAGACTAGGCTAGGTTCTGCTCTGAAGACTCCATGCCTATGGCGGAAGGAGCTCATCAACCTTCCGAACTGGACGCCTCCGCCTCCTCCTCCTCCTCCGCGAAGTCGGGGCACTCCGCCTCCTCCACCGCCTCCTCCGCGAGTGACGATCAGGGCACGCGTGGCGGCACTCCGCCGCTTCTCCCGCTTGGCCGCGCGCCGAGCAGCCAGCCTCCTCCTTCTCCGCCTCGTCGGCAAAGGGCGGAAGAGACCCGCCGCCCGCTCCGGCTGCTCCGGCGTTGTAGTCCTTCTCCTCCGCCTCGTAAGCAAGCAAAAAGAAGACATCCGCCTGGCCCGCTCTGCCGGCGTCTAGCAAGACAACCAAAGGGGAGGAATACAGATACGGTCCTTCTCTGAAGACTCTAGAGAAGTTACCGTACGAGAGGACCGAGGTGGAAAACGGAAAGATCGCGCAGACCGAAGTGGATGACTGGTTTGCAGGGTTGAAAGCAAAGAGACGTCCACCTCCGGAGGAGAAGGTAGATCCGGTGAAAGCGAAGCACACTCTGGCTGCCCTGAGGAAACCACCCAAGTCTCCGCCGAAAGGCAACTATGAGCGCATTATTGGAAAGGCATTTGCCGAAGCGGAGAGGTCGGGACATACTAAAAGTTTTCAAAGAATGAAAGAACGACGAGCTGGGAAACAAATTGCCCATCTCGGCGAACAAGCGAAGCAATCGTGCCCCCCGCTCAAGGTGCCTGCTAGCGACATCGTCGATCCGAGGATGGTGCCCGGTTATGGCAATCCTGAAGATTATCTGCCCGACGATGTACATTATGATTTCTTGGAGGTGCAGATACAAAGATACGAGTACAGGAAGCCTCTTGTCAAAGATGAAAGCTCTCTATCAACGATGATGCGAAGATTGCATGATTGGTACATGAAAACCTGCAGAGAGTCTCGAGGGAGGAGTACTTTGTATGTGAGAGTTAAAAGGAGCATGACCTCGTTGGAATTGAACTGATGCCTATTCCATTTGAGGAGTTCTATCAGTTTTTCAATCAATTGGCCCTCGATAAAGCAACGGTCACCTGCTACTGTCTGTAAGTAGTACTACTCATGTCATTAAGTCGCTCTATATAACTCAGCTCTTTCATTGCATGTATTTATAATTATCCTCACTATATTATGCAGATTGAAGATCGCCGAATTGAAGAAAAGACAAGTGGGTTCCATTGGGTTCATTAACACATATCTCATAGATGCAACTAAAGTTTAATTTCATGCCGAAAATACCGAGGCCAACTTGCTACAATCGTTGGTAATAAATGAACACAAGGATATAATACTCTTTCCTTACAACTTCAAGTGAGTGTTACTGTCTTGTGGCATATTCGGTTTCCCTTATTAGTCCAGGTTATAGTAATGTAATATTGATGAGTTATGCGTGCATGCGTAGGTACCACTATATTCTCCTAGAGATTAAGCTTGAGCAGGAGTAGTAACTGTCTTAGACTCCAAACGAAAAGATCCCAAGGAGTATGCGGACATGACCGAAATGCTCGAGAAGTAAGTTAAATCGATCATTATCCACCATATCAAGAACTTTGTTCATTTCTGATATCAAGTAATCATTTTCTTCAGATGGCAGGGTTTGGAGAAAATTCACCAAAAAGCTCCGGGACTGCCAAGAAGCTGCAATTTAGACACCGAAAGTAAGTACTATAGTAGCATATTCCACGCATCTCCTAGTGATTCAAGCGCTAGTTTCATCAATACCATTTAACATGCTTGCTAATTATCAGTTTGATTGACCTCTATTTCTTGTAAAGTGGTTGTGGCAGGAACAAGGGAATGATTTCTGTGGATACTACATTTGCGAGTCCATCCGCCACACGACCCGTGAGTGGGGCTACTCTGACAAACAATATGAAGTGTGTAAATAACAATATTCACAATTTTATTTTATTACCATCATTTGTGTTGAGTTTCATTCATTCATATATATATATATGTATTGACCCCATTCTTAAAATTAGATGTTTTGGATGCGGGATGAACTATCGGCACCAGATCGCTGCGAGCAATTCAAGAGGAATTGGCGGCATTCTTTCTTGACCACGTGAT
Organism: Aegilops bicornis; assembly: GCA_021605145.1. NCBI lineage: Eukaryota > Viridiplantae > Streptophyta > Magnoliopsida > Poales > Poaceae > Aegilops > Aegilops bicornis. The sequence continues at coordinate 648,037,798 of CM038674.1, forward strand.
CGCTGAAGACGGAGAATACTATGTGGACCACGCGTCCGTATGTTAGGAGATTATTTTTGTAAAAGATAATTATTGTATATATGTAGCCGGTAGTGTCGGATAGATATACGAGAACTTGTTTTTCGACCAATCTCTCGGAGAAGGAGAGGTGGTCGATATCACTTCCCTCTGTATGCATATATGTTCATGATGATCTTCTGTTTCCTTCGTTTGCTTACTAGCTAGCTAGCGTGTCTAGCTAGTCCTCTCTATACGTATGTATAGTAGGTAGCATCGACCAAGCACGGACAAAAGAGAGGACACTTCTCTCTATTAATTAGCTAGCTAACACAATATATGAAACACCTAAATTAACCCCCCAAAACCCCCCAACCCCCCCCCCCCCTTTAAAAAAAATAAAAACCCCAGCCACTAGAATGCTGACTCGTGGATGCCTTTTGGTCCCGCTTGGTGCTACCAACCGGGACCAAAGGCCCCCCTGCCTGGGCTCGGCGCACCGGCCATGTGGAGGACCATCTGTCCCGGTTCGTGTTAGAACCGGGACTAAAGGGGGGAGGTATTAGTAATGACCCATTAGTCCCGGTTCATGAACTGGGACTAAAGGCCCTTACGAACCGGGACTAATAGGTGTTTTTCTACTAGTGTTTATGCATTCATCACCTAATTTTTTGTTAGGGAGCAATTCTTCTTGGCACATTCATTAATTAAGAGAGTTTACAAATTAACAAGCCCGAAGGTGGAAATATAAAAAGCCAAATCTACCGACATAATATTATTTAAAATTGGCACCTACTGTGACCCAAATTCTAGACTCGATATGGAAGCACGCTTTTTCATTTGATAGAAATAAGACTTATGAAGAAACGTTTAGAAAAAATAGGACAACACTGATGTGACAAGATGGGAGTGTCATCTTTTATGCGGTCAACATTGCCTAAACTTTTTTTTTGAAAAGGCAAATGTGTAGGACATGGATGAGCAACGAGTCAGTTTGGTTCAAACAGAGCATAAATCTGAAACAATGCAGAGCATGCAGGAGTTAACCGGTTTATAATTGCATAGAATCAATCAAAGAGCAAGAGGTTACTAACTTTTATAATTGCATCACTCAACTGCAGACGATGCATCCGCAACACTGCACCGTCCGCCCCTCATCCAACTTCGCCATGGTCTCACCACCTTTATTGCGTCTTCCCAAGGCCGGTCCAAACATATTTTGGGCCCCAGGGCGAAATAAAAAATATACATATATTTTTATACTAAACTTTCATATTCGTCTAAATATAATATTTCATTAGACTACAACCTAGATGGGTATGATGTTCTGCAAGTTAGTTGTCATAGATAATCACACTACAACATTGCTAAATATTAATTATTTTATTCTTTGCTATACGTTTGTAACGTACATCAACAAAAAATGTGCTAAGTTTAAGTTATTTATCTTACCAAAATTTTATTTTGAATCATATTTTGACGATTTGCATAAATTATATAGTGTGTGTATATATACATCTATATATTTATATATATGTGGGTGTGTGGATCCATGTTTATTTTATTATCGTTAAATATCATGATAAAGCTTCGTAAAGTATATTGTCTAAAAAAACTTAAAAGTGGTTTCTATTGTATTATTAGGTAAGTATATCTATAGAAATTTATAGAGTATAAATTGAGTAATTGGCAACTGAATCTTTCAAATTAAGTTCAGTAATATAGAAATTTACAATATTTGTGTGCTCTTCACTTGATTCTTGATAGTGAAGTAGCATCGCTTATAGTAATCACTTGTGCAAAGATAAAAATGATGTCAGTTTAATTTTAGTGCACTGGTTTGATTATTTGATATGCACTTATGTAATGTGTTTGGATTTATCTAGTGTAGCTATCAGTATTTCAAATCAAAAGTTGTGCATGAAATTGCACATGTAAATCTACTTAAGATAGCGTTCATTACAAAGAGCCTAACTAAACTTAATGTCCCTTGTGGTCTGTTTATACGTGGTACATGCTATTGGTTTGTAGTGTGGACTTTGCTCATCCAAGTTGAGAAAAAAATCCCAATATATTCTATGATATTTTGACCTAATGGGTGATATTATGGTGGGCAGTAGTCTAACTTAGTGTTTGGGGCCCTCATCCTCTTAGGGTCACCCTGTTTCCCGGCCTATGGGTGTCCCTACTTCTTTCCTAAACCCTCCACCACATGAGCTCGTCACCCTCGCCGCTGGCGACCGAGACATGTGCACGATCATCACCTCGGCTGCATGGATCGCCTATGATGTCCTAGTGATGTTCAGCTCCCTGTGTAATATGCATCACATATAGTTATATTACAAACATTGGTATGTGTGCATTGGTTCACAAACTGAAATCACGCATATATCCTTTCCGACACACGCAAAGAATAGGAGCTAAGCAATAGCAAAACGCCACCTATCACTAGTCCCGGGTATGAATTCTCCCTTCGCTAAAATTGTGATCCGGGCACCGCTAACTTGAACTCCAAAAATCTTGCCATAATCAGGAAAAGTATCCAATGCCATACAATCATATGCTTAAGTTTGAGAAGAAGAGGAAAGCCAAAAGAAGGCCCCAATGGCAATTAAACTATCTAGGACCCAGATTAATTAATGGTAGTGACTCAACAAGAATTGGTTGCCTCGCTATAATGGCTATAATCTCTATAGGTGCTGCTAGACTCTTATGGACTATCTAAAAAACAAGAAACATATCTTGTTGTCAAAGTGTACTTCTAAATGACCCCACTAATGTTCTATTCTCTTATGTTCTCTACTGGATTCGTGGACTTCTCCACAGAAAAGAGGGGTGCAAAAAATGTTCCTCGTGGTGTCTAGAATACCCACTCGAGTGACGAGGGAAATCTTCAAGAGAGAGCATGGTTGGGGGCCTACGGTCAAAAGGATATGTGCCTACCAGTGAAGTAATTTTGGGCTTTGCTACATGGTTTCGCTGTTTTCTCTTTACATGCTCTGTAATACTCACTCCGTTCGGAATTACTTGTCGCAGAAATGGACAAAAAAATTGCACAAGTGAGGATCGGGGTTAGGCTCTTTGTAATGAATGTTATGTTAAGTAGATTTATATATCTAAAATTTCATGCACAACCTTTGATTTGAAAGACCGGTAGCTTATACTAGATAAATCCAAAAACATTACATAAGTGCATATCAAATAATCAAATCAATCCACAGAAATTGAACTGGCATTATTTTTATCTTTGCACAAGTGATTACTATAAGTGATGCTACTTCACTGTCAAGAATCAAGTAAAGAGCACACACATATTGTCAACTTATTACTAAACTTAATTTGCAAGATTCAGTTGTCAACTACTCAATTTATAATCTATAAATTTCCACAAATATACTTACCTAATAATACACTAGAAACCACTTTAAAGTTTTGTGTTAGACTATAAGCTTTATGAAGCTCGATCATGATATTTAACGATATTAAAATAAACATGTACACACACACCCACACACATATATAATATACACACTCTATAATTTATGCAAACCAAATAAATATGAATGAAAATAAACTTTTGTTAAGATAAGTAACTTAAATTTAATATAATTGTTTTGTTGATGTACATTACAATTGTATTACAAAGAATACAATAATTAATATTTAACAATGTTGTTGTGTGATTAACTATGGCAACTAAGTGCCGACATCATACTCATTTAGCTTGTATTATGATGAAATAATATGTTTAGACGAATATAAAAGTTTAGTATAAAAATATATGTATTTTTATTTTGCCTCAGAGCCCAAAGTATGTTTGGACCAACCATATCCTTTCATTTTTTCTTTACCTTTTTATTAAACTAGATGACCCCATTGCGCCGATGGCGCAAAGCGCGAGAGCAAGCCAAGTATTCAAATGATGCATATAAAATATTCAGACACAGATTGAAACAGATGGAAATAAATACCTACTACTGGTAGATAGATACATAGTGATGATACATAGTGTTCTAAGAAGCTTACGATCGATTATTTACAATGTTATTAGCAAGGAAAATTGATATCCAGGGATACATCATATAGGCGATTGTGGTTATGAAGTGATGAACACTAGATAGAGTCATCGTTGCATGTTCCATCAATATTGAAAATGACTTTTTCGTCAAGGCAACTCTTCATAATGGTTGTTATTGGTGGCTGTCATTGCCCAGATCAAAAATTCCTTCGATATCATCATCCAGGCTCCAATAATACTTGTTTGTCTGTTGGAGATCATACTCTGATTGTGTGGTTGTATTACTAAGACGATCAGCAACATATCTTATTTGTGACAAAATATGATTCAGATTTTTGTCTTTGGATGTTGATTGATCCTGCTGTGAAGTTGGTATCTATTATACGGTAAAGTTCCTTTGCTGCCATGTGATCTCCACTAAGACTAATGCACCAGTTGTTGCTAAAATAGTCTTATCACTCCATCTTTTTCATGCTCCAGAGACTTATATTTTTGCTGAACCAGCTGTAGTTTTTCATAGTTGAGGTCATGAAGAACCTTGATGAGCCTTCTGTGCACTTGAGAGCTTCAGTTGCAAGATGATCTACAGCTTATTCAAGTTTACCATACACATGGGTGGATATTGATTTCCTTGGAAGCCTGTTGTCCAGCTGATGCTTACATCCATAGAAGTGAATGGTTGCATGAAGATCAACCGGCCTTCTCTTTTGTGTTGAGTACATTGCGTTTTGAAGGCAAAGCTGATGCATCATAGCGTCCAGAAGTACTTTTGTTGGGATCGTTAGTTTCTCCATCACGGCTGGTCGATGACAAGGAAGAAGATATTGCGAGTAAGTGCAGTCTATAATTCTATATGTGTATTAATTTGTAGCAAGACATACAGCGATCATAGTAACCAATTGATCTATGATGTGTAGTTATTTGTAAAGAGAACATCAAAGCTTGAACCTGCTTGTCGTGCGTTATTACGCGGTGTCAGCAGAAAATAAATTTGGTTCTCTTGTTCTTGATGCTATAGTATTTACCATATCTGGTTATGCAAGTAAATCTAAGTTAAAATCATTCCTCTAATTCTGACCGAATACTACCACCTATCTATCATTTCTTTTGTGTATGTGGTGTGTAAAGCAAGTTGAAATTGGCAGGATGAATCAAATAGTATATTGATGTGCTTTTGTTTAAGAAGTAAAATGTTGTTATCTTTGTCCTTACCTCTAGAAAGGACATTGTCATAGAGTGGAAATAGTTCCCGTTGCGCCCATGACACAAAAAGCAAGAGCGAGCCAAGCAGTCAAACATGCAGGTGAGTGATTTGGAACCAATTTAATAGATACTTAGGTACACGGTGAATAGTTGCTTGTTTGGTGCGATGTAGGAAATACACAGTGATAGTTATTGTGTGAATAGAATATGTTTGTAAAAATAGTGAGAAATGGATGAATGGGTTACCTTCTGAAACGTCATGGAAGAGAAGGTACGACACCTCTATCCTCCTATTACTCCAAGCTACCAAGATATGGGTACCATATGAAAAAGCAATATCCTCGCACAAAAATAGGTGAAATAGTTTCTTGCAACAATTCATAACATGCATTGCAGTTTCACCTACACAAATAAAAGAACTATGTGAGCTTCAAAACAACACACATAGATATATGTGGACAAAAAGCTCTATGATATTTGATGGGAGATAAAAAAATGGCAGCAAATAATGAACTTTAGAAGAAGAAACTAAAGTGATGGATTAAAACAGGTTAATGTTTTAATCAAACACTACCGTGGCATTCGGACTATATTATTCCTTATTTTAAATATACAGAAGAACTAATAGGGGACGAATCACTTGCTCATAAAAAGTCGTAAAGATTGATGTAATATTGTTCAGTTAACAGAAAATACCAATCCATCTTAGTAGATAATTATGGGAAGTGGTTGGAAAGTGGAACTTAAATCCTTATATTCTAATAACACATCCTGCAACAGATGTAGAAATCAACTCTTGTGAGACGTTAATACAAACTTGAGTTAATGCAAAGAGTGTAACCCAAGGTAGTGAGAAGGAAGTGATTAGCATCCAATCACTCTATTTAGACTATATACCATTTGAAGACCAAAATTTTGCTTCATGTACCTTTGTGCTACTGTTGGATATTTCTCCAGCAAGAATGCAAAATAGTTGGTGGGCCTCAAGGATCAACCATTCCATGAAAAATCACCAAATAAGCCACTGGAGAAAATATGTTGCTCAAGAAATCTTCCAGCTAGCCACTCGCTTCAATGAAACACGAAAGGAAAAGGATGATAAGACGCTGCTTCCACAAGTTAACTGCACCCAAAGGCACCAATAGAACTGATACATGTAGTTTAGTCACTAATTTAAGCATATATGAGACACCAGCCGGTCGAAAGAACAACCTATATGCAGGAAGACTAACAAAATGGTAAAGAAGTTATTCGTCGGCGAACCACTCGCCACTCAACTTGGTAACATTCTTGACCAAAATCGAGACACATAGGGTGTGTTTGATTTCAGTCATGGAATGTAATGTCACAGGTCCGACCCATCCTTGGGTCGTGTTCTCGTGTTTGGATCGAAAAACTGGAACCCACTCGTTCCCACAAAGAGAATATTCGGCACAGATCTGTCACGCGCTCGTTCCTTCGAATTGGTGGAAAAACGTGGAACGCCTCATCGCTCTCCTACCGCATCTCGCCTCTCCCGCAGGAGACGCTCGCCTCACCCTTGCTCGATCTGAGCCGCCGCTGCTGCTGTCCCTCCGTTCGCACCGACGCTGCTCCTGTCGCTCGATCCACGTTGTCGGCTTCTCCTCTCGCTTGATCTGCGCAGCCGCTCTCCTCTTGCTCGATCTGCGCCACCAGATGTGCCTCTCCCTCGTCTCCTCCTCTCCTAACTGCCACGAGATATTGGGGAACTTGCTTGGTCTAGCTTGCGACGGCAAGGACGCGCGACACCACCAACCCAGATGAACCATGTCGTATCTCCTCTTCCCCCACCATCTTTCTCCATGCAAGTGTTGGTAGTTCTTGGTCGCGTGGCGACCAACAACAATCACAGCAAGCAGGCGTATCAAGATCCGTCACCCACAAGTAGTTACCGACAGGACTTTGTTGTGTTATGCATGTCATCCACAAATGAATCAATGTATTTACAATTCCTTTTTCTGGTTATTTACCAGATAAATTTTTATTTTGACTTAGTACTCCAATCTATCAAGTTTGTCATGGGCTTGTTTTGTTGCATTACCAAACATTAGTTTAATTTCTAAAAAGGATTGGAGGTTCAACTGATAGACTTTGGCATATATTTTCATGGCCTACTATGTATTAGAATTATAAATGTAAAAAGATGTATGTGATAGATAATCTCATCATTCCTGTGTCAAAAGGTGATTTGAATCAAATTCATCATATTTGGTCTCTCTAACCACACATCAAAATGGAACCGTTCCGTTATACCAAATTGCTCTACCAAACACATGAACGGAACCGACCCATTCTAGTGGAACGGAATGTCATGGAACCATGACATTCCATTCCACTTCGTTCCCGAACCGAACACACCATATATAATAACCCGTTTGTAATGCAAGAGTATTCCAGCCAAGCAACAATTAAAAATAGAACCTTATATGAATGCAACATAGTTTACATTATGAATTGTTGTACAAATTATGTGCATCAAATCATGTAAATCTTAGATATGTGTTTAGCATGGAAGATATTGAAAATCCTTGGTCATGACATTGACAGGAAAGGCATACCTCTCAAAATTGTATTTATCTCTAATTTAAGTTTCGAGCTCTGGCACATCTACAAATCTCTGCTTTCCTCTGTGAAGGGTCTATCTGTTTACTTCTATGTTATTTACTTCTATTGTTCATTCATCACCTTCTCAATTAAAGCACCAGTCCTGAGAGCACTATTGTCATTCTTATGCATGGAGTACAGTTAATATTGTGTGCATCATGACTGGATCCCTTCTACCATGAATTACAATGTTTAGTCGCTACTTGAACTTTGAAGGTGCTCCGCATTTATGTTTCTTGGTTTCGAGAAAGGACTACCGAGATACCATGTTATCATATTATATCATGATTGTTTTGACAAATTGTTGGCATTTGAGATATGTTATTATTTCTCGCTAGTTGATTATGTCATTGATATGAGTAAATGTGATTTCTAAGTGTTATCATTTGCATGGTTACTTCATAACGTTTGCTGAAAACTGATGACCCACAAGTATAGGGGATCTATCTTAGTCCTTTCGGTAAGTAAGAGTGTCGAACTCAACAAGGAGCAGAAAGAAATGACAAGTAGTTTTCAGTAAGGTATTCTCTGCAAGCACTAAAATTATCGGTAACAGATAGTTTTGTGATAAGGTAATTTGTAACGAGTAACAAGTAATGAAAGTAAATAAGGTGCAGCAAGATGGCCCAATCCTTTTTGTAGCAAAGTATAAGCCTAGACAAATTCTTATAAAAAGGAAAACGCTCTCGAGGACACATGGGAATTACCGTCAAGCTAGTTTTTATCACGCTCATATGATTCTCGTTCGTTACTTTGATAATTTGATATGTGGGTGGACCGGTGCTTGGGTACTGCCCTTTCATGGACAAGCATCCCACTTATGATTAACCCCTATTGCAAGCATCCGCAACTTCTGAAAGAAGTATTAAGGTAAACCTAACCATAGCATGAAACATATGGATCCAAATCAGCCCCTTAAGAAGCAACTCATAAACTAGGGTTTAAGCTTACATCACTCTAGCAACCCATCATCTACTTATTACTTCCCAATGCCTTCCTATAGGCCCAAACAATGGTGAAGTGTCATGTAGTCGACGTTCACATAACACCACCGGAGGAGAGACAACATACATCTCATCAAAATATCGAATCTAATACCAAATTCACATGACTACTTATAGCAAGACTTCTCCCATGTCCTCGGGAACAAACGTAACTACTCACAAATCATATTCATGTTCATAATCAGAGGGGTATTAATATGCATAAAGGATCTGAACATATGATCTTCCACCAAATAAACCAACTAGCATCAACTACAAGGAGTAATCAACACTACTAGCTACCTGCAAGTATCGATCTAAGGTTTTGAGACAAAGATTGGATACAAGAGATGAACTAGGGTTTGAGATGATATGGTGTTGGTGAAGATGTTGATGGATATTGACCCCTTCCCGACGAGAGGATCGTTGGTGATGACGATGGTGATGATTTCCCCTTCCCGGAGGGAAGTTTCCCCAGCAGAACAGCTCCGTCGGCGCCCTAGATTGGTTCCGCCAAGGTTCCACCTCGTGGCGGCGGTGTTTCGTCCCGAAAGCTTGCTTATGATTTTTTTTTCAGGGTAAAAGACTTCATATAGCAGAAGATGGGCACCGGAGGCCTGCCAGGGGGCCCACGAGGCAGGGGGCGCGCCCAGGGGGGTAGGGCGCGCCCCCCACCCTCGTGGCCAGGGTGTGGGCCCCCTCTGGTGGATTCTTTTGCCAGTATTTTTTATTAATTCCAAAACGTGCCTCCGTGAAGTTTCAGGACTTTTGGAGTTGTGCAGAATAGGTCTCTAATATTTGCTCCTTTTCCAGGCCAGAATTCCAGCTGTCGGCATTCTCCCTCTTCATGTAAACCTTGTAAAATAAGATAGAAAAGGGTATAAGTATTGTGACATAACGTGTAATAACAGCCCATAATGCAATAAATATCGATATAAAAGCATGATGCAAAATGGACGTATCAACTCCCCCAAGCTTAGACCTCGCTTGTCCTCAATCAGAAACCGATAACGAAAAATATGTCCACATGTTTAGAGATAGAGGTGTTGATAAAATAAAATACGGATAGGAGGGCATCATGATAATTCTTATAACAGCAACATATATAGATATTGTCATATGATTTCTTATGCACAAGTAACAATCTATTCACAATGTAAAGTATGAATCAGAAACTTCATGGAGAACTAACAAACTATGATCTCGGTCACTGAAGTAATTCCAATTTATCATAACATCGGAAAGAGTCAATATAAGAGCTTTTCAGCAAGTTCACATACTCAACTATCATTTAGTCTTTCACAATTGCTAACACTTACGCACTACTTATGGGTATGGAGTTTTAATCGGACACAGAGAAAGATAGGGGTTTATAGTGTTGCCTCCCAACCTTTTACCTCAAGGGTAATGTCAACAATAATAGTTCATGATGACTGACATCCAATTGGATATATATATATCAGGATCTTTCCAACACAAGGTGCTTGCCAAAGGATAAAATGTAAAAAGGAAAGGTGAAGATCACCATGACTCTTGCATAAGGTATAAGACAAAAGTAAAAGTTAGGACCTACGCAGAGGGAAGCAGAGGTTGTCATGTGCTTTTGTGGTTGGATGCACAAGATCTTAATGCGAAAGAACGTCACTTTATATTGCCACTTGTGATATGGACCTTTATTATACAGTCCGTCGCTTTTATTGCTTCCATATCACAAGATCGTATAAAGCTTATTTTCCCCACACTAATAAATCATACATATTTAGAGAGCAATTTTTATTGCATACAACAATGACAACTTACTTGAAGGATCTTACTCAATCCATATGTAGATATGCTGGACTATCATGGAAAAACTGGGTTTAAGGATATTCGGAAGCACAAGTAGTATCTCTACTTGGTGCAAAGAATTTGGCTAGCATGAGGGAGAAAGGAAAACTCAACATGTTGGATGATCCATGACAATATACTTTATTTCGGATATAAGAAAACGTAACCCATTACGTTGTCTTCCTTGTCTAACATCAACTCTTTAGCATGTCATATTTTAATGAGTTCTCACAATCATAAAAGATGTCCAAGATAGTATATTTATATGTGAAAACCTCTCTTTCTTTATTACTTCCTATTAATTGCAACGATGACCAAAACTATGTTTGTCAACTCTCAACAACTTTTATTCATCATACTCTTTATATGTGAAGTCATTACTCTCCATAAGATCAATATGGTCTCTTTACTTCTTTTTATTCTTTCTTTTATTCTTTCAAGATCATGCCAAGATAATCAAGCCCTTGACTTAACACTAATCTTTATTATATATATAGCTCACGAACTCGATTACATAGAAGGGTCATAAAGCAAAACTCAAGAATAAATCATACTAAAATTTTATTCTACTAGATCAAGATATTACCAAAAGGATCGAACTAAGAAAAACGGTAAAGATAGGAGTGTGATGGTGTTACGATACCGGGGCACCTCCTCCAAGCTTGGCAGTTGCCAAGGGGAGTGCCCATACCAGATACTCAGTTCTCCTTTGCTGATGAAGGAGATGGTGGTGATGATGGATAGTCGCACATCAAGCGCAGTAGATCCTCCAATTTGCGAATAATGCCCTTGAGTGCGGTGATATACTCCTTCAACAAAATATTTTCACGTGTGAGATACTTATTTTGTATGCGAGCTAACTCAATCATATTGAAAGCTTCAATCTCCGTTGGGGTAAGAAGATTGTGATGAGGTCGGAGGATGTCTAATACGTTTCCAACGTATCTATAATTTTTTATTGTTCCATGCTATATTATATTCTGTTTTGGACATTAATGGGCTTTATTATACACTTTTATATTATTTTTGGGACTAACCTATTAACCGAAGGCCCAGCCCAGAATTGTTGTTTTTTGCCTATTTCAGAGTTTCGCGGAAAAAGAATATCAAACGGAGTCCAAACGGAATGAAACCTTCGGGAACGTGATTTTTGGAATGAACGAGATCCAGAGGACTTGGACCCTACGTCAAGACATCAACCAGGAAGGCACGAGGTAGGGGGCGCGCCGACCCCCCCCCCCTCCCCAGGCGCGCCCTCCACCCTCGTGGGCCCCACGTTGCTCCACCAACGTACTTCTTCCTCCTATATATACCTACGTGCCCCCAAACTACCAGATGCGGAGCCAAAAACCTAATTCCACCGCCGGAACCTTCTGTACCCGTGAGATCCCATCTTGGGGCCTTTTCTGGAGCTTCGCCGGAGGGGGCATCGATCACGGAGGGCTTCTACATCAACACCATAGCCTCTCCGATGATGTGTGAGTAGTTTACTTCAGACCTTCGGCTCCATAGTTATTAGCTAGATGGCTTCTTCTCTCTTTTGGATCTCAATACAAAGTTCTCCATGATTCTCGTGGAGATCTATTCGATGTAATCTTCTTTTGCGGTGTGTTTGTTGAGAATGATGAATTGTGGGTTTATGATCAAGTTTATCTATGAACAATATTTGAATCTTCTCTGAATTCTTTTATGTATGATTGGTTATCTTTGCAAGTCTCTTCGAATTATCAGTTTTGTTTGGCCTACTAGATTGATCTTTCTTGCAATGGGAGAAGTGCTTAGCTTTGGGTTCAATCTTGCGGTGTCCTTTCCCAGTGACAGTAGGGGCAGCAAGGCACATATTGATTGTTGCCATCGAGGATAACAAGATGGGGTTTATATCATATTGCATGACTTCATCCCTCTACATCATGTCATCTTACTTAAAGCGCTACTCTGTTCTTATGAACTTAATACTCTAGATGCATGCTGGATAGCGGTCGATGTGTGGACTAATAGTAGTAGATGCAGGCAGGAGTCGGTCTACTTGTCGCGGACGTGATGCCTATATACATGATCATACCTAGATGTTCTCATAACGATGCTCAATTCTGTCAATTGCTCAACAGTAATTTTTTCACCCACCGTAATACTTATGCTCTCGAGAGAAGCCACTAGTGAAACCTATGGCCCCCGGGTCTATGTTCCATCATATTAATCTTCCAACACTTAGCTATTTTTATTGCCTTTTATTTTACTTTGCATCTTTATCATAAAAATACCAAAAATATTATCTTATCATATCTATCAAATCTCAGTTTCGTAAGTGACCGTGAAGGGATTGACAACCCCTTTATTGCGTTGGTTGCGAGGATTTTATTTGTTTGTGTAGGTGCGAGGGACTCGTGCATGGCCTCCAACTAGATTGATACCTTGGTTCTCAAAAACTGAGAGAAATACTTACACTGCTTTACTGCATCACCCTTTCCTCTTCAGGGGAAAACCAACGTAGTGCTCAAGAGGTAGCAATGTCTTCGTCTTCTGCTGCTGGAGCTTGGTCCTCCATGGCCTTCTTGATCCTATCATCCTTGTTGATCTCCCCAGGTTCTTCTCTCTTCATCTCTATCTTCATTAGCCAAGCATCGTTGCCCTCGTTGTTGGAGGAGGGGGACGACATGATGCCTGGTCTTGACAACTCTGGAAGAAAATAGCTCAAAACAAAAACATAGGATATTTGCATGGTACGGTGGTCAAAACCTTCAGTAGATTATATAATGAATTTTTACCAACCAAAAGAAGTAACGTGCAAGAAAACAGAGTCCGGAGGGCACACGAGTTGCCCACGAGGCAGGGGGGCGCGCCCTCCACCCTCGTGGACGCCTCGTGTCCTTACCGGACTACTTCTTATTTCCTATTTTCTTATATATTCCAAAACGGAGAAAAATTGCCATTAGAACTGTTTTGGAGTCGGTTTACTTACCGTACCACGTACCTATTCCTTTTTGGAGTCTGAAACGTTCTGGAAAGTGTCCCTTATGTATTCCTCCGGGGTTACGGTTTCAATAACATTAGTTTCAACATTTATGGGATTACCTGAGATATAGTGTTTGATTCTTTGACCATTCACCACCTTCGGATTTGTGCCTTTGAAGTTGTTGATTTTTATGGCACCAGAACGATAGACCTCCTCGATAACGTAAGGACCTTCCCATTTAGAGAGAAGTTTTCTGCAGAAAATCTTAGGCGAGAGTTGAATAGCAACACATAATCACCTACATTAAATTCTCTCTTTTGTATCCTTTTGTCATGCCATCTTTTAACCTTTTTTAAATAGTTTGGCATTCTCATAGGCCTGGGTTCTCCATTCATCAAGTGAGCTAATGTCAAATAGCCTCTTCTCACTGGCAAGTTTGAAATCATAATTGAGCTCTTTAATGGCCCAATATGCCTTATGTTCTAGTTCGAGAGGTAAGTGACATGCTTTTCCATAGACCATTTTATACGGAGACATACCCATAGGATTTTTTTATGCAGTTCTATAGGCCCATAATGCATCATCAAGTTTCTTGGACCAATTCTTTCTAGATCTATTAACAGTCTTTTGCAAAATTAATTTGAGCTCTCGATTACTCAATTCTACTTGACCACTAGACTGCGGGTGGTATGGAGATGCCATTCTATGATTAACATCATACTTAGCAAACATTTTACGGAAAGCACCATGAATAAAATGTGAACCACCATCGGTCATTAAATATCTAGGGACTCCAAACCTCGAAAAAATAACTTCTTTAAGCATCTTAATAGAGGTGTTGTGATCAGCACTACTAGTTGGAATAGCTTCTACCCACTTAGTAACGTAATCAACAGCAACTAAAATATGTGTATACCCGTTAGAGGAAGGGAACGATCCCATATAATCAAAGCCCCAAACATCAAATGGTTCAATAACAAGTGAATAATTCATAGGCATTTCTTGACGTCTACTAATATTACCAATTCTTTGACATTCATCACAAGATAACACAAACTTACGGGCATCTTTGAAGAGACTAGGCCAATAAAAACCGGATTGCAATACCTTATGTGCAGTTTTATCTCCAGTGTGGTGTCCTCCATAAGCTTCGGAGTGACACTTGCATAGGATCTGTTCATGTTCATGCTCAGGTATACAACGTCTAATAATACCATCTACTCCTTCTTTATAAAGGTGTGGGTCATCCCAGAAGTAATGTCTTAAACCATAGAAAAACTTTTTCTTTTGCTGGTATGTGAAACTAGGTGGTATAAATTTAGCAACAATGTAATTAGCATAATCAGCATACCATGGAGCAGTATGAGAGGCATTTATGATAGCTAATTGTTCATCAGGAAAGCTATCATCAATAGGTAGTGGGTCATCAAGAACATTCTCTAAATTAGACAAGTTGTCTGCAATGGGGTTCTCAGCTCCCTTTCTATCAATAATATGCAAATCAAATTCTTGTAGTAGGAGAACCCATCTAATAAGTCTAGGTTTAGCATCTTTCTTTTCTATAAGATATTTAATAGCAACATCATCAGTGTGAACAGTTACTTTAGAATCAACAATATAAGGTCTGAAGTTATCACAAGAAAATACAACTGCTAAAAATTCTTTTTCAGTAGTAGCATAATTTCTCTGGGCATTGTCTAGAGTTTTACTAGCATATTGGGTAACATTTAATTTCTTATCAACTCTTTTTCCTAGAACAGCACCTACAGCATAATCACTAGCATCGCACATAATTTCAAAGGGTAGATTCCAATCAGGTGCCTGAACAATAGGTGCAGAAATCAAAGCTTTCTTAAGTATTTCAAACGCTTCTACACAATGATCATCAAAGACAAAAGGAATATATTTTTGTAAGAGATTAGTCAGAGGCCTGGAAATTTTAGAGAAGTCATTAATGAACCTCCTATAAAAACTGGCATGACCAAGGAAACTTCTTATTCCTTTAATGTCCTTAGGACACGACATCTTTTCAATAGCATCAACTTTAGCTTTATCAACTTCAATACCTCTTTCAGAAATTTTATGCCCCAAGACAATACCTTCATTAACCATAAAGTGGCACTTCTCCCAATTCAAGACAAGGTTAGTTTCTTCACATCTCTGCAAAACTCGATCAAGGTTGCTCAAGCAGTCATCAAAAGAAGTTCCATATACTGGGAAATTATCCATGAAAACCTCAACAATCTTTTCACAAAAATCAGAGAATATAGCCATCATGCATTTTTGAAAGGTAGCAGGTGCATTACATAAACCAAAAGGCATACGTCTATAAGCAAAGGTACCGAAAGAGCAAGTAAAAGTGGTCTTTTCTTGATCCTCTTTTGACACAGGTATTTGAGAGAAACCAGAATAACCATCTAGAAAGCAAAAATGTGTATGTTTGTATAGTATTTCTAGCATTTGATCAATAAAAGGTAAAGGATAATGATCCTTTTTAGTAGCTTTATTTAATTTGCAGAAATCAATACCATTCTATAACCTATAATAATTCTTTGTGGGATCAATTCATCTTTATCATTAGGAACAACAGTAATACCTCCCTTCTTAGGGACACAATGGATAGGACTTACCCACCGACTATCGACAATCGGATAAATAATACCTGCCTCCGTAAGCTTTAGTATTTCTTTTCTTACCACTTCTTTCATCTTAGGATTTAACCGTCGTTGGTGATCAACAACTGGTTTTGCGTCTTTCTCCAATTTTATTT
The DNA here is from genome assembly GCA_021605145.1 of Aegilops bicornis. Taxonomy (NCBI): domain Eukaryota; kingdom Viridiplantae; phylum Streptophyta; class Magnoliopsida; order Poales; family Poaceae; genus Aegilops; species Aegilops bicornis. The sequence continues at coordinate 648,054,174 of CM038674.1, forward strand.
TGTGTTGGCATAGAGTGGGACTAATGCCCTTAAGATCATCAAGAGTATATCCAATAGCAGCACGGTGCTTCTTCAGAGTTTTCAATAATTTCTTTTCTTCGTGCTCTGAAAGGTTAGCACTAATAATAACAGGATATATCTTCTTTTCATCAAGATAAGAAAATTTAAGAGTATCAGGTAATGGTTTAAGCTCAAACACGGGTGAGGGAGTCCTGGACTAGGGGGTGTCCGGATGGTCGAACTATCATCACGGCCGGACTCCAAGACTATGAAGATACAAGATTGAAGACTTCGTCCCGTGTCCGGATGGGACTTTCCTTGGGGTGGATGGCATGCTGGGCGATACGGATATGTAGATCTCCTACCATTGTAACCGACTCTGTGTAACCCTAACCTATCCGGTGTCTATATAAACCGGAGGGTTTTAGTCCGTAGGATGAACAACAATGATACCATAGGCTAGCTTCTAGGGTTTAGCCTCCTTGATCTCGTGGTAGATCTACTCTTGTACTACCCATATCCTCAATATTAATCAAGCAGGAGTAGGGTATTACCTCCATCGAGAGGGCCCGAACCTGGGTAAAAACATCGTGTCCCTTGTCTCCTGTTACCATCCGCCTAGACGCACAGTTCGGGACCCCCTACCCGAGATCCGCCGGTTTTGACACCGACAACGGGATCACCCTTGGGTGGAGGAGGATCCCCTAGGATTTCAACAGGCAGGTTGTGTTTCAAAATAGGTCCATGTTTAAAGAATACTTCATCTATTTCCCTTCTTTCATTCATAAACATATCATTTTCATGGTCGAGCAAATATTGTTCTAAAGGATCATTAGGAGGCACGGCAATAGAAGAAAGACCAATAATTCATCTTTACTAGGCAATTCCTCATCACAGGGTTGTCTAAGAAATTTAGCAAAATTAAACTCATGAGACATATCCCCCAAATCAATAGTAACAACATTCTTTTGCAGTCTATCCTAGCATTAATAGTATTCAAGAAGGGTCTACCAAATATGATGGGACAAAAGCTATCTTGTTGGGAACCAACAACAAGAAAATCAGCAGGATATTTAACTTCCCCACACAAGACTTCAACATCTCTAACAATCCCGACAGGTGAAATAGTATCTCTATCGTCAAGCTTAATTGTAACATCAATTTCTTCTATCTCAGCAGGTGCAATATCATGCATAATTTCTTTGTATAAGGAATGAGGTATTGCACTTGCACTAGCACCCATATCACATAAGCCATGATAACAATGATCTCTATTTTAACAAAAATAACAGGCATGCCTACAACAGGTCTATGTTTATTTTTAGTATCAGGTCTAGCAATTCTAGCAGCTTCATCACAGAAGTAAATAACATGCCCATCAATATTATCAGCCAAGAGATCTTTAACCATAGAAATACTAGGTTCAACTTTAATTTGCTCAGAGGATGTAGGTGTTCTAGTATTACTCTTACGAACCACAGTTGAAGCTTTAGCATGATCCTTTATTCTAACAGGGAAAGGTGGTTTCTGAATATAAGCAGTAGGAACAATAGGATCAACATTATAAGTGATAGTCTTTTCTTCAACTTTAATAGGTGCAACTACTTTTACTTAAATGGGAGGACTATTTTTAAACCAGTTCTCCTTGGGGAGATCAACATGAGTAGCAAAGGATTCATAGAAAGAAGCTATACTATCTCAGAGTCAAGTCCATATTTAGTGCTAAATTCACGGAAAACAACGGTGTCCATAAAAGATTTAACACAATCAAACTTAGGTGTTATACCTGACTCCTTACCTTCGTCGAGATCCCAATCTTTAGAGTTGCGTTTAATTCTTTCTAATAAATCCCATTTGAATTCAATAGTCTTGATCATAAAAGTGCCAGTACAAGAAGTATCGAGCATGGAGCGATTATTGAGAGAAAGCCGAGCCTAAAAGTTTCGAATAATAATTTCTCTTGAGAGCTCATGATTGGGGCATGAATATAACATTGACTTAAGCCTCCCCCAAGATTGAGCGATGCTTTATCCTTTGCGAGGCCAAAAATTACATATATAATTGCGATCACGATGAACAAGATGCATAGGATAAATCTTCTGATGAAATTCCAATTTCAATTGGTTGTAGTTCCATGATCCCATATCATCACATAGCCTAAACCATGTCAATGCCTTTCCCTTCAAAGATAAAGGGAAGACGTTCTTCTTTATAACATCCTCAGGCATACCTGCAAGCTTAAATAATCCACAAACTTCATCGACATAGATTAGGTGCAAATCGGGATGTAATGTTCCATCTCTCGTAAAAGGATTAGCTAGCAGTTTCTCTATCATACCCGAAGGAATTTCAAAGTAAACATTTTCAGTGGGCTCAGTAGGTTGAGGAGCAACTCTTTGCTCTACTGGTCGAGGTGAAGATACCCCGAACAAGCCTCTCAAAGGATTATGTTCCATAGTGACAAGTGACAGTAAATTTCAGCACACTATATAATTTTTCCTTACCAAATTCCACCTACCAAAGGCACTTCACTCCCCGGCAACGACGCCAGAAATAAGTCTTGATGACCCACAAGTATAGGGGATCTATCATAATCCTTTCGATAAATAAGAGTGTCGAACCCAACAAGGAGCAGAAGGAAATGACAAGCGGTTTTCAGTAAGGTATTCTCTGCAAGCACAGAAATTATCGGTAACAGATAGTTTTGTGATAAGGTAATTTGTAATGAGTAACAAGTAATGAAAGTAAATAAGGTGCAGCAAGATGGCCCAATCCTTTTTGTAGCAAAGGACAAGCCTGGACAAATTCTTATATAAAGGAAAACGCTCCCGAGGACACATGGGAATTACCGTCAAGCTAGTTTTCATCACGCTCATATGATTCTCGTTCGTTACTTTGATAATTTGATATGTAGGTGGACCGGTGCTTGGGTACTGCCTTTTCTTGGACAAGCATCCCACCTATGATTAACCCCTGTTGCAAGCATCCGCAACTGCAAAACAAGTATTAAGTTAAACCTAACCATAGCATGAAACATATGGATCCAAATCAGCCCCTTACGAAGCAACTCATAAACTAGGGATTAAGCTTCTGTCACTCTAGCAACCCATAATCTACTTATTACTTCCCAATGCCTTCCTCTAGGCCCAAACAATGGTGAAGTGTCATGTAGTCGACGTTCACATAACACCACTAGAGGAGAGACAACATACATCTCATCAAAATATCGAACGAATGCCAAATTCACATGACTACTTATAGCAACACTTCTCCCATGTCCTTAGGAACAAACGTAACTACTCAAAAATCATATTCATGTTCATAATCAGAGGGCTATTAATATGCCTAAAGGACCTGAACATCTTATCTTCCACCAAATAAACCAACTAGCATCAACTACAAGGAGTAATCAACACTACTAGCAACCCGCAGGTACCAATCTGAGGTTTTGAGACAAATATTGGATACAAGAGATGAAATAGGGTTTGAGATGAGATGGTGCTGGTGAAGATGTTGATGGAGATTGACCCCCTCCCGATGAGAGGATCGTTGGTGGTGACGGCGATGATTTCCCCCTCCCGGAGGGAAGTTTCCCGGTAACAGCTCATGAGCCCTAGATTGGATCCGCCAAGGTTCCGCCTCGTGGCGGCGGTGTTTCGTCCCGAAAGCTTGCTTAGAATTCCAGGTTAAAAGACTTCATATAGCAGAAGATGGGCATCGGAGGCCTGCCAGGGGGCCCACGAGGCAGGGGGCGCGCCCTGGGGAGGCAGGGTGCGCCCCCCACCCTCGTGGCCAGGGTGTGGGCCCCCTCTGGTGGATTCTTTCGCCAGTATTTTTTATTAAATCCCAAACGTGCCTCCGTGAAGTTTCAAGACTTTTGGAGTTGTGCAGAATAGGTCTCTAATATTTGCTCCTTTTCGAGCCCAGAATTCCAGCTACCGGCATTCTCCCTCTTCATGTAAACCTTGTAAAATAAGAGAGAAAAGGTATAAGTATTGTGACATAACGTGTAATAACAGCCCATAATGCAATAAATATAGATATAAAAGCATGATGCAAAATGGACGTATCAAAAACTTGGGTGCTATTTAAGCTTATATACGGATACAAGAACAAAAGAGTTCGTAAAAGTTTTTCTTTGTCAATTTCAGTTTGTCAACTCAATTGCTTGAGGACAAGCAACGAGTTAAGCTTGGGCGACTTGATATGTCTCCGTCGTATCTACTTTTCCAAATACTTTTACTCTTGTTTTGGACTCAAATTTGCATGATTTGAATGAAACTAACCCGGACTGACGTTGTTTTCAGCATAACTACCATGGTGTTATTTTTGTGCAGAAATAAAAGTTCTCAGAATTGGATGAAACTTTCTGAAGATTTTCTTATGAAATATATAAAAAAATACTAGAGCCAAGACCCACCAGAGGGGGCACCTGTTGCCCACAAGGCAACAAGGCGCGGCCACCCACCCTCCCAGGTACGCCTAGTTTCCTTGTAGGGCCCATGTGGTTCCGCTGACCCTAATCTCAAGCCTATAAATTCCTTTTCACCAGGAAAAAATAAGATAAGAAGTTTCATCGCGTTTTATGATACAGAGCCGCTGCCACCCCGTGTTCTTCATCGGGAGGCCAGATCTAGAGTTCGTTTGGGGCTCTTGAGAGGGGGATTCATCGCCATCATCATCACCAATCCTTCTTCATCACCAATTTCATGACGCTCACCACCGGTAGTGAGTAATTCCTTCGTAGACTTGCTGGACGGTGATAGGGTTGGATGAGATTTATCATGTAATAGAGTCAATTTGTTAGGGCTTGATCCCTAGTATCCATTATGTTCTGATATTGATGTTGCTATGACTTTTCTATGCTTAATGCTCGTCACTAGGGCCTGCGTGTCAGGATTTTAGATCTGAACCCTCTATGTTTTCATGAATATATTTAAGTTTTTGATCCTATCGGGTAGTCATTTGCACTTGTTATTGTTCTGATCCGTAGACCTCCATAGTGACAATTGTTTGGGATACTCTCCGGGGATGATTATAATTTGAGGAGTTCATGTATTCACCATGTGCTAATGTTTTGTTCATGTTCTCTATTAAAAGGAGGCCTTAATATCCCTTAGTTTCCTTATAGACTCCGCTGCCACGGGAGGGTAAGACAAAAGATGGCATGCAAGTTCTTACTATAAGCATTTATGATTATATACGGAATACATGCCTACATTACATTGATGAATTGGAGCTATTGTGTATCTCTCTAGGTTGTGATTGTTATATATGAATGTCATCCAACACAAATATCCATCATTGATCCCATGCGTACGCTTTTCATATATTGATCTTTGCTAAGTAACTTTCGCTGCTGATGTTCTTACAATCACTAGAAAAACTGCTATTGTTATTGTTACCGTTGCTATTGCTACTGTTACTACCGCTATCAAACTATCATACTACTGTGCTACTGATCACCTTGCTACGGATATTTAGTTCTCCAGGTGTGGTTGAATTGACAACTCAACTGATAATACTTACAAATATTTTTTGGCTCCCCTTGTGTGAAATCAATAAATTTGGGTGAAATACTACCCTCGAACTATTGCGATCCCCAATAGTTGTGGGTTATCAGGCGCGTAGTCTAGTGAAGTAGCATGTCGCTGATGGTAGCTGCAACTACGTCGGTATTTCCCTGGAGAGGGAGGGATGATGTAGCACATCGACGATAGGTATATCCCTCAGTTATGAAACCAAGGTATCGAACCAGTAGGAGAACCAAGCAACACAGCGTAAGCAGCACATATACACAAATAACAACACCTCGCAACCCGACGTGTTAAAGGGGTTGTCAATCCCTTCCGGGGTACGGCGTGATACGTCTCCAATGTATCTATAATTTATGAAGCACTCATGCTATTTTATTATCTGTTTTGAATGATTATGGGCTTTATTATACACTTTTATATTATTTTTGGGACTAACCCATTAACCGGAGGCCCAGCCCATATTGCTGTTTTATTGCATGTTTCAGTATTTCAAAGAAAAGGAATATCAAACTGAGTCCAAACTTTATGAAACCTTCGGCATCGTGATTTTTTGGAAGAATATGATCCTGGAGACTTGGAGTTCACGTCAGAAGATCCTCGAGGCAGCCACGAGATAGGAGGGCGCCCCCCCCCCCTGTAGGGCGTGCCCCCCTGTCTTGTGGGCCCCTCGAGCACCTCCCGACCGACTTCTTTCGCCTATATAAGCCTACGTACCCTAAAACATCGAATATCAAGATAGATCGGGAGTTCCGCCGCCGCAAGCCTCTGTAGCCACCAAAAACCTCTCGAGTCTCTGCTCGCACCTGGAGGGGGGAACCCATCACCGGTGGCCATCTTCATCATCCCGGCGCTCTCCATGACGAGGAGGTAGTAGTTCACCCTCGGGGCTGAGGGTATGTACCAGTAGCTATGTGTTTGATCTCTCTCTCTCTCATGTTCTCGACTTCACACGATCTTGATGTATCGCGAGCTTTGCTATTATAGTTGGATCTTATGATGTTTCTCCCCCTCTACTCTCTTGTGATGAATTGAGTTTCCCTCTTGAAGTTATCTTATTGGATTGAGTCTTTATTTGAGAACACTTGATGTATGTCTTGCCGTGTTTATCTGTGGTGACAATGGGATATCACGTGCCACTTGATGTATGTTTTGGTGACCAACTTGCGGGTTACGCCCTGAACCTATGCATAGGGGTTGGCACACGTTTTCTTGACTCTCGGTAGAAACTTTGGGGCACTCTTTGAAGTACTTTGTGTTGGTTGGATGAATCTGAGATTGTGTGATGCATATCGTATAAGCATGCCCACGGATACTTGAGGTGACAATGGAGTATCTAGGTGACATTAGGGTTTTGGTTGATTTGTGTCTTAAGGTGTTATTCTAGTACGAACTCTTTAATAGATCGATCCAAAAGAATAACTTTGAGGTGGTATCGCACCTACCATAATCTCTACATTTGTTCTCCGCTATTAGTGGCTTTGGAGTGACTCTTTGTTGCATGTTGAGGATTGTTATATGATCTATCTATGTTATTATTGTTGAGAGAACTTGCACTAGTGAAAGTATGAACCCTATATGCCTTGTTTCCTACCATTGCAATACCGTTTACGCTTACTTTTATCATTAGTTACCTTGCTGTTTTTATATTTTCAGATTACAAATACCTTTATCTACCATCCATATTGCACTTGTATCACCATCTCTTAGAACTAGTGCACCTATACAATTTACCATTGTATTGGGTGTGTTGGGGACACAAGAGACTCTTTGTTATTTGGTTGCAGGGTTGTTTGAGAGAGACCATCTTCATCCCTCGCCTCCTACGGATTGATAAACCTTAGGTCATCCACTTGAGGGAAATTTGCTACTGTTCTACAAACCTGTGCACTTGCAGGCCCAACAACGTCTACAAGAAGAAGGTTGCGTAGTAGACATCAAGCTCTTTTTCCGGCGCCCGCTGCCGGGGAGGCTAGGTAAGCGGCACTCACTCACACCCCGTCAACTAAGCTCTTTTCTGGTGCCGTTGCCGGGGAGGTGAGTGCTTGAAGGTATATCTTTAGATCTTGCAATCAAATCTTTTTGTTTCTTGTTTTATCACTAGTTTAGTTTATAGAAGAAAAACTACAAAAAAATGGAGTTAAGTTTGTCTCATACGCTTCATCTTTTTAATATCTTTCGTGAGTTTGATGGAAAGGAAAATTGTGCTCAAGTGCTAGAAGAAGAATGCATTAAAATGCTTGGCACTAAATCTTTGTATGATGAGCATGATTGCAATGTTGTTAGTATGAATTCCTTGAATATCCATGATGCTAATAATATGCAAAGCTACAAGCTTGGGGAAGCTATGTTTAATGAAGATGATATTTTTTTGTCCCCCAAGTTTTGATGAGAATATTTATTATGATGATAGCATGCCTCCTATTTATGATGATTATATTGATGAAAGTGGGTTTGGAAGAGTGTCAACTTTAGTGATCCCACTATTTTGGAGGATTTTGAATCTTATTGTAATGAACATGAAAGTGGATTTGGAAGATTGTCAACTTTATTTAGTGATTCCACTATCTTGGGAGAGGTTTCAATCGATTATGATGAGAACGAAGTTGCTACTTATGATGATTTTGTGATGAAACTTATGCTATAAAAAGTAGTGATGATTATATTTACAAATCTTGTCATGATTATGATTACCATTTTCTGAACATTACTCTTTTAATGTGGAAACAATTTTTAGTGTTCAAGTCTCTTATGATACTCCCACTATTCCGAATGAGAACAAATTTGATTATGTGGAGAGTAGTAAATTTTCTATGCTTGTAGATCATGAAAAGAATGCTTTAGGTGCTGGTTATATTTTTGAATTCATTCATGATGCTACTGAAAATCATTATGAGGGAGGAATATATGCTTGTAGGAATTGCAATAATGTCAAGTTTCCTCCCTTTGTGCTTGACATCTTGAAGTTATGCTTGTTTTACCTTCCTATGCAAGTTGATTCTTGTTCCCATAAGTTGTTTCCTCACAAAATCCCTAGGCATAGGAAGTGGGTTAGACTTAAATGTGCTAGTCATATTCTTCATGATGCTCTCTTTATGTTTCAATTCTTATCTTTTATGTGAGCATCATTGAAATCGTCATGCCTAGCTAGGGGCGTTAAACGTTAGCGCTTGTTGGGAGGCAACCCAATTTTATTTTAGTTTCTTGCTTTTTGGTTCTGTTTAGGAATGAATAATCCGTCTAGATTATGTTTATATGTTTGAATTAGTGTTTGTGCCAAGTAGAACCTTTGGGAAGACTTGGGTGAAGTCTATATGATCATTCTGTAAAAAACAGAAACTTTACCGCTCACGAGATTAGATTAAACTTTTTACTGGAGAGTGCTATTTAGTTGATTCTTTTTTCAGATGATTACTATAAAAATTCCTCAGGTCCACCAATTTATTTTAGAATTTTTGGAGTTCCAGAAGTTTGCGTTAGTTACAGATTACTACAGACTGTTCTGTTTTTGACAGAATCTGTTTTCTTTGTGTTATTTGCTTATTTTGATGAATCTATGAGTAGTATAGGAGGGTATGAACCATAGATAAGTTAGAATACAGTATATATTACACCAATATAAATAAAGAATGAGTTCATTACAGTACCTTGAAGTGGTGTTTTGTTTTCTTTCGCTAACGGAGCTTACGAGTTTTCTGTTGAGTTTTGTGTTGTGAAGTTTTCATGTTTGGGGTAAAGATTCGATGGACTATGGAATAAGGAGTGGCAAGAGCCTAAGCTTGGGGATTCCCAAGGCACCCCAAGTCAATATTCAAGGACAACCAAGAGCCTAAGCTTGGGGATTCCCCGGATGGCATCCCCTCCTTCGTCTTCGTTCATCGGTAACTTTACTTGGAGCTATATTTTTATTCGCCACATGATATGTGTTTTGCTTGGAGCATCATTTTATTTTGTTATTTTTTGCTTGCTGTTATTTAGAATAATGTTTTGCATCTTTAGTTTCAATAAAAATGTCAAGGATAGCCTTTACCATGCTTATTTTGCTAGTATACATGTTGCTGTTTGAAAACAGAAAGTTACCGCTGTTGCAAAAATTCCCTAGAAAATTCAGAGAATGGTGTAATGTTGAAACTTTTTGCATATTGAGCTCTGATAAATTTACTACAGTGTTGATTTTATTTCATAATTTTTGGAGTTAGGGAAGTATTGATACTCTTGCATTCTTCACAGACTGTACTGTTTTGGCAGATTGCTGTTATGTTTGCATTGTTTGCATATGTTCGCTTTTTTAATGGTTCTATTTGAGGATAGGAGTATTAAATATGCAGAGGCATTTAGTATGTAATGTTGAATAATAATCTTAGTGATTTGTTACAGTAGAAAATGATAAGGTTTTGCATTGGTTTATACTAACCTATCTCACGAGTTCTTGTTGTGTTTGGTGTGGATGAAGCTTTTGAGAAATAGAGAAACCATGATATGAGAGGGATTAAGGAGACACAAGAGTTCAAGCTTGGGGATGACCAAGGCACCCCAAGATAATATTTCAAGAAGTTTCAAGCATCTAAGCTTGGGGATGCCCCGGTAGGCATCCCACGTTTCTTCTTCAACAACTATCGGTTAGTATCGGTTGAGCCTAAGTTTTTGCTTCTTCACTTGAGTTGTGTTATCCTTGCAATGTCATTTTATTTTGTTTTGCTTGCTGTTTGAATACAATACCAAGATCTGAAATTCTTAAATGAGAGAGAGTCTTCGCATAGTTACATAATTATTTAGCTACTCATTGATCTTCACTTATATATTTTTGGAGTAGTTTGTCATTTACTCGTGTGCTTCACTTATATCCTATGAGTAAATGGTTGAATGAGTTGATTGTCATAAATCTAAAATTATATATGCCTTATTTGCTTATCTCATGGGGAGTTATCACTTCACATCTAAGAAGTACAGGTTGTAAATTTATTGAACATTAGCAAGCATTGTATTGGTCATTTGAACAATTCATGAAAGAATATTGAAGGAAGAGAGATTCCACATATAAATATACTATCCTAGACATATTTTATAATTGGGAGCACTCATTAAGTATGACATGCTAAAGAGTTGATGTTGGACAAGGAAGACAACGTAATGGTTTATGTTTTCCGACATCCCAGTTAAAGTATATTGTCATGGATCATTCAAACATGTTGAGCTTGCCTTTCCCCCTCATGCTAGCCAAAATTCCTTGCACCAAGTAGAGATACTACTTGTGCTTCCAAATATCCTTAAACCCAGTTTTGCTATGTGAGTCCACCATACCTACCTATGGATTGAGTAAGATCCTTCGAGTAAGTTGTCATCAGTGCAAGCAATAAAAATTGCTCTCTAAATATGCATGACTTATTTGTGCGGAGAAAATAATCTTTGTACGATCTTGTTATGGAAGCAATAAAAGCGACGGACTACATAATAAAGGTCCATATACAAGGGGCAATATAAAGTGACGTTCTTTCGCATTAAGATTTTGTGCATCCAACCCTAAAAGCGCATGACAACCTCTGCTTCCCTCTGCGAAGGGCCTATCTTTTACTTTATGTCATTTACTTTATGCAAGAGTCAAGGTGATCTTCACCTTTCCCTTTTTCGTTTTATCCTTTGGCAAGCTCCTCGTGTTGGGAAGATCCTGATATATATATATATATATATATATATATATATATATATATATATATATATATATATATATATATCCAATTGGATGTAAGTTAGCATGAACTATTATTGTTGCCATCACCCAAAGGTGAATACGTTGGGAGGCAACACTATAAGCCCCTCTCTTTCTCAGTGTCCGATTGAAACTCCATAACCATTAGTATTGCCTGAGTGTTAGCAATTGTAGAAGACTGTATGATAGTTGAGTATGTGGAGTTTGATATGTGACACACCAAAAATTTTAATTTGGTTTTCAACAAAAACTTTGTTTGATTTGAAGGAGGCCATTTAAAATCTCTCCAAAAACCCCTCCTTCTCAAAAAAAAAATTCCCCCATGGCAAGGATTTTATTTTGTATCTTCCTCAACCCTGGTGTTTGGTTATTAAAATCCTTCCTTCTGATTTTACCCATCTCAAATATGTTTTTTTGGAATTTATTTTCTATTAAAAAGAAACCTTATGGGTTTTGGGGCTATTCTTTTGTTTCGAAACCATCCATTGTTTTACCATGCCTCATGTGGTAAACTCTCCCAAAACCCCTCCCTCCACTTTGGGGCAACCCAAACTTTCTGTTCCAAGAAGTTCAACCCATTTTTGAATTTTATACTATTTAATTTTTCCCCAGAAACAATTATGTCCATTATTTTAAGCCTAGATGATTTACAAAGGAAGTACCTGATTTCCTTTGAGTTTTGATCTCAAACCAACTCCTATGGTTAGTCCCTAGCACCCACAACCTAGAACCATCAAGATCCACTCTTCCTCTTTTCAAAATTTTCAAGTTTCAACCTCTGCAAGTTTGGACCAGATTCATCATTTTTGGTGAAATTCATATTTTCTTTCCAAAATCAGGCAACCCCTAGGTGCTTTGAGAGGCCACCACACCAAAGATCAGCCCCAGATAAATTTTTCTCTTTCCCAAATCATTTCATCAAACACTTGGCCGGCACTGTTCCTGTATTCTTTCTGTAATTTCAGAGTTTGAAAGAGTCGATTGTCGTTTTAAATCGAGGACTTGTCATCAATCACCAGATTTCGCCTGCGCGCTGCGCACGGGCCTCTCCTTCTTAACCAGAGCACATACGCTCTCTTGCACGGCGCAGGTGTCGGTGGCGGCGAGCCTCGCCGACGCCGGCAGCTTTCATGGTGGCAGAGCCACCCATGGCGGCCAACGGGAGCTAGCGCCAGCTTTCTACGCCGTCCGACGCCGCCCAACGCACCCGAGGCCTCCGCGTGGCCTTCTGCATGCCAGCGCACACCGTAGCACCGTCGCCGTGGCCCGGCAAGCACAAGGCGCGCCCTCTGCCGCCGACGGGCCCGCGCAGCTCCGTTCTGTCGAAACCACCCAAGCGCACCTAATCCAAACTAGGTTAGCATCTAAATGGAACCAGTGGACCTCCATGTTGATGCCCAACCCCCTAAACTACCCGACCAAACACTACGCCGCCGTAACCATCGCCGGAGATCCCCGTTCACGGCCACCGCCTCGGATCACCTATAAAATGAGGTCCCGAGCTCATTCTCGAGCACGCACCACCACTACACCTCACCAGAGCCCCGCCAAGCCACTAGGAGGACCTCGAGGAGGTCTCCTCCATCGACTTCGGCCGCCCCGATCCGCCTCGGCCACCAGCTCGATCCACTCAGGTGAGGCCATCCCCGCCTCCCAAACCACATCAGTACCCTCCTCATACACCCAGTACGCTAATCCGAGCTCCAATTTAACCTTCGCAACCCTCCCCGACGAGATCCAACATCAACCGAGCCGCCGTCCGCCGGAGCAAGGGTCGCCACCGACGTGCTGCTCGCCGACGACCACCTCCACCACCCGCAGACGCGGAAGGACACACTGATCATGTAGGTACCCTCCGATCCTCCTAACTCGCCGTGGATCGCCGCCGGCGACCACCGCAGCTCTCGGGCGCCGACGCGCTCTGCTTCTCCCCCGTTTGAAAATTCAAACCTGACGGGTGGGACCCCTCGTCAGTCTTTTCTTTTTTTTGAACCGTTTTCTGAAAACGCCTTTGGGCAGAATACGTCTCCCTTTGCAGTTGACGGCTTTTTGGCCGAAGAGTTTTCTGTTTTTATAAGCTGGCCCCTGGAAATTTCTGTTTCATTACAGATAAGTCCCTGGACTAAAACCTTTATAACTTTTAAACAGAAAATGATTTTTGATTGATTCTTTTTCTATCACCTTTATTTTTCTGTCTAGTTGTTTACCATATTTATTTGACAAATATTTGGAACACTTTTTGTGCACTCACGGTATTTACATTAGTACGTATTTTCTTATACCATAGATACCGGATGAGGTGACGGAACCGCGAACTTCACCAAGCTAGACTCCGACTACTCCGAACCAGGCAAGCATGTTTGAACTTTTGATATGATGAGTGTTCGTTGCATGTTTGCATTAAGGAGTTTCATGGCATGCTTATGAGCATTTCGATAAGTGTTATATTACATGCAAAGTTGAGGCAAGTGAGTTTCGAAAATCCATATGTTGTTGGATATGAGTTTGCATGGCCATGTGATGGCATGAGAGTGGGTAAGATGGCAGTGTTGAAGCATGCCAGTCTTATGCCATACTATTTGACTCCAGTGTCAACATGGAACAGGTCACGTTCCCATTCGTTTTCCCTTCCTGTACTACCACATGTTTTCCGCAAGGGATATGGCTTAGTAAGTTGCAAACCTCTTTCCTGGTACACACCAAATAGAGAGGCCGTGATGAGGGTTCCATGGCCCTGGATTAAAGCCAGATCCATACAGTCGGGGGCATGGGTGTTTCCGGTTGGGACCGAGAGGGGGCACCCTTAGAGCGCCAGATATAAATTTGATCCCATGCTATTCGAGGTTGTGATCTCCCCGTCTCAAAGTTTTCTTGAACGTTGTCAAGGGTGATTCCTGGCATCGTGAGGTGGGATGGGTGTGTACTGGTTAGATGTGTTTCTACCGAAATATCGTAAACGGAACTAGTCCCTCGTGACTACGGAAATCCGTTAGCTGTGGATAATTAGTACGAACTCTGCAGAGTCAAAATCCTTCGAATCATCTTATCCATGTCCGAGTACTATGTACAACTTATCTTGTCACTGTCATTCTTAGTGACAAAACTCCGGTGAACCACATGAGTGTTAAGTCCGGCTAAATGATTATTCCTGTGGATGGACTATCCCGTTTATTATTGTGTGTTGAATATTTCCTGTGAGTGTTATATCTTCGTGAATTTATCAGATATGAATAATGAAATATAAGCCCTTTCTGCGATGTCGCTCAGACGTCCGATTGTGGCACGCCTGTTATTTACTTTCAATATAAGCCCTTTCTGCGATGTCGCTCAGACGTCCGACTGTGGCACGCTTTTTATTTACTTTCAATATAAGCCCCTTCTGCGATGTCGCTCCGACGTCCGACTGTGGCACGCATGTTATTTACTTTCAATACAAGCACTTTATGTGATGTCGCTCAGACGTCCGACTGTGGCACTCATGTTATCTACTTTTCAATATAAGCCCTTTACGTGGTGTCGCTTAGACGCCCGACTGCGGCATGATAATTTATTTGTTTACCCTTCGAGGCGTCGCTCCAGACACCCGATCGGTTTTCAGTTATTTTGTTGGGATTTCGGGAGGACTACCGCCCGACTTCCTTTTTACTTATCATGTCGTGCAATAGTTTATTATTTGAGTGTGCATTGTTATTTGCTCATGGCGCATTCATGCTTGTATTTGTTATGTCTTATGTCCGAACTGTCTTGCGAGTACTTTCAAAGTACTCACCTGGCTTGTTGATTTGGCCAGATGTTGACGAAGGCGATCTCATGGATGAAGAGTTTGATAGCGAGTCCGACGCCTAGAGGAGTCCCAGTCAGTCCCGTGCGATCCTGGATTTAGTCACTGTATTATATCCGCGTCCGCTACCCGAATAAATGCATCAAGCCTCACCTCGACGCTCAATGAGCTGCCAGATTAGGAGTCATGTCAACCACTCCACTATGATATATCCACCACCACTTTTATCTTGAGTCAGTAGCATGCCACCACACCCTTGTGTCATAGCCGCCCTTATGTACAATATTGGCGTGTTTGTAATAAATTGTTGAGCAACCTCAGCTCAACCCTGTAATATATTTAATGCTACTGGACTTCTGTGTCAAGTATTTGTCTACCAGTAAGGAGAATTCTTCCTATTCTGGAATCAACAAGATCGGTTTCTCAATAAGTATTTTATTGAAAAACCGGTCGTGACAAACATGGTACCAGAGTCTGGCTGACTGTAGAAAGCCACTAGGTGCGATCGCTAATCGGTTATTAGCATAATAGTGCTAATTTATATTTTTGCAAATGTAGTCATCTTCTGACAGTCAGCATAAACTTATGATCTGACCATTCAGAATTTTTGCCTACTTTTGTAGATGGATGGCAACGATTGTGAGTCACAGGTATTTGCCAACGTGCCTGAGGGGTTCGTCAAGCTCCTCTCCTACATCGTCAAGATCGCGATGGGGCCATCAGTGCGCCCAGTATTCACACTCTACCAGCACAAGATCAACGACAGTATGTCCATGCACCAGGCCGCGGTGCAATTCAAGGGAGGGCGTGTTGAGTTACGCCGCTTCCGGTTCTTGGGGAGAGCCATTCCTACGGAGAGGCATGCTATGTAGATGGCCGCCCGTGAGGCGATAGTTCGTCTCTGAGATATTCTTCCTTCGATGAAGACTCGTCGTTACCGCTACCTTCCATGCCACGTGCCATACACCTGTCACTATGCATTTGCTTGCCCCAGAGGAGAGCGAGACGAGGCTATTGAGATGCTTGTTGAATACCTCCAGGCTCTGGAGGCAGCCTTCGACAACCTTGTGGACGACCTTGTGGCTGCCCGCATGGATTCAGTCCATGGCTGTGCCGCCAACAGGAGGAAGCTCCTGCACACCGCGCCACCACTGACTTTCGTCTCGTCCTCGGCATCTTATTCACCTACCATTCTCGCCACCGCACGTCGCCTGCCTACCACTGAGGAGTTCAACCAAGTCATTGCACCCACTTCAGTCCTTACTGCACCACCTATTGCGCCCACTCCTGTTCGTGTTGCTCCTCCTATGGCACCTGCTCCATCGACTCAGCGCAGGACTTCATGTCTGAAACCTATTAGCGACGAGGAGGTTGAGTCCCCAGCCTCAGTGCGCTTCACCCTCTGCAGGCCAAGGGAGATCCTTACCATCTCCGACTGAGTGCGCTTAGCTGCCATGCGATGTACCGGCTTGTGCGATATGTTTATATGTAGATAGGTTGTGAGAAGTAGCTTGTTTTTGCATCATGTAGGAACTGGGAGAAGTGCACTAGCCTAAATAACATGTCAGGAATGTGTACGCACATCCTGAGTGGTATATTGTATATTTACTGCTTGTGTGTAAGATATGTTCTAAGTAGTCCTTCTCCATGCGCAATCAATTTTCTGTTGAAAAATCTTGGAGCATTTAAAAATTTACCGTCTTTATAAATTTATTGATTTTTGCGACTCAATTTATTTTTCTTATGAGTTTTACAAAATATATCCCCAGAGTGGAAAATGTCTCGTCCTAGGACTCGCTCCATGCCAAATCCGCTAGAAGAGAATTATGGCACACAAACAAGCAACAATTTCACACAGGGGCAGTCAAGCCAACAGGGCAGTGAAACAGCATTTTCCCAAGTATGCCGCCTTTATGAACAGAGTCAGCAACAACATCAGGAAATGATGAACCAAGTCATCAATATGGGAAATCACCGTGGACCGTATCAGCAGCAGTCCAAATTGTCTGAGCTACAGAAGACGCGTCCCCCAACATTTTCTCATACTGACAATCCTCTTGAGGCCGATGATTGGCTTCGAGACATGGAAAGAAATTTAATTATTGCATAGTGTTCAGACCATGAGAAAGTACTATATGCACCGCACTATCTCACTGGAGCAGCTGCATCATGGTGGGAAAATTTCCTACACATGCACCCCAACGAAAATGATATAACCTGGGAGGAGTTCAAAGAAGGTTTTCATGGGGCGCACATTCCTAGAAGTGTTATGAAGATCAAGAAGAGGGAATTTGATGACCTCAAGCAGAGGACCATGACGGTGTCGGAATACAACTGTCAGTTTACTCTATTGTCTCGCTACGCCAATGAAGAGCATATGACTGGAAGCAAGAAGATGGAAAATTTCCTGGACGGTCTGGCACCCGCGCTTAAATGCCAGCTGGTCGTGCACACCTTCCCAGATTTCAAAACACTGGTGGATAAAGCGATTACCTTGGAAAATGAGCGACGCAACTTGGAGGATTTCTGCAAGCGCAAAAGGGACCAAACTACTCTTGCTCGCAACCACCGAAGCAAGACGGATTTTCAGAAAGGTGGGACACTCAGACCCACGACAAATGTTTCACACCCAATCAAGAATTTCCATGCAAGGGACAAGGAGTTCACATATCGCCCAGGCGTTACTTGCTACGCTTGTGGAGAAGAAGGGCACTATGCCAAGCAGTGCCCCAGGCCAAGGAACTCAACCCCAAAGCCGAACAACGGTGGCAATAATTCAGCGCCCAAGCGAAACAACTTCAACCCCAATAACAAACACAGGAAGGGTCATCTGAACCACGTGACCGGAGAAGAAGCACAAAATGCCCCGGATATCATACTCTGAACGTTCCCTGTCCACACAATACCTGCCACGGTTTTGTTTGATTCTGGAGCTTCTCACTCGTTCATTTCAAAGAGATTTGCTTTGCAAAATGATTTTTCGATGCTTCCCTTGGAAAATCCATGATCATCAAGTCCCCACAGGATTAAGCAAGTTACTCAGAGCTACTGCCAAGGTGTGGTTATTGAGTTTGAAGGATTGAAGTGTCAGACCAACCTTATTGTATTGGAAAATAAAGGACTGGATGTCATCCTAGGGATGGATTGGTTAACCACCAACAAAGGATTTATTGACTGCTTCAACCGGACCGTAATTCTCACCCACCATCACGAGAAGACAATAAAAGTTTCAGCCAAAGAGAGGAAAATATCTCGGCAACCGAGGTTGAACAAGGTGGACGTTTCTGAGTTAAGCAAAGTTCCAGTAGTGTGTGAGTTTCCAGACGTATTTCCCGAAGAACTACTGTGCATGCCACTGCATCGAGAGATAGAATTCAGCATTGAGCTAGCATCCGGAACCACCCCATTTACAAGAAACCATACAGAATGGCACCATCCGAGTTGGTAGAATTGAAGAAGCAAATAAAAGAATTATCGACAAAGGATATATACGAGCCAGCTCCTCACCTTGGGGTTCACCAATTTTATTTGCCAAGAAAAAGGATGGGACACTGAGATTGTGTATAGACTATCGAGCACTTAACATGGTCACAATCAAGAACAAATACCTGGTGCCACGGATAAATGATTTATTTGATCAGCTCGCTCAGGCCAAGGTCTTCTCAAAAATTGACTTAAGGTCGGGATACCATCAATTAAAAGTGCAAACAGAAGATATCCCCAAGACAGCCTTCACCTCCAGATACGGACTGTATGAGTTCACAGTAATGCCGTTTGGAATAACAAACGCCCCCGCATATTTTGTTCACCTCATGAACGAAGTATTTATGAAGTTTATGGACAAGTTTGTTGTGGTATTCATCGACGATATTCTCGATATACTCCAAGACACTGTAAGAGCATTCTGAACATCTCAGAATTGTACTAGGAGAACTAAGGAAACATCAATTGTACGCCAAGTTCACCAAATGTGAATTTTGGCTAAGACAGGTGGGTTTCTGGGCCACGTACTGACCCAAGAAGGTATTGCCGTAGACCCGGAAAAGGTCAAGGTCAGATTTATCGGAAACCACCGGCCAGCGTAATGGACGTACGAAGTTTCTTGGGAATGGCAGGATACTACCGGAGATTTATTAAGGGATTCTCCACCATAGCAAAGCCAATGACGCAGTTACTCAAGAAGGACAAGAAGTTTGAATGGACTGAAGCTTATAGAAAAGTTTCCAAGAACTAAAAAGTAAATTAACGACAAAGACCAAGTATTAATTGTGCCGTATATACACAAGAATTTTGAGGTGTAGACAGACGCATCCCTAAGGGCCTCGGATGCGTATTAATGCAATAAGGCAAGGTAGTCACAGATGTTTCCAGGCAACTTCGCAAGCATGAAGAAAATTATCCTACTCATGACTTGGAGTTGGCAACAGTCATCCATGCACTCAAAGAGTGGAGACACTTTCTACTTGGAAATCATTGTGAGATATACACAGACCATAAGAGCCTCAAGTATATTTTCACACAGCCGGAACTCAATTTACGGCAATGACGCTGGTTGGAATTAGTGAAGGATTATGATGTTGGAATCCACTACCATCCAGGAAAAGCAAATGTAGTGGCGGATGCTCTTAGTCGGAACCCTAGCTCGGACAACGACCACAATCTGAGACCTGAATTTCGGCAGGAGTTTGCTAAACTCAACTTGCTAATGGTCACCGAAGGCAGCATGTCGAATTTAGAAATACAGCCTACCCTGATAGAAAAGATTAAGGAGGCTCAGCATGGGCACCCCAGCATTGAAGGCATAAAAAGGAAAGTGAGTTTGGGCAAGGCCTCAGAATTCGTCATCGACGAGCAGGGAATATTGTGGTACGGAGATAGGCTTTGCGTACCAAATATCGAGGACCTTAAACAGCAAATTCTAGCTGAAGGCCACACCGCTCCATATTCAATCCATCTTGGAGGGACAAAAATGTACAAGGACCTTCGGGAAAAATGTTGGTGGCACGGTATAAAAAGGGACATAGCCACGTTCATTGCATGTTGTGACTCATGTCAACGCATCAAGGCCGAGAACCAGAAACCGGCCGGACTATTACAACCAAATAAGATACCCGAGTGGAAATGGGACGAAATTGGAATGGATTTTATTGTTGGACTACCTCGGTCGCAACACGGGAATGATGCCATATGGGTCATCATAGATAGACTAACTAAGGTGGCACACTTCATCCCCGTGAAGACAACCCACACCACTCAGAAGCTTGCCAGGCTTTATCTTTCCCGTATCATCTGCTTGCATGGAGTTCCAAAGACTATAATATCAGACAGAGGCACTCAATTGCCTCCCGATTTTGGGATCAATTACAACAAGCTCTGGGAACTCAATTGGCGTTTAGTACCGCATACCACCCCTGCATCGATGGACAAACTGAACGCCAGAATCAAATTCTAGAAGACATGCCGAGAGCATGTGTCCTCACCTATGGAACCAGTTGGGAAGAAAGCTTGCCATATGCGGAGTTTGCATACAACAACAGCTACTAAGCCAGCCGCAAATGGCACCATTTGAAGCTCAGACGGGCGAAGATGTCGTACCCGCTAAATTGGTCGAAACCGGAGACAGCCATATCTTCGGCCCAGACATGCTCAAGGAAGCTGAGGAGAAAGTTAAGATAATTAGGGATCGACTCAAGACATCTCAAAGTCGACATAAGAGTTATTACGATCAAAAGCATCGGGGAGTCAGTTTTGAACCCGGTGAGTATGTGTACCTACGAGTTTCTCCTATGAGGGGCCTGCAACGATTCAAGGTTAAGGGAAAGCTAGCACCAAGATTCATCGGACCCTTCTGTATAATGGCACGAAGAGGCATGGTAGCCTACCAGCTAGACTTACCCGAAGAATTATCCGACGTCCACGACGTGTTCCACGTCTCGCAATTGAGGAAGTGTGTGAGCAACCCAGAGAAGCAAGTATCCCATGAAGACATTGACGTGCAACCAGACCTACCTACCGGAAACGTCCAATAAAATATTGGAGGAGTCTAAAAGGAGGACCCGTCAAAAAACAATCAAGTTTTTCATAGTTCAGTGGAGCAATCACACCGAGAATGAAGCAACTTGGGAAAGAGAGGATTTTCTTCGGATAGAGCACCCACACTTATTTGAGGATCAGCTGAAATCTCGGGGACGAGATTTTTCCTAAGGGGGTAGGTGTTGTGACACTCCGAAAATTTTAATTTGGTTTTCAACAAAAACTTTGTTTGATTTGAAGGAGGCCATTTAAAATCTCTCCAAAAACCCCTCCTTCTCAAAAAAAAATTTCCCCCATGGCAAGGATTTTATTTTGTATCTTCCTCAACCCTGGTGTTTGGTTATTAAAAACCTTCCTTCTGATTTTACCCATCTCAAATATGTTTTCTTGGAATTTATTTTCTATTAAAAAGAAACCCTATGGGTTTTGGGGCTATTCTTTTGTTTTCAAACCATCCATTGTTTTACCATGCCTCATGTGGTAAACTCTCCCAAAACCCCTCCCTCCACTTTGGGGCAACCCAACCTTTCTGTTCCAACAAGTTCAACCCATTTTTTAATTTTCTGCCATTTAATTTTTCCCCAAAAACAATTATGTCCATTATTTTAAGCCTAGATGATTTACAAAGGAAGTACCTGATTTCCGTTGAGTTTTGATCTCAAACCAACTCCTCTGGATAGTCCCTAGCACCCCCAACCTAGAACCATCAAGATCCACTCTTACTCTTTTCAAAATTTTCAAGTTTCAACCTGTGCAAGTTTGGACCAGATTCATCATTTTTGGTGAAATTCATATTTTCTTCTCTCCAAAAATTCCACCAAAAATCAGGCAACCCCTAGGTGATTTGAGAGGCCACCACACCAAAGATCAGCCCCAGATAAATTTTTCTCTTGCCTAAATCATTTCATCAACCACTTGGCCGCAGACTGCTTCTCGCATCTTTCAAGAATTTCAGAGTTTCGCATGAGTCGCTGTCGCTTTTCATCGTGGACTTGTCATCGATCACCAAAGATTTCGCCTGGCGCTGCGCACGGCCTCTCCTTCTTAACGAGCACCGCACGCTCTCTTGAACGGGCGCGGTGTCGGTGGCGGCGAAAGCCTCGCCGACGCCAAACTTCTGCGGTGGCGAAGCCACCCGTGGCGACGAGAGCTAAGCGCCAGCTTTCTACGTCGTCGGCGCCATAACGCACCCGAGGCCTCCGCGTGGCCTTCGCATGCCGCACACCGCAGCACCGTCGCCGTGGCCCGGCAAGCACAGCGCGCCTCCGCCACGACGGGCCCGCGCAGCTCCGTTCTGTCGAAACCACCCAAACGCGCCTAATCCAAACTAGGTTGGCATCTAAATGGAACTAGTGGACCTCCACGTTGATGCCCAACCCCCTAAACTACCCGACCAAACATTGCGCCGCCGTAACCATCACCGGAGATCCCCGTTCACGGCCACCGCCTCGGATCACCTATAAAATGAGGTCCCGAGCTTGTTCTCGAGCACGCACCACCACTACACCTCACCAGAGCCCCGCCAAGCCACTAGGAGGACCTTGAGGAGGTCTCCTCCCCCTACTCCGGCCGCCCCGATCCGCCTCGGCCACCAGCTCGATCCACTCAGGTGAGGCCATCCCCGCCTCCCAAACCACGTCAGTACCCTCCTCATACACCCAGTACGCTAACCCGAGCTCCAATTTAACCTCCGCAGTCCTCCACGGTGAGATCCAACATCACCCGAGCCGCCGTCCGCCGGAGCAAGGGCCGTCGCCGACGTGGTGCTCGCCGTCGACCACCTCCACCACCCACAGACGCAGAAGGACACACTGATCACGTAGGTACCCTCCGATCCTCCTAACTCGCCGTGGATCGCCGCCGGCGACCAGCGCAGCTTTCGGGCACCGATGCGCTCTGCTTCTCCCCCGTTTGAAAATTCAAACCTGACGGGTGGGACCCCTCGTCAGTCTTTTCTTTTTTTTGAACCGTTTTCTGAAAACGCCTTCGGGCAGAATACGTCTCCCTTTGTAGTTGACGACTTTTTGGCCAAAGCGTTTTCTGTTTTTATAAGCTGGCCCCTGGAAACTTTCTGTTTCATTACAGATAAGTCCCTGGACTAAAACCTTTATAACTTTTAAACAGAAAATGATTTTTGATTGATTCTTTTTCTGTCACCTTTATTTTTCTGTCTAGTTTTTTATCATGTTTATTTGAAAAATATTTGGTACACTTTTTATGCCCTCACGGTATTTATCTTAGTATGTATTTTCTTATACCGTAGATACCGGAGGAGGTGACGGAACCGCGAACTTCACCAAGCTAGACTCCGACTACTCCGAACCAGGCAAGCATGTTTGAACTTTTGATATGATGAGTGTTTGTTGCATGTTTGCATTAAGGAGTTTCATGGCATGTTTATGAGCATTTCGATAAGTGTTATATTACATGCAAAGTTGAGGCAAGTGAGTTTCGAAAATCCATATGTTGTTGGATATGAGTTTGCATGGCCATGTGATGACATGAGAGTGGGTAAGATGGCAGTGTTGAAGCATGCGAATCTTATGCCACACTATTTGACTCCAGTGTCAACGTGAAATGTGTCACGCTCCCATCCGCTTTTCCTTCCTTGTACTACCACATGTTTTCCGTAAGGGATATGGCTTAGTAAGTTGCAAACCTCTTTCTGGTACACACCAAATAGAGAGGCCGTGATGAGGGTTCCATGGCCCTGGATTAAAGCCATCATCCGGTCGGGCATGGGTGTTTCCGTTGGGACCGAGAGGGGGGCACCCCTTAGAGCTGCCAGATATTAATTTGATCCCATGCTATTCGAGGTTGTGATCTCCCGTCTCAAAGTTTTTCTTGAACGTTGTCTAGGGTGATTCCTGGCATCGTAAGGTGGGATGGGTGTGTACTGGTTAGATGCGTTTCTACCGAAATACCGTAAACGGAACTAGTCCCTCTTGACTATGGAAATCTGTTAGCTGTGGATAATTAGTATGAACTATGCAGAGTCAAAATCCTTCGAATCATCTTATCCATGTCCGAGTACTATGTTCAACTTATCTTGTCAGTGTCAGTCTTAGTGACAAAACTCCGGTGAACCACATGAGTGTTAAGTCCGGCTAAATGATTATTCCTGTGGATGGACTAACCCGTTTATTATTGTGTGTTGAATACTTCCTGTGAGTGTTATATCTTCGTGAATTTATCAGATATGAATAATGAAATATAAGCCCTTTCTGCGATGTCGCTCAGAAGTCCGACTGTGGCACGCTTGTTATTTACTTTCACTATAAGCCCTTTCTGCGATGTCGCTCAGACGTCCGATTGTGGCACGCTTGTTATTTACTTTCAATATAAGCCCTTTCTGCGATGTCGCTCAGATGTCCGACTGTGGCATGCTTGTTATTTACTTTCAATATAAGCCCTTTCTGCAATGTCGCTCCGACGTCCGACTTTGGCACGCATGTTATTTACTTTCAATACAAGCCCTTTATGTGATGTCGCTCAGACATCCGACTGTGGCACTCTTGTTATCTAATTTTCAATATAAGCCCTTTACGTGGTGTCGCTTAGACGCCCGACTGCGGCATGATAATTTATTTGTTTACCCTTCGAGGCGTCGCTCCAGACACCCGATCGGTTTTCAGTTATTTTGTTGGGATTTCGGGAGGACTACCGCCCGACTTCCTTTTTACTTATCATGGCGTGCAATAGTTTATTATTTGAGTGTGCATTGTTATTTGCTCATGGCGCATTCATGCTTGCATTTGTTATATCTTATGTCCGAACTGTCTTGCGAGTACTTTCAAAGTACTCACCGCTTGTTGATTTGGCGGATGTTGACGAAGGCGATCTCATGGATGAAGAGTTCGATAGCGAGTCCGACGCCTAGAGGAGTCCCAGTCAGTCCCATGCGATCCTGGATTTGGTCACTATATTATATCCGCTTCCGCTACCCGAATAAATGCATCGAGCCTCACCTCGACGCTCGATGAGCTGCCAGATTAGGAGTCATGTCAACCACTCCAGTGTGTATCAAGTATTTGTCTACCAGTAAGGATAATTCTTCCTATACTGGAATCAACAATATCATTTTCTCAATAAGTATTTTACTGAAAAACCGGTCGTGACAAACTTGGTACCAGAGCCAGGCTGACTGTAGGAAGCCACTAAGTGCGATCGCTAATCGGTTATTAGCATAATAGTGATAATTTATATTTTTGCAAATGTAGTCATCTTCTGAGAGTTAGCATAAATTTATGATCTGACCATTCAGAATTTTTGCCTACTTTTGTAGATGGCTGGCAACGACTATGAGTCACAGGTATTCGCCAACGTGCCTGAGGGGTTCGTCAAGCTCCTCTCCTACATTGTCAAGATTGCGATGGGGCCATCAGTGCGCCCAGTATTCACACTCTACCAGCAAAAGATCAACGACAGTATGTCCATGCACCAGGCTGCGGTGCAATTCAAGGGAGGGCGTGTTGAGTTACGCCGCTTCCGGTTCTTGGGGAGAGCCATTCCTACGGAGAGGCATGCTATGCAGATGGCGGCCCGTGAGGCGATAGCTCGTCTCCGAGATGTTCTTCCTTCGATGAAGACACGTCGTTACCGCTACCTTCCATGCCACGTGCCATACACCTGTCACTATGCATTCACTTGCCCCAGAGGAGAGCGAGACGAGGCTATTGAGATACTTGTTGAATACCTCCAGGCTCTGGAGGCAGCCTTCGACAACCTAGTGGACGACCTTGTGGCTGCCCGCATGGACTCAGTCCATGGCTGTGCCGCTAACAGGAGGGAGCTCCTGCACACCGCGCCACCACTGACTTTCGTCTCGTCCTCGGCATCTTATTCACCTACCATTCTCGCCACCGCTCATCGCCTGCCTACCACTGAGGAGTTCAACCAAGTCATTGCGCCCACTTCAGTCCATACTGCACCACCTATTGTGCCACTCCTGTTCGTGTTGCTCCACCTATGGCGCCCGCTCCATTGACTCAGCGCAGCACTTCACGTCTGGAACCTATTAGCGACGAGGAGGTTGAGTCCCCAGCCTCACTGCGCCTCACCCTCGGCAGGCGAAGGGAGATCCTTACCATCTTCGACTGAGTGCGCTTAGCTGCCATGCGATGTAGCGGCTTGTACGATATGTTTATATGTACATAGGTTGTGAGAAGTAGCTTGTTTGCGCATCATGTAGGAACTGGGAGAAGTGCACTATCCTAAATAACATGTCAGGAATGTGTAAGCACATCCTGAGTGGTGTATTGTATAATCACTGCTTGCATGTAAGATATGTTCTGGGTCCTTCTCCATGCGCAATCAATTTTCTCTTGAAAAATCTTGGAGCATTTAAAAATTTACCGTCTTTATAAATTTATTGATTTTTGCGACTCAAATTCTTTTTCTTATGAGTTTTACAAAATATATCCCCAGTGGAAAATGTCTCGTCCTTGGACTCGCTCCATGCCAAATCCATGAGAAGAGAATTATGGCACACAAACAAGCAACAATTTCACACAGGGGCAGTCAAGTCAACAGGGTAGTGAAACAGCATTTTCCCAAGTATGCCGCCTTTATGAACAGAGTCAGCAACAACATCAGGAAATGATGAACCAAGTCATCAATATGGGAAATCACCATGGACCGTATCAGCAGCAATCCAAATTGTCTAAGCTACAGAAGACGCGCCCCCCAACATTTTCTCATACTGACAATCCTCTTGAGGCCGATGATTGGCTTCGAGATATGGAAAGAAAATTAATTATTGCATAGTGTTCAGACCGTGAGAAAGTACTATATGCACCGCACTATCTCACTGGAGCAGCTGCATCATGGTGGGAAAATTTCCTACACATGCACCCCAACGAAAATGATATAACCTGGGAGGAGTTCAAAGAAGGTTTTTGTGAGGCGCACATTCCTAGAAGTGTTATGAAGATCAAGAAGAGGGAGTTTGATGACCTCAAGCAGAGGACCATGACGGTGTCGGAATACAACTGTCAGTTTACTCTATTGTCTCGCTACGCCAACGAAGAGCGTATGACTGAAAGCAAGAAGATGGAAAAATTCCTGGCGATTACGGCACCGGCGGCTTAAATGCCAGCTGGTCGTGCACACCTTCACGGATTTCAAAACACTGGTGGATAAAGCGATTACCTTGGAAAATGAGCGACGCAACTTGGAGGATTCCCGCAAGCACAAAAGGGACCAGACTACTCTTGCTCGCAACCACCGAAGCAAGACGGGTTTTCAGAAAGGTGGGACACTTAGACCCACGACAAATGTTTCACACCCAATCAAGAATTTCCATGCAAGGGACAAGGAGTTCACATATCGCCCAGGCGTTACTTGCTACGCTTGTGGAGAAGAAGGGCACTATGCCAAGCAGTGCCCCAAGCCAAGGAACTCGACCCCAAAGCCGAACAACGGTGGCAATAATCCAACGGAGTTATCGTCGTTGAACGAACTCCTGGATCGCATGGCCTCCTTGGTGGTCGCTACAGACTACGATCGGGTTGGGCTTAAACCCGACCAGATAGAAATTAAAACTACGCCGATCACCCAACAGATAGTGGTAGTCGAGGAGCGGAGCAACTCTTCTACTATATTGAAGACGAACTATGTCCAGATCTCCGATCTTGAAGGGCCGGATATTCTCTAGCAGAAAGGCATGTCCCGTCCCCCGAACATGGAGTTGGACGATGAGCCTAAAAAATCTGTCGATATCCCGGAACCTGAACTGCCAGGGTCGGTAGATCTTCAAACTCTGGATCCAAAATCGTGTCAGGGTTTGGATTTCGTTCCACCCACCCACCCGAACACAGAGGCTCTCATGAGCATAAAACAGCAGTCTCAGGAAAAGGTCCACCACTTCTGGGCCAGATTCCTCCTTGTCAAGGACAAGGTAAAAGATTGTCGTGACAAGGATGCAATATCAGTGTTCTGCAAAAATTGCGCGGACGAAGGAATCCTTAACGCCATCAATCGCCGCCGCATACTAAAATTTGCTGACTTAGCAACCATCATACAAAAATACTGCACGATGGAACGCGCCTAGGAAACTCGGGCAGCTCGCTGGGAAGCACCAGCCCCAACCCAACTTCCCCTACAGGCCAAAAGGACGTACCCTCGGGGCACGTTTAGTCTAACAGTCAAAAAGCAAAAAAGCCGCTATACGGCACGGCACCGTTCTGGAGGGATGGCTTAACGGCCCGTGCAAAATACACACGACGCCGGATACCGCGGCAACCCATAGCCTTAGAGCATGTTGGATACTTCGGCAAGTAGCCAAGAGCGGCGAAGACATCCTTATAAAGGACACCCCAGAACAGCACCCTCCAGCAAACGACGACACTAGAGTATTGAAAGTCTTCGAGACATTCGCTTCAAACAATAAGCGTAAAAGGGCACTGCGCGATCTCGCCGAAGTTTGCCAGGTCGCCACAATTGACCTCTGGAACGACACGGCCATAACCTTTAACGCCAGTGACGAACCCAAATACAGAACAGTCCGAGCCCTAGCTGCATTAGCTCTCAGTCCCATCATGGACGGTATTCGACTTACAAAGGTCCTCATGGACGGCGGCAGCGGACTAAACCTCATCTACAAGGACACGCTCCACAAGATGGAAATAGATAGGAGCCGCATCGACAAAAGCAGCATGACCTTTCGAGGTATCATTCCCAGTCGGGAAGCGCGGTGTGCGGGAAAAATTACACTCCTTGTGGTATTCGGCACGCCGGAGAATTATTGATCTGAAGAAATAACTTTCCAGGTGGCCCCTTCAACAGCGGATACCACGCCCTGTTAGGGCGAGAGGCCTTCATGTGCTTTCAAGCCATACCACATTATGGGTATATGAAGCTACTTTCAGGAGTGTTCGATCACGGTGGCTTCCGAAGTGCCCCTCAATGACATTGTCAACAACCGGGACGCAACGGGCCGGATTGCCAAATGGGCCATTGAGATCCTGCCATTCGACATCACGTACAAACCACGTCGAGCCATCAAATCCAGGTACTGGTTGACTTCATCGCCGAATGGACAGAGGCCGAACTCCCTAAAGAGTACGGCGCATATTCCAACTGGGTTATGCATTTTGACGGCTCCAAAATGTAGGCAGGGCTAGGGTCGGGCATCGTATTAACGTCCCCCACAAGAGATATCGTCCAGTACGTACTCCAAATATTTTACACAGACTCCAACAACGCAGCCGAATATGAGGCCTTGCTACATGGCCTTCGGATGGACGTATCAATGGGCGCATGGCACGGAGGTCCGCGGAGACTCAAACCTCGCAATATCCCAAATTAATGGATACTTTGATCCAAAGATCCAAAGATGGCATCTTATCGCAATGCAGTCTTGAAGATGTTGGCTCGGTTCGAGGGGCTCGAATTTCATCACATCGCCCGCGAAAGTAATCAGGTGACAGACGTCCTGGCTCGCATCGGCGCTAAGCGCGACCCCATCCCATCCTACCGGAGTCCTTCAAAGGTGTATCTCCGAGGAGGAGGGGAGACAGCAACGACAGTCTCGTTCCGAACACAAATACAGATAGCGAACACGCCGATATCATCGGAGGCTCAGCCACTGAAATAACACCATCGGCCCACCTTATCATGGTAGTAATTTCCCCGTGGACCGAACCATTCTTGGCCTACTTTAATAGGAAGGAGCTCCCAGAAGATCAGAACGAGGCTCGCCGCATCGTCCGGCATACGAAGGCCTATAAAGTTCACGAGGGAGAGCTCTACAAGAAAAGCACTACCGGAGTCCTTCAAAGGTGTATCTCCGAGGAGGAGGGGCGGCAACTCTTGGCAGAAATTCATGCCGGTCTCAGTGGGCACCACGCCGCAGCCCGAGCACTTGTCAGCAAGGCCTTCCGGACAGGATTTTATTGGTCTACGGCCCGGGCAGACGCATAGGACCTCGTCCAGCGCTGCATGGGATGCCAACCAAAGCCATATGCCCCCAACCGCCCTACAACCAAACCCCATTACATGGCCCTTTGCGGTCTGGGGCTTGGACATGGTTGGACCCCTTAAAGGGGGAATCCATAAGAAAAAATATCAGCTGGTTATGGTGGACAAATTCACCAAGTGGATAGAGGCTAGACCAGTTACAACAGCCGAGTCCGGACCGGTGATCGCATTTTTATCTGATGTGGTGCACCGTTATGGTGTACCACACAACATCATCACTGATAATTGTTCCAACTTCACAGCTGATGGGGTGAAAACCTAGTGTGCTAATCTGGGCATTAAGCTCGATTACGCCTCTGTCTACCACCCACAAACAAACGGTCAAGTCGAGCGAGCTAATGGTCTTATCATGAGCGGCATCAAACCCAGGCTAGTGCGGTCTTTGAAAGAATAAGACAAACACTGGGTCGAGGAGCTTGACTCCGTACTCTGGGGGGTTGCGGACCATGCACAACCGTACTATCGGATACACACCTTTCTTCATGGTGTGCGTGTCGGTGTACAAAAAGAGGGGCACGCTTTTGTACCCCTTTACCTGTGCACGGGCAGTCAGAGCCGCGAACATGACCACACCAAGCAGAGCAGGGCAGGTGAGCCAAGGTAAGACCGAAGCCCAAGATAATCAGAGCAACGACAAGGACCAAGGCCACAAACATCAGATGGACGGCGGTGTTTCTCGGCAAGGACCTATTGACATCAGATTTTGGCACGGCATAGAGAGAAAATGAGATGGCTTCGAGTGAAAGGGTTTTCAGAATGAAAAGTTTCACATCACCGAGTGGAACAACTTTGATGTTTAGGTTATCATCGTCCGACTCCATCTTATGGGACGAAAATTGTATTCCGAGTGGCAGAATTCAATATTCCGAGTGGTTTTCAGCCGATCATGCCTTCAAGACGACCTCGGGTGAAGGAGCACTCTAAAGGAATTGTCTTCATCTCGTCGAGGCAAGCGATTTTCATATATAAATCATCTCAATCCGAGTTCATATGCAAAAGTTAGAGGCAATATACTGCAGGCCGAAGCTGAATGGAAATATGGCGCGAAGTACCAGACACCCTGTCTGATGGGTCGCGCGAGCGATTCGGCCCTTAAAAAGGCCTTGAATCGGAAAAACTTTAACACGAGAAAGTTTCACGTCGAGCCGATCGGTTTAATTCGTCTCAATCTGAGGTCGTATGAGACCTGAGGAGACAAATCAAGATCTGGCTATGTTTTCGGTCGAGTGAAAAGCTTGCCGTCTGAGTGAAAACTTACCGGTCGAGTGAAAGCTTAACTTTTGAGTAAAAACTCACCAATCGATTGAAAGCTTACCTTTCGAGTGAAAACTTACCGGTCGAGTGAAAGTTTGCCATCCGAGTGAACTTATTATCATTCGAGTGAAGATATTACCGTCGGAATGAAAATTTGCCGATCGAGTAAGAGATTGCCTTCCGAGTGAAAATATAGTCATCTGAGTGGAATATTATCTTCCGAGTGAAAGATTCTAACATCCGAGTGAAAAGTCCAGTCGGACGATCTGAGTGACTCTAATATCCGAGTGGATAAGCTCGAATCCGAGTGAAACTGAGCATGTGCCCGAAAGTTTATCAAGATGACCTCGGATAGAGAAGTGTTCAATACAGAAGTTGTGTGTATCATCAAAATGGTAAACTTTGGTTTTGGAGTCATCATCATCAGAGATAGTATGTGGCCTGCAAATTCACTATGAGACGAAAACAATCCAGTCTGCTGCAAGACAAAGTCCGACTAGAAGGTAAAGATGACCTCGAAAAGTATTCAAGATGGCCTTATTTGAAAATGTGATCAACATAAGAGTTAGGAGGGATGACAATCAAGTGGATATGTGAATAGAAAGTGTGTTAGGAGGGATAATGGAGGGGATTAGAGCAAACAGTACTAACATTGAGGCTGTTGCAGTTAAACCCCTATCAAAACTGTGTTGAGAAGGAGGAAAAAAGAAAAATCTAAAATTTCCTGATTAAACGTTCTTTACATCACAGTACACTATCTTTTTGAGTGTGTGTTATTGATTTTCCATGGGAGTGATCTGTTCATATATTGTGCTGCTAAAAGAGAGCTACAGATAGAGGAAAAAGTAAAAACAAATATAGTAAGATGAGAGGTCTGGTTTGGAATTGTAGAGGTATTGGTGATAAGAACAAGAAAGACTTTATTAAAACACATATTGTCAGGAATAATCTTGATTTTGTGGGCATTCAGGAAACAATGAAAACTGAATTCATCATGCTGGATTTGTTGAACCTTAGTGCCCAAGAAGATTTTGATTGGGAATATTCTCCATCCAGAGGGAGGTCTGGTGGAATTTTGGTGGGGATTAATAAATCTACCTTAATTAAAGATGAGGTGGAATTTGGGGATTATTTTATCAGAATGAAAGTGAGCAATATAAGTGATGGTTTTTGCTGGAATATGGTAGTCGTCTATGGAGATGCTCATATTTCTGGCAAACCAAATTTCTTAGTGGAATTAGTGCATATTTTCAAGAGATCAAAAAATCCCTTGCTAGTTGCGGGAGATTTTAACTTAACTAGAAAAGAAAGTGACAAGAATAAGCCTGGAGGATATAATAAATGGTGCATGCTTTTTAATTCTGTTATTTTTTGGGGGGAAATGATGGAGTTACCTATGGTGGGGAGAAAATTCACCTGGTCCAACAATCATGAGGACCCCACTTATGCACTGTTGGACAGGGTCTTGATATCTCCCCCATGGGAAGAAAAATTCCCTTTGGTACATATTGAAGACCTGCCTAGGGAACTTTCTGATCATACTCCTTTAATTATTAAAACTGGGGAGATGCCTCTGAAAAAACTACATTTTTAAATTTGAAAACTGTTGGTTTCAGAGACCAGACCTAGATGGGATAGTTGAGAGGATGTGGAAGAAAAATTACCGTGGGAAATCTGCCTTGATAGATTCCATAATAAGATGAAAAATATGAGAAAGATTTTTAAGGGATGGAATTTGAACTTTGAAGCAAGCTTAAGGAAACATAAGAAGATGTTGGATGGAGAAATTGACAGACTTGATAAAAAAGAAGAAGATGGAGCTTTGATAGAACTAGATAGGGAACATAAAAAAAATGCCATACTAATCTGAAAAAAATCCTTAAATAAGAAGAATTAAAATGGATGCAAAGATCTCATGATACTGAATTATTTGAGGGAAACTCAAATACCAGATACTATCATGTTAAGGCGAATGATAGATATAGGAAAAGCAGAATAGTTAAACTGATGCAAGATGAAGGGGTGATTGAAGGGCAAGAGAATCTAAAAACTTATATTAATAAGTTTTATAAAAATATTTTTAGTGACCTTGAGATTGAAACTCTTACAATGGACTCTAGTGGTGTGGAAACACTCACTGAGGGAGGAAGAGAATTCCTCGTCAGGAAGTTTACTATGGAGGAGATGAAAAACGCAGTTTTCGGTATGGAAAAAAAAAGCTGCGGGTCCAGATGGCTTTAACATTGAATTCTACCAACACTATTGGGACTTAGTCAAGAATGATTAATTTGCTATGCTTGAGGAATTTTATGAACATGATTTAGACCTAGACAGGCTGAATTATGGAATAATCTCCCTCATTCCAAAAGGGAGCGATGCGGACAGAATACAGAAATATAGGTCGATATGCTTGTTGAATGTGATTCTTAAAATTTTCACTAAGATTTTAGTTAATAGACTTATAGTGGTGATATCTGGGGTGATTAGGGCATCTCAAACTGCTTTCATTAAGGGAGGTATATTTTGGAAGGGGTGCTGGTGTTGCACGAAACCTTGAACTCTATGCACAAAGCCAAAAAGTCAGGGGTTCTCTTTAAAATTGATTTTGAGAAGGCCTTTGATAAAGTTAAATGGCCTTTTCTTTTTCATGCACTTAAGATGAAAAAATTCCTTGAAAAAATGATTGATTGGATAATGAAGACAGTGACTGGGGGAAGAGTATCAGTTAAGGTGAATGGAGATGTGGGTCCTTATTTTAAAACTTACCAAGGTCTAAGACAGGGACACTCAATGTATCCCCTGCTTTTTGACCTGGCAGTTGATATATTAGCAATTTTTATTTGATAGAGTTGTGGATAACAATATAATTAAGATACTTGCTAAAAATCACAAGTAAAATGATGTGTCCATCTTGCAATATGCAGATGACACTATCATATTATTCCAGGATCATTTAAAACAAGCAAAAATGTTAAGAGAATTTTGAACATGTTTGAGATTATGTCCGGATTGAAAATTAATTTTCATAAAAGTGAAGTGATTGGGATTGGGATGAATGAGGACAAAGTATATTTTTTGAAGAATTCCTAACATGCAAGAAAGGTGTTCTACCTTTCAAATATCTCGGAATAACAATAGATGAAAAAAGGACGAAGGGGAGTGATTGGAACCCATCCATTAATAAAATGGACAAGAAAATGGGGACCTGGTTAGGCAGATTATTGAATATCTCGGGCAGAACCACTCTGATA
The DNA here is from genome assembly GCA_021605145.1 of Aegilops bicornis. Classification (NCBI taxonomy): domain Eukaryota; kingdom Viridiplantae; phylum Streptophyta; class Magnoliopsida; order Poales; family Poaceae; genus Aegilops; species Aegilops bicornis. The sequence goes on from CM038674.1 coordinate 648,088,713, forward strand.
AATTCCTCCCTGACCAGTGTGGTGCTTTTTATGCTCTCCTTTTATGAAGTTCCATAAGGAGTTAAGATAAAATTTGTGGGGAGAATTTTCTATGGTGTGGGGAGAAAAACAAGCATAAATATCATTTGGTGGCATGGGATAAAATTTGTAGACCTAAAAACCTAGGAGGTCTGGGGATTTTAGATTTAGAAATAATGAACATTGCCTTGCTTTCGAAGTGGCTTTGGAAACATTTCAATGAAAAAGGTTTGTGGCAAAGGATTTTGTGGGGGAAGTATATTGAGAAAAACACCTTTGGGGGTGTCCAAAAAACAAGGGGATTTGCCCTTCTGGCGAGGAGTGTTGAATTGTAAAAAATTGTTTTTATCCTGTTGTAGATTCATAGTGGGGAATGGAGAGAGAACTAGGTTCTGGGAAGATAACTGGTTAGGACCTAGTAGTCTGGCAGTAACCTTCCCAGACTTGTATAACATCTCTCTTGATCACAATGTTACTGTCTCGACTGTTTTCTCGTCTGACTCAACGAATTAAAATTTCGTAGAGTGTTGACTGGGAAAAAGCAATATAATGGCGTAAGCTTTTGGATGTGTGTAGGAGATTATTTTAAAAATGAGGATGATAAACTTTCCCGGATACCTGCTATATCGTGAGAGTTCAGTGTTAAATCCTTTTACTCGGTGTTGCAAGTTGGTGATAAATGTTCAAAAAGGTTCTTATGGAAAGTTAAAATACCACCTAGAATAAAAACCTTCGTTTGGTTAGTTACTATAAAAAGTATACTAACCAGAGATGTTCTGTTATATAGAGGAGGAAAATGTGAGAAATGGTGCTTGTTCTGTGGAAACAAGGAAACCATTGATCACCTTTTGTTTGAATGCTCTCTGGCCAGATACATGTGGAGTGTAGTGGGTCATATCACTGGAATGCGGTGTGAGTTCTACAGCATGGAAGCATGTTGCACTTGGCTGGGAGGTTTTGGTTCGGAAAAAAAGAAAATTATTTTCGTGGGTGTGGCAGCTTTAGTTTTGAGTATTTGGAAAACAAGGAATCTAGCTTGTTTCCAACATATATGGCCTGCTGATCCTAGTGTAGTGATGTTCAAGATGGCACATTGGATCAATGACCGGAGTGTTTTGCGGTGAAGGAGGAAAAAAGGCGGAGCTACAACAGTATGCAAAGTTGCTGGAACGAGTCGCCAGTGAGATCTTCCAAGCGCGGAAAGGGTGGGCGTCGTGGATTCCAAGGATTGAAGGTTGAAGAGAATAAGAGATGTAGAATTTGCTGAAGAGGAATCATTATCTTGTGATGTCTGAGATATGATGATATGCGTTTAGTACTCACAGGTCGTTTTCATCTCTACTGGCCTGTGTCCTGAGAGAGCAAACTAGTGAGATCATTTTCTTCGGAGAATTGCTTTCGCTCTTAGGTGGAAAGGATACTGTCTCTAGGGGTGTGTTTGGGCTGTAATGAATGACTTATGGTTTCGTTAATGAAATCGGTGGCAATCCCTTTTATCAAAAAAAAAACTAGCACAGCTACATGCCTGATGGTTACTTGGGTGCCTAGAATTTCCTGCTTTTTTTTTGTGTCCAGAATTTTACCTTTTTTAGATGAGTATTAACTAATTGAAAATGTACTCCTAGAGCAAAGGTAAATATGCTGGACGGTTCATCTTTGCCTGGATAATTAATGATTTGCGACTTAATTACATGGAGAAAGCTGTTCTAGTTAACTGCTTTTTTCTTAAGAAATACCAAGCTTTATTACTCAAAGTTTACCACAAGCTGGATACAAATAGGATCATGGGGTTGGCTTAACCAACACTAGTAGAAAACAGGGCTTTCGTCCAGGCCAGTTTAGCCCATTAGTCCTGTTAAATCCAGAACCGGGACCAATGGAGCTATTTGCCCCGGTTCGTGAGCCTGTGGGGCCGGCTTGCCACGTGGGCCATTGGTCCCGATTCGTCCGGACCTTTTGGTCCCGGTTGGTGGGACGAACCGGGACCAATGGGCCTGGCTCTGGCCCACCACTATTGGTCCCGGTTGGTGGCATGAACCGGGACCAAAGGCTTCCCTTTAGTCCCGGCTCATGCCACCAACCGGGCTAATGGTGCTGCCTATATATAGCCTCAGAAGAGCAGAGCCCACCGCTCTGTTTTTTCGGGCCGAGGGGGAGAGGGCTTGGTGGTGCTCTAGCTCAACTCCTCTGCACACAAGGTGTTCGATGGAATGCCCGAGCCACACTACTTAAGGTTTCTCCTCTCCAAGCCCGACCGCCAAGCTCCATTTTCCTCAATATTTATCTAGGTTTAGCGGTCCGTCACGCCCGTCCCGTCTTCATCGCCGCCGATCACCCGCCCGATCTCATCGCCGGCACCACCGTGGTGAGCCTCTTGTTCTTATCTTCTTTACGAAAGGAAAAATATTATTACTTGTTTGTTTAGATAGATACTTGTATTATTTTCTTACTTTTATTATTGCATCTTATATAGTGCGATGGTTTTGGTATCCGCCCCGTCGGCCTAAATCACATCTATGATTCGATGTGGTATATATTATCTTTTCATAACGATTGGTTCATTTATTGTTTATGAAAATTATGCCGACCAACGTGACATAGATTTTATTTATCTAGGAGGTTGTTGAACCGAAATTCCAACCGACCCTATTGTCGAGAGGTTAAATTTAGTTGAAGAAGAAAACAATTTCTTGAAGGAAAAAATAAAAAAACTTGAGGAGGAGAAGATGATATTGGAGTTGCATGTTGCGGATGTCGTCGATGATCACAAGATCAAGATGGATGCAATGCGCTTGAAGATGAGAAATATTAGAAAATATGCCATTCATACCGAAGCTTGGTATCATTATGCCGTTGGATCAGTTGTTACCTTGGTTGCGATTATGATCGTATTTGTTTTCGCATTGAAATGTTTTACATAGTTTCAATGTACGGTTTAATTAATTTAGATGCTCTGCAGAGCTTTATGTTGTTAGATGAGAACTATGTATGTACTTTGGTTTTTATGTGATGATGAACTTCTATTAATTTGGTCACTTAATTATCTATTCATGATGTTCTGTAATGATTTTTGACACACTTAATTATATATAATGCACGCAGATGAACATGCAATGGATGTACGGTGACAGACACACCTCCGAGTACATTAAGGGCGTGCATGATTTTCTCGAAGTGGCTGAGGCAAACAAGCAGAATGGTTTTATGTGTTGTCCATGCCCTATATGTGGAAATACGAAGTCTTACTCTGACCGGAAAATCCTTCACACCCACCTGCTTTACAAGGGTTTCATATCACACTATAATGTTTGGATGAGGCACGGAGAAATAGGGGTTATGATGGAAGACGGCGAGGAAGAAGAGTACGATGACAACTATGTGTCCCCTGAATACGTTGATGCCACTGAACATCAAGATGCACCAGACGATGTGCACGATGGTGCCGAACGGGCTGCCAAGATCAAGAGGAACCGGACGATGTGACCGATGATGATGATCTCCGCCGGGTCATTGTCGATGCAAGGACGTAATGCGAAAGTCAAAAGGAGAAGCTGAAGTTCGATCGCATGTTAGAGGATCACAAAAAGGGGTTGTACCCCAATTGCGAAGATGGCAACACAAAGCTCGGTACCATACTGGAATTGCTGCAATGGAAGGCAGAGAATGTTGTGCCTGATAAAGGATTTAAGAAGCTACTGAAAATATTAAAGAAGAAGCTTCCAAAGGATAACGAATTGCCGGACAGTACATACGCAGCAAAGAAGGTCGATGCCCTCTAGGATTGGAGGTGGAGAAGATACATGCATGCCCTAATGACCGCATCCTCTACCGTGGTGCCTACAAGGATCTGAACGCATGCCCGGTATGCGGTGCATTGCGGTATAAGATCGCACGAGATGACCACAGTGATGTTGACGGCGAGCCTCCCAGAAGAGGGTTCTGCGAAGGTGATGTGGTATGCTCCTATAATACCACGGTTGAAACGTCTGCTCGTAAACAGAGAGCATGCCAAGTTGATGCGATGGCACGATAAGGACCGTAAGAAAGACGGAAGTTGAGAGCACCACGACGGGTCGCAGTGGAGAAAAATCAAGAGAAAGTACTGGGATGAGTTTGCAAAGGACCCAAGGAACGATGCTTTGCTTTAAGCCGGTGGCATTAATCCTTTCGGGAGCAGAGCGAAATCACAGCACTCGCCCGTGACTCTATGTATGTATAACCTTCCTCCTTGGATGTGCATGAAGCGGAAGTTCATTATGATGCCGTTCTCATCCAAGGCCCTAAGCAACCCGGCAACGACATTGATGTGTACCTAAGGCCATTAGTTGAAGAACTTTTACAGCTGTGGAATGGAAACGGTGTACGTACGTGAGATGAGCACAAAAAGGAGGAATTTGACCTAAAGGCGTTGCTGTTCGTGACCATCAACGATTGGCCCGCTCTTAGTAACCTTTCGTGATGGACAAACAAGGGATACCACGCATGCACTCACTGTTTACTTGACACCGATAGTATATACCGAAGCTGCAGGAAGAATGTGTACTGGCCATCGCCGATTTCTTCCGACCAACCATCAATGTCGAAAGAAAGGCAAGCATTTCAAAGGCAAGGCAGATCACCGGAAGAAGCCCGCCATGCGCATCGGTGATCACGCATTTGCTATGGTCAATCATTTACACGTAATCTTTGGAAAGGGTCCCGGACTAGCTGTACCGAATGACGCCGAGAATCACGCACCCATGTGGAAGAAGAAATCTATATTTTGGGACCTACCCTCATGGAAAGACCTAGAGGTCCGCTCTTCGATCGACGTGATGCACGTGATTTAAGAACCTTTGCGTGAACCTGCTAGGCTTCTTGGGCGTGTATGGGAAGACAAAAGATACACCGAGGCACGAGAGGACCTGCAATGCTTGCACGAAAAAGAGGGCATGCCTCCAAAGCGATATGAAGGTCCCGCCAGCTATGCTCTACGAAAGAAGAGAAAGAAATATTCTTTCAATGCCTGCTCAAGATGAAGGTCCCGACTGGCTTCTCGTCAATATATAAAGGGAATAATAAATATGCCGGAGAAAAAGTTCCAGAACCTAAAGTCTCATGATCGCCACGTGATTATGACGCAATCGCTCGGTTGCATTGAGGGGCTTCTACCGGAAAACGTCCGATTAGCCATTGTGAAGCTATGTGCATTCCTCAATGCAATATCTCGTAAGGTGATCGATCCGTAAATCGTACCAACGCTAAGGAGTGATGTGGCGCAATGTCTTGTCGGGCCGAGCTGGTGTTCCCACCATCCTTCTTCAATATCATGACGCACGTCCTAGTTCATCTAGTCGACGAGATTGTCATTCGGGGCAATAAAAATAAAGAAAAACAAAAAATAAATAATGCGAAAAATGTAACAAAAAACTGAAAAAAATAAAAATAGCAACAATAAGTATTTTTCTTTGTAAGTAGAAACAAAATAAAATAAATAAAGCAACAAAGAAAACAAAAAAGAGTTTTCAAATTTGAAAACTAATGACACTAATGTAAAGTTTATAATTTTTCTAAAACTAAAAGCAAAAAGAATTAAAAAATAAAGCAAAAAACAACAAAAAATAAATAATAATGCAGAAAACAAAACAAAAAAACTGGAAAAAAATAGTGCCGCCTACTGGGCCCCCATGGCCTGAATACGACTAGAAACCCTACATGGGCCAGGATTCAGGCCCGCAGGAGGCCAAGTAGGCCCACAGGCACATAGCTAGTGACAGATTAGGCCCGAAAGCCTGCAGTTGAGAGGAGCTCGAGAGGGTGGGCGCCCCAAACCCTAGAGAAGCAGCGTCGAGGCCACTAATATGATTCCTTTTTGTGATTAGCTAGCTAGTTCTACGTTTGCCACTAATATATCCATATCTGTCATGTTTGAATAATAATTGCCATGTTGTAAATATTTGTAGAAACTATGGACACCCCCCGAGACGAAGCACAAGAAGCGTTGTTGAGGGACATAATCGCACAAGCAAGTGATGTCGCTTCGTTGATGTTTCTCAACGACAACGATGGTCCGGAAGGAGAGGGTGAAGAAGCGGTGGCTATGATTTACATGGCTCCGATGACCCAATGCCGGTGCAAGAAGGAGAGGGTGAAGAAGTACACCGTGAGGACGGCTCCGGTGATCACCAAACCGAGTCCGCCAGGTATATATATTAGTTAAGCCTATGCCGACTAGCTCTCGCCTTTGTTTTGGTATGTACACATATTAATTAACTCGTCTTTGTTCTTTTTTCTAGCCCTCCGGATCGAGCACAACTTCGGTAAAGAGACGAGGCCCGAAGAAAAAGTTGAGCTTGGATGAAAAGTATGAGATCATACAAATCACGCGCGACAGCCAACCGATTGAACCCTACCGGACAAACAAGGCATTTGTTGCTCGGTCAAAGGCGGGTTACGGTTAGGGACAAGATCCCGATCAGCATCCACCAATGGTATAAGCCTAAGAACGAAGACCACGAGGTGTCTTGTGTCAATGATATGCAGAAAAAATGATCTTTGGACTGAGCTGAAGTCAAATTTTACCCTGCCGCTAGAGGATGATCCGGAGAAGCCAGTAATAGAGCCATTAATCAAGTCTTTTGCTCTTAAGAAGATGGCAGAACTATTCAGGAATTGGAAGAAAGAACTCAATACGTATGTCGAAAAAAATGAGACACCAGAATTCAAGGGCAAATATGAGAGGATCAGAGATGATGGCCCGCATTTGTGGCCTACAAGACATCGGAAAGAGTAAAAAGTTGTCGGCGACAAACAAGAGAAATGTTGTGAAGAAGAAGCTTCACCATCGCACGGGTCGTGGCTACCTCGTAGCCCGGCCTAAGTGGGCCAAGGCTGAGAATGATCTGCTTGATAAAGGGATCGAACTAGAGACAATGAACTGGCTGCACCGTTGCGGACTCGGTTCTTCGGGCCGGGCGGATCCTTGGACCCTATAACAGGAAGTGCATTTGGACGGACGAACAATTGGACATACCGGTCAAAGAGGCTTCAGCAATATATCGAGCAGCGCAGCAAGGGAAGTTCGTTCGAGACAGGGAGAAGGACGAGCTCACAATGGCCCTCGAATCCACGAGCACCCCGGACGGACATGAGGCACGCCAGCTTCGTTTTGTGGAAGGCTGGATTTTGACGCAGGGGTTACAAAACCCATGAGAGGAGGAAGAAATCGAGCAGAGCCTAATGCAAAGGCGCTGCACGAAAGGGTAATGGGGCTAGAGGAACGAGAAGCGGCAGATCACAACAAACGACCGCGAAGCTTCCCGGTTACCCCGCCATCTCGGCGGAGAAGCAGCGTGGCTTCCACCGAGCTGCTTCAGCCAGAGCAGCATGCCTTGACGGCTCGCCACTATCCCGTGGATAATATCACGGATGCTGAAAATTGCCACCTTATGGCGCAATGGAGCAATTTGAAGGTCAAGGCGGCTGTTGGCTCTGTTTATCCTACTAAACCCGACTCAACTTTTCACTGCCGGCCGATTCCAAAAGGATATGCTAAGGTGATGTTCGATGAAATAACGGAGGTATTTGAGGACCTCCGGCTTGACCACCCTACCGGTGAAGGGGAGTATCGGGTGGGTTACGCTCAAGACTCCATGCCTATGGCGGAAGGATCTCATCAACCTTCCGAACTGGACGCCTCCGCCTCCTCCTCCTCCTCCCGTGAGTCAGGCACTCCGCCTCCTCCGCGCCTCCTCCTCCCGTGAGTGACGATCGGGGCACTCGGCGGCTCCTTCTTCGGCGTGGCGGCACTCCGCCTCCTTCTCCGCCTGCACCGGCGCCGAGCAGCCAGCCTCCTCCTTCTCCGCCTCGCCCGACAAGGGCGGAAGAGACCCGCCCGCCCGCTCACGGCTGCTCCGTGGCGTCGTAGTCCTTCTCCTCCGCCTCGTAAGCAAGGAAAGAAGACATCTGCTCCGTCTGCTCTGCCGCGTCTAGCAGTACAGCCAAAGGCGGGAGGAGATACAGATTCGGTCCTTCTCTGAAGACTCCAGAGAAGTTACCGTACGAGAGGAGCGAGGAGGAAAACGCGAAGATCGCGCAGACCGAAGTGCATGACTGGTTTCAAGGGTTGAAAGCAAAGAGACATCCACCTCCGCAGGAGAAGGTAGATCCGGTGAAAGCGAAGCGCACTCGCTGCCCCGACAAAACCACCCAAGTCTCACCGAAGGCAACTATGAGCGCATTATTGGAAAGGCATTTGCCGAAGCGGAGATGTCGGAAGTACTGTCATTGATCAAAGGATGAAAGAACGACGAGCTGGAAACAAATTGCCCAAAGAAGGCGAACAAGCCGGCAATCGTGCCCCCCGCTCAAGGTGTTTGCTAGCGACATCGTCGATCCGAGGATGGTGCCCGGTTATGGCAATTCTGCAGATTACCTGCCCGACGATGTACATTATGATTTCTTGGAGGTGCAGATACAAAGATACGAGTACGGGAAGCCTCGTCACAAAGATGAAAGCTCTCTATCAACGATGATGCGAAGATTGCATGATTGGTACATGAAAACCTGCAGAGAGTCCGAGGGAGGAGTACTTTGTATGTGAGATTTAAAAAGTATGATGACCTCGTTGGTATTGAACTGTTGAATATTCAATTTGAGGAGTTCTATCAGTTTTTCAATCAATTGGCCCTCGATAAAGCAACGGTCACCTGCCATCGTCTGTAAGTAGTACTACTTACATCATTAAGTCTCTCTATATAACTCAGCTCTTTCATTGCATGTATTTATAATTATCCTCACTATATTATGCAGATTGAAGATCGCCGAATTGAAGAAAAGACAAGTGGGTTCCATTGGGTTCATTAACACATATCTCATAGATGCAATCGAGGTTGAATTTCATGCTGAAAATACCGAGGCCAACTTGCTACAATCATTCGTAATAAATGAACACAAGGATATAATACTCTTTCCTTACAACTTCAAGTGAGTGTTACTGTCTTGTGGCATATTCAGTTTCCCTTATTAGTCTAGGTTATAGTAATGTAATTGATGAGGTATGCATACGTTCGCAGGTTCCACTATATTCTCCTAGAGATTAAGCTTGATCATGTAGTAGTAACTGTCTTAGACTCGAGACGAAAAAGATCCCAAGGAGTATGCGGACATGACCGAAATGCTCGAGAAGTAAGTTAAATCGATCATTATCCACCATATTAGCAACTTTGTTCATTTCGATATCAAGTAATTGTTTTCTTTGTATGGCAGGGTTTGGAGAAAATTCACCAAAAAAGCTCCGGGACTGCCGAAGAAGCTGCAATTTAGACACCCGAAAGTAAGTACTATAGTAGCTTATTCCACGCATCTGCTAGTGATTCAAGCGCTAGTTTCATCAATACCATTTAACATGCTTGCTAATTATCAGTTTGATTGACCTCTATTTCTTGTAAAGTGGTTGTGGCAGAACAAGGGAATGATTTACGTGGATACTACGTTTGCAGTCCATCCGCCACACGACACGTGAGCGGGCTACTCGACAAACAATATGAAGTGCGTAAATAACAATACTCACAATTTTATTTTATTACCATCATTTGTGTTGAGTTTCATTCATTCATATATATATGTATTGACCCCCTTCTTCAAATTAGATGTTTCGGATGCGGGATGAACTACTAGCACCAGATCGCCTGCGAGCAATTCAAGAGGAATTGGCGGCATTCTTTCTCGACCACGTGATCGCTAAAGACGGAGAATACTATGTGGACCATGCGTCCGTATGTTAGGAGATTATTTTTGTAAAAGATAATTATTGTATATATGTAGCCAGTAGTGTCGGATAGATATACGAGAACTTGTTGTTCGACCAATCTCTTGGAGAAGGAGAGGTGGTCGATATCACTTCCCTCTGTATGCATATATGTTCATGACGATCTTCTGTTTCCTTCGTTTGCTTACTAGCTAGCTAGCGTGTCTAGCTAGTCCTCTCTATACGCATGTATAGTACGTAGCGTCGACCAAGCACGGACAAAAGAGAGGACACTTCTCTCTATTAATTAGCTAGCTAACACAATATATGAAACACCTAAATTAACCCCCCAAAACCCCCACCCCCCCCCCCCCCTTTCAAAAAGAAAAAAACAAAAACCCCAGCCACAGAAATGCTGACGCGTGGATGACTATTGGTCCCGGTTGGTGCTACCAACCGGGAACAAAGGCCTCCCGCACTGGCTCGGCCGGCAGAGGCCACGTGGAGGCCCGGGTCCCCTTGCCTGGGTTGAACCGGGACTAAAGGGCCAGGGTATTAGTACCGACCCTTTAGTCCCGGTTCATGAACCGGGACTAAAGACCCTCACCAACCGGGTCAATAGGCCCCTTTTCTACTAGTGAAAACATGGCACCTCTGATTTAGAGACCGAGAAGACTTGGCAAGTAAATGGGCTTGGGTATGCTAATTAACTATTGTAATACAAATTATACTACTAGTAGAATCCATAGTTGCCTCAAGAAAAAAAAGTAAAATATAATCTATAATTACGCTGGGGCACACACGGCTCCATGTACGCTCTGTCCTAAAAAAGAGCTCCATGTAGGCTCTCAAGTCCCGGTTCTGCTGTAGTTGAGAAAACAATACCCCCCGCATTGCAGCGGGATGACAGTGTAAAAAATAATTTAAAAGAGAGGGGCACGCCATAAGGAGAAAAATATTAGGAAAATAAAAATAGGAAATATTTTACAGCAGAAGATGGCTTGGATTTAATATGTAACTCTGAAATAGATTAGTGAGGATGAATCTCCCCATGAGTTCTTGATAACCGTTAAAAATGCGTAGTTGAAAAAACTAACTAAATCTAATGAAAAGAAAGTATAAGCTTAAAAATCAATAAAAGAAAGTGTCTAAAAATAGAATAAAAACTTCTGAATTACAGTTAAAAATGTCATTTGAAACAAAAATGTGAAGTATGACTACAATGAATATATGATGTGGCAGCATTACATGCATAGACTAATGCAAAAATAATTATAATTTGTAAGTTAAATGCATGACTCGCTTATGTGGCAGATTTTATATGACTTAGTGGGAGAGAGGACTTAAATACATTGCTTGATGGGATATTGAGATGGTCACTTTGCATGTTGAGAGAATTGGAACCAACTTCTTAAAAATATGTATATAACTTTGATTGGTGAGAAGGTTAGCACCGGGTGGCAGGGCCGGTTAGCAATCACAAATCTTGATATTTATATATGCAATCATACTTCATAGTCATCTAGGATGACCAACTACACGTTGTGGGTTACTTTTTTTTTCTTACCATGAAACCAATTTTGTGAAAATCAAGAAAGATAGGACGTGTGAAGAATCACTTTTAAAATTAGCTTTTTTCTTCACATGAAATCAGATTTGTGAAGAATCACTTTTAAAGAGAAGGCAGGACGTGTGAGAAAGACTTCAAAAAAATACATGACAACACCACCGTGGGTTGCTTTTTTATTCGACTGAAATCAAATTTGTGAAGCCATTGTGGGTTGCTTTTTTCTTCGACTGAAATCAAATTTGACAAGACTCATTTTTAAAAGAGATAGGACAAGATGGGATACAATCATCTTTTCACTAGTAGAAAACAGGGCAATGGTCCAGGCGTGGCCAGCCCATTAGTCCCGGTTCAATCCAGAACCGGGACCAATGGGGGCATTGGACCCGGTTCGTGAGCCCCGGGGGCCGGCCGGGCCACGTGGGCCATTGGTCCCGGTTCGTCTGGACCTTTTGGTCCCGGTTGGTGGGACGAACCGGGACCAATGGGCCTCGCTCCTGGCCCACCACCATTGGTCCTGGTTGGTGGGACAAACCGGGACCAAAGGCTGCCCTTTAGTCCCGGTTCAAGTCATCAACCGGGACTAATTAGTTGCCTATATATACCCCTCGCCCGCGAGCAGATCACTCCCAGTGCTCTGTTTTTCGTGGCAGGCGAGGGGAGAGCTATGTTGTGCTCTAGCTCACCTCCTATGCACACGAGGTGTTCGATGGAATGCCCGAGCCACACTACTTAAGCTTTCTCCTCTCCAAACTCGACCTGCAAGCTCCATTTTCCTTAATATTTGTCTAGGTTTAGCGGTCCTTCACGTCCCGTCCCCGTCTTCACCGCCGTCGATCGCCCGCGCCGATCTCGTCGCCGGCACCACCGTGGTTAGCAGCTTGTTCTTCTCTTATCTTCTTTCTGAAAGGAAAAATATTCTTACTTGTATGTTTATATAGATACTTGTATAATTTTCTTACTTTTATTATTGCATCTTATATAGTACGATGGTTTTGGTATCCGCCCCCGTCGGCCCTCGTCCTGTCTATGATTCGGATGTGGTATATATTATCTTTTCATAACTATTGGTTCATTTATTGTTTATGACAATTATGCCGACCAACGTGACATAGATTTTATTTATCTAGGAGGTTGTTGAACCGGAAATTCCAACCAACCCTATTGTCGAGAGGTTAAATTTAGTTGAATAAGAAAACAATTTGTTGAAGGAAAAAATAGAAAAATTGAGGAGGAGAAGATGATATTTGAGTTGCATGTTACGGATGTCGTCGATGATCACAAGATCAAGATGGATGCAATGCGCTTGAAGATTAGAAAGATTAGAAAATATGCCATTCATACCGAGGCTTGGTATCATTATGCCGTTGGATCAGTTGTTACATTGGTTGCGATTATGATCGCATTTGTTTTCGCATAAGAAATGTTTTACATAGTTTCAGTGTATGCTTTAATTAATTTAGATGATCTGCAGAGCTTTATGTTGTTAGATGAGAACTATGTATGTACTTTGGTTTTAATGTGATGATGAACTTCTATTAATTTGGTCGCTTAATTATCTATTCATGATGTTCTGTAATGATTTTTGACACACTTAATTATATATAATGCACGCAGATGAACCGGGAATCGATGTACGGTTCAAGACACACCTCCGAGTACATTAAGGGTGTGCATGATTTTCTCGAAGTGGCTAAGGCAAACAAGCAGAATGGTTTTATGTGTTGTCCATGCCCTATATGTAGAATCTGAAGTCTTACTCTGACCGGAAAATCCTCCACACCCACCTGCTTCACAAGGGTTTCATGCCACACTATAATGTTTGGACAAGGCATGGAGAAATAGGGGTTATGATGGAAGACGGCGAAGAAGAAGAGTACGATGACAACTATGTGCCCCCTGAATACGGTGATGCTACTGAACATCAAGAGGAAGTTCATTATGATGCCAGTTCTAATCCAAGGCCCTAAGCAACCCGGCAATGACTTTGATGTGTACCTAAGGCCATTAGTTGAAGAACTTTTACAGCTGTGGAATGGAAACGGTGTACGTACATGGGATGAGCACAAACAGGAGGAATTTAACCTAAAGGAGTTGTTGTTCGTGACCATCAACGATTGGCCCGGTCTCAAGTACACTACACAGTTCTATAGAACTCTACCTTGGTGACCTCTTATGTCGATGAACACAAGAAGAGTCTGCGCTCCAAACACCCGTAGCGGCGACGATCGGATTACATGTGAACACATCGGGACTTTCAGCAGCTTGGTTGGAAGCACGTATCGGAGGTGACAACACTGTTTGTGATGAGTTGTACTTGTTGTCCAGGGGACCATCTTTGACTGTATAGATTTGGAAAGGATACGAGATAAATGGGAATACATTTTACACGATTGACCAAGATCAAAAGAGCACCAACCAAAACAGCGGTGTCCGCTTTGATGCAACAACCTATAGGGGAAAGGACACATATTATGGTTACATAGTGGACATATGGGAACTTGACTACGGACATGATTTTAAGGTCCCTTTGTTTAAGTGCAAATGGGTCAATCTGTCAGGAGGCGGGGAATGCAGGTAGACCCACAGATGTAATGACAAGCTGTGGATCTGAAAAATCTTGGGTACACTGATGAACCATTCGTCCTAGCCAATGATGTGGCACAGGTTATCTATGTGAAGGACATGTCTACCAGACCGAGAAAGAGAAAAGATAAGGAAGCGAATACATCATACGATGAGCCAAAGCGCCACATAGTTTTTACGGAAAAGGGACATCGTGGGAGTGGAGGACAAGACGTACATGTCCAAGATTATGAAAAGTTTTATGAAATTCCTCCTTCAAAGTCAAGGCTGACCCCAGATCACGATAAGCGATGAAGATTATCCATGGTTACGCAAGCAATAAGGAAATGACACAAGCGAAGAAAAAGGGAAGACTTTCTCCATAACTATTATGATGATACCATGCCAACTTTGTAACTGACGAGTATGATACCATGCCAACTTTCAACTTTTTCAGAGTTCATTCGAAATTCTTTAATGTCTTATGGTTCGGCCCTCGTAATAATTAAAAATAGCAACAATAAGTTTTTTGTTGTAAGTAGAAACAAAATAAAATAAATAAAGCAAGAAAGTAAACAAAAAAACAAAAAAAGTGTTTTCAAATTTGAAAACTAATGGCACTAACAGAAAGTTTATAATTTTCCTAAAACTAAAAGCAAAAAGAATTGAAAAATAAAGCAAAAACCAAAGAAAATAAATAATGCAGAAATCAAAACAAAAAACAACAATAAGTATTTTATTGTAAGTAGAAACAAAATAAAATAAATAAAGCAAGAAAGAAAACAAAAACAAAAAAGTGTTTTCAAATTTGAGAAGTAATGTCACTAACAGAAAGTTTATAATTTTCCTAAAACTAAAAGCAAAAAGAATTAAAAAATAAAGCAAAAAACAAAAGAAAATAAATAATGCAGAAAACAAAACAAAAAAACTGGAAAAAAATATAAATAGCAACAATAAGTAAATAAAACAAAAAAACAAAAAAATTGCCACCTACTGGGCCACCACCGCCTGAATACGACTAGAAACCCATCCATGGGCCAGATTCAGTTCAGCAGGCCAAGAGCCCATCGAACATAGCAAGAACAAGTAGGCCCGTAAGCCTGCAATGGAGAGGAGGTTGAGAGGGTGCTGCAGTGGGGCTTATAAACCATCGCGCCCTCTCAACTAGCGAGGTGGGACTAAACTTTGGACCCGGCGTGCAGCACAGGGGCCTTTGGTCCCGGTTGGTGGCACCAAGCTGGGACTAAAGGGGCATTGGTACGGTTCGTGGCACAACCCGGTACCAAAGGCCTCCGCTTCCCCCCGTTTGGGCTGCCGAAATAGAGGCCTTTGGTCTCGGTTGGTGGCACGAACCGGGACTAAAGAGGGGCATTAGTCCCGGTTGGTGCCACGAACCGGGACCAAAGGCTTTGCTATATAAGCAAACACTTTGCAAAAATTCAGAATCTCATCGCCAGTTGCCCTCCCGACGACGCCGACCCTCCTCGATGCCGCCAGGCTGCTCCACCTCGCCGTTGCCGCCGCCGCTGCCAAGGCTCGCCGCCCAACCCAGCGCCGTCCTCGTCGCCTCCTCCCGAGCTCAAGACCCCGCCCGTCCGCTCCAGCGCCGAGCCTACCCGTCGTCCCGCCCCAGCGCTGACGCCTCGCCGCCCGCACCGTCGCCATCGTCATCTAGCCGCCCCCGCTGTGAGCCGCCGCGCCGCACCGGCTATGTTTTTTTCACTTTTATTAGTTTAATTTTTTTGTTCATATAAATATATAATGTGTATGTGTATGTATGTGGCTATGTGTATGTAGATGTTCAAAATGTATAAAAAATTGTTCAGAGCATGTTTTTCTTCATATATGTATTTTTTGTTCATATGTGTATTAATGTTTTTTTTCTGTTCATAGATTTTTTTTGGTGATATTAATTATTGTAGAAATATGCAAATGTTCGTATATTCATATGAACAATGCATTAGGCAAAACCTTTGTTTCTTTTCGAAATTTTCTATTTGAACATTTTTTTAAAACAAGCAATACTAAAAGAATGAGAGGAAAAAGGAAAATAAGAAGAGGAAGAAAGGAGAAGAAGAGGAGAGGAAGAAGAGGAGAAATAAATAAGAAGAGGAAATAAGAAGAAAGAAGAGGAGAAGAAGAAAGGAATAGAGGAGAAGAAGAAAATAGAAAATTTCTATTTTTATTCTTCTCCTCTATTCCTTTCTTCTTCTCCTCTTTTTTCTTCTTTTTTTCTTCTTCCTCTTTTCTTCCTTTTCCTTATTTTCCTTTCTTGAGAAGAAGAAAAAGAAGTGTAGAAGAAGAAGAAAGGAATAGAGGAGAAAGAAGAAACTTCAACACGAGGGGGTACCGATACCTCCCGATAACATTATTTTCCCATGTATATGTATGTCGCGTCGTTGTCGATATAACCCCTCGAGATAACCCGACACGAGGGCGGTCGATATATATACCCCCTCTCGACCGTGATAACTTATAAAATGGCAGCACCCCCCCTCGGCCCTCTCGCTCGACCAAAACTCTCGAGGACACCCCAACCCTCGAGAGAAAACGAGGTTGGTCTCCTACCCCTC
This sequence comes from Aegilops bicornis, assembly GCA_021605145.1. Classification (NCBI taxonomy): domain Eukaryota; kingdom Viridiplantae; phylum Streptophyta; class Magnoliopsida; order Poales; family Poaceae; genus Aegilops; species Aegilops bicornis. Next base: position 648,105,163 of record CM038674.1, read on the forward strand.
CCGCCGCCACCACTACCCGACAAATTAACTCTCTCGACGCCACCCAAATTAACCCTTGAAGCTTTGTGTCTAGGCTACCCCCGACCCTATCCAGAAAACGATTTTGGTCTCCTACCCCCCCCCCCCCCCGCCGCGCCCCTACCCAACAAATTAACTCTCTCGAGGCCACCCAAACTAACATGATTCCTTATTGTGGTTAGCTAGCTAGTTCTACGTTTGCCACTAATATATATATATATCCATCTGTACCATGTTTGAATAGTAATTGACATGTTGTAAATATTTGCAGAAACTATGGAGCACTTCCGAGACGAAGAAACAGAAGCGATGTTGGGGCACATAATCGCACAAGGAAGTGATGAAGTTGCGTCATTTCTCAACGACACCGGACTGGGTGAAGAAGAGGGCTATGTTCATGATGGCTTCGACCCATTAATTCCGGTACAAGAAGAGGACTATGTTCATGATGGCTCCGGTGACACAATGGATGTACAAGCAGAAGGAGACCGTGCTGACTGCTCCGATGACCGAACCGAGTCCGGCTAGGTATATATATATTAGTTAAGCCCGTGTTGACTAGTTAATTGATGCATCCATTGTTTTGGTATATGTACACATATTAATTACTCTCGTCTTTCTTCCTTATAATTTCTAGCCCTCCGGATCGAGCACAACTTCGGTAAGGAGACGAGGCCCAAGAAAAGTTGAGCTCGGATGAAAAGTTTGAGATCATAGAAATCGCTACCGACGGGCGAACCGATTGAACCCATGCGGACAAGGAAGGCATTTTATGCTCGGTCAGATTCTTGTTAGGGACAAGATCCCGATCAGCATCCATCAATGGTATAAGCCTAAGGAGGAAGACCACGAGGTGTCTTATGTCAATGATATGCGTAAAGAAGAACTTTGGACTGAGCTGAAGGCAAATTTCACCCTACCGCCAGAGGAGGATCCGGAGAAGCCAGTTAAAGAGCAATTAATCAAGTCTTGTGCTCTTAAGAAGATGGCAACCCTAATGAGGAGGTGGAGGAAAGAGCTGAAACAGTTTGTCGAGAAAGATAAGACACCAAAATTCATCGGCAAATATGAGAAGATCAAAGATCACTGGCCCGCATTTGTGGCCCACAAGACATCGGAAAAGAGTAAGAAGATGTCGGCGACAAACAAGCAAAATGCTGCGAAGAAGAAGCTTCACCATCGCACGGGGTCAGGTGGCTACCTCAAAGCCCGGCCTAAGTGGTCCAAGGCTGAACATGACCTGCTTGAAAAAGGGATGGAACCAGAGACAATGTACTAGCCAGACCATTGCCGGACTTGGTTCTTCGGGGCTGGCGGAACCTTGGACCCTATGCGAGGAAGTGCCGATTGGGCAGACGAGCAACTGCAAATACCAACAGAAGCTTCGACACTATATCAATGCAGTGCAGCGAGGGACGTTCCTTCCAAACAGGGAGAAGGACGAGCTCGCAATGGCCCTTGGGAATCCTGAGCACCCTGGACGGACACGAGGCACGTCAGGCTCCTTTTCGGGGAAGGTTGGTTTTTCGGACGCAGGGGGTTACAAAACCCACGAGAGGAGGAAGAAACTGGAGCAGGACCAACTGCAGGCACTGCACGAAAGGGTAATGGTGCTAGAGGAACGAGAAGAGGAACGAGAAGCAGCAGATCGCAACAAACGACCTGCCGAAGCTTCCCCCAAGCTACCCCGCCATCTCAGCGGAGAAGCAGCGTGGCTTCCACCGAGCTGCTTCAGCCAGAGCATGTTTTGACGGCTCCTGCCCGGTATCCCATGGATGGTATCACGGAGTCTCATGGTTGCCACATTATGGCGCGATGGATGACTTTGAAGGTCAAGGCGGCTGTTGGCCAAGTTTATCCTAGTGGACCCGTCACAACTTATCACTGCCAGCCGATTCCAGAAGGATATGCTAAGGTGATGGTGGATGAAATAACGGAGGGATTTGAGGACCTCCCGCTTGACCACCCTACCGGTGAAGGGGAGACTAGGCTGGGTTCTACTCAAGACTCCATGCCTATGGCGGAAGGAGCTCATCAACCTTCCGAATCGGGCGCCTCCGCCTCCTCCTCCTCCTCCGTGAGTCAGGCACTCCGCCTCCTCCACCGCCTCCTCCTCCCGTGAGTGACGATCGAGGGCACGCGTGGCGGCACTCCGCCTCCTTCTCACGCTGGCGCGGCCCGAGTAGCCAGCCTCCTCCTTCTCCGCCTCGTCGGCAAGGCGGAAGAGACCCGCCGCCCGCTCCGGCTGCTCCGGCGCGTTGTAGTCCTTCTCCTCCGCCTCGTAAGCAAGCAAAAAGAAGACATCCGCCTCCGTCTGCCTGCCGGGCGTTTAGCAAGACAGCCAAAGGCAGGAGGAAATACAGATACGGTCCTTCTCTGAAGACTCTAGAGAAGTTACCGTACGAGAGGACCGAGGAGGAAAACGGAAAGATCGCGCAGACTGAAGTGGATGACTGGTTTGCAGGGTTGAAAGCAAAGAGACGTCCACCTCCGGAGGAGAAGGTAGATCCGGTGAAAGTGAAGCACACTCTGGCTGCCCTGAGGAAACCACCCAAGTCTCCGCCGAAAGGCAACTATGAGCGCATTATGGGAAAGGCATTTGCCGAAGCGGAGAGGTCGGGACGTACTAAAAGTTTTCAAAGAAAGAAAGAACGACGAGCTGGGAAACAAATTGCCCAGCTCGGCGAACAAGCGAAGCAATCGTGCCCCCCGCTCAAGGTGCCTGCTAGCGACATCGTCGATCCGAGGATGGTGCCCGGTTATGGCAATTCTGCAGATTACCTGCCCGACGATGTACATTATGATTTCTTGGAGGTGCAGATACAAAGATACGATACGGGAAGCCTCTCGTCAAAGATGAAAGCTCTCTATCAACGATGATGAGAAGATTGCATGATTGGTACATGAAAACCTGCAGAGAGTCCGAGGGAGGAGTACTTTGTATGTGAGAGTTAAAAGGAGCATGACCTCGTTGGAATTGAACTGATGCCTATTCCATTTGAGGAGTTCTATCAGTTTTTCAATCAATTGGCCCTCGATAAAGCAACGGTCACCTGCTACTGTCTGTAAGTAGTACTACTCATGTCATTAAGTCGCTCTATATAACTCAGCTCTTTCATTGCATGTATTTATAATTATCCTTACTATATTATGCAGATTAAAGATCGCCGAATTGAAGAAAAGACAAGTGGGTTCCATTGGGTTCATTAACACATATCTCATAGATGCAACTAAGGTTTAATTTCATGCCGAAAATACCAAGGCCAACTTGCTACAATCGTTGGTAATAAATGAACACAAGGATATAACTCTCTTTCCTTACAACTTCAAGTGAGTGTTACTGTCTTGTGGCATATTCGGTTTCCCTTATTAGTCCAGGTTATAGTAATGTAATATTGATGAGTTATGCGTGCATGCGCAGGTACCACTATATTCTCCTAGAGAGTAAGCTTGAGCAGGAGTAGTAACTGTCTTAGACTCCAAACGAAAAGATCCCAAGGAGTATGCGGACATGACTGAAATGCTCGAGAAGTAAGTTAAATCGATCATTATCCACCATATCAGCAACTTTGTTCATTTCTGATATCAAGTAAGCGTTTTCTTTGTATGGCAGGGTTTGGAGAAAATTCACCAAAAAAGCTCCGGGACTGCCGAAGAAGCTGCAATTTAGACACCCGAAAGTAAGTACTATAGTAGCATATTCCACGCATTTCCTAGTGATTCAAGCGCTAGTTTCATCAATACCATTTAACATGCTTGCTAATTATCAGTTTCATTGACCTCTATTTCTTGTAAAGTGGTTGTGGCAGGAACAAGGGAATGACTTCTGTGGATACTACATTTGCGAGTCCATCCGCCCCACGACCTGTGAGCGGGGCTACTCTGACAAACAATATGAAGTGTGTAAATAACAATATTCACAATTTTATTTTATTACCATCATTTGTGTTGAGTTTCATTCATTCATATATATATATATATGTATTGACCCCCTTCTTAAAATTAGATGTTTCGGATGCGGGATGAACTACGGCACCAGATCGCTGCGAGCAATTCAAGAGGAATTGGCGGCATTCTTTCTTGACCACGTGATCGCTGAAGACGGAGAATACTATGTGGACCACGCGTCCGTATGTTAGGAGATTATTTTTGTAAAAGATAATTATTGTATATATGTAGCCGGTAGTGTCGGATAGATATACGAGAACTTGTTGTTCGACCAATCTCTCGGAGAAGGAGAGGTGGTCGATATCACTTCCCTCTGTATGCATATATGTTCATGACGATCTTCATGCTTCCTTCGTTTGCTTACTAGCTAGCTAGCGTGTCTAGCTAGTCCTCTCTATCACGTATGTATAGTAGGTAGCGTCGACCAAGCACGGACAAAAGAGAGGACACTTCTCTCTATTAATTAGCTAGCTAACACAATATATGAAACACCTAAATTAACCCCCAAAACCCCAAACCCCTTTAAAAAAAAATAAAACCCCAGCCACTAGAATCTTGTGGCGTGGATGCCTTTTGGTCCCGGTTGGTGCTACCAACCGGGACCAAAGGCCCCTACTGGGCTTGGCGCACCGGCCATGTGGGCGACCATCTGTCCCAGTTAGGTGTTAGAACCGGGACTAAAGGCGGGAGGTATTAGTAATGACCCATTAGTCCCGGTTCATGAACTGGGACTAAAGGCCCTTACGAACCGGGACTAATAGGTGTTTTTCTACTAGTGTTTATGCGTTCATCACCTAATTTTTTGTTAGGGAGCAATTCTTCTTGGCACATTCATTAATTAAGAGAGTTTACAAATTAACAAGCCCGAAGGTGGAAATATAAAAAGCCAAATCTACGACATAATATTACTTAAAATTGGCACCTACTGTGACCCAAATTCTAGACTCGATATGGAAGCACGCTTTTTTCATTTGATAGAAATAAGACTTATGAAGAAACGTTTAGAAAAAATAGGACAACACTGATGTGACAAGATGGGAGTGTCATCTTTTATGCGGTCAACATTGCCTAAACTTTTTTTTGAAAAGGCAAATGTATAGGACATGGATGAGCAACGAGTCAGTTTGGTTCAAACAGAGCATAAATCTGAAACAATGCAGAGCATGCAGGAGTTAAGCGGTTTATAATTGCATAGAATCAATTAAAGAGCAAGAGGTTACTACCTTTTATAATTGCATCACTCAACTGCAGACGATGCATCCGCAACACTGCACCGTCCGCCCCTCATCCAACTTCACCATGATCTCACCACCTTTATTGCGTCTTCCCAAGGCCGGTCCAAACATATTTTGGGCCCCAGAGCGAAATAAAAAATATACATATATTTTTATACTAAACTTTCATATTCGTCTAAATATAATATTTCATTAGACTACAACCTAGATGGGTATGATGTTCTGCAAGTTAGTTGTCATAGATAATCACACAACAACATTGCTAAATATTAATTATTGTATTCTTTGCTATACGTTTGTAACGTACATCAACAAAAAATGTGCTAAGTTTAAGTTATTTATCTTACCAAAATTTTATTTTGAATCATATTTTGACGATTTGCATAAATTATATAGTGTGTGTATATATACATCTATATATTTGTATATATGTGGGTGTGTGGATCCATGTTTATTTTATTATCGTTAAATATCATGATAGAGCTTCGTAAAGTATATTGTCTAAAAAAACTTAAAAGTGGTTTCTATTGTATTATTTGGTAAGTATATCTATAGAAATTTATAGAGTATAAATTGAGTAATTGGCAACTGAATCTTTCAAATTAAGTTCAGTAATATATAAATTTACAATATTTGTGTGCTCCTCACTTGATTCTTGATAGTGAAGTAGCATCGCTTATAGTAATCACTTGTGCAAAGATAAAAATGATGTCAGTTTAATTTTAGTGCACTGGTTTGATTATTTGATATGCACTTATGTAATGTGTTTGGATTTATCTAGTGTAGCTATCAAGATTTCAAATCAAAAGTTGTGCATGAAATTGCACATGTAAATCTACTTAAGATAGCGTTCATTACAAAGAGCCTAACTAAACTTAATGTCCCTTGTGGTATGTTTATACGTGGTACATGCTATTGGTTTGCAGTGTGGACTTTGCTCATCCTAGTTGAGAAAAAAAAACCAATATATTCTATGATATTTTGACCTAATGGGTGATATTATGGTGGGCAGTAGTCTAACTTAGTGTTTGGGGCCCTCATCCTCTTAGGGTCACCCTGTTTCCCGGCCTATGGGTGTCCCTGCTTCTTTCCTAAATCCTCCACCACATGAGCTCGTCACTCTCGCCACTGGCGACCGAGACATGTGCACGATCATCACCTCGGCTGCATGGATCGCCTATGATGTCCTAGTGATGTTCAGCTCCCTGTGTAATATGCATCACATATAGTTATATTACAAACATTGGTATGTGTGCATTGGTTCACAAACTGAAATCACGCATATATCCTTTCCGACACGCAAAGAATAGGAGCTAAGCAATAGCAAAACGCCACCTATCACTAGTCCCGGGTATGAATTCTCCCTTCGCTAAAATTGTGATCCGGGCACCGCTAACTTGAACTCCAAAAATCTTGCCATAATCAGGAAAAATATCCAATGCCATACAATCATATGCTTAAGTTTGAGAAGAAGAGGAAAGCCAAAAGAAGGCCCCAATGGCAATTAAACTATCTAGGACCCAGATTAATTAATGGTAGTGACTCAACAAGAATTGGTTGCCTCGCTATAATGGCTATAATCTCTATAGGTGATGCTAGACTCTTATGGACTATCTGAAAAACAAGAAACATATCTTGTTGTCAAAGTGTACTTCTTAATGACCCCACTAATGTTCTACTCTCTTATGTTCTCTACTGGATTCGTGGACTTCTCCATAGAAAAGAGGGGTGCAAAAAATGTTGCTCGTGGTATCTAGGATACCCGCTCGAGTGATGAGTGAAATCTTCAAGAGAGAGCATGGTTGGGGCCCTACGGTCCAAAGGATATGTGCCTAGCAGTGACGTAATTTTGGGTTTTGCTACATGGTTTCGCTATTTTCTCTTTACATGCTCTGTAATACTCACTCCGATCGGAATTACTTGTTGCAGAAATGGACAAAAAAATTGCACAAGTGAGGATCGGGGTTAGGCTCTTTGTAATGAACGTTATGTTAAGTAGATTTATATATCTAAAATTTCATGCACAACCTTTGATTTGAAAGACCGGTAGCTTATACTAGATAAATCCAAAAACATGACATAAGTGTATATCAAATAATCAACTCAATCCACAGAAATTGAACTGGCATTATTTTTATCTTTGCACAAGTGATTACTATAAGTGATGCTACTTCACTGTCAAGAATCAAGTAAAGAGCACACACATATTGTCAACTTATTACTAAACTTAATTTGCAAGATTCAGTTGTCAACTACTCAATTTATAATCTATAAATTTCCATAAAGATACTTACCTAATAATACACTAGAAACCACTTTAAAGTTTTGTGTTAGACTATAAGCTTTATGAAGCTCGATCATGATATTTAACGATATTAAAATAAACATGTATACACACACCAACACACATATATAATATACACACTCTATAATTTATGCAAATCAAATAAATATGAATGAAAATAAACTTTTGTTAAGATAAGTAACTTAAATTTAATATAATTGTTTTGTTGATGTACATTACAATTGTATTACAAAGAATACAATAATTAATATTTAACAATGTTGTTGTGTGATTAACTATGGCAACTAAGTGCCGACATCATACTCATTTAGCTTGTATTATGATGAAATAATATGTTTAGACGAATATAAAAGTTTAGTATAAAAATATATGTATTTTTTATTTTGCCTCAGAGCCCAAAGTATGTTTGGACCAACCATATCCTTTCTTTTTTTCTTTACCTTTTTATTAAACTAGATGACCCCATTGCGCCGATGGCGCAAAGCGCGAGAGCAAGCCAAGTATTCAAATGATGCATATAAAATATTCAGACACAGATTGAAACAGATGGAAATAAATACCTACTACTGGTAGATAGATACATAGTGATGATACATAGTGTTCTAAGAAGCTTACGATCGATTATTTACAATGTTATTAGCAAGGAAAATTGATATCCGAGGATACATCATATAGGCGATTGTGGTTATGAAGTGATGAACACTAGATAGAGTCATCGTTGCATGTTCCATCAATATTGAAAATGACTTTTCGTCAAGGCAACTCTTCATAATGGTTGTTATTGGTGGCTGTCATTGCCCGGTCAAAATTCCTTCGATATCATCATCCGTGCTCCAATAATACTTGTTTGTCTGTTGGAGATCATACTCGATTGTGTGGTTGTATTACTAAGGCGATCAGCAACATATCTTATTTGTGACAAAATATGATTCAGATTTTTGTCTTTGGATGTTGATTGATCCTGCTTTGTGAAGTTGGTATCTATTATACGGTAAAGTTCCTTTGCTGCCATGTGATCCCCACTAAGACTAATGCACCAGTTGTTGCTAAAATAGTCTTATCACTCCATCTTTTTCATGCTCCAGAGACTTATATTTTTGCTGAACCAGCTGTAGTTTTTCATAGTTGAGGTCATGAAGAACCTTGATGAGCCTTGTATGCACTTGAGAGCTTCAGTTGCCAGATGATCTTCAGCTTATTCAAGTTTACCATACACATGGGTGGATATTGATTTCCTTGGAAGCCTGTTGTCCAGCTGATGCTTACATCCATAGAAGTGAATGGTTGCATGAAGGTCAACCGGCCTTCTCTTTTGTGTTGAGTACATTGCGTTTTGAAGGCAAAGCTGATGCATCATAGCGTCTAGAAGACTTTTGTTGGGATCGTTAGTTTCTCCATCGCGGCTGGTCGATGACAAGGAAGAAGATATTGTGAGTAAGTGCAGTCTATAATTCTATATGTGTATTAATTTGTAGCAAGACATACAGCGATCATAGTAACCAATTGATCTATGATGTGTAGTTATTTGTAAAGAGAACATCAAAGCTTGAACCTGCTTGTCGTATGCGTTATTACGCGGTGTCGCAGAAAATAAATTTGGTTCTCTTGTTCTTGATGCTATAGTATTTACCATATCTGGTTATGCAAGTAAATCTAAGTTAAAATCATTCCTCTAATTACACCGAATACTACCACCTATCTATCATTTCTTTTGTGTATGTGGTGTGTAAAGCAAGTTGAAATTGGCAGGATGAATCAAACAGTATATTGATGTGCTTTTGTTTAAGAAGTAAAACGTTGTTATCTTTGTCCATACCTCTAGAAAGGACATTGTCATAGAGTGGAAATAGTTCCCGTTGCGCCCATGACACAAAAAGGGAGAGCGAGCCAAGCATTCAAACATGCAAGTGCGTGATTTGGAACCAATTTAATAGATACTTAGGTACACGGCGAAAGTTGCTTGTTTGGTGCGATGTAGGAAATACACAGTGATAGTTATTGTGTGAATAGAATATGTTTGTAAAAATAGTGAGAAATGGATGAATGGGTTACTTTCTGAAACGTCATGGAAGAGAAGGTACGACACCTCTATCCTCCTATTACTCCAAGCTACCAAGATATGGGTACCATATGAAAAAGCAATATCCTCGCACAAAAATAGGTGAAATAGTTTCTTGCAACAATTCATAACATGCATTGCAGTTTCACCTACACAAATAAAAGAACTATGTGAGCTTCAAAACAACACACATAGATATATGTGGACAAAAAGCTCTATGATATTTGATGGGAGATAAAAAAATGGCAGCAAATAATGAACTTTAGAAGAAGAAACTAAAGTGATGGATTAAAACAGGTTAATGTTTTAATCAAACACTACCGTGGCATTCGGACTATATTATTCCTTATTTTAAATATACGTAAGAACTAATAGGGGACGAATCACTTGCTCATAAAAAGTCGTAAAGATTGATGTAATATTGTTCAGTTAACGAAAATACCAATCCATCTTAGTAGATAATTATGGGAAGTGGTTGGAAAGTGGAACTTAAATCCTTATATTCTAATAACACATCCTCCAACAGATGTAGAAATCAACTCTTGTGAGACGTTAATACAAACTTGAGTTAATGCAAAGAGTGTAACCCAAGGTAGTGAGCAGGAAGTGATTACCATCCAATCACTCTATTTAGACTATGTACCATTTGAAGACCAAAATTTTGTTTCATGTACCTTTGTGCTACTGTTGGATATTTCTCCAGCAAGAATGCAAAATAGCTGGTGGGCCTCAAGGATCAACCATTCCATGAAAAATCACCAAATAAGCCACTGGAGACAAAATGTTGCTCAAGAAATCTTCCAGCTAGCCACTCGCTTCAATGAAACACGAAAGGAAAAGGATGATAAGACGCTGCTTCCACAAGTTAACTGCACCCAAAGGCACCAATAGAACTGATACATGTAGTTTAGTCACTAATTTAAGCATATATGAGACACCAGCCGGTCGAAAGAACAACCTATACGCAGGAAGACTAACAAAATGGTAAAGAAGTTATTCGTCGGCGAACCACTCGCCACTCAACTTGGTAACATTCTTGACCAAAATCGAGACACACAGGGTGTGTTTGATTTCAGTCATGGAATGTAATGTCACAGGTCCGACCCATCCTTGGGTCGTGTTCTCGTGTTTGGATCGAAAACTGGAACCCACTCGTTCCCACAAAGAGAATATTCGGCACAGATCTGTCACGCGCTCGTTCCTTCGAATTGGTGGAAAAACGTGGAACGCCTCATCGCTCTCCTACCGCATTTCGCCTCTCCCGCAGGAGACGCTCGCCTCACCCTTGCTCGATCTGAGCTGCCACTGCTGATGTCCCTCCGTTCGCACCGACGCTGCTCCTGTCGCTCGATCCATGTTGTGGGCTTCTCCTCTCGCTTGATCTGCGCAGCCGCTCTCCTCTTGCTCGATCTGCGCCACCGGATGTGCCTCTCCCTCGTCTCCTCCTCTCCTAACTGCCACGAGATATTGGGGAACTTGCTTGGTCTAGCTTGCGACGGCAAGGACGCGCGGCACCACCAACCCAGATGAACCATGTCGTATCTCCTCTTCCCCCACCATCTTTCTCCATGCAAGTGTTGGTAGTTCTTGGTCGCGTGGCGACCAACAACAATCACAGCAAGCAGGCGTATCAAGATCCGTCCACGCACAAGTAGTTACCGACAGGACTTTGTTGTGTTATGCATGTCATCCACAAATGAATCAATGTATTTACAATTCCTTTTTCTGGTTATTTACCAGATAAATTTTTATTTTGACTTAGTACTCCAATCTATCAAGTTTGTCATGGGCTTGTTTTGTTGCATTACCAAACATTAGTTTAATTTCTAAAAAGGATTGGAGGTTCAACTGATAGACTTTGGCATATATTTTCATGGCATACTATGTATTAGAATTATAAATGTAAAAAGATGTATGTGATAGATAATCTCATCATTCCTGTGTCAAAAGGTGATTTGAATCAAATTCATCATATTTGGTCTCTCTAACCACACATCAAAATGGAACCGTTCCGTTATACCAAATTGCTCTACCAAACACATGAACGGAACCGACCCATTCTAGTGGAACGGAATGTCATGGAACCATGACATTCCATTCCACTTCGTTCCCGAACCGAACACACCATATATAATAACCCTTTTGTAATGCAAGAGTAATCCAGCCAAGCAACAATTAAAAATAGAACCTTATATGAATGCAACATAGTTTACATTATGAATTGTTGTACAAATTATGTGCATCAAATCATGTAAATCTTAGATATGTGTTTAGCATGGAAGATATTGAAAATCCTTGGTCATGACATTGACAGGAAAGGCATACCTCTCAAAATTGTATTTATCTCTAATTTAAGTTTCGAGCTCTGGCACATCTACAAATCTCTGCTTTCCTCTATGAAGGGTCTATCTGTTTACTTCTATGTTATTTACTTCTATTGTTCATTCATCACATTCTCAATTAAAGCACCAGTCCTGAGAGCACTATTGTCATTCTTATGCATGGAGTACAGTTAATATTGTGTGCATCATGACTGGATCCCTTCTACCATGAATTACAATGTTTAGTCGCTACTTGAACTTTGAAGGTGCTCCGCATTTATGTTTTGCGATTTCAGAAAGGACTACCGAGATACCATGTTATCATATTATATCATGATTGTTTTGACAAATTGTTGTCATTTGAGATATGTTATTATTTCTCGCTAGTTGATTATGTCATTGATATGAGTAAATGTGATTTCTAAGTGTTATCATTTGCATGGTTACTTCATAACGTTTGCTGAAAACTGATGACCCACAAGTATAGGGGATCTATCTTAGTCCTTTCGGTAAGTAAGAGTGTCGAACCCAACAAGGAGCAGAAAGAAATGACAAGTAGTTTTCAGTAAGGTATTCTCTGCAAGCACTAAAATTATCGGTAACAGATAGTTTTGTGATAAGGTAATTTGTAACGAGTAACAAGTAATGAAAGTAAATAAGGTGCAGCAAGATGGCCCAATACTTTTTGTAGCAAAGTATAAGCCTAGAGAAATTCTTATAAAAAGGAAAACGCTCTCGAGGACACATGGGAATTACCGTCAAGCTAGTTTTTATCACGCTCATATGATTCTCGTTCGTTACTTTGATAATTTGATATGTGGGTGGACCGGTGCTTGGGTATTGCCCTTTCATGGACAAGCATCCCACTTATGATTAACCCCTATTGCAAGCATCCGCAACTACGAAAGAAGTATTACGGTAAACCTAACCATAGCATGAAACATATGGATCCAAATCAGCCCCTTAAGAAGCAACTCATAAACTAGGGTTTAAGCTTCTGTCACTCTAGCAACCCATCATCTACTTATTACTTCCCAATGCCTTCCTATAGGCCCAAACAATGGTGAAGTGTCATGTAGTCGACGTTCACATAACACCACCAGAGGAGAGACAACATACATCTCATCAAAATATCGAACGAATACCAAATTCACATGACTACTTATAGCAAGACTTCTCCCATGTCCTCAGGAACAAACGTAACTACTCACAAATCATATTCATGTTCATAATCAGAGGGGTATTAATATGCATAAAGGATCTGAACATATGATGTTCCACCAAATAAACCAACTAGCATCAACTACAAGGAGTAATCAACACTACTAGCTACCTGCAAGTACCGATCTAGGGTTTTGAGACAAAGATTGGATACAAGAGATGAACTAGGGTTTGAGATGAGATGGTGTTGGTGAAGATGTCGATGGATATTGACCCCTTCCCGACGAGAGGATCGTTGGTGATGACGATGGTGATGATTTCCCCTTCCCGGAGGGAAGTTTCCCCAGCAGAACAGCTCCGTCGGCGCCCTAGATTGGTTCCGCCAAGGTTCCACCTCGTGGCGGCGGTTTTATCGAAAGCTTGCTTATGATTTTTTTCAGGGTAAAATACTTCATATAGCAGAATATGGGCACAGGAGGCCTGCCGAGGCCCTGGCAGGGGTCGCGCCCGGGGGTAGGCGCGCCCCACCCTCGTGGCCAGAGTGTGGGCCCCTCTGGTGGATTCTTTCGCCAGTATTTTTTATAACTCCAAAACGTGCCTCCGTGAAGTTTCAGGACTTTTGGAGTTGTGCAGAATAGGTCTCTAATATTTGCTCCTTTTCCAGGCCAGAATTCCAGCTGTCGGCATTCTCCCTCTTCATGTAAACCTTGTAAAATAAGATAGAAAAGGGTATAAGTATTGTGACATAACGTGTAATAACAGCCCATAATGCAATAAATATCGATATAAAAGCATGATGCAAAATGGACGTATCAACTCCCCCAAGCTTAGACCTCGCTTGTCCTCAAGCAGAAACCGATAACGAAAAATATCTCCACATGTTTAGAGATAGAGGTGTTGATAAAATAAAATACGGACAGGAGGGCATCATGATAATTCTTATAACAGCAACATATATAGATATTGTCATATGATTTCTTATGCACAAGTAACAATCTATTCACAATGTAAAGTATGAATCAGATAATTCATTGAGAACTAACAAACTATGATCTCGGTCACTGAAGTAATTGCAATTTATCATAACATCGGAAAGAGTCAATATAAGAGCTTTTCAGCAAGTTCACATACTCAACTATCATTTAGTCTTTCACAATTGCTAACACTTACGCAATACTTATGGGTATGGAGTTTTAATCGGACACAGAGAAAGATAGGGGTTTATAGTGTTGCCTCCCAACCTTTTACCTCAAGGGTAATGTCAACAATAATAGTTCATGATGACTTACATCCAATTGGATATATATATATATATATATATATATATATATATCAGGATCTTTCCAACACAAGGTGCTTGCCAAAGGATAAAATGTAAAAAGGAAAGGTGAAGATCACCATGACTCTTGCATAAGGTATAAGACAAAAGTAAAAGATAGGCCCTACGCAGAGGGAAGCAGAGGTTGTCATGTGCTTTTGTGGTTGGATGCACAAGATCTTAATGCAAAAGAACGTCACTTTATATTGCCACTTGTGATATGGACCTTTATTATACAGTCCGTCGCTTTTATTGCTTCCATGTCACAAGATCGTATAAAGCTTATTTTCCCCACACTAATAAATCATACATATTTAGAGAGCAATTTTTATTGCATACAACAATGACAACTTACTTGAAGGATCTTACTCAATCCATATGTAGATATGCTGGACTATCATGGAAAAACTGGGTTTAAGGATATTCGGAAGCACAAGTAGTATCTCTACTTGGTGCAAAGAATTTGGCTAGCATGAGGGAGAAAGGAAAACTCAACATGTTGGATGATCCATGACAATATACTTTATTTCGGATATAAGAAAACGTAACCCATTACGTTGTCTTCCTTGTCTAACATCAACTCTTTAGCATGTCATATTTTAATGAGTGCTCACAATCATAAAAGATGTCCAAGATAGTATATTTATATGTGAAAACCTCTCTTTCTTTATTACTTCCTATTAATTGCAACGATGACCAAAACTATGTTTGTCAACTCTCAACAACTTTTATTCATCATACTCTTTATATGTGAAGTCATTACTCTCCATAAGATCAATATGGTCTCTTTACTTCTTTTTATTCTTTCTTTTATTCTTTCAAGATCATACCAAGATAATCAAGCCCTTGAATTAACACTAATCTTTATTATATATATAGCTCACGAACTCGATTACATAGAAGGGTCATAAAGCAAAACTCAAGAATAAATCATACTAAAATTTTATTCTACTAGATCAAGATATTACCAAAAGGATCGAACTAAGAAAAACGGTAAAGATAGGAGTGTGATGGTGTTACGATACCGGGGCACCTCCTCCAAGCTTGGCAGTTGCCAAGGGGAGTGCCCATACCGGATACTCGGTTCTCCTTTGTGATGAAGGAGATGGTGGTGATGATGGATAGTCGCACATCAAAGCGCGATAGATCCTCCAATTTGCGAATAATGCCCTTGAGTGCGGTGATATACTCCTTCAACAAAATATTTTCACGTGTGAGATACTTATTTTGTATGCGAGCTAACTCAATCATCTTGAAAGCTTCAATCTCCGTTGGGGTAAGAAGATTGTGATGAGGTCGGAGGATGTCTAATACGTTTCCAACGTATCTATAATTTTTTATTGTTCCATGCTATATTATATTCTGTTTTGGACATTAATGGGCTTTATTATACACTTTTATATTATTTTTGGGACTAACCTATTAACCAAGGCCCAGCCCGTAATTGTTGTTTTTTGCCTATTTGAGTTTCACGGAAAAAGAATATCAAACGGAGTCCAAAGCGGAATGAAACCTTCCGGGAGCGTGATTTTTGGAATGAACGTGATCCAGAGGGCTTGGACCCTACGTCAAGACAACAACCAGGAAGGCACGAGGTAGGGGGCGCGCCGACCCCCCCCCCCTCCCCAGGTGCGCCCTCCACCCTCGTGGGCCCCATGTTGCTCCACCAACGTACTTCTTCCTCCTATATATACCTACGTGCCCCCAAACTACCGGATGAAGCCAAAACCTAATTCCACCGCGCAACCTTACATGCCGTGAGATCCCATCTTGGGGCCTTTCACGGAGCTTCGCCCGGAGGGGCATCGATCACGGAGGGCTTCTACATCAACACCATAGCCTCTCCGATGATGTGTGAGTAGTTTACTTTAGACCTTTGGTCCATAGTTATTAGCTAGATGGCTTCTTCTCTCTTTTTGGATCTCAATACAAAGTTCTCCACGATTCTCGTGGAGATCTATTCGATGTAATCTTCGGTTGCGGTGTGTTTGTTGAGAATGATGAATTGTGGGTTTATGTTCAAGTTTATCTATGAACAATCTTTGAATCTTCTCTGAATTCTTTTATGTATGATTGGTTATCTTTGCAAGTCTCTTGAATTATCAGTTTGGTTTGGCCTACTAGATTGATCTTTCTTGCAATGGGAGAAGTGCTTAGCTTTGGGTTCAATCTTGCGGTGTCCTTTCCCGGTGGCGATGAGGGGCAGCAAGGCACATATTGTATTGTTGCCATCGAGGATAACAAGATGGGGTTTATATCATATTGCATGACTTCATCCCTCTACATCATGTCATCTTACTTAAAGCGCTACTCTGTTCTTATGAACTTAATACTCTAGATGCATGCTGGATAGCGGTCGATGTGTGGACTAATAGTAGTAGATGCAGGCAGGAGTCGGTCTACTTGTCGCGGACGTGATGCCTATATACATGATCATACCTGGATGTTCTCATAACTATGCTCAATTCTCTCAATTGCTCAACAGTAATTTTTTCACCCACCGTAATACTTATGCTCTCGAGAGAAGCCACTAGTGAAACCTATGGCCCCCGGGTCTATGTTCCATCATATTAATCTTCCAACACTTAGCTATTTTTATTGCCTTTTATTTTACTTTGCATCTTTATCATAAAAATACCAAAAATATTATCTTATCATATCTATCAAATCTCAGTTTCATAAGTGACCGTGAAGGGATTGACAACCCCTTTATTGCGTTGGTTGCGAGGATTTTATTTGTTTGTGTAGGTGCGAGGGACTCGTGCGTGGCCTCCTACTAGATTGATACCTTGGTTCTCAAAAATTGAGGGAAATACTTACGCTGCTTTACTGCATCACCCTTTCCTCTTCAGGGGAAAACCAACGTAGTGCTCAAGAGGTAGCAATGTCTTCGTCTTCTGCTGCTGGAGCTTGGTCCTCCATGGCCTTCTTGATCCCATCATCCTTGTTGATCTCCCCAGGTTCTTCTCTCTTCATCTCTATCTTCATTAGCCAAGCATCGTTGCCCTTGTTGTTGGAGGAGGGGGACGACATGATGCCTGGTCTTGACAACTCTGGAAGAAAATAGCTCAAAACAAAAAGCAGAGGATATTTGCATGGTAATGCGGTGGTCAAAACCTTGATGGATTATATAATGAATTTTTACCAACCAAAAGAAGTAACGTGCAAGAAAACAGAGTCCGGAGGGCACACGAGTTGCCCACGAGGCAGGGGGCGCGCCCTCCACCCTCGTGGACGCCTCGTGTCCTTACCGGACTACTTCTTATTTCCTATTTTCTAATATATTCCAAAACGGAGAAAAATTGCCATTAGAACTGTTTGGAGTCGGTTTACTTACCGTACCACGTACCTATTCCTTTTCGGAGTCTGAAACGTTCTGGAAAGTGTCCCTTATGTATTCCTCCGGGGTTACGGTTTCAATAACATTAGTTTCAACATTTATGGGATTACACGAGATATAGTGTTTGATTCTTTGACCATTCACCACCTTGGTTGTGCCTTTGAAGTTGTTGATTTTTATGGCACCAGAACGATAGACCTCCTCGATAACGTAAGGACCTTCCCATTTAGAGAGAAGTTTTCTGCAGAAAATCTTAGGCGAGAGTTGAATAGCAACACATAATCACCTACATTAAATTCTCTCTTTTGTATCCTTTTGTCATGCCATCTTTTAACCTTTTCTTTAAATAGTTTGGCATTCTCATAGGCCTGGGTTCTCCATTCATCAAGTGAGCTAATGTCAAATAGCCTCTTCTCACTGGCAAGTTTGAAATCATAATTGAGCTCTTTAATGGCCCAATATGCCTTATGTTCTAGTTCGAGAGGTAAGTGACATGCTTTTCCATAGACCATTTTATACGGAGACATACCCATAGGATTTTTGTATGCAGTTCTATAGGCCCATAATGCATCATCAAGTTTCTTGGACCAATTCTTTCTAGATCTATTAACAGTCTTTTGCAAAATTAATTTGAGCTCTCGATTACTCAATTCTACTTGACCACTAGACTGCGGGTGGTATGGAGATGCCATTCTATGATTAACATCATACTTAGCAAGCATTTTACGGAAAGCACCATGAATAAAATGTGAACCACCATCGGTCATTAAATATCTAGGGACTCCAAACCTCGGAAAAATAACTTCTTTAAGCATCTTAATAGAGGTGTTATGACCAGCACTACTAGTTGGAATAGCTTCTACCCACTTAGTAACGTAATCAACAGCAACTAAAATATGTGTATACCCGTTAGAGGAAGGGAACGATCCCATATAATCAAAGCCCCAAACATCAAATGGTTCAATAACAAGTGAATAATTCATAGGCATTTCTTGACGTCTACTAATATTACCAATTCTTTGACATTCATCACAAGATAACACAAACTTACGGGCATCTTTGAAGAGAGTAGGCCAATAAAACCGGATTGCAATACCTTATGTGCAGTTTTATCTCCAGTGTGGTGTCCTCCATAAGCTTCGGAGTGACACTTGCATAGGATCTGTTCATGTTCATGCTTAGGTATACAACGTCTAATAATACCATCTACTCCTTCTTTATAAAGGTGTGGGTCATCCCAGAAGTAATGTCTTAAACCATAGAAAAACTTTTTCTTTTTGCTGGTATGTGAAACTAGGTGGTATAAATTTAGCAACAATGTAATTAGCATAATCAGCATACCATGGAGCAGTACGAGAGGCATTTATGATAGCTAATTGTTCATCAGGAAAGCTATCATCAATAGGTAGTGGGTCATCAAGAACATTCTCTAAACTAGACAAGTTATGCGCAATGGGGTTCTCGGCTCCCTTTCTATCAATAATATGCAAATCAAATTCTTGTAGTAGGAGAACCCATCTAATAAGTCTAGGTTTAGCATCTTTCTTTTCTATAAGATATTTAATAGCAGCATCATCAGTGTGAACAGTTACTTTAGAATCAACAATATAAGGTGCAGAAGTTATCACAAGAAAATACAACTGCTAAAAATTCTTTTTCAGTAGTAGCATAATTTCTCTGGGCATTGTCTAGAGTTTTACTAGCATATTGGGTAACATTTAATTTCTTATCAACTCTTTTTCCTAGAATAGCACCTACAGCATAATCACTAGCATCACACATAATTTCAAAGGGTAGATTCCAGTCAGGTGCCTGAACAATAGGTGCAGAAATCAAAGCTTTCTTAAGTATTTCAAACGCTTCTACACAATGATCATCAAAGACAAAAGGAATATATTTTTGTAAGAGATTAGTCAGAGGCCTGGAAATTTTAGAGAAGTCATTAATGAACCTCCTATAAAAGCGGCATGACCAAGGAAACTTCTTATTCCTTTAATGTCCTTAGGACCACGACATCTTTTCAATAGCATCAACTTTAGCTTTATCAACTTCAATACCTCTTTCAGAAATTTTATGCCCCAAGACAATACCTTCATTAACCATAAAGTGGCACTTCTCCCAATTCAAGACAAGGTTAGTTTCTTCAAATCTCTGCAAAACTCGATCAAGGTTGCTCAAGCAGTCATCAAAAGAAGTTCCATATCTTTGAAATTATCCATGAAAACCTCAACAATCTTTTCACAAAAATCAGAGAATATAGCCATCATGCATTTTTGAAAGGTAGCAGGTGCATTACATAAACCAAAAGGCATACGTCTATAAGCAAAGGTACCGAAAGAGCAAGTAAAATTGGTCTTTTCTTGATCCTCTTTTGACACAGGTATTTGAGAGAAACCAGAATAACCATCTAGAAAGCAAAAATGTGTATGTTTGTATAGTATTTCTAGCATTTGATCAATAAAAGGTAAAGGATAATGATCCTTTTTAGTAGCTTTATTTAATTTGCAGAAATCAATACCATTCTATAACCTATAATAATTCTTTGTGGGATCAATTCATCTTTATCATTAGGAACAACAGTAATACCTCCCTTCTTAGGGACACAATGGATAGGACTTACCCACTGACTATCAGCAACTGGATAAATAATACCTGCCTACAGAAGCTTTAGTATTTCTTTTCTTACCACTTCTTTCATCTTAGGATTTAACCGTCGTTGGTGATCAACAACTGGTTTTGCGTCTTTCTCCAATTTTATTTTGTGTTGGCATAGAGTGGGACTAATGCCCTTAAGATCATCAAGAGTATATCCAATAGCAGCACGGTGCTTCTTGAGTTTTCAATAATTTCTTTTCTTCGTGCTCTGAAAGGTTAGCACTAATAATAACAGGATATATCTTCTTTTCATCAAGATAAGAAAATTTAAGAGTATCGGGTAATGGTTTAAGCTCAAACACGGGTGAGGAGTCTGGACTAGGGGGTGTCCGGATGGTCGAACTATCATCACGGCGGACTCCAAGACTATGAAGATACAAGATTGAAGACTTCGTCCGTGTCCGGATGGGACTTTCCTTGGCATGGAAGGCAAGCTTGGCGATACGGATATGTAGATCTCCTACCATTGTAACCGACTATGTGTAACCCTAACCTATCCGGTGTCTATATAAACCGGAGGGTTTTAGTCCGTGGGGACGAACAACAATGATACCATAGGCTAGCTTCTAGGGTTTAGCCTCCTTGATCTCGTGGTAGATCTACTCTTGTACTACCCATATCCCCAATATTAATCAAGCGGGAGTAGGGTATTACCTCCATCGAGAGGGCCCGAACCTGGGTAAAAACATCGTGTCCCTTGTCTCCTGTTACCATCCGCCTAGACGCACAGTTCGGGACCCCCTACCCGAGATCCGCCGGTTTTGACACCGACAATGGGATCACCCTTGGGTGGAGGAGGATCCCCTAGGATTTCAACAGGCAGGTTGTGTTTCAAAATAGGTCCATGTTTAAAGAATACTTCATCTATTTCCCTTCTTTCATTCATAAACATATCATTTTCATGGTCGAGCAAATATTGGTCTAAAGGATCATTAGGAGGCATGGCAATAGAAGAAAGACCAATAATTCATCTTTACTAGGCAATTCCTCATCACAGGGTTGTCTACGAAATTTAGCAAAATTAAACTCATGAGACATATCCCCCAAATCAATAGTAACAACATTCTTTTGCAGTCTATCCTAGCATTAATAGTATTCAAGAAGGGTCTACCAAATATAATGGGACAAAAGCTATCTTGTTGGGAACCAACAACAAGAAAATCAGCAGGATATTTAACTTCCCCGCACAAGACTTCAACATCTCTAACAATCCCGACTGGTGAAATAGTATCTCTATCGTCAAGCTTAATTGTAACATCAATTTCTTCTATCTCGTGAGGTGCAATATCATGCATAATTTCTTTGTATAAGGAATGAGGTATTGCACTTGCACTAGCACCCATATCACATAAGCCATGATAACAATGATCTCTATTTTAACAAAAATAACAGGCATGCCTACAACAGGTCTATGTTTATTTTTAGTATCAGGTCTAGCAATTCTAGCAGCTTCATCACAGAAGTAAATAACATGCCCATCAATATTATCAGCCAAGAGATCTTTAACCATAGAAATACTAGGTTCAACTTTAGTTTGCTCAGAGGATGTAGGTGTTCTAGTATTACTCTTACGAACCACAGTTGAAGCTTTAGCATGATCCTTTATTCTAACAGGGAAAGGTGGTTTCTTAATATAAGCAGTAGGAACAATAGGATCAACATTATAAGTGATAGTCTTTTCTTCAACTTTAATAGTTGCAACTACTTTTACTTAAATGGGAGGACTATTTTTAAACCAGTTCTCCTTGGGGAGGTCAACATGAGTAGCAAAGGATTCACAGAAAGAAGCTATACTATCTCAGAGTCAAGTCCATATTTAGTGCTAAATTCACGGAAAACAACGGTGTCCATAAAAGATTTAACACAATCAAACTTAGGTGTTATACCTGACTCCTTACCTTCGTCGAGATCCCAATCTTTAGAGTTGCGTTTAATTCTTTCTAATAAATCCCATTTGAATTCAATAGTCTTGATCATAAAAGAGCCAGTACAAGAAGTATCGAGCATGGAGCGATTATTGAGAGAAAGCCAAGCCTAAAAGTTTCGAATAATAATTTCTCTTGAGAGCTCATGATTGGGGCATGAATATAATATTGACTTAAGCCTCCCCCAAGATTGAGCGATGCTTTATCCTTTGCGAGGCCAAAAATTACATATATAATTGCGATCACGATGAACAAGATGCATAGGATAAATCTTCTAATGAAATTCCAATTTCAATTGGTTGTAGTTCCATGATCCCATATCATCACATAGCCTAAACCATGTCAATGCCTTTCCCTTCAAAGATAAAGGGAAGACGTTCTTCTTTATAACATCCTCAGGCATACCTGCAAGCTTAAATAATCCACAAACTTCATCCACATAGATTAGGTGCAAATCGGGATGTAATGTTCCGTCTCTCGTAAAAGGATTAGCTAGCAGTTTCTCTATCATACCCGAAGGAATTTCAAAGTAAACATTTTCAGTAGGCTCAGTAGGTTGAGGAGCAACTCTTTGCTCTACTGGTCGAGGTGAAGATACCCCGAACAAGCCCCTCAAAGGATTATGTTCCATAGTGACAAGTGACAGTAAATTTCAGCACACTATATAATTTTTCCTTACCAAATTCCACCTACCAAAGGCACTTCACTCCCCGGCAATGACGCCAGAAATAAGTCTTGATGACCCACAAGTATAGGGGATCTATCATAATTCTTTCGATAAATAAGAGTGTCGAACCCAACAAGGAAGCGAAGGAAATGACAAGCGGTTTTCGATAAGGTATTCTCTGCAAGCACGTAAATTATCGGTAACAGATAGTTTTGTGATAAGGTAATTTGTAATGAGTAACAAGTAATGAAAGTAAATAAGGTGCAGCAAGATGGCCCAATCCTTTTTGTAGCAAAGGACAAGCCTGGAAAAATTCTTATATAAAGGAAACCGCTCCCGAGGACACATGGGAATTACCGTCAAGCTAGTTTTCATCACGCTCATATGATTCTCGTTCGTTACTTTGATAATTTGATATGTAGGTGGACCGGTGCTTGGGTACTGCCTTTTCTTGGACAAGCATCCCACCTATGATTAACCCATGTTGCAAGCATCCGCAACTGCAAAACAAGTATTAAGTTAAACCTAACCATAGCATGAAACATATGGATCCAAATCAGCCCCTTACGAAGCAACTCATAAACTAGGGATTACGCTTCTGTCACTCTAGCAACCCATCATCTACTTACTACTTCCCAATGCCTTCCTCTAGGCCCAAACAATGGTGAAGTGTCATGTAGTCGACGTTCACATAACACCACTAGAGGAGAGACAACATACATCTCATCAAAATATCGAACGAATGCCAAATTCACATGACTACTTATAGCAACACTTCTCCCATGTCCTTAGGAACAAACGTAACTACTCAAAACTCATATTCATGTTCATAATCAGAGGGCTATTAATATGCCTAAAGGATCTAAACATCTTATCTTCCACCAAATAAACCAACTAGCATCAACTACAAGGAGTAATCAACACTACTAGCAACCCGCAGGTACCAATCTGAGGTTTTGAGACAAATATTGGATACAAGAGATGAAATAGGGTTTGAGATGAGATGGTGCGGGTGAAGATGTTGATGGAGATTGACCCCCTCCCGATGAGAGGATCGTTGGTGGTGACGGCGATGATTTCCCCCTCCCGGAGGGAAGTTTCCCCGGCAGAACAGCTCCGCCGGAGCCCTAGATTGGTTCCGCCAAGGTTCCGCCTCGTGGCGGCGGTGTTTCGTCCCGAAAGCTTGCTTAGAATTCCAGGGTAAAAGACTTCATATAGCAGAAGATGGGCATCGG
Organism: Aegilops bicornis; assembly: GCA_021605145.1. Taxonomy (NCBI): domain Eukaryota; kingdom Viridiplantae; phylum Streptophyta; class Magnoliopsida; order Poales; family Poaceae; genus Aegilops; species Aegilops bicornis. Next base: position 648,129,350 of record CM038674.1, read on the forward strand.
AGGCCTGCAAGGGGGCCCACGAGGCAGGGGGCGCGCCCCGGGGAGGCTGGTTGCGCCCCCCTCCCTCGTGGCCAGGGTGTGGGCCCCCTCTGGTGGATTCTTTCGCCACTATTTTTTATTAATTCCCAAACGTGCCTCCGTGAAGTTTCAAGACTTTTGGAGTTGTGCAGAATAGGTCTCTAATATTTGCTCCTTTTCCAGCCCAGAATTCCAGCTACCGGCATTCTCCCTCTTCATGTAAACCTTGTAAAATAAGAGAGAAAAGGTATAAGTATTGTGACATAACGTGTAATAACAGCCCATAATGCAATAAATATAGATATAAAAGCATGATGCAAAATGGACGTATCAAAAACTTGGGTGCTATTTAAGCTTATATACGGATACAAGAACAAAAGAGTTTGTAAAAGTTTTTCTTTCTCAATTTCAGTTTGTCGACTCAATTGCTTGAGGGCAAGCAACGAGTTAAGCTTGGGCGACTTGATATGTCTCCGTCGTATCTACTTTTCCAAATACTTTTACTCTTGTTTTGGACTCAAATTTGCATGATTTGAATGAAACTAACCCGGACTGACGTTGTTTTCAGCATAACTACCATGGTGTTATTTTTGTGCAGAAATAAAAGTTCTCAGAATTGGATGAAGCTTTCTGAAGATTTTCTTATGAAATATATAAAAAAGTACTAGAGCCAAGACCCACCAGAGGGGGCACCTGTTGCCCACAAGGCAACAAGGCGCGGCCACCCACCCTCCCAGGTACGCCTAGTTTCCTTGTAGGGCCCATGTGGTTCCGCTGACCCTAATCTCAAGCCTATAAATTCCTTTTCACCAAGAAAAAATAAGATAAGAAGTTTCATCGCGTTTTATGATACAGAGCCGCTGCCACCCCGTGTTCTTCATCGGGAGGCCAGATCTAGAGTTCGTTTGGGGCTCTTGAGAGGGGGATTCATCGCCATCATCATCACCAATCCTTCTTCATCACCAATTTCATGACGCTCACCACCGGTAGTGAGTAATTCCTTCGTAGACTTGCTGGACGGTGATAGGGTTGGATGAGATTTATCATGTAATAGAGTCAATTTGTTAGGGCTTGATCCCTAGTATCCATTATGTTCTGATATTGATGTTGCTATGACTTTTCTATGCTTAATGCTCGTCACTAAGGCCTGAGTGTCATGATTTAAGATCTGAACCCTCTATGTTTTCATGAATATATTTAAGTTTTTGATCCTATCGGGTAGTCATTTGCACTTGTTATTGTTCTGATCCGTAGACCCCCATAGTGACAATTGTTTGGGATACTCTCCGGGGATGATTATAATTTGAGGAGTTCATGTATTCACCATGTGCTAATGTTTTGTTCCTGTTCTCTATTAAAAGGAGGCCTTAATATCCCTTAGTTTCCTTATAGACTCCGCTGCCACGGGAGGGTAAGACAAAAGATGGCATGCAAGTTCTTACTATAAGCATTTATGATTATATACGGAATACATGCCTACATTACATTGATGAATTGGAGCTATTGTGTATCTCTCTAGTGATTGTTATATATGAATGTCATCCAACACAAATATCCATCATTGATCCCATGCGTACGCTTTTCATATATTGATCTTTGCTAAGTAACTTTCGCTGCTGATGTTCTTACAATCACTAGAAAAACTGCTATTGTTATTGTTACCGTTGCTATTGCTACTTTTACTACCGCTATCAAACTATCATACTATTGTGCTACTGATCACCTTGCTACGGATATTTAATTCTCTAGGTGTGGTTGAATTGACAACTCAACTGATAATACTTACAAATATTTTTTGGCTCCCCTTGTGTCAAATCAATAAATTTGGGTGAAATACTACCCTCGAACTATTGCGATCCCCAATAGTTGTGGGTTATGAGGCGCGTAGTCTAGTGAAGTAGCATGTCGCTGATGGTAGCTGCAACTACGTCGGTATTTCCCTGGAGAGGGAGGGATGATGTAGCACATCGACGGTAGGTATTTCCCTCAGTTATGAAACCAAGGTATCGAACCAGTAGGAGAACCAAGCAACACAGCGTAAGCAGCACATGTACACAAATAACAACACCTCGCAACCCGACGTGTTAAAGGGGTTGTCAATTCCTTCCGGGGTACGGCGTGATACGTCTCCAATGTATCTATAATTTATGAAGCACTCATGCTATTTTATTATCTGTTTTGAATGATTATGGGCTTTATTATACACTTTTATATTACTTTTGGGACTAACCCATTAACCGGAGGCCCAGCCCATATTGCTGTTTTATTGCATGTTTCAGTATTTCAAAGAAAAGGAATATCAAACTGAGTCCAAACGGAATGAAACCTTCGGCATCGTGATTTTTTGGAAGAATATGATCCTGGAGACTTGGAGTTCACGTCAGAAGATCCTCGAGGCAGCCACGAGATAGGAGGGTGCCCCCCCCCCCCGCCCCCCTGTAGGGCGCACCCCCTGTCTTGTGGGCCCCTCGAGCACCTCCCGACCGACTTCTTTCGCCTATATAAGCCTACGTACCCTAAAAACATCGAATATCAAGATAGATCGGGAGTTCCGCCGCCGCAAACCTCTGTAGCCACCAAAAACCTCTCGGGAGTCTGTTCTGGCACCCTGCTGGAGGGGGAACCCATCACCGGTGGCCATCTTCATCATCCCGGCGCTCTCCATGACGAGGAGGTAGTAGTTCACCCTCGGGGCTGAGGGTATGTACCAGTAGCTATGTGTTTGATCTCTCTCTCTCTCATGTTCTCGACTTCACACGATCTTGATGTATCGCGAGCTTTGCTATTATAGTTGGATCTTATGATGTTTCTCCCCCTCTACTCTCTTGTGATGAATTGAGTTTCCCTCTTGAAGTTATCTTATTGGATTGAGTCTTTATTTGAGAACACTTGATGTATGTCTTGCCGTGTTTATCTGTGGTGACAATGGGATATCACGTGCCACTTGATGTATGTTTTGGTGACCAACTTGCGGGTTCCGCCCCTGAACCTATGCATAGGGGTTGGCACACGTTTTCTTGACTCTCCGGTAGAAACTTTGGGGCACACTTTGAAGTACTTTGTGTTGGTTGGATGAATCTGAGATTGTGTGATGCATATCGTATAATCATGCCCACGGATACTTGAGGTGACAATGGAGTATCTAGGTGACATTAGGGTTTTGGTTGATTTGTGTCTTAAGGTGTTATTCTAGTACGAACTCTTTAATAGATCAATCCAAAAGAATAACTTTGAGGTGGTATCGTACCCTACCAAAATCTTTACATTTGTTCTCCGCTATTAGTGGCTTTGGAGTGACTCTTTGTTGCATGTTGAGGGATTGTTATATGATCTATCTATGTTATTATTGTTGAGAGAACTTGCACTAGTGAAAGTATGAACCCTATAGGCCTTGTTTCCTACCATTGCAATACCGTTTACGCTTACTTTTATCATTAGTTACCTTGCTGTTTTTATATTTTCAGATTACAAATACCTTTATCTACCATCCATATTGCACTTGTATCACCATCTCTTCACCGAACTAGCGCACCTATACAATTTACCATTGTATTGGGTGTGTTGGGGACACAAGAGACTCTTTGTTATTTGGTTGCAGGGTTGTTTGAGAGAGACCCTCTTCATCCTACGCCTCCTACGGATTGATAAACCTTAGGTCATCCACTTGAGGGAAATTTGCTACTGTTCTACAAACCTGTGCACTTGCAGGCCCAACAACGTCTACAAGAAGAAGGTTGCTTAGTAGACATCAAGCTCTTTTAAAGCGCCGTTGTCGGGGAGGCTAGGTAGCGGCACTCACTCACACCCGTCAACTAAGCTCTTGTCTGGTGCCGGTGCCGGGGAGGTGAGTGCTTGAAGGTATATCTTTAGATCTTGCAATCGAATCTTTTTGTTTCTTGTTTTATCACTAGTTTAGTTTATAGAAGAAAAACTACAAAAAAATGGAGTTAAGTTTGTCTCATACGCTTCATCTTTTTAATATCTTTCGTGAATTTGATGGAAAGGAAAATTGTGCTCAAGTGCTAGAAGAAGAATGCATTAAAATGCTTGGCACTAAATCTTTGTATGATGAGCATGATTGCAATGTTGTTAGTATGAATTCCTTGAATATCCATGATGCTAATAATATGCAAAGCTACAAGCTTGGGTAAGCTATGTTTAATGAAGATGATATTTTTTTGTCCCCCAAGTTTTGATGAGAATATTTATTATGATGATAGCATGCCTCCTATTTATGATGATTATATTGATGAAAGTGGGTTTGGAAGAGTGTCAACTTTAGTGATCCCACTATTTTGGAGGATGTTGAATCTTATTGTAATGAACATGAAAGTGGATTTGGAAGATTGTCAACTTTATTTAGTGATTCCACTATCTTGGGAGAGGTTTCAATCGATTATGATGAGAACGAAGTTGCTACTTATGATGATTTTGTGATGAAACTTATGCTATAAAAAGTAGTGATGATTATATTTACAAATCTTGTCATGATTATGATTACCATTTTTCTGAACATTACTCTTTTAATGTGGAAACAATTTTTAGTGTTCAAGTCTCTTATGATACTCCCACTATTCCGAATGAGAACAAATTTGATTATGTGGAGAGTAGTAAATTTTCTATGCTTGTAGATCATGAAAAGAATGCTTTAGGTGCTGGTTATATTTTTGAATTCATTCATGATGCTACTGAAAATCATTATGAGGGAGGAATATATGCTTGTAGGAATTGCAATAATGTCAAGTTTCCTCCCTTTGTGCTTGACATCTTGAAGTTATGCTTGTTTTACCTTCCTATGCAAGTTGATTCTTGTTCCCATAAGTTGTTTCCTCACAAAATCCCTAGGCATAGGAAGTGGGTTAGACTTAAATGTGCTAGTCATATTCTTCATGATGCTCTCTTTATGTTTCAATTCTTATCTTTTATGTGAGCATCATTGAAATCGTCATGCCTAGCTAGGGGCGTTAAACGTTAGCGCTTGTTGGGAGGCAACCCAATTTTATTTTAGTTTCTTGCTTTTTGGTTCTGTTTAGGAATGAATAATCCATCTAGATTATGTTTATATGTGGTTTTATGTTTGAATTAGTGTTTGTGCCAAGTAGAACCTTTGGGAAGACTTGGGTGAAGTCTATATGATCATTCTGTAAAAAACAGAAACTTTACCGCTCACGAGATTAGATTAAACTTTTTACTGGAGAGTGCTATTTAGTTGATTCTTTTTGCAGATGATTACTATAAAAATTCCTCAGTTCCACCAATTTATTTTAGAATTTTTGGAGTTCCAGAAGTTTGCGTTAGTTACAGATTACTACAGACTGTTCTGTTTTTGACAGATTCTGTTTTCTTTGTGTTATTTGCTTATTTTGATGAATCTATGAGTAGTATAGGAGGGTATGAACCATAGATAAGTTAGAATACAGTATATATTACACCAATATAAATAAAGAATGAGTTCATTACAGTACCTTGAAGTGGTGTTTTGTTTTCTTTCGCTAACGGAGCTTACGAGTTTTCTGTTGAGTTTTGTGTTGTGAAGTTTTCAAGTTTGGGGTAAAGATTCGATGGACTATGGAATAAGGAGTGGAAAGATCCTAATCTTGGGTATTCCCAAGGCACCCCAAGTCAATATTCAAGGACAACCAAGAGCCTAAGCTTGGGGATGCCCCGGATGGCATCCCCTCCTTCGTCTTCGTTCATCGGTAACTTTACTTGGAGCTATATTTTTATTCGCCACATGATATGTGTTTTGCTTGGAGCATCATTTTATTTTGTTATTTTTTGCTTGCTGTTATTTAGAATACTGTTTTGCATCTTTAGTTTCAATAAAAATGTCAAGGATAGCCTTTACCATGCTTATTTTGCTAGTATACATGTTGCTGTTTGAAAACAGAAAGTTACCGCTGTTGCAAAAATTCCCTAGAAAAGTCAGAGAATGGTGTAATGTTGAAACTTTTTGCATATTGAGCTCTGATAAATTTACTACAGTGTTGATTTTATTTCATAATTTTTGGAGTTAGGGAAGTATTGATACTCTTGCATTCTTCATAGACTGTACTGTTTTGGCAGATTGCTGTTATGTTTGCATTGTTTGCATATGTTCGCTTTTTTAATGGTTCTATTTGAGGATAGGAGTATTAAATATGCAGAGGCATTTAGTATGTAATGTTGAATAATAATCTTAGTGATTTGTTACAGTAGAAAATGATAAGGTTTTGCATTGGTTTATACTAACCTATCTCACGAGTTCTTGTTGTGTTTGGTGTGGATGAAGCTTTTGAGAAATAGAGAAACCATGATATGAGAGGAATTAAGGAGACACAAAAGTTCAAGCTTGGGGATGACCAAGGCACCCCAAGATAATATTTCAAGAAGTTTCAAGCATGTAAGCTTGGGGATGCCCCGGTAGGCATCCCACGTTTCTTCTTCAACAACTATCGGTTAGTATCGGTTGAGCCTAAGTTTTTGCTTCTTCACTTGAGTTGTGTTATCCTTGCAATGTCATTTTATTTTGTTTTGCTTGCTGTTTGAATACAATACCAAGATCTGAAATTCTTAAATAAGAGAGAGTCTTCGCATAGTTACATAATTATTTAGCTACTCATTGATCTTCACTTATATATTTTTGGAGTAGTTTGTCATTTACTCGTGTGCTTCACTTATATCCTATGAGTAAATGGTTGAATGAGTTGATTGTCATAAATCTAAAATTATATATGCCTCATTTGCTTATCTCATGGGGAGTTATCACTTCACATCTAAGAAGTAGAGGTTGTAAATTTATTGAACGTTAGCAAGCATTGTATTGGTCATTTGAACAATTCATGAAAGAATATTGAAGGAAGAGAGATTCCACATATAAATATACTATCCTAGACATATTTTATAATTGGGAGCACTCATTAAGTATGACATGCTAAAGAGTTGATGTTGGACAAGGAAGACAATGTAATGGTTTATGTTTTCCGACATCTCAGTTAAAGTATATTGTCATGGATCATTCAAACATGTTGAGCTTGCCTTTCCCCTCATGCTAGCCAAAATTCCTTGCACCAAGTAGAGATACTACTTGTGCTTCCAAATATCCTTAAACCCAGTTTTGCTATGTGAGTCCACCATACCTACCTATGGATTGAGTAAGATCCTTCGAGTAAGTTGTCATCAGTGCAAGCAATAAAAATTGCTCTCTAAATATGCATGACTTATTAGTGCGGAGAAAATAATCTTTGTACGATCTTGTTATGGAAGCAATAAAAGCGACGGACTACATAATAAAGGTCCATATACAAGGGGCAATATAAAGTGACGTTCTTTCGCATTAAGATTTTGTGCATCCAACCCTAAAAGCGCATGACAACCTCTGCTTCCCTCTGCGAAGGGCCTATCTTTTACTTTATGTCATTTACTTTATGCAAGAGTCAAGGTGATCTTCACCTTTCCCTTTTTCGTTTTATCCTTTGGCAAGCTCCTTGTGTTGGGAAGATCCTGATATATATATATATATATATATATATATATATATATATATATATATATAGATATATATATATATATATATCCAATTGGATGTAAGTTAGCATGAACTATTATTGTTGACATCACCCAAAGGTGAATACGTTGGGAGGCAACACTTTAAGCCCCTCTCTTTCTCAGTGTCCGATTGAAACTCCATAACCATTAGTATTGCGTGAGTGTTAGCAATTGTAGAAGACTATATGATAGTTGAGTATGTGGAGTTTGATATGTGACACTCCAAAAATTTTAATTTGGTTTCCAACAAAAACTTTGTTTGATTTGAAGGAGGCCATTTAAAATCTCTCCAAAAACCCCTCCTTCTCAAAAAAAAATTCCCCCATGGCAAGGATTTTATTTTGTATCTTCCTCAACCCTGGTGTTTGGTTATTAAAATCCTTCCTTCTGATTTTACCCATCTCAAGTATGTTTTTTTGGAATTTATTTTCTATTAAAAAGAAACCTTATGGGTTTTGGGGCTATTCTTTTGTTTCGAAACCATCCATTGTTTTACCATGCCTCATGTGGTAAACTCTCCCAAAACCCCTCCCTCCACTTTGGGGCAACCCAAACTTTCTGTTCCAACAAGTTCAACCCATTTTTGAATTTTATACTATTTAATTTTTCCCCAAAAACAATTATGTCCATTATTTTAAGCCTAGATGATTTACAAAGGAAGTACCTGATTTCCTTTGAGTTTTGATCTCAAACCAACTCCTATGGTTAGTCCCTAGCACCCACAACCTAGAACCATCAAGATCCACTCTTCCTCTTTTCAAATTTTTCAAGTTTCAACCTCTGCAAGTTTGGACCAGATTCATCATTTTTGGTGAAATTCATATTTTCTTCTCTCAAAAAACAGGCAGCCCCTAGGTGCTTTGAGAGGCCACCACACCAAAGATCAGCCCCAGATAAATTTTTCTCTTGCCTAAATCATTTCATCAAACACTTGGCCGGCACTGTTCCTGTATTCTTTCTGTAATTTCAGAGTTTGAGACGATGATGCGTGTCGTTTCGTCGGCGACTTGTCATCGATCACCGGCTTTTCGCTCTGGCGCGTTGCGCCTGGCCTCTCCTTCTTAACGAGCCTTTGCGGCTCTCTTGCACGGGCGCAGGTGTCGGTGGCGGCGAGCCTCGCCGACGCCGGCAGCTTCTGCGGTGGCAGAGCCACCCGTGGCGGCCAACGGGAGCTAGCGCCAGCTTTCTACGCCGTCCGGCGCCGCCCAACGCACCCGAGGCCTCCGCGTGGCCTTCTGCATGCCAGCGCACGCCGCAGCACCGTCGCCGTGGCCCGGCAAGCACAGGGCGCGCCCTCTGCCGCCGACGGGCCCGCGCAGCTCCGTTCTGTCGAAATCACCCAAGCGCACCTAATCCAAACTAGGTTAGCATCTAAATGGAACCAGTGGACCTCCATGTTGATGCCCAACCCCCTAAACTACCCGACCAAACACTGCGCCGCCGTAACCATCGCCGGAGATCCCTGTTCACGGCCACCGCCTCGGATCACCTATAAAATGAGGTCCCGAGCTCATTCTCGAGCACGCACCACCACTACACCTCACCAGAGCCCCGCCAAGCCACTAGGAGGACCTCGAGGAGGTCTCCTCCATCGACTTCGGCCGCCCCGATCCGCCTCGGCCACCAGCTCGATCCACTCAGGTGAGGCCATCCCCGCCTCCCAAACCACGTCAGTACCCTCCTCATACACCCAGTACGCTAATCCGAGCTCCAATTTAACCTTCGCAGCCCTCCCCGACGAGATCCAACATCAACCGAGCCGCCGTCCACCGGAGCAAGGGTCGCCGCCGACGTGGTGCTCGCCGACGACCACCTCCACCACCCGCAGACGCGGAAGGACACACTGATCACGTAGGTACCCTCCGATCCTCCTAACTCGCCGTGGATCGCCGCCGGCGACCACCGCAGCTCTAGGGCGCCAACGCTCTCTGCTTCTCCCCCGTTTGAAAATTCAAACATGACGGGTGGGACCCCTCATCAGTCTTTTCTTTTTTTTTGAACCGTTTATGTAAACGCCGGGCAGAAATCGTCTCCCTTTGCGGTTGGCGGCTTTTTGGCGAGCGTTTCTGTTTTATAAGCTGGCCTGAAACTTTTACATTTCATTACAGATAAGTCCCTGGACTAAAACCTTTATAACTTTTAAACAGAAAATGATTTTTGATTGATTCTTTTTCTATCACCTTTATTTTTCTGTCTAGTTGTTTACCATATTTATTTGAAAAATATTTGGAACAATTTTTGTGCACTCACGGTATTTACATTAGTACGTATTTTCTTATACCGTAGATACCGGATGAGGTGATTTGAACCGCGAACTTCACCAAGCTAGACTCCGACTACTCCGAACCAGGCAAGCATGTTGGAACTTTTGATATGATGAGTGTTCGTTGCATGTTTGCATTAAGGAGTTTCATGGCATGCTTATGAGCGTTTCGATAAGTGTTATATTACATGCAAAGTTGAGGCAAGTGAGTTTCGAAAATCCATATGTTGTTGGATATTTGTTTGCATGGCCATGTGATGGCATGAGAGTGGGTAAGATGGCAGTGTTGAAGCATGCCAGTCTTATGCCATACTATTTGACTCCAGCGTCAACGTGGAACAGGTCACGTTCCCATCTGTTTTCCCTTCCTGTACTACCACATGTTTTCCGCAAGGGATATGGCTTAGTAAGTTGCAAACCTCTTTCCTGGTACACACCAAATAGAGAGGCCGTGATGAGGGTTCCATGGCCCTGGATTAAAGCCAGTCATACAGTCAGGGGGCATGGGTGTTTCCGGTTGGGACCGAGAGGGGGGCACCCCTTAGAGCGCGCGTATATAAATTTGATCCCATGCTATTCGAGGTTGTGATCTCCCCGTCTCAAAGTTTTCTTGAACGTTGTCTAGGGTGATTACTGGCATCGTGAGGTGGGATGGGTGTGTACTGGTTAGATGTGTTTCTACCGAAATATCGTAAACGGAACTAGTCCCTCGTGACTACGGAAATCCGTTAGCTGTGGATAATTAGTACAAACTCTGCAGAGTCAAAATCCTTCGAATCATCTTATCCATGTCCGAGTACTATGTTCAACTTATCTTGTCAGTGTCATTCTTAGTGACAAAACTCCGGTGAACCACATGAGTGTTAAGTCCGGCTAAATGATTATTCCTGTGGATGGACTAACCCGTTTATTATTGTGTGTTGAATATTTCCTGTGAGTGTTATATCTTCGTGAATTTATCATATATGAATAATGAAATATAAGCCCTTTCTGCGATGTCGCTCAGACGTCCGACTGTGGCACACTTGTTATTTACTTTCACTATAAGCCCTTTCTGTGATGTCGCTCAGACGTCCGATTGTGGCACGCCTGTTATTTACTTTCAATATAAGCCCTTTCTGCGATGTCGCTCAGACGTCCGACTGTGGCACGCTTTTTATTTACTTTCAATATAAGCCCTTTCTGCGATGTCGCTCCGACGTCCGACTGTGGCAAGCATGTTATTTACTTTCAATATGGGAAATCACCATGGACCATATCAGCAGCAATCCAAATTGTCTGAGCTACAGAAGACACGTCCCCCAACATTTTCTCATACTGACAAACCTCTTGAGGCCGATGATTGGCTTCGAGACATGGAAAGAAAATTAATTATTGCATAGTGTTCAGACCATGAGAAAGTACTATATGCACCGCACTATCTCACTGGAGCAGCTGCATCATGGTGGGAAAATTTCCTACACATGCACCCCAACGAAAATGATATAACACAGGAGGAGTTCAAAGAAGGTTTTCATGGGGCGCACATTCCTAGAAGTGTTATGAAGATCAAGAAGAGGAATTTGATGACCTCAAGCAGAGGACCATGACGGTGTCGGAATACAACTGTCAGTTTACTCTATTGTCTCGCTACGCCAATGAAGAGCATATGACTGGAAGCAAGAAGATGGAAAATTTCCTGGACGGTCTGGCACCCGCGCTTAAATGCTAGCTGATCGTGCACACCTTCCCAGATTTCAAAACACTGGTGGATAAAGCGATTACCTTGGAAAATGAGCGACGCAACTTGGAGGATTTCCGCAAGCGCAAAAGGGACCAAACTACTCTTGCTCGGAACCACGAAGCAAGGCCGGATTTTCGTAAAGGTGGGACACTCAGACCCACGACAAATGTTTCACACCCAATCAAGAATTTCCATGCAAGGGACAAGGAGTTCACATATCGCCCATGCGTTACTTGCTACGCTTGTGGAGAAGAAGGGCACTATGCCAAGCAGTGCCCCAGGCCAAGGAACTCGACCCCAAAGCCGAACAACGGTGGCAATAATTCAGCACCCAAGCGAAACAACTTCAACCCCAATAACAACCACAGGAAGGGTCATCTGAACCACGTGACCAGAGAAGAAGCACAAAATGCCCCGGATATCATACTCGGAACGTTCCCTGTCCACACAATACCTGCCACGGTTTTGTTTGATTCTGGAGCTTCTCACTCGTTCATTTCAAAGAGATTTGCTTTGCAAAATGATTTTTCGATGCTTCCCTTGGAAAAATCTTTGATCATCAAGTCCCCTGGGATTAAGCAAGTTACTCAGAGCTACTGCCAAGGTGTGGTTATTGAGTTTGAAGGATTGAAGTGTCAGACCAACCTTATTGTATTGGAAAATAAAGGACTGGATGTCATCCTAGGGATGGATTGGTTAACCACCAACAAAGGATTTATTGACTGCTTCAACCGGACCGTAATTCTCACCCACCATCACGAGAAGACAATAAAAGTTTCAGCCAAAGAGAGGAAAATATCTCGGCAACCGAGGTTGAACAAGGTGGACGTTTCTGAGTTAAGCAAAGTTCCAGTAGTGTGTGAGTTTCCAGACGTATTTCCCGAAGAACTACCAGGCATGCCACCAGACCGAGAGATAGAATTCAGCATTGAGCTAGCATCCGGAACCACCCCCATTTACAAGAAACCATACAGAATGGCACCATCCGAGTTGGTAGAATTGAAGAAGCAAATAAAAGAATTACTGGACAAAGGATATATACGAGCCAGCTCCTCACCTTGGGGTTCACCAATTTTATTTGCCAAGAAAAAGGATGGGACACTGAGATTGTGTATATACTATCGAGCACTTAACATGGTCACAATCAAGAACAAATACATCGTGACACGGATAAATGATTTATTTTATCAGCTCGCTCAGGCCAAGGTCTTCTCAAAATTTGACTTAAGGTCGGGATACCATCAATTAAAAGTGCAAACAGAAGATATCCCCAAGACAGCCTTCACCTCCAGATACGGACTGTATGAGTTCACAGTAATGCCGTTTGGAATAACAAACGCCCCCGCATATTTTGTTCACCTCATGAACAAAGTATTTATGAAGTTTATGGACAAGTTTGTTGTGGTATTCATCGACGATATTCTGATATACTCCAAGACACCAGAAGAGCACGCTGAACATCTCAGAATTGTACTAGGAGAACTAAGGAAACATCAATTGTACGCCAAGTTCACCAAATGTGAATTTTGGCTAAGACAGGTGGGTTTTCTGGGCCACGTACTGACCCAAGAAGGTATTGCCGTAGACCCGGAAAAGGTCAAGGCCGTGCCAACTGGAAACCACCGGCCGGTAGCAGACGTACGAAGTTTCTTGGGAATGGCAGGATACTACCGGAGATTTATTAAGGGATTCTCCACCATAGCAAAGCCAATGACGCAGTTACTCAAGAAGGACAAGAAGTTTGAATGGACTGAAGCTTGCGAGAAAAGTTTCCAAGAACTAAAAAGTAAATTAACGACAGCACCAGTATTAATTGTGCCAGACATACACAAGAATTTTGAGGTGTATTGTGACGCATCCCGGAAGGGCCTCGGATGCGTATTAATGCAAGAAGGCAAGGTAGTCGCGTATGTTTCCAGGCAACTTTGCAAGCATGAAGAAAATTATCCTACTCATGACTTGGAGTTGGCAACAGTCATCCATGCACTCAAAGAGTGGAGACACTTTCTACTTGGAAATCATTGTGAGATATACACAGACCATAAGAGCCTCAAGTATATTTTCACACAGCCGGAACTCAATTTACGGCAGCGCTGGTTGGAATTAGTGAAGGATTATGATGTTGGAATCCACTACCATCCAGGAAAAGCAAATGTAGTGGCGGATGCTCTTAGTCGGAACCCTAGCTCGGACAACGACCACAATCTGAGACCTGAATTTGGCGGGAGTTTGCTAAACTCAACTTGCTAATGGTCACCGAAGGCAGCATGTCGAATTTAGAAATACAGCCTACCTGATAGAAAAGATTAAGGAGGCTCGGCATGGGCACCCCAAAGATTGAAGGCATAAAAGGAAAGTGAGTTTGGGCAAGGCCTCGAGAATTAAATCATCGACGAGCAGGGAATATTGTGGTACGAAGATAGGCTTTGCGTACCAAATATCGAGGACCTTAAACAGCAAATTCTAGCTGAAGGCCACACCGCTCCATATTCAATCCATCTTGGAGGGACAAAAATGTACAAGGACCTTCGGGAAAAATGTTGGTGTACGGTATAAAAGGGACATAGCCACGTTCATTGCATGTTGTGACTCATGTCAACGCATCAAGGCCGAGAACCAGAAACCGACCGGACTATTACAACCAAATAAGATACCCGAGTGGAAATGGGACGAAATTGGAATGGATTTTATTGTTGGACTACCTCGGTCGCGACACGGGAATGATGCCATATGGGTCATCATAGATAGACTAACTAAGGTGGCACACTTCATCCCCGTGAAGACAACCCACACCACTCAGAAGCTTGCCAGGCTTTATCTTTCCCGTATCATCTGCTTGCATGGAGTTCCAAAGACTATAATATCGCATGAGGCATTCAATTCGTCTCCCGATTTTGGGATCAATTACAACAAGCTCTGGGAACTCAATTGGCGTTTAGTACCGCATACCACCCCCAGACTGATGGACAAACTGAACGCGTAAATCAAATTCTAGAAGACATGCTGAGAGCATGTGTCCTCACCTATGGAACCAGTTGGGAAGAAAGCTTGCCATATGCGGAGTTCGCATACAACAACAGTTACCAAGCCAGCCTGCAAATGGCACCATTTGAAGCTCTTTACGGGCGAAGATGTCGTACCCCGCTAAATTGGTCAGAAACCGGAGACAGCCATATCTTCGGCCCAGACATGCTCAAGGAAGCTGAGGAGAAAGTTAAGATAATTAGGGATCGACTCAAGACATCTCAAAGTCGACAGAAGAGTTATTACGATCAAAAGCATCGGGGAGTCAGTTTTGAACCCGGTGAGTATGTGTACCTACGAGTTTCTCCTTTGAGGGGCCTGCAACGATTCAAGGTTAAGGGAAAGCTAGCACCAAGATTCATCGGACCCTTCTGTATAATGGCACGAAGAGGCATGGTAGCCTACCAGCTAGACTTACCCGAAGAATTATCCGACGTCCACGACGTGTTCCACGTCTCGCAATTGAGGAAGTGCGTGAGCAACCCAGAGAAGCAAGTATCCCATGAAGACATTGACGTGCAACCAGACCTACCTACCGGAAACGTCCAATAAAATATTGGAGGAGTCTAAAAGGAGGACCCGTCAAAAACAATCAAGTTTTCATAGTTCGAAGGAGCAATCACACCGAGAATGAAGCAACTTGGGAAAGAGAGGATTTTCTTCGGATAGAGCACCCACACTTATTTGAGGATCAGCTGAAATCTCGGGGACGAGATTTTTCCTAAGGGGGTAGGTGTTGTGACACTCCGAAAATTTTAATTTGGTTTTCAACAAAAACTTTGTTTGATTTGAAGGAGGCCATTTAAAATCTCTCCAAAAACCCCTCCTTCTCAAAAAAAAATTTCCCCATGGCAAGGATTTTATTTTGTATCTTCCTCAACCACAGTGTTTGGTTATTAAAAACCTTCCTTCTGATTTTACCCATCTCAAATATGTTTTTTTGGAATTTATTTTCTATTAAAAAGAAACCCTATGGGTTTTGGGGCTATTCTTTTATTTTGAAACCATCCATTGTTTTACCATGCCTCATGTGGTAAACTCTCCCAAAACCCCTCCCTCCACTTTGGGGCAACCCAACCTTTCTGTTCCAACAAGTTCAACCCATTTTTTAATTTTATTCCATTTAATTTTTCCCCAAAAACAATTATGTCCATTATTTTAAGCCTAGATGATTTACAAAGGAAGTACCTGATTTCCGTTGAGTTTTGATCTCAAACCAACTCCTCTGGATAGTCCCTAGCACCCCCAACCTAGAACCATCAAGATCCACTCTTACTCTTTTCAAATTTTTCAAGTTTCAACCTGTGCAAGTTTGGACCAGATTCATCATTTTTGGTGAAATTCATATTTTCTTCTCTCCAAAAATTCCACCAAAAATCAGGCAACCCCTAGGTGATTTGAGAGGCCACCACACCAAAGATCAGCCCCAGATAAATTTTTCTCTTGCCTAAATCATTTCATCAACCACTTGGCCGGCACTGTTCCTGTACTCTTTCAGTAATTTCAGAGTTTCAGACAGTAGTCAGTGTCGTTTTTCATCAGGGACTTGTCATCGATCACCAGCACTCGCTCTGGCGCGTTGCGCACGGCCTCTCCTTCTTAACCAGAGCACCGCACGCTCTCTTGGGCCAGGCGCGGTGTCGATGGCGGCGAAGCCTCGCCGGCCTTGACGGCTTTCTTGATGGCAGAGCCACCCGTGGCGGCCAACGAGAGCTAGCGCCAGCTTTCTACGTCGTCCGGCGCCGCCCAACGCACCCGAGGCCTCCGCGTGGCCTTCTGCATGCCAGCGCACACCGCAGCACCGTCGCCGTGGCCCGGCAAGCACAGGGCGCGCCCTCTGCCGCCGACGGGCCCGCGCAGCTCCGTTCTGTCGAAACCACCCAAACGCGCCTAATCCAAACTAGGTTGGCATCTAAATGGAACAAGTGGACCTCCACGTTGATGCCCAACCCCCTAAACTACCCGACCAAACATTGCGCCACCGTAACCATCACCGGAGATCCCCGTTCACGGCCACCGCCTCGGATCACCTATAAAATGAGGTCCCGAGCTTGTTCTCGAGCTCGCAACACCACTACACTTCACCAGAGCCCCGCCAAGCCACTAGGAGGACCTCGAGGAGGTCTCCTCCCCCGACTCCGGCCGCCCCGATCCGCCTCGGCCACCAGCTCGATCCACTCAGGTGAGGCCATCCCCGCCTCCCAAACCACGTCAGTACCCTCCTCATACACCCAGTACGCTAACCCGAGCTCCAATTTAACCTCCGCAGCCCTCCACGGTGAGATCCAACATCACCCGAGCCGCCGTCTGCCGGAGCAAGGGCCGCCGCCGACGTGGTGCTCGCCGTCGACCACCTCCACCACCCACAGACACGGAAGGACACACTGATCACGTAGGTACCCTCCGATCCTCCTAACTCACCGTGGATCGCCGCCGGCGACCACAGCAGCTTTCGGGCACCGACGCGCTCTGCTTCTCCCCCGTTTGAAAATTCAAACCTGACGGGTGGGACCCCTCGTCAGTCTTTTCTTTTTTTTGAACCGTTTTCTGAAAATGCCTTCGGGCAGAATACGTCTCCCTTTGTAGTTGACGACTTTTTGGCCAAAGCGTTTTCTGTTTTTATAAGCTAGCCCCTGGAAACTTTCTGTTTCATTACAGATAAGTCCCTGGACTAAAACCTTTATAACTTTTAAACAGAAAATGATTTTTGATTGATTCTTTTTCTGTCACCTTTATTTTTCTGTCTAGTTTTTTATCATGTTTATTTGAAAAATATTTGGTACACTTTTTATGCCCTCACGGTATTTATCTTAGTATGTATTTTCTTATACCGTAGATATCTGGGAGGAGGTGATTTAACCCATGAACTTCACCAAGCTAGACTCCGACTACTCCGAACCAGGCAAGCATGTTTGAACTTTTGATATGATGAGTGTTTGTTGCATGTTTTCATTAAGGAGTTTCATGGCATGTTTATGAGCATTTCGATAAGTGTTATATTACATGCAAAGTTGAGGCAAGTGAGTTTCGAAAATCCATATGTTGTTGGATATGAGTTTGCATGGCCATGTGATGACATGAGAGTGGGTAAGATGGCAGTGTTGAAGCATGCGAGTCTTATGCCATACTATTTGACTCCAGTGTCAACGTGAAACAGGTCACGTTCCCATCCGTTTTCCCTTCCTGTACTACCACATGTTTTCCGCAAGGGATATGGCTTAGTAAGTTGCAAACCTCTTTCCCGGTACACACCAAATAGAGAGGCCGTGATGAGGGTTCCATGGCCCTGGATTAAAGCCAGTCATCCGATCAGGGGGCATGGGTGTTTCCGGTTGGGACCGAGAGGGGGGGCACCCCTTAGAGCGCGCGTATATTAATTTGATCCCATGCTATTCGAGGTTGTGATCTCCCCGTCTCAAAGTTTTTCTTGAACGTTGTCTAGGGTGATTCCTGGCATCGTAAGGTGGGATGGGTGTGTACTGGTTAGATGCGTTTCTACCGAAATACCGTAAACGGAACTAGTCCCTCTTGACTATGGAAATCTGTTAGCTGTGGATAATTAGTACGAACTCTGCAGAGTCAAAATCCTTCGAATCATCTTATCCATGTCCGAGTACTATGTTCAACTTATCTTGTCAGTGTCAGTCTTAGTGTCAAAACTCCGGTGAACCACATGAGTGTTAAGTCCGGTTAAATGATTATTCCTGTGGATGGACTAACCCGTTTATTATTGTTTGTTGAATATTTCCTGTGAGTGTTATATCTTCGTGAATTTATCATATATGAATAATGAAATATAAGCCCTTTCTGCGATGTCGCTCAGACGTCCGACTGTGGCACACTTGTTATTTACTTTCACTATAAGCCCTTTCTGCGATGTCGCTCAGACGTCCGGTTGTGGCACGCTTGTTATTTACTTTCAATATAAGCCCTTTCTGCGATGTCGCTCAGACGTCCGACTGTGGCATGCTTGTTATTTACTTTCAATATAAGCCCTTTCTGCAATGTCGCTCCGACGTCCGACTGTGGCACACATGTTATTTACTTTCAATACAAGCCCTTTATGTGATGTCGCTCAGACGTCCGACTGTGGCACTCTTGTTATCTAATTTTCAATATAAGCCCTTTACGTGGTGTCGCTTAGACGCCCGACTGCGGCATGATAATTTATTTGTTTACCCTTCGAGGCGTCGCTCCAGACACCCAATCGGTTTTCAGTTATTTTGTTGGGATTTCGGGAGGACTACCGCCCGACTTCCTTTTTACTTATCATGGCGTGCAATAGTTTATTATTTGAGTGTGCATTGTTATTTTCTCATGGCGCATTCATGCTTGCATTTGTTATATCTTATGTCCGAACTGTCTTGCGAGTACTTTCAAAGTACTCACCTGGCTTGTTGATTTGGCCAGATGTTGTGAAAGGCGATCTCATGGATGAAGAGTTCGATAGCGAGTCCGACGCCTAGAGGAGTCCCGGTCGATCCCGTGCGATCCTGGATTTGGTCATCAGATTATATCCGCTTCCGCTACCCGAATAAATGCATCGAGCCTCACCTCGGCGCTCGATGAGCTGCCAGATTAGGAGTCATGTCAACCACTCCACTGTGATATATCCACCACCACTTTTATCTCGAGTCAGTAGCATGCCACCACACCCTTGTGTCATAGCCGCCCTTATGTACAATATTGGCGTGTTTGTAATAAATTGTTGAGCAACCTCAGCTCAACCCCGTAATATATTTAATGCTAATGGACTCCTGTATCAAGTATTTGTCTACCAGTAAGGAGAATTCTTCCTATACTGGAATCAACAAGATCGGTTTCTCAATAAGTATTTTACTGAAAAACCGGTCGTGACAAACTTGGTACCAGAGCCAGGCTGACTGTAGGAAGCCACTAGGTGCGATCGCTAATCGGTTATTAGCATAATAGTGCTAATTTATATTTTTGCAAATGTAGTCACCTTCTGACAGTCAGCATAAATTTATGATCTGACCATTCAGAATTTTTGCCTACTTTTGTAGATGGCTGGCAACGACTGTGAGTCACAGGTATTCACCAACGTGCCTGAGGGGTTCGTCAAGCTCCTCTCCTACATCGTCAAGATTGCGATGGGGCCATCAGTGCGCCCAGTATTCACACTCTACCAGCAAAAGATCAACGACAGTATGTCCATGCACCAGGCCACGGTGCAATTCAAGGGAGGGCGTGTTGTGTTACGCCGCTTCCGGTTCTTGGGGAGAGCCATTCCTACGGAGAGGCATGCTATGCAGATGGCGGCCCGTGAGGCGATAGCTCGTCTCCGAGATGTTCTTCCTTCAATGAAGACACGTCGTTACCGCTACCTTCCATGCCACGTGCCATACACCTGTCACTATGCATTCGCTTGCCCCAGAGGAGAGCGAGACGAGGCTATTGAGATGCTTGGTGAATACCTCCAGGCTCTGGAGGCAGCCTTCGACAACCTAGTGGACGACCTTGTGGCTGCCGCATGGACTCGATCCATGGCTGTGCCGCTAACGAGGGAGCTCCTGCACACCGCGCGCCACCACCGACTTTCGTCTCGTCCTCGGCATCTTATTCACCTACCATTCTCGCCACCGCTCGCCGCGCCTACCACCGAGGAGTTCAACCAAGTCATTGCGCCCACTTCAGTCCATACTGCACCACCTATTGTGCCACTCCTGTTCGTGTTGCTCCACCTATGGCGCCCGCTCCATTGACTCAGCGCAGCACTTCACGTCTGGAACCTATTAGCGACGAGGAGGTTGAGTCCCCAGCCACACTGTGCCTCACCCTCGGCAGGCGAAGGGAGATCCTTACCATCTTCGACTGAGTGCGCTTAGCTGCCATGCGATGTAGCGGCTTGTACGATATGTTTATATGTACATAGGTTGTGAGAAGTAGCTTGTTTGCGCATCATGTAGGAACTGGGAGAAGTGCACTAGCCTAAATAACATGTCAGGAATGTGTAAGCACATCCTGAGTGGTGTATTGTATAATTACTGCTTGCATGTAAGATATGTTCTGAGTCCTTCTCCATGCGCAATCAATTTTCTCTTGAAAAATCTTGGAGCATTTAAAAATTTACCGTCTTTATAAATTTATTGATTTTTGCGACTCAAATTATTTTTCTTATGAGTTTTACAAAATATATCCCCAGAGTGGAAAATGTCTCGTCCTTGGACTCGCTCCATGCCAAATCCGCCAGAAGAGAATTATGGCACACAAACAAGCAACAATTTCACACAGGGGCAGTCAAGTCAACAGGGTAGTGAAACAGCATTTTCCCAAGTATGCCACCTTTATGAACAGAGTCGAAACAACATCGTGAAATGATGAACCAAGTCATCAATATGGGAAATCACCATGGACCGTATCGGCAGCAATCCAAATTGTCCGAGCTACGTAAGACGCGCGTCCCCAACATTTTCTCATACTGACAATCCTCTTGAGGCCGATGATTGGCTTCGAGATATGGAAAGAAAATTAATTATTGCACAGTGTTCAGACCGTGAGAAAGTACTATATGCACCGCACTATCTCACTGGAGCAGCTGCATCATGGTGGGAAAATTTCCTACACATGCACCCCAACGAAAATGATATAACATGGGAGGAGTTCAAAGAAGGTTTTGTGAGGCGCACATTCCTAGAAGTGTTATGAAGATCAAGAAGAGGGAGTTTGATGACCTCAAGCGAGAGGACCATGACGGTGTCGGAATACAACTGTCGGTTTACTCTATTGTCTCGCTTCATGTGAAGAGCGTATGACTGAAAGCAAGAAGATGGAAAATTTCCTGGACGGTCTGGCACCCGCGCTTAAATGCCAGCTGGTCGTGCACACCTTCACGGATTTCAAAACACTGGTGGATAAAGCGATTACCTTGGAAAATGAGCGACGCAACTTGGAGGATTTCCGCAAGCGCAAAAGGGACCAGACTACTCTTGCTCGCAACCACCGAAGCAAGACGGGTTTTCAGAAAGGTGGGACACCTAGACCCACGACAAATGTTTCACACCCAATCAAGAATTTCCATGCAAGGGACAAGGAGTTCACATATCGCCCAGGCGTTACTTGCTACGCTTGTGGAGAAGAAGGGCACTATGCCAAGCAGTGCCCCAAGCCAAGGAACTCGACCCCAAAGCCGAACAACGGTGGCAATAATCCAACAGAGTTATCGTCGTTGAACAAACTCCTGGATCGCATGGCCGCCTTGGTGGTCGCTACAGACTACGATCGGGTTGGGCTTAAACCCGACCAGATAGAAATTAAAACTACGCCGATCACCCACCAGATAGTGGTAGTCGAGGAGCGGAGCAACTCTTCTACTATATTGAAGACGAACTATGTCCAGATCTCCGATCTTGAAGGGTCGGATATTCTCTAGCAGAAAGGCATGTCCCGTCTCCCGAACATGGAGTTGGACGATGAGCCTAAAAAATCTGTCGATATCCCGGAACCTGAACTGCCAGGGTCGGTAGATCTTCAAACTCTGGATCCAAAATCGTGTCAGGGTTTGGATTTCGTTCCACCCACCCACCCGGACACAGAGGCTCTCATGAGCATAAAACAGCAGTCTCAGGAAAAGGTCCACCACTTGGGCATTCCTCCTTGTCAAGGACAAGGTAAAAGATTGTCGTGACAAGGATGCAATATCAGTGTTCTGCAAAAATTGCGCGGACGAAGGAATCCTTAACGCCATCAATCGCCGCCGCATACTAAAATTTGCTGACTTAGCAACCATCATACAAAAATACTGCGTGATGGAACGCGCCTGGAAAACTCGGACAGCTCGCTGGGAAGCACCAGCCCCAACCCAACTTCCCCTACAGGCCAAAAGGACGTACCCTCGGGGCACGTTTAGTCTAACAGTCAAAAAGCAAAAAAGCCGCTATATGGCACGGCAATCGTTCTGGAGGGATGGCTTAACGGCCCGTGCAAAATACACACGACGCCGGATACCGCGGCAACCCATAGCCTTAGAGCATATTGGAGACTTCGGCAAGTAGCCAAGAGCAGCGAAGACATCCTTATAAAGGACACCCCAGAACAGCACCCTCCAGCAAACGACGACACTAGAGTATTGAAAGTCTTCGAGACATTCGCTTCAAACAATAAGCGTAAAAGGGCACGCTGGCGATCTCGCGAAGTTTGCCGGTCGCCACAATTGACCTCTGGGCGACACGGCCATAACCTTTAACGCCAAAGGATTTAACCCAAATACGTAATGTCCGAGCCCTAGCTGCATTAGCTCTCAGTCCCATCATGGACGGTATTCGACTTACAAAGGTCCTCATGGACGGCGGCAGCGGACTAAACCTCATATACAAGGACACGCTCCACAAGATGGAAATAGATAGGAGCCGCATCGACAAAAGCAGCACGACCTTTCGAGGTATCATTCCCAGTCGGGAAGCGCGGTGTGCGGGAAAAATTACACTCGTTGTGGTATTCGGCACGCCAGAGAATTATTGATCTGAAGAAATAACTTTCCAGGTGGCCCCTTCAACAGCGGATACCACGCCCTGTTAGGGCGAGAGGCCTTCATGTGCTTTCAAGCCATACCCCATTATGGGTATATGAAGCTACTTTCAGGAGTGTTCGATCACGGTGGCTTCCGAAGTGCCCCTCAATGACATAGTCAACAACCGGGGCCTTAGCGGGCGGATTGCCAAATGGGCCATTGAGATCCTGCCATTCGACATCACGTACAAACCACGTCGAGCCATCAAATCCAGTCTTGGTTGACTTCGTCGCCCGAATGGATGAGGCCGAACTCCCTAAAGAGTACGGCGCATATTCCAACTGGGTTATGCATTTTGATGGCTCCAAAATGTAGGCAGGGCTAGGGTCGGGCATCGTATTAACGTCCCCCACAAGAGATATCGTCCAGTACGTACTCCAAATATTTTACACAGACTCCAACAACGCAGCCGAATATGAGGCCTTGCTACATGGCCTTCGGATGGACGTATCAATGGGCATACAACGCCTGGAGGTCCGCGGAGACTCAAACCTCGCAATATCCCAAATTAATGGATACTTTGATCCAAAGATCCAAAGATGGCAGCTTATCGCAATGCAGTCTTGAAGATGTTGGCTCGGTTCGAGGGGCTCGAATTTCATCACGTCACCCGCGAAAGTAATCAGGTGACAGATGTCCTGGCTCGCATCAGCGCTAAGCGCGACCCCATCCCATCCTACCGGAGTCCTTCAAAGGTGTATCTCCGAGGAGGAGGGGAGACAGCAACGACAGTCTCGTTCCGAACACAAATACAGATAGCGAACACGCCGATATCATCGGAGGCTCAACCACAGAAATAACACCATCGGCCTACCTTATCATGGCAGTAATTGCCCCGTGGACCGAACCATTCTTGGCCTACTTTAATAGGAAGGAGCTCCCAGAAGATCAGAACGAGGCTCGCCGCATCGTCCGGCATACGAAGGCCTATAAAGTTCACGAGGGAGAGCTCTACAAGAAAAGCACTACCGGAGTCCTTCAAAGGTCTATCTCCGAGGAGGAGGGGCGGCAACTCTTGGCAGAAATTCATGCCGGTCTCAGTGGGCACCACGCCGCAGCCCGAGCACTTGTCAGCAAGGCCTTCCGGACAGGATTTTATTGGCCTACGGCCCGGGCAGACGCATAGGACCTCGTCCAGCGCTGCATGGGATGCCAACCAAAGCCATATGCCCCCAACCGCCCTACAAACAAACCCCATTACATGGCCCTTTGCGGTCTGGGGCTTGGACATGGTTGGACCCCTTAAAGGGGGAATCCATAAGAAAAAATATCTGCTGGTTATGGTGGACAAATTCACCAAGTGGATAGAGGCTAGACCAGTTACAACAGCCGAGTCCGGACCGGTGATCGCATTTTTATCCGATGTGGTGCACCGTTATGGTGTACCACACAGCATCATCACTGATAATTGTTCCAACTTCACAGCTGATGAGGTGAAAACCTAGTGTGCTAATCTGGGCATTAAGCTTGATTACGCCTCTGTATACCACCCACAAACAAACGGTCAAGTCGAGCGAGCTAATGGTCTTATCATGAGCGGCATCAAACCCAGGCTAGTGCGGTCTTTGAAAGAATAAGACAAACACTGGGTCGAGGAGCTTGACTCCGTACTCTGGGGGGTTGCGGACCACGCACAACCGTACTATCGGATACACACCTTTCTTCATGGTGTGCGTGTCGGTGTACAAAAAGAGGGGCACGCTTTTGTACCCCTTTACCTGTGCACGGGCAGTCAGAGCCGCGCCCATGACCACACCAAGCAGAGCAGGGCAGGTAAGCCAAGGTAAGACCGAAGCCCAAGATAATCAGAGCAACGACAAGGACCAAGGCCACAAACATCAGATGGACGAAGCAGGTTTCCTCGGCAAGGACCTATTGACATCAGATTTTGGCACGGCATAGAGAGAAAATGAGATGGCTTCGAGTGAAAGGTTTTTCAGAATGAAAAGTTTCACATCACCGAGTGGAACAACTTTGATGTTTAGGTTATCATCGTCCGACTCCATCTTATAGGACGAAAATTGTATTCCGAGTGGCAGAATTCAATATTCCGAGTGGTTTTCAGCCGATCATGCCTTCAAGACGACCTCGGATGAAGGAGCACTCTAAAGGAATTGTCTTCATCTCGTCGAGGCAAGCGATTTTCATATATAAATCATCTCAATCCGAGTTCATATGCAAAAGTTAGAGGCAATATACTGCAGGCCGAAGCTGAATGGAAATATGGCGCGAAGTACCAGACACCCTGTCCCGATGGGTCGCATGAGCGATTCGCCCTTAAAAGGCCTTGAATCGGAAAAACTTTAACACGAGAAAGTTTCACGTCGAGCCGATCGGTTTAATTCGTCTCAATCTGAGGTCGTATGAGACCTGAGGAGACAAATCAAGATCTGGCTATGTTTTCGGTCGAGTGAAAAGCTTGCCGTCCGAGTGAAAACTTACCGGTCGAGTGAAAGCTTAACTTTCGAGTAAAAACTCACCGATCGATTGAAAGCTTACCTTTCGAGTGAAAACTTACCGGTCGAGTGAAAGTTTGCCATCCGAGTGAACTTATTATCATTCGAGTGAAGATATTACCGTCGGAATGAAAATTTGCCGATCGAGTAAGAGATTGCCTTCCGAGTGAAAATATAGTCATCCGAGTGGAATATTATCTTCCGAGTGAAAGATTCTAACATCCGAGTGAAAAGTCCAGTCGGACGATCTGAGTGACTCTAATATCCGAGTGGATAAGCTCGAATCCGAATGAAACTGAGCATGTGCCCGAAAGTTTATCAAGATGACCTCGGATAGAGAAGTGTTCAATACAGAAGTTGTGCGTATCATCAAAATGGTAAACTTTGGTTTTGGAGTCATCATCATCAGATATAGTATGTGGCCTACAAATTCACTATGAGACGAAAACAATCCAGTCTGCTGCAAGACCAAGTCCGACTAGAAGGTAAAGATGACCTCGAAAAGTATTCAAGATGGCCTTATTTGAAAAGGTGATCAACATAAGAGTTGTTCGTATCGTCGGGGCACATAAGTTTGATATTTGGGCCTTCTTGATAGGAGATTATATGCAAGGTCGACGGCCCATGCAAGGAGGAAGACAGAAGTTGGGCCAGATTCAGACTGAATCCGAGTTGGAATAGAACTAGAACTCTAGGACGTGAATTGATGTAATTTCTTGTAAGGAAAGCCTAGATGAATACTTTACGTGTACGGGAAGTCCAGCTGCCTCTTATATATGTTGGGGGTGATGGTCGATTGAACAACACGCAATCGAACAAACCAATATACTACTTTTTCCTGTCTACAAATTATCTCTCCACCGTTTTTCTCTCTCGTTCTTCGTTGTTCTTCGTGTTTGAGAGCTATGAATCCCGAGGCTCTAGGGGCAAGCGAACCGACCTAGGGCAGCCCATAGCCGCCGCACTCCCTGACGGGGTCCCTCCCGGGGGTGTGGGGTTTTCGGGTCTGCAAAAGCGCCCGTCGACTGTCTTGCGTATCGCGCTGTCGGTCGGGTCTCCTTTGACGTGAGCTGCGGTGCATCACCCCCGGCGTCGAGGGTACACGTGACGTGTTCGTGTGTCAACACACTTTTTGGCGACTCCGCTGGGGAACGAAGATCAATCGTCATCATCCACCATGTCCGATCTTCCCAAGCCATCCAAGGTAGACGCCGATAACATCATCAAGCCCAGTCTTGATGAGATATCGGCCGATCATCGCCAAGTATATGAGGAGTACAAGAAGGCGTGCGAGGAGAAGGACTTGCAGGAGTTCCTTGCAAAGTTCAAGAAGGATCTCCAAGGCAACATCACTCCGATTGAAGAAATCAAGTTCCCTCCTCTTCAAACTGAGCAGGTTAAACCCTCTATGAGTACTACTTTTTCTCATGAGCAGTGGGCTGAGATTGAAAGTCGTATTGCTGATGGTAACAACCTAGTCTATCAAACTTCCATAGAAAATACTAATGCTCAGAAAAATATATCTCAATCATCTAGTGGTAATGATGGTGTAGCTGTTAGTGTGCAAAACCCTAATCTGGCTTTACCTATTGCATCGGCGCTTCCCGTACCGATGACTTATTATCCTACACAAACAAATCAGATTGTGGCTGCACCCATTAATCCTATTATGATCATGCCAGGTTCGGTGGCAACGCTGAACCAAACCCTACCTACAGCTACATTCACTCGACCACTACCAAATTGTGGGTCGACATACATGCCACAGTTCCTACCTATAACTAGTAACCCTACTCCTCCTATGCCACTGCCACAAGCTTCATCGTCCACTATGGATGATGGTTTAGCTAATCTTAGAGAGGAGATGGCTAAGATGCTTCGAGAGAATTTTGGAGTTGAGTTACCTCAAAATCGGATTTACCAAAAGCCGTACCCCGAGTACTTTGATGCCATCCAGTGCCCTCCAGGATATAAAATTCCAGATTTTGTCAAGTTTAATGGAGAAGGCACAAAAACCACATGGGAGCATGTTAGTCAATACTTGGCACAATTAGGTGAAGCAGGATCACTAAATGAGTTGAAAGTGCGTTTGTTCCCTTTATCTTTAACTGGTACCGATTTTTCATGGTTTTCTTCTTTACCACATGGTTCCATTCGAGTTTGGTCGCACCTAGAGCAGAAATTTCATGATCACTTTTACAGCGGAGACAATGAACTCAAGTTGTCACATCTAACATCGGTTAAACAGAACCATGATGAATCGGTCTCCGATTACGTCAAGAGATTCGGAGAAACGAAAAACCGGTGTTTTAGTTTGGTGATAACCGAGAGAGACTTGGCAGACCTAGTGCTGAGTGGTTTGAGAACTCCCATTAGAGAAAAGCTAGAAGGCTATGAGTTCTTAAATATTAACCAAGTCTTACACCTCAGGAAAGCCGAAGCAAGGATCTCAAAGAAGTGCATAGATACAAAGCCGATCGTCCAAAGATGAATATGGTGGAATATGATAGTGATCACTCGGACGATGAGGGTGATGTTTTTGCTACTGAATTTATTTGACGATCTAAGGCCAAACCCTTTACTTGTAATGATCTGAAACCAATTCATAAGAGTCGTGATGAAGAGATGAAGTTTAATTTTAACATTGCTAAGTGTGATAGAATATTTGATGCTTTGCTGCAAGCTAAGATTATTAGAATATCTCATACTTTACCGCCGTTTGAAGAGCTGAAACGACGTGCTTATTGCAAGTATCATAATTTTTTTCTCATGCTACTAACGATTGCAATGTTTTTCGATGACAGATACAATCGGCCATTAATGACGGACGATTGAACTTTTCTGAGATGCAAGTTGATAAACAGCCCTTTCCAATGAACACCATGGATTTAGAAGGGAAGAAGCTGCTCATTCGGCCGGAGGTAGCCGAATCTGCTAATAAAGCTAATGTCATTGTTGGTGAGCCCAGGAAAGACAAGGAGGGCGACAAGGTCTTGGGGAGACATGTTGTGCTTGATAAGCAACCCGATGGCAAGGAAGTGATCAAGATCACCATCAAGAATCCTACACTCCTGGGGCAAGCACAGGTGCAGCAGGACACTCGATTTAAATTTGTTAAGCCCAAGAGTCCTGAAGTTGGCAAGTGGAAGATGAACAAAGCTAAAGTACAGCGCAAACGAATCAAACCAACTTTTGACATGTTGTTGTCCAAGTACGCCAACCAGTCGACTTGTCCCAGCTCTAACCGGCCATCACATTTGAAGCGACCAAGGTCACCATCAGATGATATGTTCAGTTGGTATGCGAAACCAAGTGGACCAAAGGCGCTGTTTCCAGAAGAGCAGAGGCAAACTGTTTGGGACCGACTTGAATACTCGTATAATGGCCGACTAAACATTGGCAACTATCAGTCGGCTGGTGAAAATATGCGACCGAGTGGAAACTATCCTAGTGTAAGAATGCACCCAGGTGGAAGCTATCCGAATGAAAAAATATGGATGGGTAGATTTCATTCGAGTGAAATCCATCCGAGTGAGTTCCATCCGAGTGGATTCCATCCTAGTAAAAAGGTGTGCCCGAGTGGAAATTTCATGCATCTGGAAAATCGAAAACAATGGCGTGTTAAATCACCAAGTGTTGCAGCTGTTGACTCGGGAAAAGGCAAGGAGAAAATGGATGCCGACTCACTTATCTTGGGCACCAAAACATTCCCCATACAGCAGCCGACTGAGCATAACCGCTCGACTGAGCCGATACTTACTATCGCGCCAAAACACTCGGCCAATGACCATGAAGCAAGCACCAGCCAAGTAAAGGTGAGAGATCCTAAATACACTCAGCCAAAGTGGTGTCCTCCAGGGATAACAAAGACGTAGAAGAGGAAACTACAGAGGTTAAGGAGTCAAGAGATGGCGGAACATGAAGCCGATAAGCAAAGGGATAAGTTGTTCAATGACACTCGGCCCATGGTGCTTGTAAAAAAAGTGTGGAGGCCTAAACAAATACAAGATACAGGAGCTTTTACATCTACCACAGCTGCACCTGTGCCACCAAAAGAGGACGATGCAGTTATTACATCGTCCACATTAGCTAATACTTCTCCTTTACTCGGATAGATTTCTGAATCGGTAGATGCACTCAAGGAGGAGGCTGCTATGTTGGACTATGAGTCTACGATGGTTCATGAAGGTTTGGATATCAATATGTATATTACTTGCCCGCTGAGTTTCGTGTTGTAGATGAAGAAGGGGAGGTGGCTCAGCTGGATTTTGGCCCTAAAAATGCAATATTCGAGAAGCCAAAAGAACCAATAACGCATCTGAAACCGTTATATCTCACAGGTCATATCAGTGGATCACCACTCACTCGGATGCTTGTTGATGGTGGTGTTCTGGTAAATCTTATGCCCTATTCGGTCTTCAAGAAATTGAGTTTGCCTGATGAAGAATTGATCAATACCAATATGGTGCTCAACGGATTTGAAGGCATAGAGAAAACTGAAGCCAAAGGTGTAATGTATGTGGAGCTTACAGTCGGAAGCAAAACTTTGGCTACTGCATTCTTTGTTGCTGAGGTGCAAGGTAACTGCAACGTCATACTAGGCCGTGATTGGGTTCATGCAAACCAGTGTGTGCCATCCACTATGCACCAGTGTTTGATTCAGTGGGTTGATGATGAAGTGGAAGTCATTCATGCGGATAACTCGGCCTATGTTGCTTTGGCCGATGCATCGGTGGATTGGCAACATCCCAATGCTACTTGCTTGACGGGACGTGACTTATCAGAGTTTGATTTTCTCAGCGCGACCAAGAATGGTTTTGTGCCCGTGTATTTAAAGCCGACTGAATGCAATCGGCTCCGAGGTATGATATGTTTAAATGGATTCTAGCTCCGAATTGTTACAAACGTCTTGTGAAATATCGGTCCAGCGAGGACGATATGTATGAGTCTATAGAGGAGTTGGATGACATGGATAAACTTGGACAAGGTTTTACATCGGCCGATCCAGTAGAAGAGGTAGATATTGGAGATGGTTCACCACTTTCGACCGACGTTAAATAAACAAAAATTTGAAAGTCGATTGTAAAGCTAAGTTAATCGAGCTACTGAAAGAATATGTTTGTTGCTTTGCGTGGGAATATCATGAGATGCCAGGTTTAAGCCGAGAGCTAGTGGAGCATCGGTTACTTATAAAGGCCGGTTTTAGACCATATAAACAGTCGGCCAGAAAGTTTAATCCGAAAATATATGACCGGATCAAGGAAGAGATCGGTCGACTGCTTGAAGCTAATTTCATTCGACCTTGCAGGTATGCCGAGTGGATTTCTAACATTGTCCCAATGGAGAAGAAGGGATCCGGCAAGTTGAGGGTGTGCATTGACTTCAGAGATTTGAATAGGGCTACACCCAAAGATGAGTATCCCATGCCAATAGCCGATATGCTTATTAATGATGCTTCTGGACATAAGGTTATTAGCTTTCTAGATGGTAATGCCGGATACAATCAAATTTTTATGGCCGAAGAAGACATGTACAAAACGGCTTTCCGATGTCCTGGTTTCCTTGGTTTATTCGAGTGGACAGTGATGACATTCGGACTAAAAAATGTTGTGGCCACATATCAAAGGGCTATGAATTTGATTTTTCATGATTTACTCGGTATCATACTTGAAGTTTATATTGATGCTATTGTTGTCAAATCGGATGCTTTTGGATCTCACTTGGCCGATTTGCGTTTAGCTTTTGAAAGAATCAAAAGGTATGGACTGAAGATGAATCCTTTGAAGTCTGCTTTCGGCGTGTCAGCTGGCAAGTTTTTGGGTTTCATTATTCATGAAGATGGCATAGAGATTGATCCCAAAAAGATAGAGGCTATAAAGAAAGTGGAGGCTCCAACATGCAAGAGAGATATGCAAAAGTTCCTTGGCAAGGTCAATTATTTGAGAAGGTCCATAGCTAATCTGTCAGGGAAAGTTGATGCATTTACTCCTATCCTTCGGTTGAAGAATGATGCTGATTTCACTTGGGGGGCAAAACGGCAAGAAGCATTTGATATGATCAAGAGTTATTTGTGCACTCCTCCGGTGATGAAAGCACCCAAGCATAGGGAACCCTTCAGGCTTTACATTGCAGCGGAGGAAGGAGTTATTGGTGCTATTTTGACTCAAGAAACCGAGGGAAAAGAGCATGCTATTACATATTTGAGCAGACGCTTATTGGACGCCGAGACAAGGTATACATTTATTAAGAAACTATGTCTATGCTTATATTATGCTTGCACAAAATTGAGACATTATTTAGTGTCGAGTGCTTGTATAGTAGCTTGTCAAACCGATGTCATTAAATACATGTTGCGTAGGCCAATTCTTAGTGGTAGAATTGGCAAGTGGGCTTATGCTTTGATTGAATATGATTTGGCTTATGAATCTCTAAAATCCTTGAAAGGCCAAATTGTTGCTAATTTCATTGTTGAACATCGGATTAATGACAAGCATGATGTTGATATGAACCTTGTTTCATTAGTATCATGGAGATTATACTTTGACGGTTCAGTTTGTAGCAATGGCCAAGGTGTTGGTATTGTTTATATATCTCCTCATGGTGCTATTTTTGAAGCCTCATGCCGCTTAGAATATTTTTGCAGAAACAATCAAACCGAATATGAAGCATTGTTATTCGGCCTAGAGATGTTACTTGCTATAGGTGTTACACATATTGAGGCTTACGGTGATTCTTTACTAGTGGTGCAGCAAATATCCAGAGTCTTTCAGTGTTTGGACGAATCACTTAATGTTTATCTTGATAAATGTCTAGATATAATTTCTACTTTGGATTGTTTTAGCGTTGCACATATATCTAGACATGACAATTGGATAGCAAATGAGTTGGCACAGCAAGCATCTGGATATCATGTTGATCATGGCATGTTTCATATCTCTCAAAGACCGATGTCTTGTCTTGCCAGTATGGGAGAGGCCGAACCCGAACCCACTGATTCGGCCATTAACAAAAAATCTAGTGTAGGTGACAATCCCGACTGGAGGAAGCCCATTGTTGATTACTTGTGCAATCCGAGTGAAAGGGTGGACAGGGCTGTTCGGCGTATGGCTTTCAAGTATACAATGAGAGATGATGGTCTTTATCGCTGAACAGCCGATGATGTTCTTCTAAAGTATTTGGACGAGGACCAGGCAAGAGTTGCTATGGGAGAAGTAAATTAAGGTATTTGTGGCACTCACCAGTCGGCTCCCAAGATGAAATGGTTATTGCGACATGCTGGGTTTTATTGGCCGACTATGATTAATGATTGCTTCAGATATTATAAGGGGTGTGAAGCTTGTCAAAAGTTTGGTGATATTCAATTGGCTCCTGCTGCTATGTTACATCCTATTATCAAACTGTGGCCTTTCAGAGGTTGGGGTTTATATTTCATTGGACAAATCCATCAGTCTTCTTCAAAAGGGTATCGGTTCGTATTGGTGGCAACTGATTATTTCACTAAGTGGTCTGAAGCAGTACCTCTCAAGAACATGACGCATGCGGAGGTAATTCAATTCATAACCGAGCACATTATTCATAGATTCGGTATTTCTGAAACTTTAACTACAGATCAAGGTTCCTCTTTTATGTCACACCAAGTCAGAGAGTTTGCCGAATCTTATAATATAAAGTTGCTCAATTCCTCTCCGTATTATGCCCAAGCTAATGGACAAGCCGAGTCTAGCAATAAAATTTTAATCACGCTCATCAAGAAGAAGATAGAGGATAATCCGAGGAGATGGCATGAGTTGTTATCTGAAGCTTTATGGGCACATAGAATTTCAAGGCATGGTGCTACGAAGGTGACTCCATATGAGCTAGTATATGGTCAAGAAGCTGTTTTACCAGTGGAAGTAAATTTGAATGCCTTGAGAATAGCTAAACAAAATGATTTATCGGCAAAAGACTTTTATAACTTGATGATGGACAATGTTGATGAGGTTGCCGATAAGCGTTTGGCTGCTTTGAATGCCATAGAGAGAGACAAGTTGAGGGTGGCAAGAGCTTACAATAAGAAAGTCAAATTGAAGAATTTTCAAGTTGGCAATCTAAATGCAGAAAGTGATTCTACCGATTGGTTCAAGGGATAGAAGATTCGGGAAGTGGTCTCCAAATTGGGAGGGTCCTTTTAGGATTACAAGAATAGTTCCTGGAAACTCATATTTGATGGAATCCGTACAAGGATTGGTGTTACCTAGAGCTCTCAATGGAAAATACTTAAAGAAATACCACCCGAGTATGTGGCAAGAAGCCTAGGTAGGCAATGGCCGATGTACGATTATCGCCCTTAGCACAAAAATGGTCGATACATAATTATCGCCCAAAGAAAAATAAAATGGCCGATGGAGTGTTGACATCATCCTTAGAACAAACACCGTGCATATTATTTTTCGGCATGCAAGCTTTGCCGAAAAACAGGGGGCATGTGTTGACATCAGATTTTCGCACGGCATTGAAAGAAAATGAGATGGCTTCGAGTGAAAGGGTTTTCAGCATGAAAAGTTTCACATCACCGAGTGTAACAACTTTGATGTTTAGGTTATCATCGTCCGACTCCATCTTATGGGACCAAATTGTATTCCGAGTGGCAGAATTCAATATTCCGAGTGGTTTTCAGCCGATCATGCCTTCAAGACAACCTCGGATGAAGAAGCACTCTAAAGGAATTGTCTTCGTCTCGTCGAGGAAATCGATTTTGATATATAAATCATCTCAATCCGAGTTCATATGCAAAAGTTAGAGGCAATATACTACAGACTGAAGCTGAATGGAAATATGGCGCGAAGTACCAGACACCCTGTCTGATGGGTCGCGCAAGCAATTCGGCCCTTAATAAGGCCTTGAATCGGAAAAACTTCAACACGAGAAAGTTTCGTCTCGTCGAGCCGATCGTTTTCCTATATAATTCGTCTCAATCTGAGGTCGTATGAGACCTGAGGAGACAAATCAAGGTCTGGCTATGTTTTCGGTCGAGTGAAAAGCTTGTCGTCCGAGTGAAAACTTACCGGTCGAGTGAAAGCTTAACTTTCGAGTAAAAACTTACCGATCGATTGAAAGCTTACCTTTCGAGTGAAAACTTACTGCTCGAGTGAAAGTTTGCCATCCGAGTGAACTTATTATCATTCGAGTGAAGATATTACTGTCGGAATGAAAATTTGCCGATCGAGTAAGAGATTGCCTTCCGAGTGAAAATATAGTCATCTGAGTAGAATATTATCTTCCGAGTGAAAGATTCTAACATCCGAGTGAAAAGTCCAGTCGGACGATCCGAGTGATTCTAATATCCGAGTGGATGAGCTCGAATCCGAGTGAAACTGAGCATGTGCCCGAAAGTTTATCAAGATGACCTCGGCTAGAGAAGTGTTCAATACGGAAGTTGTGCGTATCATCAAAAAGGTAAACTTTCGTTTTGGAGTCATCATCATCACAGATAGTATGTGGCCTGCAAATTCACTACGAGACACAGACAATCCAGTCTGCTGCAAGACCAAGTCCGACTGGAAAGTAAAGATGACCTCGAAAAGTATTCAAGATGGCCTTATTTGAAAAGGTGATCAACATAAGAGTTGTTCGTCTCGTCGGGGCACATAAGTTTGATATTTGGGCCATCTTGATAGGAGATCATATGCAAGCTCGACGGCCCATGCAAGGGGGAAGACAGAAGTTGGGCCAAATTCAGACTGAATCCGAGTTGGAATAGAACTAGAACTCTAGGACGTGAATTGATGTAATTTCTTGTAAGGAAAGCCTAGATGAATACTTTACTTGTACGGGAAGTCAAGCTGCCTCTTATATATGTTGGGGGTGATGGCCGATTGAACAACATACAATCGAACAAATCAATATACTACTTTTTCATGTCTATGTTTTATCTCTCCACCGTTTTTCTCCCTCTTTCTTCGCTGTTCTTCGTGTTTGAGAGCTGCGAATCCCGAGGCTCTAGGGGCGAGCGAATCAACCTAGGGCAGACCATAGCTGCCGCACTCCCTGACGGGGTCCCTCCCGGGGGTGTGGGGTTTTCGGATCTCCAAAAGCGCCCGTCGACTGTCTTGTGTATCGCGTTGTCGGTCGGGTCTCCTTCGAAGTGAGCTGCGGTGCATCACCCCCAGCGTCGAGGGTACACGTGGCGTGTTCATGTGTCAATAGGACCCTTGCCGGGGCAGCTTCAGCGGCCCCGGCAAGACCCTTGCCGGGGCAGCTCGCCCACGCCAGTCGAGCCAGCCACCCTTGAGCCCACCAATGCTCGACAAACGCATTGGGACAGGGCTCGAGAGGCACCTCCGTGGTGGCATGCAGATATTTATGAAGACAAAGAATAGTCAAGATCAAATGGGGATAGGAAGGCAACCATCCTCACCAAAGAAACCCACAAGACCCCCGGCAAGATCCTTGCCGGGGACGCCTGCGCGCCATGGCAAGACCCTTGTCGGGCCACCCGGCAAGACTCTCGCCAAGCGCGCCGGCAGGGCCACTGCCAGGCTCGCACCAGCCAAGTCTCCGCCGTTGTTCGCATGCAGCTGCCGACCCAACCAGCTGGGCAGGCGCCTGCGTGGCGACATGCAGCTCCCAGGCCAGCTCGTCAAGCACCTGCGTGGCGGCATGCAAACCTTCGTGAAGACTCCTCCACCGCGCCACCTCACCTGCCTGCCTGCCTACATGGCGCCGCACGCATCGCTTTCCAGGGCGCGTGTCGAAGCAAGGAGGAGCGGCGACGGACGGGATGGGCCTCGCCCCCGTCCCCCAATAAAGCAAGGGGACACATAAGCTACGCATTAAATGCGCTTTGTCCTGTAACGCCAGCGATAAGCTCACAGCGATGTAGCACTTTCCACCTCCTGTGTGCCACTGTGGTAGCCCCTTTCGCCTATAAAAGGAGGCCCATGGCGCGCTGGAGAGGGATTCGGCTCTTTCGAACCACGCGCTGACCACAACTATTTCGAGAGCTCAAGAACTCTCAGAAATACACCCACCAAAGCAGGACTAGGGTTTTACGCATCCCCGCGGCCCGAACCTGGGTAAATCCCCTTTGTGTTGTCTACTAGTCCCGCTCTTCTCACGATCTTCGCGCCCCGCAACCGTAGTAGGGATTCTAGTGATCCCATAGGTGTCGTTCCCCACCGACATCTTTGGCGCGCCAGGTAGGGGGCGCAATTGTGAGAATCTGGTCTGGTAGTTAGCCTAGCGGTTCTTCGTTGCTTTCAGTCTCTGAGAAGAAGGCGGTTGGAGAAACGACGCCGGCTCGGCAACTGAAAAGTTAAGTTATTCAGAGCCTTGGATTATTTCTTTTACACTTGAGGTTATCATCCTCGGAGATCTGGCCTATGTATGGGAAACTGCTACGTCTTGAGCTTGCGTTGGTTTCCCCGAAGAGGAGAGGATGATGCAGCACAGTAGCGTAAGTATTTCCCTCAGTTTTTGAGAACCAAGGTATCAATCCGATGGAGGCCACGCCAAGTCCCTCGTACCTGCACAAAACGATAGCTACTCGCAACCAACGCGATTAGGGGTTGTCAATCCCTTCACGGTCACTTACGAGAGTGAGATCTGATAGAGATAACATTTTTGGTATTTTTGATATAAATATGCAAAGTAAAAAAGTAAAGGCAAAGTAAAAACAAAGCAAGTATAAAAGTGATGGAGATTGATATCATGAGAATAGACCCGGGGGCCATAAGTTTCACTAGTGGCTTCTCTCAAGAGCATGAGTATTCTACGGTGGGTGAACAAATTACTGTTGAGCAATTGACAGAACTGAGCATAGTTATGAGGTTATCTAGGTATGATCATGTATATAGGCATCACGTCCGAGACAAGTAGATCGAAACAATTCTGCATCTACTACTATTACTCCACTCATCGACCGCTATCCAGCATGCATCTAGAGTATTAAGTTAAAACAGAGTAACGCCTTAAGCAAGATGACATGATGTAGAGGAATAAATTCATGCAATATGATAAATACCCCATCTTGTTATCCTCGATGGCAACAATACAATACATGCCTTGCAACCCTTTCTGTCACTGGGTAAGGACACCGCAAGATTGAAAGAACTACCAATATAGTTGTCCAAATCAAACGGATAATTCGAAGAGACTTGCAAAGATAACTCAATCATACATAAAAGAATTCAGAGAAGATTCAAATATTATTCATAGATAAGTTCGATCATAAACCCACAATTCATCGATCTCAACAAACACACCGCAAAAAGAAGATTACATCGAATAGATGTCCACGAGAGAGGGGGAGAACATTGTATTGAGATCCAAAAAGAGAGAAGAAGCCATCTAGCTACTAGCTATGGACCCGAAGGTCTGAAGTAAACTACTCACACTTCATCGGAGGGGCTATGGTGTTGATGTACAAGCCCTCCGTGGTGGATGCCCCATCCGGCAGAGCTCCAGAACAGGCCCCAAGATGGGATCTCGTGGATACAGGAAGGTACGGTGGTGGAATTAGGTTTTTGGCTCCTGTTCTGTTCGTTTGGGGGTACGTAGGTATATATAGGAGGAAGGAGTACGTTGGTGGAGCTTCGAGGGGCCCACGAGGCAGGGGGCAAAAGAATTTCTCGGCTCAAAATTGCAATTGAGAACACCAATAAAGCACTCCTCGAATTGGATCACCTTGCGGATAAACGAGATTTGACTATTCCTGAGGGGAACTTTCAGCGCATCCTATGCACTCATCTTCTTAGGCTACTGCATTATCAAAAAGAATACTAGAAAAAACGATGCACCATACATTGGATCCAGTTTGGTGATGAGAATTCCAAATTCTTCCAAGCAGTGGCTACGGAAAGATACCGCAAAAACTGCATCTCTAGACTCAAATCTGATGATGGTACGATAGTGGAAGATCACTCCAGCAAAGAATCTCTACTGTTTGAGGCCTTTAAAAACCGTATGGGCAAACAGAGCAAACCTCAAATGAGATTCAATCTTTCCCACATGCGTCGTACACAAGTTGATTTTGACAGTTTGACGGCTCCCTTCACACATAAAGAGATCGATGATGTGGTCAAAGAAATGCCTCCAGACCGTGCTCCGGGCCCTGATGGATTAAATGGCACGTTCCTGTAAGCTTGTTGGCCAATCATCAAGGATGATTTTTATCTCCTTTGCGAAGAATTACACAGTGACAACTTAAACCTTGAAAGCCTAAACTACGGGTACATCACGCTCATACCTAAAACCAGGGCCCCTGAAACTGCCAATGACTTCAGGCCGATCACATTGCTCAATTGTTGCCTTAAGCTTATAACCAAAATCCTAGACAACCGACTGCAAAAGGTGATCTTAAACATTGTGCACAAAAATCAGTATGGTTTTTTGAAGGGGAGATCCATACATGACTGCCTTGGCTGGGCCTTTGAGTATATACATCAATGTCAAGCTTCAAAACGTGAGATTATCCTCCTCAAATTAGACTTTGCCAAAGCATTCGACACTGTGGAGCACGATGCCATCACCCAAATTATGAAGAAAATGGGATTCACTGATAAGTGGATATCCTGGATCGCGAGTCTTTCATCTTCAGGAAAATCTTCGGTGTTGTTAAACGGGGTACCAGGTAAACAATTTTGGTGCAAATGCGTAGTACGACAAGGAGACCCTCTTTCTCCCCTCATTTTTGTTC
The DNA here is from genome assembly GCA_021605145.1 of Aegilops bicornis. Classification (NCBI taxonomy): domain Eukaryota; kingdom Viridiplantae; phylum Streptophyta; class Magnoliopsida; order Poales; family Poaceae; genus Aegilops; species Aegilops bicornis. The sequence continues at coordinate 648,168,563 of CM038674.1, forward strand.
TTGATGCGGAGCTACTGCAGTCAGCTATAAATGAGGCCCTACAAGCCAACCGATTGCAGCTGCCTATTTCTTCCCCCAACACATCCGACTTCCCTGTGATCCAATACGCTGATAACACGATCATCATCATGCCTGCTTGCGCTGATCAAGCGGCGATCATGAAGACAATTCTTACAGATTATGCTGCCTCGGTTGGATTGCATATCAACTTCCACAAATCTACGCTGATACCCATCAACACACCAGCAGACAAATGTAATGAGCTTGCTGCCATTTTTTGGTGCGTCACGGCTACCATGCCCTTCACGTACCTTGGTATCCCCCTTGGAACCACCAAGACATCGGTGCTGGACATGACTCCCTGGGTATGCAAAGCAGAAGGCAGGATTACGGCGGCTATGTATCTCATGTCATATGCAGGGAAACTGGCTCTCATGAATTCACTGGTCACCTCCCTAGCCATTTACCCCATGGGAGTTCTACGGCTTCCTCCAAAAATTCTTGAACAACTTGATAAAATCCGAAGACATGGCCTTTGGAAGAAGAAAACTGAGACAGGTGACAAATCCAACCCACTGGCTGCTTGGGATATGGTCTGCCGACCGAGAAAGAATGGAGGTTTGGGTGTGCTCAATCTCAAAGTGCAAAATGATGCGATGTTGCTCAAAATGCTTCACAAATTCTACAACCGATTGGATACGCCTTGGGTGAAACTTATTTGGGACACCTACTACTCGGATGTGATCCCGCATGCGACAACCCCTTGTGGATCTTTTTGGTGGCGCGAGCTGGTGAAACTCATGCCAACTTACCGAGGGGTCACGAAAGTCTTGATTAAAGATGGTCGGTCGACTTTATTCTGGAAGGATGATTGGAATCAACATATTCTTCAGGAAGCCTTTCCCCGAGCGTTCTCTTACACCACCCTTGAAGATGCATCGGTCCACACGATGCTCACGATTTCCAGTGTCAGGGAGCCGTTTCATCTTCCCCTTTCTGTTCAGGCCCATGCAGAATTGCGAGCCCTCCAGAGTGATATAAGCTCCATCACCCTTTCAGAGGACAAAGATAAATGGGTTTGCACATGGGGGGCTCAGAATTTCAAAACCACTGATTACTACAAGTTCTTCTTTTGTGAGGTCATTGCCCATGCCGCCTTTAGATGGTTGTGGAAAGCCAAAAGCATACCCAAGATCAAAGTGTTTGGGTGGTTCCTCCTGGTGGATCGCCTTAATACACGCAACATGTTGAAGAGAAGGAACTATAACATCGGGACTAATCTGGATTGTCTACTTTGCGGGGAACATGTGGAAGAAACAATGGAGCACCTCTTCTTTCACTGCACATTCAGTAGACACTGCTGGAGTGATCTTAAGATCACTTGGCCGGATGATGGAAACCGCTTGGATTTGATGACACACCTAAAATCAAGGTATCAACACGCACTCATCATGGATGTCTTCCTTGTGGCTGCTTGGAGCCTCTGGAAAGAAAGAAACAACAACTACTTTCGACAAGTGACTCCCTCCTTCTCATCTTGGAAGGCCAGATTCAGGACTAATCTTTCAAACATTGTCTCTGAGACTACGAGCATAAGAAACATCTGATTCCTGACTTTCTAAACTCTATAGTTGACCACTCTAGCTAAAGTCTCCCCATTGAGACATGCTTTGTAATTTATTAAATCTTGTATAGTTCTTCCTCAATTTCCCACCCCCTCCACCCTCACCCCTTGTAAAAACTGTTTGACCTTTAATATAATTTTGCTGTAGGAGCCTTTCCTACTGTTTAACCTTCAAAAAAACGAGGCAGGGGGTGTGCCCTCCACCCTCGTGACCTCCTCGTGGCTTTCTTAACGGAGGGTCCAAGTCTCCTGGGTCCTATCTGATGAGAAAATCACGTTCCCGATAGTTTCATTCCGTTTGGACTCCGTTTGATATTCTGTTTCTTCGAAATACTGAAAAAGGCAAAAAACAGCAATTCTGGGCTGGGCCTCCGGTTAATAGGTTAGTCCCAAAAGTAATATAAAAGTGGAAAATAAAGCCCATTATAGTCGAAAACAGTGGATAAAGTAGCATGGAGCAATCAAAAATTATAGATACGTTGGAGATGTATCAGGCATCCCCAAGCTTAATTCCTGCTCGTCCTCGAGTAGGTAAATGATAAAAAGAGAATTTTTGATGCGGAGTGATACTTTGGCATAATTTCAATGTAAATCTTCTTAATCATGGTATGAATATTCAGATCCGAAAGTTGCAAGACAAAAGTTCATATTGATATAAAATTAATAATACTTCAAGCATACTAATCAAAGCAATCATGTCTTCTCAAAATAGCATGGCAATAGAAAGTTCATCCCTACAAAATCATATAGTCAGGCTATATTTCATTTTCGTCACACAAAGATGTTCCCAACTTCTATACCCCCGATGACAAGCCAAGCAATTGTTTCATACTTAAATAATCTCAAACTTTTTCAACCTTCACGCAATACATGAGCGTGAGCCATGGATATAGCACTATGGGTGGAATAGAATATGATGATGGGGATTGTGTGGAGAAGACAAAAGGAGAAAATCTCACATTGACGAGGATAATCAACGGGCTATGGAGATGCCCATCAATTGATGTCAACATGAGGAGTAGGGATTGCCATGCAACGGATGCACTAGAGCTATGAATGCTCAACAAAAGAAAACTAGTGGGTGTGCATCCAACTTGCTTGCTCATGAAGACCTAGGGCATTTTGAGGAAGCCCATCATAGGAATATACAAGACAAGTTCTATAACAAAAAATTCCCACTAGTATAGAAAGACAACTTATGAGACTCACTATATGAAAAACATGGTGCTACTTTGAAGCACAATATATAAGACTCACTACATGAAGAACAAGGTGCTACTTTGAAGCACAATATATGAGACTCACTACATGAAGAACAAGGTGCTACTTTGAAGCACAAGTGTGGAAAAAGCGATACTAGCATTGCCCTTTTTATTTATATTTTTTTGGGCCTTCCTTTTTTTTTGACCTTTCTCTCTTTTTTTGGGCAATGCTCTAATAATGATGATCATCACACTTCTATTGATTACAACATAGGAATTACAACTCGAAACTAGAACAAGGTATGACTCTATATGAATGCCTCTGGCGGTGTACCGGGATGGTGCAATGAATCAAGAGTGACATGTATGCAAAATAATGCATGGTGGCTTTGCCACAAATACAATGTCAACTACATGATCATGCAATGGCAATACGACAAAAGTAAAGTATGTCATGATGATGATGAACGGAACGGTGGAAAGTTGCATGGCAATATATCTCGGAATGGCTATGGAAATGCCATAATAGGTATGTATGGTGGCTGTTTTGAGGAGGATATAAGGAGGTTTATGTGTGATAGAGTGTATCGTATCACGGGGTTTGGATGCACCGACGAAGTTTGCACCAACTCTCAAGGTGAGAAAGGGCAATGCACGGTACCGAAGAGGCTAGCAAAGGCGGAAAGGTAAAAGTGCGTATAATCCATGGACTCAACATTAGTAAAAAGAACTCATATACTTATTGCAAAAATTTAGAAGTCATCAAAAATCAAGTACTACGTGCATGCTCCTAGGGGGGTAGATTGGTAGAAAAAGACCATCGCTCGTCCCTGACCGCCACTCATAAGGATGCACAAGCCAGGTACACTTCCTGTTTCAAATTTGTTACACAACTTTAACCATACGTGCATGCTACGGGATTTGCTAACTTCAACACAAGCATTTATTAAATTCAAAACTACTCAACTAGCACAACTGTGATATTATCACCTCCATATCTCAAAACAATTATCAAGCATCAAACTTATCTTAGTATTCAACGCACTCAAAAGAAAGTTTCACATATCTTGAATACCAAGTATATTAACATTAAGCAAATTACCATGCTATTAATGACTCTCAAAATAATCTAAGTGAAGCATGAGAGATCAATAGTTTCTTTAAAACAAATCCACCACCGTGCTCTAAAAATCTAAGTGAAGCACTAGAGCAAAAATTATCACGCTCAAAAGATATAAGTGAAGCACTATGAACAAAACTATCAAGCTCAAAAGATATAAGTGAAGCACATAGAGTATTCTATCAAATTTCAATTCATGTATGGCTCTCTCAAAAGGTGTGTACAGCAAGGATGACTGTGGTAAACTAACAAGCAAAAGGCATAAATAATACAAGACGCTCCAAGCAAAACACTTATCATGTGGTGAATAAAAATATAGCTCCAAGTAAATTACCGATGGAAGTGGATTTAAAGAGGGGATGCCTTCCGGGGCATCCCCAAGCTTTGACTTTTTGGTGTCCTTGGATTATCTTGGGGGTGCCGTGGGCATCCCCAAGCTTAGGCTCTTGACATTCCTTGTTCCATAATCCATCAACAAGAATTCACCCAAAACTTCAAAACTTCACAACACAAAACTCAATAGAAATCTCGTGAGCTCCTTTAGAGAAAGAAAACAAAAGACTGCTTTAAGTTACTGTAATGAACTCATTCTTTATTTATATTGGTGTTAAACCTACTGTATTTCAACTTCTCTATGGATCATAAACTATTTTACTAGCCATAGATTCATCAAAATAAGCAAACAACACACGAAAAACAGAATCTGTCAAAAACAGAACAGTCTGTAGTAATCTGTAACTAACGCAAACTTCTGGAACTCAACAAATTCTACCAAAATTAGAAGACCTGGAAAGTTTGGTTATTGATCAGCAGCAATTGGAATCAATATTTTATCACGTTATGGTGATTTTTAACAATTCGGGCACTGAGCGCAAAGTTTCTGGAAATTACAGCAAGATCAAATAGCTATCACCCAAGAAGATCCAATAGGTTTAACTTGGCACAAACACTAATTAAAATATAAAACCACATCTAAACAGAGGCTAGATGGATTATTTATTCCTAAACAGAAGCAAAAACTAAAAACTAAAAATAAAATTGGGTTGCCTCCCAACAAGCGCTATCGTTTAACGCCCTAGCTAGGCATAAAAGCAAGGATAGATCTAGGTATTGCCATCTTTGGTAAGAAATTCTTCAATGAGGCATCTATCTTTCTTATAAATTTATTTCTTTCTAGTAATTATCAAACTTTTAGGCACAAGATCAAAAAAATCATTTGTAGCAAATGGTTCCTTAATGATAGTAAAAAGATCGGGATGAATACTTATAGATTTAAGATCCGCAGTTTCCTTACTAGATGATTCACCCTTATTTTTAGGAGCATACATAAGCTTGGCGATTTTAGTGGGAGGACTAGAAGTATTCTTTACGGAAGAAAAGGCGGTTCCCAAGTTGGTAATGATACCCTCAAGTTTATCGATTCGAGTAGAATCTAGATTTATTTTCTCATTAACCATGGGTTCTTTCTCCTTAATATTTTTCAGAGTCATTCCTACCTTAGATCCATATTGGGTAATTTGATTATGGATCTTTTTATCTAGGTTTTCAATGGATTCAATGGTAGCAACTTTGTTTTCAATAATTTCAAGCCTTTGCATAACATGCTCCAAAGTTAACATAGTTCCATTAATCAAAAGAGGAGGTGAGCCAAAAAATTCTATTAAAGCATTATAAGAATCAAAAGTATGGCTACCCAATAAATTTCCTCCGGTAATGGTATCAAGGATATATCTATACCAAGGATTAGCACCTACGTAAAAATTACGAAGAAGAACTGAAGTACATTGCTTCCTGGTAGATCTATTTTGAGCATTGCAAATTCTATACCAAGCATCTTTTAGATTTTCTCCCTCCTTTTGTTTAAAATTTAGAACTTCATTCTCGGGAGATAACGGAGAAGATAAGAGACTAGTCATGACGGCAATCAAACAAACTAACACACGAGCAAACAAAAGGCAATGGGAAAAAGAGGAGGAGATTGGGAAAGAGAGGGCGAATAAAACGGCAAGGGTGAAGTGGGGGAGAGGAAAACGAGAGGCAAATGGCAAATAATGTAATGCGAGAGATAGGGATTGTGATGGGTACTCGGTATATTGACTTTTGCGTAGACTCCCGACAGCGGCGCCGTAAATCCTTCTTGCTATGTATTGAGCTTGCGTTGGTTTTCCCGAAGAGGAGAGGATGATGCAGCACAAGATGGCGTAAGTATTTCCCTCAGTTTTTGAGAACCAAGGTATCAATCCAAGAGGCCACGCGCAAGTCCCTCGTACCTGCACAAAACGATAGCTACTCGCAACCAACGCGATTAGGGGTTGTCAATCCCTTCATGGTCACTTACAAGAGTGAGATCTGATAGAGATAATATTTTTGGAATTTTTGATATAAAGATGCAAAGTAAAAAGTAAAGCCAAAGTAAAAACAAAGCAAGTATAAAAGTGATGGAGATTGATATGATGAGAATAGACCCGGGGGCCATAGGTTTCACTAGTGGCTTCTCTCAAGAGCATAAGTATTCTACGGTGGGTGAACAAATTACTGTTGAGCAATTGACAGAATTGAGCATAGTTATGAGGTTATCTAGGTATGATCATGTATATAGGCATCACGTCCGAGACAAAGTAGATGGAAACGATTCTACATCTACTACTATTACTCCACTCATCGACCGCTATCCACCATGCATCTAGAGTATTAAGTTAAAAACAGAGTAACACCTTAAGCAAGATGACATGATGTAGAGGAATAAATTCATGCAATATGATAAATACCCCATCTTGTTATCCTCGATGGCAACAATACAATACGTGCCTTGCAACCCTTTACATTCTTTGGGTAAGGACACCGCAAGATTGAACCCAAAGCCATGCACTTCTCCCATTGCAAGAACTACCAATCTAGTTGGCCAAACCAAACGGATAATTCAAGAGACTTGCAAAGATAACTCAATCATACATAAAAGAATTCAGAGAAGATACAAATATTATTCATAGATAAGCTGGATCATAAACCCACAATTCATCGGTCTCAACAAACACACCGCATAAAATAAGATTACATCGAATAGATCTCCACGAGAGAGGGGAGAACATTGTATTGAGATCCAAAAAGAGAGAAGAAGCCATCTAGCTACTAGCTATGGACCCGAAGGTCTGAAGTAAACTACTCACACTTCATCGGAGGGGCTATGGTGTTGATGTAGAAGCCCTTGTTGGAAATATGCCCTAGAGGCAATAATAAAAGGATTATTATTATATTTCCTTGTTCATGATAATTGTCTTTTATTCATGCTATAATTGTGTTATTCGGAAATCGTAATACATGTGTGAATACTTAGACCACAATATGTCCCTAGTGAGCCTCTAGTTGACTAGCCCGTTGATCAACAGATAGTCATGGTTTCCTGTCTATCGACATTGGATGTCATTGATAACGAGATCACATCCCTAGGAGAATGATGTGATGGACAAGACCCAATCCTAAGCATAGCACAAGATCGTGTAGTTCGTTTGCTAGAGCTTTTCCAACGTCAAGTATTTTTTCCTTAGACCATGAGATCGTGTAACTCCCGGATACCGTAGGAGTGCTTTGGGTGTACCAAACGTCACAACATAACTGGGTGACTATAAAGGTATACAACGGGTATCTCCGAAAGTATCTGTTGGGTTGACACGGATCGAGACTGGGATTTGTCACTCCGTATGACGGAGAGTTATCTCTGGGCCCACTCGGTAATGCATCATCATAATGAGCTCAAAGTGACCAAGTGTCTGGTCACGGGATCATGCATTACTGATGCAGTAGAGTGACTTGCCGGTAACGAAATTGAACGAGGTATTGGGATACCGACGATCGAATCTCGGGCAAGTAACATACCGATTGACAAAGGGAATTGTATCACGGGTTGCTTGAATCCTCGACATCGTGGTTCATCCGATGAGATGATCGAGGAGCATGTGGGAGCCAACATGGGTATCCAGATCCCGCTGTTGGTTATTGACCGGAGAGCCGTCTCGGTCATGTCTACGTGTCTCCCGAACCCGTAGGGTCTACACACTTAAGGTTCGGTGACGCTAGGGTTGTAGAGATATTAGTATGAGGCAAACCGAAAGTTGTTCGGAGTCCCGGATGAGATCCCGGACGTCAAGAGGAATTCCATAATGGTCCGGAGGTAAAGAATTATATATGGGAAGTCGAGTTTCGGCCGTCGGGAAAGTTTCGGGGGTCATCGGTATTGTACCGGGACCACCGGAAGGGTCCCGGGGGTCCACCGGGTGGGGCCACCTATCCCGGAGGGCCCCATGGGCTGAAGTGGGAGGAACCAGCCTGGTGGGCTGGTGCCCCCTTGGGCCCCCTGCGCCTAGGATTGGGAACCCTAGGGGAGGGGGCGCCTCCACTTGCCTTGGGGGGCAAGGCACCCCCTTGGCCACCGCCCCCCAGGAGATCCCATCTCCTTGGGCCGGCGCCCCCCGGGGACCCTATATATAGAGGGGGGGAGGGAGGGCAGCTGCACCCTTGCACTTGGCGCCTCCCTTCCCCTTGCTACACCTCTCCCTCCCAGACGCTCGGCGAAGCCCTGCCGGAGCCCTGCTGCATCCACCACCACGCCGTCGTGCTGCTGGATCTTCATCAACCTCTCCTTCCCCCTTGCTGGATCAAGAAGGAGGAGACGTCACGCTGACCGTACATGTGTTGAACGCGGAGGTGCCGTCCGTTTGGCGCTAGGATCTCCGGTGATTTGGATCACGACGAGTACGACTCCCTCAACACTGTTCCCTTGAACGCTTCCGCTCGATCTGCAAGGGTATGTAGATGCACTCCTCTCTCTGGTTGCTAGATGAACTCATAGATTGATCTTGGTGAAACTGTAGGAAAATTTTTATTTTCTGCAACGTTTCCCAACGGTGGCATCATGAGCTAGGTCTATGCGTAGTTCTCTTTGCACGAGTAGAACACAAATCTGTTGTGGGCGTAGATGTTGTCAACTTTCTTGCCACTACTAGTCCTATTTTGCTTCAGCAGTATTGTGGGATGAAGCGGCCCGGACCGACCTTACACGTACGCTTACGTGAGACAGGTTCCACCGACCGACATGCACGAGTTGCATAAGGTGGCTAGCGGGTGTCTGTCTCTCCCACTTTAGTTGGAGCAGATTCGATGAAAAGGGTCCTTATGAAGGGTAAATAGAAGTTGACAAATCACATTGTGGCTTTTTCGTAGGTAAGAAAACGTTCTTGCTAGAACCCTATTGCAGCCACGTAAAAGATGCAACAACAATTAGAGGACGTCTAACTTGTTTTTGCAGCAATTGCTTTGTGATGTGATATGGCCAAAAGTTGTGATGAAGGATGAATGATATATTGTGATGTATGAGATCATGTTCTTGTAATAGGAATCACGACTTGCATGTCGATGAGTATGACAACCGGCAAGAGCCATAGGAGTTGTCTTAATTATTGTATGACCTGCGTGTCAATGATTTAACGCCATGTAATTACTTTACTTTATTGCTAAACCGTTAGCTATAGTAGTAGAAGTAATAGTTGGCGAGCAACTTCATAGAGACACGATGATGGAGATCATGATGATGGAGATCATGGTGTCATGCCGGTGACGAAGATGATCATGGAGCCCCGAAGATGGAGATTAAAGGAGCTATATGATATTGGCCATATCATGTCACTACTATTTGATTGCATGTGATGTTTATCATGTTTTTGCATCTTGTTTACTTAGAACGACGGTAGTAAATAAGATGATCCCTCATTATAATTTCAAGAAAGTGGTCCCCCTAACTGTGCACCGTTGCGACAGTTCGTTGTTTCGAAGCACCACGTGATGATCGGGTGTGATAGATTCTAACGTTCACATAAAACGGGTGTAAGACAGATTTACACATGCAAAACACTTAGGTTAACTTGACGAGCCTAGCATGTACAGACATGACCTCGGAACACAGAGACCGAAAGGTCGAACATGAGTCGTATGGAAGATACGATCAACATGGAGATGTTCACAGATGATGAATGGTCTGTCTCACGTGATGATCGGACACGGCCTAGTCGACTCGGATCATGTAACACTTGGATGACTAGAGGGATGTCTAATCTGAGTGGGAGTTCATTAAATAATTTGATTAGATCAAGGTTGGAAAAAGCGGTAGGCGTAAGCGAGGCGGTTGGCCTTCGCCTAGTGCCTAGGCGGTGCTTAAGCGCCCCAGGCGCAGCCTAGGCGGTTACATATTTTTAACTATCAGGGTGTATATGTGGTTATTATATCTGTATTTTATTAATTTAGAGCATATAAATATGTTACCTACCAGCTACTACCATTGGAATATGACTCTTTTGGCATATCAGTGCAATATGGCATGATTTCTCGCTTGGGTAGACAATTTCTTACTTACTCTGCCTAGACTTATGCTTATGCCCTAGGCGAGGCGTTTGGCCATTGCCTAACGCCTAGGCGTGCCTAAGCGCCTCCTAGGCACTGCCTTTTCCAACAGAGGATTAGATGAACTTAACTATCATGAACTTCGTCTAAAATCTTTGCAAAAATGTCTTGTAGATCAAATGGCCAACGCTCATGTCAACATGAACTTCAACGCGTTCCTAGAGAAAACCAAGCAGAAAGATGATGGCAGCAACTATACGGAATGGGTCCGGAACATGATTATCATCCTCATAGCTGCCAAGAAAGCATATGTCCTACAAGGACCGCTAGGTGAAGAACACATCCCAGAGAACCAAGACGTTATGAATGCTTGGCGATCACGTCGATGATTACTCCCTCGTTCGGTCGGCATGCTTTACAGCTTAGAACCGGGCTCCAAAAGCGTTTTGAGCAACACGAAGCATATGAGATGTTCGAGGAGCTGAAAATAGTTTTCCAAGCTCACGCCCGGTCGAGAGATATGAAGTCTCCGACAAGTTCTATAGTTGTAAGATGGAGGAAAATAGTTACGTCGGTGAGCACATACTCAAAATGTCCAGGTTGCACAACCGCCTATCCCAGCTGGATATTAACCTCCGGACGAGGCGGTCACTGACAGAATCCTTCAGTCGCTCCCACCGAGCTACAAGAGCTTTGTGATTAACTACAATATGCAGGGGATGGTGAAAACTATTCCTGAAGTATTTTCAATGCTTAAGTCAGCAGAGGTAGAAATCAAAAAGGAACATCAAGTGTTGATGGTCAATAAAACCACCAAGTTCAAGAAAGGCAAGGGTAAGAAGAACTTCAAGAAGGACGGCAAGGATGTTGCCGCGCCCGGTAAGCCAGTTGCCGGGAAGAAGTCAAAGAATGGACCCAAGCCCGAGGACTGAGTGCTTTTATTGCAAAGGGAAGGGTCATCGGAAGCGAGAACTGCCCCAAATACTTAGCGCATAAGAAGGCCAGAACACTAAAGGTATATGTGATATACATGTAATTGATGTGTACCTTACCGGTGCTCGTAGTAGCTCCCGGGTATTTGATACCGGTGTTGTTGCTCATATTTGTAACTCAAAGCAGGAGCTGCGGAATAAGCGGAGACCGGCGAAGGGCGAGGTGACGATGCGCGCGTCGGGAATGGTTCCAAGGTCGATGTGATCGCCACAAGACGCTACCTCTACATTTACCTACGGGATTAGTTTTAAACCTCAATAATTGTTATTTAGTGCCAAGTTTGAGCATGAACGTTGTATCTGGATCTCGTTTAATACGAGATGGCTACTCATTTAAATCCGAGAATAATGGTTGTTCTATTTATATGAGAGATATGTTTTATGGTCATGCGCCGATGGTCAATGGTTTATTCTTAATGAATCTCGAACGTGATGTTACACATATTCATAGTGTGAATACCAAAAGATGTAAAGTTGATAATGATAGTCCCACATACTTGTGGCACAGCCGCCTTGGTCACATTGGTGTCAAGCGCATGAAGAAGCTCCATGCTGATGGACTTTTAGAGTCTCTCGATTATGAATCATTTGACACATGCGAACCATGCCTCATGGGCAAAATGACCAAGACTCCGTTCTCGGAACAATGGAGCGAGCAACCAACTTATTGGAAATCATACATACCGATGTGTGCGGTCCAATGAGCGTTGAGGCTCATGGAGGATATCGTTATGTTCTCACTCTCACTGACGACTTGAGTAGATATGGGTATGTCTACTTGATGAAACACAAGTCTGAGACCTTTGAAAAGTTCAAGGAATTTCAGAATGAGGTAGATAATCAACGTGACCGAAAGATAAAGTTTCTAGGACCAGATCGTGGAGGAGAATATTTAAGTCACGAATTTGGTACGCACTTAAGGAAATGTGGAATCGTTTCACAACTCACGCCGCCTGGAACACCTCAGCGTAACGGTGTGTCCGAGCGTCATGTCGCACTCTATTGGATATGGTGCGATCTATGATGTCTCTTACCAATTTACCGCTATCATTTTGGGGATACGCACTAGAGACAGCTACATTCACTTTAAATAGGGCTCCGTCTAAATCCGTTGAGACGACACCGTATGAATTATGGTTTGGGAAGAAACCTAAGCTGTCGTTTCTAAAAGTTTGGGGATGCGATGCTTATGTCAAGAAACTTCAACCTGAAAAGCTCGAACCCAAGTCGGAAAAATGCGTCTTCATAGGATACCCTAAGGAAACCATTGGGTATACCTTCTAGGTTAGATCCGAAGGCAAGATCTTTGTTGCCAAGAACGGATCCTTTCTGGAAAAACATTTTCTCTGAAAGGAGTAAGTGGGAGGAAAGTAGAACTCGATGAAGTACTACCTCTTGAACCGGAAAGTAGTGCAGCTCAGGAAAATGTTCATGTGGTGCCTACACCGACTGGAGAGGAAATTAATGATGATGATCAAGGTACTTTGGATCAAGTTGCTCTTGAACCCATTGAGGTCTACAAGGACACGTTCCACGCCAGAGTGGTATGGTAACCCTGTCCTGGAAATCATGTTGTTAGACAATGGTGAACCTTCGAACTATGAAGAAGCGATGGCGGGCCCAGATTCCAACAAATGGCTTGAAGCCATGCAACCCGAGATAGAATCCATGTATGAAAACAAAGTATGGACTTTGACAGACTTGCCCAATGATCGGCGAGCGATATAAAACAAATGGATCTTAAGAAGAAGACGGACGCGAATGGTAATGTTACCATCTATAAAGCTCGACTTGTCGCTAAGGGTTATCGGCAAGTTCAAGGGGTTGACTACGATGAGACTTTCTCTCCCGTAGCGAAGCTGAAGTCCGTCTGAATCATGTTAGCAATTGCCGCATACTATGATTATGAGATATAGAAGATGGACGTCAAAACGGCATTCCTTATTAAGGAAGAACTGTATATGATGCAGCTGGAAGGTTTTGTCGACCCTAAGAACGCTAACAAGGTATGCATGCTCCAGATATCCATTTATGGACTGGTGCAAGCATCTCGGAGTTGGAACATTCGCTTTGATGAGATGATCAAAGCATTTGGGTTTATGCAGACTTATGGAGAAGCATGCGTTTACAAGAAAGTGAGTGGGAGCGCTGTAGCATTTCTCATATTATATGTATATGACATACTCTTGATGGGAAATGATATAGAACTCTTGGACAGCATTAAGGCCTACTTGAATAAGTGTTTTTCATTGAAGGACCTTGGAGAAGCTGCTTACATATTAGGCATCAAGATCTATAGGGATAGATCGAGACGCCTCATAGGTCTTTCACAAAGCACATACCTTGATAAGATATTGAAGAAGTTCAATATGGATCACTCCAAGAAAGTGTTCTTGCCTGTATTGCAAGGTGTGAGATTGAGCTCGGCTCAATGCCCGACCACGGCAGAAGATAAAGAAGAGATGAGTGTCATCCCCTATGCCTCAGCCATAGGATCTATTATGTATGCCATGTTGTGTACCAGACCTGATGTAAACCTTGCCGTAAGTTTGGTAGGAAGGTAGCAAAGTAATCCCGGCAAGGAACACTGGACAGCGGTCAAGAATATCCTGAAGTATCTGAAAAATACAAAGGACATGTTTCTCGTTTATGGAGGTGACGAAGAGCTCGTCGTAAAGGGTTACGTCGATGCTATCTTCGACACAGATCTGGATGACTCTAAGTCACAAACCTGATATGTGTATATGTTGAATCGTGGAGCGATGGCTGAATGCATTTGCAAGCGTAGCGTCGTTGCAGGATCTACATGTGAAGCGGAGTACATGGCAGCCTCGGAGGCAGCGCATGAAGCAATATGGATGAAGGAGTTCATCACCGACCTAGGAGTCATACCCGATGCGTCGGGGCCGATCACTCTCTTCTATGACAACACTGGAGCTATTGCCCTTGCCAAGGAGCCCAGGTTTCACAAGAAGACCAGGCACATCAAGCGTCGTTTCAACTCCATCCGTGAAAATGTTCAAGATGGAGACATAGATATTTTCAAAGTACATACGGATCTGAATGTCGCAGATCCGTTGACTAAACCTCTTCCGCGAGCAAAACATGATCAACACCGTAACTCTATGGGTGTTCGATTCATCACAATGTAACTAGATTATTGACTCTAGTGCAAGTGGGAGACTGTTGGAAATATGCCCTAGAGGCAATAATAAAAGGATTATTATTATATTTCCTTGTTCATGATAATTGTCTTTTATTCATGCTATAATTGTGTTACTCGGAAATCGTAATACATGTGTGAATACTTGGACCACAATATGTCCCTAGTGAGCCTCTAGTTGACTAGCCCGTTGATCAACAGATAGTCATGGTTTCCTGACTATGGACATTGGATGTCATTGATAACGAGATCACATCATTAGGAGAATGATGTGATGGACAAGACCCAATCCTAAGCATAGCACAAGATCGTGTAGTTCGTTTGCTAGAGATTTTCCAAGGTCAAGTATTTTTTCCTTAGACCATGAGATCGTGTAACTCCCGGATACCGTAGGAGTGCTTTGGGTGTACCAAACGTCACAACATAACTGGGTGACTATAAAGGTATACTACGGGTATCTCCGAAAGTATCTGTTGGGTTGACACGGATCGAGACTGGGATTTGTCACTCCGTATGATGGAGAGGTATCTCTGGGCCCACTCGGTAATGCATCATCATAATGAGCTCAAAGTGACCAAGTGTCTGGTCACGGGATCATGCATTACGATACGAGTAAAGTGACTTGCCGGTAACGATATTGAATGAGGTATTGGGATACCGACGATCGAATCTCGGGCAAGTAACATACCGATTGACAAAGGGAATTGTATACGGGGTTGCTTGAATCCTCGACATCGTGGTTCATCTGATGAGATCATCGAGCAGCATGTGGGAGCCAACATGGGTATCCAGATCCCGCTATTGGTTATTGACCGGAGAGCCGTCTCGGTCATGTCTACGTGTCTCCCGAACCCGTAGGGTCTACACACTTAAGGTTCGGTGACTCTAGGGTTGTAGAGATATTAGTATGCAGCAAACCAAAAGTTGTTCGGAGTCCCGGATGAGATCCCGGACGTCACGAGGAGTTCTGAAATGGTCTGGAGGTAAAGAATTATATATGGTAAGTCGAGTTTCGGCCGTCGGGAAAGTTTCGGGGGTCACCGGTATTGTACCGGGACCACCGGAAGGGTCCCGGGGGTCCATCGGGTGGGGCCACCTATCCCGGAGGGCCCCATGGGCTAAAGTGGGAGGGGAACCAGCCCCTGGTGGGCTTGTGCGCCCCCCTTGGCCACCCCCTGCGCCTAGGGTTGGGAACCCTAGGGGAGGGGGCGCCTCCACTTGCCTTGGGGGGCAAGGCACCCCCCTTGGCCGCCGCCCCCCCTAGGAGATCCCATCTCCTAGGGCCGGTGCCCCCCTGGGGACCCTATATATAGAGGGGGGAGGGAGGGAAGCCGCACCCTTGCACTTGGCGCCTCCCTTCCCCCTTGCTACACGTCTCCCTCCCGCAGACGCTTGGTGAAGCCCCGCCGGGATCCCTGCTGCATCCACCACCACGTCGTCGTGCTTCTGGATCTTCATCAACCTCTGCTTCCCCCTTGCTGGATCAAGAAGGAGGAGACGTCACCCTGACCGTACGTGTGTTGAACGCGGAGGTGCCGTCCGTTTGGCGCTAGCATCTCCGATGATTTGGATCACAATGAGTACGACTCCCTCAACCCCGTTCCCTTGAACGCTTCCGCTCGATCTACAAGGGTATGTAGATGCACTCCTCTCTCTCGTTGCTAGATGAACTCATAGATTGATCTTGGTGAAACCGTAGGAAATTTTTTATTTTCTGCAACGTTCCCCAACAGCCCTCCGTGGTGGATGCCCCCTCCGGCGGAGCTTCGGAACAGGCCCCAAGATGGGATCTCATGGATACAGGAAGGTACGGTGGTGGAATTAGGTTTTTGGCTCCTGTTCTGATCGTTTGAAGTGCGTAGGTATATATAGGAGGAAGGAGTACGTCGGTGGAGCTTCGAGGGGCCCACGAGGCAGGGGGCGCGCCCTGGGGGGACGCCCTCCATCCTCGTGACCGCCTCGTGGCTTTCTTGATGGAGGGTCCAAGTCTCCTGGGTCTTATCTGATGAGAAAATCACGTTCCCGAATGTTTGGACTCCGTTTGATATTCTGTTTGTTCGAAATACTGAAAAGGCAAAAAACTGCAATTCTGGGCTGGGCCTCCGTTTAATAGGTTAGTCCCAAAAGTAATATAAAAGTGGAAAATAAAGCCCATTATAGTCCAAAACAGTAGATAAAGTAGCATGGAGCAATCAAAAATTATAGATACGTTGGAGACGTATCAGAAACCTGCACGCAAAGGGCCCCCCCGCGATTTGCAACGCCATTGTTCTGTTTCGAGTCCGTTAAACAGCTCAAAGTTGCCGCGTCGAGAGCGGCGGGGTAGCCTTCCGCACCTGGCAACGCTCCTGACTCTGACTCGAGTCAAGCTCGACAGTTCGGGCGGCCGCGCTAAGGGCGGTAAGGTGGTTTGCCCGGCAGCAAGCACACCTGGCAGGCCAATGGGGATCCGTCCCCAAGACGCCGCCCTGGGTTTACGCGCCGGCAAAGCCTACCCAGTTACGTAGGGTGGACATACAAAGGAAAATCGAACAGGAAAATAACATGCATAATACTGAAAGTGTTGCAGAGTTATATTACATCAAATTGTTGTTGCGGTTCTAACTAGAGATAGCCATTGTCTTGGTTGTGAACTAGCATCGGCGATAAAGAACGGGATGCCTAATCCCGGCGTTGGCCCTCCACCCTCTGGATTTCGCTGACTCGGCTGATGATGGGCTTGATGCGCTACCTGAGCGGCACGAGGTCAGTACCCTCCGGAAAGCTCTCCAGCGCAGCGTCAAAGTCGAGGTCGGGGTACCAGTGCGCCACCTTGGTCAGAACCTTGGTCATGGCACCCTGGCAAAGCCTCCGGGACTCGTCGGCCAGTGAGGCCGCCCGCTTGGCGTGGAGCCGCTCCAGAGCACCGACGACCTTCTCAAAGAACAAGGTCAGGCTGCAATTGGCGCTCACGCTCCGCTCCGGGACATACCTCACGTCCGACATCCCCATGATGGCCAGCTGGGCGGCGGCCTGGTTGGCGACGGTGGCGAGGCGATCGAGCCAACGGTTCTCGCCCGCCACGTGATCCGCGAAGTTGAGGCCCTCGTTCGTCCGCAACTCCTTCTCGGCCTCCAGCTCCTTGGCCAGGGTCCCCTCTCGGGTCTTGGCCTCCTCCAGCACCTTCTCGAGACCCTCCAGCTTCAGCTTGAGGTCTTTGATGGAGTTGTTGGCCTCGGAGAGATCCCCAGCCTTGCTGACGACCGCGCCCTCCGCCTCTGTCAGAGCACTGTTAAGCGTGTCCCTCTCTTGGGACAGCTTCAGCGCCTGCTCCTTCATTCTATCATGCTCTGCCTCCAGCTCCTCCACCTTGCCGGCGTGAACCTGGGCCTGGGCATCGAGTGCCTCTTTGTGCCTCTGCTCCAGCTCACTGGTCTGCTGCAAGACAAGCTTCTCCACCTCTGCATCCTTGCCGCGAAGCATGGCGGCAAGCTTCGCCTCGCGTGCGGCGAGGTCCTCCTCCTGGGAGTTCAGCGCGGCCTCACGCTGGGTCCGAGCGGCTTCGGCGGTCGCGGCCAAGTTCTTCGCCGTCTCCTGAGCTTTCTCAACGTCGACGAGCTTCATGGTGAGCTTCACGTCGCGCCTGGCCTGCTCGCCTTAGGCAGCCTTGAGCTCCTTGTGGGCCTCGCGGAACCAATCCTGCGCCTCGACAACGCGCTTCTGGAGGTCCGCCTCCGCCTTCTCCACCATCACCGTCCTGGACTTAACCTTGTCCAGACGGGCGCGGTGGAGCGCCTGGAGCTTCCGGAAGCTGGCGCCCATGGCATGGAGGAGCCGCTCCTCCTGCGAACCATCGCCGACAATGATTGGCTCGTCGACGACTTCAAGCCCGGTAGTGGCAAGCACCTCGTCGTCAAACACCTCTCCCTCAACGGGTGTCCTGGTGCTCGACGCGCCTGGAAGGTGGACGAACAAGTCGTCGCTCACCCTCAGATACTTGCCGGAGCCGGAAGCAGCGGAAGAGGAAGGCTGGTCCTCGGCCACCTCCTCCTCCTCCTCCTCGGCGGCGGCCCCGCCGGCCTCCCCGGCAGGCCCCTTGCCGGCTTCCTCAGCGGCAGCCTTACCGGCCTCCCCGATAGGCCCCTCGGCGACGTCCTCGGTGGCATCCTTGGCGGCCTCCTCGGCGGCGATCTTCTCGGTGTCCGCCTCGGCGGCCTTGGCAACATCCTCGATGACGGCGTCCACGTCCTCCGGGTTCATCGAGGAGGAATCTGGATGTCGAAGAAGGAGGTGAGGCAAGGCCAGGACCAAGTGCCAGAAAGAAAAAGAAGCAAGGATGAACGGTGAATGACTTACCTATGCCAGTACCCGGCTGGGGAACAGAAGTCCCCTCCCTGCCAACATTTGGCGTCGAGGCAAAGCTGCCTGCGCCCAAGTTCTCTTCCTCCTCCATGCACTTGGGCTCGGTGCTTGGCGCCCTTGCGGGGAACGCCCCTCGGGGCGGCGTGGTCGATGGGGGGGGGCGTGTTGGGAGTAGCCCTCTGTGGCTCCTCCTGCTGATGCTCTCCTCCTGCATACCTGGCAGGGTCAGCACTAAAGTGTCGTGCCCGTGACACATGTCGACGGGAGAAGAATGACGAACTTACGTTGGGGGCTATGCCGAGGCTGCTGTCCGGGCTGCTCAACACCACCAACGGCGCCCTCGAAATGCCAGCCAAGGGCTGGCCACCCGCCGAGACCCTGGCCCTCTTCACTCTCTGGGCCAGCGTCTCCACGTCCCTGCAAGGATTACGACAAGTCAAGGCAAGCAACACAGAGTGAAGAGGCAGAGATAACGAAAAGGAACAGTGCGCCCGCGGTTATCCTTTTTTATGGGGAAGCCGCAGGGCGCGCTGCCCATTTACTGCGATGTGACGCATGCGTGTGGAAACCGCCCCACGCATGCCGCCCATGTCACGCACACCCCTCCACGCCGCGCCACGCGCGCGGGTCGTGGGAGGCGGAGCGCGCGAAGAATCTTACCACGGTAAAAACCGCCCCACCTGCCCGCGCACCGATTTGGGCCTGGCGCAACAACGTGTCGCGCTTATGTGTGGCCCAGGCCCGGGGGCTCCTGTCGGTGTACAAAGAGAGGGGCATGCTTTTGTACCCCTTTACCTGTGCACGGGCAGTCAGAGCTACGCCCACGACCACACCAAGCAGAGCAGGGGAGGTGAGCCAAGGTAAGACCGAAGCCCAAGATAATCAGAGCAACGACAAGGACCAAGGCCACAAAGATCAGATGGACGAAGCAGGTTTCCCCGGCAAGGACCCTTGTCGGGGCAGCCCCGGCAAGACCCGTGCCAGGGCAGCTCGCCCACGCCAGCCGAGCGAGCCACCCTTGAGCCCACCAACGCTCGACAAACGCATTGGGACAGGGCTCGGGAGGCACCTCCGTGGTGGCATGCAGATCTTTGTGAAGACAAAGAATAGTCAAGATCAAATGGGGATAGGAGGGCAACCATCCTCACCAAAGAAACCCACAAGACCCCCGGCAAGATCCTTGCCGGGGATGCCTGCGCGCCACGGCAAGACCCTTGCCGGGCCACCCGGCAAGACTCTCGCCAAGCGCGTCGGCAGGGCCACTGCCAGGCCCGCACCAGCCAAGTCTCCGCCGCTGTTCGCATGCAGCTACCGACCCAACCAGCTGGGCAGGCACCTGCGTGGCGACATGCAGCTCCCAGGCCAGCTCGTCAAGCGCTTGTGTGGTGGCATGCAAACCTTCGTGAAGACTCCTCCACCGCGCCACCTCAGCTGCCTGCCTGCCTACATGGCGCCGCAAGCATCGCTGGCCAGGGCGCGTGTCGAAGCAAGGAGGAGCGGCGACGGACGGGACGGGCCTCGCCCCCGTCCCACAATAAAGCAAGGGGACACCTAAGCTACGCATTAAATGCGCTTTGTCCTGTAACGCCAGCGATAAGCTCACAGCGCTGTAGCACTTTCCACCTCCTGTGTGCCACTGTGGCAGCCCCTTTCGCCTATAAAAGGAGGCCCGTGGCGCACTGGAGAGGGATTCGGCTCTTTCGAACCACGCGCTGACCACAGCTAGTTCGAGAGCTCAAGAACTCTCAGAAATACACCCACCAAAGCAGGACTAGGGTTTTACGCATCCCCACGGCCCGAATCTAGGTAAATCCCCTTTGTGTTGTCTACTAGTCCCGCTCTTCTCACGATCCCCGCGCCCCGCAACCGTAGTAGGGATTCCAGTGATCCCATAGGTGCCGTTTCCACCGACAGTACGGTGCAGAGGCTGTATTGCCCTGCGATATTATACATGACTCACCTCGAGTGCGTATGTACGAAGAGAAAGAGGCCGAGTTGGATCGGCAGGACAGCCTAGACGCCATGGAGGAGGAGCGCGACGTCGCCAAAGCCCGTTCGGCATTTTATCAGCAGCAAGCTCGAAGATATCAAAGCAGAGAATTACAGGGCCAAGACTTACAATATTGGCAAACTCGTTCTACGCTTGCGGGAGAAGAAAAAGGACAAACTCAAGCCCAAATGGGAGGGTCCATTCATAATTGACGAAGTTCTTACCTGAGGAGCGTACCATCTTTGTGACGCATCAGACAATCGCCTAGAGCCGAACCCCTGGAACGCGGCTAGGCTCAGAAGGTTTTATGCCTAAGTGCCGAACTCTTTGTTTGTCTCCTTCTCCCCTATAGTTTTCACTACTTTTTCTCCCTTTTACACAATTCTTTTTTTTTCTTGCTTTAAAACTCTCATACGGCTCGACCAAACACCGCTGACGTACACATCTTTACATATGTACGTCCACTATACCTGGGGGCTTCTCGAACAGAAGCTTGTTAACATTATTTGCCGAGCGTCAAGCTCATCATACATACGCGTTTTTCCCGTGTGTCTTTCTTCACCATTATATGCATCAATATGACTTAAGTTCTCGCCAAGCTGGGTTGCCTGGATCTTGTGCTTACCCCTACGTTCCCGATTGTTCGGCTGGGTGGTAAAGGGAGCACTTCTGCGATTGTTACTGTCAGGTCATCCGGATGTGTACCTCAGACTGGGTGAAGCCGAAAGCTAGCATTCTTAAGGGAATATTCGGTCAGTGGATGAAAACAATTCTTTGTACTCACTCTATTCTGAACCCCCAGAAGCTATACACACTGTGATTTTTACATCACAATGCGGACATGTCTACTAATACATGCACACCCAGGGAAAGGAACCCTTAACAGAACTATTCTCCCTTGAAGATGTTTCTTACAATCTCAATGCAATATAACATAACTAGCCGGATACAACTTGTCTGTTCAAGCAACTATGACCCCTACGCTTAGTTTTCCACGCATACCCCGGCCTGTTCGGCCGTAACGGTATTCGGAAACACTCCGCACCTTCGGGTCCGGAGGTTGAAGCGAAAAGGTCTGCCATGACAAATGATATACAATTCAGCTAGAATTTCACATGGTGAGGAAAGTACATAGTCACTTGGACTCAAACACTTCTCTCAAGAGCATAAGTATTTTACGGTGGGTGAACAAATTACTGTTGAGCAATTGACAGAATTGAGCATAGTTATGAGAATATCTAGGTATGATCATGTATATAGGCATCACGTCTGAGACAAGTAGACCGACTCGTGCCTGCATCTACTACTATTACTCCACTCATCGACTGCTATCCAGCATGCATCTAGAGTATTAAGTTCATGGAAATAGAGTAACGCCTTAAGCAAGATGACATGATGTAGAGGGATAAATTCATGCAATATGATAAAAAACCCATATTGTTATCCTCGATGTCAACAATACAATACATGCCTTGCTGCCCCTATTGTCATTGGGAAAGGATAGCGCAAGATTGAACCCAAAGCTAAGCACTTATCCCATTGCAAGAAAGATCAATCTAGTAGGCCGAACCAAACTGATAATTCGAAGAGACTTGCAAACATAACCAATCATACATAAAAGAATTCAGAGAAGATTCAAATATTGTTCATAGATAATCTTGATCATAAACCCACAATTCATCAGTCTCAACAAACACACCGCAAAAGAAGATTACATCGAATAGATCTCCACGAGAGAGGGGAGAACATTGTATTGAGATCCAAAAGAGAGAAGAAGCCATCTAGCTACTAACTATGGACCCGAAGGTCTGAGGTAAACTACTCACACTTCATCGGAGAGGCTATGGTGTTGATGTAGAAGCCCTCCGTGATGGATGCACCCTCCGGCGGAGCTCCAGAACAGGCCCCAAGATGGGATCTCGAGGGTACAGAAGGTTGCGGCGGTGGAATTAGGTTTTTGGCTCCGTATCTGATCGTTTGGGGGTACTTAGGTATATATAGGATGAAGGAGTACGTCGGTGGAGCAACAAGGGGCCCACGAGGGTGGAGGGCGCGCCGTGGGGGGGGGGGGGTAGGCGCGCCCCCCTACCTCGTGGCCTCCTCCTTTGTTTCCTGGATAATATTCTTCCTAAAAATCACGTTCCCGAAGGTTTCATTCCGTTTGACCTCCATTTGATATTCCTTTTCTGCGAAACTCTGAAATAGGCAAAAAGCAGCAATTCTGGGCTGGGCCTCCGGTTAATAGGTTAGTTCCAAAAATAATATAAAATTGGATAATAAAGCCCAATATTGTCCAAAATAGAAGATAATATTGCATAGAGCAATCAAAAATTATAGATACGTTGGAGACGTATCAAGCATCCCCAAGCTTAATTCCTGCTCGTCCTCAAGTAGGTAAATGATAAAAACAGAATTTTTGATGCGGAGTGCTACTTGGCATAATTTCAATGTAATTCTTCTTAATTGTGGTATGAATATTCAGATCCGAAAGATTCAAGACAAAAGTTTAATATTGACATAAAAATAATAATACTTCAAGCATACTAACAAAGCAATCATGTCTTCTCAAAATAACATGGCCAAAGAAATTTATCCCTACAAAATCATATAGTCTGGCTATGCTCTATCTTCACCACACAAAGTATTCAAATCATGCATGCTACCTCTTGAGCACTGCGTTGGATTTCCCCGAAGAGGAGAGGATGATGCAGCAAAGTAGCGTAAGTATTTCCCTCAGTTTTTTAGAACCAAGGTATCAATCCAGTAGGAGGCCACGCACAAGTCCCTCGTACTGCACAAAAGCGATAGCTCCTCGCAACCAACGCGATTAGGGGTTGTCAATCCCTTCACGGTCACTTACGAGAGTGAGATCTGGTAGAGATGATAAATAATATTTTTGGTATTTTTGATATAGAGATGCAAAGCAAAAGTAAAAGGCAAAAGTAAAAACAAAGCAAGTATAAAAGTGATGGAGATTGATATGATGAGAATAGACTGGGGCCATAGGTTTCACTAGTGGCTTCACTCAAGAGCATAAGTATTCTACAAGGTGAACAAATTACTGTTGATCAATTGATAGAATTGAGCATAGTTATGAGTATATCTAGGTATGATCATGTATATAGGCATCACGTCCGAGACAAGTAGACCGAAACGATTATGCATCTACTACTATTACTCCACTCATCGACCGCTATCCAGCATGCATCTAGAGTATTAAGTTAAAAAACAGAGTAACGCCTAAGCAAGATGACATGATGTAGAGGGACAAATTCATGCAATATGATAAAAATCCCATCTTGTTATCCTCGATGGCAACAATACAATACATGCCTTGCTGCCCCTTCACATCCTTTGGGAAAGGACACCCCAAGATTGAACCCAAAGCTAAGCACTTCTCCCATTGCAAGAACTACCAATCTAGTTGGCCAAACCAAATGGATAATTCGAAGAGACTTGCAAAGATAACCAATCATACATAAAAGAATTCAGAGAAGATTCAAATATTATTCATAGATAAGTTGGATCATAAACACAGAATTCATCGGTCTCAACAAACACACCGCAAAAATAAGATTACATCGAATAGATCTCCACGAGAGAGGAGGAGAACATTGTATTGAGATCCAAAAAGAGAGAAGAAGCCATCTAGCTACAAGCTATGGACCCGAAGGTCTGAAGTAAACTACTCACACTTCATCGGAGGGGCTACGGTGATGATGTAGAAGCCCTCCGTGGTGGATGCCCCCTCCGGCGGAGCTTCGTAACAGGCCCCAAGATGGGATCTCGTGGATACAGGAAGTTGCGGCGGTGGAATTCGGTTTTTGGCTCCTGTTCTGATTGTTTGGGGGTACGTAGGTATATATAGGAGGAAGGAGTACGTCGGTGGAGCTACAGGGGGCCGACGAGGCAGGGGGCGCACCTCCCACCCTCGTGACCGCCTCTTTTGTTCCTTGGAGTAGGGTCCAAGTCCCCTGGATCACGTTCGGTTAGAAAATCACGTTTCCGAAGGTTTCATTCCGTTTGGAAACCTTTTGATATTCCGTTTCTTCGAAACACGGAAATAGACAAAAAAACAGCAATTCTGGGCTGGGCCTCTGGTTAATAGGTTAGTCCCAAAAATAATATAAAAGTGGAAAATAATGCCCAATATAGTCCAAAATTGTAGATAAAGTAGCATGGAACAATCAAAAATTATAGATACGTTGGAGACGTATTAGGCATCCCCAAGCTTAATTCCTACTCGTCCTCGAGTAGGTAAATGATAAAAGGAGAATTTTTTATGCGGAGTGATACTTTGGCATAATTTCAATGTAATTCTTCTTAATTGTGGTATGAATATTCAGATCCGAAAGATTCAAGACAAAAGTTCATATTGACATAAAAATAATAATACTTCAATCATACTAATCAAAGTAATCATGTCTTCTCAAAATAGCATGGCAAAAGAAAGTTCATCCCTACAAAATCATATAGTTAGGCTGTGCTTCATTTTCGTCACACAAAGATGTTCCCAACTTCTATACCCCCGATGACAAGCCAAGCAATTGTTTCATACTTAAATAATCTCAAACTTTTTCAACCTTCACGCAATACATGAGCGTGATCCATGGATATAGCACTATGGGTGTAATAGAATACGATGATGGGGATTGTGTGGAGAAGACAAAAAAGGAGAAAGTCTCACATTGACGAGGATAATCAACGGGCTATGGAGATGCCCATCAATTGATGTCAACATGAGGAGTAGGGATTGCCATGCAACGGATGCACTAGAGCTATGAATGCTCAATCTAAAGAAAACTAGTGGGTGTGCATCCAACTTGCTTGCTCACGAAGACCTAGGGCATTTGAGGAAGCCCATCGTAGGAATATACAAGCCAAGTTCTATAATGAAAAATTCCCACTAGTATGAAAAAGACAACTTATGAGACTCACTATATGAAAAACATGGTGCTACTTTGAAGCACAATATATGAGACTCACTACATGAAGAACAAGGTGCTACTTTGAAGCACAAGTGTGGAAAAACAGATAGTAACATTGCCCCTTTTTATTTCTTTTTTTGGGCCTTTCTTTTTTTTATTTTTGGCCTTTCTCTTTTTTTTGGGCAATGCTCTAATAATGATGATCATCACACTTCTATTGATTACAACATAAGGATTACAACTCGAAACTTAGAACAAGATATGACTCTATATGAATGCCTCTGGCGGTGTACGGGATGGTGCAATGAATCAAGAGTGACATGTATGAAAAATAATGCATGGTGGCTTTGCCACAAATACGATGTCAACTACATGATCATCCAATGGCAATATGACAAAAGTAAAGTATGTCATGATGATGATGAACGGAACGGTGGAAAGTTGCATGGCAATATATCTAGGAATGGCTATGGAAATGCCATAATAGGTAGGTACGGTGGCTGTTTTGAGGAAGATATAAGGAGGTTTATGTGTGATAGAGCGTATCATATCACGGGGTTTGGATGCACCGGCGAAGTTTGCACCAACTCTCAAGGTGAGAAAGGGCAATGCACGGCATCAAGAGGCTAGCAAAGGCGGAAAGGTAAAAGTGCGTATAATCCATGGACTCAACATTAGTCAAAAGAACTCATATACTTATTGCAAAAATTTAGAAGTCGTCAAAAATCAAGTACTACGCGCATGCTCCTAGGGGATAGATTGGTAGGAAAAAGACCATCGCTCGTCCCCGACCGCCCCTCATAAGGATGCACAAGCCAGTGTACACTTCATGTTTCAAATTTGTTACACAACTTTAACCATACGTGCATGCTACGGGACTTGCAAACTTCAACACAAGCATTTCTCAAATTCACAACTACTCAACTAGCACGACTTTGATTTTATCACCTCCATATCTCAAAACAATTATCAAGCATCAAACTTTTCTTAGTATTCAACGCACTCAAAAGAAAGTTTCACATATCTTGAATACCAAGTATATTAATATTAAGCAAATTACGATGCTATTAACGACTCTCAAAATAATCTAAGTGAAGCATGAGAGATCAATAGTTTCTTTAAAAAATCCACCACCGTGCTCTAAAAGATCTAAGTGAAGCACTAGAGCAAAAATTATCACGCTCAAAAGATATAAGTGAAGCACTATGAGCAAAACTATCAAGCTCAAAAGATATAAGTGAAGCACATAGAGTATTCTAGCAAATTCCAATTTATGAATGGCTCTCTCAAATGGTGTGCACAGAAAGGATGATTGTGTTAGACTAACAAGCAAAGACGCAAATGATACAAGACGCTCCAAGCAAAACACATATCATGTGGTGAATAAAAATATAGCTCCAAGTAAATTACCGATGGAAGTAGGCGAAGAGGGGATGCCTTCCAGGGCATCCCCAAGCTTTGACTTTTGGTGTCCTTGGATTATCTTGGGGGTGCCATGGGCATCCCCAAGCTTAGGCTCTTGCCACTCCTTGTTCCATAATCCATCAAAAGAATTTACCCAAAACTTGAAAACTTCACAACACAAAACTCAATAGAAATCTCGTGAGCTCCGTTAGAGAAAGAAAACAAAAGACTACTTTAAGTTACTGTAATGAACTCATTCTTTATTTATATTGGTGTTAAACCTACTGTATTTAAACTTCTCTATGGATCATAAACAATTTACTAGCCATAGATTCATCAAAATAAGCAAACAACAAACGAAAAACAGAATCTGTCAAAAACAGAACAGTCTGTAGTAATCTGTAACTAACGCAAACTTATGGAACTCCAAAAAATCTACCAAAATTAGAAGGCCTAGATAATTTGTTTATTAATCAGCAGCAATTAGAATCAGTATTTTATCACATTCTGGTGATTTTTAATAATTCGGGCACTGAGCGCAAAGTTTGTGGAAATTACAGCAAGATCAAATAACTATCATCCAAGAAGATCCAATAAGTCTAGCTTGGCACAAACACTAATTAAAACATAAAACCACATCTAAACAGAGGCTAGATGGGTTATTTATTACTAAACAGAAGCAAAAACTAAAAACTAAAAAAATAAAATTGGGTTGCCTCCCAACAAGCGCTATTGTTTAACGCCCCTAGCTAGGCATAAAAGCAAGGATAGATCTAGGTAGTGCCGTAGTAATAAGATAGATCGGTGAAACTCATTTCATATTCTCTACGTTCAGCAGCAAGTTTTCTTTGAGGCAAGCAAAAGTAATCAAAAGGGCTAAATTTAATAGGACAAAATTCCCCAAGATCAGTTTTAGGAGGTATAGGTTCCTCTTTCGGCTCTTCGTATTGCACAACCAATTCATCATTATAAGCGTTCTTTTGACAGAACTTGGTGAGCCTATACTCAAGAGAGCATCCTAGCTCATTATTTCGAATAGCCAAATCATCATTAAGCTCGGAGATTCTATCAATTAAAATATTGGTAGGCACCTTTTTTCTAAGATTTTCATTAAAAGCAACATAGTCGATAGATTGAAAACGCATTATTTCTTCTTGATCAAAAAGGATAGATTCTATGGGAGGACGGCCAGCGTCCACCCTATAATGCACAAAGATTTCTTTGGCTTCTTTTATTATAAATCTGAATTCATGAGCCAAAAAGATAGTAGCGGCACGCTTAACAGAGGAGTCTTCAATATTAGAAAATTCTAGGAAAATTCTTTGTATAGAAGGGTGCATATGCATAAATTGCCTTTCAAGTTCAACGATAAGCATGGCAATAGCGTCCGCAAGGCTACTAGTTCTATGGAGAATAGAACCACCCATAGAGGGTAAAGCACCAGCACAAGTAAAGAAATCTTGAATAACTCCTTTTCCAATAATATTACCACTACCGATTCGAAATCTTTTTGTATGATAGGTAGGGGATTCTTCAGCAGGAGCTTCAGAATTTTCCATGATATTATTATCGCCCATATCAGCAATAATTTCGGCAATTTCAGACATAAGACAAGCAAGCAAACTAACACACGAGCAAACCGATTGGATACGCCCTGGGTGAAACTTATATGGGACACCTACTACTCGGATGTGATCCCGCATGCGACAACCCCTTGTGGATCTTTTTTGTGGCGCGAGCTGGTGAAACTCATGCCAACTTACCGAGGGGTCACGAAAGTCTTGATTAAAGATGGTTGGTCGACTTTATTCTGGAAGGATGATTGGAATCAACATATTCTTCAGAAAGCCTTTCCCCGAGCGTTCTCTTACACCACCCTTGAAGATGCATCGGTCCACACGATGCTCACGATTTCCAGTGTCAGGGAGGCGTTTCATCTTCCCCTTTCTGTTCAGGCCCATGCAGAATTGCGAGCCCTCCAGAGTGATATAAGCTCCATCACCCTTTCAGAGGACAGATAAATGGGTCTGCACATGGGGGGCTCAGACTTTCAAAACCACTGATTACTACAAGTTCTTCTTTCATGAGGTCATTGCCCATGCCGCCTTTAGATGGTTGTGGAAAGCCAAAAGCATACCCAAGATCAAAGTGTTTGGGTGGTTCCTCCTGGTGGATCGCCTTAATACACGCAACATGTTGAAGAGAAGGAACTATAACATCGGGACTAATCTGGACTGTCTACTTTATGGGAACATGTGGAAGAAAGCGGTGGAGCACCTCTTCTTTCACTGCACATTCAAGAGACACACTGGAGTGATCTTAAGATCACTTGGCCGGATGATGGCAACCGCTTGGATATGATGACACACCTAAAATCAAGGCATCAACACAAACTCATCATGGATGTCTTCCTTGTGGCTGCTTGGAGCCTCTGGAAAGAAAGAAACAACAACTACTTTCGACAAGTGACTCCCTCCTTCTCATCTTGGAAGGCCAGATTCAGGACTGATCTTTCAAACATTGTCTACAGACTACCTGAGCATAAGAAACATCTGATTCCTGACTTTCTAAACTCTATAGTTGACCACTCTAGCTAAAGTCTCCCCCTTGAGACATGCTTTGTAATTTCTTAACTCTTGTATAGTTCTTCCTCCATTTCCCACCCCCTCCACCCTCACCCCTTGTAAAAGACTGTTTGACCTTTAATATAATTTTGCAGTATGAGCCTTTCCTACTGTTTAACCTTCAAAAAAACACACAAGCAAACAAGCGGCAAGCGAGAAAAAGGCAAACGGGAAAAAGAGGGGGAGATTGGGAAAGAGAGGGTGAATAAAACGGCAAGGGTGAAGTGGGGGAGAGGAAAACGAGAGGCAAATGGCAAATAATGTAATGTGAGTGATAGGGATTGTGATGGGTACTTGGTATAGTAGACTTGCTCTTGCGTGAGCCTCCCCGGCAACGGCGCCAGAAATTCTTCTTGCTACCTCTTGAGCACTGCGTTGGATTTCCCCGAAGAGGAGAGGATGATGCAGCAAAGTAGCGTAAGTATTTCCCTCAGTTTTTGAGAACCAAGGTATCAATCCAGTAGGAGGCCACGTACAAGTCCCTCGTACCTGCACAAAACGATAGCTCCTCGCAACCAACGCGATTAGGGGTTGTCAATCCCTTCACGGTCACTTAAGAGAGTGAGATCTGATAGAGATGATAAATAATATTTTTGGTATTTTTGATATAGAGATGCAAAGCAAAAAGTAAAAAGGCAAAGTAAAAAACAAAGCAAGTATAAAAGTGATGGAGGTTGATATGATGAGAATAGACCCGGGGGCCATAGGTTTCACTAGTGGCTTCTCTCAAGAGCATAAGTATTCTACGGTGGGTGAACAAATTACTGTTGAGCAATTGACAGAATTGAGCATAGTTATGAGTATATCTAGGTATGATCATGTATATAGGCATCTACTACTATTACTCCACTCATCGACCGCTATCCAGCATGCATCTAGAGTATTATGTTAAAAACAGAGTAACGCCTTAAGCAAGATGACATCATGTAGAGGGATAAATTCATGCAATATGATAAAAAAACATCTTGTTATCCTCGATGGCAACAATACAATATGTGCCTTGCTGCCCCTTCTACATCCTTTGGGAAAGGACACCGCAAGATTGAACCCAAAGCTAAGCACTTCTCCCATTGCAAGAACTACCAATCTAGTTGGCCAAACCAAACGGACAATTCGAAGAGACTTGCAAAGATAACCAATCATACATAAAAGAATTCAAAGAAGATTCAAATATTATTCATAGATAAGCTGGATCATAAACCCACAATTCATCGGTCTCAACAAACACACCGCAAAAAGAAGATTACATCGAATAGATCTCCACGAGAGAGGGGTAGAACATTGTATTGAGATCCAAAAAGAGAGAAGAAGCCATCTAGCTACTAGCTATGGACCCGAAGGTCTGAAGTAAACTACTCACACTTCATCGGAGGGGCTATGGTGATGATGTAGAAGCCCTCCGTGGTGGATGCCCCCTCCGTCGGAGCTCCGAAACAGGCCCCAAGATGGGATCTCGTGGATACAGGAAGTTGCGGCGGTGGAATTAGGTTTTTGGCTCCTGTTCTGATCGTTTGGGGATACATAGGTATATATAGGAGGAAGGAGTACGTCGATGGAGCAACAGGGGGCCCACGAGGAAGGGGGGCGCGCCCTAGGGGGGGCGCCCCCCACCCTCGTGACCGCCTCTTTTGTTCCTTGGAGTAGGGTCCAAGTCCCCTGGATCACGTTCGGTGAGAAAATCACGTTTCCGAAGGTTTCATTCCGTTTGGACTCCGTTTATATTCTGTTTCTTCGAAACACTGAAATAGGCAAAAAAACAGCAATTCTGGGTTGGGCCTCCGGTTAATAGGTTAGTCCCAAAAATAATATAAAAGTGGAAAATAAAGCCCAATATAGTCCAAAACAGTAGATAAAGTAGCATGGAGCAATCAAAAATTATAGATACGTTGGAGACGTATCAATGCACAACCCCGATGGCAAGCCAAGCAATTGTTTCATACTTTTGACATTTTCAAACTTTTTCAATCTTCACGCAATACATGAGCGTGAGCCATGGACATAGCACTATATGTGGAATAGAATGGTGGTTGTGGATAAGATAAAAAAAGGGAGAAGATAGTCTCACATCAACTAGGCGTATCAACGGGCTACGTAGATGCCCATCAATAGATATCAATGTGAGTTAGTAGGGATTGCCATGCAACGCATGCACTAGAGCTATAAGTATATGAAAGCTCAACAAAGGAAACTAAGTGGGTGTGCATCCAACTCGCTTGCTCATGAAGACCTAGGGCATTTTGAGGAAGCCCGTCATTGGAATATACAAGCCAAGTTCTATAATGAAAAAATCCCACTAGTAAATGAATGTGACAAAATGAGAGACTCTCTATCATGAAGATCATGGTGCTACTTTGAAGCACAAGTGTGGTAAAAGGATAGTAACATTGTCCCTTCTCTCATTTTTTTCTCTTTTTTTATTTGGGCCTTTTCTCTCTTTTTTTTGCCTCTTTTTTTATTATTTTTCGTCCGGAGTCTCATCTCGACTTGTGGGGGAATCATAGTCTCCATCATCCTTTTCCTCACTTGGGAAAATGCTCTAAAAATGAAGATCATCACACTTTTATTTTCTTACAACTCAAAAATTACAAATCGATACTTAGAACAAAATATGACTCTATATGAATGCCTCTGGCGGTGTACCGGGATATGCAATGAATCAAGAGTGACATGTATGAAAGAATTATGAACGGTGGCTTTTCCACAAATACGATGTCAACTACATGATCATGCAAAGCAATATGACAATGATGGAGCGTGTCATAATAAATGGAATGGTGGAAAGTTGCATGGAAATATATCTCGGAATGGCTATGGAAATGCCATGATAGGTAGGTATGGTGGCTGTTTTGAGGAAGGTATATGGTGGGTGTAAGATACCAGCGAAAAGTGCGCGGTATTAGAGAGGCTAGCATTGGTGGAAGGAAGAAGGGTGCGTATAGCCCATGGACTCATCATTAGTCATAAAGAACTCATATACTTACTGCAAAAATCTACAAGTTATCAAAGCAAAGTATTACACGCATGCTCCTAGGGGGATAGATTGTTAGGAAAAGACCATCGCTCGTCCCCGACCGCCACTCATAAGGAAGACACTCAATAAATATATCATGCTCTGACTTCATCACATAACGGTTCACCATACGTGCATGCTACGGGAATCACAAACTTTAACACAAGTATCTCTCAAATTCACAACTACTCAACTAGCATGACTCTAATATCACCATCTTTATATCTCAAAACAATTATCAATCATCAAACTTTTCTTAGCTTTCAGCACACTTGTCGGTGTCAAAACCGGCGGATCTCGGGTAGGGGGTCCCGAACTATGCGTCTAGGCGGATGGTAACAGGAGACAAGGGACACGATGTTTTTACCCAGGTTCGGGCCCTCTCGATGGAGGTAAAACCCTACTCCTGCTTGATTAATATTGATGATATGGGTAGTACAAGAGTGGATCTACCACGAGATCAGAGAGGCTAAATCCTAGAAGCTAGCCTATGGTATGATTGTTGTTCTTCCTACGGACTAAAACCCTCTGGTTTATATAGACACCGGATAGGGTTAGGGTTACACAGAGTCGGTTACAATGGTAGGAGATCTACATATCCGTATCGCCAAGCTTGCCTTCCACGCCAAGGAAAGTCCCATCCGGACACGGGACGAAGTCTTCAATCTTGTATCTTCATAGTCAAGGAGTCCGACCAACGGTGATAGTTCGGCTATCCAGACACCCCCTAATCCAGGACTCCCTCAGTAGGCCCCGAACCAGGCTTCAATGGCGATGAGTCCGGCGCGTAGATTGTCTTTGGCATTGCGAGGTGGGTTCTTCTCCAAATTCCATATACTTGTCGAATAGTGTCCGGCTTCTGATAAATGCTGCGCTCCTTGGCTTCCACGCCCAATAATGGCCATCTTCCATGTGTTTGAATGAATGTGAAAAGCCAGGGTATTTTTACACTTATCCCCCTAGCTGCGCAAATGAGCCGCCTACAAAAGGGACGAGGATCTAGATCTGAGTCACACCATCCCCCCTCCGCGAGCTTTCATCGGAGTGCCTTCGACAAAAATCCATTCCATCATGGACAGTCGACGTGGCTCCTCCTCTTGCGCTCCCAGCCCTCATCCTGGAAATTGGGAGAGATGCTCAGTCCCGCATAGCGAGCTAGTGACACTCCAAACCAAGGGATTTCTTCCCCCGGCCTTCATGGTTCCGGTTCGAGCCGGACTCGCCACCTATAAGGGCGGAAAGCAAGCGGAGAGTGTCCCCGATCCCTCCAAAGGAGAGCGGGTATGATTTATCTCTTATCTAGTAAGAGGACTCGGATTTCCAATTCATCCGTTTCTCCGGGGGCTCTTGGAGTTCTACGGCCTCCAGTTGCACCACCTTACGCCTGCCTCCATTTTGCACATCGCGGGCTTCGTGGCCCTTTGCGAACTGTTCTTGGCGTCGAGGCTCATTTTATTTGTGGAAGAGATTATTCTGCCTTGTACTCCGTTCTCACGAGGGGTCAATATATCAAGTGGGCGGAGCCGAGCTATGGCGCATCGCCGGACCGGATATCTATCCGGAACCCGAAGAAGGCGTTCAAGACTGGCCTTGAATTGTTTTATATAGAAGACGCCCCACCGCCACATCCTGTTGGATCGGTCTCCGGAGTTCAGCAATGCTCCTTTGAAGAAAGCGCTGAGTTGGCGCCCATGAGCTCGGAGGGAAGGCAGCGAGGACGTCCTTTACTGATGAGCCGAAAAAATTGTTAGCTCATTCGGACTGACCATGATCGGTGTCATGGCCACATGTATTATCTGCGGGGGTGCAGCCGCTCCAAAGATAGGGGCCACCCATGTGGGATTTCAACGGGGAGGACGATGCCACCCGTCATGGCCGTAAGGGGCCGGGATCGGTCACCGATCTGGTGAAGATCTTGTCCGCGCTGTACAAGGGAGAAGAGGAGGATTTTCTCCGTGTTAGTCCATTGAACGGATTTTCTATGAACAATCCTCGAAGCTGGGTGTCGGTGTCAAAACCGGCGGATCTCGGGTAGGGGGTCCCGAACTGTGCGTCTAGGCGGATGGTAACAGGAGACAAGGGACATGATGTTTTTACCCAGGTTCCGGCCCTCTCGATGGAGGTAATACCCTACTCCTGCTTGATTAATATTGATGATATGGGTAGTACAAGAGTAGATCTACCACGAGATCAAGGAGGCTAAACCCTAGAAGCTAGCCTATGGTATGATTGTTGTTCGCCCTACGGACTAAAACCCTCCGGTTTATATAGACACCGGATAGGTTAGGGTTACACAGAGTCGGTTACAATGGTAGGAGATCTGCATATCCGTATCGCCAAGCTTGCCTTCCATGCCAAGGAAAGTCCCATCCGGACACGGGACGAAGTCTTCAATCTTGTATCTTCATAGTCTTGGAGTCCGGCCGTGACGATAGTCCGGCTATCCGGACACCCCCTAGTCCGGGACTCCCTCAGTAGCCCCTGAACCAGGCTTCAATGACGACGAGTCCGGCGTGCATATTGTCTTCGGCATTGCAAGGCGGGTTCCTCCTCCGAATACTTCATAGAAGGCTTTGAACACAAGGATAGTGTCCGGCTCTGCAAAACAAGTTCCACATTCCACCGTAGAGAGAATAACTTTTGCACGGATCTGCTGACGTATTCCGCGGCGTGACATCACACCACGGCCAGGCCTTTATATGAATCGTTTTTTACCGTTTCACCTTAGCGTGTTTAGCGAGGCAGTTTCCTTGGCACGTCTCATCAAAGAATAGATTGTGCCCCCCCTCCCTTATTCCGGGATTCTCATCAATACAGACGTGGGTAACCCAACCATGCCCGTTGGCACGCCTCCTCTATCGAAGGCGAGTCCTAATCGACCACGGGGTGGGCTCTTGGTATTCAACCTCTTTATAATGAGACCAAGGCCCTCCTCTTTTTACACCCTCCATCGAAGTTCGCCCGCTTCGAGTTCCAACACCCAAAGCTTCAGATTTAGGCGCTTCGGACCTTCTACGATGTCCGGCTCCGACCAGCACGGCCGATGGATGTCTTCCTCCGTCACAGAAGAAGATTTTCTAAAGCTGCGAGACGCCAAGTATCTAACCGGCGAGATCTCGCATAGGCTGCCTGCTCCAGGGCAGGTCATTCCCACTCCTGAGCCCGGCGAGAACGTGGTGTTCGTGTCCCACTTCCTTCGGGGTTTAGGCTTCCCAACGGACCCCTTTGTGCGGGGGCTCATGTTTTATTATGGGCTTGATTTCCATGACTTGAATCCGGAGTCCATCCTCCATATCTCGTCATTCATTGTCGTATGTGAGGCCTTCCTCCATATTACCTCCCACTTTGGATTGTGGCTCAAGACCTTCAAGGTGGAGCCAAAGATGATCGAGGGCAACAAGCAGAGTGCGGAGGGGCGGTCATAAGCAAATGTGCTGATGCTCCGTGGCCCGAGGGCTCTTTTCAAGAGGAGCTTGGTTTGTGGCAACGGGAGTGGTTTTATATCACCGCTCCCAGGGGCACCAAATGGGCGGCGCTCCCTGCGTTCCGCTCAGGTCCACCACAGCGGCTGGTGTCATGGGTCAACAAAGGGCTCGACTGGGGGCCGTCCAAGGACGTTCCCTTGCTGCAGGGCCGTATTCAAGACCTCCAGGAAAGAGAGATCAATCTGGTTGCAGTGGCGCAGGTTATGGTGATCCGACGTCTTCTGCCCTGCAAGCGTTGCCCCATCCGCCTGTGGGAATTTAATCCGGAGGGACCACGAGCTCTCCAAAATTTTATGGGCACGGCGCCCGTGGAGATGTATAAACTGTTCTTCGGATCACAAGAGAAGTGTCCGGACCTGACTGAGGATGCAGGACTAAGCTGCAATCGCCCAGATACTCAAGTAAGTAGTCCCAGAACTTGGACAAGCTGTTTATTCATTTATCTTATGTATATGCCCTTTAAAGGAGCCGTTTTTGAACAGGAGTGGATAGCCAAGGCAAAGCTAATAAGGTGTCCGCTCCCTCCCAGAGACCACGCCGGACCCCATGTTGGCCAAGATGTTGAAGGTCGCGCCTTTTGAAGAAGGCGAAGGGGGTAACGGGAAGCAACTGCCTCTACGAAGGAGGCTATCAAGGAAGGAGGGATTAAAAGTCCCATCCTTCGAGGAGAGAAGAGGACCGCTTCGGAAGATCCGGAGGTCAAGTCCTCAAAGAAGGGAAAGGAATCTTCGTTAGAGAGTTCGGCGCTGGGAAGTAACCCAGCCGCACTATTTCCCCAAGGGGATCAGCCCTCCAGCGAGCCGTAAGTGAAAAGAAGGGGTCTTGTGAATAAGGAACATCCCTGTATTTATTTATGAAGATAACCGAAATTGTACCTTGTAGTTCGGATCTCAGCCCTTCTCAGCAGAGCTCGTCTTCGGGTGATCTTCTTCCGGAGATGATGGAGAGCGAAACGCCTCCACCAGTCGCACCCTCATGCGAGGGGGACGATCCTGAGGTGTCGTCGCGGAGGGTTCCCCCAAGTCCGGTGAGGCCGGAAGGTCCGGCGCCAAGTGGTGTGCGGTCGGAGGAGCTGAAGGATCTGCTCGGGTGAGCGGCTATCTCAGAAGATCACCGTGCTCTAATGGTACGATGATTGAAAGGATTGCATCCGCGAAGAGTGGATTGCATGAAACCGTCAGAAGCTTACTGACGGGGTTTGAGGTACGCAAAAATGGTGTACCTTCTGACAGTTATGCATATAGAATGCGCCCTGTATAGATAGTAGCCCCTGAGACTCGGTATGTTGTCAAAATTGACAGCGTGCCGAGGATTAAAATCTCAGTTATAACATATCGCCGCTCCTAAACAGCTGGCGGGGCGTCCGG
The DNA here is from genome assembly GCA_021605145.1 of Aegilops bicornis. Classification (NCBI taxonomy): domain Eukaryota; kingdom Viridiplantae; phylum Streptophyta; class Magnoliopsida; order Poales; family Poaceae; genus Aegilops; species Aegilops bicornis. The sequence continues at coordinate 648,206,203 of CM038674.1, forward strand.
TGGCCAGCCGGACTGATGAATATGCCGAACTAAAGCGGCAACTTGATGAGGCGGATGCGGACATTGCGCTGGTCAATAAACGGTTTGACGAGTCACAAGGTATGCGACTTCTATGCGGACACCTGGTAAGGAAGCTTGACGCCCATGTCTCACTATTTGTATGCTTAATGCAGATGGTGTCGCTGCTGTGGAGGAGCTGCGGGCGGAGCTCGCCCGAGTGAAAGAGCAAGCCAGGAATAGTAATGCGGCCGCTTTAAAGGCGGCCGAAGAGCTAAAAGCCGAATGGGCTGCTCACTGCCGAAGCAAAGAGGACATGGCCTATATGGCCAGAAAGTTGAGCGATATTACCGATCGCTGCGAGGTTCTTGAAAAAGAACGTCAAGCGGAACAAGAGGGCCTGAAAAAGGCCGCCACCGAATCCAAGAGTGCCCAGTCAGCTTTGAGAGCTGCCAAGGAGGAGCTGAGTCAGGCCGGGCAATTCTTGGTGGAAACCCGTTTCTGCTGCGGAGGAAATATACGGATCCAAAGTATGCTCAGTTGGATAAGTTGTGGAGTTCGGAGGATGCTTATCTGGACTTGGCGGCAAGCGCTGCGGACGCGGTTGAGAACTTCCGGGGCCAGAAGGGGCACAGAAGGGAAGAGATATACTGGTCGCAATTTCATAGTCCGGAGCGTCCTCTGCCGCTGACCGATCGGTTGGCCGAATGGGCCGAACTGAATCGGTTCTCCGGATTTGCCATGAAGCATGTCTTGACTCACTTGTGGCCGGGCGCACCCCAGCCGAAGAGCTATTTTGGTTTAGTGCAGCAGTTCCTTGGTGCGGTACCGTGTATCAACGCAATGAAGCGATCGGCGTGTATTGAGGGAGCGCGGATGGCTCTGGCCCGTGTCAAGACATACTTGGCAGAGATGAAGGATACCGACATTGCATCCCAAGATTTGGACAGAAGCCGAGTACCTTCCGAGCACTACTTTGAAGAAGTCCTGCTGGGCGCTCGTTTAATAGAGACGCAGTGCTCGAAGGATATTATGTTTAAATGACATGTATGATTTGTGAAAACAAACGTTTCAATATAATATAAGAGCTTTTTATACTTGTGCGTTCAAGTAGTAAACTACTCCCTGTGCGGCCGTTTATGTATATGTATATATAACCTGAAAGATGGCAGTCCTTGGCTTCAGCCACCACGCACATAGTGCGGGGGTGTTTGCAAAGAAAGCGCTTTTTCACACTTAATCCAATGTCTTGGTCCTGTTAAGGAGGTGATAGCGTAGCAAACCAGGCAACCGGACTATAATGCTTTACCACTTTCACTTAGCCATAGGAGTTCGAGGGTGGGGCTACTATATAGCCCCTGGGGGCACCGCACTCTCCCGAATTCGGTGTGCGTATGTGCCTCACCGAAAACCGGTCCTTCATTAATGCGGAGGAATCCTAAACATTCCAGTGAGTCATCGAGTGGTTGACCAGTCTCTCGCTATATCATGACAGTCAGTTTTCGGCTTTCTCTCGAGGTGCTCGCCCGGCGAACCGGGGCACAATCGCAGTAGTTCTCCTGGTGCCGCGTTATCCGTGAAAACGGAACGTAAGGCAGCAAAACACAGGAGCCGAGCAACCCAACATTTGACCAAAGACATGATTCGGAGCTGATGCATATAAGGCCTAACTCGAGACGCCGAATAATCCCGAAGGTATTCGGTCTTTATGAAAATGGGCAGAATAATGCCCTAAGCCCCTGGTGTCCAGGTACGCGCGAAAATTCTGGTGCGGCCAATGCCAAAACGCCAGCCTCCTCCTCGGTTATAGTAAGGAACCGGGGATGTATATCAACAAGAGACAGTAAAAAAGGTTTACGCAGGGTCTTAATCTAAAAAGAATCCTTGCAACGGGTCCCTACCGCACGCCCGCACTGTGTCTCCGTTGTGCCGTATCCTGGACGGGTGTAGCACGTTGTTCATCTGTAAAAGAGAGGAACTTAGTTTGAAAGAAAACGATTGTGCGAAATGTACTTTACATTAAATAAACAGAGTACAATTCGAGGAAGTGAATAAAATTGAGCTTTAGTGTCTCTTATGATATATGCGTGCAGCCCCTTTGTATGGGGTATGCCGCAAGTAGGCGTCGGACTCGTCTAACCATGTCCGGGGTTTGAATGACCAATTCAGGTTCTTTGCCTAGCGGAGCCGGATAGGTGTGGGGCTGACAAGGCAGTCTCCCGTTCTTCCGTGCTCGAGGAACACTTAATACTTCCTTTTAGCGAGATGATGCCGCGTGGACCGGGCATTTTAAGTGTTAGAGATGCGTAATGCGGTATTGCATTAAAGCAGGCGAAAGCTTCGCGTCCCAATAGTGCTTGATGGTTACTTTTAAACGGGGCGACATGGAAGATTAACCTTTCGTGACGGAAGTTGTCGGATGAACCGAACACAATTTCTAGCAGTATGGAGCCCGTACAAAGGGCATATGGGCCTGGCATTACTCCTTTAAAGGAGGTGTTGCTCTGGCGAATTTTGGTTGGGTTTATCCCCATCATGCGGATTGTGTCCTGATATATCAGGTTTATGTCACTGCTGCCATCCATGAGGACTTGTGTAAATTGGAGTCCGTCGATTATAGGATCCAATATCAAGGCAGTCCATCCTGCGTTCCGTATACTTTCGAAATAGTCCTGATGGTCGAAGGTGATTGGTTTTGACAACCAGTGTGCGGCGCGCCTTTTAGTGGGCGCCGCTCTGTTTTCCCTTTGATCACGTGAAGTGAGTTTACTGTTTTAACCTCTTGTGGGAAAGTCTTTTGTTTTCCGGGGCTCTGCTTGTGGTGCTCGTCGTCATCTTCGCTTGGTGTGTCGAGCCCCTTGTGTTCGGCGTTCAGTCTGCTGGACTGCTTCAAAACCCAATAATTTATGTGGGTATGGTTAGCAGGCCTCCCTGGAGTACTGTGGATTTGACATATCTTGTCCAAGATTTTGTTGAAGTTGGATAGCTCATCGCTATTGTCCTTAAGGGGCAGTTTTTTGTTGTTCTGCCGTGAGCTTTTGAATCCGGCGTTGACCGCCGCGCTCTTTTGACCGTTCCCCTTAATCCGGCGTTGGTCCTTGTTGCACCGTGGTTTCCCGTTTCCATCCCTGACTTCGGATGTACTTGGGTCGCTGGTACTGCATCTTGCTAGCCAGTTGTCCTCTCCCGCGCAAAAGCGGGTCATGAGGCTTGTTAATGCGGCCATTGTTCTTGCTTTTTCTTGGCCGAGGTGTCTGGCGAGCCATTCGTCTCGGGACGTTGTGTTTGAAAGCTGCTAAGGCTTGGCGTCCGGACAATCGACTATTTGGTTCTTTTAGTAAGGAACCTGTTCCATTTCGGGCTGACTCTCCGGGCTGTTGAGTTATGTGACTTAGATCGTCTGCATCCGGGAGGCGGACATAGGTCCCCGAAAATTTGCCCTAAACGCTGCCCCTCGAGCTCGTCCCCGCTTCCAATGGTTTTTTCGGGAAGGCTTTTAAGCCAATGCCGAGCTGGCCCTTTGAGTTTAAGGGGTAAGTATTTTATGGTGTGGAGATCATCTCCTCTAGCCATGTGTATGTGGAGGATGTAATCCTCGATCCAGACTCCAGGGTATGTTGTTCCGTCGTATGCCTCTATGTTTAAGGGTTTGAATCCCGCTGGAAATTCATGATCCAGCACCTCATCGGTGAAACATAGGGGTGTCTGGCGCCCTATATTTGGGTGTGCCGTGATCTTTGGAATTTTGACGTGTTGCAATGCTTTGACGAGCCTGCTTTCTTGGCCCATAGATGGACCTAACTGGGCCATCCTTTGGATGTGAATCCTTATGCGGATCGCATATTGGCTTGTGTGTGGCGCCATTCGCCGCTCTCTTTTTGCCGTGGGGTCGTCCATCCGACCGGGTGGCCTTCTTACTTTTTAATTGTGGGGCTCTAAGGCCTCCTCGTCAATTCGGGCAGTAGCTTTCTTTTCGGTAGCTCTTAGTTCGGCGATCGTCGCCAGATTTGTCTCATGTGCTGAATACTTAGCTCCATCTGATCCTGAGTGCATCTTCCGCTGTTTTGAGCTTTCGCTTCTACTTTTTCAGGCTACGCGCCGTGGCGACGAGCCTTTTCTGGAGGACATTTTGCTCCAATAGTTTGTCCGGCGTGAGATTGTCCGGACTGTTGTCTTCGCCGGGGACGGATTGTTTATCCAAGTTGTCTTGTTCGGACGATTGCTCGACAGTGTGTTCGTCGTCCACCGGTTCGCCCTGCTCTATGGCTGGGTCTCTGTTGAGGCGGGACTTGGTTCGGCGTTTACGTTGCCATTTTGACTGCTTTTCGAGGGATTTATCCTTCGTGGCGTCCCGTTGTTCCTCGTCTTCATTTCCTTTAGGTGTATCCACCATGTATACGTCATGGGATTTGGTGGTTGTCCAGCATCCTATAGGTGCTGGTTCATTGTTGTCTCCTACATCGTCGTCCATACAGTCGATGTCTTCGGAGTCAAAATCGAGCACGTCGTGTAACCTTTCGACGGTGGCTACGAAGTGGGTGGTGGGTGGGCGTTGAATTTCTTCGTCGTCCGTATCCCAACCTTCCTGACCGTAGTCCGGCCAGAGCTCTCCGGATAAAGAGAGAGACTTTAGTGAATTCGGGATGCCGCCAAAGGGCGAGTGCTGAAAGATGTCCGCGGCTGTGAACTCCATAACGGGCACCCAATCGGGTTCGATTGGTAGGGGCGCAGAGGGTTCGGAGTCCGGAGAGGAGTCCGGCACCCTAGAGTCAAGGTCTTCGCAAAGGACAGGGACGGAGTTCGGCTCAATCGCCATAGAGATTGTAGCCCCCGAGGCGGTGTCCAACCACTCGTCCTCGATCGGGGAATCCGGCTCCGGATTAAGGGTCGGAGCGGATACTGGTGCGGCCCCTGTGGCACTATTCGCCGCAGAGCTAGATCATGCCCATCGACAAGGCGGCACGCTATGGCGGCTCGAATCCGTCAAAGATCAAGTCTCCGCGGATATCGGCCGTATAGTTTAAACTTCCAGATCTGACCTGATGGCCAGGGGCGTAGCTGTTGGGGAACGTAGTAATTTCAAAATTTTCCTACGCACACGCAAGATCATGGTGATGCATAGCAACGAGAGGGGAGAGTATTGTCCACGTACCCTCGTAGACCGTAAGCGGAAGCGTTATGACAACGCGGTTGATGTAGTCGCACGCCTTCACGATCCGACCGATCCAAGTACCGAACGTCACGGCACCTCCGAGTTCAGCACACGTTCAGCTCGATGACGATCCCGGACTCCGATCCAGAAAGTGTCGGATGAGTTCCGTCAACCGACGGCGTGGTGACGATGATGATGCTCTACGGCGCAGGCTTCGCCTAAACTCCGCGACGATATGACCGAGGTGGAATATGGTGGAAGGGGCACCGCACACGGCTAAGAGATCCAAGGGATCAATTGTTGTGTCTTTGTGCTAGCCCTGCCCCTCTATTTATATGTTGAGCCCGGTCGAAACTTGGAGCAAAAGCCTCCTCAAAGTCGGTTTTGCCCGAAAGGTAAGAGTCCCACTCGGACTCGTGACCAAACGCCACAATCCTTGGCGTCGCCCAGACGCCATAGGCCTCGGCGTCGGCCCAGGGCCGACGCCAGGTCTCCGACGTTTGGCCCCCGGCCTCCATAAAACTCTTTTGCACCGACCTAAAGCCTCATGGGCTTGACCCCTTGGCCTAAAACATATCATCCAATATATGAATCTTTACGTCTCGACCATTTCGAGACTCCTCGTCATGTCCCCGATCTCATCCGGGACTCAACTCCTTCGGTACATCAAAACATGTAAACTCATAATATAACTGCCATCGAAACCTTAAGCGTGCGGACCCTACGGGTTCGAGAACTATGTAGACATGACCTAGAACTATTCTCGGTCAATAACCAATAGCGGAACCTGGATGCCCATATTGGCTCCTACATATTCTACGAAGATCTTTATCGGTCAAACCGCATAACAACATACTTTGTTCCCTTTGTCATCGGTATGTTACTTGCCCGAGATTTGATCGTCGGTATCCAATACCTAGTTCAATCTCGTTACGGCAAGTCTCTTTACTCGTTACGTAATGCATCATTCCGTAACTCAACTCATTAGCTACATTGCTTGCAAGGCTTATAGTGATGTGCATTACCGAGAGGGCCCAGAGATACCTCTCCGACAATCGGAGTGACAAAACCTAATCTCGAAATACGCCAACCCAACATGTACCTTTGGAGACACCTGTAGTACTCCTTTATAATCACCCGGTTACGTTGTGACGTCTGGTAGCACCTAAAGTGTTCCTCCGTAAACGGAGTTGCATAATCTCATAGTTACAGGAACATGTATAAGTCATGAAGAAAGCAATAGCAACATACTAAACGATCAAGTGCTAGGCTAACGGAATGGGTCATGTCAATCAGATCATTCTCCTAATGATGTGATCCCGTTAATCAAATGACAACTCATGTCTATGGTTAGGAAACATAACCATCTTTGATTAACGAGCTAGTCAAGTAGAGGCATACTAGTGACACTCTGTTTGTCTATGTATTCACACCTGTATTATGTTTCCGGTTAATACAATTCTAGCATGAATAATAAACATTTATCATGATATAAGGAAATAAATAATAACTTTATTATTGCCTCTAGGGCATATTTCCTTCAGTCTCCCACTTGCACTAGAGTCAATAATCTAGTTCACATCGCCATGTGATTTAACATCAATAGTTCACATCTATATGTGGTTAACACCCATAGTTCACATCGACATGTGACCAACACCCAAAGGGTTTACTAGAGTCAGTAATCTAGCTCACATCGCTATGTGATTAACACCCAAAGAGTACTAAGGTGTGATCATGTTTTGTTTGTGAGAGAAGTTTAGTCAACGGGTCTGCCAGATTCAGATCCGTATGTATTTTTGCAAATTTCTATGTCTACAATGCTCTGCACGGAGCTACTCTAGCTAATTGCTCCCACTTTCAATATGTATCCAGATTGAGACTCAGAGTCATCTAGATTAGTGTTCAAAACTTGCATCGACGTAACCCTTTACGACGAGCCTTTTTCACTTCCATAATCGAGAAACACATCCTTATTCTACTAAGGATAATTTTGACCGCTGTCCATTGATCTACTCCTAGATCACTATTGCACTCCCTTGCCAAGCTTAGTGGTAGGGTATGCAATAGATCCGTACACAAGATGACATACTTTATAGAACCTATGGCTGATGCATAGGGAATGACTTTCATTCTCTTTCTATCTTCTGCCGTGGTCGGGTTTTGAGTCTTACTCAATCTCACACCTTGTAACACAGGTAAGAACTCTTTCTTTGACTGTTCCATTTTGAACTACTTCAAAATCTTGTCAAGGTATGTATTTATTGAAAAAGCTTATCAAGCGTCTTGATCTATCTCTATAGATCTTGATGCTCAATATGTAAGCAGCTTCACCGAGGTCTTTCTTTGAAAAAACTCCTTTCAAACACTCCTTTATGCTTTGCAGAATAATTCTACATTATTTTCGATCAACAATATGTCATTCACATATACTTTATCAGAAAGGCTGTAGTGCTCCCACTCACTTTCTTGTAAATACAGGCCTTTCCAAAAGTCTCAGATAAAATCATATGCTTTGATCAACACATCAAAGCGTATATTCCAACTCCGAGATGCTTGCACCAGTCCATTGATGGATCGCTGGAGCTTGCACATTTTGTCAGCTCCTTTAGGATTGACAAAACCTTCTGGTTGCATCATATACAACTCTTCTTTAATAAATCCATTAAAGAATGTAGTTTTGACATCCATTTGCCAGATTTCATAAAATGTGGCAATTGCTAACATGATTCGGACAGACTTAAGCATCGCTACGCTTGAGAAAATCTCATTGTAGTCAACACCTTGAACTTGTCGAAAACCTTTTGTGACAAGTCGAGCTTTGTAGATAGTAACACTACTATCAGTGTCCGTCTTCCTCTTGAAGATCCATTTATTTAACATGGCTTGCTGATCATCGAGCAAGTCAATCAAAGTCCATACTTTTGTTCTCATACATGGATCATATCTCAGATTTTATGGCCTCAAGCCATTTCGCGGAATCTGGGCTCATCATCGCTTCCTCATAGTTCGTAGGTTCATCATGGTCTAGTAACATGACTTCCGTAACATGATTACCGTACTACTCAGTGCGGATCTTACTCGAACACCCTACGAGGTTTGGTAGCAACTTGATCTGAAGTTTCATGATCATCATCATTAACTTCCTCACTAATTGGTGTAGGAATCACCGAACTGATTTCTGTGATGAACTACTTTCCAATAAGGGAGAAGGTATAATTACCTCATCAAGTTCTACTTTCCTCCCACTCACTTCTTTCGAGAGAAACTTCTTCTCTAGAAAGGATCCATCTTAGCAACGAAAAACTTGCCTTCGGATCTGTGATAGAAGGTGTACCCAATAGTTACCTTTGGGTATTCTATGAAGACGCACTTCTCCGATTTGGGTTTGAGCTTATCGGTGAAAACTTTTTCACATAAGCATCACAACTCCAAACTTTTAAGAAACGATGTAGCTTAGGTTTACCGTTAAACCATAGTTCATATGGTGTCGCCTCAACGGATTTAGATGGTGCCCTATTAAACGTGAATGCAGCTGTCTCTAATGCATAACCCCAAAATGATAGTGGTAAACCGATAAGAGACATCATAGATCGCACCATATCAAATAAAGTGCGATTCTGACGTTCGGACACACCATAACATTGTGGTGTTCCAGGCGTGAGCTGTGAAACTATTCCACATTATTTTAATTGAAGACCAAACTCGTAACTCAATTATTCGTCTTTGCGATTAGATCGCAGAAACTTTATTTTCTTGTTACGATGATTTTTCCACTTCACTCTGAAATTCTTTGAACCTTTCAACTATTTCGGACTTATGTTTCATCAAGTAGATATACCCATATCTGCTCAAATCATCTTGTGAAAGTCAGAAAATAACGATACTTGCCACGAGCATCAACACTCATTGGATCGCATACATCGGTATGTATTATTTCCAATAAGTCAAGAGTTTGTTCCATTGTTCCGAGAACGGAGTTTTAGTCATCTTGCCCAAACGGCACGGTTCGCAAGCATCAAATGATTCATAATCAAGTGATTCCAAAAGTCCATCAAAGATGGAGTTTTCTTCATGCGCTTTACACCAATATGACCTAAACGGCGATGCCACAAATAAGTTGCACTATCATTATTAACTTTGCATCTTTTGGTTTCAAAATTATGAATATGTGTATCACTATGATCGAGATCCAATGAATCATTTTCATTGGGTGTGTAACCATATAAGGTTTTATTCATGTAAACAGAACAACAATTTTTCTCTTACTTAAATGAATAACCGTATTGCAATAAACATGATCAAATCATACTTATGCTCAACACCAAATAACACTTATTTAGGTTCCATACTAATCCCGAAAGTATAGGGAGTGTGCGATGATGATCATATCAATCTTGGAACTACTTCCAACACTCATCTTCACTTCCCCTTCAACTAGTTTATGTTCATTCTGCAACTCCTGCTTCAAGTTACTACTCTTAGCAACTGAACCAAAGATCAAATACCGAGGGGTTGCTACGAACACTAGTAAAATACACATCAATAATCTGTATCTCAAATATACCTTTGTTCACTTTGCCATCCTTCTTATCCGCCAAATACTTGGGGTAGTTCCGCTTCTAGTGACCAGTTCCATTGCAGCAAAAGCACTTAGTCTCGTGCTTAGGTCCAGACTTGGGCTTCTTCACTCGAGCAGCAACTTGCTTGCCGTTCTTCTTGAAGTTCCCCTTCTTCCCTTTGCCCTTTTCCTTGAGACTAGGGGTCTTGTCAATCATCAACACTTGATGCTCTTTCTTGATTTCTACCTTCGTCGATTTCAACATCACAAAGAGCTCGGGAATCGTTTTCGTTATCCCTTGCATACTATAGTTCATCACGAAGTTCTAGTAACTTAGTGTTGGTGACTAGAGAATTCTGTCAATCACTATCTTATCTGGAAGATTAACTCCCACTTGATTCAAGCGATTGAAGTACCTGCACAATCTGAGAACATGCTCACTAGTTGAGCGATTCTCTTCCATCTTTTAGCTATAGAACTTGTTGGAGATTTCATATCTCTCAACTCGGGTATTTGCTTGAAATATTAACTTCAATTCCTGGAACATCTCATATGGTCCATGACGTTCAAAACGTCTTTGAAGTCCCGATTCTAAGCTAAGTATGGTGCACTAAACTATCAAGTAGTCATCATATTGAGCTAGCCAAACGTTCATAACGTCTACATTTGCTCCTGCAATAGGTCTGTCACCTAGCGGTGCATTAAGGACATAATTCTTCAGGCAGCAATGAGGATAAACCTCAGATCACAGATCCAATCCGCATCATTGCTACTAACATTTTTCAATACAATTTTCTCTAGGAACACATATAAAAACATAGGGAAGCAAACAACGCGAACTATTGATCTACAAACATAATTTGCAAAATACTACCGGGACTAAGTTCATGATAAATTAAAGTTCAATTAATCATATTACTTAAGAACTCCCACTTAGATAGACATCTCTCTAGTCATCTAAGTGATCACGTGATCCAAATCAACTAAACCATAACCGATCATCACGTGAGATGGAGTAGTTTTCAATGGTGAACATCTTATGTTGATCATATCTACTATATGATTCACGCCGACCTTCGGTCTCCGTGTTCCGAGGCCATATCTGCATATGCTAGGCTCGTCAAGTATAACTCGAGTATTCTCAGCGTGCAAAACTGGCTTGCACCCGTTGTAGATGGACGTGGAGCTTATCACACCCGATCATCACGTGGTGTCTCAAGCACGCATTTAACTTTGGCAATGGTGCATACTCAGGGAGAACACTACTTGATAATTTTAGTGAGAGATCATCTTAAAATGCTACCGTCAATCAAAGAAAAATAAGATGTATAACAGATAAACATCATATGCAATCAAAATATGTGACATGATATGGCCATGATCATCTTGCGCCTTTGATCTCCATCTCCAAAGTACTCTCATGATCTTTATCGTCACCGGCACGACACCATGATCTTCATCATCTTGATCTATATCAATGTGTCATCACATGGTTGTCTCGCCAACTATTGCTCTTGCAACTATTGCTATCGCATAGCGATAAAGTAAAGCAATTATTTGGCACTTGCATCTTATGCAACAAAGAGACAACCATAGGGCTTCTCGCCATTGCCGATAACTTCAACAAAACATGATCATCTTATACAACAACTTATATCTCATCACGTCTTGACCATATCACATCACAACATGCCCTGCAAAAACAAGTTAGACGCCCTCTACTTTGTTGTTGCAAATTTTACGTGGCTGCTACGGGCTTAGCAAGAACCGTTCTCACCTACGCATCAAAACCACAACGATAGTTTGTCAAATAGACTCCGTTTAACCTTCGCAAGGACCGGCGTAGTCACTCGGTTCAACTAAAGTTGGAGAAACCGACACCCGCCAGCCACCTGTGTGCAAAGCACGCCGGTAGAACCAGTCTCGCGTAAGCGTCTGGCTGTAATGTCGGTCCGGCCGCTTCATCCAACAATACCGCTGAACCAAAGTATGACATGCTGGTAGGTAGTATGACTTGTATCGCCCACAACTCACTTGTGTTCTACTCGTGCAAAACATCAACGCATAAAACCTGGCTCAGATGCCACTGTTGGGGAACGTAGTAATTTCAAAATTTTCCTACGCACACGCAAGATCATGGTGATGCATAGCAACGAGAGGGGAGAGTATTGTCCACGCACTCGTGAGACCGTGAAGCGGAAGCGTTATGACAACGCGGTTGATGTAGTCGTGACGTCTTCACGATCCGACCGATCCAAGTACCGAACGTCACGGCACCTCCGAGTTCAGCACACGCTCAGCTCGATGACGATCCCCGGACTCGATCCAGAAAGTGTCGGGATGAGTTCCACAAGATGACGGGCGTGGTAACGATGATGATGCTCTACGGCGCAGGGCTTCGCCTAAACTCCGCGACGATATGACCGAGGTGGAATATGGTGGAAGGGGGCACCAGCACGGCTAAGAGATCCAAGGGATCAATTGTTGTGTCTTTTGTGCTAGCCCGCCTCTATTTATATGTTGAGCCCGGTCGAAACTTGGAGCAAAAGCCTCCTCAAAGTTGGTTTTGCCCGAAAGGTAAGAGTCCCACTCGGACTCCAGGACCAAACGCCACAATCCTTGGCGTCGCCCAGACGCCATGGGCCTCGGCGTCTGCCCAGGCCGACGCCAGGTCTCCGGCGTTTGGCCCCCCCAACCTCATAAAACTCTTTTGCACCGACCTAAAGCCTCATGGGCTTGACCCTTGGCCTAAACATATCATCCAATATATGAATCTTTACGTCTCGACCATTTCGAGACTCCTCGTCATGTCCCCGATCTCATCCGGGACTCAACTCCTTCGTACATCAAAACATGTAAACTCATAATATAACCGCATCGAAACCTTAAGCGTCACGGACCCTACGGGTTCGAGAACTATGTAGACATGACCTAGAACTATTCTCGGTCAATAACCAATAGCGGAACCTGGATGCCCATATTGGCTCCTACATATTCTACTGAAGATCTTTATCGGTCAAACCGCATAACAACATACTTTGTTCCCTTTGTCATCGGTATGTTACTTGCCCGAGATTTGATCGCTTCGGTATCCAATACCTAGTTCAATCTCGCTACCGGCAAGTCTCTTTACTCGTTACGTAATGCATCATTCCGTAACTAACTCATTAGCTACATTGCTTGCAAGGCTTATAGTGATGTGCATTACCGAGAGGGCCAGAGATACCTCTCCGACAATCGGAGTGACAAAACCTAATCTCGAAATACGCCAACCCAACATGTACCTTTGGAGACACCTGTAGTACTCCTTTATAATCACCCAGATTACGTTGTGACATTTGGTAGCACCAAAGTGTTCCTCCGTAAACGGAGTTGCATAATCTCATAGTTACGAGGAACATGTATAAGTCATGAAGAAAGCAATAGCAACATACTAAACGATCAAGTGCTAGGCTAACGGAATGGGTCATGTCAATCAGATCATTCTCCTAATGATGTGATCCCGTTAATCAAATGACAACTCATGTCTATGGTTAGGAAACATAACCATCTTTGATTAACGAGCTAGTCAAGTAGAGGCATACTAGTGACACTCTGTTTGTCTATGTATTCACACATGTATTATGTTTCCGGTTAATACAATTCTAGCATGAATAATAAACATTTATCATGATATAAGGAAATAAATAATAACTTTATTATTGCCTCTAGGGCATATTTCCTTCAGTAGCTTTCGATCTGCTCCAGATGTCCAAACGAATTGGCCCGCAGTGCAAAGCCGCCGAATACGAAGATCTGTCCGGGGAGAAAAGTCTCACCCTGGACCGCGTCGTTGTTGATGATCGAAGGAGCCATCGGGCCTATCGGTGACGATACGAGGAACTCTGAATGAAAGCACCAATGTCGGTGTCAAAACCGCGGATCTCGGGTAGGGGGTGCCGAATCGCGCGTCTAGGCGGATGGTAACAGGAGACAAGGGACACGATGTTTTTACCAGGTCCGCCCTCTCGATGGAGGTAATACCCTACTCCTGCTTGATTAATATTGATGATATGGGTAGTACAAGAGTAGATCTACCACGAGATGAAGGAGGCTAAACCCTAGAAGCTAGCCTATGGTATGATTGTTGTTCGTCCCCACGGACTAAAACCCTCCGGTTTATATAGACACCGGATAGGTTAGGGTTACACAGAGTCGGTTACAATGGTAGGAGATCTACATATCCGTATCGCCAAGCTTACCTTCCACGCCAAGGAAAGTCCCATCCGGACACGGGACGAAGTCTTCAATGTTTTATCTTCATAGTCTTAGAGTCCAGCCGTGACGATAGTCCGGCTATCCGGACACCCCCTAGTTCGGGACTCCCTCACTGGGTAAGCGGACATTTCTTTTTTGCACACCCGATCCGTATTCCCATGATTAGGTATCTCATTTTGTGATGCATGTTTCTCCCAAGAGGCATTGAATGCCTTCAATTCGGGAGATGCGCACCTCCGTGCCGCTCAAGATGGTCTAGCCAGAGCCACGGAGCAGTATGTAAAGGACATACAGGTGAGGAAATTTGATGGTTATACATGCCAGTAGCCCCCGAGACTTAAAATAGTTAGAATAACTGATTTAAGGATCATTTGTTATGCAGGATCTTACAAAAAATAATACCCGACTGTCCCAGGAGCTTGAAGAATGCAAGGCCCAACTTGAGGCCGCACTAGCCGCTACAGGGGGAGCCACAGAGACCCCCTCTGGTAATATATGCTTCAAAAGATAAGTAGTTTGTGAAGTGTGGCGTGTGTGTAAATCTGATAATAATATTGCAGATGGCATTGGACTAGATCCGGACAAGCAACAGCTCTTGCGCCTGTTGAAGGCCGGCGAGAATGTGCTTACAAGTGTGAGGCAAGAGAAAAATAATCTCCAAGATGCCAACACCCAGCTGGGTGAGGAACTGAAGGATGTTCGTGCCCAGCTGTCTGACTCCGTGAAGGAGAATCGACGACTTCGTCGCGGCATTTATAGTAAGTGCTTGAGCGAACTTTGAAAAAGAGTTCAGCGAGGAAGTCAATTAACAGAGTTATGTCTGTAGGTATGCTCACGGATCGTCCTGTAGAGGAAATGCCCGGTTCTACGGGTGACCTTCTTCCCGAGCTATCGCAACTGCACGAACGAGTTCGGCAGGTGATGAAAGGCGTTGCCCAGGCCTTGTGGCCATCTATCTCCCTGCCCGAAGGCCTTGGAGAGCTTGCAGAGAAGCTTGGGGAGCATGGCGGCGCTTCCGACTATGGAAGATATCGGCTTGTCGTCAAAGGCGCCAGGGAGGCCTGGGCCATGGTGAAGACGCTGCACGGTTATGACCCAAACCACATGGCCGAGGTCGGACCTGTGGGGCCCGGCGGGAAGGAGATCCCTGTGAGCTTAGTGTACGGCCAAGTAGAGTTGGCCGCAAAGTATTCCCAGCGGGACTGTAAACTAGACAGCCTATTGGATGGCATTGAAGAGGAATACAATCAGTCAATTTGACTATGTAATTTAAAATGACATGTAAAATTCCTTCTAGCCGGATTGTAGATCGTTTGTCATAGCGGACCTTTTCGCTTCAACCTCGGGACCTAATAGTCTGGAGTGTGTCCGAATACCCTCGCGGTTATGTAAAAACCGGGGCATGCATGGAGACCAGGCGTAGGGGTCATGAGTGCTTTATCAGACAAGTGCACTACTAGTTATGTTATATTACATGGTTAGTAAGAAACATCTTCCAGGGAGAATAGTTCCGTTAGGGGTTCCTTACCACAGGAGGCATGCCCTAAAGTGCATGTCCCGGACTGTAAAAAGCGTAAAAGCATCCGGGGCAGATAAATGAAAAATAAAAATTGTCTTTTAGTTCACCGACCGAATATTCCCTTAAGAACGCTTAGCTTTCGACTTCACCCGGTCACGAGGTACGCGTCCGGCTGACCCGGCGGTAACAATCGCAGAGGTGCTCCCTTTACCACCTAGACGAACAATCGGGAACGTAGGGGTAAGCACAGGAGCCAGGCAACCCAGCTTGGCCAAAACTTAAGTCATATCGATGCATATAATGGTGAATAAAAGGTACATGCGTAAGTGTGACACATGTGTTGGGCATAAAGCCCGTATTAATAAGCTTCATTAAAGAAGCCCCGTGTATAATGAGCGCGGATAGCGCGTCAAGTGTGCGAACAATGTGCAAACGAGCCTTTAACGGCTTCGGAAAAAGGAGGGAGAAGGAGAGAAATAAAAGACAGCTTAAAGTATAAAATATAGACAGAGGAAGGAGACGAACTCAGAATCCGGCGCTAGGCGTAGAATCTTCGTAGACGGGCTGCGTTCCATGGGTTCGGCTCGAGTCGGTTATCGGATGCGTTTCGCAGACGGTACGCTCCGCCGTCGACTTGGTCGATGATGAAGGGACCCTCCCATTTGGGCTTGAGTTTGTCCTTTTTCTTGTCCGGCAGGCGTAGAACTAGTTCGCCAACATTGTAAGCTTTGGCCCGTACTTCCCTGCTTTGATATCTTCGAGCCTGCTGTTGATAGAATGCGGAACGAGCTTTTGCCACGTCATGCTCCTCCTCCAAGGCGTCCAAGCTGTCCTGCCGATCGAGCTCGGCTTCTCTTTCTTCGTACATGCGCACGCGAGGTGAGTCATGAATTATGTCGCAGGGCAAAACTGCCTTTGCGCCGTATACCATAAAAAATGGTGTGAATCTGATAGTGCGATTCGGCATGGTCCGCAGCCCCCATGTCAGGACCCCGATTCCAAGTCACATCGACCTAGCTGGTAACACCTCATATCACTTTGCGGCCTCACGCACGGTATCCCCACGGGTGTCGCCTTACCATGGCCCGGGACCGTTTGCGCCTTTTGGCTCACGTATATGATAGTGTCGCTAGCATCCACATGACAAAGAACCCGGGCCGACATGGCTAGTCGTGAACCCAAAGCGGCACTAACCTATGGGGACAGGCATACATGAAACACTTCGAGCATGTCGGTCATCAACGTATGAACTCGGGCTGTAACCGGCTAACAGGACTCCGGTATCCCGGCTGTAAGGTGCTAGGCAGGACTCCGAGTATCACCGCGTGACATTTCCCGAAGGGATGTAAATAGGAACGAAATGGATCACATGCCGGCCAGTCAAGTGTCCAAGCAGTAGTGCCGGGCTAGCAGGACTCCGTGAACCGGGCTGTAGCGGACTACTATCGCTCGTAAGCACGAGACTACATTTCCCCATATGAGAGGCTGCCAAGGATAAACAACTAGTTTGTCGGATCCCACTCATACCAAGCATTTCAATCATACACGCAATATGCCCGATATGAGTAAATACAACAAGGCATCACAACAAAACTCTACAACTCAATTACTTTATTTAAGAGGCTCCGAGGAGCCATACATAACATAGTCATACAGGTAGGGTCACATGACCCAACACTCAAGTCATACAAACATACAAGCACATGCGGAAGCAAACTAGTCTCGAGTACGCACTCTAGAAAGAAAGAAAGCTTGTTGGAGCCTTTCTATCTACAATGGCCCTTCACAAGTCTTAGATCGCCACCTGGGTGGCTAGTTCACTCGTCGAAGTCAACATCTACATAGAATCCGTCGGAGGGGGTAGTATGGTCCTCTGAAAAATATTGATTAAGCAAACATGAGTACAAAAGTACTCAGCAAGTCTTACCACAGAATCCTATCATACATGCACATTCTCAAGAAGGAGGTGGAGTTATTTGCAGCAAGCCAGCTTTGACTCTTGGCTAAGCTATCCTACGTGACACACTTTGTAAAACATTTGTCGCACACGAGTCCACTAATCACCATCACAATACTCCACCGTGGATCCTCTCTCGTCATCCCGAGAGGGCCATCCACGATACTCACACTTATCTTGAGGCTTTTAGTAGTATCCATTTACTTGTCTATGAACTGATATAGGTAACCCAAGTCCTTCTCCGTGGACACGGCTATTCGAATAGATCATATTAAACCCTGCAAGGGTGTACTTCTTCACACACGCTCTCACCACTTACCGTCGTTTACACGACATGTACTCGGCAACCTTCAAGCGGAAGCCCAACGTGGGTGTCGGCCACAGCCTACCTAAACACTCAAGTCCCTAGTCCAGGTTTATCGCCTATTCGGTGTCCAACCGCAGGAGTCCGCCGAGGTTTCCCATACAGCCCCGAACGATGTGTGCAGGGTTCCCGAGATACCAAACGGGCACTCGGTACACCAGGCCACGGTGCCTACCGCAACACAACCCACCCCTAAGGTCAGCGTTGCGTGCGGCCCCCAGCATGCTACAAACACTGTAAACTACTTGCAACTCCGGACTATGAACAGGGGTGGTTAAGAAGCCGAGAGGGTCCATTGGTTTCGGGCCCAATGCGTGGTAGTAGCTAGTTCATGGATCACAAATACAGATCTCAGTTCTTAGGGTCGGCTTCAATGAAACAACCCACCATGTACTCCTACATGGCCTCTCATCGATACCTTTACCAAATCGTGTTCAACACTTTCACTCTCGAACCAACACAACCTTTCACTCCAGTTCATCATCCCGATGAGCCAGACCTGACACAACTCTAAGCATAGCAAGCATAGCATGGTAGGAACACACAAACACGGCTCAATCAACTCCTACACATACTAGTGGGTTTCATCTAGTTCTTGTGGCAATGACAGTCATGCAAAGGAAGTGGGTTCAACTACCGCAGCACACAACAGTTTGAATCGCGTTGTCTTAATGCAGATGCGAGCAGAAGCGAGAACATGGGTTTGTATCGGAATGATCAATGAGTTGCTTGCCCGATGGAACTGGGGTAGAGAACTGCCCTTCGATGAGTAGTCGAGGTTATCTTCGGGGCGTAACCTATCATGAAAGCACACCGAAGTAAACATACAAACAATATGCAACAATATGATGCATGCTATGACATGGCAATATGGATGTGTGTTGGCCTAATGCAAGTTGAAGGAACAGGGATGAACTTATTTGAATCAAGATTCAAATGATAGCTCATTTGAGTTAGTCCTAATGGTGCAATATCTTATTCTGGTTATTCAGCATAGTTAACTTGTTTTAACATGCATGAAACCTGTACCAATGGATAGAGTGTATTTTTCTGATAATTTTTCATATATAAATCTTTGCATTTGGAGTTATAGAATAAAAGTTATAAGCATTTGAAATTTGGTTTATATTCTGGAATTTAGTATATAAAAATAAATCCAGAATTTGAATTAATGTCGGCAAGATGAGGTCAGCGTGGACGTCAGGGGTCAACGGGTCATCCAGGTCAAACCGACAGTGGGACCCGCATGTCGTGGTTAGTTTAACTAATTAAATTAATTAGAACTAATCCTAATTAGTTAACCGGGGGTCCACCTGTCATTGACTCGAGGCGGTCAACAGGCCCACGGTCGTGGGTCGATGGTCAACTTCGCGGCGTCTAGCCGGGCGAGGCCAGACGCGGGAGCAGAGTGCGTTTGCACTTTCCGCCACCAAATGGGGCGCGGAGCATCTATGTGAAGTCGAGGTGAGCCGCGGTGTTTGGTGGGGTTAGTCGGAGTCGGGGTGGCCGGAGTTGGCACCGGCGACGAGTCGGGCGGCGGCCGGACTCGGGTGACGTCGGGTTAGTTGCTAGGGGGCTCGGCGAGGCGCGGGAAGTGCATAGTTAGGCCCGTTGGGGCGTGGTGAGTGTGATGGACGCGGGGGCATGGCCGTTAGGTGGCCGGAGCCTCGTCGGCGACGAGCTCCGCGGCGGTGGGTTCGGGTGAGCGACGTGCGCTCGTGGTGGTGCAAGAAGAAGAGAGCGGAGAGGACGGGGGAGTAGCCAGGCTCACGGTGATCTCGTAGAGAGCCTCGGCGGGGTCGGGATGCTCTGATGCGGCGGCGACGGCGATGGGGATCTCCGGCGGTGGCGGGGTCGGGCGAGGTCGGTGCGGCAGCTTGGCGGCAGGAGCTCTTGCTTGTTCGACGGAGTCGACGATGGTGGGGCGACCAGACAAGGTCCCGTGGCGCGGGGACGGCGGTGGCTACGGCTACGACGGAGGAGCGGCGACGGTGGCGTCGGCGGGGTGGGGGGCCCGCGCCCGCGCGCGGGCCGGGGGGAACGGGGGGGCCCGGGGGGCGGGGGCGACGACGTGGAGATCACCCACGCAGCGAAGCGGCAAGGGGGACGAAGCAGGGCGGCGGCCAGCTGCGATCAAGGCCACGGCCAGCCAGTTGCTCGTCAAGCCGAGCCAAGCAGCATGCCGCTGGCTGGGCAGCAGTGGGCCGGCCTTGAGCGTGTAGGGTTTTTTTCCTTTTAAGCCTTTTCTATTTTACAGAACTCTGTTGGGGTTTTAAAATACCAAAACACTTTTAAAAATCACCAAAATGCTCCTGGTCACTTGTTGGAATATTCCCAACATGAAACATTTTAGTTTGACAATTTTTGAACATTTAAAATATTTTTCATAATTTAAAATGCTCATTTCAAAAACTTGTGGATTAATTCTAGAACCCTTAGATGACCTAGAAAATGGTGCACCTCCTTTGACATGGGTTCTGGACCAAAGTAAAGAGGATGAACATTTTGAAGGGCATTTCAGGTTCATTGAAATAAATTTTAGTAAACCCTAGTTGTTTTAAGGGGGGGGGGGTGTTCTGGGGTTTCCTGCCTTCCCCATTTCAAATTCAAATGAAATTTAAACATGATGCACACCCTAATGCATGGTCTAACTGGGATGTGACAACTCACCCCCACTCAAAAGAATCTCGTCCCGAGATTTAGGATCCGATCTTGAAAAAGGTGGGATACTCAAGTCGAAGACGATCCTCCCTTTCCCAAGTTGCTTCTTGCTCGGAATGGTTTGACCATTGAACCTTTAGAAACTTGATATTCCGACGTCGAGTGGTACGCTCGGCTTGATCGAGGATCTGAACGGGATACTCTCGATAGGTGAGGTTATCTTGGAGATCAAGCGTTTAGTGGTCTACTCCACGGATAGGATCCGAGAAGCAACGCTGAGTTGGGAAACGTGGAAGACATCATGGACTCGGAAAGATGCGGAGGTAGTTCCAATTGGTAGGCAACTTCTCCTCGTTTGGCAAGAATGCGAAAGGGTCCAATGTAACGAGGAGCCAACTTGCCTTTGATACCGAATCGATGGGTCCCCTTCAAAGGAGTAACCCGAAGGTAAGCCTTCTCGCCAATTTCATAAGTCATAGGCTTATGCTTGCGGTCATATTGGCTCTTTTGACGAGATTGGGCTGTTTTCAATTTCTCACGAATAACGCGAACCTGCTCTTACGCTTCCTGAATCATGTCCGCCAAAGAGTTGTCTCTCCCGGTTTCTCGACCAGTTAAGAGGCGTTCGACATTTCCGTCCATAAAGAACTTGAAAGGGCTTTGCCTGTGCTAGCTTGGTAGCTATTGTTATAAGCGAACTCGGCAAATGGAAGGCATTTCTCCCAATTCATGCGAAGGAGATGATGAGCTCGAAGCATATCCTCTAGGATTTGATTGACTCGTTCTACTTGACCACTTGATTGGGGATGGAAAGCGGTGCTAAAGGAGAGACGAGTTCCCATAGCGTTTGGAAACTTTCCCAAAATCGAGAGGTGAAGAGACTACCACGGTCTGAGTTAATCTCTAATGGAACACCATGAAGAGACACTATTCGAGAGATATACAAATCAGCTAGCTGGCTAGCGGTTATACTCTCACGAACGGGTAGGAAGTGGGCTACTTTGGAAAGACGATCAACAACAACGAAGATAGCATTATTCCCTCTCTTGGTCCTGGGAAATCCGGTAATGAAGTCCATACCGATTTTATCCCATTTCCATTCAGGAATTTCCAAAGGTTGAAGGGTACCAAGGCCGTTGATGCTCTCGCTTTGACTCGGCAGCACGCCGCAGCTTAGCAATGTATTGAGCAATTTCTCTCTTCATCCTAGTCCACCAAAACCTCCGGCGTAGATCTTGATACATTTTAGTACTACCAGGATGAATGGTGAGAGGAGAGTCATGAGCTTCCTTAAGGATCAATCGCCTCGGGTTGCGCACCTTGGGAACCACTAGACGGTCTCCAAAGAACACGACACCTTGTTCATCAATGGAGAAACAATCTGCGACTCCTTTCTTGATGTTTCTCCCGATACGGAGATTCCGGATCTACCTTCCGTGCTTTGATGATCTGATCCGTAAGGGTAGGTTTCCCCACCGTGGTGGAAAGGAATCCTCGAGGAACAATGTGGAGATTAAGCTTACGAAATTCCTCGTGGAGAATTGGTTGATTTTGTTGTAACATCAAATTGTTACAATAAGATTTGCGACTTAGTCGTCAGCCATGACATTGGCTTTGCACTGGGTGTAAGATATCCCTAAGTCGTAAATCTGTAATCAACTCGACCCAACGTCTTTGCCTGAGATTCAAATCCGGTTGGGTGAAGATATATTTCAGACTTTGGTGATCGGTGTAGATTTCGCAATGATTACCCAGAAGGTAATGTCGCCAAGTTTTAAGTGCATGAACTACCGCTGCAAGCTCTAGATCGTGTGTGGGATAGTTATCCTCATGTGGGCCTTGGGTCGAGAAGCGTAGGCAATCACATGACGATCTTGCATGAGTATGCAACCTAGTCCTTGTCGCGAGGCGCCGCAATAGATAATAAAGTCCTTAGAGAAATCTGGTGGAACAAGTACGGGAGCAGATGTCAGCGTCTTTTCGCCTCTGAAAGCTGAACTTCGCATCAAGGCGTCCATTCGAACTTCTTATCTTTCTTGAGGAGTTCAGTTAGAGGTTTAGCAACTTTAGAGAAATTCTCGACGAAACGGCGGCAATAGCTCGCTAAACCGAGGAAACTCCGAACTTGCTTGGCCGATTCAAGTGGAGTCCAGTCAAGGACGGCTTGAACTTCGCTTCGGGATTGACAGCAATGCCCTTACCGTAGATTACATGGCCTAGATAGGTCACTTCGGTAACCAGAATTCACACTTAGAGAATTTGGCATAAAGGCGGTGCTCTCGAAGTTTCATCAATACTAGCCTTAGATGTTCGGCATGTTCTTCCTCATTCTTGGAGTAGATGAGTATATCATCGAGGTATACCACGACGAATTTATCCAAGTACTCCATGAAGATTGAGTTCATTAACCGAGAGAAGGTGGCTGGAGCATTGGTTAATCCGAAGGACATGACGGTGTATTCGTATTGGCCATAACGAGTAACAAAAGCCGTTTTGGGTATGTCCCCGTTCTTGATTTTGATTTGATGGTAGCCCAACCTCAAATCCATTTTGGAAAAAGATCGAGGATCCAAATGAGCTGATCATACAGTCGTTGATCCTGGGAGCGGATACTTGTTCTTGATAGTGACCAAATTGACAGGTCGGTAATCTACAACCATCCGATCCGTACCATCCTTCTTCTTGACGAAGAGGAGGGGCAAGCCCATGGAGATGAACTAGGACGGATGAAACCCTTTTGCAAGGATTCATCGAGTTGTTTCTTAAGTTCAGCTAGTTCTAGGGGTGCCATCTTATAAGGTCTTCTAGAGATTGGGACGGTTTCGGGAATAAGATCTATCACGAACTCGACATCCCTGTCAGGTGGAACACCTGGCAGTTCCTCTGGAAAGACATCCGGGAAATCACGGACTACCGGAATATCTTCGAGGTCCGGAAGGGGTTGGCATTTAAGGAGTAAACCTGGCGCTTAGACACTCGGGTTAAAACATCCACTGTTTTGCCCGAAGGATGGGTAAGTTGAACAGTTCTAGTAGAGCAATCAATCTTAGCATAATGGGCTGACATCCAGTCCATACCCAAGATGATGTTTATGTCCGAGGACTTGAGAGCTATTAAAGATGCAAGAAAAACTAATCATCGACAAGAATTTCATTCCCATGACTTATTCTAGAGGTTTGCCATCTAGAACCAGGAGTTTGAATTTCCATGGAGGTAGGCATGTCACAGAATGTGGTGTTGTGCAATCGAGCATAGCTCTCGAAATAAATGAATGAGATGCTCCAAAGATCAAAAGAACGGTTGCGGATGGCAATTAACAAGAAGCGTGCGAGGACGACGTTGGGATCCTCATAGGTTTCTTCAGCAGAGACATAGTTGACATGGCCACGAGCGGTGGCAACTGGTTTAACATAGGGCACCTTTCCTGGCGGCTTGCCGCGCCAATGAACTTTCCAACTTGACTGGGTTGTTCGGGGACACTCTCGGATATAGTGGCCCGTCTCTCCACACTTGAAGCAAGTTATCATATTGGGGCGTGGAGCAGCACTTGCAGTGGGACATCCATAATTCTTGGGCGGAACATACTGCTGATTGGGGCGAGGCGCCTCAAAGGATGGCCTCGGGGTGAACCTGGGCGGTAGAGCAGTATGTGGAACCCAAACCCGGCGCTTCTGGGATCCAGAGCCGGATGACGATCCAGAATCACGGATGTGTTTGCGTGAAGCCTCAAAATCAGACTGCCGGTTTGGCCGATAGCCTTATTGACTAGCTTCGGAAAGAGGTACACTCATGCGCATTTAAGATCTCGGCGTAGCTCAGGGCTAAGTCCCTTACGGAACCTTGCCTGCTTCTTAGCATCGGTAGAAACTTCTTCGGGAGCATAACGTGCTAACCTCCCAAATTCACGGCTGTAGGCATCCACTGATAGCCTACCTTGGGTGAAACTGCAGAATTCCTCACGTTTGCGGTCCATAAGACCTTCTGGAATATGATGCTCGCGAAGGCGGCTTGAACTCATCCCAAGTTGTAACTTGTCCAACCGGACGCATAGCCTCATAATTCTCCCACCAGAGACTAGCAGGGCCTTCCAGATGATAGGCGGCAAAGGTAACCTTGTCAGCCTCAGCCACGTTGGCGGAACGCAGCTTGTGGTGGATGCTGCGAAGCCAATCATCCGCGTCGAGAGGCTCAACGGAATACTTGAACTTCGGTGGATACAGCTTGACGAAGTCATTGAGTGAAACCACATCGTTTCTTGGCTGGCGTGCTGTATTTTGCTCAATCCGCTCCAATAAGCGGTTGGTTTCACGCTTATTGCGTTCTGCTTCCAGCATCACCTCGGCCAAAGATGGCGGTTGCGGCAGATTCACATTTCTGGCTGCATCGCTTCTCCCCTTCTGGAACAGCAGGAGTGTTATGCAGTGTTGACCATCCCGGAGACAAGCAAAGGTTTAAACCAGGATGGCAGAATTTAACAAGGAAGTGCGGAAGGTAATGGACAGCATGGAATGCAAAGATGTTCATTCGTATGACATGGTATTATAAAACTGCCACATATATATATACCAACGGTCATACACACCATTCATAGATTAGTACAAGCCTGACGGAGTACAACCATAAGGAAAGGCGTTACATCTTATCGGAAGCATCCCAACTTCTATACATTATTTTTCTACACTTCCGGAACGATACACACTAAGCCATATTCCACAAATCACGCAGGACGGTGGAAACACAACTATTACCATACTAGGAATATTACTACTATCTCAGGCAGCTCCATAGTAGTCCTCATAGAAGTCACCTCCCAAGCCTGGAAGTGGAACATGATCATCCGGAAACAGACAATCCTGTGGAGCCTGTGGACCGTAGGGACTCGGATGTGGTCGTGGTCCAACAAACGGTGGCAGACGAGGCCCACGAGGAGGAGTGATGCCTCCCACCTCACGCCACTCCATAAAGTCTGGCAGACCAGCCCGCACTGGGTACAAGTCTCTCATGTCCATATATCCGGCTTGCACGGTAGGTGCAAACCTAGTCAGAGTAGCCCAGTGATCAGCACGGGCATTAAAGAGCTCCATACGCAAGGCCCGGTTTTCACGGTCCTTGTCTTCCAGCATTTCCGTGGTGGTGCGAAGAAGTGAGTCCTCATGGGATGCATCGCTGTACAAACCACGAAGGTAGCCATGCGCCCGGGGAGGGATGCTTGGCATGTAGCGGAAATCACATTGACCAGCAAGGCAGTTCTGGCTCGAATAATAGTCATCATAGAATAGGCTGCATCTTGCACAGACATTCCAATAGTGATCCCAAGTCCATAAGAACAGTGGAGCGGTTCAGTAGCTCCGGGATAAGATGGATAAATCCGGACCGTGCATAGATATTGGCTTTGATTGAAATCCCTGAACTGCTCCTCGACGGTATATTCAGGATACCATCGATAACCAGCCTCAACCATCACCCTAACCAACATGGCCGTGTGACCGCACACACCAATGCAACGGGTCAGGCGAACCACTTGGTTCTGGGGGCGGGTGGCCATCTGAAAGCACAGCCATAATGCAAAGGCATTAGAATTTCTAGGAAAAATTTGGGCAGCATAACATCTGTAAATGCTCAAAATCAGATTTGAGACATTCAAAATCAGATTGCAAACCCACTCAACAACATCATATCAAGGTTCTGGTTCAAATGATAGCATACTAGAAATTTGTAGCATCGAATCGAGGATGTAACCAACAATCCTATAAGTTACTACGGATTAGTAACACGTGAACACGATAGAGAATAGAGCCTAGTCCTATACCCACGTCGAATGAGAAGAGGATGACTCAGATCGAGAGGGCATAAGGTAAAGGAGTAAAAGAGCCTTACGTTCCCTCCCACAATCAATTCCCTACATATAACTAAAGCATTTCTAGACTCAACTTCACCAGTTTGGCTTAGCGAACCTCTGTGCAGCCCCTGCTCGATGCCAACGCTGTCAGACCCCGATTCCAAGTCACATCGACCTAGCTGGTAACACCTCATATCACTTTGCGGCCTCACGCACGGTATCCCCACGGTGTCGCCTTACCATGGCCGGGACCGTTTAAGCCTTTTGGCTCACGTATATGATAGTGTCGCTAGCATCCACATGACAAAGAACCCGGGCCGACATGGCTAGTCGTGAACCCAAAGCGGCACTAACCTATGGGGACAGGCATACATGAAACACTTCGAGCATGTCGGTCATCAACGTATGAACTCGGGCTGTAGCACTGGCTATGAGGACTCGGTATCCCGGGCTGTGAGGCTAGGCAGGACTCCGAGTATCACCGCTGTGACATTTCCCGAAGGAGACGGACATAGGAACGAAATGGATCACATGCCGGCCAGTCAAGTGTCCAAGCGGTAGTCTTTGGGCTAGCAGGACTCCGGTGAACCGGGTCAGAAGCGGACTACTATCGCTCGTAAGCACGAGACTACATTTCCCCATATGAGAGGCTGCCAAGGATAAACAACTAGTTTGTCGGATCCCACTCATACCAAGCATTTCAATCATACATAATATGCCCGATATGAGTAAATACAACAAGGCATCACAACAAAACTCTACAACTCAAGTACTTTATTTAAGAGGCTCCGAGGAGCCATACATAACATAGTCATACAGGTAGGGTCACATGACCCAACACTCAAGTCATACAAACATACAAGCACATGCGGAAGCAAACTAGTCTGAGTACAGACTCTAGAAAGAAAGAAAGCTTGTTGGAGCCTTTCTATCTACAATGGCCCTTCACAAGTCTTAGATCGCCACCGGGTGGCTAGTTCACTCGTCAAGTCAACATCTACATAGAATCCGTCGGAGGGGTAGTATGGTCCTCTGAAAAATATTGATTAAGCAAACATGAGTACAAAAGTACTCAAGAAGTCTTACCACGTAATCCTATCATACATGCGCATTCTCAAGAAGGAGGTGGAGTTATTTGCAAGAAGCCAGCTTTGACTCTTGGCTAAGCTATCCCACGTGACACACTTTGTAAAACATTTGTCGCATTACGAGTCCACTACTCACCATCACAATACTCCACCGTGGATCCTCTCTCGTCATCCCCGAGAGGGCCATCCACGATACTCACACTTATCTTGAGGCTTTTAGTAGTATCCATTTACTTGTCTATGAACTGATATAGGTAACCCATAAGTCCTTCTCCGTGGACACGGCTATTCGAATAGATCATATTAAACCCTGCAGGGGTGTACTTCTTCACACACGCTCTCACCACTTACCGTCGTTTACACGACATGTACTCGGCAACCTTCAAGCGGAAGCCCAACGTGGGTGTCGGCCACAGCCTACCTAAACACTCAAGTCCCTAGTCCAGGTTTATCGCCTATTCGGGTTCCATCCGCAGGGAGTCCGCCGAGGTTTCCCATACAGCCCCGAACGATGTGCAGGGTTCCCGAGATACCAAACGGGCACTCGGTACACGGGCCACGGTGCCTACCGCAACACAACCCACCCCTAAGGTCAGCGTTGCGTATGCCCCAAAGATGCTACAAACACGAAACTACTTGCAACTCCCGGACTATGAACAGGGGTGGTTAAGAAGCCGAGAGGGTCCATTGGTTTCGGGCCCAATGCGTGGTAGTAGCTAGTTCATGGATCACAAATACAGATCTCAGTTCTTAGGGTCGGCTTCAATGAAACAACCCACCATGTACTCCTACATGGCCTCTCATCGATACCTTTACCAAATCGTGTTCAACACTTTCACTCTCGAACCAACACAACCTTTCACTCCAGTTCATCATCCCGATGAGCCAGACCTGACACAACTCTAAGCATAGAAAGCATAGCATGGTAGGAACACACAAACACGGCTCAATCAACTCCTACACATACTAGTGGGTTTCATCTAGTTACTGTGGCAATGACAGGTCATGCAAAGGAAGTGGGTTCAACTACCGCAGCACACAACAGTTTGAATCGCGTTGTCTTAATGCAGTAAACGAGAGCGAAGCGAGAACATGGGTTTGTATCGGAATGATCAATGAGTTGCTTGCACGATGGAAGTGGGGTAGAGAACTGCCCTTCGGATGAGTAGTCGAGGTTATCTTCGGGGGCAGAACCTATCATGAAAGCACACCGAAAGTAAACATACAAACAATATGCAACAATATGATGCATGCTATGACATGGCAATATGGATGTGTGTTGGCGTAATGCAAGTTGAAGGAACTGGGGATGAACTTATTTGAATCAAGATTCAAATGATAGCTCATTTGAGTTAGTCCTAATGGTGCAATATCTTATTCTGGTTATTCAGCATAGTTAACTTGTTTTAACATGCATGAAACCTGTACCAATGGATAGAGTGTATTTTTCTGATAATTTTCATATATAAATCTTTGCATTTGGAGTTATAGAATAAAAGTTATAAGCATTTGAAATTTGGTTTATATTCTGAATTTAGTATATAAAAATAAATCCAGAATTTGAATTAATGCTTGTCAAAGATGAGGTCGTGTGACGTCAGGGGTCAACGGGTCATCCAGGTCAAACCGATTGGGACCCGCATGTCGTGGTTAGTTTAACTAATTAAGTTAATTAGAACTAATCCTAATTAGTTAACCGGGGGGGGTCCACCTGTCATTGACTCAGGGCGGTCAACAGGGCCCACGGTCAGGGGTCAGTGGTCAACTCGCCGGCGTCTAGCCGCCGGCGAGGCCAGACGCGGCGGAGCAGAGTGCGTTTGCACTTTCCGGCCACCAAATGGGGCGCGGGGAGCATCTATGTGAAGCTGGAGGTGAGCCGCGGTGTCTGGTGGGGTTAGTCGGAGTCGGGGTGGCGGAGTTGGCACCGTGACGAAGTCGGCGGCGGCCGGACTCGGGTGACGCCGGGTTAGTTGCTAGGGGCTCGGCGAGGCGCGGGAAGTGCATAGTTAGGCCCGTTGGGGCGTGGTGAGTGTGATGGACGCGGGGGCATGGCCGTTAGGTGGCCGGAGCCTCGTCGGCGACGAGCTCCGCGGCGGTGGGTTCGGGTGAGCGACGTGCGCTCGTGGTGGTGCAAGAAGAAGAGAGCGGAGAGGACGGGGGAGTAGCCAGGCTCACGGTGATCTCGTAGAGAGCCTCGGCGGGGTCGGGGATGCTCTGATGCGGCGGCGACGGCGATGGGGATCTCCGGCGGTGGCGGGGTCGGGCGAGGTCGGTGCGGCAGCTTCGGGGCGAGCAGGGAGCTCGGGCTTGGCTTGTTCGACGGAGTCGACGATGGTGGGGCGACCAGACAAGGTCCCGTGGCGCGGGGACGGCGGTGGCTACGGCTACGACGGAGGAGCGGCGACGGTGGCGTCGGCCGGGTTGGGGGAGAGCGAGAGAGAGAGGGCAGGGGGGAAATGGGGTGTCCTGGGGGTCGGGGCGACGACGTGGAGATCACCCACGCAGCGAAGCGGCAAGGGGGACGAAGCAGGGCGGCGGCCAGCTGCGTGGCGCCCGGCTCAAGGCCGGCAAAGTTGCTCGCTGTCAAGCCGAGCCAAGCAGCCATGCTGGCCGCTGGGCCGGGCGGCAGGGCCAAGGCGCAGTGTAGGGTTTTTTTCCTTTTTAAGCCTTTTCTATTTTCTCAGAACTCTGTTGGGGTTTTTAAAAATACCAAAACACTTTTAAAAATCACCAAAATGCTCCTGGTCACTTGTTGGAATATTCCCAACATGAAACATTTTAGTTTGACAATTTTTGAACATTTAAAATATTTTTCATAATTTAAAATGCTCATTTCAAAAACTTGTGGATTAATTCTAGAACCCTTAGATGACCTAGAAAATGGTGCACCTCATTTGACATGGGTTCTGGACCAAAGTAAATTGGATGAAATTTTTGAAGGGCATTTCAGGTTCATTTAAATAAATTTTTGTAAACCCTAGTTGTTTTAAGGGGGGGGGTGTTCTGGGGTTTCCTGCCTTCCCCATTTCAAATTCAAATGAAATTTAAACATGATGCACACCCTAATGCATGGTCTAACTGGGATGTGACACCCCAGAGTACGGAGTAGAGCTCCTCTACCCAGTGCGTGTTAGATTCCTTGAGGGACCGCACTAGTCTGGGTTTAATGCCGCTCATGATTAGAACATTTGCTCGCTCGACTTGACCGTTATTTTGGGGGTGATAGACTGAAGCGTAGTCGAGCTTGATGCCCATGTTTTTGCACCAGAGTTTGACCTCGTCGGCCGTGAAGTTCGTGGCCGTTATCGGTGATGATGCTATGGGGACGCCGTAATGTTGTAATACCCCGATATGAAGTCTATCACCGGTCCGGATTCGCCGTCTTTACAGGCTTGGCCTCTATCCATTTGGTGAATTTATCCACCATGACCAATAGGTATTTTTCTTGTGGGTTCCTCCTTTAAGGGGTCCAACCATGTCAAGCCCCTGCACCGCCAAGGGCCGTGTGATGGGTATAGTTTTGAGGGCGGTGGGTGGCATGTGGCTTTGATTAGCAAAGAGCTGGCAACCGACGCATCGTTGGACTAAGTCCTGAGCATCTGCCTGGGCCGTCGGCCAATAAAATCCTGTACGGAAGGCCTTGCCTACAAGGGCCCGGGCTGCGGCATGGTGCCCACCGAGTCCGGCATGAATTTCAGCCAGGAGATTCTGCCCTTCCTCTTCGGAGATACACCTTTGAAGGACTCCGGTTGTGCTTTTCTTATAAAGCTCTCCCTCATGGACCTTACAGGCTTTAGACCGCCGCACTATGCAGCGGGCCTCGTTTTGGTCCTCGGGAAGTTCCTGCCTAGTTAGGTAGGCTAGGAATGGTTCTGTCCACGGGGCGAAGACTGCCATTATTGCGTGGGTTGACGGTGTTATTTCATTGGCGGGACCACCAACTATGTCAGAATGTTTGGTGTGGGGCAGTGTGGTTGGGTCCGGGTTGTTATTTCTGGACTCTCCCTCCCATAGTACGGATGGCTTGAAAAGCCTCTCTAGGAAGATGTTGGGGGGACGGCACCGCGCTTTGCGCCAATGCGTGCCAACACGTCTGCTACCTAGTTGTTATCCCGGGCTATATGGTGAAATTCGAGCCCCTCAAACCGAGCTGACATTTTTAGGACGGCATTGCGATAAGCTACCATTTTCGGATCCTTGGCATCAAAGTCCCCATTTATTTGGGATATCGCGAGGTTCGAATCCTCGCCGCACCTCTAGGCGTTGAATGCCCATGGAGACTGCCATCCGAAGACCATGTAGAAGGGCCTCGTATTCGCCGCGTTGTTGGAGTCCGTGTACATTATTTGAAGTACGTATTGGATTTGTATCTCTGGTTGGGGACGTCGAGCAGCCTTGACCCCGTGCCGCCAACATTTTGGAGCCGTCGAAGTGCATGATCCAGTTGGAATATGCGTCGTACTCTTTAGGGAGTTCGGCTTCAGTCCATTCAGCGATGAAGTCAGCCAAAACTTGCGACTTAATAGCTCGCCGTGGCTTGTAGGTTATGTAGAACGGGAGGAGCTCAATGGCCCATTTAGCAATCCAGCCCGCTAAGCGTCATGATTGTTTATAATGTCATTAAGAGGTACTTCGAGGCTATCATATCGAACACTCTTGGAAGTAGTGTTGCAGCTTCTGGGATGCCATGAACACCGCGTATGCTTTTGGTAATGCGGGTACCGTGACTTG
Source organism: Aegilops bicornis (assembly GCA_021605145.1). Taxonomy (NCBI): domain Eukaryota; kingdom Viridiplantae; phylum Streptophyta; class Magnoliopsida; order Poales; family Poaceae; genus Aegilops; species Aegilops bicornis. The sequence continues at coordinate 648,238,329 of CM038674.1, forward strand.
CATGGAGTTAGGACAGTGGACACGTAGTAAACTGGTTTTTGGAGAGGGAACTTGTGTCCGTCCGTTTCTCGTTCGACAACGAGCACCGCGCTTACAACTTGATGGGTTGCTGCGATGTATAATAGCATTGGTTCGCCCATGTTGGGCGCGGCCAGGACCGGATTTGTTGCCAATATGGCTTTGATTTCTTTGAGTCCGGCCGTGGCGCAAAGATCCGTCCACTCGAAGTGTTCGCGCCAGAGGAGGCGATAAAGGGTAATGCCTTTTCTCCTAAGCGGAGATAAAGCGGCTTAGAGCCGCCACGCATCCGATCAATTTTTGTATTTGTTTGAGGTCTTTGGGGATATCCAATTGTGACAGAGCTCGGATCTTGGCTGGGTTTGCTTCAATTCCTCTCTACGGATACAATGAAGCCCAAGAGCTTTCCTACCGGGTACCAAAACGCATTTTTCCGGGTTGAGCTTGATGTCATATGTTCGGAGATTATCGAATGTGAGCCTCAAGTCGTCGACTAGGCTTTCGACATGCTTGGATTTGACGACCACATCGTCTACGTATGCCTCCACTGTTTTGCCGATCTGGTTTGCCAGACATGTCTGAATCTTGCGCTGATATGTTGCGCCGGTGTTTTTGAGCCCAAAGGGCATTGTGTTGAAGCAGAATGGGCCGTATGGAGTGATGAATGTCGTTGCGGCTTGGTCTGGATCTACCATATTAATTTGGTGGTAGCCGGAGTATGCGTTGAGGAAACACAATGAATCGTGTCCTGCGGTAGCGTCGATAATTTGATCGATGCGGGGGAGGGGGAAGGGATCCTTTGGGCAAGCCTTGTTAAGGTCCTTAAAATCAACACATAGGCGCCAGGATTTGTCCTTCATTGGTACCATTACCAGGTTTGCTAGCCAGTCCGGATGTTTAATATCTCTGATGAATCCGGCCTCCAATAGTTTAGCTAGCTCCTCTCCCATGGCCTGTCTCTTGGGTTCGGAGAAACGCCGAAGAGCTTGTTTGACTGGCTTGAATCCTTTTAGGATATTTAGGTTGTGCTCGGCCAGCCGGCGTGGGATTCCTGGCATGTCTGATGGGTGCCAGGCAAAAATGTCCCAATTTTCGCGTAGGAATTCTCGTAGTGCGGCGTCCACATCAGGGTTTAATTGTGCCCCGATGGAGGCCGTTTTTGTAGGGTCCATTGGATGGACTTGGAATTTGACTATTTCATCTGCCGGTTTAAAAGAGGTGGACTTGGACCTCTTATCGAGTATCACATCGTCTCTGTTCACCGTGGAGCGCAGACAAGATGCTGAGTTCCTCTCTGCCGCTAGGGCTTCGGATAGTGCCTCAAGGGCAAGTGCGGCTGTTTTATTTTCGGCGCGAGCGCTATGTCCGGTCACTAGCGAGAGTGATAATTCCGTTGGGTCCGGGCATTTTGAGCTTCATGTACCCGTAATGGGGTATAGCTTGAGAAATTGTGAATGCCTCTCGCCCTAATAGAGCGTGGTATCCGCTGCTGAACGGGGCCACTTGGAATGTGACCTCCTCGGACCTATAATTGTCCGGGCGTGCGAACACCACATCTAGTGTGATCTTTCCTGACAAGATGCTTCCCGACTGAGGATTATTCCTCTAAAGGTTGTGCTGCTTTGCGCAATGCGGCTCCAGTCTATTTCCATTTTTCGAAGGGTTTCCTCGTAGAGGAGGTTTAATCCACTGCCGCTGTCCATGAGTACCTTGGTAAGGCGAAAGCCGTCCACTATTGGACTGAGGACCAATGCGGCTAGTGCTCGGGCTGTTCGGAATTTAGGTTCGTCACTGGCGTTAAAGGTAATAGCCGTCTCACTCCATGGATTTATTGTTGCTATCTGGTAGACTTCGGCAAGGCTGCGGAGTGTTCCTTTCCACATATTATTTGATGCAAAAGTCTTGAAGACTGTTAATACCGTGCTGGTATTACTGGGTTGGTGCTCTGGAGCTAAGAGCTCTTCGCCACTTTTGGCCACCTGCCGTAGTATCCAACATGCTCTAAGGCTGTGAGTTGGAGTGGCGCCCTCTGTGCTATGAATTTTGCAGGGTCCATTGAGCCATCCCTCCAAAGACGGTTCCATGCCCTTTGGGGGTTTTGCTTTTGGTATGTAACCCACGTGCCTGGTGATGATGCACCCTTTTATTTCGGACTAGGGTCGTATTCGGGGCCGGATTATCCCAAAATTTGATTTCAGTTTTCCAGGCGCTCTCCATCGTGCAGTACTTTCGTACTATGGACGCCAAGTCGGCGAAGCGTGTAATTTCACGACAACTTATGGCGTTTAGGATTCCCTTGTCCGTGCAATTATTGCAGAAGAATGAGATTACGTCCTCCTCGCGGCAATCCTTTATCCTGTCCATAACCAAGAGGAATCTGGCCCAGTAATGATGTACTGTTTCACCGGGCTCTTGCCGGGTTTGGGATAGATCGCTTATGTTTGGGTGGGCGGGTGGAATTAAATTCCGAACCCCGTCCGATCTAAGATTCAAGGGCCAAGAAGTTTCCGAACTTGGAAGCTTGGGTTCTTGGAGTTTGTCCAATGAATCTAGCCCGCCTGCGACTTTAAGTTCGTGGCTTGAGTGGTGTCCTCCCTCCGCTGAATCCGCATGGAGGGGTCGTGAATCCGGACATGGCTAGTCCTTAAGGTAGGAGAAGAGTCGCCGTGTGCTCCTCTACCACAAAGCAACGTGGTGGGTAGCCTGGGAGAGTTGATCTCTCTCGGATCGGTTTTAGGCCCAATCTGATCGTAGTCATGGCGACTCCCGTATGCGCGATGCGATCCAAGAGCTCGTTCAAGGAAGAGAGATCCATCGGATCTAACTACTCGGCGAGTTCCGAGTTAACGTGAAGATTTCTTTTGATGACCCGAGAAGTCATCGTCGGCGCGGCGGCCAAACAGGCGGTCATAAGAAAACCGCCTAGCCGGAGAGTTTGGCCGGTGGCCAAAGCTCCTTTAGCAACGGTGTCGTCTTTAAAGACGGGATGAGGCATCCTTCCTGACAGCGACGACACAGAGGAACTCTCAATGAAAGCACCAATATCGGTGTCAAAACCGGCGGATCTCGGGTAGGGGGTCCCGAACTGTGCGTCTAGGCGGATGGTAACAGGAGACAAGGGACATGATGTTTTTACCCAGGTTCGGGCCCTCTCGATGGAGGTAAAACCCTACTCCTGCTTGATTAATATTCATATTATGGGTAGTACAAGAGTGGATCTACCACGAGATCAGAGAGGCTAAACCCTAGAAACTAGCCTATGGTATGATTGTTGTTCTTCCTACGGACTAAAACCCTCCGGTTTATATAGACACCGGATAGGGTTAGGGTTACACAGAGTCGGTTACAATGGTAGGAGATCTACATATCTGTATCGCCAAGCTTGCCTTCCACGCCAAGGAAAGTCCCATCCCGACACGGGACGAAATCTTCAATCTTGTATCTTCATAGTCCAGGAGTCCGGCCAACGGTGATAGTTCGGCTATCCGGACACCCCCTAATCCAGGACTCCCTCAACACTCCTAAGAAAGTTTTTACAAATCTTGAATACCAAGCATATTAGGATTATTTAAGCAAATTACCATTCTATTTAAGACTCTCAAAATAATCTAAGTGAATCATGAGAGATCAATAGTTTCTATAAAACAAATCCACCACCGTGCTCTAAAAGATATAAGTGAAGCACTAGAGAAAAACTATATAACTCAAAAGATATAAGCAAAGCACATAGAGTATTCTAACAAATTCCAAATCATGTATGGCTCTCTCAAAAGGTGTGTACAGCAAGGATGATTGTGGTAAACTAAAAAGCAAAGACTCAAATCATACAAGACGCTCCAGGCAAAACACATATCATGTGGTGAATAAAAATATAGCTCCAAGTAAAGTTCTTGATGGAAGTAGACGAAAGAGGGATGCCTTCCGGCATCACCAAGCTTTGGCTTTTGGTGTCCTTAGATTATCTTGGGGGTGCCATGGGCATCCCCAAGCTTAGGCTCTTGCCACTCCTTGTTCCATAATCCATCAAATCTTTCACCCAAAACTTGAAAACTTCACAACACAAAACTCAACAGAAATCTCATGAGCTCCGTTAGCGAAAGAAAACAAAATACCACTTCAAGGTACTGTAATGAACTCATTCTTTATTTATATTGGTGTTAAACCTACTGTATTCCAACTTCTCTATGGTTTATAAACTATTTTACTAGCCATAGATTCATCAAAATAAGCAAACAACACACAAAAAACAGAATCTGTCAAAAACAGAACAGTCTGTAGTAATCTGTAACTAACGCAAACTTCTGGAGCTCCAAAAAAATCAGCCAAAATAGGACGACCTAGACAATTTGTTTATTGATCAGCACCAATTGGAATAACTATTTTATCACGTTCTGGTGTTTTTTAACAATTATTTTCATGAACAGAAAGTTTCTGGAAATTTGTGCAAGATCAAATAAATATCATCCAAGAAGATCATATAGGTTTAACTTGGCACAAACACTAATTAAAACATAAAAACACATATAACCAGAGGCGAGAACAAATATTTATTCCTAAACAGAAGCAAAAGCAAAGAAAACTAAAAATAAAACTGGGTTGCCTCCCAACAAGCGCTATCGTTTAATGCCCCTAGCTAGGCATAAAAGCAAGGATAGAACTAGGTATTGCCATCTTTGGTAGGCAATTCTTCAATAAGACATCTATCATCCTTTAGAGTTTCTTTCTTCCTATTAATTATCAAACTTTTAGGAACAAGATCGAAAAATTCATTTGTAGCAAATGGTTCCTTAATGATAGCAAAAAGATTGGGATGAATACTTATAGATTTAAGATCCGCAGTTTCTTTACTAGAGGATTCACCCTTATTTTTAGGAACATACATAAGCTTGGCAATTTTAGTTGGAGGACTTGGAGTATTCTTTACGGAAGAAAAGTTCCCAAGTTGGTAATGATACCCTCAAGTTTATCGATTCTAGTGGAATCTTGATTTATTCTTTCATTAACTATGGGTTCCTTCTCCTTAATATTTTTCAAAGTGACTCCTACCTTAGATCCATATTGGGTAATTTGGTTGTGGATCTTTTTATCAAGATTTTCAATTAACTCTACGGTAGCAACTTTGTTTTCAATAATTTCAAGTCTTTGCATTACATGCTCCAAAGTTAACGTAATTCCATTTACCAAGAGAGGTGGTGAGCCAAATAAATCTATCATAGCATTATAAGAGTAAAAAGTATGGCTACCCAAGAAATTCCCTCCGGTAATGGTATCAAAAATATATCTATACAAAGGATTAGCGCCTACATAAAAATTGCGGAGAAGAACGGAAGTAGATTGCTTCCTGGTAGATCTGTTTTGAGCATTGCAAATTCTATACCAAGCATCTTTTAGATTTTCTCCCTCCCTTTGTTTAAGATTGAGAACTTCATTTTCGGGAGACAACGGAGAAGATAAAGGACTAGCCATAACGGCAAGGCAATCAAACGGAAAAGAGAGGGTGAATAAAACGGCAAGGGTGAAGTGGGGGAGAGGAAAAAGAGAGGCAAATGGCAAATAATGTAATGCGGGAGATAAGAGATTGTGATGGGTACTTGGTAAGTTGAATTTTGTGTATCCCTCCCCGGCAACGGCGCCAGAAATCCTTCTTGCTACCTCTTGAGCACTGTGTTTGTTTTCCCTTGAAGAGGAAAGGGTGATGCAGCAAAGTAGCGTAAGTATTTCCCTCAGTTTTTGAGAACCAAGGTATCAATCCAAGAGGAGGCTACGCTATGAGTCCCTCGCACCTACACAAAACAAATAAATCCTCACAACCAACGCGATAAGGGGTTGTCAATCCCTTCACGGTCACTTACGAGAGTGAGATCTGATAGATATGATAGGATAATATTTTTGGTATTTTTGTGATAAAGATGCAAAGTAAAATAAAAGCAAAGTAAAAGGCAAAAGAAATAACTAAGTATTGATAGATTAATATGATGAAGATAGACCCGGGGGCCATAGGTTTCACTAGTGGCTTCTCTCAAGAGCATAAGTATTCTACGATGGGTGAACAAATTACTGTTGAGCAATTGACAGCATTGAGCATAGTTATGAGAATATCTAGGTATGATCATGTATATAGGCATCACGTCCGAGACAATTAGACCGACTCCTGCCTACATCTACTACTATTACTCCACTCGTCGACCGCTATCCAGCATGCATCTAGAGTATTAAGTTCATGGAAACAGAGTAACGCCTTAAGCAAGATGACATGATGTAGAGGGATAAATTCATGCAATATGATAAAAACCCCATCTTGTTATCCTCGATGGCAACAATACAATACGTGCCTTGCTGCCCCTCATCACGGGAAAGGACACCGCAAGATTGAACCCAAAGCTAAGCACTTCTCCCATTGCAAGAAAGATCAATCTAGTAGGCCAAACCAAACTGATAATTCGAAGAGACTTGCAAACATAACCAATCATACATAAAAGAATTCAGAGAAGATTCAAATATTATTCATAGATAATCTTGAGCATAAACCCATAGTTCATCGGTCTCAACAAACACACCGCAAAAGAAGATTACATTGAATAGATCTCCACGAGAGAGGGGGAGAACATTGTATTGAGATCCAAAAAGAGAGAAGAAGCCGTCTAGCTACTAACTATGGACCCGAAGGTCTGAGGTAAACTACTCACACTTCATCGGAGAGGCTATGGTGTTGATGTAGAAGCCCTCCGTGATTGATGCGCCTTCCGCCGGAGCTCCGGAACAGGCCACAAGATCGGACCTCGTGGGTACAGAAGGTTGCGGCGGTGGAATTAGGTTTTGGCTCTGTATCTGATCGTTTGGGGGTACGTAGGTATATATAGGAGGAAGGAGTACGTCGGTGGAGCAACAGGGGGCCCACGAGGGTGGAGGGCGCGCCCTGGGAGGGTAGCCGCGCCCCCCTGTCTCGTGGCCTCCTGCTTTGTTTCTTGACGTAGTGTCCAAGTCTCCTGGATCATATTCTTCCTAAAAATCACGTTCCCGAAGGTTTCATTCCGTTTGGACTCCGTTTGATATTCCTTTTCTGCGAAACTCTGAAATAGGCAAAAACAGCAATTCTGGGTTGGGCCTCCGGTTAATAGGTTAGTCCCAAAAATAATATAAAAGTGGATAATAAAGCCCAATATTGTCCAAAAAAGAAGATAATATAGCATGGAGCAATCAAAAATTATAGATACGTTGGAGACGTATCATGGACGTGGACGACTTGCGCTTGCGTCGCGTGGGCGCTCCGAAGATGATCGACTTGCTCGCCGCCGCCTTGAGGGTGATGAAGGGGAAGAAGACTTGTAGTCGGCCACCATGTCTCGTAGTTGATCCTTTAGCTCGCCCAACTTGGTGTCGATGTAGTCCCTTTTCCTTGCTTCGGAGTGTCGTATGTCGATGGCGAGGTTGTCGAGGCGCTCTCGCAAGGTAGATTGTGCACCTTGCATTTCGTGTTGTATTCTGAAGATGGACATTTTGGTGATGTAGTTGTTCGCGCCGTCGTTGTTGTCGAAGACCGGAGATGAAATGCCTTGCCTATCCATCACAAGACTCGAGCAAATATGAGTGGGAGAAAGAGAAGAACTATACCAAATGTACCTTGACCGACGTTGAAGATGGATCAATGATCACTCAATGTGTAACAAGGAAATAGCACAATTGGTACCAATTATTATCGGTTTCTCACACCTACACAAATAAGGCTTATGGTGGAGCTCGGTGAGGATAGTGGCACAAAAATTTGATGCAAAATGTTAGCAAGAGTCAATAATGTTGAAAGAGATTCACAAATTCGCAAGTGAAACAAGTAGACCAATAGCAAAGAATGGCACGGAAACACACACACGGATAGATAAATGGGGTCGTGCAACCAAGGAATGAGCACAAAATGTGGAGTCCACGGAAAACGCTCGTGTTGCACAACTCAAGAGAGACGCTAGCACGATTGCTCTATAGGCGGATACGACACTTATGCACAACCTATGATATGCAAAATGGATAAACTTCTATTTCAAGTATGCTATTATGTATGGTTCCCAGTGTTTGATCCTAGATGATCAAGTATGATATATTGTAATGCACTATGATACGATGCTATGGCTCTTGCTTACAAGCTCTTTGTTCACTCTTTTTCTTTGCTTAAAAGCTTATTCTTTTTTTGGATATGGCCACAATGCGAAATGCACAAACCAAGATAGCAATTGTGTATATGCGGGAACAAACTTGTGACACACGAGATGATATGATATGAAAATACCAATATGATATGGTATGTATGCAATGGAAGGTGTAGATCACTAATGTGCACAAGTAACGTTGCCGGCAAAACTCAAATGGCTAGTCTCGATAGGCAAGTAACGCAAAATGGTCTAGGGGTTATCAATGCAATTGCAAGGGAATATACAATGGAGGGATACCACGATACCAAGATGATATGGAGGTTACCGTCCGAGGCGATGATGAGTAGCGGTGTTCTTGATGTAGATACCAAGATGATGGAGACTCGTCCCAAAGTAGCCGAAACACCTTAGGAAACGGAAAAACCGCGAACTCAAAATCTCAAATGTCAAATGTCAAATGGTGGTAGCGGGAATGCGATGGTGGTTTTGCGAAAGCTCAATGGGATTGCAAAAATGCAATGATGGGTTTTGAGACGCAATGCAGAAGTGGAGGGTAAGGTGGTGGTGTCGGAGTTGGAAGCACGGTCCCTAAGGAGCCAAAACACCTTAGGAGACACAACTCATAACACAAACAAAATTGGGTTAAGTTGGTGTGGCGGAAGTGTATGGTGGGCAAGCCTATGCGGAAGTTATGGTGGTTGATGAAGAAGCAACCGTCCCTAAGTAGCAGAAACACCTTAGGAGACTCAAATCACAACTCAAACAACCACTAATGCTACAAGGAACAAAATGGGTTAGGTTGCGGAAGTCGGTGGTGTTTATGCGGAAGTTATGGTGGAAGCCCTAGGCAAAGATGCCAAAATGCCAAAAATTTGATGGATTCAAATGGTGATGTAACCTATCTAGATGGATAGAGGATGTCAATAACTACTCAACGAGCTAAAGAACGCGAAAACCGGACTCCGGATGAATTAGTTATGGACAAAATGGTGAAACAGGAAAAGCTGAAATGACAGGGGCCGGACATCCGGGGGTTTGGCCGGATTTTCCGGGACCTGATGTCCGTGAATCATGCTAATTATGCTCCAGAGCCGGATGTCCGGGCCTACGGGCCGGACGTCCGGGGCTACGGGCCGGATGTCCGGGCTCCAAATCCGAGGATGAACTCGTGGAACTCGATTTTGGGGGCGGAAATTGATGATTTCGGGGGCAAAATTGTGGAGATTTCGTGGATGGAAAGTGGGGAAAATTGGGGGAAAGCTAGATCTACTCAAGACACAACGAATCCATGGATCAAAATCAACAAAACATCATCAAACGAACAAATCACAAAAAAAATTGGGGGCTATTTATTGGTGGGGATTTTTGAATTTGGGATAAAATCAACAAAACTAGGCTAGAAAATACAACGAGGAGGCTCCGGAATCATGATCAACGTGGCTCTGATACCAAGATGATGTAGTGTGGAACCCTAGATGGCCGATCTTTCATGAAAGGAGCGGATCCCGATGAGGAACACGAAGAACACGAGGGGAAAACGAGGGGAAACACAAAAGAAACACTCAAACCAACAAGAGATGGTCACACATGTGCTAGATCCTCGAAACACGGGAGGAGATACAAGATCCACGATCAACAAAGGACGATACAAAGGTAACCGGTTCTTCTCCGTGAGGAGGTCTTGATGGGGCCACCCAAGAGAGGGTCTTGAATCCAAGGTGATCTTCTCCGTAGAGGGGTTGCGGTCTCTCTCGTGGAGTAGATCCGTAATGGATGAGCAATCCTCTATCTCACAAATGAGCTAAACCAATGCTAACCCTAACTAGGAGGAGGTGGGGGTCTATATATAGTGCTAGTGTAAGTTGGGACGAAGGGGTACATGGGCTTTCGGCCCGGATACACTGCGCGTAGGCAGGAGGGGCCAGATGTCCGGGCGACGGGCCGGATGTTCGGGGCTTCACGACGGGTCGGATGTCCGGGCTGGGGTGGCCGGATGTCCGGGCTGGCCTGGGTTGCATCCTGTGAAGGACGCCGGATGTCCGGGCTGGGGCCGGATGTCCGGGGCTTCGGGACGGCCGGATGTCCGGGCTGGGAGGCCGGATGTCCGGGCTGGGAGGCCGGATGTCCGGGCTGGCCTGGGTCTTCCAGATGCATTCGGTGATGGAGGGGCCAGATTTCCTGGTGAAGGGCCGGATGTCCGGGCTGGGCCGGATATCCGGGCTGGGGCCGGATGTCCGGGGCTTGTAGCAGCTGGCTCTTCTCCCTTCTCCTTCCTTCTCTTCCACGCACACTTGGCCTTGGTCCTTGGGCTCTTCATGGTCTCCTCGGGTGTACCTGAGTATGCACAAGGTCCGCGCTCGAAGTAGCATCCATGTCTTACATGTGGAAAGGGAAGATTCGGAAAGGAGCGAGTTCACCTTAGGTCCAATGGCGTAGGCTCGAGTGTACATGGGGATGATCGTAGGATGCTCCGCATCACCGGCCCTCCTCTTCGAAGACCTGCCCGGCGCAGGAACTGATTTCCTCGGTATTGTCAAATGCCTCCCCTGTAGAACGCGTGACAATGCGGTGGGTGAGGCAGAGTACGAGCACCCTTTCAAAGGAGGTGTTTCTTGATTACTTACCTGTGAAGCAGGAAGAAGACCAGGGTAGTCGGCGATGATGGCCACTTCTGTGCAATCATAGCTCGTCTGGTAAAACACCCCCTCCGCGAGCACCACTTCAAATATTGACCCTTCGTGATTGCGCGTGACGAGACAGAACAGCTTCCTCCACAACTCGAAGTGAGCCTCGACGCCCAGGAATAGTTCGCATAAAGCGACGTAACCCGCAATCTGCAGAATAGAGGCTGGAGTGAAGTTGTGCAGCTGGAGGCCGTAGTACTCCATAAGCCCTCGGAGGGTCGGATGGATTGGAAATCCAACGCCTCTCGGCAGGTAGGGGACAAAACACACTCGCTCTCCCCCGGACGGATTGGGGAAGTCCTCTGCCTGAGTCCCCTCATTGAAGGAAGCTAGCCCCGTTCGAACAAGGACTAGATCTGCATAGGGAAGGAATCCCTGCGTTTGCAACTTCGTCAATCGGCTATGAGACACAGAACACCTCTCCCACTCGCCTTTCTCTGGGCCGGGACGAGCAGAGGAGCTGGGAACACTAGCCATGCTGGAATGGTTTCTCCTAAGCAGTCTCTGGGGATTTCTTCTGCGTAGCGCTGAATGGATCTGGGATCCAATCTCTTAAAATAGGCGCTCTTCCTCGCATAGATGGGGTGTTATTCGCAAAAATACCCAGACTTTCCACATTCGCTCGACACGTGGAGGACGGAGATTATTTAACACGCAGAAGCCAAGGAGGCGACGTTGGATCAATAGCCGAATACATTACTTGGAGATCATTGAAGGGGGAACCTTCCTTGCAATGTCGAAGACAATATGTGTGCCGAGCACCTCGCTATTGAAGACTGGTTCGGGGCTACTGAGGGAGTCCTGGTGTGACGCCCCCGATTCAATCGTACACTAATCATACACACAAATGTGTACGATCAAGATCAGGGACTCACGGGAAGATATGACAACACAACTCTAAAATAAAATAAGTCATACAAGCATCATAATACAAGCCAGGGGCCTCGAGGGCTCGAATACAATTGCTCGATCATAGACGAAGTCAGTGAAGCAACAATATCTGAGTACGTACATAAGTTAAACAAGTTTGCCTTAAGAAGGCTAGCACAAAGCGGGATACAGATCGAAGAGGCGCAGGCCTCCTGCCTGGGATCCTCCTAACTACTCACAGTGGTCGACAATGGGCTGCACGTAGTAGTAGGCACCTCGGTGTAGTAGTAAATCGTCGACGGTGGCATCCGCTCCTAGGTTCGGCATCTGGTTGCGACAACCCGGTAGAAAGGAAAGGGGGGGAAAAAGGGGAGAAAGCAACCGTGAGTACTCATCCAAAGTACTGCAAGCAAGGAGCTACACTACATATGCATGGGTATATGTGTAAAGGGCCATATCGGTGGACCGAATCGCAGAATGCTAGAATAAGAGGGGATAACTAATCCTGTCGAAGACTACGCTTCCGCAGCCTCCGCCTTCTTGACATGTAGAAGAGAGTAGATCAAGTCCTCCAAGTAGCACCGCATAGCATAATCCTACCCGGCGATCCTCCTCGTCAGCCTGTTAGAGAGCGATCACCGGGTTGTATCTCGCACTTGGAAGGGTGTGTTTTATTAAGTATCCGGTTCTAGTTGTCATAAGGTCAACGTACAACTCCAAGTCGTCACTGTTATCAAGATCACGGCTATTCAATAGATTAACTTCACTGCAGGGTGCACCACATTACCCGACACGCCGATCCCATATGGCGGGACACACTTTTCTGGGTCATGCCCGGCCGCGGAAGATCAACACGTCGCAGCCCCACCTAGGCATAACAGAGAGGTCAGCACGCCGGTCTAAACCTATGCGCACAGGGGTCTGGGCCCATCGCCCTTAGCACACCTGCATGTTGCGAGAGCGGCCGAAAGAAGACCTAGCCTAGTGGGGTTCCAGTCCAATCCCGCGCGCGCCGCTCAGTCGCTGACGTCACGAAATGCTTTGGCTGATACCACGACGCCGGTTGCCCATATCTTGTCCCACGTGGCGGTTAGTGCGTATAAGGTCAACGACCCAACTCACATCAAATACCAAGATCTCGTTAAGCATGTTAATGATGTAACCGCGGACACCGACCAGGGCCAGGCCCACCTCTCACCTAGGCGGTCTCAACCTGCCCTATCGCTCCGCCACAAAGATCCACACAGAGGGCCGTTGGGACAAAGGTCCTTTCAGCCCCCCCAATCCGTGAATCACTCGCGGGTGCTCCACGAGCCGACCCGACTTTAGTCACCACATGTATCATGTATAAAGTATATAATATATACCCGTGATCACCTCCCGAGTGATCACTGCCCGATAGTATAGCATGGCATACGGACAAGAAGGTAGGGCCACAGATGGAATACTAGCATCCGATACTAAGCAGTAGGATAGCAGGTAAGGGTAACAATCAGAGTAACAATGACAAAGCTATGCGCAGAATAGGATTAACGGAAGCGGTAACATGCTACACTACTCTAATGCAAGCGGTATAGAGAAGAATAGGCGATATCCGTGATCAAAGGGGGCTTGCTGGTTGCTCGCACAAGAAGGAGGGGTCGTCGGTGACGTGAGTCGACCACAGGCATCAAAGATCGCCACGGGTCTCTGAGAGAAGAAGGGGGGAGAAACAGTAAATACATAGCAAGCAAGTGCATAATAGGACAACAAGCAGAGCTAGACGTGTTCTAACGCGGTATGAGGTGATACCGGTGAAGGGGGGAAACATCCGGGAAAGTATCCCCGGTGTTCCGTGTTTTCGGACAGATGAACCGGAGGTGAAATGTTGCAGGTTCACTATGATAGGGACACGTGGCGGACGAACGGGCTGCGTATCCGGATTCGTCTCGTCGTTCTGAGCAACTTTCATGTAGAAAGTTTTTCCATCTGAGCTATGGTTTATTTTATATTAATTTTTAAAGTTTTAAATCATTTTCTAAATTATTATTATTACATTAATTCGAAATCAGCATTACTGCATCAGCATGACGTCAGCATGACATCAGCTAGTCAATGAGGTGTTGACTGGGTCAAACTGACATGTGGGGTCCGCATGTCATTGACTGATCAAGCTAATCAGGGTTTAATAAAGTTAACTAGTGATAGGTTAATCTAATCAGGACTAATTAAGTTAATTATTTAGTTAATTAATTAATTAATCATTTTTATTATTAGTTATTTATTTATTATATTTTCTAAATTCTTTTTCTTTTTTTATAAACCGGTCTGGGGGGGCCCACATGTCATAGGGCCAGCGGGCCATAACGGGCTCAGGCGCTGGGTGCTGGCGCTCGTGCCCGAGGCCACCAGGGGGCGGGGAACACCCGGGCGCCCAGGAGGGCGCGCCAAGGCGCTACGACGCCGAGCCAAGGAAGGGACCGGTGACCGGAGGCGGCGTAGAAGGGCGAAGTGGCACTGGCAGCAAAGGTAGGCAGGGGAGGCGGAGCTGGCCAGCAGCGGAGGTGGGACGAACGGTGGCGAATAACAGCAGATGCAGGGAGGCGTGGCAGCGGTCTCGCTTCTGGGGCGGCGACGTGAGGAACCGGGGCGTCGGGGGCAGGCACGCACGGCGCAGGGCGCGCGCGGCCATGGCAGCAGGCATGACCGGGAGGAGGCCACGGTGGCACGCTGGTGCGGGCACGGCGGGAGTGGGTCGAGGCAGGCGGGCGCGCTGGCCCGCCAAGGCGGCGAGCAGCGCTGGGTGACCGGGAGGGATGGGGATAGAGGAGGCGCGTGCTCACCGTGGCCGTAGGGGAGTGGCGCGGGCGCAGGAGGAAGACGGGACGGCCGCGACGGGAGGCGATCCGATGTGGAGGAGGAAGCAGGCGGGGTGGCTCCGGCGAGGTGGAGACGAGGAGGACGCCGAGGCGGCGACGAGGTCCGGCGACGGCGTGACAGCCCGGGCGACGGCAGCGGTGAGGTGGCAACTTGGGATGTCTTCAGTGGCGGGACGGGAGGGGAGGCGCCGACGACGGGCAAAGATCAAGCGGCATCGACGCCGAGCCCCGATCTCGATCCAATCGAAGTGGGGCGATGTTGAAGCGAGTGGGTGGGTTCGTGGCTTGGGTGCGGTTGCTCGGGGGGATAAGGGAGTGGGGTGGCCGGTTGGACCAGGTGGGCCGGCCTGGTGAGCTGGGCCGCCTAGTCCGGTGGGGGTTGTTTGTTTTTGTAGTTTTGTTTTCTGTTTTTGTTCTTAATTATTTTCTTTTTTATTTTAATTCAATTTAAAATATTTATGCATTCTGTAAAAGTGTGTTTCCTTCACCTTAAATTCCCAAACATTAATCGACACACTCCGAACATTTTAGTTTTAAAGTTTGAAAATTTTTGTTGTTTGACATATTTTGAATTTGACTTTTGAATCGGTTTTGAACTAATGAGAGGTTAGCAACAGTAACCGGGGTGACGTGGCATCGTTAACGTGGAATTACTGTAGTCTGATTATCCGGGCGTCACACCTGGACTAAGGGGTCCTCGGGCGTCCGGCCTGTTATCCATGGGCCGGACTGATGGGCTATGAAGACATGAAGGCCGAAGACTGCACCGCGTCCGGATTGGACTCTACTTGGCGTGGAGGGCAAGCTTGGCGACCAACTATGAAGATTCCTTCTTATGTAACCGACTCCATGTAAACCCTAAATCCCCCCGGTGTCTATATAAACTGGAGGGGTTAGTCCGGAAAGGAGATGTTCATTACCATATACACATAGGCTAGGCTCCTAGGGTTTTAGACATTACGATCTCGTGATAGATCAACTCTTGTAACACTCATATTCATCAAGATCAATCAAGCAGAAAGTAGGGTATTACCTCCATAGAGAGGGCCCGAACCTGGGTAAACAATGTGTCCCTCGTCTCCTGTTACCATCGATCCTAGACGCACAGTTCGGGGCCCCCTACCCGAGATCCGCCGGTTTTGACACCGACAGCGTCTGCCGAATCAGGCGCCCAAAGGAATGAGGGAAGTGCACCAAGATCGCTAGAAACGCCTTAGCCCCTACCTAGCGCCAAATGTCGGTTTCTAAGAATCTAGATATGAGTTGTGAGCAACAAATCTTTGAGAGTTTGGCCATGGACTGAACACTTCCAGCAATCCTAAGTCATGGATGAAATGTGATGGATGAACTACAGATGAACACAACGAACTATCCAGGGTTAGGCCACCTTCTTGGTGTAATACCCTAACTCATGCTTTGGTTTGTATTGTAATGGTAGAGAGCTACAATATGTCAGTTACAAGGTGAAAAGATTGACATGTGTCTCTTCTCAGGCCAAAAGACCGACCCCTGTGAGGCTTCGGTCTCCCCTATTTATAGTGTTCAGGGAGGCCTTGCCGGATGTTCTGATTGGTTGGATATACATTGGAGTAGGCTAGTGTAGCATGTACCACGGTGGCATGGTCGTCTTGTATGAGTGATGATGAGGTCCTTCCGGAGCAGCGTGTTACCCTCCTGATACTTACCTACCTCCTTTGGTATTTGTCGGGCGGTGGCGAGGTACCGCTACTGTTGCGGTGTAAGCGGTAGGTGAATCTTACTGCAGTCACCGTGGATAGCTTGGGAAGCACGGGTCCTGCCGGAGACCACGCGGAAGGATTAGTCATTCAGCCTCCATCTCCTTCCTGACGCAGGTAGCAGCGTTCCGTGGTACAGGTCATTGCGTGGTCTTCAGAGTCAAGGCCCATTCCTCCCGAATGGGCAGGCGATGTGTCCACACATCCTCCCGGAAAGACCCTGCTAAGACCTTCCCGGAGAAGGCCTGTACTTATCTCTTGAGCTGTCCCTTGACAGCCCAGGGCATAGTCCAGCGGGTTCATCAGGGTCTCCCAATGTACTCCCCGGACGGAGAAATATCTTTGTCATCCCTAGTAATACCCCAATTTTACTAACGCCGATAGCAACTAATGCAGAACTCTATTTTGACTAGAGATGATAATTTGAAAAAGAAAGAAAAAAAAGTGGACTGGATTCCTGCAATAATATTGAAACTGCTGAACACTTGTTCTTCTCCTGTAGCATTGCAAAGTCAGTTTGGGGATGCAATTCCAATATTCTGGGGCCTGCCTGTTGTCCTAGAACTTCGAAATGCTCGGCAGAATAACTTGGATGTATCCTTTCCTGCCTGGGAGTGAGAAGTTCTATATGATGAAATCGCTGCGGTTATTTGGGGGATTTGGAATGTTCGTAACAAGACTAGCTTCCAAAACATGCGGTGAGGTCTCCTATTGGGGTTATTTTACGATATGCACGTTTTTGCTGAATGAGGAATCGGCGGGAGAAATTACCTTGGTTGTCGGAGGAGACGGCGGAGCCGGGCTTCACGGTGGTGCGCCCCGCCCCCAAGAGCGAGAGCACGGGGAAGGGTGGGGAGTATAATACCTGGGCGGCGTTGGCGGCCGCCGTCGTCGGAGGCGGTGGGATCAGTCGACGGCGCCGCATCCATGGCGCGCGCGGTGGGTGGGGGCCTCTCAGTCGGACGGGGCCCACAGGTCAGCCGCACAACAGGTGATCCTGATCCATCCATCATTTCACTATCTTTTTCCTTTCTTGTTGTTTATTTATGAACAGAGCTAATTCAAGTTCAAGTCCACATACATCAGGTTTTGGATGCATTTCACCAGCCACATTTCGATTCAAATTCAAACTGATCATGCATGATGGCCGTGACATACAAATTCCAGGTCGAAACCCATCATAGACCACTCACCTGTATAATGCTTACAATCAAACCACCAGCGTCTCTAGCTGCTCAGGTTAGCAATCAACCCATCATCCTGCTTGTTTCTCCAACAGCTGCTACTGCTACTACAATACATACACATACAGCCCAGCACCAGGCCTAAAGATCAGCAACACTAGCTACACTACACGGCATACCATACACAAAAGGTCGGGGGAACATGCGTATACACAGGATGCAGAGTGGCGTGGATACACGGGTGGCGGCCTCTTGTCATATGCAAGCCCCGAGCGAGTAGAAGTCGCACCCCAGATCGTCGCCGAAGGCAGCGTCTTCCTTCTCCTGTGTATGCATAAGCAAAACCATCATTAGATCAATTGGGTTCGGGTGGCGCTGAGGATATATGTATCGCTCTACTAGGCTGATTATGATGAATACAAAAGATTATGATGTATCGCTGTACTAGGCTGAAGCTACTCGTTATGTTCCTTACGGCGAACTTTACGTTAAAAGTATGCAAGAGGTTAAAAAGGTCGCCTTACCACTTTGATCATGGAATTGAGAAGACCGTCGAAGCTGCAGGTGCTGGAGCTGAGCTCGCTCTGCAGCCTTTGAGGGCCTGATTCGGACGCATTCCTTGCCATCGAAGTGTCTCCTGAGAAGAGGATGTCAAACTTAGTTTGTGGAGCAGCTGTCGAGGCGCTCGCACTTGTCTGTCCAAACATTCTGCCACCATGGCTGCTGTCAATGCTGCAATTATTCGACCTTTGGCTCATGGAATGATAATGAG
Source organism: Aegilops bicornis (assembly GCA_021605145.1). Lineage (NCBI taxonomy): Eukaryota > Viridiplantae > Streptophyta > Magnoliopsida > Poales > Poaceae > Aegilops > Aegilops bicornis. The sequence goes on from CM038674.1 coordinate 648,256,592, forward strand.
CACCAATATTGCTTGGCAGCTGAGAGGAACTCCATACAAGCTTCGGATCAAGTAGACTATCTGAACTTCCAAAGCTCAAGTACTTCTGCTCGGTATCTGGAGACAAATGTATCGTGCCACCAAAGGAGCCAGCTCCCACTTTGGTACCTCTTGCGACCGTGAGATCATTTGTTGGACGAAAACTTGCTGAGAATGCATCACCCAACCTGGTTGCACCATTGCTGCTGAATGAAGCACCATTATTGTTGAATGAACCATGCACAGGCAACATGTTTGCAGAAAATCCAGATGAAGGAAGAGCGCTCTGCTGGGACACACGAGACTCCAATGGACCAGAAGAGGCTCCAATGGCACCTTCGAGAAGTTCTACACTTGCAGAGGGAGCTCGAACTGATGGCTGGATGGCTACTTTGGCCTGTGTGCACTCCACGAGATCTGGAGGCAGTAATGGACTGCTTGTGACACTTGGGAGCATGCGAGGGATGCCATTACCCCGGCTATTCCCAGCAAGGATGGTGGACAGATCACCACTGCCCTCATTCATCCACTTCTGTTGCAATTGGGCCTGCCCAAGCGATGTTGCTAAACCTTGTCCCAAGTTCCCATGCTGGTTTCCTGGTAGGCTAAGATGATACTTAGCTGCATCACCAATCAAAGGATTTGTTGTGCAACTGCTACTTCCAGTCGGAATTGACCTGGAAGTAGCCACCCCCTGAATCACAACCGCTGTTTGGTTGTTTCTAGGACTATTTAGCAATCCATGTGCACTGAAAGTTGATAGCGCTGCAGGAGATGTGAAAGCTTGATAACCCTGGAGTCCTTCAAACGCATCCATGCGCAGAAAGGGGTCTCTACCTCCCAAGGCAGCAACGATGCCAGCTTGTTGCGATGCCACAGCACTTAACCGTCGGAGATAAAGCCTATATTTCTGCATGTACACCAAAGCAATCGGTTAGACTTGTGAAGCAGGTTATAACACATGTTTAATTATCTATGCACGTCTAGTACTTAGTTTGTTTCCAAATGAGATATAGAATCAATATAGAGTTAAAGTTTCAGCTTATATGCTTGCTGGATCTTGTTAAGAAGTGTAGAGAAGTGCTACAGAAAAAGTCCCTTTTTGCAGCTCTACCAGATTACACATTTACTTGTTTCAGAATTTGCATGAAACTGCAGTGTTTAAAGGTGAAAATACAATACTTTCAAAAAAAAACAGTGAAAATACAAACTTACTCCAGCTTTAGTATGGAGATTGAAAGTATATTTGTTCCAGGTTATAATCATGGTGACAGCAGTGCTTTCTTTCACAACAACTTTAATACTGTTAATCACTCAGCATATTATATTTTACTCCCTCCGTCCCAAAATAATTGTCTTAACTTTAGTACTTCCTCCGTCCGAAAAAACTTGTCATCAAAATGGACAAAAAGGGGTGTATCTAGAACTAAAATACATCTAGATACATCCCCTTTTATTCATTTTGATGACAAGTATTTCCGGACGGAGGGAGTACAACTTTGTACTAAAGTTAGTACAAAGTTGTGACACTTATTTTGGGACGGAGGGAGTATATATATGCTAGTATCATGTATCATTTGCACTGAAGAACTCAATGAAAATTTGCAGAATACGCATACAGCAAAAATTATCTCCTAGTTATAGTAATTTGTTCTATGCACTACCATCTTAATACCTAGCTGCTTTCTGCGGTGCAGATTTAAGCTAGGCGGTATGGAACAGACAGAGTACTGAACTACAAATAATAATTACAAGGAAGTAAGCTAAGCGGCTTGCCTGTAGGTGACTTGCAACATTTTCCCTAGTGAGTTTCTCAACGTTCATGAGCTCGAGTATCCTTTTTGGCACAGCTTCTGCATAAACATGAAAGAATAGTGAGCAACATGACTGACTCCAGAAAAAAGTACAGTAGCAACAGAGAAGGGAGGTACTGGTAAGTTCTTACTGTCAATTCCAAGATGGTTGACAGCAGCGACAAATTTTCTGTGCAGTTCAACTGACCAAACAACTCTTGGCCTCTTTGGAGCCGAAGGGTCATCGTTATCTTGACCACTGCTATCCTCGTCTTCATCTTCCTCCTCGCTATGGTACTCCTTCCTCTTCTTGCTGGGCCTCCCACTTTGGTCAGGCGACCCGCATGTAACTTGGCCGTACACATAGTCAGAGTCCGCACTTGGTGGCTTATTGCACTCTTCATAGGTATCAAGATTAACTGAGTCACGGGTACTGAATTTCCTCCTAACAACATGCTGCCAGATATTCCTAAGCTCTTCAATGCGAACAGGTTTTAGGAGATAGTCGCAGGCACCATGAGTTATCCCCTTCATTACAGTTTTTGTCTCTCCATTCACAGATAACACTGCATGGAAAATAATTGGTTAGCACTGACACTTTCCCCTCCTCAATCAGAAGTACAAACCATAAGATTCACTGTGCTGAATTGATATTTTGTATATAAAAGAACATACATCCAACAACTTTATATAAGTACTACCTCCTACGTTCCTATTACCAAGACCCGTAAGAAAATTGGGCAGCTGTGAGATGGATAAAATTTGGAACTTACTGATGACAGGGAGGTCCATTTCAAGCCCCACAAGCTCAAGAAGCTTAAAGCCATCCATGTCTGGCATGTGCACATCACTGATAACCAGATCAAACATGTCCCTGTTTTCCCGCAGCATCCTCAGCGCGATAACAGCCTGATTCGTCGCGGTCACTGAAAAAACACCAACAGGTTACTCTTCCAAAGTGGGCAACAATACAAGAAAAGGGAAATGGTCCTATGCATGTTTCATGACAAAAACCAGATGCCGTGTGCATCAGTACTATAAGAAGGGAATCATAAATTCAGGTCACGCAATCAAATGAATCTATCCATCTAGGGGTACTCAATCTTTGGCTGCAGGCAGCATTTATATATGATGTTCAGTACTACACCAAATCTAGTTGTGAGCTGTGACAACTACCAACAGCAATTTTTTAGTGGTTGTCCTGGACACTGAGGAACAGGCAGATTTTCTGAAACAGAGCAACTAAAATTGACCACTCCTGACGCAGTAGACGGCTCCTAAAGAAATTAACAGTCCTGGGCTGAGCTGAAAAAGAGAAAGAAAGAGCTCTCACCGTGATACTGGCAGCGCCGCAGGAGGGTCTCGAGCACCTTGAGGCAGACCGGGTCGTCGTCCACGGCGAGGACCCGCATGCCGACAGGGAACTGGTCCATCCCCGTCGCCGCCGCGCCCCTCCTCACCTCCGTCCTCATGAGGACAACAACCTCCAGAAAAATCCCCTCCCTCACTCGAAGGCAACCAATTCGCCGGAAGCAAACCAAGAACCCAACCCAGCAGAAGCACCAGCAGAGGAGAGCAAGAACACGAATTTCACACGGGACGCGCAGGCAGGTTGGTGGTGGCGCTGGCCCTAGACTCCAACCAAGAGGCCAAGAAAACCGCCCAAATCGAGCCAATTGCAGAGGGAGGGAGGCAGGCGCGGGGATGTGGACGGGGGAGGTGGCTTGGACTCAAGGCCTCCCAATCCCCAGCAAGGAAAGGAAAAGAGAGACTGCCGTCCGTCCAACCTTAGCTGAAAAGAGAAGCGGGGAGGGAGGGAGGGAGGGAGGGAGGGGAGAAAGGAGCAGCTGGTGGATTGGGACCTGGGGATGGATGGATGGGGCTTCAGGACCAAACCCACCACCGCCACCGCCCCATCATCATTGAAGCGGGGATGTGGGAAAGCAAGAGGCGGGGCCGGGCCGGGAGTTGGACGCCAAAAGAGATGGGCGGAAAAGGGCGCCGATGGCGACCGCCGGAGGTGACCGCGCAACCAATCCCGCACTGCACCCCCTCGGCTCGTACTCGCCGCTGCTGATCTCTAGGCTCGCGGCGGGGAGGAGAGGGCAGAGGGGATGGGGGCTTGGTTGGATTGAGCGGGGGTGCGGTGGTTCTTGGCCTGGTGTTGGGGAGGAAGAGGGGGATGGGAAGTGAATGTGTGAGAGGGGAGGGGGCACGGGCGGCCATGGATATAGAGGAGGGAGCTAGGGTCAAAAGAGTGGCGTGTCATCAGGCCAGGATACAACAGAAGGCGGGGCCCCGTCCCTCCACGAGCCTCCTCCAAACTGATCATTACTACTGCTGCAGGAATGTGATTCTCTGTGGCTCGCAACAAAGGGGTGATTCTTGTGATTTTTTTTTTTTCGCGGAGAAGTGATTCTTGTGATTTGTTTGAGGAGACTTTGGTCCTTGACTCTGGCTGGGTGCATATTTTTTGACCGCGGCATCCGGGGAACGTTTCTTGGAGCATTTTCCTCAGCGAACATCAAACTTGCCGTGCGGAAAGTTGTCATGGCAACTTTGTAGGATTTGGAGGATTTGGCATGATCAAAGGCAGAAGTTGTCATGCAGGGCCAAACAAGCATAAAAAGTGTCACGTTTCGTCAAAAAATTGCCCTTCTTTCGATCGTAATCAGACGACCTTGAGAGCGTTCGCTAGGAGGCGCAATCTGACGTTCGCCAGTTATCACTTCCCTATTTTTTCATGAAAAAGGCTTACACGGGGGGGTTAGTGGTGACTCCCTTAGGTTTACGGAATACAACATGAGGTCTGGTATTTGTCCATGAAGTGGCAAATGTGCTCAAAATCGAGTAAACAGATATGTCGAGATGGAGATCCGCAACTAAAACCTACCTACTGAAGATCGAACACCTCCACTATATGAGTCACCACGAAGCGTCATGGAAGAGCAGCCACATGGGGACATAGACTTTTGATGAGGTTGTTGACACACGGTGATTCTTGGCCCCTCCTCAAAGGTCTCCAAAGCTACACAAAAGATGTCATCTTGTAAAAAGGCATTAGCGAGCTTGCTTAATAAAGATGCCACTCAATAAGACCTTTGTTTGTAACGTCCCATAGTTTTCAAATAAGGCGAAGACAAGCTATGATACACCGCGAGCGCGAATGGGGCCAACTATTCCTTAGATTATGTTGTCGAAGTTCTCAAACGATGATGGGCCCACATGCACCCAAAAACATCTCGGATGCAACTCCACATGAACTGGGCTAAAATACATCTAAAGAAGATATTGTCCATGTTCTCATATCGTCCCCCACACACTTCACATTTCCCGTACCATGGGCCATGGCACCTGGAGACTCGAGCTCCACTAGGCAACATACCTTTAACAAGTTGCCACGGAAGGATTTTAATTTTATTTTGAATCCTCACCCCTTGAGAACTTGTAGAAAACATACTATACGACTCGAGGGCCAGCACAAAGGAGTCTTCCTCGATGGTTGGGTGGGCATATTGAAGAAAAGTGACAAGGTTATTCCATTGAGACCAATCATCCGACAAGAGAGAGTATGTAAACCAAGGGGGTCATATATGAGATTAGCCGATCGCCTAGTATATGTGTGTATGTGTGTACATGCGAAAGGAAAACACGAGAGAAATTTTGGGCTGTAAAAGCATCTACAGTCAGGCTCTCCCCTATACGTCCGGCCGGACGGTCCGGTCACAGACCGGTCAAAAAACCCGACCCAGACTAACTCCTCATACTGGCCCTATACGCATGGGCTGTCTGGCACCCTCATATCTAGCCCAAATTTAGAGCAAATATGGAAAGGCCCGGGCGCGTCCACCATGTCGGATTGGTCATAGAGACCCACACGGGAACACGCAGAAGCCCTTCGGTCTGAGGTGTGTCCCCTCCAATTAGCAATGGGAGCGGTGAGGACACACTCTTGGCGCCCGCGTGTGGCCACTCCGGCGTGCCGCTCGAGAGCCCTAGTCAAGCTATTTAACCCTGACGGTAGCACCCGAACTATATCCCATCCCCATTTCTACCCTCCTCCCGCCCTTCTGCGCTGCCACCCTCCAATCTGCTCGCCATCTGCCACATCCTCCGTCATGGCCCGACAGAGGGTCACGACATACGCCATGGTCACGCTGAAGCGATGGGTGGAGCTCCTCGAGCAGATTCGGACTAGGAGCGAATCTTGGATACCAGCTGACCTACCTCCGGGATCGCCAAAACCAGAGGAGGAGGAGGAGGAGGAGGAGCAGAACGCGAGAGCTAGAGGAGGTGGAAGAGGACGCAGGCGAGGCGGGTCCGGCGCCTCCGCCTGCGGGCTTCGCCATGGTCGACGCCCTGACGGAGTTTGAAGTGGCCAAAGTGGAGGAGACGATGTAGCAGCAGGCCATCCTCGACTCCATCCATTCAAAGGCGAAGGTGAAGGCCAACCGTCGCTTCCTCCACCAAGCGGACGTGGAGCTCAACGAGATCCTCATCGAGCTGGATGATGAGCAGTCGGAGGTGCGGGAGGCAGCCATCCACCAGAACGCGGGTCCGTCCGACACTGCCGGCAGGAGTCGTCGAAATCTTTGATGAACAGTAGTACGTATATTGTGTGCTACCGGATATCCAATTCGGTGCCCGGGTCTAGATGAACCTGGTGAATAGTACCGCGACAAAAAATAGATTTTTTTTAAAAGAAAAGTCGACTTTTTATGGAAGATGTTTGAGTGCATGATGTGCGTGCAAATTTTCATTCCATTTAAATATATGTGGAGTTCGTGGCAGGACAGTGTGTGAACAATAACCTTACTCACAGAGGCGGATTTTGTCCTTTTTGTCGCACGCTCATCGAATGTCAAAATTCTACCAAAATTTGCACGAAGATCACGCACCCAGGCATCTTGCTTGCAAAAAAAAGTAGAATTTTTTGAATTTATATTATTTTTTGTGAATTTTTTATTTTGCCGCGCTGAAACGCCACTCTCGTATGCTACGTCTATTGTATTGAGTTGAGGTATAAAATCTTAGGTACTTGGTTGCAGCGGACGAAGCGCGTCCGTAGACAATCCTGCAGCAATAATCCTGGGCAAACAACGGATTTTTATGGAGGCTTTAGTGCTAATTAACTTCTCCGTCCCTGATTTTCAGGGAGGGCTCCCCTTAATCCCAATTAAATAATACCACATGTGACAGCCGTGTGTGTGTGTAGCAAAGCCCTCCTGGCAGAGAGCTCACAATTCACAAAGAGTGAAACGAGGAGCGATGGAGATCAACACGCATAGCACTTTGGGAGCTAGACAGGCGTGTGAGAAGATGTTGTACTCCGATGTGGCTGTTCCTCGTCGACGGCATCCATCACACGCGGGCAGCAACGTGCAGCATGCACGTACTACTACAATCTCCTCGACGGGACGGACCATGGAGCGACAGAGCTATAGCCAGCTGCTTCGATCCCGTAAACGTCCGCTCGTCCGCTGCTCGTATAGTCGTATGCATGTCGCCGGCCGCACGCGCGTACAGGTACGTGGATCCGAGATGAACGCACGCAGCTGGCATGCATGGTCGAATTCACGCTGGCAGACGCCGTCCGGCTGTACGAATACGGCGCTCGTGCTGACACGAGAACGAGAGTAGCCACATGCTCGCGGCGCTGTACGTGCGGGGGGTGGGTGGCCGGCCGGGGATCGGCGGCGCGGCGAGGTCGGGCTCGCGTACGTGGCTGTTTGCGCGCGCCGATGGTGGGTGGGGATCGACGTCGTGCTGGGCGCCGCGCCGTACGATACACACACTGCGCAGACGCGCGACGGCGCGAGGGTGCCCGTGTGACGACGTGTTCCTTGTGCTGCTGCGTGCCACGCACGGACGGACCGACGCGCGGGGAAAGAATGGCTTCCCATACCGCCCCCACCGCCGTGGCTGGCTCGGGTTGGCGGCACGCCGCACGCCGCACGCCGCACGCCGACGCGCGCCTTTGACTCCTCGCGAGCGCGTGCGTACGCTCGCTCGCTCCCGTAGAGCTGCACACACGCCATGCATGACGCCCACCGCCCGTTGACACAGCGACAATCGATACGAACCGACTGACCTCCGACGTCCCTGCTTGGAAAAGTCAACTAACGTCGCGGGCTCGATTTTACTTGCACCATGGAAAAAGTCAACTATCATCAGTACTGCCATGCATGCGAAGGGGCCACCTATTTATATGAGCATCTCCAACAGCCGCCGCGCATGATGTTGTATGTTTGATGTGGTGGGCATGGAATGGCTGACAAAAAGCACCGTGATTTGTATGTTTGATGTTGTATTGTTGAACTATTTATTGTATTGCAAGATAAACTATTTGTTTAAGTTGTAATAATAAAATTAAACTATTTATTGTTAATTTTTTTTGTTTGTGTTTGATCTTCTTGGTTGTATTTGGAGTGCATATGTTGTTTGTGCTGAGAGCGCGCACAGTTTTTTTGCAGCACAAACTTTTTTTTGCGAGAAAAACTTTTAATCTATTCATCTTCAACTATGGTACAACGAACACTAAAACTAATAAAAATTACATCCAGATCCTTAGACCACCTAGCAACGACTACAAACACTGAAGCGAGCCGACGGCGCGCCGCTGTCATCGCCCCTCCCTTGCTGGAGCCGGGCAAATGTTGTTGTAGTAGACAATCGGGAAGTCGTCCCGCTAAGGCCCCATAGAACCAACGCACCAGAACAGCAACCGCCGCAGATGAAGAATGTAGATCAAAAGGATCCAACTTGAAGACACACGAACGAAGACGAACGACGAACAGATTCGAGCAAATCCACCAAAGACAGATCCGCCGGAGACACACCTCCACACGCCCACCGATGATACTAGACGCATCACCGAAACTGGGGCTAGGTGGGGAGACCTTTATTTCATCTCGCCTTCCTGAGTAGGACACAAACCCCATCAAAGCTTAAAAAAATCTAAAAACGGAGCCCTCCCATCGGTAAGGACCCAGATCCACTCCATCTCCATGGCCCTAAGGCCACCGAAGACAGGACGGACCGGCGTCAGTGACGGCGGGAGGCAGAGAACCCAAGATGTTGGAGGCGGCGGCTGGCTAGAGATGAGGCTCAGTCCCGGCCATGTCCCGTATTGCAAAGCGATGAGTTATATTAGAGCCAACTTTTTTGCAGCACAAACTACAGCTGCAGTAGGGCTGCGCACAAACTACAGCTACAGTAGGGCGCGCGCGATTTTGAGGACGGCAGCATCCATCCATCAGGCATAGGCAGCGCCATGCACCATATAAGCCCGCACACTTTTTTTTTTACCTCCATATGCATGCACAGTTAATTCCTCGACGTGATGGACCAGGAAACGACGGACGGCCATTATCGGCTCAGCACACGTTCACTCGCCGGCCCGACGCTCGTATGGTCGTATGCATGCCTCCTCCCGTACGTACAGGCGCACGTATGTACACACGTATGCGGATCCGGAATGAAGCACGCAGCTGGCCCCGGTTCGAATTACGCGAGCACCGACGCAAAACAAAAGAACAGAAAAAAGAATTCACGCCGACACGACGACGCTCGGCAGTACAAATAGGCGGTACATACGTACATGCACTACAGGCTCGGAGGACTCGACGTCGAACGAGCGGAACCAGTGATCGAGCATCCGTCGCCCGCCGGTACGGCCTCCGTCGTCAATGCACCAGCTGGACGAACTGCTGCCGGGCTTCGATCGCCATCGCCATTGATTGATCGGTCGCTAGCAGTACGGGGCGGGGGTGCAGTGGCCACCGGCGATTGGCGGCGCGGCGGGGCCGGACCTGCATGTCCGGTTACTGTTTGAGCAATAGGGCAAACGTGCGTTTCTCGCGCGAGGCGCCGATGGCCTGGGGTCGATCGACGTGGGCCGGTGGGCGCCGCACCGGCTGCTCTTGGTAGGCGGCCACGCGGGGTAGGGTAGAGTGGTGTCGGCCGCCGTACGGCGTAGTACTACGTACGTGCGCGGGGTCCCGGGGAGAGAACGGCAATGGCTTCCCATCCCGGCCGTCCCCACGTACGTCGTACGGGCGCTGGTTGGCTGGCTCGGGGTGGGCGCACGCCACTGACGCCCGATTTTGACTCCTTGCGAGCCCGTCGCGCCGGCGCCAACGCACGCCGGCCGGCTCGCTCCTGCAGCACAAACTACAGCTGCACTAGGGCTGCGCACACACTGGCGACATGGCGTGACGGCATTTCCGTTGACACAGCGACGATCTCCGACGTCGGTGCACTGGTTAGCTTTCACGGTTTCACCATTGCCATGAGTTGAGCTCCAAACGTACGTACGCGAAATGCTTTGCACGTAGGAAAAAGCTCAGAGCGGTTCGTCCATGCATGCAAAAAATTAACCTCCATCTATGGACCGAGCATGCACGCCTGCATGCATGTACATTGTTTACACGCGCGCGCGCGGGGTCTGAAGAGCTTTATGGTTACATGGTACACTACGTGCCATGCATGGTACCACCACAGGATTACTTTAATCGGATTTTCAATGCCGGCCGCGAGGGGAGGACGCAGTGGGGCGATTTTTTGTCGAAAGAGACCCTCTGCCCACTGGAATTGACAAAAGAAACCCCTTGCGAACGAAATTGACAAAAGAGACCCTCACTAGTGGCGGCGGCAGCGCGCAGGCGACACGTGTCACCCGCCACACCGCGAGGCGACGGGCCCGCCGCCACAACAGGAGGCGGCAGCCCGGTGAATAACGGTGCGTGCGCAGGCAAAGATGTGCCGCCGGCGACGGAACGGGTCACGCCAGCGGGCCCGGCCGCCACCGGTGAGGCGGCCGCCGTCATTGCCGCCATAAGGCCGACAAGGCCTGCTGCGCGCGGGCCCAGCAGGTGGGCCACGCCGCCACTAGCTGAGGCGGCACATCCTGTGCTGCTGCACGCGCGACAGTGCGCAGACGGCGCTGATTTCGAGGCGCGAGCTTGATGGCTGTGACTCCGACGCGCGGGAATATGGACGCTTTTGGTTCTTTCGCCTGGGAATCAATCCTGCCTTTGCTTCTTTTGCCTCAGCGGATGCGATGGCACGGGGAATCCGAGGCTACGGAAGTGTTATGCCGACACTACGTGGATCGTAAATATCCCCGCTTAATTTTCTCGCCATCATTTATCGTCGAGCTTATAAAAGGAGATACCGAGGCTCTCGCCCACCCATCCTCGAAATCGGCAAAGGCGCAAAGTGTGTAAACACATTTTTCGGTCGGTATGAGTTTGCCTTGCTCGGATCAAAGCATTAGGCCGAGGAAAATGAAGAATGCAAGTTTGCCTCCGGGGTGGCGATCCTGCGGTGTTGGTGTGACGATCTTTGCAAGGTGAAGGAGGTGACGGATTTTTCAGATTGGTTGGGCATGAAGTTTTTCATGTGCGCCAATTATGAGGAAGATCCTGCCATAGCTATTTCAGAGTACGACAAGCCTCCGGTATGCTTTAACCATCACAAATAGATATTGTTGGTATTTTCATTGATTCTTTAGTAACATTCTTGTTTCTTGTTGTAGTCTCCTCCGCCTCTGTGCATGTACTATCATTGGATTGACACGGAGAAGCCGGGCTTGGGCAGTGATCGAGATTCGTGAAAGAAGTCGCCGTCGTGGAATAGTTTATTTGCTAAGAACGACGCGAGAAGGCGGAAGCCGAGGAGAAAGCAAAGCAAGAGAGAGAGTTAAAAGAATACTATGCGGAGCAACACCGTTTTGAGGAAATGGGAAAGAAAACAGGGAAGAGGCTCGTCGCATGGAGGAGCAGGAACGACAATGAAAGGAGGCTCGTGGAGGCGGAGAGGCAGAGAAAGAAAGAAAGGGCTCACGTGCCAAGGCAGCGTAAGAAGTCGCGATGGAAAAGGAAAATATCCATGTTGGACTCAGAGATTCCTGTGGTAGTATTTTAAATTTCGCAATCATTTGTATCTTTATTTCTGCAGTTTAATGTAGCTTCATTTCAGTAGTTAAATGTAGCTTTATTTAAATTCTACGATGTATCTTATTTTCAGTTGTACCTTGTCGTGTTGTATCTTATTTTCAGTTGTACCTTGTCGTGATGGAAACAATATATAGTTTTAGAATAAAGTAGTGGCATTTTCTTTCCCTCCACTAATTATCGAGCATCGTGCAACAACTATAAAATGAAATTAAGATAGAACATAATGCCTTATAATAAGAGAGTACAAACTAATAATGCAAGTACATCTGAATTAAACGGTACAACTGGAATACAGCTTAAAAACTACATGAAGGCATCATCGTCATCCTCCGTCGATGCAGAACTCTTGCCCTTCGAGGATGCGTAACTCTTACCCTTGGACGATGAAGAACTCTTGCCCTTCGAGGATGCAAGATTTTGCCCTTGGACGATGCGTAACTCTTGCCCTTTGACGATGCAGAACCCGAAGCGGCGGCATGAAGATATCATCTTCGCCCTCGCTCTCCTCACCCATAAAATGGATTGTTTTCTGCAGTCCTTCTAAAAGTTTCACTCTTCGCTCCACAACCTTCTTCCACCTTGCATCCAACCTAAGAAGTTCTTTACGCACCTCCTCATAGGTTCCTTTCAGCCACCCAGACCTACATAATTGGTGAGCCAACTCATTCATTATGGTGTCACTACCGGTGAGATCGTCCCATGGAACTATCCTATTGTCCATCCCGAAATCGGTAGCTAGCCTCGTAAGAGTGCTACTCATCCTGTGGTGAAAACTACGATCGAAAGGATAATGGGACATCTCGACTACACTACACTCGAATGCTTATCCACCTCCGTCAAGGGGTTTTATAGGTAAAGAGGAGAAAATGGCGGAAAGAACGATTGCGGTATGGAGGGAAAGGGTTGGCGGGAACATATGGCGAAACGGGTGGCAGGAAGATATGGCGGAAGGGGTTGGCGGAAACGTGTGGCGGAACATATGGAGGGAAAGCGTTTGCGGGAAAATATTGAGGGGAAAAGCGTTGCTTGAAAATATATTTTTTTCAATGTCTAAGACGGGCAATGGTTGCACAGTATTCATCAGCCAAAATTTTAAAAAAAATTCATTTCGGCCTAACATAAGCAAAATAGTGGAGCGGGATAGTATGTCGGGAGATATAGGCGGGAAAAATTGTTCCTGACTGGTGCATTTTTATTTCAGCATACATAGATGTTCAAATTGAAAAGTCGATACACACAAATGTAGATACAATGGGTCATGACGTGCATAGATGAATCACCCTACTTTACGGCGACCACCGCCTTTCCTTACGACCGAAGGCGACAAGCGATTAGGTGGCGGGGCACACGAAGACCCATGGGCCGTATCTCAATTCGGCTTCATGTGTCTGAAGTCCTGCGTAGGTGGTGGAGTCGCGAATCCTTGTTGCGTAACTCGAAGAGTAATTGTAGGCGTATGGTTGTGAATCCGGGAGATAAAAATGGGCCAATAACGTCCCCTCCGAAGAACTCAGTAACTAATGATGTAACCGTGTCGCCAAGATCATGTGATGCTCCCGGAGGCCTGTGTTGACGCCATGATCATGTGATGCTCCCGGAGGCCTGTGTTGGCCTTGGCGTTGGGTGTTCTCATCGCCCCAATTAACATCAGTGTGTCCTGCACATAGAAACATTTTAAACAAACTGTTAGAGGATAATATATGATATCATTGTAAATGCATTGAAATGTAAACATGACTACCTGAGCATATCCCTCTTCTATACCGTCTGCCATTGTACGTGGTGCTGGTTTAAATCTGGTACACGAGTCTCCTCGGCATGGAGATCCTCGCGTGGAGAGATACGGCTGAGATCCCTCACCTTGGGTGTATGCATCATATCCTGTGGTACGCATATGGGTTAGGGGAAAGAAACTGCTCGGGCATCGAATCCAAGCCCGTGCCATGGTCCTGAGATGTCTGCCGACGGCTGCATCGAAGAAGAAGCGATGCAGCGGCAGTAGATGAGTCATGTCGTGGCAATGTCGTTCTAGTACTCGGACCCTCCCCATTGCTCATTGCTCGTGACGCCTCGCCGGTCTCGACGACGGTGCCGCACTCGGTCCGCTGACCTCGCTACCGTATGTATGCTCCGGTGGCAACGCTGCCGCCTCTACCGCATCTCGAACTTCTTTGCCACGAATTGTTGCAAAAGTTTCGGAATGTCTTGCGATATGGGCCCTGGGCGGCATGCTATCCGTAGCCATCTGCCCTACTGCCGTTGACATTTTCAAGCTGAACAATATTTGGATGTTATTTAGTTCAAATGATTATGAAATGATGGACCTAAAAAGTTACAAGTGATTACCAGGTGGTCACGATAGTAAGCTGCATGCAGCTCAACATGTCTCCGCTACCGCTCCTCTTGTGTGAGATGTGTTGGTATAGTAGCTGGCTGATCGCCAGGCTAGCACGTGTGTTCATGCAGTACCACTGCTTGTACGCTTGATCTGTACTTCCATCGTGACGGTTCTGCGAAATTAAATAATTACATAAACCGTTGTGATGAAAGCAAAGCATCTTCACGCATCGTATGATCATCGTAAAAAATAATGTACATAAAATATACCTAAGTTGACGCACTATATCTGCTAGCGCTTCATTTTCCCACTTGTGTACCCATTCATTGTTCTCTTCCTCCAATCGTATAAACTCCAACCCCTGCCCATATTTGTTAGCCTGCAAATTATGTAACAAAGTGTGAGTTTAGTAAATTAAAAATGACACTAACTATTTAGGGATGTCACATCTTACTTCTGTGTTTCCTCGTCGATACGTCTGGGAAAAGGTGGTGGAATTTCTTGATAGAGACCGAACTGTCTCATTACACGCTCTGGGTTGTAAGGTTCAACACACCACAGGAACAATAAGTTGCAGTGAGTTAGCCAGAATGCACTATCGGTCAACATGCCTGGTGTGAAGTGTCGAGCATCAAAGACCATTTTTAGCTGGTCCTGAGTCCACGGGTTCCATGTGACTTCTGCCTCATCAAGTATCTCAAACTGCTGGTGGTACATAGGGTAACAATTTTTCGCAATATCTGGAGACCAACGTTTCCGTGCCTTTGTCCACCTGGTGGCCATAGTTGCGCTAGCACCCTCGCCAAAACCGTATGGGTATATGGGTTGTACTATACGAGGTCGTCCTACAGGGAGGTATTCACAGGACCACAACTGTAGAAACTCATAGGCGACACAAAGTAATGGAGCTTTTTGTGCGAAAGAGGTTTTTTGCGTGGCATCACACAAGCCTATGTATGTATGAGATAGCATGGCAGAACCGAAGCTGTATTTTGGCTGCTCGGGTATAGGTTCATCTACCATATTCTCGTAAATGTAGATGAGACCAGGGACAACAACGTCCCCATGTGAATTTGGAAATAGATTCCCGAGGAGCCACAACAAATACGCAAACAGATGTCTTTTTCTCGTCTCCTCATTGGCGAAGCTAGATAAATTAAGAAAGTTATCACGAAGCCAGACGAGTGGGTGCCCCGAGGGTTACCGTAATCGCCAGGATTCTGGCATTTCCATCCCAAGACGGGCTGCTATATCTAATGCCCAAGATGGAGACACTGTGGAGAGACTACCGACTCACCTCTAATTGGTAGAGCAGTGATCATAGAAACATCTTTCAGTTGTAGGTGCAAGCTCCCCAAAACGAAAGTGAAAGGTGTGGGTTTCAGGTCTCCACCGTCAACGAGGGATGTCAAAAGGGATGGGTCCGAACGTACTTGGTCGTCGCATGATGTGAGCCTAGCAAAACCTTGTAGTCCATAAGCGTCAAGGTGAGCAAGGAAATGATTGTGTATTGGCCATGTTTTCTTTATGGTTCGAAGTCTGAAAGGCCAATAATCATGCTTAGTATTTGGTTTCAAAAATAGGTGGCAACGGTGGCCGGCGTCATGGGGCCCCTGCAAAAGCACTGGCACTTCACCCATAACCTGCACACAAACATACAAATATAAATTACGAGGAAGACAGAAATACAAATGCAAATCAAAATTAACTTAAAAATACAAAGAGATACGAATTACATTAATTATCTGAAGTTAATATCAGGAGTACAATAATACAAAGAGAATCAATTTAAATTTAATATAAGTACACATAACGAGTAGAAATATAAATAGACATGGCGAGTACATATATATCAACATTATGTGTTGTTGTTGGCTCGATACAGGCAGTCTTTGCGTGAATGTCCAGGACACACAAACGCTGCATCGCCTTGTTTCTCCCATCCTGGCTATGGTCCATGTCATTGCGATGAAGCCTAGACTGACGTCGTCCCTTTGCGGTTCTCATCAAGTCGGCGTTCGAACCCATTTCGCCCATCTGGCCACAACATTTTGTAGTTCATATCAATGCCCCAAGCCCGTAACTCACTGCTCCAAGTGTTGTACAGATTGTACATGTTGAAGTACGGCGATATGTATGGCTCGGCGCTGATTTTTTGAACAGCAGCCGCCCGAGCACATGACTGCAAGGGTAGCCCTCAAGCTTGGGCTTGTTACAAGTGCACTCACAGGAGGTTGAGCCAAGGGTGACAACTTGCTTTTTGATCCTCTGTGGTGACCCTTAACGTACTTGGCTCGCACATTGACCTCCCACTTATTCCTAAGTGCGTCCACTTTCCTACAGCCATGACTTTGGGACTTCTTTGCTTTCTCGTCCAGATGTCTTCGTATCTTCTCGGACCATGGCTTGTTCAATTCAACTTGTGCTTTGGCGACGGTGACCCTATCTGCAAAGTATGACAGGGTCCGGTTCCAAGTTTCTTCAATTAGGGCTATGATAGGCAGTGCTCGCACTCCTTTAAGAACACCATTGTACACCTCGACATGTTGCTGGTCATTATTCCATACCGAGCCCGGTGTCGTGAGCCTGCGCCCACTTCTCCAAATGAGGGCAATTCTCGGTGATCCATGGCTCAAATTTTTGGGCGTCCCTCGACCCTCCGGTCTTCTCTCTGCGGCAAGGCCGCCGGTCAATCTCACCATTGATACCTGCCCAGATCGCATTCATTTTGGCTACAGTTTTTTGCATGCACATCCTCTTAAATAACTTGAACCAATCCTTGTTTTTGAATTTGGAGTAAAAGTTTGCTGCCAAATGCCTCATGCACCACCTTCCCTCTAGATTGGGCCAGCCCCACTCTTCTTCCAACGCCTTAATTATTTCAAGAGCGCTTAATAATCCAGTGTTGCGATCAGAAATGATGCAAACACCTTTACGCTCTTTCACGACACCAATCTTCACGCAGCTCAGGAACCACAACCAGCTATCTTTGTTCTCGCTTTCGACCAATGCATATGCAATAGGAAGAAGCTGATTATTTGCATCCGCTGCAATCGCCACCAATAGTGTGCCCTTGTACTTTCCAAAGTGAGAAAGGTACCATCAACAAATAATACCGCGACAGTGCTGAAGGCTTGTATAGTCTCGGGCGAATGCCCGAATAAGCGGTCCAGATTAGCTCACCCGGGTTCATTGGGTTTGGACGTTCTCCGCCAAACTTGAGTCCCCTATTAGCACTTGCTATTTGATGAAGCATTCTAGGGGCATAAGAATATGCCTCCTCATAGGTACCATACAAGTTCTTGAATATATTTTCCTTCGCACGCCGAGCCTTGCTGTAGCTAACAGGAATCCAATTAGATCCTCTGCATCTTTTACAGAGCCCTAACACTAATGTTGAGACTTCCCTGCACAATTGTTTCCATCGTCTGTGCCACAAATTTTGCTGTCACATTGCATGTGATCTCGAAGAGTCCCGGTTGCTCACGTGTATGCTCCACTATTTTTGTGATATGCCATGACCGACATACCCTGTGCTTCAGCCTAGCGAGAACTCTTCCGCTGCAACCTTTCGCGGTGTGGATGCATATGACCTTCAACTCTTTTTATCGGTACTTCACTCTATCTTTGGCGGTGGATGCCGATTGCATAGCTACCCATTGCCCGGTAAGCAGACTTCTTATCTGGGAAAACTTGCCCAACCTCCGTGCTTCCCGCTCCTAGGCCGTAAGCGAGTGAAATTCGTTGGTGATGCTCATATCCTGTAAAAACCCAGGTTGCGATGCCGCCGACCGCCCTCGAGGAGGAACATATTCTTCTCCGCTTGACTCAAGACGCAGAAGAATGATCATCATCATCTAGCGCCCGCAATCCCTCCACGTGTTCGCTTATGTCAACGGCCGCCGACCAATATCCTGTGTCATACAGGCTGGCCGCCGTCGGTTCCGATGGACCGATGCTAGGGGCTGATGTGATGGCCAACTCGACCTCACCACCCCCTCATCGCATCCGCAACATCAGTGACTGAAATGAACTCCACATACACCATCGGCTGACCATACATTGAGTTATTAGGATTGGTTGCAAACCTCATGTACGACCCCCACGACCGATCACCTGTGACAGGCCGCAAACCCCAACGGGCAACTGTCCTATCATTTCCTCCGTCAACGCATTTAAGGCCTCCATTGTCATTTTTTTCCTGCATCATCGGCCAAACACCGCCGGATGCACCTTCTAACAGCTGCGTAACCCACGTTGACCATGTCTCTCACCACTATTGTAGTCGACTCATGAAGGACACATCCACCCCGCATGGACCGTCACGTAAGACGTTCCCCTTAGTACACTACTAAATTTTCCATAGTACCTAACCAACATACATGTTTACATTTCAAATAATTAGTAACTGAACATTTAGTAACGATGACAACATTTACATATCTTACGACTAAAATAACAAACTAAAACTCTGTTTGCTTTTCTCTAACTACCCCAAAAATATCCTAAAATAGTTCTCGTAACATGCAAAAACTTAGCTTCTGGAAAAACGACTATTAGTAAAAAATGGTTTTCTACATAATTTTCTTACAACAGGTTATGACAAAACTGAGGGTAAGTACTCGCTATCCAAATATCATATGAGTAAAATATCTAATTTCTTCCGGCATGATATAATATTTTTCATATCATACGATAAAATTCATTTATTTACAAATAATAATTTTTGCAGCGGCATGACAGTACATCAATATAAAAATTCATATGACTAAAACATTTAATTTCTTTCGGCATACCACATAAAATAACATACCACATGAAATAACATACCGCATGCAATAAACAATTACAGTACAATTTTTCTTAATTACCGTATTAAGATTTCCCGCATGTCAATACTAATGGACGCACCTAACATTGATGCAACATCTTCAACCTACATCTTCAACATTGATGCAACCTCTCGTCTGAAATTATTTCTAACCTATAAGCACTACCATCACATAGCTAATAACGAGCTAAAGGACGAACTAATTACCACCCTGCATGCATAAATAAATAAATGTATTGCAAAGCTCATACCTTTGTCTTCAACTTCGTACTTCACTTTGCACGGCTATTCCTACTACAGAAACTCCAAATGACTCCTCCAAGTGCTGAAATAATGCCTAAAGCAACATTGAATACACACTTAGGAACTAATCAAATAGAATAAAAACATCATGCATGCGAATGAAACCAACAAAAATGGATAGATCTTACCTTAATCTATCTTTTCTTCAACTTCATCATCTTCAAAATCCAACTCTAAATCGCCTCCTAAATCACGAAAGTGAAAGTGCTTATCGAGCTTTCTTTTCTCTGTTGTACTTAGAGACTTAGAGAGCACGGAGCTGAAGCATGGCATATAAAAGGGAGAGGATCCTGTAGTGTCGGCAGCCTCGGATTCCAGCGTGAAAATCAACATCATCGACAACAAGATGCAAGGAGAAAAAGCAAAGCAACAAGCCGTGAGTGATTCCGCCCGTGAAATTAAATTGCCGTTTGCAGCGTCGGAATCAGCAAAAGCAACAACAATCAACGAGCCAGAGTGATTCCCGCCCCGCCAGTTTTCGCGCGCGCGAATCAGTGCCAGGAAGACGCCGCCAGCAGCAGTGGCGGCCGGGCCCGCACCTCGCCTTCCGTGTCAGCCACAGGCACCACCGCCGGCGAGGTGGCCGCCAGCCGATGGCGGCGAGGCCCATCAAGGGGCTCAAGACGCAGCAGGCCTGTCGGCCAGCAATGATCACGCCAGGTCGCCGCCGCCGGTGGCGGCCGGGCCCACCTGGCCCGCTTGCCTGTCACAAGGCGCGACGCATAGTGGGATTCCGCTTCCGGGTGGCCTCCTCCTTCGGTGGCGGCTGGGCCGCCGCTTCTGGCGTGGCGGCAGTGCCACGTGTCGCTGCTACCGCCGCCATCACGAGGGGGTCCTTTTTGTCAAAATGATCCAGAGGTAGTCTTTTTTGTCAATTCATCTCGGCAGGGGGTCTTTTTGGACAAAAAATCGCAGTGGGGCAGGTCAGGGGAGAGAAAGAGGAAGAAGATGGATTTTTACGGGGAGAGAAAACGGTTGGAGGAGAAACAAGGAGTTAATTGCAAGGAGATACCACACTTGCGCAAGTTGTGATGAGTCAGTACCATTACTCGTGTATGTCGCAGATCAGTATCACTATTCGGCCTAACTGTTATAAAATGGACTAACAGCCGTATAAGTGTGTATTGACCATGTATCTGACAGACCGGGCCCACCTGTTAGGTGACACGGTGGCCAATCGGCTCGTGCCCGGTGCGCTGACTAGGACGAGGCCGGCGCGGTCGATCTTAGCGGGCTCGGTCGAACCGAGCCGGATCCCACCAGACGAACCCTATCCTCTTTCTCCCCTCTCCATCTCCTCTCTCCCCATGGATCTCAGGCGATGGCTGCGGCGACCCCCGGCGGCGGTGTCGTGGGTGGCTACGACGACCTTCCTGGCCTGGGGAGCAATGACCACGTGGGGTTGCACTGCTCCAGGTCGTCCAACTCCACCGACGATGAGGAAGAGGAGGAGGAGGCACCCCTGTCCATGGAGCAACGGTTGCGGCTCGCTGAGATGTGGTTGGCCAACCCAACCACAAGCCATCACTGGACCAGTGGAGCGGATGGAGTGCTGTAAGTCCCTTCTTTTTAATTCTGTCTGTTCATATCATAGGGCTAGGGTTAGTGTTCTTAAAGCACTGAAATTTTTTCAATGTTGTCGTGGCTTGTAGGTTAGATGATGCTATATGGGATGTTAGGATTCACTTTGATGTTGGGCATAATTTGGATAGGAAGATTTGCAGCTCAGATGTCACATTTCTGAACCTGTATGCACTGTTTATAGTAGTAGGATTTGATTTGAATGATGAACTATATCACATGAGAAATACAGCTGCGGCAGGAGTTGAGAGAGAGCATGGACTAGATCTGATTGACACTAACATCAAATTGCAAGAACTAAAGAAGCAGTATGAGGATTCATTAGTTCTAAATTTGTTAGCTAGGCCAACATCACCTGTCAGTTCAGAGTCAGGATTAGTTAGTGATGGTAACATCCATCAGAGACCAAATGAATTAGCTACAGTTTTATATGAACCACCTGTTGTTTATGATCTCAGTGAGCCTGCTGTGCTTGCTGTTGATGATCATGGTGTAGTTTTTCAGAGTCAGTGCAGCAGCAGTAGTACAGTGCATCCTACTCAACCTACTGCTATGTGCACACAAGAGAGTAGAAATGTCAAGGGGAAGCTCAAAGCTGTGTTGGAGGAATAGGAATTTTTAGAGGAGGGATATAGGAGTTACTCTGACTCTGAGGGTGCAACTGACATTGATAACTACATTTTAGCTGAACACATAGAGATAATAGAGGGGAAGAGACTGGCAGAGGAAGAAGATGAAGATGAAGATTCTGATGAAGAATCAGAAGAGGAACCACCCCTGCATTATGAGGGTGACACTGATGTTGAGGATCTATTTGAGGAGGAGGAGGTGAATGTTGCAACTGAAAGGAGTGCTCCAACTGAAAGAGAAAAACCACCCATACAAGAACCTGCAAAGAAGAGGCAGAAGCTGCAAGTCAGGAGATGCCCCACCACTAGGTCACACTCTAATGTTTTAGAGGAGGTGAAACCTGATTTTAATCCTTCATCTGATGAAGAAGATCATGGCTTGCTGTTTGACAGTGACGATGGACATGAGGCACCAGCATTTGTCCTACAAAAGGCTGGAAGAGCAGGGCAAAGAAAAGGAAACCTAGGATATGGTACAATGATAAACTTGAGCAACCACATCAGCAGTTATGTATGTACATGTGCTTCAAGAATCAGCAGCAATTGAGAGAAGCATTGCTGAGCCTACACATTACACAGTCCAGAAATTTTAGGTACCACAGAAACTCAGACAAAAGGATCATTGCCTGTTGCAAACAAGAGCACTGCCAGTTCTTTATAGTTGCTGCAGTTATCAAAGGGGAAAAGACATTTGCTATCAAAAAGATGAGGCTGCAGCACACTTGCCCAAGCAGTACAGAGTCATCCAGGGTTAGTGCAAAGTGGCTTGCTAAAACATATGAGTCACTGTTTAGGTCTGACCCAACAACTAGCATAGCTACTATGATTGATAACTGCCAGGAGAAGTATGGTGTTGAAGTGCCCAGGCACATGGCCTATAGGGCCAAAAACCTTCTTTGTCAGAAGCTGTATTAGGAGAGCACAAGAAGCGATATCCAGTCGAGGGACTATGCCCAAACCATCATGGATACAAACCCTCGAAGTAGAGTTGTTGTTGCAATAATAACTCCAAAAGCTACAACAAAAATACCACATCTAGGACCAAGGTTTCATGCTATGTTCTTCTGCATAAATGGAGCCAAGGAGGGATTTCTCAATGCATGCAGGCCATTCATTGGTTAGTTACATGTCACTTTGCTTTATTTAGAATGTTTCTCAATGTTCATGCAACATTTGCTTGTAGATGACAGCTGTATAACATGTTTGTTGTTTGCATCTAAATGTAGGTGTTGATGGGTGTTTTATCAAGCTGAATACTGGTGCTCAAATCCTAGCATCCACTGGCAGAGATGGCAATAACAACATATTTCCACTTGCATTTGCTATAGTTGGACAAGAGGACACAGCAAACTGGTGTTGGTTTCTTTACCAACTGAAGATATGTCTAGGAGAAGTTGGTAAATTTGGCCCTTACACTATCATGTCTGATAGATAGAAGCTATGCATCTCCCTGTTTATTTATGCATTTAAGTTATGTTGTAGATAGTAGCTTCAACATCTCCTTGTTTATCTTTGTGCATATAAGTTATGTTGCATATAAGTTTCTGCACCAACTCCAGTAGCTTAGTGTTATATCATGTGAACAGGGGCTACTAAATACAGTAAATCAAGTATTTCCTAACTGCCATCAAAGATTTTGCCTTAGACATCTATATGCAAATTTCCAAAAATGCTGGGTTTAGGGGGGAAGATCTAAAGAAATGCATGGATAATGCCAGCTATGCTTATAGCTAGCACAAGTTTAACATTGCAATGAATGATTAAAAAATGAGAGTGAGGAAGCTTGGAAGTGGCTGAGTGGAATACCTAAACAGCATTGGGCTAGGCATGCTTTTGACACCAATGCAAGACAAACTTGGTTGTTAACAACCTGTCAGAGGTGTTCAAGAAGTACATCTTAGATTTAAGGAAAACAACCTATTAGGACTATGGTTGATGGTATTAAGGACAAACAGATGGTGAGGTGGCATAGGAATAGAGAGAGAGAGAGGAAAGGAAACTATGTGGGAGATCACACCCCATTATGCTGAGAAGCTAGAGGTGGAAAAGGAAAGGGCCAGGTACTACAAACACATTCCAGAAGGTGTAAATCTATGGCAAGTGACCAGTGGGCAGCAAACACATCCAGTCAACTTGGACATGCATACATGTGGTTGTAGAAAGTGGGGTCTGTCTGGCATACCATGCAACCATGCTATATCTGCCATTAACAAGAAAAAAAGGTTTCCAGATGACTATGTTTCTATATTCTGCAAAAAAACCTTTTTACATAGCATCATATGAACCTATGATATATCATGTCCCTGGTGAACATGACTGGACAAAGACAAATTTGGACTGCATATAGATCCACCTGAATTTCATGTGAAGAGAGGAAGGAAAAAAGAGAAGAGGATAAAGGGCAGGTTTGAAGTTCCAAAGCCAAAGGACAGTTCTAGAATGGCCACTATAACATGTAGTAATTGTGGACTTCAAGGACACAGGTACACCAACTGCAAGGTTCAACTGAAACCAGAGCTGGCTATGAGGAAAAACAAGCATGTGGTAGTCCCTTGTTAATTAGTTCTATGGTTTCTTGTACTGTATTTTTAGTAAATACCATGTTTGACTTACTAACATGTTTCTTCTTGTTTGCATGGCACCTGCAAGATCAAGGAACGCTCATGAAGCTACTCCACCTGCAAGATCACAACCCCTACCTGCATCTGGTGCTAGATCTGCTTCTGCAAGGGCATCTGGTGCTAGATCTTCTGCTGCAAGGGGATCTGGTGCTAGATCTGTTGCTGCAAGGGCATCTGGTGCTAGATCTTCTGCTGCAAGAGACCAAAGGCCATTCTTTGCTCCAAGATCTGCCTCTGGAGCTTCAACTTCTGGTGCATCTGATGACCCAATAAATCATTTTGGATGGATGTCCTTTTTTAATGCCAGTAGGGGAGGAAGGAACTGATTGTCATGAGGGTGCATCTGGTTTATGCTACTTGAAACCAGTTTGATGAGTACTAAGTTATGTGAACTAAGTTTGTGTTCATCTGGGTTATGTGCACCATATTTTGAACTATGTTATGTGTGCATCTGGGTTATGTTTGTGAACAATGTTATGTGTACCCAGTTTGATGAGTACTAAGTCTGATGTGTAACCACTAAGTTTGTTATGAAGTGATGAGTACTAAGTTTGTTATGAAGTGATGAGTACTAAGTTTGTTATGAAGTGATGAGTACTAGGTTTGTTATGAAGTGATGACTTAAGTTTGACAAATGTGACAACCTTCAATTCAAGTTACAAAACCTGGAATTTGAAACAGAAGTTAGGGTGCTTGATGTACAAGGTTATGATCTTATTTTAGGCATTGACTGGTTGTCAAGCATGATGTGATGACTTAAGTTTGATATGGTGTGATGAATTCTAAGTTTGATATGGTGTGATGAGTTCTAAGCTTGATATGATAGGGTTTAGGGGGTTCTCGACGTCGACGGAGCCTAAATGACTAACCACTATGGTTTAGGGGGTTCTCGACGTCGACGGAGCCTAAATGACTAACCACCATGGTTTAGGGGGTTCTCGATGTTGACGGAGCCTAAATGACTAACCACCATGGTTTAGGGGTTCTCGACGTCGACGGAGCCTAAATGACTAACCACCATGGTTTAGGGGGTTCTCGACGTCGACGGAGCCTAAATGACTAACCACCATGGTTTAGGGGGTTCTCGACGTCGACGGAGCCTAAATGACTAACCACCATGGTTTAGGGGGTTCTCGACGTCGACGGAGCCTAAATGACTAACCACCATGGTTTAGGGGGTTCTCGACGTAGACAGAGCCTAAATGACTAACTACCATGGTTTAGGGGGTTCTCAACGTCGACGGAGCCTAAATGACTAACCACCATGGTTTAGGGGGTTCTCGATGTCGACGGAGCCTAAATGACTAACCACCATGGTTTAGGGGTTCTTGGCATCGACGGACCCTAAATGACTAACCACTATGGTTTAGGGGGTTCTGGACGTCGACGGACCCTAAATGACTAACCACTATGGTTTAGGGGGTTCTCGACGTCGACGGACCCTAAATGAGTAGCCACTATGACAGCCACTATGACAGCAACTATGGCTTAGAGTAACCACTATGACAGCAACTATGACAACAACTTAAATCATGTAACATATCAACAAACTATGACAAGCAACTCAAATCATAAAGGATAGCTTCATGCAACATAATTAATAGATTCTTACACAACATACCAGAGTTCAACATAGGTCACAACTTAAAGCAACAACATAGTTCCAACTTAGTTCACAACTACACATCCATAGTACATAACTTAGTTCACAACAACACCATACTTCACAAAAGGTCAGCAAAGCAAGCATTCTTCTTCTTCATGTTGATCTGGATCTTGCTCTTGCTCTTCCTCTTCATCTACATCTTCATTCTGATAAGATGTCCAGGATCCCCTTCAATTTCTGCTTGTTCTTCTCTGACTTTCAACAGTTCACCAGTCTGAATCTTTAGCTGATCCCTCCTTGCTATGAGCTTGTCATGCCCCTTCTTGAGATCACCCATGTGAAGGAGCAGCTGGGTGTTCTCCTGGGTGAGATTTTCCTCAGATTTTTTGAGTTCATCAACCTGGAATTGCAGGTTCCTGGTGGATGTACTAATGACTTCATTCTCTTTTAGATGATTGAACTTCAGGTTCTAGGTGCAAGTGCCTTGAGATTTTGTCAGGTTCATCAATACTTTATACTTCTCATGCAGCTTGAAGATCTCTACATCTTTCTTCCCCATCTCTGTCTTCATGTCAGATACAACTGAATCAGAAACATGCACATTCTGCATCTTAGCCTGCAAATAGCTGAAATCTACCATCCTATCCTCTTGAGCATTGAACAGTTGGTGCACATCTTCAACCAATTTGTCATAGTTGGCCTCTAGATTACTTTTTTCTTCAGTCAAATGGTGAATAGTGAGTGAACTCTCCAGGTTATCCTTCCTCCTATCACTCTTGCTGTCATGATACATTTCCCATAGCTTCAACAAGGCATTCTGCAATGTAGGAGGCCACTCTGGGTCAACCCAGAGAACAATACCACAGTTGTCATCTTCCTGCAATATAAACAAACATAGCATGTTCAAAATCAATCTCCTAGGCAAATTATTTAAGCAATAAACTTTGAGCAACTGGCTTTAAATAATAACTGAACTTTGAGCATCTAACTTTAAACAATGAAATACAAATCAAATCAACTTTAAGCATCTGCCACTGAATTAAATAATGAACTTTAAGCATCAACTTTAAGCATCTTTGAGAAACAACTTTAATAATTTAGCCAATTAAAGAATGAACCTCTGACACTAAACACTCACTGAATTTTGAGCTTCTGACATTGAATCTCTCTGACATTAAACAATCAAATAATTGGCAAATTGAGTACTCTTGTGAACTAAACAATGATCATCTGCACTGCAAACTAAGTTGTTGACCAATTATAAAATTACTGGCCAAAT
This sequence comes from Aegilops bicornis, assembly GCA_021605145.1. NCBI lineage: Eukaryota > Viridiplantae > Streptophyta > Magnoliopsida > Poales > Poaceae > Aegilops > Aegilops bicornis. The sequence continues at coordinate 648,283,550 of CM038674.1, forward strand.
TAAATATACATGGAAAGCATCAACACATTTTCTAATCTAATGATTAGCATCAGTAGTACTAAATGGCTACAAAATGACCATCACAGCTACCCAATTAAACAAGAGTACTCATTAAACAATGTGCGTCAGCACATGGCTAGATTAAAGAACATGAATTCTATGCACTGGACAATTCTATGCACATGGCTAGATTAAACAATACAATTAACACAGAGATTTGTACGGAATCTTACACTCTTAGGACAGAACTAAGAACCTCATGCCCGTGTTAAATGCTTCAAATGCTACACGCCTCTCAGCCGCCACACCATGCTGATGGCAAAGAACGATGGGTGCTATCTCAATGCCACTGTAGTCTTGGTCTTCAATTCTAGCAGGGATCTACATGAGCAAAAGGAAAAGACAATCCCCAAATCAAATCAAATCCCCAAATCAGATAACCTAACCCTAACCCTATCTCTACAACTCACCCGGTAATGCATGGCTTCGTCGTCGGAGAGGTTCATGTATTGCACGCTGGAGTCCTGGATGCCTTCGTCCTCCAAGGCGCGACGGCGAGCCGGTTGAGGTGGCAGCAGCGGCGGCGGGCTGCGGCGAATCGGAGAGAGGAGGGAGAGAGGAGGGAGAGCGAGAGTGAGGTCGAGCGAGAGTGAGGACCGACCCACGACCGAGCCCATGTAGACCGACCGCACCAGCCTCGTCCTAGTCAGCGCATCGGGCACGCGCCGATTGGTCACCGTGTTACCTGACAGGTGGGCCTGGTCTGTCAGATACATGGTCAATACACACTTATACAACTATCAGTCCATTTTGTAACAGCTAGGCCGAATAGTGGTACTGAACTGCGACATGCACGAGCAATGGTACTGACTTGTCACAACGTGCGCAAGTGTGGTATCTCCTTGCAATTAACTCAGAAACAAGGTAATCTAGGCACTCATTATTTATCCAACGGCTTTGAGCTGTAGTACTGCTGCGCGCGCGCCCGCGCGAACACACACACACACACAGATCTATTTCCGGACGTTGGATCAAGATCTAGTGGTCCTAGGAATAGCGACCGCACAAAAAACATTTCAACGTACGTGACACCAAAATACTTGTCGTGGTTTTGGTTCAAACCATGACAAATACTTTGGAACAGAGGGAGTACTATGGAAATATTTGTTATGACGAATGTAATGAAGCTAATTTGGTATTGTAGATGGTGATGTATTTTTTGTATAAACTTGGTTAAACTTAAAAAAGTTTGATTTAGGACAAAGCTAAAACTTCAAATATTTTATGACAGAGTGAGTAAAAGATTACTTTATGGGTCTTGCAGTGAAGTTAATCATGTCGTAAAAGTTGCATGTGCTCAGTGGCGGAACTAGACAGGGAATGCTAGAGGGGCGGAAGATTTCTGAGGGGGCGAAAAGTCTATTTTTACTAATTAAGCACCTTAAAATCCTTCACATTTTCTCAAAGTTGAGGGGGATGGACCCTGAAGAACTACATGCAGCTCTGCCGTTGCATGCACTGCCCGCGAGCTCAAATCTTCCCTTATAAACAGCAAAACAGATCAAAATTGTAAAGAAAAACAGATATTTTTACAACGAACATTGACCAATTGTTAACATATGTATAATTTTTTTGAAGAAAAAACATTTCAGAGCATTGAGGAATGTTTTTTCTTCATGAAAATTTGCGCGTATGTAGACAACTCGTTAATGTTCATTGCGAAAATAAAAATTGTTTTGAATTTTTTACTAATTTTTATTTAACTTAACTGTTCATCACACGTGCATTAGAGCTTACGACCAAAAGAACATCTTCGCGTGCATGCCTACCTTCGTAGCTACTTTCTCCATTCTAAAATAGATGACCCAATTTTATACTAACTTTATATTAAAATTAATATAAAATTGGGCCATTTATTTTGAAATAAAGGGAGTAGACTACTAAAGTAACGAGTAACCGTCTTAAAATACATGTCTCCATGGATGGACGACGATGCGTGCCCACGTTGTATCATTAACTTGCACTGGTACTACGTGTCCCACTAATTACTGCCACGCACTATGTACGAATGTCCTTGTGACCGATCGCAAGATAAATTTGACTCGATCGGGTGACGGGTGACGTGCATGGTGCATTTGCTCGTCGATCTCTTGCGCCGTCGTACGTTCTTGTCGTGTTTCGTTATGAGGGATCCATGTTTAAGCCTAGTAGCGATACTGATATTACACTACGTCCCATCTCGCTCCCTGCTTGTTTTTTTCTATGGCTACGTATACGTACATACGGGCCTCAGGAATCTCAGATGCAAAATAACCAATGGCCGCCGTGTACATGATCCAAAAGTAGAGACCAGCAAATTAGTGCCTTGTTTCTCGCGAGCACGTACTACTCCATCATAAATTATAGTCGAGTGGCTCATGTGACTCGTAAGTACACAGTGTAGTTTTTTTTTTGCGGGGACACATACTGTAGATGTTAAAAACTGTTACTGCCTAGTAATATAGGAGTATGTACATCATTTACCGTAAGTATAGATCGGTTAAAATTGAGTTATTTACCCTTGTAGCTATTGTGCGTTACCGTAGCAGTTCATGTGCAGAGCTGCTCGCCAATAACTCGTGCCATACTGAATTAAGCAACGAGTTTGAGCACGATTACTTTTTTTAGTACATTTGAGCACGATTACTCGTACATATTAATCAGCATGGCACGACTACCCGCAAAAAAAAGTACACCCCGCAGAAAAAAATCAATTGATCAAGTACAGCATGGAACGCACAATCTCAGCCCCATGTACGTATACTGTTCCGACGGCCGTATTATACTTACTAAAAGTGAGGTGTTCAATTAAGTACTCATATCTCACTTACTTTGGCTCCATATGCTGCATGTGATGTGGCCTTACAAAAGAAATACGGCTGCTTTTACGAAAAGCTAATTAGGATGATTGGCACGCCCATAGTTAATTGCATGCATAGGTCACTGCTGATTGCGTCAACGTCCACCGTTCATGTACCCATGGAGCACATATGTGCATGACACGTCGTATGCACCCTTACTCTCGCACGCAACAACATATAAAACAGAATCAAAGGACGTATATGCGCCATACGATTCGTCAGGTCATTCTAATTAATTCCTCCAATGTTGCATCTTCAATCATCGTATTTGTCCTCTGTTGTCTTTTGGAGATTGAATATTGTATCTAGGGTACGTACGTAGGATCACGTTGTAGAAACTGCAACTGTAGATACTGCAGGAACAACTAGCAATATTTTATCCCGCAAAAAAAAACTAGCAATATTCAATCAGTGTTGGCTTAATCACCTTTAACCAAGTGCAATGCGAAATGCATGGCCCCGGCAGCGGCAGGGTATGTTGGAAAAAAGAGCAATTTACCAAATGATTTTATTAACAGAAAAATTAGATAAAGCATAACGAATATAGTAGAGATAAAATAAGTTATGCGTTCTAACAGAGAGAAGGTAAATGGCATATGTAAATATGAACTGTAGCCTAACAAATCTAGAGCAGACAGTAGAGATAGTTGCATATACGATGTAGAACCTAATATATCTAGGGCAAACACCAGAACAAGGTACTGTAGCAGAACCTCGAACAGGAAGGAGAAGATCACATACGAGACAACAGCAGCAATACTGGACTTGGGGTCAACATCCTCGCCAGCCATGTCGTCGAGGAGGTTGTCGACGTTGGGGAAGAAGTCGTCGTCGGGGAAGTAGTCGTCGACTCAAAAGGTGCGGTTTCGGAGGCCTACTGTCCCGCAACCCGCGTCGCGTCGCGTCGTGACGAGGCAAGGCGTGGCGAGGCAGGCGGCGGAGGAGGAGCGCGCGTGGATGTCCCTCTTATTCTCATGCTCATACATGTGGTGAAAGAACCTCCCTTATAAAGAGGTCCAACTCCCTCTAAACTAGCAATGTGTGACTAAACTTTTGTTCCACCTCTTGCCTTGCATGAATGGGCTGCGTGGGCCTTTAGGATTTATTAGGAATTTCTAAAACTGCTATTGGGCTAGGCCCAAAATAGACAAAATTCCAGCAATCCCCCACCAGATCCCAGAGGCACACAAAATTTGCCTTTGGTTCCAAAATACTGTTTTATATACCGGTACTACAGTGAAGACTATTAAGTTCAAATTCCACCTAGAACTCTATGCTACACTAGTAAGCAACTTGAACAGTGAACTGGGCCTTGAACTGCAAGTTTCCTGCGAATCTTGAAGGAAATATGCCCTAGAGGCAATAATAAAATTATTATTTATTTCCTTATATCATGATAAATGTTTATTATTCATGCTAGAATTGTATTAACCGGAAACATAATACATGTATGAATACATAGACAAACATAGTGTCACTAGTATGCCTCTACTTGACTAGCTCGTTTATCAAAGATGGTTATGTTTCCTAGCCATGGACAAAAGAGTTGTCATTTGATTAGCGGGATCACATCATTAGGAGAATGATGTGATTGACTTGACCCATTCCGTTAGCCTAGCACTTGATCGTTTAGTATATTGCTATTGCTTTCTTCATAACTTGTACAAAGTTCCTACAACTATGAGATTATGCAACTCCCGTTTACCGGAGGAACACTTTGTGTGCTATCAAACGTCACAACGTAACTAGGTGATTATAAAGGTGCTCTACAGGTGTCTCCGAAGGTACATGTTGGGTTGGCGTATTTCGAGATTAGGTTTTGTCACTCCAATTGTCGGAGAGGTATCTCTGGGCCCTCTCGATAATACACATCACTTAAGCCTTGCAAGCATTGTAACTAATGAGTTAGTTACAGGATGATGTATTACGGAACGAGTAAAGAGACTTGCCGATAACGAGATTGAACTAGGTATTGGATACCGACGATCGAATCTCGGGCAAGTAACATACCGATGACAAAGGGAACAACGTATGTTGTTATGCGGTTTGACCGATAAATATCTTCGAAGAATATGTAGGAGCCAATATGAACATCCAGGTTCCACTATTGGTTATTGACCAGAAACAGTTCTAGGTCATGTCTACATAGTTCTCGAACCCGTAGGGACCGCACGCTTAACGTTACGATGACAGTTTTATTATGAGTTTATAAGTTTTGATGTACCGAAGGTTGTTCGGAGTCCCGGATGTGATCACGGACATGACGAGGAGTCTCGAAATGGTCGAGACATAAAAATCGATATATTGGACGACTATATTCGGACACCGGAAGTGTTCCGGGTGATTTCGGAGAAAACCGGAGTGCCGGAGGGTTACGGGAACCACCCCCCCTCCCCCCGGGAGGAGTATTGGGCCTTATGGTTTTTAGTGGAGAGAGAGAGGGGCAGCCAGGATGGGCCGCGCGCCCCCTCCCCCTCTGGTCCGGGTGGACTAGAGAGGGGCGGAGCCCCCTCTTTCCTCTCCCTCTCCCTTCCTTTCCCTCCTAGTAGGAGTAGGAAAGAGGGAGTCCTACTCCTACTAGGAGGAGGACTCCTCCTCCTGCCGCCCACAAGGGCCGGCCGGCCTCCCCTTGCTCCTTTATATACGAGGCAGGGGGCACCCTAGAGCACACAAGTAGATCTTCGTGATCGCCTTAGCCGTGTCGGTGCCCCTCCACCATATTCCACCTCGGTCAAATCGTCATGAGTTTAGGCGAAGCCTGCGTCAGTAGAACATCATCAACGTCACCACGCCGTCGTGCTGCCGGAACTCATCCCCGACACCCTGCAGGATCGGAGTCTGGGGATCGTCATCGAGCTGAACATGTGCAGAACACGGAGGTGCCGTACGTTCGGTGCTCGGATCGGTCGGATCGTGAAGACGTACGACTACATCAACCGCGTTGTCATAACGCTTCCGCTTTCGGTCTACGAGGGTACGTGGACTACACTCTTCCATCTCGTTGCTATGCATCACCATGATCTTGCGTGTGCGTAGAATTTTTTTTGAAATTACTACGTTACCCAACAATGGCATCCGAGCCTGGTTTTATGCGTTGATGTTATATGCACGAGTAGAACACAAGTGAGTTATGGGCGATACAAGTCATACTGCTTACCAGCATGTCATACTTTGGTTCGGCGGTATTGTTGGATGAAGCGGCCCGGACCGACATTACGCATACGCTTACGCGAGACTGGTTCTACCGATGTGCTTTGCACACAAGTGGCTGGCGGGTGTCAGTTTCTCCAACTTTAGTTGAACCGAGTATGGTGTTGGGGAACGTAGTAATTTCAAAAAATTTCCTACGCACACGCAAGATCATGGTGATGCATAGCAACGAGAGGGGAGAGTGTATGTCCACGCACTCGTGAGACCGTGCGAAGCGCGTTATAACAACGCGGTTGATGTAGTCGCACGCCTTCACGATCCGACCGATCCAAGTACCGAACGTGACGGCACCTCCGAGTTCTGCACACGCTCAGCTCGATGACGATCCCCGGACCGATCCAAAGAAAGTGTCGGATGAGTTCCGACAAGACGACGGGCAGGACGATGATGATGCTCCACCGACGCAGGGCTTCGCCTAAGCTCGCGACGATATGACTTCACCGGCGCAGGGCTTCATGTAAGCTTCATGACGATATGACTTTACGGCGCAGGGCTTCGCCTAAGCTCCGACGATATGACCGAAGTGGAATATGGTGGAGGGGGCACCGCACACGGCTAAGGAACCGATCCGTAGATCAACTTCTGTATTCTAGGGTGCCCCCTGCCCCGTGATATAACGGAGCAAGGGAGGGGTGGCCGCCCAGGAGGAGGCGCACCAGGGGGAGTCCTACTCCCACCGGAGTAGGATTCTCCCTTTCCTAGTCCAACTAGGAAACCTTCCATGTAGTGGGAGTAGGAGAGAAGGAAAGGGAAGGGAAAAGGAGAAGGAAGGAAGGCGCCCCTTCCCTAGTCCAATTCGGACCAGACCAAGGGAAGGGTGCGGCCACCCTTGAGGCCCTTTTCCTTCTTTCCCGTATGGCCCAATAAGGCCCAATACGTATTCCCGTAACTCTCCGGTACTCAAAAATACCCGAATCATTCGAACCTTTCCGAACTCCGAATATAGTCGTCCAATATATCGATCTTTACGTCTCGACCATTTCGAGACTCCTCGTCATGTCCCCGATCTCATCCGGGACTCCGAACTCCTTCGGTACATCAAAACTAATAAACTCATAATATAACTGTCATCGAAACCTTAAGCGTGCAGACCCTACGGGTTCGAGAATTATGTAGACATGACCGAGAACTATTCTTGGTCAATAACCAATAGCGGAACCTGGATGCCCATATTGGTTCCTACATATTCTACGAAGATCTTTATCGGTCAAACCGCATAACAACATACGTTGTTCCCTTTGTCATCGGTATGTTACTTACCCGAGATTCGATCGTCGGTATCCAATACCTAGTTCAATCTCGTTATTGGTAAGTCTCTTTACTCGTTCCGTAATACATCATCTCACAACTAACTCATTAGTTGTTATGCTTGCAAGGCTTATGTGATGTGTATTACCGAGAAGGCCCAGAGATACCTCTCCGACAATCGGAGTGACAAAACCTAATCTCAAATACGCCAACCCAACAAGTACCTTTGGAGACACCTGTAGTACTCCTTTATAATCACCCAGTTACGTTGTGGACGCTTGGTAGTACCCAAAGTGTTCCTCCGTAATCGGGAGTTGCATAATCTCATAGTTACAGGAACATGTATAAGTCATGAAGAAAGCAATAGCAACATACTAAACGCATCAAGTGCTAGGCTAACGGAATGGGTCATGTCAATCAGATCATTCTTCTAATGATGTGATCCCGTTAATCAAATGACAACTCATGTCTATGGTTAGGAAACATAACCATCTTTGATTAACGAGCTAGTCAAATAGAGGCATACTAGTGACACTGCTTGTCTATGTATTCACACATGTATTATGTTTCCAGCTAATACAATTCTAGCATGAATAATAAACATTTATCATGATATAAGGAAATAAATAATAACTTTATTATTGCCTCTAGGGCATATTTCCTTCAGCCTCCCACTTGCACTAGAGTCAATAATCTAGATCACATCACCATGTGATTAACATCGATAGTTCACATCATCATGTGATTAACACCCATAGTTCACATCGCCATGTGACCAACACCCAAAGGGTTTACTAGATTCAGTAATCTAGTTCACATCGCTATGTGATTAACACCCAGAGTACTAAGGTGTGATCATGTTTTGCTTGTGAGAGAATCTTAGTCAACGGGTCTTTCATATTCAGATCCGTTATGTATTTTGCAATTTACTATGTCTACAATGCTCGCACGGAGCTACTCTAGCTAATTGCTCCCACTTTCAATATGTATCTAGATCGAGACTTAGAGTCATCCAGATCGGTGTCAAAACTTGCATCGGCGTAACCCTTTACGCGAACCTTTTGTCACTTCCATAATCGAGAAACATATCCTTATTCCACTAAGGATAATTTTGACCGCTGTCCGATGATCTACTCCTAGATCACTATTGTACTCCCTTGCCAAACTCAGTGCAGGGTATACAATAGATCTGGTACACAGCATGGCATACTTTATAGAACCTATGGCCAAGGCATAGGGAATGACTTTCATTCTCTTTCTATCTTATGCCGTGGCCGGGTTTTTGAGTCTTACTCAATTTCACACCTTGTAACACAGGCAAGAACTCTTTCTTTGACTGTTCCATTTTGAACTACTTCAAAATCTTGTCAAGGTATGTACTCATTGAAAAAACTTATCAAGCGTCTTGATCTATCTCTATAGATCTTGATGCTCAATATGTAAGCAGCTTCACCGAGGTCTTTCTTTGAAAAACTCCTTTCAAAGACTCCTTTATGCTTTGCAGAATAATTCTACATTATTTCCGATCAACAATATGTCATTCACATATATTTATCAGTAAATGTCAGTAGTGCTCCCACTCACTTTCTTGTAAATACAGGCTTCACCGCAAGTCTCAGATAAAACTATATGCTATGATCAACTTATCAAAGCATGTATTCCAACTCTGAGATGCTTGCACCAGTCCACAGATGGATTGCTGGAGCTTGCACACTTTGTTAACATCTTTAGGATTGACAAAACCTTCTGGTTGCATCATATACAACTCTTCTTTAATAAATTCATTAAGGAATGCAGTTTTGACATCCATTTGCCAGATTTCATAAAATGCGGCAATTGCTAGCATGATTCAGACAGACTTAAGCATCGCTACAGTTGAGAAAATCTCATTGTAGTCAACACCTTGAACTTGTCGAAAACCTTTTTGTGACAAGTCGAGCTTTGTAGATAGTAACACTACTATCGTTGTCCGTCTTCCTCTTGAAGATCCATTTATTTAACATGGCTTGCTGATCATCGAGCAAGTCAATCAAAGTCCATACTTTGTTCTCATACATGGATCCTATCTCAGATTTCATGGCCTCAAGCCATTTCATGAATCTGGGCTCATCATCGCTTCCTCATAGTTCGTAGGTTCATCATGGTCTAGTAACATGACTTCTAGAATAGGATTACCATACCACTTTGGTGCGGATCTTATTCTAGAAGACCTACGAGGTTTTGTAGTAACTTGATCTGAAGTTTCATGATCATCATCATTAGCTTCCTCACTAATTGGTGTAGGAATCACTGGAACTGATTTCCGTGATGAACTACTTTCCAATTCGGGAGAAGGTACAAATTACCTTACCAAGTTCTACTTTCCTCCCACTCACTTCTTTCGAGAGAAACTCCTTCTCTAGAAAGGATCCATTCTTGGCAACGAATGTCTTGCCTTTCGGATCTGTGATAGAAGGCGTACCCAACATTTTGGGTATCCTATGAAGACGCATTTCTCCGTTTTGGGTTCGAGCTTATCAGGATGAAACTTTTTCACATAAGCATCGCAACTCCAAACTTCAAGAAACAACAACTTTGGTTTCTTGCCAAACCACAGTTCATACGGTGTCGTCTCAACGGATTTAGATGGTGCCCTTTTTAATGTGAATGCAGCTGTCTCTAATGCATAGCCCCAAAACTATAACGGTAAATCGGTAAGAGACATCATAGATCGCACCATATCAAATAAAGAAGTCTTGATTCTGACGTTCGGACACACCATAACATTGTGGTGTTCCAGGTGGCGTGAGCTGTGAAACTATTCCACATTATTTTAATTGAAGACCAAACTCGTAACTCAAATATTTATCTCCATGATCAGATCGCAGAAACTTTATTTTCTTGTTACGATGATTTTCCACTTCACTCTGAAATTCTTTGAATTTTTCAATTATTTCAGACTTATGTTACATCAAGTAGATATACCCATATCTGCTCAAATCATCTTGTGAAGGTTAGAAAATAACGATACTTGCCACGAGCATCAACACTCATTGGATCGCATACATCGGTATGTATTATTTCCAATAAGTTAGTAGCTTGTTCCATTGTTCCGAGAACGGAGTTTTAGTCATCTTGCCCAAATGGCACGGTTCGCAAGCATCAAATGATTCATAATCAAGTGATTCCAAAAGTCCATCGGCATGGAGTTTTCTTCATGCGCTTTACACCAATATGACCTAAACGGCGATTACCACAAATAAGTTGCACTATCATTATTAACTTTGCATCTTTTGGTTTCAATATTATGAATATGTGTATCACTATGATCGAGATCCAATGAATCATTTTCATTGGGTGTGTAACCATATAAGGTTTTATTCATGTAAAATGTAACAATAATTTATTCTCTTACTTAAATAAATAATCAGTATTGCAATAAACATGATCAAATCATATTTATGCTCAACACCAAATAACACTTATTTAGGTTCCACACTAATCCCGAAAGTATAGGGAGTGTGCGATGATGATCATATCAATCTTGGAACTACTTCCAACACTCATCGTCACTTCCCTTCAACTAGTTTACATTCATTACGCAACTCCGTTTCAAGTTACTACTCTTAGCAACTGAACTAGTATCAAATACCGAGGGTTTGCTGCGAACACTAGTAAAATACACATCAATAATCCGTATATCAAATATACCTTTGTTCACTTTGCCATCCTTCTTATCCGCCAAATACTTGGGGTAGTTCCGCTTCTAGTGACCAGTTCCATTGCAGCAAAAGCACTTAGTCTCGTGCTTAGGTCCAGACTTGGGCTTCTTCACTCGGCGACAACTTGCTTGCCGTTCTTCTTGAAGTTCCCCTTCTTTTCCCTTTGCCCTTTTCCTGAGACTAGTGGTCTTTTCAATCATCAACACTTGACGCTCTTTTCTTGATTTCTACCTTCGTCGATTTCAGCATCACGAAGAGCTTGGGATTTACTTTTGTTATCCCTTGCATATTATAGTTCATCACGAAGTTCTACTAACTTGGTGATGGTGACTAGAGAATTCATCAATCACTATCTTATCTGGAAGATTAACTCCCACTTGATTTCAAGCGATTGAAGTACCCAGACAATCTGAGAACATGCTCACTAGTTGAGCGATTCTCTTCCATCTTTTAGCTATAGAACTTGTTGGAGATTTCATATCTCTCAACTCGGTATTTGCTTGAAATATTAACTTCAACTCCTGGAACATCTCATATGGTCCATGACGTTCAAAACGTCTTTGAAGTCCCGATTCTAAGCCGTTTAAGCATGGTGCACTAAACTATCAAGTAGTCATCCTTTTGAGCTAGCCAAACGTTCATAACGCCGCATCTGCTCTGCAATAGGTCTGTCACCTAGCGGTGCATTAAGAAAATAATACTTCTGTGCAGCAATGAGGATAAACCTCCGATCACGGATCCAATCCGCATCATTGCTACTAACATTTTTCAATACAATTTTCTCTAGGAACACATATAAAAAAACATAGGGAAGCAACAACGCGAGCTATTGATCTACAACATAATTTGCAAAATACTACCAGGACTAAGTTCATGATAAATTTAAGTTCAATTAATCATATTACTTAAGAACTCCCACTTAGACAGACATCTCTCTAGTCATCTAAGTGATCACGTGATCCAAATCAACTAAACCATAACCGATCATCACGTGAGATGGAGTAGTTTTCAATGGTGAACATCTTATGTTGATCATATCTACTATATGATTCACGCCGACCTTTCGGTCTCCGTGTTCCGAGGCCATATCTGCATATGCTAGGCTCGTCAAGTATAACCTGAGTATTCTGCGTGTGCAAAACTGGCTTGCACCCGTTGTAGATGGACGTAGAGCTTATCACACCCGATCATCACGTGGTGTCTCGGCACGACGAACTTTGGCAACGGTGCATACTCGTGGAGAACACTTCTTGATAATTTTTAGTGAGAGATCATCTTATAATGCTACCGTCAATCAAAGCAAGATAAGATGCATAAAGGATAAACATCACATGCAATCAATATAAGTGATATGATATGGCCATCATCATCTTGTGCTTGTGATCTCCATCTCCGGCTAATCGCCGTGATCACCATCGTCACCGGCCGACACCTTGATCTCCATCGTAGCATCGTTGTCGTTCGCCATCTGTTGCTTCTCTCGACTATCGCTACCGCTTAGTGATAAAGTAAAGCAATTACAGGCGTTTGCATTTCATACAATAAAGCGACAACCATATGGCTCCTGCCAGATTGCCGATAACTCGGTTACAAAACATGATCATCTCATACAATAAAATATAGCATCACGTCTTGACCATATCACATCACAACATGCCCTGCAAAAACAAGTTAGACGTCCTCTACTTTGTTGTTGCAAGTTTTACGTGGCTGCTACGGGCTGAGCAAGAACCGATCTTACCTACGCATCAAAACCACAACGATATTTCGTCAAATAGACTCCGTTTACCGGAGAAATATGCCCTAGAGGCAATAATAAAATTATTATTTATTTCCTTATATCATGTAAATGTTTATTATTCATGCTAGAATTGTATTAACCGGAAACATAATACATGTGTGAATACATAGACAAACATAGTGTCACTAGTATGCCTCTACTTGACTAGCTCGTTTATCAAAGATGGTTATGTTTCCTAGCCATGGACAAAAGAGTTGTCATTTGATTAACGGGATCACATCATTAGGAGAATGATGTGATTGAGTTGACCCATTCCGTTAGCCTAGCACTTGATTGTTTAGTATATTGCTATTGCTTTCTTCATAACTTGTACAAAGTTCCTACAACTATGAGATTATGCAACTCCCGTTTACCGGAGGAACACTTTGTGTGCTATCAAACGTCACAACGTAACTGGTTGATTATAAAGGTGCTCTGAGTGTCTCCTCGAAGGTACATGTTGGGTTGGCGTATTTCGAGATTAGGTTTTGTCACTCCGATTGTCGGAGAGGTATCTCTGGGCCCTCTCGATAATACACATCACTTAAGCCTTGCAAGCATTTTAACTAATGAGTTAGTTACGGGATGATGTATTACGGAACGAGTAAAGAGACTTGCCGGTAACGAGATTGAACTAGGTATTGGATACCGGCGATCGAATCTCGGGCAAGTAACATACCGATGACAAAGGGAACAACGTATGTTGTTATGCGGTTTGACCGATAAAGATCTTCGAAGAATATGTAGGAGCCAATATGAACATCCAGGTTCCACTATTGGTTATTGACCAGAAACAGCTCTAGGTCATGTCTACATAGTTCTCGAACCCGTAGGGTCCGCACGCTTAACGTTACAACAGCGGTTTATTATGAGTTTATAAGTTTTGATGTACCGAAGGTTGTTCGGAGTCCCGGATGTTATCACAGACATGATGAGGAGTCTCGAAATGGTCGAGACATAAAAATCGATATATTGGACGACTATATTCGGACACCAGAAGTGGTCCGAGTGATTTCGGAGAAAACCGGAGTGCCGGAGGGTTACGGGAACCCCCCCGGGAGGAGTATTGGGCCTTATGGGCTTTAGTAGAGAGAGAGGGGCAGCCAGGATGGGCCGCGCTCCCCTCTTTCCCTCTCCCTCTCCCCCTTTCTTTCCCCTCCTACTAGGAGTAGGAAAGAGGGAGTCCTACTCCTACTAGGAGAAGGACTCCTCCTCCTTGGCGCGCCCACAAGGGCCGGCCGGCCTCCCCCATTGCTCCTTTATATACGGGGGCAGGGGGGCACCCTAGAACACACAAGTTGATCTTCATGATCGTTCCTTAGCCGTGTGCGGTGCCCCCCTCCACCATATTCCACCTCGGTCATATCGTCGCGGAGTTTAGGCGAAGCCCTGCGTCGGTAGAACATCATCATCGTCACCACGCCGTCGTGCTGACGGAACTCATTCCCGACACCCTGCTGGACCGGAGTTCGGGGATCGTCATCGAGCTGAACGTGTGCAGAACACAGAGGTGCCGTACGTTCGGTGCTTGGATCGGTCGGATCGTGAAGACGTACGACTACATCAACCGCGTTGTCATAACGCTTCCGCTTTCGGTATACGAGGGTACGTGGACTACGCTCTCCCCTCTCGTTGCTATGCATTACCATGATCTTGCGTGTGCGTAGAATTTTTTTTGAAATTACTACGTTACCCAACAAATCTAGCTTCACATAAAGCCTTGACCGATACGTAGCTACCGTGGGTCTTCCCCGTGGGTGGAGCTTATGCGTCATACTCCGAGACCTTTCATGAGTTTACTAGAAGAACCCTGCTCTCATAGATTGTGACGTTTAACAATCAGACTCATATAGGTGTGTTCTTCAAAAGATGTTCTGCAGGACAACATCTCTGCTTAAATGAGCCACTTAGAACACATTAAGATATACATCAACCTGCCATGCAGTTTTAGGAGTGTATTGCATCTTCATGGAGTGGTATTGTTAATAGTAAGGATACTCTCCTCTTAGTTGATCAACAACTTGTCTTCCACATCTAATTCACGGGATCTCCGATCACATAGAATAGGTTACCACTATGAACAACTCATATTGTGGGTCTCATACCCATCTCCCTCGATGCATTATCTATCACATTACGTGATAGACCCTTAGTAAAAGGATCTGCCAGATTTTTAGATGTTTGGATATAATCCAATGCAATAACTCCGGAGTTTCTCATTTTCCTGACAGACTTTAACCTTCTCTGAACGTGTCTTGATGACTTCATGTTTTCCTGTGAGCTGCTCACTTTCGTGATCACAGTTTGATTGTCGCAGTTCATAAGGATACCCGGTACAGGTTTCTCAACAACCGACAAGTCATTCAAGAGCCGGCGAAGCCAATCTGCTTCGACCGTAGCTGTATCTAGTGCTGTGAGTTCTGCTTCCATTGTTGACCTCTTTAAGATGGTCTGCTTGCAAGACTTCCAAGAAACAGCACCACCTCCATGCGTGAATACATAACCGCTCGTGGCCTTTATCTCATCAGCATCTGAGATCCAGTTTGAGTCACTATACCCTTCAAGCACCTTTGGGTGCCCGGTGTAGTGAATTCCATAATTCACAGTGCCTTTGAAATAACGCAAAACTCTCTTTAGAGTTTTCCAATGCACATCTCCTGGTTTTGAGACAAACCGACTCAGTTTGCTAACAGCAAAAGAGATGTCAGGTCTTGTAGCACTGGCTAAGTACATAAGCGAGCCAATAGTCTGAGAATACTTCAATTGGTCCCTAGCAATTCTTCGATTCTTTCGAAGCAACACACTAGCATCATATGGTGTTGGAGAGGGCTTGCGATCACCGTAGCCAAAGCGACTCAAGATCTTTTCCACATAGTGAGATTGAAGCAATGTGATCCCACCATCATCGTCTCTCAACAACTTGATGTTCAGAATGACATCAGCCACTCCTAAATCTTTCATCTAAAAACAGTGAGATAGAAAGTCCTTGAACTCCTTAATAACATTCAGATTTGTTCCGAAAATCAGTATGTCATCAACATACAAGCAAAGGATAACTCCCTCGCCCCCACCATGGCGATAGTACACACATTTGTCAGCTTCATTTACAACAAAGCCTGCATCTGTTGTGACGCCCGGATACTTAAGCTACAGTGATCCCCGCTAATGACGCCACGTCACCTCGGTTACTGTGGATAAACTCGCGTTAGTTCGAAACCTAGTTCGAATTTCAAATTTAAAACCGAGGCAAACAATAAAAGTTTTAAAATATTAAACAAAAATGTTCGGTGTGTGACCAATATTGCTAAAGTAATTATATTGAAGAAAGCATAATTTTACAAAGTGCCTAAGTGATTTAAACTAAATAAAACAGAAAGCAAACTAACAAAAAAAAGAGAAAGGCCCCACTGAGCTTCGGCCTAGTAGGCCGGCCCATTCGGCCACACCGACCGGCCCAACCCCTCCCCTCCATAACCCCACCAGGGGAAACCCTAACCTACCCACTCCCCGATCCCCACTCCCCCCCACTCTCCCCTCACTCCCCCGATCTGGATCGAGATCGGGGCGACCACGCCACCGCCCCGGATCGCCGTCGTCGTTGCCTTCTCGCCCCCTCTCCTCGCGCGACCCCCCCACCTGAAGCCGGCGCCACCCGTCTCCGACCCCGTCGCCCTCGCTGTTCTGCGGCGACCGCCTTGCAGGCGCCTCGAGCTCGCCGACCCGCCCCGCACCAAGACGCCACCTCGCCCGGCCTGCCTCCTCTCACTGTCGTCGCCATCTTCCTCCTCAACCCCGTTGCCTAGACCCCACGAACTCCGGTCAGACCCCCGCCGCTGCTCCCACTTGCTGCCACGCGCCACGGCCGTCCGTGCGTCTGCATCGCACTCACGTGGCCGCGTGCGCGCCCGTGGGTCGCAGCCACCACGCCCCGCCCGCGGTCACCCCCCTCTCCTAGGCGTGTCCGCCGGCGTCCGTCTTGCGCCATGCGGCTGGCCGCCTGTTGCTCCTGCCACGAGCCCCCGCCTGGCCCCTGCCTCCCTCAAGCACTCCCACTCTGGCGGCGCCTCACTGCACCTCCGTGACCATCCGACCCAGCCTCCTCGTCTTGCTGCTGCCGCTGGCTCACGCCTAATCTTGGCCGCGCTCACCACCTCTCCGTCGACGCCTGCCTCCGGCCGCCATGACCGGCGTTTCCCACCGGCGCCGTGGCTGGCCACCTGCTGCCGGGTCATGGGCTCCGCCAACAGCGCCCGCCACGCCTCGCTAACTCAAGACGGCCCTCTGGGCCAATGACAAACGGGGCCCACGCCCTGAGAACGAAAATAAAAAAAAGAAAGATTTAATAAAAAAAATAATAATTAAAATAATAATTAGTTAATTAATTAAAAATTTAATTAACTTAATTAATCCTGATTAGATTAACCTAATCACCTAGTTTAGTTAATTAATCTGTTTTGTTAGTTAACAGTCAATGACATGCGGGACCCTCACGCCAGTTTGACCCCAGTCAACGCCCTGTTGACTGCTGACGTCATGCTAACATCATGATGACGTCAGCATACACTATTCTGGATAATATTGAATTAAATTAATTAATTAAATTCTAAAAATGATTTAAACTTTAGAAAATCATATAAAATAAACCGTAGCTCAGATGAAAATGTTTTCTACATGAAAGTTGCTCAGAACGACGAGACAAATCCGGATACGCAGCCCGTTCATCCGCCACGCGTCCCTAGCATAGTGAACCTGCAACATTTCATCTCCGGTTCATCTGCCCGAAAACACGAAACACTGGGGATGCTTTCCCGGATGTTTCCCCCCTTCACTGGTATCACCTCATGCCGCGTCAGAACACGTATAGCTCTGCTTGTTGCCCTGTTATGCACTTGCTTGCTATGTATTTATTGTTTCTTCCCCCTCTTCTTCCGCTAGGCACCAAAACCGACGCTGCTGCCGCCCCGTTCGACTACGGTGTTGACGACCCCTCTCTCTTGCCAGAGCAACCAGGCAAGCCCCCCCTTGATCACCAGATATCACCTATTCTTCTCTATACTGCTTGCATTAGAGTAGTGTAGCATGTTACTACAGTCAGTTAATCCAAAACTGCTGCATAGCCTGTCCTTGCTACTACCGTTGTTACCTTTACCGCTATCCTACCGCTTAGTATAGGATGCTAGTGTTCCATCGGTGGCCCTACACTCTTGTCCGTCTCCGCCATACTATACTCTTTGGGCTGTGATCACTTGGAGGTGATCACGAGCATATACTATATACTTTACGCTATACATTACCGTGATATCGTTAGGAGATGGGGCCGAAAGGACAGGTGGCTCCATCCCGGTAGAGGTGGGCCTGGGTTCCCGACGGCCCCCGACTGTTACTTTGTGGCGGAGTGACAGGGCAGGTTGAGACCACCTAGGAGAGAGGTGGGCCTGGCCCTGGTCGGTATTTGATCTGAGTCTGGCCATTTGGTCTATACGCACTAACCAATTACGCGGGAACAGTTATGGGCACTCGACGTCGTGGTATCAGCCGAAGCACTTCGTGACGTCGGCCGATCGAGCGGTCGCGCCGGATTGACCGGAACGCCTGTTAGGCTAGGTGTGCTTCCGGCAGCGTCACATAGCGTGCAGGTGTGCTAAGGGCGATGGGCCCGGACCTGCGGCGCTTAAGTTTAGACCGCGGTCTTGACCTCTCTGTTGAGCCTAGGTGGGGCTGCGACGTGTTGATCTTCCGTGGCTGTGCATGACCCGTGAAAGTGTATGCGCCAAATGGGATCAAGCATGTTGGGTTATGTGGTGCACCCTGCAGGGAAGTTAATCTATTCGAATAGCCGTGATCTTCGATAACAGGGGCGACTTGGAGTTGTACCTTGACCTTATGACAACTAGAACCGGATACTTAATAAAACACACCTTCCAAGTGCGAGATACAACCCGGTGGTCGCTCTCTATCGTGGTTACGAGGAGGGATCGCGGGTAGGATGATTGCTATGCGATGCTACTTGGAGGACTTCACTACTCTCTTCTACATGTCAAGAAGACGGAGGTCGCTGTGGCGTAGTCTTCGGCGGGATTAGTTATCCCCTCTTATTACGGCATTCTCAGCTCAGTCCACTAATATGGCCCTTTACACATATATCCATGCATATGTAGTGTAGCTCCTTGCTTGCAGTACTTTGGATGAGTACTCACGGTTGCCTTGTTCTCCCCTTTCCCCTTTCTTTACCCGATTGTCT
The DNA here is from genome assembly GCA_021605145.1 of Aegilops bicornis. Lineage (NCBI taxonomy): Eukaryota > Viridiplantae > Streptophyta > Magnoliopsida > Poales > Poaceae > Aegilops > Aegilops bicornis. The sequence goes on from CM038674.1 coordinate 648,302,630, forward strand.
GCGACCAGACGATGGAGCCTGTGAGCCGACACCACCGTCGGCGGCGACTCCTACTACTGGAGGTGCCCACTACTACGTGCAGCCCGGCGGCGACCGAGTAGTTAGGAGGATCCCAGGCGGGAGGCCCGCGCATCTTCGATCTGTATCCCGGTTTGTGTTAGCCTTCTTAAGGCAAACTTGTTTAACTTATGTCCAGACTCAGATATTGTTGCTTCCACGACTTCGCCTATGATCGAGCACTTGTATTCGAGCCCTCCGCTTGTATTATGATGCTTGTATGACTTATTTATGTTTTAGAGTTGTGTTGTGATATCTTCCCGTGAGTCCCTGATCTTGATCGTACACATTTGCGTGCATGATTAGTGTACGATTGAATCGGGGGCGTCACAGCTGTTAAAGTTATTTCAAACTTCTCATGCCACTGTTTGGGTGCTTGCTTGAGTCCATACAAAGTCTTTAGCAACTTGCACACTTTTCCTTCCTGACCATCTAGTACAAACGCATCTGGTTGTTCCATATAAATCTCCTCGTCCAACTCTCCATTTAGGAAAGCAGTCTTAACATCCATTTGATGAACGAGAAGACCATGTGAGGCATCTAGTGAAAGTAGAACTCGAATAGTGGTCAGTCGAGCCACAGGTGAGTAAGTATCAAATATTTCTTCACCTTCTTTTTGGGTATAACCCTTAGCCACGAGCCGAGCCTTGTACTTTTCAATAGTACCATCAGGCCTAAGCTTCTTCTTGAATACCCATTTGCATCCTATAGGTTTGCACCCATAAGGACGATCAGTTATTTCCCAAGTTTCATTTGCCAAGATGGAATCCATCTCGCTAGGAACCGCTTCCTTCCAGTAGTCAGCATCTTCAGATGCATAGGCCTCTGAAATAGAACTGGGAGTGTCATCTATGAGATACACAAGAAAATCATCACCAAAGGACTTTGCAGTCCTCTGTCTCTTGCTCCTAGTAGGAACTTCATTGTTCTCCTCCACAGAACTTCCAAAGTGTTCCATGAAATGGCAAGTTCGGAAATTTTATCTGGTTCCTGATTCGATGAACACTAATAGAAAAGGTGGCAATGGCCCAGGCCGGTTCAGCCCATTAGTCCTGGTTCTGCCACGAGTCGGGACCAATGGAGGTATTTGTCCCGGTTCGTGAGCCCAGGGGGCCGGCCGGGCCACGTGGGCCATTGGTCCCGGTTCGTCTGGCCCTTTTGGTCCCGGTTGGTGGGACGAACCGGGACCAATGGGTCTCGCCTGCTCACCACCATTGGTCCCGGTTGGTGGCTTGAACCGGGACCAAAGGCTGCCCTTTAGTCCCGGTTCATGCCACCAACCGGGACCAATGAGGTGCGTATATATACCCCCCGCGTAAGAGCAGAGCACACTGCTCTTTTTTTTGTCTTAGCCGAGGGGAGAGGGCTTGGTGGAATGCCCGCGTAAGAGCAGAGCACACTAACTCACCTCCTATGCACACAAGGTGTTCGATGGAATGCCCGAGTGTCAGGACCCCGATCCCAAGTCACATCGATCTAGCCGGTAACACCTCATATCACTTTGCGGCCTCACGCACAGTATTCCCACGGGTGTCGCCTTACCATGGCCCGGGACCGTTTGCATCTTTTGGCTCACGTATATGATTGTGTCGCTAGCATCCATATGACAGAGAACCCGGGCCGACATGGCTAGTCGTGAACCCAAAGCGGCACTAACTCATGGGGACAGGCATACATGAATAACATCGAGCATGTCTGGTCAGCAGCGTGTGAATCCGGGCTGTAGCACTGGGCTAACAGGACTCCGGGAACCCGGGCTGTAGCAGGCTAGGCAGGACTCCGGATGTCACCGCGTGACATTTCCCCGCAAGGACAAACACAGGAACGAAGTGAAACACATGCCGGCCAGTCAAGTGTCCTGGGCAGTAGCGCTGGGCTAGCAGGACTCCGGTGAACCGGGCTATAGCGGACTACTATCGCTCAGGAAGCACTAGACTACATTTCCCCATAAGAGAGGCTGCCAAGGATAAATAACTAGATTGTCGGATCCCACACAAACCAAGCATTTCAAACATACACACAATATGCTCAATATGTGTAAATACAACATGGCATCACAACATAACTCTACGACTCAAAGTATTTATTCATTAGGCTCCGAAGAGCGAGATATCACAAACATGGGTCTCTCGACCCAGCATTCAGTGCATACAAGTCAAACACATGCGGAAGCTTAACATGTCCGAAAGTACGCATAACTATAAATGAAAAAGGCTGAGAAGCCTGACTATCTACAAGATCTCGCCGAGGGCACAAGATCGTAGCTGAGGTAACAAGCTAAACGTCAAGTCCATGCTTGGAACTACTAGCGAGATCAAGTCTCTCTGCAAAAACATAAAATAAGCAAACGTGAGTACAAATGTACTCAGCAAGACTTACATCGTAACTAACTACATATGCATCATTATCAACAAAGGGGTGGTGAGGTTTGACCGCAAAGAACCCAGCTTTGACTCGGTGGCTATCCTGAACTACGACCGCAAGTAACTCTTTTGAGGTGGCGCACACGAGTCCACATATTCACCATATCAATACACCACTATGGATCCGCTCCCGTCTTCCTACGAGAACGCCATCCAAGGCACTCACGCTTATCTTGCGCATTTTAGAGTATCCACTTTCACTTGTCTATGAACTGTTATAGGCAACCCAGAAGTCCTTTACCGCGGACACGGCTATTCGAATAGATGATGTTAACCCGCAGGGTGTACTTCTTCACACACGCTCTCGCCACTTACCGCCATATACACGTCATGTATCTCGGCAACCTTCAAGCGGAAGCTTTGGCGAGGTGTCGGCCACAGCCTACCTAAGCACTCAAGTCCCTAGTCCAGCTTTATCGCCTATTCGGGTTCCATCCGCAGGGAGTCCGCCGAGGTTTCCACTAACGGCCCCGAACGATGTGTGCAGGGTTCCCGAGACACCAAGCACGGGCGAATCGGTACACAGACACGTGCCTACCGCAACACAGCCCACCCCTAAGGTCAGCGCCATGCGTGCCCCAAAGATGCTACAAACACCGTAAACTACTACATCGCTCAATGAGAACACGTAATCCCGCCTCGAGGACGGCTGAAATGAGACAACCCACCATGTACTCCTACATGGCCTCTCACCGCTACCTTTACCAAATCGTGTTCACACACTTAGCTCACACACAGTAGAACATGTTCACACACCATTCCAATTCATTCCTGATGAATCAGACCTGACTCAACTCTAAGCAAGAGTGTGCTTTACAAACAAGCATGAATGAGTAGGCACAACAGGGCTCAAACAACTCCTACTCATGCTAGTGGGTTTCATCTAATTACTGTGGAATGACAGGTCATGCAGAGGATAAAGGGGTTCAGCTACCGCAAGAAGTAACAGATGAATCGTTGTTGTCCTAATGCAGTAAAAAGAGAGCAGGAGCGAGAGAGTGGGATTGTATCGGAATGAACAAGGCGGGTTTGCTTGCCTGGCACTTCTAAAGATAATATAGTTCTTCATCGGTGTCATCGAACTCATCGTCGGTACACGTCTTACTGAGAGGGGACAAATACCGGCAAACAACGAGGAACACAATCAATGTAATGCAACAATTATGATGCATGATAATGTCATGGCAATATGCTGTTGATTGGCCTAATGCATCTAGCACAAGTTAAATGGGGTTGGTTTGAACACTAGGTTCAAATTCAAACTCCATATGTGAGAGTTTAAATGCCATTTAATTGATTTGACCTGCAGCAGGTATAAGTTATTCTAACATGCATGAAAATGGTACAGATGGATAGATTAGATTTTTCTGATCATTTTTCATATATAAATTATTTCATTTGGAGTTACGGTTGAATTACTATGAATTTTAGAAGTTTAGGACATTTTCTGGAATTTCCTGAATAAACTTAAATCCAGAAAATGCTTTATTGCGTCAGGGTGACGTCACTGTGATGTCAGCAGGTCAACTGAGCTGCCCCGGGTCAAACCTGACCTGTGGGACCCATACGCCAGTCTAACAAGGCCTAAACAGAGGCTGACCAGTGGGACCAGGTCAACGCTGACTGGGCAAGTCAACCCTGTCAACCTGGGCCCACCAGATTAAATCTAATCCTAAACAAAGTTAAAACCTGTGGCTAATTAACGTGGCGGGTCCACTGTCGGTGGATCGTGGTGGGTAATTAGCGGTGGATTAGGCCAAATCTAATCACGCCACGTCGGCCAGGTGACGCCGGCGACCACAAAGAACAAGCGGAACTCGCCGGAGTTGGTCGGGGCGGCGATACAGGCATCGGCTGGGGGTGCGGCTTGCTCCTACGGGCTGCTGGCGCTCTTGCGCATCCAGGGGAGGCACGCGGGAGGGCGCGGGGTGGCCGGAGCTCACCGGAAACGAGCTCGGGCGGCGTCAAGCACGGCCAAAAGTGCTTGGGTCTTTGCGGTGCACAAGCTGCGGGCAGCGGTATTGGCCTTCTAGAAGGCTTATGAGCTCGGCGGTATATGCGGGCGGGAGCTGCGGTTGCTAGAGCGACGACGGCGACATGGCCGGTGGCAGTGAGGTCTCGGCCTCGGTTGCTGACTTAGCTACGGCGCTCGAACGACGAAACGAAGATGGGGAAACGACAGTGGTGCTCACAGAGGATCCGGCGGAGGCGTCAGCGAGCTCCGGGAAGGTCCAACGCGGGCGGAACGGCGACGACGATCTCCGGTGCTGGAGGTTGAAGACGACGGCGATGGAGGCTCCACAGGTCGTCCGAAGATGCACGGCTTGGTGGGGAGGACGAGGGCTACGGCGCGGAGCTTTTGGACTCGTCCGAGAGGCGTGGGGGTAGCTGTGGCCGCGGTGGACGGCGTCGGTGGCGACGACGCGCTCGGTTGCGTGGGAGGGAGAGAGCCAGAGGTAGGGGAGAGAGAGCGGCGAGTGAGGGAGAGGGACGGTGCCCAGGCGTCGTCGTGGCGACGCTAGGAGGGGCCGGGAAGGTGAGGTGGCTGTGGCAGCGTCGGCGCCGCCACACACTGGTTGTCCTCCGGCGTAAGGAGGAAGACGACGGGGAGCCTCGTGGGCTGGGCCAGAACAGGAGCCGGGCCGGCTCACTGCAGTGAGAAGCCAGTGAGTCTCTCTCTCTCTTATTAATTGTTTCTGTTTTCTATTTTGCTTTTCTGTTTTTGATTTAGTAATAATACTAAACCATTTTTAAAACTCCGGAGAAAATTTGTGGGGACTTTTAAAATGTTTACTAACAGACCTCAAATGTTTTCAGAATTATTGAAGCATTTAAAATATTTATAGCCATTAAATGCTCCAATTCAAATACTTATGATTTAATCCAAAAACCTGAAATGACCTAGGGAAAATATGCACCAATTTTTGTCAGAGGTTTTCACCAGTTTCAAAATTATGGACTTTTCCTGAAGTCACTTTGTTTTTATTGGAAGTGATTTTATTTGAGCCTATTTGAATTCATTTGGTGCTAGGGTTTGGTCAGTCCCCATTTCAAGTTTCTGAGAAATTTAAACATGATGCAAGATGATGATGCGATGACAAGCAAGGCCAAGGCTAGGGCTGTGACAACTCACCCCCACTAAACAAGAATCTCGTCCTGAGATTCAAGACGTGAGGTAAGAAGACAGAGGGGCACAAGCTAACACGGTCTTCACGATCCAGTTGCACCTCATAAGGTTGTTGATTTGTCGCATACGTTGATCTTTACATCCTCGCTTTTGAGATCTTCATCCATGCGATGACGACAGAAAGAAACTCTTCTAGGATTGATCTTCTCAAAGATCGAATTACACAATATCAACTCGCGGTATGAGATGTTGAAACATCTCGAGTTGAGACGCAAAACACATCGAAAGGGATGGAAGAACAAGCGACGGGGTTTGATTTGGTGGCAACAATTCCACGCTTAGAAAGATGGTGGGTGATGGCAAGGTGGCAAGGAAATAATTGCCATGATCCCATAACGGGGCACCTTGGAGAAGGTGACTCGTTGAACTGCTTCCTTAAGTGGCAAAAAGAATTACTTTTGATCCATAGATCATTGGAACTCTCTATACCAGCCTAAGGAAAACACAATCGATCGTTTGGCGGAGTTCAAATGAATGGCATATCCGGATTCGGATGGATGATGTGGACTACCTTGTTGAAAACAATGCGATGGATGATTTTGCTTATCATCGGAAATGGATGGGACCCATGGTAAGTCCACTTTTGAAGAAGATCTTGGACTGCAACTGCTGAGAAGGGCAGCCCATGGGAAATTGGCACAATGACGGGGAACAAAATGCAACTGTTGGGAATGTTCCAACCATCATATCTGCCTGAGATTCAGATCTGATTGGTGATAGGATACTTCAGACTCAACATGTCTGAAAGGAAAGTTTGCAACACAATCAACGAGATGACGCTACAGATTCTCGGGAAATGAACTACGATAGCAAGCTCCAAAACATGAGCTGGTTCTGCTAAACACATGTGAACACGCTGTCCCAGACAAACATGACCACATAGTAGTCTTATGATAAAACACTACCAAGTTCTGATTAGGAACCATCATTGCGGATAACGAAGTCCTTACATAAGTCCGGATTAGCTCTTAGGAAGGAACTTCTTCTCCTTGAACAAATCAATCAGTGGCTTGGTGTGCTAGGAATTGCATATGGAATGAAGATGATCAGTCTTTCAGACCATAGAATACTTTGCACAGGCATGACTGACTTGGGATGATTCCAGAGGAAACAAAACAAACCTTTCTCAAATTCATGGCGGCAACTTACATCAAATGCACGTGAATTAGAGGAAGTCACTTCTTTCATCCAAACATAGGCTTCATGAACGAAACACGAAGGTAATGCTTACAAAGTTTCCAACACTAGGTTGATGTTCAACATGAATCATGGGGGAGACAAAATGTCACTGATGGGATCAACAACAACTCATCGAAATTTCCATATCACTGGACTTCCACCATTATGTGAACAATGTGATAGTATTGGTCAGACCAAAAGATGTAATGGTGTATTCTCGAAGAATCAACCACGAGTAAGACAACATTACAAATATCGTTGGTTCTGATTTGATTTGAGGATAGCCCACACCCAAATCAAAGTTTTGGCGAGACAACAGATCCAACAACTGATCACGAGGACCAATCGATGAGAATATCATCTTTCTTCAACACCCACACACAAGGATATCCCTTGAGATGAACTGAGTCGGACAAGTTTTTATCTTCCAACTCTCCAGGTTGTTGTTTAGCTTATCCAACTAATTCAGGGGTATCGAACACAGATCCTTGGAGAAGGGGTGGTCTATGGAAAACCAACTTGATCACGAACCCAACATAGTGGTCAGGTGACAACCTGGTAATACTTCCGAGAAGATATTTGGAAAATCACGAACCACCGATATATTACTAGGCTCGGGAACAATCTTGCTTTTCAGGGCAAGACGATATGATCAAATGAGCGAGGACTTGACAAGATCCTAACTCATCAATCGAAGTGTGCACCAGGAAAATGGACTAAGTGGCACGATCAACCTTAGAGTGATGATTCAATAATCAACACGCTAAGAATGAGAATATTGTCCATGAACTACCAAGCAACACGGTTGCTAGGAGTATAAATTTCACACATCATGGTTCACTTGTCGGCATTCCGGTTGCAACAACACGGGACCGAGGAATGAATGATGATGGCGAGGGTATCACTGCATCAAGAATTCATAGGAGAAGGTGCAATTCTCATGATGTTCCTGACATAAAGTGGGTAATACTGCAGGATAGAACAGAATCAAAAGCTTGTTTGCATTTGATCTGCGGATTACAACTGCTTTGACCCAATCCTGGATATGGATGAGGTACTGGAGTTTGTTTCTCCTAGTCATTCTGGAATAGAATGGCTTGACAGACCACAAGAATAATAGGCATCGATGACGAATGCACGAATACTCCTGGCTATCAATTGATAGACGGGGGTCGGAATACAACTAAGGATGAACAACTCGAGGAACATATAACTTTCTGAGTTGTGAATGCATAGGTTAGTAAGTCGAATCAAGTTCAACAGGTTTCTTCCGGATAACCCATACAGAAAAGAATGGACTGGCAGAGTCACAATATGAACGGAGTACTCCTCAAGAGTACTCTGATTGTGAGCTTTTGGTTCAAAGAACTTCTGCCTTAATGGTTCATGGTATTTGGAAGAAGGAAATACCACGGACCTCGAGGACTATCACAAGGTTACTAATATCTTAAGGGAACTAGCAAATACTAACAACATGAAGTAGGGTGAGTCTCAGGTTCAACAACCGTGAATAGAATACCTACTAACTAAATGGCATCACGGGATGCTTTCGAGAATGATGGCCAGAATCATCACACCGGGAACACAAAACATGGCTAGATTACTAGGTGACTCCCTAAAACACCTAGGTTCATAATAATAGCTCCAACATATATGTCAAGGCAACGGAGTACCTCAACAGACCGATTAGTGTGCTAAATCTGGCCCAAAGGAACAACGGGGTGGGAAGAAGGGATTTGCAAATGCATCAGACTAATTAGAAACCTGGGATGACTCGGACAACATAACAGCTGTAAATGCTCAAAATGATTTGATACATCCTGCAAAGATGGTGGCATGACCACTCAACATCACAATATCAAGGTTCTGAGACCAGCTATGAACATATGGAAGTAGTAGAAACTGAACTGAGATTTGAAACTATCAATTATATAAGTCTATGGATTAATAACACGTCATCCTGATAGATAGATGAGAAGGCCTAGTTCTTAATCCCCGTAGAAGAGAAGAGGATGACTCAGATCAGAAGGCCATGAGGTATAAGGAGTAAAAGAGCCTTACGTTCCTTCCACAATCAATTCCCTTACATAACTAAAGCATTTCTAGACACAATTTGACCGGTTTGGCTTGGTAATCCTCTGATGATCGAGCTCGATACCAACGCTGTCAGGACCCCGATCCCAAGTCACATCGATCTAGCCGGTAACACCTCATATCACTTTGCGACCTCACGCACGGTATTCCCATGGGTGTCGCCTTACCATGGCCTGGGACCGTTTGCGTCTTTTGGCTCACGTATATGATTGTGTCGCTAGCATCCATATGACAGAGAACCCGGGCCGACATGGTTAGTCGTGAACCCAAAGCGGCACTAACTCATGGGGACAGGCATACATGAATCACATCGAGCATGTCGATTATTGTGCGTGAATCCGGGCTGTAGCAACCTTTGGGCTAACAGGACTCAGGAACCCGGGCTGTAGCAGGCTAGGCAGGACTCGGATGTCACCAAGCGTGACATTTCCCGCAGGATGACATACATGAACGAAGTGAAACACATGCCGGCCAGATCAAGTGTCACAGGCAGTAGTCTTTGGGCTAGCAGACTCCGGTGAACCGGTCAGAAGCGGACTACTATCGCTCGAGAAGCACTAGACTACATTTCCCCATAAGAGAGGTTGCCAAGGATAAACAACTAGATTGTCGGATCCCACACATACCAAGCATTTCAAACATGCACACAATATGCTCAATATGTGTAAATACAACATGGCATCACAACATAACTCTATGACTCAAAGTATTTATTCATTAGGCTCCGAAGAGCGAGATATTACAAACATGGGTCTCTCGACCCAAAGATTGAAACATACAAGTCAAACACATGCGGAAGCTTAACATGTCCGAGTACGCATAACTATAAATGAAAAAAGGCTGAGAAGCCTGACTATCTACAAGATCCTGCCGAGGGCACAAGATCGTAGCTGAGGTAACAAGCTAAACGTCGAAGTCCATGCGGAACTACTAGCGAACTGAAGTCTCTCTGCAAAAACATAAAATAAGCAAACGTGAGTATAAATGTACTCAGCAAGACTTACATCAGAACTAACTACATATGCATCATTATCAACAAAGGGGGTGGTGGAGTTTGACTGCAGCAAGCCAGCTTTGACTCGGTGGCTATCCTGAACTACGACCGCAAGTAAGTCTTTTGAGGTGGCGCACACGAGTCCACATATTCACCATATCAATACACCACTATGGATCCGCTCCCGTCTTCCTACGAGAACGACATCCATAGCACTCACGCTTGTCTTGCGCATTTTAGAGTATCCACTTTCACTTGTCTATGAACTGTTATAGGCAACCCAGAAGTCCTTTACCGCGGAACGGCTATTCGAATAGATGATGTTAACCCTGCAGGTGTCGGGGAGGCTGATCGGACCCACGAACACCTATGGGACCGGCGGACCGAGTCCATTTTGGTTCGGAGGGGGGCGGAGATCGCACGAAGAGCGGATCGAGGCGAAGCACACGAGCAGTTTACCCAGCTTCGGAGCTCTTGTCTAATTGTATTGTGTTCTTGCTAAGGAGCGATGAGAGCTACAAGACCTAGCGTGAGTGTTCTCTGGTTACGTTGGAATCAAACCGAACCCCTTCTACGTTGCGCATGGGCCTCCTTTTATATGCTCAAGGGGTCTCCGACAGGTGGCGACGTAGATGAGGGTACAAATGGAAAAATAGTAGTTGGTACACCTACTTGAACAAAGGTACGATGTACTCTACCTAACCACGACGGCAAGGGACAAAAGCATTAAATGCCCGTCCTGTCGCCTAAACAAAGGCAATGAGGACCGTCGGGGCGCCACCGTTCGCCACGATGGCAAGCTTGTCGGGCCGCTTATCGCTGCTCCCGGTGGCTACACAGCCTCTTGACACGCCAAGGCATGGAATGGTCCCATGGCGACACGTTGGTGGATGAGCTGGAGCGGAGATGAAGAGAGGTTGCCTGCCACGGCAAGTGCCTTGCCGCGGCTGAATCCTAGACGCGTCCGGAGGCTTGTCGCTCTCAGAGCCTTCCCGACAAGCTCCTCTTGCCGGGGTCTTGTCTTCTGTGTGCCTTGAGTGGCCTTTCCGGCAAGCTCCTCTTCTTGCGGGCCTTGTCTTCTTGGTTAAATACTTTGTTCTTGAATGGCTCCAAAGGAACCACGGAGGATCTTGGTGGTGACCAGGCAAGCCTTGCTGCTGGTGCTGCAATCGCCGTGCACGAGTTCGGGATACTAGGGTACCCCTACTCTAGTACAATCGGCAGAGCCCCCGGGCCTGGGCCACACACGGTGCCGAGCGCTGTCGGGCCAGGCCCAAAACAGTGCACGGTCACACGCGGCCTTGATCACGCCGTAACTTGCTTTGGACCCACCACGTCCCCCACGAACAGCACGCTTCGGACGTGGCATCGTGGGAGAGATCATGGGGGGTTTCTTTATTAGGAAAAGCGGAACGTCCGCCCCCTCTCCCTCCTTATAAACAGGGGAAACAGGGGCAGGTCGCCCACCTCGCCATTGCTGTCTCGTCTTGAAAACCACCCCTTCTTCTCTAGTGCGAAGAGCTGCGCTCCGCCCCTTCGCCACCAGCGCCATCGGGCCGTCGGTCTCCTCCACCGCCTCCGCCATGGCTCAAAGCCGACAAGGGAAGGGCGTGAAGTCGGCCGAGGCGCAGCGGCTCGCGTGCTGTGAAAGGAGCGGGCCATCTTCTCCCCAGCTCGATGCAAAGGAGCTGAGGAGGGCTACTACCTCTTCGGTCGACGGAGGCAGCGTCGCATCCGCGCCTGAAAGGTACTCCCGCTACCGCATCGGAACTAGCCCCAACCGGGTACCCTTTCTTTGCGCTTTTCTTCTGTGCGGGCTCGCCCGCCTTTTCTGAATTCTTCTGCGATAACATGAACACCTCACGGGCTTCGCCTCCTTGATTTCACCCCCAATGCTGTCTCGACCATGGCGGTTTCGCACACCTTTGCGAAAACTTTGTCGGGATCCACCCAAACGTAGCCCTGCTCCGCCACTTCTTCATGCCCAGCGTTGAGAGAGGGAGCCGCTTGCGGAGGGATTGCTTGGATCTCCGGGATCGGCAAGAAAGAAGCTTATCTGGAAGGAGAGCTCCGCAGCAAATGGGAGGAGTGGAGAGCCAATTGGTGTTGGATCGTTGAGGAGAACCCGCAGCCCTTCGATCGCCCTGCGCCAAACCCCAATAGTGCGGCAACGATTGGAGCAACTTGGCCGGAAGATGCTAGGTTGAAGATTGATGTGACCGGATCTTGCGCCTCGTGCTTGCCGGACTCATCAGAGGCGCGATTGGCGCAGATTTCCTTCGCCGCGCATCGCTTCCCTTGCGTGAGAGGAGGAGACCTTCTTGGGAGTTCCAAAACGCAGCGGACATCATGAGGCTGCGCCCGGGCCTCAACTGGAATTTCACTGCCTTGGAGTTGGATGCGATGCTGCTAGAGCTGTTCAAGCATGACCCCGATCACCCCGAGTGGTTTAGGTTGCCGAGGGGGGTCGTCCCATTGTGCAACAATTCTGCGCTCGACCGCATCCGTGCCATGATGCCGTTGTGCGATTCTCATGGGATCGTTCCGACCTGGCAAGAGCCTGTGGACGACGTCGTGCGGCAATTCTTCGTTAGCTTGGAAGAAATGCCGATCCGCCCCGACGAGCAGAAGAAGCTCATCCGCGACACCACCGACGATGAGATGCAGCGCATTGCCACTGAGGAGGAGGCGGCAGCATACTTGCCGCTGGCGTCTTCGGGTACACCGTGGAGGAGGCAGATGCAGCAGGCGGCAAGCCTTGCGGCGAAGGAGTTCGCCGGTGAGGAAGAGCTTGCGAACCCGAGGCCGAAGTCGTGCGAACCAGCCGAGGGCGCTTCTTCCCACTCATCCAGCAGCTTGCCGCATAACGGAGCCCCGTCTCCGCCAAAGAGGCGTCTCGCAAGGCCGGAGATTTAGACGGGCGGCAGACGGCAGACCCAACAGCCGCAGCGCCATGACGCAGCTCTACATGACAAGCAATGTTGCCGCGGGAGCACCCCACACTGCTGCGACAACTGGGGCGGGATCCTCCCAGGCCACCGCCGACACCTCCGCCAAGCGGTCAAGAGAGCCCACTCCTCCGCCTCGTCGCACCGTAGGCGAGCCGGAGTTTGATCTCTCCGCGCTCAGCTCCGACGAGGAAGAAGAAGAGTAAGCTTCAATATTGTGCTTGTATTTCTTCAATTTTGTTGCTTCATCTTGAATCTGAGTTGCTTAGATTCTCAACTCTTTCCTTTTCGTGACGCTGGCCCAGAGCGTCGAAGAGAGCCAAGACTCGGTGCTCGTCATTGAGGACTCGACCCACCCGTGGCAACAGGAGGCGTCTGAGACCCCTTGCCGGACCCGCAACCCTTCCTCAGCAGCCCCAGACAACCCCCAGAGTAAGTATGCGGTTTTCTCCTTCTTTGTTAGGTGTGCATGGGTGCTCCTTCTTCATTGATATCTGATTGTTGGTTTGTGTAGGAGCGAGCAGCCTCATCAGAGGGCCCTAAGCCGCCCCGAAATTTTATCTGCTTGACTACGCCGCCAAGGGAGGATTCTCCGGCAAGGGCGTTCTCCGGCAAGGGAGACTACTCCGCAAGGGACAACATCAGTGATCCTCCGATGGTCGAGACCATGGCTGCAGATCCCATCGCGAGTAATCCTCTTCTTGTGAAAAATTTCCCTTGGGCTCGTTTTCTTCTGTTTTGTTTTTGAACATTTGCTTGACTGTTCTTTCTTTGTCGATCGTCGAGATCCATCTGTCCTTGAGCCAATGGAGACCGAGGTCGCCGGCGAGGAGGACGCCTTGTGCAATCTTGACGCCGCCACCATGGAGGAAGAGGCTGGTGCCGATGGATCCGCCGCGAAGAGGCCGCCAGGCTGCCGCCGCAAAAGGCTGGCGAGGGGTCGGGATCGACCAGCGACCACGAGGCCGCAGGAGGGCCAGCGCTTACGCCGACCGCCGATCCTCCGCCATCGGTGCAGCGTCGGGCTCAAGAGCCCAGCCCGGCGCCTATCTCAAGGCCGGGCGACGGCGTCTTCATCAAGCTCCCATGGGAGTCGAGCTCCAGGGCGCCGGTTGAAGGAGAGACCTTCGACGGAGAGCTGCTCGCCTCCGCTGGGCTGACGCTGGTGGACGCGCCAAGCAGCAGCAGCGGCGAGTCTGAGGAGGAGCGGTTGCTGAAGAAGCTGCTGTGGCTCTACCGCGCCCGACAAGCCAAGTTGGAGTCCCATGAAGCACTTTTCGCGAGGGCGGGAGCGGACATGGAGAAGCGCGCAGAAGAGCTCCGGGGCGCCAACCAAGAAGCCCTCCGGGACATAGCAGAAGAGCGGAGCGACTTCTTTGAAAGAGCGCACAGCCTTCATCCTTGAGAAGGCCGACGTCGAGGAGCAGCAAAGGCTTGCTGCCGAGAAGCTATCTGCGCAAGAAGGCGAGTTAGGCGCAGCGGAAGATCGATCTTGACAGCTATGAGGAAGAGCTTGTCGCGCGAGGAGTCACTTGGCGGGGCTCTTAAGGAAGCCGAAGGATGCTTGCCGCAGCCGCCGAGGCCGCCAAGAAAGAGTTGGAGACGAAGGTGACGCAGCTGGAGGCCAGTCTCCAGAAGAGCGGCGAGGAGCTTGCTGCGCTCAAGTACGAGCGTGAGAAGGACGCCTACACTCTTGGTGAGCTGCAGGGCCGTCTCGCCGATAGGAGCAAGGAGCTCGACGCCGCCAAGGATTCCAAGGCAGATCTTGAGCTGAAGCTGACCACTCTGATGCAGATTTGGGCCGGCGCCAAGGAGCGGGAGGTGGGCCTGTTGGAGAAGATCAAGGCCAGCGAAGAGCTCTTGGCGAATGCTGTTGCCACCAGGCGCCTTGAGGAGTTTGTGGAGCACTGGACCAAGGTCTCGTGGATCTTGCCGCCGCCATCCACAGTGAGTTGATGGAGCCGGGATGGTGGATCTTGGATATTCCTCCGACGAGCACCTCCAACCCAGCGCCAAGCTTAGCTTATTCTTCAAGGCGTGGTGGCGGCTCTCCAGCGACTCGGGAAGAGATCCCAAAGCAGCTGGCCGAGGAATTGCGCCCGAGATCTGCGAGGAGCCCTCGAGAAGGTGTTGATGAAGGTGGCCTTCCGCAATCCAGGCCTCAACCTCAACGGCGTCCTCGGATCCTTGCCGCCCAGATGCCGATGTGGAGGCGCTCAAAGCCCTTGTCGCACCCATTGTGGACAAGGTGGGCAAGATCAAGCGGGTTGATGGCGACCCGCGTGAACTAGGCCACCAATTTTATCTTTCCCTTGTCGCTGCTGATCATGTTTAGAACAATTTATTAGATATGCGACAAGCTATTTTGTAATATAACTCTATCTTAGGCGATGATTGCAATGTTATTTCCTTTACTTGATTCCTTCCTTTGTAATGCGTTTTGCCCTCGCTTTTAGGGAACTTGTCGGTGCAGGCACCTTTGCCGCTGAGGCCGAAAAGTGAACGTCAAGAACTTCGCCGGTGCCGCCTCCGACAAGCAACCTTGTCGCGACTAGCTGCAGCTCACTTAAGTTGTTGAGCAGACTCGAAACAAAGTAAGGGCGCGACTAGCTGCGAGTTGGTTCCTCCGCGCATAGGTTTTCCATACAAAGTACTATCGTTCGAGGAAGATAACTTAAAAATTTAAGAATTGATTGCTCAAACTTGGGCAACTTAGCTTTTCTGTCGTTTGCTTCCGATAAAGGCGAAACTTCCTCGAGCAACGCTTGGTCCATAGTATTATCTTCTCCTTCCCCTGGTTAACTTGTGCGAGGGAACCTTCCTTTCTTTGAGAAAAAATAAAGAAGAGAAAATAAATTTATGGAGCCCAAGCGGCTCGATATTGCTTACATGTGGGTGCTGCACAAAGTGTTAGCCAAAACATGCAATAAAATGATGAAAGCATGAATTTGACAAGTTGTGCGCAACACATGAGCTTTACTTATGCACGGATCTGCGCCCGACTTTGTACAAAGGATTACATGCAACATCGGCAAGACTTGTACAAAAGGTGGTTGCGGAACAGGTTCCGCAACGCGCTCTATGGGTAAAACTTACGAAGATTCTCAATGTTCGAGGAGTTGCTCACCGAAATTCCATCTTCGGTCTCAAAGCGGACAGCGCCGGGCCTAGTGACTCGTTTCACCCGATAAGGGCCTTCCCACTTCAAGGCCAACTTGTTTGAATTCTTGGCGGACTGAGCAGCCCGAAGAACAAGGTCGCCTTCCTCGAGGCTTCTAGCACTAACTGCGGCTATGGTAGCGACGCAGCTTGCTTTGATAACGAGCAGCTCGTCTGGCGACTGAAGACGGTCCTCCTCAAGGAGCAGCGTCATCTTGTCGCAGCTGCTCTTGCTCAAGCTCATCATAAGCGAGTACTCGAGGTGACCCATTATCTGAGTTCCGTGGGGAGAACTGCCTCTGCTCCATAGACTAGAGCAAAAGGTGTCCGGCGATGGCTCGATTTGGCGTCGTCTGATCGACCAAAGAACCACCGGCAGCTCCTCAATCCGATTTCTTCCGCACTTGTGCAGCCTGTCGAAAGTTCTGGTCTTGAGCCCGCAGCACTTCAAAGCATTGCCCTCTCTCGCTTGACCGTTGCTTCTCGGATGAGGAATGTAGCAAAGCGCACCTTGGCGCCAAGATCTTGGACGTCTTGCATGAAGGTGCGACTTCGTAAATTCTGTGCCGTTGTCGGTGATGATCCTGTTAGGGATTCGAAATGGCAAACAATCGACTGAAGAACTTGACTGCTCAAGTCTTTGTCACCTTCCTCATCGCTTCCACTTCCGGCCACTTTGTGAACTTGTCGATTGCGACGTACAAGTACTCAAAGCCCCGACAACTTCGAGGAAAGGGGCCGAGAATGTCGAGCCCCTGCACCAAAAATGGCGGGATAAAGGGATCATCTGGAGAGCTTGAGCTGGTGGTGTATCTGCTTGGAATGGAACCGACACGCTTCACACTTGGTTACTTGTGCAGTTGCATCCTCGGAGGGCTGTCGGCCGGAAGAAACCTTGCGGAAAGCTTTCTTGCGGCAAGTGCTCTTGGCCAATGTGATGACCACATATGCCTCCATGTATCTCTGCCAACAGCTTTTGTCCATCTTCCCGGTAAATACACTTCAATTTCACACCGTTGAGTCTTCTTCTGTACAGTGTGCTGTCGACAAACTGGTACATACTTGACCTGCCGGGCTACTCTTTCAGCTTCTTCTTGCTCTTGGGAAGTTCTCTGTCTCAAGGAAATGGACAATCTGCTGTGCCCATGCCGGAGCTTGCGGCTCGACAACAAGGACTAAAGGCACATCTGTTGCTGCGGGAACATCCGCTTCTCTGGCAGGAACCTGCGGTTCGGCCGAGCTTGATGTTCCCCGCAAGCTTGCCGGAGCAATGCTTGTCGGGAGCGTCCGCTTCAACGAAACAAACCCTTGGGCTTGTCGGAGCAGACTGCCCCTCAGCATTCTTGGTGTTGATCCTAGGGACCTTTTTGGTGGCGGCTTCGGGAAGCTCTGCCGGAAAATAGTCACCGTAAATCAACTTCTTCTTATTGTTCTGTCCGATTGATGGTGTTACGGTTGGTTGAGTTAGCTTGAGCACAAAAATCCACAGTTCCACAGCAACTTAAGTGCAGCGCACTTTGACGAGCCATCGGCAATATCATTACGAGCTCTTGGAACATGTTCCATTTGTAGGCCGTCAAAGTGTTCTTCTAGCTTTCTTACTTCATCAGCGTAGGCTTCCATCAATGGACTCTGATAATGTTTGTTCACTTGGCGGACGACAAGCTGCGAATCACCCCTGACAATAAGCTTCTTAATCCCAAGGTCTACTGCAATCCTGAGACCGGCAAGCAAACCTTCATACTTTGTTGTATTGTTTGTTGCTTGCTCCTTGGGAAAATGCATTTGGACTATGTACTTGAGGTGCTCTCCGGTGGGTGCTATAAGCAGCACGCCAAAGACCGGCGCCTTTGCGGCGAAGGCACCATCAAAGTACATCAGCCACTCTTTGCTCGCTTCCTTGACGGGATGCTCGTCTGCTGGAATTTCTTCATCTTGCGTTGGGGTCCATTCCGCTATGAACTCTGCCAATGCTCTTGCTTTGGATAGTTGATGTGCTTTCAAACTTGAGGCCAAAGCTTGACAGTTCAGTGCCCACTCGACAATCCTGCCTGTAAACCTGGATTTTGCGGTATCCTCTTGGAAAGCGAGTGACGACTGTTATCTCATGTGCTTGGAAGTAATGGCGCAGCTTTCTCGAGGCCATGAGGAGGCCGAAAAGCAATTTACTCGCACACCGAGTACCTTGACCTAGCCCCTCGCAAGAGAGAACCGACAAAGTAAACTGGGCTACCGTACCATCTTCTTCTGCATCTTCTCGCATGCCTGCGCAGATCCGTCCTTGTCGGGACCAGAGCTTGTCGGTAAAGTGCCTTGCTTGTCGCTGGATGTATCTGCCATGGTTGCCGGCTCATCATCCGCCTCACTCTCCGCTACTAACGCAGCACTAACCACTTGATTGGTTGCCGCTATATATAGCAGCAACTTCTCTTGTGGCTTAGGTGCGACAAGTATTGGAGTGGAGGACAAGTACCTCTTTAAGTCCTGCAGCGCAGCCTCCGCTTCGTGAGTCCATTTCATTGGACCTGCCTTTTCAAAATCTTGAAAAATGGCGAGGCGTTCAACAGAACCTAGAGATAAACTGCTGAGAGCAGCCACGCAACCGGCAAGTCTTCGTACATCCTTGACGTGCTTTGGTGCTTCAATCTGCTCAATGGCCTTGATCTTGTCGGGATTGGCTTCAATTCCTCGCTGAGACACGAAGAACCCGAGAAGCTTGCCGGAATGGACTTCAAACACGCACTTCTCGGGGTTGAGCTTGAGGTTGATCTTGCGCAGATTTGCAAAGGTCTCATCCAAATCTTGAACCAGAGTTGCTTTGCCCTTGCTCTTGACCACTATGTCATCCATGTAGGCTTCTACATTTCTGTGCATTTGCGGCTCAAAAGCGTCATGGACTACTCTTGCAAACGTTGAACCAGCATTCTTCAAACTGAAAGGCATCCGTATGAAACAGTATGTGCCACGTGGAGTAATGAATGCGGTTTTCTCCTCATCCTCTTCTGCCATGAAGATCTGATGATATCCTGAGTATGCATCAAGAAATGAAAGCAAATCACATCCAGCCGTGGAGTCAACAATCAGTCGATGCTTGGCGGCAAAGGGAAACGGGTATTTGGGACAAGCTTTATTAACATCCGTGAAGTCAATACAAAGTCTCCATTTCCCATTTGCCTTGCGCACAACAACAGGATTGGCCAACCACGTAGGATGGAGCACTCCTCTGACAAGGCCTGCTGCTTCCAATTTCTTGATCTCTTCTGCGATCAATTCTTGGCGCTCCTTTGCACGCTTCGACTTTACGCTTGACAGTCGCGCATGAGGACGGACAGCTAAGTGATGCTCAATTACTTTCACAGGAACACCGGGATGTTAGACGGTTGCCATGCAAACACGTCGACGTTCGCCCATGAGGAAAGCAACGCCGCCTTCCTATTTAGGGTCGAGAGTGGCACTAATGGTGAAGGTACCACCAGTGCCGTCCTCCTTGGCGGACACCTTCTTGGTCTTTGGCGGAGCTTCCATCGTCTTCTTGCACTTGCCGGTGGAGCTCGATGGTGCGTCCTCGGCAGTGGCGCAGCACTCAAGAGGTGCGCTTGACGGAGTGGGCATCGAGCTCTTGCCGGACTTGGTCTTCTTCCCGGAGCTTCAGCGGCAAGTGTTTTGCTTTTACATTGCAGCTGCTGCTTCCGGTAGATCTTGTCGGCACAGATAAGAGCATCCTTCTTGTCGCCATGGACGGAGATGATGCTTATCGGGCCTGGCATCTTGAGTAAGTTGTATGCATAATGAGAGGCTGCCATGAACTTAGCGAGTCTTTGGGCGACCAAGTATCCCATTGTAAGGCAATGGGAAATCAACAACGTCGAATGTGACCCTCTCGGTCCTAAAGTTCAGCTCGCTGCCAAATGTTACCGCAACGTGATCTTCCCCTTGACTTGCTCCTTCCCGGATTGATTCCTTGGAATGTGCGGTCTCTTCGAGCTCATTTGTCGGGGATCTGAAGCTTCGGAGCACCGCGGAGGAGATCAGGGTTTAAGCCCGGCCCATCAACTAGCATCTTGGTGACCTTGAGGTTGCGGATAGTTGGTGAGACCAACATCGGCCAGCACCCGACCACGATTATGCGATCAGGGTGGTCCTCAATATCAAAGATGATAGGCGTCTTTGGACCACTTCGTAGGCTTGCGTGACTCTACGGATGGTTCAGCTGCATTAACTTCCCGCATCCACTGCTTGAGTTGGCGGTGGGAAGTATGCAGGGAAGCACCTCCGTTAACGCAGAGGACCTATGTAGCTTTCTGAAACTCCTGCTCATCGGTCTCGTCGTCTTCAATATCTTCATCGTCGTCGTCATCTTCATCCTTGTCGCGGCGGGAGAGTCTGTCTCCTTGCCGCTTGGCCTTGGCCTTGTGGCGTCCTCCCGGCGGGTCGCTTCTTGCTAACTCCCCAACCTTCCTGGGCCTTCTCCTTATCGTGCCGCTCGTACTCAGCCTTCGCTGTTCAACAAGCTGCTCGACCTTCTTGCAACTCGAGGTCATGGCCCTTTGTGCGGTGGATCTTGCAATCGCTTGTTGGAGCCGTCACCTTATCGGCGTCCGCCACGCAGGCTGGCCGTCGGTCTTGGCGGCAACCTCCTTGCCGGAGCCACCAACCTTAGCCTTGTTGGCGCCACCTCCGTTGCTTGACTGCTCGACAACTAGTACATCTTTGCCCTTCTTCCTTCGTTGTTCCGCCACGGCTTTTCTTTCTTGGAGCGGTTTCCTCCTTGTCGATCCTCGTACGCATTCTCTCACAGGAGTCTCCTCCCTTCCTCAAAGACGCGTACACTTGTCGGCCAAAGCATACAGCTCAGCAGACGTCCTTGACTTTGCACATCGCCATCTCCTCCCTCATCCCTGCGGTTCCGCGACGCTCGATGAAAACGCTGATCACCATGGCGGGGTGGACATCCGGGATGTTGTAGTGCACACGGCTGAATCTCTGAATGAACTTGCGCAGGACTCTCCTTCCTTCCGGGCGGCGGATGAAGGTCACTTTCTTGGCCAAGAGGCTTGTGGCGCTGTGAAGGCGCCAACAAACCGATGGCATAGATCTGCCCAAGAGGATATGGAGCTGTCCGGCAAGTGCATGAGCCAAGATCTGACATTGGACTTGAGTACCAGCGGGAAGTAGTTGGCGAGGATCTTGTCGTCTCGTCCCCCCGCAGCTTGCACCCTGATGGTGTAGATGCTGAGGAACTCCGACAGATGCGTCCTGCCATCGTACTTCTCTGGCACGTTTGGCTTGAAATTCTTCTTGCTGGGCCACTGGACTTGCCGCAGCTCAAGAGTGAACGCAGGGCAACCTACCGCGTACGGCAAGTCGCCTGGTTCCCCTGGCACATGCGTGTCGACGAAGGCCCAGTAGCGCTGGTTAGTTTGACGCCAGCGCTTCTCTTGGCGCTCGATCACGAGTTCGAAGCGTCTTCTTGTTGTCGTTCATGAAGAACTTGGCGCTGATCGCGCGAGCTCGTGGATCCGATGGCGACGCGGTGGAGTCACCGTCGAGGTGGATCCCGCGAAGTCGGCGATCTTGGCCTTCGGGGTGGAGAGAGCATGGTGGTTGCACCTCCACAAGTCTCGTCGCCACCGGCTCGTGCCTTGTCGTCTTGCCGCGGCAATGATGTAGTAGGTTCCCGTGGAGCGTCGCCGTTGGCAAAGCCGATGAGACTGGATGGTGGCCCTCCATTCGTCAACCTTGTCGGCTGTTGGAGGGTAGTCGAGGAAGCGATTGAGCTCTCGCCAAGGCTTCGCTGGAGTGGTGGGTGGCAATGGTGAGCGGTCACGAGGCGGGATATGCTCGGACTTCTAACTATGTTAGAAGGAGCAGCATCCGTCGAGCGACCGTACCTCGCTCGTGCCGGCATGTTGGCGTGCACGCTGGTCTTGAGGGCCTCGAGATTCTCCAGCTCGGTCTTGATCCAATGAGCGTATGGTATTGTGAATACCATGACGCTGTTGGTCCCGCGGCTCCTGAGATGGGCGCGGGGCATGTACGGACGCCGAGGTTTGCGCGGCCCTGTCCTTGGACTTGGCAGCGTCACGAACTCCTTCGCCGGCGCCCGTTCTTCCGCCAGCGTCTGCTACACCACCCTTTTGCTCCGGTGATGGTGGGTTCGACGCGGACGGCTCCGCTGCCGCCGAAGCCTTCTTCTTCGGTGGAATGTTGATGAAGATGTTGAAGATGATGAAGATGTTGCTCGTGTGAACGCCGGATCAGGTTCACACAGCCTCGACGCCTACTGGCGCGCCAAAGATGTCGGGAGGCTGATCGGACCCACGAACACCTATGGGACCGCGGACCGAGTCCCTTTTGGTTCGGAGGGCGGAAATCGCCTGAAAGAGCGGATCGAGGCGGCACACGAGCAGTTTACCCAGCGAGCTCTCCGGAGAGATAATACTCCTACTGCTGCTTGTCTAATTGTATTGTGTTCTTGCTAAGGAGTGATGAGAGCTACAAGACCTAGCGTGAGTGTTCTCTGGTTACGTTGGAATCGAACCGAACCCCTTCTACGTTGCGCATGGGCCTCCTTTTATATGCTCAAGGGGTCTCCGACAGGTGGCGACGTAGATGAGGGTACAAATGGAAAAATAGTAGTTGGTACACCTACTTGAGCGATTGTGCGATGTACTCTACCTAACCCCGACGGCAAGGGACAAAGCATTAAATGCCCGTCCACATCGCCCTAAACAAATCTGTGAGGACCGTCGGGGCGCCACCGTTAAGCCACGATGGCAAGCTTGTCGGCGCCGCTTATCGCTGCTCCCCCGGCTGCATGACCTCTTGACCTGTGGCGCATGGAATGGTCCCATGGCGACACGTTGGTGGATGAGCTGGGCGGAGATGAAGAGAGGTTACTGCCATGAAAGTGCCTTGCCGCGGCTGAATCCTTGTCGCGTCCGGAGGCTTGTCGCTCTCCGAGCCTTCCCGACAAGCTCCTCTTGCCGGGGTCTTGTCTTCTGCGTGCCTTGAGTGGCCTTTCCGGCAAGCTCCTCTTGCCGGGGCCTTGTCTTCTTGGTTAAATACTTTGTTCTTGAATGGTTCCAAAGGACCACGGAGGATCTTGGTGGTGACCAGGCAAACCTTGCCGCTGGAGTCTGCAAGAATCGCCCGTGCACGAGTTCGGGATACTAGGGTACCCCTACTCTAGTACACCGGCAGAGGTGTACTTCTTCACACGCTCTCGCCACTTACCGCCATATACACGCGTCATGTATCTCGGCAACATTCAAGCGGAAGCTTTGGCGAGGGTGTCGCCACGGCCTACCTAAGCACTCAAGTCCCTAGTCCAGGTTTATCGCCTATTCGGTTCCATCCATGAGGAGTCCGGCTGTGGTTTCCACTAACGGCCCCGAACGATGTGTGCAGGGTTCCCGAGACACCAAACGTGCGAATCGGTACACCGGGCCACGTGCCTACCGCAACACAGCCCACCCCTAAGCATGCTACAAACACCAGAAACTACTTTGCAACTCTCGGACAAAGGACATGGGTGGTTAAGAAGCCGAGAGAGTCAGTTAAGGATCCCAATGTGTGGTAGTAACTGTTTCATGGATCACAAACACAGAACTCAGTTCCTGAGGACGGCTGCAATGAGACAACCCACCATGTACTCCTACATGGCCTCTCACCGCTACCTTTACCAAATCGTGTTCACACACTTAGCTCACACACGTGGGACATGTTCACACACCATTCCAATTCATTCCCGATGAATCGGACCTAACTCAACTCTAAGCGATAGCAGGCATGACAAACAAGCATGAATGAGTAGGCACAACAGGGCTCAAACAACTCCTACTCATGCTAGTGGGTTTCATCTAATTCTTGTGGAATGACAGTCATGCGAGAGGATAAAGGGGTTCAGCTACTACAGCAAGTAACAGATGAATCGTTGTTGTCCTAATGCAGTAAAAAGAGAGCAGGAGCGAGAGAGTGGGATTGTATCGGAATGAACAAGGGGGGTTTGCTTGCCTGGCACTTCTGAAGATACTATAGTTCTTCATCGGTGTCATCGAACTCATCGTCCGTACACGTCTTATTGAGAGGGGACAAATACCGGCAAACAAAGAGGAACACAATCAATGCAATGCAACAATTATGATGCATGATAATGTCATGGCAATATGCTGTTGATTGGCCTAATGCATCTAGCACGAGTTAAATGGGGTTGGTTTGAACACTAGGTTCAAATTCAAACTCCATATGTGAGAGTTTAAATGCCATTTAATTGATTTGACCTGATCAGCAGGTATAAGTTGTTCCAACATGCATGAAAATGGTTCAAATGGATAGATTAGATTTTTCTGATCATTTTTCATATATAAATTATTTCATTTGGAGTTACGGTTGAATTACTATGAATTTTAGAAGTTTAGGACATTTTCTGGAATTTCCTGAATAAACTTAAATCCAGAAAATGCTTTATTGCGTCAGGGTGACGTCACTGTGATGTCAGCAGGTCATCTGAGCTGCCCCGGGTCAAACCTGATCTGTGGGACCCATACGTCAGTGTAACAAGGCCTAAACAGAGGCTGACCAGTGGGACCAGGTCAACGCTGACTGGGCAAGTCAACCCTATCAACCTGGGCCCACCAGATTAAATCTAATCCTAACCAAAGTTAAAACATGTGGCTAATTAACGTGGCGGGGTCCACCGTCGCGATCGTGATGGGTAATTAGCGGGTGGATTAGGCCAAATCTAATCACGCCACGTCGGCCAGGGTGACGCCGGCACCTAACAATGGCGAGAACTCATGGGAGTTGGTCGGGCGGCGATCTGCATCGGCCAGGGGTGCGGCTTGCTCCTACGGACTCTTTGGCGCTCTTGCGCATCCGAGGAGGCACACGGAGGCAGCGGGGTGGCTGGAGCTCACCGAAGCGGCGGCGAGCACGGCCAGTCTTGTGAGGTGCTTTGCACGGCAGGAGCTGTGGCGTGATATTGGCCTTCAGGAGGCTTATGAGCTCGGCGTATACGCGGGCTGGAGCTGCGGTTGCTAGAGCGACGACGGCGACATGGCCGGCGGCGGTGAGGTCTCGGCCTCGGCTGCTGACTTAGCTACGGCGCGCGAATGACGAAACGAAGATGGGGAAACGACGGTGGTGCTCACAGAGGATCCGGCGGAGGCGTCGTGAAGCTTCGAGGAAGGTCCAACGCAGGCGTAACGGGCGACGGCGATCTCCGGTGCTGGAGGTTGAAGACGACGGCGATGGAGGCTCCACAGGGCGTCCGAAGACGCACGTCTTGGCGGGGAGGACGACGACTACGGCGCGGAGCTTTTGGACTCATCGGAGAGGCGTGGGGGTAGCTGTGGCCACGGTGGACGGCATCGATGGCGACGACGCGCTCGGTTGCGTGGGAGGGAGAGAGCCAGAGGTAGGGGGAGAGAGAGCGGCGAGTGAGGGAGAGGGGACGGGGATTCGGGGCGTCGTCGTGGCGACGCTAGGAGGGGCCGGGGAAGCAGGAGGTGGCCAGGGCAGCGTCGGCGCTCGCCACACACCTGGTTGTCCTCCTGGCAGAAGGAGGAAGGCAGACGAGGAGCCTCGTGGGCTGGGCGGAAACAGGAGCTGGGCCGGCTCTGCTGCAGGTGAGAAGCCCAGGTGAGTCCTTCTCTCTCTCTCTTATTAATTGTTTCTATTTTCTATTTTGCTTTTCTGTTTTTGATTTAGTAATAATACTAAACCATTTTTAAAACTCCTGGGAAAATTTGTGGGCACTTTTAAAATGTTTACTAACAGCCCTCAAATGTTTTCAGAATTATTGAAGCATTTAAAATATTAATAGCCATTAAATGCTCCAATTCAAATACTTATGATTTAATCCAAAAACCTTAGATGACCTAGGGAAAATATGCACCAATTTTTGTAAGAGGTTTTCACCAGTTTCAAAAATTATGGACTTTTCCTGAAGTCACTTTGGGTTTATTGGAAGTGATTTTATTTGAGCCTATTTGAATTCATTTGGTGCTAGGGTTTGGTCAGTCCCCATTTCAAGTTTCTGAGAAATTTAAACATGATGCAAGATGATGATGCAATGACAAGCAAGGCCAAGGCTAGGGCTGTGACACCGAGCCACACTACTTAAGTTTTCTCCTCTCCAAGCTCGACCTCCAAGATCCATTTTCCTTAATATTTGTCTAGGTTTAGCGGTCCGTCACGCTCCGTCCCCGTCTTCACCGCCGTCGATCACCCGCGTCGATCTCATCGCCAGCACCACCGTGGTGAGCCTCTTGTTCTTATCTTCTTTTTGAAAGGAAAAATATTCTTACTTGTATGTTTAGATAGATACTTGTATTGTTTTCTTACTTTTATTTTTGCATCTTATATAGTGCGATGGTTTTGGTATCCGCCCCGTCGGCCCTCGTCACATCTATGATTCGGATGTGGTATATATTATCTTTTCATAACTATTGGTTCATTTATTGTTTATGAAAATTATACCGACCAACGTGACATAGATTTTATTTATCTAGGAGGTTGTTCAACCGGAAATTCCAACCGACCCTATTGTCGAGAGGTTAAATTTAGTTGAAGAAGAAAACAATTTATTGAAGGAAAAAATAAAAAAACTTGAGGAGGAGAAGATGATATTGGAGTTTCATGTTGCGGATGTAAATCGATGATCACAAGATAAAGATGGATGCAATGCGCTTGAAGATTAGAAAGATTAGAAAATATGCCATTCATACCGAGGCTTGGTATCATTATGCCGTTGGATCAGTTGTTACCTTGGTTGCTATTATGATCACATTTGTTTTCGCATTGAAATGTTTTATATAGTTTCAATGTATGGTTTAATTAATTTAGATGCTCTGCAGAGCTTTATGTTGTTAGATGAGAACTATGTATGTACTTTGGTTTTTGTGTGATGATGAACTTCTATTAATTTGGTCACTTAATTATCTATTCATGATGTTACGTAATGATTTTTGACACACTTAATTATATATAATGCACGCAGATGAACCGGCAATGGATGTACGGTGACAGACACACCTCCGAGTACACTAAGGGCGTGCATGATTTTCTCGAAGTGGCTGAGGAAAACAAGCAGAATGGTTTTATGTGTTGTCCATGCCCTATAAGTGGGAATACGAAGTCTTACTCTGACCGAAAAATCCTTCACACCCACCTACTTTACAAGGGTTTCATGCCACACTATAATGTTTGGACGAGGCACGGAGAAATAGGGGTTATGATGGAAGACGGCGAAGAAGAAGAGTACGATGACAACTATGTGCCCCCTGAATACGGTGATGCTCTTGAACATCAAGAGGAACCGGACAATGTGCACGATGGTGCTGCAACGGGCGAAAGCTGCCAAGATCAAGAGGAACCAGACGATGTGATGATCTCCGCCGGGTCATTGTCGATGCAAGGACGCAATGCGAAAGTCAAAAGGAGAAGCTGAAGTTTGATCGCATGTTAGAGGATCACAAAAAAGGGTTGTACCCCAATTGCGAAGATGGCAACACAAAGCTCGGTACGTCTTTGGAATTGCTGCGATGGAAGGCAGAGAATGCTGTGCCTGATAAAGGATTTGAGAAGCTACTGAAAGTAATGAAGAATAAGCTTCCAAAGGATAACGAATTGCCCGACAGTACATACGCATCAAAGAAGGTCGTATGCCCTCTAGGAATGGAGGTGGAGAAGATACATGCATGCCCTAATGACTGCATCCTCTACCGCGGTGCATACAAGGATCTGAACGCATGCCCGGTATGCGGTGCATTGCGGTATAAAATCAGACGAGATGACCCTGGTGATGTTGACGGCGAGTGTCGGTGTCAAAACCGGCGGATCTCGTGTAGGGGGTCCCGAACTGTGCGTCTAGGCGGATGGTAACAGATGACAAGGGACACGATGTTTTTACCCAGGTTCGGGCCCTCTCGATGGAGGTAATACCCTAATCCTGCTTGATTAACATTGATGATATGGGTAGTACAAGAGTAGATCTACCACGAGATCGGAGAGGCTAAACCCTAGAAGCTAGCCTATGGTATGATTGTTGTTAGATCCTACGGACTAAAACCCTCCGGTTTATATAGACACCGAATAGGGTTAGGGTTACCTGAGTCGGTTACAATGGTAGGAGATCTACATATCCGTATCGCCAAGCTTGCCTTCCACGCCAAGGAAAGTCCCATCCGGACACGGAATGAAGTCTTCAATCTTGTATCTTCATAGTCCAGAGTCCGCCAACGGTGATAGTTGACTATCCGGACACCCCTAATCCAGGACTCCTCGGTAGCCCCGAACCAGGCTTCAATGGCGATGAGTCCGTAGCGTAGATTGTCTTGACATTGCGGCGGGTTCTTCTCCAAATTCCATATACTTGTCGAATAGTGTCCGGCTTCTGATAAATGCTGCGCTCCTTGGCTTCCACGCCCAATAATGGCCATCTTCCACGTGTTTGAATGAATGCATGAGGGGTCAATATATCAAGTGGGCAGAGCCGAACTATGGCCATCGCCGGGACCGGATATCTATCCGGAACCCCGAAGAAGGCGTCCGAAGACTGGCCTTCGAAATGGTTTTATATAGAAGACGTCCCACTGCCGGATCCTGTTCGGATCGGTCTCCTGGAGTTCAGCAATGCTCCTTTGAAGAAACGCCTGAGTTGGCGCCCACGGAGCTCCCAGAGGGAAGACGACAGGGACGTCCTTCACCCGATGAGCCGAATAAGATTGTTAGCTCATTCCGGACTGACCAGACCATGATCGGTGTCATGGCCACATGTATTATGCGGGGGGTGCAACAGCTCCAGTATAGGGGCCACCCCATGTGGGATTTCAACGGGGAGGACGATGCCACCCGTCATGGCCGTAAGGGGCCGGGATCGGTCACCGATCCGATGAAGATTTTGTCCACGATGTACAAGGGGGAAGAGGAGGATTTTCTCCGCGTCAGTCCATTGAGCGGATTTTCTATGAACAATCCTCGAAGCTGGGTAAGCGGACATTTCTTTTTGTACACCCGATCCGTATTCCCATGGTTAGGTATCTCACTTTGTGAGTTTGACGCAGAACTGCGCCAGCCGTGAAAGACATAAACAGCCGCCTCCACAACCCGAGGATCCGGAACGGCTCCTCGATCCGCCTCCCAAGAGGATCCGGACATATTGGTGGAGCTGATTGATGGGGTATATCACTAATCGAGCATCAATAATGCCTTGGTTGCCATTACGGCCGATTACCCGGAATACTTCCAGCCTCACAGTGGCGAGACCGAGGTCCCAATACTCGATAATGACCCATCCGTGCTTATTTTTATCACCGTATACCAATGGTGTTTTGCGAGGGTGCCTTGAGGCGGGGAGACCGAGCCGCGGTGGCTAGCCAACAAGGGGCAGACGGCCTCAAGAAAGCTAAAAAGAAGTGCGGTCCGGATTGAGACTCCGCCCGCAGCGGTATAGCGTCACCATATTCCTGTGATTGATTCACGGAAGGAGTACTAACGCTGGTGCTCTTTTCAGAAAAAAGCTCGCCGGATCGAGTCCGGAGAGGTTGCCAATCGAACCTCCGCCAGCCAGGCTCCAAAGCCGGGTCCGTAAGCGGCGAGCACGAGGCGTGCGTCGGATGCTCCTCCGACAGACGATGCCGACAGATTGTCCGCCACCAACTCCGAGGTGGAGAGCGCCATGAATCACAGGCCCCGCCGGACAGTTCTTCGTGACACATGTTTCTCCCAAGAGGCCTTGAATGCCTTCAATTCGGGAGATGCACACTTCCGTGCCGCTCAAGATGGTCTAGCCAGAGCCACGAGAAGTATGTAAAGGACATACGGTGAGGAAATTTGATGAGAGATATGCCAAGAGCCCCGAGACTTAAAATAGTTAGAATAACTCATTTAAGGATCATTTGTTATCTGAGATCGACAAAAAAATACCCGACTGTCTCGGGAGCTTGAAGAATGCAAGGCCCAACTTGAGGCCGCACTAGCACTTCTGAGGGGAGCCACGAGACCCCCTCCGTAATATATGCTTCAAAAGATAAATAGTTTGTGAAGTGCGGCGTGTGTGTAAATCGACAATAATATTGCAAATGGCGCCGGACTAGATCCGGACAAGCAACAACTCTTGTGCGGTTGCAGGCCGGCGAGAATGTGCTTACAAGGGTGAGGCAAGAGAAAAATAATCTCCAAGATGCCAACACCCAGCTGGGTGAGGAACTAAAGGATGTTCGTGCCCAGCTGTCTGACTCCGTGAAGGAGAATTGGCGACTTCGTCGCGGCATTTACAGTAAGTGCTTGAGCCAACTTTGAAAAAAGAGTTCGGCGAGGAAGTCAATTAATAGAGTTATATGTCAGAGGTATGCTCACGGGTCGTCTGAAGAGGAAATGCCGGTTCTACGGGTGACCTTCTTCCCGAGCTATTGTAATCGCATTTAACGAGTTCAGCGGTGATGAAAGGCGTTGCCAGGTCTTGTGGCCATCTATCTCCCTACCCGAAGGCCTTGGAGAGCTTGCAGAGAAGCTTGAGAACGCGGCGGCGCTTTCGACTATGGAAGATATTGGCCTGTCGTCAAAGGCGCCAGGAGGCTGAGCCATGGTGAAGACGCAGACATGAAGGCGGACCCAAACCACATGGCCGAGGTCGGACCTGTGGGGCCCGGTGGGAAGGAGATCCCTGTGAGCTTAGTGTACAGCCAAGTAGAGTTGGCCGCAAAGTATTCCCAGCAGGACTGTAAACTAGACAGCCTATTAGACGACATTGAAGAGGAATACAATCAGTCAAATTGACTATGTAATTTAAAATGACATGTAAAATGCCGTCTAGCCGGATTGTAGATCGTTTGTCGTAGAGGACCTTTTCGCTTCAACCTCGGGACCCAATAGTCCGGAGTGTGTCCGAATACCCTCGCGGTTATGTAAAAGCCGGGGCATGCGTGGAGACCAGGCGTAGGGGTCATGAGTGCTTTATCAGACAAGTGCCCAACTAGTTATGTTATATTACATGGTTAGTAAGAAACATCTTCCAGGGAGAATAGTTCCGTTAGGGGTTCCTTTCCGTGGGAGGCATGCCCTAAAGTGCATGTCCGGACTGCGAAAGAAGCAGAAAAGCATCTGGGGGCAGTTAAATAAAAAATAAAAAATCATCTTTTAGTTCACCGACCGAATATTCCCTTAAGAACGCTAGCTTTCGGCTTCACCCAATCTGAGGTACACGTCCGGCTGACCCGGCGGTAACAATCGCAGAGGTGCTCCCTTTACCACCTAGCCGAACAATCGGGAATGTAGGGGTAAGCACAGAGCCGAGCAACCCAGCTTGGCCAAAACTTAAGTCATATCGATGCATATAATGGTGAATAAAAGGTACATGCGGAAGTGTGACACATGTGTTGGGCGTAAAGCCCGTGATAAATAAGCTTCATTAAAGAAGCCCCGAATTATAATGAGCACGGATAGCGCGTCAAGTGTGTGCGAACAATGCATAACGAGCCTCTAAAGGCTTCAAGAAGAAGAAGGAGGAAGGAGAGAAATAAAGATAGCAAAATAGAAAATGTGGACGGAGGAAGGAGACGAACTCGAGTCCGCGCTTAGGGCGTAGAATCTTCGTGAGACGGGCTGCGTTCCATGGGTTCGGCTTGAGTCGGTTATCCGATGCGTTTACAGACGGTATGCTCCACTGGTCAGGACCTGGTCGATGATGAAGGGACCTTCCCATTTGGGCTTGAGTTTGTCCTTTTTCTTGTCCGGCAGGCGTAGAACTAGTTCGCCAACGTTGTAAGCTTTGGCCCGTACTTCCCTGCTTTGATATCTTCGAGCCTGCTGTTGATAAAATGCGGAACGAGCTTTTGCCACGTCGCGCTCCTCCTCCAATGCGTCCAAATTGTCCTGCTGATCGAGCTCGGCTTCTCTTTCTTCATACATGCGCACGCGAGGTGAGTCATGCATTATGTCGTAGGGCAATACTGCCTCTGCGCCGTACACCATAAAAAATGGTGTGAATCCGGTAGTACGATTCTGCGTGGTCCGCAGCCCCCAGAGTACGGAGTCGAGCTCCTCAACCTAGTGCATGTTAGATTCCTTGAGGGACCGCACTAGTCAGGGTTTAATGCCTCTCATGATTAGACCATTTGCTTGCTCGACTTGACCGTTGGTTTGAGGGTGATAGACTGAGGCGTAATCGAGCTTGATGCCCATGTTTTTGCACCATAATTTGACCTCATCGGCCGTGAAGTTGGTGCCGTTATCGATGATAATCGTGGGGGAACGCTGTAATGGTGCACTACCCCTGATATGAAGTCTATCACCGGCCCGGATTCGGCCGTTTTAACAGGCTTGGCCTCTATCCATTTGGTGAATTTATCCACCATGACCAATAGGTATTTTTGCTTGTGGGTTCCTCCCTTAAGGGGTCCAACCATGTCAAGCCCTGCATCATGACGGCCGGTGATGGGTATAGTTTTGAGGGCGGTGGGTGGCATGTGGCTTTGGTTAGCAAAAAGCTGGCAACCGACGCATCGTTGGACTAAATCCTGCGCATCTGCTCGGGCCGTCGGCCAATAAAATCCTGTACGGAAGGCCTTGCCTACAAGGGCCCGGGCTGCGGCATGGTGCCCACCCAGTCCGGCATGAATTTCAGCCAGGAGGTTTCGCCCTTCCTCTTCGGAGATACACCTTTGAAGGACTCTGTTGTGCTTTTCTTATAGAGCTCTCCCTCATGGACTTTATAGGCTTTGGATCGCCGTACTATGCAGCGAGCCTCATTTTGGTCTTCGGGGAGTTCCTGCCTAGTTAGGTAGGCTAGGAATGGTTCCGTCCACGGGGCGATAACTGCCATTATTTTGTGGGTGGAGGGTGTTATCTCGTTGGCAGAGCCTCCGATTGTGTCAGAGTGTTCGGTTTCAGGCATTGCGGTTGGGTCCGGATTGTTATTTCCGGACTCCCATTCCCATAGTACGGATGGCTTGAACAGCCGTTCTAGGAAGATGTTGGGCGGGACGGCATCGCGTTTTGCGCCGATGCGTGCCAATACGTCCGCCGCCTGGTTGTTATTCCGGGCTATATGATGAAATTCGAGCCCTTCAAACCGTGCTGACATTTTAGGACCGCATTGCGATGCGCTGCCATTTTCGGATCTTTGGCATCAAAGTCTCCGTTTATTTGAGATATCGCGAGGTTCGAATCCCCCGCACCTCTAGGCGTTTAATGCCCATGGAGATCGCCATCCGGAGGCCGTGCGTAAGGGCCTCGTATTCGGCTGCGGTGTTGGAGTCCGTATACATTATCTGAAGGACGTATTGGACTGTGTCCCCGGTTGGGGACGTCAGGAAGACGCCAGCCCCCAGGCCGGCCAACATTTTGGAGCCGTCAAAGTGCATAACCCAATTGGAGTATGCGCCGTACTCTTTGGGGAGTTCGGCTTCGGTCCATTCAGCCACGAAGTCGGCCAAAACCTGCGACTTGATAGCTCGTCGTGGCTTATAGGTTATGTCGAATGGAAGGAGCTCTATGGCCCATTTAGCAATCTGGCCCATCGGGTCGCGGTTGTTTATAATGTCGTTAACAGGTTCTTCGGAGGCTACCGTTATCGAGCACTCTTGAAAGTAGTGTCGCAGCTTCCGGGATGCCATGAACACCGCGTATGCTATCTTTTGATAATGTGGGTACCGGGACTTGCATGGAGTTAGGACAGTGGACACATAGTAAACCGGTTTTTGAAGAGGGAACCTGTGTCCGTCCGTTTCTCGTTCGACGAGCACCACGCTAACAACTTGGTGTGTTGCGGCGATATATAATAGCATTGGTTCGCCCATGTTGGGCGCAGCCAGGACCGGATTTGTTGCCAATATGGCTTTGATTTCTTCGAGTCCGGCTGTGGTGGCATCCGTCCACTCAAAGTGTTGGTGCTTGCGGAGGAGGCGGTGAAGGGGTAACGCCTTTTCTCCCAAACGGGAAATAAAGCGGCTTAGAGCCGCTACGCATCCAGTCAATTTTTGTATTTGTTTGAGGTCTTTTGGAATATATCCAATTGTGACAGAGCTCAGATTTTGGCTGGGTTTGCTTCAATTTCTCTACTGGACACAATGAAGCCCAAGAGCTTTCCGGCTGGAACGCCGAAGACGCATTTTTCGGGATTGAGCTTAATGTCATATTTTCGGAGATTGTCGAATGTAAGCCTCAAGTCGTCTACTAGAGTTTTGACATGCTTGGATTTGACGACCACATCATCTACATATGCTTCCACTGTTTTGCCGATCTGGTTTGCCAGACATGTCTGAATCATGCGCTGATATGTTGCGCCGGCGTTTTTGAGCCCAAAGGGCATTGTGTTAAAGCGTAATGGGCCGTGTCGGAGTGATGAATGCTGTTGCAGCTTGGTTGCAGCTCCGCCATCTTGATTTGTGGTAGCCGATGCAGCGTCGAGGAAGCACAATGAGTCGTGTCCTCCTGTAGCGTCGATAATTTGATCAATGCGAGGGAGGGGGAAGGGATCCTTTGGGCAAGCCTTATTAAGGTCTTTGAAATCAACACCTAGGCGCCAGGATTTACCCTTCTTTGGTACCATCACCAGATTTGCTAGCCAGTCCGGATGTTTTATATCTCTGATGAATCCGGCTTCCAGAAGTTTGCCTAGCTCCTCTCCCATGGCTTTGTCTCTTGGGTTCTGAAAGCGCCAAGAGCCTGTTTGGTGGCTTGAATCCTTTTAGGGTATTTAGGCTGTGCTCGGCCAGCGGCGTGGGATTCCTGGCATGTCCGAAGGGTGCCGAGCAAAAATGTCCCAGTTTTCTCGTAGAAATTCTCGTAGTCTGGCGTCTACATCAGGGTTTAATTGTGCCCCAATGGAGGCCGTCTTTGCGAGGGTCCGTTGGGTGGACTTGGAATTTGACTATTTCATCCGCTGGTTTAAAAGAGGTGGACTTGGATCTTTTATCAAGTATCACATCGTCCCTGTTCACCGTGGAGCGCATCACAGTGAATTCCTCGGCCGCTAGGGCTTCGGATAGTGCCTCGAGGGCTAGTGCGGCTTTCTTGTTTTCGGCGCGGAGTGCTATGTTCAGATCACTAGCGAGAGTGATGATTCCGGTAGGTCCGGGCCTTTTAAGCTTCATGTACCCATAATGGGGTATAGCTTGAAAAATTGTGAATGCCTCTCGCCCTAATAAAGCGTGATATCCGCTGCTGAACGGGGCCACTTGAAATGTGACCTCCTCGGACCTGTAATTGTCCGGCGAGCGAACACTACGTCCGGTGTGATTTTTCTGTGCAGCATGCTTCCGGCTAGGGATTATTCCTCTAAAGGTTGTGCTGCTTCGCTCAATGCGGTTCAGTCTATTTCCATTTTTCGGAGGGTTTCCTCGTAGATGAGGTTTAGTCATGCCGCCCTCCATGAGTACCTTAGTAACGCAAAGCCGTCCACTATTGGACCGAGGACCAATGCGGTGGTGCTCGGGCTGTTCGAATTTGGGTTAAATCCTTTGGCATTAAAGGTAATAGCCGTGTCACCCATGGATTTATTGTTGCTACTTGGTAGACTTGACAAGGTTGCGGAGTGTTCGTTTACGCATGTTATTTGATGCGAAAGTCTTGAAGACTATTAATACCGTCTTTGGTGTTCTTTGGGCTGGGATTACGAGGCTAGAAGCTCTTCGCCACTTTTGGCCACCTGTCGTAGTATCCAACATGCTCGAAGGCCATGAGTTGGGGTGGCGCCCTACGTGCTATGAATTTTGCGAGGTCCGTTTAGCCAACCCTCCAAAGACGGTTCCGTGCCCTTTAGGGGGTTTTTGTTTTTTGATGTTTAACCCAGGTGCTTGGTGATGATGCACCCTTTTATTTCGGACTAGGGTTGTATTCGGGGCCGGATTATCCCAAAATTTACTTCCGGTTTTCCAAGCACTCTCCATCACACAGTACTTTTGTACTATGGTCACCAAGTCAGCAAAGCGTGTAATTTCACGACGACTTATGGCGTTTAGGATTCCCTTGTCCGTGCAATTATTGCAGAAAAGTGAGATTGCGTCCTCCTCTCGGCAGTCCTTTATCCTGTCCATAACCAGGAGGAATTTGGCCCAGTAATGATGTACTATTTCAGTGGGCTCTTGCAGAATTCGGATAGATCGCTAATGTTTGGGTGGGCGGGTGGAACTAGATCCGTAACCCCGTCCAATTTAAGACTCAGGGGCCGAGAAGTTTCTGAACTTGGAAGTTTGGATTTTTGAATGCTATCCAATGAATCCAACCCGCCGCCTGACTTTAAGTTCAGGGCTTGATCGACATCCGTCCCTCTGCGGGAATCCGGCATGGAGGGATCGGGAATCCGGACATAGCTAGTCCTTAAAATAGAAGAAGAATCGCCGTATTGCTCCTCTATCATAGCAACATGATGGGTAGCCTGGGGAGAGTTGATCTCTCTCAGATCGGTTTTAGGCCCGATCTGGTCGTAGTCTGTGGCGACTCCCAGGGCGGCGATGTGAACCAAGAGGTCGTTTATGGAGGAGAGCTCGATCGGATCTAACTGCTTGGCAAGTTCCGAGTTAACGTGAAGATTGGTTTCGATGACCCGAGAAGTCATCGTCGGCGCGGTGGCTGAACTAGCGGTCATAAGAAAACCACCTAACCGAAGAGTCTAACCAGTGGCCAAGGCTCATTTGGCGATAGTATCGTCTTTAAAGACGGGATGAGGCATCCTTCCTGACGGCGACGGCACAGAGGAACTCTCAATGAAAGCACCAATGTCGGTGTCAAAACCGGCGGATCTCGGTAGGGGGTCCCGACTGTGCGTCTAGGCGGATGGTAACGGGAGACAAGGGACACGATGTTTTTACCCAGGTTCGGGCCCTCTCGATGGAGGTAATACCCTACTCCTGCTGATTAATATTGATGATACGGGTAGTACAAGAGTAGATCTACCACAAGATCGTAGAGGCTAAACCCTAGAAGCTAGCCTATGGTATGATTGTTGTTCGTCCTCTGGGACTAAAACCCTCCGGTTTATATAGACACCGGATAGGGTTAGGGTTACACAGTCGGTTACAATGGTAGGAGATCTACATATCCGTATCGCCAAGCTTGCCTTCCACGCCAAGGATAGTCCCATCCGGACACGGGATGAAGTCTTCAATCTTGTATCTTCATAGTCCAGGAGTCCGCCAGCGGTGATAGTTCGCTATCCGGACACCCCCTAATCCAGGACTCCCTCGGTGAGCCTCCCGGGAAGAGGGTTCTGCGAAGGTGATGTGGTATGCTCCTATAATACCACGGTTGAAACGTCTGTTCGTAAGCGGAGAGCATGCCAAGTTGATGCGATGGCACAGTGAGGACCGTAAGAAAGGCGGGAAGTTGAGAGCACCACGACGGGTCGCAGTGGAGAAAAATCGAGAGAAAGTACGGGATGAGTTTGCAAAGGACCCAAGGAACGTATGGTTTGCTTTAAGCGCGAATGGCATTAATCCTTTCGGGAGCAGAGCAGCAATCACATCACCCGCCCGTGACTCTATGTATGTATAACCTTCCTCCTTGCATGTGCATGAAGCGGAAGTTCATTATGATGCCAGTTCTCATCCAAGGCCCTAAGCAACCCGGCAACGACATTGATGTGTACCTAAGGCCATTAGTTGAAGAACTTTAATAGCTGTGGAACTGGCCAGACCGTTGCCGGACTTGGTTCTTCGGGGCTGGCGGAACCTTGGACCCTGTATCAGGGAAGTGCATTTGGACGGACGATCAATTGGACATACCAGTCAAGAGGGCTTCAGCAATATATCGGCAAGCAGCAAGGGGCGTTCTTTCGAGACGGAGAACGATGAGCTCACAATGGCCCTCGGGAATCTGAGCACCCTGGATGGACACGAGGCACGCCGAACTCCGTTCGTGGAAGGCTGGGTTTCCGAGCATGACGGTTACAAATGCCGAGACGGGGAAGAAAGTGCAGCAGAACCCGAACTGCAGCGCTGCATGCAAGGTTACAAGCGATAGAGGAACGAGAAGCGGATCGCAGCAAATGACCTGCCAAGCTTCCCGGCTACCCGCCATCTCGGTGGAGAAGCAGCGTGGCTTCCATCGAGCTGCTTCAGCCGGAGCATGCCTTGGCGGCTCTGCCCGGCTATCCCGTGGATGCTATCACGGAGGCTCAAAATTGCCACCTTATGGCGGAATGGATGAATTTGAAGGTCAAGGCGGCTGTTGGCTCTGTTTATCCTACTAAACCCGATGCAACTTTTGACTGCCAGCCGATTCCAGAAGGATATGCTAGGGTGATGGTGGATGAAATAACGGAGGGATTTGAGGACCTCTGGCTTGACAACCCTACCGGTGAAGGGGAGACTCAGCTGGGTTACGCTCAGAAGACTCCATGCCTATGGCGGAAGGATCTCATCAACCTTCCGAACTGGACGCCTCCGCCTCCTCCTCCTCCTCCGGCGAGTCAGGGCACTCCGCCTCCTCCACCGCCTCCTCCTCCGGCGAGTGACGATCAGGGCACTCGGCCGGCTCCTTATCTGGCGCGTGGCGGCACTCCGCCTCCTTCTCTGCCTGCACCAGCGCGCCCGAGCAGCCAGCCTCCTCCTTCTCCGCCTCGTCAGCAAGGGCGGAAGAGACCCGCCGCCGCTCCGGCTGCTCCGGCGCGTCGTAGTCCTTCTGCTCCGCCTCGTAAGCAAGGAAAGAAGACATCCGCTTTGTGTGCTCTGCCGACGTCTAGCAGTACAGCCAAAGGCGGGAGGACATATAGATTCGATCCTTCTCTGAAGACTCCAGAGAAGTTACCGTACGAGAGGACCGAGGAGGAAAATGCGAAGATCGCGCAGACCGAAGTGAAGGGCTTCTTTGAAGGGTTGAAAGCAAAGAGACATCCACCTCCGGAGGAGAAGGTAGATCCGGTGAAAGCGAAGCGCACTCTGGCTGCCCTGACAAAACCACCCAAGTCTCCGCCGAAAGGCAACTATGAGCGCATTATTGGAAAGGCGTTTGCCGAAGCGGAGAGGTCGGGAAGTACTAAAAGTGATCAAAGGATGAAAGAACGACGAGCTGGGAAACAAATTGCCCATTTCGGCGAACAAGCAACAATCATGCCCCCGCTCAAGGTGCTCGCTAGCCACATCGTCGATCCAAGGATGGTGCCCGGTTATGGCAATCCTGGAGATTACCCTTGCCCGACGATGTACATTATGATTTCTTGGAGGTGCAGATACAAAGATACGAGTACGGGAAGCCTCTCGTCAAAGATGAAAGATCTCTATCAACGATGATGCGAAGATTGCATGATTGGTACATGAAAACCTGCACAGAGTATGAGGGGAGGAGTACTTTGTATGTGAGAGTTAAAAAGGAGCATGACCTCATTGGAATTGAACTGTTGCCTATTCCATTTGAGGAGTTTTATCAGTTTTTCAATCAATTGGCCCTCGATAAAGCAACGTCACCGCTCTTTATGCGTAAGTAGTACTACTTACATCATTAAGTCTCTCTATATAACTCAGCTCTTTCATTGCATGTATTTATAATTATCCTCACTATATTATGCAGATTGAAGATCGCCGAATTGAAGAAAAGAAAAGTGGGTGATATTGGGTTCATTAACACATATCTCATAGATGCAACCGAGGTTGAATTTCATGCCGAAAATACCGAGGCCAACTTGCTACAATCGTTGGTAATAAATGAACACAAAGATATAATACTCTTTCCTTACAACTTCAAGTGAGTGTTACTGTCTTGTGGCATATTCGGTTTCCCTTTATTAGTCTTGGTTATAGTAATGTAATATTGATGAGTTATGCATGCGTGCGCAACTTCCACTATATTCTCCTAGAGATTAACCTTGAGCAGGGAGTAGTAACTGTCTTAGACTCGAGACGAAAAGATCCCAAGGAGTATGCGAACATGACTGAAATGCTCGAGAAGTAGGTTAAATCGATCATTATCCACCATATCAGCAACTTTGTTCATTTCTGATATCAAGTAATTGTTTTTTTTGTATGGCAGGGTTTGGAGAAAATTCACCAAAAAAGCTCCGGGACTGCCAAAGAAGCTGCAATTTAGACACTCGAAAGTAAGTACTATAGTAGCATATTCCACGCATCTCCTACTAATTCAAGCGCTAGTTTCATCAATACCATTTAGCATGCTTGCTAATTATTAGTTTGATTGACCTCTATTTCTTGTAAAGTGGTTGTGGCAGGAACAAGGGAATGATTTCTGTGGATACTACATTTGCGAGTCCATCCGCCACACGACCTGTGAGCGGGGCTACTCTGACAAACAATATGAAGTGCGTAAATAACAATATTCACAATTTTATTTTATTACCGTCATTTGTGTTGAGTTTCATTCATTCATATATATATATGTATGTATGTATTGACCCCCTTCTTAAAATTAGATGTTTCGGATGCGGGATGAACTCCTAGCACCAGATCGCATGCGAGCAATTCAAGAGGAATTGGCGGCATTCTTTCTTGACCACGTGATCGCTGAAGACGGAGAATACTATGTGGACCACGCGTCCGTATGTTAGGAGATTATATTTGTAAAAGATAATTATTGTATATATGTAGCCGGTAGTGTCGGATAGATATACGAGAACTTGTTGTTCGACCAATCTCTCGGAGAAGGAGAGGTGGTCGATATCACTTCTCTCTGTATGCATATATGTTCATGACGATCTTCTGCTTCCTTCGTTTGCTTACTAGCTAGCTAAGCGTGTCTAGCTAGTCCTCTCTATCGTATGTATAGTACGTAGTGTCGACCAAGCACCGGACAAAAGAGAGGACACTTCTCTCTATTAATTAGCTAGCTAACACAATATATGAAACACCTAAATTAACCCCCAAAACCCCCAACCCCCTTTCAAAAAAAACCCAGCCACTTTGAAATCTTGTGGCGTGGATGCCTATTGGTCCCGGTTGGTGCCACCAACCGGGACCAAAGGCCCTCCCCGCTCGGGCTCAACAAGACAAAGCCACGTGGAAGCCCATCTCGTCCCGGTTCGATTGAACCGGGACTAAAGGGCTGTAGATTAGTACGACTTTAGTCCCGGTTCAGGAACCGGGACTAAAGGCCCTTACCAACTGGGACAATAGGCCCTTTTTATACTAGTGGAACTAGGCATCTCCTGATTAGATGAGGTAGCCATATCCTTCATTGGAAAGATATCTTCAAAGAA
Source organism: Aegilops bicornis (assembly GCA_021605145.1). Classification (NCBI taxonomy): domain Eukaryota; kingdom Viridiplantae; phylum Streptophyta; class Magnoliopsida; order Poales; family Poaceae; genus Aegilops; species Aegilops bicornis. The sequence continues at coordinate 648,343,818 of CM038674.1, forward strand.
AGTCGCATCATTCGACTCCATGATCGTACCGACATGCATGTCAGGTACCTCAGATTTTACAACCAAGAATCTATAGCCAATGCTATGAAAAGCATATCCCAGGAAAACACAATCCACAGTCTTTGGTCCAAGCTTCCGCTTCTTTGGAATTGGAACATTGACAACAACCCCATGTTCGCAGATAAGAGAGTTTTAACCTTTTCTTCTCCCATTCCTCGAATAGAGTTATCTCTTTATTCTTTGTGGGAACTCGGTTTAGGACATGACATGCAGTCAATATCGCCTCCCCCCACCATGCCTTGGAGAGACCCGATGTGACTAACATGGCATTAACCAAATCAGTTAGAGTACGGTTCTTTCTTTCGGCCACCCCATTTGACTGAGTGAGTAGGGAGGCGTCCTCTCATGGATTATACCATGTTCCGCACAAAAGGCATCAAATTAATTGGAAAAATACTCCCACCACGGTCGGACCTAAGCCTCTTGATTTTCCGATCAAGTTGGTTTTCCACTTCAGCTTTATAGATCTTGAAAAAGTTCAAAGCCTCATCCTTAGATTTCAAAAGATGCACATGGAAGTATCTAGTGGAGTCATCAATTAACGTCATGAAATATTTCTTTCCACCTTTTGTCAAAACACCATTCATTTCACATAGATCTGACTGTATGAGCTCTAGTGGTGCAAAATTTCTCGTTTCCGCAGTTGTGTGAGACTTACGAGGTTGCTTAGCTTGCACACACACTTGACACTTAGATCCCTTGACAGTGGTGAAACTAGGGATTAAGTTCAACTTCGCTACTCGCGACATGCAACCAAAGTTAACATGACAATGACGTGAATGCCACACATTTGATTCACTATTGTTGCAAATATGATTAACAACTTTATTGCAAATGTCTTATAAGGATAAACGAAACAGGCCTCCTGACTCATAACCTTTACCAACAAAGGTTCCATACTTGGATATTACAAATTTATTCGACTTAAAGACAAGCTTGTAGCCATCTCTACACAGAAGAGATCTGCTAACAAGATTTTTATTGACGGAAGGGACATACTGCACGTTCTTCAGCCGCACGATCTTCCCCGAAGTAAACTTTAGATCGACCGTGCCAACACCACGAAAAGAAGCACTTAAACCATTGCCCATCAGCACAGTTGAAGTCCCTGCGGTATGATAAGACGAAAACATGGAAATATCACTTCATACATGAACATTAGCACCCGTGTCAATCAACCAATCAGGAGAATGACATACTGAAAGAATAGTGAGAAATATACCATACCCAGCATCCTTCGTGTCAGTGTCTCCAATGACAACATTAGTGGTCTTGCCGTCTTTCCTAGGATGATGCTTGTCATAGCGATTAGGGCAACTAGGAGCCCAATGATCCGGATCCCCACACACATGACATACACCTTGAAGGAAATATGCCCTAGAGGCAATAATAAAGTTATTATTTATTTCCTTATATCATGATAAATGTTTATTATTCATGCTAGAATTGTATTAACAGGAAACATAATACATGTGTGAATATATAGACAAACAGAGTGTCACTAGTATGCCTCTACAAGACTAGCTTGTTAAGCAAAGATGGTTATGTTTCCTAACCATAGACAAAGGAGTTGTCATTTGATTAACAAGGTCACATCATTGGTTGAATGATCTGATTGACATGACCCATTTCATTAGCTTAGCACCCGATCGTTTAGTATGTTGCTATTGCTTTTATCCATGACTTATGCATGTTCCTATAACTATGAGAATATGCAACTCCCGTTTACCGGAGGAACACTTTGGGTACTACCAAACATCACAACGTAACTGGGTGATTATAAAGGAGTACTACAGGTGTCTCCAAAGGCAGATGTTGGGTTGGCGTATTTCGAGATTAGGATTTGTCACTCCGATTGTCGGAGAGGTATCTCTGGGCCCTCTCGGTAATACACATCACTAAGCCTTGCAAGCATTACAACTAATGAGTTAGCTGTGAGATGATGTATTACGGAACGAGTAAAGACTTGCCAGTAACGAGATTGAACTAGGTATTGGATACCGACGATCGAATCTCGGGCAAGTAACATACCGATGGCAAAGGGAACAACGTATGTTGTTATGCGGTCTGACCGATAAAGATCTTCGTAAAATATATAGGAGCCAATATGGGCATCCAGGTCCCGCTATTGGTTATTGACCGAGAATAGTTCTAGGTCATGTCTACATAGTTCTCGAACCCGTAGGGTCCGCACGCTTAAGGTTTCGATGACAGTTTTATTATGAGTTTATGAGTTTTGATGTACCGAAGGAGTTCGGAGTCCCGGATGAGATCGGGGACATGACGAGGAGTCTCGAAATGGTCGAGACGTAAAGATCGATATATTGGACGACTATATTCGGAGTTCGGAAAGGTTCGAATGATTCGGTATTTTTCGGAGTACCGGAGAGTTACGAGAATTCGCCGGGAGAAGTATTGGGCCTTATTGGGCCCTGCGGAAAGAGAGAGGGCTGCCTAGGGCAGGCGCGCCCCTCATGGCCTAGTCCGAATTGGACTAGGGGAGCCGCACCCCTCCTTCCGTCCCGTCTCTCTTCCCCTTCCTTGTCTCCTACTCCTAATACATGGAAGGACTCCTAGTTGGACTAGGAAAGGGGGAATCCTACTCCCGGTGGGAGTAGGAATCCCCATGGCGCGCCCCTCCTAGGACCGGCCTCCTCCTCTCCTCCACTCCTTTATATACGGGGGCAGGGGGCACCCGATGGACACACAAGTTGATCCTTGAGATCGTTCCTTAGCCGTGTGCGGTGCCCCCTCCACCATATTCCACCTCGGTCAAATCGTAGCAGTGCTTAGGCGAAGCCCTGCGTTGGTAGAACATCAAGATCGTCACCACGCCGTCGTCTTGTGGAACTCTCTCTCCCGGAGCTTTGCTGGATCGGAGCCCGAGGAGGCGTCACCGAGCTGTACGTGTGCCAAGAACTTCGGAGGTGCGAGTAACGGTGCTTGGATCGGTTGGATCGCGAGGAGAACGTCGACTACTTCCTCTACGTTGTGATTGCTTCCGCTTGGTCTCACGAGTGCGTAGACAACACTCTCCCCTCTCGTTGCTATGCATCACCATGATCTTGCGTGTGCGTAGGAAATTTTTTGAAATTACTACGTTCCCCAACGGTGGCATCCGAGCCTAGGTTTTTGTGGTTTGATGTTTTGCACGAGTAGAACACAAGTGAGTTGTGGGCGATACAAGTCATACTGCCTACCAGCATGTCATACTTTGGTTCAGCGGTATTGTGAGATGAAGCGGCCCGGACCGACAATACGCGTACGCTTACGCGAGACTGGATTCACCGTTACGAGCACTCGTGCATAAAAGGTGGCTGGCGGGTGTCTGTCTCTCTCACTTTAGATGAACCGAGTGTGGCTACGCCCGGTCCTTGAGAAGGTTAAAGCGAGTCTAATTGACGAAGTATCGTTGTGGTCTTGATGCGTGGGTGAGATTGGTTCTTACTTAAGCCCATAGCAGCCACGTAAAATTTGCAACAACAAAGTAGAGGACGTCTAACTTGTTTTTGCAGGGCATGTTGTGATGTGATATGGTCAAGACGTGATGCTATATTTTATTGTATGAGATGATCATGTTTTGTAACCGAAGTTATCGCAACTGGCTGGAGCCATATGGTTGTCGCTTTATTGTATGAAATGCAAAGCATACATAATTGCTTTACTTTATCACTAAGCGGTAGCGATAGTCGTAGAAGCAATAGATGGCGTACGACAACGATGCTACGATGGAGATCAAGGTGTCGCACCGGTGACGATGGTGATCACGACGGTGCCGGAGATGGAGATCACAAGCACAAGATGATGATGGCCATATCATATCACTTATATTGATTGCATGTGATGTTTATCCTTTATGCATCTTATTTTGCTTTGATTGACGGTAGCATTTTAAGATGATCTCTCACTAAAATTATCAAGTAGTGTTCTCCCGAGTATGCACCGTTGCCAAAGTTAAATGCGTGTCGAGACACCACGTGATGATCGGGTGTGATAAGCTCTCGTCCATCTACAACGGGTGCAAGCCAGTTTTGCACGCCTTGAATACTCGAGTTATACTTGACGAGCCTAGCATATGCAGATATGGCCTCGGAACACGGAGACCGAAAGGTCGGCGTGAATCATATAGTAGATATGATCAACATAAGATGTTCACCATTGAAAACTACTCCATCTCACGTGATGATCGGTTATGGTTTAGTTGATTTGGATCACGTGATCACTTAGATGACTAGAGAGATGTCTATCTAAGTGGGAGTTATTAAGTAATATGATTAATTGAACTTTAATTTATCATGAACTTAGTCCTGGTAGTATTTTGCAAATTATGTTGCAGATCAATAGCTCGCGTTGTTGCTTCCCTATGTTTGTTTTGATATGTTCCTAGAGAAAATTGTATTGAAAAATATTAGTAGCAATGATGCGGATTGGATCCGTGATCTGAGGTTTATCCTCATTGCTGCCTGTAAGAATTATGTCCTTAATGCACCGCTAGGTGATGGACCTATTGCGAGGAGCAAATGTAGGCGTTATGAGCGTTTGGCTAGCTCAATATGATGACTACTTGATAGTTTAGTGCACCATACTTAACAGCTTAGAATCGGGACTTCAAAGGCGTTTTGAGCGTCATGGACCATATGAGATGTTCCAGGAATTGAAGTTAATATTTCAAGCAAATACCCGAGTTGAGAGATATGAAATCTCCAACAAGTTCTATAGCTAAAAGATGGAAGAGAATCGCTCAACTAGTGAGCATGTTCTCAGATTGTCCGGATACTTCAATCGCTTGAATCAAGTGGGAGTTAATCTTCCGGATAAGATAGTGATTGACAGAATTCTCTAGTCACCAACACTAAGTTACTAGAACTTCGTGATGAACTATAGTATGCAAGGGATGACGAAAACGATTCCCGAGCTCTTCGTGATGTTGAAATCGGCGAAGGTAGAAATCAAGAAAGAGCATCAAGTGTTGATGATTGACAAGACCACTAGTCTCAAGGAAAAGGGCAAAGGGAAGAAGGGAACTTCAAGAAGAACGGCAAGCAAGTTGCTGCTCGAGTGAAGAAGCCCAAGTCTGGACCTAAGCACGAGACTAAGTGCTTTTGCTGCAATGGAACTGGTCACTAGAAGCGGAACTACCCCAAGTATTTGGCGGATAAGAAGGATGGCAAAGTGAACAAAGGTATATTTGATATACAGATTATTGATGTGTATTTTACTAGTGTTCGCAGCAACCCCTCGGTATTTGATACTGGTTCAGTTGCTAAGAATAGTAACTTGAAAGCAGGAGTTGCAGAATGAAGCGAAACTAGTTGAAGGGGAAGTGACGATGAGTGTTGGAAGTAGTTCCAAGATTGATATGATCATCATCGCACACTCCCTATACTTTCGGGATTAGTGTGGAACCTAAATAAGTGTTATTTGGTGTTGAGCATAAATATGATTTGATCATATTTATTGCAATACTGATTATTCATTTAAGTAAGAGAATAAATTGTTGTTCTGTTTACATGAATAAAACCTTATATGGTTACACACCCAATGAAAATGATTCATTGGATCTCGATCATAGTGATACACATATTCATAATATTGAAACCAAAAGATGCAAAGTTAATAATGATAGTGCAACTTATTTGTGGCACTGCCGTTTAGGTCATATTGGTGTAAAGCGCATAAAGAAACTCCATACTGATGGGCTTTTGGAATCACTTGATGCTTGCAAACCATGCCTCATGGGCAAGATGACTAAAGCTCCGTTCTCCGGAACAATGGAGCGAGCAACAGATTTGTTGGAAATCATACATCTTGATGTATGTGGTCCGATGAATATTAAGGCTCGCGACAAGTATCATTATTTTTTGATCTTCACAGATGTTTTTGAGCAGATATGGGTATATCTACTTGATGAAACATAAGTCTGAAACATTTGAAAAGCTCAAAGAATTTCAGAGTGAAGTGGAGAATCATCGTAACAAGAAAATAAAAGTTTCTACGATATGATCGCAGAGGTAAAATATTTGAGTTACGAGTTTGGTCTTCAATTAAAACAATGTGAAATAGTTTCACAAATTCATGCCACCTGGAACACCACAGCATAATGGTGTGTCCGAACATCATAATCGTACTTTATTGGATATAGTGCAACTATGATGTTTCTTACCGATTTACCGTTATAGTTTTGGGGCTATGCATTAGAGACAGCTGCATTCACGTTAAAAAGGGCACCATCTAAATCCGTTGAGACGACACCGTATGAACTGTGGTTTCGCAAGAAACCAAAGATGTTGTTTCTTGAAGTTTGGAGTTGTGATGCTTATGTGAAAAAGTTTCATCATGATAAGCTCGAACCCAAATCGGAGAAATGCGTCTTCATAGGATACCCAAAATGTTGGGTACACCTTCTATCACAGATCCGAAAGGCAAGACATTCGTTGCCAAGAATGGATCCTTTCTAGAGAAGGAGTTTCTCCCGAAAGAAGTGAGTGGGAGGAAAGTAGAACTTGATGAGGTAATTGTACCTTCTCCCTTATTGGAAAGTAGTTTATCACAGAAATCAGTTCCTGTGACTACTACACCAATTAGTGAGGAAGCTAATGATGATGATCATGTAACTTCAGATCAAGTTACGACCGAACCTCGTGAGGTCAACCAGAGTGAGATCCGCACTGTGAGTGGTACGGTAATCCCATTACGGAGGTCGGGTTACTTGACCATGACGAACCTACGAACTATGAGGAAGCGATGATGAGCCCAGATTCCGCAAAATGGTTTGAGGCCATGAAATCTGAGATATGATCCATGTATGAGAACAAAGTATGGACTTTGATGGATTTGCCCGATGATCGGCAAACCATAGAAAATAAATGGATCTTCAAGAAGAGGAAGACGGACGCCGATAGTAGTGTTCTTGTCTACAAAGCTAGAATTGTCGCATAAAGGTTTTCGACAAGTTCAAGATGTTGACTACGATGAGAGTTTCTCACTCGTATCTATGCTTAAGTCTGTCCGAATCATGTTAGCAATTGCCGCATTTTATGAAATCTGGCAAATGGATAAACAAAACTGCATTCCTTAATGGATTTATTAAAGAAGAGTTGTATATGATGCAACCAGAAGGTTTTGTCAATCCTAAAGGAGCTAACAAAATGTGCAAGCTCCAGCGATCCATCAATGGACTGGTGCAAGCATCTCGGAGTTGGAATATACGCTTTGATGTGTTGATCAAAGCATATAGTTTTATACAGACTTGCGGTGAAGCCTGTAATTACTAGAAAGTGAGTGGGAGCACTACAGCATTTACGATAAGTATATGTGAATGACATATTGTAGATCGGAAATAATGTAGAATTATTACGCAAAGCATAAAGGAGTGTTTGAAAGGAGTTTTTCAAAGAAAGACCTCGGTGAAGCTGCTTACATATTGAGCATCAAGATCTATAGAGATAGATCAAGACGCTTGATAAGTTTTTTCAATGAGTACATACCTTGACAAGATTTTGAAGTAGTTCAAAATGGAACAGTCAAAGAAAGAGTTCTTGCACGTGTTACAAGATGTGAAATTGAGTAAGACTCAAAACCCGACCACGGGAGAAGATAGAAAGAGAATGAAAGTCATTCCCTATGCCTTGGCCATAGGTTCTATAAAGTATGCCATGCTGTGTACCAGATCTATTGTATACCCTACACTGAGTTTGGCAAGGAGTACAATAGTGATCTAGGAGTAGATCATCGGACAGCGGTCAAAATTATCCTTAGTGGAATAAGGATATGTTTCTCGATTATGGAAGTGACAAAAGGTTAGGTAAATAAAGGGTTACGTCGATGCAAGTTTTGACACCGATCTGGATGACTCTAAGTCTCGATCTAGATACATATTGAAAGTGGGAGCAATTAGCTAGAGTAGCTCCGTGCAGAGCATTGTAGACATAGAAAATTGCAAAATACATAACGGATCTGAATATGAAAGACCCGTTGACTAAGATTCTCTCACAAGCAAAACATGATCACACCTTAGTACTCTTTGGGTGTTAATCACATAGCGATGTGAACTAGATTACTGAATCTAGTAAACCCTTTGGGTGTTGGTCACATGGCGATATGAACTATGGTGTTAATCACATGATGATGTGAACTATCGATGTTAATCACATGGTGATGTGATCTAGATTATTGACTCTAGTGCAAGTGGGAGACTGAAGGAAATATGCCCTAGAGGCAATAATAAAGTTATTATTTATTTCCTTATATCATGATAAATGTTTATTATTCATGCTAGAATTGTATTAACAGGAAACATAATACATGTGTGAATATATAGACAAGCAGTGTCACTAGTATGCCTCTACAAGACTAGCTTGTTAAGCAAAGATGGTTATGTTTCCTAACCATAGACAAAGGAGTTGTCATTTGATTAACAAGGTCACATCATTGGTTGAATGATCTGATTGACATGACCCATTTCATTAGCTTAGCACCCGATCGTTTAGTATGTTGCTATTGCTTTTATCCATGACTTATGCATGTTCCTATAACTATGAGAATATGCAACTCCCGTTACCGGAGGAACACTTTGGGTACTACCAAACGTCACAACGTAACTGGGTGATTATAAAGGAGTACTACAGGTGTCTCCAAAGGCAGATGTTGGGTTGGCGTATTAGAGATTAGGATTTGTCACTCCGATTGACGGAGAGGTATCTCTGGGCCCACACGGTAATACACATCACTAAGCCTTGCAAGCATTACAACTAATGAGTTAGCTGTGAGATGATGTATTACGGAACGAGTAAAGAGACTTGCCGAATGAGATTGAACTAGGTATTGGATACCAACGATCGAATCTCGGGCAAGTAACATACCGATGACAAAGGGAACAACGTATGTTGTTATGCGGTCTGACCGATAAAGATCTTCGTAGAATATGTAGGAGCCAATATGGGCATCCAGGTCCCGCTATTGGTTATTGACCGAGAATAGTTCTAGGTCATGTCTACATAGTTCTCGAACCCGTAGGGTCCGCACGCTTAAGGTTTCGATGACAGTTTTATTATGAGTTTATGAGTTTTGATGTACCGAAGGAGTTCGGAGTCCCGGATGAGATCGGGGACATGACGAGGAGTCTCGAAATGGTCGAGACGTAAAGATCGATATATTGGACGACTATATTCGGAGTTCGGAAAGGTTCCGAATGATTCGGTATTTTTTAGTACCGAGAGTTACGAGAATTCGCCGGGAGAAGTATTGGGCCTTATTGGGCCCTGCGAAAGAGAGGGGCTGCCTAGGGCAGGCCGCGCGCCCTCATGGCCTAGTCCGGGTGGACTAGGGGAGGCCGCACCCCTCCTTCCTTCCCTTCTCTCTTCCCTTCCTTGTCTCCTACTCCTAATACATGGAAGGACTCCTAGTTGGACTAGGAAGGGGAATCCTACTCCCGGTGGGAGTAGGACTCCCCATGTGGCGCCCTCCTAGGGCCGGCCTCCTCCTCTCCTCCACTCCTTTATATACGGGGGCAGGGGGCACCCGATGGACACACAAGTTGATCCTTGAGATCGTTCCTTAGCCGTGTGCGGTGCCCCCCTCCACCATATTCCACCTCGGTCAAATCGTAGCAGTGCTTAGGCGAAGCCCTGCGTTAGTAGAACATCAAGATCGTCACCACGCCGTCGTGCTGACGGAACTCTCTCTCCCCGGAGCTTTGCTGGATCGGAGCCCGAGGAGCGTCACCGAGCTGTACGTGTGCCAAGAACTCGGAGGTGCCAGAATAACGGTGCTTGGATCGGTTGGATCGCGAGGAGAACGTACGACTACATCCTCTACGTTGTGATTGCTTCCGCTTCGGTCTACGAGGGTACGTAGACAACACTCTCCCCTCTCGTTGCTATGCATCACCATGATCTTGCGTGTGCGTAGGAATTTTTTTGAAATTACTACGTTCCCCAACACACCTTTCTTCTTGTCATTCTTCTTCTTGAAGTTCGTGTGTTGCACAACCTTGTTCTTCCCATCAAACTTTGCTTTACCATCAAACTTGCCCTTATTCTTGAACTTGTGGGGCTGGAAGTTCTTCTTCTTTACCAGATTCGCACTAGATCCTCCCTCAATACCTCGAGCACGTGTGTCCTTTGCTCTCGCCTTTTCCTCCACATCAAGAGTGCCAATGAGATCCAGGACGAAAAACTCTTGTCTCTTATGTTTCAGTAAGGTAGCAAAGTTCCTCCACGAAGGAGGAAGCTTAGTGATGATACCTCCGGCAACAAACTTGTCCGGTAGCATACAACTGAAGTGCTCAAGTTCTCTAGCAAATGATCAGTATCTCATGAGCTTGCTCAACTAAAGAGCGCTCTTCGGTCATCCTGTAATCATAGAATTGCTCCATGATGTACAGCTCGATTACAAAGATCCGAGACCCCAAACTTGGCCTCGAGTGCATCCCACATATCTCTTCCATTACCAATTGACGCATAAGCATCAACTATGTTCTCACCAAGAACACTCAAGAGAGCAGCCTTAAACAGAGTATCCATTTTCTAAAAAGCTTGTGCCTGTTGAGCATCAGGCTCTCCTTCAGGTTTGCCAAGAGTGGCGTCATAGCAACTCATGGTTTGAAACCATAAGACTGCTCTCACGCGCCACCTCTTATAGTGGATACCCTCAAACATATGAGGTCTCATGGAAGCAGCAAAACCACTTGATGTAAATTGCCTATCATAAGGTTTTTGGATTGTTGGAAAAAAGAGCAATTTACCAAATGATTTTATTAACAGAAAAACTAGATAAAAGCATGACGAATATAGTAGAGATAAAATGAGTCATGCGTTCTAACAGAGAGAAGGTAAATGGCATATGTAAATATGAACTATAGCCTAGCAAATCTAGAGCAGACAGTAGAGGTAGTTGCATATACGATGTAGAACCTAATATATCTAGGGTCAACATCCTCTCTTATATAGGCACAGGAGAAGGACGTGAACAGGCTGCGGCGGGAGGTGAAGCAACCAGCGATGCGGCGGGCGGCCAAGGAGGAGCGCGCGTGGATGTCCCTCTTGTTCTCATGCTCATACATGTGGGGAAAGACTTCCTCTAAACTAGCAATATGGGACTAAACTTTTGTTCCACCTCTTGCCTTGCACGAATGGGCTGCATGGGCCTCTAGGATTTATTAGGAATTTCTGAAACTGTTATTGGGCTAGGACTAAAATAGACAAAATTCCAGCAGGGTATAATACGTGTATATATGTATGTTACATACGTATGGCAGGTCGAAAGTACGTAGATACTTGCCCGGAAAAAAAACGCGTAGACACTTCTTTTAGTTGAAAAAACACGTAGATACTGTACTGGTTCGCATGCATGTGCGTATGCATGACTACTGTAGGCGGCACGCTGGCTGCTACTACCGTGTGTTAGACTAAGTATATGTTAGATATACGTGTTGTAACATAACTTGTATTTGTACGGTTCCCTTTTATAAATATATGACAGCCGTACCCACCAAGGGTATCGAGCATTGTTCCAAACCCTAATACGTCTAACATGGTATCAGACGACGCGTTCGATCCGCGTCACGCTTCCGCCTCTGCAGCTGCCGCGCCGGCTCCCGCCGCCGCGCCGCCTCTCTCCACCCTGGCGAGGGAGTCGCCGTTCCTCGCGTCGCCTCCGCTTGCCTGGGCCCGATCTGCTCTCGCGGGATCGCACCCGCCCGCGCCTCGACCATCTGCGATGCCGCCGCCGCCTCAATCTCCTGCCGTACCGATCGCGGACGACCCGATCCCGTCGCACAGCACGCCTCTGCAGCCGGCCTCCTACGGCGCCTCTGGGCAGGCGGCCTATGGTGGCCCGCCGGCTCCGATCCATTACCGCGACGCACCCGCGGCCTCGGGGCCCTATGGCGCTCACCAGGCACCGTACGGGGGCCCGTACCCCTTGCCATACGTCGCGCCGTCGGCTGCGCCGTACGCGGCTGCCGTCCCGACGCCCTACGCTGCCGCCCCAGCGTACGCCGCCCCTCCTGCACTCCCGTATGGTGTGCACCCATCGGCGGCTTACGGTCATCATCAACAACCATCGGCCGATGCACTCGTCCCGTCTGATGTCGTCTCGCCGCCTGATCTGCCGCCCTCCGCGCCGATGACCGAACCAGGGCCGTTTCACTTCGCTCATCTGGTGACGGTGAAGCTCTCTGCTGACAACTACCTCCTGTGGCGCGCCCAAGTGTTGTCGCTGATTCGTAGCCACTACCTTGAGGGGTATGTTGATGGCTCCCTGCCGTGTCCTCCGGCTATGGTTCCGGTACCTTCGCCCCATGGTGGCTCTGTCATGGTCCCCAACCCTACTCATCGTCGGTGGACTGCTCAAGATCAGGCCATCCTGGGTGCTATTCAGTCTTCGCTCACTCCATCTGTAGCTGGCATGGTGGTTTTTGCCGCTACATCGAGGGATGCATGGACCACGCTTGACTCCAGTTTCTCCTCGCAGTCCCTGGCACGCTCGTCTGCCATTCGCAACCAGCTGGGTGAGGTCAAGAAGAATGATCTCTCTATCACGGCCTTCTTCAACAAAGTAAAAAAGCTTGGCTGATACACTGTCCTCCATTGGGAAGCCACTCCGTGATGAGGAGTTTACTTCGTTCATTCTCAATGGACTCGACGAGGACTATGACTCTCTGGTGGAAAACGTCAATGGACGTGACACGCCGATGCCACCTCGTAATCTCTATGCCCGCCTCCTTAACACGGAGCAGCGGCTCGCTGCTCGTCGCTCTATCGGAGTCTACACGGAGGGCCCCTCTGCGAACGCTGCTCTTCGCGGGGGTGCCCGTGATGCCAAGCCGAAGTCGCCGCCTCCCACGGGCAACCAGCCCCGCCCGCCCGCTCCAGCTCCTCCGACGGCTGGTCGTAGGCGCCTTCACTGCGAGGCGTGTGGTGGTGGGGTCGAGTGCCAGCTCTGCGGCATTGAGGGACACTTGGCGTCTCGGTGTCATCGTCGTTTTAAACGCGATTTTCTTGGCATTGGGAACAATGGGAAGGGTAACGAGAAGCAAGCTGCTCTCACTACACAGGAGCCCGGGTTCACTCCATCATATTCTGTGGATCCTGCCTGGTACATGGACACAGGCGCCACGGACCATTTGACGAGCCAGCTTGACAAGTTGGCCACTCGCCAGCCCTACACCGGTCATGATCAGGTCCGCACTGCCAATGGATCAGGTATGCCCATCTCACCTGTTGGTCAGGCATCTCTTCTTTCCCGTACCACTAAAACCTTGCGTCTCCTTGATGTCCTTCGTGTTCCTTCTGTCACACGTAGTTTACTCTCGGTTCCTAAATTAACTCGTGACAACAATGTGTTTGTTGAGTTTCACCGATTCTATTTTTTTATTAAGGACCGGGACACGAGGGACGTTCTTCTTAGTGGTCGAGCTCGCGATGGCTTATATGCACTTGACGTGCCACGAATGCTTGGTGTGCCACGCATGTCTCAAGTTTCAGTGGCGTGCGGGTGTCATCGTCGCAGTGGCATTCTCGCCTTGGCCACCCTGCCACTCCCATTGTGCGCCATGTGCTTCATCGTCATCGTCTTCCCGTTGAGTCCAGTAATAAGGAGTTTCTAGTGTGTGATGCCTGTCAACAAGGCAAGAGTCATCGGTTGCCTTTTTCTGTATCAAGTCATGTTGTCAAAGCTCCTCTTGAACTTGTGTTCTCCGATGTGTGGGGCTATGCCCAAACTTCTGTTAGTGGGCACAACTATTATGTCAGTTTCATAGATGCTTTCAGTCGCTTTACTTGGATTTATCTTATTAAGCGCAAATCTGATGTGTTTCATGTTTTCATGCAATTTCAAGCACATGTTGAACGATTGCTCAAGCACAAAATTATACATATTCAGTCTGATTGGGGGGGGGGGTGAATACCGTAATCTTAACACCTTCTTTCAGAAGCTTGGCATTTCACACCATGTGTCTTGTCCTCATACACATCAGCAGAATGGTGCAGCTGAGCGTAAGCACCGTCATATAGTTGAAAATGGTCTAACACTTCTTGCACATGCCTCTGTTCCGTTTCGGTTCTGGAGTGATGCCTTTGTTACTGCTTGTTTTTTGATAAACAGGATTCCCACACGACTTTTTCATATGAAGTCCCCTCTAGAGGTGTTGCTTCATGAAACTCCAGATTACTCCTTCCTCAAAGTGTTCGGTTGTGCATGTTGGCCACATCTTCGCCCGTACAATAAGCATAAACTTGAGTATCTGTCGAAAAAATGTGTGTTCCTCGGATACAGTCCTCTCCACAAAGGTTACAAGTGTCTCCATGTTCCATCAAACCGTGTTTACATTTATCGTGATGTTGTGTTTGATGAGACTGTCTTCCCTTTTTCCACGCTCACATCGCCCACTGACACTCCTGTCGCCGAGTTACACTCGTTTCCAGTTTTGCCAGATCAATTTGTGGATGCTGCATATTCTCCTTTGTTGTTGCCTAACCACGGTGCAGGGACTGGACGAGGTGCTCGACTGGAGCTTCTTGATGATGATGATGTGCCATCCCGCCAAGCTGCTACGTCGAGCTCCTATCGCCACGACGGCTGCCGCCGACGTTGATCCCGTGTGCATGCCTCATGCACGTGGATCTTGGCATGCCAGCGTCGCTGGGCCGCCACCCGTGGCCTCGTCGCTGGGCAGCCAACCCCGTGGCCTCGTCGCTGGGCCGCCACCCTCGTGGCCTCGTCGCTGGGCCGCCACCCCGTGGCCTTGTCGCCTGGGCCTGCGGCCTCGCAGCCGCCTGGGTCGGCTGACCCCGCGGCTCGGTCGCCTGGGCCGGCGGCTCCGTCAAGTAACGACCCGTGCATGTCCCATGCATGAGGGTTCGCTGCTGCACCTGTGTCGCCTGATCCGTCGTTGTCAACCACGCCGGACCAATCTTCGTCAAGCACGCCAGACCGATCTTCGCCACCTCCGCCTGTAGTCCTGCGCCCTCATACTCGCAGCAAGAGCGGCATTTTTCAGCGGAAGAAGTATACTGACGGGACTGTCGCATGGCTTGCGGCTTGTGTGGCGCATGCTGAAGTTGATCCTATGACTGAACCACGACACTTTCAGGCAGCACTTCGCATTCCACACTGGCGTGCTGCGATGGAGCAGGAGATTCATGCTCTTCAGAAGAACAACACTTGGCGTCTGGTTCCACCTCCGTCCGGTGTCAATATCATTGACTCCAAATGGGTGTTCAAGGTGAAGAAACATGCTGATGGCTCCATTGAGAGGTACAAGGCACGCCCGGTGGCGAAGGGGTTCAAACAACGGTATGGCATTGACTATGAAGACACGTTCGGTCCTGTTATTAAACCAACTACCATTCGTGTTCTTCTTTCATTGGCTGTTACTCGAGGATGGTCGCTTCGACAACTTGATGTTCAGAATGCTTTTCTCCATGGAGTTCTGGAAGAAGAGGTTCACATGCGTCAGCCGCCAGGGTTTGTTGATCCTGATCAGCCGCATCATTTGTGTCGTCTTGTCAAGGCTCTCTATGGTCTGAAGCAGGCCCCTCGTGCATGGCATGCGCGTCTTGGAGCTGCTCTTCGTGCGCATGGTTTTGTGCCTTCTACAGCGGATACATCTCTGTTTATTCTTCAGCGACCAGAGGTGACTATGTACATTCTGGTCTATGTTGATGATATCATTCTTATCAGTTCATCCGCTTCTGCTACGGATCGGCTTGTGTCCTCTCTCGATTGCTGAGTTTGCCGTTAAAGATCTTGGGGACTCCATTACTTCCTGGGTCTAGAGGTATTTCATTACGATGGTGGCTGACTCTTACTCGGAGGAAGTACTCTCGGGATCTTCTACGTCGTCTTTGGTATGTTGCAATGCAAGACCGCGCGACTCCTATGTCTGCCATGAGACAAATTGATGGCTTTGATGGTGACTTGCTCTCTCCTGAGGAAGCCACGGAGAAACGCAGTATAGTAGGAGGGCTGCAGTAATTGCTCGATACTCGACCTGACATAACTTTTCAAGATAACCGTGTGTGCCAGTACCTTCATGCACCGCGTGATCCTCACTGGTCCGCTGTTAAGCGCATCTTGCGCTATGTTCGTCACACTGGTTCATATGGTCTCCATCTTCAGCCTGCACGTTCTGGACTGATTTCAGCATTTTCTGATGCCGATTGGGCTGGTAGTCCTGATGATCGGCGATCCACGGGGGGACATGTTGTGTTCTTTGGTCCTAACTTGATCGCCTGGCAAGCTCGCAAGCAAGCTACGGTGTCTCGAAGTAGTACCGAAGCTGAGTACAAAGCCGTTGCTAATGCCACAGCTGAGATCATATGGGTGCAGTCATTGCTTCGAGAGTTGAAGGTCTCCCCGAGTCAGCCGCCTGTTCTTTGGTGTGATAACATTGGTGCCACGTACCTTTCATCCAATCCAGTATTTCATGCCAGAACAAAGCACATCGAAGTTGACTATCACTTTGTGAGGGAACGTGCTGCTCAGAAGCTTCTTCAAATTAAGTTTATTTCTTCTAAGGATCAGCTTGCTGATATTTTCACTAAACCCTTGCCCTTACCTTCTTTCGAAGGATGTCGTAGCAATCTTAACCTCATGAGTGTTTCAGGACATAGTTAAGATTAAGGGAGGGTGTTAGACTAAGTATATATTAGATATACGTGTTGTAACATAACTTGTATTTATACGGTTCCCTCTTATAAATATATGACAGCCGTACCCATCAAGGGTATCGAGCATTGTTCCAAACCCTAATACGTCTAACACCGTGCTATGTGCCCTTCCCGGCCTCGGCTTTATACGTATACGGTTCACACGGTCGAATTTACACCACTTCTGGGCACCCTTGCTATACGTATGTACTTCCTCTATAAACTAATACTTTCTCCTTATCGAAATATAAGATGTGTTTTAATACAGAGGAAGTATAAGACTTTTTAGACCACTAGATTGTGCGTGTGTGTCGCATGTCAACTAATGTCAAGTGTAGAGTGCTACTGTAAGTTAATTACTGCGCCATTGGCAAGCTTGATACCCAGCTGACTGCTTGAGCATGCATATATACGTGTAGCTCCCCCTTTTTTCAAACATGTAGTCCGCTATGCTGTATTGCCTCCATTCGGTTTTATAAGGCCTTTCCTCCGTTAGAGCAATAAAATACAATAAAATTTATATCATTGAATTCTTATTATCGGGAAGTTTCCATAGTAGCACATGACTTAAATTACGTATCGCTAGTCTTCTTTTTTTGCGAAAAAGGCTCTCTAGATTTATATTAAAAAGTTATATACGGTATATGACATATCAAAAAACAAGGACATTACAACCATGTCCTCTCAGAGAGCTAGGAAAACTCAATCTTCAGCACGAGCCGAAGGTGCGCCGATGCTGCCGCTCCATCGCTGAAGCCAGCCTGATCTTATATCTTGCCGTCCAAAAACCGTCGTGGTAAGGTCCAACTGGACCAACACACACGAGAAGAAGCTGCCAACATGGAAGTCTTGTTTGGATTAGAAATCCCATAGCCGAACCCTCTCCCAAATAAAACTTCCGCCAGCAAAAATGGCGATGGAGTAATTGTCATTGCAACAGAGAGGGAGCACAAACTACCAGAGAGCTATCTGTCACGCTAGGGAGACATGCAAGGGGAGAAAAGAAGATCGCTTCCTCGTCGCTGCCACAAAAACGGCCGGGAGAACATCACTCGGTCCCCAAGGGTCGGCCTTCCGTTGTCGGAGCCGCTGGCTGCCCACAACATCACCCCTTCAAAAAGCAGGAAGAAGAAGACCGTTACCCCCGACGCAAACATGAAGGCATATGAAGCGCCAATCTAGATTTGAAGGACCTGAGGAGGCGTAGACACTGCCTTCTTTGGGGAGAGATATGGAATATTTATTCGGTGCCGCCATCGCCTCCATCAGAGTTGAAGTCATGGACAACAACAAAAATCTAACTAAGATACTGGACTGCTGAATATGAATGGACACAAAAGTTCCAGGGGTTTCCCTCCCTCCATAGCCGCCGCCGAAACAGCCGGTGGAGGTGAAGGAACCTGGTGATGCACAGTCGGTGGCACCGGTTCCTTCTGGTGGCGGCTAGGTCACGGCCCGAGGAAATTTTTTGACAAAACATATTATTAGTCTAACCAATAGTCATAGTAAATCTGAAAAATACATGTAGCGTAATGAGCACGAATGGTCTGAGTACACTAGGTGTGTAAAGTGTTCAATTAGGGCATCTTGAACGCCAACCCCCAATACAATCACACTATTTGTTTATGGACTTATTTGAACCAGCAGACATGGATGCGGGAGCGGAACATCCAACTGCATCTTCTAAATGTCCGCCCATATCTGGCCAATTTGAATTTCAAATGCATAATAATAGCAAGTTAAAGTGTGGCGTTCACATAGCACCCAATCAGGACCAAAAAGAGGCCGATGTTTATATTATTTACATGCCCAAAAGTATAATTTTTTTTGCCCCGCAGAACCGGATATCAAACGTCCATGCTCACACTGCCGTCGGCACCTCCTCACCATCCGCCTCCTTCGCCGTCTCCAGCTCGGCCGCCAAGCGCTTCAAGATCCTATCACAGACGATTTGTACAATCATCCAACTCGTCTATCTTCAAGGTCAACATTTTCAAATCCTCAAATGTTTTCGCGATCTCAACCTTTCTCTCTTCGTGTTTGGTCTTCTTTTCTTTGAGTTTGACCTTCTTATCGGTCGCCGCCATCAGGATGCCAGGGACTGCTTGCCGAGCTGCTGGGTAGCGTAGAAGTAGGGACCTTGTATTGTTTCGACCAGGACGGTGTGTGCATGGACGGCGACGATGGCGGCGCCCTGCGCCCCAGGCCCCACCCGTCCTCTGCACCCCGTCCGTGGCCACCCCCACCGTGCCGGCTGCCTTTCTTTTTGCCACTCACCCCCTTTGCCTTATGTTTAAGGTAGCGGGCTTGTTGTGCCGCCGAGTTGATATTTCGGGCGGCCGCCTTCGCCAAACCCTCCACCTTCCCATCTCCGGTAGCTTTTCGTATGGGTCCATGCGGCGGCGACGGAGAAAAAGTGCGGGATTGGGGTGGAGAGCAGCGAGATGGTAGCAAAGAGGGCGGAGAAAGGGGGGATGCCGTCGAAACAATGCGGACGGTTCCAAATACGCGGGCTCCGTCTCAGTTTTGTGTGGACCGGGATGTCAGAGTTCTACCTGGCGGGTGTACGAACTCCCACAAAGCCTCCCTGACTTGTTTCCAGTTTGAGGGAAAACCGATACCCGAAGTAGTCCACGGACAAATGCGAGACATCGTTGGATGGTTTTCGGCGTCCGAACAGCTCGATCCGAACACTTACTAAAAGTTTGAGGGTCCGCATTGGAGAACCCCCTAAATACTTTTTCTCAAACTTACTTCTGCTCCATTTTATCTTCCCTTGCCAGAATATGACCGCATTTCTAGTTGCATAGGTCACCGATGACCAAGCGTTGCGTCATATCAACTGATAATGCATCCATGCATGGAGCTAAATGGCAGATAGCTGGTCATACCCTTTGCCCTCGCACGCGGGGAAAGTAATAAGAAATTCAAAAGAAGATCCATTCTCTATAGTCAAAGTAACTAGGTTGCTTGCTTCCACGAGACTCCATGAACAAACAAAGCGAACAACTAAACCAATATTTCGTCGCGCTGCCGACTAGTTAATCGATGTGCTGATCCGTAGTTGTGAAGCGCAGCTTTGCTCGAGTGATTACGGAATCGCGAAATGCATGGCCCTGGTAGGGCAAACGTACGTACGCATGATCCGGTTACTATTTCGCTCTCATCTCTCTCCCTCTCTCGATTAAGTGGTCTGCCCGTAACAAGTGTCAGAAAATCCCCCTAAAAAAACAAGTGTCAGAAAAAAGTGGCGTACCGCTTAATTTAACGAGAAAGCAAGCAGGCCCACCCACTGAAAATCAGAGTGGGATGATTAGTTGAGGAAAGGAAATAACGTAGGTTTACGTAATAGATTTCAGAGGTGTAGCATTTTTGAAACAGTAAACACACGAAAATTCTATACCCGTGAAAGAATCGTACGAAAATCAGGCTAGGCGCCGACGTGGCTTGCTCTCATCCATCTCTTGATGGATTATGGATGGGCTTAGGTCCATATAAAACAATAATTCCTAGTTAATCTCTAAGGCCCATGCATGTGTATGGCAAGTGCTGGGAAGTGTGGAAGTTTAGTCTCATACTGCTACAGTAAAAAGAGTGATACCTTTTTATAAAGACTGCTCTACCACTTGCTATTGGGAGCTTGGGAATAGGAGCTGTACACGCGCGCTCCTCCTCCTCCGCCGCCGCCCGCCTCGAAACGACGCGCGCGCGCCGCCGGTTGCGGGTTGCGGGAATGAGCCGAGCCGAAGCTTATTTTTACCGCTCATGAATGGTTAATTATTTATTAATTAATTAACGAGTCGCTTACGGAAGGGCCACTGTCCGAGACGCGCTCTCATTCCGACGACCGCGTGCACGGTTGGTCGGGAGAGCAGGTGCCTCCGGAACCCTGTCGTTCGAGATCCTGCCCGGGAGAACGGCAATAAGGTTTTTGGGGAGCGTCTCGACGCGATTGCTCCCGATCCGTCCTCGTCTTCATCCGCCTCTGCTTCCACTCCATGGTTGACGACGAAGTCGCCAAGAAGAAGGCCTTGGCTGATGCCGAGGCTGCTGCTACCGCCGCCGCGTTGCTTGATCAACCGGAGGGTATGCCTCGTTCATCCCCTATTTGCCCGTTCATGTGCTAGCCGTATATATGCTGTTCATCGATGTTTCGGTTCTATGTACTGTACGTGCTCACATGCTTAGGTATCGGTATGAGATGCATACCGTATTTGCCATGCTTACTATTTACTCGTGAATTAGATTAGTCAGAAAAGTGCTAATATTTCCAACAATCCAAAAACCTTATTTTATTGATTGTCTTCCTTATGAGTGGCGGCCGGGGACGAGCCACGGTCTTTTCCTACCAATCTATCCCCCTAGGAGAATGCGCGTAATACTTTGCTTTGATAACCTCTAGATTTTTGCAACAAGTATATGAGTTCTTTATGACTAATGTTGAGTCCATGGATTACACGCATTTTTCCCCATCCTTCCACCATTGCTAGCCTCTCTAATACCGCGCACTTTTCGCCGGTATCATACACCCACCATATATCTTCCTCAAAACAGCCACCATACCTACCTATCATGGCATTTCCATAGCCATTCCGAGATATATTGCCATGCAACTTTCCACCGTTCCGTTTATTATGACACGCTCCATCATTGTCATATTGCTAACATGATCATGTAGTTGACATCGTATTTGTGGCAAAGCCACCGTTCATAATTCTTTCATACATGTCACTCATGTTTCATTGCATATCCTGGTACATCACGGAGGCATTCATATAGAGTCATATTTTGTTCTAAGTATCGAGTTGTAATTGTTGAGTTTTAAGAAAAATAAAAGTGTGATGATCATCATTATTAGAGCATTGTCCCAAGTGAGGAAAGGATGATGGAGACTATGATTCCCCCACAAGTCGGGATGAGACTCCGAACGAAAAAAAAGGCCATAAAAGAGAGAAAATGCCAAAAAAATGATGAGAGAAAAAGAGAGAAGGGACAATGTTACTATCCTTTTACCACACTTGTGCTTCAAAGTAGCGCCATGATCTTCATGATAGAGAGTCTCTCATTTTATCACTTTCATATACTAGTGGAAATTTTCATTATAGAACTTGGCTTGTATATTCCAATGATGGGCTTCCTCAAATGCCCTAGGTCTTCATGAGCAAGCAAGTTGGATGCACACCCACTTAGTTTCTTTTGTTGAGATTTCATATACTTATAGCTCTAGTGCATCCGTTGCATGGAAATCCCTACTCACTCACATTGATATCTACTAATGGGCATCTCCATAGCCCGTTGATACGTCTAGTTGATGTGAGACTATCTTCACCCTTTTTGTCTTCTCCACAACCACCATTCTATTCCACCTATAGTGCTATATCCATGGCTCACGCTCATGTATTGCGTGAAGATTGAAAAAGTTTTGAAAATGTTAAAGTATGAAACAATTGCTTGGCTTGTTATCGGGGTTGTGCATGATTTAAATACTTTGTGTGGGGAAGATGGAGCATAGCCAGATTATATGATTTTGTAGGGATAACTTTCTTTGGCCATGTTGTTTTTTGAAGACATAATTGCTTAGTTAGTATGCTTGAAGTATTATTATTTTTTATGTCAATATGAACTTTTGTCTTGAATCTTTCGAATCTGAATATTCATATCATGATTAAGAAGATTTACATTGAAATTATGCCAAAGTATCACTCTGCATCGAAAATTCTCTTTTTTATCATTTACCTCCTCGAGGACGAGCAGGAATTAAGCTTGGGGATGCCTGATACGTCTCCAACGTATCTATAATTTTTGATTGCTCCATGCTACTTTATCTACTGTTTTGGACTATATTGGGCTTATTTTCCACTTTTATATTACTTTTGGGACTAACCTATTAACCGGAGGCCCAGCCCAGAATTGTTATTTTTTTTGCCTATTTCAGTGTTTCGAAGAAACGAAATATCAAACGGAGTCCAAACGGAATGAAACCTTCGGAAACGTGATTTTCTCACCGAACGTGATCCAGGAGACTTGGACCCTACTCCAAGAAGTAACAGAGGCGGTCACGAGGGTGGGGCGCCCCTAGGGCGCCCCCTGCCTCGTGGGCCCCTGTTGCTCCACCGACGTACTCCTTCCTCCTATATATACCTACGTACCCCCAAACGATCAGAACAGGAGCCAAAAACCTAATTCCACCGCCGCAATTTCCTGTATCCATGAGATCCCATCTTGGGGCATGTTCCGGAGCTCCGCCGGAGGGGGCATCCACCACGGAGGGCTTCTACATCAACACCATAGTCTCTCCGATGAAGTGTGAGTAGTTTACTTCAGACCTTCGGGTCCATAGCTAGTAGCTAGATGGCTTCTTCTCTCTTTTTGGATCTCAATACCATGTTCTCCCCCTCTCTCGTGGAGATCTATTCGATGTAATCTTCTTTTGCGGTGTGTTTGTTGAGACCGATGAATTGTGGGTTTATGATCCAGCTTATCTATGAATAATATTTGAATCTTCTCTGAATTCTTTTATGTATGATTGAGTTATATTTGCAAGTCTCTTTGAATTATCCGTTTGGTTTGGCCAACTAGATTGGTAGTTCTTGCAATGGGAGAAGTGCATAGCTTTGGGTTCAATCTTATGTGTCCATACCCGATGTGAAAGGGTTGCAAGGCACGTATTGTATTGTTGCCATTGAGGATAACAAGATGGGCTATTTGTCCTATTGCATGAATTTATTCCTCTACATCATGTCATCTTGCTTAAGGTGTTACTCTGTTTTTAACTTAATACTCTAGATGCATGCTGGATAGCGGTCGATGAGTGGAGTAATAGTAGTAGATGCGGAATCGTTTGGTCTACTTGTCTCGGACGTGATGCCTATATACATGATCATACCTAGATATACTCATAACTATGCTCAATTCATCGCCAATTGCTCAACAGTAATTTGTTCACCCACCGTAGAATACTTATGCTCTTGAGAGAAGCCACTAGTGAAACCTATGGCCCCGGGTCTATTCTCAACATATCAATCTCCATCACTTTTGTACTTGCTTTGTTTTACTTTGCTTTTTACTTTTCACTTTGCATCTCTATACCAAAAATACCAAAAATATTATCTCTATCAGATCTTACTCGTAAGTAAGTGACCGTGAAGGGATTGACAACCCCTAATCGCGTTGGTTGCGAGTAGCTATCGTTTTGTGCAGGTACGAGGGACTTGTGCGTGGCCTCCTACTGGATTGATACCTTGGTTCTCAAAAACTGAGGGAAATTCTTACGCTACTCTGCTGCATCATCCTCTCCTCTTCAGGGAAAACCAACGCAAGCTCAAGACATAGCAGTATGGTAATCTGTTTACCATACTTTCAGTTTGTCAGTCCACCGATTGGTGGGTTGACACTGGGGCCAATATTCATGTGTGTGTTGATGTGTCTTTGTTTTCTTCCTACCAGGTCACACGAGATTGCTCTCTCCTTATGGGGAATGGCTCGCATGCTTCTGTTCATGGTGTTGGCACGGTAGATCTGAAGTTTACTTCGGGAAAGATCGTGCAACTGAAGAACGTGCAGCATGTCCCCGCCATAAAGAAGAATCTCGTTAGTGGCTCCCTTCTATGTAAAGAAGGGTTTAAGTTAGTATTTGAGTCTAAAAAAGTAGTCGCATCTCGGTATGGACTATTTGTTGGAAAAGAATATGATTGTGGTGGTTTGTTCCGCCTTTCCCTGGAGGATTTCTATAATAAAGTTGTGAACCAAATTCATTCTAATGTGAACAAATGTGAGGTTTGGCATTCACGTCTTTGTAACATAAATTTCGGTTGTATGACGCGGCTGGCTAAGATGAATCTAATCCCGAGTTTCACTATAGCCAAAGGCTCTAAGTGCCATGCGTGTGTGCAAGCAAAGCAACCTCGTAAGCCTCACAAGCCTGCGAAGGAGAGATACCTGGCACCACTAGAGCTCATACATTCAGATCTCTGTGAGATGAATGGTGTGTTGACTAAAGGTGGAAATAAATATTTCATGACTTTGATTGATGATTCGACTAGATTCTGCTATGTGTATTTGTTAAATACTAAGGATGAGGCTCTACACCACTTTAAAGTCTATAAGGCTGAAGTTGAGAACCAACTTGAGAAGAAAATTAAACGAGTCCGGTCTGATCGTGGTGGAGAGTACTTTTCTAGTGAGTTCGATTTATTCTGTGCGGAACATGGTATTATTCATGAGAGTACGCATCCCTATTCACCCCAGTCAAATGGGGTGGCCGAACGGAAAAACCGTATTCTAACAGACAGGGCCGAGCCGGCAAAATTGGAGGCCCTGTGCGGAACTCTAAAATTGGCCTTAGCTAACTGGAAAAACTACATAAAGTGAAAACTATACTAACATAAAGAACACAATATCTTACGGAGTACACAACAATTGGAAATGTCAAGAATCATACCTATTCTTGGTTGTCTAGTTTCCACTTAAACAACATCATTCTTTTAGTATTCTTGGCAATACTAGGCACCTAATAGATGAAAAAATAACTACAAGATCTTAACAGAACTAAATAGTGGGCGGAAATCGGAACTCAAAATCAAGGGCTCATAGGATCACCGGTTATTGACGCGGCGATGCTTAGATATCGGAGATTGAGAAAGGCCTCAATTTTCCTTCCGTTGGGTGAACCAGGTCCTCGCGCCGGCTGCCGTTCGGCCGCTCCTAGCCATGCCCTCGGTCCTCCTACTCCTAAAAAGACATGTCCCGTTGGAACGGAGCCGGTAGCCTCGACCTGGGAATTGTGAGAAGGAAGGAGGACTGAAGTCTGGTGGAGCCCTAACCCGCCGCCGTGCTAAGTTAATGGCCGCTAGCCCCACACGAAAAGACAAAGAGGGGCCTCGTCGCTTCGCTCGCCTAGATCGGAGAGATCGATCGCTAGGCATACGTCTCGGTCAGAGAGCAAAGGCCAGAAGGAAAACCAAAGAGGCCCATCTACAGAGGTTAACAGGGGCCCAGATGGAAGACCGAAGAAGACAGGCAACAAGGGCCTAGATCGGTGTATAAAGAAACTACTCTGCGCATAAAATGTGAGGCCCTTTCAAATGGGGGGCCCTGTGCAGGTGCACATGTTGCACCCCCTTGGGCTCGGGCCTGCTAACAGATTTGGCTAACGCCATGTTAGATACATCGGGTTTATCTAAGGCATGGTGGGGGGGGCTGTATTGACATCATGTCATGTCCTGAATAAAGTTCCCGCGAAGGATAATGAGACTACTCCCTATGAGCAATGGGAAAAGAAAAGAACTACACTCTCTTGCTTGCGCACTTGGGGCTGTTTGGCGAAAGTCAATGTGCCGATCACCAAAAAGCGTAAGCTTGGACCAAAGAATGTGGACTGCGTTAATTTGGGCTACGCTAAGAATAGCGTTGGGTATAGATTTCTAGTAGTGAAATCTGAGGTACCTGACCAGAAGGTCGGTACAATTATAGAGTCTAAGGATGCTACATTCTTTGAGGATATTTTCCCCATGAGAGATATGCAAAGCAGTTCTAGACTAGAATCTGATGAGACTCCTGAACCTGCCATTCTGATGGAATATTATGAACACAAAAGTGATGAAAGTTCATCAGAGGATGACGAGAAAGCTCCTGTTAGGAGCAAGAGACAAAGGACTGCAAAGTCTTTTGGTGATGATTTCCTTGTGTACCTCGTGGATGATGACACTCCCAGTTCCATTTCAGAAGCTTATGCATCTCGTGATCTTTGACCTCTTTGGAAGGACGCCTTGATGCAGCGAGATGGATTCCATCATGGCTCATGGAACATGGGAGATCACTGATCGTCCTTATGGTTGCCAACCTTTGGGATGTAAGTGGGTGTTCAAAAGGAAGCTTAGGCCCGATTGTACTGTTGAGAAGTACAAGGCTAGGCTTGTGGCCAGGGGTTATACCCAAAAGGAAGAAGAGGATTTCTTCGATAGTTACTCACCTGTAGCTAGGCTGACAACCATTCGAGTGTTACTCGCTTTGGCTGCCTCGCGTGGTCTTCTCGTTCATCGGATGGACGTTAAGACGGCTTTCCTTAACGGAGAGCTAGACGAAGAAATTTACATGCAACAGCTAGATGGCTTTGTAGTAAATGGTCAGGAAAGAAAGGTGTGTAAGTTAATGAAATATTTGTATGGCCTGAAACAAGCGCCTAAGCAATGGCATGAGAAGTTTAATACAACTTTGACATCTGCTGGCTTTGTTGTCGACGAAGCTGACAAATGTGTATACTATCGCTACGGTGGGGGCGAAGGAGTTATACCGTGTCGACATCTGCTGGCTTTGTTGTCAACGAAGCTGACAAATGTGTATACTATCGCTACGGTGGGGGCGAAGGAGTTATACCGTGTCTGTATGTTGATGACATACTGATATTTGGGACCCACCTCAAAGTAATTGAAGAGGTAAAGGCTTTTTTATCTCATAACTTTGAGATGAAAGACCTGGGCGTGGCTGATGTTATCTTGAACATCAAGCTACTGAGAAACACTGAGGGTGGAAATACACTTTTGCAATCCCACTATGTTGATAAGATTTTGAGCCGCTTTGGATATTCGGACTGTAAACATTCTGCAACACCATATGATCCTAGCGTGCGAATTCGAAAGTTCGAAGGCACGGCTATAGCTCAATTGAGATATTTTCAAGTGGTTGGTTCATTAATGTACCTAGCATGTGCTACTCGTCCTGACATCTCATTTGCTGTGTGCAAACTGAGCCGGTTTGTTTCCAATCCGGGAGATGTGCATTGGCATGCTGTTGAGCGAGTGATGTGTTACTTGCAAGGTACTGCGAACTATGGGATTCACTATTCTGGGTACCCGACGGTACTTGAGGGGTATAGTGATTCAAATTGGATATCTGATGCTGATGAGATGAAAGCCACAAGTGGACATGTCTTCACACTTGGTGGTGGTGCTGTTTCCTGGAAGTCTTGCAAGCAGACAATCTTAACCAGATCGACTATGGAAGTAGAACTCACAGCATTAGACACATCATGCGTCGAAGCAGAATGGCTTCGAGAGCTTTTGATGGATTTGCCGGTGGTTGATAAACCAGTGCCGGCTGTCCTTATGAACTGTGACAAACAAACGGTGATTGCCAAGGCTAAGAGTTCAAAGGACAACATGAAATCCACAAAGCACATAAGAAGAAGATTGAAATCATCGGAAAATCAAGAAACCCCGAGTAATAGCGTTGGATTATATTCAGACGGCTAAGAATCTGGCAGACCCTTCTGAAAAGGGCTATCACGGATTGTGATAGAAAATGCATCGAGGGAGATGGGTATGAGACCCACGTCAGTTGCCATAGGGGTAACCCAACCTATGTGATCGGAGAACCCGTGAATTAGGACCTGGGAAAACAATCCAGCGGTCAACTGAGGAGAGTATCCTTAATTAACCCACTCCGTTGGAGATGCAATAATACTCTCAATTCTGTAAGGCAGGCTGACTTTTGTCTTAATGTGTTCCAAAACTTATGTAAGCAAGATGCTAACCTACAGAGCATTCTTTGAAGGAACACACCTATGTGAGCCCGACTACTGGTCACAGTCTATGAGATTGGGTGATCTCTAGGAAGCTCATGAGAAGGTACGGAGTATGACTAATAAGCTCCACCCGTGGGGTTTAGCCTTCGGCAGCCACGTATCAACGACAATAGGCGAAACTTCTACACGCCAAACTGACAATTCAAGGCATAGTCCTTGTTCAGTTGTGAAGAAGTCTAATCCTATTGCTCTAGGTGGAAGTTCAACTTAACAGTCTCCAATGAAAATTCTAGTATATCAAACATTGTTTGGAACAGTTGACAAACTTATGTGTCTCGAGATCTGGTGGGGAATTGATGGATTATGGATGGGCTTAGGCCCATATAAGACAATAATCCCTAGTTAATCTCTAAGGCCCATGCATGTGTACGGCAAGTGGTGGGAAGTGTGGGAAGTTTAGTCCCATACTGCTACAGTAAAAAGAGTGAGACCTCTTTATAAGGACTGCTCTACCACTTGCCATTGGGAGCTTGGGAATAGGAGCTGTACACACGCGCTCCTCCTCCTCCGCCGCCCGCCTCGTCACGACGCGCGCGCGCCGCGGGTTGCGGGTTGCGGGAATGAGCCGAGCCGAAGCTTATTTTTGCCGCTTAGAAATGGTTAATTAATTGTTAATTAATTAGCGAGTCTCTTACGGAAGCGCCACTGTGCGAGACGTTGGACCGTGGGCTGTTCGCGGACTCGGTCGTGGGTCTGGCCCAGGCCCATCTACCTAACGGCCTATATAAGAAGGCAATGGCCAGTGGAGTGAACCCTAACTCAGTTCACTCACTCCCTCTCGTACAACCCTAGCCGTCATCTACCGTTCCTCTCCTTGTGCTGCTTCCAGCGATCCCATCCCGACGACCGCGTGCACGGTTGGTCGAGAGAGCAGGTGCCTCCGGAACCACTCGCTGCTCGAGATCCTGCCGGAGAACGGCAATAAGGTTTTGGGAGCGTCTCGACGCCGATCGCTTCCCGATCCGTCCTCGTCTTCATCCGCCTCTGCTTCCACTACTTCCTCTACATCGACTCCATGGCTGACGAGGAAGTCACCAAGAAGAAGGCCTTGGATGATGCCGAGGCTGCTGCTACCGCCGCCGCGTTGACCTGGCCAACCGGAGGGTATGACTCGTTCATCCCCTATTTGCTCGTTCATGTGCTAGCTGTATATATGTTGTTCATAAATGTTTCGGTTCTATGTACTGTACGTGCTCACATGCTCGGTATGAGATGCATACCGTATTTGCGATCCTTACTGTTTACTCGTGGATTAGATTAGTCGGAAAAGTGTTAATATTTCCAACATCTCCCCGATTTTCAGGGTGGGCCTCCCTCCCCTCTAATCATATTTTGCCAACTAATCCGTTACGTAACTTATGTAGATGTAGCAAAGCTCGTAAACACAATATACTACCATTGGCGGCTGATGAGAGATCACGTCCTGATGAATTAATTGCGTGGATACGCACGTACATACGCGCGCATGCATGCCGACTGCCGAGCTACAGCCCAACACCAGGGACGTACGTCCCTGCTCTGCTCGATCCACGTCTGCTGTGTGTTTCGTCGTGATGGCTACTGTATTGTACTATGCACATCATTAAAGTTACGATCATGGCCAAATCCGGCTCATTAACTCCTTCCTGTGGTGCGGAAGATTCGGCGAATTTTTGTAGCCGTGAGAGTCGCACGGCTGTGTGGATTCCCTCGGGTGAGGGTGCCGTTTCTGCACTATGTAAGGCCGACTGCCCTCTGATTGGGTAATAAAACACCTGTTCCTACGGGGGGGAAAACGCTCTCCTCTCGTAGGGTAAGATTTGGTGCTGTCCGCGTACGAACACGGTAATTAACGGCTAGTCAAGAAGAAGATCAGCCATGCGTATCCTGTGCTTCGAAGCTATATGATGAACTGTGTAGAGTAGAGGCTGTGTAGCACATCTATCCTCTAGCTTTACATCGACCGTGACGGAAATCCTGGCAGCTGAGGCGCGGCTCTGAGCCATCAGATTCCGGATCCGATGGGCTCAATGCGCGTCAGAGCTCGTGATCTGAATCCAGTCTTGCGGAGATTAATTACCGGCTGCAGTCTGGCCAGAGCTGCGTGCAGCGCAGATGTGGCATATGCTCTGCGAAGGCAAAACGGCACAGTCGAGGAAGAAGATGCCCTTTTGTCTTTCCAGAATTCCAGTCCTTTCCTTTGCATGCAATTCGAAAGGAAAACGACTAGTAGTACCGGAAGCTCCAGGCCTTGATCCATTGACGAATGACAGATGATGGTGGAGGCAACTTGGGCAACGGCGACCTCACTGGAGTAAATAAAATTAACAATGCATCGAGCATTAAAGTCTCTTCCGTGCCTAAAGATCACCTAAGTAATTTCGGAAATTTACGCACTAGTAACCAATGTGGAGCCTAAGAAAAGAAATTGAGGTGTGTGTGTGTTTAGGTTAGCTTGGAACATTTCGTAAGTTAGCGTATACCCTTCTTTTTCGCGCGACTACGTACTGGTGTCTAAACCGCGCTTTAATAGGAGGAAAATTGCTCTACCTAAGCACAACTTTTATAAAAGGTTAGGTGTGTCTAGATCTCACTCGACTGAGACTTAAGTCTCAATCAAGTGGCATGACATGTAGAAATCAAAAAGGAAACTTTTGCACGCATCTTCACGTAAGATCTTACGAATATAACATTGATTGAGACTAAACAAAAAGTTACCTACCGTGAGGGAAGCACTAACCGCCCGGAGGAAATGTGGAAATACCGACAGCTTATTGAACTTCTTTTTAGGATCAACAGCTTATTGAACTAGCGCGTAGAATTTCTGTAGAACTAGTCCGTACGAATAGCATTGCTCATTGAAATTTGAATAGTCGCGTGGCCAACCATTGATCGCATCGCTGTTTCCGGCGCGAAGGCTTCCTCCATGCTTGCGCGCACCGGCGATGCGGTGCGGTGGCCCAGGCGGTGCGGTCGACGCCGTGGGCACCGCACCAGGTTGGCGCCGGGGTTGGTTTGCCCGGGTTGGCAGGGGCCGCACCGTACGACACACTGTGCAGACGCGCGAGGGTTCCCGGCCCGTGTAACGTGTTCCTTGTGCTGCTGCATGGCACGGACGGCCGCGCGGGAAAGGAATGGCTTCCCATCCCGTCCCGTCCCGACGACCGGTAGCTGTGGGGGTGGGGCCACCGCCGGCGCGCCCGCTCTTTTGACTCTTCGCGAGCCGGTTACGCAGGCGCGGCCATGACACCATCCGTTGACACGCAGCAATGGTCCGGCCGGTCACCGACGTCGGCCGGTCCGGTGGGCTTCATCACGTACGAGCGCGCTTTTACTTACCGAATGGCAAAAGTCAACCAACATCCGTACTGCCATGAGTTCCGAAACGTACGCGAAATGCATATGATCCGTCCAGTGATGGCTGCCTCCATCCATCCATCCATCCATCCATCCATCTCGCACACAGGCAGCACCACGCACCACCATACATGCACGTACAATTTAATTCCTCGACGTGACGGATCAGGAAACTACGAACGACGGCGACGGAGGGAGGGAACTGCTCGATCGGCTCACACTACACGTTCACCGCTCGCACAGACAGTCGTACGCATGCAATGCCTCCTCCCGTATGTACAAGCATGTGCACGTACGTATCTTATGGATGTATGTACGCGGATCCGGAATGAAGACACGCTGTTGGCACCCGGGCGAATTCACGCCGACACGGCGACGTTCGGCTGTACAAATACACGGCCAGGGCACACACGTACAGGCTCGGAGACGATGCGCCAGCTGGCTGGGCTTTGATAGCCATCTTCATCGCCATTGATTGATCGGTCGGTGCAGTGACGACCGGGGATTGACGGCGCGGCGGGGCCGGAGCTGTCCGGTTACAGTTTGAGCAACAGGGGAAACGTGTTTCCCGCGCGAGGGGTTCCACCGTTGCGCGCGCAGGCGGTCCGCCGATGGGCGGGATCGATCAACGTGGGCACCGCACCGGCAGCCGGGCGATGGGGTTGGCCTGGCTGCTCTTGGTGGGTGGCCACGAGGGGCAAGGGGTGTCGGCCGCCGTACCGTGTACGTACGCGCGCGGGATTCCGTCCGGGGAGAGAATGGCACCCTATACTTTGCGAGCACGTCGCGACGGCGCCGACGCACGCCGGCTCGCTGGCTCCAGCAGGCGACTGGCGTACACTGCAGCTGGGTAGAGCTGTACACACTGGCATGGCACGGCATGGCATGACGGCATCCGTTGACACGGCGACAATCTCATCCGATTTGATCGACCTCCGACGTCGGTGCAGTGGTTGGTTTTCACTACCTGAGCGTACGTGACAAATTAGGGTGAGGCTACACTTCAATCGACTGAATATTTCAGTTTGCGTCAGTCAATTCTTGAACCGTTGGATGAAAATCGTGTGACAGCAAGATCTTCTTCTTCCTCAGCTCCCCAACCGCCAAACGTGCTGTTGGCCGAACCGCCGGCGACCGCCACCCGCAGCCGGCGGCGCTTCCGCAACCGCTTCGCCGCCCCGCCATCCCCAGAACCGCCACCCACCCCCGGTCTAGCTGCCGCCCTGGCCATCCTTCTAGCCCCGCCCGCGACTGGATTTTTTCTCCGGCGAAGTGCACCCCCGCACCACCGCCCCCCACCGCCGCCGTGCACCACGACCCCCACCCTGAACCGTAAGATAGATACTGGGGTGATGACGGCGAGTCCCTTCCCTATCTCCAGCGAGGTCTTTTCTTATCTCTGGCGAGGTCTTTCCTTCGTTCAAAAATCGACTGACCTCAAACTGGAAAATCAGTCAACTAATAAGTAGCTAATTCCGACAAATTAACCTTGTGAATCCTCGATCAACCGAGCATACACGGTACACCCATTTACGACTGGGGTCTAACAAGCTGCATGGTTACACTTACATGGACCATGGTAACGGGTAACCGTGTGAAAATACTCCATTGTCTCCATGTATGGACGATCATGCGTGCCCACTGGATCGATCGATCTACCTAGTATCATTAGCTTGCACCGGTAATGGTGAATTGAGGTAGAATAGACCGATGATCCGGTAGTTATTTGGAACTGAAGAGGAAAGAACCCATGGAGATCAACAAGGATGAAGGGATCAAGAAGGCCATGGAGGACCAAGCTCCGGCAGCAGAAGACACCCAAAGCTGACCCCCGAACAGCTGCCGAGTCCAAAAGGCCCAGCGAAAGAGGATTTTCCTGGTTTAGCAGCGGTTGCCCGTCCTTGGATTTATGTCAAGCGAACCCTCCTGCAGCTTTCTTTCCGACCGAAGTACCGCTTTTCCGTAAGAACCATCGAAGAGCATGGGATTGGTATTGATGGCCCCACAGGCCAGAGCTCAATTTACCTTCGCCACAGCTCTAAAATAAGGAGAATCTGCTCAAATATTTGATCTTAGGTGCATTTCCCTCTGGAATATTATTGTTCGGGTGCGACCGGACTACTACCAGCGGACGACTTGACCATAAGGTCGGATATTTCCGTGAGCAGTAAGCAGCGGATCTCTCCTTTTTGGGGGAAATCTCAATCCAAAACTTCTGCGTTTCGTTGGAAAAACCAACGCCAACATCAAGAAAGAGGATTTTCAGTCCTATGCCCGCTGCCAGCCAGAACGGGATTTTTCCACTTCACACCCACACAATTGGGATTTGATGAACGTTCGTGTCCCACCGTATTACTGCGACGTACGTACTTATTCGTACGCACACACGTCCTTGGGACCGATCGCAAGCTAAATTTGACTCGATCGGTTGATGGCGACGTGCATTTGCTTTTTGCGTCGCGTTATGAGGAGTGGATCCATGTTTAAGACTGGTAATACCGGTTTTACTCCATGTCCCTTGTAGGTAGTACGTAGTAGCCACCTGCTTGTTTTCGATGCCTACGTTATGGCACGGGACGGGCCTAAGAAATCTCGGATGCAAAATGGCCAATGGCCGGCGTGTGCACGACGCCATGACTGAAAAGTGTAGGGATCAGCAAATTAATGCCTTGTTTCTCGCGCGTACGTACTCGATCATAAATTATACAGACATAATCGTGTGTCTTGATCACGTGACTTGATGTTAAAACTTGTTACTGGCTAGTAATATAGACCATTTTCCCAAGTCTAGAGTGGTTAAAAATTGAGGCTTGTAGTGAGAGCATCTACAGCCGCGGTGGCAAATCTGAGCCCTCAAACGCCCGTGGACGCGTCCAGTCTCGTTTGCAAACACTGACCGGGCACTTTTCAAATCCTGTCGTCCACTTCCGTGTATCTCATATCTGGTGCCCTATATCTATACTAAGAATGCAACGTGGAACTAAACAACGTAGATCATCGAACATATATAGAATCGGACATAGAAATGCGCATTCCGATCACCAACGGATCTTCAAAAGATCGCCAAATTTCACATAATTCACATAATCGACAGACAAGTTTAAA
Source organism: Aegilops bicornis (assembly GCA_021605145.1). Lineage (NCBI taxonomy): Eukaryota > Viridiplantae > Streptophyta > Magnoliopsida > Poales > Poaceae > Aegilops > Aegilops bicornis. The sequence continues at coordinate 648,378,552 of CM038674.1, forward strand.
CTAGATTGCTAAAAACTTGAAATTCAAGACGAAGACGGCGGAGCTTCACCACTTGCTTGGCGGGCCTTTGCCCTTCCGGTCGCCGGCGCAGTTGTAGGCATCCGCGGCTAGTGAAGGGTCTTGGTCGTCCGAGGAGGAGGTGCAGCAGTTGCGGTAGCCGTCATCGGAGTCGGAGTCGGAGAGGACGATGAGCCCCTTCATCCGACGAACCACCCTGTCCTGCTTTCGCTTTGACTTGGCGACCTGGGCCTTCTCCGCCGCTGCCTCCTTCGGCTCGCGCTCCGCCTGCTCAATAGCAAGCCGGAGCGCCTTGTCGTTCTTTCTCGGAGGCGGCGAGCATCCATCTTCACCGTCATGAGGGACCGGCGGTAGACCCATGCGAGGAGCCGCGCGTCCTCGTTGGGGTGCACCTGCATCCGGCGGTGGCGGCGCGTGGATTGCTCCGTCGCGTCCCTCTCCCATGCACGCTGCCTCTCGCGGCGCGCGCGCGCTCCTCTGATTCCGAAGTGCGCGTGCGGGCCGACGGCGCAGGCGCTAGCACCCACCGTTGCCCGCTTGGAGGAGCGGCCGGCGGGGAAAGGAGACGGCATGGGGGCGGTGCGGACTGCGCTGTCCCGGCGTCGCTGCGCGCAAGCCGGGAGGTCCAGCCAATCTGCTCCCGTTAGTAGTACTCGGGGCCGGAGTCGCTGCCGGAGCTGGACATCGGAGTGGATGGGGTCGGAATCAGAAAGGGAGAGAAGATGACAGAGCAAGAGCGAGTGGTTAGGGTTGTGAGCAAGGCGCCCGGATTGGGGGTTTTGTGGGACAGCTGTGGGGTCGGCGGTGGACCGGGCCTGTCAGGTGGACGCGCCCGGGCGTGCCCGGGCCACCCCATATCCGCCATATGTTTGTGCTGGATATGAGAGGTGCCAGTCAGTCCGGACGTTTGTTCGTAGTTTGAGAGGTCCTGTTGGGTCGTCCAGCCTTTTGAGATGAATATGATAGTTCCGGCTGTAGATGCTCTAGGATCATTTTTCCCCAGTATAGACCGGTTAAATTAAGTTATTTACCCTTCTAGCTATTATGGTGTACCGTAGCAGTTCATGTACAGTAGTGAAAAATAAGGGAACGAGTTAGAGTACGATTACTCGTACCGGTTACTTACCCCACAAATAATTAAATGGTTAAGTACAGCAACACATCAATCTCATCAGCTCCATGTACGTATACTGTTCCGAACGCCCGTAATACTAAAGTAGTGTTTGATTTAGTACTCTTGTCACACTTACTTTTGCTCCATGCTGCATGTGATGTGACCTTACCAAAGAAATACGGCTACCTTTTGCTCAAAGCTAATCAAAGTTAATTGCATGCTTAGGCCACTGCCGAGCAAACATTGCGTTTCGTCCACTGCTCATGGGTCCATGAGCCACATGGGAACATGACACGTCGTATCCTTACGTACTCTCGCAAGCAGCAAAATTAAACAGAATCAAAGAGCGTATATGCGCCATATGATTCATGAGGTCATTCTAATTACTCCCTCCGTCCGAAAATACTTGTCGGAGAAATGGATGTATCTAAACGCAATTTAGTTCTTAAATACATCCATTTTCATCCATTTCTTCGACAAGTATTTCCGGACGGAAAGAGTACTAGATAATCAATTACTCCGTCGATCTCTTCGGCCGCTATTTTCATCGGTCTCGAATCATCGTATTTGTCCTCTCTTGTCTTCTGGAGATTAAATATTGTATCTTCGGTGGATATAGTACGAAGTACGTAGGAGCACGTTGCTTACACGAGACTGCAAGAACAACTTGGTCAAGAAAATGTTGGCTTAACCACCTTCGTTTTTGCGGGAAGGCTTAATCACCTTTACGCGAGTGCAATGCGAACTCCATGGCCCCGGCAGCGGGTTAGGGTATCGTACGTGCATATAATATACGTATGTATGCGAATGGGAGGCTGAAATAAGTATTTTCTCCGTTTCAAATTACTCGTTGCAGAAATGGATGTACCTAGAACTAAAATACATCTAGATACATTCATATCTGCGACAAGTAATTCAGAACGGAGGTAGTAGGTACCTAGATACTGTGCTGGTTCTCATGCATGTGCGTACGCATGAATCATTATTTGCATGCATAGGTCACTGATGATCAAGCATCGCGTCATACCCACTGCTCACCCATCCATGCATGGGGCACGCACAGAGAAGATGTCACGGCACACCCATATTTTACCCTCGCACATAGAGATAGTGAAAAATTGAAAGGAACATCTATCTATGCCACCATATAGTGAAAGTGGGTTGCTTCCTTCCGCGAGACTCAAGGAACAAACCGAACAACTAAGCCACTATCTCCGATCCATACTACTCGTCGCAAAATTATACTCCCTTCTTTCGAAAATATTTATCATTAAAATGAATAAAACAGAATGTATCTAGATGTATTTTTGTTCTAGATACATCACCTTTTGTCCATTTTGATGATAAATATTTTCGGACGGAAGGAGTACTAAAACTACGACAAGTAACAATAATCCTACATCTACGAGCACCATATGTAAGGCCACATAACCTTTTGAACTAATCAAAACATGCCCTCGTGATTTTCAGGGGGTGGGCCCCTCCCTTCCCTAAATACGTAAGTCTAGCATTGCCTGACAAGTAATATGAATCGGACGGAGACATGGAGTAATAATATATTTCGTCGTGCTGCCGATTGACTAACTTGACGCACTTTTGCTCGAGTGAGTACGGGATCGCTAAATGCATGGCGATGGTAGGGCCAGCATACGTGTACGTATATACATGTGCGAGGCCGAAAGTACATACCCCAGCTCTGGCTTCTGTACGTGTGCTTAAGCACATGGTCCCATTACAGTTTCTCTAAAAAGTTTCTCTCTCTGTCTCTATGGATTAACTGGCCTGCTGGTAAGTTTAACGAGAAAGCAAAGCCGCCACAGGTTAGAGCAGTAAATACTACAGGTAATAGGCGGCTGATTAGATGAGATGAGATCACGTCCTGAGTAATTAATTGTGTGGACACGCACGTAGGTACGCACGCATGCATGCATGCCGAGACCAGGCACGGCCCTGCATGCTCTGCTTCACCGAAATAAACTGCAGATTTTGATGGATACAACCGCGGGTGATCCACATGACCAGATATATAGTGCAACACAGCCTAGGCCGATCGCACACGCATGGTCAAATCCGGCAGATTTACCGCTTTCCTGTACGGGTGTGGATCTTGTCCCTTAGATTTGCCACTGGCCTGTACGAACACGGTAATTTACGAGTAGATGCTCTATGATCATTTTTCTCCCAGTATAGACCGGTTAAATTAAGTTTTTTTACCCTTCCAGCTATTATGGTGTACCGTAGCAGTTCATGTACAGTAGTGAAATTAAGGGAACGAGTTAGAGTACGATTACTTGTACAGGTTACTTACCCCACAAATAATTAAATGGTTATGTACAGCAACACATCAATCTCATCAGCTCCAATGTACGTATACTGTTCCGAACGCGCGTACTTACTAAAGTAGTGTTTGATTAAGTACTCTTGTCACACTTACTTTGGCTCCATGCTGCATGTGATGTGACCTTACCAAAGAAATACGGCCACCTTTTGCTCAAAGGTAATTAAAGACGATATCCATAGTTAATTGCATGCTTACACTGGTGGAAAAAAGGCCTTTGGTCGCGGTTCGCAACTGCCATTAGTCGCGGTTCTTGTGCCATGACCAAATAAGCGACTAAAGCCCCTCATCTTTAGTCGCGGCTGCTAAGAACCGCGACTAACGGCCCGTCACGTGGGCGCCAGGCCGTCGAGCGGAGGACCTTTAGTCGCGGTTCTTCCGCCAACCGCGATTAAAGGCATACAGGTTTAGGGTTTTAGCCACCCCCTAAACCTGTTTTCTGTTTAATTTGTATTGTTTTATTTCTTTTGTGCTTTATTTTAATTTTGAAGGAGTTTCATATATTCTACGGTACTACATACATGCATATGAATGTACAATCTCAAATAAATTTGAAATTAGAACCAAAAAGAATTCAAGAGGAATATACAATATATATTCAATATCATCGGATGACCATATACAATTTTGAACAAGTTTCCATACATGATTTAATCCATATAAAGTTCTACGTCCTCGTAATAGTGTTCTCCTTTAGGATGGAGGACTTCCTGCCGAACCATCCAAATTAGTTCCTCTTGAAGTGGTCGGAAGCGAGCTTCTAGACTAAGCATCATCCGGAGGTTATTCCTCACGAGCATTGGTATCACTCGGAACCCGCTCAGAGGTGTATCTCCGGATCCTCTCCTGAACATAGTATCCACATAGATTGGTCTCCGTATGGCTGAATATCCCCATTCTTAGGCTTTAACATTTTGAATTCTAGCTCTTTTTGAATTCACCGACCTTTGTATCTCTGAACCGTCTCCAAACCCTACGAGGCAAAGAAAATTAAGTGAACAAGAGAGTTATTAGTTACTTGATATTAGGAAATGAACGAAATAGGCCGATCGATATAGAGCGCAAATGAATGAAAATAATTACTTCTGCAGCATTCTTCTCATGTCGGCCCAAAGCTTTGGATCCATATTCAGAGAGTCGTGGGACGAGACATTACGAGGTGTTAACTTTAATTACTAGCGAGAATCCGGTGGAACCTGCGGACACGATACATGCACAAGACGTCATGCATAACTCATCGATTAGCCGCCACATACCATGCATGGAGTAAACAAAAGAGAATTAATGTGCTCAAGACAGAAACACTCACCCAAAATGGTAAGGAAATAGAATATCACTTTTGAGTTCCTGCTTTGTAAGAAATCGCCACAGTGTCTGCCTCCACGTCGGCGGGGTGACGCTCCAACACATGTCCATTAACGATGTGTGGGTCAATGAACCCAACATCATGGATGTTCCTTACTCTGCATTCCTTAATCTTCATTCTGCATGTATAATAGCGGACACAACAATATAGTTAGGACATATATATAGTGCAGGCAATATGAACGAGATGGGGTAGAAATTAATAAATCACTTACGTAACGTAGCAACCGATGATAGATTTGTCGAGCTCAAGCAGATTGAAAAGTGGAACAATTCACTCGAAGGCAATTTGTACATAGTAATGTTTGAAGTGATGCACATGTCTAACTTCCGCATAAATATATTATTTGGCGATTTTATATTTTATGTAACCCTTGTACCAATTCAGCAGATCTTTCATTTGGTCAGGTAGATCATTTTCCTGCGCAGGCTCGACGAGAGGCCCATTCTTGACATATGTAATTACTACCTCCTTCACTGGCGCCTCATCAAGGCCTAACAGTTCACGAAGAGTAATACCTAAGTTGGCCGCTTGTTCTCTAGCACTCGTTACCAATCCATGTCTTTGTCGCAGCTTGTATGATCTCGGGGCATCCGGGCTTCCACTATAAGCGGGCAATCGATTGTTTACTTTGTTCCCCGAAATGGGCAACTTGTTTCCCGCTTTTTTACTTTCGGCCTTCTCCCGCTCTTTGTTCTCCTTGAACATGAGTGCCTGCCTGCCAAGTTCACGTGCATAGTCGTCGCAGATTCTTCATGACTTGGGACGGTGTGCTCAAAAATGACTTAGCCCACTTCTTTTGCTCATCGTAATATCTTGGCTTGGGCTCGGGCTCTCTTTTCTTCTTGCAGTCCGCCTTCCATTTCTCATAATGAGCAGCCGCGGCAGCGTCGACTTCCTCGGCACTCGTTCCCAAGGCCTTGTGGGGAGAGGCTTGATGATGGCTCCGTACCTTTGTGGTCTTAGGTACATAAGGGTCGGGTTAATAATCCAGGACTATACGCTTCTTTGTCGGAGGTGGATTGGGCGGCGTCGATCACCCACGGACGAGGATCGGGGCGGCGGTGATCACCCGCCGGACGTTAGGATCGGGGCGGCGTCGGGCGACGTGACGGGAGGTGTAGGTGAACCGCCACCACCACCACCACCACCACCACCGCCACCGCCACCACCACCACCGTGAGGGGTGGACTTGTTGTCCTTGGCGCCTCGCTCGAAACTTGATAAACTTCTTTTGCCATAGAATGAAATGGCGCTTGACATCTCCAAGTCTTTTCTCCCTTGGTGTAGCAATGTCAATCTCCGTGTCCTCAAACCCTTGGACTATGTCCTCCACCGTGACACGAGCATAGCCATCTTGAATGGGGTTGTTGTGGTGGAGTGCTCGAATAAACATGGTAAAGCACTGCCGATGGCTACCTTCATGGACATGTTCCCGATAGGATAATACAGATGACATTCTTTCATCTCCTTTATATCGTCCACGGGTAGCGAGGAGGCTCGGTGCAGTAATTTCGACCACCAGAGGCTCCGGTGCGATAATTTCGACCACCGGAGGCTCCGGTGCAGTAATTTCGATCGTCGGTGCATCTGCACCAGGTGGGGCCTCCGTGGAAGCCACGCTGCTTCTCCGTTCTTGGCTTCCGAGATCCATTTGGATGATCTTCATGCCGCACCCGAGCTGCATCTCTTTCGGCTACTAGTACACTCATGGTTTTCTTCATCACATCCATTTCCGATGCCAACCGCGCCACAACATCTGATTCCCGATCCATCTTTCTCTTACGGCTTCAGAATCGTGCGGGTCATCGCTCGGGGAACCCTATTTTCCACGGAATGTGCCCCATGCCTCGTACACGTCCTCCGTGTTCGCGATTCCCGAGGGCTTTTGTCGGTAGCGTCGTTCTCTCTGTTGAACTTGATCTTCCCTGTTGAGCATCCTTCATTGCGTCAATAAGGGCTTGGGTGGGTTTAATTAATTTGCCCGGTAAACACACTCCCCTGTCTCCGGGTTCGGCGTTCCCCATGCCCGTACCACCAGCTTTTGGCCCTTGGGTCCCATCCCTCCGTGCACTGGACGGATTCCTCGCGCCCTCATCTCGTTCTCCATCTTCTCCAACCTAGGCACCAAAATGCGATACCCTCCTGGCCCCATAACATGATTGTACTCCTTCTTAGCCGCATTTTCCTTATTTTTTTCGATATTTCAATGAACTGCTCCGATTTCTTTTGCTTCACAAATTCTGGCCAATCATGTTTCAGTTTCTCATATTGTCCTTTGAAATCCGGAGTCTTGTTCTCGCTTGACAAAGTCACGGGCTAGATTTTGCTTGAATTTCCTAATGCGTCGGCCATCTTATGAAGAGCGAACTGTTTGACTAGCCTCCTCCTCTCCTTGTTTTCCTCAATCTTGTTACCCTCCTCATCGAATTTGTTGTATTCCGGAGGTAGAACGAAATGTTCCATAAGCTTCTTGAAGCAATCTTTTTGTTCTCTTATCGACAAAAGTGAAACCATCAATTCGTGCCTTCTTTGGCTCATTCCACTCCTGGGCGGTGATCGAGACGTTGTCTCTAACAATGGCTCCGCATTGGTGACAAACTTGGTGGCGTTCTTGCGGGGCTCCAGCTGACCTGCCGGTTGCGTCGACAACCTCGATAGTGCATGTTTCTCCTTGTTTCATCGTCTTGGTTGCGCCCACGCTTTGACGACGTACTCGATTGTTTCGACGATCCGCCGAGGGCTAAAATAAGAAAGAGAGTCGCTGCGTTAGTACACACATATTTATTCAAATCAGTTAGTTTGTATCACCAGAGGCTCAATGTATATATATACCTCGGCGCCGGAGGTGGTTGCTACTTCCATTTGAAGATCGTCGTTTATCGACGTTTCTTCGGCATCTTCTTGCTGACGGCGCCCTTCATCTTCACCGTCAAAAAGTACCCTTTAGTCGCGGGTCGCCTGCCCAACCGCGACTAAAGGCCTTGTGCTGCCCCGCGCCCAAAAGTTTAGTCCCACCTTGCTAGTTGAGAGAGCTCGAGAGTGGTTTATAAGCGCTGCTGCCACCCTCTCGAGCTCCTCTCAACCTGCAGCTTCGGCCTAATCTGTCACTAGCTATGTGCTGTGGGCCTACTTGGCCTCTGCGGGCCTGAATCCTGCCCATGTAGGGTTTCTAGTCGTATTCAGCCGTGGGGGTCCGATGGCGGCACTATTTTTTCCAGTTTTTTGTTTTGTTTTCTGCATTATTATTTATTTTTTGTTGTTTTTGCTTTATTTTTAATTCTTTTTGCTTTTAGTTTTAGAAAAATTATAAACTTTCTGTTAGTGCCATTAGTTTTCAAATTTGAAAACACTTTTTTTGTTTTCTTTGTTGCTTTATTTATTTTATTTTGTTTCTACTTACAACAAAATACTTATTGTTGCTATTTTAGTCGCGGGTCGCCTGCCCAACCGCGACTAAAGGCCGCCGCAGGTTTAGGGTTTTCCCGCCATTTCTTCCCTGTCTTCCCGCCTCTTTCTTCCCGCCACTTTCTTCCCGCCTCCTGTCTTAACGCTCCCATTTTTCCGCCATTTCTCACTACATATATATGTAGCCCGGCTTGGCCAGCATTATCACATCTCTACAATCTCTCATCACTCTCTCATGGCTTCCACCGCACCCACTCTAACCTACCGGCGGTGGAGGAGCTTTGCGCCTCGAACTACACTTGACTAACAGTACAACGTCGACGGCGGCTATGAAGACTACGAGTATGCATATTATACTCCTAGGCAGGAGTATGACTAAATCACTTCAAATTTCATGTATCATCTGTGGTATCTCGAATCATTCGAAAATGGACACCAAACACATCACGGGTAATATAATTCACATGATCCATTCAACAAAGTTTGGTACAATAAATTATTACACATCATTTCTTCCCTTGTGTCCCTGGTTGCTTACGATTGTGCCGTATCCATGGAGCATCCTCATCATTTAACTTAATGCTTGGGTCGGTGTTCACTTTGAAGGGCGGAATTTCAGCAAACATATTATAATCTTCGACATGTCCGTCTTGTCCTCCACTCCCACGATGTTTCTTTTCCCTGAAAAGAACAATGTGGCGCTTTGAATCATCGCATGATGTCTTGATCGCTTTCTTATCTTTCCGCTTCCTCGGTTTGCTACTCATGTCCTTCACATAGAAAACCTGGCGACATCTTTCGCTAGGACGAATGGTTCGTCAAGGTAACCAAGATTGTTGAAATCCACCATTGTCATTCCGTATTGCTGGTCCACCTTTACCCCACCTCCTGTTAGCTTGAACCATTTGCACCGGAACAAAGGGACCTTAAAGGAGGGTCCATAGTCAAGTTCCCATATCTCCTCTATGTAACCATAATATGTGACCTCTTGCCCATTCTCGGTTCTTTGCATCAAAGCGGACACCACTGCTTTTGGTTGGTGCTCTTTTTATCTTGGGCGATCGTGTAAAATGTATTCCCATTTATCTCGTACCCTTGGAAAGTCGTTATAGTCGAAGATGGTGTCTTGGCCAACATGTACAGCTGATCTACAACATCATTGTCATTCATTAAATGTTTTCTCAACCAACTGCCGAAAGTCTCCATGTGGGCCTTCCTAATCCAGGATTCAGGCTTCCCCGGTTTGTCAGAACGTAAAATATTCTTGTGTTTCTCAAAATGCAGAGCCACCAAGCTGGAATTGGTCAATCTGAGGTGGTGTGCTTGATCGAGAGAATGGCCGTCCATACATATCGTTGATTTCATTCCGATCGTGCCTTTTCCACTTAGTCTCCCCTCGTGCCGCGATCGAGGAAGACCAATCGGCTTAAGGTCGGAACAAAGTCAACACAAAACTCAATTACCTCCTCATTTCCATAGCCCTTGGCGATGCTTCCTTCTGGCCTAGCACGGTTCTGAACATATTTCTTTAATACTCCCATGAACCTCTCGAAGGGAACATATTGTGTAGAAATACAGGACCGAGAACGAAAATCTCTTCGACTAGGTGAACCAGGAGGTGCGTCATAATATTGAAGAAGGATGGCGGGAACACCAACTCGGCCCGACAAGACATTGGATCACATCGCTCAGAACCGTGGTAGAACTTCTGGATTGATTACCTTCGAGAGATTGCATTGAGGAATGCACATAGCTTCACAATGGCTACTCGAACATTTTCGGCGAGGAGCCCCTCAAAGCAATCGGAAGCAATTGCGTCATAATCACGTGGCGGTCGTGAGACTTCGTGTTTTGGAACTTTTCTCCGCCATGTTTATTATTCCCTTTATATTGGGCGAGAATCCAGACGGAACCTTCATACTGCTCGGGCATTCAAAAAGATGACCTTCTCTTCTTTGGTCGAGTGTAGGCACGACCTTGAAACCATTCCGGATGCCGGTCATCGTGGTCTTTCAAACGTTCTTTGGTCCTGCCGTGCTTCCTTTGTATCATTTGTCTTCCCATACACGCCCAAGAAGCTTAGGAGGTTCACGCAAATATTCTTCGTAACGTGCATCACGTCGATTGCAGAGCGGACATCTAGGACTTTCCAATATTCTAGCTCCCGAATATAGATTTCTTCTTCCACATGGCTGCGTGCCCGTCGGCTCCCTTCGAACTGATTGTCCGCCAGACCCTTTCCAAAGATGACTTTCAAATCCTTGACCATATCAAATACCTCGGCACCGGTGCGTTCGCGAGCTTCGCCGGTGATCTGCCTTGCCGTTGTAATGCTTGCCTTTCTTTCTTCTTGGATGAATTTTGGAAGAAATCGACGATGCCCAAGGTACACGTTCTTCTTACAATTTGGCAAATGTACACTTTCGGTCTCATGTAAGCGGTCGTGCATGCATTGTATCCCTTATTTGACAGTCCCAAAAGGTTACTAAGAGCAGGCCAATCGTTGATGGTTACGAAAAGCAACGCTCGTAGGTCAAATTCCTCTTGTTTGTGCTCATCCCACACACGGACACCACCCCACAGCTGTAAAAGTTCATCAACTAATGGCCTTAGGTACACATCGATGTCGTTGCCGGGTTGCCGGACCTTGGATGAGCACGGCATCATAATGAACTTCCGCTTCATGCACAACCAAGGAGGAAGGTTGTAGATGCATAGAGTCACGGGCAGTGCTATGGCTGGAGCTACGCTGCCAAAAGGATTCATGCCATCCGTGCTTAGAGCAAATCTTATGTTCCTTGCGTCACCGCAAAATCTTTGAACCATCTGTCGATCTTTCTCCATTGCGTTCCATCTGCGGTGTGTCTCAACTCCCGTCCGACTTACGGTCCTCTTTGTGCCATCGCAACAACTTGGCATGCTCTTTGTTCCTGAGCAGACGTTTCAACCGTGGTATTATAGGAGCATACCACATCACCTTGGCGGAACCCTCTTCACAGGTTTACGCCCTCAACATCGTCACCGTGGTCATCGCCTCGATCTTATAACGCAATGCAAAGTGCATACCGGCATTCATTCAAATTCTCGTATTCACATGCGGTAGAGGATGCAATCGTTGATGCATGCATGTATCTTCGTAACCTCTAAACCTAGAGGGCGTACAACCTTCTTTGCTTCAGACGCGTCTTGGCGAGCAACTCGTTATCCTTTGGAAACATATTCTTCAACATTTTCAGCAAGTTTTCAAATGCCGAGTCATTACACCTGCCTCTGCCTTCCATTTCAGCAAATCCATGCAGCCCAGCTTTTCAGACCATCATCGCATCCGGGTACAGCGCCTTTCTGTGATCCTCTAACATGCGATCCAAATTCTCCCTCTCCTTTTCGGTTTCGCGGCGTCTCCGTGCATCAAAGAATGGTCCGACCAAGATCATCAACAGGATCATCACGTGCCTCTTCTTCACCTTCCCCTTCACCTTCAAAGATCCTCCATGAAAGTATCACCGAAATGAGCAAGATAGCTTTCATCGATGAAATCATCCCTTCTTCATCTTCTTCCATTATAACCCCTCTTTCTCCATGCTTGGTCCAACAATTATAGCTTGGCATGAAACCCTTCAAGCAGATGCATGTGAACAACTCTTGAGGAAGAGTAACCCTTCTCATTCTTACAGATAACACATGGACAGATAACAAAACCCCCGCTTGTTCGCATTAGCCACTACGAGGAAATCTTTCAAACCCGTAGTGAACTCGCCGGAGAGTCGGTTACCGTACATCCATTGCCGATTCATCTGCATTATTATAATATAAAATATATAATTAACCATCATGCATTTGTTAAACTAACTAGCTACAAACAATATAAATTAAACAATGAACTACACACATGCATATTGACACATCAAAGGTTCATCAAGTTGCTAACCTTGATCGAAGAGTGTGGCTCCAACACTTCATGTCATGTTTCTTTCATGCTCTTGGGGCATTTCATCAAACACCTTATGTGCATAAGAGGAACCAAAAGCAAACCTACACCCACTTGTGAAGAGAATGGCTCCAAATGACTAAGTGTTGGCTGCTGTATGGGTATATATAGGGAGGGGCTTTAGTTGCGGTTGGCAGCAAACCGTGACTAAAAAGGTGCCGAAAAGGTTTTAGTCGCGGTTGTCTGGCCAACCGCGACTAAAGCCCTCACGTGCACCTGGCCTCGCCACAGCGCCCTGGGCCCAGTTTTGGTCGCGGTTCACCTCCGTAACCGCGACTAAAGGTCCCATTAATCGCGGTTCCTCACAATTCGCGACTTATTGCCAGGCGCTTTTTCCACTAGTGTTAGGTCACTGCCGAGCAAACATTGCGTCTCGTCCACTGCTCGTGGATCCATGAGGCACCCTGGGCACATGGGAACATGACACGTCGTACCCTTACGTACTCTCGCAAGTAGCAAAATAAAACATAATCAAAGAGCGTATATGCGCCATGTGATTCATGAGGTCATTCTAATTACTAGTAATAATCAATTCCTCCGTCGATCTCTTCGGCCGCTATTTTCATCGGTCTCCAGTCATCGTATTTGGCCTCTCTTGTCTTTTGGAGATTAAATATTGTATCTTGGGTGGATATAGTACGTAGGAGCACGTTGCTTCCACGAGACTGCCGGAACAACTAGCAATATTGTATTGTGATGCAGATTATTTAATGAGTGTTTGCTTAATCAATTTCACTTGAGCGCACTACGAAATGCATGGCCCCGGCAGCGGCAGGTTAGGGTATCGGTACGTGTATATATGTATATAATATACGTGCGTATGAGAGGCCGAAAGTACGTACATAGATACTGTGCTGGTTCTCATGCATGTGCGTAAGCATAACTGCATGCACAGGTCACTGATGACCAAGCATCGCGTCATACCCACTGCTCATGCATCCATGCTTGGAGCACGTAGAAAGTGAAAAATTGAAAAGAGAGCATTATCTATGGCAACTTGTTATATTCAAAGTAGCTAGGTTGCTTGCTTCCGCGAGACTCCAGGAACAAACCGAACAACTAAGCTAATATATTTCGTCGCGCTGCCGATTGACTAACTCCAAGGCTCATGAGCGCACTTTTGCTCGGGTGAGTACGGGATCGCGAAATGCATGGCTATTGCAGGGCCGGCATACTTGTACCGTTGTACGTATATACGTATGCGAGGCCGAAAGTATATACCGTATGCTTACGTACATGCTCTTTCTCTGTCTCTCTCTGGAGTAACTGGCATGCTGGTAAGTTTAACGAAAAAGCAAAGCCGCCACAGGTTAGACCGGTAAACAATACTTATAGGCGGCTGACGAGATGAGATGAGATGAGACGAGATCACGTCCTGTGGAATCAACTGCGTGGACACGCACGTACGTACGCACGCATGCATGCCGAGCTACAGCCTTTACACCAGTCACCGGGCACGGCCCTGCCTGCTCTGCTTGATTACTTGCTTCAGTGAGATAAGTTGCAGATTTTGATCGATACAACCGCGCGTGATCCATATATACATAGACTATAGTGCAACACAGCCTAGGCCGATCTTACACGCATGGTCAAATCCGGCACATTTACCCTTTTTCCTGTCATGTGGGGGTTGAGGATCTCGTCCCAAAGATTTGCCACTGGCGCGTACGAACACGGTAATTAACGAGGAGTCAAGGAGAAGATCAGCCATGCGTATCCTCCTGTGCTTCGAAGCTATAAGAACTGTGTAGAGGCTGTGCCTGTCTCTGTCTGTGCAGGGAAGCGTCTCCTCTTCTCGCCGGCCCCGCTAGCTTTACATTGACAGGGACGGGGATCCTGCCAGCTGAGGCACGGCCTGAGCGAGGATCCGAACTCCGAAGGCCTTAATGCCCACCAGAGCTAGTGACATCGACCATACCCAATCTCTCGCTGTTGACCGTGACCGGAGCTGCGTCGGTCTTGGGTGGAATTAGTTAGTGGATGCAGTCTGGCTCTGGCCGGAGCGCAGAGGAGGCATATCCATGCCAATGCAAACGGCACAATCGAAGAAGAAGAAGATCCCATTTTGTCTCTCCAGAATTCAAGTCCTTTTCTCTGCATGCATTTCGAAGAGAAAACGATTAGTACCGGAAGCTAGTAGTTATTACTGGTAAGCAAACGCTCCCGGCCATGATCGATTGCCGTACGTGGATGGTGATGGAGGCAGCTTCGCCAAATGGCCATGATCGGAGTGTTTCTCGATGGTTAATTACCTCATTGGAACAATATAAAATTAACAGTGCATCGAGCATTAAAGTGCCGTACGTGCCTAAAGATCACTCTACTGGACAAAAGCGTGCGTGTGTGTGTGTGCGCGCGCATCCTTGGTGAACCACGGCTGCCCACATCTTCAAGTAAACTACACTTACGGTCCTCGTATTAGTTGGCGCCTAACATGATGGTCATGAAATTTGTGAAATGCTCCAATACAGTCATGAAAGATGAGAATATGTAACCTGTACGGGCCTGGCCACGTCTCCTAATACTTGCAGTGACCAGACAATGCCACGTCAGCATGCAGTAGATATGCGGGCCTGATATGTCAGCATGCCAGTGAGAACGAATAACACAATAAATTACAGCACGAAAGGTTCTAACCTGAGACAACCGGTGGCTAGCAAGCCTAAGCAAACCAGATGACCCAACTCTAATTCGTTAAGATTAAGAGCAACTCCAAGGGGCTCGACTATTTGTCGCGTTACGCGAGCCATGACCATTCCCTCGCTGAAGGAATCGCCCGACTAGGCCGCAGACAGCCGGCCCAGCCGCGCGGGAGTTACAGCCTGTTTTTTCTTTCTTTCTGTTTTCTGTTCTCATTTTTTGTTATTTTTGTATTTTCTTTATACTTATATATATATATATATAACAAAAAAACTATTCAAAAACTTATTTGATAAAATGTTGAATAAGTATTAAAAAATGTTGAACAAGAATTCGGAAAATGTTGAATAAGTATTTAAAAAATATTAAATAAATATTTAAAATGTTGAACAAGTATTTGAAAAACATTGAATAGGTACTATAAAATGTTGAACAAGTATATGGAAAATATTGAACAATAATTTGAAAAATGTTCAACAACTATTTGAAATTGTTGAAGAAATATTAAAAATGTTGAACAATTATTTGGAAAATGTTGAATAGATAGTAAAAAAATGTTGAACGAGTATTTAAAAATGTTGAGTAAGTATTTAAAATGTTGAAAAAGTATTTAATTTTTTTAAATAACTATTAAAATGTTGAACAAGTATTTGAAAGATGTTGAAAAAGCATTCGGACAATGTTGAATATGTATACAAAAAATGTTGATTGCTTGTTACAAAAACAAAATTTGAGATGTACGAAAACGTAGAGTGAAAACAAAAACAAACATAAGAAAACAAACAAGAAACATAGATATTGAAGAAGAAAAAAGAAGACCAAACAAAAATAGAGAAAAAAGGAAACAATAAAGAATGAAACAAATCTGATCTGAGAAGAAAGAAGAAAGAATGCAAAAAAACGGAGAAGAAAAAAAAATAAATGAAACAAAAGAAGGAGAAAAAACAAATGAAAAAAAAGAAAAAAAAAGGAGAATACCGTCTTAGTAGCTTCTAGTAGAACTCAACCCTAATACTCGCCAGTAACGTGAAGTATGCGGATTGGTTAGCTGCGCGGCCGAGAAGCCTGAAGACCCGTGTTCGATCCCAGCGGGTGGCTCTTTCTATTCCCGACTTTTTTGAATGTGCGCGCGCTACATGGGCCTAGCCCGACACTATTTACATCGACGCGACGGATCCGTGTGGAATCGCTTAATGCGAAAAATAGTCCCCGCGAACTCCAATGGCCGACCCAAATTGTTCACGCGTGTCCGTTTAAATCGAAACGAACACAAAAGGCGGCCCAATGCGCCGATGCAAACGGACTTTTGTCCACTCGCGACCCATTTCGAAACCAAATTTGGGTAGCGTTTGCGTCGGCGCGGACATGCAGGGGACGCGCTTGACTCCCGCCCGTGTCCTCCTCTTGGACTAACTGGCCATTTCCCCATTCCTCCCATCAACTCCCACAACCCGGCCGCCCCCCTTGCGGCCGCCTAGTTTCGGTGCCCAGGCCGGCCGCCCGTACCCAAATACCTTCCCCAGCAACACGCCACCCCTCGACGGCCCCATACTCCGGTGTTTGGTGAATTGTTTCCGCCGCCGTCGCAGCACTCCAATGTAGACGACACCCCCTCGCATCCACGGCCAGTAACACTGCCTTGCGTGTCTACCTTGCTCGTCGGACGCCGCCACGTTTGCCTCCACGCTGACAAGCCTGCTGCCTGGTCTGGGAGAGGCGCGAGGCTTTTCACCGGCCGGCTTCTTCCACCACGCCCGCAAGGTGTTCGACGGTCCACCCGCATGGTACAAAGGGACTCCGATGACGAGTACTTTTTCAACAATTTCATTTGTGATTCCGATGATTCATCGTCCGACAATGGGGAGATTGTGGTTGCTGCTTTGGTCATCCATGACCACATTAGTAGGCAGCGACCGATGTTTAGGGGCTCGATCCGGGACATACTCCGACGTAGAATCACAACAGAGAGAGCGGCCATTGCCTACTCTTACAGGACTATTTCGAGTCCCCTAACCCGGTCTTCAAACACAACCTATACTGGCGCCGCTTCCGGATGGCTAGACATGTGTTCATCCGTATCCAGGAGGGGCTGGTGGCGTATGATAACTATTTCGAGTGCAAGGAGAATGCCATAGGAAAGAATGACTTCTCCTCTTTGCAGAAAAGCACTGCAGCTATTCAGATGCTTGCATACGGAGTACACGGTGATCAATGCCAGTAGGGGCTTTCCAGGGATGCTTGATAGCATACATTGTATGCACTGGGAGTGGAAGAACTGCCCTTCTGCTTAGCTGGGACAGTATAGGAGCCATGTAAAAGCTTGCACTGTCATACTTGAGGCTTTGGCTTCACAAGATCACTGGATTTGGCACTCTCGGCATGGCTGGCTCACACAATGACATCAACGTGTTTCGGCGCTCTCTAGTGTTTGCAAGGTTTGTAAAAGGCAACAGCTCAGAGGTCAATGTCGAGATTGATGGCCACCACTACAACAAAGGATACTACCTAGCTGATGGTATCTATCCTCAGTGGACTACTCTTGTGAAGACAATTCACAACCCTGTAGGAGAGAAGAGGAAGAGATTTTTTCCATGCAAAAGAGAGTGCTAGGAAGGATGTGGAGCGTGCCTTTGGTGTTCTTTAATCTTGATGGAGCATCATTCAGTATCCTGCTAGAACTTGGAGAACAAAGAAATTGTGGGAGGTGATGACTGCTTGTGTGATGATACACAACATGATCATAGAGGATGCGTCTGGATGAAATCTACGACAAAGGGTTCCAACTGCAGGGTGAAAATGTTGTACCTGCGCATGGAGGAGCGGCAACATTTGTACAGTTCACCGAATTTTTATCATCAAATGTGTGATTGGGAAACTCACATTCAACCATAAGATGACTTGGTTGAGCATATGTGGGCTCACGCTCGCAACCAGTAGATGTATCAGCTCTTTTCTCTTTCAAATGTATTTGTGACAATTTAAAGTTTATTTGGCTTCTAAACTATGAGATATTATTTGTATGTGAAACTATGAGATATTTGTATTTGTTTGAGTTATGTGAACTTGGGATATTTTTTTATATGTCGCGAAAAGAGCTCAGAAATGGTGCGAGGACGAAAATGCATTTGCGCGTGGGCACACTGCCAACCCAAACAGAGAAGGGGGCGGACACGCCGACCCAAACGGATAAAAATCGGACAAACCGTGCGTCCGTTTGGGGCGCCGCTCCGGAGTTGCTCTAATGAGTCTAAACCTCTATAGTCGTTTCCAGGTACCTCTTCAAGTAATTATGCTGATTTCCATTTTCCACTCTCTTTTATTTTATTTCCAAAGTTCATGATTGTTTTCTCAAAAATAAATGTAAGAAAAAGTTACATTCGCATTGAAACTTAAAGAAAGTGTTTGTGTTTTGGAAAATGTTCCGCGTGTGTTAAAAAATGGTCAAAACGTTTTCGGAAAATGTTCGTCATGGATTTCACGTGTACTAAAATAATCTTGTGCAAAATTACTTTTACATTTGATCCTCCGCGTGCACTTTATTTTTTCATCTTATTTCTCGCTCGTATGCTGATATGTGCGTCCCGCACATCTATTATACATCCACGTGGTGCCATGCGTACGAGAAGATATAGTCAGGACCGTACATGTAACATATTTTTGAGTTTCAGGACCGTATTGGAGCATTCCGCGAGTTTGGGGACCATTGTGTTACGTGCCAACTATACAAAGACCATAGATGAATTTACTCTCAAATCTTCCATGTACGTGCTTACAATAGCCAAACCCTATTTAACGCTTTAAGCGTCGTTTATAGGCATTTGGGAAAACTGGCACACACCCCCGCTCTCTCCCTCCGCTTTGGGCTCTGCCGATTTAACACTTGGTGTTTGGTTGCAAAATGGTAACGCAAACGCAAACGTAAATGGGTTACACCGCCAACGTAAACGGTATGGCGCTGTAACGTTAATTAATACCAAAGTTGCGGATGTATTAGTCGAGGATGAACCGCCGGCTGGAAGCATGCCGGCGTAGCTTCCCTACCAACATCATTCGTGTCTTGGGGGCAAGGTCCTGAGAGCGAGGCCGACGCTAACAACGACGACGGTGGATGCACCGACGGGGGCGGCGGCCGGTGGAACGACGGCGCCGGCGCCGGTGGATGCAGCGACTGGGGCAGCGGCAGATGCAACGACGAGGGCGGCACGCGGCGGAGCCGGCAGCGGCTAGTTACGGCGGCGCACGGAGGCGTGGCCGGCTGGTCGCGACAACGACGGTTTGATCACAGAGGAGATAGCGAGGGGGGAGACGGCTGTAGCGGCTTTAATTACGGACGATTTTGACCGGTAACAGATTTTTACTAGGCTGGGATCTAATACCGTGTTATGGGATTACGGAGCAACCAAAACAAACAAGATCTGACGGTATCCATTAACATTGTAATCAGGTTACGATACAAATGGGCGAACCAAAAACCTCCTTATTTTTTCTGGTTCACAACATATGTCGTGCATGCCAGGTTCCTGTACGACTGGTCCACATAGTTTTTTCTCTCACCAGTTTTAGGGACCTTCTAGAAGGTTCCATCGGTTTTTCTAAGTGGTTTGCCCCTGGTTTTTCCCAAGACGAGTTTTGTAC
Source organism: Aegilops bicornis (assembly GCA_021605145.1). NCBI lineage: Eukaryota > Viridiplantae > Streptophyta > Magnoliopsida > Poales > Poaceae > Aegilops > Aegilops bicornis. Next base: position 648,398,059 of record CM038674.1, read on the forward strand.
GGCATTTATTTTTTTGTTCTTGATTATTTTTGTTTTCCTTTCTCATTTTCTTTTTGGGTCCTTTTCAAAATTCGTGAACTTTTTTTTAAAAACTGTTAACTTTTCTTAAATTCCAGATTTTTCTTTTCATATTCATAAACATTATTTTGAACTTTTCCAAATTCATTAACATTTTTGTAAATCAATGAACAATTGTCAAATTCATGATTTTTTTATTTCGTGAAATCCATGGACTTTTTTCAAATCTATGAACTTTTTCCAATATTCGTGAAACTTTTAAAAAATTAATATTTTTCCAAATTCCGGATTTTTTATTTTTTATTAGAATTTCAATATTCTCTCTCTCTCTCTCTGTCTCTCTCTCTCTCTCTCTCTCTGATGAAGGGTTCGAGGGATTTGACTGATGCCTTGTTTTTAGGTAGTTCTGCATTTCACAAAAACACACATACGATTCTTCCATCTGTGCATGATTCCGATTCAAAACCCACTAATGTATAAGACCATAGGAGTTTATATGAAGGGTTGTATGTGTTGATTGATCGCTTCTATGGTCCGCTGCTAAGTGTGTTGGTGAAAAGAAAAATAATGTTCTACTTCACCTGCTGGTTTGATTCTTTTCCTACTACTATAAAGAAATAATTTCATTTCATTTTTCTCTTTCCTTTTCCCACTTCACGTGTCGGGCGTGTTCATAATATGGCAATGCTTGATTTTGATTCCATCTCCCACGAGCCAAAAAGAAAAGGATGTTACTAAAGAAGCAGAACATAAAGAAGTTTCTCTGAATGAGAGAGTGCTAGGCCAATAAGAAAAGGATGTGATAATAAGATCTTCCATCTCGCCTTTCCTAGATTTTAAATTTGTGTTTGTTTCAATACAAGCAAATATGGTCAGAACATGTGTGTGCTAAATACTCTCTTAGTTTGCCAAGTTCTGTAGACTATTTTGATTTAATTCCTAGTTTTTTTCCAGCCTGATCAGATATGCTATCTTCTTTGGAATAAAGTGTCAACTGTATTTTGCCTGAGATAAAAATAATTATGCATTCTTCTACATTATCACTTCTTGACTTCTTCCTTGTATGTACGCCTAGTACGAGGAGTCTAAAGCGCAACTTAGCTGAAGAAGTGGCTGAAGGTGGCAGAACATTTGCAATACAAGGTTATTTAGAACTTATGGCTTCTTACTATTGCAATAATTGTGCTTATTTCAAGCATTACAAGCAAACCTGTTGGGCTGTGTCTTATCTGTATTTGCTTATGGCCCATGTGGCCCATGTGTCCCATGTGGCCCATGTAACCCTGCAGCCTATATATGTGCTGCCCCCTTGTACAAGAAACCCTAACTCCAATAGAATACAATACCAGGCCATCTTTCTATCCCAGCCGCCACCCCTCTCTCCCCGATTCAACATGGTGTCGAGCTTGGGTTCCCAATCCCAGAAGTGGTGATGGTGGTTGGCTGGTTGTGCTTTGGCGATTGTCCGAGAGGAGAAGGCTTGTGTGAAAGGAGAGGTGGAATCCCAGATCCGAGGGGAGGAGGTAGTAGAGAGGTGAAAGTGGGGAGCAGTGGTTGCTGGAGGTTGCTAGTGGTGTGATTCAAGATTGGAAAGATGGGGACAACCAGGTTGGTAAAGGCGTTGGAGAAGCTAATGAGCTCATCACCGCCAAGGCAGAGGGTGTGGCTTCCCAGTGCGCTTGTTCCTCAAAATTTCGAGGTGATACAGAAAATAGAACTGATGCCAAATGAAATCAAGATGGAAGGGGTCACAAACTACCTAAGCTGGTCCGTATGGGCATTGCTAATATTGAGGACAAAGGGCCGAAGGCTATGTCGAGGGGAAGTAGATGAACCGCTAACAGGGCAAGTGAAGAGTGGAAGAAGTGGAGTGTCATTGACTCTCTGGTGGTGGCATGGCTGCTGAACTCCTTGACCCCATCCATTGCAAAGAAATTGTGGAGACTCTTCCCCATGCAGCAGAGGTATGGAAAACCCCGAAACATTGTACTCGGGAAAGGGAACATAATGCTTATGGCGCAGATTGAGGATAGAGTAAATGAGCTAAAACAAGGGATAAGTCGGTGATGGAGTATGTAGCAGAATTGCAGCATTTGTGGGCTGACTTAGACCACTATGATCCACCGGAGTTACCACATTCGTAATGTATAGTTGCTACTAAGAAGTGGGTAGAGCGTAGGAGAGTGATGAAATTCTTGAAGGGACTTAGCTCAGAATTTGAAGGAAGGCGTGCTGGGTTGTTTCATCAGCCAAAGCTCCCCTCGCTTGAGGAGGCAATTGCAGCAATGGCACAGGAGGAGGTCAGGTTGAAGTTGAACAGGACTGGAGAAGCGAATGCATCTCGCCAAAGATTTATCGTGGTCTCGAATGGAAGGAGACAAGAGAGTGCTTCAACTGTGGAGAGAAAGGTCACATAAGCATCAATTGCACAGGACAACGCAGAGAAATACGTGGTAGGGGAAGAGGTTACAGCCGAGGTGGATACCGGTGAAAGATCGTGGATGTCGCCTAGAGGGGGGAGGGGTGAATAGGCGCTTTAAAATAATTACGGTTGAGGCTTGAACAAATGCGGAATAAACCTAGCGGTTAATTTGTCAAGCACAAAACCTACAACAACTAGGCTCACCTATGTGCACCAACAACTTATGCTAAGCAAGATAAGCAACTATGTGATAGCAAGATATATGACAAGAACAAAATGGCTATCACAAGGTAAAGTGCATAAGTAAAGGGCTGGGGTAAGAGATAACCGAGGCACGCGGAGACGACGATGTATCCCGAAGTTCACACCCTTGCGGATGCTAGTCTCCGTTTGGAGCGGTGTGGAGGCACAATGCTCCCCAAGAAGCCACTAGGGCCACCGTAATCTCCTCACGCCTCGCACAATGCAAGATGCCGTGATTCCACTAAGGGACCCTTGAGGGCGGTCACCGAACCCGTACACTTTGGCAACCCTTGGGGCGGTCACTGAACTCATCAAATTGCTCAAGCGATCTCCACAACCTAATTGGAGACTCGACGCTTGCCCGAGCTTTACACCACAATGATTGAGCTCGAACACTACTAACTGCCTAGGGCGCCCAAGCACCCAAGAGGAACAAGCTCAAGGGCACCAAGCACCCAAGAGTAATAAGCTTCTCAACTTGTAACTTCCACGTATCACCGTGGAGAACTCAAACCGATGCACCAAATGCAATGGCAAGGGCACACGGAGTGCCTAAGTCCTTCTCTCCCAAATCCCACCAAAGCAACTAATGCTAGGGAGGAAAATGAGAGGAAGAACAAGGAGGAGAACACCAAGAACTCCAAGAACTAGATCCAAGGGGTTCCCTCACATAGAGGAGAAAGTGATTGGTGGAAATATGGATCTAGATCTCCTCTCTTTTCCCCCAAAAACTAGCAAGAAACCATGGAGGGATTGAGAGATAGCAAGCTCGGAGAAGGTCAACAATGGGGAAGAACACGAGCTCAAAGGATAAGGTTCAATGGGGAAGAAGACCCCTTTTATAGGAGGGGAAAATCCAACCGTTACTCCCACCGAAAATCCTCAAGACAGAGCGGTACTACTGCTTAGAAGGGCGGTATTATCAGAGGGCGGTACTACCGCTTCCCTATCCAGCCGGGTACTACTGCTATGAAGAGAAGGTCAAGGTTCTGCCCCAGAGCGGTACTACCGCCAGAGCGGTACTACCGCTTCTCATCGCCGCTACTAGTGCCGCAAAACCCGACATTTAAAAACTTCGTTCGAGAATCGAGGCGGAAGTAGCCCAGACGCGACAGCGGTACTACGGCCGAAACTCCCAAGCGGTACTACTGCTCGGAGAGCGGTACTACCGCCCGAGAGCGGTACTACCATGGAGCTTCATGGTACTACCGCTGAGGGTCACGGTATCACTACCGCACCAGCCTTAAGCCACAACCACGAAAAGCAAAGAATACTCCAAGAAAACCAGAACTGCCATAACTTCTTCATATGAGCTCCGAATTGAGCAAACTCAAGCTTGTTTGAAACAAGACAACGAGTAGCATCAAAACAGCGACTGGTTATAGTAAGAAGAGGCAGGGAGGTATGCTTAGCAAACAAAGGAGTGAAACCTCCAACCGAGAAGAACCGGCATACCCTCCAACATCGAAAACATCATAGAAGATGCATGAGAACTCCGTTGATGAACTCGAGCTTGTCATAAAAATGACCATAAGCTCCAAATCTCACAAGGAGAAGAACCAAACAAGAACCAATAAAGATGATGCAAGGATGCAATGGTTTGAGCTCTCACGAACGATACGATCAAGCAACTCATCGAGAGCCCCCTTGATAGTACGGCAAACGATCCTATAACCCGGTCTTCCACATGAGACCGTAAAATAGAAAACCTATCAAGGGCAAACCTTTGACTTGCACATGGTCCACTTGAGCTAGATGATGACGATCTTGACTCCCTCAAGTTGGACAACCTTTCTTGATTGATTTGGAGGGATGAATACTAGTTGATTGCTCCCCCATACTCTACTGTGGGTGAGCCTCTCTTCCGCTCATCTTCACAAGTCCATTGTCACCACAATAGACGGCAAGCTTCAAGCACTTGATCTCTTCGTGATGCATTACTTGAACTTGAACACCGCAACCTAACCCCACAAAGAACTCTCACGAAGACCATGGGTTAGTACACAAAGCGTAATGGACAATGCTTACCATACCATGGGATCACTTGATCCCTTTGTACATCTTGTACGCTTTGTGTGTTGAATCTTTCCAACTCTCTTCATTTGGATGATGTCTTGAAGGTGGACATGAATGATCACACAATCTTATTCTTCAAGACATGCTTGCAATAAGCTCAACACTCACATGACCAATCTTTGGATAATTCCTTGAATAGCACCTTGGTCGACACAAAACTCTCCTTGAAACCAACACATGTACTCCAAGAAAAGCCTATGGACAAAACCTTCAAATAAACTCAAGGCAACCATTAGTCCATAGAGAATGTCATCAATTACCAAAACCACACATGGGGGCACCGCATGTCCTTTCAACCGGGGAGTTAGAGGCAGAGGTAACTCGAGGGGTTCGAATTATTCCAGTGGCTTCAAAGCAAACTTGGCTAACTTGGCAACGCAAGAAGAAGGGACGTCAACAACCTCTCAAGGGGAGTCGAAGAGTAGAAGCCAGAGGACAACACCTTCGAACTTTGCCCACTTTGTCTACATTGGGAAGGTAACTTTGCAAATGCATCTATATCCACACATGATTTCCTTCCAGATTGGATATTAGATTACGGAGCATCCAAGCATGTTATGGGTACCTCAACCGAGTTTGAATCATATACTCAAGACCCAATTACACATTGTGAAACAATACAAACTGCTGATGGCACCTCACAACCGATTAAAGGAGTTGGATCAGTTCAATGTACACCCACTATTAAATTATCTGATGTATTACATGTTCCAGCTTTTCCTGTGAACTTGCTTTCTCTAAGTGCTTTGATTGATCAGATAGATTGCCGAATAACTCTTGATAAGAAAATATGTTTGATTCAGGAGAGGATGACCGGAAGGAAACTTGGGACAGGAACCAAAGCGTAGTGGATTGTGGTATATGGATCGTGATGTGTCTAGGTCTGGTGCTAGTCTTATTTTGGCTGTACTAGTTGGAGTAAGTGAGACAATGGCGATGATCCATCACCGTCATGGGGCATATGGCTTTTGATAAGATGAGTAAGATGTTTCTGATGTAATGCGTGGAGTAGACAAGAGTAAGCTTGTGTGTGATGCATGTGAATATGCAAAGCACACAAGAATCTCATATTTGAGTAAGGGGCTAAGGAGTATATCCCCGTTTATGCTGATTCACTCTGATGTGTGGACATGTCCTGTTGTTTCTGTTAGTGGAATGAAATATTTTGTGACATTTATAGACTGCCACACTCGCATGACTTGGGTGTACCTCATGCGACATAAAGATGAGGTATTCCAATGTTTTCAGGAGTTTTATGCCTATGTGCGAAACCAATTCAATGTGCAGTGCAGGTGATCGATCTCGACAATGGAACTGAATATGTAAACAAGCAATTTGGAGGTTTCTGTCAAGACAAGGCATAATGCACCAAACATCATGTCCAGATACCCCTGCTCGTAATGGTGTTGCAGAAAGGAAAAACCGACACATTTTAGAAGTGGCTCGATCACTTATGTTCACCATGAATGTGCCAAAATTCTTGTGGAGTGAAGCTGTCATGATCGCAACGTTCTCGATCAACCGGATGCCTTCAAAAATGCTTGGTATGAAGTCCCCATGTGAGATGCTATTTGGGAGAACAAATTCTCGGTTCCTCCGGGTTATTTGGGTGCACCTGCCGTTAGAGATCATGCATCAGCAGTGGGAAAGCTGGATCCACGAGCTGTAAAATGCATATTTGTTGGATATCCTGCAGGCAGCGAGGCTATAAGTGTTGGAGTCCCGCCGAAAGGCGCACATTTGTAAGTATGGATGTCACCTTTCGAGAATCTGAGCCTTTCTATGGTGAGAAGACAGATCTCAGCACTTTATTCAAGAACTTGACCACTCACAATCTATGCAGGTGGTCAAGAGGGGAGTGCAACTTGAGTGGTGAGTGCAGCACCAATGGCGACAAGGAGCAGCCAATACCAATCCCGAAAATAGTGGGATCCTTCATTCCAGTTGTAGTTGATGGGGCTGAACAAACAGAGGTGGCAGAGACCAAATGAGGAAAGGAATCCTCAGTGTATACAAGAAGGAAGAGAGTTGTGGAGGAACAAGTGCATGAGGAGCAACAAAAGAAACTATGGAACAGGGGAGCAAATGTAAGAAACTCAAGCTGTGAAGCTCATCTGAAGTGGAGTCATAAGAAAATTCAAGTACTGAAGAAGCATCACCTAACCTGCCAATTGCTCTCAAGAAGGAAGTAGCAAGGAAAACTTTGAGCAAGGGCAATCTTGAGCATGACATCAGTAATTATGTCACTATGAAGCCCTATCACCTTCATTTAGAGCATTTGTCGCATCACTTCAAGCCGTGATTGTTCCTAAAGACTGGAAAGAAGCAAGACAAGATCCAAAGTGGTGTGAAGCCATGAGGGAAGAGTTGGAGGCCCCGAGAAAGAACAAAACATGGAGCTAGCGAATCTTCCATATGGGAAGAAGGCGATCGATTGTAAGTGGATCTTCACAAAGGAAGCGTAATCCCGAGGGTAAGGTTGAGCGTTACAAGGCAAGACTGTAGCCAGAGGGTACAGCCAAACGTATGGTATTGATTATGACGAAACATTCGCCCAGCTTGCAAAGATGAATACAGAGAGGATTCTAATCTCATGTGCAGCTAACTTTGGATGGCCACTACACAAACTTGATGTAAAAAATGCCTTTTTACATGGAGATCTACAAGAGGAAGTCTACATGGAAATTCCTCCAGGACTATCTACACCTGGACTGTTGGGAAGGTTTGTAGATTGAGAAAATCTCTCTATGGTTTGAAGCAATCGCCAAGGGCTTGGTTTGACCGGTTCAGCAAGCAGTTTGCAGTATGGAGTATAAACAATGCAATGGAGATCACATCTGCTTTTCTACAAACATTCCAAGCAACAGATTACTATTCTTGCAGATATGTGGATGACATCATAATAACGGGAGACAATGAAGAGGAGATTGGAAGACAAAAGAAATGCCTAGGCAAAGCATTTGAAGTTAAGGATCTTGGTCACTAAAATATTTCCTGGTATCGGGTTGCAAGATCAAAGAGGGAATAGCCCCTGCCTCAAATGGAAGTATACCTTAGAGCTCCTAAGTGATATGGGAATGCTTGGATGTAGAGCAGCCCCAACTCCCATTGAACAAAATCACAAATTGACAAAGACAGATGGGTGAACAAGTTAACAAAGCAAAATATCAACAATTGGTTGGCAAACTTCAGTACTTGTGTCACACTAGACCAGATATTACATATGCAGAAGTGTATTAAGTAGATATATGCATGACCCCGTATGGACACCTTGATGCAGTCTATAGAATCATGAGGTATCTAAAGGGCAGCCCTGTATGGGACTCGTTCAAGAGTAATGGCCATTTGAATGTTGACGGTTATAGCGATGCTGATTGGGCTAGCTGCCTTGATGATAGACGATCAACCTCTGGCTATTGTGTGTTTGTTGGTGGAAATTTGGTATCATGGAGAAGCAAAAACAACCGTGGTGTCAAAATCAACCGCAGGTTGAGTATAGGGCAATGTCTCAAGGGCTGAGTGAGATGTTATGGATAAGAGGCCTTCGCTTGAGCCGAAAGCGCCAGACAAGATCCTCTCAATGTGTGGTGTGACAACAAATCTGCAATCAGCATTGCTAATAATCCAAAGGCAACATGACAGAACAAAACATGTGGAGATAGACAGATTCTTTATCGAGAGAAACTGGATGCGTGAATCATCAAGATAACTCATGTGAGCTCGACAACAAGTCGCCGATTGTCCGACAAAAGGTTTGGGAACCAGGAGAGCAATCTTGCTTGTGACAAGATGGGCATGATAGATATCTATCATCCCTCTTGAGGGGAGTGTTGGGCTGTGTCTTATCTCAGATTTGCTTATGGCCCATGTGGCCCATGTGTCCCATGTGGCCCATGTAACCCTGCAGCCTATATATGTGCTGCCCCCTTGTACAGGAAACCCTAACTCCAATAGAATACAATACCAGGCCATCTTTCTATCCCAGCCGCCACCCCTCTCTCCCCTGATTCAACAAAACCTTACAATTGGTAATAAACATCGAGTGACCAAACTGCTACATGAAAGTGACCTTACAAATTTTACATGCTCAGCTATGGGTTGGATGTTCTAGTTTTTTGCTGATTCTCTCAAGGCCACAAGGATCGGTTGCCTGGGTAATTGGAACTTCTATATGTCATTATTTATATGAAAAGGTAAGGATAGGTGGATAATTTTTACATCATCGATCATTTCAACTTACTTTTCCATACCTTTGATTTTTGATTGTCTCTATAGGGAGTCTGAACCTATGGTTTGTGCCAGTCTCTATACAGAGTCTCATCAGAGGTGATAGACCTTGAATTGGGTGGACAAATAAGAGAGGTCTCATGGTAAAGGGCAGCAAGGTGCGTTAGAAAATTTGTCTACTTCACCAATGAAGAAAGCATAAATCAAATGTTGATGAATATTAAATTATGGCTTTCTGTTCCGAATATTGTAATAAAACACAAGCAGGCTGGGCTATTATAATAGACATGACATACCTCCATATCTTTCCCAATATTTTGTGTTGTGCTGCTTGTCCTGCAGTTTCCCGCCTACATCTCTGTTTCTATGTCTAGTACAGCCATCTGCATCACAAGATAAAAACAATACTCATCAGTTTGAGTGATAGCATGCCAAGATTTCCTTAAAGGTTACCTCCTTATCTCACTATCTTACCAACACTAGTTAGTACTAATAGACATTACAGAGGGGCATGCTCTGTCAAACCATTATAGCTAACCATCAAGATGCAGGTTCTAGTTGTTCTTATCATAACATTTGCTCTAAGTTCGCATGTTTTTGGAAACAGATTGAATTATGCACTACATTGCGGCCAAAGTCACATGTAAAAGACTGATTCAGTTCCATTCATATACTTCACATATACATATAGATATCATCAAGAACTTCCACTATAGTTGAATACATCACACACACACACCCACCCACACACACACACACACACACACACAGACATAGAGAGAGAGAGAGAGCTTCACCAGTTCCATCGCTACAGAATACACCAAACAGAATATAGATAGCTACATAATACACAAAAAAGCAGCACACAAACATCTTCTCAGTCTTCACTTTTATATGTTCCATCGCTACAAAGTCATCTCTCTCTCTCTCTCTCTCACACACACACACACACATGCATTTGCAGTACCCAAATGGAGAAATTAACAAACCCATGTGTTTTTATGTACGCTACAAGTCCATAATATGTGAGATATCAATCATGCATTTGTTTAGCATGGATACTTAAATGAAAATATGGTAAACAAACCCCCTGCCTTTTCAGCTTTAAAGATGAGGAAAGACACTGAAATGGAATTAGAATAGCCTTTTAAAAAGATTTAGAAACCAAGTACACCATGAACCAAGAAGTATATAAAATGAGATCATTACGTTTCTGCGTATAGTGGCTCATGCAGGGCCGGTCCTGAGATTTTGGGGGCCCGGGGCGAGAGTAAAAGTGGGGGCCCTTAATACAGACATCTTAACAATAACATTGAATATAGGTATATGTATTATCAAGCACTTAAATGCATCCAATACTAGTATGCATATCAAATACTTTATAAATATTAACTTTAATAATAATTCTAACATACCTTGATGCAAAATCACTTATGATGGGATCGTTGTCAATATCATCAAATAATTTCTTCTCGATTCCATAATGTTGCCAAACCATACCTCTCTTGGGTCATCGGTGACCTCAGATAGTTCCTCAATAATTTCAACTTCAAAAAGCTTCTTCCGGACAATACGATAGTCACAGGTATAGTAAATAAGATGCGATAAGCAATGGAGATATCAGGATAACAACCAACTTCTCTTGACATGCTCGAAATCTCCATAGCATATATTACGGTCATCCGCAAAGTGAATCACGCAATTTTCAATTCAGAAATAAGATCATATACCTCAACATCACATGAACTATGAAGAGAGAAAGTTTCTGCAGATTTTGTGCACCACTCTTCAAGTTCATTATCATCAATGACTTCATAGTTTCCGAGCTAAAAATACAAATATATCTTTAAACACCATAGGTTCTTTAAATCCCTTCAAAGAAGTGATCGCTATCAACCAAAACAAAAAAATATTTATGTTGGACAGCCTTCTCAAATTCTAGAATTTCTTCTCAACAATCACTTTCACAAATTGTTTCTTCCTTGTAACATGACGTCTTACCCGAAACAATGGACCTACACTCGTTTCATTTGTAATAACTTTGGCAATTATCAAACTAGCAGAAAACCCCTCATCTCTATATATACATGTTTAAATATTGTGTTATACCTTGTATTTTCTTTCTTTTCCTTCTATCGCTAGCAGATGCATATTTTCTTCCAGATGATATGATGACAAAATGCTGAAAAAAAATCATGAATTGTTGAACAGTGCCACTGGGCCGGCTATGCATCTACAGAACCGCAATAAGAATACATGTTATACCTCGGATGGCCGAATCAGCGATGGACGGAAACCAGAGCCGGATTACGGCGGGGCCCCGGCGAATTGAAATCGGCGGCGAGGGACCGATGATCTAAATTAGGATTAGGAGAAAAGGAGAAAGAAGCGTCGAGCACGCAGTTGCGAACAATCGAAGCCTCGGCGGCCGCTAGAAATCGCTGCGTCAATGCGAGATGAAATAGGAAGGGATCAATCACTCCTATTTTTACGTGAAAGAAAAAGAAATAAACGATTGCTGCCGCTGTGCCTCGCTGGCCTGCTGCGTGCGTGCTGTATGCTGCGTGAGGCCCAGCCGGCCAGCCCGATAGGGCATTTTTTTTCCTGCCTCGCTGGACATATAGCCTATGTACACGTACATACCTGGGGAGGGGCCCCTGAACTTTGGGGGCCCGGGGCGGCCGCCCCCCCTGCCCCTCCCCAGGGCCGGCCTTGGGCTCATGTAGGAATTAAACATACAAAAGAAGTCATGTAATATCCAGAAAACAAAGCTTTACTGTCTAGAAGCAATCTTTTCACTACTCGAATAGCAAACCAAAATGTTTAGATCTTGTAAAGAATACAACAATAAGATAAAAATAATCAGAGAGATGACTTAAATTAAATACTACATTATATCAATGTGGATAATTAGGAAAAGGATAAGACAACTCTTCTTTGAAACACCATTTTGCAATTAAATGCTTGAGAACGAATTATGCTACTCTGAGAGAGTGGTACTGATTGTTATTGTTTTTTCAATTTTATTATAAATTAGTTAGTTGGTAATAGGAAATAAGGTCATATAGGCAACATTTAACTAAAACTATATGTGTCTCTCCTATAATCTATGCATGACATAAGTGACCATGGACTGCATTCACATATGTTTTTACAGAAAATTATGATAGCACTACTGATGTAAGCCGAAGCCAGCCAAATGTTGAACTTATTGATTAATCAATTAATAATGTCATATGCTACCATGTGTTGAAACTGATGGCGTTACTCCTCACAGCACATCTTCTTCGCGCTACCTTGCACAACTCACCTGTTGGAACACGATGAAACCCACATACACACACATACACCAAGCAAGAAGACCTGCTGCTACTTTGCGAAGCTTAATGGGCCGTGGCCCGCTCCCATTCCATGAGCGCGATTTATAAAAATGCAGGACTAAAGATCGCGCTGGGAAGGAACATGGTCGCGGAAAATCCTATATGACACATTCTGCGTCACAATGTCGACCTTTTGCACAGGGAGGTCGCGACCTAGCGTTGAGATGGGCCGGTCTGTTCATGTATTCTTCGTTCCCGGTTTCGGGATGCTTCTAGGAGGTTCCAGCCGGTCTTTTCCGGTTTTAAGAATCTTCTAGGAGGTTCCAGCCGGTCTTTTCGGAAAAATTGAATTTTGATCATGTTATCTACATCAATGATAAAAAAAAGTGTTCAGATTTTCAAAAGTTTGTTCACATATAGAAAACTTGTTTCTATTAATACAAAAAATGTTCGAGTTTCAAAATTTGTTCGCATTTTTATAAATGTTCAGATTTTCAAAATTTTGCTCACATTTTGAAATTTTGTTTCTATTAATTTGAAAAATGTTTGAGTTTCAAAACTTGTTCGCATTTTCAAAAAATGTTCTGATTTTCAAAATTTTGTTCACATTTTCAAACGTTGTTTCCATTAATTCAAAAAATGTTCGAGTTCCAAAACTTATTGACAGTTTCAAAAAATGTTCAGATTTTCAAAAATTTGTTCACATTTGAAATCTTGTTTAAATTAATTCAAAAAATGTTTGATTTTCAAATCTTGTTCGCATTTTCAAAAAATATTCACAATTCGAAATAATGTTCGCATTGCCAAATTTTGTTCAGAGTTACAAAAAATGTTCCCTTTCTCAAAAAAAGTTCATAGATCCAAAAATATGTTCGCTTTCTGCAAATTTTGTTCCAAGTTTCAAAAAATGTTCGCTTTTTCTATTTTTCGTTTAATTTTTTATTAAATGTTCTTGCTTTTCAAAATTAGTTCAACATTACAAAAGAACTTTGCTGTTTTAAAAAAAATTGTTCACAGGTCAAAAAATGGTCAACATTTTAAAATAATTATTCGCTATTTTGGGAATTGTCCGTGGTCAAAAAAAGATACAGGTTTTGAAAACGAACTGCGTTTTTCCTGCAGAAAAAAGAATGAACTGCGTTCGAACTTCTAAAAAAGTTTAGATCTGTCGTTGATTATGTTCTTATAGTGTTTGCTGCTTAAAAGTTTCTAGGAACGTGTAGTGGTGCAATGGCTAGCTCACGTGGCTACTAAACGGGAAGTCTCGTGTTCGACTCTGCAGCCGTCCTCGGTTTTTTGCGTTGTATTTTACGCCAGTAGCTCCTACTTCGTGGGCCGGCGCAAACGAAGCACCCCCTGTGCGAAGCCCCTCCAGTCTGCCGCAGAATGCGGCAGATAGGAGGTCCCCATGGTCGCATCCCCACTGCACGCGCAAACTGAGGCCTGGAATGGACGCGCGGGAACACATCTAGTGCACCTAGCCTTGTCATGCTTGGTGCACGGGCTGCTCAAAAGTCACTGTACATGCACTGGAAATTTAAAAAAATAAGTTAGCATGTACACATAACATATACTCCCGCCGTCCAGAATTACTTGTCAGGATATATCTAGACGTATTTCAGTTTTAGATATATCTATTTTTATCCATTTCTATGGCAAGTAATTCCGGGCGGAGGGAGTATCTACCATGACACCAAAAATCAGAAGTGAATTTGAATCACAGTTGGAGATAAGTAACAAATTTAGCACGAATTGTGTTAACAGGTCCAATCTAAAAAGAGTACCATTCATAATAAGATTTGCCATTTTTGTTTCCAGTGTTGTAGGTCTAATTTGAATTTGAAATTTTGTGTTACGCTAGTCGTATGTTTTGCGGGCATGCTATTCTTTTTCAGATTTTTGAAATGTTTGTAGAGTGTATTTTGTGCGATCAGTGCACCGGTAGCATCAGAAAGACGGGTGCACCAGATATACTCCTGCGCCCACACACCAGTGCGATAACACACACCTTAAAAAATATGTCTCCCTTATTGCGAGGCAAAAGAAGTGCACAATAGCATTCGCCAACAGTTTTCGAAAACTTCGATGGGCCAGTTTTGAAGCAAGGGACCGGGTTGGAAGTGGTTTGAGGAACCTTTTAGAAGGTCTCGTCTGGTTTCCTATTTCTATCAGTTTTATTTTTTCTTCTTCTTTCTAATTAATTTTGTTTTTCTTCTTTCATGATTTTTTTGGAGAAAACACGACTGGAGTATTTTTATACTTCATGAACATTTATGAAAATTGCGCTTTTTTGCCTTTTCCTGAACATTTTGGTAAATGCATTAAACATTTTCTTTTGAATGGTCTCATGCATATATGTCATGAACAATTTTCCAGAACTGCGCAAAAGAATATTTACAATTTCATGAACATTATTTTAGATTTGTGTGACCATTTTTTTGCAAATGCTGTGAATTTTGTTAGATAGTATAAACATCTTTTTAGGTAATGAGCATTTCCTGAAAATTGTGCGAACAAATTTGTACATTTCCTGAGTATTTTGTTAAAAATGGCCATGAATTAGTATTTAAACGTGTGAACATTTTTATTGAATTGTACCAATACTTATTTTCAAATGTTATGAACATTTATTATAAACATGTTAACATATTTTTAAATGTCATGAAAAATTTACAAAATGTCCGGACATTTGTTTAAGATGCATGCACATTTTTTAATACTCGAAGGATAGTTGTGTTCGCACACGAACACGTCACGTGTACCGCAGCTCACGTCCGGACATTTGTTTAAGACGTAGGGGTGATGCACCGCAGCTCACGTCGAGGGAGAGCTGACCGGCAGCGCGATACGCATGACAGTCGGCAGATGCTTTTGTAAATCCGAAGCCCCGTTTGCCTAGGAGGGATCCCGTCAGGGCTTACGGCGGCTATGGGCTGCTCCAGGTCGATTCGCTCGCCCCTAGAGCCTCATGGATCCGCAGCCCTCCATTGCTGAAGAACGACGAAGAATGAGAAGAAAGATACAAGGGTAGGGGATAGATGAACACGAAAAAGTAGTAGATGTGTTTGTTCGATTTTGTGTTATTCAATCGGCCGTCACTCCTTAGGTATATAAGAGGCGGATGAAACTTCCCGTACAAGAAAAGGACTACAAATCACGTCCAAATCTTTCCAAAATTAACCGAACTCAAATTTATGTAAGTCTGGAAAATCAGTTTGGTTTTTAGGTTCCACAAGCCACAAACGACATCGGATGAAGATGAGCCCAAAAGAAAATTTGACCTTTTCGACGAGAGGAACAACTTTTGTGTTGAACGTTTTTCGATTCGAAGCCATCTTGTGGGCCGAATCTCTCGTGCAAAACAGCTGATTGGTGGCGCTACCCATCAGACACGTGTCTGGTGGGGCGCGCCATATTCTGCCTCATGGCAGGGCTGTTTCCGATGGCTCTAACTTTTACGAATTCGGATTGTGACGATGTTTATATAAAAATCAACCGTTTCGACGAGACGCACAACTTTCGTGTTGAAACATTTTCCGTCATATGCCACATTAATTGATTTTCATGTCATTCTTTAATCTGGTGTCAACATGAGCATCTCTGAACTTGTCATAACTATTGCATAAGAGCTTCGTTTTATACCATGTTCATATCCATCTCGATCTTCTTAAAGAGATCCATCCGGAGGTGACCTCCAATCATAAGTTTATAACTTAAAGCTACTCTCTATGATTGTGCCATTTTTGAGCGTCAACACATTGCCCCCCTGTTTTTCGGCAAAGCTAGCGTGCCGAAAAGTAACTTCTTCCGTGCTGGTTCTAAGGACAATGTCAACACTCCATCGGCCATTCATATGCTTATAGGATTATAAGTTTATATCGACCATTGCTTGTTTGAACCTCTTGATGCAAAGTTGGGTGAAAACTTCTCAACTTCTATAACAATATGATGATATGGTTCCATAGATATGTATCTCAAAGCCACTCTCTGAACCATATTTCGCTAGGATTTTGCAAATAAGCAAGAATGAACTTCCTTCAATCCTTGCTTCGCCTACATAAAAGTTTCATTAGTGCCCGAGGTGGTGAGCTCCAATTCGGCCTTACCTATATTGGCAAGAATAAGCATCAGCTATTGATATATGTGCAATACACCATGACCAACATGGTAGCCGGATGCTTGCTATGCAAACTCTCTCCAATTGTCATGTCTAGATATATGACGAATATTAAAACAACCCAAGATAAATTTTTCGTCTAGACATATCGCAAGATAAACTAAGAGTGATTCGTCAAAACATTGATAACCCTTGAATATTTGTTGCACTATACTAACAACGAATCACCGAAAGCCTCACTATGTACATCACCT
Organism: Aegilops bicornis; assembly: GCA_021605145.1. Lineage (NCBI taxonomy): Eukaryota > Viridiplantae > Streptophyta > Magnoliopsida > Poales > Poaceae > Aegilops > Aegilops bicornis. The sequence continues at coordinate 648,414,736 of CM038674.1, forward strand.
ATAGGAAGGAAAAGCGTGCTCCAATGCGAATAACAATGCATATTCAACTTTGATCATTTGTGCATAAATATTTTAAGCGGCATGAGGATTCACATAATAGAACCATAAGGAGATATATAAACAACACCAACACCTTGGCCATTGCTACAAATTTAACCATCAATATATAATCACCATGGTACTAGAGAGATAAAGCTAAAATCAGTATTATGCATGATGTCAATATGATGCTCAATAATAAAATCAACCATGATTTGGCTTTACGTAAATTCTGAAAACTAATAAGCCAAAGCACACCCAATCAAAACGTAAGTCCACTTTGCAGTTTTGGTGAATTTGTCCATGCATAATATCTTCAATGGCATCAATTTGACAGATTTCTGTGCAAGCACTTATCTCAATCTCTACTCAAACTAAGGACGATGTTAGAATACCACACCGGCCATTCTTAGATATAATCTTAGGGCGATATATAAATACCGGCCATTACCATGAGGTGAAGAAAATATGACCTAGAGGCAATAATAAAGTTGTTATTTATATTTCCTTATATCATGATAAATGTTTATTATTCATGCTAGAATTGTATTAACCGGAAACTTAGTAAATGTGTGAATACATAAACAAACAGAGTGTCCCTAGTATGCCTCTACTTGACTAGCTCATTTATCAAAGATGGTTAAGTTTCGTAACCATAGACATGTGTTGTCATTTGACGAACAGGATCACATCATTAGGGAATGATGTGATGGACAAGACCCATCTGTTAGCTTAGCATAATGATCGGTTAGTTTTATTGCTATTGCTTTCTTCATGACTTATACATGTTCCTCTGACTATGAGATTATGCAACTCCCGAATACCGGAGGGACACCTTGTGTGCTATCGAACGTCACAATGTAACTGTGTGATTATAAAGATGCTCTACAGGTGTCTCCGAAGGTGTTTGTTGGGTTGGCATAGACCAAGATTAGGATTTGCCACTCCGTGTATCGGAGAGGTATCTCTGGGCCCTCTCAGTAATGCACATCACTATAAGCCTTGCAAGCAATGTGATTAATGAATTAGTTGCGGGATGATGCATTACGGAACGAGTAAATAGACTTGCCGGTAACGAGATTGAACTAGGTATAATGATACCGACGATCGAATCTCGGGCAAGTAACATACCGATGACAAAGGGAACAACATATGTTGTTATGCGGTTTGACCGATAAAGATCTTCGTAGAATACGTAGGAGCCAATATGAGAATCCAGGTTCCGCTATTGCTTATTGACCGGAGAGGTGTCTCGGTCATGTCTACATAGTTCTCGAACCCGTAGGGTTCGCACGCTTAACGTTTGATGACGATTTTTGTATTATATGAGTTATGTGTTTTGATGACCGAATGTTGATCAGAGTCCCGGATGAGATCACGAACATGAAGAGGAGTCTCGAAATGGTCGAGACATAAATAATGATATATTGGACAATGTTATTCGGACACCGGAAGAGTTCCGAGAGGTACCGGGTAAAAACGGAGTGCCGGAGGGGTTATCGGAACCCACCGGGGAAGTAATGGGCCAACATGGGCCTTCGGGGTGAGAGAGGGAAGACCACGAGGAGGTGGCGCCCCCCCATGGGGAGTCCGAATAGGACTAGGGGAGGGGGCGCGGCCCCCCTTTCCCTCTCCCTTCCTTCTTCCCCCTTCCACCAAGTGGAATCCTACTAGGACTTGGAGTCCTAGTAGGACTCCTCTCTCTGGGCACGCCCTACAGGGGCCGGCCGGCCTCCCCCTCTCCTCCTTTATATGAAGAGGAAGGGGGCACCCTATCACACACAAGATCAATTGTCTTAGCCGTTGCGGTGCCCCCCTCCACAGTTTAACACCTCGGTCATATTGTCGTAGTGCTTAGGCGAAGCCCTGCGCCGGTAACTTCATCATCACCGTCGCCACGCCGTCGTGCCGACGAAACTCTCCCTTGTCCTCAACTGGATAAAGAGCTCGAGGGACGTCATCGTGCTGAACGTGTGCAGAACATAGAGGTGCCGTATGTTCGGTACTTGGATCGGTTGGATCGTGAAGACGTTCGACTACATCAACCGCATTACTAAACGCTTCCGCTTTCGGTCTACGAGGGTACGTTGACACACTCTCCCCACTCGTTTCTATGCTTCTCCTAGATAGATCTTGCATGATTGTAGGAATTTTTTTGAATTACTATGTTCCCCAACAGTGGCATCCGAGCTAGGTCTATGCGTAGATGTTATATGCACGAGTAGAACACAATGAGTTGTGGGCGATAATAGTCACACTGCTTACCACCAACGTCTTACTTTGATTCGACCGTATTGTTGGATGAAGCGGCCCGGACCGACATTACATGACCGCGTTCATGAGACTGGTTCTACCAACGTGCTTCGCACACAGGTGGCTAGCGGGTGCCTGTTTCTCCAACTTTAGTTGAATCGAGTTTGACTATGGCCGGTCCTTGTTGAAGGTTAAAACAACACACTTGATGAAAAATCATTGTGGTTTTGATGCGTAGGTAAGAACAGTTCTTGCTAGAAGCCCGCAGCAGCCACGTAAAACTTGCAACAACAAAGTAGAGGACATCTAACTTGTTTTTGCAGGGCATGTTGTGATGTGATATGGTCAAGACGTGATGAGATATAGATTGTTGTATGAGATGACCATGTTTTGTAAAAGTTATCGGCAACTGGCAGGAGCCTTATGGTTGTCGCTTTATTGTATGAAATGCAATCGCCATGTAATTGCTTTACTTTATCTCTAAGCGGTAGCGATAGTCGTAGAAGCAATAGTTGGCGAGACGACAACGATGCTACGATGGAGATCAAGGTGTCAAGCTGGTGACGATGGAGATCATGATGGTGCTTTGAAGATGGAGATCAAAGGCACAAGATGATGATGGCCATATCATGTCACATATTTTGATTGCATGTGATGTTTATCTTTTTATGCATCTTATTTTGCTTAGTTCGGCGGTAGCATTATAAGATGATCCCTCACTAAATTTCAAGGTATAAGTGTTCTCCCTGAGTATGCACCGTTGCTACAGTTCGTTGTGCCGAGACACCACGTGATGATCGGGTGTGATAAGCTCTACGTTCACATACAACGGGTGTAAGCCAGATTTGCACACGCAGAATACTTGGGTTAAACTTGACAAGCCTAGCATATGCATATATGGCCTCGGAACACTGAGACCGAAAGGTAGAACGTGTATCATATAGTAGATATGATCAACATAGAGATGTTCACCATTGAAAACTACTCCATCTCACGTGATGATCAGACATGCTTTAGTTGATATGGATCACGTGATCATTTTGATGACTAGAGAGATGTCTATCTAAGTGAGAGTTCTTAAGTGATATGATTAATTGAACTTAAATTTATCATGAACTTAGTACCTGATAGTTTTTGCATGTCTATGTTGTTGTAGATCAATGGCCCGTATATCGCTCCCTTGAATTTTAGTGCGTTCCTAGAGAAAGCTAAGTTAAAAGATGATGGTAGCAATTACATGGACTGGGTCCGTAACTTGAGGATTATCCTCATTGCTGCACAGAAGAATTACGTCCTACACGCACCGCTAGGTGCAAGGCCCGCTGCAGGAGCAACTCCAGACGTTATGAACGTTTGGCAGAGCAAAGCTGATGACTACTCGATAGTTCAGTGTGCCATGCTTTACGACTTAGAATCGGGACTTCAAAGACGTTTTGGACGTCATGGAGCATATGAGATGTTCTAGGAGTTGAAGTTAATATTTCAAGCAAATGCCCGAGTTGAGAGATATGAAGTCTCCAACAAGTTCTATAGCTGCAAGATGAAGGAGAATAGTTCTGTCAGTGAACACATACTCAGAATGTCTGTGGACCATAACCACTTGACTCAGCTGGGAGTTAATCTTCCTAATGATAGTGTCATTGACAGAGTTCTTCAATCACTGCCACCAATCTATAAAGGCTTCATGATGAACTATAATGTGCAAGGGGTGGAAAGGACAATTCCCGAGCTCTTCGCAATGCTAAAGGCTGCGGAGGTAGAAATCAAGAAGGAGCATCAAGTGTTGATGGTTAACAAGACCACTAGTTTCAAGAAAAAGGGCAAAGGGAAGAAGGGGAACTTCAAGAAGAATAGCAAAAAAGTTGCTACTCCCGGGAAGAAGCCCAAGTCTGGACCTAAGCTTGAAACTGAGTGCTTCTACTGCAAAGGGACCGTCATCGAAGCGGAACTGCCCCAAGTATTTGGCGGATAAGAAGGATGGCAAAGTGAAAGGTATATTTGATATACACGTTATTGATGTGTACCTTACTAATGCTCGTAGTAGCGCCTGGGTATTTGATATTGGTTCTGTTGCTCATATTTGCAACTCGAAACAGGGGCTACGGATTAAACGAAGGTTGGCTAAGGACGAGGTGACGTTGCACATGGGAAATGGTTCCAAAGTCGATGTGATCGCCGTCGGCACGCTACCTCTACATCTATCGTCAGGATTAGTTTTAGACCTGAATAATTGTATTTGGTGCCAGCGTTGAGCATGAACATTATATCTGGATCTTGTTTGATGCGAGACGGTTATTCATTTAAATCAGAGAATAATGGTTGTTCTATTTATATGATTAATATCTTTTATGGTCATGCACCCTTGATGAGTGGTCTATTTCTGTTGAATCTTGATTGTAGTAATACACATATTCATAATATTGAAGCCAAAAGATGCAAAGTTAATAATGATAGTGCAACTTATCTGTGGCATTGCCGTTTAGGTCATATTGGTGTAAAGCGCATGAAGAAACTCCATGCTGATGGGCTTTTGGAATCACTTGATTATGAATCACTTGATGCTTGCGAACCATGCCTCATGGGCAAGATGACTAAGACTCCGTGCTTCGGAACAATGGAGCGAGCAACTGACTTGTTGGAAATAATAAATACTGATGTATGCGGTCCAATGAGTGTTGAGGCTCGCGGCGGGTATCGTTATTTTCTGACCTTCACAGATGATTTGAGCAGATATGGGTATGTCTACTTAATGAAACATAAGTCTGAAACATTTGAAAAGTTCAAAGAATTTCCGAGTGAAGTGGAAAATCATCGTAACAAGAAAATAAATTTTCTACGATCTGATCGTGGAGGTGAATATTTGAGTTACGAGTTTGGTCTTCATTTGAAACAATGTGGAATAGTTTCGCAACTCATGCCACCTGGAACACCACAGCGTAATGGTGTGTCCGAACGTCGTAACCGTACTTTATTAGATATGGTGTGATCTATGATGTCTCTTACCGATTTACCGCTATCGTTTTGGCGTTATGCTTTAGAGACGGTTGCATTCACGTTGAATAGGGCACCATCTAAATGCGTTGAGACGACACCATATGAACTGTGATTTGGCAAGAAACCTAAGCCGTCGTTTCTTAAAGTTTGGGGCTGTGATGCTTTTGTGAAAAATCTTCAACCTGATAAGCTCGAACCCAAATCGGAGAAATGTGTCTTCATAGGATACCCAAAGGAGACTGTTGGGTACACCTTCTATCACAGATCCGAAGGCAAAAATATTTGTTGCTAAGAATGGATCCTTTCTAGAGAAGGAGTTTCTCTCGAAAGAAGTGAGTGGGAGGAAAGTAGAACTTGATGAGGTAATTGTACCTTCTCCCGAATTGGAAAGTAGTTCATCACAGAAATCAGTTCCAGTGATTCCTACACCAATCAGTGAGGAGTCTAATGATGATGATCACGAAACTTCAGATCAAGTTACAACCAAACCTCGTAGGTCAACCAGAGTACGATCCGCATCATAGTGGTATGGTAATCCTGTTCTGGAAGTCATGTTACTAGACCATGACGAACCTACGAACTATGAGGAAGCGATGATGAGCCCAGATTCCGCGAAATGACTTGAGGCCATGAAATCTGAGATGGGATCCATGTATGAGAACAAAGTGTGGACTTTGGTTGACTTGCCCGATGATTGCAAGCCATCGAGAATAAATGGATCTTCAAGAAGAAGACTGACGTTGATGGTAATGTTACTGTCTACAAAGCTCAACTTGTTGAGAAAGGTTTTCGACAAGTTCAAGGAGTTGACTACGATGAGACCTTCTCACCCGTAGCAATGCTTAAGTCTGTCCGAATCATGTTAGCAATTGCCGCATTTTATGATTGTGAAATCTGGCAAATGGATGTCAAAACTTCATTCCTTAATGGATTTCTTAAAGAAGAGTTGTATATGATGCAACCAGAAGGTTTTGTCGATCCTAAATGTGCTAACAAAGTGTGCAAGCTCCAAATGATCCATTTATGGACTGGTGCAAGCCTCTCGGAGTTGGAATATACGCTTTGATAGTGTGACCAAAGCATATGGTTTTATACAGACTTTTGGAGAAGCCTGTATTTACAAGAAAGTGAGTGGGAGCTCTATAGCATTTTTGGTATTATATGTGGATGGCATATTATTGATTGGAAATGATACAGAATTTGTGGATAGCATAAAAGGATAATTGAATAAGAATTTTTCAATGAAAGACCTCGGTGAAGCTGCTTATATATTGGGCATCAAGATCTATAGAGATAGATCAAGACGCTTAATTGGACTTTCACAAAGCACATACCTTGATAAGGTTTTGAAGAAGTTGAAAATGGATCAGTCAAAGAAAGGGTTCTTGCACAGACATAAGGTGTGAAGTTGAGTGAGACTCAATGCTCGACCACTGCAGAAGATAGAGAGAAAATGAAATTCATTCCCTATGCCTCAGCCATAGGTTCTATCATGTATGCAATGCTGTGTACCAGACCTGATGTGTGCCTTGCTATAAGTATAGCAGGGAGGTACCAAAGTAATCCAAGAATGGATCACTGGACAGCGGTCAAGAACATCCTGAAATACCTGAAAAGGACTAAGGATATGTTTCTCGTTTATGGAGGTGACAAAGAGCTCGTTGTAAATGGTTACGTCGATGCAAGTTTTGACACTGATCCGGATGACTCTAACTCACAAACCGGATATGTATTTATATTGAATGGTGGAGCTGTCAGTTGGTGCAGTTCCAAGCAGAGCGTCGTGGTGGGATCTACGTGTGAAGCGGAGTACATAGCTGCTTCGGAAGCAGCAAATGAAGGAGTCTGGATGAAGGAGTTCATATCCGATCTAGGTGTAATACCTAGTGCATCGGGTACAATGAAAATCTCTTTTGACAATACTGGAGCAATAGCCTTGGCGAAGGAATCCAGATTTCACAAGAGAACCAAACACATCAAGAGACGCTTCAATTCCATCCGCGATCAAGTGAAGGAGGGAGACATAGAGATTTGCAAAATACATACGGATCTGAATGTTGTAGACCCGTTGACTAAGCCTCTTCCACGAGCAAAACATGATCAACACCAAGACTCCATGGGTGTTAGAATCATTACAATGTAATCTAGATTATTGACTCTAGTGCAAGTGGGAGACTGAAGGAAATATGCCCTAGAGGCCATAATAAAATTGTTATTTATATTTCCTTATATCATGATAAATGTTTATTATTCATTCTTGAATTGTATTAACCAGAAACTTAGTATGTGTGAATACATAGACAAAGAGAGTGTACCTAGTATGTCTCTAGTTGACTAGCTCATTTATCAAAGATGGTTAAGTTTCCTAACCATAGACATGTGCTATCATTTGATGAACGGGATCACATCATTAGAGAATGATGTGATGGACAAGACCCATCCGTTAGCTTAGCATAATGATTGTTTATTTTTATTGCTATTGCATGACTTATACATGTTCCTCTAACTATGAGATTATGCAGCTCCCGAATACCGGAGGAACACCTTGTGTGCTATCAAACGTCACAACATAACTGGGTGATTATAAAGATGCTCTACAGGTGTCTCCGAAGGTGTTTGTTGGGTTGGCATCGATCAAGATTAGGATTTGTCACTCCGTGTATCGGAGAGGTATCTCTGGGCCCTCTCGGTAATGCACATCACTATAAGCCTTGCAAGCAATGTGACTAATGAGTTAGTTATGGGATGATGCATTACGAAACGAGTAAAGAGACTTGCCGGTAATGAGATTGAACTAGGTAGAATGATACCGACGATCGAATCTCGGGCAAGAAACATACCGATGACAAAGGGGACAACGTATGTTGTTATGCGGTTTGATCGATAAAGATCTTCATAGAATATGTAGGAGCCAATATGAACATCCAGGTTCCGCTATTGGCTATTGACCGGAGAGGTGTCTCGGTCATGTCTACATAGTTCTCGAACCTGTAGGGTCCCCACGCTTATCGTTCGATGATGATTTTGATGACCAAATGTTGTTCGGAGTCCCGGATGAGATCACGGACATGACGAGGAGTCTCGAAATGGTCGAGAAATAAAAAATGATATATTGGACAATGTTATTCGGACACAGCCGAGAGGTACCGGGTAAAACCGGAGTGCCGGAGGGGTTACCGGAACCCACCGGGGAAGTAATGGGCCAACATGGGCCTTAGGGGAGAGAGAGGGCAGGCCAAGAGGAGGTGGCGCGCCCCCCATGGGGAGTCCGAATAGGACTAGGGGAGGGGGCGCGACCCCCCTTTCCCTCTCCCTCTCCCTTCCTTCTTCCCCCTTACCAAGTGGAATCCTACTAGGACTTGGAGTCCTAGTAGGACTCCTCTCTCTGGGCACGCCCTACAGGGGCCGGTCGGCCTCCCCCTCTCCTCCTTTATATACGGAGGCAGGGGGCACCCTAGCACACACAAGATCAATTGTCTTAGCCGTGTATGGTGCCCCCTCCACAGTTTAACACCTCGGTCATATCGTCGTAGTGCTTAGGCGAAGCCCTCCGCCGGTAACTTCATCATCACCATCGCCACGCCGCCGTGCCGATGAAACTCTCCCTCGTCCTAAACTGGATCAAGAGCTCGAGGGATGTCATCGTGCTGAACGTGTGCAAAACACGGAGGTGCCGTATGTTCGGTGCTTGGATCGGTTGGATCGTGAAGATGTTCGACTACATCAACCGTGTTACTAAACGCTTCTGCTTTCGGTCTATGAGGGTACATGGACACACTCTCCCCGCTCGTTGCTATGCTTCTTGTAGATAGATCTTGCGTGATCGTCGGATTTTTTTTAATTACTACGTTCCCCAACATGAGGTCCATGTAGAATTCACCCACCAAAGCATGAATAGCCGAAATAAACAAATGAAATAGCAATAAAATATTTCGGCCCCTTTGTATTAGCAAAAAAAATGTAACTAACCAAATGCATAGTGATTTGGTAATACCCTCTCATGATATATAAAATTATGTTGTATCCATGGATCAAAATAAATCCATGGAGGGTAATTGATCATACCTAGGGATGAATTCCATGGCAAAGGCATCAATGGCATGGTTGAAGAAAATGGATGATGTGTTAACCGAAGATTTTGATGTTGTGATGCACACCTTCGGCTTAATTGTTTGCTGCTTCCATCCTTCTCTTTATTCACTTTTGTTGTACTTGTTACAGTAGAAGCATGCACATCATTTTTCTTTGACTGATACTCTTGGGAACCCATGCCATGTTCTTCTTTTTCAGCTCTTGTGCACTAAGATTTTGTAATTCCTTCTTTTGCCAATATGATAAGCCGAGTGGGAATTTCGGTTGTGATTCTGTTTTGATCAATGGCAATTCTTTTTTGGCTTTGTGCACCCTCAACTTCTTTCTTTAGATTTGGCAATTTTATTTTTAAAAATGGATTGCTCCACTTCTTTGCCTTTTGTAGCAAATGTCAACACTTTAATTGGCCCCCAGTCCTTGGCGTCTTGATTGTAGCCTCGTCGAAATTCTCACCCTCAAGATTATGTTCATTATGCTCTTCAACAACTTCTTTACTTGAAAGCTTGATCCCGTCACATGCAACTTTTACCTTCTCTTTAAATGGATCAGCTTGAAGTAGCCGATGCAAAAAAAATTGCCATCAGGACAAATCGGAATAGACTGGTCATCTCTTGGTGTTTCAACAAATTTCAATCGTCTTTTTCAATGGCCGATTTAACTATTTGACGGAACATGTTGCAATCCTCAAAATTATGCTTGAATAGATCATGCAACTTACAATACATTCGTCCTTGGATAGATGGCTCAACATGGTGATCAAGAATTATTATGTAATTATTTTTCAGCAACAAATCAAATATTTGATCACACATGCTTGAATTGAAGGTAAACCTTTTATTTTCTAGTCGATCTTGCCGTGAGAACGGATTTGGAGCTAAGCAAACGAATGGTTCAGATTTTGCATCGCACCATTCGTCTATGCATTGTGTTTTGCACTCTATCTCCGATGCCTTTGGGTAAGATATTATACTAGCATCAGTTTTCTCAACAGAATTTAACCTTGGCTTTAAATTGCTAAAACGAAAATAGTTAGAACATACATGTCTCAATTGGGACCAAGTGCAAACCAAGTACGAAATAGGCAAAGCTACCCAATTAGATATGAACTTTAGATAAAGCAACGGGGAAAGCTTTGGCTGCAACAATAAGTCATTATCGGTCTTTATAAATAGCATAATTGGTTGACCGATATGTTCTATAACAATTTTATTACTAACAAGTAAATTACCATTCTCCATTGGTCTTTCAAAATTACTTGTGAGGATTTTTCTAATAGATGCATCAACAATAAAGTTCTGACAAAATATGAAAATAGGTAAATTACTTGCTAAACATACCTCTTTAAATATATTGGGAGAGCATGATGGTTATATCACTTCAATAATACTTTTCTCCGTCTTTGGATGGCTCCCCAATGCCTTTTCATCACCTTTTCTTGATTCTGTGCGTTGTTACTTTGAAGATTTTTGTCGGCCAAACTTTGTTCGGCTACTTGTTCTTGTCCTTGAAGTTCATCAATTTCTATGGCCCGAAACTCATAGGGCGGGAAGTAGGTTCCATTAACTTTAGAAAAATCAAGTATGGTCGCTTTTCTACGCTTTCCATGCCCTTTCTAAGTAATGCTTGCCTCTTTTAGATTTGATGGATTCATAATATATACTTCTTGATTCAGCTTTTTCAACCGAAGCACTTTCATGTTATGAATCATCTTTCTTTATATTGATTTTACCAATTGGCAATGCTTCTTTTACTTGTGCCAATTCTGTTTCTTTTTGTTTCTGGCAGTGAGCGGCGAAATTGGATTTAATCTTTTTCTCAATTTCAGTCCACCCCGGATACAATTGCCCCCAATGCTTTTAGATTCTTTCGGCAGTGGCACATGGGTGTTGCCGAAACTTTGCAATTGTGTAGGGGGTGTATAATATGATGTATTACTAGGTGAAGGCATATGCATTGTTGTAAAACCATATTTTTGCTCGCCAATTTTATCAATTGGCAAACATTCATATTATTACAAAACTCTAGCTTTTATTGCCACATAATTAAGAAATAGCTCTTTTTCATGTTGTTCAAGGCAAAGAGCACTAATCCTCTTATTCTGGGCTAAACTCTTCAATGCAGCCACCACTACTTCATTTTCTACAATATCTGGCACAACGGCTCCTGTAAAATTTACATTTATTAGGCTATGACCAGAAAGGTGTGAAGCCGAATTATGAATATCTACAGTTGTGTATGGTGCTGAAAAATTACTGTCATGAGGTGTAGCATATGATGGTTGAGAGTAACTGGACGAATAGCTAGTAGCAGTATGGCCAATTCTCCCATCCATCGGCAAGGTTGGATTCACATATTGCAAATTAGTTGCCGATGAATAAAAGGGCGAAACACTTTATTGTATGCTATTGGAAATTTTAACATGATGTTTTTCAAATTGATTAACCAAACCCATCATGTTGTTCATCGACATGTGGGTTTGTGGGGTTGCCGATGCATGAGAGTTAGGATACATATGTTGTATGTTACTAGTATCATAAGAAGTTGAAGCATGTAAATTACTTTGAATTGGCATATGCACGTAATTAGATGCATTATTGAAAAAACTAGAGCTGGCCGATAGAGTATACTCATTGAACAATCTAGTAACACCATATGAATTATTTGCATCTACAGTAAGGAATTGGGTATTCATATTACCATTGTAGATTGCAAACCCTAAATGACGATCTCTTCGTAGTAAGAACGGGCTGGAGACCGTTCAAAGCTTCGTCCCCAGGGGAGTCACCAAAAGGTGTGTTCGCACACGAACACGTCACGTGTACCCTCGACGCCGGGGGTGATGCACCGCAGCTCATGCCGAGGGAGAGTTGACCGGCAGCGCGATACGCAGGACAGCCGGCAGATGCTTTTGTAGACCGGAAGCCCCGTTTGCCCGGGAGGGACCCCATCAGGGCTTGCGGCGGCTATGGGCTGCTCCAAGTTGATTCGCTCGCCCCTAGAGCCTCATGGATCCGCATCCCTCCATTGCTGAAGAACGACGAAGAACGAGAAGAAAGATACAAGAGTAGGGGATAGATGAACACGAAAGAGTAGTAGATGTGTTTGTTCGATTGTGTGTTGTTCAATCGGCCGTCAACCCTTAGGTATATAAGAGGCGGGTGAACTTCCCGTATAAGAAAAGGACTCCAAATCACGTCCAAATCTTTCCAAAATTAACCGAACTCAGATTTAGACAAGTCTGGAACATCAGTTCGGTTTTTAGGTTCCACAGGCCACAAAAACCTCGGATGAAGATGAGCCCAAAAGAAAATTTGACCGTTTCAACGAGACGAACAACTTTCGTGTTGAACGTTTTGCGATTTGAAGCCATCTTGCGGGCCGAATCTCTAATGCAAAACAGCTAATTGGTGGCGCTACCCATTAGACACGTGTCTGGTGTGGCGCGCCATATTCTGCCTCCTGGCAGGGCTGCATTCCGATGGCTCTAACTTTTGCATACGAACTTGGATTGGGACGATTTTTATATCGAAAACGGCTGTTTCGACGAGATGCACAATTTTCGTGTTGAAACATTTTCCATCAGAGGCCATATGAATTGAGTTTCATGCCATTATTTAATCTGGTGTCAACATGAGTATCTCTGAACTTTTCATAACTATTGCATAAGAGCTCCGTTTTATACCATGTTCATATCCATCTCGATTTTCTTAAAGAGAGCCATCCGGAGGTGACCTCCAATCATAAGTTTGAATTAGTCTTGATATAACTTAAAGCTACTCTGTATGATTGTGCCACTTTTGAGCGTTAACAAGTTGTTAGAACATTAATAAAACAAAAATAAGTTCGCAAAATATATTTTTAAGAGCATGTTCAATATAAAGATAAATTAAAAAAAAACTACTACCCTACGGAAGCACGGAGCGCGAAGATCCAAATCCATCATGTCCGTCTATCTAACAGTTTGTTAGGCGAGGAGGAAGTTATCATGGACGCTCCTGTTCGAGATGAAAGCACTCTGGTTGGAGGAGATGATCGTACCAAGCCATGGTGCCAACCGAAGCAAGAGAACCTTGGCGAAGAGCTTGACGATGAGGTTGATTAAATACTAGAAACAAATTAGCAGACCATTCTTATCATTTTGGTTAACATATAATAACAGGGAGGGACAGCTAACTGAACCATCTTGACACGTGAACCTGGGGCATCTTTATTTCTTAACTGGATGATTTCCTATGTGTTGCACGAAAGGATCGTCATGCATTGATGAACTGTTCAAGACATATCTACAGCAAATGAAGCATATTCCAAACTCGAGCCAAAATTGCTTGCAAGCATTAAGCCTCAAGTACCCATAGATTCCGTAAATCCTATTTAATAGGTAGATACCGGTGAAATGGCATATACGAGACGAACTGTGAATACACAAAAGATAAAAAGGTCACATAACTTTTGGTAGACCATAAAGGATGAATCAACTACTTAAAAGAAAAAGAGGTATCTAGGTTCCAGCCATGGTAAAGACGAAGACTCCGACTAGGGTGCGGCCGGCGCCCGAGCCGGAGACTTGGGGGTGGTCGCGCCCGCCTGAAGCTTCCTCTTTTATTTCTATTTTTTATATGCACTAGATCGATGTAGGCCCCGTGGAGGTATGTAAGAAACAATGGCCTCCACATTTTAATTTCATGCTTTCTCGGTTCGAATCATATGCTCCCTCCTGAAATCTCCTCGCGAGGCTTGTCCCTCCTTTTCTTGCTCGCCCAGGTGCTCTACGTCGTCGGGACCCAGTCCTCGAGCGAGCCTCAGCCGTCGCTGGTATGTCAGGTCGCAATGCCTGGACAAGGCCAGGAGGTGAGGAGCAGCAGAAGCTAGTGAGGGCTCCTGAGGCACGATGCTCAGGGAGCCCCCCTTTGACGTGCAAGCGACTCGCGCGAAAAAGAGGTGACAACCTTCACCAAGGTCGTGAGAGGAGGGAAGTCTAGTGACGATAGCTGCACCTCATGAGGCGGTTAGACCTAGCTTTTGCAGGGGCGGCGTCGGGCGAGCCATGGCTCAGGAGCCCACACCGTTCTCGAGGCGCGATTGTCGGGGCTCGGTCCTCGAAATCTTCTGGCACGGCCTGCCGGGTTCCCGAGCGCATGGTTCCTGGGGTAACTCCATGTTGACAGGTTTCGGGATACGGGGAGCGACACGCCCTCGCCAACTTGCTCATGGCTGTTCCATGAGGAGATAAGGCACCAAAGATCTCAGTGAAGTGTCGTGCACGGGGGCAGGCCCGCGAGCCAGAGCTCGATCACTTGGATTTATCAGCGCTGCAGGGACGGACCTGAGCACAGACGCCGTGCCCAGCCCCCGCTCATGGGATGGTCATGAGAGGTGCCGTGAGCGCGCGGTGCTCTCAAGGTGACATAGCACCTGACACACAATTATGCAAGTAATATGAATTCATTAGGGCATAACCAAGATTTGTTACAACCAAAAAATGGCGCAGCTGCCGCGTCTGGCACGGGTCAGCCCGAGGTTGCTGCAGCCCGTGTGGCGCCCTTAGTTTGAACAACAAAAAGTCACCTGGCAAAATAGCGTTGTCGAGTTGCTTGATGAGGTGTGCTGCGGAAGCTCATTGCTCAGGGCCCGAGAGGCTTCCGATGCACAGGGGCTCGCGAGGGGCAGAGGGCTCGCGTGGTTCCATAGTGAGCTGTGCCGGCCTTTGGAAGGTGGCGCCGGTGTTCATCAGGCCGAAGGGCATGCGTGTGTAGTTGGTGGTGAGGCCCGCGCCCTGGCCAATGCGCGATGGCCAAAAGAGGTCCTGAGAGCAGGCCCTGTTGAGGCTCGCAAGGTCGACGCACATGTGCACCTTTCCGCCCCTCTCAGGGACGACGATCGGGTTGGCGGGCTGCGCGGGACGGCGCTCCCCACGGATGACTCGAGCTTCTTGCAGCTTGGAAATTTCCTTGACGATGAACTCTTACTTCTCTGGCGCTTGGCGTCGTGCTCCTTGCTTGGCGGGGTGTGCGCTGGGGCACACTGCTAGGTGGTGCTCGATCACCTTCCTCGGCACGCCGGGCAAGTCAGATGCCTTCCAGGAGGAAACATCCAAGCCTACCCAAAGGGAGGCGACGGGCATGCTTTCCTATGCGGAGGAGGGAAGGCGCCGACGGCAAGGGCAGGGCCTGGGCCACTGCCCTCAGCCGATGCCCTCTTTACCTCAGGGCGGTCTTGGGAGAGCAGCTTCTTCTTCATGGGAGCGGCCTCAGGTGGCTTGATGGCATCCTTGCCATCCGAATGCGCGGCTGCGGCGGGCCTGTAGGCGTGCTCGAGGGAGCAGACCGCGTCCTTCTCATCGCAGGTGATGGTGATGATGCCACTGCAGCCCGACATCTTGAGGACGTTGTAGCCATGGTGGGTTGCCGCCATGAACTTGGCGAGTGCCGGGTACCCCAGGATGGTGTTGTACGGCAGGCCGATATGTGCCACGTCAAAGTCGATGAGCTCGGTGTGATAGTTGTGGCGGGTGCCAAAGGTGACAGGGAGGTGCACTTGCCCCAGGGGAGTGGTAGATCCATCAGTCACCCCGGAGAAGGGCCTGGATGGCATCAACTGGTCGTAAGGCACTTGGAACGTCTCAAAGGTCTCGATGGGGATCAAGATGAGGCTGGCGCCTCCGTCGATGAGGGTCTTGGTGACCACAACATTATTGATGGTGGGGTGCACATCATGGGAAGCGCGCCTGCAACAACCATGGACTTGAGGTGGTCCTTGGAGTCGAAGGTGATGGTGTACATCGACCACTTGAGGGGCCGAGCAACTTCAAGCCTCGGGAGGGCGGCGTTCACCTTGCAAGAGAACTGTTTGAAGAGGCAATTGGACATGGGGGCCTGAGCTCCCCCAAGGATGCAGGCTATCACGCGAGGCTCCTGGTAGCCCCCAGCCCCCTCGTCAAGCTGGTTGATGTCGTTCCTGGTGGACGGCGGCGGCAGCGGCGAAAGGGCGGCATTGGCCCGAGGATACGCCTCGTGAGGCTGATCGCACCAGGAACCCTCACGAGGCTGATCGCACTAGGCGCCCTCACGAGGCTGGTCACGCCAGGCCTGGCAGGGGTTGCCGTTGCGGCTGTCCCATCGGCCACTGCCACGGCCTCCTCCGCAACCGGCGTTGTGGTCATTGCGGTCCCCTCGACGGCCCAAGTGCTCATCACGGAGCGACTTGAGCTCCTGCAGTCTTCAGTGTAGTGGGTGTGCATGTTGTGGTAGACGCAGAACGTGCAATTGTCCTTCTCAGGCTCATCGCAGTCGCGACCGCGCTTTTGCTCAGGCTCCGCCGCCAGCACGGCAAGGCCTTTGCGCTTGACGTCCTTTGCCCTTGGCCTTGTTGTCGTCGAGCGTAGCGTCAGGGTCGTTGTGGACGAATAAGCGCCCCTCTTCAGCCTTGGTGCACCTATCGGCGAGGTCAAACAACTCCAGCATCGAGTCCAGCTCATCGTTGATGGCGAGCTTCTCGCGCATCTTGATGTCCATGACACCGGCGGAGAATGCAGAGATGATGTCTGCATCAGAGGCAATCAGGATCTTGTGGCGCACCTGGCTGAAGCGCTGGATGTACTTGCGGAGGGTCTCGCCGGGGCGCTGCCGCACATGTCACAGGTCGTTGATGATGAGGGGGCTCCATGCGTGCCCTTGAAGTTAGCGATGAACTGGTCGCAGAGCTCGCTCCATGAAGAGATCGACCCCTCAGGCAGGTTCATGAGCCGGGAGCGTGCGCCATACTTAAGGGCCATTGGGAACTAGTTCGCCATGAACTTGTCGTCGCCGTTCGCCGCCTCGATGCTCAGGGCATAGAGCTGAAGGAACTCCGTGGGGTTGGGAATGCCGTCGTAACATGGAGGCAGCTCCATCTTGAACTTGGTGGGCCAGACCACCCGACGCAGCTCGCGGGTGAAAGCCCGGAAGCCCACGCCGCTTGGAGGAACGCCACCTGCAAGGATGGCACAGTTCTAACGCCCGGCCGCTGCGATCTCCTAGACTATCCGGTCTTGGCGCAGGCGCTGCTGCTCGAGGAGCACGTGCGGTGTGCGGTGGACGATCTGGCAGCTGGCCTCATCCCGGGCTGGCGGCGGTGCTCCGCGGGACGGGTCACGCGCTCATGCGTCACGCCTGGGCTCACCGAGATCGTTGTGCAGGGGAGGTGGTTGAGGCACACCATGCACCATGTCCCCGACATAGGACAGCGGAGGGCGGAGTGAGTGGGATGGTGCTGGGGCGTCTCTGGCAGCGTTGACGAGCTCGATGATGCGGCCAAGCCAAGCGTCATAGTCAGCATCAGCCGGGCGGTAGCGGAGCAGCTCACGCGCCATGAGCAGTGCGGCCTGCGTGTTCGGTGGCCCACGGCGGGCGAGGGAGGAGGAGGCCGTAGCGGTGCGACCATCCGGCTGCACGGAGGGGTGCATGGGGAGTCCTGCTGTTCGTGGGCAGTAGGGTTGGTGGTTGCGGTAGCCGCGACCCCGGCAGGGCGGTGGCGGTTGTCGCGGCCCACAGGCTCCGTCTGGGCGACGCGACCCGCACGGCCCTCGGCACGCTTGCGGCAAGTGTTAGCTACGGAGCTTAGTGAAGCAGAAGAACGACGGTGCACCCCTACCTGGCGCGTCAAATGTTGGAATCGCGGCTTGGGGGACCCAAAGGTTCAAACTCTAGGGTGCGCTTGTTCCTACCGCCGTATCCTTTCCTACAGCTAACCACAACGAGGCTACGGCGAGAGCGAGCTAGCGGGAGCGGGCCGGTGACATAGTAGTTACCCAGGTTCGGGCCACCTTGCGGTGTAAAACCCTACTCCTACTTGGTTTGGGATTGCGCAGGTTAGAGAGAGAGAGAGAGAGTACAAGGGTAGAGGATCAAGTGTTTGACCCTCTCTACAGCGGCACCCTGCCCACATTCTATATCTGCCTCGGTCCTCTTCCCCCAAAAACATTGGCGGGAAAGGTTGCCACACAACGACAATTTCAGAAGGGGACAGGGTGCAGTCTATCCTAACAAAAAGTGGTCTTCGCCTGCAAAGCCACCGTCCATTACGCGCAGATGGGCTCGGCGATGACCTCCGCTCTGCGCGCCCGTCGTCTTGGTCTCCTTGCACCGATCGGGCAACCTTTGGGGATTGCTTTGGGAACCGGCATGCTGGACTTGCCCCCTTAGCACAAAAGACGAAATCCTCCTCATCCGCGCCTGTTGGCACGGCCTCTGGCACCGTTGGTTGCTACGCACGTCACCCATGTGAGGGCACGCGGCCGCACGATCGGGCTGAATAGCCCTTGACTTGCTCGTCCCTGAGAGGGTATCTCGGGAGGCAACCTCGGGAGGCCGCCTCACGAGGCTCTTGGTGGAGGTGCCCAGTCCGCTCAGGACACCTACTGATGGGGGCCTCGTGAGGCGAGGGCCTCGTGAGAAGTCTTTCTCGTGACGCTTGCTGGTGGGCCACTTATTGGGCTCTTGCTATGCGCCGCATCCTGGGCCGAAGGCAGACGGGCCTGGGTACCCCCAATCCCACGGGCCCGACAGCGGGCACTAAGGGACAACCACCACTGCTAACATGGCATCTGTGGTGGGTAACAACAACGACCTGTGGCGGGTAGTAAATAACGCCCACCACTGATGCCATGTTAGGAGTGGCGGGAGGTCAGTGGCATGCGGCCCTAAGAGCCTGGCCCGCCACTGCTGGGCTTTTTGCGTGCACCACTGCTAGACATTCCTACAGTAGTGCCAACGGAGTCTACAATAATAAAGTTTCATAGTAGACATCAACCATCGGGAAATCCCTGAATTTTTTCTCGCTCTCACTTCTACCATGATTTTTTACATCATGGACAACACAAAGAATGTCATGCGGGTCTGCCTCCGGCTTGCCCAAGACGAAAAACTCATTTTCTGTCATAAAATTTTGTCATATAAATAGGAGCATCCATGATGATACTTTTTTTTATCATGATTATCGTCATTGAAATGCCACTTATATGACATAAAATGTTTTAGTTCGGGCCATAATGTTATGAATGTGTCTTTTTTGTATGCATGATTGTGCTAAAGCAAATTTTGGTTTGATGTATCCTAATTGTGCTTTTAGAATCTCACACAATTGAGCATGCATCGGCCACTTGTTTGCACGGGGCATACCCGGATCAAAAGCCGGTTACAACATGATCTACAAACCAAGCATCTAACTATTGTTTGGGTAGACCGAACACTATTCAATGGAAAAACCCTCTCAGGGGCTTAGATACCCAACCTTTTTGCGAACGCCCGGATCACCGTGCGACAACCCTAGGCTCTGCTCAACGGTTTCGCACTATCTTAACCTACCCGGATCCTTGCCATTGAACCCTAGTGGACCGAATCCCATGGGACATAGGTAATAACCCACTTCCTTATCACGTCTTCAATATTATATAGAGTATAATAGACAATATATTGTGCCATTAGCATGAAGACAGACAACAACCAAGAAATGCAACAAAGAGGGCACGACTGACCCTGTTAAAAAGGCCCGATATAACTGATGAGTCAAGCGAACTATTTATTTGTATTAATTTCTCGACGCAGCCCATTCGTCGTCTTTGTATGCACAACCTACCGCAATAACCAACGAGCATAAGAGAAATATCCTCATCTGCCGATATATACATATGCAGACTCACAAAAATAGGACTGCCCTCTTCCATAGATCGGCCAATGCTCGATCCCACTGCCATGACTCCAGCCCGTGGGCACAGGCTTCCCCAACATGTACCACCACTCCCATCGACATAGTGAAGGAAATATGCCCTAGAGGCAATAATAAAGTTGTTATTTTATATTTCCTTATTCATGATAAAGGTTTATTATTCATGCTAGAATTGTATTGATCGGAAACCTAAATACATGTGTGAATATATAAACAAACATCATGTCCCTACTAGGCCTCTACTAGACTAGCTCGTTGATCAAAGATGGTTAATGTTTCCTAACCATGGACACGAGTTGTCATTTGATAATGGGATCACATCATTAGGAGAATGATGTGATGGACAAGACCCATCCGTTAGCTTAGCATTATGATCATTCAGTTTTATTGCTATTGCTTTCTTCATGTCAAATACATATTCCTTCGACTATGAGATTATGCAACTCTCGGATACCGAAGGAATGCCTTGTGTGCTATCAAACATCACAACGTAACTGGGTGATTATAAAGATGCTCTACAGGTATCTCCAAAGGTGTTTGTTGAGTTAGCATAGATCGAGATTAGGATTTGTCACTCTTGAGTATCGGAGAGGTATCTCTGGGCCCTCTCAGTAATACACATCATAAGCTTGCAAGCAGACGACTAACGAGTTAGTCACGAGGTGATGTATTACGGAATGAGTAAAGAGACTTGCCGGTAACGAGATTGAACTAGGTATGAAGATACCGACGATCGAATCTTGGGCAAGTAACACACCAATAGACAAAGGGGATTATGTATGTTTTCATAACGGTTCGACCGATAAAGATCTTCGTAGAATATGTAGGCGCCAATATGAGCATCCAGGTTGCGCTATTGGTTATTGACCGGAGAGGTGTCTCGGTCATGTCTACATAGTTCTCGAACCCGTAGGGTCCGCACCATGTTCGATGACGATATATTATATGATTTATGTGATTTGGTGACCGAATGTTGTTCGGAGTCCCGGATGAGATCACGGACATGACGAGGAGTCTCGAAATGGTCGAGAGGTAAAGATTGATATATAGGACGATAGTATTCGGACATCGGAAGTGTTCCGGAGGGTACCAGGTACATATCGGAGCACCGGAAGGGGTTCCGGGCACCCCCAGCAAAAAATATGGGCCTTATGGGCCAAGAGGGGAAATGCACCAGCCACAAGGGGCTGGTGCGCCCCCATATGGGCCGAACCAGAGGAAAAGGAAAGAGGGGAAGGGAGAAGGAAAGGGGGAATTCGCCCCCCCTTCCTTCCCTCCTCCCTCCTCTTTCCTTCCCCCTCTGGAAAATAAGGCAGGGGGCGCCGGCCATGGGGAGACCCCAAGTAGGATTCGGCCTACTTGGGCGCCTCCTAGCTGCCTCCCCTCTCCCTCCCACCTATCCATCGGCTCCCCTAGCACACCCTATACAATTGCCTAGCCGTGTGCGGAGCCCCCTTCCACAGTTTACACCCCCGGTCATATTCTCACGGTGCTTAGGCGAAGCCCTGCGAGGGTCACTTCACCATCACCGTCACCACGCCGTCATGCTGACGGAAGTCATCTACTACCTCGACGACTTGCTGGATCAAGAAGACGAGGGACGTCACCGAGATGAACGTGTGCAGAACTCGAAGGTGCCGTGGACCCGGCCGACGTCACGGTCGCCGAGGGCGCACTCGACACGGAATAGCACGTCAACAAGCACCACGACACCGGGTGGGGATAATGAACCTGAGCATAGCGTTCCAGGTCGGGTGATCACATTGAAGGAGTTGTTAACGTCCAATGCATTGAAGGAGTTGCCCCATGTTCAACGCATTGAAGGCATTGCCCCACGTCCAGGATTTGCATGCAAATGGCATTAGTGCTAATTAAGCTGGAATTGAAACATGGAAGGATAGTTGTAGAGGCAGGCTGGAGTTTAGAGAGCTGCGCTGCAGTGGAACTGCCGGTATGGCCGGAATCGGTCGGCAGCCGAAAGGTGGCGATGAGGAGGATGAGCGGCTGGCCACAGCCTAGGCGCCGGATATGCGGGCCAACGCAGCCAAGAGCGAGGCCGACGCGAGCACTAGTGGTTGTGTTTCACTTCTCGGGGAGCCTAAGCCGTGCGCCGGTCGGGGTAGTGCTTCGATGCTTGCGGAGCTGGGCCGAGTGCGGGCTGCCGGTCCTTGTCGCCCAAGGAGTCGGGTTGACCTCCAGTCGTCGTGCTCCACCGGCCGAGGGACGACCAGGCCGAGCGTTAGCGGCTGTGCATTTGTGGGTGCTCGGAGACGCATCACAGATGAGGCCGGAGATGACGATGGGTGCACCGCGGTGCTTCATCGTCCAAGGGACAAGCCACAAATCAGAACAAAGGGAGGCGTCCTTTTGTATGAGCTCATGTGCATACAGAAGAAGAACAAACAGTTGTTAGATCAGTGATTGATTGTAAAGAGGACAACATGAGATGAGCTACTCCCTGATCCTTTTGTATGATGAGGAGTATTTTCTCCTCCCATAGATGGCATGAAGGTTGGAACTCCGATGTCAAAATTTGTAGCGTTGATTGTTTGATCTCGGGAGATCATCCCAAGAAAGCTTCGGTCGCCAGCACATATTAGTCTATTGCTGGTGATTGAGAAAACCATCTGCATCATGGCTCGATAGATGCCATGCCCCAAGGTGGGCGCTAACTATCGTGGGAACGATTCCGACAATACAAAGGGGTAGGGTAAAGGAGCATGATCTATCGAGATGCATATGGGTGACACGTTGTTTTAGCGAGTTCGGGCCTCTCACGGTGGAGATAACAACCCTACGTCTCGTGCTCCGAGGAGACTTTGTTTTATCTGAGTATATATCCGGAGATTACAATGTATGTGTGTGAGAGAGGAGAACGGATCTCCATGCCTGAGCTAAGTCCAAAGACTAATGGCGAGAGAGTTAGGGGAGAAGAAAAAGAGTCTGCCCCCAAGTCTAGTGATGGGGGGTGGCTTATATAGAGTGCACCACCCCATCACCTCTTATGTTACAAGGTGCAGCATGGATGCCATAATGTCAGCCTACTACTAGGATGATGCTTCGACTGCCTTGCCAACTGTTGGTCTTCGCATACCCGAGTGAGTCATACTGCCGAGTGGTTGCCTATCATCCGAGTGGATGCACTACTAGGGAAAAGGCTAGCAGCCGCGCGGGTTTTAGATGTATCAGTAGCGCGGGGATAGGCGCTACTAATAAGGCGCTACAGCTAACATATAGCAGTAGCGCGTGCTCACCGCGCCATCGCTCCACAAGTGTAGCAGCAGCGCTGTTCATGAAGCTCGCCATCGCTAGTATCTCAAGCGCTTTACCTTGACGCTGCCATCGCTATAGTGGCGCTGCTGCTAACTTTTGTACACTCGCTACTGCTAATTTAAGTAGGTTTTTTTGTTATTTTTTTGGCATATTTGTTTTGCATTTGAACAAGCTTTATAGAAGAATCTTTAGCACATAGAAATGTCATCATGGTACACATACAAATGTCTGCGAGACCACAAATTTAATCATAGCATGTACATACAAATAGTCTCATCATAATCATCATCCAACACAAAGTGATATCTTGTCATCATCTCGAAAATAGCGATACATGCAAGTCTCGAATACTTGCAACTACAACAACGCCATCCATCTAAACAAAGGTATACGCAAGAAGTGCTATCACTATGAGTGAGAGCGGAACTATGCAGTACATGAGGTGGCGGTTACGAGTCCTCTCTCGCTCTAGCGTGAACCTCAAGTAACTAGCTTCTCCTTCTTGTTTGCTTTTGAAGCCTTTATGGCTGGCGCCCATGAACCCATTCACTTACCGACACTCATGCCACTCGTTGTACACCCCCGGAACCTTCCCTTTGTACACGACATAGCAATTCCATCTCGCCATCAAGAAACTAGGTACCTGTTAGAGATGCATGTTCATGAAGAGGATGTACAATCATATATATGCAACAAAATATACTAGAGCAACATCGAAAAAGAAAGGGTTAGCAACTAGATGCAACATACATTACGCAAATTAATTAACTAGAGGTACGCATGTCATCGTACGCAAACTAACAAAGTAGCGTTACGCAAGTTCGGCACATGGACTGTGGACATCACAAAGTTTCATCGCTACAAGAAGTATACAAGTTCAACCGACACATATCATCATCATCGGCATCATAAATCACTAGAAGTTCCATCCTTCCATATCATCGAGGACGAACCCTAGCTTCTTGAACGGCGTGAGGTCTAGACGTTTCATGCCTATGCGAGTTCGGACGTCAGCTCGCGATATAGGGCCGTGGTGGAACATCCTCTTCTCATCGACGACTTCTTTCATGATGATCGTCGCAATGTCGCTTTGGATGCGAAAGAAGTCATCTCTAAGTTTATAATCCGCTTCTCCATGAGATTATAGCCACTTGTGGATATGATCATCATTTCTGCTGTTAATGCGAAGCTTTTGGTGATCCGTGTTGAACTGAATCATGAGATGGACGATGTAGAATCCATCCTTCTTGCTTGGTTTTGGGACATGGATGCAGGAGAAGTTAGTTTTATGCGCGATACCCATCTTCTTGTTCCTTTGTTTCTTGATCTGCACATGGCCACCTCTAAAGTCAAGCCTTGGAGAGCATCATCTAGAATATTCATTATGTGGGTGTAGTCTTTTTTCTCGTAGTCTCTGGAAGGGTCAAAATACACGGCGTGGGAGACTTGCGGGTAAAGAACGATAAGGACGGCGCGCCCGCTGCTGCAGGGAAAAGACACCTCAAATTATTCCCCATATGAGAGAGAAGGAATGATTGAAATGTACGAAAGGGTTGTCCAGAACTCACTTACTTTGGATGATAAGGCACGAGGACAATTTCTCGGTCCTTATTCTGTTCCATGAAGTTTTGGAGGTACTCCCTAGCAGTTTCACGGTCAAAGTCGCCGAGACTCAAGAAAGACTCGTGCATGTAGTATGGATCCGCCACACAGATTTGCGAGACTTCTTCACTCTTCATGACGGAGCTCATATGTAGCGCAAAAAGGCGGACGATAGTAAAATCAAGACGCCTTGTTAGAAACATCTCAAAGATATGGTCAAACCGCAGGAAGAACACCTCCGCGGGCTGTGTGTCGACGTAGCACTTCCCCTCAAGCACACGAGCCGCGTATGTCGGATATCCTGGATCCTCTGAGGCTAGTAGGCTTTTCTCAGTCGACAGCACATGGTTGTGCAGTCTCCTGAGATCCCCTGATAGTGCCTCCAGCGGTTTCGGCGGTAGCATCGGCTCACCCGTGAGATGGAACATGACCGCACTTTTCACGGGTACACGCTCTTCATAATGCATCGTCTGGCTGCTATGTGCTCTGGTTTGTTTGGAGGCAGTTACCTTCCCCGATTTCTTCCTCTCCTTTTTCTTGGGCACACCTTCCAGACCCTTCCTTAACCCCTGCCCCAGTGTTCCCAGGCTAAGTACTGTACGACCCTCGCGCCCGGCTAGTTGAGCCTGTGTTGAGGCGGCATCTTCAGGCGTGTCCTGTGAGGATTTCATGAAGAGAGACTTTTTGCAATCCATGGTACGACCCTGCCCGGGCATATCATCCATATCCTCATTAGCAAGCTGATAGCCCGATTCGTCATATGGTTGACTCATCATATCTATGTCACAGTCATAAGCGTTTGTATTGAGGTAATCCATAGGGTCGACCTCCGTCTCATCATCCATTCTCTGTTCTAAATGAGAAATTACATCAGCCAAGATTATTGCACCCCTTCATCATGTCGTCCGCCGCTCTCACCCGCACTCACAGAGCTGGTAATTGCGTAGGCGGGGTGGTGGTCTTCGCACATGCTTGTTGATGTGTGGTATTTATTGGTGAGCTCTCGGCTGGCTCCAGACGAATAAGATTCTTCGGCCATAGCAGCACCCAATTCTTGCAGCTTCCAATCCATGGGCGGGTCTCGCCGTCCGCTCCCACATGCTTTGTCTTGGAGGAGGCAAATCCTCATGCCCCGATTTCACACTGGTCAAGCTAACCTCAAGTGCCCAAAGTGGGGATCGGCTGGTTGTGGAACGGCGTTGAGAGGGGTCCATTATCATCCCCTTTCCCACGCCCACCTTCTAGCCTTTGATCAAGTAGAGTATGGTGCACGGGTTTCTTTCGCCTGCAAACACATATGTCTGTGGCGTAAAACAACCGAAAGGCAACAAAAATGGAATATTATATATATATGTTGGTGCGACATGTAATTACCGTGACGGCGTCGAGCTCAGCCAAAGACGAAGGCCCACCTAGCGCGCCTGAGACTGAGGACGGGCTGCTATGAGCGGGAGCGGCTGCGAGAGGAGGCCCGGTTGCGTGAGCAAGTGATGGTGCGATGGTGTTGTTGTTCATGGAGTTGCTCCCATTTAAACTGGATCGGGAAATCATGTACCGCCTTGTCTGGATTTTCCTTCGCCCGATTGATGATAATCGAACCAAGTTAGTAGCGAAATCATTTCTCTAGGCGATTACAACTGCATTGAGTGCCTCTGTAGCAACTCATATTTGTCCTCGGCTGCTTTTTCGCGTCCTCACTGCTTTTTCTCGACCGCAAGCTTCACCTTCGCGTCGATGTCCGCTGACTAAACTTCGCTTTCAGCTTCTTGGCCTCCGGGCCCTCGTTGTAAACACCTTCCATGTGGCGCCGTCTCCAAAGGCCGTGCACACGACCATATTGCGGCCGCTGATCCAAAGGGAGTCCCTTAAGTTTGTTCAAGGCCCGGTTGAGAGGGGTGTCCCACTTGGGCCTCATCGGAGAAGTAGGGCTTTCGGCTGCAAGCTGGTGTTGCTTCTCTAGCAGTCTAATCAATTTCCTCGTGATCTTGTCCGTGTAAAAAACCTTTTTCTCCCTGTCCCACTTGTAGCGGGCCCCGATGAAGTCATGCTCCAAGGGGTTGGTGAACTTCAGCGAAGGGGTCCGGGAGACCCAGCGGCTTCACGCTCAAGGTCCTCCTTATCCCATATGGGCCTTTTACCGAGGTAGCCATGACTTACGAGGCGATGCTTCCCCGTGTTCCTTTGCTGAATTCTCTTGAATTTCGCAGCCTTAGCCTTGGCTGCCTCGGTAGTGCAAGTGTCCTTGAACTTTTTGAACTCCTCTTCCGTAAGTGTCGGATTTTCCTCCGTAATCTTGGACAGGGGTTCATCAGGCTCAATAGCTCGTTTCAACCTCGTTTTCCAGGATGACAAATCATTGCTGAACATTCCAATGTCATGATTGTTAATCTTTTTCATTTTCGGATCATCCCACGGTTGTTCTATGTTATCATCCCGGTCGGGGAACTTGAATCTCTTGTGCAACTTTGTTAGGAGCAACTGCGCCAAATGTTCTTTACTCCTTAAGTCATCGTCGTTGATGCTCGCGCATTCCCGTAGGATGCATCCTACTTGGTTCCCATAGCACTTGCGAGGTTCTTCCGGCTCTAACGGCTCAAACTTGCCAAGTGCCATCTTTGTGATCACAAGTTGTCCAATCCCTAGTTTGTTAGGTTTTCGTATCCTCTGCTTCGTATGCTTCCTCTTTTCGGTAGCGGCATCCGGGCCGGTACCTTCCGCCGGTCTCGGTGCCGCCATCGATGCCGTACCTTCCCCACCGGTCTCGGTGCCGCCATCGGTGCCGGGCGCTGTCGGTGTCGATGTCGGCGCCAAGCATTCATCATCGAGGCCGACCTGCAAACCTTGCTTAGCAGTCAAATAGTCGAGGTACTCTTGTTCACCCTCATAATCCATCTCGTCAGCATCTTGGTCAAGGCCCAGTTTCTTCATTGTTCGACATGTTTCCTATGATTAAGTGCCCTCATTTATTTCTAAAAGTATGAATAAATGATAAATGACATAAAAAGAAATCTATGTGCCAGCACTCGATATGCCAACTATGTAGCACAAAATCATGCCTTTATTCACGGGAAATTTCGCATGACCTTTGCTAAAAAATGGACATATTGAGCGCTCGAAATTCACCGAACGGAAATGAATCAACATTCATGCGTAACATAGGCCACTCGAATCATTTTCCAAACATGACATGTCCAAAACATGACATATGCACATATCACATGTCCAGTTCAAATTTGCACATATCACATGTCCAGTTCAAATTTTGAAACCTAGCTAAATTCATAACTAAATAGATAACCTAATTAACATACTGCCCTAACTAAAACCTAAGTAAATTAACCGCCGAACCCTAGCAGAGAGAGGGGGGGGGTTTACAGAGGGTGCAGGGGCGAAGGCAGCCCGACGACGGCCGGGAGGGGACAGGCGGGAGGCGACGGCCGACGGTCGGGGCGAGCGCGGGCTGTCGGGCGAAGGCTGGTCGGGCGAGCGCCGGGCCTGGGTTAGGTGAGGGCTGGTCGAGGCGAGCGCCGGATCGGGTTGGGGGCAAGGGCCGGGTTGGGGGTGAGCGCCGGGGTCGGGGGCGAGCGCCGGGGCCGGGTCGGGCGCGGCAGTGCGACGGGGGAGAGTGGGGATTTGGGGGGGGGGGGAGGCGGGATGAAGCACAGGGCGGGTGAGAATTTTGGGTTAAGTGGACGTAGCAGTAGCGCATTTGGACAAAACGCGCTGCTACTAACTTCACTATCTCAGAAGCGGTTTAGGAAAAACGACCGCTACTACCTTCGCTACTGCCAGTTTTCCTTTTCCTTTATTTTATCCCACTTCTATTTCCCGAGGGCAGTGAACGAAGGGAGGGCGATATATATTGCATCATTTGACGGTTAAATATGTACGCAAAATAGGAACATATATATATTACACATCATTGGACCAATGCATAATAATGGCTAAGTGTGTATAAAAAATAGGAACATATATATATATATATATATATATATTACATCATTTGACCGATAACATAAGTTTCCTCACTGTTGACGCTTCGTTTTGAGTCAGCTTCTTTCCCTTCTTGTTCGTCAAGAATAATTAAGCCCCTCATTGTGACTTTGCCTTTTCCATGGAGTACGATTTTTCTTAGGTAATGTAGTATTGATTCTTCTTTTGACGTATACTTCATCATCATCGCCATCTTCCCTCATTGGGTTGCCGTACTGATCATAGTCTTCCTCGTTGGCGACTCCATCCATTCCAATGATGTTCCTTTTGCCTCTCCTCAGGACAACACGGCTGGGATTGCGCGGGTCAGTTATGAAGAAGCATTGTGTCACATGCTTAGTGTGTACCCATGGCTCGTTTTTTGCGATAGCGTTCACGGTAGCGCTCTTGGCGTCGGGTATAGTCATGGTAGTGAAAATCCGGCTTTCTCTTTCGACATTCTTAGCCCATCTGACACGGAACATCGTCGTGTTGTGCAGTCCGAGTAGTCAAGCTCCCAGATCTCCTCGACCCTTCCATAAAATCGCTCGATTGCGCCGTTGTCGCTGCAGGTCATGCATTCCATCGTCACCCCTGAGTTCTGATCATCACTGTCCATATCTTTAGCCTTCGTGTAGAACGTGTATCCGTTGATATCATATGCCTGATAGGTTACGAGGTTGGGCGAGGGGCCATGTGCTAAGGCGTATATGAGAAATCCGTCCTTAGAGCCCTCCTCCGGAGGATTAGCAATAATATGCTCTTTGAACCAATGCAGGAAAGTGGAGTTGAGCTCTCTAGTAACTTCAAGGCCCGTCTCCTGCATACCCCCGTCACGATACTTTTTGCGATAATTTCTTTGTCCAAAGGCCACGAAAGGATCTACCTCGTCTAGGTGTTGTAGCACTACCAAGTTTGCTCTGTCAAAGTGGCTGCGTCGATCTGAGTATGCCACGTGCAGTTCCTTGCGACCGTTGCAGTGACCATCTCCTTCGAGCCTCCCATCGTGCTTGTTAACGATCAAACCAACACTAACACCAGGCGGCTGGTCTGCGCCATATAGAAAATTCTCACAGAAAGAGATGCACTCTTGTGCCAAATAGCCCTGGACGATGCTTCCATCCGGACGGGACATGTTATGAACGAATCCTTTGATGATCCCATTCATCCTCTCAAATGGCATCATGTTGTGCAGGAATGACGGCCCCAGGTCTATTATGTCATCCACAATATGGACACACAGATGCACCATCACGTCAAAGAACGCGGGCGGGAAGTACATCTCAAGCTCATTCAGTATCACAATGATATCTTCCTGTAGCCTTTGGGGCTGCTTCACATTGATCGACTTTCGAGAGATGACGTCGAAAAAGTTGCAAAGACCAATAAGCGTGTCACGGACGTGCTTGTCCATTATCCCTCTAAGGGCAACAGGTAGTATCTGCGTCATCATCACATGACAGTCATGAGACTTCATCCCGCTGAACCTTTTCTTGTCCGTGTCTAGATATCTGTTATCTTCCCACAAAGAACCGGAACTAACTTTGACTCCGGTAAGGCACTTAAAGAAGGCATTGATCTCAGCCTGACTTAAGGTGAAGCAAGAAGGGGGGAAATAATCCTCTTTCTTTATTTTCTTGCCCTTCTTCTCCCGTGCCTCTGTCTCCGTCTCTGTCTCTGACATTTTACGGGGCGGCATGTGCAGATCTTCCCTAATTTTCAAATCTTGCAAGTCTTTTCTTGCCTTCGGCCCATCCTTGATCTTATCCGGCATGTTCATCAGTGTTGCAAGCAAGCTCTCAAGGACATTCTTACAGATATGCATTTGATCAAGGCAATGAGGTGTATCGAGTTTGTGCCGCACTCCAAGTCCCGAACACGCACCTCGTCTTCCATACCTTCAGCAGCGGCTCCGGCGCCTTTCTCATCGTCTTTCCGACGCTGGGCACTCCTGCCAGCTTTTTCAACAGCTCATCGATTTCGGCACCGCTCCGCTTACGTGGAGGTCCTCGATGCTCAGCGTGACCATTGAATAGATCTCCACGGTTTCTCCACGGGTCGTCTGTTCAAGCCATCTTCGATGCCCCATGTACACGATTTTCCTGCACCGCCATCTTTCCTTGGCGTTAGCTCTGAGACGTCAGATCATCCATGCACCGCGTGAATCCATAATATCCATGGCACACCTGGCCTGCCACATATCCGTGAATCGAGATAGTCCTGCCTTTGTCGTGATCAGCACGGCTCTCATGTTGAAATACTCACCTTTCTTTGGCGTCCCATGTCTTGGCGGTGTTTTCCATAACATGTCTAACTCCTCTTGAAGTAGCCCCAGATACAAATTAATATTATTTCCTGGTTGTTTCGGCCCTTGAATAAGCATGCTCATGTGAATGTACTTCGATTTCATGCACAACCAGGGGGGAGGTTGTACATCCATAAAAACACAGGCCATGTGCTATGGTTGGTGTTCTGGTTGCCAAACGGATTCATGCCATCGGTACACGCGCCGAGCACGATGTTCCTTGCATCACATTCAAAATACCGATAGAAGCTGTTCATGCTCTCCACTGGCTTCCATCCTTCACGTGTCTCAGCTTCGGATCATCTCCATCGTCGGGCTTCTTCCTCGCCACGTGACAGCGCCTGAGCTATGCTTCCATGCGCTCAACAAAAGACCTCTCGAGACGGGGAGTGATCGGTAAGTACCAAACAACTTTCTGGGGACATTTCTTCCGGCCTTCTTGTATCAAGAAGCATTGCACACCGGACAGCTTGTTTTTTCCGCGTGCTCCTTCCGATAAATTATGCAATCGTTGATGCATGCATGGTATCTAACGTGTGGCGGATCAAGAGGGCACACGACCTTCTTGGCCTCATCAACACTAGTAGGACATAGATTCCCCGCGGGAAGAAAATCCTTTAGGTACTTGAGATGCTCATCGAGGCTAGTGTCGGTCCATTTGTTTTTATCCTTCGTCTTCGTGGAGTTGGAGCGTGAAACTCAAGCGGGTCACCTCGTGATTGCAACCATCATACAATGGAGTGTTCGAGTCTACCACCAGTTGCTCCAGCTTAGCCTCCTCTCTACAAGCAGCTCTCTCAGTACTCGTCTCCTTGCGAAGCAATGCTTGAACATGAGGGTCCCGCATGATTGAACTTAGTACCGACGAACTCTGCTACATGGAGTCCATGTCGTTCTCTCCACCGCCATGTCTGGCCCCTTCTCCTCCGCCATGTCTGGCCCTTTCTCCGCCGCCATGTCCGGCCTCTTCCCTGCCGCCATTATTGATCATCTCTTCGTCTTGCCCCGTGTCATCATTGCCTGCCCCGTCGGCATCCTCAACATCGTCATCCTCATCTTCAATTATCCACCGTGTATAGCCATCCATGAAACCAGTCATGAGCAGGTGCGCTTCGACACGACCATCGTCATGGGGGTCGAGCCAAACTATTCCTTTGCATTTTCGACACGGACATAAAACCTCTGTCCGGTTATTTTATTTCATGTCCTGCACCGCCGACCACAACCACCTGTCCACCATCGTTCCATTGACCATCGTCAACTCTGCACGGTAATAATAAACAAATTGATTATAAAAATGCATGCATGCATCAAAGTCATACAAAAATTTTACACAACCTTCCCTAAAAATAGGACATATATGGATCTAGAGTTTGCCCGGAATTCGCCGAAACGGAAATAAATCGACATTTCGGCAAAACATAGGCAACTCAAAAGCACAATTTGGCGTGCCACACACACAATTTCCACAAACATATCACACACATAAACATATTTTCATTTTTCAAAAGCATGAAATTTTCATCACCTCGATCGAGATCGAGCACACGGTGGAGATGATGTTGTAGGGAGATCAAAAGTGCACAAAGCTCTTGTTGACAAAGATAGATCTAGTTAGGGGGCAAATAGGTCACTTAACTAAATGCTACATCTACCTAGCTAGCTAATTTGGGAGGAGACAACTTCAACTAGTGGAGGGGAAAGGAAAAAGAGAAAGGAGATGCATTAATGGAGGTGGTGTAGTTAGGTAGGAGTAATGAAGAGAGAGAGAAAGGTGGATAGAAGAGAAAGAGTAATGGGGGAGAAGTATTGAGGAATAAGAAGAGTGAGAGTGGGAGCATGTGGGCGAGGTAGGGGGAAGGGAAGAGAGGAGGGGGAGGGGAGGCACGGGTGGGGAAAGGTGGTGGGTTGGTGCAGGTTAGCAGTAGCACGGGGGAAGAAACGTGCTGCTGCTAAATAATTAGCAGTAGCGCGCTTTGGGCAACGGCGCTACTTCTAACAGTGACAAAAAAATTGCCAATTTGAAATGTAGCAGCAGCGATCCCAGTAAAAGCGCACTGCTACTATATCCGTAGAAGTAGCGCGGTTCGGGCAACGGCGCTACTGCTAAATGGAGCTCGATGAACACTGCCGGTGGATATTTGTAGCGGTTTACAGTTTACGAGCGCCATCGCTAAAAACTTATCGCCAGCGAGTTTCCCTTTTCGCTACTACTAATTAGCAGCAGCGCTCCTTTTTGAGCCGCGCTGCTGCTAAGATTCTGTGTATAGGCTTTTCCCTAGTAGTGATGGTACATCGATACGTACGAGTGGATAGTATGTATCAATGAGATTTATCTAGACCCACCTCATGTGAGGACGCCATGCTTTATGATATTTTGACTCTTTGTGGGCCTACCTGTTATGTGTATCCCCAACAGGAGGCGCGGCCAGGCCGCCGGAGGGGCCGGATCCGCCGCCAATGGACCAGGGGGTGGTCGCCATCGCGGGAGGGTGAGGGGTAGCCTGAGGGCGCAGGGGACACGATTCCGCCCCACCGCCTTTTCCCGGGTCCGGCCAAGCCGCCAGTGACGCCGGATAATTAAGCTCTGATAAAACTTCGCTAATGATGCCACGTCATCCCGTTTACTGTTGGTATTCGCGTGTTAGTTCAAAACACTCTAAATTCAAACTTAAATTTAACAAACAGTCAAAGTTTTCAAAACATTATAACAAAAATGTTCGGCGTGTGACAAATATTGCTATGGTAATTATCATGAAGAAAACATAATTTTACAAAGTGCCTAAGTGCTTTAAACTAAATAAAAGAGAAAAGAAAAATAAATAAAAGTAAAAGATCAAAACAAAAAATATATAAAAAAGGAAAACACCCCCACTGGGCCAACCGGCCCAGCTAGTCAGCCGGCCGGCCAGCCCACTACCCCCTGGCCTATATCCCCTTAATCCCACTAAACCGAAACCCTAACCCCCACTCGCTCCACTCCCTCCCACGATTCCCATGGATCGGGATCGACCCCCCCACTCTTCCCACACGCCTCGCTCCCCCACTCCTCGATCCCCTTCTGGATCGGGGCAACAACCTCGGCGCCCGCGTCCCGCTGCTTACCCCGCCGTCCCCCGTCGCCAGGCGCTCGTCGGACTGCGTCGGCGCCGTCCCATCGTCTCTCCCTCGCCCTTCCCCCTTGCTCAAGATCACGCCTGAAGGCCGCAGACGCTGCGGCCACCGCCGCCCCGCTTGGACCTCGCCGGACGCTATCGCCGGACTGCCTCCCCTCGTCCTCTCTGTCACCTACTCGTCCCCGTCTTCCTCCTCAACGGCTCCAACGAGCCTCGCCGCCCTAAATCCACCCAACATGGGTGAGCCCAGACTCGGCCTCACCCTCCTTCTCTGCTTCTGCTGCGGCTATCACCGCGCGCCGTCGCCGTCGTGTCCTTCCCCTGCCGTGGCTGCACCGCCTTCGCTATGCACTGCCATGGCCCGGCTCCCCCTCCCGCTCGGCTCGCCACTCCATGACGAGGCCGTGCCCCGGCCAAGCCACCTGCACCTCCAGGCCGTGGTCCGCGCGCGCCACAACCGCACCGGCCGCGTCGTTGCTCCCCCTGGCTCACATCGCCACCGTATCTCCTGCGCAAGCCCATGCCCTACCGTTCCCGCTCACACCACCGCACCTCGCCGTGCCGCCTTCTCCGCCCGCCATCGCCGGCCATCAGCCCCCCTTCACCACTGGTGCAGTGCAGTGCCTGGGCGGGCTGGTCGCCCGTTCGCTTCGGCGGCGAGAACCACCACCATGACCCGTTAAGGCCTTTGGCCCTATGACAAGTGGGGCCCAGCCCCTGAACAAAAAAAGATTTAAAAACAATAATGAATAAAAATATTAATTAATTAATTAATTAATTAAACAATTAATTAACTTAATTAATTCTGTATTAGATTAACCTAAACACTTAGTTAACTAATTAATCATGATTAGTTAGTCTAGTCAATGACGAACGGGACCCACATGTTAGTTGACCAGTCAACACCTCTGTTGACTGCTGACGTCATGCTGACGTCAACATGCACTGTTCTGGATAAGGCTGTATTAAATTAATTAAATAAATGCTAAAATTAATTTAAATATTTTAAAATTAATATAAAATAAACCGTAGCTCGGATGGGAAAACTTTGTACATGAAAGTTGCTTTCGTAACGACGAGATTTAATCGGGATACGCAAATTGCTCGTCCGCCACACATCCCTAGCATAGAAAACACGCAACTTTTCCCCTCTGATTCATCTGTCCAAAAAACGCGAAACACCGGGGATATTTTCCCGGATGTTTCCCCCCTTCACCGGTATCACCTCATACCGTGTTAGAACATGTCTAGCTCTGCCTGTTGTCCTGTTATGCACTTGCTTGCTATGTATTTACTGTTTCTCCCCCCTCTTCTCTTTGGTAGACCCCATGATGATGCTGATGCCCCCGTGGTCGACTACGTCACCGACGACCCCTCCTTCTTGTCTGAGCAACCAGGCAAGCCCCCCCCCTTGATCACCAGATATCGCCTATTCTTCTCTATACTGCTTGCATTAGAGTAGTGTAGCATGTTACTGCTTTCCGTTAATCCTATCCTGCTGCATAGCCTGTCCTTGCTACTACTGTTGTTACCTTTACCTGCAATCCTACATGCTTGGTTTAGGATGCTAGTATTCCATCAGTGGCCCTACATTCTTGTCCGTCTGCCATGCTATACTACCGGGCCGTGATCACTCGGGAGGTGATCACATGTTTATACTATATACTTTGTACATGGTACATGTGGTGACTAAAGTGTGGTTGGCTTGTGGAGCACCCGCGAGCGATTCACGGATTTGGGGCTGAAAGGACCTTTGTCCCAACGGCCCTCTGTGTGGATCTTTGTGGCGGAGTGACAGGACAGGTTGAGACTACCTAGGTGAGAGGTGGGCCTTGCCCTGGTCGGTGTCCGCGGTTACATCATTAGCACGCTTAACAAGATCTTGGTATTTGATCTCAGTCTGGCCATTTGGTCTATACGCACTAACCAACTACGTGGGAAAGATATGGGCACTCGGCGTCGTAGTATCAGCCGAAGCCTTCGTGACATCAGCGACTGAGGGGCGCGCACCGGATTGGAACGTAAGCCTGCTCTTGTATTAAGGGGGCTAGTTCTGCTTCCGACCGCCCTCGCAACGTGCAGGTGTGCTAAGGGCGATGGGCCCAGACCCCTGTGCGCTTAGTGAGGGAGTCCTGGATTAGGGGGTGTCCGGATAGCCGGACTATAGCCTTTGGCCGGACTCCTGGACTATGAAGATACAATATTGAAGACTTCGTCCCGTGTCCGGATGGGACTTTCCTTGGCGTGGAAGGCAAGCTTGGCGATACGGATATGTAGATCTCCTACCATTGTAACCAACTCTGCGTAACCCTAACCCTCTTCGGTGCCTATATAAACCGGAGGGTTTTAGTCCGTAGGACGAACATCAATCATACCATAGGCTAGCTTCTAGGGTTTAGCCTCTCTGATCTCGTGGTAGATCTACTCTTGTACTACCCATATCATCAATATTAATCAAGCAGTAGTAGTGTTTTACCTCCATCGACAGGGCGAACCTGGGTAAAACATCGTGTCCCTTGTCTCCTGTTACCATCCGCCTAGACGCCTGATTCGGGACCCCCTACCCGAGATCCGCGGTTTTGACACCGACATTGGTGCTTTCATTGAGAGTTCCTCGTATGCGTCATCTTTAGGCCCGATGGCTCCTCCGATCATCAACAACGATGCGCTCGGTGAGACTTTTCTCCCGGACAGATCTTCGTATTCGGCGGCTTTGCACTGCGGGCAATTAAGCAGCCATCCGGAGCAGATCGTGCTACGCCCCAGCCACCAGGTCAGATTTGGAAGTTTGAACTACACGGCCGACGTCCGCGGAGACTTGATCTTCGACGGGTTCGAGCCACAGCCAAGCGCGCCACATCATCACGAGGGCATGATCTAGTTCTGCCGCCGAACAGTGTCCTGGAGGCCGCACCAGTGTCCGCTCCGACCTTTAGTTCGGAGCCGACTGCGCCGATCGAGGACGGGTGGATGGACACCGCCTCGGGGGCTGCGATCTCTACGGCGGTTGAGCCATACACCTACCCCGTCCTTTGCGAAGCTCGGAACTCCAAGACGCCGGACTCCCCTCCAGACTCCGAGCCTTCCGCGCCCCCGCCAATCGAATCCGATTGGGCGCCGATCATGGAATTCACCGCCGCGGACATCTTTCAGCACTCGCCCTTTGGCGACATCCTAAATTCACTAAAGTCTCTCTCTTTATCAGGAGAGCCCTGGCCTGATTACGGTCAGAAAGGTTGGGATGCGGACAGCGAAGAAATTCAACGCCCACCTACCACCCACTTCGTAGCCACTGTCGATGATTTAAACGACATGCTCAACTTCGACTCCGAAGACATCGACGGTATGGACGACGATGCAGGAGACGAACAGGAACCATCGCCCACAGGGCATTGGAAGGCCATCTCGTCATATGACATATACATGGTGGACATCCCAAAAGATGGGAATAACGATGGAACAACGGAGGATGACCCGTCCAAGAAACAGCCTAAGCGCCGGCGTCAGCGGCGCCGCTCTAAATCCCGCCACAGCAAAAACGGTGATTCCGCAAGACGGAGACAATAACACCGGACAGTGCCGAAGACAACCCCCTCCAGCAGGATTCAGCGCAGGAGGATGGAGAAGCCAGCCCTCATGAGAGAGCGACAGAAAAAGAGGTAGAGGACGATAATTACATGCCTCCCTCCGAAGATGAGGCAAGCCTCGACAACAACGAATTTGTCGTGCCCGAGGATCCCATCGAACAAGAGCATTTCAAACGCAGGCTCATGGCCACGGCAAGCAACCTCAAGAAAAAGCAGCAACAACTTAGAGCTGACCAAGACTTGCTAGCTGACAGATGGACTGAAGTCCTTGCAGCCGAAGAGTATGAACTCGAGCGCCCCTCCAAGAGCTACCCAAGACGCAGGCTGCTACCCCGATTTGAGGAAGAAGCACCCAAACCTACATCACCAGCGCATGACACGGCTGACCGACCACCTCGTGGCCGCGATAGAGAGGTCTCTCGGCCCTCAACTCAAGCCGCACCCCGGCGCCGCTCAAAAATACCAAGGCGTGGGGAAATGCGCCAGACCTGCAAGATATATTGGAGGACAAGGCAAGGCAAACAAGATCGATCTACGGATCGCGTGGGCACCCTGCGACACGTGACGATAACCGTCACGCCGGATATGGCAACTCCGGGCGGGCCGAACACAGTAGACAAAGCTCATTTGAGGTGCGTCGTGATATAGCCCAATACAGAGGCGCCGCACACCCACTATGCTTCACAGATGAAGTGATGGATCATCAAATCCCCGAGGGTTTCAAACCCGTAAACATTGAATCATACGATGGCACAACAGATCCTGCGGTTTGGATCGAGGACTATCTCCTTCACGTCCACATGGCCCGCGGTGATGATCTACACGCCATCAAATACCTCCCACTCAAGCTTAAAGGACCAGCCCGACATTGGCTTAATAGCTTGCCAGCAGAGTCAATTGGTTGTTGGGAAGACCTGGAAGCCGCATTCCTCGACAATTTCCAGGGCACATATGTGCCACCACTAGACGCCGATGACCTAAGCCACATAATTCAGCAGCCAGAGGAATCGGCCAGACAATTCTGGACACGTTTCCTAACCAAGAAAAATCAAATCATCGATTGTCCGGATGCAGAGGCCCTTGCAGCTTTCAAACACAACATCCGCGACGAGTCGCTTGCCCGACACCTAGGACAGGAAAAGCCAAAATCCATGGCAGCCCTCACAACACTCATGACCCGCTTTTGCGTGGGAGAGGACAGCTGGCTAGCTCGCAGTAACAACATGACCAAGAGCCCTGGTAATTCAGATACCAAGGATAGCAACGGCAGGTCGCGTCGCAACAAGCACAAGTGCCGCATTAACGGCAATAATGCTGAGGATACGGCAGTCAACGCCGGATTCAGAGGCTCTAAACTTCGGTCGTGAAAAAGCCATTTAAAAGAAATACTACGGGCCCGTCAATTTGGACGAATACTCGACCGCTGCGTGCGGATACACGGCGCCCCAAAAACCAGCCAATCACACCAACATGGATTGTTGGGTGTTCAAGCAGCAGGCAAGTTAAATGCGAAAAACAATGACAAGGGGCTGCATAGCGATGACGAGGAGGAGCCCCGCCGCCCGAACAATAGAGGACGGAAGGGCTTCCCCCATAAGTGCGGACGGTGAACATGATATACGCAACCCACATACCCAAAAGGGAGCGGAAGCGTGCACTAAAGGGACGTATATGCGATGGAGCCGATCGCCCCAAAGTTCAACCCGTGGTCTTCTGCCCGATCACTTTTGATCGAAGGACCACCCACTAGCATCCGCCATGGCGGATTCGCCTCATTGGTTCTAGACCCAATCATTGACGGATTTCATCTCACTAGAGTCCTAATGGACGGTGGCAGCAGCCTGAACCTGCTTTATCAGGACACAATGCGCAAAATGGGCATAGACCCATCAAGGATTAAACCCACGAAGACAACCTTTAAAGGCATCATACCAGGTGTAGAGGCCAATCA
The DNA here is from genome assembly GCA_021605145.1 of Aegilops bicornis. Classification (NCBI taxonomy): domain Eukaryota; kingdom Viridiplantae; phylum Streptophyta; class Magnoliopsida; order Poales; family Poaceae; genus Aegilops; species Aegilops bicornis. The sequence continues at coordinate 648,454,621 of CM038674.1, forward strand.
GACAGCTCGATTACACTTGAAGTGGTCTTCGGATCCCTGAATAACTTCCGAAGCGAGGAGTTAATCTTCGACATAGTCCCGTTCCGCTGCGGCTATCACACACTGCTCGGACGAACCACATTTGCAAAGTTCAATGCGGTGCCGTACTACGCATATCTCAAGCTCAAGATGCCAGGTCCTTGAGGAGTCATAACGGTCAATGGAAACACCGAACGCTCTCTCCGGACGGAGGAGCATACGGCGGCCCTCGCAGCGGAAGTACAAAGCAGCCTCCTAAGGCAATTCTCGAGTCCGGCTATTAAACGTCCGAACACCGTCAAGCGCGCCCGGAGTAACCTACAACAAGACCGCGTGGCACGTTCCGAGCACGCAGAGCAATGCGACCCAAAGCCCCAGCCCTCGCGAAATTGCGAAACCAGTACTACGCGTACATAATTACGCTCTGGAAATACCATGGGCACAGGGGAAGGGGCACGACCACGGCATGCCCAGAATGCGGCTCAACCGCACTGTGGGCTCCGATTGTGTCATTCTTTTCTTTTCTTCTTTTTTACTTTCAGGACTCCGTTCTCACGAAGCCTGTCCGGCGTAAGAATCGCCGAACACACGATGCAACAGCCAGGAAGCGAAAGCTACGCCGAGTGTCCAGTGGTCTCTATTACGAGTAGTATACCTGTTTTACACACCATCCCAGCTTACCCATGGAGGGGACATGTTAAAAGTCCGTCCCTTGCTTATCACACTATTTGTATCGTTCTGCTCTTACTGCAGCCCTTTTGAATAAACAATACATAGCTTCTGCCTATTATTGAATTCCCTTTTTTCTATATATATATGTTCATTTATGACATTGTGCAACCGTACACTTTGGTATGGGCAATACACCAGGGGCTTAAGTACCCCACAACACAGTGTGATAAGTCCGAACACTTTCACAAGTGCGGCACCCTGAACTTATAGCATTATATGCATCGGCTCCGAATCATGTCTTGGGTCAATAGTTGGGTTTGCCCGGCTCCCATGTTTTGGTACCTTACGTTCCGTTATATCGGCTAAGGTAGCGCTGGGAGAACCACTTCGATTGTGCCCCGGTTGAGCTGGGTTAAGCACCTCAGTGGAGAAAGCTAAAACTGACCGTCATGATAGGGCGAGAGCTGGTCGCTGTTCGAGAGGTTTTCGAGTCCCTAAAGACTTATGCCGCTTAGAGCGAGGAGTCGGCATTGTCCGGCCTAGGCGTGGATAGCGCCCCGAACTCGGTCTTCCGAATACTAGGGGCTTCACCGAAATTTAAAATTATATAATTCTATGGCCAAGTGAGAGTGTTCAAGCATTATAGTCCGGTTGCCTTGTTAGTTGCGTTGAGCGCCTGCCTCGAAGGACCCAAGAATGGGAACAAGAGCGCTCAAGTTTATCCCGAACACCCCAAAGACTTTCGTGGCATGGGGGCTGAAGCCGACGACTCGCCATCTCTCAAATTTAATACACGGCCGCACAAAAGGTAATATTTTAAATTCAACAGTGTTTCTTAGCGCATATGAACAAGTTTTCAGCGTACAGGATAACAAATGCGAGTCTACTCAAATATTACATCTTTGGAACATTCATCCTCTATAAGGCGGGCACCCTTCAGGACGCCCTCATAATACATTTCAGGCTTGCGATGCTCCTTGCGTGGTGGTGGTCCGTCCGTCACAAGCTCCTCAGCGTCCATCTTGCCCTAGTGCACCTTAGCAAGGGCAAGGGCCCTCACGGCACCTTCGATGCAGACGGAGGCGGCTGACGGCGTCAACCCATGGATGTAGGCGTCCACCAGCCGCCTCACCAGCCCGAAGTAGCTCCCAGGCATGGCTTCCCTAGGCCACAACCGAGCTATGAGGCCGTTCATGGCCTGTTCGGCCACCTTATGGAGCTTGACTAGCCGCTTCAACTGGCCGCTTAAGGGCACCGGGTGTCCGGCCTCAGCATACTGAGACCAGAACACTTTCTCCATCGAGCTTCCCTCCTCGGCTCGGTAGAATGCGGAAGCATCAGACACACTGCAGGGCAGATCTGCGAATGCTCCTGGAGAGCTCCGAATTCGGGTAAGTAACAGATAATTCACTTTCACATGCTTGCTTTGCATATAGAATGCCTTACCCGCCACTATCTTCTTCATCGCCTCAATTTTCTGGAGGGCTTTTGGGCTTCGGCCTTAGCGGCTTTAGGCGCTCTCAAGGGAGCAGCGAGCTCGGACTCTCGAGTCTTTGAGTCACGCTCCAAACTCTCGTGTTTTTCCACGAGAGCCTGGAGCTCTTCCCACACCTCCGCCACCCGCGCCTCCTGCTTCTCTCGCTCGGTGCACTCCTCAGCCGCATTGCTTTCGGCCTTGGACACCGCTTCCTTCAGGGTCGCCACCTTGTTCTTGGCCCCTGGAGTATTCACGTTATTCCTGTCATCTTTTGCAACCACATCTTTTAAATACTCCCATAAAGTATTACTTACCTTCCTTGTCCTCGAGCCGCTTTTTGGCAAGTCCGAGCTCGTTCTTGGACCGCTCGAGGCTCTGCTTTAATGCATCAACCTCCGCAGTCAGTGCGGCAGAGGTCAGCAGCGCAGCCTGCATTCCCATATTGACATACTTATGTTAGACTCCTGCGTATATCTTTTTAGATCCTCAGTTCGGCTATTTCTTTCCGAACACCAAACTGAAACATCAGGAGACTCATCTGTCTGCGGTAATATTTTTACATATCTTAAATACATACCTCAAAGCCTGCTAGAAGGCTGGCACATGCTTCAGTCAGCCCGCTCTTGGCGGACTGAACCTTCTGGATCACCACACTCATAACAGTGCGGTGCTCCTCGTCGATGGAAGCACTGTTAAGCGCCTCCATCAAATCATCCAGTGCCTCCGGTTGGACGGAGGTCACCGGTGTCACAGTCTTGCCCTTCTTACGAAGGGGTCGCCTGTCGGACTCCGGAACCACCGAAGGTTCCGGTATGGAGTCCGGTACAGGGCCGGACTTGAAGCCCTTCGGGGTTTTATCCCCTTTGCGCCTGGAGTCCGGGAGGTCGCCTTGCGGCGCCTCCATGGCCATCTCCTCCTAGCTGGGCCCCTTTTGGGACTCCACCCTGGCGTCATCCCCGGCGGGAGGAGACAAGGCGGTCGGAAGTGAGGTGCTATTCACCTCCGACGAATCCAGGGAGCCGCTCGACGAATCGTCGAGCCCGTCCTTGGGCGGGTTGCATGGTTATACTCGGCATTAGAAGATATTGTGCGAAAAATGGAACACCATGAGTTATTCTGGTGTCCGGACACTTACAATTTCGCCAGGGGCTTGGTCCTTGGTGGCCACTCCTCTCCACCGTCTTCGGCGTTGGTGGTGTAGTCCGGAGGGAGGGTCCTTCCCTTCTTGGACCCTCCGGCCTCCCCAGTTGGGGCGGCCTTCCTTTTTTTCTCTCCCCCACTGGGGGAAAGGCCTCTTTTTCCTCCTCCTCGTCTTCGCGGGAGGAGTCCGCCTCGGAGTCATCGGATGATGAGTCCGACAACACCTGGCGCCGGGAACTCCTCAGAGTTCCCGTGGCCTTCTTCTTGGCTTTCTTTTCCGGCACCACGTAAGGTGCCGGAACCAGCAGCCCCGTCAATCGAGCGTCCGCTGGGTCTTCTGGCAAGGGAGCCGGATAGTTAACCAGTCCGGACGTCTTCTGCCAGTCCTGTCAAAGGTAAGGGAGTTTTAGATCCCGCATAGAGTCAAACTATGAAAAAGAGTCCCGTAAAGGGTAAAATAGCTTACCTCGCTGGCTTGATGCTGCGAGCTGAATCCGCGATCTTCGGTAGCGGATGCGGGAGCCTTGGCGCCCTTGAACGACACTCTTCCGTGCATCTTAAATGCGTAGTGTCGAAGAGCCGCCGGCTCTGTTCGGTCTTGTGCGGATAAAACTCCCACAAGTTGAAGGCCCGTTGCTGGCATGGGAGGATCCGGCGGATGAGGTGCCCCTTGTTGGGGAGCCAATGCGCGATGTCGTCGGACAAGTATCCGGCCTTCCGCAACTTTTTGATGTGCCCCTCCGTGACGGAGGAGGCCATCCAATTGCCTCCCGCTCCGGACATAGTTGGAGAAGGTTGAGGTGGGATGTGCGGACTTGGGCGCTGGAGCTCGAGTGCGCGGAAATGGATAAGCAAAGGAGGAAGAAGGCGTGTGTGAAAAAGTGGATCCTTGTCCCCTTATATGGACGGACAAAGCCATGCGTCCCCACCGGCCTGATAAAACTCGCTTATCTCCCAAGCCCGTAATCAATGGCGCGGTTGGGTTACCCACGCTCGTATTGATGAGAATCCCGGAATAAGGGGACACGATCTCTGCTTTGACAAGACGTGCCAAGGAAACCGCCTCGCTAAACGCGCTGAGGTGGGACAGTAAAAACGATTCGAATAAAGGCTTGGCTGTTGTGTGATGTCACGCTGCGGAATACGTCAACAGATTGAACTTGTGTAAATATTATTCTCTCTACGGTGGTATGTGGAACTTATTTTTCAGAGACGGACACTATCCTTGTGTTCAAAATCTTCTATGGAGTATTCGGAGGAGGAACCCGCCTTGCAATGCCGAAGACAATATGCGCGCCGGACTCGTCGTCATTGAAGCCCAGTTCAGGGGCTACTGAGGGAGTCCTGGATTAGGGAGTGTCCGGATAGCCAGACTATAGCCTTTTGCCGGACTCCTGGACTATGAAGATACAAGATTGAAGACTTCGTCCCGTGTCCGGATGGGACTTTCCTTGGCGTGGAAGGCAAGCTTGGCGATACGATATGTAGATCTCCTACCATTGTAACCGACTCACAGAATCCCTAACCGAGGGAGTCCGGACTAGGGGTGTCCGGATAGCTGAACTATCATCATCGGCGGACTCCAAGACTATGAAGATAGAAGATTGAAGACTCCGTCCCGTGTCGGGATGGGACTTTCCTTGGCGTGGAAGGCAAGCTTGGCGATACACATTTGTAGATCTCCTACCATTGTAACCGACTCTGTGTAACCCTAACCTATCCGGTGTCTATATAAACCGGAGGGTTTTAGTCCGTGGGGAACAACAATCATACCATAGGCTAGCTTCTAGGGTTTAGCCTCTTTGATCTCGTGGTAGATCCACTCTTGTAACACACATCATCAATATTAATCAAGCAGGACGTAGGGTTTTACCTCCATCAAGAGGGCCCGAACTCTGGGTAAAACATCGTGTCCCTTGTCTCCTGTTACCATCCGCCTAGACACACGCTCGGGACCCCCTACCCGAGATCTGCGGTTTGACACCGACATTGGTGATTTCATTGAGAGTTCCTCGTATGCGTCACCAACAGGCCCGATGGCTCCTTTGATCATCAACAACGACGCGGTCCAGGGTGAGACTTTTCTCCCCGGACAGATCTTCGTGTTCGGCGGCTTTGCACTGCGGGCCAATTCACTTGGCCATCTGGAGCAGATCGAAAGCTACGCCCTCGGCCGTCAGGTCAGATTTGGAAGTTTAAACTATACGGCCGATATCCACGGAGACTTGATCTTCGACGGATTCGAGCCGCAGCCAAGCGCCACAAGACTGTCTCGATGGGCATGATCTAGCTCTGCGGCGAGCGGTGCCACGAGGCCGCACTGAATCCGCTCCGACCCTTAATCCGGGCGGATTCCCGATCGAGGACGAGTGGTTGGACACCGCCTCGGGGCTTTAATCTCTCTGGCGATCGAGCCGAACTCCATCCCTGTCCTTTGCGAAGACCTGGACTCCAGGGTGCCGGACTCCTCTCCGGACTCCGAACCCTCCGCGCCCTTGCCAATCGAATCCGATTGGGCGCCCGTTATGGAGTTCACGGCAGCGGACATCTTTCAGCACTTGCCCTTTGGCGACATCCTGAATTCACTAAAGTCTCTCTCTTTATTCGGAGAGCCCTGGCCGGACTACGAACAGGAAGGTTGGGATGCAGACGATGAAGAAACTCAATGCCCACCCACCACCCACTTCATAGCCACCGCCGAAAGCTTACACGGCGTGCTCGATTCTCGACCAAGATATCGACGGTATGGACGACGATGTAGGAGACAACAATGAACCAGCACCTATAGGATGCTGGACAACCTCATCCCATGATGTATACATGGTGGATACACCTAAAGGAAATGAAGACGAGGAACAACGGGGCGCTAAGAAGGATAAATCCCTCGAAAAGCAGTCAAAACGGCAATGTAAACGCCGAACAAAGTCCCGCCTCAACAAAGACCCAGCCATAGAGCAGGGCGAACCGGTGGACAATGAACAAGCTATCGAGCAATCGTTCGAACAAGACAACTTGGATAAACAATCTGTCCCCAGCGAAGACAACAGTTCGGATGACCTCACGCCGGACAAACCATTGGAGCAAAATGACCTCCAGAAAAGGCTCGTCGCCACTGTGCGTAGCCTGAAAAAGCAGAAGCGGAAGCTCAAAACAGCGGAACATGCACTCAGGATTAGATGGAGCAAAGTATTCAGCACCGCAGATAAAGTGGCGACGATCGCCCGAACTAAGAGCTACCCGGAAAAGAAAGCTACTTCCCGAATTGACGAGGAGGCCTTAGAGCCCCCACAATTAAAAAGCAAGAAGGCCACCCGGTCGGATGGGCGACCTCACGGCAAAAGAGAGCGGCGAATGGTGCCACACACAAGCCAATATGCGATCCGCCTAAGGATTCACATCAAAAGGATGGCCCGATTAGGTCCATCTATGGGCCAAGAAAACACGCTCGTCAAAGCAATGCAACACGCCAAAATTCAAAACCACGACACACCCAAATATAGGGCGCCGCACACCCCTATGTTTCACCGATGAGGTGCTGGATCATGAATTTCAGCGGGATTCAAACCCGTAAACATAGAGGCATCTGGACGGAACAACAGACCACAGAGTGCGGATTGAGGATTACATCCTCCACATACACATGGCTAGAGGAGATGATCTCCACGCCGTAAAATACTTACCACTTAAACTCAAAGGGCTAGCTCGGCATTGGCTTAAGAGCCTCCCCGAAAATACCATTGGAAGCTGGGAAGAGCTCGAGGATGCATTTCGGGCAAATTTCCAGGGGACCTCGTCCGCCCTCACGGACATGAGCGATCTAAGTCACATAACTCAACAGCCCGGAGAGTCAGCCCGGAAATTCTGGAACAGGTTCCTTACTAAAAAGAACCAAATAGTCGACTGTCCGGACGCCGAAGCCTTGGCAGCTTTCAAACACAACGTTCGAGATGAATGGCTCACCAGACACCTCGGCCAAGAAAAGCCAAGAACAATGGCCGCATTAACAAGCCTCATGACCCGCTTTTGCGCAGGGGAAGACAGCTGGCTGGCTAGATGCAGCACCAGCGACCCGAGTACATCCGAAATCAGGGATGGAAATGGGAAATCACGACGCAGAAAAGATCAGCACCGGAATAAGGAAAATGGCCCAAATAGTACGGCGGTCAACGCCGGATTCAAAAGCTCTCGGCCGAACAACAAAACACTGCCCCTAAAGGATAACAGTGACGAGCTATCCAACCTAAACAAGATTCTGGATAGACCGTGTCAAATACATGGTACCTCCGGGAAGCCTGCAAACCATACCCACAGAGATTGTTGGGTCTTCAAGCAGTCCGTCCGACTTAACGCCGAACACAAGGGGCTCGACACACCAAGTGAAAGTGACGAAACCCAAAAGCAGCACTCCGGAAAACAAAAGACTTTCCCACTAGAAGTCAAAACAGTGAACTCACTTCATGTGATAACACATAGCACGGCACCTGCCATACCAGGACACCGTCCACATAATGGGGATAGAACCTACCAAAATTTGCTATAGCAGCACTTCCTTCAAAGGAATGACGCCAGACCTTCTTTATTATACAGGCTCTGTACCACTAGAGGGTGTGTTCGGTTCATCCGACAACCCCCGTCGCGGAAAGCTCACTCCCCATCGCCCCATTCAGCAGTAGCCCTTAAGCACTACTGAGGCGTACAGCTTTCGCCCGCTTTTACATAATACCGCATTATGCATCTCTAACACTTAAAATGCCCGGTCCACGCGGCATCATCTCGTTAAAAGGAAGTATTAAGTGTCACTTGAGCAAGGAAGAACGGGAGACTGCCTTGACAGCCCCACAGCTATCCGGCTCTGCTAGGCAAAGAACCTGCATCGGTCATTCAAACCCCGGACTCGGTTTGACGATTCAGGCGCCTACTAGCGGCATACCCCCATACAAGGGGCCGCATACATGTATAACAAGAGACAATAAAGCTCAATTTTATTTAATTCTTCGAACCGTACTCTGTTTATTTAATATTAAGTACACCTTTCGCACGACCCTTTTTCTTTCAAACTAAGTTCCTCTCTTTTACAGATGAACAACGTGCTACACCCGACCATAATACGGCACAACGGAGACACAAAGCGCAGACGTGTAGTAGGGACCCGCTTAACGATTCTTTTCAGATTAAGACCTGCGTAAACCTTTTTTCACTGTCTCTTGTTGATATACATCCCCCGGTTCCTTAATATAACCGAGGAGGAGGATGGTGCTTTGGCATTGGCCGCACCAGAATTTTTGCGCGTACCTAGACACCAGGGGCTTAGGGCATTATTTTGCCCATTTTCATAAAGACCGAATACCTTAGGGAGTATTCAGCGTCTCGAGTTAGGCCTTATATGCATCAGCTCCGAATCATGTCTTTGGTCAAATGTTGGGTTGCCTGGCTCCTGTGTTTTGCTGCCTTACGTTCGCTTTTCACGGCTAACGGCACCGGAGAACTACTGCGATTGTGCCCGGTTCGCCGGGCGAGCACCTCAAAGAGAGAAAGCCAAACTGATCGTCATGATATAGCGAGAGACTGGTCAACCACTCGATGACTCACATGAATGTTTAGGATTCCTCCGCATTAACGAAGGACCGGTTTCGGTCAGCACATACGCACTCGAATTCGGGAGAGTGCGGTGCCCCAGGGGCTATATAGTAGCCCCACCCTCGAACTCCTATGGCTAAGTGAAAGTGATAAAGCATTATAGTCCGGTTGCCTGGTTTGCTACGCTATCACCTCCTTAACAGGACCAAGACGTTGGATTAAGTGTGAAAAAGCGCCTTTTTTTGCAAACACCCCCGCACTATGTGCGTGGGGGCTGAAGCCAAGGACTGCCATCTTTCAGGTTATATACACATATACATAAACGGCCGCACAGGGAGTAGTTTCCTACGTGAACGCACAAGTATAAAAAGCACTTATATTACATTGAAACATTGTTTTCACAAATAATACATGTCATTTAAACATAATATCCTTCGAGCACTGCGTCTCTATTAAACGAGCGCCCGGCAGGACTTCTTCAAAGTAGTGCTCGGCAGGTACTCGGCCTCTGTCCGAATCACTCGATGCAACGTCATCGCCTTCATCTCTCGCCCAGTATGTCTTGACACGGGCAAGAGCCATCCGCGCTCCCTCAATACACGCCGATCGCTTCATTGCATCGATACGCGGCACCGCACCAAGAAACTGCAGCACTAAACCAAAAGAGCTCTTCGGCTGGGGTCCGTCCGGCCACAAGTGAGTCAAGACATGCTTCATGGCAAATCCGGACAATCGATTCAGCTCGGCCCATTCGCCAACCGATCGGTCGCCAGCAGAGGGCGCCCGGACTATGGAATTGCGACCAATATAGCTCTTCCTTCTTCGTGCCCCTTCCGCCCCGGAAGTGCTCAATCAAGCGTCCACAGCCTTCGCCCGCCAAGTCCAGATAAGCATCCTCTGAACTCCACAATTTATCCAACTGAGCATACTTTGGATCTATATATTTCCTCCGCAGCAGAAACGGTTTTCCAGCCGCAATTGCCCCGGCCTGACTCAGCTCCTCCTTGGCAGCTCTCAAAGCCGATTGGGCATTCTTGGATTCAAGCGGCGGCCTTCTTTAAACCCTCTTGTTCTGCTTTGACGTTCCTTTTCAAGAACTGCGCAGCGATCGGTAGTATTCCTTAACTTTTTGGCTATATCGGCCATCTCCTCTTTGCTTCGGCAAAGGAGCAGCCCGTTCAGCTTCTAGCTCTTTCTTCGCCGCCTTTTACAGCCGGGCCGCATTACTAATTCTGGCTTGCTCTTTCGCTCGGGCGAGTTCTGCCCGCAGCTCCTCCACGGCAGCCGCACCATCTGCATTAAGCATACAAACAAGAAGACATGGGCCTCAAGCTCCCTTACAAGGTGTCCGTGATAGAGGTCGTGATACCTTGTGACTCGTCAAACCATTTATTGACCAGCGCGATGTCCGCATCCGCCTCGCCAAGTTGCCGCTTTAGTTCATTATATTCAGCAGTCCGGCTGGCCTCGGACGCCCGCCACCTGTTCAGAGCGGCGATATGTTATAATCGAGAATTTGATCCTCGGCACATTGTCAATTTTGACAACATACCAAGTCTCGTGGGCTACTATCTATTCAGTATGCATTTTATATGCATAACTGTCAGAAGGTACATCATTTTTGCGTACCTCAAACCCCGTCAGTAGGCTTCTAACGGCTTCATGCAATCCGCTCTCCGCGGATGCAATTCTTTCAATCACCGTACCCATTAGAGCACGGTGATCCTCTGAAAGAGTCGCTCGCCCGAGGAGATCCTTCAGCTCCTCCGACCGCACGCCACTTGGCGCCGGACCTTCCGGCCCTGCCGGACTTGGGGGAACCCTCCGTGACGACACCTCCGGGTCGTCCGCCTCACATGAGGGTGCGGCAGGTGGAGGCGTTTCGCTCTCCATCATCTCCGGAAGAAGATCCCCCGAAGACGAGCTCTGCTGAGAAGGGCTGAAGTCCGAACTACAAGGTACAATTTCAAGTTATCCTCATGAATAAATACAGGGATGTTCCTTATTTACAAGACCCCTTCTTTTTACTTACGGCTGGCTGGAGGGCTGATCCTTGGGGAAATAATGCGGCTGGGTTACTTCCCAGCCGGACTCCTCGCCAAGATTCCTTCCCCCACTTTGAGGCCTTGACCTCCGGATCTTCCAAAGCGGTCCTCTTCTCTCCTCGGAAGGTGGGACTCTTAATCCCTCCTTCCTTGATATCCTCCTTCGCAGAGGCGGTTGCTTCCCCGCTCCCCCCTTCGCCTTCTTCAAAAGGCGCGACCTTCAACATCTTGGTCAACATGGGATCCGGCGTGGTCTCCGGGAGGGGAGCCGGACACCTTATTAACTTTGCCTTGGCTATCCACTCCTGTTCAAGAAACTACTCCTTTAAAGGGCATATATATATATATGAAATAAATGAATGAACAGCTTGTCCGGTTACATGACTACTTACTTGAGTATCTGGGCGATTGCAGCTTAGTCCTGCGTCCTCGGTCAAGTCCGGACACTTCTCTTGTGATCCGAAGAACAGTTTATACATCTCCACGGGCGTCGTGCCCATAAAATTTTGGAGAGCTCATGGTCCCTCCGGATTGAATTCCCACAAAGTGAGGAGGGGCGGCGCTTGCAGGTGGCTGAAGGCGCGGATCACCATAACCTGCGCCCACTGCAACCAGATTGATCCCTCTTTCCGGAGATCTCGACACGGCCCTGCAGCAGGGGAACGTCCTTGGACGGCCCCTACCCAGCCCCTTGTTGACCCATGATGCCAGCCCTGTGGTGGACCTGAGCGGAAGGCAGGAGCGCCGCCCATTTGGTGCCCCCGAGCGGTGATATAAAACCACTCCCGTTGCCAACCAAGCTCCTCTTGAAAAGAGCCCTCGGGCCACGGAGCATCAGCACATTTGCTTATGACCGCCCCTCCACACTCCGCTTGCTGCCCCTTGATCATATTTGGCTCCACCTTGAAGGTCTTGAGCCACAATCCGAAGTGGGGGGTAATATGGAGGAAGGCCTCACATACGACAATGAATGACGAGATATGGAGGATGGACTCCGGATTCAAGTCATGGAAATCAAGCCCATAATAAAACATGAGCCCCGCACAAAGGGGTCCGTCGGGAAGCCTAAACCCGAAGGAAGTGGGACACGAACGCCACGTTCTCGCCGGGCTCAGGAGTGGGAATGACCTGCCCCGAGCAGGCAGCCTATCACGAGATCTCGCCGGTCGGATACTGGCGTCTCGCAGTTTTAGCACATCTTCTTCGTGGACGGAGGAAGACATCCATCGGCCGTGCTGGTCGGAGCCGGACATCGTCGAAAGTCCGAAGCGCCTGAATCTAAAGCTTTGGGTGTTGGAACTCGAAGCGCGAGGCGAACTCGATGGAGGGTGTAAAGAAGAAGAGGGCCTTGGTCTCATCATAAAGAGCTTGAACACCAAGAGCCCACCCCGTGGTTGATTAGGACTCGCCTTCGATAGAGAAGGCAGGCCAACGGGCATGGTTGGGTTACCCACGTCCGTATTGATGAGAATCCCGAAATAAGGAGGCACGATCTACACTTTGATAAGACGTGCCAAGGAAACCGCCTCGCTAAACACGCTGAGGTGGAACAATAAAAAACGATTCATATAAAGGCCTGGCCGTGGTGTGATGTCACGCTGCGGAATACGTCAGCAGATCTGTGCATAAATTATTCTCTCTACGGTGTTATGTGGAACTTGTTTTGCAGAGCCGGACACTATCCTTGTGTTCAAAACCTTCTATGAAGTATTCGAGGAGGAACCCGCCTCGCAATGCGAAGACAATCAACGCGCCGGACTCATCGTCATTGAAGCCTGGTTCAGGGCTACCGAGGAGTCCCGGACTAGGGGTGTCCGGATAGCCGAACTATCATCATCGGCCGGACTCCAAGACTATGAAGATAGAAGATTGAAGACTTCGTCCCGTGTCCGGATGGGACTTTCCTTGGCGTGGAAGGCAAGTTTGGCGATACGCATATGTAGATCTCCTATCATTGTAACCGACTCTGTGTAACCCTAACCTATCCGGTGTCTATATAAACCGGAGGGTTTTAGTCCGTAGGGGGAACAACAATCATACCATAGGATAGCTTCTAGGGTTTAGCCTCTTTGATCTCGTGGTAGATCCACTCTTGTAACACACATCATCAATATTAATCAAGCAGGACGTAGGGTTTTATCTCCATCAAGAGGGCCCGAACCTGGGTAAAACATCGTGTCCCTTGTCTCCTGTTACCATCCGCCTAGACGCACAGTTCGGGACCCCCTACACGAGATCCGCCGGTTTTGACACCGACACTAACCCTCTTCGATGCCTATATAAACCGGAGGGTTTTAGTCCGTAGGACGAACAACAATCATACCATAGGCTAGCTTCTAGGGTTTAGCCTCTCTAATCTCGTGGTAGATCTACTCTTGTACTACCCATATCATCAATATTAATCAAGCAGGAGTAGGGTTTTACCTCCATCGAGAGGGCTCGAACCTGGGTAAAAACATCGTGTCCCTTGTCTCCTGTTACCATCCGCCTAGACGCACAGTTCGGGACCCCCTACCTGAGATCCGCCGGTTTTGACACCGACACTTAGGTTTAGAACGACGTGCTGACCTCTCTGTTGGCCTAGGTGGGGCTATGACGTGTTGATCTTCCGAGGCCGGGCATGAGCCAGAAAAGTGTGTCCGGCCAAATGGGATCAAGCGTGTTGGGTTATGTGGTGCACCCCTACAGGGAAGTTAATCTATTCAAATAGCCGTGATCTTCGGTAACAGGATGACTTGGAGTTGTACCCTGACCTTATGAAACCTAGAACCGGATACTTAATAAAACACACCCTTCCAAGTGCCAGATACAACCCGGTGATCTCTCCCTAACAGGGCGACGAGGAGGGGATATTTTCTCGGATGTTTCCCCCCTTCATCGGTATCACCTCATACCGCGTTAGAACATGTCTAGCTCTGCATGTTGTCCTGTTATGCACTTGCTTGCTATGTATTTACTGTTTCTCCCCCCTCTTCTCTTCGGTAGACCCCGTGACGATGCTGATGCCCCTGTGGTCGACTACATCACCGACGACCCCTCCTTCTTGTCTGAGCAACCAGGCAAGCCCCCCCTTGATCACCAGATATCGCCTATTCTTCTCTATACTGCTTGCATTAGAGTAGTGTAGCATGTTACTGCTTTCCGTTAATCCTATCCTGATGCATAGCCTGTCCTTGCTACTACTGTTGTTACCTTTACCTGCAATCCTACATGCTTAGTTTAGGATGCTAGTATTCCATCAGTGGCCCTACATTCTTGTCCGTCTGCCATGCTATACTATCGGGCCGTGATCACTCGGGAGGTGATCACGGGTTTATACTATATACTTTGTACATGGTACATGTGGTGACTAAAGTCGAGTCGGCTTGTGGAGCACCCTCGAGCGATTCACGGATTGGGGGCTGAAAGGACCTTTGTCCCAACGGCCCTCTGTGTGGATCTTTGTGGCGGAGCGACAGGGAAGGTTGAGACTACCTAGGTGAGAGGTGGGCCTGGCCCTGGTCGGTGTCCGCGGTTACATCATTAACACGCTTAACGAGATCTTGGTATTTGATCTAAGTTTGGCCATTTGGTCTATACGCACTAACCAACTACGTGGGAAAGATATGGGCACTCGCGTCATGGTATCAGCCGAAGCCTTCGTGACGTCTGCGACTGAGCAGTGCGCGCCGGATTGGAATGTAAGCCTGCTCTTGTATATAGGGGGCTAGTTCTGCTTCCGCCCTACGAACGCAAGTGTGTGTGCTAAGAAGCGATGCGCCTGCACCCCTGTGCGCTTTAGGTTTAGACCGCGTCTTGACCTCTCTGTTGGCCTAGGTGGGGCTGCGGCGTGTTGATCTTCCGAGGCGGGCATGACCCGTAAAAGTGTGTCCGCCAAATGGGATCAAGCGTGTTGGGTTATGTGGTGCACCTGTAGGGAAGTTAATCTATTCAATAGCCGTGATCTACGGTAATAGGACGACTTGAGTTGTACCTTGACCTTATGACAACTAGAACCGAATACTTAATAAAACACACCCTTCCAAGTGCCAGATACAACCCGGTGATCGCTCTCTAACAGGGTGACGAGGAGGGGATCGCCGGGTAGGATTATGCTATACAATGCTACTTGGAGGACTCCAGTCTACTCTCTTCTACATGCTGCAAGATGGAGGCTGCCAGAAGCGTAGTCTTCGACAGGATTAGTTATCCCCCTCTTATTCTGGCTTTCTGCAGTTCAGTCCACCGATATGGCCCTTTACACATGTACCCATGCATATGTAGTGTAGCTCCTTGCTTGCGAGTACTTTGGATGAGTACTCATGGTTGCTTTTCTCCCCCTTTTCCCCCTTCCCTTCTACCTGGTTGTCGCAACCAGATGTTGGAGCCCAGGAGCCAGACGCCACCGTCGACGTCGACTCCTACTACACCGGAGGTGCCTTCTACTATGTGCAGCCCGCTGACGACGACCAGGAGTAGTTAGGAGGATCCCAGGCAGGAGGCCTGGGCCTCTTTCGATCTGTATCCCAGTTTGTGCTAGCCTTCTTAAGGAAAACTTGTTTAACTTATGTCTGTACTCAGATATTGTTGCTTCCGCTGACTCGTCTATGATCGAGCACTTGTATTCGAGTCCTCGAGGCCCCTGGCTTGTATTATGATGCTTGTATGACTTATTTATGTTTTTAGAGTTGTGTTGTGATATCTTACCGTGAGTCCCTTATCTTGATTGTACACGTTTGCGTGCATGATTAGTGTATGATTGAATCGGGGGCGTCCTGAAGTTGGTATCGAGCCGATCATCTGTAGGAATCCCCTTCCACACTCCTTGGCCGAAGTCGAGTCTAGACATTGCATAACTTTTACTAACATGGCTGTGTGTATTACGGGCCCACGTCGCCATTGGGTGGTATTAGGATCTTTTATTTCTCGTCTATACTCTGGGACTCTAATCTCTCTTCTATTCGGGTTACAATGAATTTACAAAATATAACTTTAGGATCTCGATACTACTTCCTCCCGGAGAGCCCCTTATTGCAGATGATCGCCGCCTGCACCAGAAGATTTCGAAGATACTCTCTGATATTCTCGTGATACTTTGTGCCTATTGCTTTTGCAATTCCCTACCACCAAAATATCCCTATGGATAAATACATACACCTGTCGTTCTTACTTTTATTCCTAGTTGACCTTGTTCTTACAAGATTCCCTGAAACATTCCAATATCCCAAGAATTCATTATGCCTGCTGCCTTGCAGCTCCATCTCCGCTTTAATACATCTACGGATAATTTCTCACACTCATCGTGGAATTGTTCATTCCTAGTTGATCATGTGATCCACAAGATACTTTGAAATACAATCCAGTCTTTCAATAATCCATTGTCAACTATTGCTCTGCAAATACTTGTCTGCTTGCATTATGATGCTTCCCATATGTCTGGCAATATTCATTAGTTTCCTTTGACACCGTCATTTTGATCCTATTGATCCAACATGAGTGCGAATGCACACAGTCATCGGTTGATCCTTTTAAATTATCTTTCTGGCTCAGACGTCATTTTAAACATGAGCTGGATCTCGACCGATCAAATTGCCATCGATTGTACCCCTAAGACTACTCAACTTATCCATCCCTAATCAGAGCATTGCTTCTGATCCCTTCTCTTGGAATTCATAATTACTTTGCATTTGAGCTTTGAATTAGTCGGTTGTTTCTATAATCTGATGGCTTTGCATTCTTTTTCCTTCTGATTGAGTATCGATACTCACATCAGATTCCTTGTGGTCCGCGAGACCAATTGCTTGGTTATTATCCGACAATGTCCTTCATATCCAATAACCTTGTCAGTTCTTCCCCTGATATATAATGCCTTTGGTAAATTCTATCCTCTGCTTTTGTCAACCATGCTCTGCTTTTGAGCTGGTGATTTTTACTCCGAAGTTTGTGGTATATATTCCTAGATGCCCTAATGGGTTGAACCAATGCCTTCCCTAACCTGTGTGAACCCGAAAGATTTCACGGGTCATACTTATCTGGTATTGCACCAGGTAAAACGTTCAACAACTAATGTCATTTTAGAAATACGAGAGGTGAATGGAAGGTTATGCATTGAGGAAGTGGGAGTCGACCTTGAACCTTTTTGTTCATGCCCATGGACACGATGTACATCCTATCATGGAAGCTTCTTGTAATAATAACTATTTCCTTGATATAATATCCTTTGGTATCGGTGAATTGATCCTTTGCAATTGTGGTTCCGACCATATGTTCTTCTTTGATCCCATTTCTCGGGAAAGTTTAAGCACTTGTCTTCTGTGGATCAATACACATGTCCAACCTTTACTTTGGTCTGTCGTCGAGTATTACCCCCTAGTATCTCGAGATTGTCATGAAACTGCATAACTTCTTATGAGTTCTTCGTCAAGTACTACATTCTCATTGATTCCAATTTTTCCTGGGTTTTGAGTGGTTAGTCACTCGAGTACCCCGATAAATGAATCGAGTCCGCATTATGGTTCAACAACTCTTAGTAATCTTCCTTACTTACGAGTTTGTACCCGATCACGTCATTCCTAGCCAGATCGGCTACATCATTATCGTGCTAATTTTAACTGTGCTACCTGGTCCTTATTCTTGGAGCACAACTTTTGACGATTAGCTAGGCTCACGTCGATCTTCCTTGTCCAGTTGCTTCATCTAGAAGAGCAAGCTTGGTTCCGAGTTGGTGCCGTAACCATGGTTCCATTGACCTTTCGCTACATCAGTCCTTTTGCTTGATGTAGTCGTTGTTCGATTGCTTCTTCGTGAAGCCTCTCGACAAAATTTGTTATGATCATGATCAACATTCAGAGCTCTTCCAGGATATCAATTGAATTCATGATGAGAAATACCATCCTTGCCCTCGATGATTTGTGTTGTCATCGACCACTTTATTGCCTTCCCTCCAACAGAAACTTGTTCGTGTTCTATGTTATACCTTTAGTTCCTTGCTATCTAGCATTTGTTCTTCTTTACCTTGGAGTATTACCATCTTTTATGTCAAGAATGTCATGAGGATTACTCCACCTCTTAAGAATTCTTGGTATAGTGATACTTCTCACCATCACCATCCTTTCTTGGTCCCCGTGTTGATTCCAACAAGTGAACGGTGTTGTTTGGATTCTTTCCTTCTAGCAACCCTATTGCTTTGAAGTTAATGGTCGATAGTTCATTCTTAGACTATTGGTTATGGAATCACCATTCTAACATTGATCATGCTACCTAACCCCATATTTCAGGTGCACCTTTCAACCAATGTTTAATTGTGTATGTTTTCCTCGAGCATACCTCATTATGTCATCTGATCTGACAAATGTTATGTCCTTATTCACATAGTTGTGGAAATCCATCCTTTTGGAAATCTTGAGGAATTGTCGCTGAGTCCATCAGCCACCTCCTCGTCCTCTCCTTGGTTAAATGATGCTTGTTTTGGAACTCGCTTCCATAGTTCATTTCCCGAGAATCTTACAATGACATCTCGTCAATTTGTGTTGCACCTTTTCTTCTCAGGCATCCTGAGTCCGAGGCATCCTGGCACCTATCAGATCTGAATCTCGGTCAGATATGATGATTGGGACATATTTCCAAGAGTTATAACATTGGTATTTATATGACACGGTAAGATGATGTCATGCCTAGCACACCAGACCGGAGGACCTATTGTTATAGTATCCTCTTTAGCAATGTTAACCATTCTTTCGTGAGGAAATTGTAAGACTTATTCTATAAGTTGTTCCCGATGAATCATTTGAGTATCCAAAGTCCGACCTGGCTCGAAGACCATGTCAATGCTATCTCGAAGCATGTCTGTGGTACTCCGATCATCAATAATAACATTTGAAGCATAATGCAAAATTTTCTTTATTAATTACCCCAAACACCGTTGTATGGGTAATGTCATGAAATTTCCCTCCCCTTACCTAAAGGGTTTTCTACATTATATCCTGTCAAGGATATCATGCTTTGCTTGTCCTTGGGAAGGATATACCCCTGAAATATGTGTTTAAACACATTTTCCTTTCCATTGTTCTGTTTAATCTGATACATATGTTTTCCTTTCCATTGTTTGGTTTAATCTTTCTTGTGATCTATATGATCTAAGCAGTAACATTCTCCTGCTTTTGTAAGCACCTCGGTGTACAACTCTGTTAGTAAGAACCTGTTACTATTGTTGATGACATTCCGGTATCCACCGATGGACGAGAACTTTGCCTAATGGTCCGCCTCGTTCAACGAGCAGGAAAAGGGTTCTCTTCGTCCCTCGCCCTTGGTACCGACGTTGTTGCCAACATAACTGACAGGCTACCCTCTGACAGGCCTTACTTACATGATCGTGCAAGACGTCATCACCCTTCCTACTTTTAACCCACATGGTGGGCCCATAACCCACAATTCCACATGATCGAAACCTGACTCTCCTGTACAGCCCCTGTTCCCAAAGTTATTCCTCCCGCGTGGACTCGTATGTAATTCATGAGCCACCTCCTGATGAGATCAACAATTCTGGCATCGGACACAATAATTATTCCGTTGCTTTGAAACCCCTTTCACCTTCTGACTAGGCATTGAACGATTGCTTGGATGCTTGAAACTTCTTATTGTACCTTCGAACTTTACTCTCGATGTGTTTTATTTTTTCAAACTCGAGAGGTACTCATATGCTCATTCATGGGTTAATCCCAGATTATTGCCCTTATAGCATTCTGTCATTGTCGATCTGCCCCGTTACCTATTCATAAGTACGATGGAACCCCCGAAGAAAGGATGCCGACTTCATCTTGATGACTTGAAGCAGAAAAATGAAGCCATCAATATAATGGATCGACCACTTCGAGAAGAGCAACCAAGACCGAGAAGATCCGTTAGAATTTCATAACTAGACCTTCCCCCCCTTCTCTACCTCTTAAATCTCGGGACGAGATTTCTTGTAGCGGAGGAGAATTGTGACGCCCGGATAATTAAGCTACAGTAAAACTTCGCTAATGATGCCACGTCATCCCGTTTACTGTTGGTATTCGCGTGTTAGTTCAAAACACTCTAAATTCAAATTTAAATTTAACAAACAGTCAAAGTTCTCAAAACATTAAAACAAAAATGTTCGATGTGTGACAAATATTGCTATGGTAATTATCGTGAAGAAAACAAAATTTTACAAAGTGCCTAAGTGCTTTAAATAAATAAAGCAGAAAAGAAAAATAAATAAAAGTAAAAGATCAAAACAAAAAAAATATAAAAAAAGGAAAACACCCCCACTGGGCCAACCGGCCCAGCTAGTCAGCAGGCCAGCCAACCCACTACCCCCTGGCCTATATCACCTTAACCCCACTAAACCGAAACCCTAACCCCCACTAAACCGAAACCCTAACCCCCACTCGCTCCACTCCCTCCCCCGATTCCCCTGGATCGGGATCGATCCCCCCACTCTCCCCACACGCCTCGCTCCCCCACTCCTCGATCCCCTTCTGGATCGGGGCAACAACCTCGGCGCTGGCGTCCTGCTGGTTACCCTGCCGTCCCCCGTCGCCAGGCGCTCGTCGGACCCCGTCGGTGCCGTCCCGTCGTATCTCCCTCGCCCTTCCCCCTTGCTCAAGATCACGCATGAAGGCCGCAGACGCCACGACCACCGCCGCCCCGCTTGGACCTCGCCGGACGCCATCGCTGGACTGCCTCCCCGTCGTCCTCTCTGTCGCCTACTCGTCCCCGTCTTCCTCCTCAATGGATCCAACGAGCCTCGCCGCCCCTCGTCCCTGCAACGTGGGTGAGCCCCCGGGCTTCGGCCTTGCTCCTTCTTCGCTTCGCTGCGTTATCGCCAGCATTGCCGCCGTCGTGTCCTTCCCCTGCCGTGGCTCGCACCGCCAGCGCCCGCTATGCACCTGCCATAGCTGCCCGGCTCCTCCCTCCCGCTCTGGCTGCGCCACTTCGCACAAGGCCGTGCCCCGGCCAAGCCACCTACACCTCCTGGCCGTGGTCTGCGCGCGCCACAACCGCGCCGGCCGTGTCGTCGCTCCCCCTGGCTCGCATCGCCACCGTATCTCCTGCGCACACCCACGCCCTACCGTTCCCGCTCACACCACCGCACCTCGCCGTGCCGCCCCGCTCCGGCCACTGTCGCCGGCGCCGGGCCATGCGCCAGCCCCCTTCACCCGCTGGCCGAAGCGCCCTGTCGAGCGGGCTGGCGCCCGTCGCCCGGTTCCGCTCGGCGCCCGAGAACCGCCACCCGCGACCTGTTAAGGCCTTTGGCCCTATGACAATTGGGCCCAGCCCCTGAACAAAAAAGATTTAAAAACAATAATAAATAAAAATATTAATTAATTAAAGAATTAATTAAATTAACTAATTCTGTATTAGATTAACCTAAACACTTAGTTAACTAATTAATAGTGATTAGTTAGTCTAGTCAATGACGAACGGGACCCACATGTCAGCTGACTAGTCAACACCTCTGTTGACTGCTGACATCATGCTGACGTCAGCATGCACTGTTCTGGATAAGTTTGTATTAAATTAATTAAATAAATGCTAAAATTAATTTAAATCTTTTATTAATATAAAATAAACTATAGCTCGGATGGGAAAACTTTGTACATGAAAGTTGCTCAGAACGATGAGACGAATCCGGATATGCAGCCCGTTCGTGTGCCACACATCCCTAGCATAGCGAACACACAACTTTTCCCCTCTGATTCATCTGTCCGAAAACGCGAAACACCAGGGATATTTTCCCGGATGTTTCCCCCTGTCGGTGTCAAAACCGGCGGATCTCGGGTAGGGGGTCCCGAACTGTGCGTCTAGGCGGATAGTAACAGGAGACAAGGGACACGGTGTTTTTACCCAGGTTCGGGCCCTCTCGATGGAGGTAAAACCCTACTCCTGCTTGATTAATATTGATGATATGGGTAGTACAAGAGTAGATCTACCACGCGATCAGAGAGGCTAAACCCTAGAAGCTAGCCTATGGTATGATTGTTGTTCGTCCCCACGGACTAAAACCCTCCGGTTTATATAGACACCAAAGAGGGCTAGGGTTACACAGAGTCGGTTACAATGGGAGGAGATCTACATATCCGTATCGCCAAGCTTGCCTTCCACGCCAAGGAAAGTCCCATCCGGACACGGGACAAAGTCTTCAATCTTGTATCTTCATAGTCCAGGAGTCCGGCCAAAGGTTATAGTTCGGCTATTCAGACACCCCCTAATCCGGGATCCTTAGTAGCCCCTGAACCAGGCTTCAATGACGACGAGTCCGGCGCGCAGATTGTCTTCGACATTGCAAGGCGGGTTCCTCCTCCGAATACTTCATGGAAGATTTTGAACACAATGATAGTGTCCGACTCTGCAAAATAAGTTCCACATACCACTGTAGAGAGAATAATATTTACACAAATCCAATCTGCTGACGTATTCCGCAGCGTGACATCACACCACGGCCCAGCCTTTATTTGAATCGTTTTTACAGTCCCACCTTAGCGCGTCTAGCGAGGCGGTTTCCTTGGCACGTCTTGTCGAAGCAGAGATCATGTCCCCTTATTCCGGGATTCTCATCAATACGGGCGTGGGTAACCCAATCGTGCCCGTTGGTATATTTCCTCAATCGAAGGCGAGTCCCAAACGGTCATGGGGAGGGCTCTTGGTATTCAATCTCTTTATAAAGGGACCAAGGCTCTGCTCCTTTCTTTCAAACTCAATCGAATCCGCCTCTCGCCTTGAGTTCCAACACCCAAAGCTCCAGATTCAGCGCTCGGACCTTCGATGATAAACCGCTCCGGCCTTCAAGGCGGTGGATGCCTTCCTCCGTTACGGAAGAAGACGTGCTAAAGCTGAGAGATGCCAGGTATCTAACCGGCGAAATCTCGCATAGGCTGCCTACTCAAGGGTAGGTTATTCCCACTCCCAAGCCTGGTGAGAGCGTGGTGTTCGCGTCTCACTTCCTTCGGGGGCTAGGCTTCACGACGGACCCCTTCGTGAGGGGGCTCATGTTTTATTATGGGCTGGAATTTCACGACTTGGCTCCGGAGTCCATCCTCCACATCTAATCGTTCATCGTCGTGTGCGAAGCCTTCCATCGCATTAGTCCTCACTTCGGATTGTGGCTTAAGACCTTCAAAGTAGAGCCGAAGATGACCGAGGAGCAGCACGCAGAGTGCGGAGGCGCTGTTATAAGCAAGAATGCTGACGCTCCATGGCCCGAGGGCTCTTTTCAAGAGGAGTTCAGCTTATGGCAACGAGAGTGGTTTTATATCACAGCTCCCAGGGGCACCAAGTGGGTGGCGCCACCTGCCTTTTGCTCCGGTCCCCCACAATAGCTAGCGTCATGGGTCAATAAAGGGTTTAACTGGGGGCCGTCCAAGGACGTGCCCTTGTTGCAGGGCCGCATTCGAGATCTCCTAGAGAGAGAGACATTAATCTGGTCGCGGTGACGCAGGTCATGTTGATTCGCCGCACCTTGCCCTGCAAACGTCGCCCCCTCCGCCTGTGGGAGTTTAGTCCGGAGGGACCACGAGCTCTCCAACATTTTACGGGCGCGACGCCCATGGAGATGTACAAATTGTTCTTTGGATCACAAGCAATGTGTCCGGACTCGACCGAGGACGCAGGTCTGAGCTGCAATCGCCCGGATACTCAAGTAAGTAGTCCTGTACCCGGACACGCCATCCGTATATTTATCATAAAATTGCCCTTAAAAGAGCTGTCCCTTAAACAGGAGTGGATAGCGAAAGAAAATCTAATCAGGTGTCCGGCCCCCCTCCCTGAAACCACGCCGGATCCCGTGTTAACCAGGATGCTGGAGGTTGCGCCTTTGGAAGAAGGCGAAGGGGGGGAACAAGGAAGCTACCGCCTCCCCGAAGGAGGCTGTCAGGAAAGGAGGAATCGAGAATCCCTCCATCCAGGGGAAGAAGAGGACCGCCTCAAGACCCGGAGACCATGGTCTCAAAGCGGGGAAGAAATCTTCGTCCGAGGGTCCTGCTACTGGGAGATGCCTCGGCAAGACTGTGCCCCCAAGGGGATCAGCCCTCCAGCGAGCCGTAAGTAGAGAGGGGAGTTTTCAAATAAGAAACATCCCTGTTCTATTTCTGAGGAAGATAACCGACATTTTATCTTGTAGTTCGGATCTCAGCCCTTCTCAGCAGAGCTCATCTTCAGGGGATCTTCATCCGGAGATGATGGAGAGCGGAACGCCTCCCCCTGCCGTACCGCCTTGCGAGGCGGGCGACCCTGAGGTGTCGTCACGGAGGGTTTCTCCGAATCCGGCAGGGCCGGAAAGCGATCGATATGGCTCCCCAAAGCCCTCCGTGTCCGCCTTGAAAAAGGCCATCGGACGAGTCCGGCACCGTCCGGTGCACGGTCGGAGGAGCTGAAGGATCTGCTCGGGCGAGCGTCTATCTCAGAAGAACACCATGCATTGATGGGCACGGTGATTGAAAGGATTTCATCCGCGGAGAGCGGGTTGCACGAGGCCGTCAGGAGTTTACTGACAAGTTTTGAGGTACGCGAAATGATGTACCTCTTGAGAGTTCCGCATATAAAAGATGCGCCCTGTATAGATAGTAGCCCCTGAGACTCGGTGCGTTGTCAAAAATGACGGCGCGGCGAGGATCATAATCCTGTGTATGATATGTCGCTTTTCCTATGTAGGTGGCGAAGTGTCCGGTGCCTAGCCGGACTGATGAATTTGCCGAGCTAAAGCGGCAACTTGACGTGGCAGATGCCGACATCGTGCTTGTCAACAAGCGGCTTGACGAGTCCCAAGGTATGCGATTTCTCCGCGGACACCTGGTAAGGGGGCTTGATGCCCATGCCTTACAACATGTATGCTTGATGCAGATGGTGCTGCTGCCAGGGAGAACCTTCGGTGGAACTTCGCCCGATCCAAGGAGCAGGCCAGAAAAGTGATGCGGCTGCCTTAAAGGCGATCAAGAGCTGAAAGCGAACAGGCTGCTCACTTTGCCGAAGCAAGAAGGAAATGGCCGAGATGGCTGTGAAGTTGAAGAATGCTGCCGACCGCTGCAAGCTTCTTGAAAAAAGAAGATCGGGTGGAGCGAAGGACTGGAGAAGGCCACTACCGAGGCCAAGGATGCTCGTTCTGCAATGAGAGCTATGAAGGAGGAGCTACGTCAGGCCGGAGATATCGCGGCTGCAAAGCCCTTTATGCTGCGGATGAAGTTCGGTGATCCTAAATATGCTCAATTGGACCGGTTGTGGAGTGCGGCGGATACTTACCTGGACTTGGCGGCTAGTGCCGCGGACGCGGCCGAACACTTCCGAGATCAAAAGGATCACGAAGTGGAAAAGCTTTTTTGGTCGCAGTTCCACAATCCAGAGCGCCCACTTCCATTAATCGATCGTTTGGCCGCATGGGCGGAGCTGAATAGGTTATCCGGACTCGCCATGAAGTATGTCGTGAGTCATCTGTGGCCGGAAAGGCCCGAGCCGAAGAGTTATTTTAGCTTGGTGCAACAATTCCTTGGTGCGGTGCCGCATGTCAATGCAATGAAGAGGTCAGCGTGCATAGACGGTGCACGGATGGCTCTTGCCCGTGTCAAGACATACTGGGCGGAGATGAAGGCCACCGATGTTGCATCCCAAGATTCGGACGGGAGCCGAGTACCCGCCGAGCACTATTTTCAGGAAGTTCTGCAGGGCGCTCGTTTAATAGAAACGCAGTGCTCGAAGGATATTATGTTTGAATAACATGTATTATTGTAAAACAATGTTTCGAGGGAATATAAAAGCTTTTTATTCTTGTGCCTTCAAGAATAATAATACCTCCTATGCGGCCGTTAATGTATATGTATATATAACCTGAAAGATGGCAGTCGTCGGCTTCAGCCCCCACACATATAATGCGGGGGTGTTTGCAGAAGGCGCATTTTCACACTTGATCCAACGTCTCGGTCCTATAAAGGAGGTGATAGCGCAGCGAACTAGGCAACCGGACTATAATGCTTTATCACTTTCACTTAGCCATAGGAGTTTGACAGTGGGGCTACTATATAGCCCCTGGGGGCACCGCGCTCGCCCGAATTCGGGGCGCGTGTGTGCCTGGCCGGGAAACGGCCCTTCGTTAATGCGGAGGAATCCTAAAGATTCCGGCGGGTCATCGAGTGGTTGACCAGTCTCACGCTATATCATGACAGTCAGTTTTCGGCTTTCTCTACTGAGGTGCTCGCCTGGCCGAACTGGGGCACAATCGCAGTAGTTCTCCGTGCCGCTTCGCCGATAGAGCGGAACGTAAGGCACCAAAACACAGGAGCCGGGCAAACCCAACATTTGACCAAAGACATGATTCGGAGCTGATGCATATAAGGCCAAACTCGCGACGCCGAACACTCCCTAAGGTATTCGGTCTTTATGAAAACGGGCTGAAGAACGCCCTTAGTAATAAGCCCCTGGTGTCCAGGTATGCGCAGAATTCTGATGTGGCCACATGCCAAGACGCCAGCCTCCACTTCGGTTATAGCAAGAAACCGGGGGATGTGTATCAACAAGAGACAGTAAAAAAGGTTTACGCAGGGTCTTAATCTGAAAAGAATTCTTGGAACGGGTCCCTAGTGCACGTCTGCGCCTGTGTCTCCGTTGTGCCGTATCCTGGACGGGCGTAGCACGGTGTTCATCTGTAAAAGAGAGGAACTTAGTTGAAAGAGATCATGCAAAAATGTACGTTATATTAAATAAACAAAGTACAATTCAAAAAATGAATAAAATTGAGCTTCATTGTCTCTTGTTGTACATGCGTGGAGCCCCTTGTACGGGGGTATGCGGCTAGTAAGCCCTTGTATGTTTACGCCGGACTCGTCTAGCCATGTCCGGGGTCTGAACGACCTGTTTAGGTGCTTTGATTAGTGAAGCCGGTTTAGTGTGTGGCTGTCAAGGCAGCCGCACAATCTTCCACGCTCGAGGAACACTCGATATTTCCCTTTAATGAGATGATGCCTCGCGGACCGGGCATTTTAAGTATAAGAGATGCATAATGCGCTACTGCATTAAAGCATGCGAAAACTTTGCGTCCCAGTAGTGCTTGATAGCTACTTGTAAATGGGGCGATGTGGAAGGTTAGCTTTTCACGGCGGAAGTTGTCGGGTGAGCCGAACATAACTTCTAGCAGGAGAGAGCCCGTACAATGGGCATCTGGGCCTGGCGTTACCCCTTGAAAGGAAGTGTTGCTATGACGAATTGTTGTTGGGTCTATCCCCATTTTGCGGATTGTGTCCTGATATAGCAGGTTTAGATCACTACCGCTGTCCATTAGGACTTGTGTAAAGTGGAGTCCGTCAATTATCGGATCTAATACAAAGGCAGTCCAGCCTGCGTTCCGGATACTTCTAGAGTAATCCCGTTGGTCGAAGGTGATTTGTTTTAACAACCAGTGGCGGGACTCCTCTGGGATAGGCCGTATGGCGCGTATCTCTATAGGCGCCACTATGTTTTTCCCTTTTGTCATGTGAAGTGAGTTTACTGTTTTGACTTTTTGTGGGAAATTCTTTTGTTTTCCGGTGCTCTGCTTGTGGGGTTCGTCATCATCCTCACTTGGTGTGTCGAGCCCCTTGTGTTCGGCGTTGAGTTTGCCGGATTGCTTGAAGACCCAACAATCTCCGTGGGTATGGTTTGCAGGCTTCCCGGGAGTACTGTGGATTTGGCATATCTTGTCCAAGATTTTGTTTAAGTTAGATAGCTCGTCCCTGTTATCCTTGAGGGGCAGCTTTTTCTGATTCTGCCTAGAGCTTTTGAATCCGACATTGACTGCCGTGCTCTTCGGGCTGTTTCCCTTGGTCCGGCGCTGGTCCTTACTGCGTCGCGGTTTCCCGTTTCCATCCCTAACTTCGGATGTACTTGGGTCATTAGTACTGCATCTTGCCAACCAGCTATCCTCTCCTGCGCAAAAGCGGGGTCATGAGGCTTGTTAATGCGGCCATTGTTCTTTGCTTTTCTTGGCCGAGGTGTCTGGCGAGCCATTCGTCTCGAACGCTGTGTTTGAAAGCTGCTAAGGCTTCGGCGTCCGGACAGTCGACTATCTGGTTCTTTTTAGTAAGAAATCTGTTCCAGAGTTTCCGGGCTGACTCTCCGGGTTGTTGAGTTATATGACTTAAATCGCAGATCAGGAGGTCGGACATAGGTCCCTTGAAAATTTTCCCGAAAAGCATCCTCGAGCTCTTCCCAACTTCCAATGGTGATTTCGGGAAGGCTTTTAAGCCAATGCCGTGCTCACCCTTTGAGCTTGAGGGGTAAGTACTTTATGGCGTGGAGATCATCTCCTCTAGCCATGTGTATGTGGAGGATGTAATCCTCAATCCAGACTCCAGGGTCTGTTGTTCCGTCGTATGCCTCTATGTTTACGGGTTTGAATCAGCCTGGAAATTCATGATCCAGCACCTCATCGGTGAAACATAGGGGTGTGCGGCACCCTATATTTGGGTGTACCGTGATGTTCGGATACTTGATGCGTTGCATTGCTTACTAGAGCTTGCTTTCTTGGCCCGTAGATAGATCTGGCTGGGCCATCTTTTTGATGTGAATCCTTGTGCGGATCGCGTGCCGGCTTGTGTGCGGCGCCATTTGCCGCACTATGTTGGCCATGGGGTCGTTTATCCGACCGGTTGGCTTCCTTATTTTTTGGTTGCGGAGGCTCTAAGGCTTCTTCATCAAATTCTGGTAGTAATTTTCGCTTCGGATAGCTCTTTGTGCAGCGTCTGTCGCCGTATTTTTCTGCGGTGTTGAGTACTTTGCTCCATCTAATTCTGAGTGCATCTTCCGCTGTTTTGAGCTTCCGCTTCTGCTTTTTCAGGCTACGCGCAGTGGCGATGAGCCTTTTTTGGAGGTTCTTCTGCTCCAGCAATCTGTCCGGCGTGAGGTCGTCCGGACTGTTATCTTCGCCGGGGACGGGTTGTTTATCCAAGTTGCCCTGTTCAGACGGTTGCTCGATGGCATGTTAAATGCCGTCTCGCGGTTCGCCCTGCTCTATGGCTGGGTCTGTATGGCTACTGTCTCTGTCGAGGTGGGGTTTGGAGTGGCGCTTACGCCACCGCTTTGACTTCTTTTCGAGGGAACGATCCCTCGTTGCGTCCCTTTGTTCCTCGTCATCGTTTCTTTTAGGTGTGTCCACCATGTATACATCGTGGGATGAGGTGGTTGTCCGATTGCCCTATAGGCGCTGGTTCTGATCGTCTCCTACATCGTCGTCCATACCGTCAATGTCTTTGGAGTCGAAGTCGAGCATGTCGGTTAAATCATCGACAGTGGCTACGAAGTGGGTGGTGGGTGGGCTTTGAATTTCTTCGTTGTCCGCATCCCAACCTCGCTGACCATAGTCCGGCCAGGGCTCCCCTGATAAAGAGAGAGATTTTAATGAATTCAGAATGTCGCCGAAGGGCGAGTGCTGAAAGATGTCCGCGGCAGCAAACTCCATGACCGGCGCCCAATCGGATTCGATTGGTAGGGGCGCGGAAGGTTCGGAGTCCGGAGAGGAGTCCGACACCTTGGAGTCACAAGCTTCGCAAAGGACAAGGCTGGTGTTTGGCTCGATCGCCGTAGAGATTGCAGCCCCCGAGGTGGTGTCCAGCCACTCGTCCTCGATTGGCGCAGTCGGCTCTGAGTTGAGGGTCGGAGCGGACACTGGTGCGGCCTCCAGGGCACTGTTGGGTGGCAGAGCTAGATCATGCCCATCGCGACAGTGCGGCGTCCTTGGCTGTGGCTCGAATCCGTCGAAGATCAAGTCTCCGCGGACGTCAGCCGTGTAGTTCAAACTTCCAAATCCGATCTGATGGCCAGGGGCATAGCTTTCAATCTGCTCCAGATGGCCAAGCGAATTGGCCCGCAGTGCAAAGCCGCCGAATACGAAGATCTGTCCGGGGAGAAAAATCTCACCCTGGACTGCGTCGTTGTTGATGATCGGAGGAGCCATCGGGCCGAAAGATGACGACACAGAGGAACTCTCAATGAAAGCACCAATGTCGGTGTCAAAACCGGCGGATCTCGGTAGGGGTCCCGAATCGTGCGTCTAGGCAGATGGTAACAGGAGACAAGGGACACGATGTTTTTACCTGTGTTCGGGCCCTCTCGATGGAGGTAAAACCCTACTCCTGCTTGATTAATATTGATGATATGGGTAGTACAAGAGTAGATCTACCACGAGATCGTAGAGGCTAAACCCTAGAAGCTAGCCTATGGTATGATTGTTGTTCGGCCCCACGGACTAAAACCCTCCGGTTTATATAGACAATCAAGAGGGCTAGGGTTACACAGAGTCGGGTTACAATGGGAGGAGATCTACATATCATATCGCCAAGCTTGCCTTCCACGCCAAGGAAAGTCCCATCCGGACACGGGACGAAGTCTTCAATCTTGTATCTTCATAGTCCAGGAGTCCGGCCAAAGGTTATAGTTCGGCTATCCAGACACCCCCTAATCCGGGACTCCCTCACCCCCCTTCACCGGTATCACCTCATACCGCGTTAGAACACGTCTAGCTCTGCCTGTTATCCTGTAATGCACTTGCTTGCTATGTATTTACTGTTTCTCCCCCCTCTTCTCTTCGGTAGACCCCGTGACGATCTTTGATGCCCCGTGGTCGACTACGTCACCGACGACCCCTCCTTCTTGTCTGAGCAACCAGGCAAGCCCCCCTGATCACCAGATATCGCCTATTCTTCTCTATACTGCTTGCATTAGAGTAGTGTAGCATGTTACTGCTTTCCGTTAATCCTATCCTGATGCATAGCCTGTCCTTGCTACTACTGTTGTTACCTTTACCTGCAATCCTACATGCTTACTTTAGGATGCTAGTATTGCATCAGTGGCCCTACATTCTTGTCCATCTACCATGCTATACTATCGGGGCGTGATCACTCGGGAGGTGATCACGTGTTTATACTATATACTTTGTACATGGTACATGTGGTGACTAAAGTTGGGTCAGCTTGTGGAGCACCCGCGAGCGATTCACTGATTGGGGGCTGAAAGGAGCTTTGTCCCAACGGCCCTCTGTGTGGATCTTTGTGGCGGAGTGACATGACAGGTTGAGACTACCTAGGTGAGAGGTGGGCCTGGCCCTGGTCGGTGTCCGCGGTTACATCATTAACACGCTTAATGAGATCTTGGTATTTGATCTGAGTCTGGCCATTTGGTCTATACGCACTAACCAACTACGTGGGAAAGATATGGCACTCGGTGTCGTAGTATCAGCCGGAGCCTTCGTGACGTCAGCGACTGAGCGGCGCGCGCCGGATTGGAACGTATGCCAGCTCTTGTATTAAGGGGGCTAGTTCTGCTTCCGGCCGCCCTCGCAACGTGCAGGTGTGCTAAGGGCGATGGGCCTGCACCCCTATGCGCGCTTTAGGTTTAGACCCCGTCTTGACCTCTCTGTTGGCCTAGGTGGGGCTACGACGTGTTGATCTTCCGAGGCCGCAAGACCCGTAAAAGTGTGTCCGGCCAAATGGGATCAAGCGTGTTGGGTTATGTGGTGCACCCCTGTAGGGAAGTTAATCTATTCGAATAGCCGTGATCTACGGTAATAGGACGACTTGGAGTTGTACCTTGACCTTATGACAACTAGAACCGAATACTTAATAAAACACACCCTTCCAAGTGCCAGATACAACCCGGTGATCGCTCTCTAACAGGGTGACGAGGAGGGGATCGCTGGGTAGGATTATGCTATACGATGCTACTTGGAGGACTCCAGACTACTCTCTTCTACATGCTGCAAGATGGAGGCTGCCAGAAGCGTAGTCTTCGACAGGATTAGCTATCCCCCTCTTATTCTGGCATTCTGCAGTTCAGTCCACCGATATGGCCCTTTACACATGTACCCATGCATATGTAGTGGAGCTCCTTGCTTGCGAGTACTTTGGATGAGTACTCACGGTTGCTTTTCTCCCCCTTTTCCCCCTTCCCTTCTACCTAGTTGTTGCAACCAGATGTCGGAGCCTAGGAGCCAGACGCCACCGTTGACGACGACTCCTACTATATCGGAGGTGCTTTCTACTACGTGCAGCCCGCTGACGACGACCAGGAGTAGTTAGGAGGATCCCAGGCAGGAGGCCTGCGCCTCTTTCGATTTGTATCCCAGTTTGTGCTAGCCTTCTTAAGGAAAACTTGTTTAACTTATGTCTGTACTCAGATATTGTTGCTTTCGCTGACTCGTCTATGATCGAGCACTTGTATTTGAGCCCTCGAGGCCCCTGGCTTGTATGACTTGTTTATGTTTTTAGAGTTGTGTTGTGATATCTTACCGTGAGTCCCTGATCTTGATCGTACATGTTTGCATGCATGATTAGTGTACGATTGAATCGGGGGCGTCACATCACCGGCCGGCCCTCTGGCGGCGGCGATGCGGGGGAGGGCAGCGATGGAGGTAGTTGGCGGTGGCGGCTAGGGTTCCCCCGTGTCGCCAGAGGAGGGCGATGCGGGGGGCTTCTGCTGCAAGTTGAGGCTTTTATCGAGTGCTCAGATGAACAAGGCCGATCCAAGTGAAACTCCAAGTGCATTTATTTTTTCTAAGTTATATAAATACTAAAAAATATCAAATGGTGGGGTTGATGCATGATCATGGAGAATTCATGTTCTACACATTATTCCAGAAAGAAAGCATACAATCAACCCGGTTTTTGTATTTCCATGACTAGCCACAGAAGGATTGGGCAACGATTATTGGTGTCTCTCGTTGGTAAATACTTGGGACAGATACAAACACAATGCAAACATGATCACTTACAAATAATCGACAAGAAAAATGCTTCAAATAGTATACCTAAATTTTTGGTTGCATTAGGTACTTCACTTCTTGGATGAAGTTGGTCTTTGCGCCAATCGTGCAACGTATCATCTTTTCATAAAAGGAATGTTTGTTATATGTGCCTCCGATAGATTGTGTGCTTCTTTCCAGGCGGCGGGATCTGATGAGGATATTGCATGTTGCGTTGCTACCATCTGTTGCCTCTATTTAGATGAAGAGGACCATGGCCTCCCTGGACCCTGCCCGTCGTGAGCCCTACTCGGACAATGGCTCTCGCCTGGGCTATATACGAATACGTTATCGTGCTACCCGACTCTTCTTCTTTTATGTTTTTTCACTTCGCTCTCTTGTGCCTTTGGCTCACCTTCGTTGTCCAGCTCTCCTGTGCACATTCCTTGCCTAGTTTGCTTTGGAGGCATCAGGCACCTGATGCCGCTGCCGCCCTGTGTAATCAAGAAAGGGAGGATCGGGGTCGACTAATGTGGTCCGCGACGCTAAAAATCCGGGTAGCTAGGACCTGGATAAAAGCGATGCACAACACAAAGGCATGAAACACAACGACCGACTGTACGCAAACAAAGACGACTTTCCAAACACCTCTCTTCCACCCTCCTCGCCCACACATGCTTGGCTTGAGGCCCGGGACATTCACCTCACTTTGAAGACTTGTGAGGTTGTGTGTCCCATCTGGGCAAAACCTATCCATCAAATTGGTCATCTGGTTTAGCAGCAATGAAACTAAGGAAGAGAAAATTCCCTGCATGTCCATGGTGGAGCACGAAGATCATCATGTCTCCAATATCCATGATGTACACCTTCAGTACTTTCCTCCACCCATTAAGGAGGACGCATCCATCGTTTGCTTGTGAGGTCGAGTATGAAGTTGATTTAATATTGACACTAGGATGGAGAAAAACATTCATCTCAGCATTTGCATCGATAGGAATGATCCACAAGCATCCAAATTTGATCAAAAAAGCCGATGACAAACCACATCCCTTCCCAACTTACTCTGGTGTCGTTAGTCATCTCCATGTTCTTTACAAATGTTTTGTTATAATATCAAGTTCATAATAAGCTGCAGAATTATCTGTAAATATGACTAGTTTAATATAGAGCCCAAATGTAATGTGATTTACAGTTAATTAGGGAAAAGGATCCATCACGAACAGAGTCTCATGTCATCAAAAGTTAATCGCCAGGGGGAAGCTATGGGCAAGGATGCTCGTCAAAGAAAGTGAGAACACACTTTGAGCATAATCATTTGCAAACAGTAGAGGAAGAAAATCCTTCAAATAGTTTGTTTAACTTCTAGACTGCAGTTGGTCTCTGTGCCAATTGGTGCAATGGGTCATCTAGTCAAGATAGGTTCCACCACACAATCAATAGTTATCAATGCAACGAAAGTAAACTCAATGAAATTAGTTGAAAGCATCTTCGTGAAAATATCGTGTGTCCTCGATATTGATTTGATCAATATAAGTACTTCAACCGGCTTGTCTTTAAGCATTATTAAGGATTGGGTCACTTTCTGCAAAATTGCACTTTTGTTATAAGGTATATTCTTGTGATCAAACTGTTGGGGAATGTAGTAATTTCAAAAAAAATCCTACGCACACACAAGATCATGGTGGTTCATAGCAACGAGAGGGGAGAGTGTTGTCCACGTACCCTTGTAGACCGAAAGCGGAAGCGTTAGAACAACCTGGTTGATGTAGTCGTACGTCTTCACGATCCGACCGATCCAAGTACCGAACGTACGGCACCTCCGAGTTCAGCACACGTTCAGCTCGATGACGTCCCGCGAACTCCGATCTAGCAGAGCTTCACGGGAGAGTTCCGTCAGCACGACAGCGTGATGGCGGTGATGATGTTGCTACCGACGCAGGGCTTCGCCTAAGCTCCGCTACGATATGACCAAGGTGGAATATGGTGGAGGGAAACACCGCACACGGCTGGAATAGATCAACAGATTAACTTGTGTGTCTAGAGGTGCCCCCTGCCCCCGTATATAAAGGAGCAAGGGGGAGAGGCGGCCGGCCAAGGAGGGTGCGCCAAGGGGGGAGTCCTACTCCAACCGGGAGTTGGACTCCTCCTTTCCTAGTCGGAGTAGGAGAAGGGGGAAGGGGGAGACACTACAAAAAAAAGACACATTCGTGACATTTTGGGCCGAACGAATTTTTTTCCTGTCATACATATGACACTTCTATGACGATAATTGTGACAAAACCCGGTATCATCATAGATGTGGTGGGCTCCTACTTCTATGACAAAAAATCATGATGACAGAAAATGGGCTTTTTAAGTCTGGGCGGGCCGGAGACGCAGCTGCATGACATTCTTTGGGCCGTCCATGACGGAAAAAACCGTGGTAGAAGCAAGCGGGAGGAAAATTTCGGGGAGTTGCCGTTACGGTGGGAGGTCGAGGGCCGAGCGATGCGCTGCTTTCTCAGACACGTGCAGCGCTGTGTGCGGCGTTAGCTCTAATCAACCCGAAGCGAGGCGTTGGGCTCTAATCAACCCGGCGACAGACCGCAGGCTGGCGTTCTTGAACCCGGCGATCGATCGATGGCTGTTAACTAAACTCGATCGAGCGATTCGCCCGCTCTGCTACTAAGCTGAAGCGATCAATGCTGCCTGCAGGATGAGCGAGTGAGTGTTGCGGGGGTGGATGAGCGATTGGCGGTGGCGTTGCCTCTGGATGAACAGGACCCGTGGTGTGGAGGGTTGGATGAGCGATGAAGCGGTGGAGGGGTGGCCGTGGAGGGTGGTTGAACAGGACCCGTCGTGTGGAGGGCTGGATGAACAATAGACGGTGGAAGGGTGCCCGTGGGACGGGTGGTTGAGCAGGAGCGGTGGAGTAGCGGCGTGGTGGAGGCTGGATGAACAGGAGCCCGTGGAGGCTGGAGGAGGTCGGCGATAGCCCGTGGAGGCTGGAGGAGGTCAGCGGTGGAGATGAACAGTATCCCGTGGAGTCCTGTTTTTGATCGCCACACCCCTCTGATCAACAGGACCCCCATTTTCGACCGTGGCGCTCCAAGACAAGTCCGCTTTTGTCCGTTTTGCGGATCGCCACACCCCTCCCGATCAACAGGACCCCGTTTACGACCGTAGGAGGTCCGTTTCCTCCGCTTTTGCGGCACGCCACACCCTCTCGATCAACAGGACCCCGTTTCGACCATAGGAGGTCCGTTTCCTCCGTTTATGGTACGCCACACCTCCCGATCAACAGACCCCGTTCCAAACGTGGGAGGTCCGTTTCCTCCGTTGTCTTGATGCGCTGAGCCTCGTTTCCATCGCCTATTCCATCCAATCCCTCCCGATGAACACGACCACGCATTCCATTCCGACCCAGCCGGTTGGCTCCCCATGAACATGACGACGACGCTGTTTCTCCGTTCTGACCCAGCCATGTACGTATGCGCGAGTAGGCATTCGAGACCCCGCCCGTATGTACACATACGTGGCCGTATTTTCTTTCTTGCACCCTGGCCGATGTACGTACGTGTACATGCTACGTGCGCGCCTCTACAACGACACGTGTGCGCCTCTACATCGACCAGTATGTACGTAAACATTCGCGACCAGGATGACAACGCTACGTACGCTTCGACCAGGTGGGTCCCGACTGTCAGGCACTTCCTTGCCTGCGAAGATGTAGCTGGTGGGTCCCAGCAGTCAGGGGGGCGAATTGTTTTGTTTTTTTTTTGCCCGGACGCACTTCCTTGCGTGCGAAGGTGTAGCTGGTGGGTCCCAGCAGTCAGGGGGGCGAATCATTTTTTTTGCCCGGACGCACTTCCTTGCGTGCGAAGATGAAGCTGGTGGGTCCCAGCAGTCAGGGGGAAACGTTTTTTCCGCAAAATACAGTGGCCCGTCCGGTGGGTCCCAGCTGTCAGGTGGAGGAATCATTATTTTCTGCGTAATAAGGAGGCACTTCCTTGCTGCGGCCGTGGACCCGGTATCGGCCTCTCCTCGTCTGATCCACGTCCGATGGAAGTCATTCCTTGACCATGTTGACCACGCCGCGCCGAGAGCACCAGGGCGGTGGACGATGGCGAGGCCTAGGAAGGGGACAACGGGGAGCCGGGGTAGACGTGGCAGTGGGAGGCCACGCGGAGAGGAGTACGAGGGTTCACTGGTTCGGCTGCGGTGTGAGGCTTCCGTCGCCGCAGGGCCTGGCCAGCGGTGGGAATAGTAGGGGGCGGTGAGGCCTCCGCGGCAGCACAGCCGGCCATGGGAGGCAGGAGCATGCGGCACGACCAGCGTTGCTTTGGGCGGCTGGAGCAAGAAGACCACAGGTTGAAGAAGCACTACGGCCGTTGGATGGACATCGTACGGTCACTAGAGCTAGAATCGTTCATATTGCCTAAAGTTGACAAAGGCCCCGTCCCGGCCAACTTAGTAGGCCCATTAAGTCAGCCTCCCACCATGGTGGGTCCCAGCTAGCAGGGGGAGTATTCATTTTTTTGTGCGTAATAAGGAGGCACTTCCGGTGGGTCCGAGCTGACAGCGGGGCGAACATTTTTTTCGCAAAATACGCTGGCCCATCCGGTGGGTCCCAGCAGTCAGGGGGGAAACATTTTTTTCGTGAAATAAGGTGGCCCATCCGGTGGGTCCCTGCTGTCAGGTGGAGGAATAATTATTTTGTGCGGAATAAGGAGGCACTTCCTTGCGGCCGCCTGGACCCAGCTGTCAGGCTCTCCATGTACAGTACTCTTCCGATGGAAGTCGGTCGTTGACCACTGTTGGTCTCAAAACCGGCGGATCTCGGGTAGGGGGTCCCGAACTGTGCGTCTAGGCGGATGGTAACAAGATACAAGGGACACGATGTTTTTACCCAGGTTCGGGCCCTCTCGATGGAGGTAATACCCTACTCCTGCTTGATTAATATTGATGATATGGGTAGTACAAGAGTAGATATACCACGAGATCAAGGAGGCTAAACCCTAGAAGCTAGCCTATGGTATGATTATTGTTCGTCCTCTGGGACTAAAACCGTCCGGTTTATATAGACACCGGATAGGTTAGGGTTACACAGTCGGTTACAATGGTAGGAGATCTACATATCCGTATCGCCAAGCTTGCCTTCCACGCCAAGGAAAGTCCCATCCGGACATGGGACGAAGTCTTCAATCTTGTATCTTCATAGTCTTGGAGTCCGCCGTGGCGATAGTGCAGCTATCCGGACACCCCTAGTCCGGACTCCTCGGTAGCCCCTGAACCAGGCTTCAATGACGATGAGTCCGTGCGTTGATTGTCTTGACATTGCGGCGGGTTCCTCCTCGGAATACTTCATAGAAGGTCTTGAACACAAGGATAGTGTCCGCTCTGCAAAACAAGTTCCACATAACATCGTAGAGAATAATTTTTACATAGATCTGCTGACGTATTCCGCGGCGTGACATCACACCACGGCCAGGCCTTTATATGAATCGTTTTTTACTGTTTCCACCTCAGCGTGTTTAGCGAGGCGGTTTCCTTGGCACGTCTTATCAAAGCATATATCATGCCCCCTTATTCCGGGATTCTCATGAATACGGACGTGGGTAATCCATCCGCGCCATTGATTACGGCGCTTGGGAAATAAGCGAGTTTTACCAGGCTGGTGGGGGACGCATAGCTCCGTCCGTCTATATAAGGGGATAAGGATCCACCTTCTCACCTACGCCTTCTTCCTCCTTTGCTTATCCATTTCCGGCTTTTCGAGCTCCAGCGCCCAAGTCCGCATCCCACCTCAACCTTTCTCCAATCATGTCGGGAGCGGGAGGCAGGTGGATGGCCTCCTCCGTCACGGAGGGGCACATCGCAAGATCTGCGGAGGCGGATACTTGTCCGGCAACATCGCGCACAGGCTTCCCGATGAGGGGCAGCTCATTCCGACCCCTGGGCCCCAATGAGAGGGTGGTGTTTCTCCCCCACTTCCTCCGCCGACTAGGTTTTCCTCTTCACCCATTTGTCCGGGGGCTCATGTTCTACTACGGCCTGGACTTCCACGACCTGGCCCCGAATTTCATCCTCAACATCTCGGCGTTTATCATCGTGTGCGAGGCTTTCCTCTGCATCCAGCCCCACTTCCGCTTATGGCTGAAGATCTTCAACGTCCGGCCGAAGGTAGTGGGCGGCCGTCAAGCAGAGTGCGGAGGCTCCATGGTTGGCAAGATGACCAAAGTCCCATGGCTCGAAAGGCGCCTTCGTGGAAACAATAAAGGGGTGGCAATCGGGGTGGTTCTACGTCACCGAGCCCCGCAACACCAAGTGGGTGGCGGCCCCCGAATTAAGATCTGGCTTCCCCACATGGCTCTCGTCATGGAAAGAGACGGGCCTGACGTGGGGGAATTCAGACGAGACATCCGGACTTCAAACATGCGTCCGAAACCTGGTGGCCAAGAATCTTAGGCTCGTCGACGTAATCCAGGTGATGCTCATCCGCCGGATTCTCCCATGCCAACAAAGGGCCTTTAACTTGTGGGAGTTCGATCCGGCACAGCACCAAACCTTGAACCGGCTCTTCGACACTACGTACGAAGATGCCTGGAAGGTGCTGTTCAAGGGCGCCGAAGCCCCAAAGATCCGCTACCAAAGATCGCGGATACAGCTCGCGGCGTCCAGCCAGCGAGGTAAGTTATTTTACCCTTTACGGGACTCTTTTTTCTTAGATTGACTCTATGTGGGATATAAAACTCCCTAAACTTTGACAGGACTGGCTGAAGACGTCCGGACAGATTAATCGTCCGGCCCCTTTGCCGAAGACCAGCGGACGCCTGATTGACGGGCTGCTGGCTCTGGCGCCCGTCGTGGTGCCGAGAAGAAGGCCAAGAAGGAGGTCACGGGAACTCGAAGGAGCTCCCGACGCCAGTCTTGTCAGATTCAAGCGGAATCTTCTCCACGAAGATGAGGAGGAAGAAGAAGCTCCTCCCAGTGAGAGGAGAAGAAAAGGAAGGCCGCCCAGGGAAGCCGGAGGGTCCAAGAAGGGAAGAACCCTTCCTCCGGACTTCTCCACCAACGTCGACGACGACGAGGAGGACTGGCCTACAAGGGCCAAGCCCCTGGCGAGATCGTAAGTATCCGGATACCCATGGTTTTTTTAATTATTGCGGAGTGTTCTCTAACATTGAACAACCGTGCAGCCCGCCCAAGGGCGAGTTCGCCGATTCATCGAGCGGGTCCCTGGGCTCGTCGGAAATGGAGAGTACTTCGCTTCCGACCGCCTCCTCGCCTCACGCTGCGGGCGACGCCGCGGCGGGGCCCTAAGAGGGGCTTGGTCAAGAGGAGGTAGTGCAGGAGGTGCCACAAGGCGACCTCCCGGACTCAGCGCTGAGGCAAGATCCCCAGGGGCTCTAAGCCCGACCCTCGTCCGGACTCCATGCCGGAACCATCAGCGGTTCCGAAGTCCGGACAGCGGATCCTTCACAAGAAGGGTAAGACGCCGGTGTCCTCCGTCCAACCGGAGGCACCGGATAGCTTACAGGAGGCGCTTAACAGCGCTTCCATCAAGGAGGAACACCGCACTGTCATGAGTGCGGTGATCCGGACAGTTCAGTCCGCCAAGAGCAGGCTGACCGAAGCCTGTACCAGCCTTCTAACAGGCTTTGAGGTAAGCTTTAGAATATGTAAAAATATAACCGCATAGACAGTAGCCCCTGATGCTTAGTTAGATGTTCAGAAAGAAAAACCGGACTAAGGATCTAAAAAGATATACGCAGGAGTCTAACATAAGTATGTAAATATGGGAATGTAGGCTGCGCTGCTGACCTCTGCCGCACTGACTGCGGAGGTCAATGTATTGAAGCAGAACCTCGAGCGGTCCGAGAACAAGCTTGGACAAGCCAAGAAGGAGCTCGAGGACAAGGAAGGTAAGTAATACCTTATTAAACAAATACCTTATAGAAAAGGTTTTGGTTGCGAAAAATAACAGGAATAACATAGATGCTGCGGGGGCCACGAGCGAGGTGGCGACCCACGAAGGAAGCGGTGTCCGTGGCGGCTCAAAGCGGCTGCGGGCACCGAGCGAGAGAAGGGGAGGCGCAGCTGGCCAAGATGCGGCAAGAGCTCCAAGCTCTCGTGGAAAAACACGAGTTTGGGCGTGACTCAAGACTTCGAGAGTCTGAGCTCGCCTCGGCTCTTGAGAGTGCCAAAGCTGGTAAGGCCGAGGGCCAAAAAGCCCTCCAAGAAATTGAGTCTTTAAATAAGATAGCGGCGGGTAAGGCATTCTTTATGCAAAGCAAGCATGTGAAAGTGAATTACCTATTACTTTCCCGGATTCCGAGCTCTCCAGGAGCATTCGCAGATTTGCCCCGTAGTCATGAAGCGCTCTGTCTGCATTGAAGGTGTCCGTCGGGCCCTTGCCCGTGCTAAAGTGCACTGGGGCAAGCTGGATGTGGAGAGGCTTGTGACGGACGGGCCATCGAAGGGCCATGAGCATCGCACGCCCGAAATGTACTATGAGGGCCTCCTGAAGGGTGCCTGCCGAATAGCGGATGAGTGCTCCAGAGATGTAGTTTTTGAATAAACTCGCATTTGTTATCCTCTATGCTGAAAACTTGTTCATATGCGCTAAGCAACACTTATTAATTTAAAATATTACCTTATGTGCGGCCCTTTATCAAATTTGAGAGATGGCAAGTCGTTGGCTTCAGCCCCCATGCCACGAGTCTTTGGGGTGTTCGGGATAAACTTGAGCACTCTTGTTCCCATTCTTGGGTCCATCTAGGGAGGCGCTCAACACAACGAACAAGGCAACCAGACTTGCAATGCTTGAACACTCTCACTTAGCCATAAAATTCTATAATTTTAAATTTAAAAGCCCCTAGTATTCGGAAGACCGAGTTCGGGCGCTATCCACGCCTTGGCCGGACAATTCGGTTCCTCGCTCTAAGCGGCATAAGTCTTTAGGGACCGAAAAACCTCTCGGACAGCGACGGCTCTCGCCCTATCAAGGCAGTCAGTTTTAGCTTTCTCCACCGAGGTGTTCGACCCAGCATAAGCTGGGGCACAATCGCGATGGTTCTCCGGTGCTACCTTAGCCGATATAGCGGGCGTAAGGTACCAAAACACGGAGCCGGGCAAACCCAACTATTCACCAAGACATGATTCGAGCCAATTCATATAATGCTATAAGTTCGGGGTGCCGCACTTGTGAAAGTGTTCGGACTTATCACACCATAATTTTGGGATACTTAAGCCCCTGGTGTATTGGCCGTACCAAAGTGTACGGTTGCAACATGTCATGAAATGATCACATGTATATATAAAGGAAGTAGAGCAATAATAAGCAAAAGCTGTGTATTGTTTATTCAAAAAAGGTACTGCAATGGAAGCGAGCGATACAAATAGTGCGATAAGCAAGGGATGGGACTATCGACATGTCCCCCTCGGGGGTAAGTTGCTTGATGATATGTAAAACAGGTATAATGCTCGTGAGGAGAACACTGAACACTTTCGACGTGGCTTTCCACTTCCACTGGCTGTTGCATCGTGAGTTCGGGCGAGTCAAGTGCGGACAGGACTTCTCAAAGGCGGAGTCCTGAAAGTAAAAAAAAGGAAGAACAGGAAAAAAGAAAAAGGCAGTGACACAAGCGGGAGCCCCTGGTGCGGTCGAGCCGCATTCTTGGTGTGCCGTTGTCTTGCCCTTCCCCATATGCCCATGGTATCTCCGTAGCGTAATTATGTCTGGCGTAATACTAGCATCGCAATTTCGCGAGGGCTGGGGTTGGGGCCGGATTGCTACTCGTGCTTGAATCGTGCCAGGTGGTCTTGTTGCAGGTTACTCCGGGCGCGCTTGGCGGTGTCCGGACGCTTAGTGGCCGTACTCGAGAATTGCCGTGAGAGGCTGCTTTGCACCTCCACCGCGAGGGCCGCTGTATGATCCTCCGTTCGGAGAGAGCATTCGGTGTTTCCATTGACCGTGATTACTCCTCGAGGGCCTGGCATTTTGAGCTTGAGGTATGCATAGTGCGGCACCGCTTTGAACTTTGCAAATGTGGTTCGTCCGAGCAGTGCATGATAGCCGCTGCGGAATGGGACGATGTCGAAGATTAACTCTTCGCTTCGGAAGTTATCCGGAGATCCGAAGACCACTTCGAGTGTGGAACTGAGCATGTACAATTGGCCTCTACACCCGGTATGACGCCTTTAAAGGTCGTCTTTCTAGGTTTAATCCTTGAGGGGTCTATGCCCATTTTTCGCACTGTATCCTGATAAAGCAGGTTCAGGCTGCTGCCGCCGTCCATCAGGACTCTAGTGAGGTGAAATCCGTCAATGATTGGGTCAAGAACCAATGCGGCAAAACCGCCGTGACGGATGCTAGTGGGGTGGTCCCTTCGATCGAAGGTGATCGGGCAGGAAGACCATGGGTTGAACTTTGGGGCGACTGGCTCCATCGCATATACGTCCGTAGTGCACGCTTCCGCTCCCTTTTGGGTATGTGGGTTGCGTATATCATGTTCACCGTCCGCACTTGTGTGGGAAAACCTTCATCCTCTATTGTTCGGGCGTCGGACTCTTCCTCGTCATCGCTATGCAGCCCCTTGTCATTGAGTTCAGCACTTAACTTGCCTGCTTGCTTGAACACCCAACAATCCCTGTTGGTGTGATTGGCTGGTTTTTCGGGGGTGCCATGTATTTGGCACAAGCGATCGAGTATGCGGTCCAAGTTGGACGGGCCCTGGGTATTTCTTTTGAATGGATTATTCCGCTGACTGGGTTTAGAGCCTCTGAATCCGGCATTGACGACCGTATCTTCAGTATTATCGCTGTTAATGCGGCGCTTGTTCTTGTTGTGACGCGACCTGCCATTGCTGTCCTTGGTATCCGGACTATCCGGATGTTTGGCCAAGTTGTTGCTTCGAGCTAGCCAGCTGTCCTCTCCCGCAAAAAAGCGAGTCATGAGGGTTGTGAGGGCTGCTGTAGATTTTGGCTT
Source organism: Aegilops bicornis (assembly GCA_021605145.1). Classification (NCBI taxonomy): domain Eukaryota; kingdom Viridiplantae; phylum Streptophyta; class Magnoliopsida; order Poales; family Poaceae; genus Aegilops; species Aegilops bicornis. Next base: position 648,498,213 of record CM038674.1, read on the forward strand.
TTCCTTTCCTAGGTGCCGGGCAAGCCACTCGTCGTGGATGTTATGTTTGAAGGCTGCAAGGGCCTCTGCATCCGGACAGTCAACGATTTGATTTTTCTTTGTTAGGAACCGAGTCCGTAATTGTCGGCCGATTCTTACGGTTGCTGAATTATGTGGCTAAGGTCATCGGCGTCTGGTGGTCGCACACATGTGCCCTGTAAGTTATCAAGGAATGCGGCTTCCAGGTCCTCCCAACAACCAATTGAGTCTGCTGGCAAGCTATTGAGCCAATGTCGAGCTGGTCCTTTAAGCTTGAGTGGGAGGTATTTGATGGCATGTAGATCATCACCGTGGGCCATGTGGATATGAAGGAGATAATCCTCGATCCAGACCGCAGGATCTGTAGTACCATCGTATGATTCGATGTTTACGGGTTTGAAGCCCTCGGGAATTTGATGATCCATTACTTCATCTGTGAAGCATAGTGGGTGTGCGGCGCCTCTGTATTGGGCTATATCACGACATAGCTCATATGAGCTTTGTCTACTATGTTCCGCCCGGCCGGTCTTGCTGTATCCGGCGCGACAGTAATCATCCCGCATTGCTGGGCGCCCACACAATCCGTAGATTGATCTTGTATGTTTTGCCTTATCCTCCAATATATCTCGCAAGTCCGGCGCGTTTTCCCGTGCCTTGGTACTTTTTGAGCACCGTCGGGGTGTGGCTTGAGCGGAGGGCCGAGAGGCTTCTCTGTCGCGGCCACGAGGTGGCCGGTCTGCCATGTCGTGTGCCAGTGACTTGGGTGCTTCCTCATCTAATCGAGGCAACGACCTGCGTTTGGGGTAGCTTTTGGAGGGGCGTTCGAGTTCATACTCTTCGGCTGCAAGGACTTCAGTCCATCTGTCAGCTAGCAGATCTTGGTCAGCTCTAAGCTGTTGCTGCTTTTTCTTGAGGCTGCTTGCCGTGGCTATAAGCCTGCGTTTGAAAGCTCATGTTCGGCGGGATCCTCAGGCACAACAAACTCGTCGTCGTCGAGGCTTGCCTCATCTTCGGAGGGAGGCGCATAATTATCGTCCTCAACCTCTTTTTCTGCCACGCTGTCAAGCGGGCTTGCTTCTCCCTCCTTCTGCGCTGAGTCCTGTTGGAGGGGGTTCTCTTCGGCACTGTCCGGGGTGTTATTATCTCCCGTGCCGGAATCACCGTTTTTATTGTGGCGGGATTTAGAGCGGCGTCGGTGACGTCGGCGCTTCGGCTGTTTCTTGGAGGGGTCATCCTCCGTTGTTCCATCGCCGTTCCCATCTTTTGGGATGTCCACCATATATATGTCATATGACGAGGTGGCCTTCCAGTGCCCTGTAGGCGCTAGGTCTTGGTCGTCTCCGGCATCGTCGTCCATACCGTCGATGTCTTCGGAGTCGTAGTCTAGCATGTCGGTTAAATCATCGACAGTGGCTACCAAGTGGGTGGTGGGTGGGCGTTGAATTTCTTCGTCGTCCGCATCCCAACCTTCCCGTCCGTAGTCCGGCCAGGGCTCTCCGGATAAAGAGAGAGACTTCAGTGAATTCAGGATGTCGCCAAAGGGCGAGTGCTGAAAGATGTCTGCGGCCGTGAACTCCATAACGGGCGCCCAATCGGATTCGATTGCAAGGGCGCGGAGGGTTCGGAGTCCGGAAAGGAGTCCGGCACCCTGGAGTCGAGGTCTTCGCAAAGTATAGGGATGGATTCCGGCGAGATCGCCGTAGAGATTGTAGCTCCCGAGGCGGTGTCCAACCACTCGTCCTCGACCGGGGAATCCGGCTCCGGATTAAGGGTCGAAGCGGATACTGGTGCGGCCTCCAGGCCGCTGTTAAGCAGAGCTAGATCATGCCCATCGAGACAGTGCGGCGCGCTTGGCTGCGGCTCGAATCCGTCGAAGATCAAGTCCCCGCAGATATCGGCCGTATAGTTTAAACTTCCAAATCTGACCTGAAGGCCAGGGGCGTAGCTTTCGATCTGCTCCAGATGGCTGCCGAATTGGCTGCGGTGCAAAGCCGCCGAACACGAAGATCTGTCCGGGAGAAAAGTCTCACCACTGGACGCGTCGTTGTTGATGATCGAAGAAGCCATCGGGCCTATCGGTGATGACACAGAGGAACTCTCAATGAAAGCACCAATGTCGATTATCAAAACCGGCGGATCTCGGGTAGGGGGTCCCGAACTGTGCGTCTAGGCGGATGGTAACAGGAGACAAGGGACACGATGTTTCTACCCAGGTTCGGGCCCTCTCGATGGAGGTAATACCCTACTCCTGCTTGATTAATATTGATGATATGGGTAGTACAAGAGTAGATCTACCACGAGATCAAGGAGGCTAAACCCTAGAAGCTAGCCTATGGTATGATTGTTGTTCGTCCTCTGGGACTAAAACCCTCCGGTTTATATAGACACCGGATAGGTTAGGGTTACACAGAGTCATTTACATTGGTAGGAGATCTACATATCCGTATCGCCAAGCTTGCCTTCCACACCAAGGAAGCTCCCATCCGGACACGGGCGAAGTCTTCAATCTTGTATCTTCATAGTCTTGGAGTCCGGCCGTGACGATAGTCCGGCTATCCGGACACCCCCTAGTCCGGGACTCCCTCAACCATGTTGACCACGCCGCGCCGAGAGCACCAGGGCGGTGGTCTTGACAACAGCGAGGCCAAGGAAGGGGACGACGCGGAGCCGGGGAAGATGCAGTAGTGGAAGCCCGCACGGAGAGGAGTACGAGGGTTCACTGGTTCGGCTGCGGTGTGAGGCTGCCGTCGCTGCAGAATAACACGGGGTGTGGGTGAGTAGAGGGATGGCCTGGCCAGCGTTGGGAGTAGTACGGGGCGGTGAGGCCTCCGTGACATCACAGCCGGCCACGGGAGGCAGGGGCACGCGACACGACCGGCGCTGCTTTGGGCGGCTGGAGCAAGAAGACCAGAGGTTGAAGAAGCACTACGGCCGTTGGATGGACATCGTATGATCACTACAGCTAGAATCGTTTATATTGACTAAGTTGACAAATCCCTTGGTACGCATGAACTTAGTAGGCCCACAACTCGGATTTGGTAGAGAACATATAGCCCATTTGCGATTTGTAAGAATGTACAACCCATTTTTTAATTCTAATGGAATTTACTACAGCCCATTTACAGTTTGTTAAAAGTACAACCCAACTTATTCCGAAGAGCTTTGTAGTTTGGCAACTTGGGGGAGCTCGCGACTGCTGGACAGTGCAAATCACCATACTTCATAGCAATGATTGGAATGCACTGCTTCCGGAAGTGCCACCGCCTGGAGAAGAAGAACCACCACCTGATGGCAATCCCCACCCCCTCCATGGTCCTCATCTGACTGCCGAACAACTGTATCAAGAACAAGTTCATGCTTGGCTCGTGCAGAATGCTGCCTCTGACAATGCACCAGCTGCAGGTCAGGCTGCACCTGATAATGGTAATCAAGGATGGGGTGCCTGGCCTGAACCTCCTGCTCCTCCTATGCCACCTTTTCTGATGAATTTCCAAGCTTGGCTGGCTGAACAGGGTCTCTCGGTGCAAGATGGAGTCGTTCCTGATGATAATACAGTGGACAGTGCTGCCCAGGCCTGGAACGACTCCATCACTGTTTCAGATGATTCTAGTTCTGAACATTCACTGGCTTTGATTGTGCTGCCTAGAAAAATGGAATCACCTGCTGTTGTTGAGCGCATAAATGTCTCTGTGGAAATGCATGCGCAAGGGATTCGTTTTGGTCTCTCCACTCAAGGTGAGCAACTCATGGCACTCCTGCTGACTGACCCTGTTCCCCGTCAGCAACTGAATACCACGATCTTTGCAGCGTTGCGCCCGCTCTTGGCGTCAGTTGGACCATGGAATGGTGGATATGGATTCAGGAATGACAATCTGCGTGTGGAAATACAAGTGGACCTGGGAAGCACAGGAATTCAGTTTACACAGTTGCCAACTCCATGTCCCTCAGCTCCAGCGAATTCAGTGCACATATCTGAACTGCCTGAACCTGCTATTAACAACAACAACAACAACAACAACAACAACAACAACCTGCTGGCATTACCGGCTCCAATGGACACTCACCTTGGTATCATTGCTGCTGATGGTCAGGGCGTCTCTGAGACTAGATCCTCTGACACATCTCAACAGCACTCCAGCTCTACACTTGCTCTTTCTGAATCTGGTTCCTCAGCCTTGTCTGCTGATAGTAACACTTCTCTGGAGGAAATTCAGTCTGGGGCTGACAACACTATGGGTGAAGCTAGCAACAGAGCTAACAAGCAGCACAAAGGGAAGCTTCCTGTTCCTGTGGACACAACATCTCTTCGTCGCAGTAACAGATCGACCAAGTACGATGGATTCCGAGTCCCACAACCTTCTGACGCGCGTCTGTCTAAATCCACGGTGAAGCCCCGCATCAACCCTGCTGTTCAAGTTACTGCATATGACAACATGCCTCAAGTGCAAGACTCAGAAATCCCACCGCCAACAACAATTGAGTCAATGCAAGCTATTGGCACAAAGTTGTGTGCTATTCCAGCAGAAGAACTGACGGTTGCTGCGCTCTCCAAGCCGGCGGATGGATCGACCTCCTCGATCTAGTTATCTTCCCGTATCTTTTCGTTTATGCCTCTTTTGCAAAACTGGAACGTGTTATGTTGCAACATCTGTGGTCTTAATTCGTCAGACAAGCAACTAGCTCTATCTAATGCGATCAACGTTAGTGGTTGTGCGGTTATTTGATTACATGAATCAAAAATGCCGTGCTTTGATGATTCCTCCCTTAAAGCTTTATGCCCCAAACGATTTGATCAGATCGCTTATATTCCTTCGTGAGGCGCTTCTGGTGGTATTATTACGATATGGAATAGCCACCTTTTCACGGAACGGGTTTTCTTATCTGAACCATTTGCTCTGGGGGTAGAACTTACGTCAACCCAATCGGGCCATTGCTGGAAACTGGTGAATGTATACGGTCCTTGTCAAGGTGAACAAAGATCCACATATACACACTGGCTCTTTGACCTGCACATACCCTCGACAGAAGATTGGCTCATTCTGGGTGATTTTAATTACATACGCTCACCGGAAAATCGTAATAAACCTGGAGGAGACATCCATGATATGTTCACTTTCAACGACTTTATACGAGAACAAAATCTCACTGAGCTACCTATAAAGGGCAGAAAATATACGTGGTCTAACATGCAGCAAAACCCTCTATTGGAACAGCTCGACTGGTTTTTCACATCCTTAAACTGGACCGCCATGTTTCCAAACACCACGGTGACCCCCCTTGGTAAGCCAGTATCCGATCATGTCCCCTGCTCTGTGGCTGTTCAGACCTCCATACCACGAAGTAATATTTTCAGGTTTGAAACTTACTGGATCGCACACCCAGGGTTTATGGATGTGGTGTCCCTAGGATGGAATAAACCGATTAAATATAACAAGAAGTCTAATGCTGCATCCCGTCTGTGTCAAAAACTGAAGGCAGTTCAGCATGCTCTCAAACATTGGAGCCACCATATCTCTCGACTGAAGATTGCAATTGAGAATACCAACAAAGCTCTGGTTGAACTCGACAATATTGCTGATCGGTGATCCCTCACTCTGCCTGAAGGTAACTTTAGAGATATACTCAAAAAAGATTTGCTTTTCCTGCTACAATACCAAAAAGAACATTGGAAAAAACGTTGCACCATCCGATGGATTCAATTTGGTGAAGAGAATTCAAAATTTTTTCAAGCTGTGGCCACCGAAAGATACAGAAAAAACTTCATAAAAACCTTGCAAGACCATAATGGAGTTGAAGTGGAGGACCACACAGCAAAAGAGGCGATCCTGTTTGACACATACAAAGACAGACTAGGATCTTACAACCCACAACCAATGAAGTTCAACCTCTCACAAATGCTCCGACAAGAGGTTGATTTTCACAGCCTGATTACCCCATTTACACATGCAGTAATCGACGCGGTAGTCAAAGAAATGCCACCTGATAAGGCCCCAGGACCGGATGGATTTAACGGGGCTTTCATTAAATCCTGCTGGCCTATTATCAAAAATGACATTTATCAACTGTGTGAAGAGTTCCATGAGGGAAATTTAAATCTGGAGAGTATCAACTATGGACATATCACTTTAATACCTAAGAATAATGCTCCTGTGACAGTCAATGATTTTCGCTCGATCACACTCCTGAACTTGCCTCAAGCTTATAACCAAGATCCTTGCCAATCGACTTCAGAAAATTATTTTAAAGATTGTTCATCGCAACCAATACGGTTTGTTCGTGGTCGATCCATTCACGACTGCCTTGCCTGGGCCTTCGAGTATATTCATCAGTGCCAAACGTTCAAACGGGAGATTGTACTACTGAAACTAGACTTCACGAAGGCCTTTGATACGATCCAACACCCTGCGATGCTGCAAATTATGAAACACATGGGCTTTCCAACTCAATGGCTAAACTGGATGGAGCATATCTTCTCATCGGGCAAATCCTCGGTGCTTCTCAATGGGGTGCCAGGTCGACAATTTCTCCGTAAATGTGGAGTACGTCAGGGTGATCCACTGTCACCACTGCTATTTGTGTTAGCCGCAGACCTGCTCCAAACCGCTCTAAATGAGGCACTTCGAAACCAGATCATCCAACATCCAATCCCGCCAAAAGGAAATGATCGATGCCGGTGATTCAAAGATGTCGACGACACGATAATTGTCCTCCCTGCCTGCATCAATCAGGCCACCAAGATCAAGCAGATTCTTGAGAATTATGCCACTTCTGTGGGACTCAAAATCAATTTTCATAAGTCAACTTTGGCGCCCATCAACACCCCTCAGGACAAATGTGATGAGCTGGCAGCGATCTTTGGCTGTGTTCAAGCAACCATGCCTTTCACTTACCTTGGGTTGCCCTTAGGTACCACTCAACCTTCGGTTTTGGACCTGACACCGTTTGTCTGCAAGGCACAGAGAAAAGTTACTGCGGCTATGTCTCTCATGTCCTATGCAGGTAGATTGGCACTCCTAAACTCCCTCATCACATCGCTGGCTATCTACCCCATGGGCACATTAAGACTCCCTCCGAAAATCATTGAAAAATTGGACAAAATAAGAAGATACTGCCTCTGTAATAAGAAAACGGACAATGGAGAGAAATGCAACTCATTGACTGCCTGGTCTATGGTTTGCCGCCCAAAAAAGTGCGGTGGACTAGGGATCATGGACCTTCATGTTCAAAATGACGCTCTGCTACTCAAACTCCTGCACAAGTTCTACAATCAGCAAGACACACTGTCGACGTTCTGGGGAACAGGGGTCCCCAGACTTGCCTGCCTACGGCCTGCGGCGTGGCTCAAAGGAGGCCCAGGACAGCCCATCCTCATCAACGCAAGCTCAAGACCCTCGGGTGGGGCCAAGCCTCGTGGGGCGGACGACAAGGAGCTTCCTCAGGCACGGCCTCGTCAGGCTAGCTCATGAGGAGGCGGAGAGTTCAAGGCAGGGTACCTCGCGAGGTGCCCGTGACGCAAGCCATGACGACCAAGGGCGCCATCGAGGCGCCAGCCAGCGTCCTCCTTTCCTCTTTGGTGCAAAGGGAGTAAGCGCGGCGAGCATCAAGCAAAGGCATCCGTTTGGTGCAACAAGACCAAGACCAATCCAACGGCTGGAAGGAGTCATCGTGGAGCCCAAGCAAAGGCGTCATCACGAAAGCCTTTGGCAGGCGAGGACCAACTTTAGTCAGGATAAGTGTACCCGTTGTTCCCCTTCAAAATGGCCAATTGTTGGCGCCCTTCCCGCTCAATATTTGGGAAGAGGCCCAGGGCCTTCGCCTATAAATAGGAGTAGCCACCCCCAGGGCAGAGGGATCCGCCCCCGGATGAGATCGGAATCCTCATCAAGGAACCAGTAGCTAGAGCGACTGAACACCACCTAGCAGTTCATCGCACCCGCCAAGAACAGACCCTCGCGAGGCTGTTCTTCCTTGTATTGTTCCTCATCAGCCCAAGAGGCAATCCACCACACCACAAACTAGAGTAGGGTATTACACCACAACGGTGGCCCGAACTAGTATAAATCTTGCGTCTCTTGTGCTGTTCCATTTAGTAGTTTAGGTCCCTGCGATTCGGCGAAGTGTGAGACGGTGGGAGGTTGGATCTCCGCGCGCACCCCAGTGTTCGAACCTCAAGGGTCTGCCGGAACCGGAAATCCGACACACACCTTGGGTTAGTCTCATCTGGAATACATATTACACAGATTCTGTACCCCATGCAACAGAACCCTGCGGATCCTTTTGGTGGCGAGACATCATCCAATTAATGCCAATTTATAGAGGAGTAACTCAAGTCAATGTGCACAATGGAAGCTCAGGCCTTTTCTGGAAAGATGACTGGAATCATTCTATCTATGAGGAAAAATACCCAAGAGCATTTTCTTACTGCAAGAATGGTGACATTCTGGTTGAAGCCTTCCTCAACATAACTGACCTGGCAACAACCTTTCATCTCCCGCTTTCTGTACAAGCCGAAGATGAGCTGCGGCAGATTCAAAGGGAAGTTGCAAATGTGGAACTAACAAACGAGAATGATGCATGGACCTGCTGTTGGGGCGCACACAGCTTCAAAACAACTTCATAATACAACTACTACTTCAGAGACATAAAGGCGCATGTGGCTTTCAACTGGCTATGGAAAACTAAGTGCACGGCAAAAATAAAAGTCTTTGGGTGGCTACTCCTATCTGACCGTCTCAATACAAGGAACATGATAAAACGGAGACATTATAACATAGGGACCAATCTGGATTGTTTGCTTTGTGGCCAACACATTGAAGAAACAGTGGAAAACCTTTTCTTCCACTGCTCTTGTAGCCAGTCCTGCTGGAGGATACTGAACATCACATGGAGCAACCACCGACATCGCCTCCAGCTACTGGAAAGATTGAAAGAAAGACACCATCACAGAATGATCATGGAGACATTCCTCCTGGAAGCTTGGAGCTTATGGAAAGAATGCAATAACAACCATTTCAGAAAAATACGGCCATGCATTGACTCATGGAAAGGGAGGTTCATCAATGACTTTCGAGATCTCCTGCATAGACTACCTGACCACAAAAAACAACTTGTGCATGACACTTTGGCTACTATACAATGATCCTATACATAGGGAGAGCTATAGAGGAATCCTTGCTAAGGATATTGCCTCCATCTTGTAACTTAGCTATGTAGTTGTTTCTCTAACTCCTCCCCCCCACCTTGTGCATATGTAACAAACTTTTAATTTGGTGGTAATACAAAAGCAGTAGGAGCCTTTCCTACTGTCCTAACCTTAAAAAACGATTAATAATTTCAAACAACCGCTCAAAACAGAATTCAAAAAAATTCCCATATTTTGATGAGATCCGAAATATTTTTATCCGAAATATCTAGTCAGGTTAAATATAATTTCAAAATAAAGTTGTAGTACGCTAAAATCCAATCTAAATATTATGCCACAAGAACAAGTAATGAAATTAAAATTTCCAAATTCCAATAATAATATATTTTTCAAACTAATTACGTTTTTGGTGCATAGTAATTGCCCAGTTATTGTAATTACATCCCATTTATTATTTCTTAAAGTCCATTTTCTTGTTAAGCCTAATGCATACCTCCTAGGAAACTTTGCAGCCCAGCGGGGCGGATAACAAGTTGACCCGGATATTGTGTACAACTGTCGGCCCAGTTGCATTGCTGATGTTGAAAAAAGGCCTGTGTAGTATAGTACAACCAAACGTGGTTACTCAGCCCACATTCAGCGATGCCGGAAAGGCCCAAACAAGGCTTCTGTACAACTTTTTGAAGTCACTGAGCTCATTTAATAACTTAAGAAAAAAGTTAGATTACAGTGGAACCTAATTAAAAGCTGTCACGAGCAAATGAACAATTCAACGGGTCTCACGTGTGCGTGTGCGCGCGTGTGTGCGTGTGTGTGTGTCGGTGTCAAAACCGGCGGATCTCGGGTAGGGGGTCCCGAACTGTGCGTCTAGGCGGATGGTAACAGGAGACAAGGGACACGATGTATTTACCCAGGTTCGGGCCCTCTCGATGGAGGTAATACCCTACTCCTGCTTGATTAATATTGATGATATGGGTAGTACAAGAGTGGATCTACCACGAGATCATAGAGGCTAAACCCTAGAAGCTAGCCTATGGTACGATTGTTGTTCGTCCTACGGACTAAAACCCTCCGTTTTATATACACACCGGATAGGGTTAGGGTTACACAGAGTCGGTTACAATGGTAGGAGATCTACGTATCCGTTTTGCAAGCTTGCCTTCCACGCCAAGGAAAGTCCCATCAGGACATGGGACGAAGTCTTCAATCTTGTATCTTCATAGTCCAGGAGTCCGGCCAACGGTGATAGTTCAGCTATCCGGACACCCCCTAATCCAGGACTCCCTCAGTAGCCCCAGAACCAGGCTTCAATGGCTATGAGTCTGGCGCGTAGATTGTCTTCGGCATTGCAAGGCGGGTTCTTCTCCAAATTCCATATACTTGTCGAATAGTGTCCGGCTTCTGATAAATGCTGCGCTCCTTGGCTTCTACGCCCAATAATGGCCATCTTCCACGTGTTTGAATGTATATGAAAAGCCAGGGTATTTTTACACTTATCCCCCTAGCTGCGCAAATGAGCCGCCTACAAAAGGGACGAGGATCTAGATCTGAGTCACACCATCCCCCTCCGCGAGCTTTCGTCGGAGCGCCTCTGACAAAAATCCATTCCATCATGGACAGTCGACGCGGCTCCTCCTCTCGCGCTCCCAGCCCTCATCCTGGAAATTGGGAGAGATGCTCAGTCCCGCATAGCGAGCTAGTGACACTCCAATCCAAGGGATTTCTTCCCCCGGCCTTCATGGTTCCGGTTCGAGCCGGACTTGCCACCTACAAGGGCAGAAAGCAAGTGGAGAGTGTCCCCGATCCCTCTAAAGGAGAGCGGGTATGCTTTATCTCTTATCTAGTAAGAGGACTCGGATTTCCAATTCATCCGTTTCTCTGGAGGCTCTTGGAGTTCTACGGCCTCCAGTTGCACCACCTTACGCCTGCCTCCATTTTGCACATCGCGGGCTTCGTGGCCCTTTGCGAACTGTTCCTGGGCGTCGAGGCTCATTTTGCGCTGTGGAAGAGATTATTCTGCCTTGTACCCCGTTCTCATGAGGGGTCAATATATCAAGTGGGCGGAGCCGAGCTATGGCGTATTGCCGGGACCGGATATCTATCCAGAACCCCGAAGAAGGCGTCCGAAGACTGGCCTTCAGAATGGTTTTATATAGAAGACGTCCCGCTGCCGGATCCTGTTCGGATCGGTCTCCCGGAGTTCAGCAATGCTCCTTTGAAGAAACGCCTGAGTTGGCGCCCGTGGAGCTCCCAGAGGGAAGCTGAATAAGATTGTTAGCTCATTCCGGACTGACCATGATTGGTGTCATGGCCACATGTATTATGCGGGGGGTGCAGCCGCTCCAGTATAGGAGCCACCCCATGTGGGATTTCAACGGGGAGGACGATGCCACCCGTCATGGCCGTAAGGGGCCGAGATCGGTCGCCGATCTGGTGAAGACCTTGTCCGCGCTGTACAAGGGAGAAGAGGAAGATTTCCTCCGCGTCAGTCCATTGAACGGATTTTCTATGAACAATCCCCAAAGCTGGGTAAGCGGACATTTCTTTTTTGCACATCCGATCTGTATTCACATGGTTAGGTATCTCATTTTGTCATTTTGACGCAGGAACTGCGCCAGGCCGTAAAAGACATAAACAGCCCGCCTCCACAACCCGAGGATCCGGAAAGGTTCCTCGATCCGGCCTCCCAAGAGGATCCGGACATATTGGTGGAGCTGATTGATGGGGTATATCATCAACTGAGCATCGATAATGCCTTGGTTGCCATTACGGCCGATTATCCCGGAATACTTCCAAATTTCACAGTAATCGAGACCGAGGTCCCAATACTCCGATAATGACCCATCCGTGCTTATTTTTATCACCGTATACCAATGGTGTTTCGCAGGGGGTGCCCTCGAGGCAGGAGGCCGAGCTCACGGCGGCTAGCCAACAAGGCGATCTGCCCCGCAGGCTAAAAAGAAGTGCGGTCCGGATCGAAACGCCGCCGCAACAGTATGGCGCGTCACCATATTCCCAGGATTGATTCCTGGAAGGGGTACTAACGCTGGTGCTCTTTTCAGGAAAAAGAGCGCTCGCCGGACTGAGTCTGGAGAGGTTGCCAATCGAGCCTCCGCCAACCAGGCTCCAAAGCCGGGTCCAGAAGCGGAGGCGAGCACGAGGCGTGCATCGGATGCTCCTCCGACAGAGGATGCCGACAGATTGTCCGCCACCAACTCCGAGGTGGAGAGCGCCATGAATCACAGGTGCCGCCGGACAGTCTTCGTGACGCATGTTTCTCCCAAGAGGCATTGAATGCCTTCAATTCGGGAGATGCGCACCTCCGTGCCGCTCAAGATGGTCTAGCCAGAGCCACGGAGCAGTATGTAAAGGACATACAGGTGAGGAAATTTGACAGTTATATATGCCAGTAGCCCCCGAGACTTAAAATAGTTAGAATAACTGATTTAAGGATCATTTTTTATGCAAGATCTTACAAAAAAGAATACCCGACTGTCCCATGAGCTTCAAGAATGCAAGGCCCAACTTGAGGACGCACTAGCCGCTACAGGGGGAGCCACAGAGACCCCCTCTGGTAATATATATTTCAAAAGACCCCCTCTGGTAATATATATTGCAGATGGCGCCGGACTAGATCCAGACAAGCAACAGCTCTTGCGCCGGTTGAAGGCCGGCGATAATGTGCTTACAAGGGTGAGGCAAGAGAAAAATAATCTCCAAGATGCCAACACCCACCGGGTGAGGAACTAAAGGATGTTCGTGCCCGGTATGCGACTCCGTGAAGGAGAATCGGCGACTACGTCGCGGCATTTATAGTAAGTGCTTGAGCGAACTTTGAAAAAGAGTTCGGCGAGGAAGTAAATTAACAGAGTTGTGTCTGTAGGTATGCTCACGAGTCGTCCTGAAGAGGAAATGCCCGGTTCTACGGGTGACCTTCTTCCCGAGCTATTGCAACTGCATGAACGAGTTCGGCAGGTGATGAAAGGTGTCGCCCAGGCCTTGTGGCCATCTATCTCCCTGCCCGAAGGCCTTGGAGAGCTTGCAGAGAAGCTTCAGGGAGCACGGCGGCGCTTCCGACTATGGAAGATATCGGCCTGTTGTCAAGGCGCCAGGAAGGCCTGGGCCATGGTGAAGACGCGGTACACGAAGACGGACCCAAACCACATGGCCGAGGTCGGACCTGTGGGGCCCGACGGGAAGGAGATCCCTGTGAGCTTAGTGTACGGCCAAGTAGAGTTGGCCGCAAAGTATTCCCAGCAGGACTATAAACTAGACATCCTATTAGACGTTGAAGAGGAATACAATCAGTCAATTTGACTATGTAATTTAAAATGACATGTAAAATGCCTTCTAGCCGGATTGTAGATCGTTTGTCGTAGCGGACCTTTTCGCTTCAACCTTGGGACCCAATAGTCCGGAGTGTGTCCGAATACCCTCGCGGTTATGTAAAAACCGGAGCATGCGTGGAGACCAGGCGTAGGGGTCATGAGTGCTTTATCAGACAAGTGCCCGACTAGTTATGTTATATTACATGGTTAGTAAGAAACATCTTCCAGGGAAAATAGTTCTGTTAGGGGTTCCTTTCCCTGGGAGGCATGCCCTAAAGTGCATGTCCGGACTGTGAAAAAGAAGAAAAGCATCTGGGGCAGATAAATGAAAAATAAAAATCGTCTTTTAGTTCACCGACCGAATATTCCCTTAAGAACGCTTAGCTTTCGGCTTCACCCGGTCTGAGGTATGCAGCGTCCGGCTGACCCGGCGGTAACAATCGCAGAGGTGCTCCCTTTACCACTAGCCGAACAATCAGGAACGTAGGGGTAAGCATAGGAGCCAGGCAACCCAGCTTGGTCAAAACTTAAGTCATATCGATGCATATAATGGTGAATAAAAGGTACATGCGGAAGTGTGACACATGTGTTGGGCATAAAGCCCGTATAAATAAGCTTCTGTTAAAGAAGCCCCCAGGTATAATGAGCGCGGATAGCGCGTCAAGTGTGTGCGAACAATGCGCAAACGAGCCTTTAACGGCTTTAGAAAAAAAGGAGGGAGAAGGAGAGAAATAAAAGACAGCTTAAAGTATAAAATATAGACAAAGGAAGGAGACGAACTCAGAATCCGGCGCTAGGCGTAGAATCTTCGGAGACGGGCTGCGTTCCATGGGTTCGGCTCGAGTCGGTTATCCGATGCGTTTCGCAGACGGTACGCTCGGCCGGTCAGGACTTGGTCGATGATGAAGGGACCCTCCCATTTGGGCTTGAGTTTATCCTTTTTCTTGTCCGACAGGCGTAGAACTAGTTCGCCAACATTGTATGCTTTGGCCTGTACTTCCCTGCTTTGATATCTTCGAGCCTGCTGTTTGTAGAATGCGGAACGAGCTTTTGCCACGTCACGCTCCTCCTCCAAGGCGTCCAAGCTGTCCTGCCGATCGAGCTCGGCTTCTCTTTCTTCGTACATGCGCACGCGAGGTGAGTCATGAATTATGTCGCAGGGCAAAACTGCCTCTGCACCGTAAACCATAAAAAATGGTGTGAATCCAGTAGTGCGGTTCGGTGTGGTCCGCAGCCCCCAGGGTACGGAGTCGAGCTCCTCTAACCAGTGCGTGTTGGATTCCTTGAGGGACCGAACTAGTCTGGGTTTCATGCTGCTCATGATTAGACCGTTTGCTCGCTCGACTTGACCATTAGTTTGGGGGTGATAGACTGAAGCGTAGTTGAGCTTGATGCCCATGTTTTTGCACCAGAGTTTGACCTCGTCGGCCGTGAAGTTCGTGACGTTATCAGTGATGATGCTATGGGGGACGCCGTAACGGTGTACTACCCCTGATATGAATTCTATCACTGGTCCGGATTCGGCCACCTTTACAGGCTTGACCTCTATCCATTTGGTAAATTTATCCACCATGACCAATAGGTATTTTTGCTTGTGGGTTCCTCCTTTAAGGGGTCCAACCATGTCAAGCCCCCAGACCACGAAGGGCCAGGTGATGGGTATAGTTTTGAGGTCGGTGGGTGGCATGTGGCTTTGATTAGCAAAGAGCTGGCAATCGACGCATCGTTGGACTAAGTCCTGAGTATCTGCCCGGGCCGTCGGCCAATAAAATCCTGTACGAAAGGCCTTGCCTACAAGGGCCCGGGCTGCGGCATGGTGCCCACCGAGTCCGGCATGAATTTTAGCCAGGAGATTCCACCCTTCCTCTTCAGAGATACACCTTTGAAGGACTCCGGTTGTGCTTTTATTATAAAGCTCTCCCTCATGGACCTTGTAGGCTTTAGACCGCCGCACTATGCAGCGTGCCTTGTTTTGGTCCTCGGGAAGTTCCTGCCTAGTTAGGTAGGCTAGGAATGGTTCTGTCCATGGGACGATGACTACCATTATTGCGTGGGCTGACGGTGTTATTTCGTTGGTGGGACCACCAACTATGTCGGAATGTTCGGTGTGGGGCAGTGTGGTTGGGTCCGGGTTGTTATTTCCGGACTCTCCCTCCCATAGTACGGATGGCTTGAAAAGCCTCTCTAGGAAGATGTTGGGGGGGATGCCATCGCGCTTTGCGCCAATGCATGCCAACACGTCTGCTGCCTGGTTGTTATCCCGGGCTATATGGTGAAATTCGAGCCCCTCAAACTGAGTTGACATTTTTAGTACGGCATTGCGATAAGCTGCCATTTTTAGATCCTTGGCATCAAAGTCCCCATTTATTTGGGATATCGTGAGGTTCGAATCCCCGCGCACCTCTAGGCGTTGAATGCCCATGGAGACTACCATCCGGAGACCATGTAGAAGGGCCTCGCATTCGGCTGTGTTGTTGGAGTCCGTGTACATTATTTGAAGTACATATTGGACTGTATCTCCGGTTGGGGACGTCAAAACGATGCCAGCCCTCAGGCCGGCCAACATTTTGGAGCCATCGAAGTGCATGATCCAGTTGGAATATGCGCCGTACTCTTTAGGGAGTTCGGCTTCAGTCCATTCGGCGATGAAGTCAGCCAAAACTTGCGACTTAATAGCTCGCCGTGGCTTGTAGGTTATGTCGAACGGGAGGAGCTCAATGGCCCACTTAGCAATCCGGCTTGTTGCGTCGCGGTTATTTATAATGTCATTAAGAGGTACTTCGGAGGCTACTGTTATCGAACACTCCTAGAAGTAGTGTCGCAGCTTCCGGGATGCCATGAATACCGCGTATGCTATCTTTTAATAATTCGGGTACCGTGACTTGCATGGAGTTAGGACAGTGGACACGTAGTAAACTGGTTTTTGGAGAGGGAACTTGTGTCCGTCCGTTTCTCGTTCGACAACGAGCACCGCGCTTACCACTTGATGGGTTTCTGCGATGTATAATAGCATTGGTTCGCCCATGTTGGGCGTGGCCAGGACAGGATTTGTTGCCAATACGGCTTTGATTTCTTCGAGTCCGGCCGTGGCAGCATCCGTCCACTCAAAGTGTTCGGTGCGCCGGAGGAGGCGATAAAGGGGTAATGCCTTTTCTCCTAAGCGGGAGATAAAGCGGCTTAGAGCCGCCACGCATCTAGTCAATTTTTGTATTTGTTTGAGGTCTTTGGGGATATCCAATTGTGACAGAGCTCAGATCTTGGCTGGGTTTGCTTCATTTCCTCTACCTGATACAATGAAGCCCAAGAGCTTTCTGGCTGGTATGCCGAAAATGCATTTTTCCGGGTTGAGCTTGATGTCATATGTTCAGAGATTATCGAATGTGAGCCTCAAGTCGTCGACTAGGGTTTCGACATGCTTGGATTTGACGACCACATCGTCTACGTATGTCTCCACTGTTTTGCCGATCTGGTTTGCCAGCCATGTCTGAATCATGCGCTGATATGTTGCGCCGGCGTTTTTGAGCCCAAAAGACATTGTGTTGAAGCAGAATGGGCCGTATGGAGTGATGAATGCCGTTGCGGCTTGGTCTGGCTCTGCCATCTTAATTTGGTGGTAGCCGGAGTATGCGTCGAGGAAACACAATGAATCGTGTCCTGCGGTAGCATCAATAATTTGATCGATGTGGGGGAGAGGGAAGGGATCCTTTGGGCAAGCCTTGTTAAGGTCCTTAAAATCAACACATAGGCGCCAGGATTTGTCCTTCTTTGGTACCATTACCAGGTTTGCTAGCCAGTCCGGATGTTTAATATCTCTGATGAATCCGGCCTCCAATAGTTTAGCTAGCTCCTCTCCCATGGCCTGTCTCTTGGGTTCGGAGAAACGCCGAAGAGCTTGTTTGACGGGCTTGAATCCTTTTAGGATATTTAGGCTGTGCTCTGCCAGCCGGCGTGGGATTCCTGGCATGTCTGAAGTGTGCCAGGAAAAAATGTCCCAATTTTCGCGTAGGAATTCTCGTAATGCGGCATCCAAATCAGGGTTTAATTGTGCCCCGATGGAGGCCGTTTTTGTAGGGTCCGTTGGATGGACTTGGAATTTGACTATTTCGTCTGCCGGTTTAAAAGAGGTGGACTTGGATCTCTTATCGAGTATCACATCGTCCATGTTCACCGTGGAGCGCAGCGCAGTGAGTTCCTCTGCCGCTAGGGCTTCGGATAGTGCCTCAAGGGCAAGTGCGGCTGTTTTATTTTCGGCGCGGAGTGCTATGTCCGGGTCACTAGCGAGAGTGATAATTCCGTTGGGTCCGGGCATTTTGAGCTTCATGTACCCGTAATGGGGTATAGCTTGAAAAATTGTGAATGCCTCTCGCCCTAATAGAGCGTGGTATTCGCTGCTGAACGGGGCCACTTGGAATGTGACCTCCTCGGACCTATACTTGTTCGGCGTGCCGAACACCACATCTAGTGTGATCTTTCCTGTACAGCATGCTTCCCGAATGGGTATTATTCCTCTAAAGGTTTGCTGCTTCGCTCAATGCGGCTCCAGTCTATTTCCATTTTTCGAAGGGTTTCCTCGTAGATGAGGTTTAATCCGCTGCCGCCGTCCATGAGTACCTTGGTAAGGTGAAAGCCGTCCACTATTGGATTGAGGACCAATGCGGCTGGTGCTCGGGCTGTTCGGAATTTAGGTTCGTCACTGGCGTTAAAGGTAATAGCCGTGTCACTCCATGTATTTATTGTTGCTATCTGGTAGACTTCGGCAAGGCTGCGGAGTGTTCGCTTCCGCATATTATTTGATGCGAAAGTCTCGAAGACTGTTAATACCGTACTGGTATTGCTGGGCTGGTGCTCTGGAGCTAGGAGCTCTTCGCCACTTTTGGCCACCTGCCGTAGTATCCAACATGCTCTAAGGCTATGAGTTGGAGTGGCGCCCTCTGTGCTATGAATTTTGCAGGGTCCATTGAGCCATCCCTCCAGTACGGTTCCATGCCCTTTGGGGGGGGGTTGCTTTTTGGTATGTAACCCAGGTGCCTGGTGATGATGCGCCCTTTTATTTCGGACTAGGGTCGTATTCGGGGCCGGATTATCCTAAAATTTAATTTCGGTTTTCCAGGCGCTCTCCATCGCAAAGATTTTCGTACTATGGACGCCAAGTCGAGAAGCGAAGTAATTTCATGACGACTTATGGCGTTTAGGATTCCCTTGTCCGTGCAATTATTGCAGAAGAATGAGATTGCGTCCTCCTCGCGGCAATCCTTTATCCTGTCCATAACCAGGAGGAATCTGGCCCAGTAATGATGTACTGTTTCACCGAGCTCTTGCCGGATTTGGGATAGATCGCTTATGTTTGGGTGGGCGGGTGGAATTAAATTCCGAACCCCGTCCGATCTAAAATTCAGGGGCCAAGAAGTTTCCGAATCTTGGAAGCTTGGGTTCTTGGATGTTGTCCAATGAATCTAGCCCGTCGCCTGACTTTAAGTTCAGGGCTTGAGTGGTGTCCTCCCCTCCACGGGAATCCGGCATGGAGGGGTCATGAATCCGGACATAGCTAGTCTTTAAGGTAGGAAAAGAGTCGCCGTATTGTTCCTCTACCACAGCAACGTGGTGGGTAGCTTGGGGAGAGTTGATCTCTCTCAGATCGGTTTTAGGCCCAATCTGATCGTAGTCCGTAGGGACTCCCAGGGCGGCGATGCGATCCAAGAGCTTGTTCAAGGAAGAGAGCTCCATCGGATCAAACTGCTCGGCGAGTTCCGAGTTAACGTGAAGATTGCTTTCGATGACCCGAGGAGTCATCGTCGGCGCGGCCGAGCAGGCGGTCATAAGAAAACCGCCTAGCCAGAGAGTTTGGCCGGTGGCCAAAGCTCCTTTAGCAACAATGCCGTCTTTTAAAGACGGGATGAGGCATCCTTCACGATAGCGACGGCACGCAGGAACTCTCAATGAAAGCACCAATGTCGGCGTCAAAACCGCGGATCTCGGGTAGGGGGTCCTGAATCGTGTGCGTCTAGGCGGATGGTAACAGGACACAAGGGACACGATGTTTTTACCCAGGTTCGGGCCCTCTCGATGGAGGTAATACCCTACTCCTGCTTGATTAATATTGATGATATGGGTAGTACAAGAGTGGATCTACCACAAGATCAGAGAGGCTAAACCCTAGAAGCTAGCCTATGGTATGATTGTTGTTCGTCCTACGGACTAAAACCCTCCGGTTTATATAGACACCAGATAGGGTTAGGGTTACACAGAGTCGGTTACAATGGTAGGAGATCTACATATTCGTATCGCCAAGCTTGCCTTCCATGCCAAGGAAAGTCCCATCCGGACACGGGACGAAGTCTTCAATCTTGTATCTTCATAGTCCAGGAGTCCGGCCAACGGTGATAGTTCGGCTATCTGGACACCCCCTAATCCAGGACTCCCTCAGTGTGTGTGTGTGTGAGAGAGAGAGAGACCCATCGGTCGATGCTCGTAAATACATCTTTCATCCATATGCATAAAAACTTATATAGTTGACACAATCATATAGAACATCATAGCACACTGAACTTGCATACAAAAATTTCACGCAGGCGGCACAATCAGGATGGAAGCAGTGGATCGCTACGGGAAGGGCTATGTTGAAACAAACGAAGTCGTACATAATGGTTCATCGTCTTTATAAATTACGGGGAAATATCTTGAATGTTGTGCAAAGAAAACAGACAGACAACACAATAAGTTCTGCTAGCACATTAACTTGACGTACATCCCTTTCTAAAAAAAGTTCAGGTACAAAATTAGAACAGGTCACAATCAAATGTACTGGCATATCAGTGCTTCAGACCCATAGCTCGGATTTAACTAGTACTATCCGACAAGATTCAGTTGTTACCTCAAATTAGAGCACATCCAGCAGCCAGCCCTGCCTCTTCTCCCAAAGAAGCAAAGGGCCTCCGCCAGCGATGGAGTAGGCCCCTGTGCCATCCATCGTTCCGGAGCAACACGGGAAAGTCCGACGTTGACTCCTGTAATGGACGCCGTCGACGGACCCTGGCACCAGCGGCGGCGGCAGGACTTCGATTGATGGATTGACCACTTCTTCGACATGCATGAACACTCGATACAAGTACATCCCTAACGTGGTCCGCGGAGGCCTTGGTGGCGACGAATAGTACAACCCCGGTTCCTGCACCGGTATCTCAACACCAATCACCTTCGTATGGTGGACGGCTTCTTCATCCATGCCATAACCGTCAGAGCCCAGCTGTCTGGAGGAACAAACATACTTACGAGCTCATCTCCAAGGTCGTTGATAAGATCGTTCATGGACTCGTTGTTCCAAGCACGTCGAGGCATGCCGTGGAAGGTAAGTTTTGTTAAAAACTCAAGCTCAGAGGGCACCGAGCCCTATCCTGGGTGCCACCGATCAAAGCTCACCAGCGCCATCGCAGAACAAACACCGGGAAGATTCGAACACGATCGCGGTCGAAAGTTGTCCGGAACCTGACGAAGAAATCAGCAGGTGGCGGACAGACTTTGACGAGCAAGTCACTTATTTGGATGCCGTGCGCAATGCCAAGAGCTTTGACAAGGTCGTCCGGTGAGACGGGAGGCTGGCCGCCGTTGATGGTTATCATCAGCACTTTGCCGGCAAACTGGTCGTCAAGCGCCGCCATGCCACTGTTGAGCGACAACACGCAACGACCGAAGGCAGGACGGACCTCAGGATCTCCGGCTCGGAGATCCGCGTTGACCGGCGACATGATAGTGCGCTTGAGTACAGGGAGTACAGGAGGAGGATTTGGGGGAACTGGAGTAGGAACCGAGATTCCAGAGGTGGGGGAGGGGCCGGAGATTGGGGATGAAAAGGTAGCATGAATTTCGAGCACGCGCCAATATGCTCTCGGTGCGCAAGCACACGAAAACACCAGTGGCGCCCACATGTCGGCCTAAGAGTCCTTATTCTTTCTTTTTTGGAGAGCCCGACCTTTTTTTTCAGGATCTTTTGAGAGCCTGGCCTGAGAGTCATAATTGACCTGTTTGGCATTGCGTTACTACTCGGCCCATATTCAACGACACCTCACTTGCCCAAACAAGTGTACGACATCGAAAAGACAGTGAGCTCAAATTATATAACTTGAAAAAAAAGATATACTGAACAATCGGAGAATGGTGATGCCCTCATTTAGCCCACCAAGAGTTCGAGACAATAAACAGTTCAAAACAACGATATATACAACATTCAAACACCGACTAGTGACTACTATCGACATAAACAGCAAGACATGATAGTTCATAAGAAGTCTTGCTACACCACCAAAATGCACCCATCTACAATTGCTCGGACTCGTGATCCGTGGCGAGAATGAAATTCTAAACAGAAGCAACTATTACATAGAAAGAGTGACATAGACGAGGATGACCAAATGACAAGGAATATGCATAACAAAAGAAAGAACTACCCATTCAGAACTAGCAGCAAAGACAACACAGTCATTCGAAGAGATGATCCAACACCATCATAATTTGCAGCCCCGCTTCAGCGACCAGTGATCCGGAGACACCGATTACTCCACCCTTTCGATGCAATGACCCAATTACCTATCAACCTCAAGGCTTGAACCACATCACTGCCTGTCGTAATTGAGACATCCAAGGATCAAAGTTAATGCGGATGCCTTTGTCATTCTCACCTTCTTTTGGCCGCAGGCTGTATCGTTGACAATCAGGGGAGTTTGCTCCCGAACTCCTAGGGCTCACCGTGTAGACACAGTTTTCCATAGCAAACAGAGCCTCTCTGCCATCAAGGTCCTTGCCAACGGTGATCTCCTGGTTAATCGGATAATTGAGTCCGAGAAACAGAGAGTGTGAACCAAGGCTGTTTACCCGCCTCCAACTAAAAAATCCTAAAGGCCCCAACAAGCTGGTATCCTGCTCATAGACGTAATAGCCGCTGTCCGGATACTCACGTATTACATGGTGCTTGTATACAGTGGGGTTTTTGCAATATAACTTTTCCAGCTCATGTGTCCGAATGATCATCAGTCTTTTGTCGTCGTCTGATCGAGCAAGGAACCAGTTATGCTTCCCTGTTTTTGCTAAAGGTGGTGTGATTACAAAGGGCAGTAACTGTAGGGACACTGCATCATATCAAAAAGGACAGACATTGTTAATGTAAGATCAGCATTGTTCAGAGTATGAGTAGGATAATGCAAGAAACAACAGCGATATGTCCCTGTTGAACCGGGAGGAAAATACAGGAAATGTATACTTTGGGTTCGAAAATATAGAAGTGCCATGCATGGTTATACTCATGTTATCTCGCAATCGATTCTTCACAGGAAACTACCATGTCATGCATGTTATGTAATCATGTTCTGTCCTCACAAACAAATTCTTCAAGGTAACTAACAGACCATGCATTGTTATATACTCGTGTTTCGTGGGCAAATTTTTGTGAGGATATTATTCTAGCCATTGATTGTCAAGGGCTTAATATAGGTATGTACACATGGTAAGAATTGCAGGATTTCACTACTTCCAAATATAGAGTTCTCCATATGCACATTTACTTCCCTAATGTATGGTTAGATGAAACCAATAGTGTGGTGCATTTTTCTACATCATGAAAATGAGGAAACTAACATGGCCATTGATACAAACTCATATTTAGTAGTAGTATATAGATTACTGTAAAATAAGGATAATATCCATATATTCCTAACCGTTTGATTATTCAGGGTACAAATTGGCTGTAATTACATGGTCACAATCGCATGAATTAACTCATTCCAAATATAGCTGATTTACGGCGTCTCTAATATATTGCCATAGTTCTACTCAAATTCTGCTCAAACAGGGATATGCCAATCATCACAAAAAGTTCAAACAGTGTCATGGCTTCATCATTAACATGAGAAGGAAACAACTTACACGCACCGTCCCAGCAATATGTGGTGCCATCTGCTTTGTCGATCGCGTAGATGATGCCATTGTGTTCAATAGCATCACAGAAGTGTGTATTAGCTTTGACGATGATCCACTGCGAGCTAAAGAAGGCACCGGCGTAAAGATAGGCGAGTCCACGGTCGAACAAGGCAATTAGCTTGAAGTCTGCGTAATTCGCATGTCGTGTGGGCACTTGGCAGATTACAATCTTTTGCAAAACAAGGTCCGTCCAACTGCGTAGTAATCTAGATGACTTGGACCACGATGGTAATACTCTATATAATCCAAGGGAGGAAGGATAATCTCATGGGAGGTCTGGAAGTTCACGAGCACCAACTTTTTAACGTCTTCTCTGAAGGCAGCCATCCATTGGGAGTTCACGCCGACCCAGTACATACCTGCCAAGAAGTTTCGGGCGATGGTGATCGGATCGATGTCGAGGGAAATGATGTACGACGACACACTACATACCTGCAAAGAACTTTCGGCTAATTGAGATCAGATTGAAGTCGAGGGGCATCATGCACGCCTCCGTATAATGGTGAGCCAATCTCGCAAGACCAGATAGCAGCAAGCAGGGTGTCTTGAAAAGCTTAGGCCTCGCTTTGACGATGGCCGTGTGCATGTCCTCGAGCATGCAGCCGGTGCAGGCGGTCAACATATCCATACACGAACAACAGAGGTCGAGGATGTCACTGGGGAGATTGCTCCAATCACGGCTCATATGGATGTTGCGCGGTTCGCGTTCGGCCATGGTGGAGTTTGGAAGGGGGCTTGATTTACGGGGGAGAAGGATGTCGGTGCTGGAGCGGCTAGCGAGGGAATAGTGGTACTGGGGGAGGCGAGTGAGGCGACGGCACACGGGGCACAAAGTGAGATGGAGATGGAGACGGAGACAGAGAAGGAGATGGAGATGGAGTGGTGCTATGGGAGCGGAGAGGGAGACGAGGCGGCGCTAATGTGTCTGACAAAGAGTCACCGACAGACCTGCACAAAGGCAAAGGGTGAGGCTGACTTTGGTAACCCGAACACGCCGCCTCGCCTGGACTAGTGTCAGGCGCAGGGTGTTGTCACTTCACTGTGAGGACCAGATGAATAGTATTTTGACCATCAAGTGTACCACAGTTGTACTACTACTACTACTACTAGTAGGAACATGCATACTCCAGTATCGTATAGCGGAAATAGGTCTCCCGTGCTAGCATGCCTGTTCACTTCATCGTTCAGGTATCATCCATATTGCAAGCAGAACCAAATTCTCGTGCATGCCCAATCAACGCCCTGCCGTGATGCATGCAGTGGTCGTTCTGGTGCATCAAGGATGGCATGCAGATTGTTCCACACTTGAGAAGAGGAAAAATGGAAAGGTAGAATGCAGCAACAGAGGAAGAGAACACTGGCTAACGAGGCTGGGCAGGGATCGGCAGGAAGTTAATGCTCCACGCCTAAAGGTTTTGGGAAAACCTGATTTTCATAAGGTGACTTATACTCACCTAAACGGAGGGAGTATTCCTTAACCATAGAATGTTGTGTCTCCCACTCACGCGCTAAAAAAAAGCTACGACACATTTTTTTATCTGTTTGCATAGGTCCCACCTATCAAGAAGGATGTTCACGTACACGAACAGGTACGACTCCTCAGTCTACCCGCATAGCCTTTTCGTTTAGTCTACCTAGCCGTCTAATCAGCTGCCTGCACGCCACTTCTCCCATTTACTTCTCCATCGGGAACCGATTCACCTCGGCTTCTTCACCTCCCCTTCGTCTTCATTTTCATCCAAACCCCACTGTGTTCACATTGTTTTAACCTATTTAAATAATCATCTACTACTTCAGTTAGACTAGCCATCTAATCCTAATTCTCCAAACCATAGCCCTCCGTTCTAGCGGTTCCAAATGGCGAAAGAGATCGAGATGCAGGTTTTTAGCATCCAACATGTCCTCGTCGAAGGCTCGATGCGCATAGTTTCCACCGTCACCGTCCACCCAAGGGTTGTTCGGCAGTGGATCAACAATGTATCCAACTCCCTCAAAAAGGTAGAGACGAGGGTCATCGGTCTCGATGCAGAGTACACGGAGCGTGCCCCTGGGAAGATCCAGCGCGCCGCCGTCCTTCAGCTATGCCTCGAAGATGATGTTTTGGTGTACCACATCATACACTCACCCACCATACCAGGTGAGCTTCACGATTTCTTGTCTCGGGAGGACGTATACTTCTGTGGGGCAGCCATCGAAGGGGACAAACAGAAGCTGGAGCTGTACAACCTTGATTTGAAAAGCATCATCGACCTACAAACCGAATCAAAATTCCTATAGAAGATGGTGCTAAATGTACACCATCCCTATTCGACGTAACAAATTTTGTGCTCGGTACAAATCTTCAGAAGGGTGACGAGACGGTGGCATTAAGGTCGTCTGGATGGGAGAATTATCCCTTGACGTACGAGCGGATAAAATATGCTACCCTCGATGCCCGTGTGAGTTTCGAGATAGCTGCAAGGTCCAAAGAGCTTGTTGCGAAGCCGTCTCCGATAGACAATGAGAAGAAGAAGAAGAAGAAGAAGAAGAAGAAGAAGAAGAAGAAGAAGAAGAAGAAGAAGAAGAAGAAGAAGAAGAAGAAGAAGAAGAAGAAGAAGAAGAAGAAGAAGAAGAAGAAGAAGAAGAAGAAGAAGAAGAAGAAGAAGAAGAAGAAGAAGAAGAAGAAGAAGAAGAAGAAGAAGAAGAAGAAGAAGAAGAAGAAGAAGAAGAAGAAGAAGAAGAAGAAGAAGAAGAAGAAGAAGAAGAAGAAGAAGAAGAAGAAGAAGAAGAAGAAGAAGAAGAAGAAGAAGAAGAAGAAGAAGAAGAAGAAGAAGAAGAAGAAGAAGAAGAAGAAGAAGAAGAAGAAGAAGAAGAAGAAGAAGAAGAAGAAGAAGAAGAAGAAGAAGAAGAAGAAGAAGAAGAAGAAGAAGAAGAAGAAGAAGAAGAAGAAGAAGAAGAAGAAGAAGAAGAAGAAGAAGAAGAAGAAGAAGAAGAAGAAGAAGAAGAAGAAGAAGAAGAAGAAGAAGAAGAAGAAGAAGAAGAAGAAGAAGAAGAAGAAGAAGAAGAAGAAGAAGAAGAAGAAGAAGAAGAAGAAGAAGAAAACACTGCACCAGAAGGAGGGCATTATGGATGGATGAACTATTTCCTCTCTTGTAAAAAAAATTATTCCCTCTCGGTGTATTTGATATAGATGGACTATTTCGATGGTGTGCATGTCTTTGGAACAGAGTAGTAGCGTGGGTCCGCTTGACTATAAGGAACTATTTATCCGCATATATAGCTTTCTCTGCTACTCCTTCCAGTGATCGGTATGCTGTGCATGTGCCCGTAGACATGACAGCTTGTCCATGGAAGTTCAACTACGGCGACCATCACGTTTCATCTCGCGATTCTCACGACGCCTCTCCAACCCACGGCACCACGCCCCCCGATGTGCGCCTCACCCCTCTCGGCCGCACCGCCCCTCTGCCTTTGTGTGCATGACATGTGGGCCACCTAAAATGCGGCGAGCATCAAGTTTCTACCACAGCCACCCGCGATTCCCACGACGCCGCTCGAACTGAAACCACACGTCCCCTGACCTGCGGCTCACCCCTCTTGGCCCCACTGCCCCTCTGCCTTCGGGAGCATTACATGTGGACCAGTCACCTATGGGATCCACATGTTATTGACTCAAAGGTAGGTGTAGTAATGCGCTGAAGCTCAGTCTCGACGGCCCTGAGAGGGAAATGTAACTCCTGCGCCAGGGCTTGTGGTGCTCCACCTGAACTCGTACAAACTCGAGATTTGTTTCTTTACTATACATGCACGCAATGATTTAATGGACATTGTAATCTCAACATGTGATGGGGAGCTCTAAATTTGAATTTGAAACTTATAAAACCAATAAACTGGGCGAGAGGGAGTATATAGTAGGATGTGTCCCATACAAAATAAGTCCCCTGGTTTGTCACCGCGAAGATGCGGTTAGAAAGGAGCACAGCGTCTTCCTACTCGTATGGCAAAAAATCGGCCGCAGTCAGCATGGTCCGACTTTGAGCGCCTTGTGCAAGGTTCGTGCTATCTTATTCAATCTCACCGTGGTTCCATCGCACCAATTCATGCGGTGGCCCGTTGCATGGCTGATCCCAATGTTGGACAAAGGTTCTACAGAACGGTGTCACCGTTGTAAATGTTGTGCAAATTGATGTTGGTACCCTCCCGCATATATGCAAGCCAATCTCCACTCTCACCGGCGTAGCTTTGTGAAACAAGCAAGGTGGGGAGAATTAGGAAATGGACACGGAAGTAGTCTTTAGAATGCATTTACTACGTGATCAAACTCATCTTACCTGCTCATCGGAGGAAATCCGAGTGCCCCTCAACGTCGACATCTCAAGGGGCGTCAACTTGCAACTACGGCCACGCCGCACTGGAGAGACCCCCAAGGAAACATCCTCGTGCGTTCCACGGAACATCAAGATGCATTTGTATGAGTAGTTTATCTTGTGAGAGAAAAGGATGAACGAGGGAAGGCCTCTAGAGATAGAGATGGAAACTACTACTACCAATGTGTCTCTGGCCCGTGCGTTGCAATGGATTCAAACTAGTAGAATAATACTTGTTCACGTGCTTGAAATATAAACACTCTAGTTTTGATATACATGTGTCAGCAGACACGACAGCTTGTCCATGGAAGTTGAACCACGGCGACCATCACGTTTCTTGTTTCTACCACTGCCACACCCACACACGATTCCCACGACGCCGCTCCATCCCACGACACGATGTCCCCCTACGTGGACATGGATCCTCTGACGTGGCTATCACTGCCTTGCCCTGCTTTTCCTTCGCTGACAGGTGGGGCCCACGCTTATTGGTCCCACATGTCGCTGATGTAATGGTAGGATTGTTCGTGCCCCTCATCCCTCTTGGCCCCACCGCTCCTCTGCCTTTGTGTGCATGACATGCGGGCCAGCTGAACTACGGCGACCATCAACTTTCTACCACAGACACACCCGATTGGACGCGGTTTGCCTGCTCCGCTGCTGTGCTCCGATCCGTAATCCCGCACCATCAAATTTTCATCCAGCGGCTGTGACACATTTCGTCCTGGGCATCAATCCTCAGCTGGAATACTTATGTACTACAAGTAGTACCTGCCGGTGTGGCCATCTACGCCTCGTAACGCCCCGATGCCCAGCTGTGGAACCCTCGCCACAGCCACGCCACCACTGGCTGGTTCATCTCGAGCGAGTAAGTCGCGAACCACGCCACCACCATGAGAATGGCATGTGGGCCAGCCGCATTTAAGGTCCGCATGTCATTGACTCATAGGCCGGGCACTAAGCCACCGAAGTTCGGTCCCGTGGGCCCCGAGAGGGAAACGTAATTCCTACGGCAGGCCTTGTGGTGCTCCCGCAGTACAACTCGTTCCAAAACTGGAATTTGTTTCTTGCTAGTACTACCAACTGGAGTAGTACTAGAAAGGTACACGTGCATTCCACGCATGAGATTCTGGTGGTTTGTGCATTATGCTTCTACATGTGGAGTTTTCTGGATTCTAACATGTGGCAAAATCTGGTGGAATGTAAGGTTAGGCAAGTTTGATTAACTTAGGTGAGTGTTTGGTTCAAGCCACACCTTAGGCAAGCCACACTAAGGCCCCACATGACATACACACAAAAAATGTGGCAAGATTCCCATAGGCTTGCCAACTTGTGGCTCTCATTTTGAAGAACTAATAACTTTGCCTAAGCTTAGTTGTGGCAAAGTTAGTCATGAATTAAGTTCAACTATGGAGTCTTCTAGATTATACATGTGGCACAATCTGGTGGATGATATCCAACGGCCAGTAGTGCTCGGATTTGCCATCTTTGTACCGTCGGATTGGCTTCATCCAACGACCAACTTTCAAAGTTTTTCACACACTATATAGTGGGTATAGATATAGATGTTCCGGTCCGTTGCAATGGATCCAAAGTATATCTATTTAGTGGAGTGCACTCTAAACACATTATCTATTTATTTTTCTCTAACCTTCCGTAGCCATGCAACCAAGCCACATAAGCTTCATGGGTGCCCCCCACATCATATTATTCATACTACGTTGATTAAAAAAAGATAAATCACCCAAAAAAGATCTTCCCATTTTTTGTTCCTACGATGTTGTGCCGTGCACGTACCTACTAGTTGTATAGTGGTAGTACTAGTAATATAGTATTAGGAGTACAAACTTGGTACTAGTAGGAGTATTACTAGTACGGGATGCTCCTACTCTAGCAACGAGCCCCGTCTGACACCAAATTTCTTGGCTTCCGTGCAATAGCTAGATCTTCCCCTCGTTTCTGTTTTCCAACCCGACGGCGGACGGGGTGTCGGTTTGCTCAACAGCGGTCCCACATGAAAGTGAAAATGCTAGGCAACACGCCTTCCCTAATCTATGTGTCGTGCCGGACGGGCCGTGTTGTAGTCCCGATTCCCGGGCGTGTGGGGGTGCGACGCGAATGCGGCAGGCCTTTTCCTTTTACTAGCAATGTGCCCGAGCGTTGTGACGGATCCAATGTAGTAGAATAGTAATATTTGTTCACAAACTTGAAAGAAATCACTATTGTTTTGATATACTCCTAATATATTACTCCCTCTGTACCTAAATATTTGTCTTTTTTGAGATTTCAAATGGACTATCACATACGGATTATATAGACATATTCTAGTGTTTCTAGCAAGATGCCCGCGCGTTGCACGAAGTTAATGGAAAAGGTAAGCACAACTTATAAATTGACGGATGGAGTACTAGTTACAGTGATGCATATAATTAAGCAAAGGGATCGCACATGTCGGTATTGACTGGAACGAGAATACAACAGCACAATAAGAATTAAGGCCATGATGATGCGATCGCAGTGGTGGTTACAGAAGGCAAGAAGAAAGATGGATCCACGAACGTACGACCTCCTCCTCCTCAACTTAGTGCGCCGGGCCACCGACCGGCGGCTAAGGAGCGGCGGCTTTTGTGGCGAGGTCGAGGTGCTTCTCAGCAAAGGCATCCAATGCTTCCAGCCGGTTGAGGAAGGCCAACGTCGTAGCGTCCTCACTGGCTTTCTAGATACCTATGTACACGATTTGCTCGTACACGTGGATGTGTAGGTCGACGAGTTCTTGCAGGGCGAGGCACCTCGCGGCGAGCGCGACCTCCAGGTGGACATTCTTCGTGGCGTCAGCAGGCAGTCGCAGGGCCACCAGTGCTTGAAAGAGGTTCCGGCCATGGAGGCCGATTAGGGTGGCAGGCAATGAGGAGCCCGGGCGCGCGGGCTGGAGGAGTACGGCGATGTCGTCCGCGAGCTTCTTGAGGACGGTGAACTTGTTGCTGGTGGCAACGATCATATGGTCCAACTGAGAGTCGTAGTTGGTGTCGACGGCGGCCATCCACCAGCCGGTCTCCAACACCGTATGGAGACGATCCTCGGCGCCATGCCGCAGGCCGGCGTCGTGGACCATCTGGCGCAGCCGCTGGCCGCTCACGCGCATCACCGCCATGGGTCTGGAGTGAGCTCTTTTGCACTTAGTGTAGGTGCTTAGGCAAATGCTTAGGTGCGTATGATGTGGTAGATGCATTGGAATGGAGGGGCGCCTTTAGATGAGGGCAATGAGGGCAAACTGTGTTGCATTCACATCGTGCAACCTCTTTTCCCGGACCTCCTCCCATTACTTCCCTCATGCATTAATTGAAGAAGGATGCATTGGTCGTTCAACATATCAGGAACCGCTACTCCCTCCCTTGTCTGCATTAAAGCCGTATTGGGAACTGCGCCGCCCGCTGTCAAATCGAATACTCCCTCCGTCTAGGTGAGTATTAAGTCATCTTACGAAAACCAAATAGTAAACACATAGGCGTGGTGCATTAACTCTCACGTTGTTTCTTATTTTTTGACATAAATAGAGGAATGACTTGTATGCTTTTAATGACTTGAGACTATCAAACATGACATGCAGTGGTCAGTTCATTGCACAAGAACAAATACAACCCACGTCAGCACACACGCATCTTATAGCAACACATCCAATGGCTATAAAAGATGAATGAGACCAAATTATACTCATCTAGATGAGTTCTAGCAAAACTGTATTAATAATACTTAGGCTTGTCATAGTGGGGAGTAACTTAGACTAGTAACATGTATACCTCTATAGTGCATAGTATCATAGATTAGGATCGTAGGTGGTCTCATTTATTGCCATGCATGACACATAGTAGCATCGCATTTATTATGTTACGGTATCTACCTATGTTACTATAATCATCTTTCTCTTCTTTAATTGCCTGCCACATAAGCATGTTTGCGAGTCTCAAGTGCATGTTACTACTTATGTTACCCCCACTATGGCCAGCCTTAGTACTCCTGCGCCATGTATCATATATTAGTATCATGTAGTATTTATTGCCATGTATGACACATAGTTCACGAGCGCTCTTTATATGTACCACCTTTTTTAATTTCAAGTTTTGCTCCATGGCAATCCATCGATACTACTACTGTACAAAAGTGGAGTATATACATTTTTTAAAAGGCTAGAGGGCGGGGCAGTCTAGCTCGGTCGGTTTCACGAGAGGCGAGGGCCTTTGTGATTTGACGGCTCATTAATGCTGTCAAATCGAATAGTACTGCGCCGCCCGCTGCATGCCCGGCGCCTCCATTAAACCCCTCCGTTAAACCCGCATGCAAACCGAGAATCCTACTCCGGCCACACGTCCGTTCATGAGCGGGCCGGAATTAAACGCAACATCGGCCGAGCTCCTCCCGTCCGCCTCGCTTAAACGAGGCGGACACCAGCCAAGCTCCTACCGTCCGCCCTCTATTTACATGAGGCCAGACAGACAGCGGGCAAGAATCGCACCCCTCCGCCGCTCCCGCATCTCCTCCTTTACCATTTTCTCCACTCTTCCAATGGCTTCCGATGAGCCGTTCTCCGGCATATTACCCGGCTGGGTGGCCCGTCGAGCCCTCCGGATACGGGCGAGGCCGCTCGGTGCTTCACCAACCTCGCTTGGCTCGGAGCGATTGCCGCTAAGCGGCGCGTGGTTCAGCAAATCGCCGCTCCAGTTCAGCTCGATGAGGAGTGGCGAGTTGCTCCACGCCGGCACGGCGGCGAGCACGCCGGTACGGGCGCTGTCGCTGCCGCGTGGTACCACGCCACCAGTGTTCGCGGTGGCCGCGCCTCCCGTGTCTGTGGGCGCGCCTCCCGTGCCTGCTGCAGCGCCATGCAGGCAGAGACAGAAGCCGGGTGCATGGAGAGTGACGAGTCGGTGGCCAGCTTCTCCGTGTCCGCCGCCATCATTGAGGAGAAGTAGAACACGGAAGGCCGCCGCCACTTGAGTCAAATGAAGGCCACCGCCAAGGCCACGACTGCGCATTCAGGTAGTTTCTTTGCTGCTTCGTCTCTTACGAGGACCTTCATCGACCCTGCAAGTGTCCCATTTAACATGAGGCAGACAAAGGGATCCGCGGGCGACCATTTAGAACTAAAATAATTCTAGATATATCCATTTCTAGGACAAGTATTTCCGGACGGAGGGAGTATTAATTATACAAGAGAGCCGGGTTGGCAGCTCTTAGTTCATGTAAATGTAATGAAATCCATCATATTTATATGAAGATCCGGCTTTTTTATACGAAGTCCTTCATGCTTATATGAAATCAGTCCGTGTTTGCACGAATTTCATTTGGTTGGTTAGAGTTGTAATTTTGTATGGCGCTTTCTTTTGATGTCGTCCTCCGCGGAAGGAAGCGGGAGGAAATTTGCCGGCTGCCGTTGGAGATGCTCTTTATGCTGGAAATAATAGAGTGACATCCAATCCATTTGAGTTAATTGCTTGTATGATTGTCCCTCTATAAAAAGTTAATTGCATGTACAGTGTACACGTGACTTGCGAGTGGTGGCTACAACTTCGCATGAAAGTTAAAAAGAAACAAGTCCATCCTTAATATTCTAAGTACTGTGGGTTCCACAAGTCGATGATAGCGAAAGAAGTACATATTAAATATGTATAGTAATATATAATATAAAAATCTAAAGTCAAAAGACAGAATTCGAACTCATGTCATCGCATTGCGAGCATCCGGCGCTAACCAGCCCAGCACATTTTTCTTGTAGACCATGCTGGAGATATATCTCCATGTCTACTCTCATATATACTCCATTCGTTCCTAAATATTTGTCTTTTTCAGATTTCAAATGGACTACCACATACGGATGTGTATGTATACATATTTTAGAGTGTAGATTCACTCATTTTGCTACGTATGTCTTTTCAGGAAGGGGCCGATTTGTCCTTGATTTATTTATGAGGTATCCAGATGGCACTGCACCGCCAAGAAAAGAGGGTAACATAAAAATTATGGACTACTTTTTTGAGTATGTTGGTAAGGTCCGGTCATAGTCACTTGTTGAAATCTCTAAAAAGACAAATACTCCCTCCGGCCGGAAATACTTGTCATCAAAATGGATAAAAGGAAATGTATCTAGACGTATTTTAGTTTTAGATACATCTCTTTTTATCCATTTGGATGACAAGTATTTTCGGATGGAGGGAGTAGAAAACAGAGTTGGTGATGATGGTGTGCATGCCATCCTGCAATATAGGCCGTCGGATTTATATCTAACGGATAGGAAAGAAACTATGGCAATTTTGCAAAAATATACCCACACTGTCGGCGTTCTGGGAACGGGGGTACCCAGAACTTGCTGCCCTGACCCTGCGGCGTGGTTTCGTGGGGTGGCCCATCAAGGCCCATCTTCATCGGCCAAGCTCAAGACCCTCGCGAGGCCAAGCCTCATGTGAGAGACAACAGAAGCCTCCTCGAGCCACGGCCTCGTCAGCTGGCTCGCGAGGCGGAGAGATCAAGGCGGGTACCTCACGAGGTGCCCATGACGCAAGCCATGATTTACCAAGGGCGCCATGCGGGCGCCCAGCCCGCATCCTCCTCATTTCGCCTTTGGTGCAAAGGGAGCAAGCGCAGCAAGAGCATCAAGCAAAGGCATCCGCTTCGGTGCAACAAGACCAAGACCGTCATAACGGCAGGAAGGAAGTCATCGTGGAGCCCAAGCCAAGCGTCACCACCAGAGCCTTTGACAGGTGAGGACCAACTTTAGTCGTGATAAGTGTACTGGATGTTCCCTTCAAAATGGCCAATTGTTGGCGCCTTCCCGCTCGATATTTGGCAAGAGGCCCAGGGCCCTTGCCTATAAATAGGACTAGCCACCCACAGGGTAGAGGCATCTAGAAATCTTGGAGATCGCCTAGAGAGAGAGAGAGAGAGACCGACTGAACTCCCCTAGCAGTTCATCGCACCAGCCTAGAACAGACCCTCGCGAGGCTGTTCTTCCTTGTGTTGTTCATCATCAGCCCAAGAGGCAATCCACCACACCACAAACTAGAGTAGGGTATTACACCACAATGGTGGCCCGAACTAGTATAAACCCTGTGTCTCTTGTGTTGTTCTTTTCATAGCTTAGATCCTAGCGAGGCGGCGAGGTGCAGGTAGGTAGAGGGAGAGATCTCCGCGCGCACCCCAGTGTTCGAACCTGGTGGGTCTGCCGGAACCCGAAATCCGACATTTGGCACGCCAGGTAGGGGTGCGCCGGAATTCGTCTTCCGCCGCCCTGTTCTTCGCCGACCATCGCATCCATGCCAGACGCTCGTCGGGCCCGCTGAAGCGCCAAGCCGCTCTCGCTTCGCCGCCGCTTCAGACAGCCCCCGGGCGTTACCGCCGTTCCCCGTCGCCCACCGTCAACACTGCCACCGGCCTGGCGGGGAACAAGCAGCAAGCATCATCCCAGCATCCGTCCGTGAGGCGAGACGGCCGCACCGCCACTCCTTCACTCGGCCCAGCTGGTTCTTCGTCTCGCGCGCTCCGTGCGCCCATGGAGGCTCCAGCTGCGCTCATCACGGCAAACGAGCTCCTGCGCTGCCGCCCTGTCGACGACATCTACGAGGAGTGGCTCGACCGCGTCGCCGAGCTCGTCCGCGCCGTCCTTCTCGCTTGCCAGCGCCCGCCCTCTTGTGGCGATGGTACTCGGGCGCCTCAGCCGCCTCCCCTCAAGAAGGCGCCACAGCCACAAGGCGCGCGTGGCCTGGCGGAACCCACTCCGTCTGCCAAGACAAAGAAGAGCAGAGCTGCCGAGAGGTCCTCGTCCCCAACAAGCTGCCGGGTGCTCGCACCTCGGCTCGTCACGACCACGCTCCTGCTCCAAAGATGCCAAGACCCCGCCGCTGCTCCCGCGGCCGCGCATGGGGACCCGCAAGACCAGGCTCTTCGTCACCGAGAGGCCTCCGGCTACAAAGAAGCTGCCGCGCCTTCAAAGCATCGAAGTTGCGCAGTTGTCGCGTGGCACAGAAAGTTCAAGCCAGACCGCCTCCTCGCTTCACGACGGCACCGCCGACCTGCGGAGTTCCTCCAGCTCTGAGCTAGGCATCAAGCCGCCAACGGGACGAGAATGTCATGGCGAACTGGTTTCCCATGGCACTCAAGGACGGAGCCCGCACTGCTCTCGAATCCCTAGCTCCTCGCACGATCTCCTCCCCGACGAGATGCGCACCCGCTTCATCGCCAACTTCCAAGGTACTCGCGACCGGCCTCCGTCAGGAGCGACATGTGCCGCATCAAGCAGCAACCAGGGGAGACCCTGCAGAAGTACATCCAGCGCTTCAACAACGCACACCTCAAGATTCCCAAGGTGACCAAGGAGGCCATCATCTCAGCCTTCTCCGACGGTGTGCGCGACGTCAAGATGAAGGAGGAGCTAGCGATGCATGAAGATCTGTGCACTTCCTTGGAGCTGTTCAACTTGGCGACCAAGTGCGCTAGGGCTGAGGAAGGGCGCCATTCCCTCCTCGAGCTGCCAGCCACAGACCCAGAAGAGAAGAAATCCAAGGCCAAGGACGTGAAGCGCAAGGGGGCTGCCGTGCTTGCGGTAGAACCTGACACCAAGCGGCGCAGAGATCAGCCCGAGTCTTCCAAGGGCGGCCGGTACTGTGTGTACCACGACCTCCACACCCACAACACCAACGAATGTCAAGAGCTCCGAGCCATGCGAGAAGGGAGGATCGGCCGATGCCCCGACCGCAACGATCGAGGCTACGGCCGAGGAGGAGGAAGGAACACAGGACGCTGGGAAGACCGTGGCCCTCGCCAAGGGTGGCGCGACCGACCTCACGAGGATCACTGGCAGGATCAGCCTCGCGAGGGAGACTGGAGGGATCAGCCCCGCGAGGATCGGCCGCAAGAAAATGCAGGCCTCCCTCCTCTGCCCCCGCAGCCAAGGAGAAATGAGGACCATCATCAGGACGAGGGGGCTGGGGGCTTCCAGGAGCCACGCGCGATCGCTTGCATCCTGGGCGGAGCTCAAGCCCCAGCCTCTCAACGCATCTTCAAGCAGTACGCTCGTGAAGTGAATGCAGTCCTCCCCAAGCTCGAAGCCACGCGCCCTCTCAGGTGGTTAGCATGCACCATCACGTTCAGCTCAGCGGATCAGCTCAAGTGCGCGGCCACAGCCGGAGTCCTCCCGATGCTTTGTTCCCCAATCATCAGCAACGTGCAAGTCACCAGGACCCTCATCGATGGCGGGGCAGGGCTCAACGTCATGTCCGTAGAGACATTCAACAATCTCCAAGTACCTTACAATCAGCTTCAGCCAACCAAGCCTTTCTCTGGAGTCACCGATGGCTCCACGGTTCCGATCGGGCAGGTCCGCCTCCCTGTCACCTTCGGGGCGCGTGACAACTACCGCACCGAGCTCATCGACTTTGATGTCTCCCACATTCGCCTGTCATACCATGCCATCCTCGGGTACCCAGCTCTGGCCAAGTTCATGGCCATGACTCATCACGGCTACAACGTCCTCAAGATGCCAGGAAGCGGCGGAGTCATCACGGTGCCTTGTGAAGAGAGAGACGCAGTGTGCTCCCTGGAGCGAGCCTTTCAAGCCGCATCACTTGAAGACCCAGATCGCAGGAGCGTGAGGCTCCCTGAGACCGCTCCCAAGAAGAAGAAGACATCGCCATGCCCGACCCCTCACGAGGCAGGCCCCTCAGGGTCCGCGCCTGCTCAGGGGGCACCTCCTACTGTCGCATAGGAAGGCGCACCCGACGCCCTCCTCGAGCAAGGCTCGGGGCTCTCTCCCGAGGGCCACCCGACCTTGCTAAGGTCACGAGGGAGGCGCTTGGGCACCACTTGGAGGTGTGCTTCAAAGCACGCTTCCCTCGTGAAGGAGCAAGGCAAGGAGGGCAAAACCCTCGGGAGTTCGTCGGTCGAGATCACGCAGGAGTTGCAGAGTCAAGATTCATGAGTGGCAGCCGCCACACTCCGCCGTAGCTCCCAATCCAGGCGAGGATGGTGGGCTGCGCGTCTGCATCGACATCCCAGGGCTCAACCGAGCCGCCTGTCAGGAGCGCTTCTGGCCCTCACGCGCGGGGCACTGCGAAGGTCCACCCCACAGCTACGTTCGCATGCCCTACGGCCTGCAGACGCGGCCGCCATGTACCAGCGCCTCATGAGGAGCATCCTAGAGGCTCGAGAGGCTAGGCGCTCCGCAGTCCTGGCGGAGATGGAGATGGTCCACGAGGAGCCACCAGCGCCTCTGGAGCCTCCCGAGGCTCCCCGGCACTGGGGCTCGTGGAAGATCGGCTTCCGCAGCCCACGACGTCCGCTACTTCAACATCCCTTCGTCTTCAACGTCATCAGGTGACATCCTTCAAGTTTTGTTTCCAGCTAGGAGCGCCCCCCAGGGCTGCATTATTCCCAGGCCGCGTGGGTCCATCCCTGCAGCGTGTATCCCCTTTACTTCATGTGCCTAGCTTACTTTGTTGGGGGCGCCCCTCGGGCTGCATCATCCCCAAGTTGCTCGGGCCAGACCCAGCGGCATGTACCCCTTTTGCGTTTATTTCGGGTCATGCCTTCGACCCATCATGATTATTATTTGATGCCTGTCCACGGCACCCCTTCTTCCTTCATGTCGGCCACTTGCACGTTAAAGGGGGGGTACCTGAGCATCGCGACTCATGGGCTCCTACTGGCTCTCCAACCCTCACCCTCTGGCCTTGTCCACGGCATCGAGACCTGGCATACCAGCGACGGCTGAGACCAGCTCGAGGGCCGGGACCAGAGGACGTAGAGCGTCGGCATCTAACCAAATTTGCAGGAACACATCACAAGTTAAGGCCCAGTGCCAGGCGCAACCCGCCTTGAGGTAGGGCCCCGTGAGTCCTGCTACCGCTCACGAGTGCCCAGACATACACCTCGTCAGCCCTACCGTGCCAGCCACGTGTCGGCGGGGCTGTACATGCCCTGGGCTCCTCCCGGAGGGGAGCCCCTCCATGCACCGTGGAAGCACCATGCTCACGGCTGATGACACCGCCGAGGAGCGGCTATGCCTGCACACACGGAAGCCCTAAGCTCCGCTACCGGGTGATAAATAATCGAGGGTGGCCCCGGCCGCATCAACCTCGTGGAGCCCAGAGCTTAGTGTCTGGCCTCATCGCAACGCCTCCCGGGAGTGCCGCGCCGAGGGGCTGGGCACGGGTTCACGCCTGGGTCACGCCCAGACGCGACGCCACCCAGCCCCTCGGGCCTGGTTCGTCACGTGACGCCTCCCCGAGCGGAGCCAAGGTACGAAGGCCGTTTGAGCGTCAAGGGGACTCCTGAGCATCGCGACTCAGAGCCTAACTGGTCACGTAGCCCTCACTCCTTAGTTCCAAAGGCTAACAGCGGTTGAGGTATGCGCGGGTCCGGTCTCTGGAGTCGTAGTTTGGTAGATTCTCCCACTCATCTCACCTCCCTACTTGCTGTTCGTGGCGCTTAAGGGGACGCCCGAGCATCGCGACTCAGGAGCCTAACTTGTCACGTAGCCCCTCACTCCTTGGTCCCGTCCTGGTTTCCGGTCGGGGCTAACGGCGGCTGAGGTATGCGCGGGGCCGGGCTCTGCCGGCGTAGAACATAAGCAAGTAGGAAGGAGAAGCGCAAATCTCAAGGAATTTAAAAGCAAACATTACAGTCCATAACTGTTATCACAACACCAAACGCAAGTTTAAACGCCTCCCCGAGGCATGATGCATGTTGCAGGAAGCAGAACAGGAGCCACAACGGAGTCACTTGTCGACGACGGAGCCGCGCCGAGCAGGTTCGCCTCGTGAAGCCCCAGGACCGGCAGCGCCTCGCTTCGGCTTCGTGCTGAAGGCCCGGAACGGACAAGAGCCTCCGCCGACCCTTCACGGCCTCAGCAGCGGCAGCAAGCTCGCCGCTGGCTCCAGAAACCGTCGAGGTCGACGCCGGGATCACGAAGGTAGACGTGGGTAAGGACCGCGTCCGGGCGCAGAAGACAGACACGCCGCCTCGGCCTCACCGTGAGGGCCAAGGCCAAGGGTGACATCTTCAAGAGCGGACCAGGAAGGGAAGCAGCTTACGGGGCCGTCCTCGGCGCCGCCAGCTGGCTTTCCAGGCTGTCGTCAGCGACCTCAGCAAGGTGCGAGCCTTCACCTCCATCTCCGTGAAGGCCTCGCGGTCCTCGGCAAGAACCCGCGCCTTGCCATCCAGCTCGACCTTCTTCGCCTCCAACTCCTGCTCCAGCGCACCTAGGCGGTCACGGCGCCTTTTAAGCTTGGCGTCCCGGTCCTTGACGGCCGCCTCGCGAGCCTTCATGTCTTCCTCCTTCTCTTGGCGAATGTGGGCCTCCTTGGCAAGCTGGTCCCGCAGGCCCTGCAGCCCGCTCTCCAGCGCCTTGCAGCGACCTCGGACATCGGCTACCTCCCCCAAGGCGGCGTCGCGAGCAGCCTTCGCCCCAAGGATCGGCCTGCTTCTCCTCGTCGCAAGCCGTCGAGGTTTAAACCAGCGCCCGCCGAATCAAGCGTCGAGAGGAATCCGGCCAAAGGCCAGCTCCAAGCGCCCGGCCACCAAGCGAGGGTCGGCGCCGAAGATCTTGCCGCAGCCGGTCCAATTCAGCAAAGAAAGACGATCCAGGACAGTGGGAGGAGTCGAGAGGACAGAGCTTGGTGGAGTAGGAGGAGAGGACGGCAGCGTAACCACAGTATCCTAAGGCGGAACCTGCTGCGCCCCAACAGCTGTGGCGGGGGCATCTGGCAAGGATACCTCAGGAGTCGCTTGGGCCATGGGGGCTGAGCTCGCCCCAGCCATCTCAGCCAGGCCTCGCGAGGATGACCGGGCAGGAGAGGCCCGTGTCCTGCCGTCGCCTTCCTTTCAAGGCGAGGCGCTGCCCAGACGGAGCCTCAGGAGCTCCCTTCAGCCTTCAGGCCCGCAGCGCCAGCCTAGCCAAGGGATACAGATATCAAGCCTCAGCCGACCAAGCAAGGAATAAAACAAGAATCAAGCACTTATCGGGTCATCGTCATGAAAGCTCGAGCAACCTCCGGCCATACTTGAAGCCCGAGAGCCGGCTGCAGGGATCAGCCTCAAGAGGCCCGGGAGCAGGAGGCACGTCTGCGGATCGCCTCGGAGCTGGGGCAGACCCGCGGGGGACCAGCCCAGTCCTGTCCTTTTTAGGATCGGGGGCAAGCTCTCGCCGCCCCGCTCGTCGCCATCCTTGTCGTCATTGCTCGGCAAGAGGCGGAGAGCGCGGGACCTGCGCCGGGGGAGGGGCGCTCTCGACTCCCTGTTGGTCGCCTTGGAGTCAGGCCCCGCTTCCCACTCCTCTTCTTCCTCCTCTTCGCTGGAGTCGTCAGAGGACACGTTCACCGTCGCCAGGGCCGCCGGGTCCTCGGGAACCTCCGCGGGCACGGGCCCGTCCCCATTGAAGACGGGCATGGATTCCACCGCCTGCTCCCAATCATCTCGAAAGAACAGGGCACAGAGCGCCCTCCAGCCTCGCCACGCCTCCCCGACCAAAGATTTGAGGACCGCGCCAGATCTTCGTCGGCCAAGACTGCGGGCTCGGGCAGGGCCACCACAAGGAAGCGAGTCTTGAAGCGGGCCACTGATGCTCCAGAACTCCCTCGGGAAGCGACGCGCAGTCAAGCCGCCCGCTGCCACGTTGCTCGGCCGCAGATCCGCGTCCATCTTCTCCAGACCGGC
Organism: Aegilops bicornis; assembly: GCA_021605145.1. NCBI lineage: Eukaryota > Viridiplantae > Streptophyta > Magnoliopsida > Poales > Poaceae > Aegilops > Aegilops bicornis. The sequence continues at coordinate 648,539,708 of CM038674.1, forward strand.
TTCACATGGGATCCACGAGTTCCACGCGAGACCAATCATCGAAGCTCGTGGGATGCTCCGTGGGCAGAATCAGCCGAGGGTGGATGCGCCCAGCGTCTACCATGACCCACTTGCTCCTGAAGTCCTCAATCCTCTTCCCGGGCTTCGAGATGGCGTTGGAGCTTCCATACGCGACAAAGCTCGCGCACGCGGAGATGGGACCGCGAGAGGTCCGGAGGGAGAAGTAGTGGCGCAGCAAGGCCACTGAGGGATGCACCCCGATGTGAGCCTCACAATAGTAGGCAAAGATCGCCAGAAGAAGAACAGAGTTGGGGTGGAGGTGCAGAGCTTGCAGTTTGTAGTGGCGGAGGACAAAGAAGAAGAACTCAGAAAAGGGAGGCACCAGACCGGCAGCAATGGCGCTCACGAAGAGTGGATAGCAGGTGCTTCCTTGGCCCTCGGAAAGGGCGGAGCCAGCCTTGAACACCTCTGCCCCGTCGATGCCTTGCGCCGCCACCATCCGGCGCACCCGGGCAAGGCCCTCCTCCGACACATTCGGCGAGTCCAAGGCGGCTGAGTACCAAGTCCGGCAGGAAGAAAAGGCGCAAGAAAGGGGATCTGGGCAATGACCGGAGGAGACGAGGGAAGCAAAGCCTAGACAGACGCTGCTCTTTTGTCGATTCGCACAGTTGCTAAGGCGCCCACGTCCAAACAACCGCCACGCGGCACCCAAGGCCGCAGGCTGTTAGGGCCCGCGGCGCTTCGCACTTGCCCCTTCACTTCTCTGCTCAGCCAAGTCCGGGCGCGCCTTGGGCCCGGGGGCTACTGTCGGCGTTCTGGGAACGGGGGTACCCAGACTTGCCTGCCTGCGGCCTGCGGCGTGGCTCAAGGGGTGGCCCATCAAGGCCCATCTTCATCAGCACAAGCTCAAGACCCTCGCGAGGGGCCAAGCCTCGCGGGGCGGACAACAGGAAGCCTCCTCAGGCACGGCCTCGTCAGGCTGGCTCGCGAGGAGGCGGAGAGATCAAGGCGGGGTACCTCACGAGGTGCCGATGATGCAAGCCATGACGACCAAGGACGCCAGGCGGGCGCCAGCCCGCACAGTGTCCTCCTTTCCTCTTTGGTGCAAAGGGAGCAAGCACAGGCAAGAGCATCAAGCAAAGGCATCCGTTTCGGTGCAACAAGACCAAGACCGTCGCAACGGCAGGAAGGAAGTCATCATGGAGCCCAAGCCGGCGTCACCACCAGAGCCTTTAACATGCGAGGACCAACTTTAGTCAGGATAAGTGTACTTTGGATGTTCCCCTTCAAAATGGCCAATTGTTGGCGCCCTTCCCGCTCGATATTTGGGAAGAGGCCCAGGGCCCTTTCCTATAAATAGGACTAGCCACCCACAGGGTAGAGGCATCTAGAAATCTTGGAGATCGCCTAGAGAGAGAGAGAGAGACCGACTGAACTCCCCTAGCAGTTCATCGCACCAGCCAAGAACAGATCCTCACGAGGCTGTTCTTCCTTGTGTTGTTCATCATCAGCCCAAGAGGCAATCCACCACACCACAAACTAGAGTAGGGTATTACACCACAATGGTGGCCCGAACTAGTATAAACCCTGTGTCTCTTGTGTTGTTCTTTTCATAGCTTAGATCCTAGCGAGGCGGCGAGGTGCAGGTAGGTAGAGGGCGAGATCTCCGCGCGCACCCCAGTGGTCGAACCTAGAGGGTCTGCCGGAACCCGAAATCCGACACACACGTCTCTCCACGTTCGCAAATAAGGCATTCCCTCGTTCAGCCTTTTCTCTCACAAGATAAACTACTCATACAAATGCATCTTGATGTTCCGTGCAACGCACGGGCAGCTAGCTAATTTCTTTTAAAATAGTTGCTGCGATAATTGGGTTGAAGTGGTATATTATATGTCTGCCTTGAATGATTTCATATTCACTAGTAGTAACAAAGAAAAGGTTGCCTTGTCAATTAACAGAAAACAGGGTGAAAACTATCACATGAGGCCGGTAAAAACAAGGCACACTGGGTTCAGCGTCATCGTCACTACTGTTGTGCGCGCATGAGAAGTCTACATATCGAGGGGGCTACCGAGCGAGGCACCGAGACACAATGTTTGAGAGAGAAACCAATTGACAGATTATGATCAGATCGAGTTGTCACCCTTCTGCTGTCATTGTTGGGGGGGGGGAGAGAAAGACGTATCGAGAGTGTGCGCAGTAGGCACAGAGGCACAACTAGCGAGTGTGTGTGTGTGTGTGTGTGTGTTTGAAAGAGGAGTAGCTTGATTATTATCAAGATCGATGTGCCACCCTACTCCTTCGGTGCCGGGTATTGTGTGTGTGTGTATGTTTGAGAGAGAATCCAGTCGATAGATTAGTATCAAGATCGAGGTGTCACCCTACTCCTTCAAAAGGGGTAGTGTGTGTGTGTGTATGTTTGAGAGAGAATCCAGTCGATAGATTAGTATCAAGATCGAGGTGTCACCCTACTCCTTTGGTGCGGGGTAGTGTGTGTGTGTATGTTTGAGAGAGAAGCTAGTCGATAGATTAGTATCAAGATCGAGGTGTCACCCTACTCCTTCGGTGTTGGGAAGTGTGGGTGTGTGTGCGTGTGGGGGGGGCAGTGACACTCACATATCTCTACTCTTATAAAAACAGAGTTGGTGATGATGGTGTTCTGCCATCCTGCAATATAGGCCATCCGATTTATATCCCGGCTGCATGTGAAGGAAAATATGGCAATTTTGCAAAAGATACCCACATCCCTCTCCGCATTTGCAAATAAGGCATTCCCTCGTTCATCCTTTTCTCCCACAAGATAAACTTCTCATACAAATGCATCTTGATGTTCCGTGCAACGCATGGGCATCTTGCTAGTAGGGAGAAGGAGTTTGTGTGACACATATCTAGCTATATTAAGGGATAGGTAGATAGCATATGTGTGAGAGACATTATTATACTTTGAGACATTAGTGGCTATGGGTGGGCGGAATTAAAGGGGTGGGCGTGTTAGACATAGAAAGCGTGTGTGTTTCTGTGTGAGAGACTTGTAGGACGGGGTAGAAAGACGAATTTAACCCTGACGGAGGGAGAGAAATACACAAAGTGCTGCAGTGTGATTCTCGATGCCCACAGTGGAAATGAGATATGTATGCATGTCGAGAGATTGCACAATTCATTCACGTATCACTATCTAGCGATCGTGGACGTGCATCGCTTGAACATAAGTCAATATCTACTTCAGATCATGGCCAAAGGTACAATATCGATTCAACGCTATAAAGATTGGGCACTCACATATCACATTTTTTCTATTTAAATAAACCTTTTCAGTTGTGCATGCCAAAGTTACGTTGATGTTTCTTCAAACAACCAATGTAGCTATCATGTACATGCACCATTGTTACTCTTGCATTCAAATTCATTAGTCTTGGATGATTTAAGTTTCTATTTTGAAGTAATATATGTAATATTCATATATGAATTCAACGGGTACGCAATTTATGAAATGGAGGCTATGTAATCATATGAGGTAACACTTTTAAGTAGCTAACTACAATATCCATTTCTTTTTGTGCCTCTACACTAACACGTCAATGCATTATGTTTAAAGTAAATAACCAATTGCACTAAAGTATCTATTTACACGAGAAATACATAGGTTGAGCGTTTGATCCCTTTTTGTGAACGTGCCACTACACCCGTACGATTGGCCGCCGTGAACGCCCAAGTTATCGGCGCATCATCTCGAAAGTTATTGTCTTTTTTTCGGGGTGGACTTCACACCAGTTATTAATCACGACGCGTGCCCGTGTACATAGTCTAGCATGACCTTCCGCTAGCACGGTCCAAAATTAGTTGAAACTGGATACGAACGATCCATGGCGGCAAAATCTCCCGCCTCCTTCTAAAATTTCCGCCACCTTAGTCTTTAGCATGCGAAATCCACCTTTTGTCCTTGGTGCACGGAGACCAGCAGTTACAATACTGCCCTCATCTACATGATAGGTCGGGGCTGCTTTGGTAACTTCCAGCTCCCCCCACTACACGACACCCCCATTTCATCTCCCTCCCGCAAAAACGACTAACTCCACAAAGACCAGGCATCTTACATCACGCCGTCTGCATTTCATCGCCTCTTTCTCCCTCCCTCTTGAAACCCTCGACTACTCATCCACCGGCATACCATAGCCCATTCACTGCCAGCGGCGTCCACCTCGTCGGATCTGCTTCTGCTGCCGCATCTACCCCTCCCACCTCCCCTAGAAACAAGTAGACTGCTCATCCACCACTGTACCATAGCCCATTTAGTGCCGGCCTTGTCCACGGCGCCGGATCTGCTTCGCCGGTACTCTCATCAACCGTCGCGCATCTGCAGCGGCTCATTCGTACTCCCCACCGGAGACGCTTCGTCCACACCCCACGGAGCCGCCCCACCGATGCCCCCGTCGACGGCCTCTGATCCTCTTCGCCGACACCTTCCTCAACTCCACCGGAGCCGCTTCGCCGACACCATCGTCAACCCTACCGGAGTAGCTTCGCCTATACCATTCTCAACCATACTGGAGCCGCTTTGCCAACTCACAAGTCCACGGCCTCAGATCCGCTTCCTCGCACCCTCATCCAACCTACTGGAGCAGCTTCTGACGCCCCGTCCACGACCGCAGATCCGCATCATCGACACCACCCTTAACCCAACCATCGAAGCAGCTTCTGACGCCCCGTCCACGGCCGCAGATCCGCGTCATTGACACCATACTTAACCCAACCACCGGAGCAGCTTCTGACGCCCCGTCCACGGCCGCAGATCCGCATCGTCGACACCATCCTTAACCCAACCACCGGAGCAGCTTCTGACGCCCCGTCCACGGCCGCAGATCCGCGTCGTCGACACCATCCTTAACCCAACCACCGGAGAAGCTTCACCTACGCCCTCGTCCACGGCCATAGATCCGCTTCGCCCACACCGTAGTCCACCCTACCGGAGCCGCTCCACAAACACCCTACTCGATGGTTCTAGATCTCCTTACCGGACCCCGACAGCCAGCGCAGCGTCATCACCCTCGACGTTTCTAACCTGATTCCCACCGTCTGGAGAGATGCCAAGCACCCGCCACGGCCTAGGTACTTGTCACCTTTAAACCCGTCCAGCATCACCTGCCCGATGTACTTCAAATATACTAACCGGTCATTGTTACCTGTTATGCAGGCCGCAAAACTACAAGGACGATGTTTCTTCCGGATCTAATAGCTTGGCCAACCAAGATCCCGGACCGAGGCATTGCTATGATCTTGTAAGCGCGTCTCTCTCTCTTGTATTGTTCTCAGGCTCGCCAAATGCTTTGCTAGGATTTTCATCAAGTAATCCCTTTGTGCGCATAATGATTTCTACTATCTGGCTGCTAAATTACTAAATTAGATATGTAGATGTCATACATGATACTACCTCGTACCTGCTCCTAATATAAGTCTTTCTATAGATTCCACTATAGGCTACATACGGAGCAAAATGAGTGAATCTACACTAAAAAATGCATCTATATACATCTGTATGTGGTCCATACTGGAATCTCTACAAAGACATATATTTAGGAATAGGGGCAGTACATTACACAAAATCGTAGGTGGCATGTACGAATTCCAGTGCACTAGATTAGGCTCCCTTAGAGTGCCTGCTAGTCCAGCATACAAAGTCATGGCTAGTTTATGGTACGCACACAATCGTTAATTGGTGGTTTAAATATGCGCAAGGGATATGCAATGTAGTATCATGTAGAGATGTCTGAAATTAGCCGTGTCAACTTGCAGATAGTGTTACACAATGAAAAAGTACAAGATGTATGTGGCAATTTCATGGAACATCGCAAAAAAAGGAGAGGCATCGGTGAGCCTATACAGCATGCTTTGGTATGTCACTCCTCCATTGCAATCATCGTGACATATTATTTGTATGCCAGTTCTATTAGCCAAGTTTCTTTGAGACAGTTATTACGAGTTATCCTAAGAAAATAAGCACCTGTGAATATAAGCTCCATGTAATAAGCCAACCAGTTCTTTTCATTGCGTTTTCAGCTTATCTTTGGTATGATCAAGGAAAGTCTAGATTGCATTATATATTTTTCATTTTGCTGCCCATATGGAAATTGATTTGACTTGCAAACATCACAAATTGAACCCAAAGCAAGAACTCAATATGATAGGAAAATGTACCATCACTATTTGTTCAAAATGCAAATACAAAGATACCATCTACTTGGCACAATCTTCTTTTGTCAATGTTTTCCATAGAGATCCCATTGCCTAATTTAAACGAAGAACGCATGACCCACATTTAAATGAAGAAAAATTATTTATTGAAATTCGATGGTCCAAGTGGCTGGTTATTATCATATAGCAGCACCAATTTAAAGCATCATATAGCAGCAAGAACAACTCATAGCAACTCATCATACAAGAGCGATCTGCAATTCATCATATACCAGCAACAGCTCATAGCAATTCATCATATAGCAGCAGCAGGAACAACTCATAGCCATTCATCATATAGCAGCAGCAGGAGCAGCTCATAGCAATTCATCATATAGCAGCAGCAGGAGCAGCTTGTAGCAACTCATCATATAGCAGCAGCAGCTCATAGCAATTTATCATATAGCAGCAGCAGCAGCAGCTCATAGTAACTCATCATATAGCAGCAAAGACTCATAGCAATTCATCATATAGCAGCAGCAGGAGCAGCTCATAGCAATGCATCATATAGCAGCAGCAGGCAGCTCATAGCAATTCATCGTATAGTGGATCGTAATGAAAATTTGGCAAAAATCGGAGGAGATCCTCACCTTGTTGGATGAGCTCATCCTTCAACAAAGACCTCAAGGCCATGGCCTGGGAGGAGGGAGGGGAATAAGGTGCCTTCGCAGCAGTGTGGCATCACCAGAGTTGTGCAAAGATCCGCCGTAATAGTGCGTTGGGCCGAACCACGATGGAGCATTGCCGGATACCATGAGAATGAGGGGCGGCGCCAGAGGGAGGAGCAGCCAAGGAGATTTGCCCCTACCCACCGGCCATGTAGCCTAGCTGGACATAGCATCGTCGAGGACTAGGCCAGATGGGACCAGTGGCCACAGCTCGCTGCAGGAACCCTAGTGCTGCAGGCAGGGGATCGAGGTAGAGGGAAAGGTGAGAGGAGATGCAAGCGGGCACAGCAATGAATGCTTGCGTGTTTGTTTTTACTTGAGGGTCAGGTGTGACACGGGCGTCAGCAGTTGCATTTTGAATGTAATATTAGGCTGACAACAGAGTCATTTCACTATTCCCCTTCCCTTCAATTTTTAGTGAGGTTCTGCAAAACACCCCTCCAAAGAGAAATTAGTTAAGCCCAAGCCCATAACTCAAAAATGACTTCTTTACATCTTTTATGGCTTATTTTGACAATATGCCCTAAAAAGGCGAAATCGAACTGGCCCTTAACATGCAATTCAATTGTGCGTGCAATGATGAATCACTCCTACCGCTTATCCGTACATTTAGGCATCATCATACATGTCATAACCTAATACATGTGCATTCCATTATAGAATCTGGAATATGCAATGTTTATGTTAGTTCATACGTTGCACATGATGTTTAAATGCCCTTAAATCTGGTCAGTCAAGTGATGGTATTTAAGCCTCCTTCTTTGCTTATTTTGTTGATATGTAAGATTTGCTCACACATCCTGCTCAATTGCTTGTTTGCATCAGCCAGCCATACTAGGACTGTTTGCTTTGATTACTTGCTATTCTCGACCTAACACTCTAACAGAGCTTGTCAACGATTTAAACACTAAGGGCTGCTTTGTAGTGGGGCCTTGTCTAACTCATAGGTGACATAAAGGTTTGGTACAGACACTACAAAGAGGGCTCTCCAAGAGTACACGGAGATCCAGTTCAAGGTATGCCTAGTTTTTACATAGTGCGTATATAGTAAATGCTCATTTCATTGTGTGCAAGTGCAAGAGATGCGGCATATTTCATTATGTGGTGTTGTTTTGTTCTAATCTCATCCTTTTGTGTTCACAGATCGAAAGTATGCATATTTATCTTCCAAGGAGACGAGTAACTAGTTTGTGTCACCTTGCGAGGGGGTACAATGAAGGTAAGATTGAGGATTTCCAAGTACAAGATGTTAGGAAGGAGCCTTGCAAGAGAAGTAGGAGCTTCGCTGAGCCTCTTCAACCTGCTAAGGTAAGTCACTGTATGCAACTCAACAGTTCAATTCCTCGTTTGTTTCTGCATAGTTAATTTTCTCTTTTCAATTGCTTTATTTGTCCTCAGTTAATGAGAAGCCCAAATAATCATGCCTGATGTTCGGTACTTGTATCACTATTAGTTGACATAATTAAAGTCCTTACCATTTAATTACTCTGCTGAAGTGTGCCTGAAGCTTTGAAGTCTATTAACCAACTATTATTGCACGAGGCTCACAATCTAGTTTATACTACGCTAATGATTGCATAGTTTTGCTCATTGTAGTATGTTTGTATGAAACCCTCTGTTGTTCATTATGCTCCCTAAGACTTTAATTAAGGTACAGAATGGCCAACTGCTTGCTTACTTATATGCAACGTGTTGTCTAAATTTGTAACTTGTCTGTGTTTTTGATTGAGCCCCAACATCATGCTCCTCTGGTGAGCTAAGAGGGATTTCTGTATGCAGGCTGCACAGACTATCTTTTTTATAATTTTTAAAATATCACCTGCTTATGCTTCATGACGTGTAACAATTTTTTTGTGAATGTGACGTGTAACATTATTGTTAGTCCTGTTTTGCCATGTAGTACAAAATAGTGTCTTGTTCGCTTCACTATTGTAACTATATTTTTGCCCTAGTCATGTGTACTTACAGAAACATTTCAGGATGAAGTGACATCAACAAAAAAATCTGTGAGTAGTGCGGCATGGCCGTTACCGAATGATTATGGATTGGAATTGGAATGTGCTGATGTTCTCGAGCATCAACTAGAGGTGGCAAGACAACGTGTACATGATTGTCAATGTATAATCAACAAGTTGAGACTGGACATGCAGGTATTAGATGCAGGAGTCAAAAAATGAAACAAGACACCGAGGTAACCATGAAGGAATTGAGATTTTGCAGACTGAAATTTGTGCTATCTCAATCCGGCCAATCCTATTCTGTGAAGAGATTATAGTTCAAATGGAGTTAAGTTGATGCGCGTCCATGATGTATGAGCTGTATTTGCCCAGTGTATGTAATTTGTTGTTTGTGTATGCTTTATTATCACCTGTGCCGATGCCCAGTGGGTATAATCGGCTGTAATTTCTTTATTGTATAGTGTACGATTATTCTACCTTTCTATGCCTTGATCTCTTTGTTGTATAGTGTATGCTTTTTAGAGGTGATAGTATTGAGTAGGATAATTCTTTGAATATGCTATATCGTTCAAACGGGGGCCAACTCGCCTGACCATGGCCCTTCACGGGCCGTCGGATCCATGGGCCTTCTACGTCTCGTAGGATCCATGGGCCTTCTACGTCTCGTAGGATCCATGGGCCTTCTACTATCGTAGGATCGATGGGCCGCCGACTCATTTATGGGTCTTGTACGAGCCTTTAATGGGCCATAGACGGGCCTATAATGGAAATCGTACGTTTTATGGGCTGACCATAACGAGCCATTAATAGGCCGTATTTGGTGATGCTATGAAAATGGCCCAACAGACTAACGGACCACAAATGGGGCGACTGTAACGACGGGCTAAATTTGGCCCACAAGCATAAAATGACAGTAACGGGCCGTAAGTAACCGAATGCTGCAAATGAGCCCAAGAATAAATGGGCCCTCAGAAGGCCGAAAGTTAACTTGGGCTGGAAACGGCCCAACGGAATAACGGCCCGTTAATGGGTATAAAGTGTTACACTGTTCATTACGGGCCAGTTTCACCGCGGGCCGTTAATGGGTGTAAAGTAATACACTGTTCATTAACGGGCCGCTAATGGGCCAAGAGTTACAAAGGGCCTCATATGGGCCGAAAGATGTCATGGGCCATACATGGGCCAGAAGTGAAAACAGGCTGGAATCATATTGGATGGCCCAGATGACGCTACTGGGCCTAATTCGCATAGGGCGTAACGGGCCTTGGGTTAGCGGGCTGTAAATGGGCTATATGCTAACATGCCGCTTAATGTGCTTTCCATGGGCCGCCCGCCACTTTTGACCAAGTCAAACGGGCCGGCCTTTTCACAGAATGGGCCATTGTTGGGCGTGCCACGTGTCGATGTATCATAGGCGCCTTTCCGTCCAAAGGAATGGATGACATCTGTCCCAATGATGAGTCGACACGTGTTTCCTCCACCAATGATGATTTTACATGTGGAAAATCCCCATTGGTCGGGGCTGTTAACGGGTTATCGGATCCAAAACCCGACCCGATATCTTAACGGCGTTCCATTACGGTGGATGCCACGTGTCGGTCACCCTTGACGAAAGCACTTCTGTGATGCGCGATTTATCGTCATGGAAGTGGACACTTCCGTGATGATAATTTTGGTAATGTCATTGAACACTTCTACGACAGCACAGGTATGACTATCTTGATTCTGTCATAAATTTGGCATGGATGTACATGCATGACAGAACACGTGACCTACTGTGACAAACACGTATCATCACGGAAGTGTATTTTTTTTGTAGTGAGAGAGAGGGGAAGAAAAGGGGGCGTCGCCCCCCTCCTTGTCCAATTCGCACTAGAGGGGGAGGGGGTGCTCGACCTGCCCTGGCCGCCCCTCCTCTTCTCCACTAAGGCCCACTAGGCCCAATTAACTCCCCGGGGGGTTCCGGTAACCCCCCCCCCCCCTCCCGGTGTTGGAAATATGCCCTAGAGGCAATAATAAAATGGTTATTATTATATTTCCTTGTTCATGATAATTGTCTATTGTTCATGCTATAATTGTATTAACTAGAAACCGTAATACATGTGTGAATACATAGACCACAACATGTCCCTAGTGAGCCTCTAGTTGACTAGCTCGTTGATCAATAGATGGTTATGGTTTCCTCACCATGGACATAGGATGTCATTGATAATGGGATCACATCATTAGGAGAATGATGTGATGGACAAGACCTAATCCTGAGCATAGCACAAGATCGTGTAGTTCGTTTGCTAAAGCTTTTCTAATGTCAAGTATCATTTCCTTAGACCATGAGATTGTGCAACTCCCGGATACCATAGGAATGCTTTGGGTGTACCAAACGTCACAACGTGACTGAGTGGCTATAAAGGTGCACTACAGGTATCTCCGAAAGTGTCTGTTGGGTTGGCACGAATCAAGACTGGGATTTGTCACTCCGTATGACGGAGAGGTATCTTTGGGCCCACTTGGTATTGCATCATCATAATGAGCTCAATGTGACTAAGTAGTTAGTCACAGGATCATGCATTACAGAACGAGTAAAGTGACTTGCCGGTAATGAGACTGAACGAGGCATTGGGATACCGATGATCGAATCTCGGGCAAGTAACGTACCGATTGACAAAAGGAATTGTATACGGGATTGCTTGAATCCCCGACATCGTGGTTCATCCGATGAGATCATCATGGAACATGTGGGAGCCAACGTGGGTATCCAGATCTCGCTGTTGGTTATTGACCGGAGAGATGTCTCGGTCATGTCTGCATGATTCCCGAGCCCGTAGGGTCTACACACTTAAGGTTCGATGATGCTAGGGTTATAGGGAAGGTATGTATGCGGTTACCGAATGTTGTTCGGAGTCCCGGATGAGATCCAAGACGTCACGAGGAGTTCCGGAATGGTCCGGAGGTGAAGATTGATATATTGGACGAAGGGTTTTAGAGTCCGGAAGTGTTCCGGAGGTACCGGGTGATGACCAGCATGACCGAAAGGTATTTCAGGAGCCCCGGCAAGTGTTGGGGGGCTTCATGGGCCAAGGGAAGGGGGCAAACCAGCCCACTAAGGAGTTGTGCGCCCCCCTCAACTATTCCCACGTGACCAGGGGGTTTGGGGTGCCCCATCTAGGGTTCCCACCTCCTGGCTTGGGGGCCAGGTCACCCAAAGGGGAGATCCCATCTGCTCTGGCCTCCCCCCCCCTAGGGGAAACCCTAGGGCACCTCCCCTCCCCCTTGCCCCTATATATAGTGGAGGTTTTGGGGCTGCCCAACACATGAGTCTCTCTCTCCCAAGGCGCAGCCCTACCTATCTCCTTCCTCGTCTCTCGTAGTGCTTGGCGAAGTCCTACTGGAGTACCGCGCTCCTCCACCACCACCACGCCATCATGCTGCTGCTGGATGGAGTCTTCCCCAACCTCTCCCTCTCTCCTTGCTGGATCAAGGCATGGGAGACGTCACCGGGCTGCACGTGTGTTGAACACGGAGGCGCCGTTGTTCGGCGCTTAGATCAGAATCGACCGTGATCTGAATCGCCACGAGTACGACTACCTCATCCGCGTTCTTGCAATGCTTCCGCTTAGAGATCTACAAGGGTATGTAGATGCACTCCCTTTATCTTGTTGCTAGATTACTCCATAGATTGATCTTGGTGATGCGTAGAAAATTTTGAATTTCTGCTACGTTCCCCAACAGTGGCATCATGAGCTAGGTCTATGCGTAGTTTCTATGCACGAGTAGAATATAAGTTGTTGTGGGCGTCAATTTTGTTGATTTACTTGTCGTTACTAGTCTTATCTTGATTTGGCGGCATCGTGGGATGAAGCGGCCCGGACCGACCTTACACGTACACTTACGTGAGACAGGTTCCACTGACTGACATGCACTAGTTGCATAAGGTGGCTAGCGGGTGTCTGTCTCTCCCACTTTAGTCGGATCGGATTCGATGAAAAGGGTCCTTATGAAGGGTAAATAGTAATTGGCATGTCACGTTGTGTTTTTGGCGTAGGAAAGAAACGTTCTTGCTAGAAACCTATAACAGCCACGTAAAAACTTGCAACAACAATTATAGGACGTCTAACTTGTTTTTGCAGCATATGCCGTGTGATTGATATGGCCAATAGAATGTGATGAATGATATATGTGATGTATGAGATTGATCATGTTCTTGTAATAGGAATCACGACTTGCATGTCGATGAGTATGACAACCGGCAGGAGCCATAGGAGTTGTCTTAATTTATTTTATGACCTGCGTGTCATGAGTAACGCCATGTAATTACTTTAATTTATTGCTAAACCATTAGCCATAGTGGTAGAAGTAATAGTTGGCGAGACAACTTCATGAAGACACGATGATGGAGATCATGGTGTCATGCCGGTGACAATGATGATCGTGGCGCCCCGAAGATGGAGATCAAAAGGAGCAAAATGATATTGGCCATATCATGTCACTATTTGATTGCATGAGATGTTTATCATGTTTTTGCATCTTATTTGCTTAGAACGACGGTAGCATAAATAAGATCATCCCTCGCTAAAATTTCAAGAAAGTGTTCCCCCTAACTATGCACCGTTGCGAAGGTTCGTTGTTTCGAAGCACCACGTGATGATCGGGTGTGATAGATTCTAACGTTCGAATACAACGGGTGTAAGCCAGATTTACACATGCAATACACTTAGGTTAACTTGACGAGCCTAGCATGTATGCATATGGCCTCGGAACACGGAAGACCGAAAGGTCGAACATGAGTCGTATAGAAGATACGATCAACATGAAGATGTTCACCGATGATGACTAGTCCGTCTCACGTGATGATCGGACACGGCCTAGTTGACTCGGATCATGTATCACTTAGATGACTAGAGGGATATCTATCTAAGTGGGAGTTCATTAAATAATTTGATTAGATGAACTTAATTATCATGAACATAGTCAAAAGGTCTTTGCAAATTATGTCGTAGCTCACGCTTTGGTTCTACTATTTTAGATATGTTCCTACAGAAAATTTAGTTGAAAGTTGATAGTAGCAATTATGTGGACTGGGTCCGTATTCTGAGGATTGTCCTCATTACTGCACAGAAGGCTTATGTCCTTAATGCACCGCTCGGTGTGCTGAACCTCGAGCATCGTTTGTGGATGTTGCGAACATCCGACATACACGTTTTGATGACTACGTGATAGTTCAGTGCGTAATATTAAACAGTTTAGAATTGTGGCACCGAAGACATTTTTGAAATGTCGCAGAACATATGAGATGTTCCAAGAGCTGAAATTGAGATTTCAGGCTCGTGCCCGCGTCAAGAGGTGTAAGACCTCCGACAAGTTTCTTAGCCTACAAACTAAGGGAGGAAAGCTCAATCATTGAGCATGTGCTCAGATTGTCTGAGTACTACAATCACTTGAATCGAGTGGGAGTTAATCTTCCAGATGAGATAGTGATGGTTCTCCATAGTCACTGCCACCAAGCTATTAGAGCTTCGTGATGAACTATAACATATCAGGGATAGACGTGATGATCCTTGAGCAATTCGCGATGTTTGACACCGCGAGAGTAGAAATCGAGTAGGAGCATCAATTGTTAATGGTTAGTAAAACCACTAGTTTCAAGAAGGGCAAGGGCAAGAAGGGATACTTCATGAAACGACAAATCGATTTGTCGCTCTAGTGAAGAAACCCAAGGTTGAACCCAAAACCCGAGACTCGAAGCTTCAACTATGAGGGGAAATCCATCAAGCGTAACTACCCTAGATACTTGGTAGATGAGAAGGCTGGCAAGATTGACAGAAGTATATTGGATATACATTGTATTAAATGTGTACTTTACTAGTACTCCTAGTAGCACCAGGGTATTAAGATACCTGTTCGGTTGCTAAGTGTTAGTAACTCGAAATAAAAAGCTATGGAATAAACGGAGACTAGCTAAAGGTGAGATGATGATATATGTTGGAAGTGTTTCCAAGGTTGATTTGTATCAAACATCGCACGCTCCCTCTACCATCGGGATTGGTGTTAAACCTAAATAATTGTTATTTGGTGTTTGCCTTGAGAATAGACATGATTGGATTATGTTTATCGCAATACGGTTATTCATTTAAGGAGAATAATGGTTACTCTATTTATTTGAATAATACCTTCAATGGTCTTGCACCTAAAATGAATGGTTCATTGAATCTCGATCGTAGTGATACACATGTTCATGCCAAAATATATAAGATAGTAATGATAGTACCACATACTTGTGGCACTGCCATTTGAGTCATATTGGTATAAATCGCATGAAGAAGCTCCATATTGATGGATCTTTGGACTCACTCGTTTTTGAAAATATTGAGACATGCGAACCATGTCTATTGGTAGATATGTATGAAGAAACTCCATACAGATGGATCATTTGGACTCACTTGATTTTGAATCACTTGAGACATGCAAATCATACCACATGGGCAAGATGACTGAAAGGCCTCGTTTTCAGTAAGATGGAACAAGGAAGCAACTTGTTGGAAGTAATAAATTTTGATGTGTGCAGTCCAATGAGTGCTGAGGCACGCAGTGGATATCGTTATTTCTTATTTCACAGATGATTTGAGTAGATGCTGAGTATATTTACTTGATGAAACACAAGTCTGAATTATTGAAAGGTTTAAGTAATTTCAGAGTGAAGTTGAAGATCGTCGTGACAAGAGGATGTCTATGATATGATCATAGAGATGAATATCTGAGTTACGAGTTTGGCACACAATTAAGACATTGTGGAAATTGTTTCACAACTCATACCGCCTGGAACACCATAGTGTGATGGTGTGTCCGAACATCATAACTGCACCCTATTGGATATGGTGTATACCATGATGTGTCTTATTGAATTACCACTCTCGTTTATGGGTTAGGCAGTAGAGACAACCGCATTCACTTTAAATAGGGAACCACGCAATTCCGTTGAGACGACACCGTATGAACTATGGTTTAGAGAAACCTAAGCTGTCGTTTCTTAAAAGTTTGGGGCTGTGACGCTTATGTAAAAAAATTTCAGGCTGATAAGCTCGAATCCAAAGCGGATAAATGCATCTTCATAGAATACCCAAAACAGTTGGGTATACCTCCTATTTCAGATCCGGAAGCAAAAGTGATTGTTTCTAGAAACGGGTCCTTTCTTGAGGAAAAGTTTCTCTCGAAAGAATTGAGTGGGAGGATGGTGGAGACTTGATGAGACTATTGAACCGTCACTTCAACTAGTGTGTGTAGCAGGGCACAAGAAGTTGTTCATGTGGCACCTACAGCAATTGAAGTTGAGCTTATGATAGTGATCATTGAAACTTCGGATCAAGTCACTACCAAACCTCGTAGGTCGACTAGGATGCGTACTACTTCAGAGTGGTACGTAATCCTGTCTTTGAAGTCATGTTGCTAGACAACAATGAACCTACAAGCTATGAAGAAGCGATGGTGTGCCCGGATTCCGATGAATGGCTCGAGGCCATGAAATCCGAGAGAGGATCCATGTATAAAACCAAAGTATAGACTTTGGAAGAACTACTTGATGGTCGTAAGGTTGTTGGGTGCAGATGGATTTTAAAAGGAAGACGGACAATGATGGTAAGTATACCCATTAAGAAAGCTCAACTTGTCGTTAAGATGTTTTCCGACAAGTTCAAGGAGTTGACTACGATGAGATTTTCTCACCAGAAGCGATGCTTAGAGACTGTTGGAATTATATTAGCAGTTACTGCATTATTTATGAAATCTTGCAGATAGGATGTCAAAACATTATTTCCTCGGCAATTTTCTTGAGGAAAGGTTGTATGTGATACAACCAGAAGGTTTTGTCAATCCTGAAAGATGCTAACAAGTATGCAAAGCTCCAGCAATCCTTGTAAGGACTGGAGTAAGCATCTCGGAGTTAGAATGTACGCTTTGATGAGATGATCAAAGATTTTGGGTTTATACAAAGTTTATGAGAAACTTGTATTTCCAAAGAAGTGAGTGGGAGCACTATAGATTTTTGATGAGTATATGTTGTTAACATATTGTTGATCAGAAATGATGTAGAATTTCTAGAAAGCATACAGGGTTATTTGAAAAGTGTTTTTCAATGGAAAACCTGGATTAAGCTACTTGAACATTGAGCAACAAGATCTATAAGGATAGATCAAAAACGCTTAATAGTACTTTCAAATGAATACATACCGTGACAAGATTTTGAAGGAGTTCAAAATAGATCAGCAAAGAAGGAGTTCTTGGTTGTGTTACAAGGTGTGAGTATTGAGTAAGACTCAAGACCTGACCACGGCAGAAGAGAGAGAAAGGACGAAGGTCGTCCCCTATGCTTTAGACGTAGGCTCTACAAAGATGCTATGCTGTGTACCGCACCTGAAGTGTGCCTTGCCATGAGTCAGTCAAGGGTTACAAGAGTGATCCAGGAATGGATCACATGACAGCGGTCAAACTTAACCTTAGTAACTAGTGGACTAAGGGATTTTTTCGATTATGGAGGTGGTAAAAGAGTTCGTTGTAAAGGGTTACGTTGATGCAAACTTTGACACTAATCCGGATGACTCTGAGTAGTAAACCGGATTCGTACAGTAGAGCAGTTATTTGGAATAGCTCCAAGTAGCGCATGGTAGAGGCATCTAAAAGATGACATAGAGATTTGTAAATCACGCACGGCTCTGAAAGGTTCAGACCCGTTGACTAATACCCTCTCTCACAAGTGAGATATGATCAAACCCCATGGGTGTTGGATTCATTACAATCACATAGTGATGTGAACTAGATTATTGACTCTAGTGCAAGTGGGAGACTATTCGAAATATGCCCTAGAAAAATAATAAAATGGTTATTATTATATTTCCTTGTTCATGATAATTGTCTATTGTTCATGCTATAATTGTATTAACTGGAAACCGTAATACATGTGTGAATACATAGACCACAACATGTCCCTAGTGAGCCTCTAGTTGAGTAGCTCGTTGATCAATAGATGGTTATGGTTTCCAGACCATGGACATAGGATGTCATTGATAACGGGATCACATCATTAGGAGAATGATGTGATGGACAAGACCCAATCCTAAGCATAGCACAAGATCGTGTAGTTAGTTCGCTTACAAAGCTTTTCTAATGTCAAGTATCATTTCCTTAGACCATGAGATTGTGAAACTCCGGATACCGTAGGAATGCTTTGGGTGTACCAAACGTCACAACGTAATCGGGTGGCTATAAAGGTGCACTACAGGTATCTCCGAAAGTGTCATTGGGTTGGCACGAATCGAGACTGGGATTTGTCACTCCGTATGACGGAGAGGTATCTCTGGGCCCACTCGGTATTGCATCATCATAATGAGCTCAATGTGACTAAGTAGTTAGTCATAGGATCATGCATTACGGAACGAGTAAAGTGACTTGCCGGTAACGAGATTGAACGAGGTATTAGGATACCGATGATCGAATCTCGGGCAAGTAACGTACCGATTGACAAAAGGAATTGTATACGGGATTGCTTGAATCCCCGACA
Organism: Aegilops bicornis; assembly: GCA_021605145.1. Taxonomy (NCBI): domain Eukaryota; kingdom Viridiplantae; phylum Streptophyta; class Magnoliopsida; order Poales; family Poaceae; genus Aegilops; species Aegilops bicornis. The sequence continues at coordinate 648,558,109 of CM038674.1, forward strand.
TCGTGGTTCATCCAATGAGATCATCGTGGAACATGTGGGAGACAACATGGGTATCCAGATCCCGCTATTGGTTATTGACCGGAGAGATGTCTCGGTCATGTCTGCATGATTCCCGAGCCCGTAGGGTCTACACACTTAAGGTTCGATGACGCTAGGGTTATAGGGAAGGTATGTACGCGGTTACCGAATGTTGTTCAGAGTCCCGGATGAGATCCCAGACATCACGAGGAGTTCCAGAATGGTCCGGAGGTGAAGATTGATATATTGGACGAAGGATTTTGGTGTCCGGAAGTGTTCCGGAGGTACCGGGTGATGACCAGCATGACCGAAAGGTATTTCGGGAGCCCCGACAACTGTTGGGGGGCTTCATGGGCCAAGGGAAGGGGGCAAACCAGCCCACTAAGGGGTTGTGCGCCCCCCTAACCTATTCCCACGTGACCAGGGGGTTTGGGGCGCCCCATCTAGGGTTCCCACCTCCGGCTTGGGGGCCAAGTCACCCAAAGGGACATCCCATCCGCCTCTGGCCGCCCCCCTAGGGGAAACCCTAGGGCGCCTCCCCCTCCCCCTTGCCCCTATATATAGTGGAGGTTTTGGGGCTGCCCAACACATGAGTCTCTCTCTCCCAAGGCGCAGCCCTACCTCTCTCCCTCCTCGTCTCTCGTAGTGCTTGGCGAAGCCCTGCTGGAGTACCGCGCTCCTCCACCACCACCACGTTGTCGTGCTGCTGCTGGACGGAGTATTCCCCAACCTATCCCTCTCTCCTTGATGGATCAAGGCATGGGAGACGTCACCGGGTTGCACGTGTGTTGAACACGGAGGCGTCGTTATTCGACGCTTATATCGGAATCGACCGCTATCTGAATCGCCACGAGTACGACTACCTGATCATCCGTGTTCTTGGAACGCTTCCGCTTAGCGATCTACAAGGGTATGTAGATGCACTCCCCTTTCTCTTGTTGCTAGATTACTCCATAGATTGATCTTGGTGATGCGTAGAAAATTTTGAATTTCTGCTACGTTCCCCAACACCCGGTACTCCGGTATATGTCCGAAACTCCCCGAAACCATTCTAGTGTCCGAACATAGTCGTCCAATATATCAATCTTTACGTCTTGACCATTTCAAGACTCCTCGTTATGTCTGTGATCATTTCCGGGACTCCGAACTACCTTTGGTACATCAAAACACAAAACTCATAATACCAATCGTCATCTTGCTTTAAGCGTGCGGACCCTACGGGTTCGAGAACTATGTAGACATGACCGAGACACGTCTCCGGTCAATAACCAATAGCGGAACCTGGATGCTCATATTGGCTCCTACATATTCAACGAAGATCTTTGTCGGTCAAACTGCATAACAACATACGTTGTTCCCTTTGTCATCGGTATATTACTTGCCCGAGATTCGATCGTCGGTATCTCAATACCTAGTTCAATCTCATTACTGGAAAGTCTCTTTACTCGTTCCGTAATACATCATCCCACAACTAACACATTAGTTACAATGCTTGCAAGGCTTACAGTGATGTGCATTATCGAGTGGGCCCAGAGATACCTCTCCGACAATCAGAGTGACAAATCCTAATCTCGAAATACGCCAACCCAACAAGTACCTTCGGAGACACCTATAGAGCTCCTTTATAATCACCCAGTTATGTTGTGACCTTTGGTAGTACACAAAGTGTTCCTCTGGTAAACGGGAGTTGCATAATCTCATAGTCATAGGAACATGTATAAGTCATGAAGAAAGCAATAGCAGAATACTAAACGATCAAGTGCTAAGCTAACAGAATGGGTCAAGTCAATCACATCATTCTCCTAATGATGTGATCCCGTTAATCAAATGACAAATCATGTCTATGGCTAGGAAACATAACCATCTTTGATCAACGAGCTAGTCAAGTAGAGGCATACTAGTGACACTCTGTTTGTCTATGTATTCACACAAGTATTATGTTTCCGGTTAATACAATTCTAGAATGAATAATAAACATTTATCATGATATAAGGAAATAAATAATAACTTCATTATTGCCTCTAGGGCATATTTCCTTCAGTCTCCTACTTGCACTAGAGTCAATAATCTAGATTACACAGTAATGATTCTAACACCCATGGAGCCTTGGTGCTGATCATGTTTTGCTCGTGGAAGAGGCTTAGTCAACGGGTCTGCAACATTCAGATCCGTATGTATCTTGCAAATATCTATGTCTCCCACCTGGACTTGATCCCGGATGGAGTTGATGCTTCTCTTGATGTGCTTGGTTCTCTTGTGAAATTTGGATTCCTTTGCCAAAGCAATTGCACTAGTATTGTCACAAAAGATTTTCATTGGACCCGATGCACTAGGTATAACACCTAGATCGGATATGAACTCCTTCATCCAGACTCCTTCATTTGTTACTTCCGAAGCAGCTATGTACTCCGCTTCACATGTAGATCCCGCCACGACACCTTGTTTAGAACTGCACCAACTGACAACTCCACCGTTCAATGTAAAAACGTATCCGTTTTGCGATTTAGAATCGTCCGGATCAATGTCAAAACTTGCATCGACGTAACCATTTATGATGAGCTCTTTGTCACCTCCATAAACGAGAAACATATCCTTAGTCCTTTTCAGGTATTTCAGGATGTTCTTGACCGTTGTCCGATGATCCACTCTGGATAACTTTGGTACCTCCTCGCTAAAATAATAGCAAGGCACACATCAGGTCCGTACACAGCATTGCATACATGATAGAGCCTATGGTCAAGCATAGGAACATCTTTCATTTTCTCTCTATCTTCTGCGCAGTGGTCGGGCATTGAGTCTGACTCAACTTCACACCTTGTAACACAAGCAAGAACCCTTTCTTTGCTTGATCCATTTTGAACTTCTTCAAAACTTTGTCAAGGTATGTGCTTTGTGAAAGTCCAATTAAGCGTTTTGATCTATCTCTATAGATCTTGATGCCCAATATATAAGCAGCTTCACTGAGGTCTTTCATTGAAAAACTCTTGTTCAAATATCCCTTTATGCTATCCAAAAATTCTATATCATTTCCGATCAACAATATGTCATCCACATATAATATCAGAAATGCTACAGAGCTCCCACTCACTTTCTTGTAAATACAGGCTTCTCCAAAAGTCTGTACAAATCCATATGCTTTGATCACACTATCAAAACGATTATTCCAACTCCGAGAGGCTTGCACCAGTCCATAAATGGATCGCTGGAGCTTGCACACTTTGTTAGCTCCCTTTGGATCGACAAAACCTTCCGGTTGCATCATATACAATTATTCTTCCAGAAATCCATTCAGGAATGCAGTTTTGACATCCATTTGCCAAATTTCATAATCATAAAATGCGGCAATTGCTAACATGATTCGGATAGACTTAAGCAGCACTATGGGTGAGAAAGTCTCATCGTCGTCAATCCCTTGAACTTGTCGAAAACCTTTTGCAACAAATCGAGCTTTATAAACAGTAACATTACCGTCAGCGTCAGTCTTCTTCTTGAAGATCTATTTATCCTCAATGGCTTGCCTGTCATTGGGCAAGTCAAGCAAAGTCCACACTTTGTTCTCATACATGGATCCCATCTCATATTTCATGGCTTTAAGCCATTTCGCGGAATCTGGGCTCACCATCGCTTCTTCATAGTTCGTAGGTTCGTCATGGTCTAGTAACATAACCTACAGAACAGGATTACCGTACCACTCGGGTGCGGATCTTACTCTAGTTGATCTACGAGGTTCAGTAGCAACTTGATCTGAAGTTTCATGATCATCATCATTAGCTTCCTCACTAATTGGTATAGACGTCACAGGAACCGGTTTCTGTGATGAACTACTTTCCAATAAGGGAGCAGGTACAGTTACCTCATCAAGTTCTACTTTCCTCCCACTCACTTCTTTCGAGAGAAACTCCTTCTCTAGTAAGGATCCAAATTTAGCAACAAAAGTCTTGCCTTCGGATCTGTAATAGAAGGTGTACCCAACAGTCTCTTTTGGGTATCCTATGAAGACACATTTCTCCGATTTGGGTTCGAGCTTATCAGGTTGAAGCTTTTTCACATAAGCATCGCAGCCCCAAACTTTAAGAAATGACAACTTTGGTTTCTTACCAACCATAGTTCATAAGGCGTCATCTCAACGGATTTTGATGGTGCCCTATTTAACGTGAATGCAGCTGTCTCTAGAGCATAACCCCAAAATGATAGTGGTAAATCAATAAGAGACATCATAGATCGCACCATATCTAGTAAAGTACGATTACAACATTCGGACACACCATTACGCTGTGGTGTTCCAGGTGGCGTGAGTTGTGAAACTATTCTGCATTGTTTCAAACATAGACCAAACTCGTAACTCAAATATTCTCCTCCATGATCAGATCGTAGGAACTTTATTTTCTTGTTACGATGATTTTCAACTTCACTCTGAAATTCTTTGAACTTTTCAAATGTTTTAGACTTATGTTTCATTAAGTAGATATACCCATATCTGCTTAAATCATCTGTGAAGGTGAGAAAATAACGATACCCGCCGCGAGCCTCAACATTCATCGGACCACATACATCTGTATGTATGATTTCTAACAAATCTGTTGCTCGCTCCATAGTTCCGGAGAACGGCGTTTTAGTCATCTTGCCCATGAGGCATGGTTCGCAAGTACCAAGTGATTCATAATCAAGTGATTCCAAAAGTCCATCAGAATGGAGTTTCTTCATGCGCTTTACACCAATATGACCTAAACGGTAGTGCCACAAATAAGTTGCACTGTCATTATCAACTCTGCATCTTTTGGCCTCAATATTATGAATATGTGTATCACTACTATCGAGATTTAATATAAATAGACCACTCTTCAAGGGTGCATGACCATAAAAGATATTACTCATATAAATAGAACAACCATTATTCTCTGATTTAAATGAATAACCGTCTCACATCAAACAAGATCCAGATATAATGTTCATGCTCAACATGGCACCAAATAACAATTATTCAGGTCTAAAACTAATCTCGAAGGTAGATGTAGAGGTAGCATGCTGACCGCGATCACATCGAATTTGGAACCATTTCCCACGCGCATCGTCACCTCGTCCTTAGCCAATCTTCGCTTAATCCGTAGTCCCTGTTTCGAGTTGCAAATATTAGCAACATAACCAGTATCAAATACCCAGGTGCTACTGCGAGCATTAGTAAGGTACACATCAATAACATATATATCACATATACCTTTTTTCACCTTGCCATCCTTCTTATCCGCCAAATACTTGGGGCAGTTCTGCTTCCAAAGGACCAAATTGCTTTGCGAGAAGCACTCGGCCTCGTGCTTAGGTCCAGACTTGGGTTTCTTCTCCCGAGCAGCAACTTGTTTGTTGTTCTTCTTGAAGTTCCCCTTCTTCTTCCCTTTGCCTTTTTCTTGAAATCGGTGGTCTTGTTGACCATCAACACTTGATGCTCCTTCTTGATTTCTACCTCCGCAGCCTTTAGCATTGTGAAGAGCTCGAGAATCGTCTTATCCATCCCTTGCATGTTATAGTTCATCACGAAGCTCTTATAGCTTGGTGGCAGTGATTGAAGAATTCTGTCAATGACGCTATCATCCGGAAGATTAACTCCCAGTTGAATCAAGTGATAGTAATAGAACTATTCTCTTCCATCTTGCAGCTGTAGAACTTATTGGAGGCTTCATATCTCTCAATCCGGGCATTTGCTTGACATATTAACTTCAACTCCTGGAACATCTCATATGCTACAGGACGTTCAAAACGTCGTTGAAGTCCCGGTTCTAAGCCGTAAAGCATGGCACACTGAACTATCGAGTAGTCATCAGCTTTGTTCTGCCAGACGTTCATAACATCTGGTGTTGCTCCTGCAGTAGGTCTGGCACCTAGTGGTGCTTCCAGGACGTAATTCCTCTGTGCAGCAATGAGGATAATCCTCAAGTTATGGACCTAGTCCGTGTAATTGATACCATCATATTTCAACTTTTCTTTCTCAAGGAATGCATTAAAATTCAACGGAACAACAACACAGGCCATCTATCTACAACAACATAGACAAGAAAAATACTATCAGGTACTAAGTTCATGATAAATTTAAGTTCAATTTAATCATATTACTTAAGAACTCCCACTTAGATAGACATCTCTCTAATCATCTAAGTGATCACATGATCCAAATCAACTAAACCATGTCCAATCATCACGTGAGATGGAGTAGTTTTCAATGGTGAACATCACTATGTTGATCATATCTACTATATGATTCACGCTCGACCTTTCGGTCTCAAAGGTTCCGAGGCCATATCTGCATATGCTAGGTTCGCCAAGTTTAACCTGAGTATTCCGCATGTGCAACTGTTTTGCACCCGTTGTATTTGAACGTAGAGCCTATCACACCCGATCATCACGTGGTGTCTCAGCACGAAGAACTTTCACAACGGTGCATACTCAAGGAGAACACTTATACCTTGAAATTTAGTGAGAGATCATCTTATAATGCTACCGTCGATCTAAGCAAAATAAGATGCATAAAAGATAAACATCACATGCAATCAATATAAGTGATATGATATGGCCATCATCATCTTGTGCTTGTGATCTCCATCTCCGAAGCACCATCATGATCACCATCGTCATCGTCGCGACACCTTGATCTCCATCGTAGCATCATTGCCGTCTCGCCAACCATTGCTTCTATGATTATCGCTACCGCTTAGTGATAAAGTAAAGCAATTATAGGGCGATTGCATTGCATACAATAAAGCGACAACCATATGGCTCCTGCCAGTTGCCGATAACTCGGTTACAAAACATGATCATCTCATAGAATAAAATATAGCATCATGCCTTGACCATATCACATCACAACATGCCCTGCAAAAACAAGTTAGACGTCCTCTACTTTGTTGTTGCAAGTTTTACGTGGCTGCTACGGGCTGAGCAAGAACTGTTCGTACCTACGCATCAAAACCACAATGATAGTTCGTCAAGTTAGTGTTGTTTTAACCTTCTCAAGGACCGGGCGTAGCCACACTCGGTTCAACTAAAGTTGGAGAAACTGACACCCGCCAGCCACCTATGTGCAAAGCACGTCGGTAGAACCAGTCTCGCATAAGCTTACACGTAATGTCGGTCCAGGCCGCTTCATCCAACAATACCGCCGAACCAAAGTATGACATGCTGGTAAGCAGTATGACTTGTATCACCCACAACTCACTTGTGTTCTACTCGTGCATATAACATCTACGCATAAAACCAGGCTCGGATGCCACTGTCGGGGAACGTAGTAATTTCAAAAAAATTCCTACGCACACACAAGATCATGGTGATGCATAGCAACAAGAGGGGAGAGTGTTGTCCACATACCATCATAGACCGAAAGCAGAAGCGTTAGCACAACGCGGTTGATGTAGTCATACGTCTTCACGATCCGACCGATCCAAGTACCGAACGTACGACACCTCCGAGTTCAGCACACGTTCAGCTCGATGACGGCCCGTGAACTCCGATCCAGCAGAGCTTCACGGGAGAGTTCCGTCAGCATGACGGCGTGATGTCGGTGATGATGTTGCTACCGACGCAGGGAATCGCCTAAGCACCGCTACGATATGACCGAGGTGGAATATGGTGGAGGGGGCCACAGCACACGGCTGGAATAGATCAACAGATCAACTTGTGTGTCTAGAGGTGCCCCCTGCCCCCGTATATAAAGCAGCAAGGGGGGAGAGGCGGTCGGCCAAGGAGGGCGCGCTAAGGGGCAGTCCTACTCCAACCGGGAGTAGGACTCCTCCTTTCCTAGTCGGAGTAGGAAAAGGGGGAAGGAGGAGAGAGAGGGGAAGGAATGGGGGGCGCCGCCCCCCCCCCCCCACTCCTCTTCCAATTCAGACTAGAGGGGGAGGGGGCGCGCGGCCTACCCTGGCCGCCCCTCCTCTTCTCCACTAAGGCCCACTAGCCCAATTAACTCCCCGGGGGGTTCCGGTAACCCCCCGGTACTCCGGTATATGTCCAAAACTCCCCGAAACCATTCTGGTGTCCGAACATAGTCGTCCAATATATCGATCTTTACGTCTTGACCATTCAAGACTCCTCGTCATGTCCGTGATCATATTCGGGACTCCGAACTACCTTCGGTACATCAAAACACAAAACTCATAATACCGATCGTCATCTTACTTTAAGCGTGCGGACCCTACGGGTTCGAGAACTATGTAGACATGACCTAGACACATCTCCGGTCAATAACCAATAGCGGAACCTGGATGCTCATATTGGCTCCTACATATTCTACGAAGATCTTTATCGGTCAAACCGCATAACAACATACGTTGTTCCCTTTGTCATCGGTATGTTACTTGCCCGAGATTCGATCGTCGGTATCTCAATAGCTAGTTCAATCTCATTACCGGCAAGTCTCTTTACTCGTTCCGTAATACATCATCCCGCAAGTAACTCATTAGTTACAATGCTTGCAAGGTTTATAGTGATGTGCATTACCGAGTGGGCCCAGAGATACCTCTCCGACAATCGGAGTGACAAATCCTAATCTCGAAATACGCCAACCCAACAAGTACCTTCGAAGACACCTGCAGAGCTCCTTTGTAATCACCCGATTCGTTGTGAAGTTTGGTAGCACACAAAGTGTTCCTCCGATAAACGGGAGTTGCATAATCTCATAGTCATAGGAACATGTATAAGTCATGAAGAAAGCAATAGTAGAATACTAAACGATCAAGTGCTAAGCTAACGGAATGGGTCAAGTCAATCACATCATTCTCCTAATGATGTGATCCCGTTAATCAAATGACAACTCATGTATCTGGCTAGGAAACATAACCATCTTTGATCAACGAGCTGGTCAAGTAGAGGCATACTAGTGACACTCTGTTTGTCTATGTATTCACACAAGTATTATGTTTTCGGTTAATACAATTCTAGCATGAATAATAATCATTTATCATGATATAAGGAAATAAATAATAACTTTATTATTGCTTCTAGGGCATATTTCCTTCACAAACCAACTATCAAGCAATGTTTGCAGCTTTTATAGTGGTTCCTTATTAGTTTCCATCAACCAATTCCTTCTCCTCCTAGGATATTTCTACACTCTTACTTGTCGAAAAGGGCTACAACAGATGCCCTACACCGGTGGGTTACGATGACCCAGTTTATCCACTACTATACATTTTAGCATGATAAAATCAAAACAATTACATGTCCAAGTTGACAAATTATTAGATTAGGGAAACTTTATTTATAATTGTACAATATATATTTAAACAAAAGCACCGGGTCCACCATAGTAAGTATGCACACCATAGTCATTATATCCATAACCATAATCCTTCGCAGTATATTTTGATGAACTTGTGATGACAAGACGAGCTTTTCGGGCATCTGGATTAGCATACTTGTTTTCATTATCTACAATTAGGATATTTCTTACAACCGCCGCTTTTCCACGTTCTTTGGAAGCAAAATGACCACTACGCATCTGCGGAGAGTCTGATGAGGCAGTCGGACCTTGAACATACCCTTCATGAAATGGAAAATTTCCTTTGGCCAATATCCAATATGTATGTTTTGTTCACTATAAGACACCCACCAATTTTTAGTCACCGGGTCCTAGAATAAATCAAGGTTCATGGTAAACACTTCAATAGACTTGAAATGAATACTAGTCGATCAAATGTTTGTGTTGAATTGAAACTAACCTTATAAATGTATGCCATATTAACATCAATATATGATGAAAGAGATATTTGGTACTCTCACCTCTATGTTAAAATATTTTCTTAAATTGAAAGTTTTTAGTAAGATTGTGCTATCTAATGGATTGGCCACCTATAAGTTTGGTTTAAGCAATGTCTTCAGGTTTTCATCAAAATATAATTCTTGTATTTCGTACGACAAAATGAAATACAAGTATCAACAAAAATATTAACATGAGAATACCTTGAAAATGGCAACATCTATGATGTATTGTGGTCCGCCATAGATAGAAACCGGTTTAAGTCTTCCTCCTAGACCAACACTTGAGCTAACTTGTACGAAAGCGCCACAATCATGATCAGGGCAAATTGTGTTCTTTAAGCCATCAACCTTTACAGAAATGTATTCCAAGGTCAATAACAACTATATCATTGTAAGTCACTCACACTAAATTCAAGAATGCACATCCAAGGAAATAGTTATGGATTACCCAAGCAACGTGAAACCTAGCAAGGCTGTCACCACTGTAGCTTGGATAAACCCAAGAACCAACACCTATCCCATCTGCAAGGCCTACTTTTTGTATCCCTTTAATTTGTATCCATGATGCACTTAGATCCTTACTATTATTCTTCACCTTGGGTTCATAGATATTTATTTTAGCTCGCGTTCCATAGAGCACATCTAGATACTCAAATCCTGCAACCTGCAAGCCCAAATAATATATTGGTTTCTTTACAATGAAAATACAAATGCTTATTAAACATAAGAAAGATTGACATTCCATCACAACAAAAATTTGATGAACATCACTTAATGGTGCCACTAAGGCGAATATTGACCAAACACTTTGAGAAACTTTCATCCGCTCTAATGGCAACACAAGTATCAAATGTAAAAGTCATTTCCATTTACTTATTGGACTACCTTGGACCATCTGTTTCATTTAAAGTATGAATTTAATGCGATAAAATCCTAGAATACGGTTAGATAATTATTGGTGTCACATGTGGATTTAAAGGAAATAAAATTGGTGTGCATTCAGGAACTCCAAGTTAAAGTTGATATTGATATAATCTACCATGATAAAAGGATCACTCCAAAATTTTATTGAAACTCACCTCCTGTTGTTCATTCTTGCTAATCACTTTGTCAATAGCTTGTACTTGCTTGTGGACCCTTCTGTTGTTGCGCAATATTGGAATCATTCCTGTAGGGCACTCAATCGATGAAAATTGGGCTGGTGGCCTGGCATGAATCGAAGGGGATTTGGTAGAAATACTCTGTGGGAAAGAGCTTGGTTCCATCTATTTAATTGGAAAATTTTAATCAACATATTAAGAAAATCTTGATCAAAATTGTACGTGTGCGTGTTTGTGTTATATTGCATAATTAAATATATCTCAACAATGAGTGGAATTCACATTTTTGATTGTTTGGTGATCATATCAAAATGGTGCATATTCATGTTCTAAATTATAAAGAGAGCATGAAGAACAATTTAACAACGGTAGATGTGTGGCAAAATCTTGTTTATGAGGTATTACTATAAACACCAAAATTCCAAAATATTGCTACCATGATTACATATACTACCTAGCTACATGCCACTAGTTATTTCAAATAACTTACCATTCGTTTATGGATTGAAATAAGAATATATACAATTGGCTTAGCCACTATATGAATGTTATAACATGTTGATTATAAAAAACTTGCCTGGATTTTGTGGTGTTTCAGTAGTGGATGGCTAAAGGCTGGTTGTAGGTTCACATCGATGCAGTCATAGACATCTCCTCCGTCAACCTATTATTATATCTCCTCAACTCGATAAACTCAAAATTGATGATAGTATACAAACTAAGATGAATTCATACATACCACAATAGTATTATTGACATTTTGATTCAAAGGGATGCCGCTAGTATTTTCGTCTCGTCTTATACACTTAACTTCTTTTCCTCCGAGGGCTAGAATAAGAGATGCTAAGAGAATGGTCACACTAACATCTGTATTTTCTTTCATGGTGGAAATCTGAAATGTTTGTTTTGTTAATGTGTCTACCATCATATTTATAAGGTTCCAAACTATCCTGAAATGAATGGTTGTTATTTAAGAACAACAATAACTTGCATTGATGGGATAAAGATATAATATATCAAAAAGCATGGTATTAATTGCATAATATACACTAATCGTACTACCTATTTGTTTTTTTATTAACAAAATCTTGAAGTACTAATGCCAAAAAATATTCCACTTATGTATTAAATGGAAAGACCTTCACAATTATTGTCCATGTTAGCCCTAGGTGGTTGGTCATCTATACTATAGATAAGATAAGATAGTTGTATGACCTCTTGGTTTCTTATTATCGAAATCTTGGAGTAATGCCCAAAAATATTCGAGTTATGAAATAAAAAAGACATCAATTAATGTCCCATGCATATGGAAAATGTTCACTCGAATAGATTGCTCTCCACATAGCTGATACATCCATTTTGCATCATGTTTTCCTATTGTCATTTATAATGTTTTTGTGCATAATAATGCTTTATGTGGTAATTATAATGGCTTTTCTCTCATAATTAATAAGCAAGGTTTACACAGGGAGGGAGAATGCCGACAGCTGGAATTCTGGACCTGAAAAAGCTACGTCGGAGATACCTATTATGCACATCTCCAAATGAGCTGAAAAATTATGGAGAATTATTTTGGAATAAAAAATACTGGGGCAAATAACTACCGGAGGGGGTGGCACCTGGTGACCACAAGACACCAGGGTGCGCCAGGCCCCCAGGCATGCCCTGGTGGGTTGTGGTCAGCCCAGCCCACCTTCGGTGCCCATCTTCTCGTATATAAGTCATTTTTACCTAGAAAAATTAAGGAGAGGACTTTTGGGACGGAGCGCCGCTGTCTCGAGGCGGAACTTGGGCAGGAGCAGTTTTGCCCTCCGGCGGAGCGATTCCGCCAGGGGAACTTCCCTCCCGGAGGGGGAAATCGAAGCCATCGTCATCACTAACAACCCCCTCATCTTTGGGAGGGCAATCTCCATCAACGTCTTCAACAGCACCAACTCCTATCAATCCCTAGTTCATCTCTTATGTTCAATCTTTGTATCGGAACCTCCGATTGGTACATGTGGGTGACTAGTAGTGTTGATTATATCTTGTAGTTGATTACTATATGGTTTATTTAGTGGAAGATTATATGTTTAGATCCATTAATTATGCTATTTAATACCCTCTGATCTTGAGCATGAATATCATTTGTGAGTAGTTACATTTGTTCTTGAGGTCACGGGAGATGTCATGTTGCAAGTAATCATGTCAACTTGATATGTGTTCGATATTTTGATGATATTTATGTTGTGATTCCCTTAGTGGTGTCATGTGAACGTCGACTACATGGCACTTCACCATCTTTGGGCCTAAGGGAATGCATTGTGGAGTAATTATTAGATGATGGGTTGCTAGAGTGACAGAAGCTTAAACCCTAGTTTATGCGCTACTTCGTAAGGGACCGATTTGGATCCAAATGTTTAATGCTATGGTTAGATTTTATCTTAATACTTTTCTCGTAGTCGTGGATGCTTGTGAGGGGGTTAATCATAAGTGGGAGCTTTGTTCAAGTAAGAACAGCACCCAAGAACCGCTCCACCCACATATCAAATTATCAAAGTAGGGAATGCGAATGAAACCTACATGATGAAAGTGACTAGATGAAATTCCCGTGTGCCCTCAAAAACACTTTGCTTATTATAAGAGACCATTTTGGCATGTCCTTTGCCACAAAAGGATTGGGCTACCTTGCTGCACTTTATTTACCATTACCTTTACTTGTCCATTACAAATTATCTTTCTATCAAACTACCTGTTAATGACTATTTCAGTGCTTGCAGAAATTACCTTGTTGAAAACCACTTGTCATTTCCTTCTACTCCTCATTGGGTTCGACACTCTTACTTATCGAAAGGACTACGATTGATCCCCTATACTTGTGGGCCATGAAGACTCTTTACTGGCGTTGTTGCCAGGGAGTGAAGCTCTCTTGGTAAGTGGAAATTGGTAAGGAAAAATTTTTAGTATGTGCTGAAGTTTATTGTCACTTGTTACTATGGAAAACCATCCTTTGAGGGGTTTGGTTGGGGTATCTTCACCTCAACCGTAGGAAAAATTAGTTGCCCCTCAACCTACTGCACCTACTGAAAATATTGGTTATGAAATTCCTTCAGGTATGATAGAACAACTGCTAGCTAATCCTTATGCTGGAGACGAAACTGAACATCCTGGTATGCATTGGATATATGTGGATGAAATTTGTGGATTATTTAAGCTTGCATGTTTACCCAGAGATGAAGCTAAGAAGAAGGTTTTCTCTTTATCTTTGAAGGGAAAGGCATTGGCATGGTATAGGCTATGTGATGATATTAGAACTTGGAACTGGAATCGATTGAAATTGGAATTTCACCAAAAAAATTATCCTATGCATCTAGTTCATCGTGACCAGAATTATATATATAATTTTTGTCCTCGTGAAGGAGAAAGTATCGCTCTAGCTTGGGGGAGGCTTAAGTCAATGTTATATTCATGCCAAAATCATGAGCTCTTGAGTGAAATTATCATTCATAATTTTTATGCTCGGTTTTCTCGCGATGATCAATCCATGCTCGATACTTCTTGTACTAGTTCTTTTATGAAGAAGCCTATTGAATTCAGGTGGTGTCTTTTAGAAAGAATTAAACACAACTCAGAAGACTGGGAAATTGACGAAGGTAAAGAGTCAGGTATTAAGCTTGTGTTTGATTGTGTTAAATCTTTTATGAATACCGATGCTTTTCACAAGTTTAGCACTAAATATGGACTTGACTCTGAGATAGTAGCCTCCTTTTGTGAATCATTTGCTACTCATGTTTAAATATCATCCCCCTATCAAAGAAGAAATTAAAGAACCGGTTAAAGCTAAAGATGAAACTAATCTTTACAATGTTGATCCAGTTGTGCTTACTGCTTATATTGAAAACCCACCTTTCCATGTTAGGATAAAGGAACATGCTAAGGTATCAACTGTGGTTCGCAAAAGTAATATTAAAGCACCTAAACCCTCTGAGCAAATTAAAGTAGAACCTAGTGTTTCTATGGTTAAAGATCTCCAGGTAGAAAATATTGATGTGCATGTTATTTACTTCTGTGATGAAGCTGCTAGAATTGCCAAACCCGATGAAAAAGAAAAACATAGACCTGTTGTTGGCATGCCTGTTGTCTCAGTTAAAATAGGAGATCACTATTATCATGGATTATGTGACTTAGGTGCTAGCGTGAGTGTTTTTCCTTTTACCTTATACCAAGAAATTATGAATGATATAGCACCCGCTGAAATAGAAGACATAGATGTTACTATTAAACTTGCTAATAGAGACACCCATAACACCACTTGGGATTGTCAGAGATGTTGAAGTCTTGTGTGGGAAAATAAAATACCCTACTGATTTTCTAGTTCTTGGTTCCCCACAAGATGATTTTTGTCCCATAATCTTTGGTAGACCTTTCTTGAACACTGTTATGCCACTATAAATTGCCATAAACAAACTATCAGTGTTAGCTTTGGTGATGAGTCTCATGAGTTTAATTTCTCCAAGTTTAGTAGACAACCTCATAAGAAAGAATTACCTAGTAAGGATGAAATAATTGGTCTTGCTTCTATTGTTATGCCTCCTACTGATCCTTTAGAACAATATTTGCTAGACCATGAAAATGATATGCATTTGCATGAAAGAAATGAAATAGATAAAATATTATTTGAACAACAACCACTGCTTAAAAACAATTTTCCTATTGAAACTCTTGGAGGTCCTCCTCCACCTAAAGGTGATCCCTTGTTTGAATTAAAACAATTGCCAGACACTTTAAAATATGCTTATCTTGATGAGAAAAAGATATATCTTGTTATTATTAGTGCTAACCTTTCGGAACTTGAAGAAGAAAGATTATTAAAAAATCTGAAGAAACACCATGCCGCTATTGGATATACTCTTGATGATCTTAAGGGCATTAGTCCCACTCTCTGTCAGCACAAGATTAATATGGAACCTGATGCTAAACCCGTTGTTGATCACCAACGATGTTTGAATCCGAAAACGGAAGAAGTGGTAAGAACTGAAATACTAAAGCTTCTGGAAGCAGGTATAATCTATCATATAGCTGATAGTAGATGGATAAGTCATGTGCATTGTGTCCCTTAGAAGGGAGGTATTACTGTGTTCCTAACAATAAAAATGAACTTATTCCACAAAGAATTGTTACTGGTTATAGAATGGTAATTGATTTTAGAAAATTAAATAAAGCGACTCGAAAAGATCATTACCCTATGCCTTTTATTGATCAAATGCTAGAAAGATTATCTAAGCATACACATTTTTATTTTCTCGATGGATATTCTAGTTTTTCTCAAATACCTGTTTCACAATCTAATCAAGAGAAAACCACCTGTACTTGTCCTTTTGGAACTTATGCTTATAGACGTATGCCTTTTGGTTTATGCAATGCACCTACTACCTTTCAAAGATGCATGGCTGCTATATTCTCTGATTTTCATGAAAAGATTGTTGAGGTTTTCATGGATGATTTTTCCATTTACGGAACTTCTTTTGATGATTGCTTAAGCAACCTTGATCGAGTTTTGCAGAAATGTGAGCAAACTAATGTTGCCTTGAATTGGGAGAAGTGCCACTTTATGGTTAATGAAGGTATTGTCTTGGGGCATAAAATTTCTGAATGAGGTATTGAGGTGGATAAAGCTAAAGTTGATGCAATTGAGAAAATGCCATGTCCGAAGGACATAAAAGGTCTTCATAGTTTCCTTGGCCATGCTGGTTTCTGTAGGAGGTTTATTAAAGACTTCTCTAAAATTTCTAGGCCTCTTACAAATCTTTTACCAAAGGACGTTCCATTTGTTTTTGATGATGATTGTGTAGAAGCCTTTGAAACACTTAAGAAAGCCTTAACTTATGCACCTATAGTTCAACCACCTGATTGGAACATGCCTTTTTGAAATTATGTGTGATGCTAGTGATTATGTTGTTGGTGATCTTCTAGGAAAAATAGTTGATAAAAAACTAAATGTATCCATTATGCTAGCAAAACTCTAGAGAGTGCCCAAAGAAATTATGCTACTACTGAAAAAGAATTTTTAGCATTTGTACTTGCTTGTGATAAATTCAGATCTTCGATTGTTAATTCCAAAGTAATTGTTCACATCGATCATGCTGCTATAGAATATCTTATGGAAAACAAAGATACTAAACCTAGACTAATTAGGTGGGTTCTTGCTACAAGAATTTGATTTACATATCACTGATAGGAAAGGAGCTGAGAACCCCGTAGCAGATAACTTGTCTAGGTTAGAAAATATTCTTGATGACCCACTACCTATTGATGATAGTTTTCCTCATGAAAAACTAGCTGCAATAAATGTTTCTCACAACACACCTTGGTATGCTGACTATGCTAATTACATTGTTGCTAAATATATACCACCTAGTTTCACATACCAACAAAAGAAAAAAATCTTCTATGATTTAAGACATTACTTTTGGGACGACCCACATCTTTGTAAAGAAGGAGTAGATGGTATTATTAGAAGTTATCTACCTGAGCATGAACATGAACAAATCCTACAGAAATTTCATTCCGAAGCTTATGGAGGACATCATGCGGGAGATAGAACTACTCACAAGGTATTGCAATCTGGATTTCATTGGCCTACTCTCTTTAAGGATGCCCGTAAGTTTGTCCTATCTTGTGATGAATGTCAAAGAATTGGTAATATCGGTAAGCGTCAGGAAATGCCTATGAATTATTCACTTGTTGTTGAATCATTTGATGTTTGGGGTTTTGATTATATGGGACCTTTTCCTTCCTCTAATGGGTATACTCATGTTTTGGTTGTTGTTTATTATGTCACTAAGTGGGTAGAAGCTATTCCAACTAGTAGTGTTGATCATAACACTTCCATTAAAATGCTTAAAGAAGTTATTTTCCCAAGGTTTGGAGTCCCTAGATATTTAATGACTGATGGTGGTTCACACTTTATTCATGGTGCTTTCCGTAAAATACTTGCTAAATATGATGTTAACCATAGAACTGCATCACCCTATCATTCTCAATCTAGTGGTCAAGTTGAACTTAGCAATAGAGAAATACAATAATATTACAAAAAACTGTCAATTGGTCCCAAAAAATTGGTCTAAGAAATTAGATGATGCACTTTGGGCTTACAGAATAGCTTATCAAAATCCTATGGGTATCTCTCCTTATAAAATGGTTTATGGAAAAGCCTATCATTTGCCTCTTGAGTTAGAACATAAAGCATATTGGGCAATTAAAGAACTCAACTATGATTTCAAATTTGCCGGTGAAAAGAGGTTAATTGATATTAGCTCACTAGATGAATGGAGAACCCAAGCTTATGAAAATGCCAAATTATTCAAAGAAAAAGTTAAAAGATGGCATGAAAAAAGAATCCAAAAGCGGGAATTCAGAGTTGGAGAACATATTCTTTTGTACAACTCTCATTTTAGATTCTTTGCATGTAAACTTCTTTCCAAATGGGAAGGACCTTATATTATCGAAGAGGTTTATCGTTCTGGAGCCATCAAGATTAATAATGCCGAAGGTAATAACCCGAAGGTGGTTAATGGACAAAGAATCAAACATTATATCTCAGGTACGCCTATTAATGTAGAAAGCAAACCATGACACCAGAAGAAAATATAAAAGAAACCTTCCAGAACACTCCAGAATCCTGAAAAAGAGGAGGTACGTGATACTGTAAGTAAGTGGACTCCAAAGAATCCGCAAAAAAAATTCTGTCAGTTTTGGAATATAACAAAAATTAAGAAAAATAAGAAACAACCAGGAAGGAAACCGGGGAGGGTAAAATACACCAGGGCACACCTACCTTGCCTGGCGTGCCCAGGTGGGTTGTGCCTGATGGCGGCTTGAAGCTACGTCGGTATTTCCCCAAAGAGGAAGGAATGATGCAGCACATCGGCGGTAGGTATTTCCCTCAGATATGAAACCAAGGTTATCGAACCAGTAGGAGAACCAAGCAACACAACGTAAATAGCCCCTGCACACAGATAACAAATCCTCACAACCCGACGTGTAAAAGGGGTTGTCAATCCCTTTCAGATAGCGGCGCCCCAAGATGGGCAAACAAACGTGAATAAAATTGTAGTAGATTGATAGATTGAACGCCAAACAAAATAAATAAGAATAAATTGCAGCAAGGTATTTTTGGATTTTTGGTTTAATAGATCTGAAAATAAATGCAAAGGAAAAATAGATCGCAAAGGCAAATATATAAGAAAGAGACCCGGGGGTCGTAGGTTTCACTAGTGGCTTCTCTCGAGAAAAATAGCAAACGGTGGGTGGGCAATTGATAGAACTTCAAATAATCATGACGATATCCAGGCAGTGATCATTATATAGGCATCACGTCCGAGATTAGTAGACCGACTCCTGCCTGCATCTACTACTATTACTCCACACATCGACCGTTATCCAACATGCATCTAGTGTATTAAGTTCATGGAAAAACGGAGTAATGCAATAATAACGATTACATGATGTAGACAAGATCTATCTATGTAGAGATAGACCCCATCATCTTATCCATAGTAGCAACGATACATAAGTGTCGGTTCCCTTTCTGTTACTGAGATCAAGCACCGTAAGATCGAACCCACTACAAAGCACCTCTTCCCATTGCAAGATAAATAGATCAAGTTGGCCAAACAAAACCCAAATATCACAGAAGAAATGCGAGGCTATAAGCATCATGCATATGAGAGATCAAAGAAACTCAAATACTTTCATGGATATAAAAAGATATAACTGATCGTAAACTCAAAGTTCATCAGATCCCAACAAACACACTGCAAAAAGAGTTACATCATATGGATCTCCAAGACACCATTGTATTGAGAATTCAGCGAGAGAGAGGAAGCCATCTACCTACTAACTACGGACCTGTAGGTCTACAAAGAACTACTCCCGCAACATCGGAGAGGCACCAATGGAGGTGGTGAACCCCATCCAAGATGGTGTCTACATTGGATCTGGTGGTTCTGGACTCTGCGGCGGCTGGATCAATATTTCGTCGACTCACCTAGGGTTTCTAGAATATTGGGGTATTTATAGAGCAAAGAGGCGGTCCGGGGGGCACCCGAGGTGGGCACAACCCACCAGGGCGCGTCTGGGCCTCCTGGCGCGCCCTGGTGGGTTGTGCTCTCCTCGGAGCACCCCCAGGCGCAGCCAAGGCCCATTACATGTCTTCTGGTCCATAAAAAATCTCCGTAAAGTTTCATGGCATTTGGACTCCGTCTGATATTGATTTCCTGCGATGTAAAAAACATGCAGAAAACAACAACTGGCACTTGGCACTATATCAATAGGTTAGTACCAAAAAATGATATAAAATGACTATAAAATGATTATCAAACATCCAAGATTGATAACATAACATCATGAAATAATCAAAAATTATAGATACGTTGGAGACGTATCAGTGCCCACCCAGGGAACCTTCTCGACTCCGTTTTCCTTCTGTTTACTTGTTAACCAAGATAAAAGAGTCTTTATATACCCCCAGACGTATTGACCACTGCATCATGGAGAAATCTTCTGTTCTTGTTTCTTGTTGTTTTCTGCCAGATCTAAATCGCCATGGCCGCACCGAGCTCCTCCAAGGACAAGTTCTTCGAAAGGGTAATCAACCCCTACTTGTCGGAGGTGATGAAGCACCATCAAACCATTGAGATGCATGAGGGGGTGCTCCACATCCAGGATGTTCAAGGGCCCAAGCGGTCGGGAATCGTGGAGGCCAGGCTCGAAGCCATGGAGCAGGAGGTCTTCAAGTGCAAAGGGATGGTGGAGCGTGGACTCAGTGCCAATCAACTCATGATTATGGATTTCACCCGTGATCACAAGGTGGATGGCCGCTCCATGAAGGACATCGTCTTCACCCTCAACGAGAAAATCAGCTTTCTGCAAAGCCAAATCTATGATCTCCAAAATCAAGTCTTTGAATATGAGGCAAGATTTAAAGGTATGAGTTTAGTTGTCAGTTCCAGGACTCGCGAGACTCGTGCTTCCTCTTATGATGGTGAGATGCTACCATGGAAGCCGGAGTATAAGCTTGCTACTACCTCATCACCACCACCATCGTCATCTTCCCCACCAAAGGAGACTTGAGTACATGGGTATGGGCACTCCCTTGGCTTTTGCCAAGCTTGGGGGAGATGCCCCGGTATCATATCACCATCACTTTTATTGCCTTTACCTACCTTACCTCGATCTTTAGTTTATTCATGAATTAATTGAACAAAAGTTTAGCATGATCAATCTTCAAGTTTTAGTTTTCGTGATCTATCCATCTATGTAATAGAGTGAGAGTTATATAATAAAGTTTAGTTTGAGTTTTTGCTTCTTTACTTTTATGTTGCAATCAAATTAAAAGAAATAATTGAAAAGGATCATATGCTAATCTTATGGTAAGTAGTGACATCACATAAGGAAAAGTATAAGTGGTAAAATTTATTGGAGATTGACAAACACAACATTGGTCAATGATGCAACTCATGAAAGAATTAATAAGGGAAGAGAAGATTCACATGCAAAATGCACTATCTTGGACATCTTTTATGATTGTGAGCCCCCATTAAATATTATATGTCAAAATTGTTAACGTTGGACAACGAAGACAACGTAATGATTTATCTTTGTTAATATTCACATAGAAGTTCTATTGTCATAGATCCTTCAACATGTGGTGCTTGCTCAATGTCTTTCCTACCCAATATTCCGCACTAAGTACAGATACTACTTGTGCATCCAAAACCCTAAACCCAAATCTTGTTTTGAGAGTCGACCATACCTACCTATGGATTGAGTAAGATCCTTCAAGTAAGTTGTCATCGGTGCAATAAGGCAATAAAAATTGCGTATAAATGTGTTTGATCATTTAGTGTAAGAGAAATTGAGCGTTGTACGAACTTGTGATGGTAAAGTAATAAAATCGACGGACTACATAATAAAGGCTGCTATCATAAGGGGCAATATAACGTGACGTTCTTTTGCATTAAGGGATTGGGCATACAAACCAAAAAGTGCATGACAACCTCTGCTTCCCTCTGCGAAGGGCCTATCTTTTATTTTCATGTATTTACTTTTGTGCAAGAGTCAAAGTATTCTTCCCTATTCCCTTTTTATTCTATTTTTGCAAGCTCATGTGGTGAGGAAAGATCTAGGCACATATATCCAGTTGGATATGAGTGAGCATGAGTTATTATTGTTGACATCACCCTTGAGGTGAATACGTTGGGAGGCGAACCTATAAACCCCCTATCTTTCTATGTGTCCGGCTGAAACTTTTTGCTCATGGGTATACGGTGAGTGTTAGCAATCATGAAAGATTAAATGATGGTTGAGTGTGGATTTGCCAAAAGGCTCCAATATGATAACCTTCCCGAAAAGATGATGAATTGTAGTTGCAAAGTTGACTAAGAACATAGTTTGTTGGTTTTCAATAGAGTTTATGCTTTTACTTCGATGTTGTGATGAATTGTTACTTGCTCATGAGAAGTTATATGAGAAAGTTTGTTGTTGTTATAATAATAAGCATGATGCTGCTATATCCATATTTTGTTTTATCGACACCTCTCTCTCTCTCTCTCTAAGAATGTGGACATGTTTTTCGATATCGGTTTTTCGCTTGAGGACAAGCGAGGTCTAAGATTGGGGGAGTTGATAGGTCCATTTTGCATCATGTTTTCCTACTGTGATTTATTATGTTTTTATGCATAATAATGCTTTATGGAGTAATTCTAATGCCTTTTGTCTCATAATATGCAAGGTTTACACAAAGAGGGAGAATGCCGGCAGCTGGAATTCTGGACCTGGAAAAGGTACGTCAGACATACCTATTCTGCATATCTCCAAATGAGCTGAAAATTTACGGATAATTATTTTGGAAAAAAATACTGGAGCAAATAACTACCGAGGGGGCCACCTGGTGACCACCAGACACCAGGGCGCGCCAGCCCCCCCAGGCGCGCCCTGGTGGGTTGTGGTCAGCCTAGCCCACCTCTGGTGCCCATCTTCTGGTATGTAAGTCATTTTTACCTAAAAAAAATAAGGATAAGACTTTCGGGATGGAGCGCCGCCGTCCCGAGGCGGAACTTCGGCAGGAGCACTTTTGCCCTCCGGCAGAGCGATTCCGCCGAGGGAACAATCGAAGCCATCGTCATCACCAACAACCCTCTCATCTTTGGTAGAGGGCAATTTCCATCAACATCTTCAACAGCATCAACTCCTCTCAAACCCTAGTTCATCTCTTGTGTTCAATCTTTGTACCGGAACCTCAGATTGGTACCTGTGGGTGACTAGTAGTGTTGATTATATCTTGTACTTGTTTACTATATGGTTTATTTGGTGGAAGATTATATGTTCAGATCCATTATGCTATTTAATAACCCTCTGATCTTGAGAATGAATATCATTTGTGAGTAGTTACTTTTGTTCTTGAGGTCACGGGAGAAGTCATGTTACAAGTAATCATGTGAACTTGATACGTGTTCGATATTTGATGATATGTATGTTGTGATTCCTTTAGTGGTGTCATGTGAACGCCGACTACATGGCACTTCACCATCTTTGGGCCTAGGGGAATGCATTGTGGAGTAGTTATTATATGATAGCCTGCTAGAGTGACACAAGCTTAAACCCTAGTTTATGCGCTACTTCATAAGGGACATATTTGGATCCGAATGTTTAATGCTATGGTTAGATTTTATCTTAATACTTTTCTCGTAGTTGTGCATGCTTGTGTGGGGGTTAAATGTTAATCATAAGTGGGAGGTTTGTTCAAGTAAGAATGACACCCAAGCACCGGTCCACCCACATATCAAATTATCAAAGTAGCGAACGCGAATCAAACCAACACGATGAAAGTGACTAGATGAAATTCCCGTGTGCCCTCAAGAACACTTTGCTTATTATAAGAGACCGTTTTGGTCTGTCCTTTGCCACAAAAGGATTGGGCTACCTTGCTGCACTTTATTTACCATTATCGTTACTTGTCCGTTACAAACTATCTTTCTATCAAACTACCTATTATCGACTATTTCAGTGCTTGGAGAAATTACCTTGCTGAAAACCACTCGTCATTTCCTTCTGCTCCTCGTTGGGTTCAACACTCTTACTTATCGAAAGGACTACGATTGATCCCCTATACTTGTGGGTCATCAATAGCACGCATGTACAAGATGCATCCTCTCTCCTCGCACCATGTCCAATACGTCACCTGATAACCCCCAGGTGTAGGGAATTATTGTAGCACTTTTCCAATGTGAATGTGAAAGTATTGAGTCTTGAGACCCCATATGAGATAAAGGTAGGTTTCCTATTCCACGTAGCTCTATCTACTATTGATAAAACTTTCTATGAAATCTGTGATTACTATACCTAAACTCTCTAATTAAGATAGGTTGCAAGTGTGGTAGATAAAGTATTAAAGAAAATAAAATAAAAGTTAGTCTTTGAAAAGTAAAGTTCTAAGTGAAGTAAAGGATGGCTTGTGTGTGTGTTTGTGTGTTTGTTTGTTTGTGGAGGAGGTTCTGGTGTTGCAGTGGTTCCAATGGGAGAAAGTGTTGTAGGCTATTAACAGTGTAGTAATAAAGTGATTGTGAAAGTGTATCCAATACCCAAGGTGGATTCCGATACTTCATCCAACATATCTTGAAGAACTATGCTATAAGCTAATTCTAGACAAAGTTCTTCACTGGAACAACATTGGAATGGTAGGCGACCGTAAAAAGCTTTAAGACAAGTGTTGGCCAAGTCATGTGATTCTTCATTTTCTTTTTAGTGATCCAAGATCACATCGAGTCTTTAGGCTTCTCGATACTATCAAAAGGGGATGAGGATGTGAAAATGAGCTATTTGCTGTAGGTGCTCAAAGATGAAGCTACTAAAACCACCTCAAGAAATTCCACTATATCTACCTATTCATTTTCACCTCGGTGCCATCAAATTACTTCCATCAAGATCCACTTAGACACTCATACAGACGTTTGTTCCAAACCCTACTTCATTCGGAGCCTCCAACATTCCACTCGGATTCACTAAAGCGACGTGGTAATTAAAATTTCTGTGAAGACGTCAGAAATTCCGAGCAAAATTTGTCGAAACTTTCGAAGAGACTATAGATGTGTGTCATGTGCCAAGGTACTCACCTCGGAGCCACCAACCGAAATCTTTCGTGCCAACCAATTGAATCCAAAGTTGTCACTTTTGTTCAATTTGGACCCACCGAACCATTCCTGTTAGAGTCTCCGTGATGTGCATAAAGTGTGTCATAGCCATATTTCTTGTCCAACTTATTTATATGCCCACGTATCCAACCGGTTCATTTTGAAGCAAAGTCCACTCCTACCATTATCTTTGAGAGAGAACTCCTCTCACTTGTGTTGATTTGAATGGACAATCCACTCCAACCATCCATCAATCCTATGAGATCTAACTTGTAGGAAAAACCTTGTACAAATATCTAATTGGTGGAGCCATCACAATACAAGACACTGCTGGTATTTTGGCAAAATACCAGTGATGTGTGAAACTACATCGATGCTATTGATATTAAGAAACTAGTGGCATGCAAAACACAACTAATGCATGGGCCTAAACATATGAAGTCACATAGTCATTCTAGTGGCATATAAACTTTCCTACACTAGTATTTCACTTACTAGTTGACACAGTGTCCAGGACTAGGGAGTGCTAACCACGTCGGCCCCTTCATAGTGGGCCAGGCCGAGGACCCCTGGATTGTCAACAAGTGGGCCAAGACTGCCATGCCCTTTGGCTTGCTCATGATGGAATCCTCTGAAGACTTAGCGCATGCTCCAAGACACATCTGAATTATCAACATGTTTATCCCTAGATATAACCGACCTCATGTTAACCCTAGGTACCACTGGACCATATATAATACAAGGTGTTTTAGCTCGCAGGGTGGAGAATCATACATTCACATACGATCCCGAGGTAGACCATCATGTACTTTGTACTCCATACACAATCAATACAACAGAAGCATGACGTAGGGTTTTACCTCTTTAAGAGGGCCTGAACTGGGTAAATATCGTGTCCCATGTTCGTCCTATTACCATCTAGCTAAGATCACCAGCTCGGGACTCCCTTCCCAAGATCAGATGGAATTAACCCCGACATTAGTGGCCATACATGTCCCACTATGTGGTTAGAACAGCTCGATGGCTCATCTTCGGATCGGCGACATCATTATATGTGGGAAGACCTTCTTCCCTAGTCAACTCTTTGTCTTCGGCAGCATCACACTCTAAGCCGATTCGACTGGCCACCTTGGCCATGTCAAAAACCTTGCTCTGGCTCAGACCAACAGGTTTGGAAATTTGGAATACGCTGTGGATGCCCGCGGTGAGCTTGCGTCCTCGGGTTGGGTGTCAGATGATACATCCATTTTGCATCATCTTTTCCTACTATTATTTAAAATGTTTTGAGTCAATATTTCACTTTACATTGCAATTCTAATTCCTTTTCTCTCTTAATATGCAAGATATACATGAAGAGGGGAATTGTCGACAGCTGGAATTCTGGACCTAAAAGAGCTACAACAGAGATAGCTATTCTTTGGAGGTCCAAGTGACCTAAAATTTACGGAGAATTATTTTGTAATATATAAAAAATACTAGAAGTAAAAAGTACCTGAGAAGATCAACCATGGGCCCACAAGGCAGGAGGCGTGCCTTACCCCCTGGGCGCACCATGCCCACTTGTAGGGCCCACAGATGCCCTCTGGTGCCCTCCTGCTATAAGAGGAAATTTTCCCTAGAATATAAATAAGAGAAGACTTTCGGGACGAGGCACCGCCATCTCGAGGCAGAACCTGGGAAGGAGCACTTTTGCCTCCGACAGAGCGATTCCGATCGGGATACTTCCCTCCGTGAGGGGGAAATCAAAGCCTTCATCATCACCAACATCCCTCTCATCATGGGAGGACTCATCTTCATCAACATCTTCACCAACACCATCTCTTCTCAAACCCTAGTTCATCTCTTGTATCCAATCTTTGTCTCAAAACATCTGATTGGTACCTGTGGGTTGATGACCCACAAGTATAGGGGATCTATCGTAGTCCTTTCGATAAGTAAGAGTGTCAAACCCAACGAGGAGTAGAAGGAAATGATAAGCGGTTTTCAGCAAGGTATTCTCTGCAAGCACTGAAACTATAGGTAACAGATAGTTTTGTGATAGGATAATTTGTAACGAGCAACAAGTAACAAAAGTAAATAAAGTGCAGCAAGATGGCCCAATCCTTTTTGTAGCAAAGGACAAGCCTGGACGAACTCTTATATAGAGAAAAGCGCTCCCGAGGACACATGTGAATTATCGTCAAGCTAGTTTTCATCACGTTCATATGATTCGCGTTCGGTACTTTGATAATTTGATATGTGGGTGGACCGGTGCTTGGGTGCTGTCCATACTTGGACAAGCATCCCACTTATGATTAACTCCTATTGCAAGCATCTGCAACTACAAAAGAAGTATTAAGGTAAACCTAACCATAGCATGAAACATATGGATCCAAATCAGCCCCTTACGGCAACGCATAAACTAGGGTTTAAGCTTACATCACTCTAGCAACCCATCATCTACTTATTACTTCCCAATGCCTTCCTCTAGGCCAAAATAATGGTGAAGTGTCATGTAGTCGACGTTCACATAACACCACTAGAGGAGAGACAACATACATCTCATCAAAATATCGAATCTAATACCAAATTCACATGACTACTAATAGCAAGACTTCTCCCATGTCCTCGAACAAACGTAACTACTCACAAAGCATATTCATGTTCATAATCAGAGGAGTATTAATATGCATATAGGATCTGAACATATGATCTTCCACCAAATAAACCAACTAGCATCAACTACAAGGAGTAATCAACACTACTAGCAACCTACAAGTACCAATCCCGGACTTGGAGACAAGAATTGGATACAAGAGATGAACTAGGGTTTGAGAGGAGATGGTGTTGGTGAAGATGTTGATGGAGATTGTCCCCCTCTCGATGAGAGGATCGTTGGTGATGACGATGGCGATGATTTCCCCCTCCCGGAGGGAAGTGTCCCCGGCAGAACAGCTTCGCCAGAGCCCTAGATTGGTTCCGCCTGCGGAGTCTCATCCCGAAAGATTGCTTATGATTTTTCTTCGGACGAAAGACTTCATATAGCAGAAGATGGGCACCGGAGAGCCAACAGGGGGCCCACGAGGCAGGGGGCGCGCCCAGGGGGGTAGGGCGCGCCCCCCACCCTCGTGGCCAGGGTGTGGGCCCCCTCTGGTATTTCTTCCGCACAGTATTTTTATTATTTCCAAAAACAACTTTCATGGAGTTTCAGGACTTTTGGAGTTGTGCAGAATAGGTCTCTAATATTTGCTCCTTTTCTAGCCTGTAATTCTAGCCGCATTCTCCTCCTTATGTAAACCTTGTAAAATAAGAGAGAATAGGCATAAGTATTGTGACATAATGTGTAATAATAGCCCATAATGCAATAAATATCGATATAAAAGCATGATGCAAAATGGACGTATCAACTCCCCCAAGCTTAGACCTCTCTTGTCCTAAGCGGAAGCCGATAACGATAAATATGTCCACATGTTTAGAGGTAGAGGTGTCGAGAAAATAAAATATGAACATGAGGGCATCATGATTATTCTTATAACAGCAATATATATATATATATATATATATATATATATTGTCATATGATTTCTTATGCTCAAGTAATAATCTATTCACAATGCAAAGTATGACTCAGAAACTTTATTGCGAACTAAAAACTATAATCTCAGTCATTGAAGCAATTGCAATTTATCATACCATCGGAAATAGTCTATGTCAGAGCTTTTTAGCAAGTCCACATACTCAACTATCATTTAGTCTTTCACAATTGCTAACACTCACGCAATACTTATGGTGACGAAGTTTTAATCGGACACAGAGAAAGATAGGGGCTTATAGTTTCGCCTCCCAACCTTTTACCTTAAGGGTAATGTCAACAATAATAGTTCATGCTAACTTACATCCAATTAGATATATATATCAGGATCTTTCCAACACACTGTGCTTGCCACATGATAAAATGTAAAAAGGAAAGGAGAAGATCACCATGACTCTTGCATAAGGTAAAAGATAAAAGTAAAGGATAGGCCCTTCGCAGAGGGAAGCAGAGGTTTCCATGCGCTTTCAGGATTGGATGCACAAAATCTTAATGTGAAAGAACGTCACTTTATATTGCCACTTGTGATATGAACCTTTCTTATGCAGTATGTCGCTTTTATTTCTTCCACATCA
This sequence comes from Aegilops bicornis, assembly GCA_021605145.1. Lineage (NCBI taxonomy): Eukaryota > Viridiplantae > Streptophyta > Magnoliopsida > Poales > Poaceae > Aegilops > Aegilops bicornis. The sequence goes on from CM038674.1 coordinate 648,587,285, forward strand.
CAAGATCGTATAAAGCTTATTTCCTCCACACTAATCAATCATACATATTTAGAGAGCAATTTTTATTGCTTGGACCGATGACAACTTACTTGAAGGATCTTACTCAATCCATAGGTAGATATGGTGGACTCTCATGGCAAAACTGGGTTTAAGGATTTTTGGAAGCACAAGTATCACTACTTGTTGCAAAGAATTTGGCTAGCATGAGGGGAAAGGCAAGATCAACATGTTGGATGATCCATAACAATATACTTTATCTCAGATATAAGAAAACATAACCCATTACGTTGTCTTCCTTGTCCAACATCAACTCTTTAGAATGTCATATTTTAATGAGTGCTCACAATCATAAAAGATGTCCAAGATATATTTATATGTGAAACCACTCTTTCTTTATTACTTCATATTAATTGCAACGATGACCAAAGCTATGTTTGTCAACTCTCAACAATTTTTAATCATCATACTCTTTCTATGTGAAGTCATTACTCTTCATAAGATCAATATGATCTCTTTGTTTCTTTTTATTCTTTCTTTTTCTTTTATTCACTCAAGATCATAGCAAAATAATCAAGCCCTTGACTCAACACTAATCTTTATTATATAGCTCACGGACTCGATTACATAGAGGGATCATAAAGCAAAACTCAAGACTAGATCATACTAAAGCTTTATTCTACTGGATCAAAATAATACCAAAAGGATCGAACTAAGAAAAACGGTAAAGATAGAAGTGTGATGGTGATACGATACCGGGTCACTCCCCCAAGCTTGGCAGTCGCCAAGGGGAGTGCCCATATGATTATGTCTCCTTTGTTGGTGAGGGGGTTGTTGATGTGATATTCTTGGCGATGATGCCCCTCAGGATACGATTCTCTTCCTCGAGCTTATTGACTTGCTGCTCGAGGTCCATTATTTCCTTACGAAGCTTTCCTGTAACGGCCAAAGCTCCTTGCACCCAAGGGTTTTGCATAGCTGCGGGAGAACAAGTGACACTCTTCTTCATATTTTCATAAGAAAGAAATCTAACATTGGAAGGGATAACCGAGTTTGGAATAGCCGAGCTCTGCAGTTCTCCCATCGTAAATCCAGCTCCGAAGCAAGAAGTGACTTCTTGATCCTCCTCCATGGCATCTATCCTCTTCAAATCAGCCTCCATCTCTTCCTCCGTTGCTGGCCCAAAGTGGTCAGGATCGCTGTTTGTCCTTGATCTCGATGCCGGATGAGACACCCAGCTCTCCGCGGCTGACTCTTGAGAAGACATCTTGCTCTAATCTGCAGCAGCAACAGCTTGAGACAAAAACAGAGGATATTCGCGTGATACATGAGTCAAAACCTTCGGTAGATTATATAGTGAATTTTTACCGAACAAAATACGTATCGTGCAAGAAAACGGAGTCCGGAGAGCACACGAGGTGCCCACGAGGCAGGGGCACGCCCAGGGGGGTAGGGCGTGCCCTCCACCCTCGTGGAGCCCTCTTGTCCTTCCCAGACTGCTTCTTATTTTTCTATTTTTCCAAATATTCCAAAACAGAGAAAAATTGCCATTAAAGCTGTTTTGGAGTCGGTTTACTTACCGCATCACATACCTATTCCTTTTTGGAGTCTGAAACATTCTGGAAAGTGTCCCTTATGTATTCCTCTGGGGTTACGGTTTCAATCACATTGGTTTCAACATTTATAGGGTTACCTGAGATATAATGTTTGATTCTCTGACCGTTCACCACCTTCGGATTTGTGCCTTTGAAGTTGTTGATTTTTATGGCACCGGAATGATAGACCTCCTCACTAACGTAAGGACCTTCCCATTTGAAGAGAAGTTTCCTGCAAAAAATCTTAAACGAGAGTTGTATAGCAATACATAATCACCTACATTAAACTCACGCTTTTGTATCCTTTTGTCATGCCATATTTTAACTTTTTCTTTAAACAACTTGGAATTCTCATAGGCTTGGGTTCTCCATTCATCAAGTGAGCTAATGTCAAATAACCTCTTCTCACCGGCAAGTTTGAAAATCATGATTGAGCTCTTTAATAGCCCAATATGCCTTATGTTCTAGTTCGAGAGGTAAGTGACATGCTTTTCCATAAACAATTTTATACGAACACGTACCCATAGGATTTTTATATGCAGTTCTATAGGCCCATAATGCATCATCAAGTTTCTTGGACCAATTCTTTCTAGATCTATCAACAGTCTTTTTGTAGTGACCCGACCTCAAACGGTCAAGTCTCTGTGCTTCTGTGTCATCTCTGGATCGGTAATGCTGACACACACAGTACTCGAAGGATTTAAAACAGAGTAGCAATTACACACTTATTACATCGAATGTCTCAGTAGAGAACTTATTACAATAAATATGGCTTAAGGCCATCTAATACGATAACAGCGGAAGGCTTGGAAGATAAAGTGAGTCCATCAACTCCAACGGCATAGCTGAGCTGCACTGACGACCTAACGAACCTTACTCCTCGTCTAAAAGTCTGCAACATAATACGTTGCAGCCCGAAAACGGGTCAGCACATGGAATATGCTGGCAATATAACACAATAGAGCAAGAACAGAATAATGCTATCACTACATGCATATTTGGCTGGTGGAAAGCTCTATGGTTATAGTTTTGCGAAAAGCCAATTTTTTCCTACAACAAAAGGAATAAATTTTATTTAACTATCATGGTAGTTGAAACATCATTGAGAAGGTTCCTCCAACTCAATCCCAATTAAAAGTAATTATCACCCCAACATATTAAATAAGAGTGATGAGATACTTAGGATAATCCAAGTACTAGATACTCAAGATGTCCATAACCGGGGACACGGCTAACCATGATTAGATTGTACACTCTGCAGAGGTTTGCGCACTTTTCCCCACAAGACTCGATCTCCTCCGTTGGATTTCTCGTGACCATGTGGTGTTTGAGAAACGGATGACCGAGACACGATCTTCGTAAGCATTAAATCTAACCCCTGGTAGACAGTACCAACCTACATCCCTCTACATCTGCTAGCCTACCACTGGAAGAGGTCATGCAACTTACTCAACTATGCTAGAGCCCATAATAGCTTGTGGCTGCACACGGAAGTTTCTAGCATGAAATTCTCAGGTGCACGACAAGCAATCCACCCAGATGTGTATTAAAGTTGCCACCTTAAGTTGAACCATTAATTAACAATCTCACATATGTCATGGATTCACTCACCCGAACCACGTCTACGAGCATAGCATAGCAACATAAGCAATACGTAGAAGTAACTCCCAAGGGTTTGATTATAACAGGGCAATAGGTTCTACCTCATCAACTACTTCCCAATACCCACAAGTTAATCACATCCTAATCATGCAATGTTTGAGGATTGGAGCTAATGCATAAAAATAGGGTATGAAAAGGGTATGATCAATGTGTTACTTGCCTTGCTGACGATCCGCAAAACCTAGGGACTCGTAGTAGCACGCTTCACACTCCGGAAATTCTATCGCAAACAAACGGTAGCATACATAAGCAATTAATCACGGATGCACGAGCAAAAATCAAATAAGAAGAATTGATCAGAAATTTCAACTTAAGAACTCCGGTTTGCAAAAGAATCAAATCAAACGGAGCAATGAAACTCAAACTGCGAAAGAAACAAGATCCCTTTACTAATCTGGACTAAAGTCAAATTTTGCAGTACCAAAATCTTGTTCAAGTTGATTAAACAGAAAGAGGGTTTCGAGACGAAGATCTAGGCGCTTGAATCGCCTGATTCCGATAAACGAGCGAAAAGATAAACTAAAACGAAAATCAGATCAGAAATCACGATCGAAAATAATCGTGAAAAACCCAAGAAAAAGAAAACTGACGAACAAGCTAACGAACGAATGTTCGTTGTCTGTGACTAACGAGAGAAAACTGTTTGTTAAAACATACGTATAGATGAACGTCCGCTAAATAAACTAAACCGAGAAAACCAACGAACCGATCTAAAAAAACGAAACTACGGTTTTATAAAAAAACCGAAGGTTTTTACCTAAACCAAAAAAAAACCGAACGGCGAAATTGGATCGAATCAGCGGCGGCTCCGGAGGCTTCCGCGGCGGCGCGGTGAGGCAGGGCAGCGCGGCAAGCGAGAAGCAGCGGGCGCAAGGCGGCGGGCGGGCGACTGCAAGCGGCTCGGCTTTGGGGCTCCAGGGTCCCGGTCGGCTTTTAAAAGGGAAGGTGGCTTGGGGAGGCGGGTGGCGTGGCCGACTCGGACATGGCGGCGGCGGCGGGCGGTCGCGGTCTCCACGTGGGAGGCAATGGCTGGGAGGCTGAGCCTCGGCCCGATTCGATTCAAGGGCTCTTTTTTTAAAACAAATTCCGTCAAAAATAAATCCTAGAAAAATAAATAAAAATCTAAAAATGCCAAAACAAATTTTCACCGTCTAAATAAAATATTAGAACAAGATGAACATTTTCTTGGCCCTAAAATGCAATTTTGAAAACATGCAATTTTTCTAATGCGAACAAAATAGCAATAAAATCTGAATAAAATCAAACATTTGATTTTAATATTTTTCCTCCAATATTTCATTTATTTTGGAGAAGTCATATTATCTCCTCTCATATATTTTAATATGAAATATTTTTGGAGAGAAAAATAATTAAAACAAATGATCCTCGTTTCAATATTTGATAAAATTCAAATATGAAAACAGTGAAATCCCCAACTCTCTCCGAGGGTCCTTGAGTTGCTTAGAATTTCGAGGATCGCGAAACGAAATGCAACAAAATATGATATGCATGAATGATCTATGTATAACATTCCAAATTGAAAATTTGGGATGTTACAAACCTACCCCCCTTAAGATGAATCTCGCCCTCGAGATTTGGGTTGGCTAGAAAATAGGTGCGGGTGGTCTTTGCGAAGATCATCCTCTCGTTCCTAGGTGGCTTCATCCTCGGTATGGTGGCTCCACTGAACTTTGCAAAACTTGATAACCTTGATGCGGGTGACTCGGCTGGCAAATTCAAGAATCCTGACTGGCTTCTCCTCATAGGTCAGATCACTGTCCAACTGAATCGCTTCCAAGGGCACTGTATCTCTTAGTGGTATATCGGCCATCTCAGCATGACACTTCTTCAACTGTGAAACATGAAACACATCATGAACTCCTGACAGTCCTTCAGGGAACTCCAACTTGTAGGCAACTTCTCCCATACGTTCCAAAACACGATACGGTCCTACAAATCTTGGGGCTAACTTTCCCTTAACTCCAAAACGTTTCACTCCTCGCAGAGGTGACACTCGTATATATGCTCTGTCTCCAATTTCATAGGTTACTTCCTTGCGTTTCGAATCTGCATAACTCTTTTGCCTGGACTGAGCTACCTTCAGTCTATCGCAAATCAACTTAACCTTCTCTTCAGACTCCTTGATCAAATCTGGTCCAAACCACTGTCAGTCTCCCTCTTCATCCCACATCAACGGTGTTCTGCACCTTCGTCCATACAGGGCTTCGAACGGTGCCATCTTCAAACTGTCCTGGTAGCTATTGTTGTATGAGAACTCCGCGTAGGGAAAATTGTCATCCCAACTAGATCCATAATCTAGTGCACAAGCCCTCAACATGTCCTACAGAATCTGGTTGACTCTCTCGGTCTGTCCATCTGTCTGCGGGAGGAATGTTGTACTGAACTCCAGCCTTGTTCCCAAAGTCTGGTGCAGCTGATGCCAAAACTTTGAGGTAAACCGTGTTCCTCTATCTGATACGATGGTCCTCGGAACTCCATGCAGACATACGATCCTGGTCATGTATATCTTGGCCAATTTTGCACTTGTATAGGTGGTTTTCACTTGGATAAAGCGAGCCACTTTGGTCAAGCGATCAACTACTACCCATATAGAATCATATCCTGATTTGGTCCTGGGTAATCCGGTGATAAAATCCATGCCAAGTTTATCCCACTTCCATTCGGGTATCGGCATAGGCTGTAACAATCCTGCTGGCTTTTGATGCTCTACCTTCACTCTCTGACATACATCACATACGGCTACATACTCGACAATATCCTTCTTCATACCAGTCCACCAGAAACGTTCCTTCAAATCCAAATACATCTTGGTGTTTCCGGGGTGTATCGAGTATGGTGAGTCATGAGCCTCAAGAATTATTAACTTCCTGATCTCTGTGTTATTGGGCACATAAACACGGTCCTCAAACCATAAGGTGTCGTGCTCATCCTCACGAAAACCTTTGGCCTTTCCTTTGCTCATTCTCTCTTTTATCTCGGCAATCTCGTTGTTATCCTTCGGAGCTTCTCTAATCTTTCCTAACAATGTAGACTGAACTTCCATTGTTGCAACAAAACCTCTAGGAACGATCTCCAATCGAAGTTCCCTGAGATCCTCTGCTAACTCCTTTGGCAATCCTGTGCTTACAAGGGTGTTAGCATAATTCTTCCGGCTCAAAGCGTCTGCCACGACATTGCCCTTGCCTGGATGATAGTGAAGTTTCATTTCGTAATCCTTTATAAGCTCCAACCATCTCCTCTGCCTAAGGTTCAGCTCCTTCTGTGTGAAAATGTACTTCAAACTCTTATGATCCGTGTACACATCACAACGGTTTCCAATAAGGTAATGTCTCCAAGTCTTGAGCGCGTGCACTACAGCTGCTAACTCCAAATCATGCGTGGTATAATTCAATTCGTGTGGTTTTAGTTGTCGGGAGGCATATGAAACAACTCTTCCGTCCTGCATAAGTACACTTCTAAGTCCTAGGCGAGAGGCGTCGCAATACACTTGGAAATCCTTGCGTATATCCGGCAGAATCAGCACTGGGGCGGTAGTCAAACGTTTTTTAACTCCTGAAAACTCACCTCACATTCTTCCGTCCATTTAAATTTGGTATTCTTCTTCAATAACTCCATCATTGGCTTCGCTATCTTGGAAAAATTCTCAATGAATCTCCGATAGTATCCTGCGAGTCCAAGAAAACTGCGTATCTCGCTAACTGAAGTGGGTGCCAACTATTCAAGCGATCGAACCTTGGTGGGATCTATCGCTATACCTTCTCCTGATATAACATGTCCAAGGAATCCGACTTCCTTCAACCAAAACTCACATTTGCTAAACTTGGCATACAACTGATGTTCCCTGAGCTTCTCGAGAACTAAACGCAAATGCTCCTTGTGCTCCTCCTCATTCTTCGAGTATACAATTATATCTTCAATGAACACCACAACAAACATATCCAAATATTCCATGAACACCTTGTTAATCATGCTCATGAAATAGGCAGGGGCGTTAGTCAGTCCAAATGACATGATCGTATACTCATATAACCCGTACCGTGTGGTGAATGTTGTCTTTGGTATATCCTTCTCTCGAATCTTTAGCTGGTGATACCCTGATCGCAGATCGATCTTCAAAAACACCTTAGCTCCTTGCAGCTGGTCAAACAAATCATTGATCATCGGTCATGGGTATTTGTTCTTAATCGTCACCTCATTCAATGCCCGATAATCAACAACCATTCTCAAGGATCCATCCTTCACTACTAGGAAAAGGGCTATAGATGGGATGGACACTAATGGCGCACCTGTCAGGTGGTGCGTCATTAGTATATACTAATGGTGCACCATGTTCTGGTGCGCCATTAGTGTGGAAGACACTAATGGCGCACCAGCCACAAGGTGCGCCACTAGTAACAAATTTTTTAAATGTTTAAACATTCTAATGGCGCAAGATGCACAAAGGCGCCATTACTAGTGTAAACTAGTAATGGCGCATCGTGCCACGGTGCGCCATTAGAATATATACTTTTTTATTTTTTGCAAAACTTCGATGGCGCACTGCAGGTGCGCCATTAGTAACCAGGGTCGACCCCCCGCTCCACCGGCCACCGCCACCGACCCCCCGCACCCTCCCCCACTCCACCGCCACCGACGTCCCACCGCACCCTCCCCCACTCCACCGACGCCGACGTCCCACCGCACCCTCCCCTGCTCCAACGGCAGCCGCCGCTGACCCCCGGCCCACACCCTCCCCCACGCCACCGCCACCGACGACCACCCGCACCTCCCCGCACCCTCCCGGCCCGCTCCACCGTCACAAATGAATGCAACTAAAATTGCTAAAAAACAAATTTGATTATATTTTCAAATAACAAATTTGATGATATTTTGAAATAATAAATTTGATGATATTTTTTCATATTCATAAAAATTTTCAAATAACAAATTTGATGATATTTTTTAAAAAATTATTACTATTTTTATAAAAAAATATTACTGTTATGATTTAAACAAGTTTGAACATATTTAAACACAAATAAATATCAAACAACATTTTAAATGCATAAATACAAAAAATGGGAAGCTTGGGAATCGAACACAGGACCTCCTGATGTGTGTTCTGCATGCTGATCAGACGGGCTAGTGGGCTTGCTCTGATGGAGTGGGGGTTATGTGTAATATAACCTGACCTGTCGGGCTAGTAAATTCTAATAGCGCACCGGGGCGGGATGCGCCATTAGAATGGTTGTACTTATGGCGCACTAGGGGTGTGGTGCGCCATTAGATCCCTCCCCCCAGTTCACCTGTTCCTCGCTGTTGCCTCCCTCCTCCCTCGCCAGATCCACTCGACCCAAAGCCGCCCCTTGCTCCGCCCCTCCATCCGCGCGCCAGACGCTGTCGGCGACGCCGCCCTGTGGTCTTGCGCTGCCCAGCCCGCCGCCCGACCCATGGGACTCCACCCCGCCGCCCGCCCCGAACTGGATCGGCCGAGCAAGCGCCGCTCCTCTCCTCTCCTCCTCCCTCCGACGAAGCGAGGGCCTCCTCCGCCTCTGCAGCAGCGGCAGGCCCCGACGCACTCCACCCCGCCTGCCCGCTGGCCCTCCGCCACCAGCCCGCTCTCCTTCGATCACAAGGAAGCGAGGACCTGGACGAGCTGACCCCGACCCGACTCCTTCGGCCGACCCGACCCTCCCGCCAGGTACCTCTCCTCCTTCCTCCTTCCTCCCTCTCTCCACCATTCCCCATTCCTTCCAACCGATGCTCCAAATCGAATGTATTGGCGGTGTGTTAACTGAATTTTCGCACTGCATTTTTGTAACTAGGGTTTATCTTGGGTAGGACCAGGAGATGTCTTCTGAATTTTTGTTTATCTTGAATATCTTGGGACAATATTTTGGCCATATGGTTAACACACTGAATTTTTGTTTTTGTCTTCTGAGATAGCTAACGGTTCATTCCAGTCTTTTGAGATAGCTAACAAAAGTAAGAATACAACAGTGAGGCAAAACCTAGTTACACCAAAACTATACTGGAGTAGTATTTCTTAATGATACAAGTTGATTAATAATGTAGCAACGTGAGTGTATGATGTATTGCCATCCATTCACTGAATTTTTTTGACAAAGGTGTTAATTGAATTTTTTTGGCGGTGTGTTAACTGAATTTTTTGACAAAGGTGTTAATCGCCACTTATCTTCATTTCAAAGCCCAAGTTGCATCCCTTTAGATTGACAAATGGATGTAAGGTATCTTCTACTACATTTGGAGTATGGTTACGGCTCACATCAGTAGTTGTAATTCTACTATAAATTTGCACTATAAATCTATTGAAATTATCTTGTTAATACACTGCAATTACATGTCTCTTGTATTTACCTCCTCTTCTATACCTTGTACTAGAAGTCAGCAAAAGAATATCAGTTCTACTTTGCCCCTAGTAGATCTGGTAGAGTAAGAAACTCCCTTATAATGATGCTTTTCTCTAGAAAATATGATCCTGGATTTTTTATGGTATTCTTTGTGGTATTAAGATGGAAACCTGGGATACTATTTACATTAGGAGATGGTGTTATATTAAGATGCATATATTGTTATGTTACGCAAATTGTATCATCTTGCCACTTAAGTCAGCCTTCCCTTTAAGTAGAAAATTCAGTTAGGAGCTACTGTTAGGAGCTACTGTCAAAAACTTGAGCTACTGTCAAAAAAATCAGTTATGGCATCTAGAATTATGTCAGTTTTGTTTTGTAACTAGAAGACCAAAGTGTTAGGAATTCTGTCCAAACTGTAGTTTTCGGATTCTGTCCAAACTGAAAACTGTTAAAAAGCATGATGTTTCTTGGATTTCTGTAATGATGATGATGATGGAACACATGGTCTTGGATTTCTGTAATGATGATGGAACATTATAAAGCATTGTACTCAAAGGTGTATGAAGGATACAAAAAATTAGCAACTTCTCCGATTTTATAAAGTTGTTCTTATATGGGTGAAACTTAACTTGTTTTTAGGCTAGTGCAGGTGTTGCTTTATTGTGATGCCTCTGAATTACTTGTGATCACATTGAGAAAGACTTGCAAAGATGATGATCATCTTTTACGTAAACCAATTTACGTAAACACGCCAAGAACTTTGCTAGTTTGTCGGGTTTTGTCTCCGACCATTGTGTCGTGATGAATTTGCAGTACCCGAGAGGCCCTTGAGTTTGCCGGAATGTCGATTAACTTCCGTTCCGCAAATTCGGTACTCCATATGTCCTATTTTCAGCAAAGGTCATGCTAAAATTTTCCGTGAATTTTAGCATGACTTTGCTAAAAATCGGACATATGGGGTACTTGCTACTAATGCATGGGCCGGGGTATCTTAGTACTTAGTTCAGTAGGATCAACTGCCGCTTTATTCTTGCTGCATTAAACCATAGGTGGCAATAGAGCCAAGTGATTAGTGCCAAGTGATTAGGCCCAACCTAGGTTTCACGGCCATAAGTGTTTTTTCATTTCGCATCAAAGATCATAACAATCACAACAAGTGTTACGCATCAAAGATCATAACAATCACATAACTACATAACAAAAGTAAACTTGTTCATCATTACAAAAGCAAACTTGTTCAACATAACAAAAAGCAAACTTGTTCAACCACATAACTACAAACCGAGACACATAATACCACAAACAACTCAATATCCCCGATGAGTAGGGGTCATCCCAATGATCCTCCGCCTCTTGCCATTGCTTCAAACCTTCTTTGATGGTTTCGATTTTCTTCCATGCCTCGTAGGTGACATACGCATCTTTCGCGGCGTACTCGATGACGTTGTTTGACAGTGGGCTGTCCCTCCATAGTTTGTGGTCCAATTTCTTGTTGATCTTCTGCTTCATTTCCTTGTAGGATGGGTGGATGAGGCTGGCTGCAAACTCAGCCAAAGACTGCCACTTCTTTCCATTGTTTGGAACTCTCCATTTGCGCTGCATGTCGATTTAACTTGTCGGGGTTGATCTCCAAACCAGACAACTTCAGCTTCTCCTTGTCACCTCCAATGGAGAAGCCAACAAAGGTGTATGACTTCTTCTCCTGCAGGAGCGGGCGGAGTTCCTTGGGCCTGCATCAAATTAATCTGGTGCATCAAATTCATCTACTTCAAAAACTTCGGAAACTACTAATTAGACAGAAACTTCAGAACTTCAGAACTAGTATTGCATCTACTTTAGAACTTCAGAACTATTGCATCTACTTGAAACTTCGAAACTTTAAACTACTAATTAAATGTAAACTTCGTAACTAGTATTGCATCTACTTCGAACTTCAAAACTATTGCATCTACTTCGTAAACTTCGAAACTACTAATTAGATGTAAACTTTAGAACTTCGTAAACTTGAACTGGATGTTTTTACCATTTGGTTGTCATGGTGATGTGGTATACCAGGACGAGATCCTCCACGCATAACTTCAGAACTGCAGCCATTTGCGGAGGTTCGTCTTCCCTGGTATACTCGACATCAACGCCGATTGACCGAGAAAGCATGCCGCCGAGCCTCCTCCTGATCTCGCAGATCCTCTTGTCGGCTTTGTCTGGATTGCTGGTGCATACGACATCCAGCGGCTCCTTCAGGTGGATATCAACCTTGAGCGGCACGGTGTAGTCTTGCTTCTGCCCGGGGATTGGAACATCGTCGTTGACCACCAGCGGCTCCTTGCCAGACGCCTCACCACGGTGATGCTTGGCAGACGGAGAGGAGTTGCTTCACGATGCCTCCGCCATTCTCTTGGCAGACGGAGGGGAGTTGCTCCACGATTCCTCCGCCATTGCCCTCCTGGCCAGCGATGGTGGAGGCAGAGGGAGGTAGAGGGAGGAAGATGGAGCGGCAATGGAATGAGGAGGGAGGCAGAGGGAGGAAGATGGAGCGGCAATGGACTGGAAGAAAACCCCCTCTGCGTCGTGGGGAGTTGCGGTGGAGGGAGACGGGGAGTTGCCGGGGAGGGAGACATGGGGAGTTGCCTCGAAAACTCAAACGTCACGCCCTTTGGCCCACGAAAACTCTGGAGGGAGACGTGGGCCCTTTGGTTTCTCCTGTTTCAGAACAAAAGAAAAAATAACAGCCATATTTTGCTCTAAAATTAATGATCACTGCAACCATATTAAGAGATCAATCTTCAAGCATTAAAACAACACCAAAACAGTCACTGCAGCCATCCAAAATGGCACAAAAACAGCACCAAAACAACATAAGCCAAAACAGCAAAAAATGCCACCAAAATGGCACCAAAGTATCAGCGAAAATGGCACCAGAGTTTTAATGCATTGTATCTTCACCATCAGCCAAAATGGCACCAAAATGGCACCAGATTTTGCATTGTATCTTCACCATCTGCCTCTTCATCACCAAAATCTCATGCATTTTGCTACCTGGGGAGAATTGTAGTAGAAAAACTACATCAGGATCACATCAACAAAAACTACAGAGAAGGTTGATCACCAATCAAAACAAGGAACATGCAGTAATAGTACAACCTTCATGTCCATTCGCTACTCATCGTCGTCGATACGAAAACAAGGAACTCTATGCCCACTCCTGTTTTCCTCATCATCAATACAACCATAAGTGTTTTTTTCATTTTTGCACCAGCATCATAACAATCACAACAAGTGTTCTGAACCAGCATCATAACAATCACATAACTACATAACAAAAGCTTCATTGGTGTCCCCGATTCCCAGCTTCACGGCCAGCAACTCGCACAACATGCAAAGTGCGCCATTGGTGTCTCCGGCGGTGCCATTGGTGTCATCGGCGGCGGCGGTATTGGTGTCTCCGGCGCCGGCACGGGCATTGGAGCTTAATGCACCCGGGTGTACGCCGGCCGGCACCTCGCCAGCAAGCGGCCCCTCCGTCAGTTGCACGCCCGCCGTTGGCGGTGCCTCGACATTAGCCGAGCTCGACGCCATCATCACGGTAAATAATTAAGCCTCTCGGCCGAGGACTTCATCTCCTTTTGCCTTTGACTGGGCATTCCTGACGCCCTACATGTTTTCACAGGGCGCCGCCGACGTTCCGTGCACTCTCCTGCACTTCTTGAACGACAAATTGGTCGATGTCGCCAAGGGCAATATCGTTCAACCGGGCAACCCCGTGTTCCACAGTAAACCGATGCCACCCACCATGTATAGGGTTCAACTGGTTCGGGTGCTGCCGAGCTGCGACGAGTTGTTACCTCCGATTCAACCGGCGGGGCGACGAAGAAGATCTGATGACCCTCGGCGCTTTGCCTAAGTTGGCCCTCGCTTTGGCGAAGAGCCGATTTCGTTTGGGGCGGGGACACCACCCCACGCATAAGACCGCCCGATTGTGTCGGCGCCGCACCATGGCAAGAACGCCGCAACGCTACCGGACATGCCGGACATCCCTATGGCACAGGATCCAGACATGCATATGGCACAGGATCCGGACAACGACGACAACGATGACGGTACATTTACCAACGTCGATAAGTACTTTGCCGAACATGGGTACGGTGACGAGTTCGACGGGCCTCCTTCTCAAGAACCCAACCAAGACGACCGCGATCTAGCAAGTACGGCGGAGAAATCCAATTGCAACAGGCGTCGTCTGGCGTTCAGTTCTCAGGAGACGCCTCCAGCTCCCGTCGTCTGGCTTGTGCATAGAGATGTCGTCGTATGTCGTGTACAAGGGTAAGGTTCCCGGAGTCTACGACGACTGGGAGGAGTGTCGGAGACAGGTTCACCGTTTCAGCGGTAACAGCTACAAAGGGTGCATCACTAGGGCGGAGGCGGAATCTAGATACGCCCGCTATCTAGCGGGAGAGAGGAGGGAGCGTTGGAGGAACCGGGTGAAGACCAGTTTCATCGCGATGATGCTCATCATGATGACCGCAGCTCTCTTCTATGTGATGGTAGTTTAGATGATCGATATCGACTTGTAATGTGAAGACAAACTCACTACTCGCGGTCTCCGAGACTTGTAATGTTCTATCTTCGTTCGGTCTTTTGTATTCGGAGACTAATATGATGAATTGTATTCGGAGACTTACCTTCTATTGTATTCGATGAATCTGTTGTTGCTGTGTGGTGCTGTCTATATTCATCAAATAATATATTTTGTAACCTGTGAAAAAATAGAAAAAACTAATATTAATACTAATGGCGCACCACACAAGACACTAATGGCACAATCGTAATAATCACACTAATGGCATCATCCTTTAGTGCGCCATTAGAAAGCCAAAGCACATGGGTACATATGGCCCCCTGGGAGGAATTCTAATGGTGCACCGTAGGCAATTCTAATGGCGCACTTTCTGGTGCGCCATTAGAACACCAAATACTAATGGCGCACCAGTTGTGCGCCATTAGAATTTAATTCTAATGGTGTGATGCTAGTGGCGCACCAGTAGTGCGCCATTAGTAGGCAAAACTGGTGCGCCACTAGCATGCCTTTTCCTAGTAGTGCTTCTTCTCAACCAAGAGCACTGGGGCTCCCCATGGTGATGAACTTCGTCGAATGTAACCTTTCTCCAATAACTCCTTGATCTGCTTCTTAATCTCCTCCAGATCATTTGCGGGCATCCGGTATGGTCACTTCGATATAGACCCGGTGCCTGGCAACAGTTTTATCAAAAACTCGATGTCTCGATCTGGCGGCATGCCTGGTAATTCCTCTGGAAATACATCTGGGTAATCCTTTACGACAGGTACTTCCTCCTGAACAACTCCTGAGAGGGAATTTACTTGGCTCCTCCTAGGCGCGTGCCTTGATACATACTTGATCCTTTTTCCCTCCCGGGAGGTGAGATAAATCGACTTACTAGCACAGTCAATGCTTCCTCCATACTTTGGCATCCAGTCCATGCCTAATATCACATCCAATCCTTGTGACTCCAAAATTATTAGGTGTGATGGGAAAACATGGCTGCCGATGGTTAAGGGTATCCAGTCGCACCATCGGCTAGCCATACACTCTGCTCCAGGTGAACTTACTAACAGAGGGATCCTAAGGGCTTGGGTTGGTATTTTAAACTTATCCACGAATACCCTTGATATGTATGAATGCGATGCACCAGTATCAAAAAGAACAAGGGCGGTAAAAGACTTAACCAAAAACTTACCGATAACCGCGTCTGGCTGCTCTTCAACCTCCTCCACGTTAACGTGGTTCACTTGTCCTTTGTTGAATGGATTGGGCTTCTTCCCAGCGCTCCCATTACCATTTCCATTCTTTGCTTCAGGGCACTCCGTGGCATAGTGTCCAGTCTTCCCGCACTTGAAGCAAGTAATGGTGACTTAGATCTCTCTTGGCAGGTGTGGTTGGATTGGAGCGGTTCTGATTGTTGCTTGTTCCATTCCCAGTCCCATTCTTGGATCCATTGTGGTTATGCGAACTTCCTCCGTTGTGATTATGACCTCCATGGTTATGAACAAGTCCTCCCGAGTTCGGGGTTAGACGAGGCTTCTGCTGAGCACCTGAATTGTATTTTCCTTGCCCATACTTCCTCTTACGGCTCTCAATCTGCTGTTGCTTCCCTTCAATCATAAGAGCCTTATCTACCAAGTCCTGGAAGTTGTTGAATATTTCCACCATCAACTGCATGCTCATCTCATCATTCAGCCCTTCCATAAACTTCTCCTGCTTCGCGGCATCTGTGGCCACATCATCAGGGGCATAGCGAGATAACTTGCTAAACTCATCCACGTACTGGGCCACAGTATGGTTTCCCTGGCATAAGTTGCGGAACTCACGCTTCTTCATGTTCATAGCTCCAGTTGAGACATGGGATGTGCGGAAAGCTTGCTGAAACTGATCCCAAGTGACGTTGGCTATGGGGAAAGTGGTCGCATAATTCTCCCACCATGAAGTTGCTGGTCCATCCAATTGATGTGCGGCAAAGTGCACCTTCTTAGCATCTGTGCAACCTGTGGTGGTCAATTCCCTTCCAATACGGTGTAGCCAATCATCAGCAACTATAGGCTCGGTGCTACTGGAAAACACCGGCGGCTGCAACCTCAGAAAGCGAGCTAAGTTGTCAACTGGAGGCGGGTTGTTGTTGTTGTTGTTGTTGTTGTTGTTGTTGCCTTGGTTCTGGACTAACAATTGCATCAAGGCATTCTGCTGCTGGATCAACTGAGTGAGCTCTGGCGGGAAGGCAAATCCGGTGTCACGTCTCGGAGGCATCTGGTGGGTTTAGAAGGGAGAGATTAGAATAGAAAAGGGGTCTAGTGAGAAAGCACTACCCATATGCACATGAGACAAACACAATCATTTCACTCAATCAATCAAGCAAGGGCATACAAACAGTCCAGAACTATCATTGAAAGTGCTCAACTACTACTATATACATGGGGGAATACTACTAATTATTTGGTGGTCATCTAGAAATTTTGATCGGTGGAAGACTCCATGATATCTGCTCCAGCTTCGTCTTCAAAGTCATCTTCACTAGGGTCGGAGTCGGTGTCGTCGATGATGATGTAGTTCTCTGGGCAAGTGGAATCGTCGTCCTCTCCTCCCGGCGCGGGGTCTCCCTTGAATACTCCAATCTTCTTTATCAGGTCGCCATTCTTCTCCAATAGTGTTGCAATTTCCTCCTCATATCCATCGTGTGTAGACTTAAGTTCTTCTTCCAGCTCGGTGATCCTCGTCTTCGCCTTCTTTAAATCTATCATGTCTGTGCACATCTGATTTTTCCTGACGTTGAATGTGTTGGTTTAACTCCTGGATGAAAGCTGCAATGGATCTGTCCTTCTTGGTGCTGATCATCTCCCATTGCTCATCTCGGCGCCCACATATCTGATAGATAGTATCCTTAAGATCCTTGTTGTAGACTTCTCCAATGCGTCCCATGGTGATGTGGGCTGCCATGCTCTTGCCTAGACTCCAGGTGGGTGCTTCAAAAGAAAACTCTATGGGCTCAGTGATTGGCGCGAACGTCCTTCTGGGAACTTGAACTTGAATCATCCAATGCTCCTCTTCTGGTAAAGTGGCGTTGTAGGTCCCGATGAAGCTTGGTATTCCGATGTTCAGGTACCTAGTGACTTCCTTCAAGTGGCGTCCAAAGGGTGTGTCTTCATCCGGTTGTGCAAACTTGTTCCTTGAATCCGCCATCCTAAGAGTAGAAAATGGAGAGGAGTCAGAAATGAGTAGAGAAGAGTGACCTATGGCTTATCTTAGTGGGCGTATCCTACACTCAGCGTGTGCTCTGATACCATCTTGTAGCGATCCGACCTCAAACGGTCAAGTCTACGTATACATGTCATCCCTGGATCGGTAATGCTGACACACACAGTACTCGAAGGATTTAAAACAGAGTAGCAATCACACACTTATTACATTGAATGTCTCAGAAGAGAACTTATTACAATAAATATGGCTTAAGGCCATCTAATACGATAACAGCGGAAGGCTTGGAAGATAAAGTGAGTCCATCAACTCCAACGGCATAGTTGAGCTGCACGGCAACGACCTAACGAACCTTACTCCTCGTCTGAAAAGTCTGCAACATAATACGTTGCAGCCCGAAAACGGGTCAGCACATGGAATATGCTGGCAATATAACACAATAGAGCAAGAACAGAATAATGCTATCACTACATGCATATTTGGCTGGTGGAAAGCTCTATGGTTATAGTTTTTGCGAAAAGCCAATTTTTTCCTACAACAAAAGGAATAAATTTTATTTAACTATCATGGTAGTTGAAACATCATTGAGAAGGTTCCTCCAACTCAATCCCAATTAAAAGTAATTATCAACCCAACATATTAAATTAGAGTGATGAGATACTTAGGATAATCCAAGTAATAGATACTCAAGATGTCCATAACCGGGGACATGGCTAACCATCACTACTAGGGAAAAGCCTATACACAGAATCTTAGCAGCAGCACGGCTCAAAAAGGAGCGCTACTGCTAATTAGTAGTAGCGTGTAAAGGGAAACTCGCTCTTGACAAGTTTTTAGCGATGGCGCTCGATGTAAATCTATTTGCTACAAATATCGACCGGCGGTGTCCACCAAACTCCATTTAGCAGCAGACGGTGTCATGAGCCGCCGCTTCTGCTATGGATGTAGTAGTAGCGCCGCTTTTTACGAGGTCGCTGCGGTAAATTTCAAATATCCACACTTTTTGGTCCCCGTTAGCGATGGCGCCGTTGCCCAAAGCGCTGCTGCTACTTCCTTAGCAGCAGCGTTTTAGCTCCAGCGCTGCTAATCCACACCAACCCACCACCTTTTCCCCACCGTCCCTCCCCTCCCTCCTCTCTTCCCTTTCCCCTACCTCCCACATGCTCCCCTCTCACTCTTCTTTTTCCTCAATACTTCTCCCCATTACTCTCCCTCTTCTATCTACCTTTCTCTCTCTTCATTACTCCTACCTAACTACACCACCTCCATAAATTCATCTCCTTTCTCTTTTCCTTCCCCTCCACTAGTTGAAGTTGTCTCCTCCCAAATTAGGTAGCTAGGTAGATGTAGGATTTAGTTAAGTGACCTATTTGCCCCTAACTAGATCTATCTTTGTCAAGAAGAGCTTTGTGCACTTTTGATCTCCCTACAACATCATCTCCACCGTGTGCTCGATCTCGAGATAGAGGTGATTAAAATTTCATGCTTTTGAGTGTGGCATGTTTATGGAAATTGTGTGTGTGGCATGAGTTGATGCCAAATTGTGCTTTTGAGTTGCCTATGTTTTGCCAAAATGTCGATTTATTTCCGTTTCGGTGAATTTCGGGCAAACTCTAGATCCATATATGTCCTATTTTTAGGGAAGGTCATGCCGAATTTTTGTATGACTTTGATGCATGCATGCATTTTTATAATCAATTTGTTTTATTATTACCGTGCAGACGTTCATGATGGTCGATTGGAGCGATGGTGGGCCAGGTGGTTGCGATCGGCGGTGCAGGACATGAAAGAAAATAACGACAAAGGTTTTATGTCCGTGTCAAAAATGCAAAGGAATAGTTTGGCTCGACCCTATGGCGATGGTCGTGTCGAAGCGCACCTGCTCATGACTGGTTTCATGGATGGCTATACTCGGTGGATAATCAAGATGAGGATGACAATGTTGAGGATGCCGGCCAGGCGAGCAATGATGACACGGGGCAAGACGAAGAGATGATCGATAATGGCGGCGGGGAAGAGGCCGGACATGGCGGCGAAGAAGGGGCCGGACATGGCGGCGGAGAGAACGACATGGACTCCACGCATCAGAGTTCATTGGTACTAAGTTCAATCGTGCGGGACCCTCATGTTCAAGCATTGCTTCGCAAGGAGACGAGTACTGAGAGAGCTGCTTCTAGAGAGGAGGCTAAGCTGGAGCAACTGGTGGTAGACTCAAACACTCCATTGTGTGATGGTTGCAATCTGAGGTGACCGGCTTGAGTTTCACGCTCCAACTCCACGAAGACGAAGGCTAAAAACAAATGGACCGACACTAGCCTCGATGAGCATCTCAAGTACCTAAAGGATGTTCTTTCCGCGGGTAATCTATGTCCTACTAGTGTTGATGAGGCCAAGAAGATCGTGTGCCCTCTTGATCTGCCACACGTTAGATACCATGCATGCATCAACGATTGCATAATTTATTGGAAGGAGCACGCGGAAAAAACAAGCTGTCCGGTGTGCAATGCTTCTCGATACAAGAAGGCCGGGAAGAAATGTCCCCAGAAAGTTGTATGGTACTTACCAATCACTCCCCGTCTCCAGAGGTATTTTGTAGATCCCAAGGAAGCAAAGCTAATGCTTGTACGCGGAGAGGAAGAAGCCCGACGATGGAGATGATCCGGTGAGACACGTGAAGGATGGAAGCCGGTGGAGAGCGTTGAACAGCTTCTATCAAGATTTTGAATGTGATGGAAGGAACATCGTGCTCGTGGCGTGTATCGATGGCATGAATCCGTTTGGCAACCGAACACCAACCATAGCACATGGCCCATGTTTGTATGGATGTACAACCTCCCCCGGTTGTGCATGAAATCAAATACATTCACATGAGCATGCTTATTCAAGGGCGAAACAACCAGGAAATAGTATTAATTTGTATCTGGGGCTACTTCAAGAGGAGTTAGACACGTTATGGAAAACACCGGCCAAGACATGGGATGCCAAAGAAGGTGAGTATTTCAACATGAGAGCCACCGATCACGATAAAGGTACGACTATCTCGATTCTGGATATGTGGCGGGCCAGGTGTGCCATGGATATTGCGGATGCACGCGGTGCATGGATGATCTGACGTCTCGACAACTAACGTCAAGGAAAGATGGCGGTGCAGGAAAATCGTGTACATGGGGCATCGAAGATGGCTTGAGCAGGGACGACCCATGGAGAAACCATGGAGATATATTCAATGGTCACGCTGAGCATCGAGGACCTCCACGTAAGCGGAGCGGTGCTGAAATCGATGAGCTGTTGAAAAACTGGAAGGAGTGCCCCACGCCGGGAAAGATGATGAGAAAGGTGTCGGAGCCGCTGCTGAAGGTATGGAAGACGAGGTCTCTGTTCTGGGACTTGGAGTACTGGCACAAACTCGATACACCTCATTGCCTTGATCAAATGCATATCTGTAAGAATGTCCTTGAGAGCTTGCTCGCAACACTGATGAACATCTTAGGATAAGACCAAGGATGGGCGAAGGCAATAAAATACTTGCAAGATTTGAAAATCAGGGAAGATCTGCACATGCCACCCGTAAAATGTCGGGACGAGACAGAGACAGAGGCACGGGAGAATAAGGGCAAGAAAATAAAGAAAGAGGATTATTGCCCCCCTTCTTGCTTCACCTTAAGTCAGGCTGAGATCAATCAATTCTTTAAGTGCCTTACCAGAGTCAAAGTTAGTTCCGGTTACTATGGCAAGATAAGCAGATATCTGGACACTGACAAGAAAAGGTTCAGCGGGATGAAGTATCATGACTGTCATGTGATGATGACGCAGATACTACCTGTTGCCCTTAGAGGGATAATGGACAAGCACGTCCGTGACACGCTTATTGGTCTCTGCAACTTTCTCGACGTCATCTCTCGAAAGTCGATCAGTGTGAAGCAGCTCCGAAGGCTACAGGAAGAGATCGTTGTGATACTGAATGAGCTTGAGATGTACTTCCCGCCCGCGTTCTTTGACGTGATGGTGCATCTGTGTGTCCATATTGTGGATGACATAATAGACCTGGGGCCGTCATTCCTGCACAACATGATGCCGTTTGAGAGGATATATGGGATCATCAAAGGATTCGTTCGTAACATGTCCCGTCCGGATGGAAGCATCGTCCAGGGCTATTTGACACAAGAGTGCATCTCTTTCTGTGAGAATTTTCTATATGGCGCAGACCAGCCGTCTGGTGTTAGTGCTGGTTTGCCCGTTAACAAGCACGATGGGAGGCTCGAAGTAGATGGTCACTGCAATGGTCGCAGGGAACTGCACGTGGCATACTCAGATCGATGCAGCGACTTTGATAGAGCAAACTTGGTAGTGCTACAACACCTAGACGAGGTAGATCCTTTCGTGGCACTGCACAAACAAATTATCACAAAGAAGTATCGTGACCGGGGGGTATGCAGGACGAACGCCGAAGTTACTAGAGAGCACAACTCCACTTTCTTGCATTGGTTCAAAGAGCATATTATTGCTAATCCCCCGGAGGAGGGCTCTAAGGAAGGATTGCTCATATACGCCTTAGCACATGGCCCCTCGCCCAACCTCATAACCTATCAGGCATATGATATCAACAGATACACGTTCTACACGGAGGCCAAAGATATGGACAGTGATGATCGTAACTTCGGGGTGACGATGGAATGCATGACCGGCAGCGACAACGCGCATATCGAACGATTTTATGGAAGGGTCGAGGAGATCTGGGAGCTTGACTACTCGACTGCACAACACGGCGATGTTCCGTGTCGGATGGGCTAAGAATGTCGAAAGACAAAACCGGATTTTCACTACCATGATTATACCCGACGCCAAGAGCGCTACCGTGAACGCTTATCGCAAAAATGAGCCATGGGTACACGCTAAGCACGTGACACAATGCTTCTTCATAACCGACCCATGCAATCCCGGTCGTGTTGTCGTGAGGAGAGGCAAAAGGAACATCATTGGAATGGATGGAGTCGCCAACGAGGAAGACTATGATCGATGCGGCAACCCAATGAGGGAAGATGACGATGATGATGAAGTATACATCAAAAGAAGAATCAATACTACATTACCTAAGAAAAATCGTACAACATGGAAAAGGCAAAGTCACAATGAGGGGCTCAATTATTCCTCGACGAACAAGAAGGGAAAGAAGCTGACTCAAAAACGAAAACGTCAGCGCTGAGGAACCGTATGTTATCGGTCAAATGATGTAATATATATTCCTATTTTGTATACACATGACTTAGCCATGCATTATTATGCATGGGTCCAATGATGTAATATATATGTTCCTATTTTGCATACATATTTAAGCGTCAAATGATGCAATATATATCACCCTCCCTTCGTTCACTTTGCTCTCGAAATAAAAGTGGGAGAAAATAAAGGAAAAGAAAAAGGAAAACTGGCGATGGCGAAGGTAGTAGCAGCGCGTTTTGTCTAAACCGCTACATCTCTTGAAGGTAGTAGTAGCGCATTTCGTATAAACCGCTACAGCCTCTGAAAGGTAGTAGAAGCGCGTTTTGTCCAACGCTACCGCCACGCCCACTTAACCCAAAATTCTCACTATCCCTGCTTCATCCCGCCTTTTCCCCCAAATCCCCACTCTCTCTTCCCCGTCGCTGCCCCGACCCGGTGCAGCCTTCGCCCCGACCAGTGCTCGCCCCGACCCGGCCCTCGGCCCCGACCCGACCCCGGCGCCGGCGCTTGCCCCCAACCCCGGCGCTCGCCCCCGACCCGTCGGCCCTCGCCTCCCTCCTCTGCTTCCTCCCCTCCCAACCTCGGCCGCCATCGGGCCTGCCTCCTCGCCCCTGCACCCTCTGTAAACCCCCCTCTCTTCTAGGGTTCTTCGGTTAATTTACTTAGGTTTTAGTTAGGGCATTATGTTAATTAGGTTATCTATTTAGTTATGAATTTAGCTAGGTTTCAAAATTAGCTGAATTTATATGCAAATTTGAACTGGACATGTGATATGTGGATATGTCATGTTTTGGACATGTCATGTTTGGAAAATGATCCAAGTGGCCTATGTTACGCCAGAATGTTGATTCATTTCCATTTCGGTGAATTTCAGGCGCTCGATATGTCCATTTTTTAGCAAAGGTCATGCCGAAATTTCCCGTGAATAAAGGCATGATTTGTGCTACATAGTTGGCATATCGAGTCTTTGGCACATAGATTTCTTTTTATGTCATTTCTCATTTATTCATACTTTTAGAAATAAATGAGGACACTTAATCATAGGAAACATGTCGAACAACGAAGAAACTGGGCCTTTTGACCAAGATGCAGACGAGATGGATTATGAGGGTGAACAAGAGTACCTCGACTATTTGACTGCTAAGCAAGGTTTGCAGGTCAGCCTCGATGATGGTACTGACGCCGACATCGACACCGACGACGCCGGCACCGATGGCGGCGCCGAGACCGGTGGGGAAGGTACCGGCGGGGAAGATACCGGCGGAGAAGGTACCAGCCCTGATGCCGCTACCAAAAAGAGGAAGCATAAGAAGCAGAGGATACGAAAACCTAACAAACTAGGGATTGGACGACTTGTGATCACAAAGATGGCACCTGGCAAGTTTGAGCCATTAGAGCCGGAAGAACCTCGCAAGTTCTATGGGAACCAAGTAGGATGCATCCTACGGGAATGCGCGAGCATCAACGACAATGACTTAAGGAGTAAAGAACATTTGACGCAGTTGCTCCTAACGAAGTTGCACAAGAGATTCAAGTTCCCCGACTGGGATGATAACATAGAACAACCGTGGGATGATCCGAAGATGAAAAAGATTAACAATCACGCCATGGGCATGTTCAGCAATGATTTGGCCTCCTGGAAAGGGAGGGTGAAATGAGCTATTGAGGTCGATGAACCCCTGTCCAAGATTACGGAGGAAAATCCGACACTTACGGAAGAGGAGTTCGAAAAGTTCAAGGACACTTGCGCTACCGAGGCAGCCAAGGCTAAGGCTGCGAAATTCAAGAGCCTTCAGCAAAGGAACACGGGGAAGCATCGCCTCGGAAGTCGTGGCTACCTCGATAAAAGGCCCATATGGGATAAGGAGGACGCGGAACGTGAAGCCTCGGGTCTCCCAGACCCCTTCGTGAAGTTCACCAACCCCTTGGAGCGTGACTTCATCAGGGCCCGCTACAAGTGGGACAAGGAGAAAAAGGTTTTTTACACGGACAAGATCACGAGGAAATTGATTAGACTCGGAGAAGCAACACCAGCTTGCAGCCGAAAGCCCTACTTCTCCGATGAGGCCCAAGTGGGACACCCCTGAACCGGCCTTGGGCGAACTTAAGGGACTCCCTTTGGGCCAGCGGCGCAATATGAGTCGTGGTGCACGGCGCTGGAGACGGCGCCACGTGGAAGGTGTTTTACAACAAGGGCCGGAGGCCAAGAAGCGAAAAAGAAGTCTAGTCGGGCGGACATCGACGCGAAGGTGAAGCTTGCGGTCGAAAAAAGCAGCCGAGGACGCGAAAAAAGCAGCCGAGGACAAATATGAGTTGCTACAAAGAAAATAATGCAGTCAGAATCGCCGCAGTAAATGATTTCGCTACTAACTTGGTTCCGATTATCATCAATCGGACGAAGGAAAATCGAACAAGACGGTACATGATTTCCGTTGCCCGGTTTAAATGGGAGCAACTCCATGAACAACAACACCATCGCATCATCACTTGCTCATGCAACTGGGCCTCCTCTCACAGCCGCTCCCGCTCATAGCAGCCCGTCCTCAGTCTCTGGCGCGCTAGGTGGGCCTTCGTCTTTGGCTGAGCTCGACGCCGTCACTGTTATTACATGTCTCACCAACATATATATATATATATATATATATATATATATATATATATATATATATAATATTCCATTTTGGTTGCCTTTTCGTTGTTTAACGCATACGAGCATATGTGTTTCTTGCGAAAAGAAACCCGTGCACCATACTCTACTTGATCAAAGGCGGAAAGGTGGGCGTGGGAAAGGGGATGATAATGGACCCCTCGCAAACCACGTTCCACAACCAGCCGATCCCTGCTGGGCACTTCAGGGTTAGCTTGACCAGTATGAAATCGGGGCACGAGGATTTGCCTCCTCCAGTACAGCATGTGGGAGCGGACAACGAGACCCCGCCACGGATTGGAAGCTGCAAGGGTTGGGTGCTGCTATGGCCGAAGAATCTTATTCGTCTGGATCCGACCGAGAGCACACCAATAACCACACAACAAGCATGTGCGGCGACCACCACCCCGCCTACGCAATTACCAGCTCTGTAGTGCCGGCCGAGAGCGGCGGACGACATGATGAAGGGGTGCAATAGTCTTGGCTGATGTAATTTCTCTGTAGAAACAGAGAATGGATGATGAGACGGAGGTCGACCCTATGAATTTCCTCAATACAAGCGTGTATGATCGTGACATAGATATGATGAGTCAACCATATGACGAATCGGGCTATCGACTTGCTAATGAGGATATGGATGATATGCCCGGCAGGGTCGTGGCAGGGATTGCAAAAAGTCTCTCTTCATGAAATCCTCACAGGACACGCCTGAAGATGCCGCCTCAACACAAGCTCAACTAGCCGGGCGCGAGGGTTGTACAGTACTTAGCCCGAGAACACTGGGGCAGGGGTTAAGGAAGGGTCTGGAAGGTGTGCCCAAGAAAAAGGAGAGGAAGAGACCGGGGAAGATAACTGCCTCCAAACAAGCCAGAGCACATAGCAGCCAGACGATGCATTCTGAAGAGCGTGTACCCATGAAAGGTGCGGTCATGTTCCATCTCACGGGCGAGCCGATGCTACCGCCGAAACCGCTGGAGGCACTATCAGGATCTCAGAGATCGCTGCGGCCATGTCTTTGTCGTGAGAAAAGCCTACTAGCCTCAAAGGATCCGGGATATCCGACATACGCGCGGCTCGTGTGCACGAGGGAAGTGCTACGTCAAGACACGGCCCGCGGAGGTGTTCTTCCTGCGGTTTGACCATATCTTTGAGATGTTTCTAACAAGGCAGCTCGATTTTACAATCGTCCGCCTTTTTGCGCTACATATGAGCTCCGTCATGAAGAGTGAAGAAGTCTCACAAATCTGTGTGGCGGATCCATACTACATGCACGAGTCTCGGCGACTTTGAGCATGAAACTGCTAGGGAGTACCTACAAAACTTCATGGTACAGAATAAGGACCGGGAAGTTGTCCTCGTGCCTTATCATCCAAAGTAAGTCAGTTCCGGACAACCCTTTCGTACACTTCAATCATTCCTTCTCTCTCATATGGGGAATAATTTGAGGTGTCTTTTCCCCGCAGCAACGAGCGCGCCGTCCTTATCGTTCTTTACCCGCAAGTCTCCCACGCCGTGTATTTTGACCCTTCCAGAGACTACAAGAAAAAAGACTACACCCACATAATGAATATTCTAGATAATGCTCTCCAAGGCTTCAAAGATTAGAGGTGGCCACGTGCAGATCAAGAAACAAAGGAACAAGAAGATGGGTTTCGCGCATAAAACTAACTTCTCCTGCATCCATGTCCCAAAACCAAGAAAGAAGGATGGATTCTACATTGTCCATCTCATGATTCAGTTCAACACGGATCACCAAAAGCTTCGCATGAGAAGCAGAAATGATGATCATATCCACAAGTGGCTAGAATCTCATGGAGAAGCGGATTATAAACTTAGAGATGACTTCTTTCGCATCCAAAGCAACATTGCGACGATCATCATGAAAGAAGTCGTCGATGAGAAGGGGGTGTTCCACCACGGCCCTATATCGCGAGCTGACGTCCGAACTCGCATAGGCATGCAACGTCTAGACCTCACGCCGTTCAAGAAGCTAGGGTTCATCCTCGATGATATGGAAGGATGGAACTTCTAGTGATTTATGATGTCGATGATGATGATATGTGTCGGTTGAACTTGTATACTTTTTGTAGCGATGAAACTTTGTGATGTCCACGGTCCCTGCCGAACTTGCGTAACGCTACTTTGTTAGTTTGCGTACGATGACCTGCGTACCTCTAGTTAATTAATTTGCGTATTGTATGTTGCATCTAGTTGCTCACCCTTTCTTTTTCGGTGTTGCTCTAGTATATTTTGTTGCATATATATGATTGTACATCCTCTTCATGAACATGCATCTCTAATAGGTACCTAGTTTCTTGATGGCGAGATGGAATTGCTATGTCGTGTACAAAGGGAAGGTTCCGGGGGTGTACAACGAGTGGCGTGAGTGTCAGGCGCAAGTGAATGGGTTCACGGGCGCCAGCCATAAAGGCTTCAAAAGCAGACAAGAAGGAGAAGCTAGTTACTTGAGGTTCACGCTAGCGCGAGAGAGGACTCGTAACCGCCACCTCATGTACTGCATAGTTCCGCTCTCACTCATAGTGATAGCTCTTCTTGCGTATACCTTTGTTTAGATGGATGACATTGTTGTAGTTGCAAGTATTCGAGACTTGCATGTATCGCTATTTTTGAGATGATGACAAGATACCACTTTGTGTTGGATGATGATTATGATAAGACTATTTGTATGTATATGCTATGATTACATTTGTGATCTCGCAGGCATTTGTATGTGTATCATGATGATATTTCTATGTGCTAAAGATTCTTCTATAAAGCATGTTCAAATACAAAACAAAAATGCCGAAATAAACAAAAAACTACTTAAATTAGCAGTAGCGAGTGTATAAAAGTTAGCAGCAGCGCCTGGCGATAGCGATATGCGTCGAGCAAAGCGGCGCTAGAGCTACTAGCAGTAGCGAGCTTCCACTAAGCGCGTTGCTGCTACACTTGTGTAGCAGTAGCGCTAGTGAGCACGCACTGCTGCTATGTGTTAGCTGTAGCGCCTTATTAGTAGCGCCACTCCCCGCGCTACTGATACACCTAAAACCCGCGCTGCTGCTAGCCTTTTCCCTAGTAGTGCATGATTAGATTGTACACTCTGTAGAGGTTTGCGCACTTTTCCCCACAAGACTCGATCTCCTCCGTTGGATTTCTCGCACTACAGGGTGTTTGAGAAACGGATGACCGAGACACAGTCTTTCAGAAGCATTAACTCTAACCATGGGTAGACAGTACCAACCTACATCCCTCTACATCTGCTAGCCTACCACTGGAAGAGGTCATGCAACTTAATCAACTATGCTAGAGCCCATAATAGCTTGCGGCTGCACACGGAAGTTTCTAGCATGAAATATCTTAGTTCCCTCTGAGCCTGGGTGGCGGACCTTAGAATGATCACACGGGTACTCCGGGATATCCTAGGACAACACTGGATTATCCAGGTGCTCGACAAGCAATCCACCCAGATGTGTATTAAAGTTGCCACCTTAAGTTGAACCATTAATTAACAATCTCGCATATGTCATGGATTCACTCACCCGAACCATGTCTACGAGCATAGCATAGCAATATAAGCAATACGTAGAAGTAACTCCCAAGGGTTTGATTATAACAGGGCAATAGGTTCTACCTCATCAACTACTTCCCAATACCCACAAGTTAATCACATCCTAATCATGCAGTGTTTGAGAATTGGAGCTAATGCATAAAAACTGGGTATGAAAAGAGTATGATCAATGTGTTACTTGTCTTGCTGACGATCCGCAAAACCTAGGGACTCGTAGTAGCACGCTTCGCACTCCGGGAATTCTATCGCAAACAAATAGTAGCATACATAAGCAATCAATCACGGATGCACGAGAAAAACTCAAATAAGAAGAATTGACCAGAAAGTTCAACTTAAGAACTCCGGTTTGCAAAAGAATCAAATCAAACAGAGCAACGAAACTCAAACTGCGAAAGAAACAAGATCCGTTTACTAATCTGGACTAAAGTCAAATTTTACAGTACCAAAATTTGTTCAAGTTGATTAAACAGAAAGAGGGTTTCGAGACGAAGATCTAGGCGCTTGAATCGCCTGATTCCGATAAACGAGCGAAAGGATAAACTAAAACGAAAATCAGATCAGAAATCGCGATCGAAAAAAATCACGAAAAACCTGAGAAAAACTGACGAACAGGCTAACGAACGAACATTCGTTGTCTGTGACTAACGGTCGAAAACCGTTCGTTAAAACAAACATACGGGCGAACGTCCGCTAAATAAACTAAACCGAGAAAACCAATGAACCGATCTAAAAAAATGAAACTACGATTTTTTTAAAACCGACGGTTTTTACCTAAACCGAAAAAAAACGAACGGCGAGATCGGATCGAATCGGCGGCCTTGGCGGCGGGCGCGGGGCGCGAGGTAGCGGAGGCGTAGCGCAGCGGCGGCAGCAATGGCGGCGCATAAAGCGGCGGGGAGGGCGACTTGCGGCAGCGGCGGCTCCGCTTGGGGCTCCAGGGGGGTCCCGGGTCGGCTTTTAAAAGGGGGGGAAGGTGGCTTGCGGGAGGGGGCAGGGTGGCGTGGCCGACTAGGCCACGACGAGCGGCGGCGGGGCGGTCGCGGTCTCCGCGTGGGAGACGGCGGTGCGGAGACATTTTCTTGGACCTAAAATGCAATTTTGAAAACATGCAATTTTTCTAATGCGAATAAAATAGCAATAAAATCCGAATAAAATCAAATATTTGATTTTAATATTTTTCCTCCAATATTTCATTTATTTTGGAGAAGTCATATTATCTCCTCTCATATATTTTAATATGAAACTAGCGGGTCCACCCGCGCATTTGCGCGGCTAGATGTTTATTATTTTTAGTTATGTATTTTAGACAACCATTTTTTTGGTATTTGAGCATATGTTTCTATATGTGATGACACTACATAGCATACCATTCGAAGTTTATTTGTTAGGTCCCACTAAAAGTTGTTCGACAATGGGCCTTAGATTATGTTATGGTAAGTGCAAGTATGATATTTAAATAAACACATTTATAGCAAGTTATTTAATTTTTGTCATGATGTATGTGTTGAGGGTTACCTTGATGTAGTTATACCATTTAAGTATGTCTACATTGTTCTTACACTGTTTTGCTCTATGTCGCCAGGCCTCTCTTTACCCATGAAGCTATGATACTCTCGTAGAGTGGCACGTTTCATCAGCAATTGTCTCTATGAAACAGTAGTTGTAGTCTCATGTCACTTGCTTTCCTTCTGCTCGTCTAATTGTTAGCCTTCAATAAATTCAGCAAACTTGATTTTACGATCTTACTTAGTTTGATTGCCGAAACTCTAACTATTACATTAGTGTATTAGGTGTGAATATGTTTCTCCAAACATTAACTGTTAAATAATGCAAATAATGTAAAATTACAATCCTTGAAGGCACTGATAGCAAGTTGGAGCTCGCTTCTACTCTAGGCTTTTTGATTGATAGATATCATACTATGTATTCCCTTTCTATGTCATTGGTTTTACAAAACCTATAATTTCATGCACAAATTTATTTTTCCATTATGTGCAAGCCGCTTATAACTATTATGTGTGATGTAAGGATGAAAGTGTACAATTAAAACAAAGCCTTAACTGTGATGTTTTTCACCTTAATGAGCACTCGCTGGCCTTCTTGGTTTTTTCCATATGATGTCGTTTTGCCATATCAGTCCAGCGTTACCGCTTTTTCGTGGCATCTTCAAGCTTATATTTGTCTGATGTTATGTATAGATGATAGGAAAAGTGCCTTCAAGGATGTATGTTTGCTGGTGTACATAGATTTTGGATGGAAACCATTGACTCGATCGTGCCCCCGATATATATTTATGTGTCATGCCATATTTCTGTTGGACATTGTTCCCTCCTTGACTCTCAAGTCTTTGGTTATATTTTCTAGGTAGTTACTGTCCTACTTTCACATGTAATTCATCTATTTTGTCGCAAACATATAACTTGAGCTAATTAAGATTCTCCTGTAGAAGCTATTAAGGGGAGGATAATGTTGTTCGCTAAATTCAGAGAAGAGTTGATATTACCAAATGAACTGCTTGCAAGTGTACACATTCATACTTCAAGCACGTGTAACATAAATATAAAATTAAAATTAGTTATACCTGAAACAATGAAAAAATAATTTTGTTAAAAGCAACAATCTTGTAATCATGAAAAATAATTTTAGAAATTGCAAGCAAACCTTATCAAATTTTAATGGTGAATTGAACGGACATGCAAGACAAATGCTAATGACTAAAAACATTCGAATTTTTGACATTTAATAATATATTATTCTGTGAAGACTTAGAAGAAAGGTAATCATGTCCAACGCGCCATGTGGTGCAGCAATACTACGGAATCCTTATTTCATCTCATGATGCCTCGGCTTGGCTCCAGTTTAAGTAGTCGAGCCAGCAATCCAATCGAAGCTTGCTGCTCTGCCGGCGTCGCAGAAGAAGCTTTTCACGTGGGCAGCACTTTCCATCTTCCATCTCCATGAGGGCACTCCTAATTGCTACCCTGCTGCTCCTTCAGCTCCATAGTGTACATGTCGGCACGTCGATTGCCACACCAACTGCCGTTCATTGACGGATGGCCCCTCCTTGCTTACCCGCCGCATCTTGCACCGCCCTTGTTTCAATCCTTGTCTTCCTTCTGACACGCTGCTCTCATGCAAATGATGCTTCTCTGCGTGTTTTTGTCCAAGCGATTGTTGTTCAAGCCGGTGGTGCTGTGGCGGACCCAAAGGAGCTTGTCAGCTTCCTGCTCAATGGCGACGATGACAAAGAGTTTGTCCTAGTTTTGCCAGTGCCGAACGACACGGAAGACTGGTGCGTTTGGGCGTTGATGCGGAAGGAGCCCACGGTAAGGCGGTCCACTTTGAGAAGAAGTTATCGCGTCCATGTTAGCCGTCGACTGTGTGTTGTCGTCGGGTCGGTGTTGCCACCCTCTCCGTCACTCTCGCATGAGGTCTTGCGTTTCATGTCAAGTTAGTGGCCCTCTTCCACAGAGTTTCTGGAGTTTCGTGTTGTCCTTTCCTAGCTCCAGCTCACTTGCTGTGGTGCCGACGTCGGCACCTCCACAGGCTCCAATGGGATCGCAGGCGTGCGTACGTTGCCGAGTTGGAGCCGAGCCGAGGCACTTATGGTTTTTTTGCTTCTCCTTCTATTATATTCTATATCCCTCCGTTACCTACATCAGCACGTCTCCCTTATAATATTTGTACGTGTACGTGATTACAATGGAAACTCTTCTTTCCTTTTATTCTATATTCTATTCTATCATATGAAATCAGGATACATGCATACACACGTACTTATTTTCTTTAAATCACAGCCGTTCTTTTTATGTCCTTTTTACTACAAAATCACAGCCGTTCTTTTATGTCCTTTTTACTACAAAATCTGAGCCGTTCTTTTTCTATCGTTTTAAGTATATAATAATAGATAGATAGATAGATAGATAGATAATAGAAGATAGATAGATAGATAGATAGATAGATATTTTCGGAGAAAAAAATAATTAAAACAAATGATCTTCGTTTCAATATTTGATAAAATTCAAATATGAAAACAGTGAAATCCCCAACATTCTTCGAGGGTCCTTGAGTTGCTTAGAATTTCGAGGATCGCGAAACAAAATGCAAAAAAATATGATATGCATGAATGATCTATGTATAACATTCCAAATTGAAAATTTGGGATGTTACACTTTTGCAAAATTAATTTGAGCTCTCTATTGCTCAATTCTACTTGACCACTAGACTGTGGGTGATAAGGAGATGCAATTATATGATTAACATCATACTTAGCAAGCATTTTACGGAAGGCACCATGAATAAAATGTGAACCACCATCAGTCATTAAATATCTAGGGACTCCAAACCTCAGAAAAATGACTTCTTTAAGCATCTTAATAGAAGTGTTATAATCAGCACTACTAGTTGGAATAGCTTCTACCCACTTAGTAACGTAATCAACAGCAACTAAAATATGTGTATATCCATTAGAGGCAGGAAACGGTCCCATATAATCAAAGCCCCAAACATCAAATGGTTCAATAACAAGTGAATAATTCATAGGCATTTCTTGATGTCTACTAATTACCAATTCTTTGACATTCATCACAAGATAAGACAAACTTACGAGCATCCTTGAAGAGAGTAGGCCAATAAAAACCGGATTGCAATACCTTATGTGCAGTTCTATCTCCAGCGTGGTGTCCTCCATAAGCCACGAGTGACACTTGCGTAGGATCTCTGTTCTGTTCATGCTCAGGTACACATCGTCTAATAACACCATCTACTCCTTCTTTATAAAGATGTGCATCATCCCAGAAGTAATGTCTCAAATCATAGAAAAACTTTTTCTTTTGCTGGTATGTGAAACTAGGCGGTATAAATTTAGCAACAATGTAATTAGCATAATCAGCATACCATGGAGCAGTTCGGAAGCATTTATGACATTTAATTGTTCATCAGGAAAGCTATCATCAATAGGTAGTGGGTCATCAAGAAAATTTTCTAACCTAGACAAGTTATCTGCAACGGGGTTCTCAGCTCCCTTTCTATCAATAATATGCAAATCAAATTCTTGTAGCAAGAGAACCCATCTAATAAGTCTAGGTTTAGCATCTTTCTTTTCCATAAGATATATAATAGCAGCATGATCGATGTGAATAGTTACTTTAGAATCAACAATACAAGGTATGAACTTATCACAAGCAAATACAACTGCTAAGAATTCTTTTTCAGTAGTAGCATAATTTCTCTGGGCATTGTCTAGAGTTTTACTAGCATATTGAATAACATTTAATTTCTTATCAACTCTTTGCCCTAGAACAGCACCTACAACATAATCACTAGCATCACACATAATTTCAAAGAGCAAATTCCAATCAGGTGGCTGAACAATAGGTGCAGAGATCAATGCTTTCTTAAGTATTTCAAATGCTTCTACACAGTCATCATCGAAGACAAATGGTATATCTTTTTGTAATAGATTAGTCAGAGGCCGAGAAATTTTTGAGAAGTCCTTAATGAACCTCCTGTAAAAACCGGCATGACCAAGGAAACTTCTTATACCTTTGATGTCCTTGGGACATGGCATCTTTTCAATAACATCAACCTTGGCTTTATCAACTTCAATACCTCTTTCAGAAATTTTATGCCCCAAAACAATGTCTTCATTAACCATAAAGTGGAACTTCTCCCAATTCAAGACAAGATTAGTTTCTTCACATCTCTGCAAAACTCGATCAAGGTTGCTCAAGCAATCATCAAAAGAGGATCCATAAACGGAGAAATCGTCCATGAAAACCTCACAAATCTTTTCACAAAAATCAGAGAATATAGCCATCATGCATCTTTGAAAGGCAGCAGGTGCATTACATAAACCAAAAGGCATGCATCTATAAGCAAAAGTACCAAAAGGGCAAGTAAAAGTAGTCTTAGCTTGATCATCAGCTGACATAGGTATTTGAGAGAAACCATAATAACCATCTAGAAAGCAAAAGTGTGTGTGTTTGGATAATCTTTCTAGCATTTGATCAATAAAAGGTAAGAGGTAATGATCTTTTTAGTAGCTTTATTTAATTTGCGAAAATCAATTACCAATCTATAACCTATAATAATTCTTTGCGGAATCAATTCATTTTTATCATTAGGAACGACAGTAATACCTCCCTTCTTAGGGACACAATGGACAGGACTTACCCACTGACTATCAGCAACGGGATAAATTATACCTGCCTCAAGGAGCTTTAGTATTTCCTTTCTTACCACTTCTTTAATTTTAGGATTCAGTCATCGTTGGTGATCAATAACGGGTTTGGCGTCTTTCTCCAGATTTATTTTGTGTTGACATAGAGTGGGACTAATGCCCTTAAGATCATCAAGAGTATATCCAATAGCGACGGTGCTTCTTCGTAGTTTTAATAATTTTTCTTCCTCCTTCTCTGAAAGGTTAGTACTAATAATAACATGATATATCTTCTTTTCATCAAGATAAGCATATTTAAGAGTATCAGGTAATGGTTTAAGCTGAAACACGGGATCACCCTTGGGTGGAGGAGGATCCCCTAGGATTTCAACAGGCAAGTTGTGTTTCAGAATAGATCCTTGTTTAAAGAACACTTCATCTATTTCCCTTCTTTCTTTCATAAACATATCATTTTCATGGTCTAGCAAATACTGTTCTAAAGGATCACTAGGAGGTACGGCAATAGAAGCAAGACCAATAATTTCATCTTTACTAGGCAATTCCTCTTCACGGTGTTGTCTATGAAATTTAGAAAACTTAAACTCATGAGACATATCACCTAAACCAATAGTAACAACATCCTTTTCGCAGTCTATCTTAGTATTAACAGTGTTCAAGAAGGGTCTACCAAATATAATGGGACAAAAGCTATCTTGTGGGGAACCAAGAACAAGAAAATCAACAGGATATTTAGTTTTCCCACACAAGACTTCAGCATCTCTAACAATTCCAATTGGTGATATAGTATCTCTATTGGCAAGCTTAATTGTAACGTCAATATCTTCTAACTCAGTAGGTGCAATATCATGCATAATTTCTTTGTATAAGTCAATAGGTATTGCACTAGCACTAGCACCCATATCACATAAGCCATGATAACAATGATCTCCTATTTTCACAGAAATAACAGGCATGCCTACCACAGGTCTATGTTTATCTTTAGCACAAGGTTTTTGCAATTCTAGCAGTTTCATTACAGAAATGAATAACATGCCCATCAATATTATCAGACAATAGATCTTTAAAAATAGCAATATTAGGTTCAACTTTAACTTGCTCAGGAGGTATATAAGTTCTAACATTGCTTTTACGAACCACAGTTGAAGCTTTAGCATGACCTTTATTCTAACAGGGAAAGGTGGTTTCTCAACATAAGGAGTAGGAACAATAGGATCATTATAAGTGATAGTCTTTTCTTCAACTTTAATAGGTGCAGCTACTTTTACTACTATGGGAGGATGATATTTAAACCACTTCTCCTTAGGGAGATCAACATGAGTAGCAAAAGATTCACAGAAAGAAGCTACTATCTCAGAGTCAAGTCCATATTTAGTGCTAAATTTACGGAAAACATCGGTATCCATAAAAGATTTAACACAATCAAACTTAGGTTTCATACCTGATTCCTTACCTTCGTTGAGGTCCCAATCTTCAGAGTTGCGTTTAATTCTTTCCAATAAATCCCATTTGAATTCAATAGTCTTCATCATAAAAGATCCAACACAAGAACTATCGAGCATGATGCAATTGTTATCAGAAAGCCGAGCATAAATTTTTTGAATAATCATTTCTCTTGAGAGCTCATGATTGGGGAATGAATATAACATTGACTTAAGCCTCCCCCAAGCTTGAGCGATGCTTTCTCCTTCGCGAGGCCAGAAATTATATATATAATTACGATCACAATGTACAAGATGCATAGGATAAAACTTCTGATGAAATTCCAATTTCAATCATTTGTAGTTCCATGATCCCATATCATCACATAGCCTATACCATGTCAATGCATCTCCCTTCAAAGATAAAGGGAAGACCTTCTTCTTGATAACATCATCGGGCATACCTGCAAGCTTAAATAATCCACAAACTTCATCCACATATATTAGGTGCTCATCAGGATGTAATGTTCCATCTCATGCAAAAGGATTAGCTAGCAGTTTTTCTACCATATCCAAAGGAATTTCAAAGTAGACATTTTTCATTTTCAGTAGGTTCAGTAGGTTGAGGAGCAACTATTTTCTCTACTGTTCGGGGTGAAGATACCCCGAACAAGCCCCTCAGAGGATTACTTTCCATAGTGACAAGTGACAATAAATTTCAGCACACTACATAAATTTTTCCTTACCAAATTCCACCTACCAAAGGCGCTTCACTCCCCGGCAACGGCGCCAGAAAAGAGTCTTGAAGACCCACAAGTATAGGGGATCTATTGTAGTCCTTTCGATAAGTAAGAGTGTCGAACCCAATGAGGAGCAAAAGGAAATGATAAGCGGTTTTCAGCAAGGTATTCTCTGCAAGCACTGAAATTATAGGTATCAGATAGTTTTGTGATAGGATAATTTGTAACGAGCAACAAGTAACAAAAGTAAATAAAGTGCAGCAAGATCGCCCAATCCTTTTTGTAGCAAAGGACAAGCCTGGACAAACTCTTATATAGAGAAAAGCGCTCTCGAGGACACATGGGAATTATCGTCAAGCTAGTTTTCATCACGTTCATATGATTCGCGTTCGGTACTTTGATAATTTGATATGTGGGTGGACCGGTGCTTGGGTGCTGTCCTTACTTGGACAAGCATCCCACATATGATTAACTCCTATTGCAAGCATCCGCAACTACAAAAGAAGTATTAAGGTAAACATAACCATAGCATGAAACATATGGATCCAAATCAGCCCCTTACGAAGCAACGCATAAACTAGGGTTTAAGCTTCTGTCACTCTAGCAACCCATCATCTACTTATTACTTCCCAATGCCTTCCTCTAGGCCCAAATAATGGTGAAGTGTCATGTAGTCGACGTTCACATAAAACCACTAGAGGAGAGACAACATACATCTCATCAAAATATCAAACGAATACCAAATTCACATGACTACTAATAGCAAGACTTCTCCCATGTCCTCAGGAACAAACGTAACTACTCACAAAGCATATTCATGTTCATAATCAGAGGAGTATTAATATGCATATAGGATCTGAAAATATGATCTTCCACCAAATAAACCAACTAGCATCAAGGAGTAATCAACACTACTAGCAACCTACAAGTACCAATCCCATACTTGGAGACAAGAATTGGATACAAGAGATGAACTAGGGTAAGAGAGGAGATGGTGCTGGTGAAGATGTTGATCGAGATTGGCCCCCCTCTCAATGAGAGGAGCGTTGGTGATGACGATGGCGATGATTTCCCCCTCCCGGAGGAAGTGTCCCCGGCAGAACAGCTCCGCCATAGCCCTAGATTGGTTCCGCCAAGGTTTCGCCTGCGGAGTCTCGTCCCGAAAGCTTGCTTATGATTTTTCTACGGACGAAAGACTTCATATAGCAAAAGATGGGCACCGGAGAGCCAACCGGGGGCCCACGAGGCAGGCGCGCCGAGGTAGGCGCGCCCCACCCTCGTGGCAGTGGTGTGGGCCCCTTTGGTATTTCTTCCGCTCAAGATTTTTCATTATTTCCAAAAATAACTTTCGTGGAGTTTCGGGACTTTTGGAGATGTGCGAATAGGTCTCTAATATTTGCTCCTTTTCCAGCCCGTAATTCCAAATTTGGCATTCTCCCTCCTTATGTAAACCTTGTAAAATAAGAGAGAATAGGCATAAGTATTGTGACATAATGTGTAATAACAACCCATAATGCAATAAATATCGATATAAAAGCATGATGCAAAATGGACGTATCATGGGTTGCTAGTAGTGTTGATTACATCCTGTAGTTGATGTTGGTTTATTTGGCGGAAGATCATATGTTCAGATTGTTGATCATATATTGTTATCCTCTGGTCATGAACATGAATATCTGAGTAGTTCTGTTTGTTCTTGAGGACATGGGAGAAATCTTGTTATAAGTGATCATGTGAAGTTGGTATTCGTTCAATATTTCGATGAAGTGTATGTTGTTCCCCCTCTAGTGGTGTCGTTTGAACCTAGGCTACACAACACATTACCATGCTTGGGCATAGGGGAAGGCATTAGGAGTAGTAAGTAGATGATGGGTTGCGAGAGTGACAGAAGCTTAAACTCTCCAACGTATTTATAATTTTTTATTGTTCCATGTTGTTTTATTATCAATCTTGGATGTTTTATAATCATTTTATAGTCATTTTATATCATTTTTTGGTACTAACCTATTGACATAGTGCCAAGTGCCGATTCTTTATTTTTCCATGTTTTTTACACATGAAATCAATATCAAATGGAGTCCAAATGCCACGAAACTTTATGATGGTTTTTTATGGACCAGAAGGAAGATATTGGGCCCTGGTTGCACCTGGGGGAGTCCCGAGGAGGGGACAACCCACCGAGACGCCAGAGGCTCAGCGCCGCCCAGGTGGGTTATGCCCACCTTGGGTGCCCCTCGGACCGCCTCTTTGCTCTATAAATACCCCAATATTCCAGAAACCCTAAAAGCGTTGATGAAATATTCATCCAGCCGCCGCAGAGTCCAGAACCAGCAGATCCAATCTAGACACCATCTTGGATGGGGTTCACCACCTCCATTG
Organism: Aegilops bicornis; assembly: GCA_021605145.1. Classification (NCBI taxonomy): domain Eukaryota; kingdom Viridiplantae; phylum Streptophyta; class Magnoliopsida; order Poales; family Poaceae; genus Aegilops; species Aegilops bicornis. The sequence goes on from CM038674.1 coordinate 648,626,828, forward strand.
GTGCCTCTCCGATGATGCGTGAGTAGTTCTTTGTAGACCTTCGGGTCCGTAGTTAGTAGCTAGATGGCCTTCTTTCTCTCGCTGAATTCTCAATACAATGGTCTCTTGGAGATCCATATGATGTAACTCTTTTTGCGGTGTGTTTGTTGGGATCTGATGAACTTCGAGTTTATGATCAGTTATATCCTTTTATATCCATGAAAGTTATTTGAGTTTCTTTGATCTCTTATATGCATGATCTCTTATAGCCTCGTATTTCTTCTCCGATATTTGGGTTTTGTTTGGCCAACTTGATCTATTTATCTTGCAATGGGAAGAGGTGCCCGGTAGTGGGTTCAATCTTACGGTGCTTGATCCCAGTGACGGAAAGGGAAACAACATGTATGTATCGTTGCTACTAAGGATAAAAAGATGGGATCTATATCTACGCAATAGATAAACGGATCTTGTCTACATCATGTCATCGTTCTTATTGCATTACTCCGTTTTCCCATGAACTTAATACACTAGATGCATGCTGGATAGCGGTTGATGTGTGGAGTAATAGTAGTAGATGCAGGCAGGAGTCGGTCTACCAATCTTGGACGTGATGCCTATGTAATGATCATTGCCTGGATATCGGCATAATTATTTGAAGTTCTATCAATTGCCCAACGGTAATTTGTTTACCCACCATTTGCTATTTTTCTCGAGAGAAGCCACTAGTGAAACCTACGGCCCCTGGGTCTTCTTTCTCATATATTTTCCTTTGCGATCTACTTTTTCTTTGCTTTTATTTTTAGATCTATTAACCAAAAATACAAAAATACCTTGTTGCAATTTATTCTTATTTATTTTGTTTGGCGTTCGATCTATCAATCTACTACAATTTCCTCGCGTCCGTTTTGCCTATCTTGAGGCGTCGTACCCAGGAAGGGATTGAAAACCCCTTTAACACGTCGGGTTGCGAGGATTTGTTATCTGTGTGCAGGTGCTGTTTACGTTGTGTTGCTTGGTTCTCCTACTGGTTTGATAACCTTGGTTTCTTCACTAAAGGAAATACCTACCGTCGCTGTGCTGCATCATCCCTTCCTCTTTGGGGAACTACCGACGTAGTTCTAGCAGACAAGTACTTCCCGGCACCACTACTAGGGAGACATCACTATGGTTATATTTATCTTAATTCTTCTTTCGTAGTTGCTAATGCTTGCGATAGGGGGTAATCATAAGTGGGTTGTTTGGTTAAGTAATAATATCACCCTAGCACCGATCCACCCACATATCAATTTATCAAAGTAGTGAACGCGAATCAACTTAATATGATGAACGTGACTAGATAAAATTCTCACGTGTCCTCGAGAACGCTTTGCTTGATATAAGAAGTACTTCTGGCTTCTCCTTTGCAATATAAGGATTGGGCCACCTTGCTGCACCTTATTACTTTGGTTACTTGTTACTTGCTATGTATTATCTTGCTATCAAACTACCTGTTACTACTACTTTGCAGCACTTGGATAGATTACCTTGCTAAAACCGCTTATCAATTCCTTCTACTCCTCGTTGGGTTCGACACTCTTACTTATCGAAAGGACTACGATTGATCCACTATACTTATGGGTCATCAAAACTCTTTTTTGGCATCATTGCCGCGGAGTGAAGAGCTTTTGGTAAGTGGAATTTGGTAAGGAAACATTTATATTATGTGTTGAGTTTCATCTTCACTTGTTACTATGGAAGATAATCTTTTGAGGGGCTTGTTTCTGGTATCTACCCCTCGACCTGAAGTGGTAAGAGCCGCTCCTCAACCTACTGAACCTACTGAAAATATTAATTATGAAATCCCTTCGAGTATTATCAAAAACTGCTTGCTAATCCTTATGCAGGAGATGGAACAATACATCCTGATATGCACCTAATCTATATAGATGAACTTTGTGGATTGTTTAAGCTTGCAGGTCCATCAGAGGTTGGAATTAATAAGAAAGCATTCCCTTTATTTGTGAAGGCATAAGCATTGCCATGGTATAGCTATTGGATGAAGCTAAAACATGGGACTGGAACCGATTGAAGCTGGAATTTCATCAGAAGTTTTATCATATGCACTTGGTTCATCGTGATCCGAATTATATATAATTTTTGGTCTGGTGAAGGAGAAAGTATTTCCCAAGCTTGGGGGAGGCTTAAGTACATGATGCACACATTCCCCAATCATGAGCTCTCGAGAGAAATGATTATACAAAACTTTTATGCTTAGCTTTCTCATAATGATTGAACAATGCTTGATTCTTCTTCCGCTGGTTCTTTCTCAAAGAGGAGTACTGAATTTAAATGGGATCTTATTGAATGAATTAAATGCAACTTTAAAGATTGGAAAATCGACAAAGGTAACGAGTCAGGTATAAACCTTGAATTTGATTGCGTTAAGTTTTTTTATAGAAACAAATGTTTTTCATGAGCTTAGTGCAACATATGCACATGACTCTGAGATAGTAGCTACATTCTGTGAATCTTTTGCTGCTCATGTTGATCTCTCTAAGGAGAAGTGATTTAAATTTCATCTACCTATTGAAATTTGTGAAGAACCAATTATTGCTAAAACTGAATCAATTTCTTATACTGCTAATCCTGTTGTGCCGTCTGCCTATATTGAGAAACCTCCTTTTCCTGTTAGGATTAAGGAACATGCTAAGGCAACAACTGTCATTCACAAGAGTAATATTACAACACCTCAACCATCTGAACAAATTAAGGTAGAACCTTCAATTGCAATGGTTAAATATCTCTTGGTTGATAATATTAATGGGCATGTTATTTATTTCTGTGATGAAGCTACAAGAATTGCTAAACAAGTAAGAAATGAACAAGATATGTTAGATAAGAATAAGCTAGTTGTTGGCATGCCTATTGTTTCTCTTAAGATTGGAGATCATTGTTATCATCGTTTATGCGATATTTGTGCTAGTATAGGTGCTATTCTATTTTCTTTATGTCAAGAAGTTATGCATGATATTGCACCTCCTGAAATAGAAGAGATTGGTGTTACTATTAAGCTTGCAAACAGACATACTATTTCACCACTTGGATAGTTAATGATGTTGAAGTCTTATGTGATAAGATCAAATATCCTACTGATTTCTTAGTACTTGGATCACAACAAGATAATTTTTGTTCCATTATATTTGTTAGACCTTTCTTGAATACGGTTAGTGCTGAAATTAATTGTATCAAAGAAAAGGTTAAGGTTAAGTTCGGTGATGTATCTCATGAATTTAATTTCTCCAAGTTTAACAAATAACATTATAAAGAATTGCATAATAAATATGATACTATCGGTCTTGCTTCTATTGTTGTGCCTCCTACTGATCCTTTAGAACAATATTTGCTAGACCATCAAAATGGTATGCATATGAATGAAAAAAAATAAAATATTATGGAGGAAAGCACCCATCCTTAAGCATAATTTACCTGTTGCAACTTTCCGAGACCCTCTTCCACCTAAGAGTGATCATGTGTTTGAATTAAAGAAACTCCCAGATACATTGAAATAGCTTATCTTGATGAAAGGAAGCTATATCCTGTAATTATCAATGTTAACCTTTCAGTGCACAAAGAAAAGAGATTATTGAAAACTTTGAGGAAGCATCGTGATGCAATTGAATATACTCTTGATGAAATTAAGGACATTAATCTTACTCGGTGTCAACAAATATTAATATGGAGCCAGAACCAGTTGTCGATCATAAACGTCGTTTGAATCCTAAAAGAACAGAATACTAAAGCTTCCGAAGGCAATATAATTTATCCTATAGTTGATAGTAGATGGGTAAGTCATGTTCATTATGTCCCTAAGAAAGGTGGCATCACTGTTGTTCCTAAAGATAAAAATGAACTTATCCCACAAAGAATCGTAACCGGTTATAGGATGGTAATTGACTTTAGGAAACTGAATAACGCTACTAGGAAGATTACATCCTTTGCCTTTCATTGAGAAAATGTTAGAAAGATTGTCTAAGCATACACACTTTTGTTTCTTAGATGGATATTCTGGTTTTCTCAAATACCTGTGTCACAAGAAGATCAACGAAAAGCTACTTTTACTTGTCCTTTTGGAACTTATGCTTATAGACGTATGCCTTTTGGTTTATATCACGTCGGAAAGGATGCGTCCTGCTGCTCATTGGAGGCCAATGTGTTGCGTGCTGGGCTTGCTGTTCAGGGAGCAACAATGCAGTGGCTTATGTTGCGTGCATGCCCGGTAGCAACAAAATTTGCATATACGTTCCTTCCTTCAGGCGGCCGACGTGGCAAGCTACTCATCCAGCCAATGCTTTCAGAGTGAACCCCTGCCACGAGCATATCCATCCACTACAAGCGGCTACCGGCACTCCCTCTTCGCTGGAGGCGGCGAGATCGTGGTGGTCCATAGCTCATTGCTGCATGATGGACAACCCAATCGCCGCGGTCACAGCCACCTCAACAGACTTCATGGTTGGCCTGCTTATCTTTGTTGTGTTCTAAATCAAAGGCAGTGTGCAGCCCAATGTTTGACTTTGAACGTTGACACTAGCGACAGACTCAAGCACCACCACATTCTTGGTACACAGACCGGCTTCACGGGCACCGCTGAGAGCTTAACCAATGTGATTTTCTAGCCATTTAGCAACTAATATTGTCATGGGATAAATTTTGATGGATATGATTTTAGCAAGGTACAGAGCAGTGTAGGTCGAGATGAAACAAGTAACCAAAATGTGTAGGCAGAATTTGAGGCATTTACATTGGCAGGTCTGTTCACTCATTATTTACCCTGTATTCATCAAAAGTTATTTATTTTGCACTACATTGTAGAATCTTCGACGGATGCAAGCAGAGATGGCTGTGATGCTAGCTGATAGCACTTGCTAACTGAAGATGCGGTAAAAAAAACTTGCTAACTGAAGAAGTTTACATACCTTTTCTCAAATTATAAAAATAGAGAGTTTCTTACTAACTAATGATTCTATCAGTTATAGATCAATGGCTCTAAAGTCACTACCCAACTTCAGGTCAATACTTTCATGTAGAGTATACCTCCATAATTCTCCACCAAGATACTAAAGTTTATTGATTCTGCTTCATTTCAGGAACACGGATAAGCTATTTGCACACACAACAGCTCCAGGTAGATCGTAGAAGCTAAGCAACCCACCTATATTGGTATTTTTTCTATTGTGTTCTATAAATAAAAATGGTTTCTGTATTCTGCTAAAGCAGTCACAAGCCATATTAATTTCAAAAGAACAATTTCTAATTTAATGGTTAATGTATATACTCTTGTGTCTAAAATGAAAATTTCGAACAACAACACAGGCACAATTTGTATGTATATGATGAATAATAGAAATTTCAATTGTTAAATTTAAACTAAGGTTCTAGAACAAATTGTGGTATGTAAGCTGGTCTCATGTAATCCAACAACTAAATGTATTATACTAGCATATCTAATTCATAAGTGCAACCAACAAGTTCTATTTGATTTGAATTAACAGGGTCGGCTGTACATTATTTGTTTTCATTGAAGTTATCATGTTCTGAATGGCTTGATTTGAACGTCGTAATTTTGTTATCCCTTATCCCATTGCAACGCACGGGCCTTTTACTAGTTTTTTTTTAGCATCAGTACAGACGCAAGCGCTCAGCACCTTCGAGAGACTGAGCCGGCATATCATCTTGAGATTTACGAAGTCACCGTAGGCGCCTCGTCGTTGACGGGAACGTCTCCTCCCACTGAAAGCGCATCGCCGAAAATCCTGAAATAAATCCGGATTTGAACTCTGGTGGGTTGTGGATACCACTGTCCACCTACCCAACTCAACCACAGGTTGATTCGCGCCTTTTGCTAGTTTAGCTGTAATAATTGTTAAAAGAGAAAAAAACTATTTTATTGTAATTTGCTGTACATCTGTATCAGGGCTCCAACCTCAGAAACAACCCACGAGGAGCTCCGAGACGGCGGCGAGGGTTTAGGCCTCCCCTCCCACACACAGAAACAGAGCCGCCGCCAAACCCGGGCAAAAATGGCGGCTTCCCGCTTCCTGCCGCTCCTCCGCCGCCGCCGCTCCGTCCCCAACCCATCCCTCCTCCACCGCCGCCTCCCCTTCTCCTCCTCTCCCCCGCCCCCCTCACCGGAGGGCCCCTCCGCCCCCTCCTCCTCGAAGCCCCCCTCCCTCTCCGCCCGCCTCTCCTTCGTCTTCGACCAGCTCGACGCGCTCGACCGCAACCGCTCCTCCGACCTCTCCGCCCGCGACGCCGCCCTGCGCCGCATCCAGTCCTGGCGTCGCCCGGCCCCGCCCCCACCCGACTCGCCCCCGCCCCCGCCCCCGCCCAGGCCTGAGCCGGGCGGCCAGCCAGAGAAGGTCGTCGAAGCGGCGGCGGCGAAGGTCGGACAGGAGGTGGCGGCGGAGGGGCTGGAGAGCATGAGCGTCGCGGAGGTGCTGCGGAGGGAGGTGGAGCTGGTCCACCCCTGGCCCGAGTGGATCGAGCTCATGGAGCGGCTCGCGCAGCAGAGGTACTTCGACCTCGGGGGAGGGTCGGGCGGCGCCGACCAGGAGTCCCGTCTCGCCGCGGCGGTGCCCATGGATCTCTCGGAGGTCGCCGAGGAGTCCGGCTTCGATTTCTCCAGAGACTGGACCACTGTCAAGAACGCCTGCATGAACTTCGGCCGCGACCGGTTCGACATCCTCAAGTACGTTCCCCGCTCACTTAATTGGCTTATATCAATGGATTGTTTGACGAAAACACTTTGGCATGAATGTGAGAGTTGAATGTCTCTTAGACTTGTAAAGGGCCTGCTGCCGAAATGCCTAGGCAGGTTCAGAGGATGATAGACATCAGGGATGCTTGCTACTGTTAGTGTTTGGTATAATTTGATACAATACTTCTGTTTACATAATCTAGTATTGGTATTAAGGAATAATAACTGAATACTACCACAAAGGTTTACATCTGTAAAGTTCCATTGCTGTAAGTTTAGAATTATGAATTATTCTTGCTGGAATTATTTTGTCGCGCATAGGATTCACCTTTTGTCTACTCAAATTACATTTTTGTTCCATTAAATACATTTCTTGTTAAAGCAGTGAAATGCAGATAAAACTATTATACATGAAGTCAGAAATTCATGGACGCTGTGCACATTAGTATACTTCTGATCATTGCAACACTTCTTTCTGGATGCAAAAAAATTGCTAGCACTATCAGAAACTATGATATATACTGCTAGCCTAAAGCACATGATAACAGAGGGCAATTATAATGTATTTGAAAGCAGTGAATACTATGCATACAGATTTTGTCATTACGATTCAAGTAAAAAAAACACTGCAGACAAACTGGTATTCGTGTCAAAAGGTATATATTGTACTCCAACAGCTATTTATGTAATAGAAATTATGTTAACAGTTCCTTAATGATGCAGGCCGTTGCCTAGGAAGGATCTTCAAGTATTGGTTGGCCATGGGTGCCCCAGCATGGATCCAAAAGTTGTGTTTTCTGCGAAGCTGATAAGGAAACTGGTCCACCTTGACGAGGGTGATGTAAGTTGCAGCTAAACTCAAGTTTATTCTCCGCAGCCCACATGTTTTCGTTTCACTACGTTATGTTCTAGATGGGGGATGAAAAACAGAAAAACATAATGGGTGAGGATCACTTCCTTTCTTGATTGTATGTAGTCACTATTTGAGTGATCTGTAGATATTTGTAAGGTTATAAAAGGTATATTTGTGCTCACCTAGGCGTGCATAGGTTCTTTGAGGCATCGGAATGCTGCATCTTGGTATTAAGGGAAGGTTTAGGCCGCAGGTAAGGAATTGACCTATTGGATGACAAGTCGTGGTCTCTCTGGCGAGGGATCAACCTTCTCTGGTTTAAAAAATCACCCTCTCCGATGAGTATTCACGCCTCTCTGAAGGAAAATCACCCTCTTATGCAATGAATCGAGCTCTGCCAAGCCCATCGCTGTTACTACAGGGAAGGAGAGAGATAGAATAGAAACCGCAGTTTCTGGTGTTCTTTCCCAGATCTGCTTTAATAAGCATATAGGTGCCTTTCTAGTGGTTTAATGTGCTGGGTTAGCCCATAGTGCCCAATTTTCTGTTTCCCTCCTTTTTTTTTACATTTACGCATGTGCTTCAAGCTGTTGCTCTCCCTAGGTGGCGGCAAAACACTCCGCTAGCGCCATTTTGAACATTGGATATGTGTAGTTTCTCACTTTGAACAATGGCATATGCACAGTAGTCATGACACTTTGGGTACATCAATTTATTGATTTGCAAATTATCTACTTACCTGACCACAACGCGCGTTCTAGCTTACTATCTATTTCCAACTCCTTATTTGCGACTATGTTTATGTAAATGGTTGCTGCTATTGTTATGATAGTTTATTGCCTTTCTTGATTTTATTAAAGATTAACACAACATTCACTGGCGTGATAGGTCTGCGTTTTATAGCAATAGGAGTAAATAGCCACAATTGTATATGTGTTTAGATTTTTTCCACTTATGTTCACATATTAGAAACATGCCACTTAATTTTCTTGTTAATATGTATTTGCATAACAGAGGTGACTGTTACATACCCACAACTAATTACCAAAACATCTCTCAACAGTTTGGTTCGGCATTCAGTTCCTCGTTTTTTATGGACTCCTACTGACTACTATATAAACATGAAAGATGAAAATACACTAGAAAGACCAGGCAAGGTGTAATCTTCTCATTTCTTTATTTTGCTCCTGATTTGCAGGTGTGCAGTTCGTGTAATTTGCGAAATTCATGCTCAAGAGGCTATATCCTTACACGTAAAGAAGATGAAGCTCGGACTCTTGATGTTATGCGTATTTTATTGGTCTATGGTTTTGATCATATAAAGGGGACTGTGGAGAACAAACCACTTCTCAAACTGAAATCCGTGAAGACCGTCGTTCGGAAATTAATACACGAGATTGCCAAGCTGAGTGCTGTTCCTATTGACCCCAATCTTCCACCCCCTGTAATCAGGAAGTTGCCACCTAAGGTGAAGCAACCGCCTCCACCACCAAAGAGACGAGTTGGACGTGATGACGTAGAGATGAAGAAAGGAGACTGGCTCTGCCCAAAGTACTTTAACCTGTCTCACCTGTAATTTATAGAATGTTGACTTCAGGAGCGATTCTTATTTTCTGAAGTATGTGGTTGCAGGTGTGACTTCATGAACTTTGCGAAAAATACAATTTGCTTGCAGTGTGATGCTAAGCGTCCCAAAAGGCAACTTCTACCTGGAGAGTGGGAGTGTCCTCGGTTAGCTCACTTACCACAGATTTATTTGGTCTATTTTTTGAACTTATACGCAGCAGTTTCCTAGTACGCCTCATATTTATCACATCCATGTTTGTTATCTGTCTAAGAACACGTCTGTGAATAAGAATAGCTTGGTATCTGATTATCTTTCTTCATTATTTATGTCGAATACGTTTCTCTGTGCTGTCATTTGTTTCTCAAGAGGCAATTAGTTAATAGTTATACAAACAAGGAACGATAAAGGAAACAGTGCACATTTGAACCATTCATGAACATAATTGTGATAATTTGTCATCCTTACACATTTTTCTATCAATATCTAGGTGCAATTTTTTGAACTACAGACGGAACATGTCATGTTTCCATTGTGAACATAACCGTCCTCCAGATGAATACACCAACAGCCAAATGGAAGAATATCAATCTGCACCGCGGAAACGGTTGGAAAGACCAGCTCGCAAGCCTGACGTTTCTAATGCGTGGAACTTTGACTTCGATGATAATGAATCGGATGGTGCTGATGTTGCAGCATTTGAGTTTGCTGATTCATCCAAAGTCAGGGAGAGCTCATCTGTGGACAACTCATATAGAGATAATACAAAGGGTTCCGAGGCCGAGAAATTCTTTGGAATGGATGAACCAAGGAGCGAGGGAAGAGAGAGAAAGTTCAGTGGAAGAGACAACTTGAACTCATCTAGAGTTGGTTTTGATGATTTTGATGACGAAGACGACGATATTGACAGTTACGAGCTTGATTTGTCAAAAGGTGGTCAGACAGGTGGTGTGTCGAGGGTGAGTTATTCTGACCTTGAGAATGCTTCTTCTGATTCAGAAGACTTGAACGAATTTGCTCACAGTAGAAATTCCAATTACGGGGCAAAGGATGAAGCAACAGGTTCAGCTGATGATGATGAATTTGATGATCAACCCTCCCTAAGATCTAGTCATATTGCTGATTCTTGGCAGAAAACCAGAGGTTGGAGCGGTTCAAACAACCGCAGAAGCGCATCTTTTGGCTCAGAGAGTAATGATGGGGTTATTTCTGATTTTGATGAGGATGTTGACAACGGTTTTAGATCTAAACAAAGGCGTAAACAGGGAGACCGTGAAACAGTTCCTGATATGGACTCTGACATGGATGATGAGTTACAATCAGATGATAGGAGGAACAGGTCCTCCACAAATTTCAGAGGAAACTTCCCTGCCAGAAGCTCTAACTTAAATAGTAGAAGCGCTAGTGGGGACCGTTATGGTAGGACAAGAGGCAACGAACAGTTCAGGAGTGCTGATGTGCATGATGGTGGGTCGCCCTTTGATAGGAATCGCAGAGGAAGGGGTAATCAGCAAGATCATGGCTCGAGAGGTTCACAAAGAAATGCAGGAAGAAATTGGGATAATAGTAGTGAGTTTGATCGCAGAGGGAGGGATAATCAGCAAGATCATGGCTCAAGAGGTTCGCAAAGAAATGAAAGAAGAAGCTGGGATAGAAGTAGTGAGTTTGATGGCAGTGACAGGCCCCTCAGGCGTTCTAATAGAAGGTAAGAATATGGCAATGCAAGTGACAGCATAAGCATCGAAAGTGTGGACAGGGTGCCCAAAATTCTTGGATTCAGAACTGGATTGATGGCACTGGATCCTGAGACCCTGCCGATAAGGGATGTTTTAGGAAGTGTTAATATTTCCAAGATCTTTTTCCAAGGCTCCAAGCTAGCCAACAGGTGGAGTGTTACATCATGGAATTTGGTATGTTCAGATTTTGTGAAAGAACTTTTTCCTTTTTTCTTCAGCATTTACTGCCTCATAATCTTCTCAAGGAAGGGCCTAGAATGCAGCGAGAGAACATGCCTCCATGCATGTATGTTTAATATTTGTTGTATCAGTTTCTTCATCTTAAACATTATATATTCAAAGATAAGTTAGTAATGGAGTTCAATTGTCATCTGTGCAATGTGAAAAGTGAACTCATATATTTTCAGTAATGAATTTTCAGAAAATTTGTTCTGAAATTATTGACCTGTAAACTCCTGTGACAACATGGCTATTTGGTTCTGTCCTCTTGCATAATAGGCTCCCTTTTGTTCTCTGGACTAGGTTTGGTAGTCATTGGCTAGTTCATAACTTCATATCACTAATTTTGTTGTCACTCATTTGCTCAGCGCAGTTTGAATCTTGTTCCGTTCTTCAATACGCCTACTGATCCCATTTGTAATTTGTATGTATCCTTGATGTATCAATCAGTTCTTGCATGTATTTTTTGACTGGAAGTTCTTTAATACATGTAAACATCTATACCACTATATAGTGTATGAATAGCTTTGTATATATATCATTGGATGAAATTGATCCAATGGCCAGGATGTGGCAAATCCGACTGTTGCTGGCTATTTGATTTACCATTCGTTACATCAAGTCCTGCCATGTGTAGTATCTGAAAGTTTTCATGATTAAACTTAGTGCGCCTATTCTAATGGAGAATATAATTATCATCTGTACTACATTCACACACATGTACTCTATGCTAGACTCTTCCATACATGCTCTTGATCCAATTATTTTCTTGAGGAAAGAGTTGCAATTTATATTTACCTTATGAATTTAGATATTTTTTCAAGAGGCAGCTAGAATTTCGGATTTTGTGTGTGTTTTAGCAGTAGTTCTGTGTAAGCAAGCCTCATGGCCTAAACATTACCCTGTAAATGTAAAGTGTTCCTTTAGCACATCAAAGCATAGCGCCACCCCATCCCCCCTTCAGGCTCAGCAACTACAGTAGATTGGAGTAACCTATCTACAATAATTGTCACTTCTTCTCATGAGAATATGCAAATTTCCGTCGCACTTTGATTAGCCTTCTAAGAAAGCTAATTGTTGCGCATACACCCTGGCCAAAAAGCCAGTAATTTCATAGCCATTTACCTACTTTTTCAGCAAATATTTGGTCTGCATATTAGAAAATAACCGCATGCATTTAGCCTGGAATTTTATTTTCAGGAGTTTGTGGCTGCAATACTTGTACACTCCACAAGCTTCATGTCGACACAAAAAGGATAACGTAAACTAGCATATGAAAGATAATGAAACAGAAAATCAACTGGATCTCATGATAGATTATACCCCATTAACTGGAACATCGTTATTCCTCTACGTCTTCAGTTATTCTAGGATTCTAGAAGTGATGTTTCTTCGGAGACAGCATGCTGCAGGCTTCTTTCCCTTGATTTATGTTCAAACCGGAGAAGAGCGTACAACACATCCTTCATTGATGGCCGTACTGAAGGCTGCCCACCTGTACAGATCACACCTAGCGTAAACACTGCAAATGCATCTTCAATGTTGGCTGGATCTCGAATGTCTTCATCAAGAAGATCAATTGACAGGCCATATTCTTGATACTGTCTCCATGCCCATTCTGCCAAGCAATACTCCAAGCCTCCATCATTTGCCACTCTCCCTGTTGTGAGCTCCAACAGGACCACCCCGAAGCTGTAGACGTCGACCTTCTCATTCACATTAAGCCGGTATCCATACTCTGCAAAAAAAGCTAGTCTCCGGTTAGCACATGGTACATCCTAAATATATACTAGTTTGAGTTCACATATCTATTTCTTACCTGGTGCCATGTAGCCAAAGGTACCGCCTATGGCAGAAATTGATGCTGGATCTCCGGTTTTGAGAAGAACCCGAGCAAGCCCAAAGTCGGCTAGCTTTGCTCTGAACTTGGGGTCTAGAAGGATATTAGCAGACTTGACATCACAGTGCACTATGGCAGGTAAACTATCATGGTGCATATAGCAGAGACCTCTTGCTGAGTCAATGGCAATTTGCAATCTGGTGGGCCAATCCAAAGGCACTAGTGAACCAACTCTATCTCTCTGATGCAGCCACTTGTCTAAGCTACTGTTTTCCATGTACTCGTAAACAAGAAGCTTTGCCTCTGAGCTTGAGATGCAGCAGAGCAACTTGACAATGTTTGTGTGTCGGATCTCGCCCAATATCTGGACCTCTGCAAGGAAGTCCTTCCCGAGCTTGTTATCAAGGTTCTGCGCGTTCCATATCTTTTTAACAGCCACCATTCTACTACCACCTTCTCCATCCACAACACAAATTCGGTACACCTTGCCAGACCTGCCACTTCCAATCCAGTTCTGCTCACATAGCCCGGAAAGAACATCGTTCTCTGTGAAATGCAGTGCATGGAACCGGGTCAGTTTCCATGATAGAGAATCTTGACTATTCTTTTGCCTCTGTAATAGCAAGAAACCAGCAACAGCCGAACCCACAAGCATGATACTGGCAAGAACGAAAAAGAGGGCTATAAGCCTCCTGGAGATATCATTGTTGGTTTTTGCTCTTGCCCTGCAGAATGGGAAATTTGGAATAGAATTATTCGATGAGACACAGAGGCCTGGATTGAAGAGGAAGCTTTGCTCATATGCTTTGTTTTGCAATGATGTTGGAATTTCCCCTGTGAGGTGATTCATGGAGAGGTTTAAAAAGTTCAAATTCAACTTATTGATATCTTTTGGGATCTCACCAGATAGTGCATTTGAGGAGAGGTCAAGGATGGTTAGCTCTGACATAAACCCAAATGCTGCAGGTATAGTACCAGATATCTGATTTCCACTTAGATTAAGTACTTTGAGCTTTAGCACTCCAATTGCCATGGGTATCAATCCATTAATTTGATTTCCAGAAAGGTCAAGCTCTTCTACCTGTGAAATGCCCGTCAAATCCCAGGGAATTTGGCCAGAAAGCAAGTTATTTGCTGCCCTGAATACTTCCATTTTTCCTGCTAAAGTTGGAATGGGACCAGAGAATCTGTTGTTGCTCATCTCAAGACGTGAAAAGTTCCATGGTAGCTGGGTAGGAAAGGTCCCAGAGAAATTGTTGTTTTGGATCATAACTGTCGTTAGCTGATTTGTCACCACTGACCAGATGCTCTTGGTGAACTCTCCAGTAAAATGATTGTTGTACAACATTAAATTGTTCAACAGATAGCAGCCGTCTAGCGATTCTGGAAGCTTTCCAGAAAAGTTATTATTGAACACAACGATGTCATTTAATTTCCTGTTGAAGCAAAGATCAGCTGGCAGCTCGCCAGAAAGGTTATTTTCACAGACTTCAAGATTGACTAGCGGTGAGTGCCTTCCGAGCTCTGGTGGAAGAGAACCAGTTAACATGTTCTCAAATAGCCGGATGTCTCTGAGATTCGGCAGCAACCCAATGCTTGGCGGTATTGACCCATGAAGTTGATTCGTGTAGAGAAACAACACGGTAAGGTTGATGAGCTTACCAAAGTCATCTGGTATTGACCCTGTTAGATTGTTCGAGGACACATCAAGCTCCACCAAGTTTACGGCTGTGACACTGGATGAGATCTCGCCTGTCAGACCGTTGTTAAACATGTACAAGTACTGAAGCTTCTTATGCTGCCATATCCATGTCGGAATTGTGCCTTGCAGCATATTATCTGCCACGGCCAAGAGGCTGAGCTCTGTGAGGCTTGATACGCTCTCAGGTATCTCACCTGTCATGTTCATACCCGACAGCCACAAGTATGTGAGGCGTGTCAACTTGCCAAACTCAACTGGGAATGGAGCTGGCAGAAATGGATTGTCCGCCAGAGTCAGCATCTCGAGGTTGGCTAGATTGCTTATGTCCTGTGCTGGATAGCTTCCATCAAACTGATTGGTGTCGAGGATCAGTGACTTGAGCTTTGGAAACCATCCAATGGATGGTGGGATTTCGCCCATGATGCGATTGCTTGATAAGTTGAGATGCTCTAGCTTTGCTGATAAACTGTTTATGTCAGCTGCGAGTTTCCCACCAAAGGCGTTGTTGGAAAGGTCCAGGTACTTCAGATTGGAGCAATTGTAGAGTATTGTAGGGAATGAAGTGGAGAAGTTGTTGTAGGAGAGGTCCAAGTAGGCAAGATTCTTGAGGAGGCAAAGGGATGGTGGGATTGGTTTCATAAGGGTTTGCTGTGGAAGGGAGATGGCAGTGACCTCACCTTTTGTGCATGTAAGTCCTCCCCATCTGCAGTGGTCAGAGGAAATGGAGTTCCATCTGCCAAGCACAGTTGAGCTCCCCCAGTATCTCTTGAGTCCCAGAAGGATTTGGTGTTCATCATTATACTGATTTGTGGACTCTGGGTAAGATTTGGGTAGTAGAGAAATCAGTGCAGTGAAGAACAGCAGGAAGCTAACACAGTAATTGTTAGCCATGTCTGCAGAAGCTTTTGGGTTGAAAAATCTCTTGCCAGCTTTGGGTGGAGAGGGGGGCAATGCATGCTGGACACACCTTTTGCACTACTCTCTTGTCTCTTGACGTTGCTGCTTACTGGTCAAGATGTTCTCCTCCACAAAAAACTAAAAAGGAGCTAGCCAATATTTCCCAGTACTGGAAATATGCAATCATCCTACTCCACGTAATGTCACCCCCACCCTCCCTGTTATTTTGTCTTCGTTTTCGTTTCGCTTTCATACCATGGGGGGAATAATCCCAAGACAGTTAATGAGATGTCTTGGCGAAGTTGGTTTTGTTTTCTACAACATCCATTTGATTTATTTTACTATATTTTATTTCGTATAAGCATTATGGTGATGGATAAGTATATGGGTTGTTTGGTTTGAAGAATTGGTCAGCGAGCCAAGCGACCATCCAGTTCCAGCTCTGGACGTGACTCACTTTGAGGAATGGAATGGGTTGCCCAGCATCACCATCTCATCCTTAGTAAAAGCATAAGCCCATACCAGGGATTGGGTCATCCAGTGATGGATCAGCTCATCTTGTAGTGAGCTAATTCCTCAAACAATCACACAATCAATACCCTCTGGCTCTGTGACGTGAGATTATAAGATCTTTACTTATTACGCTAGTGCATTTCGTTTCGTCTCCTAATAAAAC
This sequence comes from Aegilops bicornis, assembly GCA_021605145.1. NCBI lineage: Eukaryota > Viridiplantae > Streptophyta > Magnoliopsida > Poales > Poaceae > Aegilops > Aegilops bicornis. The sequence goes on from CM038674.1 coordinate 648,643,027, forward strand.
AGTTTCTGGTATTTGAGCGACTGAAAGAGCTACTTCTTATAAGCTATAGAGTAAGATAACACTAGGATTCTGGATCACCCCTACGGTGTCATTGCCTCATAGCTGAACATCAGAAGTTCATGCTGACGTTCATGTTTTTTATATACAGCCTGTGTCAATATTATTACACTTGCAGACACTGTCTGAGCCAAGTATTTAGATCTTGAATCTCGTCCGTCCTTCACTATTTACTACAGGTGTTGAATACACACACCACCAGTAACAGCACACTCTGCTCTTCTTTTTTATGAAGCCTCAAACCGTAGAACAATCGTTCTATGGTAATTTTCATTATTATAAAAAAATATAGCACAAAAAAAAGAAAAGAAAAACTACCTATGTAAGTACATGCAAAAATCTGCTGAGCAATACCAGCTCTTGGGAACATATATGTAAAGAATCAGAAGCTCAAAGCATACCAATCTTGGAAGCAAGCAGCATGCTTGTCCCTAATTCTGTGTGTGAGCATATTTAGATCTTCTTTGAGTGCCTCCAAGACTGACTGGAAGGATCAGCATTCCTGAAAAATTTCCCATTTCTCCGCATTCATCCAAGGGTGATGATTTACATACTTATAGGTTTGGGCAGCATTTCCATTGCAAGCATAGTATCTGCATAAACTGAGGTTCCTCTCTTTCTGTTTGGGATGAGGGTGTGCTAGTACCTAACAGGAAAGTTGCAACCCCACAGCAGATGCATCAAAGTTTCTTCGCAAAGAGAGAAAAGTCATTCATGAAAAACCCCTTTCTTTTTTAGCATGGCCCTCCTGTTAATTCTATCATGCAGATGCATCAAACTCTGTTTCTTTAAACAAAAAAAAAACTCTGCAAAGGCATAGATGGAAATGAAGCTGTTGGTCATCGAGGCGCGGACAAGACACAACACTGGCCTGAAGCATTTTCTTCTGAGGCGGGTGTCGAGGGCGACCAGTGGGAATTTGCCTGCAAATTGCTGTGCAAATAGTGATATTCCCTTAAATTAAGTGAAACGTTTTCTTTTGAGGGGATGGACAGAATTGAGAGAATCAGTTTTTTTAGGATTATTGGATTACACTAGAATTGTCCAATATTCTCAATAGATTTTCCATGACAAATCAAGTTCTTTTGCGGTTTAGATTCTCCAGGTCCAAAGGTCTTCAGAAGCAGCCCAAAAGAATTGGCCCTGTGTTGAAAACAATTGGAATGTGCATCTTATTTCTTATACAGGCAGCTAATTGCGGTGTGTGATTCTGTCTTGATGGTGATTGGTGTAGCTAAATGCTTGGATTGCTTCAGGTCTTTATTTCACATGCAAGCAGTTAATTACTGTTACGTGATTCTTTTTTCTTTTTGCTTTCTTTTTTGCAAATGATTCTGCATTTTGCTGATCCATTGATTATCTGACGGCGTTGAAAGTCTTTTTTTTGCAGATGACTGACAGGAGATCTAGTGAATATAATTGTTGGTTAGTTGCTTTTAAAAAAAGGGACTGTCTATTTGACAGTCGACTGAAATCCAGTTGGATTACAATCAAATTTTGCAACAAATAGGCAGCTAACACGTGTATGCCCTTTATTTCCTCTTTTGGCTGTATGTATGTCAGCGAACAGCAAAAGAAGCTCATTTATCTATCAGGACTGAAACGGCCCAGCCTAAAATCCCATCTGGACCATAACGGGTTTGATGCCCTAGACCCGTTTTCTTAAAACTAGACCACAATTACGCCTGGCCAGTAAAAAGGCCAGGGGAGGGGTCCCAATTTTCTCAGTTCTGAAGATTCTCCAATTCCAATCCCTACTTTGATGCCTAGTGAATTTTCTAAGCTCTGAAGATCAAGAGAGAAATTTTGCCAGGACATGTGAAAACAGCAGGTGTAATGCATAAATCAAGAGAGGAAACATGAACTGGATAGTTCAGTAACATTGTAAAGCACAAAGCCAGAACAAACTATATAGTGGAAGAAAAAAAAACACACTGTATACGAAACCCACATGAATCAGGCAAGGGATAACTAGATAGTTTAGTAGCATGTGTGCCCACATGCTCACATCCACAAACAGAATATCCAAATGAACATACACGCTGAGTAATTACATTGAAAATCCCAGTCAAAAAGCACAGCACTTACTCTATAAAAAACAGTGTAATCACAATTCAATTTAATTACAAAGATACACTGGAAATACAGTTTAATAACTCTGAAATTCCACTTAAATGCCCATTGTAATTACACTGAAAATTCACAGTAATTACATGCAGTGTGTTACTCTGAATATCCACTGAAAAAATTACATACACTGTAATTACTCTGAATATACACAGTAATTACACTGAAAAAACATCGTAACTGTAAAAGACAATGTAATTGCAGTTCAATTTGACTGCAAAAAATACAACGGAATACACTATAAAATACAGTATAATATCTCTGAAAATCCTCTTAAATGCCCACTGTAGTTAGACTAAAAATTCACCGTAATTACATTGTAACGTAGACTGCGATTACTCTAGAAAATCCACTAAAATCCCCACTGTAATTGCACTGAAATTCCATTCTAGTTACAAATAAAAAGCACTGTAACTCTTCTGAAATGCACTGTAATTACACATTGACCGCAAATAACACAATGGAAATACACTAGAAAAAATACACACTATTTGAGCACTTGATATGTCAACAGTAGCTTCACTTTCAACTCCTAGTTAATTGCACATCTCTGATATGCAAGCACCTGCAAAATCACCAGACAACTTGAAGAGATCACATAATCTATCTATTCCACGGCACAAAACTGGTCAGTTTGCATAAGAGCACTAGGACATAGCATAACCACAATATTTAGCATGTACAGTGGCAAAAAAAAAGAGCATTTCCAAAGTAGTAAATTATAGTAGCTATAAGCCTTAAAACATTGAAAATACAGTTCCCAAACTGCTGAAATTACATATACTAGAAAATCATGTGCACAACTAAGGTTTCTTACACAAATTGGCAGAAGTAAAGTACGAGTATACCAATAACCCTAACAAAAGAAAATAAATGGTTCTAAAGTGAATGCACCAACAATGACAAAACCCAAACATCCAGAGAGGTAAATTAACTAAAAAGATAATGTGATTACTCTAAAATCCTCACTGTAATTACACTGAAATCCCCACTGTAATTACAATTCAAAAGCACTATAATTCTGCTGAAAATGCACACAGTAATTGCACTGAAATTTCCTGAAACATACATTGTGCTCACAGTACAAATTTCAGTAAAATTACACTGGATTTCTAATAAAAAGACATGCGTTCAAGAGACTAGAACATTGTGATTACACTTTAGTTTCAGTAATTTCCATTTAGAGCAAGGACTGAAATAAGCAACTGCATTACATCACACGAACATACAGAAACAAACAACCAGGGAACCTACATCTAAGCCCCCAAAAACACCCTCTGAATCAGACTCCCAGGCTAGCAGATATCAAATCAACGAGGGAAGAGCAAGGACCTACATCTACATAACAAGAGCGATCAGGAATAAAACTACCAATACCACTAGATCCAGCAGATCAGACGCCTAGGCCAGCACATAGAAAATCGACAGGGGAAACGAATCCACCACTATATCCATGCATCTACCACTACAAGAACAACAAAAAATCGCTAGAGAAAATCCACCGATACGAGTACACATACACGTACATCTATATCAAACACCAGGGGAATTGAATCAAACCAGTAGATATAGAAGAAATCCAGTGGGGAAAGAGAGCAGACAAGAACAACCAACCGAAACAACAAGGAACTGGATCGGAAATCAAGCTGCAGTAGAGAAGGAGCTCGGAATAACCATGGTCGGCAAGGAAATCGCCAAGGAATCAAAAGGACAGAAATGAAAAAAAAGGAGACAAAGAGGGCTAGGGCCTAGGGGATGGGCATTTGGGCAGTAACGGGTTGGCCCGGAAACTATTACGCGACCGGTAAAAAACATAAAAAGGAAAACGCCGGAAAAAAGACACCTCCCAGCGTGAATCTCCGTGCAAGATTTAACAGCCACAAAATTGAATGATGCCCAATTGTAAAACACTCGACTGTGAAATAGCAAAACCGTAAAAATACTGTAAAAATGGTTGGTTGCTTTAAAACATGTTTCTCGTCTTTTCTATACAATAGGTACATTGCCAAACAATTAACATTTTACACTTTCTAGCTTAGCATGGCTACTGACTGCGATTATACTCATCAAGAACCACCTGACAGTCAGACTTGGTGATATCAATGGCTGCTGGCTGGTAGTGCCATATGCATTGCCTTCCCCTGCATGTTCCTCCACCTCCAGTGCACTTTTTTTTTGAAACGGAGGCAAAAGCTTTGCCTCATCCATTAATTAAGATAGAAAAGAGTTTGTTACAAGACACCTCAAAACATGGCATGCGGATTACTCGCGTGAAATAAAAGACCCTAGCTTCTTTGCACCCGCGACGATCCAAAGATTGTCCCTCGGTAGGGATGGAGGAGAGCAAGATTGGCGGTGGAGCACTCTTATGTTTGAACACTCTTGCATTATGCTCGTTCCAAATTGTGCATGAGACGAGCATGATGAGAGAGGCCTTGGCTTGGCGGTTCTGCGTGCCATCGGCGCAGGTGCTTGCCACCACTCCTCCACCGAGTCGGACAAGTGCCGCTACACCCGGCGTCTTTGGTCTTTGATCATTGAGAAATACCTCCAGTGCACTGGCCGACGTGCTCTATCCCGTTTCTATAAAGTCGAGCCGCCCCTTAGGCCCTGATTGGATTGGTGTTTCACGGCACAATACCCCTGTAAAATATACAGACCTCAGTCGGTTGTTTTTCTTTCCAGCTCAAAATTAAGTGTGGTCAGTATTATACACCTGTAAAATAAATACAGGTGTATAAAAATACCCCATGCCAAGCGCGGCCTCAAGCTAGCCTCGGCCACGCACGGGCCGGCGTAGAGCGTGTCACCTGGCTACCGCCCGCTGGCCGCACAGAGCCTGCCATGGCCTCTCACTACTACCTCTATATCTCTTTTCCTCTCCCTCCGTCGGACCAAGCCATGGCTATGGTTGCCATAAAATGAATAGAAGGGAGTGCCTATTTTTTTTGAACAAACAGATCTTATTAACTTAGGAGCATTTATAAGAGACAAGCGTGAAAGGAGACATGCTAGATACAGAAAGGGTTTCCTTACTGAGCTATGACCTGCATCAAAACATAAGCAACGAAACATTACAGGCCTATTTTGGACTTTCAAAGCTAGGCGTGCAAGATGATGAGCCTTGACGTTGCTCCCTTTGTAAATGTGAGCAACTTTGCTAGACTGGAAAGAAGGACTATTTTGTATCTAAGCAAGTAGTGGCCTGTTGTCCCAAGGACCTGGAGCAGAGAGAATGTCCGTCGATTTTGCTGTCGAAGCTAATACTGAGCAATCTGTGAAGAAGTGAGGATCCTGAACATTGAGTATGTCAGCCAGCCTGGTTGCAAGCACAAGACCAAAAGTCTCAGCTTGAAGAGGCGAAGAAGCAGGAGGGGACACTGCAGCAATGTGAATTTGCTTTATGCAATCATCATTTTGAACCTGGAGGAAGACTCCAATTCCTGCCTGATTAGAAGTGTTGGCTGGTTGTATTTTCCATGCAACGTCACAGAAGATCTTGTTGCCTGTAAAAGAGTCTGGATTGTGGTGCACCAGTTAGTGTGTAAGCATTGCACACATGGTCTTCAGGGATCTCTTCTAATTTGGTTCCTTGTATGATTGCATTTGCTGTTGCATACACCTGAGAGGGTCTGCAATATTTTCTAGCAAAGAGAGCATCATTTCGAGATTTCCAAATGCACCACAGAAAAGTATATAAGTAAGAAAGATTAATATGTGGATGACCTGAGTTAAGCATAGTTTGGATCATGTCAGGAATAGAATGATTAGTTACAACAAGGATTTCTGTTTTAATAAACCATGGCGAGCAAAACCAGGCTGCTTTAGAGAAAGGGCAAAGGAAAAGCATGTGCATATCATCTTCTATATTTCCACATCTAGAGCAATTTTCATTTATGTGTTCAGAGAGAGTAAATTGCAAAAAACCATCACAATTGAGGATCCTAAATCAGAAAACGACCACCATTCGAATTTTTTTCAAAAAACCACCACCATTGTGTTGACAATTTTCAAAAAACGCTGATCACTGGATTAGACACGTTTGACAAAAAAACTGACCACTGGGTCCCATTATTAGGTGCCACGTGGCCGGAACGAGTTAACGTCGCTAGTGGACATAATTCGCCAAAAAAAAATGTGGTGGTCAACCTCTCCTCTTCCTCCTTGGCATTTTGCCAAACACATAGCAGCCGCACCAGATTGGCAGCCGGTGCATCCCGCCGGCCGCTGCCCCAACGCTGCGTATGGCTGCTGCTCGCCGCCGGCCGCTGCATACTGCTGTTGCTCGCCGCTGGTGCATACCGCTGGCCGCTGCCCCAACGCTGCGTACTGCTGCTGCTCGCCGCCGGTGCTTGTGCTCGCCACACGTCCACCTCGCCGCCCCCGCGCTGTAGAGGATGGAGAGAGCAACCTCGGTGGCTCCCTCGGGGAGAGCTCGGCCGTGCTCTCGACGCCCTCGGGAATCCCGGCACGCACCGAAGGCGGAGCAGGGCCATGGCCATCGCGTCGGCTGTCGATCCCAGCATGACCTCGATTTCGTAGGCGCCTCCGAACAAGCTCAGCCCTGCCGGCTCCGACCAGCCCGACTGCCGGCCAACGAGCCTCCCAGCTCCGCGCCGGCGAGCTGTCCGATGGCGTCGATGGCGTTGTTGGGATGGCGCGCGGACGATGCCGCTCCTCGCGCCCCTGCCTCCGCTGCGGCGCGCCCATGCTCTGGAGGAGACGGCGTCGCGGCGGTGCTGCTACTTTCGCGCCCGTCTTGCGATCGGGCTGCTGCTTTCGCGGCGCCCGTCTTGCCATGGCTACTGTCGCTGCTGGCGCCCGTGCGCGGCCGGTGCTGCTGCTCGCGCGCCCATGCGTGGCCGCCGCTGCTGCTCGAGTCCCCAAGAACGGTGGGGCGGCGGCGGATTGACTCGCCGACGGCGACCGGCGGTCCGGCGCGGGATCCTTCCGGATCGGAGCGACGGCGGCGGCTGTCGTGTGGATCGGGATTGGGAGGAGGACGCTGTGACTGAGCTGTACGTAGTATTTTTTAATTAGATCGATATAGAGAAAGATCACACTGACAATACGGGCCCATGTCTGTTTGAACGGTCAACTAAACTTTAGTCAAACGCCGTTAGTTTCAGTTGCCAAATCATCGCTTACGGTGGGACCTATTTGTCAGTTTTACAATCAGCAAGTGTTTATCTAAGCAATTAGTGTTTTCTGAAAACTTTCAGCACAATAGTGACGGTTTTTTGAAAAAATCCCAATGATGGCCGTTTTCTGATTTAAGATCCTCAATTGTGGTGGTTTTTTGCAATTTACTCGTTCAGAGATTACTTGCTCTCTTACCTGTAGGAAGTGCTTTCCTAAAAAGCCTCCAAGCAAATATCTGTACCCGCGGCGCCATAAGTTTGTCTTTCCAAACTTGGTTTAGAAGAGCAATGGTTTGTGGATGAACCTCTTTCGGCCGTTGTCTAGCCGGCAGCTGAAGGTTGTTGAAACAGTGCTTATATGCATTTTTGGAGGAGAAATTTCCTGCAGGTGTTAGTTTCTAAATCAAAGCATCTTGCCCAGCAGCTGCAACTATAGGAGTCTGAAGAATATTATTAGCTATCTTAGGAATGGACAGAAACTTAATCAGATCAGTATTCCAAATTTTTTGATTTGGTAACCAAAGATCTTTAACAATAGCAGGATATACAAAAGGGTGCTCCTGTATAATTAAATGATCGTAAATTTCATCCCATCTAAAAAACCAAGGAGAACTCCACACCGAACTATTACCATCTACTCCCTCCGTCCCGAAATACTTGTCGAAAAAGTGGATAAAAATAGATGTATCTAGAATTAAAATACATCTAGGTACATCCATTTTTTTGACAAGAATTTCCGGATGGAGGGAGTATAATCTGATAAGTAGAGGTTGAAATTAAGAGAGGATTTACCTTTAGAATTGCAGCCCAAAAAGCAGATTTTGGCTTGTTTGCTTTGGCTCTCCAAATTGAGGTATCATGGTGGTACTTAGCCTTGAGGATCAAAGCCATATGGCTGTGTGGTTCTTTTGCCAACCTCCATGCCGCATAAAGAATAAGTCCTCGGTTAATTGCCTGCAAGTTCCTGATGCATAAGCCACCAATTTTCTTCTCAATGCAAATTTCCGCCCATGCCCTGAGACACAAGCTTTTTGTAGTAGGTTCATCCCTTACACCTGTCCACCAGAAATTCCTTATAATCGTTGTGAGCTTTCCCAAGAACTTTCTGGAGAAAAGAATATTAGATATACAATACACAGGTATGGATGAAAAAACAGACTTAATAAGGGTGAGTCTTACAGCATGGGAGATTCTGTTCGCCTTGTAGGCTGAAAGTTTGGATTAAAAAATTTCATACACAAAGCTATAAGCTACAGATCTGTCCTTTGCGGGTAGGATGAGTGGATGGCCAACACGAATGGTGCTGGCATCTAAATCCGGCATCTGGAAAATTTGTTTGATATCTTGTTTGACCTGCAAACACACATTTTTACTAAAAAGAATGGCAGATTTGTTCCAATTGGGGACCTGACCTGAAAGCTGACAAAATTGATGTAAAATATTGGAAATATTCGATGCCTCCTGCACATTAGCTTTTGCACAAACCAGTAAATCATCCGCAAACATTAAGGAGTGAATAGGAGGGCATTCAGGTCCAAGTGAGATACCTACTAGGTGATTGGATTGCAGTGCATCCTGAAGAGACAACGATAGTTCATTAACCGCAAGCACAAAAGGCAAAGGGGAAAGGGGACACCCCTGTCTTATACCTCGACTACTTTTAAAGTGCGCAAAAGATTGTCCATTTACGATAACAGAAAAAATCGGAGAGATGCAAGAGTGGATAAGATTTATAAAATGACCATGCAGCCCTTTACGATGCAAAGCAAAGATGATGAAGTGCCATTCTAACCTGTCAAAAGCTTTTGCCAAATCTATATTGACCATAAAATCTTGGCTATCCCAAGAAGATAGATAAAATGAATGAGCTATCTCTTGAGCAACAATGATGTTATTTGAAATGTGCCTACCCTCAATGAAAGCTTGTTGCGAGGGATGCACATAGTCAGGCAAGTGGATTTTTAAACAATTTGCAAGAGATTTAACAATAAGTTTGTAAATCACATTACACAAACTAATTGGCCTGTAATCACAAGGAACATGGCAAGCCAATTTTTTTGGAATGAGGGCTATATGCGTATCATTGAGATGGACAGGAAGTATACCTGTAAGGTAGAAATTATTGATCAAAGCAGTGACATCATCTCATATCCAGTTCCAGGCCGCCAAGTAGAAAGCTACGTTGAAGCCATCAGGCCCCGGTGACGCATTCTTTTTCATTGATTTAAGCGTCTCCCAAATTTCCCGCTTGCTTGGTATTGAGTATGTGAAATCTTGTGATTCATGAGGCAAGGTTGTACTTGGCAGTTCCCTGTTGTTGTTAGAGCGAGCCGAGGAAAAAATATTTCTGAAATAGTTAACAAATTCAGCAGCTATATCATCGGGGTCCTGAAGATGGTTACCATGAGCATCTGTAAAATCTCAAAGGTCAACATGCAATGGTAATTTGTGCCATATAATAGAATTGTGCCTACTTATGCTATATTACTAGGGAAGGAAACACATTGAGGGAAGAACATGAAGGTGTCTCTATAGTTGGAAAGGGACACGTTTGTCCTCTAGAGAGGAGTGGTTATTAACACCTCTATGGGTTCTAATATGGTTATTTACATGATACCTCTCTTCCCAGTGCCAAAATTAAGTTGAAATTATTTGTGTGGCTACTTATTTTGATAGGTTTAATATAACGAATATGTTGAAGCAGATACAATTTAATGTTGGTATCAATTATTCTTGCACCCTCAGTCTACAACTAATGTTGAAGAGACAATTGAGCACCTAAGCATTTATTGTCATTCAAATACAGTGGTCTCCGAATGCCTCACAAATTACTTTGGTACCAAGCTAAAGTGATCTTTCATGGTAATCTACTTTTTTGAAATGTTTATTACAACAACGTTGAGTCTCTGTAGACATGCCAACCACCTCGGGAGTGGCCAACATCTATCATGTTGCCCCAAAAATCAAGGTGGCGTAGACATCCAGTATATATTGGTGAAATATCGTCATTCTCAATCAATGGTTTCTTCAAGCTTCCTAATGAGGTGAGTTAAGGCATGATATACAATGTAATAAATAAATGGGATCTAAGGCAAGTCCATGGTAAATACGGGGTACCACTTATGGGTTGGTTCGATGACGAGGAGGCAACACCTTTTCTAGTTTGGAACCTTCGGTTAGCAATAACAAATCACATGTTAGGTTTTGTCATAGGTCATGGTTGGGAAATGCATCACCTTAGTTCCTACTACTTATGGCTTTTTCATATACTGCGTCATAAACATGTCATAATAGTAGAGGTGGTGGGTAACTTGCACCCATTTTTGGTTTTGACATGCATGATTAGAACGCCATTTGTGGCTTCTGACGTGACATGATTAGAACTTAGTAGCCTGGAATAGGATCTACTGGAGTGGCTATATGTTGTTAATTTATAACATGGGACATACAAATTTTGATGGACTTTACATGAAGATGGGAATTTCTCCATGAATTCATTGTACCATGCACTTGTGTGTATAGATGCACCTATTAACAATAAGGTGATCTAGAAGCTTAAGATATATTTTCCTTATGGCATTTACGTAGAAGGTTCATCTTAACAAGGGAAAATCTTGCACAGAAAACCTGGTGGGGGGGGGGGGGGGCACACAATGTAGTTTCATGACGAGACAAGTAAGCACATATTCTTTGACTATAAGTACACATGGTGTATGGCCTATAATACATGCCGCGTATAATTTGTATTCTACGTGGAGCATCCCAAACTTGTTTGGTAATTGGTTGTGCGGTATACATAAAAATACGAGATCTTCTATCTTAGTAGCTTCGGCGACCTTGGTTTGGGCGTTATGGTTATACAAGAATGATGTGGTTTTGACAAATAGAAGATATTTTCTTCACTGCCACAGTCATTTACTTGTCTACACATTGGCTCTGTACTTGGCATGTACTACAGTGTTTGGAGCACATGGAGCTCTTTACGATGGCATGTACTAAGATGGAGAGGGCGATTAAGAAGGCCTTTTCCAAACATGGAAGGTGTTGTCTTCAAATCTATCTTAGATTGCTTGCTATTGTTCTTCTTTTTGCATCAAATGACGTTACATGTTTTCATTTCCAAGAATATTATGTCTTAGTACATGTTGTGTGCATGTAGTTCCTTCAAAATCAGAGTGAATGTCAAGGGCCAATAAAAACTTCCTTACCAGAAAATAGTACGCCTCACAAAAACACGTTGACCAAAGAGCAAGTGCAACTTACAAGTTATGACCAACTGCATAACAAAGATCAAACAGACATACCATGGAAGCGATCCCAAATAACAGTTTTAGCGAGAAATAAAAATGGCAGAAATGGACCATGGAAGAGATCCATAACAACATTTCAACTATTACAATAAAAAATGAGTTGGCTCAAAGAGCACCAGTGAGATAGAATGTCTCAACTTATTAAGGCTGCCTTTATTGCATCTTAGCTATGCCAAACTAAATCAAACTAGACGAGTTGCATGTAGCTGGCCATGAATGTCATTTGAGCTGGCTAACAACATGTATCCACCTTATGGCCTCATCACAAATGGATATTCATACATCTACTGGTCTAACTCACCTTACCCACTCACCAACATCTTTATAATTTTGCAAATCCTACTTGCAAATGGATATTCATTGTTTTTAATCTTGTGTCGAAGAAATCTAGCCCTCATGTCCATCCTTGATTTTTCTACTCACCTTTAATTTAGAATTCAGTTTGTATGGCCCTATAAATTCATTTACCTACTATCATTCTTGGCATAATCCCCCAGAAACATATAAACCATTGCACTTACCTCCCCATAGTCTAGGCATACCCATTTGAAATCTGTAAAACATGGAAGAGTTGTTTCTTTAGTATTGAATGCAACGTAAAAGCGCATACGTTCTGTTGTTCAAATTATTTAGCCAATGTGACAACATATATAGATCCAACTTGCAAACTAAAAATATATTAACCTTGTAAACTTGTCACCTATAGCTCCAACTGTAACTCATCACTGGTATGCCACTTTATTTCCTTTTGTACCCATTCACCTTATATCCTTATAACTTGTATTTTATCTCTCCATTTCCATGACATTCTCATCGTGCTCGGTCATGAACATTGAAGCATTCCTACACCTCTTATAGTCTCCTTTACATGTCCATTTACATATACATTCCATTATAAGAGACACTGATAAATATGAAATGTCAAAGGTAAATTGAATGGTAATTTGTGCCATTAACACATATTTCCTAGTTATGGTAGATTACTAAGGAAACACCTGGAGGAAACAATGAAAAGTGTCTCGATAGTTGTAAAGGGAAGATATTTTCCTCTAGAGAGGATTGGTTCTTATCACCTCTATGAGTTCTAACATGGTTATTTACATGACGTCTTTCTTCCAAGTGCCAAAATTGAGTTGGAAGTATTTGTGTGGCTACTTATTTCTAATAGGTTTAATAGACGAAATATACTGAAGTGGAAACACTTCACTATTGATATTGATTATTCTTGCATCCTATGTACTGCTATTGATGAGGAGACCATTGAGCACCTCATTTCAATTGCCCCTTTAGCATTTCTTGTTGGGCATGCATTCAAACCCAGTGGTCTCTGAATGCCTCGCGGATTGCTACCTACTTTTCGAAATTTTTATTACAATAATTTTGGTTCTCTTTGGACGGGTCGACCCCCTTGGGCGCATTCGGTTCTATCGTGATGAAGAATAATGTGGCTTAGTTAGTATCCAATATATAGTGGCCAAAACTATCGTGCTTTTTAGTAAATGGTTGTTTAGGACTCTTACCGAGTATGAGTGGTGGCATGATATACTCGGTAATAAATATATGCACTCTAAGGCTCTGTCCCAAGTCCAAAGTAAATCTGGGGGCTTCCACTTTTGGGTTGGCAAAACCTTTTCTGGACGACTCGCATGCTAGGTTTTGGCACGACTTATAGTTGGGCAATGCTCCGCCTAAGCATCTACTAGTAACTAGGGCTTTTACCGTGTCACCAACATGTCATAATAGCAGAGGTGTTGGGTAGCTTTCTGCCAGATGTGGACTTCAGACATGACATGTTTAGGCCTTTGTTAGTAGCATGGAAGGGTCTACTGGAGTGTATGAATGTTGTTAATTTATACTACCTCAATCCCAAAATATAAGACATTTTTGAAGTTCAAATTTGAATTGCAAAAACGTCTTGTATTTTTGGAGGTAGTAGCACGAGACATACGAGTTTCGATGGGCTCTTCTCTATGAACTCATTGTACTAGCTCTTATAAATATTGATGCACCAATTAACAATATGTTGATTTTTAAGCTCAAGGTTCCTCCAAAGATTTATGTTTTTCCTATGGTATTTACCTAGAGGGCTCATCTTAACGAGGGAAACTCTAGCAAAGAAAAACTGATAGGGGAGTAGCAATGTTGTTTCTACTACCATGATGAGAAAATTAAGCATATATTCTTTGAGCAAGTACGCTCATGTTGTATGGATTATAATACATGTCATGCATAACTTGTATTCGCCCTTGTTTGGTAATTGGCTTTTAGGTATACATAAAAAACGAGATGTTTTATCTTAGTAGGCCTGGGGGCCCTGGCCTGGGCGCTATGATTATGCATGAACGCTATGCTTTTGACAAATAGAAGATATTTTTCTCCACTGCCGGTTATTAACTTATGTACGCATTGGCTCCATACTTGGCTCGTACTACAATATCCGGAGCACAGGGAGCTCTTTATATATGGTGGCATGTATTAAGATGGAGCTGACGGCTATGGAGATTGTTTCCGAACGTAGACGATGTTCACTTTGGATCTGTCTTAGATTGCTTTCAATTGTTCTTCTTTTTGTGTCAAACAATGTTATGTTTTTTGTTTCCACAATTATTTTGGCTTTGTATAGATTGTGTGCATCTAGATACGTCAATATTGGGGTGGTCTCTTCATACTTGGATCGTTCACGTGTTAAAGTAAATAAAAACTTTATTATCGAAAAATAGTATACCTCATAAAACATGTTGACAAAAAGAGCAGGCGCAACTTACGAGTTACGACCAACTGAAGAACACAGATCAAACAAACGGACCATGGAAGAGATCCCATATAACAGTTTCAACGACTAAAATAAAAATGTCGACCATGGAAGAAATCCATAACAACAATTTCAACTACTAAAATAAAAGTGTCTAGGCTCAAAGAGCACCACCGAGAGAGACAGAATGTCTCAACTTATTAAGGTTGCCTTTCCTGCCTTTTAGCTATGCCAAGCTAAATCAAACTAGATGAGACGCACGCTAGCTGGCTATGCATTGCACGCTACGGGAAAAGACTTCTCTCCATCCTACCTTACATGGGAGGGAAAAGACTCCAAGATGATTCTTCAGGATCGACGCCACCCGATTGCCAACCAAACCCCACATCCAAGGACTTCATCCCACCGGAAGAGCCAGCGTTGGCGCTGGTACCGGCGCCGTCGTGCCCATTGGTGCTATAGCCGGCGCCGGTGCTGGTGCCGGCGCCGTCATGCCCAGCGCTGATATAACCATTGGGGGCCAGGGCGTCGAGGTCCCTTCCAGATCTCACCTTGTCGAGCCAACCCTCATGCTGTGGCGGCACCTGATACATCATTGGAGACCCCACGTGCATGCTGCCGGTCACGTATGGAGTGGGCGACGGCTGCTGATTCATGGCGAAAGACCCCATGTCCATGTTGTTGGTGACGTATGGAGCTGGCTGGGACGCCTGATACATTGCCGAAGACCCGCCCATGTCCACGTTATCGGGGATGTATGGTACCTGGGGCTGCAAGACAGGTGGTTGTCCGCTAATTTTAGCGATGCTTTCGCCCATGCTCTTGAGGATCTCCTCCAGCCTACTACTGACGATGGTGAGCTCATCGACTTTGAGATCGGGGAGGTCGCTGCCGAGCATGGCCTTGTGTAGCAGGATCCTGATCTCGGGGTCTCGTACCTTGTTTTCCTCGACCTGGAGCTTGCTGAGGCGCTGGCTGAGGAAGTCTTCCTGGTTCACCGTCTTCTTGAACCGCCCCTCTTCCATGGTTCTGTACCTATTCAGGAGATCCGCCGCCTCGGCGTGCGATGGGTACACCTTTGGCGCCGCATTTCCCTCATCGTACACCAACACGCAGGCCTTGGCGTTGCATAGAATAGAAAGCTCGCGTGCCTTACTTGCCAGGTTCTTCATGCGCGTATCCAAGGTACGGCGCCGGCTCGACTTATTCTTGATGTACTGGAGGGCAATCTTCTTGCGAGCCATTGCCAACAGATGGATAAAATGGGAAATGGAAATTAGGTTGCTGGTTTTGGCCAGGTGGGGAGGTTTGATTTATAATGGAGGATCGACCAAGATAGGGAGGCTATATCTAGAAACTTTTAACTCCACGCACACAAAATAAGGAGGTGCGCTATCTTCATAAATGCATCATCAAGCCAAGTATTTTCTTTCATTATGCATCTTATCCGGATATGCTTATTTTAGCTATCTATTGCCAAAATTAATTTTGCAATTTATTTTGTTCCAAAGTTAGATGGTTATTCAAAATTGTACATCATCCGATTAACCATCTACTATTAATTTGTTACCACGTTAAGAAATAACAATAAATAATGTACATAGATTATCCTATAATGTAGGACGAATTGAAAATACTAAAGTTCTGCCAATTTTCCCAAGAGCACCACTATGCACACGGTGTATGGACGCACGATCCATAGACGACAAGTAAGGTAGACCATAGGATTAGCTGGGTTATTTAATCTGTGTGGCTCCTAATCCTGTCGGCCGCAAATCGTTCAGGAGCCAATCGTGCAGAGCACTCTCGTTTTTTCAATACGTTAACTGAATGCGGTCCCACATATTCAGGGCTGACTATAGTTGCTTATTTTATCCCTGAGCTGGTGAGCTAACACGTTCACACAAATTGTAAAAAAAGTTTATCAGATTTATGTACCCCCAAAGCAGTAATTGCTTTCCATCTAGAAGAGATTGATCAAACTTTTTGATTGTGTGCGTCACATGGCATATAGCCTAGCTAAGCTAACTAGTGCTGCCCTGTAGGCTGTAGTAGTTATAAACATTTACGTCTAAAAATTACATGTGTAGTCAGGGTGATTGTTCTTTTTTTTTGCTGAGGGATCAGGCTGAGTGTTCTAATATAATAAGAACTAGTTAAAATATGATACTAATTACTATGAATAATTGACGTGTATATATAGGACCAGTAATTGAAAAAATATGTCTGGCGAGTTTTATAAGCCACTGCAAATTAACTTGAAGAATATTTATCCCCCATATGTTCCTAGTAGTCTGCTATGTTTAGAAGGAAAAATAGAGTGATTACGATAAAAAAATCACAAAGGGAAAAGACTGCAGAATACCTAGTGGATTTGTCACATTGTTTGGATGAATATTTTGTATATAGAAGAGGAGTATGAGGTTGAATATCGAAGGCCAACTAACTAGGTTGATATCAAAGGCCAACCAAAGACGGCAAACCACTTGCAGGACCAACCCTAATCACCCTCTCCTCATGTCACGGGCTAAAAAAATTATTCCATATAATTGCTTCGTCTATTTCCTTGCCTTGATTCTAATTACTATTCCGCTCACTACATTATTTTTGCATGTCATTTCAGTCTTGAAAGACAAAAGGGTCGTATGTTAGGAATTAACTAGAGGCCGGGAAAAAGTAAATACCCCTGAGGAATCATTCTAGCCACTCAACAAACACATAGTGAGCACACTACCAATGTTTTCTTTGCCTATTCCCTTGCCTCCATCGATCAATCAATAAACGATCTAACCTCAGAGGCCCCTTTATGTGAGCATTGTGGTTTTACAACAAGTATTACCTTGTGCACTTTCCGGTAACAACAAATGTGCTACCTATCATTGATCTGTCGGTTACCTTGACTTCCATACATTCTACGTTACAAGATTCTAGTTAATTCCTTTTACCAGGTCTCGGTAGATTGATTGGTGGCATTAAACATGTCGTTTCGTCTAGACGTCAGCTCAGATGGGCATGTTCTTGGCCATCATGTTAGTGTCATGGTGCATCTGGAATCATCGCAATGCGGTCATCTTCAACAACACTCAACTCAGCTTTATCACCTCCTTGACATGATTGAGACGGAGGCTAAGCTATGGGCGATGGCAATCATCTCGACTTGTCCAAACTGTTCTTTCTATAAATGTGTTGAAGCACAAGGCTTTTGTGTTTTGTCAGAAAAAAGGATGATTTATTTTAGTGATGATTAGTATAGCTATATTTTTAGATTTTTTTATTGTTCTTATCTCCTATGAAAACAATATTGTTACATTTTAAAATCATTAGGGGTGTGCAAGCCCTCCCGATTCCACTAAAAATGAAACCATCAAGTTCAGTAATTATTACAAGCTAGTAGTTTTTTAAAGGAAAACAGGGAAATAAATGCTACATGATGGAGTTGATCATCCATACATAGCAAACAAATAGCATTTTATAAGCACCCGATGATAATGTTGCTCAATGCCATCATGAGACAACATCCACGCCACTGAAGCTATTCAGGATCACAACAGGTGGAGGTGTAGACACCATCTTGGTCTTCTTCATAGGAGATTGACCCGCTGAATTCACCAGCTCAAGCGGAGTGATGGGGTTGGGGGACATCATCTTCTAATCCCATGGCTATCAAGGCCTAGAAGGGGAGATATCGCCATTGTTTGCATGATGCAGGACCAGGGGCTTTTACCACATGGACATCTGGGAGAGGACATCTATCTGATGGGAAATCATGTGGGAAAGAGGTTTTGCCTTTTCTAGATGTTCCTCTTGAGTAGAATCTGCCATTTCTTTAGAGTATGTAGTATCAACCACCGGGCATGCTTAATGTCTGACTAAATTGCATTGTTAAAAATGTCAGCATTTATAGTCTTCCAGATGCACCACATAGCACATGTATAGACAAAATTAAGAACTACATGGTTTTATTAGCAGGAGAGTATATAGCAATGGATAGGAAATATGTGCCTAACGTTTTACCAAAAAAGGTTGAAAGCAACTCCCAAACTTTTTTGCAACCAAACATTGAAACAAAATATGTATTATGGTCTTATTCTCAGTACAAAAAATAGAATGTAATGGTTTACAGATCTTCCTTTTTTCTAGATAATGTCTATCATGAGTTTGTTGTGAGATAACAACCATAGGAAGACTTGGTTAACCCAAACCGACCACCACCACTCAGAGAGACCAAGAGCGAGGTCTTCAGAAATGCCTTTTAATATGGAAACGACATCTATGGATGCCATCTTCACCGGCATCGAGCCCCCTCAACCACAAAGCTTTGCCTAGATCCATGCTCGACCGCCCCACTGAATCTAGGGTAATGGTTCGGCCAAGCCAACCACCACCACCATGATACGTCTCCAACATATCTATAATTTTTTATTGTTCCATGCTATTATAGTATCAATCTTGGATCTTTTATATACATTTACAATCAATTATATATCATTTTTTGGGACTAACCTATTAACTTAGTGCCCAGTGTGAGTTGCTATTTTTGGTTTTTCAAAATATCAGTACCAAACGAAGTCTAAATGCCACGAAACTTTTTGGAGATTTTTTCCTTGACATAAGAGACCCTAGAAGCTTCGGGAGGGGACGAGAAGATGGAGCATTGGCCCATGAGGCACCCTGGGCGCGCCCTGGTGGCTCATGGAGCACGTGGCTCCGTTTGACCTAGCCCCGCTTCTATAAATTCTCTAAAATCAGGAAACCAACAGAAGAGTCCATGATATATTTTTTCCGCCACCGCAAGCCTTTGTTCTCGAGAGATCCCATCTGGCGACTTTTTCCGGTACTCCGCCGGAGGGGGAATCAATCACTTAGGGGCTCTACATCAACCTTGCTGCCCTTCCGATGACGTGTGAGTAGTTTACCACAGACTTACGGGTCCATAGTTAGTAGCTAGATGGATTCATCTCTCTTTTTGATCTTCAATACAATGTTCTCCTTGAGTTTCTTGGAGTTCTATTCGATGTAATCACTTTTTGCGGTGTGTTTGTTGGGATCCGATGAATTGTGAGTTTATGATCAGATTATCCATGAATATTATTTGAGTCTTTTTTGAACTCTTTTATGCATGATTATTATAGCTTCGTATTTCTCTTCGATCTATTGATTTGGTTTAGCCAACTAGATTGATTTATCTTGCAATGGGAGATGTGCTTTGTAATGGTTTCGATCTTGCAGTGCTTAATCCCAATGACAAAAGGGGACATGACACGTATGTATCGTTGCTATTAAGGGTAAAAAGATGGGGTTTATTCATGCGTGAGTTTACTTTGTTTACATCATGTCATCTTGCTTAAGGCGTTACTCCATTCTTTATGAACTTAATAATCTAGATGCATGCTGGATAGCGGTCGATGTGTGGAGTAATAGTAGTAGATGCAGGCAGGAGCCGGTTTACTTGTCTCATATGTCATGCCTATATACATGATCATTGCCTTGGATATCGTCATGATTATTTGCTTTTCTATCAATTGCCAATAGTAATTTGTTTACCCACCTTATGCTATTTTCAAGAGAGAAGCCTCTAGTGAGAACTATGGCCCCGGGGTCTACTTCTATCAGATATTAAGAATCCTAAAAGTACCTTGCTGCAATTTTACTTTATTTACTTTATTTTGTATTTTTGTTCGATCTATCTATCTATCACCATACAATTTAATATTGCAATTAACCGCCAAGGGATTGACGACCCCTTGTTCGCGCTGGGTGCAAGGATTTGTTATTTTGTGTGCAGGTGCTGCTAATGAGTTGTTGCGTGATTCTCCTACTGGATTGATAACCTTGATTTCATAATTGAAGGAAATACTTATCTCTACTGTACTGCATGATCCCCTCCTCTTCGGGGAAAACCCAACGCACCTCACAAGTAGCACACCACTGCTCCCACTCAGAGCAGATGTGCCCCAGTGTCGAGGATCGGCAATGCCTCCATCATCATTGGTAATGATCATAGGAGAATCAAAGCTTTCATCTAGAGTCTTATTCCTGTCCACCTCAACAAACCTCGAGTAAGGGGGCTAGTCGTTGCGAACCTTTGAACCGAACCACGACTCCATCTATATTCTTCAACAGTGGTCCACACTAAACCGAGTAGAAGGGCACTGGGCCACACATCACCATGGTGGATTGCCCGAGTCGACGTCGGCACAACTCGAGCCAGAATGAGTGTGCAACACCAGTGCGTCTACCACACAAGCAGCACCAACCCGGACCAGCAACAAACAACGCAGCTCATCGGCCACGTCGGCCGTGTGATCCAAGCCTCGCTCCACTGGAGCAGCCCGTGTTGGCCTAGATCAATCCACGCAACATCATCCCCACACCATGCCCTAGTGCCAGCACTGTTGGGAACGTAGCATGCAATTCCAAAAAAATTCCTACGCTCACGCAAGATCTATCTAGGAGATGCATAGCAACGAGAGGGGAAGAGTGTGTCCACGTGCCCTCGTAGACCGAAAGCGGAAGCGTTTGTTAACGCGGTTAATGTAGTCAAACTTCTTCTCGTTCCGACCGATCAAGCACCGAACGTACGGCACCTCCGAGTTCTGCACACGTTCAGCTCGATGACGTCCCTCGAACTCTTGATCTAGCAAAGTGTCGAGGGAGAGTTCCTTCAGCACGACGGCGTGGTGACGGTGATGGTGAAGTGAGTCGTGCAGGACTTCGCCTAAGCACTACGTGAATATGACCGGAGGTGTAAACTGGGGAGGGGGGCGCCGCACACGGCTTGGAACAATTGATGTGTGTTGTAGGCGCCCCCCTCCTCACGTATATAAAGGAGGGAGGGGGTGGAGGCCGGCCCTAGGAGCGCCCCAAGTAGGAGGAGTCCTACTTGGGCTCCTAGTAGGATTTGGCCCCCCTTTCCTTTTACTGGAGGAGGAAAGGGGGAAAGAGAGAGAGGGGGAGAAGTAAAGGGGGGCGCCGCCCCCTCCCCTAGTCCAATTTGGACTCCTTCCCTTTGGGGTGCTTTCCACCTATTTGTGGGCTGGTGTGCCTCCCTCCTATGGCCCATATGACCCATATCTTCCCCCCGGGGGGTTCCGGTAACCCCCCCCCCCCGGTACTCCGATATGTACCCGATACACTCCGGAACACTAACGGTGTCCGAATACTATCATCCATTATATCAATCTTTACCTCTCGACCATTTAGAGACTCCTCGTCATGTCCGTGATCTCATCCGGGACTCCGAACAACATTCGGTCACCAAATCACATAACTCATATAATACAAATCGTCATCGAACGTTAAGCGTGCGGACCGTACGTGTTCGAGAACTACGTAGACATGACCGAGACACCTCTCCGGTGAATAACCAATAGCGGAACCTGGATGCTCATATTGGCTCCCACATATTCTATGAAGGTCTTTATCGGTTGAACCGTTATTACAACATACGTTATTCCCTTTGTCATCGGTATGTTACATGCCCGAGATTCGATCGTCGGTATCTTCATACCTAGTTCAATCTCGTTACCGGTGATGACCCACAAGTATAGGGGATCTATCGTAGTCCTTTCGATAAGTAAGAGTGTCGAACCCAACGAGGAGCAGAAGGAAATGATAAGCGGTTTCCAACAAGGTATTCTCTGCAAGTACTGAAATAAGTGGTAATAGATAGTTTTGTGATGAGGTAAATTGTAACGAGCAACAAGTAACAAAAGTAAACACGGTGCAGCAAGGTGGCCCAATCCTTTTTGTAGCAAAGGACAAGCCTGGACAAACTCTTATAATAGGAAAAGCGCTCCCGAGGACACATGGGAATATCATCAAGCTAGTTTTCATCACGTTCATATGATTCGGGTACTTTGATAATTTGATATGTGGGTGGACCAGTGCTTGGGTGCTGTTCTTACTTGAACAAGCATCCCACTTATGATTAACCTCTATTGCAAGCATCCGCAACTACAACAAAAGTATTAAGGTAAACCTAACTATAGCATGAAACATATGGATCCAAATCAGCCCCTTACGAAGCAACGCATAAACTAGGGTTTAAGCTTACATCACTCTAGCAACCCATCATCTACTTATTACTTCCCAATGCCTTCCTCTAGGCCCAAATAATGGTGAAGTGTTATGTAGTCGACGTTCACATAACACCACTAGAGGCTAGACAACATACATCTCATCAAAATATCGAACGAATACCAAATTCACATGACTACTAATAGAAAGACTTCTCCCGTGTCCTCAAGAACAAACGTAACTACTCACAAAGCATATTTTTGTTCATAATCAGAGGGGTAATAATATGCATAAAGGATCTGAACATATGATCTGCCACCAAATAAACCAACTAGCATCAACTACAAGGAGTAATCAACACTACTAGCAACCTACTAGCACCAATCCCGGACTTGGAGACAAGAATTGGGTACAAGAGATGAACTAGGGTTTGGAGATGAGATGGTGCTGGTGAATATGTTGATGGAGATTGCCCTCTCCCGATGAGAGGAGCGTTGGTGATGATTATGACGATGATTTCCCCCTCCCGGAGGGAAGTGTCCCCGGCAGAACAGCTCTGCCGGGGCCCTAGATTGGTTCCGCCTCGTGGCGGCGGAGTCTCGTCCCGAAAGGTTTCTTCTGATTTTTTTCTCATCGAAAGACTTCATATAGGAGAAGATGGGCATCGGAGAGCCACCAGGGGCCCACAAGGTAGGGGGCGCGCCCAGGGGGGGCGCGCCCCCCACCCTCGTGAGCAGGGTGTGGGCCCCCTGGCCTTCATCTTTGGCGACGATTTTTCTTTATTTATTTTAAGACATTCCGTGGAGTTTCAGGACTTTTGGAGTTGCAGAGAATAGGTCTCCAATATTTGCTCCTTTTCCAGCCCAGAATTCCAGCTGCCGACATTCTCCCTCTTCATGTAAACTTTGTAAAAAAAGAAAGAATAGCCATAAGTATTGTGACATAACGTGAAATAACAGCCCATAATGCGATAAATATCGATATAAAAGCATGATGCAAAATGGACGTATCAACTCCCCCAAGCTTAGACCTCACTTGTCCTCAAGCAAAAAGCCGATAACAATAAATATGTCCTCATGTTTAGAGGTAGAGGCGTCGATAAAAATAAAATACGGACATGAAGGCATCATGATTATTCTCATAACAGCAACATATATAGATTTGTCATATGATTACTTATGTTCAAGTGATGATCTTTTCACAATGCAGAAGTATGAATCGAAACCTTATTGGGCACTAACAAATTATAACCTCAGTCATTAAAGCAATTGCAATTTATCATAACATCGGAAAGAGTCTATGTCGGAGCTTAAAAGCAAGTCCACATACTCAACTATCACTTAGTCCTTCATAATTGCTAGCACTCACGCAATACTTGTGGTTACGGAGTTTTAATCG
The DNA here is from genome assembly GCA_021605145.1 of Aegilops bicornis. Lineage (NCBI taxonomy): Eukaryota > Viridiplantae > Streptophyta > Magnoliopsida > Poales > Poaceae > Aegilops > Aegilops bicornis. The sequence goes on from CM038674.1 coordinate 648,666,831, forward strand.
GACACAGAGAAAGATAGGGGCTTATAGTTTTGCCCCACAACCTTTTACCTCAAGGGTAATGTCAACAATAACAATTCATGCTCCCCTACATCCAATTAGATATATATATCATGTTCTTTCCAACATGCAGGGCTTGCCAAAGGATAAAATGAAAAGGAAAGGTGAAGATCACCGTGACTCTTGCATAAGGTAGAAGATAATAATAAAAATAGGCCCTTCGCAGAGGGAAGCAGAGGTTGCCATGCGCTTTTATGGTTGGATGCACAAAATCTTAATGCAAAAGAATTTCACTTTATATTGCCCCTTGTATGTGGAACTTTATTATGCAGTCCGTCGCTTTTATTACTTCCACAACAAGTTCGTACAAAGCTTATTTCTCTGCACTAATAAGTCATGCATATTTAGAGAGCAATTTTTATTGCTTGCACCGATGACAACTTACTTGAAGGATCTTACTCAATCCATAGGTAGATATGGTGGACTCTCATGGCTAAACTGGTTTAAGGGTATTTGGAAGCACAAGTAGTATCTCTACTTGGTGCTGAGAATTTGGCTAGCATGAGGGGAAAGGCATGCTCAACATGTTAGAGGATCCATGACAACATACTTTATCTCAGATACAAGAAAACATAACTCATTATGTTGTCTTCCTTGTCCAACATCAACTCTTTAGCATGTCATATTTTAATGAGTGCTCCCAATCATAAAAGATGTCAATGATAATATATCTATATGTGAAACCTCTCTCTCCTTATTACTTCCTATTAATTGCAAGGATGACCAAAGCTATATTTGCCAACTCCCAACAACTTTTAATCATCATACTCTTTCTATGTGAAGTCATTACTTTCAATAAGATCAATATGAACTCTTTGTTTCTTTTTATTCTTTTTCTTTTTCTTTCTATTATCCACCCAAGATCATGGCAAAACAATCAAGCCCTTGACTCAACACTAATCTTTATTATATATATATCTCATGGACTCGATTACATAGAGGAATCATAAAGCAAAACTTCAAAACTAGATCATGACATGACTTTATTCTACTAAATCAAGATACTACTAATAGGATCGGACTAAGAAAAACGGTAAAGATAGGAGTTATGATGGTGATACGATACCGGGGCACCTCCCCCAAGCTTGGCAGTTGCCAAGGGGAGTGCCCATACCCATGTGATTATATCTCCTTCTTTGTTGTTGGAGTAAGTGGAGGTGTTGTTGATGATGCGGGCTTGTCGTCCACCTTCCATGGCATAGGCTCGCCATCATAGAAGGATGATCGAGTTTCCGGAATCCTCAAATCTGCAGCCAAACTCATCCTTTTGAATCTATATTCATACTCACAGTTTTGATTTTGCAGATCATAGATTTGGGCTTGGAGGTGCTCGATCTTCTCATGTAGCTTGAAGATGGCTTCCTCGGTGTTCTTGGCATCTGGCTCGTAGTTGTTGGTGAACTCCACGAGCATCTTGTGGCTAGCGTTAATTCCACGCTCCACCATCCCCTGGCACTTGAAAACTTGTTGCTCCATTGCTTCGAGCCTTGCCTCCGCGCTTCCGGTTCCCTTGGGTCCCTCAACATCGTGGATGTGCAACAACCCATCACGCATCTCAATGGTTTGAGGGTGTCGCAGCACCTCCGCGAGGTAAGGGTTGATCACCTTCTCGAAGAACTTGTCCTTGGAAGCACTTGGGGACGTCATGATGATCTAGATCTGTCAGAAAAACAGCTCGAAACAAGGACAAGGGATATTTGCGTGATACGGGGGTCAAAACCTTCGGGAGAATATATAATGAATTTTTACCGACCAAAATACGTATCGTGCAAGAAAATGGAGTCCGGAGGGCACACGAGGTGCTCACGAGGTAGGGGGGCGCGCCCAGGGGGGTAGGGCGCGCCCTCCACCCTCGTGAAGGCCTCATGTCCTTCCCGGACTGCCACTTATTTTTCTATTTTTCTAAATATTCCAAAACAGAGAAATATTGCCTTAAAATTGTTTTGGAGTCGGTTTACTTACCGTACCACATACCTATGCCCTTTCGGAGTCTGAAACGGTCTGGAAAGTGTCCCTTATGTATTCCTCCGGGGTTACGGTTTCAATAATATTGGTTTCAACATTTATGGGATTACCTGAGATATAATGTTTGATTCTTTGACCGTTTACCACCTTCGGATTTGTGCCTTCGAAGTTGTTGATTTTTATGGCACCGGAACGATAGACCTCCTCGATAACGTAGGGACCTTCTCATTTAGGGAGAATTTTTCCTGCAAAAAATCTTAAACGAGAGTTTTATAGCAATACATAATCACCTACCTTAAACTCACGCTTTTGTATCCTTTTGTCATGCCATCTTTTAACTTTTTCTTTAAACAACTTGGCATTTTCATAGGCTTGGGTTCTCCATTCATCAAGTGATCTAATATCAAATAACCTCTTCTCACTGGCGAGTTTGAAATCATAGTTGAGCTCTTTAATAGCCCAATATGCCTTATGTTCTAGTTCGAGAGGTAAGTGACATGCTTTTCCATAAACCGTTTTATACGGAGACATACCCATAGGATTCTTATATGCAGTTCTATATGCCCATAATGTATCATCAAGTTTCTTGGACCAATTCTTTCTAGACCTATTAACAGTCTTTTGCAAAATTAATTTGAGCTCTCTATTACTCAATTCTACTTGACCACTAGACTGTGGGTGATAAGGAGATGCAATTCTATGATTAACGTCATATTTAGCAAGCATTTTACGGAAAGCACCATGAATAAAATGTGAACCACCATCAGTCATTAAATATCTAGGGACTCCAAACCTCGGAAAAATAACTTCCTTAAGCATTTTAATAGAAGTGTTATGATCAGCACTACTAGTTGGAATAGCTTCTACCCACTTATTAACATAATCAACAGCAACTAAAATATGTGTATATCCATTAGAGGCTGGAAAAGGTCCCATATAATCAAAGCCCCAAATATCAAATGGTTCAATAACAAGTGAATAATTCATAGGCATTTCTTGACGTCTACTAATATTACCAATTCTTTAACATTCATCACAAGACAAAACAAACTTACGGGCATCTATGAAGAGAGTGGGCCAATAAAAACCGGATTGCAATACCTTATGTGCAGTTCTATCTCCAGCGTGGTGTCCTCCATAAGCTTCGGAGTGACACTTGCGTGAGATCTGTTCTGTTCATGCTCAGGCACACAATGTCTAATAACACCATCTACTCCTTCTTTATAAAGATGTGGGTCATCCCAAAAGTAATGCCGTAAATCATAAAAGAACTTTTTCTTTTGTTGGTATGTGAAGCTAGGTGGTATAAATTTAGCAACAATATAATTAGCATAATCAGCATACCATGGAGTGCTACGAGAAGTGCTTATGACATTTAATTGTTCATCAGGAAAGCTATCATCAATAGGTAGTGGGTCATCAAGAACATTCTCTAACCTAGATAAATTGTCTCCAACGGGATTCTCAGCTCCTTTTCTATCAACAATATGCAAATCCAATTCTTGCAGCAAGAGAACCCATCTAATAAGTCTAGGTTTAGCATCTTTCTTTTCCATAAGATATTTAATAGCAGCATGATCAGTGTGAATAGTTACTTTAGAATCAACAATATAGGGTCTGAATTTATCACAAGCAAACACAACTGCTAAAAGTTCCTTTTTTGGTAGTAGCATAATTTCTTTGAGCATTGTCTAGAGTCTTACTAGCATAATGGATAACATTTAACTTCTTCTCAACTCTTTTCCCTAGAACAACACCTCTGACATAATCACTAGCATCACACATAATTTCAAAGGGTAAATTCCAATCGGTGGCTGAACAACAAAAGTGCGAGAGACTAATGCTTTCTTAAGTATTTCAAATGCTTCTACACAATCATCATCAAAGACAAATGGTACATCTTTTTGTAATAAATTAGTCAGAGGCCGAGAAATTTTTGAGAAGTCCTTAATGAACCTGCTATAAAATCCGGTGTGACCAAGGAAACTTCTTATACCTTTGATGTCCTTGGGACATGGCATCTTTTCAATAGCATCAACCTTGGCTTTATCAACTTCAATACCTCTTTCAGAAACTTTGTGCCCCAAGACAATACCTTCATTAACCATAAAGTGGCACTTTTCCCAATTTAAGACGAGATTAGTTTCTTCACATCTCTGCAAAACTCGATCAAGATTGCTCAAGCAATCGTCAAAAGAGGAACCATAGACGGAAACGTCGTCCATGAAAACCTCACAAATCTTTTCACAAAAGTCAGAGAATATAGCCATCATGCATCTTTGAAAGGTAGCAGGTGCATTACATAAACCAAAAGGCATACGTCTATAAGCAAAAGTACCAAAAGGGCATGTAAAAGTAGTCTTTGATTGATCTTTAGCCGACACGGTATTTGAGAGAAACCAGAATAACCATCTAGAAAGCAATAATGTGTATGTTTGCATAATCTTTCTAGCATTTGATCAATAAAAGGTAAGGATAATGATCTTTCTTAGTGGCTTTATTTAATTTGCGGAAATCAATTACCATCCTATAACCTGTGATAATTCTTTGCGGAATCAATTCATCTTTATCATTAGGGACAATAGTAATACCTCCCTTCTTAGGGACATAATGGACAGGACTTACCCACTGACTATCAAAGCGGGATAAATTATACCTGCCTCCAGAAGCTTGAGTATTTCTTTTCTTACCACTTCTTTCATTTTAGGATTCAAACGTCGTTGAGGATCACGAACTGGTTTGGCATCCGCTTCCAAATTAATTTTATGTTGACATAGAGTGGGACTAATGCCCTTAAGATCATCGAGAGTATATCCAATAGCGGCACGGTGCTTCTTCAGAGTTTTCAATAATCTTTCTTCTTCATGCTCTGAAAGGTTAGCACTAATAATAACATGATATATTTTCTTTTCATCAAGATAAGCATATTTAAGATTATCGTGCAATGGTTTAAGCTCAAACACGAGATCACCCTTGGGTGGAGGAGGATCCCTAGGATTTCAACAGCAAATTGTGTTGCAATAGGTTCCTGTTTAAAGAATACTTCATCTATTTCCCTTCTTTCATTCATGAACATCTCATTTTCATGGTCTAGCAAATAGTGTTCCAAAGGATCACTAGGAGGCACAACAAGAGAAGCAAGACCAATAATTTCATCTTTACTAGGCAATTCTTCCTCACGATGTTGTTTACTAAATTTAGAGAAATTAAACTTATGAACCATATCATCCAAGCCAACAGTAACAACATTCTTTTCACAATCTATCCTAGCATTAACAGTGTTCAAGAAGGGTCTACCAAATATAATGGGACAAAAGCTATATTGTGAAGAACCAAGAACAAGAAAATCAGCGGGATATTTAGTTTTCCCACACAAGACTTCAACATCTCTAACAATTCCCACTGGCAATATGGTATCTCTATTGGCAAGTTTAATCGTAACATCAATATCTTCTATCTCAGCGGGTGCAATTTCATGCTTAATCTCTTCATACAAGGTAATAGGTATAACACAGCACACATATCACATAATCCATGATAACAATGATCTCCTATTTTAACACAAATAACAGGCACGCCTACCACAGGTCTATGTTTATCTTTAGCACAGGGTTTAGTAATTCTAGCAGTTTCACCACAGAATTGAATAACATGCCCATCAATATTATCAGACAAAAGATCTTTAACAATAGCAATATTAGGTTCTACTTTAACTTGCTCAGGAGGTGTATAAGTTCTAATATTGCTTTTACTTAACAACAGTTGAAGCTTTAGCATGATCCTTTACTCTAACGAGGGAAAGGTGGTTTCTCAACATAAGAGGTAGGAACAATAGGATCATTATAAGTGACAGTCTTTTCTTCAACTTTAATAGGTGCAGCTACTTTTACTTCTATGGGAGGATGATATTTAAACTACTTCTCTTTAGGGAGATCAACATAAGTAGCAAAAGATTCACAGAAAGAAGCTACTATCTCAGAGTCAAGTCCATATTTAGTGCTAAACTTACGGAAAATATCGGTATCCATAAAAGATTTAACACAATCAAACTTAGGTGTCATACCTGACTCCTTACCTTCGTCGAGGTCCCAATCTTCAGAGTTGCGTTTAATTCTATCCAATAAATTTCATTTGAATTCAATAGTCTTCATCATAAAATAGCCATCACAAGAAGTATCGAGCATGGTGCGATTGTTATCAGAAAGCCGAGCATAAAAATTCTGAAGAATTTTCACTTTTGAGAGCTCATGATTGGGGCATGAATATAACATTGATTTAAGCCCCCCCCCCCCCAAGCTTGAGCGATGCTTTATCCTTCGCGAGGCCAAAAATTATATATATAATTGCGATCACGATGAACAAGATGCATAGGGTAATACTTTTGATGAAATTACAATTTCAATCTTTTATAGTTCCATGATCTCGTATCATCACATAGCCTATACCATGTCAATGCGTCTTCGTTCAAAGATAAAGGAAAGACCTTCTTCTTAACAACATCATCGGGTATACCTGCAAGCTTAAATAATCCACAAACTTCATCCACATAGAGTAAATGTTCATCAGGATGCTTTGTTCCATCTCCTGTATAAGTATTAGCCAGTAGTTTTTCCATCATACCCGAAGGAACTTCAAAAGGAGTTTCATTTTCAATAGGTTCAGTAGGTTGAGGAGCAACTCTTTGCTCTACTGGACGGGGTGAAGATTGATACGTCTCCAACGTATCTATAATTTCTGATTGCTCCATGCTACTTTATCTATTGTTTTGGACTATATTGGGCTTTATTTTCCACTTTTATATTACTTTTGGGACTAACCTATTAACCGGAGGCCCAGCCTGTAATTGCTGTTTTTTGCCTATTTCGATGTTTCAAGAAAGCGGAATATCAAACGGAGTCCAAACGGAATGAAACCTTCGAACGTGATCTTCTCACCGAACGTGATCCGGGAGACTTGGACCCTACTCCAAGAAGTGCGAGGCGGTCACGAGGTGGAGGCGCCTGGCGCGCCCGCCTCGTGGGCCCCTGACGCTCCACCGACGTACTCCTTTCTCCTATATATACCTCGCACTCAACAGATCGAGACGGAGCCAAAACCTAATTCCACCACCGTACCTTCCTGTATCCACGAGATCCCATCTTGGGGCCTGTTAGGAGCTCACGGAGGGGGCATCCACCATGGAGGGCTTCTACATCAACACCATAGCCCCTCCGATGAAGTGTGAGTAGTTTACTTCAGACCTTCGGGTCCATAGCTAGTAGCTAGATGGCTTCTTCTCTCTTTTTGGATCGCAATACAATGTTCTCCCCCTCTCTTGTGGAGATCTATTCGATGTAATCTTCTTTTTGCGGTGTGTTTGTTGAGACAGATGAATTACGGGTTTATGATCCAGCTTATCTATGGAAAATATTTGATTCTTCTCTGAATTCTTTTATGAATGATTGAGTTATCTTTGTAAGTCTCTTCGAATTATCCGTTTGGTTTGGCCAACTAGATTGGTAGTTCTTGCAATGGGATAAGTGCTTAGCTTTGGGTTCAATCTTGCGGTGTCCTTACCCTGTGATGTAAAGGGTTGCAAGGCACGTATTGTATTGTTGCCATCGAGGATAACAAGATGGGGTATTTATCATATTGCATGAATTTATTCCTCTACATCATGTCATCTTGCTTAAGGCGTTACTCTGTTTTAACTTAATACTCTAGATGCATCTTTGGATAGCGGTCGATGAGTGGAGTAATAGTAGTAGATGCAGAATCTTTTCGGTCTACTTGTCTCGGACGTGATGCCTATATACATGATCATACCTAGATAACCTCATAACTATGCTCAATTCTGTCAATTGCTCAACAGTAATTTGTTCACCCACCATAGAATATCTATGCTCTTGAGAGAAGCCACTAGTGAAACCTATGGCCCCCGGGTCTATTCTCATCATATCAATCTCCATCACTTTATTTACTTGCTTTGTTTTTACTTTGCTTTTACTTTTCACTTTGCATCTTTATACCAAAAATACCAAAAATATTATCTCTATCAGATCTCACTCTCGTAAGTGACCGTGAAGGGATTGACAACCCCTAATCGGTTGGTTGCGAGTACCTATCGTTTTGTGCAGGTACGAGGGACTTGCGCATGGCCTCCTACTGGATTGATACCTTGGTTCTCAAAAATTGAGGGAAATACTTACGCTATTGTGCTGCATCATCCTCTCCTCTTCGGGGAAAACCAACGCAAGCTCAAGACGTAGCAAGAAGGATTTCTGGCGCCGTTGCCGGGGAGGCTCACGCAAAAGTCAACATACCAAGTACCCATCACAATCCCTATCTCTCGCATTACATTATTTGCCATTTGCCTCTCGCTTTCCTCTCCCCCACTTCACCCTTGCCGTTTTATTCGCCCTCTCTTTCCCAATCTCCTCCTCTTTTTCCCTTTGCCTTTTGTTTGCTCGTGTGTTAGTTTGCTTGCCGTCATGACTAGTCTCATATCTTCCCCGTTATCTCCCGAGAATGAAGTTCTAAATTTTAAGCAAAGGGAGGGAAAAAATCTAAAAGATGCTTGGTATAGAATTTGCAATGCTCAAAATAGATCTACCAGGAAGCAATCTACTTCAGTTCTTCTTCGTAATTTTTACGTAGGTGCTAATCCTTGGTATAGATATATTCTTGATACCATTACAGGAGGGAATTTCTTGGGTAGCCATACTTTTGATTCTTATAATGCTTTAATAGATTTATTTGGCTCACCTCCTCTTTTGGTTAATGGAACTATGTTAACTTTGGAGCATGTTATGCAAAGGCTTGAAATTATTGAAAACAAAGTTGCTACCATTGAATCCATTGAAAATCTAGATAAAAATATCCATAATCAAATTACTCAATATGGATCTAAGATAGGAATGACTTTGAAAAATATAAAGGAGAAGGAACCCATGGTTAATGAGAAAATAAATCTAGATTCTACTCGAATCGATAAACTTGAGGGTATCATTACTAACTTGGGAACCGCTTTTTCTTCCATAAAGAATACTCCTAGTCCTCCCACTAAAATTGCCAAGCTTATGTATGTCCCTAAAAATAAGGGTGAATCATCTAGTAAGGAAAATGCGGATCTTAAATCTATAAGTATTCATCCCGATCTTTTTACTTTCATAAAGGAACCATTTGCCACAAATGAATTTTTTGATCTTATGCCTAAAAGTTTGATAATTACTAGAAATAAAGAAATCTATAAGAAAGATAGATGCCTTATTGAAGAATTGCCTACCAAAGATGGCAATACCTAGATCTATCCTTGCTTTTATGCCTAGCTAGGGGCGTTAAACGATAGCGCTTGTTGGGAGGCAACCCAATTTTATTTTTAGTTTTATTGTTTTTTCTTCTGTTTAGGAATAAATAATCCATCTAGCCTCTGTTTAGATGTGGTTTTATCTTTTAATTAGTGTTTGTGCCAAGTTAGACCTATTAGATCTTCTTTGGAGATAGTTATTTGATCTTGCTGTAATTTCCAAGATCTTTGCGCTCAGTGCCCGAATTGTTAAGAATCACCAGAACGTGCTAAAATAGTGATTCCAATTGCTGCTGATCAATAAACAAATTGTCCAGGTCTTCTAACTTTGGTAGAAGTTTTTGGGTTCCAGAAGTTTGCGTTAGTTACAGATTACTACAGACTGCTCTGTTTTTGACAGAGTCTGTTTTTCGTGTGTTGTTTGCTTATTTTGATGAATCTATGGCTAGTAAAATAGTTTATAATCCATAGAGAAGTTGGAATACAGTAGGTTTAACACCAATATAAATAAAGAATGAGTTCATTACAGTACCTTAATGTAATCTTTTGTTTTCTTTCTCTAACGGAGCTCACGAGATTTCTATTGAGTTTTGTGTTGTGAAGTTTTCAAGTTTTGGGTGAATTCTTTTGATGGATTATGGAACAAGGAGTGGAAAGAGCCTAAGCTTGGGGATTCCCAAGGCACCCCCAAGATAATCCAAGGACACCAAAAAGTCAAAGCTTGGGGATGCCCCGGAAGGCATCCCCTCTTTCGTCCACTTCCATCGGTAATTTACTTGGAGCTATATTTTTATTCGCCAACATGATATGTGTTTTCCTTGGAGCGTCTTGTATTACTTGCGTCTTTGCTTGTTAGTTTACCACAATCATCATTGCTGTACACACCTTTTGAGAGAGCCATACATGATTTGAAATTCGATAGAATACTCTATGTGCTTCACTAATATCTTTTGAGCTTGATAGTTTTCCTCGTAGTGCTTCACTTATATCTTTTTGAGCATGATAATTTTTGCTCTAGTGCTTCACTTAGATCTTTTAGAGCACGGTGGTGGATTTGTTTTAAAGAAACTTGATCTCTCATGCTTCACTTAGATTATTTTGAGAGTTGTTAATAGCATGGTAATTTGCTTAATGTTAATATACTTGGTATTCAAGATATGTGAAACTTTCTTTTGAGTGCGTTGAATACTAAGATAAGTTTGATGCTTGATAATTGTTTTGAGATATGGAGGTGATAATATCAAAGTCATGCTAGTTGAGTAGTTGTGAATTTGAGAAATGCTTGTGTTGAAGTTAGCAAATCCCGTAGCATGCACGTATGGTTAAAGTTATGTAACAAATTTGAAGCATGAAGTGTACCTGGCTTGTGCATCCTTATGAGTGGCGGTCGGGGACGAGCGATGGTCTTTTCCTACCAATCTATCCCCCTAGGAGCATGCACGTAGTACTTGATTTTTGATGACTTTTAAATTTTTGCAATAAGTATATGAGTTCTTTTGACTAATGTTGAGTCCATGGATTATACGCACGTTTATCTTTCCGCACTTGCTAGCCTCTTCGGTACCGTGCATTGCCCTTTCTCACCTTGAGAGTTGGTGCAAACTTCACGGTGCATCCAAACCCCGTGATATGATACGCTCTATCACACATAAACCTCCTTATATCTTCCTCAAAACAGCCACCATACCTACCTATCATGGCATTTCCATAGCCATTCCGAGATATATTGCCATGCAACTTCCATCATCATTATGACATACATTACTTTTGTCATATTGCCATTGCATGATCATGTAGTTGACATCGTATTTATGGCAAAGCCACCATGCATTATTTTCCATACATGTCACTCTTGATTCATTGCACCATCCCGGTACACCACCGGAGGCATTCATATAGAGTCATATTTTGTTTTAAGTTTCGAGTTGTAATTGTTGAGTTGTAACAGAAATAGAAGTGTGATGATCATCATTATTAGAGCATTGCCCAAAAAAAGAGAAAGGCCAAAATAAAAAAAAAGAAGGAAGGCCCAAAAAAAAGGGCAATGCTACTATCTCTTTTTCCACACTTGTGCTTCAAAGTAGCACCATGTTCTTCATGTAGTGAGTCTCATATATTGTGCTTCAAAGTAGCACCATGTTTTTCATATAGTGAGTCTCATAAGTTGTCTTGTTCATACTAGTGGGAATTTTTCATTATAGAACTTGGCTTGTATATTCCTATGATGGGCTTCCTCAAATGCCCTAGGTCTTCGTGAGCAAGCAAGTTGGATCCACACCCACTAGTTTTCTTTTGTTGAGCATTCATAGCTCTAGTGCATCCGTTGCATGGCAATCCCTACTCCTCATGTTGACACCAATTGATGGGCATCTCCATAGCCCGTTGATTATCCTCGTCAATGTGAGACTTTCTCCTTTTTGTCTTCTCCACACAATCCCCATCATCATATTCTATTCCACCCATAGTGCTATATCCATGGCTCACGCTCAGGTATTGCGTGAAGGTTGAAAAAGTTTGAGATTATTTAAGTATGAAACAATTGCTTGGCTTGTCATCGGGGTATAGAAGTTGGGAACATCTTTGTGTGTGAAAATGAAGCATAGCCTAACTATATGATTTTGTAGGGATGAACTTTCTTTTGCCATGCTATTTTGAGAAGACATGATTATTTTGATTAGTATGCTTGAAGTATTATTATTTTTATGTCAATATGAACTTTTGTCTTGAATCTTTCGTATCTGAATATTCATACCATGATTAAGAAGATTTACATTGAAATTATGCCAAAGTATCACTCCGCATCAAAAATTCTCTTTTTATCATTTACCTACTCGAGGACGAGCAGGAATTAAGCTTGGGGATGCCTGATACGTCTCCAACGTATCTATAATTTTTTATTGCTCCATGCTACTTTATCTATTGTTTTGGACTATATTGGGCTTTATTTTCACTTTTATATTACTTTTGGGACTAACCTATTAACCGAAGCCCAGCCCAGAATTGTTGTTGTTTGCCTATTTCAGTGTTTCGAAGAAACGGAATATCAAATGGAGTCCAAACGGAATGAAACCTTCGGGAACGTGATCTTATCACCAAATGTGATCCGGGAGACTTGGACCCTACTCCAAGAAGTTCCAGAGGCGGTCACGAGGGTGGAGGGCGCCCCCCTGGGCGCGCCCCCTGCCTCGTGGGCCCCCTGACGCTCCACCGATGTACTCCTTCCTCCTATATATACCTATGTACCCCCAACAGATCAGAGACGGAGCCAAAAACCTAATTCCACTGCCGTACCTTCCTGTATCCACGAGATCCCATCTTGGGGCCTGTTCCGGAGCTCCGTCGAAGGGGGCATCCACCACAGAGGGCTTCTACATCAACACCATAGCCCCTCCGATGAAGTGTGAGTAGTTTACTTCAGACCTTCGGGTCCATAGCTAGTAGCTAGATGGCTTCTTCTCTCTTTTTGGATCTCAATACAATGTTCTCCCCTCTCGTGGAGATCTATTCGATGTAATCTTCTTTTTGCGGTGTGTTTGTTGAGATCGATGAATTGTGGGTCTATGATCCAGCTTATCTATGGAAAATATTTGATTCTTCTCTGAATTCTTTTATGAATGATTGAGTTATCTTTGCAAGTCTCTTCGAATTATCCGTTTGGTTTGGCCAACTAGATTGGTAGTTCTTGCAATGGGAGAAGTGCTTAGCGTTGGGTTCAATCTTGCGGTGTCCTTACCCGGATGTAAAGGTTTGCAAGGCACGTATTGTATTGTTGCCATCGAGGATAACAAGATGGGGTATTTATCATATTGCATGAATTTATTCCTCTACATCATGTCATCTTGCTTAAGGCGTTACTCTGTTTTTAACTTAATACTCTAGATGCATGCTGGACAGCGGTCGATGATTGGAGTAATAGTAGTAGATGCAGAATCATTTCGGTCTACTTGTCTCGGACGTGATGCCTATATACATGATCATACCGATAACCTCATAACTATGCTCAATTCTGTCAATTTCTCAACAGTAATTTGTTCACCCACCATAGAATATCTATGCTCTTGAGAGAAGCCAATAGTGAAACCTATGGCCCCCGGGTCTATTCTCATCATATCAATCTCCATCACTTTATTTACTTTCTTTGTTTTTACTTTGCTTTTCCTTTTCACTTTGCATCTTTATACCAAAAATACCAAAAATATTATCTCTATCAGATCTCACTCTCGTAAGTGACCGTGAAGGGATTGACAACCCCTAATCGCGTTGGTTGCGAGTAGCTATCGTTTTGTGCAGGTACGAGGGACTTGCGTGTGGCCTCCTACTGGATTGATACCTTGGTTCTCAAAAACTGAGGGAAATACTTACGCTACTGTGCTGTATCATCCTCTCCTCTTTGGGGAAACCCAACGCAAGCTCAAGATGTAGAATAGATACCCCGAACAAGCCCCTCAGAGAATTACTTTCCATAGTAACAAGTGACAGAAAATTTCAGCACACTATATAAATTTTTCCTTACCAAATTCCACCTACCAAAGGCGTTACACTCCCCGGCAACGGCGCCAGAAAAGAGTCTTGATGACCCACAAGTATAGGGGATCTATCGTAGTCCTTTCAATAAGTAAGAGTGTCGAACCCAACGAGGAGCAGAAGGAAATGATAAGCGGTTTCCAGCAAGGTAATCTCTGCAAGTACTGAAATAAGTGGTAACATATAGTTTTGTGATGAGGTAAATTGTAACGAGCAACAAGTAACAGAAGTAAACACGGTGCAGCAAGGTGGCCCAATCCTTTTTGTAGCAAAGGACAAGCCTGGACAAACTCTTATAATAGGAAAAGCGCCCCCGAGGACACATGGGAATATCATCAAGCTAGTTTTCATCACGTTCATATGATTCGCGTTCGGTACTTTGATAATTTGATATGTGGGTGGACCGGTTCTTGGGTGCTGTTCTTACTTGAACAAGCATCCCACTTATGATTAACCTCTATTGCAAGCATCCGCAACTACAACAAAAGTATTAAGGTAAACCTAACCATAGCATGAAACATATGGATCCAAATCAGCCCCTGACGAAACAACGCATAAACTAGGGTTTAAGCTTCATCACTCTAGCAACCCATCATCTACTTATTACTTCCCAATGCCTTCCTCTAGGCCCAAATAATGGTGAAGTGTTATGTAGTCAACGTTCACATAACACCACTAGAGGCTAGACAACATACATCTCATCAAAATATCGAATCTAATACCAAATTCACATGACTACTAATAGCAAGACTTCTCCCGTGTCCTCAAGAACAAACGTAACTACTCACAAAGCATATTTATGTTCATAATCAGAGGGGTAATAATATGCATAAAGGATCTGAACATATGATCTTCCACCAAATAAACCAACTAGCATCAACTACAAGGAGTAATCAACACTACTAGCAACCTACTAGCACCAATCCGGACTTGGAGACAAGAATTGGGTACAAGAGATGAACTAGGGTTTGGAGATGAGATGGTGCTGGTGAACATGTTGATGGAGATTGCCCTCTCCCGATGAGAGGAGCGTTGGTGATGATGATGACGATGATTTCCCCCTCCCGGAGGGAAGTGTCCCCGGCAAAACAGCTCTGCTGGAGCCCTAGATTGGTTCCGCCAAGGTTCCGCCTCGTGGCGGCGGAGTCTCGTCCCGAAAGGTTTCTTCTGATTTTTTTTCTCATCGAAAGACTTCATATAGGAGAAGATGGGCATCGGAGAGCCACCAGGGGGCCCACGAGGTAGGGGGGCACGCCCAGGAGGGTAGGGCGCGCCCCCACCCTCGTGAGCAGGGTGTGGGCCCCCTGGCCTTCATCTTTGGCGACGATTTTTCTTCATTTATTTTAAGACATTCCGTGGAGTTTCCGGACTTTTGGAGTTGCGCAGAATAGGTCTCCAATATTTGCTCCTTTTCCAACCCAGAATTCCAGCTGCCGGCATTCTCCCTCTTCATGTAAACCTTGTAAAATAAAAGATAATAGCCATATGTATTGTGACATAACATGAAATAACAGCCCATAATGCGATAAATATCGATATAAAAGCATGATGCAAAATGGACGTATCAACCGGCAAGTCTCTTTACTCGTTCCGTAATACATCATCTCGCAACTAACTCATCAGTCACATTGCTTGCAAGGCTTATATGATGTGCATTACTGAGAGGGCCCAAAGATACCTCTTCGATACTCGGAGTGACAAATCCTAATCTCTATCTATGCCAACCGAAAAAACACCTTCGGCGATACCTGTAGAGCATCTTTATAATCACCCAATTACGTTGTGACATTTGATAGCACACAAGGTAATCCTCTGGTATCCGGGAATTGCATGATTTCATAGTCAAAGGAATCTGTATAAGTCATGAAGAGTGCAATAGCTATAAAACTTAATGACCATTATGCTAAGCTAACGGATGGGTCTTGTCCATCACATCATTCTCCTAATGATGTGATCCCGTTCATCAAATGACAACACATGTCTATGCTTAGGAAAATTAACCATCTTTGATTAACGAGCTAGTCTAGTAGAGGCTTACTAGGGACACTATGTTTTGTCAATGTATCCACACATGTATCAAGTTTCCGGTTAATACAATTCTAGCGTGAATAATAGATATTTATCATGATATAAGGAAATATAAATAACAACTTTATTATTGCCTCTAGGGCATATTTCCTTTAGTCTCCCACTTGCACTAGAGTCAATAATCTAGATTACAATGTAATCATTCTAACACCCATGGAGTCTTGGTGCTGATCATGTTTTGCTCGTGGAAGAGGCTTACAAATGGAGTCTTGGTGCTGATCATGTATTTTGCAAATCTCTATGTCTCCCTCCTTGACTTGATCATGGATGGAGTTGAAGCGTCTCTTGATGTGTTTGTTTCTTTTGTGAAATCTGGATTCCTTCGCCAAGGCTATTGCTCCAGTACTATCACAAAAGATTTTCGTTGGACCCGATGCACTAGGTATTACACCTAGATCGGATATGAACTCCTTCATCCAGACTCCTTCATTTGCTGCTTCCGAAGCAGCTATGTACTCCGCTTCACACATAGATCCTGCCACGACGCATTGCTTGGAACTGCACCAACTGATAGCTCCACCATTCAATATAAATATGTATCCGGTTTGTGACTTAGAGTCATACGGATCAGTGTCAAAGCTAGCATCGATGTAACCATTTACGACGAGCTCTTTATCACCTCCATAAACGAGAAACATATCCTTAGTCCTTTTCATGTACTTCAGGATGTTCTTGGCCGCTGTCCAATGATCCACCCCTAGATTACTTTGGCACCTCCCTGCTAGACTTATAGCAAGGCACACATCACGTCTGGTACACATCACATCATACATGATAGAACCTATGGCTGAGGCATAGGGAATGACTTTCATTTTCTTTCTATCTTCTGCAGTGGTCGGGCATTGAGTCTGACTCAACTTCACACCTTGTAACACAGGCAAGAACCCTTTCTTCGACTGATCCATTTTGAATTTCTTCAAAACTTTATCAAGGTATGTGCTTTGTGAAAGTCCAATTAAGCGTCTTGATCTATCTTATAGATCTTGATGCCCAATATATAAGCAGCTTCACCGAGGTCTTTCATTGAAAAACTTTTATTCAAGTATCCTTTTATGCTATCCAGAAATTCTATCTCATTTCCAATCAGCAATATGTCATCCACATATAATATTAGAAATGCTACAGAGCTCCCACTCACTTTCTTGTAAATACAGGCTTCTCCAAAAGTCTATATAAAACCATATGCTTTGATCACCTCATCAAATCGTATATTCCAACTCTGAGATGCTTCCACCAGTCCATAAACGGATCGCTGGAGCTTGCATACTTTGTCAGCACCTTTAGGATCAACAAAACCTTCTGGTTGCATCATATACAACTCTTCTTTAAGAAATCCATTAAGGAATGCAGTTTTGACGTCCATTTGCCAGATTTCATAATCGTAAAATGCGGCAATTGCTAACATGATTCGGATAGACTTAAGCATCGCTACGGGTGAGAAGGTCTCATCGTAGTCAATCCTTGAACATGTCGAAAACCTTTCGCGACAAGTTGAGCTTTGTAGAAAGTAACATTACCATCAGCGTCAGTCTTCTTCTTGAAAATCCATTTATTCCCTATGGCTTGCCGATCATCGGGCAAGTCAACCAAAGTCCATACTTTGTTCTCATACATGGATCCCATCTCAGATTTCATGGCCTCAAGCCCTTTTGCGGAATCTGGGCTCATCATTGCTTCCTCATAGTTCGTAGGTTCGTCATGGTCCAGTAACATGACTTCTAGAACAGGATTACTGTACCACTCTGGTGCGGAACGTGCTCTGGTTGACCTACGAGGTTTGGTAGTAACTTGATCCGAAGTTTCATGATCATTATCATTAGCTTCCTCGCTAGTTGGTGTAGGCATCACGCGAATGATTTTTGTGATGAGCTACTTTCCAATTCGAGAGAAGGTACAATTATCTCATCAAGTTCTACTTTCCTCCCACTCACTTCTTCCGAGAGAAACTCCTTCTCTAGAAAGAATCCATTCTTAGCAACAAAGATCTTGCCTTCGGATCTGTGATAGAAGGTGTACCCAACAGTTTCTTTTGGGTATCCTATGAAGACGCACTTCTCCGATTTGGGTTCGAGCTTATCAGGCTGAAGCTTTTTCACATAAGCATCGCAACCCCAAACTTTAAGAAACGACAGCTTAGGTTTCTTGCCAAACCACAGTTCATATGGTGTTGTCTCAATGGATTTAGACGGTGCCCTATTTAACGTGAATGCAGCTGTCTCTAATGCATAACCCCAAAACGATAGTGGTAAATCGGTAAGAGACATCGTAGATCGCACCATATCTAATAAAGTACGGTTACGACGTTCAGACATACCATTACGCTGTGGTGTTCCAGGTGGCGTGAGTTGTGAAACTATTCCACATTGTTTTAAATAAAGGCCAAACTCGTAACTCAAATATTCGCCCCCGCGATCAGATCGTAGAAACTTTATTTTTCTTGTTACGATGATTCTCCACTTCACTCTGAAATTCTTTGAACTTTTCAAATGTTTCAGACTTGTGTTTCATTAAGTAGATATACCCATATCTGCTCATATCATCTGTGAAGGTCAGAAAATAACAATACCGTCGCGAGCCTCAACACTCATTAGACCACATACATCGGTATATATTATTCCTAATAAGTCAGTAGCTCGCTCCATTGTTCCGGAGAACGGAGTTTTAGTCATCTTGCCCATGAGGCATGGTTCACAAGCATCAAATGATTCATAATCAAGTGATTCCAAAAGTTCATCCGCATGGAGTTTATTCATGCGCTTTACACCAATATGACCTAAACGGCAGCGCCACAAATATGTTGCACTATCTTTATCAACTTTGCATCTTTTGGCATCAATATTATGAATATGTGTATCACCACGACCGATATTCAATAAAAATAGACCACTCTTCAAGGGTGCATGACCATACAAGATATTACTCATATAAATAGAACATCCATTATTCTCTGATTTAAATGAATAACCGTCTCGCATTAAACAAGATCCAGATATAATATTCATGCTCAACACTGGCACCAAATAACAATTATTCAGGTCTAAACTAATCCCGAAGGTAGATGTAGAGGTAGCGTGCCGACGGCGATCACATCGACCTTGGAACCATTCCCGACGCGCATCGTCACCTCGTCCTTAGCCAATCTTCGTTTAATCCGTAGTCCCTGTTTCGAGTTACAGTATGAGCAACCAAATTGCTATCAAATACCTAGGCACTACTACGAGCATTAGTAAGGTACACATCATTAACATGTATATCAAATATACCTTTGTTCACTTTGCCATCCTTCTTATCCTCCAAATACTATGGGCAGTTCCACTTCCAGTGACCAATCCTTTTGCAGTAGAAGCACTCAGTTTCAGGCTTAGGTCCAGACTTGGGCTTCTTCCAGGGAGTGGCAACGTACTTTCCATTCTTCTTGAAGTTCCCCTCCTTTCCTATGCCCTTTTTCTTGAAACTAGTGGTCTTGTTAACCATCAACACTTGATGCTCCTTCTTGATTTCTACCTCCGCAGCTTTGAGCATTGCGAAGAGCTCGGGAATAGTCTTCTCCATCCCTTGCATATTATAGTTCATCAGGAAGCCTTTATAGCTTGGTGGCAGTGATTGAAGAACTCTGTCAATACACACTATCATCTGGAAGATTAACTCCCAGCTGAGTTAAGTGGTTATGATACCCAGACATTCTGAGTATGTTTTCACTGACAGAACTGTTCTCCTCCATCTTGTAGCTACAGAACTTGTTGGAGACTTCATATCTCTCAACTCGGGCATTTTTCTTGAAATATTAACTTCAACTCCTGGAACATCTCATCTGCTCCATGTCGTTCAGAATGTCTTTGAAGTTCCGATTCTAAGTCGTAAAGCATGGCACACTGAACTATCGAGTAGTCATCAGATCGAGCTTGCTAGATGTTCATAACATCAGCATCAAGGACATAATTCTTCTGTGAAGCAATGAGGATAATCCTTAAGTTACGGACCTAGTCCGTGTAGTTGCTACCATCATCTTTCAACTTAGCTTTCTCTAGGAACGCATTAAAATTCAAGGGAACGGTAGCACGGGCCATTGATCTACAACATAGATATGCAAAAACTATCAGGACTAAGTTCATGATAAATTAAGTTCAATTAATCATATTACTTAAGAACTCCCACTTATATAGACATCCCTCGAGTCATCTAAAGGATCACGTGATCCAAATCAACTAAACCATGTCTGATCAGCACGTGAGATGGAGTAGTTTTCAATGGAGAACATCTCTATGTTGATCATATCTACTATATGATTCACGCTCGACCTTTCGGTCTCCAGTGTTCTGAGACCATGTCTGTACATGCTAGGCTCGTCAAGTTTAACCTGAGTATTCCGCATGTGCAAAACTATCTTGCACCCGTTGTATGTGAACGTAGAGCTTATCACACCCGATCATCACGTGGTGTCTCGGCACGACGAACTGTCGCAATGGTGCATACTGAGGAAGAACACTTATACCTTGAAATTTTAGTAAGGGATCATCTTATAATTCTACTGTTGTACTAAGAAAAATAAGATGCATAAAAGATGAACATCACATGCAATCAAAATATGCGACATGATATGGCCATCATTATCTTGTGCTTTTGATCTCCATCTCCAAAGCACTGTCATGATCTCCGTCGTCACCGGCTTGACACCTTGATCTCCATCATAGCATCGTGGTCGTCTCGCGAACTATTGCTTCTACAACTATCGCTAACGCATGGTGATAAAGTAAAGCAATTACATGGCGTTTGCATTTCGTACAATAAAGCGACAACCATAAGGCTCATGCCAGTTGCCGATAACTTTTACAAAACATGATCATCTCATACAACAACGTATACCACATCATGTCTTGACCATATCACATCACAACATGCCATGCAAAAACAAGTTAGACGTCCTCTACTTTATTGTTGCAAGTTTTACGTGGCTGCTACGGGCTTCTAGTAAGAACCTTTCTTACGTACGCATCAAAACCACAACGGTGTTTCGTCAAGTTTGTTGTTTTAACCTTCAACAAGGACTGGCCGTAGTCAAATTCGGTTCAACTAAAGTTGGAGAAACAGACACTCGCCAGCCACCTTTATGCAAAACTAGTTGCATGTCTGTCGGTGGAACCGGTCTCATGAACGTGGTCATGTAAGGTTGGTTCGGGCAACTTCATCCAACAATACCGCCGAATCAAAATAAGACGTTGGTGGTAAGCAGTATGACTATCACCGCCCACAACTCTTTGTGTTCTACTCATGCATATCATCTACGCATAGACCTGGCTCGGATGCCACTGTTGGGAATGTAGCATGCAATTTCAAAAATAATTCCTATGCTCACGCAAGATCTATCTAGGAGATGCATAGCAACGAGAGGGGAAGAGTTTGTCCACGTACCCTCGTAGACCGAAAGCGGAAGCGTTTGTTAACGCGGTTGATGTAGTCGAACTTCTTCTCGTTCCGACCGATCGAGCACCGAACGTACAACACCTCCGAGTTCTGCACACGTTCAGCTCAATGATGTCCCTCGAACTCTTGATCCAGCAAAGTTTCGAGGGAGAGTTCCGTCATCACGAAGGCGTGGTGATGGTGATGGTGAAGTGATTCGCGCAGGGCTTCGCCTAAGCACTACGTGAATGTGACCGGAGGTGTAAACTGTGGAGGGGGGCGCCGCACACAGCTTGGAACAATTGATGTGTGTTGTAGGCGCCCCCCACCCCACGTATATAAAGGAGGGAGGGGGAGGAGGCCGGCCCTAGGCACGCCCCAAGTAGGAGGAGTCCTACTTGGGCTCCTAGTAGGATTCGCCCCCCCTTCCTTTTACCGGAGGGGGAAAGGGGGAAAGAGAGAGAAGGGGAGAAGGTAAGGGGGGCGCCGCCCCCTCCCCTAGTCCAATTCGGACTCCTTCCCTGTGGGGGGCGCGCCACCCCTTTGTGGGCTGGTGTGCCTCCCTCCTATGGCCCATATGGCCCATATCTTCCCCCGGGGGGGGGGGGGGGTTCCGGTAACCCCCGGTACTTAGATATGTAGCCGATACACTCTGGAACACTTCCAATGTTCGAATACTATCATCCAATATATCAATCTTTACCTCTTGACCATTTCAAGACTCCTCGTCATGTCCGTGATCTCATCCGGGATTCCGAACAACATTCAGTCACCAAATCACATAATTCATATAATACAAATCGTCATCGAACATTAAGCGTGCGGACCTACGGGTTCGAGAACTATGTAGACATGACCGAGATACCTCTCCGGTCAATAACAAATAGTGGAACTTGGATTCTCATATTGGCTCCCACATATTCTACGAAGATCTTTATCGGTCAAACCGTTATTACAACATACGTTATTCACTTTGTCATCGGTATGTTACTTGCCCGAGATTCGATCGTCGGTATCTTCATACCTAGTTCAATGTCGTTACCGGCAAGTCTCTTTACTCGTTCCGTAATACATCATCCCACAACTTACTCATTAGTCACACTGCTTGCAAGGCTTATATGATGTGCATTACCGAGAGGGCCCAGAGATACCTCTCCGATACTCGGAGTGACAAATCCTAATCTCGATCTATGCCAACCCAACAAACACCTTCAGAGATACCTGTAGAGCATCTTTATAATCACCGAGTCACGTTGTGACGTTTGATAGCACACAAGGTATTCCTCCGGTATCCGGGAGTTGCATAATCTCATAGTCAAAGGAATATGTATAAGTCAAGAAGAAAGCAATAGCAATAAAACTTAACGATCATTATGCTAAGCTAACGAATGAGTCTTGTCCATCACATCATTCTGCTAATGATGTGATCCCGTCCATCAAATGACAACACATGTCTATGTATCCACACCATCTTTGATTAACAAGCTAGTCTAGTAGAGGCTTACTAGGGACGCTGTGTTTTGTCTATGTATCGACACATGTATCAAGTTTCCGGTTAATACAATTATAGCATGGATAATAGATATTTATCATGATATAAGGAAATATAAATAACAACTTTATTATTACCTCTAGGGCATATTTCCTTCAAGCACCACCACTATGTGTGCTTGTACTCTGCCGCCCGCACCACGACACACCTTTGGCATTCGCAACAGCCTGCTGCCGGCCAAAAACCAGCAAGCGCAGCAGGAGCAGATCAGGTGCAACCTGATTTGGCGTCCGCGATCAAGTCGCGATGATTGCTGTAGAGATCGATGATGGTGCATCCCAAGCTGTCAACTCCACCGCCACGGTGCCGCGAATAGCCCCGCTGAGCTTTCCAACCACCGCCATGAGGCCCCTATCTCGCGAGCAGGCTGCCTGCTGGGCGGAGAAACAAGCCCCTCCGTTGCAGACTCCTGTCATGCTTCATAGGGCGGAGGCTGTCGGTGATGACGATGCAAAGGATGACGAGAGGATGGGTAAGGGGCGTTGTGGCACCACCACCCATGTTGTTCTGGGAGGGAGCGACGTGGGGGCGGTTATAAAAAACACATATCAATAAGATCTGTAAAAGCATATTAAAATTTACGCTTGGTCGAGAATTTGCATAAAAGATGATAGCACAACTTATTTGCTGATGATGGGGGAGACAGTGCCATTGGTGCAGGCAGAGGCAACAAACGAATATGGTGACCGAGACGGTGGTGGTGGCCATGGACGTGGATTCACAATTTCTTTCATTAATCTCTTATGCACTGGTTTTGAAGTTCATTCTTACGCCGCTATCGGGCGCGAGAGAAGAAGACGAAAAATGACAAAAAAAGAGATGCAATGTCTCTGATCCTCATCATGTTGCAGTTTCTATTAAAAATGGTTCACTTTATCCATTGTGGAACGAACCCATAATAATAACTCAATTCAATTTATCAATTCCGAGTTAAAGAACTTGCACGCCAATTGAACTTGTTCAAAGCTTGAAAAAAAATTATACTTCGGATTAAAGAGGATGAATACCGTACAATGAATAAGAGAAGATGAAAACCGGTGGAGCTCTTGTCTTTAGTCTGCAAAATTCGCGTGTTGCTAGCCGCCGGCTCACTCGGCTCTCTGTCTGGTTGCCTCTGCCCTAGTACTGGTTCTCTATGCCAGTCCACCTGCCGACCACGCACGCCAGATGACCGATGGTTGTGTCGCTCACTAGGACTCAATTCCTCAATGTCAAACAATTTTCCAATCAAGAATCTAGAACGACTAGTGTAAGAATAGATGACGAGAGTTGTTGAAAAAAGAACCCGCAAACACTTTATCTCACCTGCTATACCGTAAGGTGGAAGACAGCCTCACCTAAAGGCGTTTCCTTCAGGGGCCATTTGCATTTCTATCCCTAACTCGAACCACCTACTCAAATTTGCCTTTAATTTTAAAGTCTGCTCAAATTTGCCCCTTTCCCGTTAGGTGCTCATTCAGAACTGCCCTTCTGCGTCGTTACCGTCCGGTCAACGGGCTTTGTCCGTCCTGCAAAAAATAGCAAGAAAAAAACTGGTAAGATGGAAGACAGCCTCGCCTAAAGGAGTTTACTTTAGTGGCCAGCCCAATCGCACGGTTTTGGATTCTTTGAGTTGGTACAAACTGGTTTAAAAACCTTCTGCGCCATTTTTTTTCTTTTATGTATTTTCCATTTGTTTACTTTTATTTTCTTCTTCCACTTTCTTTCGGTTTTCTACCCTTTTTTTAGTTTTTCCTTTTGTTTTTCAGTGGTTTTACATTTTTATTCTTTTTTAAATACATGCCGGCTCTTATTTAAATACACGTTGAACATTTTTTGATACGTATTGAATATTTTTCGCGTGCATGTTGAACATTTTATTAATACCTGCTAAACTTTTTTTAGTTACACATTCAATGTTTTCCAAAGACATGTCGGACATTTTGAGTACATGATAAACATTTTAACACACACTGGACATTTTACATAAATGCTAAGAACATTTTTTTTCAAAACATGCAAAACATTTTTCAAGTTTTATTAGTATTTTTAAATGCACAAATATTTTTTGACTGGTATGAAACATTTTTCTAAAATTACGTGAATTTTTTAAATTGTATAAATTCTTTCAAACAATTTCATCAACATATTTTTGAAATGCGAATTTCTTAAAATATCAAAAAAAATGAATGTTACAAATCGTTTATTTGTAAATTACGAGAACTTTTTTTACATTTGTAAACATTTTTAAACTCTATCATGAAAAAAATGTGTGATGAGTGCTTTAAAAAATGGAAGTAAATTAAATTTTGGAGTATATGTAATCAGAATATTTCAAAAAAAGGAACAAATACCAAATGATGGGTTTAAAAATTGAAGTGTGAGCTAGCAAGAGGGAGCAAGCTTCGTGTTGCTGGCCGGCCCGCTACATGTCGCGTGCAAACGCTTGCACGCTAACTGGCGCTGAACGCACTGAGTAGGAGCTCTATGTCCATGTTGGAGCTTAGTTCTTGCCAGGTGTAAAAGAAAATTTGGAGGAAGCAGAAGCGCTGCGTCATTATATTATAAGAATGGGAAGAAAGTTTTTCTTCTTCCATGGAACCTGTGTAAGCAACCTGCCTCACGTGCTAAGCACCGGTGCAATCCAATCTTGGAAAACCCGTTTCTTTTTCTATGGCACATGTGTAAGCACCTGCCGTTGTACAGGGCTGTGTAGACTGCCACCACAAGATATTTTCCTAGGAAGGAGGATCAAGGAGGTCTCAAGGAGAGCCTAGCTAATGAAATCATGATGTCAATTACAGCAGCGTCGCCAGCTTGAGACCAGCCATTTTCCAAGCCTGAATGGCATCGTCACTGGTCTTCACTCTTCAACAATATCATTGGCACAGTCCTTGATGCCCTGAGATGCATGAGTTGTGCTCGTTTCAGATGACGTACCAGACGAGCGTGAGAACTGCACACCATTTCTCCTTTGAATCCTTCAAATGGAAGGTGCTGGCCCCTTCTTCCCATGATGATTACAGCGAAGTGGTAGCTGCATTCGGCCTGAGGAAAGCAAAGCAGGGATTGGATAGCTGCTGAACTGAATGTGAGTGTCCAGACAATCTCAGAGAAGGTGCATTAGCTAGGAGATGTGGTCTCGGGCTTGCAGTGACAAAGCGGGCAGAAGGGGTTGTATATGTTGGATCCCTTTCATGGCAAGCCGATTCCGTTAACCATCTGCCTTGAATAGCAATCCAGGCATTCATCTTCGGCTTCGGCGGAATTCGGGTTCTCTAGATCAATTGGGGGAAGGGCGATCGCACCCTTCCTTCAAACCGAATGTGAAATGTCACAAGCCGATGCCGCACAGTAGTCTCCCTTTTCAGACCACCTCTAGATGTAGTGCAATGGAAAAGTTTGTTTCTCCTGGTTCTTTCATGGCAACAAACATAACACCTTTGTGCACACAAGAAACAAAAACAATCACGGTGTATAGCTGACAGAATCAAACCCAACATGCAATATTGGAAGACTCTGTTTGTACACCACTATAAGTACATCCTAGCATGTAGAATCACAAAAATGACATGTCCAAGTATAAGTATTACTACCTCTGTGCCAAAATATAAGACATTTCGGTAGGCTAAACTAGCCTACGGAAACATCTTATGTCACTTATGGCATAAACCTCGCATTCCAACCACCTGCAAGCCAAACAAGGTAATGGCGTATTTACAATAAAACTAATAGTTGTTTTAAACATAAAAAATTGACATTATATCACAATGAAATTCGATGAATATCACTTAATAGTGCCACTGAGGTGAATATAAACCAGGCCCTTTGAGTAAATTTTCTTCCACCCTAATGGCAGTAGGAATGTGAATGTGAATTTTTTTTGCATTTAAAGGTACAATGTTGGAACTTGTGGTTTGTAAGGCGGCTATGTACTAGTACAATTGTTGTGCATTCAACAACTAGAAGGAAACTTAAATAATATTATAATCTACCATGATAACTAGATCACTCCAAAACTTCACTGATCACTCCAAAACTTTAAAGAGAGCCTTGGCTCAGTGTTTGGGCAATGCGGTTGCGCGGCCTAACTACCCAAGTTCATTTCTTAGAATTGACAGGCAGGGTGTTTTACCCATTTATTGAGGATCAAGCTGGGTGCGTGGTGGAACCACTCATCAAAAAATATTTTGATATTCATTTAAAAAATTATGAGGACCATGTTTATCTTGGTACTCATACTAAAACGGTTGTATGGATCCCTAATTGATGCAGAGGCCGGGAAGTCAAAATCTCTCCCATTTTAAAGAGCTTCTCGCCACCTTGCAATGCTAGGGGACCCAAACCCTAGCGCCGCCAACCCCCTCTCATCTCCTATCCTGCCGCCGGCCAAGTCCACAGTGGCGGCGGGCCTGATGCCAAAGCGCTATGGCGGGTGGTGTGTTGCGTGATCTCCGGAGGCGGCACGGGCGACTCTGGTGTTGGATATGCGAGTAGTAGGTAGGACGGTGCCCCTTGCCTTGTGCGGCGGCGGCCTGGTCCATGGCCAGTATGGTGCTCTTCCCTCGGTGGAGTCTGTGCCTGGAGATGGGTGGCAGCGAAAGCCGTGGATCTGGCATCTCATCCAGGTTCGCCCTGGCGTGGTTTTGTCCAACCGGCGGCGCCTGGAGGGACCGGCGAGAGGCGGCTGGAGGCTCTCTGTCGGTGTTTCGGCGGCGGCCTTCGTCTTCACACAAGGCTACGCACGGATTCAATCAGCAACAAGAGTAGGGTGACGCGAGTTCCGATGAAAATTGCGCTGACTGTGGTCTTGGCAGACGATGGCGGCGTGTGTGATGTCGTTTCCCTCTCGAGGCATCGTCATTGCAGGTAGCGGCACCACGCTCGGGATGTTCCGGGGGAAACCCTAGATCTAGGTCTCCTAGATCGGATAATGACGGCGGCTTCGGTACCGTTCTCCCTCCTGGGGGCATCATTTTGGCACAGGAGCTGGTTGGAGGAGACAAGAGGAGGAGCGGTGTTTCATCTACTGCAAGGCCGACGGCAGGTCTCGGCGGCGTGTGGCAGCGGGGTGTCGATGATGGGTGTGTGTTGACGGACGAGCGCGGGTTGGTGGCGTTGTCTGGCATCATGGTGGCAACGATAGCAGTTGGGCCTGGCATGGCCGATGCATTAGTAACTACACTGAAGATGGATCGGTGGTGGTGGCGGTGGCCTCTGCAGCGTGCGTGTGCGGTGACCACTGAGAGTGCGTCGGACCGGTGTGTTCCCTAGACCTGGCAAAGTGGCTTGGTTGGGGCCTCCGGCTTTAGATGTTGGGCTTTAGTGTGAGCTTTTGGTATGCGGATCAAACAATCTGAACCCCTTCATCAAGTTGATAGGAATAGCAACAGATGTCGCCGAGATGGTGGCTTCAGTTGTATTGATGTATTACTTTGTAAGGTCTTGGTGAATAATTAATAAAATGGTTGCATTCACCGCTTTGATGTAGAGGCAAGGGGTCATCCTCCTTTTCAAAAAAAACTTGACTGAGAAATCTTACCTCGTGTTGTTCATCCTTGCTAATGACTTTGGCACTAGTTTCTACTGCCATGTGGTCCCTTCTGTTGTTGCGTAGTATTGGAATCATTCCTATAGGGCACTCAATTCTAGACAATTGTGCTTGTGGATTGCCATGCATCGGTGGAGATTTGGTATACATACACAATGGGAAAGAGCTTAGTTCCATCTATTTAACAAGTAAAACTCAAGAAACATATAATTAAATAAACAGATAAATAAATGTATATATTCTAATGTGAAATATATCCACGAAACTAGTAGAATTTGCATTCCCGTTGTTTGTTGATCATAACAAAAGATTGTTTATTTTTGTTCTAGTGTTAAATCAAAGTATAAAGAGAATATGAAGAATAATTTATGAGCACCACATGTGTAGTAAAAGCTAATTTATGATATGGTATATAAACTGTAGTTCCAAAATTTCTACCATGATTGCATTTATTTGGTACCTTCCTACCATTATGTATTCAAACATGAATGACAGCATTTGGTTTAGCCACTACATGAATGTAATTACATTTTTATGATAAAAACTAGCCCGAATTTTTCGGTCTTTCAAGAGTAGGTGGTTAAAGGCTGGTTGTAGATTCACATTGACGCGGTCATAAACATCTCCTTCAACCTATTTTGGTATCTCATTAACATCATAGTCACAAAAAATGATAATACATGTACAAATTAAGATGAAAAATACATACATACCAGAATTGTCATGTTGACTTGTTGATTCACATTGATCCCACTAGTAGTCTCTTCTCGTTTTACACGCTTAACTTCTTTTCCTCCAATGGCAAGAATAAGATATGTCAATAGAATGGCCACTCTAATAGATGCCTTTCCATTCATGGTGGAAATATGCAATGCTTATGGCCATACCATCATATTTATAAGGTTTTGAATCTGTCACGAAACGAACGGTTGCCATTCAAGATAAAGAGCAATAAATTGCATTGATGTGGGAAAGATCTAATATATCAAAAATCTTGGGAATAGTTGCACATTGCAAAAGTAGTAGAAACATTGCATGGAAGTATGATCCTATAGAGGCCAACTGGTCATCACAATATTGAGCACATAGAAACATTTAATGCATGTCATCTAGTAATTTATTCAACATTTGAAGTTATTCAACCCATAGTCTTCAACTGCTATTTGGGCCTTAAAAAAGAATCTAAGGCTACTCTCATGCTACTGTTGTTGCATCCAATTTGGTTCAAGGAAATTGTTTTACCAGTCCATCTGAAGTGGGCAACAGGACTTGCAGGATTGGCGAGTTGATCTTGAACATACACATTTTCCACATCCTTCTTCGGCTCTTCTACCCTATCAAGTAAAACTTTGGACGCATGCTTTGAAAACATACATGTATATCCATGAGACAAGCATGTTACCATCTGACAAGTGATATGAGGGGCATGATACTTAAGCTTCTTACAAATTAATACCACTTGTATGCTAAGGTTGCATCAGGATTGGCGAGTTGATCTTGAACATACACATTTTCCACATCCTTCTTCGGCTCTTCTACCCTATCAAGTAAAACTTTGAACGCATGCTTTGAAAACATACATGTATATCCATGAGACAAGCATGTTACCATCTGACAAGTGATATGAGGGGCATGATACTTAAGCTTCTTACAAATTAATACCACTTGTATGCTAAGGTTGCATCAGTATCTGCTTCAAGTGAGAGTTGAACAACCATGAGGGCAATGAACTTGTATGATTAGTGGTAGTAGATTTAAATGTATGGAAGAGATCATCGCCGCCATGCCCATCGGGGCACCTTAACTCTCTACCTTGGTTGCATCGCTTCCACCCTGTTGTGCCGCCACCATCACAAGACTGGGTGACCTCGACGATGCCTGCTGAACCTGTAGGTTCGCCCCTACAATATTTTTTGTATACAACCTGTGTCAATATTATTGCACTTGCAGATACTGACCGAGAGAAGTATTTAGATCATGAATGTCATCCTTCCTTCACTATTTACTACAGGTGTTGAACACACACCACCAGTAGCAGCACACTCCGCTCTTCTTTTTTTGAATCCCTGAACCATAGAACAATCATTCTACAGTAATTTTCATTAACGTAAAAATATACCGCAAACAAAAGAAAAAACTATCTACTTAAATACATACAAAAATCTCCTAACCAATAGCAGCTCTTGGGAACATATCTAAAGAATCAGAAGCTTGAAGCATTACCAATCTTGAAAGCAAGCAACACGTGTGTTCCTAATTCTGTGTGTTAGCTGATATAGATCTTCTTTGAATGAGTGCCTCCAAGACTGAGTGGAAGGATTAGCATTCCTGAAAAATTTGCCATTTCTTTGCAACCATCCAAGGGTGATGATTTCCATACTTATAGGTTAGGGCAGCATTTCGATTGCAAGCATAGTATTTGCATAGACTGAAGTTCCTCTCTTTCTATTTGGGATGAGGGTGTCCTAGTAGCTAATAGAAAAGTTGCAATCCCAGAGCAGATCCAACAAAGTTTCTTAACAAAGAGAGCATGAGTAGCCATTCATGAAAAATCCCTTTCGTTTTAGCATGGCTCTTGTGTTAATTATATCATGCAGATGCGTTTTAGCATGGCTCTTGTGTTAATTATATCATGCAGATGCATCACTCTCCTCTTGCTGCCATAGCATCTAGCTACAAAATTCATGATATCTCTGCAAAGCATAGATGGAAAGGAACACTACTAGGAAAAGGGCTATAGCTAATGGACATTAATGGCGCACCATGTATGTGGTGCGCCACTGCTATATAGCAGTGGCGCACCAGATACAGGTGTGCCATTATTGACATATTACTAATGGCGCACCTGGTGTGTGATGCGCCATTACTAGTTTTGAAAAAAAATAAAAAAAATTATTAGCAGTGGCGCACCAAGGGATAGTGCGCCATTACTAGTTGACAAAGTGTGCCATTACTATGTGTATGACTGGGTCAAACCTTGGTCAGACTTAGTAATGGCGCATTTTGCATAGGTGCGCCATTACTATGTCAAACTTAGTAATGACGCACCTACACAAAGTGCGCCATTACTAAATTTGACCAAGGTTTGACCAAGTCATAGCCATAGTAATGGCGCACTTTTTGAAGGTGCGCCATTACTAGCTTTCTTTGCACCCCCGTTGTGGACCGCCTTTTCAGTTTTAGAAGAAATAAAAGAAAATGATGGAAATGTCAAAAAAATAAAACAAATAAGTTTCTCATGTGATATGTGGTCTAGTTGTTGAGAAAATTTACAAATATGAATTTCGACTTTATTTGCAAAATCTCTCTGGAATTTAGTAAAATAGGCATAACTTTTGCATACGAACTCGGATTAAAAAAAATTATATGAAAAACCATCTACTCGAAAAGATGGCTTTTAAGTTTTAGAGGGGGAACCCCGTTGAAGATTTTTAGAATCCCCAAAAACCTAACAGAATGAAAGATACGGGGCTTTTAAGATCTAGAGGGGGAAATGAAAAAAAATTCAAACTTAGTAATGGCGCACCATTTGCTAGGTGCGCCACTAGTAACAGAGAAAAAATTGGTTTTGAATTTTTTTTTGGAAAAAATGTTCAAAATATGATACTAATATGACCGGGAAGTTTGAAATATTTTTTCAAAATTTCATCACACTCATGAACATGAACAAAGTCATAGACATCAACAAGGTTTAATAGGATTGATATGATAGATATATCAACAAGTGCCTATTAAGTGAGGTGGTGCTGGGGGTTGGATAGAACTGCGAAGTTAAGCGTGCTCGAGCTGGAGTAGTGTGAGGATGGGTGACATTTCGAGAAGTTTGACCACGGAGTGCGATTTGACCTCAGATTAAGCATATTGACCCGAGATTAAGCCATAGTGACCCGAGATTAAGAAAAAAACGATAAAAAATTGAAAAGAAGAATTGAAAAAAAGAATTGAAAAAAAAATTTGAAAAAAAATGTTAGTAATGGCGCACCAGATATGTGATGCGCCATTACTAAGTCAGATAATAATGGCGCACTATGTGGTGCGCCACTACTATCTGGTATACTAATGGCGTGATGATAGTGGCGCACCTATAGTGCGCCATTAATGGCCAAAACAGGTGCACCACTAATTAGCCTTTTCCTAGTAGTGGAAGGCGTTGGTGACTGCGGCGCGGACGAGAGACAACACTGGCCCGAAGCACTTTCTTCTGAGTGAGCGACCAGTGACAATTTTCCTATGAATTGTTGTGCAAATAGGGGTATTCCCTGAAGTGAAACATTTTTAGGGGATGGCTAGAATCGAGAGAATTAGATTTTTTTTCAGGATTTTGAATTATACTGGAATTATCCAAGATTCTCAAAATATTTACCATGCCAAATCGAGTTGTTTTGTGTTTTTTATTCTCCAGACTTAGAGGTCTTCAGAAGCAGCTCAAAAGAACTGGCTTGTGTTGAGAAGAACTGGTATGTATGCCTCATTTCTTATACAGGCAGCTAATTGTGTTGCATGATTCTTTCTTCTGATGGTGATTATGCTCGGATTGCTGTAGGTCTTTATTCATATACGAGCAGTTAAATGAGGGGTGCAATTCAGGGATCCCTCATTTCTTCCTCTTTGCCTTGCTGCATGGTATGTTGTGGCCATGCATCTTTCACTGTGTCCGATTAAAACTCCGTAACCACAAGTATTGCGTGAGTGTTAGCAATTGTGAAAGACTAAATGATAGTTGAGTATGTGGACTTGCTGAAAAGCTCTGACATAGACTCTTTCTGATGTTATGATAAATTGCAATTGCTTCAATGACTGAGATTATAGTTTGTTAGTTCTCAATAAAGTTTCTGATTCATACTTTGCATTGTGAATAGATTATTACTTGAGCATAAGAAATCATATGACATTATCCATATATGTTGTTGTTATGAGAATAATCATGATGCCCTCATGTCCGTATTTTATTTTATCGACACCGCTACCTCTAAACATGTGGACATATTTATCGTTCTCGGCTTCTGCTTGAGGACAAGCGAGGTCTAAGCTTGGGGGAGTTGATACGTCCATTTTGCATCATGCTTTTATATCGATATTTATTGCATTATGGGCTGTTATTACACATTATGTCACAATACTTATGCCTATTCTCTCTTATTTTACAAGGTTTACATAAGGAGGAGAATGCGGTAGGCTGGAATTACTGGAAAAGGAGCAAATATTAGAGACCTATTCTGCACAACTCCAAAAGTCCTGAAACTCCACGGAAGTTATTTTTGGAAATAATGAAAAATACTGAGCGGAAGAAATACCAGAGGGGGCCCACACCCTAGCCACGAGGGTGGGGGGCGCGCCCCCTGCCTCGTGGGCCCCCTGTTGGCCCTCTGGTGCCCATCTTCTGCTATATGAAGTCTTTCATCCTAAGAAAAATCATAATCAAGCTTTCGGGACGAGACTCCGCCGCCACGAGGCGGAACCTTGGCGGAACCAATCTAGGGCTCCGGCGGAGTTGTTCTGCCGGGGACACTTCCCTCCGGGAGGGGGAAATCATCGCCATCGTCATCACCAACGCTCCTCTCATCGGGAGGGGGCCAATCTCCATCAACATCTTCACCAGCACCATCTCCTCTCAAACCCTAGTTCATCTCTTGTATCCAATTCTTGTCTCTAAGTCCGGGATTGGTACCTATAGGTTGCTAGTAGTGTTGATTACTCCTTGTAGTTGATGCTAGTTGGTTTATTTGGTGGAAGATCATATGTTCAGATCCTATATGCATATTAATACTCCTCTGATTATGAACATGAATATGCTTTGTGAGTAGTTACGTTTTTTCCTGAGGACATGGAAGCAGTCTTGCTATTAGTAGTCATGTGAATTTGGTATTTGTTCGATATTTTGATGAGATGTATGGTGTCTCTCCTCTAGTGGTGTTAGGTGAACGTCGACCACATGACACTTTACCATTATTTGGGCCTGGAGGAAGGCATTGGGAAGTAATAAGTAGATGATGGGTTGCTAGAGTAACAGAAGCTTAAAACCTAGTTTATGTGTTGCTTTGTAAGGGGCTGATTTGGATCCATATGTTTCATGCTATGGTTAGGTTTACCTTAATACTTCTTTTGTAGTTGTGGCTGCTTGCAATAGGAGTTAATCATAAGTGGGATGTTTGTCCAAGTAAGGGCAGCACCCAAGCACCGGTCCACCACATATCAAATTATCAATGTACCGAACGTGAATCATATGAACATGATGAAAACTAGCTTGACGATAATTCCCATGTGTCCTCGGGAGCGCGTTTCTCTATATAAGAGTTTGTCCAGGCTTGTCCTTTGGTACAAAAAGGATTGGGCCACCTTGCTGCACCTTATTTACTTTTTTTACTTGTCGCTCGTTATAAATTATCTTATCACAAAACTATCTGTTACCTATAATTTCAGTGCTTGCAGAGAATACCTTGCTGAAAACCGCTTATCATTTCCTTCTGCTCCTCGTTGGATTCGACACTCTTACTTATCGAAAGGACTACGATAGATCCCCTATACTTGTGGGTCATCAAGACTCTTTTCTGGCGCCGTTGCCGGGGAGTGAAGCGCCTTTGGTAGGTGGAATTTGGTAAGGAAAAATTTATATAGTGTCGTGGAATTGTCACGGCAGATGTCCTCTTGCAAGGACTTAGTCGTGGAGCCATCGAAACTAGGAAACTTAAAGGGGTTAATCGGGACAAAAGATACGAGAGGTTTTATACTAGTTCGGCCCCTTGCGGTGAAGGAAAGCCTACGTCTAGTTGGGTTGGTATTGCTTGATGTTTCAATGACCAGGGAGCGAGATACGCTATGCCCGGCTCTCGATCAGTTGTTTCTTGCCCCTAAGCCGCCAGCAGGTCGTCCCCTTATATACACGGGTTGACGCTCTGCGGCTTACAGAGTCCCGGCCGGCTTATAAACAGTGTCCGGCTCGGTGACTAGTTAAATCTACCTTATGATACAAGTCATGCCATTGTGGCGGTTTGCTACAACGGGCCTTAAGTCGCCTGTGGGCCTTAAGCCCTTTATTGAACCGCCATCTTCATGTTTGATTACAGGCTCGATCTAGCGAGTCTTCTTTGTGTAACCGGGCCCCTCCTGGGCGGCTTACACAAATAGTTATATCCCCAACATTAGGCCCCAGATTGATTTGAACCTGTTCATGTCAATCTTAAAATACCTTAAGAAGTAAATCTTTAGTCTTCCGGCTGTGCAAAGGTTTTCTTTAACCCGCCATGACGTCATCTTTTGGATTTGTGTTAACCCGTCGTGACGTCATCCTTACTTAAATTCATTCTTTATTTCATCGTATCCTCCAACGGATCTTTGCCTTCTTGACTGTTCCGAAAACCGAGGCGTCGGGGCCGCTGGATAATAACTTTTATCTCCTCGTTTCTCGCGCCATCTCAGCTATCCTTTCCTTATAAATAGGCGCGACCTAGGTCTTCCCATTCTCCTCCTTCCAGTCATCCTCTTCCTCTCGCTGCTTCTCTGTCGCTCAAGCTCCGCCGCCGACGCCGTCGTAGATTCCTTCGTCTTCACCAACTCCGGCCGCTGCATCAACTTGGTTTGACCAGAAAGAACGCAACGACCCTCCACTGCAATCCTGCATCTGTAAGTCTCCTCTTCCCTGCTTTGTAGATCCACACTAGGACCTTCGAGTTCTTCGCGTTCTTCACTGTTCATCAGGATCCTTCCATAGATTTCATCGCCTCAACTCTTCTTGATCTTGAAGATGGTAAAACTGATGCGGTAGATATTCCGCACCTATTTTTAATGCAAATAGATCCCTTTATGTTACACAGAGGCCCCATTCAAGCCCTTGAGCTTCATCTGCGCCAGTTTTAGGTCTAGAAAATTTTCTTTTTAGAACAGTTGTTTGATTCGAAATAATATCAGCAACTTGTGAAACTTGTTTGTTCCACCCGGAAGTGAAAAACTACCTTTGTCGAATATGTTTAACTGCTCATTGACACCTGTAGCGGCTTAATATTTATCGCATAGTCATCCATATATCATTAGACCCCTTCTTAAGGCGCCATCATGACTAGTTTTAAATATTTTCCTCCGGGTTAAATTTGAGCCGGATCCTCTTATTTTTGTCATAGGCCTTAATTTTTGTCATGCCACCTAAAGCGGCCAAGGTTCCTGTGACCTGTAATTGGGTCCCATCCACAGTCACGAGGAGTAAACTGTCTGAATTTGTGAAGTCTGACCATCTGCCTAAGAAGGAGGTCATGT
This sequence comes from Aegilops bicornis, assembly GCA_021605145.1. Taxonomy (NCBI): domain Eukaryota; kingdom Viridiplantae; phylum Streptophyta; class Magnoliopsida; order Poales; family Poaceae; genus Aegilops; species Aegilops bicornis. The sequence goes on from CM038674.1 coordinate 648,703,479, forward strand.
CTTATCGTGCCTGACCCCCTCAAGAAAGGCCTCAACCCAAAGAAGGGGAGGTGGTAATTTTTACGGATCACATGAGCCGGGGACTTGCCCCTCCCGGCTCAAAATTCTTCAGGGAGGTTTTGAATTTCTTTGACCTTAGGCCTCAAGATATTGGACCGAATTCTGTGTCAAATATCTGCAATTTCCAAGTCTTCTGCAAGGTGTAACTGGGAGAGGAGCCAAATCTGCTTTTGTTCAGAGAGCTTTTCTACTTGAACCGACAGAATGAACGTGCCAACGTTCCCAGTCTTGAACTTGGTGGTATCTCAATTCAGCGGCGGAGAGACTGCCTTTTCCCTTATGCTGAACTGCCGAGTCATCCGAAAGATTGGAATCAGACGTGGTTCTATTGCCAGGACACTTCCCCGGCTAACGAGAACCCTCTGCCCGGCTTCCGCGCTCTGCGCCTTGAATCCAACCATCCACTAGCGGACAAGCTAACTGCTATTGAGCGTCTGCCTCTCAATCCCACCATCAAAAAGATCAAAGCTCTTTTGGGAAATGGCCTAAACGGCATTGATCTGGTCCGAGTTTGGGTCGCTTGGCGAGTACTTCGATAAGCCGCCCGGCTTAATGTGTACTTATTCAGGCGAAAAGGATGATCCACTGCATCATAGCTCTGACGACTTACCAGATGTTGTGGTGGAAGCTACGACCCAGTCGCTGCAGAAGGAGGGCACAATAACTAGTAACGCCTTCGGCTTACTTCCCTTCTGCAAGAAGAACCCGGCCCCTGCAGTGAGTAATCAACCTTAGTAAATACTCCTAGCCTTGTCACACCTTACTTGTACTCATAATTTCTTATCTTTTTCACAGCCGATGACAATTTTGGAAGGTCCAGTATGACCATGAGGCTGCTAAACAAGCCAGGACAGCCAAGAAGACCAAAAGGAAAGCTGCCAAAACGGGAACTTCAAAGAAGAAGAAACCCAGCGCTTCCGATTTACTTAAATTGGATGACACTTCTTCGGATGATGAAGTGGTAATCCCTGATTCTCTTAACTCCTTTGTCATTATCTTATTGACATTTCATCCTTTCAGGAAGATACGGGGCACAGCCAAGCGGTTGGCGAAGAGGTAACTATAATTTCCTCCGACTCAGAGCCTTTGCCCAAGCAAAAATCCGAAGGTGACCCGGAAAGTAAGATTTTCACATCCTCTAGCTTATCAAGATCCTCAATTTCTTTTGAAGCAACAACAGTTTGAAAGCCGGAGGCGGGCCGGACCAGCAAGGATGCAGAACTCTCCTCCGGCTTACCTGACGTAACTAGGAAGCGTCGGATTGAGGTTATCTCCGATTTTCGTTCTATTTTTCCTTTGGCGGGTTTAATTCGCCAACCTCTCAATTCATCTGAATCCAATTATCACGATACCTCTCCTTCCTCCGGCGAGTCTATGCAATCAAACATGCCGTCTTTCAAAACTTCTCCCGGGTACTGTAACTTTAGTTACTTTAGGCTTTTACCTTACTCATGCTTTAGTATTCATCCTTCTACCTTTGTTGACAGCATGCAAGTGAAACCCAGCAAGAGGGCAAAGAAGAATAAGCCGTCCCAAGACCCGATTGTTGCTGAACCGGCGCCTGATATGTCTGCTCCAGCCAGCTCCACCCATCAGCCGCCTGAATCGGCTTCTGACATTCTAGTGCCAACCTCTGACCCGCCTGCCAAAGATACTCTCAATAGCTCCGATAACCCGGAAGCTCCTAGCCCGGTCAAAACGACTGACCCGGAAGTTGAAATATTGAAAAGCCAGTTTATTGAACCGGCGTTCATCGTCTTGCCAAATGTAACGCCAAGGAAGAACTTGTCGAACGCCGAAGGCCAAGCAGGACATTACCGATTATACTCACCTAAGCATTGGTGATATAGTCTCGGGCTATCTGAATCAAGTGCATAATAGCCGTGACCTGGAAATTGACATGGTGAAACAAATACAGCACAAATCTGAGGTATAACTTATACTATTTTCCTGAATCCTACTTACTGTACCAGCCCCCAAGTCTACTACTTATGAATAAATATGCTGTAGACTTAGAAATCTGTTACTGTTGATATCTCTGGTTTAAAGGGAATATATTTAACCCGGTTATAGCATGATAGTTTTGAACTTGCGATACACATTAGCCCCCAAGTGTCAAGTATCTTTACTTGTAAAGTGCTTGATACTTAATATGCCTAACCCGGCATGGTAGATTAAAAATTCTTCAGCATACATTAGCCCCCAAGTGTCAAGTATCTTTACTTGTAAAGTTCTTGGGACTAAATATATCTTACCATGATTCTTACCGTAACTCGGTATCAATGTAGGTCACCATAAGTCAATTTGAGTCGGAGATTGCTGACCTGAAGAGCCGTCTAACAACTCAAGAGCTTGAAACTCAAAAAACCAACTCAAATTTGAATTCAACGTCTCTGAACAAGAGAAGTTGAAGAAGAATTTTGAGTCAGAGAAGAAAATCTAGGCTGATGAGAAGGCTTCACTGGTGACCCGGGCTGAGACGGCAGAGGCTTCACTCGCAGAAGCAACAAACGAGCTGTCCGACTTAAAGCGTCATATATCTCAAATGGTCTCAGCCATCTTCGGTAAGTTATTTTTCATAACCCCAAATATTGCAATCCTTCGTTTGATTATTGCCGTTACCGTTATCTCCGGCTCACCTTTATGTTTGTGAACACACAGGCCCCAGGAGTACCAACCTCAAGCAGAACATGCTGGTCAAACTTAAGGCGGTTTACACTCTAGTGGAGCAGCTGTACACCGGGTCACAACGTGCTTTGGCTGTTGTAGCCTTATCAAATACCACTCCCCACCTCCTGCAAGACGTGCTGAAGTGTCTCACTGTGCTACCTCAGCGGATCCAGGATTTAAGGTGGGCATCTTCAAGAGCCAGGGCTGTAGCCGCATTGAGCTAGGCAAAAGCATGGATTCCAGAACTAGACCCGGCCGACCTTGCTCTTGGATACCCGAGTTTGAAGGAGGATGGTACCGTATTTGATGATCATGATATCACTGCCTGCGTCAAAGTCATACGTCCCGTGGCTACCCTTATTGGGAACGATACTGACCTCTCCAAGTACTCTCCAGGCTATGACAGTGAGAACCGAAGAATTCCAAACACTCCATATGATCAAGTCATTTGATCCCTCCAACGCGTAAGCATACTTTTGCCCCTGAAGTGGACCCAGCCGGTTTAATAGATGATGAAGCTGAGTTTGAAGCCTTGAGTGGCATTGACTGGGCCTCGTCAACCTTCTAGGACAAAGCAACCAACGGAGGGGCGGAGAAGGATAATCCGAAACCATCAAGCCCACCAAAGGAGTGAACCGCCAGACATTATGACTTTGCAAAAAATAATGCTTCATTATTCAGACTCAGGGAGTCTTGTAATAGGGTTGAAAAAACCTCTTAACTTTGTCATGCCTTCGCGCATGTTTGTGGCGCTTAATGCTTTCGTAAGCCGCCATCGTTATATACTTCCAGCTTATGTTGATCTTCCCTTGATGTCAAAATTCTTCTTGCTTTATCCTGTGTATAAAGCAAAATAGAATTCCCTTGGTGACTTATCGCATCCGGGGTCACATAAAGTATTGATAACCCGGAGTATGAACCAAAACATCATATAAAGGCCGGTTTATGATTATGATCACAATAGCATACCTGCGATCTTATTTGGTATATACTCGCCGGCTTATGTGACCCAAATCAGAGAGTTAATTTAACTCCTGGCAGTTGGCACATATAATGGTTACCTGGCCCTTAATAACATTTATACTTACAGAGTATAATGAATAGTAAACTGAATTTCAAAGGCCTCTGATTCGAATACGATCAGTGAACCGTTCCAAAGGGGTTAAGCTAAGATTCGAATACAATCATATAGCCCCCAGTGGCTTTGGCGATGCCAATCAAGTGGGTATCGACAGCTATGTTCTCTTTGGTTTGAATACGACCTATGTTTGAACAGGAAGCCCCCAAGTGACCATGAGAGTTGTTTAATGACGCTGATTCGAATACGATCCACATCAGACCCAAAGGGGTTAAGCTATGATTCAAATATGATCAAGAAGCCCCCAAGTGGGTTTGGCAGTATGCCGATCAGGTGGGTATCGACAGCTATGTTCTCTTTGATTCGAATACGACCTATGTTTGAACAGGAAGCCCCCAAGTGACCATGGCTAGATTCAGATATGATCATAAGCCGGACCAAAGGGAAAACTAGATTCAGATATGATCCGCTCCATGTTGGTTGTTTCCACCACCTGGTAAAAAAGATATATAAACCTTTGAAGGTGGAAAGAAAAAGAGGTCCTGCTTTATTGCTTTATATAATATATACATTGCTAAAAAAGAATATATATATATATATATATATATATATATATATATCCTGAGAGCCGGTGGCTCAAGTATAGTAAGGCCGAAGATGAGCTATGTTCCACGGCTGGCGGGTCTCTTCCTCCGACTTACGTGAGTCTTTGTGCTCTCGAATGTCGATAAGGTAGTACGACCCGTTGTTCAGATTTTTGCTGACCACAAAAGTTCCTTCCCAAGGAGGGGATAGCTTGTGCATAGCATCGATCCTGGATGAGCCGGAGCACTAAGTCGCCTTCGTAAAGGCTCTGCTTTTAACCCGGCGGCTGTGATAGCGACGCAGGTCTTGCTGGTAAATCGCCGAGCGGGCTATTGCCAAGTCTCGCTCCTCATCCAACAAGTCAAGTGCATCCCGACGAACCTTTTCATTATCAGCCTCAACGTAAGCCGCCACTCGGGGTGAGTCGTGCTGGATGTCACTTGGCGTAATCTGCCTCGCCCGCATACACCATGAATAAAGGTGTATAACATGTAGATCTGTTAGGCGTTGTGTTGATACTCCATAGCACAGAGGGTAGCTCCTCCACCCAACAATCCGGAGTTCGCTGTAAGGGGACCAAAAGCCGGGGTTTGATACCCTTCAAGATCTCTTGATTAGCTCTCTCTGCTTGACCATTAGATTGAGGATGAGCAACAGCCGAAACATCAAGCCGAATATGTTCTCGTTGACAGAACTCCTCCATGGCACCCTTGGAGAGATTAGTACCATTATCAGTTATGATGTCAGTCGAAAGCCAAAACGAAAAATCACCTTTTTCATGAAATGAACCGCCGTGGCTGCATCACACTTACTGACCGGCTCTGCCTCAACCCACTTGGTGAATTTATCCACTGCGACCAAAAGGTGTGTCTTCTTATCCTTAGACCTTTTGAAAGGTCCAACCATGTCAAGCCCCGAGACTGCAAACGGCCAAGTAATTGGAATCATCCTCAATTCTTGAGCCGGCACATGAGCTCGTCGTGAGAATTTTTGACATCCGTCACATCTGCTGACCAGATCCTCCGCATCAGCATGAGCCGTCAACCAATAGAAACCATGACGGAAAGCCTTGGCCACCAGAGATTTTGAGCCGGCATGATGACCACAATCTCCTTCATGGATCTCATGAAGTATCTCCTGACCCTCCGTAGGCGACACACATCGTTGAAACGCCCCAGTAACGCTGCGGTGATGCAATTTGCCATGAACAATTGTCATAGATTTGGACCGCCTGATGATTTGTCTTGCCAAGGTCTCGTCCTCAGGCAACTCTCCCCGGGTCATATAGGCCAAATATGGGACTGTCCAATCTGGGATAGCGTGGAGAGCTGCCACCAGCTGTGCCTCCGGTGCAGCACCGCTAGTTCTTCCTCTGTAGGCACTTTGACAGAAGGGTTACGCAAAACATCAAGAAAGGTATTAGGCGGCACCGGCTTACGCTGAGACCCCAGCCGGCTTAAAGCATCAGCCGCCTCATTCTTCCTCCGATCAATGTGCTCCACTTGATAACCTTTGAAGTGTCCAGCCACCGCATCAACTTCACGATGATAAGCCGCCATCAGGGGATCCTTGGAGTCCCACGTGCCTGACACCTGTTGAGCGACGAGGTCTGAGTCGCCTAAGCATCTCTTTAGCCATCCGGAGACCATGGAGTAAAGCCTCATACTCAGCTGCATTGTTAGTACAGGGAAACATAAGCTGGAGCACATAACAAAATTTGTCACCTCGGGGGGAAGTTAAAACGACTCCAGCCCCCGAGCCTTCCAACTGCCTGGATCCATCAAAGTGAATAGTCCAATATGTGTTATCTGGCTTCTCCTCAGGTGCCTGTAATTCCGTCCAATCATTGATAAAGTCCACCAAGGCTTGAGACTTAATAGTTGTACGTGGCATGTACTTCAAACCATGAGGCCCAACCTCAATGGCCCACTTGGCGACTCGCCCTGTGGCTTCCACTGCTACGATGATGTCTCCCAAGGCGTAACTTACCACGCTTATAGGATGACCACGGAAGTACTGCTTCAGCTTCCGACTTGCCATAAACACTCCATAAACAAGTTTACGCCAATGTGGATACCTTTGATTTGACTCAATGAGCACCTCACTGATGTAGTAAACCGGCCATTGAACCAGATGCTCCTTGCCAGCCTCCTTGCGCTCCACCACAATGGCCACACTGACGGCTCGGGCGTTAGCAGCCACATATAACAGCAATGGCTCTCTATCAATGGGAGCCGCAAGGACCGGCGGCTCAGACAACTATCTCTTTAAATCCTCAAAGGCAGCGTCAGCAGCGTCACTCCAGACGAAAGCATCCGTTTTCTTCATCATCTGATATAGCGGCAGGGCCTTCTCGCCTAACCGGCTTATGAACCGGCTTAGAGCGGCAACACGACCCGCCAGTCGTTGAACATCGTTGATGCACGCCGGTTTGGCCAAGGAGGTGATCGCCTTGATCTTCTCCGGGTTAGCTTCAATGCCTCTGTTTGAGACCAGGAAACCCAGAAGCATGCCTGCAGGTACACCAAACACACACTTTTCCGGGTTAAGCATCATCTTATAAACCCAGAGATTATCAAAGGTCTCCTTTAAATCAGATATCAAGGTTTTCTTCTCCCTGGACTTCACCACGATGTCATCCACATAAGCGTGAACATTGCGCCCAATTTGACTGTGGAGACAATTTTGTACACATCTCTGATAAGTCGCCTAGGCACTCTTGAGCCCAAATGGCATAGATACATAGCAGAAGACTCCAAATGGAGTGATGAAAGCCGTCTTCTCCTGGTCCTTAACTGCCATTTTGATCTGATGATAGCCAGAGTAAGCATCCAAAAAACTCAAACGCTCGCAACCCGCCGTAGCATCGATGATTTGATCAATACGGGGGAGGGCAAAGGGATCAGCCGGACAAGCCTTATTTAACTCCGTGTAATCCACACACATCCGCCAAGTGCCATTCTTCTTGAGTACCAGCACCGGGTTAGCCAACCACTCCGGGTGAAAGACTTCCATAATGAACCCAGCCGCTAAGAGCCGAGCGACCTCTTCCCCAATAGCTTTCTGTCTTTCCTCATTGAACCGTCGAAGAAATTGCCTGACCGGCTTATACTTTGGATCAATATTAAGAGTGTGCTCAGCGAGTTCCCTCGGAACACCCGGCATGTCAGAAGGTTTCCATGCAAAGATGTCCCGGTTCTCACGGATGAACTCGATGAGCGCGCTTTCCTATTTAGGATCCAAGTTGGCACTGATGCTGAACTGCTTGGAAGAGTCGCCTGGAGTGAAGTCAACAAGCTTTTTGTTTCAGCGGCCGATTTAAACTTCAATGTCGGGTCATGCTCTGTAGTCGGCTTCTTTAAAGAGGTCATATCTGCCGGGTCAACATTATTCTGATAAAACTTCAGCTCCTCCGCTGCACAAACAGACTCAGCATAAGCCGCATCGCCTTCCTCACATTCCAAGGCTACCTTTCGACTCCCATGCACAGTGACGGTGCCCTTGTGACCCGGCATCTTGAGCTGCAGATAAACATAACACGGTTGCGCCATGAACTTGGGATAAGCCGGCCGTCCAAACAGAGCATGATACGGGCTCCTGATTTTGACTACCTCAAACGTCAATTTCTCAGCTCTGGAATCATATTCATCTCCAAAGGCCACTTCCAGCTCAATCTTGCCAACTGGGTACGCCGACCTACCAGGCATCACTCCAAGCGTTGGACGTCCTCAAGTCCTTATCAGTTAACCCCATGCGACGAAAGGTCTCATAATAGAGAATATTGATGCTGCTTCCTCCGTCCATGAGTACCTTAGTGAATTTATATCCACCAACCTGAGGTGCTACCACTGAGGGAGTCCTGGATTAGGGGGTGTCCGGATAGCCGAACTATCACCGTTGGCCGGACTCCTGGACTATGAAGATACAAGATTGAAGACTTCGTCCCGTGTCCGGATGGGACTTTCCTTGGCGTGGAAGGCAAGCTTGGCGATACGGATATGTAGATCTCCTACCATTGTAACCGACTGTGTAACCCTAACCCTATTCGGTGTCTATATAAACCGAAGGGTTTTAGTCCGTAGGGACGAACAACAATCATACCATAGGCTAGCTTCTAGGGTTTAGCCTCTCTCGATCTCGTGGTAGATCTACTCTTGTACTACCCATATCATCAATATTAATCAAGCAGGAGTAGGGTATTACCTCCATCGAGAGGGACCGAACACAGGTAAAAACATCGTGTCCCTTGTCTCCTGTTACCATCCGCCTAGACGCACAGTTCGGGACCCCCTACCCGAGATCCGCCGGTTTTGACACCGACATTGGTGCTTTCATTGAGAGTTCCTGCGTCGCCGTCACGTATAGGCCCGATGGCTCCTTCGATCATCAACAACAACGCGGTCCAGGTGAGACTTTTCTCCCGGACAGATCTTCATATTCGGCGGCTTTGCATCCGGGCAATTCACTTGGCCATCTGGAGCAGATCGAAAGCTACGCCCCTGGCCATCAGGTCAGATTTGGTTGTTTGAACTACACGGCCGACATCCGCGGAGACCTGATCTTCGACGGATTCGAGCCACAGCCAAGTGCGCCGCACTGTCTCAATGGGCACGATCTAGCTCTACCGCCGAACAAAGGTCTCGAGGTCAAGATTAGCGGCCCAGCTCCGACCCTTAGCTCGAGCCGACTTCCCGATCGAGGGCGAGTGGTTGGACACCGCCTCGGGGCTACGATCTCAACGGCGATTGAGCCGAACTCCATCCTCGCTGCGAAGACCGTGACTCCAAGGTGCGGACTCCTCTCCGGACTACGAACCCTCCGCGCCTACCGCAAATCGAATCCGATTGGGCGCCGGTCATGGAGTTCACCGCCGCAGACATCTTTCATGCACTCGCCCTTTGGCGACATCTTGAATTCACTAAAGTCTCTCTCTTTATCCGGAGAGCCCTGGCCGGACTACGGTCAGGAAGGTTGGGATGCGGACGACGAAGAAATTCAACGCCCACCCACCACCCACTTTGTAGCCACTGTCGATGATTTAACCGACATGCTTGACTTCGACTCCGAAGACATCGACGGTATGGACGACGATGCCGGAGATGACCAAGACCCAGCGCCTACAGGGCACTGGAAGGCCACCTCGTCATATGACATATACATGGTGGACATCCCAAAAGATGGGAATGGCGATGGAACAGCAGAGGATGACCCCTCCAAGAAACAACCCAAGCGCCCGGCGTCGGGCGCCGTTCTAAATCCCGCCACAAGAAAACGGTGATTCCGCACGGGATACAATAATACCCGGACGGTGCCAAAGACGACCCCCTCCGGCGGGACTCGGTAGCGCAGAGGAGGGAGAAGCAAGACCGCACGACGGTCTGGCGTAAAGAGAGGTAGAGGATGATAATTATGCCCCCCTCCGAAGATGAGGCAAGCCTCGGCATTTACTTAATTTGTCGTGCCTAAGGATCCTGCCGAACAGGAGGCGTTTCAAACGCAGGCTTATGGCCACGGCAAGCAGCCTCAAGAAAAAGCAGCAGCAGCTTAGAGCTAACCAAGACTTGCTAACCGGCGGATGGATCAAGTCCTTGCAGCGAAGAGTAAGAACTCGAACGCCCCTCCAAGAGATACCCCAAACGCAGGCTGCTACCCCAATTAGAGGAAGCAGCACCCAAACCTACATCACTAGCGCATGATGTGGCCGACTGGCCACCCCGTGGTCGCGATAGAGAGGCCTCTAGACCCTCCATTCAAGCTGCACTCCGGCGTCGCTCGAAAAGTACCAAGGCACGGGGAAACGCGCCAGACCTGCGAGACATATTGGAGGACAAGGCAAGGCAAACAAGATCGATCTATGGATCGCGTGGGCGCCCCACGACACGTGACGATAACCGTCACGCCGGATACAGCAATTCCGGCCGGGCCGAACACATTAGACAAAGCTCATTTGAGCTGCGTCGTGATATAGCTCAATAAAGAGGCGCCGCACACCCACTATGCTTCACAGATGAAGTAATGGATCATCAAATCCCCGAGGGTTTCAAACCCGTAAACATCGAATCATACGATGGCCCAACAGATCCTGCGGTTTGGATCGAGGACTACCTCCTCCATATCCACATGGCCCACGGCGATGATCTACACGCCGTCAAATACCTCCCACTCAAGCTTAAAGGACCAGCTCAGCATTGGCTCAACAGCTTGCCAGCAGAATCAATTGGTTGTTGGGAGGACCTGGAAGCCGCATTCCTTGATAACTTCCGGGGCACATACGTGCGACCACCAGACGCCGATGACCTCAGCCACATAATTCAGCAGCGGAAGAATCGGCGGAACAATTCTGGACACGGTTCCTAACCAAGAAAAATCAAATCGTTGACTGTCCGGATGCAGAGGCCCTTGCAGCCTTTAAACATAACATCCGCGATGAGTGGCTTGCCCGACACCTAGGACACGAAAAGCCGAAATCCATGGCAGCCCTCACCACACTCATGACCCGCTTTTGCGCGGGAGAGGACAGCTGGCTAGCTCGAAGCAACAACTTGGCCAAACACCCTGATAGTTCGGATACCAAGGATACCAATGGCAGGTCGCGTCGCAACAAGCATAAACGCCATATTAACGGTGATAATGCTGAAGATACGACAGTAAATGCCGGATTCAGAGGCTCTAAACCCGGTCAGCGGAAGAAGCCATTCAAAACAAATACCCAGGGCCCGTCCAACTTGGACCGAATACTCGATCGCTTGTGCCAGATACATGGCACCTCCGAAAAACTAGCCAACCTCACCAACAGGGATTGTTGGGTGTTCAAGCAAGCAGGCAAGTTAAGTGCCGAACTCAATGACAAGGGGCTGCATAGCGATGAAGAGGAAGAGCCCCGGCCGCCGAACAATAGAGGATAGAAGGGCTTTCCCACACAAGTGCCGACGGTGAACATGATATACGCAACCCATATACCCAAAAGGGAGCGGAAGCATGCACTAAGGGATGTATATGCGATGGAGCCAGTCGCCCCGAAGTTCAACCCATGGTCTTCCTGCCCGATCACCTTCGATCGAAGGGACCACCCCACTAGCATCCGTCACGGCGGATTCCCCGGCATTGGTTCTTGACCCAATCATCGACGGGTTTCACCTCACTAGAGTCCTGATGGACGGCGGTAGCAGCCTGAACTTGCTTTATCAGGATACAGTGCGCAAAATGGGCATAGACCCCTCAAGGATTAAACCCACAAAGACGACCTTTAAAGGCGTCATACCAGGTGTAGAGGCCAATTGTACAAGCTCAGTTACACTCAAAGTGGTCTTCGGATCCCGGATAACTTCGAAGCGAAGAGTTAATCTTCGACATAGTCCCGTTCGCAGCGGCTATCACGCCTTTGCCGGACGAACCGCATTTGCAAAGTTCAATGCGGTGCCGCACTACGCATACCTCAAGCTCAAGATGCCAGGCCCTCGAGGAGTAATCACGGTCAATGGAAACACCGAACGCTCTCTCCGAACGGAGGAGCATACGGCGGCCCTCGCAGCGGAGGTGCAAAGCAGCCTCTCACAGCAATTCTCGAGTCCGGCTACTAAACGTCCGGACACTGTCAAGCGCGCCCGGAGTAACCTACAACAAGACCACCTGGCACGATCCAAGCATCGCCAGAGCAATCCGGGCCCAACCCCAGCCCTCGCGAAATTGCGAAGCCAATACTACGCATACATAACTACGCTCTGGAGATACCATGGGCATAAGGGGAGGGGCACGACCACGACACGCCCAGAATGCGGCTCAACCGCACCAGGGGCTCCCGATTGTGTCATTCTTTTTCTTTTTTTCTTTTTTCTTACTTTCAGGACTCTGTTCTCCAGAAGCCCTGTCTGGCATTCGCGCCTAACTCACGATGCAACAGCCAGGGAAACAGAAAGCTACGTCGAGTGTCCAGGTGGTCTCTACTACGAGCATTATAACTATTTTACATACCATCCTGCAGCTTACCCCTGGAGGGGGACATGTTAAATAGTCCCATCCCTTGCTTATCGCACAATTTGTATCGTTCTGCTTTTATTTGCAGTTTCTTTTTAATAACCAATATATAGCTCTTGCCTATTATTGCATTCTTTCCCATTATATATGTTCATTTATGACATTGCGCAACCGTACAATTTGGTACGGCCAATACACCAGGGGCTTAAGTACCCCAAAAATATGGTGTGATAAGTCCGAACACTTTCACAAGTGCGGCACCCCGAACTTATAGCATTATATGCATCGGCTCCTAATCATGTCTTGGGTCAATAGTTGGGTTTGCCCGGCTCCCATGTTTTGGTACCTTACGTTCCGTTATATCGGCTAAGGTAGCATCGGGAGAACCACTGCGATTGTGCCCGGTTGAGCTGGGTTGAGCACCTCGGTGGAGAAAGCTAAAACTGACCGTCATGATAGGGTGAGAGCCGATCGCTGTTCGCAGGTTTTTTCGGGTCCCTAAAGACTTATGCCGCTTAGAGCGAGGAGTCGGCATTGTCCGGCCAAGGTGTGGATAGCGCCCCGAACTCGGTCTTCCGAATACTAGGGGCTTCGCCGAAATTTAAAATTATAGAATTCTATGGCTAAGTGAGAGTGTTCAAGCACTATAAGTCCGGTTGCCTTGTTCGTTGCCTTGAGCGCCTCCCTCGATGGTCCCAAGAATGGGAACAAGAACGCTCAAGTTTATCCCGAACACCCCAGCACTCGTGGCATGGGGGCTGAAGCCAACGACTTGCCATCTCTCAAATTTGATAAACGGCCGCACTGAAGGTAATATTTTAAATTAACAAGCGTTGCTTAGCGCATATGAACAAGTTTTCAGCGTACAGGATAACAAATGCGAGTCTATTCAAAAATTACATCTTTGGAGCACTCATCCGCTATACGGCGGGCACCCTTCAGGACGCCCTCATAGTACATTTCGGGCTTGTGATGCTCCTTGCCCTTCGGTGGCCCGTCCGTCACAAGCTTCTCCGCATCCAGCTTGCCCCAGTGCACTTTAGCACGGGCAAGGGCCCGGCGGGCACCTTCAATGCAGACGGAGCGCTTGATGACTTCAATCCATGGACAGGCGTCCACCAGCCGCTGCACTAACCCGAAGTAGCCCCAGGCATGGCTTCCAATGGCCACAGCCGAACTATGAGGCCCTTCATGGCCTGTTCGGCGACCTTGTGGAGCTCGACCAGCTGCTTCAGCTGGTCGCCAGGGCACTGGACGGTCGGCCTCGATATCGAGACCGTAACACCTTCTCCGTCGAGCTCCCTCCTTAGCGCGGTAGAACGCGGCAAAGATCGCAGACTACGGGGCAGATCTGCGAACGCTCCTGGAGAGCACCGGATTCGGGTAAGTACTAGATAATTGACTTTTACATTCTTGCTCTGCATAAAGAATGCCTTACCCGCCGTGATCTTCTTTATTGCCTCAATCTCCTGGAGGGCTTTTTGGGCCTCGGCCTTAGCAGCTTTGGCACTCTCAAGAGCCGAGGCAAGCTCGGACTCTTGGGTCTTGAGTCACGCTCCAAACCCTCGTGTTTTTCCATGAGAGCCTGGAGCTCTTGCCGTATTCTCCGCCAGCTGCGCCTCCCCTTCTCTCGCTCGGTGCGCTCCACTTGGCCGCTTTGTTTTCGGACGCGGACCTTTGCCTCCTTCAGGGTCGCCACCTCGCTCGTGGCCCCTGCAGTACCCATGTTATTCATGTTATCTTTTGCAACCAAATCCTTTCTATAAGGTATTTGTTTAATAAGGTATTACTTACCTTCCTTGTCCTCGAGCTTCTTCTTGGCAAGGCCGAGCTCGTTCTCGGACCGCTCGAGGCTCTGCTTCAATGCATTGACCTCCGCCAAGGCGGGCAGAGGTCAAGAAATACAGCCTGCATTCCCATATTGACATACTTATGTTAGACTCTTGCGTATATCTTTTTAGATCCTTAGTCCGGCTTTTCTTTCCGAACACCGAACTAAGCATCGAGAACTACTGTCTATGCGGTAATTTTTTTACTTATTCTATACTTACCTCAATGCCTGTTAGAAGGCTGGTACAGGCTTCAGTGAGCCCGCTCTTGGCGGACTGAACTTTCTGGATCACCACACTCATAACAGTGCGGTGCTCCTCGTCGATGGAGGCGCCGTTAAGCGCCTCCAGTAAGTTATCAGGTGCCTCCGGTTGGCGGAGGACACCGGCGTCTTACCCTTCCTACGAAGGGGCCGCTTGCCGGACTTCAGAACCGCTGAAGATTCCGGTATGGAGTCCGTACGAGGGTCGGGCTTACAGCCCCTGGGGGTCTCGCTCCCCACGCGCCTGGAGTCCGGGAGGTTGCCTTGCGGCGCCTCTTGTGGCACCTCCTCTTGACCAGGCCCCCCTTGGGGCCCCACCTCGGCGTTGTCCGCAGCGTGAGTTGAGGAGGCGGCCGGTAGTGAAGTACTCTCCATTTCCGACGAACTCGAGGACCCGCTCGGCCAGCGGCGAACTCGTCCTTGGGCGGGCTGCATGATTGTTCGGCATTAGAGAACACTATGCAATGCAAAAAAAACCATGGGTACCCGGACACTTATGATCTCGCCAGGAGCTTGGCCCTTGTTGGCCACTCCTCCTCGTCGTTGTCGGCGTTGGTGGAGAAGTCCGGAGGAAGGGTCCTTCCCTTCTTGGACCCTCCGGCCTCCCCAGTTGGGGCGGCCTTCCTTTTCCTCTCTCCCCGGCGGAGAGGCTTCTTTCCTCCTCCTCCTCCTCGAGGAGGATTCCGCCTCGGGGTTGTCGGGCGATGAGTCCGACAGCCCTGGCGTCGAGCTCCTTCGAGTTCCCGTGGCCTTCTTCTTGGCCTTCTTCTCCGGCACCACGTGAGGTGCCGGAGCCAGCAGCCTCGTCAATCGGGCGTCCGCTGGGTCTTCTGGCAAAGGGGTCGGACAGTTAATCTGTCCGGACGTCTTCAACCAGTCCTGTCAAAGGTTAGGGAGTTTTATATCCCACATAGAGTCAATCTATGGAAAACAAGAGTCCCATAAAGGGAAAAATAACTTATCTCGCTGGCTTGACGCCGCGAGCTGAATCCGCGATCTTCGGTAGCGGATGTGGGAGCCTCAGCGCCCTTGAACAGCACCTTCCAGGCATCTTCGTACGTAGTGTCGAAGAGCCTTTTCAGAGTTGGGTGCTGTGCCGGATCGAACTCCCACAATTTGAAGGCCCGTTGTTGGCATGGGAGAATCCGGCGGATGAGCATCACCTGGACTACGTTGACAAGCCTGAGATTCTTGTCCACCAGGTTTCGGACGCAGGTTTGGAGTCCGGACAGCTCGTCTGAATCCCCCCACGTCAGGCCCGTCTCTTTCCATGATGTGAGCCGTGTGGGGAAGCCAGATCGGAATTCGTGGGCCGCCGCCCATTGAGAGTCGGCGGCTCGGTGATGTAGAACCACCCCAATTGCCACCCCTTTATGGTCTCCACAAAGGAGCCCTCGAGCCATAGGACTTTGGCCATCTTGCCAACCATGGCGCCTCCGCACTCCGCTTGGCGGCCGCCCACTACCTTCGGCCTGACATTGAAGATCTTCAGCCATAAGCCGAAGTGGGGCTGGATGCAGAGGAAGGCCTCGCAGACGACGATAAACGCCGAGATTGTTGAGGATGAAGTTCGGGGCCAAATCGTGGAAATCCAGGCCGTAGTAGAACATGAGCCCCCGGACAAATGGGTGAAGTGGAAAACCTATTCCGCGGAGGAAGTGGGTGAGGAACACCACCCTCTCATGGGGCCCGGGGGTGGGAATGAGCTGCCCCTCGTTGGGTAGCCGGTGCGCGATGTTCTTTGGACAAGTATCCGCCTCCCGCAGCTTTTGATGTGCCCCTCCGTGATTTAAGGAGGCCATCCACCTGCCTCCCGCTCCCGACATAGTTGGAGAAGGTTGAGGTGGGATGTGCGGACTTAGGCGCTGGAGCTCTAGTCTTGTGAAATGGATGAGCAAAGGAGGAAGAAGGCGTAGGTGAAAAGGTGGATCCTTATCCCCTTATATGGACGGACGAATCTATGCGTCCCCCGCCAGCCTGGTAAAACTTGCTTATCTCCCAAGCGCCTTAATCAATGGCGCGGATGGGTTACCCACGTCCGTATTGATGGGAATCCAGGAATAAGGGGGCACGATCTCCGATTTGATAAGACATGCCAAGGAAACCGCCAGCTAAACGCGCTAAGGTGGAACAGTAAAAAAGCGATTCGTATAAAAGCTTGGCCGTGGTGTGATGTCACGCCGCGGAATATGTCATGATCTGTGCAAAAATTATTCTCTCTACGGTGGTATGTGGAACTAGTTTTGCAGAGCCGGACACTATCCTTGTGTTCAAAACCTTCTATGAAGTATTCGGAGGAGGAACCCGCCTTGCAATGCCGAAGACAATATGCGCGCGGACTCATCTTCATTGAAGCCTGGTTCGGAGACTCTTGAGGGAGTCTGGATTAGGGGTGTCCGGATAGCCGAACTACCACCGTTGGCGGACTCTGGACTATGAAGAGACAAGATTGAAGACTTCGTCCGTGTCCGGATGGGACTTTCCTTGGCGTGGAAGGCAAGCTTGGCAATACGGATATGTAGATCTCCTACCATTGTAACCGACTGTGTAACCCTAACCCTATTCGGTGTCTATATAAACCGAAGGGTTTTAGTCCGTGGGGCGAACAACAATCATACCATAGGCTAGCTTCTAGGGTTTAGCCTCTCTGATCTCGTGGTAGATCTACTCTTGTACTACCCATATCATCAATATTAATCAAGAAGGAGTAGGGTATTACCTCCATCGAGAGGGCTCAAACCTGGGTAAAAACATCGTGTCTCTTGTCTCCTGTTACCATCCGCCTAGACGCACAGTGCGGGACCCCCTACCCGAGATCCGCCGGTTTTGACACCGACAACCACCAAGGCCAATTGACCCGGATTATCCACCCGGAGGGGGTGATCTTCCCTGCTCCATATAATGGGCTGCTCTGACCACCTCAAATAACGGGGAACCGCCGGCTCAACAGAATTCACGGCCCTCTTATGAACCTTCTGGTCACGTTTGCACAAATTAGTGGTAAACACATGGTACTGCCCACCATTCAGCTGCTTTGGGTGGCTTTGATAACCTGACTGCTGCTGCTGCTGTCCCCCTTGACCAGGCTGCTGTTGATTGTAGCCGCCTTGACTTCCCTGAAAGCCGGAACTTGAACCGCCGCCCGGGCCGTGAAAGCCGCCGGCCCCTGAACCGCCGCCCGATCCATGATTGCCATCAACATGTTGGAATTCTTGAAAGCCTTCATGATCGCGCAATCTTTCCATAAGTGGGTGGCGGGTCGTTCCCGAGTACCGTGTCTCGGACAAGGCTCATTGAGAAGCTGCTCAAGAGATGGACCTGACCCGCCAGGTCGAGGGGGCGGTTTTCCCTTACGTCTCTGATTGTTACCCTGTGCACTCGCATTGGCCACAAACTCCGGGTTACCCTCCGCCTTACGCTTGTTGCCTCCTTGATTTGTCAGGTTATGCTGCTGACCCTTTCCATTGTCATTCTTCTTTCCCTTCCCTGTCTTTTCCTCATCAGACGCGGGATCCTTGGTACTATCAGAATCGGCGTACTTGACTAAAGCCGCCATCAGCGTACCCATATAGTTGCAATCTCGCTTAAGGCGCCCCAGTTTCTGCCTCAGCGGCTCAAAGCGGCAATTCTTCTCCAACATGAGGACTGTAGAGACGGCATCCATCTTATCGGACGAATGTATTATTTCCTTGACCCAGCGGACCCAATGAGTTGTGGATTCACCCTCCTCCTGCTTACAATTGGTCAAGTCCACAATTGACATAGATTGCTTGCAAGTGTCCTTGAAGTTCTGGATAAAACGGGCCTTTAGCTCTGCCCATGAGCTAATGGAATTGGGTGGCAAACCCTTTAACAAAGACCGGGCTGTTCCGTCTAACAACATGGTGAAGTACTTAGCCATTGCTATGTCGCTGACCTCCAGTAGCTCCATGGCCATCTCATAACTTTCGATCCATGCTCCGGGCTGTAAGTCAGCCGTGTAATTCGGCACCTTTAGAGGTCCCTTGAAGTCCTTGGGTAGACGTACATCCCGCAGAGCTGGCACCAAACAAGGAACACCGCCGGTTCTGGTAGCCACTCCCGCTCCAATGTAAGTCGTCGGATACTCGGGAGATCTTGATATGCCTTTCTTGAGCCGCTAGCTGAGCCGCCCGCTCGTCCTCCTGACGTATTCGGTCTTACACCGGGTTATAGCCACTCGGCTGGTTACGACGCTGGGCATTGCTTGACAAAGCTTCTGACTCCATGTGCCTGCTGTAACTCGGACTCTGGTTTTGACGAGGCGGTGCTAGCCAAGGCAGAGGAGTTGAATGAATCCTGTCCCGGCTGTAAGAATAGGTCTCTTGTTGCGCCAGGGCCGTCTAAATAAGATCTCTGACCCTCCGGGTCTCCACCGCTGTCGGATCATCACCGTCCCTTTGGGAGAGCCGCCAAACGCGCCAATGCTGCGATCAAGGTCCCCATGGGGTTGGAGAAGTGACCCGGTGGTATTGGTACATAACGGGGCGGGGCCATACTCCCATGCGAAGGTGCCATCTCTTGAAGCTGAGCCCCCCAGCCGGCTGGTGTGGCGACTTGCTCCGGCGGGTTGCTAGGGCCGCACCGGTGTAGCGAAAGGTTCCGAGGGTCATAAACCGGAGGCAACCGGACTGGGTTTTCGATGTCTCCTCCTCATCACCTCATTGGATGCGTTCAGGCTCATATTAATTTGGAAAGCCTCATTGGAGTTGCTGCGCCCGCGCGTCCAAAGCCGCCCGCTCTGTAGCTAACCTGGTGTCCTCAGCTGCCAAGGCCTCCTTGGCCCGGGCTATCTCCTCATGCACCCTCGCCACCTCCGTGTTATGCTCATCTTGATTTGCAAGAATAACCGTGGCGGTTAACAGGGCCGTCAGCTTATCCATAAGATCCATCAGCACCTGAGCCGACGGGCGCACAGGGCCTCCTGCCCTGGCTGCTCCTGACCCGGACGTTATTGCTGTTGCAGCCGTTGAGTTTTGACCAGGTTGAGTACCAGCCATGAAGACTCCTACCCAGCTTGGCGGCTCATAGAAGTCAGGAGTGCTAGAGCCGTCAAAGCAGCCCCCAAGTATGCCCTCTTGGACTTGATATAAAGAATCTGTTGAACCGGCGGACGAATCATCATCCGAGGGGACGGCTGTCTCACCACCATCTTTAGATCCTTCAGGAAGTTCTTCTCTGTGGACGCAACCCACGAAGGCACGCTTCACGATAGGTTGAGCTCGGGCGGGTCTCGCACGCTGAGCCGTCTCGACGAGGTCGGTGCAGTTGTCCGGCTCGAGGCCGGCTCACCGATCCGGCCGATGAAGACGTGGATTCCGCCAAAGGGACCCGGTACCCGTACTCAACTGAAGTCGGCGTCGGGGCCCCAGCCTTCGTTGTCGATGTAGATCTTGCCGCGACGACTCTTGGTCATCCGGCCCACTGCGTATCCCTTGAGCCCTTCGAAACTGCCCTTCAAGAACTCAAATCCACCGTGCACTGGCCCAACGGTGGGCGCCAACTGTCGTGGAATTGTCACGGCAGATGTCCTCTTGCAAGGAATTAGTCGTGGAGCCATCGCAACTAGGAATCTTAAAGCGGTTAATCGGGACAAAAGACACGAGAGATTTTATACTAGTTCGTCCCCTTGCGGTGAAGGAAAGCCTACGTCTAGTTGGGTTCGTATTGCTTGATGTTTCGATGACCAGGGAGCGAGATATGCTATGCCCGGTTCTTGATCAGTTGTTTCTTGCCCCTAAGCCGCCAGCAGGTCGTCCCCTTATATACACGGGTTGACGCCCTGCGGCTTACAGAGTCCCGGCCGGCTTATAAACAGTGTCCGGCTCGGTGACTAGTTAAATCTACCTTATGATACAAGTCATGCCATTGTGGCGGTTTGCTACAACGGGCCTTAAGTCGCCTGTGGGCCTTGAGCCCTTTATTGAACCGCCATCTTCATGTTTGATTACAGGCTCGATCTGGCGAGTCTTCTTTGTGTAACCCGGCCCCTCCTGGGCGGCTTACACAAATAGTTATATCCCCAACATATAGTGTGCTAAAATTTATTGTCACTTGTTACTATGGAAAGTAATCCTCTAAGGGGCTTGTTCGGGGTATCTTCACCCCGACCAGTAGAGCAAAGAGTTGCTCCTCAACCTATTGAACCTACTAAAAATGAAAATGTCTACTTTGAAATTCCTTCGGGTATGATAGAAAAACTGCTAGCTAATCCTTTTGCAGGAGATGGAACATTACATCCTGATGAGCACCTAATATATGTGGATGATGTTTGTGGATTATTTAAGCTTGTAGGTATGCCCGATGATGTTATCAAGAAGAAGGTCTTCCCTTTATCTTTGAAGGGAGATGCATTGACATGGTATACGCTATGTGATGATATGGGATCATGGAACTACAAACGATTGAAATTGGAATTTCATCAGAAGTTTTATCCTATTCATCTTGTTCATCGTGACCGCAATTATATATATAATTTTTGGCCTCGCGATGGTGAAAGCATCGCTCAAGCTTGGGGGAGGCTTAAGTCAATGTTGTATTCATGCCCCAATCATGAGCTCTCAAGAGAAATGATTATTCAAAATTTTTATGCTCGGCTTTCTGATAACAATCGCACCATGCTCAATACTTCTTGTGTTGGCTCTTTTATGATGAAGACTATTGAATTCAAATGGGATTTATTGGAAAGAATTAAATGCAACTCTGAAGATTGGGACCTCGACGAAGATAAGGAGTCAGGTATGACAACTAAGTTTGATTGTGTTAAATATTTTATGGATACCGATGTTTTCCGTAAATTTAGCACTAAATATGGACTTGACTCTTAGATAGTAGCTTCTTTCTGTGAATATTTTGCTACTCATGTTGATCTCCCTAAGAAGAAGTGGTTTAAATATCATCCTCCCATAGAAGTAAAAGTAGCTGCACCTATTAAAGTTGAAGAAAAGACTATCACTTATAACGATCCTATTGTTCCCTCGCCTATGTTGAGAAACCACATTTCCCTGTTAGAATAAAGGATCATGCTAAAGCTTCAATCAGGTTACGTAAAAGCAATATTAGAACTTATACACCTCCTGAGCAAGTTAAAGTTGAACCTAATATTGCTATTGTTAAAGATATCTTGGCTGATAATATTGATGGGCATGTTATTTATTTCTGTGATGAGACTGCTAGAATTGCTAAACCTTGTGCTAAAGATAAGCATAGGGGTGTGGGAGGCATGGCTGTTATTGGTGTTAATATAGGAGAGCATTGTTAGCATGGCTTGTGTGATATGGGTGCTAGTGCTAGTGCAATACCTATTGACTTATACAAAGAAATTATGCATGATATTGCACCTACTGAGTTATAAGAAATTGATGTCACAATTAAACTTGCCAATAGATATACTATATCACCAATTGGAATTGTTACAGATGTTGAAGTCTTATGTGGGAAAACTAAATATCCGGCTGATTTTCTCGTTCTTGGTTCCCCACAAGATAGCTTTTGTCCCATTATATTTGGTAGACCCTTCTTAAACATTGTTAATGTTAGGATAGACTGCGAAAAGGATGTTCTTACTATTTGTCGTGGTTTTGTCACGGCAGATGTCCTAGAGAAAGGACTTAGTCGTGGAGCCATCGCTACGGGTTAGCTTAGAGGGGTTAAAGCGGACAAGGGACGCAGAGAGTTTATACTGGTTCGGCCCCTTGTGGTGAAGGTAAAAGCCTATGATCCAGTTGTTGTGGGATTGCTTGGGTTTCGATGACCAGGGAGCAAATACGCTTTGCCTTGGTCTCAAGTTGTCTTCTCTCCTCTCTAAACCGCCGCCGGGTCGTCCCCTTATATACATGGGTTGACGCCCGTCAGTTTACAGGGTTCCGAGGCCGGCTCATAAACATGTCCGGCCCGGATTCTACTTATTTCTGCCTTATAATACAAGCTTACATATCAAGGTCGGTTTATGACTACAGGCCTTAATCCGCCTTTGGGCCCTGGGCCTTCATAAAGCGCCATCATCTCTGTCTTCATGGGCTTCAAGTATAATAATTCCTTATAGGGATAACCCGGCCTCTCCTGGCCGGTTTACTCCCAGTAGTAATATCCCCAACATTAGGCCCCAGATTGATTTGAACTGGTTCATGTCAATCCTTAATACTTGAGAAAATTTCTTCTTCAACACTTTCGTATAAGTCCTGTAAACCGCCATGACTTCATCTTCCAGAATCATGATAAACCACCATGACGTCATCTGTTATTAAAAATTGCATAAGCTCTCCCTTATTAATGAGCCTCCGACAAGCGAGGCAACAGAGCTGTCACATATCCCATTTTTCGGGCTCCTCGATTCTCGCGCCTGCCACTTATCCATTCACTTTATAAATAAGGCAGAGGGGTAATTTTCACTCCCCCCCCCCCCCCCGTGCCTCTTCGCATCGTCTTCTTCCTCGTGCCGACCAACCTTCGAGCTCTGCCGCCGTCGTCGATCTTCGCATCTGCCTCAACAAACGGCCGCTGCATCAACCTGATCGTACCAGAGAAACGCGGCAATCCTCCGATGCTTCCTCAGAATCAGTAAGTTCCTCTTCTCCTCACTCTAGATCCACCATTAGGGTTCAGTGTTCATCAGAGTTTACTGAAGCTCTGGCGCCGTTCTTCACTGTTCTTCTTAGTAGCACAAACAGTTAGTTTAGATCTGATACTTCTTGTGCGGCCGTGGCCATGATCCCTCCTTTCCTTGTTGGAACATCTCCTTTACATAAAAACTCATCTGAACTTGACGAACTTGTTCAAGCACTGGAAATTAGGTCTGAATATTTTCTAGTTTTCTGTCATACCGCCGATCTGAAATTAATCACATCAATCTGTGAAACTTGTTTTTCCTTCACTTAAGTACTTTAGATTTGTACCTTTCATACCAATATAGGTGGTTTAGCTTTGAAAAAATGCTAATCCGGTAGGTACCATTAGTCCCCTCTTAAACCGTCGATTCATTTATCTTTGCACCTTCTTCATCGTAAGATTCTAGTTTAGCAATATCAGACTCCGGTTCAGTAATGTCATATTCCGGTTTAACAATATGCGTACACCTCTGCTTAACTTGTATCGCCTTATACCTGTTCCGTATAAATCTTAAACCGGCAATAACTATGTTTCAGTTTCCCTTGAGATGGCCAAACAAGTCTATGAATGCACCTGGGTCCCTTCCCGGGTCACTGAAGATCAGTTAAATAGATGTGTCGCAACTGGCGCTTTGACAAGAAGGAGGTCATCCACTGGAGGGCCCCTGGCCAGGAAAATCCTCCTAAACCCAAGGACGGAGAAGTAGTCGTTTTTGTTGACCATCTGGGTCGAGGCTTTAGCCCTCCCGGTTCAAAATTCTTCCGAGATGTGCTTGCCAGTTTTCAGCCTCATCCTCAAGACATCGGTCCAAACTCTGTGACCAACATCTGCCATTTCCAAGTCTTTTGTGAAGCTTATCTGCAAGAGGAACCCACAATTGAATTGTTTAGGGATTTCTTCCACTTAAACCGTCACACAGAGTTCACAGATGGACCCAATACTGAGCTTGGCGGAATGGCAGTTCAGAAAAGGAAGGAAGTCAGCTTCCCTCACGCCAAGCTTCACAGTCACCCCAAGGAGTGGAACCGGACTTGGTTCTATTGGAAAGACACATCTCCAACTGATGAAAACCCTTTGCCGGGTTACCGTCCTCACCGTCTTAGCAATACACATCCCTTTCCTCAGAGGTTAACTGCAAAGGAAAGGGCCAACTATGCCCCATAACTGTCAAAGGTTAGAGCGTTTATGGCGAACGGTTTAACAGGTGTTGATTTTGCTCGTTGTTGGATAAGCTGGAGCATCTTGCCCTTAAGTCGGCGCCCCGGTTTGATGTGTGAATACACAGGGAGTTTGACCGACCCTCAACGACACATTGATATCCAGCTTACGGATGCTAAAGTTACTGTGGCTGTGAAGAAGATGATGAATGAACCAGAGGCTGTCTGTAGCCAGACCGGATTAAGTCCTTTATGTGTTTCCAACAAACCTCCAAAGGTAAGGGTCATATGTCTTGCTTTTTGTTTTGACTTGCTTCTTTCAAATATTCTCTGAAAATCTTGTCCATCTATGTCAGGGCGATGATCCGTTCTGGAAGAAAAAACCACAAGATAAACCGGCAAAACCGCAAGATAAACCGGCAAAGCCACTTCGCTCGAAGACCAAGGTTGTTAAAAAACCTGCCAAGAACAGGACCACTACGTCTTCCGAACCAAATGCAGATGCCGATGAGGCTAATCCGGACTCAGAGGTAGAACTTGAATCTCTTGGTTCACTTTTCATACATCTCATTGACAATGACTATTATCAGGACGACGCTGAAGGCAGTCAAGCTGATGACGTTGAGGTAATTTAAGTAAAATTTTCTCACCCCCTTGCTCACTTGGACCCAAACTTTCTTTTGAAGACGCAGCAACACGAAGCTCGCCGCACAACCCGGCACAGCGGGCAGGTAGTTACCTCCGCCGGTTTACTGAACACTCTGGTTCGGAAACGCCGATCAGAGGTCTCTTATACTCTTGATACTTCTTGTCCCAAGGCGAGTTGTTTCCGGCAGCCTCTTAATCCGTCTGATTCAAATTATCAGGTACCACCTCACTCATCCTCTAGCGAGTCATCAGACACACAGCTTCCACCCCTCAAGACAGTTCCTGGGTGAGCTATGCACTTAATTTTATCCTTGATGTGTTATTTTTGCATACTGTATTGATCTTCATGTTTATTTTTCTCAGTGCCAAGCCTAGACCCAACAAGAAGGCTCGGTTAAACAAACCGGCTGACGATAATGTGGCTGTTGAACCGGAAAAGACTCCAGATCTGGAAGAAACCGATGCTGATGCCATGCTTAATGATCCGCCGCCTCAAGACCATGAGTTGTTTGCTGAACAAGTAGAAATTGACACCACAAGCCATGCTGACAAACCGACCAGCCCGGTCCGACCTGATGATAAATCGGCCAGTCCAGCTAAGGCTACTAATAAACCGCCAACTCCAGTGAAGGATGCTGATGATAAAGAGGATGATGTTATGATTATCGGCGTTAGCCACACCGCTCCTGGCAACCCGGTCGCTTTATCCAAACATAGCGCCAAGGATGAGCTTGCTGCTATGGGCAAAGGCAAATGGAGCACCGATTTGTCCAGCTATGCCCATATCAACGCCCAAGATATTCACTTTGGCTTCTTGAACCGTCTGTACACCAGCGTGATTATGAAGCCGGTTTAGTAAATCTGATGAGGAGCGATATGAGGTAACCACACAACTATTTCTCTTATGTCCAATTTCAAATATCAACTCCAGTAGCCCCCAAGTGACGGTTTACGAAGTCAATCCAAACCGGGACTTAGTAATAACTTAACTTTGCATGTTTAGCCTCCAGGGACCGGGTTATCACTTTAAGATAAACCGGTATTTTAAAATTGCAATACTGTATCTTTCATTGATGTAGCCCCCAAGGGCCGGTTTAACTTTTTAAAGATGAACCGGGACTGTAGAATAATTTCGATACCAGTATTTTGAGCAAACATACATTAGACCCCAAGTGCCAAGAGTAATACCTGTATTGTGCTTGGGACTTGTAGAAATTTCTGAGAACAAGCAAATATGCATTAGCCCCCAAGTATCAGGTGCATAACTTGTTATGTACTTGGTACTTCAAATATGTACCGTCAATCTCATAATATGTCTGCTTCTCATAGGCTGAGCTGAGCAAAAAAGATTCTCAAACCGCCGATCTGCAAGGAAACATCAAATCCCAGCAAGCCGAAACCTCCAAGGCAAAGGATGAGCTGACCAGCGCTTTAGCCGCCATGGAAAAATTGAAGGAAAGTTTCAACAAGGAACGGGCAGATTGGGAGACTGAAAAATCCGCTTTGCAAAAAAGAGCCGAGGACGCCGAAGCAGCTCTTAAACCGGTAGTAGATGAACTGACTGGCATAAAGCGGCAGATACATGCCATGACGGCTGCTGTATTTGGTAAACATCCTTGCCTTATATTTTCAACTTAGCATCTCATACGAAGCCGGTTTACTGATGCTTGTAATTATGCAGGGACTCGCATTAATCATCTGGGCTCTAACGTAATGAAGAAGCTGAAGGCTGCCTATACTCTTATAGAGCAGTTATATACCGGCGCACAACGGATTATTTGCACTGCTTCGCACAACAAACCGCCACCAACTTTAATCAAGGAGACCCTAAAAAGGCTGTCAATGCTGCATGCCCGGGTAGAAGAGTTAAAGAGATCTGCTATAAGAGCTAGTGCTCTGACCGCGCTAACCCGGGCAAAAGCATGGGTGCCTGATCTTGACCCGGAAGATGTCAGCAAAGGCTATCCGAGCTTGAAAGAGGATGGATCAGAATTTGGCAATGAGGACCTTCGAGCCATAAACCGGGAAGTACGTCCGCTGGCTTGCCAATTAGCTGAAGAAGCTGGTCTTTCACATTATCAAGCAAGTTATGACATTAACAACAAACGGGTGGCCGCACCAACTCCTGAGGTTCAAAATCTCATCCCGCCAATTCGTAAGCACACCTATTCCCCTGACATTGAACCGTCCACCCTTATAAGCGACGAAGCTGTGTTCCAAGCCCTAATTGGGATCGACTGGACAACTATTGACTTCCAGCCACTAGGTAGAGATGAAGAGGATGAACCGGTGCAAGATGATCCGCAGCCGTCAGGTCAAGCTGGAGACGAATCATGATCCGGAGGCCGGTTTAGTCTTCCACGTGCTGCAATGCTTGTTGAGAAACAATTATCCTTTTGGGCACTGAAATGCCTTGTAATAGGCTAGTTAAAACACTTGGTCTGTTATGCCTTCGTGTATATTTATTTGTGCCTAACACTTGTTAATCCACCATGCTTAAGACATATTTATATTCATAATTCGTAGCGATCTATTCCTGCACACAAAAAGTTGATTGTGTCCTGGCGGTTTGCCGCTGAACGGGTCATGATGCCCAGATATATAACCAGGGTTTATAACCAAGGCTGTAAAAGATAATCAAATATGAAAATAATTGATAGCTGTGACCTTGAATCACAACGTTGGCTGACCAACGTTGGTAGTGAGGGTGATAACCCCAATCTTGAGTAATGATAACTCCTTTCATACCGTGCCGGTTTATGATAAAACCGTGCCAGGTTGTGATAAACACCAGTTTATTCAATGCTGGCGACTTAGAGTCGAAACTAGACCGGGCTAAGAAACTCCGGGTTATAAGTGATTACGTACTGGCAACTTGTAGTTGACAGCCTAACCGGGTTGATGAACACCGGTTTAGCAAAAAAACATCATAAATCTTATCAAGAGAAAGAAAAACTTGGCAAAAAAGCAAATGAAAACTTGTAGTCGAGGCTTTTCACGGGCTGCCAGGCCCCAAATTCGAGGCTTTTCATGGGCTGCCAGGCCACTGAGTTAAACCATTTTGTGAAGCCTTTTAAGATGGTCCTCAATCCTTAACCAATCGTCGTTTTAACTTGATAAGTTCAGGGTCTTATCAGAGTAACTTGTCAAAGTTCGATGGGTCATACCAGGTTTACTTGGGCGGAGTGACTTACTTAAAAAGGCAGGCTAACCCGGGGTTTTAGGTGTATACAGCAGGCTTCCAAGCCGTGGCTTGATAGCCTATTACAAGTGTAGATTCTTTGTTCATTGCGACAGCAAAGAACCCCCAAGTAACATTTTGAGTTGTGCTCAGTGGGTGCCTACGTTTGAGTTGTTCTTTTGCAACACTCTCTTTGGCCCCGAAGTAATTTGGCGTTAAGCCGATCAAGAGGTGTGACTATGGTTCAAATACGACCAAGCCCCCAAGTGATTTTTCAGGTGGACTTGCGCCGATCAAGAGGTGTAGCTTTAGTTGAAGTACAACCAAGCCCCCAAGTGACTTTATAAAGCTTTGATAAGCTGAATCAAGGGGTAAACCGGAAGCCGCTTTACGAAATAAAAGCCCCCATGTAACCACACATGATATAAGAAAAACAAAAGATGCCCCGCTTTAGCTGAGGCTCCGGTTTATTATATTGATCATAATATATACATTGTCATAACTATGTATATGAGCAAAGCCTATGGCTTAAGTATAGTAAGGCCGAAGATGAGCGATATTCCACGACCTGTGGGTCTCCTCCTCCAATTTACGTGAGTCTTTGCGCTCTCGAACATCTATAAGGTAGTATGACCAATTATGCAGATTCTTGCTGACCACAAAGGGTCCTTCCCAAGGTGGGGATAACTTGTGCATATCCGTCTGATCCTGTATGAGTCGGAGTACCAGATCGCCTTCTTGAAAAGTTCTGGTTCTAACCCGGCGGCTGTGATAACGACGCAGATCTTGCTGATAAATCGCTGAAAGGGCTGCTGCAATGTCACATGATACGTCTCCGTCGTATCTACTTTTCCAAACACTTTTTCCCTTGTTTTGGACTCTAACCTATATGATTTGAACGGAACTAACCTGGACTGACGCTGTTTTCAGCAGAATTGCCATGGTGTTGTTTCATGTGCAGAAAATAAAAGTTCTCAAAATGACCTGAAACTCCACGGAACACCTTAGAAAGAATAATAAAAAATCCTCGCCAAAGATGAAGACCAGGGGGCCCACACCCTGCTTACGAGGGTGGGGGGCGCGCCCTCCCCCTGGGCGCGCACCCTACCTCGCGGGCCCCCTGGTGGCCCTCCGACGCCAACTCCAACTCCATATATTGGCTTTCGGGGAGAAAAAAATCAGAGAGAAATTTTCATCGCGTTTTACGATACGGAGCCGCCGCCAAGCCCTAATCTCTCTCGGGAGGGCTGGTCTGCAGTCCGTTCGGGGCTTCGGAGAGGGGGATTCGTCGTCGTCGTCATCATCAACCATCCTCTATCACCAATTTCATGATGCTCACCGCCGTGTGTGAATAATTGAATCGTAGGCTTGCTGGACGGTGATGGATTGGATGAGATTTATCATGTAATCGAGTTATTTTTGTTAGGGTTTTATCCCTAGTATCCACTATGTTCCGAGATTGATGTTGCTATGACTTTGCTATGCTTAATGCTTGTCACTAGGGCCCGAGTGCCATGATTTCAGATCTGAACCTATTATGTTTTCATGAATATATGTGTGTTCTTGATCCTATCTTGCAAATCTATAGTCACCTATTATGTGTTATGATCCGACAACCCCGAAGTGACAATAATCGGGATACTTCTCGGTGATGACCATAGTTTGAGGAGTTCATGTATTCACTATGTGCTAATGCTTTGTTCCGCTTCTCTATTAAAAGGAGGCCTTAATATCCCTTAGTTTCCAATAGGACCCCGCTGCCACGGGAGGGTAGGACAAAAGATGTCATGCAAGTTCTTTTCCATAAGCACGTATGACTATTTACGGAATACATGCCTACATTACATTGATGAACTGGAGCTAGTTCTGTGTCACCCTATGTTGTAGCTGTTACATGACGAACCGCATCCGGCATAATTATCCATCATTGATCCGGTGCCTACGAGTTTTCCATATATTGGTTTACGCTTATTTACTTTTCCGTTGCTACTGTTATCATCACTACAAAAATACCAAAAACATTACTTTTGCTGTCTTTACTTTGTTACCGTTACCACCACTATCATATTACTTTGCTACTAAACACTTTGCTGCAGATACTAAGTTTCCAGGTGTGGTTGAATTGACAACTCAGCTGCTAATACTTGAGAATATTCTTTGGCTCCCCTTGTGTCGAATCAACAAATTTGGGTTGAATACTCTACCCTCGAAAACTGTTGCGATCCCTTATACTTGTGGGTTATCAAGACCTTTTTTAAAGCGCCCGTAGCCGGGGAGCATAGCTCTATTCTTTGAGTCACGTGGGATTTATATCTGCTGGACACTATGAAGAATTTGAAAGATGATCGAACTACTATTTTGCCCTCAACTACGAGGGGAGGTAAGGAACTGCCATCTAGCTCTGCACTTGATTCACCTTCTGTTATAAGTAAGCTTGCGACACCTAAACCTGCTACTGCTATGAATTCTGATATGTCGCATGTTATTGATGATGCCACTTCTGCTATGCATGATACTTATGATGAAACTACTTCTATGCTTGATACTACTGTGCCCCTTGGTGAATTTCTTGATGAGGAAATTGCTAGATCTAGAGAAAGAGAAATTATCGAACCTGAATACAATGATGAAAGTGATGATGAAAATATGCATGCTATCCCTGAGGGTTACCTTTTTTATGCTGAATCTTCTGCAGCTATTTTTGCTTGCCAGGATAGATACGAACTTAAGAGGCCGCTAGTTAAATGGAGTAAAGAATCTTTTAGAGATAGGATGAGACCCGACCCTGGTTTTGCTACTTCACCTATCTGTGTTCCTGATCAGGATTATTATGATTTTTCTGTTGATCCAGATATAATTACTTCGCTTGAATCTGATCCTTTTTATGGCTATGAATCTGAAACTGTCGTGGCACATCTTACTAAGTTAAATGATATAGCTGCCCTGTTTACTAATAATGAGAGACCGCGCTACCTTTATTTACTCAAAATATTTCCGTTCTCATTAAAGGGTGATGCTAAGATATGGTTTAATTCTCTTGATCCTGGTTGTGTGCAAACTCCCCAGGATATGATTTATTACTTCTCTGCTAAATATTTCCATGCTCATAAGAAACAAGCTGCTTTGAGGGATATATATAATTTTGTGCAAATTGAAGAAGAGAGTCTCCCACAAGCTTGGGGAGGCTTCTCAAGTTACTTAATGCTTTGCCTGATCATCCTCTTAAGAAACCTGAAATACTTGATATCTTTTATAATGGACTAACCGATGCTTCCAGAGATTACCTGGATAGTTGTGTTGGTTCTCTTTTCAGGGATAGAACACCGGATGAAGCTGAAATTTTATTGAATAATATGTTGACAAATGAAAAATAATTGGGCACCTCCTGAGCCAACTCCCGAGCCAACTCCTGAGCCAATTACAGAGCCTATTCCTAAACCAACTCCGAAGAAGAGAGGTGTTCTATTTCTCAGTCCCGAAGATATGCAAGAGGAAAAGAAACCCATGAAAGAAAAAGGTATTAAAGCTGAAGATGTTAAGAATTTACCTCCTATTGAAGAAATACATGGTCTTAATTTATCGCCTGTTGAAGAAGTATATGATCTCAATTACTTATTTACTGAAGAACCTCCCGATATCCCGACACAGGTAGTAAAGGTAAATTCTCTCTATAGGTATGATAAAGCTGAAGTCCCTCCTACTAAAATTGCTAGTCGGTGCTTGGATGAGTTTGATGACTTTATGTTTAAGCAAGATGACTTTAATGCTTATTTTGGTAGACAATTAAAACAGAATACCTTTATGATTAAACGCTTGAGTGATTATATGGCTGATATTAGAGGTGAACTTAAACTTGTTAGCAAACATGCTTCTATGGTTACCACTCAAGTAGAACAAGTACTTAAAGCTCAGAAAGAAGTGCTTGATGAAATGAATAGTAAGAAGAGTGATTATGCTGTTAGAGTGGCTACTAGAACTGGTAGAGTGACTCAGGAACCTTTGTATCCTAAAGGCCACCCTAAGAGAATCGAGCAAGATTCTCAAGGAAATAATATTGATATGCCTAGTTCTTCTAAAAGGAAGAAAACGAAAAATGATAGGACTATGAAAACTTCTAGTGAACCTATTGCTGAACCACCTGAGAATCCAAATGATATCTCTATGTCTGATGCTGAAACACAATCTGGTAATGAACATGAAACTAGTGAAAATGTTAAAGATGATGTTCATGATGATGCTCAACCTAGTAATGATAATGAAGTAGAAGTTGAACCTGCTGTTGATCTTGATAACCCACAATCAAAGAATCAACGTTATGATAAAAGAGACTTTGTTGCTAGGAAACATGGTAAAGAAAGAGAACCATGGGTTCAGAAACCCATGCCTTTTCCTCCGAAACCATCCAAGAAAAGGATGATGAGGATTTTGAGCGCTTTCTTTGAAATGATTAGACCCATCTTTTATGTATGCGATTAATCACTGTTGTGCTCAAAACAAATCCTTATGCTAAGTATATGAAAGATATTATTACAAATAAAAGAAAGATACCTGAAGCTGAAATTTCCACCATGCTTGCTAATTATACTTTTAAGGGTGGAATACCAAAGAAACTTGGAGATCCAGAGTACCTACTATACCATGCTCCATTAAGAGAAATTATGTTAAAACTGCTTTATGTGATCTTGGAGCCGGTGTTAGTGTTATGCCTCTCTCTTTATATCGTAGACTTGACTTGAATAAGTTGACACCTACTGAAATATCTTTGCAAATGGCTGATAAATCAACTGCTATACATTGCCGGCATTTGTGAGGATGTGCTGTTGTGGTTGCAAACGTTACTATTTTAACGGACTTTGTTATTCTTGATATTCCGAGGACGATAGTATGTCTATTATTCTTGGAAGACCTTTCCTTAATACTGCAGGGGCTGTTATTGATTGCAACAAAGGCAATGTCACTTTTCATGTTAATGGTAATGAGCACACGGTACACTTTCCGAGGAAACAACCTCAAGTTTATAGTATCAACTCTATTGGAAAAATTCCATCGATTATATTTGGAGGTTTTGAATTTCCTCTCGCCATCGTTAAGAAGAAATATGATATACTTATTATTGGGGATGTCCATATCCCCGTTGAGGTAACATAGTGTTATTCGAAATTTCTCCGGTTCCATGTTAATCGGAATGAGTTTGTTAACAAGACTTGATCGACCTTGTTAGTGGATTCTTTTTTATGAGCATGAGATGGATGAAACTAGAAGCACAACCTTCTGTACCCTATTTATATTCTCTATTATTTAGTAGAAATAAAGTAAAATAGTATTTTTCTGTCTGTTTCCTGATTTATCCGTGCAATATAAAAATATCCCGAAAATAAAAGTCCTCAGAATGCCATGCAAATTTAATATGATTTTTTCGGGAATATTTGAGTATTTACTGTGCAAAAATTACCGCGGGGGGAGCTGCCACCTGGCCACGAGGGTGGAGGGCACGCCCTACCCCCCTGGGCGTGCCCCCTGCCTCGTGGGCCCATGGTGGCCCTCCTCCACTTATACCTGCACCCATCTTCTTGCTCTGCCTCACACAAACCCGAAAAACCAACTCAAGCTCGTGTTCCAGCCTCTTTTGCTGTGATTTTCGATCTCCTTGCTCAAAGCACCTCTCGCAAAACTGCTTGGGGAGATTGTTCCTTGGTATGTGACTCCTCCATTGGTCCAATTAGTTTTTGTTCTAGTGCTTTATTCATTGCAAATTTGTGCTGCATAGGTGACCATGTTCTTGAGCTTGCATGTCAAATTTATATGGTTCTAAGTAGTTCTAATGCTTGATATAGGCCCTAGGCACTTGTGGGAGTTGTTGCTATCAATTTTATTGAAGTTGGTTCACTTTTACTTGAAGTTACTAAAAATTTCAGATTGTTTCAGAAATAATGAAGAAATTTTTGAGGGGCTCGTCGAGCCGAAGCTCTAAGGAAAAACAAAAGGAAGAAGAACAGAAGCCCAAATTTAATTTGCCTCGCACCGCGGAGGTCCGGCCATGTGAATGGCCTTCCGATGACTTCTTGAGGAGAGCCGGGATTTATGAGGATTTCCATCTACTGATTGAGAACGCCGGCCTCACCAACTTCCTCCGCGACCAACGTCATCAGTATCTCTTACTCACAAATACTTTTGTGCAGAACTTCTACTTTTTCCCTAAGAAATCACCTCCAACAGTAGAGTTCCATTTATATGACGTTGTTAAGGAGATGACATTAACTGAATTTTGCGAGGTTTGCAAAATACATTTTGAGGGCACCTTAGTTGAACCACACCGTAATGAAGTGGAAGCTTTTATTAACACTATCACTGTGGGAGAAACCAGGAAGGTTTCTGATGCAAGAATTACTAGCATACATTTCCCCGTTTTACGCTACTTTGCCTTATTTGCTAGTTGTTGCTTGATTGGTCGCGGGAACTGTGGAAACCTTAGCATTCCTGATATTATCATTTTGTTCCATGGTTTATACCACAATAACTCTGTTAGTATGGGCAGAATTGTTGCTAGACGGTTAAGTCTGAACCGTACTAAGGGCCCCATCTTTGGAGGCATTTATGCTTCACGCCTAGCTGAATATTTTGAGATACCTATTAGGCATGAAGAGAAAGAAGAAATAGCGCTGCCCCGTGCTTATTTAGATTATAAGAGTATGCTAGCGCATGATTTTCTTGTTAAGAGTCGCGAAGGGGAGCTTAAATATAAATTGTACTTTGATAAACATCACCCTGAGACTATTACTTTGCCTGCTCCCTCTTTGTTTAACTTGTCTACAGGTCCTTACATTGTTCCGTGGGCGGCTGTTCAAGCCTATCGGAATCTTGCACCAGCTCCGGAACCGGAGCCACAAGATGAGCCTCCACGAATGTCTGTTTATTCTTGGGATCCAGAGGAGGTTGCCAGCAAGTGGCAGTCAGAGTCCTCTTCATCACATTATGATCCCAACTATTCTTCATCGCAGTACGACCCCAGCTACACCTACGGGTATCAGCCAGGCTATCCCTCGCAATAGACCAACTTAGGCCAAAAGCCTAAGCTTGGGGGAGTACGTATTTATCACCGACATTACATTTATCTTAACACACACTCATTGCTAGATGTCGGTGCTCATACTCTTTCACTGTAATATCCATGTTAGTTTAAATTTCTTTTTCTAGCTTTCTTCTTGTGTGTTTGATAAACCTTAAGAAAAAAACAAAAAATTTAGTTAGTCTACTTTCCATGCTTGTAGTAGAATTAAAAAGAAAACCCAAAAACATTTCCCGTTCTTATTTTGCTTGTCGGGAGCTTTCCCGTGTAAATAGTTTTTATTTCTTTTCCTTTCTTTGGGGGTCGAGCAGACTATACTGAAAATGCTTAGTGGCTCTCATATGCATTATTGTTTATCTAACTTAGATCCCATATTACTGGTCTTCTCCTATTTATTGAATGCTTGCAGCCAGCTTAGTCCAATGCACGTGCACTCTTATTATTATACACACCGTTCGGTCGTGCAAGTGAAAGGCAATAATGATGATATATGATGGACTTATTGGGATGAGAAAAGCTGGTATGAACTCGACCTCTCTTGTTTTTGTAAATATGATGATTCATCGTTCTGATTCAGCTATTATGAAGTAAACATATTTGCAATGACATTTAGAGATTATAGTTGCTTGTGCCATGCTTGATTAGCTATGAGTTATAATGGTTTACCTTGCGTGCCAACATGCTATTAGAATGATTATGATGTGGTATGATGGGATGGTAGCCTCCTTTGAATGAATTGAGTGAGTCGACTTGGCACATGTTCACGCATGTAGTTGAATCAAATCAACATAGCCTTCATGATATTTATGTTCATGGTGGATTATATCCTACTCATGCTTGTATTCGGTGTAAATTAATTTTAATGCATGTTTACTACTGTTGTCGCTCTCTCAGTTGGCCGTTTCCCAGTCTTTTGCTAGCCTTCACCTGTACTAAGCGGGAATACTGCTTGTGCATCCAAACTACTTAAACCCCAAAGTTGTTCCATATGAGTCCACTATACCTTCCTATATGTGGTATCTACCTGCCGTTCCAAGTAAATTTGTATGTGCCAAACTCTAAATCTTCAAATAAACATTCTGTTTTGCATGCTCTAATAGCTCATATATCAACTAGTGTTGCCCTTATCTTCCGTGTTAGGCGGGTTATTCTCAAGAGGAGTGGACTCCGCTCCTCATTCATGAGAAAATGGCTGGTAACCGGGATGCCCAGTCCCATGCTTTATGCAAACTAAATCAAAATAACTGCAAACAA
Organism: Aegilops bicornis; assembly: GCA_021605145.1. Classification (NCBI taxonomy): domain Eukaryota; kingdom Viridiplantae; phylum Streptophyta; class Magnoliopsida; order Poales; family Poaceae; genus Aegilops; species Aegilops bicornis. The sequence goes on from CM038674.1 coordinate 648,739,869, forward strand.
AACTCCCCCTGGGACCGCTGAATGCTGGAGGCACTCGTTGTTTCGAGCAAGCCATGGATTGATGCTTGTGGAGGAGGGGGAGTATAAACTTTACCATTCTGTTTGGGAACCGCCTATAATCTGTTTAGCACGGAAGATATCGTCATCTCTTAGTTGTTATGTTGACAATGAAAGTATGCCGCTCAAAATATAATTTATCTCTATTTCAAAACCGAGCTCTGGCACCTCTACAAATCCCTGGTTCCCTCTGCGAAGGGCCTATCCATTTACTTTTATGTTGAGTCATCACCCTTCTTATTAAAAAGCACCCGCTGGAGAGCACTGCTTGTCGTTTGCATTCATTATAATTGGTTTATATTGGGTATGACTTGACTGGATCTCTTTTACCATGAATTACAATGTATAGTCAGTCCTTGATCTTTAAAGGTGATCTGCATTTATGTTTTGCGGTCTCAGAAAGGGCTAGCGAGATACATTTTGTTATATCATGTCATGATTACTTTGAGAAAGTGTTGTCATCCGAGTTTTATTATTATGGCTCGCTAGCTGATTATGCTATTGATATGAGTAATTATGAGACCTACGTGTTATTGTGAGTATGGTTAGTTCATAATATTTGCTGAAACTTGAATGTTGGCTTTTCATGTTTACAACAACAAGAGCAAACAGAGTTTGTAAAAGTTTTCCTTTTTCTCTTTCAGTTTGTCAACTGAATTGCTTGAGGACAAGCAAGGGTTTAAGCTTGGGGGAGTTGATACGTCTCCGTCCTATCTACTTTTCCAAACACTTTTGCGCTTGTTTTGGACTCTAACTTGTATGATTTGAATGGAACTTACTTGGACTGACACTGTTTTCAGCAGAATTGCCATGCTGTTGTTTCATGTGCAGAAAATAAAAGTTCTCGGAATGACCTGAAACTCCACGGAACACCTTAGAAAAAATAATAAAAAATCCTCGCCAAAGATGAAGACCAGGGGCCCACACTGCTCACGAGGGTGGGGCGCCCCCTCGGGCGTGCCCCCTACCTCGTGGGCCCTCGAGCCCTCCCTCGCCAACTCCAACTCCATATATTGGCTTTCGGGAGAAAAAATCGAGAGAAAGTTTCATCGCGTTTTACGATACGGAGCCGCCGCCAAGCCCTAATCTCTCTCGGGAGGGCTGATCTGGTGTCCGTTCGGGGCTCCAGAGAGGGGGATTCGTCGCCATCATCATCATCAACCATCCTCCATCACCAGTTTCATGATGCTCACAGCCGTGCGTGAGTAATTGCATTGTAGGCTTGCTGGACGGTGATGGGTTGGATGAGATTTATCATGTAATCGAGTTAGTTTTGTTAGGGTTTGATCCTTAGTATCCACTATGTTCTGAGATTGATGTTGCTATTACTTTGCTATGCTTAATGCTTGTCACTAGGGCCCGAGTGCCATGATTTCAGATCTTAACCTATTATGTTTTCATGAATATATGTGTGTTCTTGATCCTATCTTGCAAGTCTATAGTCACCTATTATGTGTTATGATCCGACAACCCCGAAGAAACAATAATCGGGATACTTCTTGGTGATGACCATAGTTTGAGGAGTTCATGTATTCACTATGTGCTAATGCTTTGTTCCGGTTCTCTATTAAAAGGAGGCCTTAATATCCCTTAGTTTCCAATAGGACCCCGCTGCCATGGGAGGGTAGGACAAAAGATGTCATGCAAGTTCTTTTCCATAAGCACGTATGACTATTTACGGAATACATGCCTACATTACATTGATGAACTGGAGCTAGTTCTGTGTCACCCTATGTTGTAACTATTACATGACGAACCGCATCCGGCATAATTATCCATCACTGATCCGGTGCCTACGAGTTTTCCATATACTGGTTTACGCTTATTTACTTTTCCGTTGCTACTGTTATCATCACTACAAAAATACCAAAAACATTACTTTTGCTATCTTTACTTTGTTACCGTTACCACCACTATCATATTACTTTGCTACTAAACACTTTGCTGCGGATACTAAGTTTCCAGGTGTGGTTGAATTGACAACTCAGCTGCTAATACTTGAGAATATTCTTTGGCTCCCCTTGTGTCGAATCAACAAATTTGGGTTGAATACTCTACCCTCGAAAACTGTTGCGATCCCCTATACTTGTGGGTTATCATCACGCTCCTCATCTAACAGGTCAAGTGCTTCTTGCCGTGCTTTCTCATTATCAGCTTCGACATATGCTGCCACACGGGGCGAATCATGATGGGTGTCACTTGGGAGAACCGCCTCCGCTCCATAAACCATGAAAAAAGGCGTGTAACCCGTGGATCTGTTGGGCGTGGTATTGATGCTCCATAACACAGAAGGTAACTCCTCTACCCAACAACCCGGCGTCTGGTAAAGGAACCATAAGCCGCGGTTTGATGCCTCTCAAAATCTCTTGATTGGCCCTCTCCGCTTGACCATTGGACTGGGGGTGAGCCACTGATGATACGTCAAGCCGGATGTGCTCACGTTGACAGAACTCCTTCATGGCACCTTTTGACAGATTGGTACCATTATTAGTTATAATGATGTGTGGAAAACCAAACCAGAAAATCACCTTCTTGATGAATTGAACCGCCGTGGCCGCATCACACTTACTGACTGGCTCTGCCTCCACCCACTTCGTGAACTTATCAACCGCCACCAAAAGGTGGGTCTTCTTATCCTTGGATCTCTTAAAGGGCCCAACCATATCCAGCCCCCAAGTTGCAAACGGCCAAGTGGTTGGAATCATCCTCAATTCCTGAGCCGGTACATGAGCGCGTCGTGAGAATTTTTGACATCCATCACACCTTTTGACCAAGTCCTCAGAATCAGCATGAGCCGTCAGCCAATAGAAACCGTGACGAAATGCCTTGGCTGCCAGAGATTTTGAACCGGCGTGGTGACCACAATCTCCATCGTGGATCTCACGCAAAATTTCATGGCCTTCTTCAGGAGCTATGCAGCATTGAAACGCCCCTTTCACACTACAATGATGTAACTCTACATTGATAATAGTCATGGACTTGGACCGCCGGATTATCTGCCTGGCCGAAGTTTCATCTTCTGGCAACTCACCCCGGTTCATATACGCCAAATATGGAACTATCCAATCCGGGATAACATGAAGAGCCGCCACCAACTGGGCCTCCGGATAAGGCACAGCCAAATCCTCTTCAACAGGGAGCTTGACGGACGGATTATGCAGCACGTCCAGGAAGACATTGGGTGGAACCGGCTTACGTTGGGAACCCAAGCGGCTTAAAGTGTCTGCCGCTTCATTCTTCTGCCGGTCCACATGATCGACCTGATAACCTTTAAACTGACCCGCAACAATATCCACCTCTTGACGATACGCCGCCATGAGTGGGTCCTTGGAATCCCAAGTAACGGACACTTGTTGAGCCACCAGGTCTGAGTCACCGAAGCATTTAACTCAGCTTAGATTCATCTCTTTAGCCATTCGAAGACAATGGAGTAAAGCCTCATATTCAGCTGCATTGTTAGTGCGAGGGAACATTAAACGGAGAACATAACAAAACTTATCACCTTGTGGGGAAGTTAATATGACTCCAGCCCCCGAGCCCTCCAATTGCCTGGACCCATCAAAATGAATAGTCCAATAAGTATGATCCGGCTTCTCTTCTGGCGCCTGTAGTTCTGTCCAATAATTGATGAAATCCACAAGTGCGTGAGATTTGATCACCGTCCGGGGCATATATTTTAATCCGTGAGGCCCAAGTTCAATAGCCCACTTAGCAATCCGGCCAGTTGCTTCCCTGTTCTGGATTATATCCCCCAAAGGAGCAGAGCTGACCACCGTGATGGGATGACCTTGGAAATATTGTTTAAGCTTCCGGCTTGCCATGAAAACTCCATATACCAGCTTCTGCCAATGCGGGTACCTTTGCTTGGACTCAATAAGTACCTCACTGATATAATAAACCGGCCGTTGAACCGGATACTCCTTTCCGGCCTCCTTGCGCTCCACCACAATAGCCACGCTAACAGCCCGGGCATTAGCTGCCACATATAGCAACAATGGCTCCTTATCAACAGGAGCAGCAAGAACTGGTGGATTAGCAAGCTGTTGCTTTAAGTCCTCAAACGCTTCATTGGCGGCGTTACTCCAGACGAAGTTATCCGTTTTCTTCAGCATCTGATATAAGGGAATGGCCTTCTCACCAAGGCGACTGATAAACCGGCTCAACGCGGCAATCCGGCCTGCCAGGCGTTGAACATCATTGATACACTTCGGTTTAGCCAAAGAAGTTATAGCCTTGATTTTCTCCGGATTAGCTTCGATGCCTCTGTTAGATACCAGAAAGCCCAAGAGCTTGCCTGCCGGTACACCAAAGACACACTTGGCCGGATTAAGCATCATTTTATAAACCCGGAGGTTATCAAAAGTCTCCTTCGGGTCATCAATCAATGTATCCTCCTTTCTGGATTACACCACAATATCATCCACATAGGCATGAACATTGCGGCCAATCTGATCATGAAGACAATTCTGCACACACAGTTGATAAGTCGCCTGGGCACTCTTGATCCCAAAGGGCATAGGTACATAGCAGAAGGCTCTAAAGGGAGTTATGAAGGCTGTCTACTCCTGATCCTTAACTGCCATTTTGATCTGATGGTAACCAGAATACGCATCCAGGAAACTCAGACGCTCGCAACCCGTCGTAGCATCAATGATTTGATCAATATGCGGGAGGGCAAAAGGATCTGCTGGACAAGTATTGTTGAGATCTGTATAGTCCACACACATGCACCAAGTGCCGTTCTTCTTAAGTATCGGCACCGGATTAGCCAACCACTCAGGATGAAAGACTTCAACAATAAACCCAGCCGCCAAAAGCCTGGCCACCTCTTCACCAATTGCCTTGCGCCTTTCTTCATCAAACCGGCGAAGGAACTGCTTGACCAGTTTATATTTGGGATCAACATTAAGAGTATGCTCAGCGAGTTCTCTGGGTACACCTGGCATGTCAGAAGGCTTCCATGTGAAGATGTCCCTATTCTCACAGATGAACTCGATGAGCGCACTTTCCTATTTTGGATCCAAGTTAGCGCTGATGGTAAACTACTTGGATGAATCGCCAGGAACAAAATCAACAAGCTTGGTCTCATCAGTCGATTTAAACTTCAACGCCGGATCACTCTCCGTAGTTGGCTTCTTCAACGAAGTCATATCTGCTGGGTCAACATTGTCCTTGTAGAACTTCAACTCTTCTGTTGCACAAACCGACTCAGCATAAGCCGCATCACCCTCTTCACATTCCAAAGCAATCTTACGGCTTCCATGTACTGTGATGGTTCCCTTGTGACCCGGCATCTTGAGCTGCAGATAAACATAACAGGGCCTTGCCATGAACTTAGCATAAGTCGGCCGTCCAAACAGGGCATGGTATGGGCTCTTGATTTTCACCACCTCAAAGGTCAATGTTTCTGATCTTGAATCATGCTCATCACCAAAAGCAACCTCCAGAGCTATCTTACCAACTGGGTATGCCGATTTACAAGGTACCACACCCGTGTAAGACCGTGTTGGACAGTTTAAGATTTTTATCTGTTAACCCCATGCGACGGGAAGTTTCATAATAAAGGATATTGATACTACTCCCTCCATCCATGAGCACCTTGGTGAACTTATATCCGCCAACCTGAGGCGCCACCACCAAAGCCAGATGACCCGGATTATCAACCCGGGGCGGATGATCCTCCCTACTCCATACGATTGGCTGCTCAGACCAGTGTAAGTAACGGGGCACCACCGGTTCAACGGAATTCACTGCCCTCTTATGAAGCTTCTGATCGCGCTTGCACAGGCTAGTGGTGAAGACATGATACTGTCCACTGTTCAACTGCTTCGGGTTGCTCTGGTAACCCGACTGCTGCTGTTGCTGCTGATTGCCCTGATGATTATAACCACCTTGGTTGCCCTAATTGCCTTGATTGTTATGTACACTTTGATTACCGTGAAAACCTGAACCGGAACTGCCTCCGCCGTAACCCCGCCCATGAGATCCGGGGCCTGAACCGCCGCCCGGTCCATGATCATACCGAAAGAAGTCAGAATTTTTGAACTCCTGCATGATATAACAATCCTTCCAAAGGTGCGTAGCTGGTTTGTCCTGTGAACCGTGCTTTGGGCAAGGCTGGTTTAACAGATAAGACAGGCGCTCCGGATTGGGGCTCGGCCCTCCGCTACACCGGGGCGGTTTACCCTCACGTCGCTGGCCCTTGTCCTGCGCGTTGGTATTAGCCACAAAATCTAAACTGTTATCTGCTTTACGTTTACCGTTGTTTCCATGACCCGCCGGGTTATGCTGCTACCCCTTGGTGTTTCCGCTCTTCTTTCCCTTCCCTGTCTTGTCGTCGTCAGACTCGGGGTCCTTGGTACTATTAGACTCGACATATTTTACCAGAGCAACCATGAGAGTCCCCATGTCATTGCAGTGGCGCTTGAGCCGTCCCAATTTCAGCTTCAGAGGTGTAAACCGGCAATTGCCTTCCAACGTCGAAACTGCTCTGTCAGCGTTGATGCGGTCTGATGAATGCAAGATTTGCGAAACCTGACGCACCCAATGGGTTGTTGACTCTCCTTCCTCCTGAACACAGGCAGCCAAGTCTACAATCGACATGGGCTGCTTGCACGTGTCTTTGAAATTCTGAATAAACCGGGCTCTCAATTCGGCCCATGACCCAATGGAGTTAGCTGGCAAGTTTTTCAACCAAGTGCGAGATGTTCCTTCCAACCTCATGGTAAAGTATTTAGCGCACGCCGCATCGTCCACATCTAGCATCTCCATTGCCATCTCATAGCTTTTGACCCATGACTCGGGGGATAAATCAGCGGTGTAATTCGGCACCTTACGTGGGCATTTGAAATCCTTGGGCAGACGCATGTTGCGCAGCGCTGGGACTAGACACGGTACTCTCAAAGAGCTGGAAGTAACCCCTGGTTCCACCGATGTGGTTGGACGAGCCGGAGTAAGTTGGCGGGCCTCATGTTGCGCCGCTAACTCGGCCTCTCGACGTGCATGCCCTAGCACGATCCACCACATCCTGAGCATCACCACCGCCACCCGCCGGGTTATGGCCACGGGGCGGATCACGGTTTCGCGCACTGCTTGACATGGCCGGTTCATCAATACGCCTGCTGTAACTCCGGCTTGGGCGGGGAGTATAATGGATCCGTTCGCGACTATACGAATAAGCTTGTTGCTGAGTTAAAGTTGTCTGAAAGAGCTCCCTAGCCCGTCGCGTCTCGACCGCTACTGGGGACTCGCCTTCGATCGGGAGAGCCGCCAGCCGTGAAGCGGCGGCGACAATGTTATCCATCGGGTTAGAGGAATGACCCGGTGGTGTAGGGGCATGCTGTGTCAAAATGTTGTTCTGACGAGGCGCATCCGTCGGTCGTGGCTGAACCGGCGCCCCCGTTCCAGGTGCCTCCGCCCGGTTTATCACTGGTGCATTACTGGTTCCCGCTCCTGGGGTATTAAAGAGGTTCTTGGCTTCATAAACCAGCGGCAAATGAGATCGGTACCTTCTTCTCATAACGTCGTTTGTCGCACTCTGATCCAACATAAGTCGATATGCCTGTGCATCTAATGCGGCCCGCTTTGTAGCCATCATGGCATCCTCCGCTGCCAAATCGGCCTTGGCCTGAGTTATCTGATCCTTCACCTTTGTGATCTCCGCAGTATGCTCATCCGGATTCGTCGGGTTAACCTCCGTCATCAGTGTTGCCAAAGCGTCAAACAAATCAGATAAAACCTGAGCCGGCGGTCGCACAGGGCCTCCTGCCGTTGCCACGGCTGATCCGGAAACCACCGCCGCGGCGGTCGAAGAGTGGATTGCTGGCTGCGTACCGGCCATGAAGGTCGCAACCCGGTTTGGCGGATCAATGGGGTCCGGAATACTGTCGTCATCGGAACAGCCCCCAATCCGACCATCTTGCAACTGGTACAATGACTCGGTCTCTCCGGTCGATGACTCGTCACCGGAATAAACGACAGTTTCACCACCAGATTCCGATCTATCCTCAGATTCGACTCCGTGGATGACTCCCACGAAGGCACGCTTCATGGCAGGCTTAACCTGGGCAGATCTCGCACGCTGGGCCGTCTCGACGATGTCGGTGCAGATGTCCGGCTCAGGGCCCGGTTCGCCGATCTTGCCAATGAAAACGTGGATGCTGCCGAAGGGGACCCGTACCAGATTGATTGAGCCGGCCTCGGGGCCCAGCCTGCATCGTTGATGTAGAGCTTGCCGCGACGACTCTTGGTCATCCGGCCCACGGCGTATCCCTTGAGTTCTTCAAAGCTGCCCTCTAAGAACTTGAAACCATCATGCGATAGCCCCACGGTGGGCGCCAACTGTCATGGTTTTGTCACGGCAGATGTCCTAGAGAAAGGACTTAGTCGTGGAGCCATCGCTACGGGTTAGCTTAGAGGGGTTAAAGCGGACAAGGGACGAGGAGAGTTTATACTGGTTTAGCCCCTTGCGGTGAAGGTAAAAGCCTACGACCCAGTTGTGGGATTGCTTGGGTTTTGATGACCAGGGAGCGAATACGCTTTGCCTGGGTCTCGAGTTGTCGTCTCTCCTCTCCAAACCGCCGTCGGGTCGTCCCCTTATATACATGGGTTGACGCCCGTCGGTTTACACGGTTTCGAGGCCGGCTCATAAACATGTCCGGCCCGGATTCTACTTATTTCTGCCTTATAATACAAGCTTACATATCAAGGTCGGTTTATGACTACAGGCCTTAATCCGCCTTTGGGCCCTAGGCCTTCATAAAGCGCCATCATATCTGTCTTCATGGGCTTCAAGTATAATAAGTCCTTATAGGGATAACCCGGCCTCTCCTGGCCGGTTTACTCCCAGTAGTAATATCCCCAACACTATTGGTTTAGGTGATATGTCTCATGAGTTTAACTTTTCCAAATTTCATATACAACACCGTGAAGAAGAATTGCCTAGTAAAGATGCAATTACTGGTCTTGCTTCTATTGTCGTACCTCCTAGTGATCCTTTAGAACAATATTTGCTAGACCATGAAAATGATATGTTTATGAATGAAAGAAGGGAAATAGATGAAGTGTTCTTTAAACAGGGACCTATTCTGAAACACAACTTGCCTGTTGTAATCCTAGGGGATCCTCCTCCACCCAAGGGTGATCCCGTGTTTGAGCTTAAACAATTGCCTGATACCCATAAATATGCTTATCTTGATGAAAACAAGATATACCCTATTATTATTAGTGCTAACCTTTCAGAGAAGGAGGAAGAAAAATTATTAAAAACTCTTAAGAAGCACCGTGCTGCTATTGGATGTACTCTTGATGATCTTAAGGGCATCAGTCCCACTCTATGTCAACACAAAATAAATATGGAGAAAGATGCCAAACTAGTTATTGATCATCAACGACGGCTGAATCCTAAAATGAAAGAAGTGGTAAGAAAGGAAATACTAAAGCTCCTTGAGGCAGGTATAATCTATCCCGTTGCTGATAGTCAGTGGGTAAGTCTTGTACATTGTGTCCCTAAGAAGGGAGGTATTACTGTCATTCCAAATGATAAAGATTAATTGATTTCCCAAAGAATTATTACATGTTATAGGATGGTAATTGATTTCCACAAATTAAATAAAGCTACTAAAAAGATCATTACCCCTAACATTTTATTGATTAAATGCTAGAAAGATTATCCAAACATACACATTTTTGCTTTCTAGATGGTTATTCTGGTTTCTCTCAAATACCTGTGTCAGCTGATGATCAAGCTAAGACCACTTTTACTTGTCCTTTTGGTACTTTTGCTTATAGACGTATGCCTTTGGGTTTATGTAATGCACCTGCTACCTTTCAAAGATGCATGATGGCTATATTCTCTGATTTTTGTGAAAAGATTTGCGAGGTTTTCATGGACGACTTCTCCGTCTATGGATCCTCTTTTGATGATTGCTTGAGCAACCTTGATCGAGTTTTGCAGAGATGTGAACAAACTAATCTTGTCTTGAACTGGGAAAAGTGCCACTTTATGGTTAATGAAGGCATTGTCTTGGGGCATAAAATTTCTGAAAGAGGTATTGAAGTTTATAAAGCTAAAGTTGATGCTATCGAAAACATGCCATGTCCCAAGGACATCAAAGGTATCAGAAGTTTCCTTGGTCACGCTGGATTTTATAGGAGGTTCATTAAGGACTTCTCAAAAATTTCTCGGCCTCTGACTAATCTATTACAAAAAGATATACCATTTTTCTTTGATGATGATTGTGTAGAAGCATTTGAAATACTTAAGAAAGCATTGATTTCTGCACCTATTGTTCAGCCACCTAATTGTTGGAAATATGCCCTAGAGGCAATAATAAAAGCATTATTATTATATTTCCTTGTTCGTGATAATTGTCTTTTGTTCATGCTATAATTGTGTTATCCGGAAATCGTAATACACGTGTGAATACATAGACCACAATACGTCCCTAGTAAGCCTCTAGTTGACTAGCTCGTTGGTCAATAGATAGTCATGGTTTCCTGACTATGGACATCGATGTCATTGACAACGGGATCACGTCATTAGGAGAATGACGTGATGGACAAGACCCAATCCTAAGCATAGCACAAGATCGTGTAGTTCGTTTTGCTAGAGCTTTTCCAATGTCAAGTATCTCTTCCTTAGACCATGAGATCGTGTAACTCCCGGATACCGTAGGAGTGCTTTGGGTGTACCAAACGTCACAACGTAACCGGGTGACTATAAAGGTGCACTACAGGTATCTCCGAAAGTGTCTGTTGGGTTGACACGGATCGAGACTGGGATTTGTCACTCCGTATGACGGAGAGGTATCTCTGGGCCCACTCGGTAATGCATCATCATAATGAGCTCAAAGTGACTAAGTGTTTGGTCACGGGATCATGCATTACGGTACGAGTAAAGTGACTTGCTGGTAACGAGATTGAACGAGGTATTGGGATACCGACGATCGAATCTCGGGCAAGTAACATACCGTCTGACAAAGGGAATAGTATACGGGATTGATTGAATCCTCGACATCGTGGTTCATCCGATGACATCATCGAGGAGCATGTGGGAGCCAACATGGGTATCCAGATCCCGCTGTTGGTTATTGACCTGAGAACCGTCTCGGTCATGTCTCAAGATGTCTCCCGAACCCGTAGGGTCTACACTTAAGGTTCTGTGACGCTAGGGTTATTAGGAAGACTTGTATGTGATTACCGAATGTTGTTCGGAGTCCCGGATGAGATCCCGGACGTCACGAGGAGTTCCGGAATGGTTCGGAGGTAAAGATTTATATATGGGAAGTTGTCAAACGGACACCGGAAAGTTTCGGGGGCATATTGGTATTGTACCGGGGCCACCGGAAGGGTTCCGGAGGTCCACCGGGAGGGGCCACCCCTCCCGGGGGGCCACATGGGCTGCGTGGGGCAGGAGCCAGCCCCTAGTGGGCTGGGCGCCCCCCCCTTGGGCCCATGCGCCTAGGGTTGGGGGGGGAACCATAGAGGGGGCGCCCCCCTTGCTTGGGGGGCAAGTCCCCCCTCCCCTTGGCCGCCGCCCCCCCTCTAGATGCCATCTAGAGGGGCCGACCCCCTTGTCCCTTCCCCCTATAAATAGAGGGGTGAGGGGAGGGCAGCAACACACTTGAAGGCGAAGCCCCTCCCCTCCCCAACACCTCTCCTCCTCCGCGTGTGCTTGGCGAAGCCCTGTCGGAGAACTGTCACTCCACCATCATCACGCCGTCGTGCTGCTGCTGGAGCCATCTTCCTCAACCTCTCCTTCCCTTGCTGGATCAAGAAGGAGGAGACGCCGTCTGCACTGCACGTGTGTTGAACGCGGAGGTGCTGTCCGTTCAGCACTTGGTCATCGGTAATCCGAATCACGGCGAGTACGACTCCATCATCACCATCCCCTTGAACGCTTCCGCACTCGATCTACAACTGGTATGTAGATGCAAACTCACTCCCTTGACTCGTTGCTTAGATGAACTCATAGATGGATCTTGGTGAAACCGTAGGGAAAAATTTTAATTTTCTCGCAACGCTCCCCAACACTGGCATCATGAGCTAGGTCTATGCGTAGTTCTCTATTGCACGAGTAGAACACAATTTTGTTGTGGGCGTAGATCTTGTCAACTTGCTTGCCGCTACTAGTCTTATCTTGCTTCAGCGGCATTGTGGGATGAAGCGGCCCGACCAACCTTACACGTGCGCTTACGTGAGACCGGTTCCACCGATCGACATGCACTAGTTGCATAAGGTGGTGGCGGTGTCTGCCTCTCCCACTTTCGGTGGAGCGGATTCGATGAAAAGGGTCCTTATGAAGGGTAAATAGAAGTTGACAAAATCACGTTGTGGTTATTCGGAGGTAAGAAAACGTTCTTGCTAGAACCCAATTGCAGCCACGTAAAAGATGCAACAACAATTAGAGGACGTCTAACTTGTTTTTGCAGCAATTGTCATGTGATGTGATATGGCCAGAAGTTGTGATGAATGATGAATGATATAATGTGATGTATGAGATCATGTTCTTGTAATAGGAATCACGACTTGCATGTCGATGAGTATGACAACCGCAGGAGCCATAGGAGTTGTCTTTATTTTTGTATGACCTGCGTGTCATTGAAGAACGCCATGTAAACTACTTTACTTTATTGCTAAACGCGTTAGCCATAGAAGTAGAAGTAGTCGTTGGCGTGACAATTTCATGAAGACACGATGATGGAGATCATGATGATGGAGATCATGGTGTCATGCCGGTGACAAGATGATCATGGAGCCCTCAAGATGGAGATCAATGGAGCTATATGATATTGGCCATATCATGTCACTACTATATAATTGCATGTGATGTTTATTATGTTTATGCATCTTGTTTACTTAGAACGACGGTAGTAAATAAGATGATCCCTTACAACAATTTCAAGAAGTGTTCTCCCCTAACTGCACCGTTGCTAAAGTTCGTCGTTTCAAGCACCACGTGATGATCGGGTGTGATAGATCCTTACGCTCACATACAACGGGTGTAAGACAGTTTTACACATGCAAAACACTTAGGGTTAACTTGACGAGCCTAGCATGTACGGACATGGCCTCGGAACACGGAGACCAAAAGGTCGAACACGAGTCGTATGGAAGATACGATCAACATGAGAATGTTCACCGACGATGACTAGTCCGTCTCACGTGATGATCGGACCACGGCCTAGTCGACTCGGATCGTGTATCACTTAGATGACTAGAGGATGTCTAATCTGAGTGGGAGTTCATTAAAATAATTTGATTAGATGAACTTAATTATCATGAACTTAGTCTAAAACCTTTGCAAATATGTCTTGTAGATCAAATGGCCAACGCTCATGTCAACCTGAACTTCAACGCTGCTCCTAGAGAAAACCAAGCTGAAAGATGATGGCAGCAACTATACGGACTGGGTCCTAACCTCGAGGATCATCCTCATAGCTGCCAGAAACAATATGTCCTAGAAGGACCGCTAGGTGACGCCTCCGTCCCTGCAGAACCAAGACATTATGAATGCTTGGCAGACTCGTGTTGATGATTACTCCCTCGTTCAGTGCGGCATGCTTTACAGCTTAGAACCGGGGCTCCAAAAGCGTTTTGAGCAACACGGAGCATATGAGATGTTCGAGGAGCTGAAACTAGTTTTTCAATCTCATGCCCGGGTCGAGAGATATGAAGTCTGCGACAAGTTCTATAGTTGTAAGATGGAGGAAAACAGTTATGTCAGTGAGCACATACTCAAAATGTCTGGGTTGCACAACCGCCTGTCCCAGCTGGACATAAACCTCCTGACGAGAAGGCGGTCATTGATAGAATCCTTCATCGCTCCCACCAAGCTACAAGAGCTTTGTGATGAACTACAATATGCAGGGGATGGTGAAGACCATTCCTGAAGGATTCTCAATGTCAAGTCAGCAGAGGTTGAAATCAAGAAAGAACATCAAGTGTTGATGGTCAATAAAACCACTAAGTTCAAGAAGGGCAAGGGTAAGAAGAACTTCAAGAAGGACGGCAAGGATGTTGCCGCTACCGTAAGCAAGTTGCCGGAAGAAGTCAAGGAATGGACCCAAGCCCGAGACCGAGTGCTTTTATTGCAAGGGAAGGGTCATCGAAGCGGAACTGCCCCAAATACTTAGCGGATAAGAAGGCCGGCAACACTAAAGGTATATTTGATATACATGTAATTGATGTGTACCTTACCAAGACTGTAGTAACTCCTGGGTATTTGATACCGGTCTTGTTGCTCATATTTGTAACTCACAGCAGAGCTGCGGAATAAGCGAAGACCGGCAAAGGATGAGGTGACGATGCGCGCTGGGAATGGTTCCAAGGTCGATGTGATCGCCGTCGCATGCTACCTCTACATTTACCCACGGGATTAGTTATGAACCTCAATAATTGTTATTTAGTGCCAAGTTTGAGCATGAACATTGTATCTGGATCTCGTTTATTGCGAGATGGCTACTCATTTAAATCCGAGAATAATGGTTGTTCTATTTATATGAGAGATATGTTTTATGGTCATGCTCCGATGGTCAATGGTTTATTCTTAATGAATCTCGAACGTAATATTACACATATTCATAGTGTGAATACCAAAAGATGTAAAGTTGATAACGATAGTCCCACATACTTGTGGCATCGCCGCCTTGGTCACATTGGTGTCAAGCGCATGAAGAAGCTCCATGCTGATGGACTTTTGGAGTCTCTCGATTATGAATCATTTGACACATGCGAACCATGCCTCATGGGCAAGATGACCAAGACTCCGTTCTCCGGGTCAATGGAGCGAGCAACCAACTTATTGGAAATCATACATACCGATGTGTGCGGTCCAATGAGCGTTGAGGCTCGCGGAGGATATCGTTATGTTCTCACTCTCACTGATGACTTGAGTAGATATGGGTATGTCTACTTGATAAAACACAAGTCTGAGACCTTTGAAAAGTTCAAGGAATTTCAGAATGAGGTAGAGAATCAACGTGATCGAAAAATAAAGTTCTTACGATTAGATCGTGGAGGAGAATATTGAAGTCACGAATTTGGTACACACTTAAGGAAATGTGGAATCGTTTCACAACTCACGCCGCCTGGAACACCTCAGCGTAACGGTGTGTCCGAACGTCGTAATCGCACTCTATTGGATATGGTGCGATCTATGATGTCTCTTACAAATTTACCGCTATCATTTTGGGGATGCGCTCTAGAGACAACTACATTCACTTTAAATAGGGCACCGTCTAAATCCGTTGAGACGACACCGTATGAATTATGGTTTGGGAAGAAACCTAAGCTATCGTTTCTAAAAGTTTGGGGATGCGATGCTTATGTCAAGAAACTTCAACCTGAAAAGCTCGAACCCAAATCGGAAAATGCTTCTTCATAGGATACCCTAAGGAAACCATTGGGTATACCTTCTACCTTAGATCCGAAGGCAAGATCTTTGTTGCCAAGAACGGCTCCTTTCTAGAAAAAGAGTTTCTCTCGAAAGGAGTAAGTTGGAGGAAAGTATAACTCGATGAAGTACTACCTCTTGAACCGGAAAGTAGTGCAGCTCAGAAAATGTTCCTGTGGTGCCTACACCAACCGGAGAGGAAATTAATGATGATGATCAAGGTACTTCTGATCAAGTTGTTACTGAACTCAGAGGGTCCACTAGGACACGCTCCGCACTGTGAGTGGTACGGCAACCCTGTCCTGGAAATCGTGTTGTTAGACAACAGTGAACCTACGAACTATGAAGAAGCGATGGTGGGCCCAGATTCCAACAAATGGCTTGAAGCCATGCAATCCGAGATAGGATCCATGTATGAAAACAAAGTATGGACTTTGAAAGACTTGCCCGATGATCGGCGAGCGATAGAAAATAAATGGATCTTTAAGAAGAAGACGGACGCGGATGGTAATGTCACCATCTATAAAGCTCGACTTGTCGCTAAGGGTTATCGGCAAGTTCAAGGGATTGACTACGATGAGACTTTCTCTCCGTAGCGACGCTTAAGTCCGTCCGAATCATGTTAGCAATTGTCGCATACTATGATTATGAGATATGGCAGATGGACGCCAAAACAGCGCTCCTTAACGGTTATCTTAAGGAAGAACTGTATATGATGCAGCCGGAAGGTTTTGTCGACCCTAAGAATGCTAACAAGGTATGCAAGCTCCAGCGATCCATTTATGGGCTGGTGCAAGCATCTCGGAGTTGGAACATTCGCTTTGATGAGATGATCAAAGCGTTTGGGTTTATGCAGACTTATGGAGAAGCCTGCGTTTACAAGAAAGTGAGTGGGAGCTCAGAGCATTTCTCATATTATATGTAGATGACATACTTTTGATGGGAAATGATATAGAACTTTTGGACAGCATTAAGGCCTACTTGAATAAGAGTTTTTCAATGAAGGACCTTGGAGAAGTTGCTTACATATTAGGCATCAAGATCTATAGGGATAGATCGAGACGCCTCATAGGTCTTTCACAAAGCACATACCTTGATAAGATTTTGAAGAAGTTCAAAATGGATCAGTCCAAGAAAGGGTTCTTGCCTGTCTTGCAAGGTGTGAGATTGAGCTCGGCTCAATGTCCCACCACGACAAAAGATAAAGAAGAGATGAGCGTCATCCCCTATGCCTCGGCCATAGGATCTATTATGTATGCCATGCTGTGTACCAGACCTGATGTAAACCTCACCGTAAGTTTGGTAGGAAGGTACCAAAGTAATCCCGGCAAGGAACACTGGACAGCGGTCAAGAATATCCTGAAGTACCTGAAAAGGACAAAGGACATGTTTCGTTTATGGAGGTGACGAAGAGCTCGTCAGAAGGGTTACGCCGACGCTTAGCTTCGACACAGATCCGGATGACTCTAAGTCACAAACCGGATACGTGTATATGTTGAATGGTGGAGCAAGAAGATGGTGCAGCTGCAAGCGAGCGTCGCCGTGGCGGGATCTACATGTGAAGCGGAGTACATGGCAGCCTCGAGGCAGCACATGAAGCAATTTGGGTGAAGGAGTTCATCACCGACCTAGGAGTCATACCCAATGCGCCGGAGCCGATCAAACTCTTCCGTGACAACACCGGAGCTATTGCACTTGCCAAGGAGCCCAGGTTTCACAACAAGACGAGGCACATCAAGCGTCGCTTCAACTCCATCCGTGAAAATGTTCAAGATGGAGACATAGAAATTTGCAAAGTGCATACGGATCTGAATGTCGCAGATCCGTTGACTAAACCTCTTCCATGGGCAAAACATGATCAACACCAGAACTCTATGGGTGTTCGATTCATCACAATGTAACTAGATTATTGACTCTAGTGCAAGTGGGAGACTGTTGGAAATATGCCCTAGAGGCAATAATAAAAGCATTATTATTATATTTCCTTGTTCGTGATAATTGTCTTTTGTTCATGCTATAATTGTATTATCCGGAAATCGTAATACACGTGTGAATACATAGACCACAATACGTCCCTAGTAAGCCTCTAGTTGACTAGCTCATTGGTCAACAGATAGTCATGGTTTCTCGACTATGGACATCGATGTCATTGACAAGCGGGATCACGCCATTAGGAGAATGACGTGATGGACAAGACCCAATCCTAAGCATAGCACAAGATCGTGTAGTTCGCTTTTGCTAGAGCTTTTCCAATGTCAAGTATCTCTTCCTTAGACCATGAGATCGTGTAACTCCCGGATACCGTAGGAGTGCTTTGGGTGTACCAAACGTCACAACAGAATCGGGTGACCATAAAGGTGCACTACGGTATCTCCGAAAGTGTCATTGGGTTGACACGGATCGAGACTGGGATTTGTCACTCCGTATGACGGAGAGGTATCTCTGGGCCCACTCGGTAATGCATCTTCATAATGAGCTCAAAGTGACCAAGTGTTTGGTCACGGGATCATGCATTACGGTACGAGTAAAGTGACTTGCCGGTAACGAGATTGAACGAGGTATTGGGATACCGACGATCGAATCTCGGGCAAGTAACATATCGTCTGACAAAGGGAATAGTATACGGGATTGATTGAATCCTCGACATCGTGGTTCATCCGATGACATCATCGAGGAGCATGTGGGAGTCAACATGGGTATCCAGATCCCGCTGTTGGTTATTGACCTGAGAACCGTCTCGGTCATGTTCATGTCTCCGAACCCGTAGGGTCTACACTTAAGGTTCGGTGACGCTAGGGTTATTAGGAAGACTTGTATGTCATTACTGAATGTTGTTCGGAGTCCCGGATGAGATCCCGGACGTCACGAGGAGTTCCGGAATGGTCCGGAGGTAAAGATTTATATATGGGAAGTTGTCAAATGGACACCGGAAAGTTTCGGGGGCATATCGGTATTGTACCGGGGCCACCGGAAGGGTTCCGGAGGTCCACCGGGAGGGGCCACCCCTCCCGGGGGGCCACATGGGCTGCGTGGGGCAGGAGCCAGCCCCTAGTGGGCTGGGCGCCCCCCCCCCCTTGGGCCCATGCGCCTAGAGTTTGGGGGGGGGGAACCCTAGAGGGGGCGCCCCCCTTGCTTGGGGGGCAAGTCCCCTCCCTTGGTCACGCCGCCTCTAGATGCCATCTAGAGGGGCCGCCCCTGTCCCTTCCCCTATAAATAGAGGGGTGAGGGAGGCTGCAACACACTTGAAGGCGCAGCCCTCCCTCCCCAACACATCTCCTCCTCCGCGTGTGCTTGGCGAAGCCCTGCCGAGAATCACACTCCACCATCATCACGCCGTCGTCTGCTGCTGGAGCCATCTTCCTCAACCTCTCCTTCCCCCTTGCTGGATCAAGAAGGAGGAGACGCCGTCCGTACCGTACGTGTGTTGAACGCGGAGGTGTTGTCCGTTCAGCACTTGGTCATCGGTAATCTGAATCACGGCGAAAAGCGACTCCATCATCACCATCCCCTTGAGCACGCTTCCTCGATCTACAAGTGGTATGTAGATGCAAACTCACTCCCTTGACTCGTTGCTTAGATGAACTCATAGATGGATCTTGGTGAAAACGTAGGAAAAATTTTAATTTTCTGCAACGTTCCCCAACACTAATTGGAATTTACCCTTTGAAATCATGTGTGATGCTAGTGATTATGCTGTAGGTGATGTTCTAGGGCAAAGAATTGATAAGAAATTAAATGTTATTCAATATGCTAGTAAAACTCTAGACAATGCCCAGAGAAATTATGCTACTACTGAAAAAGAATTATTAGCAGTTGTATTTGCTTGTGATAAGTTCAGACCTTATATTGTTGATTCTAAAGTAACTATTCACACCGATCATGCTGCTATTAAATATCTTATGGAAAAGAAAGATGCTAAACCTAGACTTATTAGATGGGTTCTCTTGCTACAAGAATTTGATTTGCATATTATTGATAGAAAGGAGCTGAGAACCCCGTTGCGCATAACTTGTCTAGGTTAGAAAATGTTCTTGATGACCCACTACCTATTGATGATAGCTTTCCTGATGAACAACTAAATGTCATAAATGCTTCTCGTACTGCTCCATGGTATGCTGATTATGCTAATTACATTGTTGCTAAATTCATACCACCTAGTTTCACATACCAGCAAAATAAAAAGTTTTTCTATTATTTGAGACATTACTTCTGGGATGACCCGCATCTTTATAAAGAAGGAGTAGATGGTGTTGTTAGACGTTATGTGCCTGAGCATGAACAGGAATAGATCCTACGCAAGTGCCACTCCGAGGCTTATGGAGGACACCACGCTGGGGATAGAACTGCACATAAGGTATTGCAATCCGGTTTTTATTGGCCAACTCTCTTTAAGGATGCCCGTAAGTTGGTCTTATCTTGTGATGAATGTCAAAGAATTGGTAATATTAGTAGACGTCAAGAAATGCCTATGAATTATTCACTTGTTATTGAACCATTCGATGTTTGGGGCTTAGATTATATGGGACCGTTTCCTGCCTCTAATGGGTATACACATATTTTAGTTGTTGTTGATTACGTTACTAAGTGGGTAGAAGCTATTCCAACTAGTAGTGTTGATCATAAAACTTCTATTAAGATGCTTAAAGAAGTTATTTTTCCGAGTTTTGGAGTCCCTAAGATATTTTAATGACTAATGGTAGTTCACACTTTATTCATGGTGCCTTTCGTAAAATGCTTGCTAAGTATGATGTTAATCATAGGATTGCATCTCCTTATCACCCGAAGTCTAGTGGTCAAGTAGAATTGAGCAATAGAGAGCTTAAATTAATTTTGCAAAAGACTGTTAATAGATCTAGAAAGAATTGGTCCAAGAAACTTGATGATGCATTATGGGCCTATAGAACTGCATATAAAAATCCTATGGGTATGTCTCTGTATAAAATGGTTTATGGAAAAGCATGTCACTTACCTCTCGAACTAGAACATAAGGCTTATTGGGCTATTAAAGAGCTCAATTATCATTTCAAACTTGCCGGTGAGAAGAGGTTATTTGACATTAGCTCACTTGATGAATGGAGAACCCAAGCCTATGAGAATGCCAAGTTGTTTAAAGAAAAAGTTAAAAGATGGCATGACAAAAGAATACAAAAGCGTGAGTTTAATGTAGGTGATTATGTATTGTTATACAACTCTCGTTTAAGATTTTTTGCAAGGAAACTTCTCTCTAAATGGGAAGGTCCTTACATTATCGAGGAGATCTATCGTTCTGATGCCATAAAAATCAACAACTTCGAAGGCACAAATCCGAAGGTGGTGAACGGTCAAAGAATCAAACATTATATCTCAGGTAACCCTATAAATGCTGAAACTAATGTTATTGAAACCGTAACCCCGGAGGAATAATAAGGGACACTTTCCAGAACGTTTCAGACTCCGAAAAGGAATAGGTACGTGGTACGGTAAGTAAACCAACTCCAAAACAGTTCTAATGGCAATTTTTCTCCGTTTTGGAATATTTAGAAAAATAGAAAAATAAGAAGCAGTCCGGGAAGGACACGAGGGCTCCATGAGGGTGGAGGGCGCGCCCCTGCCTCGTGGACACCTCGTGCGCTCTCTGGACTCCGTTTTCTTGCACGTTACGTATTTTGGTGGGTAAAAATTCATTATATAATCTCCCGAAGGTTTTGACCATCGTATCACGCAATTATCCTCTGTTCTTGTTTCGAGCTGTTTTCTGTCAGGGTTGTCAAGGACGGGCATCATGTCGTCCCCCTCCTCCAACAATGGTGACAACGATGCTTGGCTAATGAAGATAGAGCTGAAGAGGGAAGAACCCATGGAGATCAACAAGGATGAAGGGATCAAGAAGGCCACGGAGGATCAAGCTTCGGCAGCATAAGACATCCTTCAACTTGATCACAATCTTCTTACCCCAACTGAGATCGAAGCTTTCAAGATGATTGAGTTAGCTCGTATACAAAAAAAGTATCACACACGTGAAAATATTTTGTTGAAGGAGCATATCACCGCACTCAAAGGCATTATCCGCAAGTTGGAGGACCTCTTACGCTCGATGTGCGACTATCTCATCACCTCCGTCTTCTTCACCAGCAAAGGAGATATAATCACATGGGTATGGGCACTCCCCTTGGCAACTTCCAAGCTTGGGGGAGGTGCCCCGGTATCGTATCACCAACACACTCCTATCTTTATCGTTTTCTTAGCTCGATCCTTTTAGTAATATCTTGATCTAGTAGAATAAAGTTTTAGTATGATCTAGTTTTGATTTTTGCTTTATGATCCATCTATGTAATCGAGTCCGTGAGCTATATAATAAAGATTAGTGTTGAGTCAAGGGCTTGATTATTTTTCTATTATCTTGAGGGAATAAAAGAAAAAGAAAGAATAAAAATAAATAAAAAGAGATCATATTGATCTTATGGATAGTAATGACTTCACATAGAAAGAGTATGATGATTGAAAGTTGTTGAGAGTTGACAAACATGGTTTTGGTCATCGTTGCAATTAATAGGAAGTAATAAAGAAAGAGGGGTTTCACATATAAATATACTATCTTGGACATCTTTTATGATTGTGAGCACTCATTAAAATATGACATGCTAAAGAGTTGATGTTGGACAAGGGAGATAACGTAATGGGTTATGTTTTCTTATATCTGAAATAAAGTATATTGTCATGGATCATCCAACATGTTGAGCTTGCCTTTCTCCCTCATGCTAACCAAATTCTTTGCACCAAGTAGAGATACTACTTGTGCTTCCAAATACCCTTAAACCCAGTTTTGCCATGAGAGTCCACCATATCTACCTATGGATTGAGTAAGATCCTTCAAGTAAGTTGTCATCAGTGCAAGCAATAAAAATTGCTCTCTAAATATGTATGATAGTGTGGAGGAAATAAGCTTTAGACGATCTTGTGATGTGGAAGAAATAAAAGCAACGGACTGCATAATAAAGGTCCATATCACAAGTGGCAATATAAAGTGACATTCTTTCGCATTAAGATTTTGTGCATCCAACCCTGAAAGCGCATGGCAACCTCTGCTTCCCTCTACGAAGGGCCTATCTTTTACTTTTATCTCTTACCCTTATGCAAGAGTCATGGTGATCTTCACCTTTCCTTTTTATATTTTATCCTTTGGAAAGCACAATGTGTTGGAAAGATCCTGACATATATATCTAATTGGATGTAAGTTAGCATAAACTATTATTGTTGGCATTGCCCTTGAGGTAAAAGGTTGGGAGGCGAAACTATAAGCCCCTATCTTTCTCTGTGTCCGATTAAAACTCCGTAACCACAAGTATTGTGTGAGTGTTAGCAATTGTGAAAGACTAAATGATAGTCGAGTATGTGGACTTGCTGAAAAGCTCTGACATAGACTCTTTCTGATGTTATGATAAATTGCAATTGCTTCAATGACTGAGATTATAGTTTGTTAGTTCTCAATAAAGTATCAGATTCATACTTTGCATTGTGAATAGATTATTACTTGAGCATAAGAAATCATATGACATTATCCATATATGTTGCTGTTATGAGAATAATCATGATGCCCTCATGTCCGTATTTTATTTTATCGACACCGCTACCTCTAAACATGTGGACATATTTATCGTTATCGGCTTCCGCTTGAGGACAAGCGAGGTCTAAGCTTGGGGGAGTTGATACGTCCATTTTGCATCATGCTTTTATATCGATATTTATTGCATTATGGGCTGTTATTACACATTATGTCACAATACTTATGCCTATTCACTCTTATTTTACAAGGTTTACATAAGGAGGGAGAATGCCGGCAGCTGGAATTCTGGGCTGGAAAAGGAGCAAATATTAGAGACCTATTCTGCACAACTCCAAAAGTCCTGAAACTCCACGGAAGTTATTTTTGGAAATAATGAAAAATACTGAGCGGAAGAAATACCAGAGGGGGCCCACACCCTGGCCACGAGGGTGGGGGCGCGCCCTACCCCCCTGGGCGCGCCCCCCTGCCTCGTGGGCCCCCTGTTGGCCCTCCGGTGCCCATCTTCTGCTATATGAAGTCTTTCGTCCGAAGAAAAATCATAAGCAAGCTTTCGGGACGAGACTCCGCCGCCACGAGGCGGAACCAATCTAGGGCTCCGGCGGAGCTGTTCTGCCGGGGACACTTCCCTCCGGGAGGGGGAAATCATCGCCATCATCATCACCAACGCTCCTCTCATCGGGAGGGGGCCAATCTCCATCAACATCTTCACCAGCACCATCTCCTCTCAAACCCTAGTTCATCTCTTGTATCCAATTCTTGTCTCTAAGTCTGGGATTGGTACCTGTAGGTTGCTAGTAGTGTTGATTACTCCTTGTAGTTGATGCTAGTTGGTTTATTTGGTGGAAGATCATATGTTCGGATCCTATATGCATATTAATACTCCTCTGATTATGAACATGAATATGCTTTGTAAGTAGTTACGTTTGTTCCTTAGGACATGGAAGAAGTCTTGCTATTAGTAGTCATGTGAATTTGGTATTCGTTCAATATTTTGATGAGATGTATGTTGTCTCTCCTCTAGTGGTGTTATGTGAACGTCGACTAGACACTTCACCATTATTTGGGCCTAGAGGAAGGCATTGGGAAGTAATAAGTAGATGATGGGTTGCTAGAGTGACAGAAGCTTAAACCCTAGTTTATTCGTTGCTTCGTAAGGGGCTGATTTGGATCCATATGTTTCATCCTATGGTTAGGTTTATCTTAATACTTCTTTTATAGTTTCGGATGCTTGCAATTGTAGTTAATCATAAGTGGGATATTTGTCCAAGTAAGGGAAGTACCCAAGCACCGTTCCACACACATATCAAACTATCAAAGTACCGAACGCGAATCATATGAACGTGATGAAAACTAGCTTGACGATAATTCCCATGTGTCCTCGGGAGCGCTTTTCTCTATATAAGAGTTTTTCCAGGCTTTTCCTTTGCTACAAAAAGGATTGGGCCACCTTGCTGCACCTTATTTACTTTTGTTACTTGTTGCTCGTTATAAATTATCTTATCACAAAACTATTTGTTACCTATAATTTCAGTGCTTGCAGGGAATACCTTGTTGAAAACCGCTTATCATTTCATTTTGCTCCTCGTTGGGTTCGACACTCTTACTTATCGAAAGGACTATGATAGATCCCCTATACTTGTGGGTCATCACACCCATTCCCAATTTAGAATTTCTTGTTTGACACGTCTTCAAATCTAATGGTCTCCCAATGCCTCGTGGATTTCTTTGGTACCAGGCTAACATGGCATTTGATATAACAACAACTTGGCATATTTGGAAGGTGCATAATAATTTCATTTTCAAAGGTATTAGGCCTTCGAGAGTGGCACGGATAAAAAAGGGACTAAATTTGATCTACTACTCGTTAAATTCAAGTTCTCACATGACCTTACTGGTTATATGGCGTCTATCATAGACTCCCTTTAATCCACTTTATTTTATTGTTGTTTTTCTCTTTTTAGGGGTGCCAACCCCCTCATGAGACAACAGTGGTTAGCCTGTTTTCCAACAGATCAAGGTGGCTTAGGGATCCACAATCAGGTGGTTGAAAATTCCACGCTCCTTAGTAAATGTTGTTCAAGCCTTATTACTAGTTATGAGGCCCTCGTTCCCATCACATATTTTTTTATAGAGCATTTTAATCTCCTAGCATGGAAGTTAGACATTAATTAAAATCAAGATAAAAACACATACCCCGGGTCACTCTAGCCATGCAATGTCACATATAGAGTTGGCTAACTATCTATATAATCCTTATGGCCATATCACCAATTGATATTCATACATTTAACGGTCGAACCCACCTTAACCATTTACCAACACCTTTCTATTTTTGCAATAACAACTAGCATGTTGGCAAACCAATCATACTTTTCTTACTCTTGTGTCGCAAAATCCTAGCGTCATGTATATCCTTGATTTTCCACTTACCTTGACTTTAGAAATCGTTCTGTGTAGCACTATATTTCATTTGCCCACTCTCGTTCTTGTTATCCTCCTCCAAAAACATATGAACTATTGCACTTACCTTCTCTACATCTTAGGCGGGCCCATTTGAAATTTCTTGAACATCGAAGAATTGTGTGTTTAGTTTTGAAGGCAACCTAAAACACACACCTTCTTTTGTTCACATAATTTAGCCAATGCAAAAACATAAAGTGAAAGTGCAACTATCCCTGGGTGGTTTTGGTAATTCCTAACAACATATAGCTCATTAAGCTAATGCTATTTTAAGATAAATATTTCAGGAAAGCTCAATGATTGGCATGGCATGGATTAGGAAAGTGGACCCCTCAAAATGCTAAGGACAAAAGATTGGCTCAATCTCAAAGCACAAGACTCTACATTTTACTTTTAGTGATCCAAGATCACATTGAGTCCATAGGGAAAGCCAATACTATTAAGAGGGGGTGAGGTGTTGCTTAATGGGTTTCTTGCTCAAAATGCTTAGTAATATGCTCCAAAAACCCTCAGCTACTTTCTCATATTCACATATGTCCCAAACCAAAAGTCAAACTCGGCCCCACCGAAATATTCTATCCGGCGCCATCGAGTTCACTTGACATAGCCACTGCCACAAACCCTAGTCACTTCGGTCTCACCGATAGGGATCTCGGTCTCACCGAGATGGGATTGCAACCTCTCTATTTCCCTTCGTAAAATTTTGGTCCAACCGAGATGAGCGATCGGTCCCACCGAGATTGCAATGCAAACTCTCTGTTTCCCCTTCGTAACGTTTCGGTCTAACCGAGATGAGCGAATCGGTCCCACCGAGTTTGCCTCACCAACTCTCTGTTTGTCTATTACCAAAATCGGTCCCACCGAGTTTGTGTAATCGGTCTTACCGAGATTACATTATGCCCTAACCCTAACAACATCGGTCCCACCGAGTTGACATGTCGGTCCCACCAAAAATCCTAACGTTCACATTTTGAACTAAATCGGTCTAACCGGGTTCTCTAATTCGGTCCCACCGAGTTTGGTGATTTGTGTGTAACGGTTAGTTTTTGTGTGGAGGCTATATATACCCCTCCACCCACTCTTCATTCGTAGAGAGAGCCATCTGAACATGCCTACACTTCCAACATACATTTTCTGAGAGAGAACCACCTACACTTGTGTTGAGGTCAAGATATTCCATTCCAACCACATAAATCTTGATCTCTAGCCTTCCCAAGTTGCTTTCCACTCAAATCATCTTTCCACCAAATCCAATCCTATGAGAGAGAGTTGAGTGTTGGGGAGACTATCATCTGAAGCACAAGAGCAAGGAGTTCATCATCAACACACCATCTATTACCTTTTGGAGAGTGGTGTCTCCTAGATTGGCTATGTGTCACTTGGGAGCCTCCGTCAAGATTGTGGAGTTGAACCAAGGAGTTTGTACAGCAAGGAGATCGCCTACTTGTGAAGATCTACCATAGTGAGGCAAGTCCTTCGTGGGCGATGGCCATGGTGGGATAGATAAGGTTGCTTCTTCGTGGACCCTTCGTGGGTGGAGCCCTCCTTGGACTCACAAGAACTGCTACCCTTCGTCGGTTGAAGTCTCCATCAACGTGGATGTACGATAGCACCACCTATTGGAACCACGCAAAAAATCTCTGTATCTACATTGCGTTTGCTCCCTCCAAACTCCTCCCTTTACCTTCGTATGCAATTATTTTACATTCCGCTGCTATACTCTTAGAATTGCATGTGTAAGTTGATTACTTGATTTGTACTAAGTTGCTAAAATCTACCAAGACTTAAAATTAGGAAAAGGCTAGATTTTTATTTGGTTAAGTAGTCTAATCACCCCCCCCCCTCTGGACATACTTTCGATCCTACAAGTGGTTTCAGAGCTTTGGTCTCCATTTGCTTTGATTTCCGTAGCTTTTGGTGATCATAGCCTTGGTTTCACAACCTAGGAGAGTATGGCGTCTAGCGAGGGAAATTACCACCGTAGAGGTCCTCACTTTGATGGTACTAATTTTGCTAGTTGGAAGCATAAGATGAAAATGCATATTCTTGGACATAACCCTGACATTTGGGCTATTGTGCGTATTGGCTTGCAAGGTGAATTCTTTGATGGGAGAGAACCAAACCATGAAGCTACCGCGGAAGAGTTGAAGATGCTGCAATACAATGCTTAAGCTTGTGATATTCTCTTCAACGGATTGTGCCCCGAAGAATTCAACAAAATCAGCCATCTTGAGAATGCAAAGGAAATTTGGGATACTTTGATTGATATGCGCAAAGGTACCGACTCCGTGAAGGAATCCAAATTGGATGTGCTTCAAAGTCAACTTGACAAGTTCAAAATGAAGGATGGTGAAGGTGTCGCTGAAATGTACTCTAGGCTTGCTCTCATCACAAATGAGATTGCCGGCTTAGGAAGTGAGGAGATGACCGATAGATTCATCATCAAGAAGATCCTAAGAGCCTTGGATGGAAAATACGATACCGTGTGCACATTGATCCAAATGATGCCCAACTACAAAGATCTCAAGCCAACAGAAGTCATTGGAAGAATTGTTGCTCACGAGATGTCACTTAAGGATAAGGAAGAGCTCCACAACAAGTCAAGTGGTGCTTACAAAGCCTCATGTGAAGCTCCCACATCATCAAGTGAGAAACAAACCTTCAATGAATAATTGAGCCTAATGGTGAAGAACTTCAACAAATTATACAAGAGTAGAAGCAAGGAAAGAAGCTCCAAGTCAAGATCCTACAATAACAAGAGATCTTAAAGTCGTGAACAAAATAGCTACAATTGTGGAAGACCCGGACACTACTCCAATGAGTGTACGGCTCCCTACAAAAGAAGATAAGATTCTCCCAAAAGAAGGAGTAGGAGAGAAGAATCACCACCAAGAGAGAGAATGAGTAGAGATGATCGTTATGAATGAAGACCCTCTCGGAGAAGCAAGGATTCGGAGAGGAAGGACAAATCATCAAAGAGCTACACAAAAAGAAGACATCAAGCTCATGTTGGTGAATGGGTATCCGGCTCCGACTCCGACAATCACTCTGAAAGAAGCTCCGACTCCGAATATACTCAAGATGAAGGTGTTGCCGGTCTAGCACTTGTGTCAACCAACTCCTACGACATATTTGACTCACCAAATGAAGGAATTGGGAGATGCTTCGTGGCTAAAGGTCCAAAGGTAACACACCCCGAGTATGTTGATTTCAATAGTGATGAAGATGATCTACTAGGAGATGATGATTTACTTGTTGACAACTCTAGTTATGAAAACTATGATGAACTTGCTATTAATCATGATAATCAAGATAAAACGAATGACGATGATAAGAAAGTGATTGAGCGTCTAACTAAAGAACTAAGCACTCTTAAGTTATCTCATGAAACTACCTTGGAAGATCATCGAGAACTTTTAAAGACTCGTGAGAAGCTACGCTTTGAAAAGCTCAACCTTGAGCAAGAGCATGAGTTCTTAAAAGCAATCCATGATGATGCTCGCAAGAAAAGTTCTTCTTACATTGCCAAGCATTTACTCTTATCTACTTACGTGCCACAAGTTAAATCTAGCAACAAGAACAAGAAATATTTTTCCTCTAGTAGTAACAACAATCATGCTAAATCCAATGTTGTTGCTTCTAGTAGTTCTCTTGATTCCACTAATGATTCTCTTAGCCAAGTTACACTTGAGCAAGAAAATAGCTTATTGAAGGGAATTATAGAGAAAGGTGTTTACAAGAGTCTTGCCGAAATTAAGCAATTTGAGTAAATTGTACGCAAGCAAGGAAGACACCGGAAGAATCAAGGTGTTGGTTTTGAACGAAAGCTCAATGTCAATGGAGTTGAGTGGCAAGAAGATCAATACCCCAAGACAAAGTTTGTTCCTCAACAAGAGAAGTATGATCCTACTTCTTTCCAAGGAACACAAGCTCAAGATGATCTTCCACCACAAGACCACAAGCTAAAAGGCAAGGACAAGCTTCAAGAGGAGATTGATGCATTTGAAGAAGCACCTAAGGCCTTGGTCAAGTGGGTTCCCAAGACTACATCAACTTCTACTTCATCAAGTACGACCACAACCCCAAGGATTGCCATCAATATGGTGTGGATCCCAAAGAAGAAGAACTAGAGAGTTCTTGAGGGTGACTCCGCCAACATACTTCACTCTTATCATTTTGGCAAGGACAAGTGCAAACAACTTCCATATCTTGCACTAGTTCAAGGAGTCACAAACCCTCTTGTTGGTAAGACAAGGGACAAGGTAACCTAATGCTTTCATGGACATCATCTCATGTGAATATCACTCTATGTCTATGGATATCCTTGTTTGTTCCTTGTGGGACTAACCCGTGGTATTGAAAGTGCAACTCACTCCAAAGGATTGCTCCGAATGATCTACATCAACATTGAGCACCCACATCTTCAACACCTACATGAAGTCATCATCGACAAAACCCAAGGTGAGTTCATCCCTATTAGGGGGGATACCACATCTAGGGGGAGCTTTACTCTAAGAATTGAGTTAGAGAAACTCTAATGATGTGATCACAACAATGCTTTATGTAAAAGTGGCAACCCCACTTGTGCTTAAACGATGAGTATGACCTATGATCAAATGTTCTCATTTGACTCCTAAGTCAATATACTCATATATATATATGACCTAGTCATCGCCAATTGCTTGATAGATGCTAGAGTGTTTGTGCATGCTTTGTCACATATTTCATTTGTCATTTTATTGTGTGAGCATGTTGGTTGCATATTTTACTCATTCGAGGACATCCATTTGTTGCTTTGATTGTTTCGCTTTTTCTCTTTTGCCAAATGGATGGACAAGAATGCCTAAGAACTTCCTCTAGCTATCTATGCTTTTCTCGTCTCAAACTCTATTCATGCTACATCACAAAGTTTGATCAAGTCAGATTCGAACCACTCTGTGTGAGGAGCACTCGGAGTCCATGATTCGTCATAGACTTAAACTTCCAAAACCTCTTTGTGCATTTCGGTCTGACCGATTCACCCTTTTCGGTCACACCGACATCACTAAGTTGATCTAGGTTTTCAATCTCGGTGCAACCGATTTGAACTTTTCGGTCACACCGAAGTTGCGAACTGGCTATGATTCTCAAGATCTCAAAGGTGCCACCGAGTTGTTCCACTCGGTCACACCGACAGGGTCAGGTTATATATACCGGTCAAATTTTAGAAAATTTTCCAAAGTGCTTCACCCGCGCGTGACCTGCTCTGCCCCCTCGGGTCTCCGGATCATCTCCTCGCCGCCAGCGACCTCCCGCCGCTGGTCTCCGCCCCCGTCAACGGCAATCTGCCCCGCCGTAGCAAGTTCACCACCGAGTTAGGGTATGAACTTGATCCTTTGTGCTATTCTTTTACCTCTGATTCGTAGCACATTGTTCTCCCATGATCATCACCACGTATGCAAACACTCTATCCACTGAAAACATCCCTTAGGTTAGATTTCATTTGAAAATTTAGGGTTAGGTCTCCACCGAATTCATCTCGGACCGACCGAGTTATAGAAATCGGTCTCACCGATTTGGCTTAGGCCATTGCACATGCGATTTTTGGTCTGACCAAAAATGGCAAATCGGTGCTACCGAGTTCAATTCTCTGTGAAACCCTAGCAGTCTCGGTGCCACCGAATTGTGACTCGGTCTGACCGAGTTTACTAGTTTACGTTCCAAAAGTTGCTTCGGTATCACCGAGTTTGCAAATCGGTAGATCCGAAATGCTTTCTGTGAAGACCTAAAACTAAGTTTTTAAGTCATCTGTTTTGCAAGAACTCTGCACTTTGTGATGCTCATCCACTCTACCTCATCTATATCTATTCACAGGGTCTGCTGTCAGTAAGTTTGCAGAGATGTCTGATTAAAGTGACAATTAGAACAGGTCTGAGGAACATGTGCAGATGAGTGAGGGTTCAGATCCCTCAAGTACTTCTGATGATAGCAGCAGGAGCACTCCAAGCAACTTGCCAAAGGCAGCCACCAGATCTAGAAAGAAGAGAACCTTAGAATCCGAGGATGAGGATTATGTTGCCACTAAGGAGGAAGTAAGCTCCAGAAAGAAAGTGCTAAAGAAGGAATATGGCACAGCAGCTGCAACTAAGCCAGGAATGAAAACAAAGGCTCCAGCAAGAAGAGTTCCTATGTCAAAAGCCAGAGCTTCAACTGTTGAAGCTTCAAAATCAATAAGTTCACATCTGAACCCAAAAAAGCTGGAGAAGGCAAGAAGAGGAAGGAAAGGGTCAAGAAGACCATGGCCAGAGTTATTGGAAAGCCCTCAATGATGAGAGATCCATCTGAAGAAGAAGAGGAAGAGGAAGAGGATGTTGCACCAGCACTCAAAGCTCAGAAGCTTATGGGAGATGCAATAAAGTCAGGGGCTGCTCCATCCAAGCCCAAGTCTGCTCCCAAAGCTCAAACTCAGAAGCCTCCAAAACCCAAGAGGAACGCCAGAAGTATACCTGCTGAAGAGAAGAACAAGGCCCCAGTGCCTCAAGCTGAAGAAGATGAAGATGATTCACTTGTTATGAGAAAGTTGAAGCCCAAGATTCCTGACCATAATGATGCTCATCCAGTAGCTGAAGACATGCACATCAGGAAATATGCTGGACTGAGATTGTGGAGACAGTCTGATCCTTATGTTGTAAGGAGAAGGACTGCAATTGATTACAGGTTCCATACAAAAGAATAGCAAGACTTTTATGAGACAATTCTGCTTGACAAGAAGCCAATTGTGTATGATATGAGATGGATCAACTGGGAATACATCAAGGAAAATGAAGATCACTATCCAGGAGTATATGACAGCTTCAAAGCATGTGGAGTTGATCAATTTGTTGCCCAGAAGCTCACCAAGTGGAATGATGAGCTTATCATGCAGTTTTACGCCACAACTCACTTCTATCCAGATGGGAGGATAGTTTGGATGTCAGAAGGTACTAGGTACCAATCCACTGTTGAAGAATGGGCTTAGCAGATCAATGTCCCAGAAGAGCATGAGGATGACTTGGATGTTTATGCCAAGAAGAAGAAAGACCACAACTCCATGGCAAACATGTACAAGGAGATCCCAGATGATGCTTTGGATACACATAAGCTTGGATATGTACACTATCGGTTGTCTGGTCTGCCTACCATCAACTGGATCCTAAGGCACACAATGCTACCCAAGTCAGGTGATCACAAGATGATCAGAGGGCATTCAATCAACTTGCTTCATATTTTTTATGTCACTCAGAAGTTCAAAGTTATGAGTTTGATTGTAGAAACAATCAAGAGGACGGCAGCTGACCAGAAGAGAAGTTGTGGGTATGCTCCACACATTCAGGAGCTCATCAACTCAAAGATGGGCACAGGAACTTATCTGTTGGATAAGGAGCATCTACCCTTATATCCTGACTTTGAAGACAACACTGTAGTGATGAATGAGGAGGAACCATCATCTGTTCAAGCACAGGAGAAGAGAGCTAAAGCAAAGGCGGAGAAAGCTGCAAAGATGCCAAGTGCTGAAGAGGCATCTCAAGTTTTCCTGAAGAGCAAGAAAGATCAGCTGGCATATCTTATCCAATCAACTTTGAGGATTGAGAAGGGCTTGGCCACCCTGACTCAGAATCAGGAGAACTTGGAGAGGATCATTGAACAAAAATTATATGATCTTGATCTGAAGGTAACTGAGATGCAGACAGCAGTTGAGCAGCTTCAGGAGGAAGCAGAAGAGAAGAAGGGGAAGGCTACCACAGATGCATTTCAGCGAGTGCCAAGGAGTCAGAGGTCTACTGCAGTGCCAGTGAGAGATTCTAGAGCCACCACATCAGCACCAGCAGCTACAGCTCCAGTGCCACCTCCAGCAACCACTCCACCAGCTCCAGCTACATCCACCGATGCCTTCGTCCTTGGAGTTCTCTCTACACCACCTCCCAAAGACCGAGCCTAAGAGACGCATAGCACTATGCATTTTCGATCTTTTTGGTAACTTGTTGCCAAAGGGGAGAAAATGTATAGATCATAGGCTTCGAGAGAGAGTGTTGCTTTTTATCTCTCTTGCTTTTGGTTGAACTTTTTGTGTGCTTGCTTAAATACTTTATGTGCTTGTGTGAGATACTTGTATGATCATGTGTTTGATCATATGCTACCTTAATGCTTGTTGGATGATACTATCTTTTATATCTCATATATGATCATTCACTTGCTTGGTGATGGGTGCATGCTTTTAATTTCTATCATTTTGAGCGCTCCACCAAGATGTATGTGACATGGAAGAGTAACCCATGATTCTAATCGATTGTGCATTTGCATTCAAAAGCAAATCTTAAATAATGCACAAATTTAGGGGGAGCTCTTGCTTATCACATACTTCTCAAAGCGATGATGTATTTCAATCTTATGATCATTTGTTGAAGCTTTGATCTATATGTTGTCATCAATTACCAAAAAGGGGGAGATTGAAAGTGCAACTATCCCTGGGTGGTTTTGGTAATTCCTGACAACATATAGCTCATTGAACTAATTCTATTTTAAGATAAATATTTCAGGAAAGCTCAATGATTGGCATGGCATGGATTAGGAAAGTGGACCCCTCAAAATGCTAAGGACAAAATATTGGCTCAAGCTCAAAGCACAAGACTCTATATTTTACTTTTAGTGATCCAAGATCACATTGAATCCATAGGAAAAGTCAATACTATTAAGAGGGGGTGAGGTGTTGCTTAATGGGTTTCTTGCTCAAAATGCTTAGTGATATGCTCCAAAAACCCTCAACTACTTTCTCATATCCACATATGTCCCAAACCAAAAGTCAAACTCGGCCCCACCGAAACCTTCTATCCGGCGCCACCGAGTTCTCTTGACATAGCCACTGCCACAAACCCTAGTCACTTCGGTCTCACCGATAGGGATCTCGGTCTCACCAAGATGGGATTGCAACCTCTCTGTTTCCCTTCGTAACTTTTTGGTCCAACCGAGATGAGCGATCGGTCCCACCGAGATTGCAATGCAAACTCTTTGTTTCCCCTTCGTAACATTTCGGTCTAACCGAGATGAGCGAATCGGTCCCACCGAGTTTGCCTGACCAACTCTCTGTTTGTCTATTACCAAAATCGGTCCCACCGAGTTTGTGTAATCGGTCCTACCAATATTACGTTATGCCCTAACCCTAACGACATCGGTCCCACCGAGTTGACATGTCGGTCCCACCGAAAATCCTAACGTTCACATTTTGAAGCACAAGAGAAAGGAGTTCATCATCAACACACCATCTATTAACTTTTGGAGAGTGGTGTCTCCTAGATTGGCTAGGTGTCACTTGGGAGCCTCTGTCAAGATTGTGGAGTTGAACCAAGGAGTTTGTACGGGCAAGGAGATCGCCTACTTCGTGAAGATCTACCATAGTGAGGCAAGTCCTTCGTGGGCAATGGCCATGGTGGGATAGACAAGGTTGCTTCTTCGTGGACCCTTCGTGGGTGGAGCCTTCAGGACTCAAGGCAACTGCTACTCCTTCGTGGGTTAAAGTCTCCATCAACGTGGATGTACGATAGCACCACCTATCGAAACCACGCCAAATATCTCCGTGTCTACATTGCGTTTGCTCCCTCCAAACTCCTCCCTTTACCTTCATATGCAATTATTTTACATTCCACTGCTATACTCTTAGAATTGCATGTGTAGGTTGATTACTTGATTTGTGCTAAGTTGCTAAAATCTGCCAAAACTTAAAATTGGAAAAAGGCTAGATTTTTATTTGGTCAAGTAGTCTAATTACCCCCCCCCCCCTCTAGACATACTTTCGATCCTACATAAAGCCAGGTTGTAAAAATAAAAGTACATTAACCTTGTATCCTTCTTATCTACAACTCCGATCATAACTCATCACTGGTATGTCACTTTCCTTTCCTTTTGTAGTCATATGGATTAGGCCAACTCTATCTGATCCCCTAAAAATAGAGGAGTAAAACGGTGGAGTAAACCTTATGGAGTATTTTTACTCTACTAACGTTTGGTCGTTTCTAGCCGATCCCTTAAATTTAGCAAGTAAAAGTAACTTTGGTTCATACATTTCATCGGGCACTGCTACTTGTGAGCTTGTTGGGATTTTCCCTAAAGAGGAGAGGCGATGCAGTATAGTAGAGATAAGTATTTCCCTCAGTGAGAACCAAGGTTTATTGAACCAATAGGAGAATCACGCAAAACCTCGTGAACAGCACCTGCACACACAAAAGCAAATACTTGCACCCAACGCGGGCAAGAGAGTTACCAATCCCCTTGAACTCGTTAATTGCAAGGATCAAATTTCATAGTGGTAGATAGATAAATTACAAAACAAAATAAGAGAAATAAAATTGTAGCAAAGGTATTTTAAATTTTTATATATGATTAAAGTAGACTCGGGGGGCCATAGTTTTCACTTGAGGATTTGAATCACTTAAAGATAGAGAAATAAAAATTTTAATCAAATATATCACCCCGCCAGCAGCAGATGAGGGAGATCTATCTGATGGGAAATCATCTGGGAAAGAGCTTTTGCTTTTTCCGGATGTTCCTCTTGAGTAGAATTTGCCATTTCTTTAGAGTGTCTAGTATCAACCACCGAATCTGCCTAATACCAGACTAAATGCATGGATTAACCAAGTCTTCCTGTGGTTATTATCTCACAACAAACTCATGATAGACATTATATAGGAAAAAAGGAAGATCGGTAAACCATTAGATTTTGTATTTTTTGTTGAGCATAAAACCATAATACATCTTTTTTTTTGAATGTCTGGTTGCAAAAAAAGTCTAGGATTTACTTTCAACCTTTTTTGGAGAAACCTTAGGCATATATTTCCTATCCAATGCCAGATACTGGCCTGCTAATAAAAACCATCCAGATCTTAATCTGCATGTACATGTGCTATCTGGTGCATTTGGAAGACTATAAGTACTCACATTTTTTACAAAAACAGGCCAACACCACCTAACATGACGACCATCCAAAGAGAACAAGAGCGAGGTCTTCGGGAATGCCTATTAAGATGGAAACGACGTCTGTGGACGCCATCGTCACCGGCGCCGACCCCTTCAACCCCAAAGATTTCGCCCAGACCCACATCCGACCTCCCCATTGAACCTTGGGTAATGGTTCGGACAAGCCAACAACCACCACCACTAGGGATGAAAACCGAGCGGAAACGGACGGAACTGAGTGCTATCACATTTTTTTCATATTTTTTTGCAGAAGTGGCAATAAATACAGAAACCCCGGAAATGAATACGGAAACAGATATTACCGGAAACGGACACGAAGCGAATACAAAGCGGACAAGGAAATAGAAGTGGGCTTTGACCGGAACTTAAAACCCCCTTTAATTATATGGAAATACACACAAAAACAAACAAATATAATGAGTTGTTAACATGGCTACAAAATAATATCATTATGTTAGCAACTTAGTGTAGTATTGTAATAGTGCTGAACAATTATGTATAGATATGGTAGTAGAAGTTATGCCTTAGATTCACTAGAAGA
Organism: Aegilops bicornis; assembly: GCA_021605145.1. Classification (NCBI taxonomy): domain Eukaryota; kingdom Viridiplantae; phylum Streptophyta; class Magnoliopsida; order Poales; family Poaceae; genus Aegilops; species Aegilops bicornis. The sequence goes on from CM038674.1 coordinate 648,776,850, forward strand.
ACGCCCGTGCGTTGCAACGGGATCACATTAACTTTAAGAGTTCAATATTAATATACTCATACATATCAAGTGACATTGGCGACCTTTTTTACCATCAAATTCTCACACACACTCTCTCCCCCTCTTCCACGCCTCTCTCTCCCTCTCTCCTCTCTCTCTAACACACACACACACACATATCCATCTTATTGATACGCCACCATAATCCATCTATTTCACACACACGCTTAGTGCATAACAATATGGATTATGTGTATTATATTTGCCGCCACAACCGAGGAAATTAATTTCATGTAAATGGGTCAGCCACAGCTCCAAGAATACGTGGAGGAGGTGGCACGGGTCGGCATCGACGCCGTCCGGCGCACGCCACGGGCCCGCTTCAAGTGCGTCACAAGACCGCCACCCACGCCGGATCCTTCAAGTGCCGCTTCCACCGCACCAACTCCTGTGGCTGGGAAGCCGCCTTCTTCGCTTCTTCACGGCCAAGGCCAACGCGGTGTCAAGGCACCCGCCTCGCCGCCCTCGTCCCCGGCACCGTCGCGACCCAAAGGACGCAGCCCAAGCATCGGCCTCGAGAATCAAGAACGCCGACAATGGAGAGGGAAGGGAAGATCATATACATGTCATAAGAAAGGGAGTTTATTTACTGCTCCCTCGATGTATTGTTTCCTTTGTTTGGAGATTGATTACCATCCGTGAGTTAAGGTAAGGTTAATGTGATTGAGCGACTTTTCTGAAAATCAATTATTTGTTTTCTAATTAATGTGATTGAGTGATTTAAGGTAAGGTTAATTAATTTAGATTTGATCTTTAGAGATTGTTCGTGATTGATTCTACATTACCAAATAACTTGCGCCAAGATGGAAAGTTCTGATCTTTTCAGATTTCTTTCATTGTGTGAGAGGGTGACGCGAAAATAAACCGATGAAGTGGGAGGAGGGGACGAAAAAAATCTACAAAAAATACCAGCGAAGGTGGGAGGAGGTAGCAAAAAAATCATAGGAGGTGGGACGAATGACATAATTAGTAAACAATTTCAGCGACAAAAGGATAAACAAATTGGATTTTTAAAACAAAACATGCACCTGCACAAGTGGCTCACTCTTCACTTTTGACAAAAACTTCCGGATAGCAATCTTGGTGAGTGATCTCGACCGGGTTCGATCGGCATGGCGTGTCGTTCCTCCGTGAGTGGGTGCTGAGAGGAAGGATGGTGAACCACCATCGCCAATCGGCCGGAGCTGCATCGCCATTTGGATCGAGCATGGACGAAATCGAGATGGTAGAGGTTGAGGAATTTGTAGGACGTGAGGGTTTAGGGTGGGCATCACGAGAACTCACCCATATCTTGGGAGACGGCAGACCCGAGGTGCAGTCGTGTTCGTGCTTCAGTGGCTGCCACGTGCTGTCCTCGCCGCCATCGCCTGTCGATGCCACTTCAGCGCCACGAGCATGGGACTGAGGGACGAAGGAAAGAGAAGGGAAGGAAGCGAGCTAATGACGTACCTATGTTTGGTATGTAATACCCTCCATTAAGAGTAGATATTTTCTTAAAATCGGTTATTTTGTTTCCTAATTAATGTGATTGAGCAATTTAAGGTAAGGTTAATTAATTTAGATTTGATATTTAGAGATTGATCGTGATTGATTCTTTCACATAAAGACATTACTAAAAATAACTTGCACCGCATGGAAAGTTATGATCCGTTAAGATTTTTTTTCGCTAGTGAGAGGGTGACGCGAAACTAGACCGTGGGGTGTGGGAGGGACGAAAAACCAGCGAAATAAAACGGTTGAAAGTGGTGGGACGAAAATAAACCGTCTGAGGCTACCAACTGCTCCATTAGGAGTAGAAATAACGACGGAGTTTGGGCGTGTCAAAGGGACTCAATCAAGGGTTTTTCTTGGTTTTTCACAAATGAGGGAGGTGGGAGGAAGTACCAAAGAAGTACCAAAAAAAACCGGGTGAGGTGGGACGAAAATAAAACCCGAAACGCGACCTACCAACTGAGACATTAGGAGTAGAGATTCTACTAATTGTGTCATTGTGTGTTGTTTGGTGGTTGGGCCACAAAGGAGACATAGGTCTATAGTAAAACGGAAATTTCATATTCACGAAAACGGAACCGGAAAACACCGTTCCGTTTCTGTTTTCCTTTCCGCATAAAAAATTATTCCACTTCCATTTTACAAATTTCCCTTTTCGTTTTCATATTTCCTCTCTGTTTTTATTTTTCCTCCAGAAAAACAGAAAGTTTCCACTCCATTTTTTATCCCTAACCACCGTCGCTACCACTCGGAGTGGACGCGCCCCAATGTTGAGGACTGACAATGCCTCCATGGAGGTGAAGGACGCCCTCGAGCCCCATCATATCATCAGTACGATCATTGGAGAAACAAAGCTTTCATCTAGAGTCTTATTCCTCTCCACCTCAACAAATCCCGGGTAAGGGGGCTAGCCACTTTGAGCATGTGAGCCTCCGAACCGAAACACGACTTCGTCTGTATCCTTCAGTGATGGACCACACTAAGCCGAGTAGAAGGGAAGTGGGCCACACATCACCACGGAGAACTGCCCAAGTCGATATCGACACAACTCAAGCCAGAATGGGTGTGCAACACTAGCGCTCCTGCCGCACAAGCAGCACCATCGCGGACCAGCAACAAACTACGCAACTCATCGCCCGCGTCAGCCGAGTGAGCCATGCCTCGCTCCACCGGAGCACCTCGCACGGACCTAGACCAGTCCACGCAACACCACCACCCAACAACATGCCCCGGTGTCACCACCACCACTACGCGTGCTTGCACTCTGCCGCCCGCACCACGACACACCTCTGCACCTTCCGCAACAGCCTGCTATCTGTATGTATATATGAGCATCTGCGTCTTTATTGTGTTAAAAAAAGTACACATCCATCCGTGATTAAAAAAAAGTGAGAAGTGGTTTTGACTGACGAAGAGAAGAGGGAAGCGGCGGAGATGACGAGTCGTGCACGAAAAAGGGGAGAAACGGAAGCACGTGGAGCAGGGGGACACGTGGTTGGAGGCAGAGGCGTCCGACGACGCCGGGCGCCGGATCGGCCGGACGGATGAATCAGATGGTTCTCCAGTTGCCTGGAGCCCACGGGAAGCCGCCGCGTGCGCTGCGCCCCGGACACGTGGAAGGCGGGCGACGCCGCGCGCTGCATGGCTGCATCTCCAGCCGGGGACAGAGGGGGATCCCTCGCTGACCTCTTCTCCCCCGAGCAAACTTCCCATCTCGTCTCTCCTCTCGCGGCGGCAGCGGCGGCGGGCACCGGACGTGAGGTACCCATTTCATCTCCCTCCCCGGGCTTGCAGCCTCCCTGCCCTCTCGGTGTTCTCTCCTGGAACTGCGGCCGAGCAGCGGAGGCCTGAGGGGGCACGGGCGTCAGTGGGGTGACTTCGACGGCAAGCCGGAGCGGTTCCTGCGGCGGTGCCACCAGTTCCTTACTTCTTACTGATCCCGTCGTGGTCGCAGTGCGCTCCCCGGAGCTGTCTGCCAGGTTCTTCCTCGGTAAACTTCGCTTTCTTGATGTGCTCTGTTTTTCCTTCTCCGAATGTCATACTCTGCACCTCATTTCGATATCATTTCTTCTGGACCGAAACCTCATAACGATATACATAGATGTCTGTTATTAATGACTGATTCACTGCAATTTGGCACAAAGCCAACCATAACATTCGTTCAGCAAATCAGATTTAACAGAGGCGGGGACAGCAATGGGGCAGTCAGAATCAGTTTATAGTTTCCACTCACCGCTCTCATGCATTTTTGGGTAACAAATTCTTCATCTGGGAACAGAGTGTCCGATCAAGTTGAATTTTCTTTCAGGGATCAGTGCACGTGGGATGAGCCGATGACATCGAATGGATCCTCTAGCTTCCAGGGGTTCTACAGGAACCTCCACACCCCCGCGGTGCTCATCGGAGCCGGGTTCGTGCTCGTCGCGCTGCTCATCTCGCTCTGGCTCATACTGCAACACCTTAGATCATACAGAAACCCTTCGGTGAGTGCGGCGGGTTCATGTTGCAGTATCCCCTCTTTCTGTTGGTGGACGAGATGTCTCCAGTGTAACCATTATTTATAGCTTGCCGTTGTTCTGATTGAACAAATTTATCTTGATGAGAGTTCTGCAGGAGCAGAAATGGATCATAGCTGTCTTGTTTATGGTGCCTGTATACGCGTCTGAATCAGTAAGTTTGAGCCCAAACTTGTTGGATTTAGTTGAATTACTCTAGGGGTACAATGCAGCCACCAGTAGATGTGTAAAAACGAGCAAATATGAATGCTGGAATGCTGAATGTGCTATGGAATTGCTGGCTTTAGAAAAATAGCTACTCTCTTTTTCATATCAAAATGTTGGAAGTGTTAAAAAAGATCAGTTATATGATAGAATCATGAACTTGTAAGAAAAACCACCTTATCATGGTTGCTTTGAGCATTTGATTTCTGCCTGCCTGAAGATTCTATTCCATTTTCATATTGAACTGTTGACATGTGTGGTTATCCCATTTTTTGATATTTGATTTCTCTTACTCAGATAATATCGCTGTGGCATTCGGAATTCTCCTTGGCCTGTGATATATTGCGGAATTGTTATGAAGCATTTGCACTGTATGCCTTTGGACGGTACTTGGTTGCATGCCTGGGTAATCTTATTTTCTTCTAATATGACCTATGACCACAGGAATGGACCCAAATATGTGAGAAATCATTGTAAATTTTCCATAATTAATAGCGGTAAATTGCATGGATATTGCATCCTATTTTCATATTTATACATGTTTGCAGTGTTATGGAGCAAATTTTGGCTTATTAAATATATTCAGAAATTGACTCCAGCACCTCTCTGATTCTGTTGTCCAAATTCATGATACCTTACTGTATCAAGTATTATAGAAATTGAAAGCTTAACTCTTTCAGGGGGAGAACGGCAGGTTGTTGGCCTGCTTGAAAAAGAAAGAATGGAAGAGCTAAGTGAACAGTTGCTTGAGAGTCAAGAGAAGGCAAAAAATCGTAATCGAAGTAGACTGCGCGACTTCTTTTGCGATCCTGATGCACTGGGGGAGAGCTTATACACAATTATAAAATTCGGCCTTGTGCAATATGTAAGTTCTACATTTTAGTAATGTTCTCACCTGAAACTGGTCAATAACGGCGTGGATGATATCTCCTTCCTTAACATCATTTCAGATGATTCTGAAGACATTCTGTGCTTTCTTGGCATTCATCTTAGAGCTTTTTGGAGCATATGGAGATGGTGAATTCAAATGGAACTATGGGTAACTATCTCATATCTTTCTTTCTCGTTTCGATATCTAAAATGGTGAGATGTCTGAATTTACGAAATGGGAGATGTGGTCAACTCTTTTTCACTAAAAGCATGTCATGCTCTAATACGCAGGTATCCTTACATTGCTCTTGTCATAAATTTCAGCCAGACATGGGCGCTGTACTGTCTGGTGAAATTTTACAATGCGACACATGAAAGGCTTCAGGCAATAAGGCCGCTAGCAAAGTTCATAAGTTTCAAGGCCATTGTATTCGCCACTTGGTGGCAGGGAATCGGAATCACAATCATCTGCCATACGGGGCTCCTGCCGACGGAGGGCAAGGTGCAAAATGGGATTCAAGACTTCCTGATTTGTATTGAGGTAAATAGGTAAATCTTGTCATTTGATTGAGAACCATCCTTGGTGTTCTGTTACTGCAGTAAAGCGAAATTGCTTTCTCTTAGATGGCTATCGCGGCCATCGCACATGCGTTTGTCTTCGGCGTGGAGCCGTACCAGCACATCCCGGTCCAGGACAGGGAGCATGGGGAGGTGACCCATGAGGAGAGTAAAATGGAGCTGAGGGTGGATGTCGACGACGGCAGCAATGCCGTGCCGGCCACCGTGGAGCAGAAAGAGACGAATGTCAAGACTCCAGGAACAAGCATCAGAGAGAGCGTCGAGGACGTCGTTCTTGGTGGCGGCCACCATGTAAAGTGCCCGCGACACACATCGGAATTTTCAGCAGGTTGAAGGGCCTGGATTCTTGGTTTTCTGACACATTGCTTGCTGCTTCTTGCGTAGGTTGTCAAGGATGTGGCCCTGACCATCTCACAGGCGATGGAGCCCGTGGAGAAAGGCGTCGGGAAGATCCAGGAGACCTTCCATCACGTGTCCCTGAAGCCGGGGGACAAGAAGGAACCCGACGTCGAGGTGGAGGAGCATGTCACCGAGAATGTGGTGGACAATGGTGAGGCTGTCGCGGTCGATGCGGAGGTGGAAGTTGAAACAAGGGTGAAGGACAAGAGCGATGGTGGCGAATCTACGGAGTGGTTGAAATCGGAGGTGGAAGATGATAGTAAGAGGAGTGCAAGAGGAACTGGTCCTTGAGAACACGGTACGCTTCCGCAAAATTGGAAAAAGGAAACTGGGTAAAACGGTGATGATGCATCTGTGCACCATGATACCGAGTGTTATCCTGAAAACCAAGAACCAACTAGTGGTTGGATGGTTAGGAGGGCGGTTGTACCTCAGGCCCACCAGGGATCAAGCCTCGTGTCGATATTGTTGCCGAAAGCCCGAAACGGATCGAGTGTTGAAGCCATGAAGCTGTGTGGCTGGCACAAAGCCCATCTGGGACTCTACCGTGTCTTTGGTCTCTGCTTTCCGTGCACGAGAACAACATGTTCCTTCGATCATATATTCTCTCAACTTCCTCTCGAGACAATGTTGTAATGTAGTAGTAGTAGTAGTATCAAATTAACCCGTTCTTTTCCAATGGATTATATATAGTACAACACTAAAGCCTTTCGTGCAGGATGTATATTATTTCCTTCGTTCACTTTTATAAGTCATTTCAGACAACTGAAATTGAGTTGTTTTGCACGCTGTCTGAAATGTCTACAATGCAAGAAAACGCACAAGGAAACCTAGGAGCCCATGCCACCCAAGCCGAACACGTAGCAACCTTTTTCAAAAAAGAAAAACGGCGGCGGCGGCGGCCGTGAGTGGAACACCGGCCGACTACGCTACACCCTACACGCACGCATAGGGCCTCGCTCGCAAGTCACTTGTCCGAACCAGCCACAAGCAATGCCCGTCTTACTCCGATCACGAAGCAAGCAACTCTGCCATAGTAGACTAGCAGTAGCACTCTATCGACCCGGAAAGAAAGAAGAAGATTACCGACGAAATCTTCCTTCCTCTCTCTTACTTCCCAGCCTGGCTCACTCCACCCTTAAAGAAACCAACCAATGCAGATTATCCATCCAGCAAGCACCCATCCATCCATCTAAAACCCCTGATCCAAACAAAGACAAACGATACTATCAGAGTAACCATGGGGCTGTGCGCGTCCATGCTGCGACGGAGGGCGAGGAACCGGCACCCGGAGCCGAGGCGCGGCACGCCGACGGCGCTGTTCGTCGTCAGAGGCGAGGGCGACCGCCGGCCGGAGCCGCTGGTGCTCCGGGTGCAGGACTCCGGCCGAGTGCAGCTCCGCAAACCGCCTGCCAACGCGGCACCCAGAAGGCACGAGAGATGCAGCCGGCAGCAAGGCGCGGACGCGCCGGACAGGATGGTCTCCTGCGCTCAGCCTCCTCGGTTGGGTACTACTGCCAGTACCAGAAGCACCGCCGGGGCCGAGCCTGGTGCGCCGTCGTACTCGTACACGGGCAAGACGGCGACGGCGGCGGCCGGCCGAGGGGCCCCGATGGCGCCGGGGCGGTACGGGACGCCGTCGACGACAACGGCGTCGCCGCTGATAGTGCCCGGGACGCCGGCGTCGGCGGCGATGACGCCGGGGCGGCCGGTGTGGCAGAGGCGGATACTGATGGGGATGCGGTGCGAGCTGCCGCGGTTCAGCGGCCTCCTGCTCTACGACGAGCACGGCCGGCCGATGCACATGGCCACCCCGGGCCGAAGGAACCACCGCCAGGTATGCAGAGCAGGCTTGCAATTTATGGTTGCTTCTGAACAGTACAGAGTTCAGATTGATGTACTACGTTTTGACCTGTTTTTCTCCAGGGGAAGAAGAAGACTGCCACTCCCAGGGCACCTTCCACCACAACTCTCAGTGACCTCCATAGTTAGTTATTATAGTTGCGACCAGTTGATAGAGGCTGAAGGAATACTCTGCTGTAAAACAGCAAACACAAGTCAATGTGAATATGTGATGGATTCGCTGTTCATGAAAGACATGGACCCTGATAACGCTCGAACTTTCGGAATTTGACCATGGCAAATCAAACGCTTTTTATTGCAATTTTAATGACCATGGCAAATTGAACGCTTTTTATTACAATTTTAATGACGCGAGGATGACAAGTTGCCATCAGAAACGTTCAATTTGCTATGGTCAAATCCCGAATGTTCGTGGTTTATCATTCCCCAAAGACAATGCTTTACTGACCAAGCTTGATATGGTTAATTATGTCGTATCACGCTGTTGTAGACCAAGAATTGGTCGTGCAGGCAGGTCAAGGTAAGGGGTGTGGCTAGGTTTTAATCGACTAAGATTTAACCAAGTTTCAGTGAAGTGATAAAACATGCAAAAGAGAAGGAAAAAAACTGCAAAAGAAAATTTAGCACGGATCCCAACGTAGGATCTCAGGGATATAGCATCAACTGAGACTTAACAAAATGTCAGTCGACTGAGACTTAACAAGACTGTTAAGGTTAAGGCCCTGCCTCCTGTTTAGCTCTGCTATGAAGTAACGGTTCAGCTAATTCTCAGTCGACTGAGAATTAGTGAAGTCTCAGTCGACAGGATTAACCATACGATTCGATTGATCTGTATTTGTCGCTGATGTATTCCCGTTGTTCAAAACCTATTGGGCTTTCTCTATTTGAGCGGTTGGCAGCTGGCTGAGTGCCTTCCGCTACGTGGGCTGTGGGCTATGGTTTGTGGTCCTTCTATTTTTCCTTTTCTGTTTTTTCTCTTAATATGTATCCCACGTAAATATTTTGTTTTTTTTTCTCTGTTAGGTTTGTGTGTACAGAAAGAAGATACACGTACTTATCTAGCATTTTTCCTTCTTTATTATTTATTTTCTATTTTCTCTTTTTGTATATTTTATTTTTATATGTTTTATTTGTCTGTTTTTACTTCTATTTCTACTTTTGTCTATTTTTATCATGCATCTTTGGAAGACTTATTTTGTAGAAGATACATTTTCACACAGATGAACAATTTTTATTCTCACTTGTTGTTGTCTTTACTACATGTTGTTTGTTTTAATTTTATTCATATATTACACAAAAATACATTTTCATCGTGTTTATATGTTTTATTTGTCTGTTATTACTTCTATTTCTTCTTTTTTGTTTGTTTGTTTTTCGGCGCAATTCAGAGGGGAACGGGCAGATATGTGTGCTCCTGTTGCACCACCGATGGAGATGGGCGACGCTGCTGATGGAGTATTTTATCTCCGTTATTATCCGTTGTATTTTTTGTCTTTTTTCTTTTTTGCTTCTGGTTCGAGTAGGTTGAATCAAGTACAGATCATTAGGGGTACCAGAAGGTTAAATTATGTAGAGATCAGAAGTAATCTACTTTCTTTTTTGTCTCTGGTTCAAGTAGGTTGAAGCAAGTACAGATCAATAGAGGTGCTAGAAGGTTGAATTAATTAGAGATTAGTAGTAATCTACTTTCTTTTTTGTTTCTGGTTTAAGTAGGTTGAATAACGTACAAATCAGTAGGGTACCAGAAGGTTGAATTAAGTACAGAATCAGTAGGTTGAATCAATTACATGTCTTCTAGCTCGACTGCAAATGGACTTTTTTGTTTTGTTGGAGGGGGCACCGGTAGAGGGGGCGGGCAAGTTGCAAGCCAGGCTTGCATGTCCCCCAACATGGTTACAACTTGACTTTTGTTTTGTCGGAGGGGGTGGCGGGAGAGGGGGCGGGCCAGTTGCATATCCGACACTAGGCATGCAACTGCAAGTGTCACCCCTGACCGCAACCTCATCTCTTCTAACCCGATCGCAACTGGACTTTTTTGTTCTGTCGGAGGGGGCGCCGGTAGAGGGGCGGGCTAGTTGCAAGCCCGGCAATAGCCCTGCAACTGCAATGTCACACCCGACCGCAACTTGACTTTTTTGTTCTGTCGTAGGGGGCATCGGGAGAGGGCGGGCCAGTTGCAAGCCCGACAACAGCCCCGCAACTTCATGTCCCCCAACATGGTTGCAACTCAACTTTTATTTTTCGGATGGGGCATCGGGAAAGGGGCGGGCCAGTTGCAAGCCCGACAATAGCCCCGCAACTGCAAGTGCCACACCAGAACGCAACTGCTTGTCCCCCAACATGGTTGCAACTCAACCTTTGTTTTGTCGGAGGGGGCGGGCCAGTTGCAAGCCCAACAATCGCCTTAGAATCGCAAGTGCCGAACCCGATCAATATCGCATGTCCCCCAACATGGTTGCAACTCGACTTTTGTGTTTTCGGTAGGGGCGATGGGTGAGGGGGCGGGCCTGTTGCAAGCCCGACAACAATCCCGCAACTGCAAGTGCCACACCCGACCGCAACTGCATGTCGTCTAAACTGACCGCAACTGGACTTTTTTGTTGTGTGGGTGGGGGGCGGGCCAGGGGCAAGCCCGACAATGACCCAAGAATCGCATGTCCCCATGGTTGCAACTCGACTTTTGTTTCGGAGGCGCCGGAGAGGGGGCGGCTAGTTGCAAGCCCGACAACAGTACCGTAATCGCAAGTGTCGCACCCGACCGCGAATCGCATGCCCTACAACATGGTTGCAACTCGACTTTTGTTTTGTCGGGCGCCGGAGAGGCGGGCTAGTTGCAAGCCCGACAACAGCCCAAGAATCGCAAGTGCCGCACCACCGCATATCGCATGTCCCCAACATAGTTGCAACTCGACTTTTGTTTTGTTAGAGTGGGCGTCGGGAGAGGGGCAGCTAGTTGGAAGTCTGACAACAGCCCATAGAATCGCAAGTGTCGCACCCGACCAAGAATCGCATGTCCCCAACATGGTTGCAACTCGACTTTTGTTTTGTTAGAGTGGGCGCCGAAGAGGGCGGGCCACTTGCAAGCACAACAACAACCTCAAGAATCGCAAATGCCGCATCCGGACCAAGAATCGCATGTCTTTTATCCCGATCGCAATCGGACTGGCACCTAAGAGGAGGCGGGCGAGTCAAATGACACATGTACTAACAATGACACACTGACACACATACGTACATATGTGACAAGATATCACAGGCGTAGACATGCTAATCACGTATAGATATCACAGGCGTAGACATGCTAATCACGTATAGTACCCTCTGCAGACCCATATCCATCCATCTGCATGCCCATGCATCTGTACGTGGGCATAGCTCTTTTCTTTTTTCGAGCAAAACGCAGGCATATCTACGAGTGGCACCGTACGTCCGTGACCGCCGGAGAAAAAGAAAAAAAAGGGCCCGGCCTAATGACAGCAGAACAAGTGAGCAGCCCAGCCCAAAATAACAAACAAACAAACAAGTAAAATGAAATAAGCCCAAGTACTAAGCCGATTCAACCCAGCAGAAATAGAGCTAGTTAACAGGCCTAATCTACATGCGATGACGTCAGCCGACTGAGACTTCTCGTAGACAGACCCATGAAGTAAGCACAGCAACCCAGACAAGAAGCAAATTGAAACTGAAACAAACACCTAGAGGCCACTGCCTGACAGCACACAATGCACATTGCAATCAATTAGGAGAGATGGATACTTCTTTGCACATCAACTAATACACAGGCTGAATAAAAAAGAAAAAGGAGAGAGACCCAACTGAACACTACCCAACAACAACAAGGCTATATATGATTTCCCGCATGCTTCCTCCACTAGGCTTCTGTTTTCTCTTCAGTCATCCCCAGCACATTCCAGCCATGGAGCCTGTCTAACCCCGAACCCGCGACCGGGCCGGCGATAAGCGACGACGGCGTTGCACTTCCCCCCACCCCCACGGTGTCAATGTCATCGGAGCCCGGCGGGGAGACCGCCGTCCGCCGCGACTGGCTTCTTCGGCTCTTCCGTCAGATCATCAGTGTCTATACGCGAGCAACGACACAGTTAGCGAGAGCTGGCATGGTCATGGGTCATCGATCACTTGCCAAATCTCAAGCACTTGTTGTGTTTCACTTGGCCCATGCTCGACGGCGGTACCTGGGGCGCCTTTGTCGCTCGCTCCTTCGCCAGCTTCTCCATCGCGTTCACGAACTTCCGCAGGTGCCGGATGTACTCGGGGTACGTCTCCAGGTTGCAGTGCCCGCCGCCCTTCACCCACAGCGGCTCGTACTTCTCCTTCGCTAGCTCCCATAGGCGCTTGCCGTGCGAGAAGTCGACGATGTCGTCCGCCGTGCCCTGACATGTGATTCAGCAGGTCCAGATCAAACAAAAACCCAGCTGGAGTGACCGTAGAGCGTATCCTAATCTCGAGTCTTGGCACAAAGATAATGAAACTACAAACATTTTGAACTTCAGTCAATTATTAGACGTTTAAATACAACATTTAAGTCTGCATTCTGAGCAGGCTTCATAAGGGAGGAGATCAATAACCACAGATGTTCCATATGCATCAGGAGTTCAGGACACCACCAACAAGTTCTTGTGGTGGGAACTATCATATGTTTTTTTTTATCTATTTTTGTAATAGTTTCAAAGGCTGAGAAGATAAGCTTCCTTTATGGAAAGGAACAAAATCATAGGAGTTCCATCAGAACACACAAATCAATGGGATAGACTTGCTATGAGAAAAAGATGACTGGACATCAATGCAAAAGGTAAGTGAGTCCCTACTCACATGTATAACCAGCACTGGACATTCGACCTGCTTTATTTTGTCGATGTTCTGCAAACGTTGGCGGTAAGGTGATGATTAGAAGAATAAACGACCGAGATTTCAGAACCAAAGTGAAAAAGCGCATAACCCAGACTTACCTTGAAGATATCAAACCAAAGTGTCACTTTCACTGGATACAAAACGCGTATGCCTGACAGAATGCCGCTGTGAAGGACGACCCCTCTTAGTTTCTCCAAACGTGAGGCCAAGTGCAACGTCGGTCCGCTTCCAACTGATTGCCCATACAGGATCAGATCCTCTTGCCCTATCCCATACTCCTTTTTCAAACAGTCATAGACAGCCTCTATGTCGTAGTACGTGTTATACTCCGATGGCTGTCGAAGCGGGAAACAAGATCGAAAAAAGGAGCCTAGTTAGGTTTATGTATATTCCACACAAGGAAAAATGTAGCACTCAGCTACCTAATCTAAGTGCATACACATGAACGTGTCTACTGCCATTTATTCTGTTATAACTCCAATTGTCTCCCATGTAAGTGTACAGCAGTTCACAAAGCTATGTATTGCATATGGGAACAAGCACACATGCTATAGTTCATTATCTGATTGGCCAAAGGAAGGTTTTGAGTAGGGACCGATAACCGATAAGTGTTGGCGCTGTTGGTCCCTTACTTTAGCAACTTTGTCAAAAGGATGACAACCAGAACAAAGGTAACATCATGGACTAGAATAGCAGAAAGCGAGTATGACTTTCGGGGTGTTTGTAGTGCATATGAATGAAAAAGCATGACCAACCATTTGCCGATGTCCTTTTATAGATGAGGCCAACAAAGATGGGAGTGGCTAATAATTATTATTTGCTTTTAAGAAAGGGTGCCCACACACCTATCGAAGAACACAAAGTTGATTATGAGAAAAGGATAGGGAGCAATGCAATCCAATAGTTGTCAGTAATTGATGAAAATGTGGCACTATCATATACAGGGGACATCATGATCACAAAATTTGAGAGTTTATGTAGGAATGCGACGTGACAAAAAAGACAGCTTAACTGCAGATTTAAGCAACAGGAGAATCGCGTTCGAGTTCTTATAATTACTTGGGAATTCAGATTCTTACTTTTCCTGTAGAGGCCCCATATCCTGAATAGTCATAGCTGCACAAGAAAACCAAGTAAACAGATTTAGTAGATTCGTCAGAGTAAAATCCCATCAGCAAGATCCACCAGGATAGAAATCTGCAGTCCCATCAGATTCAAAGAGAAACTACTACTTTTCATTGGTGTAAAATACTCAAAAATCTCAAAAGTCAAGCCGTAGACATCAACAAGATCCACCAGACAAGAAATCTCACAAATATGAGATCTGACGATATCCCATATAAAATGCAAATTTCGAAGATGTATTGGAGTGTCCACCAAAGGGGACATGAAGGTTGTCATCTGCAGTGCAACCACCATAAGGGAACAATGGTATACTACAATACTCAGCACTCTCATATCTTCGATCCCTTATAAAACACAGCACCAAATGGCCTTACAATGCATCTATGCCACACACACAGTGACGTCTGAACGCTCATAGTCATTGGCAGATCGATGGCCACTAACAAGACTGACTGACTGACATTGCTGAAAGCAACAACAGCAGAATAACACCCATAGGATAGGAGAAATCATCAGCGTCAGAGCAGAACCTGATGATATAGTACAGACTGGTACTACAATAATTGAAACCGTTGAAAAACCTGGGAACTTCTCTCCGGGTTAATTAACCTCGGACCTGGTACTATAATCAAAGACAGGCGACTGGCTGTTTGTTTCTACCCTAGAATTTGTGACTAGGATAGGATATGGTTGGAGCAAATTATCTCCACGAAGAAGCAAAACCCAAATTGTCTCTGAATCAAACTAAAAAGAAATGAGCAGATCTTCTCCAGGTCAATCAAAAAATTCCGAACGCCACCTAATTCATTGTTTATTCACGGCTGGCTGACTAGTAGCAGACAAAGATGAAACTCCAATTAAATCCTCCTCGAACCGAATCATCATGTGCTGGAGCCAGAAAACAAGTCCAGGTACGGAATATTACGAGGAATACGACCAGCAACAGCCTGCCAAATCCAATCGGAAGGAAGCTGTACAGAAGATGGGCCTGAATATGGATTACGCAGGTGAATGCAGGAGCATGACGCGGCCGTGTGAGGGAAACTAGAGGCTACGGATGGAGGCGAGAGAGAGACGGGGAGACAGAGGGAGGGGGGGCGGGCTGACCACATGATGTTGACGCGGAGGTGGGAGCGGAGCTCCATGAAGAGGCCGAGCATCTGGCCGAGGTCGGCGGCGTTGCCGTGGGAGTAGAGCAGCGTGAGGCGCGCGGTGGGGTAGCGCCAGAAGGCGGCGACGACGCGCGTCCCCGCCCTGGTGGGCAGCGCGTGCACGTCGACGTTGGCGTCGGGCAGCACCCCCGTCATCCGCAGCCCGGCCCCGCCCTCCTCCGCCGCCACCTCGTACGTCGCCGGCTCCGGCGGGAAGAAGGCCAGCCGCGCCGCCACCGACGACGTCACGTTCCCCATCCCCTACCTCCGCCCTCCGCCCTCCGCCCTCCGCCCTCCGGGAACGGCTGGCTGGCTATTCCTGGGGGGGCCTCCGAATTGCGCAACGTGAGAGCCGGCCAGCCAGCGCCCCTCCGCCCCTCCGCGCCTCCGCTTATGAGGGAAGCGCCCCCGCTCCTTTTGGCTTGGGCCTCCTCTCTGTGCTTTCGGTTTGGTTGTGTGGCGTGTCGAGGGAGGATGATGGATGGGAAGGTTGGGTTTGGATGCTGCTGTGCTGCTGCTTTCTTCTACTACTCTACTCCACTTCCGTTTCTCCTTCTCCTCTTGGACGGGCGCGTGTAAATGCGGGGAGAAATGCGGGTGCGAGACAACGAGGGCTCGTACTCTCCGGCATGTACGGGAGTCGACGTGTACAGTACGGTGGAAATACCCTCTCTTTTTTTGGCGAATTGGAGGAAAATAGTAATACCATGTGTTTCAATGGCTGGTTTTTTGTGATGGATGTGTGTAATTGAATGATTGTATTTCGTTGAAATTTTAGAAACATAAATTCTAGGGCCTCTTTGGTTCATAGAAAAAATGTCTACTAGTACAAAACGTTTGAACGCTCATAGTCATTGGCAGATAGACGATTTCCCGAAACAGCCTATAATAATGTTTGCCCGACTCTGATGAGGGAGGGGCAATGACGGTGGCACGTCTTCGGCTCACTACGGTGCTTGTAGTCGACGCTAGGTGGTCTACAAACTAGAAAAGACTTCTGGTGTTCTTTGTGCTATCTTGACAATTGATAAATAGATCGAAAGTTTAAGAAAAACAGAGCGTCAAACATGGGTTTGATCTCTCGTGGGCTTGAAGTACCACTGCCCTAACCATCCACAAACTGGTTGTTTCTCAAATGTGTGTATGTGTGTGTATTTTCTAAGGTAAAAAAAAAGAATGGTTGTTTCTCAAATGTGTGTGTGTGTGTATTTTCTAAGGTATAAAAAGAAGAATGGTTGTTTCTCAAATGTGTGTGTGTATTTTCTAATGTATAAAAAAAGAAAGAAAACAACCATATATGTCAACTGCATTTTCTCTGCCGAACGAGCTACTGGAAAGGTACTGTAACGAACATGTTAGGCACATTCCACCCAAGAATGAGTTAACCGCGAGTGTATTATAGGGCAATTCCAATGCACGACCCTAAATCACTCGGTTGCGTCTGTTTGAGGGTAAACAGACACAAAACGCGGTCCAATGTGTGGGAGCAAACAGACAAACGTCTGTTTTTCGTCCGCTTTCGACCCATTCCCGGCCCAACTATGGGTCACGTTTACGTTAAAACGGACACGCACTGACGGGCGCGACGCGTGCTCGTGTCCTTCCCTGGCCCGCCCGTCGGGGACACAGGTGTCCCTTTTCTCCCCCCAGCCGCCCCCAAACCCCCCGAACCCTACCCCGCCATCACCGTCGCCACCATTTTCTCGGCCAGCCCCTGCCCGGCGCACCCCCTCCTCCTCCTGCCGCCCACCCCCACCCCTACCGCCCCTCCGACCTTTGTCTCGGCCGCGTAGTTGTCCTGCCGGGCCGCCGGATTGAGCGCATCTGGCCGCCTCATTTGTGCACATCCGGCCGCAGTGGGTTGTGCCTAGCCATGGATTGGCCGGGCACCGGACCGCACAGCCCCGCCAACATCTCTGCACCGCATGCAGGCAAGGACTCCGCCTCTAGCCGCTCGGATCTACCCCGCCTTAACGGCGCCGACAAGCATATGTTCGTCCGTCGTCCGGGGTCGGCGCTGGCCCAGCAGATGGTCAGCTCACCGTTGCCGCTCATAAAGTGCGACGACTGCGAGCGGCAAGTCATTCGTCGCGTTTCTACCACGTCGGAACATCCAGGATGGGTGTTCATCAAGTGCAAAAAAGATAAGGTATATGCTTGTGTTTTCTTCGGTTGTGCTTCCGGATTCGGCGTAATTTCAATAGCTCTTAGCGCACACGCAAAACTGTGTGTAGGATGGATGCAAATTTTGATATTGGGAAGAAGAATACATCAACCTATTGATTGGGCGAAATATTATAGATGCACGTGCACTCTTTGTTACTTCGAATCCGCAGATCAACAATGAGTATAATAGAGGCTAGAGATTAGATTGGATGAGAAGCAACGTCTACTTCTTTATAATCGAAGAAAAAGAAATATACAAGATCGAGAATCCGCAGATCAACAATGAAGACATCAAAAAGATATTAATCCAACTTATGGGAGCAGTTATGGAAATTAGAATTTTTTTTAAATGCCTAATTATGGTTCTTATTTTCTTTGATCTTACTATTCTAGTTAAAATTTGGTGAATGTACTAAAAAATGCATGTAGCCGAACAAAGATTCGGCCAAACCGTTGGGCAAACGGCCGGCCTATCCACAAATCCGGACGGACATCACTTCATTGCCATCCTCAACGAATAAAATCCGAACAAAACGGATGTCTATTTAGGATCCTGCGTTGGAATTGCCCTTAAACAAGTTTCAAATAGAGGAAGAAAAGGTAATTAACCGCGAGCGGTAACGTACTAACGTGGTCAAGATTCGGTCAAAAGAAAAACGAAGAGCAGAGCATGGATAGTTCTCTGGGTGTTTGCGTGCGGCGAATGACTAGCCGACTGACGGGAGTGATGGCGGCTGCTGAATGACTGCTCCGCTCTGCCCGAGCCGAGTGATGACTGGTGAGACTGCGTGTGGGCTCAGCCCACTGTCACACCGGCCCCACGCCAGCTGCCACGCCTCGAGATCCCCTCGCTGATGCCGTCTCCCATGCGCCGGGAAGGGAAGCGCACAAGTTTTTTTTCTTTTTCTTTTTACTGCAACATTTCGCCTGTCCTCCTGCTGCCGGTTGAGGCAGAAATCACATATTTGATTTGAGGGTGAAATCAAATCATAAACTGACCTGCTTTCAAAAACATTTCACTCTGCTGATCTTTTCATGTGGTGCCCGACAATGGCGCCACACACCATCTTGTAGCGTCCTTTCCTTGGCGTCAGACATCCAGCCAAATGGGGCCAGCTTATGGCTCCACAGACAGAAGCAGCGCCTAAAGCATGGGCGCCCACATCGTAAAGTGCAGCCTATGGCTTTGGGCCAGACATCGACTTTCAAGATAGGCCAGCCTCCTGTGCAGTTCTTCCCTCTCGAGGAAGTTACTCTCAGACAGAGATGCGCGGGCGGCCTCTTCGGATCCTCCCCCCCCCCCCCACACACACACACACCCCTCTCATATCTGAAGTTTTGAGGTCCGGATTCATCTCCAATCCCTCCTACTAGGTAAACTCCTCCGTTCCCTTCTCTTTTCCTCCGTTAATTCATTGCATTTTTAGGGATTTGCCCAAGATTAGGTGGAACCTTTGATTTGCTTGGTTTGGACCTTTGTTTGCCCAAGATTAGGTGGAACCTTTGATCCCCCCCACACACACACTATATGATTCTTGTCAGTGAAACGTAGATTGTATATATTTTTAGATATATATGAGATGCCTAGTTTTGTAGATAATTATGAGATGTTGAGTTTTGTAGCTATACTAGACCTTGCCGGCGCGCGTTGCCGCACCCTTCTATTGTTTCTATAAAATGATAGGAATTTCTATAAATATATGATGATTTGATACATGTTTGTAAATTTTCATGAACTAACACATAAATATCTTAGTAATTAAACTAAAAATTAGCTGGCACACATGGGAATAGGGTGAAGTTGGGTCTAGGGTTTAATTAAACAAAACATTAGTTGGTACGCAGTGGAATAGTGTGAAGTTCGTTCGAGCCTTATCAATCTTTTGTTTGTTTATGGATAAATGTTTTGCAAAAGTACGTCACTACGATTTACTTTGTGCATCTTACCCGTCGTATTTTTAGCGTGGACTTCGTGTGTGTTAGACCTCGCTGGACAACATCTCACAACATGCTCCAGTCTCCTCTATTTGCATTGACGCATATGTGTAAAAAGCACAACATTATAGTAATTCCCTATTAAAATATGCTACTCCCTCCATTCCAAAAGTAAGATCAATTTTTACACTATATTTTGGACGAGGGAGTACTCTTTAAGCATTTACGGATGATTATGAACATTTGTTAGAGAGAGAGAGAGAGAGAGAGAGAGAGAGAGAGAGATCTGTACTCCATATATATATTCAGAGTAAATCACACCACATGAATTGGAGTATATGGCGGAACATTTTAGAACACAATTGGTCAATGCAAGTCTGCTTCCTCAATCAAAGCTACCTACAAAATCTCAAGCTTTCACGAGGTAAAAGGATATGGACCAAATATATAATTATTGATGCCCGGACTACTTACATGTTATACCTTTCCAGTAGATTTTTCATTAACCATTACTTTGAAAGCCTAGAAGTAAAATTTAGTGAAAGAAATTTTGAACAAAACTCGAAATATTATATGCCACCACTTAGTTAATAATTTCTGCTGTAGCGCATCCTGCGTTTTTGTGCTTATACTTGAGCTGATTACTCTGCTAATAGGAGTATTACAAAGCAAATATGAATGAAATGACACCTCAGCTTTCATTTTCTTCCACACACGTTTTATTGTACTGGAGCTTCACAACTCAAAAATAAAAATAAATTGCAGATTCAGTAAAATCAAGCACCTATTTTGTCCCCTGCTTTTTATCCAACCTTTGAATGGAAAAGGTATTACTCTTTGTGAATATAAATTCAAGATAAATAATTAAGAAAGGAAATATACCTTTTATGTTGATTTCACAGTTGTCATCAAGAAGGCCTCCATGTATTTTTTGTGCTCACACACCCTGAACAATTCTCTTAGAGCCTTGTAATTAACACCACTATATTCTCTGGGAAATCCTCCATGGTGAAGGTTTCCGTTCTCATTTTTCCCCGGACATGAGGATGCATATAGATTAAAATCACCCGTAGTTGTTTTCAAGGCCGATGGGCTCGCGGTAAATAGAGGATGCGAAAGAATCAATAAGAATATGACCTGTTGAGTTCAACATCCTTCAAAAATATAATCATGCCTCGACTAAAATTAGTACTATAATATATTAGCATCGGCCATGATGTTATACTCCCTCTCAACACGTTACAAAGCCATGAATCTTAAAATAAATTGATGTATGCGAAGCAGAGTAGCAACAATTAACGCCATCATCACAATGTAAAAACATTACGGAAATTTAAAATATTCCTATCTTTTTTCAGATGGAACATAATTAAGCTTAGTCTCAATCGTTGATCAGAACCAATGTGAAATCCTCACCTCATAGAAAAAAAAGGTTACCATGATAACAATCAAGAAACCTATTATCCCAATTTTAAATGGGTTAATTATCCTTTTGCCCTCAGTGGTGTCTCTGTGCTCAGTTTTGCCCTCAGATGCAAATTGTGCTCAGTTTTGCCCCTAGTCCATGCACAGCTACTATGACGAGGCCAAACGGCCATATTTGAGTCCATTCCGTCTCGGCGTTAGTGGTTGTGGGTCCGAGCTTACACGTGGGACCGTGTGGACGTGGGTCCGGAGCTGACATGTAGGCCCGTGCAACTAAATCCCCAAATCATTCAGTAGCTCACTCTGCCCATCCGCTTCCCGGCCGGGTGACTGCTGGCCACGCCGGCACTGCGTCATGCCAAGACTCGCTTCGCCACCATCTCAGACGCCTACTCCACCGCTACCTTTCGCGCCTATGCTCCACGGCTACCTGCGACGCCGCCACCTTCCTGCGACGCCACGGGTGGGCGCCCGCCACTGCCGACCATGCGCGCGGCTCCTTCCGTCTTGCCCGGCCGGAATGCTCAAAGGTGGGGGGCTCTGGAGCTATTTGAACTAGGAGGAAGAACCCTAGGGCGAAATGGAGAGCAGCGGCGACCCCGAGTATTTGGCGAGGCAGCATCGAGCCGAGATCCGCCGCCCACGATCGGGTTCCCGAGGGGTAAGTCTTGCCTCCTGTTTAGATTGAGCTTAGTTGTGCATTTGAACACTCGATTCGAGTAGGTTTGCCCAATTAGTGTGCTGATTGCGTCTCTGTTTTTCGCCGGTTAGGATGGAGTTGCGGTTTGCTTTCTTGATGCACATTAGAAGGGACCGGTACACGTTTGATGCAAAGGATCATAAGAAATACCAAGGAGGTTTTGATTATCGGTTGCCAATGGCTAGTAATTGGAGTTTCGCACAATTTGGGGAGGTAATTTGTAGCCAATATCCTTGGGATTTGCTTGATGAAGTGGTATACAAATACTATGATGGGGAAAAGAAATGGGTGACAGTTAGTAATGATGAAGAGCTAGCTACCATGTTTGTTAGGCATAAAGAGAAAGATAATTTTCATGTGAGGCTGCAAGTTGATGTGCTTGAGCAGGCATTTGGACCTAGGATGACGGGTGCAACATCTCAGGGAGAACCAAGTCGTCGTAATGGCATCTCTAGCCATAATAGTTCAGTTGGTGCACGGCGACGTGGTGGCTCGACAAGTGTGGGCAACAGCAGTAGGGTCCCCCTTGAAGTGGTGCCTGATGACTACAATTCTGGGGTTGATGAAAAGAAGCTATATTCTGATGTTATTCAGAATTTACGACGGGCACCTCGGGCCGATAACCAAGATGAGGCTCACAATGCGCCCTGTGTGGATGATGACGCGGTGGGTGAGGACGAAGACCTTGCAGCTGTTGAATGGGACCCTTTGAACCCTCATTTGGAAGAAGGTACAGTTTTGCATCCATGAATCAGTGTAGAAATGCACTTGTGACATACTGCATCAAGGTAGAACGTACTTTCAAAGTTGACAAGAGCGATCAAGTACGTTACAGAGTGCACTGTCCGACCGAGGGTTGTCCATGGAGGTTGCTCGCATCTAAAATGCGAAATAGCACTAATGTTTAGGTCAAAGTGAACCCATTTAAGCACACATGCCAGGAATCAACCCTTAGGAAGGATACAATCAGTAGAGCCAAGTCAAGATGGGTGGCGTAAGAAGTAAAGAAGTGGGTGAAAGAAAACCAGCAAGTGGGTCCAAAGGAATTGCGTAAGAACATCAAAGATAAATTCAAGATAGATTTACCATACATGAGGTTGTTCAATGGTAAACAACATGCTATGGATTCTATTTATGGTAAGTGGCAGGAAAGTTTTCAATTGTTGTATTCATTCAAAGGTGAAGTGCAGAGGACAAGCCTGGGTAGTATTGTAGATATTGATCACCACACCGTGGAGTACACATTCAGGGGAGTGACAAAGACCAAGGAATGCTTTAGGAGGGTTTTTGTCTGCTTTGAGGCTTGTCGCCGGGGTTTTTTGGCAGGTTGCAGGCCTTATTTGGCTATTGATGCCACTTTTCTCACAGGGAGGTTTAAAGGACAGTTAGTAGCAGCTTGTGCAGTTGATGCACACAGTTTTGTATTTCCAGTTGCCTACGGTGTGTTGGAGACAGAGTCTGAGGAGAGCTGGACTTGGTTTTTTCATAATCTGCGTCGGGCTATTGCACATCCCAATGGTTGGTCATTCATACAGATGCCTGCAAAGGTTTAGAAGTGGCCGTGGACAATGTGTTCCCTGGAGTAGAGCATAGGGAATGCATGTGTCACCTTGCTGCAAATTTCATGAAGAAATTCAAAGGAAAGGTGTATACCGACAATTTATGGTCAGCATCTTTGACTTGTGGTGTGAAGAAGCACAACTACCACTTGAGGCGATTATACATGAATCCCAAAGTGAAAGAATACTTGGAAACACACCACTCCAAGTTATGGGCCGAAGCCAATTCAAGGAATCGAGCAAAGTTGACTATGTGCATAATAATCTAGCAGAGTCTTTCAACTCAACGATCCGGAAACTAAAGGGTCATTATGTGGTCGATTTGCTGGACAGGATAAGGATAGAATACATGCAGAAATTTCATTATCGTGCAGGAATAGCCGAGGCAAAATTCATGGGCCACATTATCATCCCTGCCATGATGAATGAACTGATGCAGAAAACAACAGGCTTGGAAATGAACATGACTCTTTGCTCAGGTACCACAGTAGAGATATCATATTTGGATAAAGAGAAGAGGGAATGGAGATATCTAGTGGATTTAGAAGCTAGAACTTGCAGTTGTAGGCAATGGCAGATAACTGGGTTGCCATGCATTCATGCCTTGTTTTTCATCACTTCTCTCCTGTGTCCAGCGAGGAACATTCAGCGATATGTGCATGATTACTACTCATGTTGCAAGGTTCAAAGCCACATATGCTTATGCCTTGCCTGCTATGGAGGGAAAACAACAATGGGACATGGTGGACCCTGGATTCAAGCTTTGCGCTCCAGTTCTAAAGAGAGCAGTAGGTAGACCAAGGAAGAGTCGAATCAGACCTCGCAGCGAAGGAGATGGACTTGGAGCGAGGAAGCGTAAGTGCACAAGATGCGGTGGGTCTAGTCATTTCGGTAAGTATTGTGATAACACAATAGATCCAGCGTTCGGAGAGAGTTTCGATGAAGGCTTCGATGAAAATGTTGGTCAGCAGCCGGTTGCCTCAACAGATGATGAAAATGATGGACAGCAGCCGGTTGCATCAGATGAGGATTTTGACGAGGTTCGAAATGATGATGGTCAACAGCCGCATGATTTTGATGATGATCCAAGTGAGGCTCCAAATAGTGATCATGGTGACCCAAGTGAGGCTCCAAATAGTGATCATGGTGATCCAAGTGAGGCTCCAAATGATGATCATGGTGATCCAAGTGAGGCTCCAAATGATGATCATGGTGATCCAAGTGAGGCTCCAAATGGTGATCCAAGTGAGGCTACAAATGGTGACCAACCTTCTGTTGTTGTGAGTTCTGCTAGGTATGTAAATCTTGCAAGGGTCAAATACTCATCAGAATTTATGGGTCACTTGACATGATCTCATTACCCTTTATGTTTTGCACAGCTCTATGATAGGTTTGAAAAAGACGCACAAGGTACCAACAACCAAGAGGAGAAGAGAAGAAGCAATGAGCACAAGGTGCACGAGGAGCAAAGTGATGGCAAGAAGCTCAAGGAAATGCATGTAAGTCCGAACGCTATATGTGAATAATTATGAAACATTATGGATAATGTTGTATTTCTGTTGGATGATATTGGACCTATGTTAGAACTATGTTTGACATGATGTTTAAATCTGTTGGATGATGTTTGAATGAGCACATGGTTTTTCATTTTTTTGATTTTTTTGAATTTTGTTTTGCTCATCTGAATTCTGGTCCAACCTAACTTTGACCAAGATTTAAACAAGTCTAAAACATCAAAATGAAGAACTAAGCCTGGATCCTTCTTAGTCAATCCAAAATGAAGCTGTGGTGAGGTTTTGGAAATTTTCATGAAAAATGTGCTAAAATGAGGGGTCCAAAGGTAGGGTAAATGGCCTCATTTCTAAGCAAGGTTTTTTTTACCTTGTCTAAATCAGCCAAATAACTTTCCTAAACATATATTCTATATATACGGACTATGTGCGCTGGTTTTTTCATTTTTTCATTTTTTTAAATTTATTTTGCTCATTTGAATTCTGGTCAAACTTAACTTTGACCAAGATTTAAACAAGTGTAAAACATCAAAATGAAAAACTAAGCCTAGATCCTTCTTAGTCACTCTAAAATGAAGCTGTGGTGAGTTTTTTGAAATTTTCATGTTTATTTCCCCAAAACACTTCTTTTCACTTCATACAAAAGAGTTTGAGATACTCGAGATATCATACAATACACATGAACTTATCGTTCAAATGTATGTAAACCTTGTTTATCAACTTAAATCGTTAATATATATCATAAGAAGACTATGTGCGCTAGTTTTTCCATTTTTTGATTTTTTTAAAATTTGTTTTGCTCATTTGAATTCTGGTCAAACTTAACTTTGACCAAGATTTAAACAAGTGTAAAACATCAAAATGAAAAACTAAGCCTAGATCCTTCTTAGTCACTCTAAAATGAAGCTGTGGTGAGTTTTTTGAAATTTTCATGTTTATTTCCCCAAAACACTTCTCTTCACTTTCAAAAGAGTTTGAGATACTCGAGATATCATACAATACACATGAACTTATCGTTTAAATGTATGTAAACCTTGTTTATCAACTTAAATCGTTAGTATATGACATAAGAAGACTATGTGCAGGTTTTTATTTTTCTGATTTTATTTAATTTATTATGCTCATTTGAAATCTGGTCAAACATAGCTTTGATCGCTCCAAACCCTCCCAAACCCGCTAACCCTAGCGCTGAACCAGGACCGTTCATCTAACCCTAGCGCTGAACAAGGGCCGTCGATCTAACCCTTCTAGAAGGAATCTGCGGGGGGGGGGGGGGAGGGGGCGATCCGCGAGATGCAATCTGATTGGCTGGGAGATTCTTTTTTAAACAAATATCGGGCGCGCTGGATGGACCGTTGGGCCGTCTCGTTTTCTGGGCCTGAGACCGCAGTAAATAGCCCGTCTCAGCCTTTTCAGGCCTTGCATGCATGCATGGGAGGCGGCGACGTGCATAGGCTGCGACGTGGGTTTGCATGCGCGGGAGGCTGCGACGTGCATGCATGCGAGCGAGGCGAGCGAGGCGTGCTAGGCGCGCCGCTAGGCTAGCGAGGCCAGCTAGGTGGTTCAACGAGTCAGATGCACCGTCCGGTCAAAGAGCTATGCAGTGATTCAAATGCACGCACGCGCCCCATGCATGCATCGTTTTTATGCAAAAATTTAAGAGTGCAAAGCGTAACGGATACGCACACGCGTTCGGATTCACACACGCACCATTATCATCCTTTTCTCTTCCTCTCCCACCCACAGGCCTATAAATGGGGTGCCTATCTTCCTCTCCCACCCATAAGCCAGATCCGATCCATTCTCTCCAACTTCAAACACCCAATCGACCGAGCCTCCCCAAGCGAGACCACGCAGTTCAACGGGCGGCCTTCACCGTCACTTTGTCGTGCGGAGCTGCGGTACCCACCGAGCGTGCTCGTGGAGAGGGAGCTCCGCGTGTGGGCTTTTTCAAGGTGGAGGGGTTCCGTCGAACTCACCCGCGCCTTCCTTAGAGCCGACTATGCCCACCTCCCACGGGGCTCGCCGAGGATGTTCACCCTCAGCGAGGTTCGTGACCGCGGTGGCATCCTCATACTGCTCACGGTCACCTTCACCAACCCGTTTGACGCGTGCGAGCTCCTCGGCCAAGTCTTTTGGTGCGGCTGCGAGGCCATCTTCTTCACCGTCTACAACATCTACACCAACTACGAGAACATCTTCCCCACTCCAGCGGGATGCACTCCCTTCCCTACTTATTTGAGGAGGAGGTGTGAAGATGAAGACGGTGTTGAAGGGGCGCGCGCGGCCAAAAGTGGAAGGAGGAGATCAAGATGAAGACTGTTTCGTTTTTTATTTGTTGCTTTTCTATGTCGTGTTGTGTCGTGTCATGTTTCGTCATGTGTCCGTGAACTTTGGCCGCTTATGTAAGTTATTGTAATGGAACTTTGAACCCTTATTGTAATGGTACTTGTGTTGCATCTTATCTAAGTTATTTATTAGGGTTTATTATGTGTGTTAAAAAATGTTCGTGCCCAAGCATATAATTTCTTCCCTAAACCAAGTCATGAAGCTCGAGAACTTGTGGTTTTCATTAATGAAAATCGGAGGGGGTGAGAAGCCCTCCGTTTTATTCAAAAAAAAATAAGTCATGAACTAACATGCAAATTTATTCCGTTTAAATCCTAAACCAAGTGCCACTCTAACACTAAACCAAGTGCCACTCTAACCAAAACCACGGGGCAGTGCAAACCACTAGTAGAAAACGGAGCTTTAAAACCGGTTTGTAAGGGCCTTTAGTGCCGGTTATGGAACCGGCACTAAAGTGTGGGCACTAAAGCCCCCCCCCCCTTTAGTATCGGTTCTAAGCACGAACCGGCGCTAAAGTGCCACCACGTGGCGTGAGCTCGCGCCTAGTATGGGGACCTTTAGTACGGTTGGTGTTACCAACCGTACTAAAGGTTTTTTCTGAAATTTTTTTAGAATTTTGGAAAAAAATTTGATTTTTCGATTTTTAATTTTTCTGAATTATTTGATGATTTAGTCTCTAATCACCTCTCTTAACTGCTCAAGTGTGGATCACTCATTCCAAATCATCTAACTTCCCAACTGGTCACCCATCCCTCTCACTACTCCAAATTTGAGCATGTTTAACTTTCGGGTTCTATTCTCCTTCGCTTCCTAGTCTGCACTTGTTGTTTTCCGACAATAGTAAGATGACAATCCTATTAACCCTCGTGAGTTTAGCTTGAGCATGAAGTTACACATTTCACCGCTTGAGTTTTGAAACTATTATTCTAAAAAACAGTAATTATTTAGTAACGCTAATATTTCTTGAATAAGTTTGACCATAGTTTGACCATAGTTTGACCAAAATTCAAAAAATTGAAATAATTATTTAGTAACACTAATATTCTTGAATAATTATGTAGTAACATTAATACTTCTTGAATAAGTAGTTTGACCAAATTTAACCAATTTTTTTAAAAAAACTGAAATTTGGCCATATCTTTTTCCTTTTCGAATTTGAGGATTCTAAAAATTCCAAACAGGCCGAGGCCAGCCTCCATCGAAAAGCGGATTTTTGTGCTGAATTTTTGATATATTATACGTTTTATTCCGACATCGTATGCAAAAGTTATAGCCGTTTACATTTTCCCTACACTTTTGCAAAACATGTCCAAATTTAAGTTTTCAAATTTTCCTAACTAGTAGATATAGTAATATAACTACCTCTCGAAGGATTTTATTTTTCGAAGTTTTTATCATTTTCTTTTGATTTTTTCAAAACTGAAATGGCGATACACGGGGGGGGGGGGGAGAGTTTGTAAATTGGCCCCATTAGTACCGGTTAGTGGCACCAACCCTACTATAGGTTAGACCTTTAGTACCGGTTGGTAACACAAACCGGTACTAAAGGGGCTCGTGGGACCCGGCCCGACGCCAGCCACATTCTTTAGTACCGGTTCGTGGCACGAACCGGTACTAAAGGCTTAACACGAACCGATTCTATTGATCGCAGCCACGAACCGACACTATTGATCACATTAGTGCCGATTTTTTTACAAACCGGCACTAATGTGCTTCACATTTGACCATTTTTCTACTAGTGAACATACGTTTTCAACCTTCCAACCCTCCAAAATTTCAGTGCAAAACAAAGGAAAACCACTCTCACGCGTGTGCAAACATTCACGGTCTCACTTTTTTTTTGACAAATTTCACAGTCTCACTATGTATACATTCCTTCCCTATCCATGTCAAACTCTTGCCATCTATCCTAGCGGTTACCAGCGCAGCCCTAAACACCACAAACCCACGCGATCTTGGGTTCGAGTCCCCAACCGCACCAATTTTATGTGCATTTTCCACCCTTCATTTTTTAGACAAATTAGTTTTTACTCAATGTAATGCCCTTAAAAAATGTTCATTTATTTTGGCACTAGGTGTAAACATCTACCAGAGCTGAGGCACATTTTCCATGACATTTTGGTCTTTGATTTAAATCACGGTGTATTTGAATTTAAATTGGATTACTTAAATTGCTATTAAATATTTAACAGCTCCAAAAATTTCTAACCTTAAATGTTTGGCTCTGGAATAATTCATTAGCTGCATTTCATTGATCAAAAGTTTATGAATTCCTCATTTCTTCTCCTTTTTTTCAACATATTTAAATGTTGGTCACTTCTTCTCTCTTTTTTCAACATTTAAACAACTTTGACCAACATTTAAACTAGGTGAATTTCTCATACAATTTCAAGATTACAAATTCCTCCATAATTCATGCCTTTCCATACATTTTCAACATTACAACCAAAGGCGATTACCATACCTACAAATGCCCAAAAGTATTTGCAAATGGGTATTGGTAGTGCTTGATCCTCAAGCTTCCTAACCTTCTTCTTCAACATCCTAAGCTCAACAGCTAACTCTCTGTCGGTCGTGCTTCGCCTCCATCTCTTCTTCCGAGCTCGTCTTTGCGGCATCGCGGTTTGGGGCAGCATGCACAACCATTCTTCATGCTCTTCTTGCAGTTCATTTATCAGAGTCTTGGCCAGAGCATCGACCCAAAGAAAGAAGCATGTCACCAGCATGAACACGGAACAGATCAACCGATTGGTCAAAGATCCCGACCACGAAAATGGTGCAATTGCCCCGATTCTTACCCCATTCTCGCTGCACACGTAGAACGGACGATTCTGGTTCCTCGGTGTGTGAGAAACCCTCCGATCAACGCTCACCCCGCACCGCGGATAGACAAGGACAGGCATCTCCACACGCGCCCGGCTCTGCATCCGCGAGGTGGCGCAGGAGCTTGCGGAAGACATGGAGCTCAGAGCCAAATGGGATCTCAACGCCGCCGCGCCCTCCACAGCTAGCTTCCCACCGCCGTCGTGCTCTCGCTCTCTCGCCGTGGTCAGCGCCGCTCCCTGTCGCCATGGTCACCGCCGCTGTCGCCCGCTTATATAGCACACCAAGAACGGCTCTATGCTCAACGGCTCTCATCGGGTACCGCAAGCCACGCTGCGGCAACGGTCTGAATAAAATTGGCCGCCTCAGCCTACTGGTCCAACCTGTAAGGCATAGTCAAAAAGTTCACCTGACGGAGACGCCAAAGTTCACAGAACGAGTCGGTGCGCACGGACTAGGGGCAAAACAGAGCACAATTTGCATCTGAGGGCAAAACTGAGCAGATGGACACCACTAAGGGCAAAAGGATAAATAACCCATTTTAAATCAACCCAGAAGGCGTCAATGATGGGCTAACCTTGCTGAGTATTCAACCGAACAACAATCGTTACACACCAAGGAGAGGAACGACCTA
Organism: Aegilops bicornis; assembly: GCA_021605145.1. Classification (NCBI taxonomy): domain Eukaryota; kingdom Viridiplantae; phylum Streptophyta; class Magnoliopsida; order Poales; family Poaceae; genus Aegilops; species Aegilops bicornis. The sequence continues at coordinate 648,807,079 of CM038674.1, forward strand.
GGCAAGAATGAGTGTGTTGGTGGCGGACAACCACAGTGGAGCCGATGAACCCAGCCTGGAGTTGGCCCCATGCGAAGTTGCCGAGCTTCCTGACAAAAGAAGGCACGAGGAATCAGGACGCAAGTAATTGGGTTACTAATTGACATGCAGCACCATCGGACGCGACGCAACATGGAAAAAACGGGGACACCATCTCAATTTACCACCAAATTATACATGAAAGAGGAGAAATAGAGACAGTGGGCAATCTAGCCAAGAAGATCGATGGGGGGCGTCAGGAAAAAAATGCACACCGCCATGGTACATAAGCGATTATAGAGATCTCACCACGGATGCACTGAAACCTCGTTGCGGTCACCATGACAACGCATCCCTCCCTACTATATCCATGCCAGCCTCGTTGTGAAACCAGTGACTCCTTGCATCGTGGATTCACAAGAATCCAGGTCGGTTTAAGGTTGCCAGGAGGTGCTCACCCTACCTCCGCCCGGGTGATCTAGCAAGGTTGTATCTAGCGGCGGCACAACCAAGGAATCCACACATGATGTAGGAATAAATTTGGTTCAGATCTCAGTGGTGTACCGCCGTGATCGATCTGAGAGTAGAGCCCTCCCTGTTGCATCTTGAGGGTAAACGTGAAAAAGAGGATGATGGTGGTTGGGCAAAGACGAGGCGGCGTTCCATGGATGGTGGTGTTCCACGGTGGCTACACAACCGCACCGCCTAGGTCGTGAGAGATAGACGAGAGGTCAGGGAGAGGGAGGCGAGTGGATTTGGGTGGGCTAATCAGGAGAAGGAGTAGCGGCCCAGTCCAACTTAACACCAGACCCCCAAAATTGTTACCAGAGGAGCGGCCCATCAAGGCTAGCGCTGGTTAGCAGCGAATGAAGCGAGCTAAGTGTGATTCAGAGTTAATCAGACGGTTGAAATTGCCCAGAATCAATGATCGAACGGCTGTGAATGCTGATGGTCTAAGAGGGCTAGAAAAGTGCTCAGTTATAGTGTATCTAAATGTGAGATGTTGATTTTTTTTAGATATATATTAAACGTTGAGTTTATTTGAAATATGAGATGTTGATTTACTTGAACACATATGACATACTAGATATATATGAGAATTTACAATCATTTGAGATGAACTCATATATGTTTATTTGAGATGAACTCATATATGTTTATTGTTTGAACATTGTAAGGATGGTTTGGCTTCTCGACAATGCCATTGACACACAACACTTGGGCCTACATGATGCGCGAGAAGGGGCTGGTAATAATGAGTAATCTAAATATTTAGCAAATTTGCCTTTAGTTGAAATTGACATGCCCTAAGATTTGTCATTACTTGTTTTTGCGTAAGCTTGAACCTCTGAAGATTCGGTATCACGGGGTCTCTGGTCCTGCCATGGCTTACGATGAGCGGTACACACCGTACATCAAGCGTGCAGGACTACTCCCGTGGATTCAGCTTGGTCACCGGTCGACGCCGAATCTGAACGCTTCCACCGGTGTCCGCTCTTGCCGATCGTTGGAGGCCGAGACGCACGCTTCCATCTTCGGATGGGGGAGATGACCGTGGCCTTTCGAGGATGTCTCGTTGATCACCGGTCTTGCTATCGAAGGGATGCCTCTCTGTATGAGCACCGATTCTGATGGGTGGCGCGAGCAGATGATTGCTCTTATCGGTATGGCTCCTACCGAGGCTGAGGTTGATGTAGAGGAGGGAGAAGTGCCGAAGAAGAAGGAAAGGAAAGAAGTCGGAGCTGCTTTCACGTGGATTCAAGCAAACTTTGCGCATTGCCCTGCGGATGCCACTGATGATGTGATATAGACACATGCTCGTGTCTATATGTGGTACGTTGTCTCGAGGACTTTGTTTCTTGACTCCACGGGCAAGAACGCTCCATGGATGTGGCTGAAGGCGTTGACTGTCTTCGATAGCAAATGGAGCTGAGGTTCAGCGACTCTTGCGTACTTGTACCGACAGGTAGTTGGTTTGTTTTGTTATCAACTCATTTGTTCATTACCAATGCAACCTTGCTGTCAACTTAATATTGTTTTTCTTTCATATGCAGCTGGGCGATGCGTGTTGCAGGATCACAGATAGGGCAGGCATTGGTGGTAATATGCTTCTACTTTCTGTATGGAGCTGGGAGCGTCTGCCTGTTGGACGCCTTCAAGAGCGTCAGGTTTAATCCTTGGTATGAAGATGAACATGACGAATTACGGCGCCCCACTTGGGCTTACAAGTGGGATGTGGTTTCCGAGATGACGAACAATGTCAATCTCATGTACCAAAAGTACATTGCCGAGTTGGACACGATTACGCCTGAGCAGGTAATGAGGTCATTACTTCAGTCATTTCTCATGCTTGCCTGAAAAAAGTTTGGTATTGTACCATGCAGGTTGGACAGGAGAAGGCAGCGGAAGATAAAGGACTGGGACAAGCATCATGCTTCGTATGTTACCCGCTTCCAGCTTTGCGTGGAGCAAGCTCGTAGCAGTGCACGTGCCCAGCTTCGTGAGCATAACCCACTTGCTTTTGATAACTACATATGATGGCTTCTTGAAAATACTAGAGTTGAGATATGCCCGCCGGCATATAATGAGGATATTCTTGAAGAACCCGTGAACTTTGAGGATCTATCAAAGGGGAAGTACAACAGAGATGTCAGGGTAGGGCAAGGAGTCCCTGCTGTTCCGGTGATTAACTATGTGGTAAAGTGTTCCTTCTTTACTTTCCCGTTGGCCGTATTACACATGTTTGAATGGCTAACGTGTTCATTCTTTCTCATCCGCAGTGCACCGAGATCAAAAAGCAGCTGATGAGAGCCAGTCTATTCTGGAGAACACACCGGTTAGAAAAGGCAATGATGATCGTTCACTACGAGCATTCCTCAAGGTACATATCGCATTCACTATGAGAGCCTTACCCTTGGGCGCTGCACACCTGGACATCCCAGTCCAGAGAGCAACAGAAGCGTTCCAGTAGCTTTTCGACCAAAAATTTTGCTAAGTCAATATGCAGCGCCTAAGGGAGAGGCGCTGCACTGTGTAGTGTGGCGCCTTGCCCTTAGGCGCGGCACTGTGTAGTATTTTCAAATACCAAGTGCTTTTTATGTTTTGTGATTCACATGGATGGCACATAATCATATCCAGATCACATGTAGTAGTCCAAATCACAGAAAGAAGGCATAGCACATATAGTAGTCCAAATCACATAGTCATACACACATAGCAATAGAGTAGTCCAATCACATAGTCATACACAAACACTGAGCCAAAACACATAGTCATTTACGTCTCATAGCCATAGTAGCACACATTTTGGTTCATAAGAAGGTCACGATCCTTGTCCCTTCTTCTTCTTCCTCTCTTCTTCTTCTTCTTCGCCCTCCTCCGACCACCAAGGGATCTCACCTTCCCCCTCCGTGTCCTCCACCCCCTTCATTGTTTCCATACCTATGAAAATGGCAATATAATAGTTAGTCACACAATGCAAAATGACAACACAAGCATTGAGCCAAAAGAACAAGATCATAGTAAGTCACATACAGCAATGGTCCATTGAGCCAAGTGAACATTCCTCCACTACGGCCGCCACCAAGGCCAAGATCACCACCATGGCCTCTACCACCACCATGGCCTAGACCACCACCACGGCCTCTACCGCCACCACGGCCTAGACCACCACCACGGGATCTACCACCACCACGGCCAAGACCGTCACCACGACCTAGGCCTTCACCACGGCCTCTCCCACCACCACGGCCAAGACCCTCACCACGGCCTAGGCCTTCACCACGGCCAAGACCATCACCACAGCCTAGGCCTTCGCCACGGCCTCTCCCACCACCACGGACAAGACCCTCACCACGGCCTAGGCCTTCGCCACGGCCAAGACCATCACCACGGCCTAGGCCATCATTTGCTTGGCTTGTGCTTGCATCATTTTTCTTTGATCTTTTTCTTGGTTTGGGACAAGTTCTTGTGTTCTGTCCCCGATGACTGCAGTCCCCACAACGGGATTGCTCACGAGGCTCTTGGAATTGGCTGGTGTCGTATTCTCCACTGCCACCACGGCCCCATCCGTCCATGTCACCTCTAAGACGCTTTGTTGTCTTACGTCTTCCCCGTCTAACGACCTTCAATTTCGGGTCCGGCAATAGTTGAACTCCATGATACTCCGGCCATTGTGATTGGTCCAAGTATGGCTGAAACCGGGGAGCCCATGTATTCTTTACCGTCATGATTGAGAACTCGGACTCCCTCACGGTAAGAGGGTGATTGACGTAAACATTCCTAACACGGGATGCGTTTAACAAGTGCGGGCATGGGAGATGAAGCAACGATGGCCTCATGCAGCTGCAATCACACCGTGTTAGGGAGACCTTGAAAGCGCGGCCTCCGTGTTGGTGGCCATCGTTTGTGGTTCCTCCAGGCTCTTTGACCTCATACTTCCACTCGTTGTCGTCATATAGTACAGCTTCTTGGGAGTCTGCCTTTCGTGATTGAAAGTCCAACCATTCTTCAACCTTTGGCGGGAAATAGTACTTGTGCTTATCCTTGTTCTCACCAAAGAATCTGCTTATCCGTCTCCATTGAGTACTTTAAAAAGTATCCATTCATCTTGTCAAATGTGTATTGAACTATTGCCGTCACGGGTAATGCACGTACACCCTTGAGCACCTTATTGAAGCATTCTGCCATATTGCTTGTCATTTGACTGTACCTCCGGCCATCTTCATCAAAAGCATGTGCCCACATATTCCTTTTGACAATGTTCCTATTGAGAAATTCAAGACCACCGGGGTCGAGTTTCTTGTGTCTGAGCAATGCATTGAACAATGTGGCAAATCGCTTGTTGGTGAAAGCGAGACAACAATCTTGAAGATCATCGGCCAACTCCTTGATACCACATGCCCTATAGAAGTTTGCACAAAAGTGCCTCATGCACCATCGATGGTGCAACTTTGTATGTCCGGGAATGTCAACCACCACCGCGTTTAGAATTCCTGGATGGCGATCCGATATGACACAAATTTCCCTTTCAGCAGGTAATACCCTTGTTCTCAATTGACGCAAGAACCACTCCCAGTTATCATTGTTCTCCACCTCAACCAAAGCGAAAGCCAAAGGCAACACCCGGTTATTGGCATCACTTGCTACTGCAATCAATAAAGTGCCCTTGTATTGTCCGGTCAAGAACGTGCCATCAATGGCGATGACGGGCCGACAATGCTCAAAAGCCCTCACGCATTGCTCAAAGGCCCAAAATGCACGGCCAAATACTCGGACGGTCCTCCCGTTATGAATCAATGTTTGGTGCCCATGAGGCTCAACCACGTGAACCATGCCCGGTTTGTGGCGGCCATAGCTAACAACAACCTAGGGAGTCGGTTGTATGCTTCTCCCAATTGCCATACAACATCTTGAATGCGGCTTGCTTCGCCTTCCATGCCTTGACGTACTTCACCTTGTAATGAAAGATGGCTTTCACAAGGTCAATGACACTCTTGATGCTCATTATTGGAAGTGTGGATATTTGGTTGGATAACATGTAAGCAATGAACTCAGACGTGAGTTGTCTGTGTTGTTGGTACACAAGCTCGCCATCCGCATTCTTGTGCCGGCACATGCGAGTTGGTAGACAACTCACTATGCGCCAAGTGGGACCTCCTTTCCATGGCCTCGCACGCACAATCCATGGACTTGGCACTTCACCTTTGACCGTGTAACGCACATTGACATCCGAGTTGGCCACTTTATGTGGACGATAATGTGTAACCGAGTAGTTGTCGAGCCACATCTTCAATTCCAAGAAGGATTCAAACTCACAACCGGGATATATCCCGTTCTTGCCGTCTTCCAAATCACGGTGAGAACTTGGCCTAGATCCAAGAGAAATGCCTTTGCCACCATCCACAACGGCTTCATCCGCGAGACTAAGATCCTTGAACAATGGTGTCTTGTGATCCCGCCCGAATACCTTCTTGAATGCTTGGGCCTCCTTCGGCGTGAACCCCTCCTCATCAACTTCTTCATCGGGACCATCGTCATCCGAGTCCGATGCATATGCACGGGAAAAAAGGGATGGATTGGTCCATTGTCTCTTGCACATGATATTGGTCGAGATCACCCACATTGTTGTCATGGAGATCAACTTCGTTGTCATCCTCCTCATACTCATCATTCTCCTCTTCAAAAGCTTCATTTTGGTTGTTTGGAGTCGGGCTCAATGTTGGCCAATCTTGTATTATTGTTGCATGAAATCAGGTTCACTCATTTGATCTTGGTTAATGGGTGGGGGAGTGCTAGCAACCAACGGGGAGGGGTTCCGGTTCAAGTCCAAATTCAAAGTAGACTCAACCTTCTTGGAGGCAAATAACTCAAGAGCCTTGTCTAGAGATTCGGCAACCGTCTCCTTGTATGCAACCCAACGTTGCTCGGAGTTCACACGCATTGTATTCCAACGGATGTGCATTCCAAAACCAACATTATGCCTTCCCTTGAACTCAACAACGTCACTTGGGTCCATCCAATTCAAATCCTTCCTCACTTGGTCCAAGAGCTCCGCATAGCTAGGACTACTCTCAAACACCATGTCAAGCTCATCCGGGTCCGTCTCAACATTGCCTTTCAAAAAGGCCACTTTATCCACATGATGAACATAAACACATGTTTTCCCCATCCCTACAATAATAAAAAAAACACGTATATCAAGTAAGTACATAACAAAAATATTTGCACAAAATACATATGCCATAAAATATATATGAATTAATAACCATAACCCCCACTTAACAATAACCACAACCCTAACCATAGCATAACCCTAACACCAACATCAAACACACATAACCCTAACCCTAGCATATATGAAAGCCTAACCATACCAAATTAGCAAAGAAACATAACACATAACATGATTCAACACAAATTTGCAAATCCAATCCAAAACTAGGGTTTCCCCAAAGTAGCAAGATTTGAGCAAATGTGACAATTTCTATGGATGAAAACGAGGGGATCAGAGGAGATTACCTTAAGGGAGGGGTTGGCTTTGAAATCCACGGTCAAATACTCCGGATTTGCAAGATTTGAGAAGGATTTGAGAGGGGGAGAGGGGAAGAGAGGAGGGGCGCAAGTCTAAGGGTTTGGGTGGGGTGGGGGTGTGTGGGATGGGGGTGGGAGGGGAGAGAGGGTGGGGCCAGTCTAACTGGAACACAGACTGTGCAACGCCTAAGAGACGGGCGCTACACATTACAAGTGTGGCGCCTAGGACCTAGGCGCTGCAGTGTTGTCTGTGGGGCCGCAACTGGACCAGGGCTGCCACGCGGGCAGGAGGTGCGACGCCTAAGGGAAGGGCGCTGCATAGTAGTGTGCGGCGCCTAGCTATCGGGCGCCACACGAAAGGGTCATCATTGTGAATTTTTTTCGAAAGCAGGTCAGTTTGTGATTTAATTCCGTCCTCAGGTCAAATATGTGATTTGTGCCGCCGGTTGACACCACTTTCGCGTACGAACTGTGCCAATTTTCATTTCGGTCTCGTGGACACCTCGATGAGGCGGGGATCCAGTTCATGTATTTCATTGTAAGAAGATAGAAGAAGAGAGATGTTGGGTTAAATTGTAAGAACCACGCGAAAACCAGATACAATTTTGGCACGAAGCCTCGGTCGATTCAGCGATGGAAACTCGAAAATAAAAATGTGCCACTAGCATGCCAACACACCAACAGATGCCATCGGAGCGGATCCTTGCCATACCGTGCCCCCTAGCATCCTCCGTCGAGAAAGCCATGTCCGGCGTGGCCTGCCCTAGAGGGCTGTAAAAAAGACCGACGGGCTAGCAAAGGAGCGGTAACGCCGCACCGGAAGTACCTGCACGATAGACCACGCCGCAAATAGCACAGCCAGGATGGTTGCTGAAAATGCGTCGCCCCAACTTTGAAGGGGGTGATCTCTAATTGACGGTAGCGATACACCCTTGTCATCACTCGTACTACGTGAGTTTTTTTTATGGGACAATAACAACAATCAGGGGTAGAGCAATGCACATGTCGACGCGGGGGGGGGGGGGGGGGCAATGCCCCCCAGCGTTGGATCAAGTTCTGGCGAGTTTAGATTGGATTTTTTTTATCAAGCACCGCCATTGCATACAATAGTTAGTTCAAACCCAAATTCTTCGTGAACAGATGAGATCACGGGCGCCGACGAGCCGACAATGAAGGGCACCACAATGAACGGACGATTTCCGTTGGTCATATGACCCGACGATGAAGGGCGAGACCGTAGCTTCTCTCCCTGTCGACGGAGACGAGATCACGAGTGCCGATGACCCCACGGTGAAGACCGAGACCGCGGAGACCAGGAGATGAAGTGCTGCACACCTTTTTGTTGGTAATGATTTCTCCCTTAGCTACACCTCCGAGGCATTTTTGTTTCTCCCAACTGCATGCATACGTAAATATCTACGTACTGAGAGCTAAACAAAAATAACCGTCACGCGAGTGAACTAGTGCGTGGTGCATAGGATTTAAGTAGGAGTGGATGTCACCCCAATACCCCATTGATTTTGTACAATATTTCTCTGGACTCGACCGTAGAATAGAACTAGTAGCAAAATAAGAGAGCCCACCCCGGACAGGCATATGCAATTGTACTCTATCTGCTTGTGCATGTACACACTAATACGCATTATACCCCATTGGAAAAAACTTATACGCATTGACAATCAATTAGCTGTTATTGCATCTCTAATCAAATATTAAAAAAATAATTAACTGGCATATGTGTGGGCGGACATGAACTGCATTTGGTCAGCAGGTGTGCAACCACAAATGGTATTTGTGGATAAAACATCTTTTTCTCGCAGGAAAACTTCCGGTCTGCTCATCCTCAACTATGGTAGTACAACGAACACAAAAAATAATTAGAACTACATCCAAATCCGTAGGCCATCTAGTAACGACTGTAAGCACTGAAGCGTGCTGAAAGGCGGCATCGATGGGCTCAGACTGGATGATGATGGCGGCCGGGTGTGCAACCGAGGCGTAGAAAGCAGGGATTAGCTAGCCATCGGCGACGACGTCTTTAATGGCCCATTATTATAGTGAAGGCACTCTTTGCCTTATCTTTTTTAATACTATGACATGCATACTCGTGCATATTTGAGAAAAAACGACCCATTATTATTGCTAGCAGCTAGCTAGGGTTGCGAAAAAGATGAAGCGTACGTGTTGTGGTGCACACGCGGGAGACACGACGATTCGATCGTGTGCTCCATGGCCACTTGATCACGCCTGCTGTCATGGTGTAGAAATTGGTCAGCACACGGCAAGAAAAGAAAAGAAAAGAGAAGAAACCGATCGCCGGGCTGAGAGAATGCAGTGTGTGGAAAACCGCTGTGCTGTGCATGGCAAGAACATTCTCCGCGCGCGTCTTTTGGAGGAGCCCTGCTGCTGCCAAGTGCCAGCCCTCTGGCAGCGGAACCGAAATGATTGGATGGAAAAGAGAGCGAAAAGAAAAAGAAAAAGAAGCGCATGTGGATGTGGGTGGGCATCCATCCATCGGTTGCCTCGCCAACGGGAAAAGTAAAGAGAGAGAGAGAGAGAGCACAGCACTGCGCAGCGCAGGGTCGGTCGATTCGATCCATGGATGGATGTGCGCATGCCACTGCCGTGAGTAATAACCCGCAGCTACGGGCAGGTAAACAAAAAAACAAAGCAGATCGCCTGGGTGCGGTTTTCTTTTAACTCCGTGTTACTGATGCTATAAACACACCTTGCAGGACTGACTCAATGCGTCCCTGAATCCCGGGGCGCTCCATGCGCGCTCGTAGCACGACATGGGCGGAGCGGAGGAGAAGCAGAAACGGAAGCATGGACGTCGCTTCTTCGGATCCGTCCATGCGATCCTGGATCTGATCATTGAGATAGCGGCACACTGTTGACGAGTCTATATGACGGTCAAGGGACCGACCGAGGGACCATCAACCCGCTCATCATTCCACTTTCTTTCTTTCTTTCTTTCTTTCTTTCTTTCTTTGTCACCCGAGACCAACCACGTGCATAGCAGTATCATAGATGGCTTTAATTATTAGCTCGTAGACTCGTCTTGTCTTGAAAAGCCAGTATATTGATAAAGAATATTATTACGTCACACCTCCCATTAATTACTTATCATATAAGCAGAATTTTCTCAAAGTGTGCTATATTACTAGCTAAGTTACTTCCACTCTGACTGACTAGCCTAATCTGCTGTGCTAATCTCCAGCGTTTGCGTGTGACCGAGCTTCTCTTTCTTGTGCCACTGGCAGGCATTGGCAAAGCGTCTAGGGAAACCAAGTTCCGGCTCCGGCGCGCGCGCGCTTCCCGATGGCAAGCGAATGCATGGACGGAGAGGACTCTGGCCAAGGGAGGTGGCGTGGCACGCAAACTTCATCTGGATGGACGGATGGGTAGATGCCGGTGGCACGCACGCAGAGGCCGGGGTGGTGAACAGAGAGCAGCTGCTGCTCGGGCCAAGCAAGCACTGGCTGCCAGTGCTACCGGTCCTGGCGTTGAGCAACAGATTTCGCATCGGATCCCTCGGCTCCGCTCTGCTTTTCTTTCTTTTCTTGCTCTCCTCGCAATCGCAGCAGCGAATAACGATGCCCCTCGGATCTGCCTGCGCGCGCGCGCATAGTACTGCCACTACTACTGTCTCCATCTTGGAAAGAAAGATGGGTTTGGTGGAAACCAAGGCAAAATGCATGATGCGCAATCATAATTAATCATGCCGCACGCTACTGCTAGTACTCCAAGTTGAACTGTTCATAAACCATCATGTCCTCTAATTAAAACCCCAGAGCAAGTTGCGGGTCTTCAACTTCAATGGTAAACTGGTACTCTACTACTCCCTCCGTTTCGAATTACTTGTCACAAGTATGGATGTATCTAGATGTATTTTAGTTCTAGATACATTTCCGAATTACTTGTCACAAGTATAGATACATTTCCGAATTACTTGTCACAAGTATAGATGTATCTAGATGTATTTTAGTTCTAGATACATCTATTTCTATGACGAGTAATTTGGAATAGAGGGAGTAGTTTGCTGTACACCTTGGAGGATTTGGTCTAACATAAACGGTACCGTCTGCCTTTTTAAACCTTGTACGTATACACACGTGAATTGCGAAACAAAACATAAATAATCACCAGAAAGAAAAATGTCTCTGACGTCGAATGGACTTTGAAGTTTTATATACAGCAGAAATAGTATTATTTCTTATTCGCGACGTGCATCAGGAATTATCCCCTCTTCACGTCAATCTTAAGCCTAAACTAAAACAAAAGTGTTACTGTGCAAGATACGTTATCAACAAACAACTGGTTATTACGCTAACCCAAATGACCAGGGGATATAATAGTAGATGCATGGCAACCTCCAGTTTTGTATTGTATTGATTAACATCATCGCCATATGTACAACACTACAACAGTGAGTCGTGATATATACGTTCTACTGTGTCACGAGGCTAAATATGTATGTACACCCAGGGGCCAGCCTGCTTGTCACCGTGGGAGACGGCGCCGGCTTACCCAGGCCGGAGTAGCTATTTCCACACCTTGACTGCGCCGTCTCTGCTGGCCGATATCAACCGCTGGCTCGACAGGTTGACGGAGGCCAGCGCGAGGATCGCGTCCCGGTGGCAGCCGGCAGAATCGGCGGCGGCCATCGCGAGCTGCGTCTTGTGCGTCAACCGGGACGCCGGCGTAGGCGGTTTGCACGATTCCTGCACACGTCGTTGAACTCTGTTAGCGTCCAACAGAGATTCAGAGAGAGAGAGACAGCCCCACTGGAGATCAAATAGCCATGCAGGAATTCAGCAGCACAAGTTTGGAGGTTAAAGGGACAGACATGTGAATTCATAAGGCTCTGGAAGAGAACCTTTTTCTTTACAATATTTTTTCCTAGAGAACTATTACTGTGTAACTTCAGATAAACAAGAGAAATAAAACAGAGATGCCGTTTTGACAAAACTTACCTGCACAACCTGTACGCCATAGCTGGATCGTATGTCGTAAAACTCGTCGTTTCCAACTCCTTTCGCTGAAGGACCAGCGATGCAGAAGCTTTGCTCAGGTCTTCAGAATCATCAAACAGAAGAATATATATTAATATTACATGTTGTGAAGGGGAAAAAAATGCAGAAGCAAGAGTGTATAGTAGTAATATTCAACCTGGCCTGGTCCCAGTAACGTATCTTTAAATCTGTTCCCCCGGTCAACAGATCTCCCCCTGGCAAAGGAAGCAAGCACCGGATGCCTGGAAGGCGTGGAGGCGGATCGGCCAATTCCTCAATTCTGTACTTGTAGTTTCCTGCTCGCCTCACGTCTTTGGCGGTTGTCTTGTTAAGAGGTTTTGATGGTGTCTTTGGCGTAACAGCATCATTCTCGGTGCCTGCTGTCCTAAACATCTGTATAGTGTGTTCAATGTTTTAGATGCCAATGCATATTTCAAAGGTGCTGCTACTTATACAAAATGATATAAAGCACATGAAAAAACAGAAGAAAAAAAAACAGGCAGTCCACATTCTAAATCATGTGAAGTAACATCATGAGTTTTCAATATCAGGATAGAAAAGTTTTCACTTATGAGGGTAAGGAATCAGTAATCTCTCAAAGGCAAGTAAATGACATGTTTTATCACCAGAATCCTAGAATAAGAATATAAAGATACCCAATTACCTGGTGGCAGCTACCATTCTCAGCATTCCACAAGGAAACTTCATTGCAGCCTGCCGCCACAAAAACGAGTGGTCTTCCACTAGAAGATATTGAGTTGTGTGGTGGTATAAGCAAGCACAATTTCTCTATAGGGCTTACTGTCGAATAGTTCCAGGAGTTGACAGGCAGCAAAAACCTATGATCCCACAATGTAAGAACACCTCTTGAAGACCCTGAGATGAACCAATTTCCACACTGGCCCATCACAAGTGCCGAGATATAACCCTCCTCCGGTGACGATTTAAATGACCAAGATTCTGAATTGGACCTTGTATCCCATTTATGGATGTCACAATGTTCAGTGCTGAAAAGGATGGTTGGGCTAAAGCTATCCGATGAACAATTTACAACACTGAGAATTGCACCTTCTTTCAGGTCTTTCCTTTTTACATTAACAATGCCAGAATACCTCTCTGTAGAACTCCCAGCTCCACGTGCAGAGTCAACAGAAAACAAGTGCAATGTGCCATCGCTAGCACCAGCAACGACCTGCGAACTGCCACAAAGCATTGTTGTACATAGAGCTCGGCTACTACCCAGGCTATAGGTTAACCTAGATCTGAAGGCAATGTCCTTTTCCAACTTTCTTGTATCCCATATCTTAATACTCGAGTCATCTGAGGCCGTCACAAAAAAGGAATTGTCGTCTGACACAGCAATATCATTGACAGACAGGCGATGTTCCTGGAGATGTGCCACTAGAATTCCACGAGGCTTCCAACCTGTCTCCAGAGCCACCGATGATCTGGTGAAGGAGGGCGATACTGCTGTCTCAGAGTTGGAACCGCCGTCACCTGGCACAGGGGAGCTGCTCTTCCTTGGGTCACTGATGCTTAAATCACCATGCTTGCTACTGAAATGATTCTCTCTAGTCTGGAAGCCTTGAACTGAACTTGATAAACCTGGATGCCGGTTGGATTCCCAGGGCATATATATTTCTCCTAAACCACGCTTATCAGTATTAACAGAATATGATGGTATTCCTTTAGACAATCCATCATAAAATGAAATACTCCCAGCAGATGCATGTGGCGCATAGCCATAATATAACGATTTATCCGAAGAAATTGAATCTTTGATGTCCAAAGTAGATGTTCTCAACCTTACAGCATCTTCCAGAGCGGCAGAGGACACACTTTGTGTTGTAGCAGGATATCTTCCACCATGTAATATCTGTTCCTTTTTAACATCACCCTTCAGTAAAACCTCTCCTGTGTCCTTGGCAAGCTCTAAAGCTTGGTATAAGACTGATTTCGAGACTGGAGGCTTAAGACATGCAAGAAGAGCAGTTTCAGACAATGAAGGTGGCTCCCTGTGTAGAAATTGCCTTAAATGTGGAGAAAGGTACACATAAGTATCTACAGGCCCTAAGCTCTCACTACAGGCAGCAATAAGCCTTACAGCAGACCGTTTAACCCATTGAATTGGATGACATAGTAATGGAAGGGCCTTCCCAAATAAGCCAACGATTACCCTTTTCCTCAGATAACCGCTTTTGCACATCATGGTTAAGCAATCAAGTACGTTTACAACCACAGCCTCCATATCATCACTTAGTGCCTGTTCAAGATAGGGCAAGAGATATTCCTCAACACTTCTTGAACCAATGAAGTAGCAAACAACGACAATTTGACCAAAGTAAACTGCACGGAGTTGCTCATCATGGTCATTTAGAAATGCTGGGAGTATAGGAAGAAGAAAATCATTACTTTGTCTGTGCCCAAAAAAGTAACATAGATAACCTATATCTTGCAGGAGAGCTCTGCGGACATTAGGTGTCTGCTTAGGTCCCATCACCAACTCTTGCACAATGTCATAAATATTTCTCCTCAGACGTGCAAGTTGACGATCAATTTTATCATCCTTCTTCTTTGCTGGAGCATCTGCAGACTGTGATGCAGCAGCCACCACTGATTTGTCTAGAGGCCCAGTATCAGCTATGCTCCGAGAACGAAGCAGGAATCTATAAGCTGTTAAAGCCAGCTTATAAATGTTACTAGCATAGCAAACTCTAACACTCTCCTCTGCATCATCTGGGAGCAAAGAAAGCATCGGGAGGATATACTCAGGGAATATCATTGCATCGCTGATAGGGAAGTCTTGAACAAGACACAGAACATCAGACAAGGTTTCCAGAGCAGCACAGCGAACAATGGCAGCTGGATCTGAGAGCATTGCAATAACATAGGGAACAACCAGCTGTAAGCGACTATCATCATCTATGTATGTGGAAGAGATCTTCAGAAGAATGAGACTGGCCCTTCTCAGTTCTGGTTTTTTGACACTTCGTATGGATGAGCATATTAATGAGGCAAGCAAGACCATGCCTTCACAGCTCACCTTGGAGTGCGTCTGTTGGAAAATGTCAAAACTATAGGTATCCGATTGGGAATCATAACCAGACACTAAAGCAAGTAAGTTGCTCTTGGAGATCTTGTGCACATGGGATACATCATCGTTCTGAGCTGCCAAGACACTTGTAGTTTGACTTTGTGTTTCATTAGGCTGCTGCAAGGGCCCAATACCATTTGCACGTGAGACCATTGTGTCTCCATGGTTGTTCCTTTGCTCAACTTCCTTGAGAAGGAGATTGAGGTCTCCAACAATCTGCCGCTGGTCTCCAGGAATGTTTATCTTAACCAAAGATGCGCTTTGGGCAGATTCTCTCGGTGAATTTGCAGCTTGTCCTCCAATGCCTTTCTCCCCAGATACTTGAATTTGTTCACATGCTAAGCCACTTATCATCATGTCATGTATCCTTTCAAAATTTTCCTGTGTCTTCTCAACCTGTACAATAAAAGTATGTTACGATGCTCATGGTGGATGGATCAGAGAATTAACACAAACTTCAACAATCCTTACCCTAGCATCTGAGCCAAGTGGAACAATATCCGAGAAAAACTTGTGCAGAAATCTTGAAAAATAGGTTGGAAAAACAACAGTTGCATATTTTTGCAGATAGCTTTTACATGATAGCCTTTCTTTGGGGTCCAACTGAATCATGTGAAGTACCATATCTTGGATACCAGCATCTTGTATCTGAAAGAACAAATTAACAGTGAGCACCTTGTCTTGTGATACATGGTACAATGGGCATAATGAATGGCTGGTATATCTCGAAGGAATATTGCAATCCGGTTGGATAACATCAGCAAACACCAGCAGAATCAGTGGGAGATGCGCGCAAATGAAAGCATGTTCATACTTACTCCCTACACCATGCATTTTCAGTACATATGCTTCACAAACGAATTGCAAATAAGAAGGAATGTATACCTACGGACTGGTCAAATTCATATTAATTGATTTAGATCCACATAGAAAATATCTTTTTGCACGAAAGACCGTTAACCCTTACCCTATTGTTTACTCAGTCAATGAAGATTCAGATATGGAAATTTTATCACCAGTTAAAGTTCTACGATTGCACTAAATTCAGCAATGGATCATCCACTTAAAATTGTCCATATGTATCCTCTTAGGGCCTGGGAAAAAACAAATCATGCAACGATAGGCGGTAGGTATGAAAAGTTCAGTTTAGGACAAATCATGCAACCACCAAGTTAAGAACAGAATACCCAAGTAATCAATTTTGTATATGTTGGTCACAAAAATTCCAACATCAAACAAGATCACTGTAGGAATAAAGAACATGACTGAATGAATTGTTGGTCCTACTTCCCAAGGAACAAGTATTACTGGCCCTATAGCAAGAAGCCAAGAAGTAATTCTGCAGGCACCCATGGAGTGACCAGGATGTTACAGTTGCTCAGAATGAATAACAGACATGTCAACCTCAAGTTCTATGTTAGAGAAACAACACCTATGAAATAAATCAGAACAAATACGGAAACTATTTTGATCTTAAAAAAAACTATTTCAAAGAGCAAGAAAAGAACAGAAAACCTTTTCTAGGGTATGCGTTGGATCATACTGGCCACGCCGATAAGCAAGCAGTTGTGAAAGCTCAAAAAGCGGCTGACCCTCCAGGAAAAGTTCAGCAAGAACACACCTGGAAAGAAGGGAAAAATAGTTTGCCAATCAGTAAACAAGGAAATAAAAATCCATGAGATCAGTTTATAATTTTAGCACAGTAGAGTACTGAAGAAAAGATAAGTAGCTAGTGAAGAAACACAGGAAAATCAACATCTTCATTTAAGTAACAACTCTTATTTCTAACTGCACAGCACTACTAAATCTCAATAAAGAAAAATGCGATGCAATATTTGCAAAAAATGCATGCCGCCTTAAATGAATCCAAAATAGCCCCAAATTCTTCCCCAGTATAGTAAAACTCAGTACTTCACTGGTGGGTACATTGTCTCAAGGTGAAGATACAATGCACTGCAGCCACATACATCATGTATGGCTGACACAACAAGTCGATTGTAATCTACCAATAACCATCAGATTTCGTCTGATAAGAAAATTCCCCTTTTGTCACATAAAGAGGTCAAATGACAATACATCACATATGATCAAATTAACATGTCCAAGCAAACGATAGTTATCAGTAATCTATCATTAACATGCAAAATGGAAAGCACACATATCCCAATGGAAGAACACAACTCCTGACCAAATTAACAAAGATCTTCAACAAGATAACACTGCATACCCGAGAGAGAATATGTCCATAGATGGTTTCAGAGGTGCATCTGATGAAACTTGGGACTCAGCACCATGTTCGTGGAATCTCTGGAGAAAAAATGGAGTTTAGTTTATTTCACAGTAAAAAAATAAAAATGTGCCATCAAAAAGAAGTTATAAGCTAACAAAGATATAGCACAAAAGTACATCACATTACAGCTGGATACCATGGTGAATGGATGTTGTGGTATGCTTCTTTCTTATTCTTGGTGTTCAGCAGAAGTTGTAAGTTCATGCCTGGAGCTGCTATTTTGTATGTACTATAGATTTTCTAGACTGTCTGAAATTGGCCTGGTATAAATTATTTTGGATCATTTATATAGTTTATCAATCAGAAGTGATTTTTTATCATGCTTTTGTGAACCCAGTTGCTTTGGGTGGTGCTGTGGAAGTATTATACAGGCCTTTTTACTGATATATATTCTTGTACTCCCTCTATTTCATATTAGAGGTCCCCATTGTTTTGGTTCAGTTTCTCATTACAAAGCTTATGCTCTTATCTAAAACATCTATTAATTGCAGGCTTTTCCTATTGTACCCTCTTTTGAATGATGAAGATGCAGTGAGAGCAAGCATTTCAGTGAAGAGCGTCTATTAACAAACTATTAGTAGCAATTGTTACACCAATGAGAGCAAGCAAACTGAGATAAAGTTTTGAATATAATTTAGGTGAAGGGACTAACTTCAGGTGCAAGATAGCATCTTCGCCTTCCTCCAGTGTCGAAGAAGAATGAAAAATCAGATGGATCATCATCCGGGATGTAAGTTGGTTTAAAAGATGCAAAGTCCGTGAGGTATAGCCAGTTCCATGAGGTAACCAGTACATTCTCACATTTTATGTCACCTAACATAAACAGCAGCATAAATATATATTTTTAGGAGAACAGCAGTGTAAATACAAATGAAAGAAAAACACTACTGCTCATATAACTTAAGAGAAAACCTTCTCACCATGGCAAACTCCCTTACTATGGCTCTGCTCCACAGCATGGATTAACTGCACAACCAAATTGAGCTAAGTCGACAACCATATCTGGAAAGGAAAGGAATGAAGAACGACTCTTACATGTGCCACTAGTTTAAGGCTACACTTAGCAAAGAGGTTGTACAACTTCCTATAGAAGTCTCCCACATGATCGACTCTTTCACCTTTGTAACAACTACTAATGACCATCTGACAGCAGGGACAAAAAAGAAAGAAGGGCGCACCTGAAAAGCAAGCCATTTCTTCTCAATTTGACTGAGGAAAGGGCGTGTACTAAGCCTATCATGCAGATTGCTGTAGGAGTACTGCCTCAGGAGATATGCTGCCTTGTCCGTCTGAAACCAAACCTGAGAAAACATCCGGAGTCCTGTCAGCATGTCAACCATGGGAGAGAGAAAACATGTCTGTGCAACAAAGCCACTCTCCGCACATTGGAAGGCAATGCAATATTTCAGTGTTCAAGCATGTACATCTTGTGAGAAAACATCCTAGTAAGAAAGCATACTCCCAACTGGCCCTCAGAATATAACCTGGCATCATACATTCATCATAATCCAGAAAGCGGAAACCCCTGAAAAGGGTAGTATAACAAGCAGGCAAAGCCTAGTATAACAAGCAGGCAAAGCCTAAAGGGAATTTACTCTAAATCCAACCTTGCTGCCTCAGCTGAATGAAAACACACTAAAATTCCCACCAAAAACCAACAATACACACGGCATAGGAATTCGCTAAACCTCCCTCACTAAATGTCACACGATAAGGGGCTAATAAACAGCGAGAAATCGTCTCCTGAGTTATGGTTATAGTAATATAACGTGGAATATACAGGAGAAAGAAACAGCAGAGCGAGGCCTGACCTGGAAGGGCCAGACGTGGGAGCCCTCGAGGCCCTGGAACGCCCTGCGGATCCGCTCCAGCCTCCGCTCATGGTCCTGCGAGGCGACAGGCAGATCTTCTCATGGTCCGCCCAAACCGAAGGGAAATCGGAAGCGGATGGATGCGGCGGTTAGTGATTACCTTGAGGTCGAGGGGCTCGCCGGCGCGCTTGAAGTAGACCTTGACGAGGAGGAGGCCCTCGTCGTGCTTGCAGAGGACGGACTTGAGGAAGCGGCCGCGGCTGACGAGGTCGAGCAGCACGAGGTTGTAGGTGGAGGGCAGGTCGTGCAGGTAGTACTCCGTCGCCGACGCCTGCGTCGTCCGCGCGATCTTGTTCCCCATCCCCGCGGCGCCCCCTCTGCCTCTCCTGTCCCCGCCGCCGCGGCGGAGGGGCTCGGCTCGCCGGGGTGGGGTTTTGCTTCTGGGCGCGGGTTCCGCGGAGGGGAGGGGAGGGGCGTGGCGTGGGGCGGAGGCGATCGATGATGCGGTCTGATGGGAGGACGCCGGTTGAATTGGGGGAGAAGAGAAGGAGGCTGGACCCCGGTGGTGTGTCGTGTTGGGCTCTCCACCGGAAACCAATCCAACCCCCTGCTGGCCTGACTCTGATCCGGTGGGAAAGGAAACCCGGTTCGGTTTACAAAACCATTACCGATTTTTTTATTAAGAAAACATTTGTTCCTTTTTACTTCAAAAACAATGTACTCCCTCCG
Organism: Aegilops bicornis; assembly: GCA_021605145.1. Lineage (NCBI taxonomy): Eukaryota > Viridiplantae > Streptophyta > Magnoliopsida > Poales > Poaceae > Aegilops > Aegilops bicornis. The sequence continues at coordinate 648,827,068 of CM038674.1, forward strand.
GTCCTTTTTACTCTGCATATTAGGTTTGTCCGAAATCTATCTCATCCAACTTTGACCAAGTTTACATAAAAAATTATAGACATTCACATAACAACACCAATATCATTAGATTCATCTTGGAATATATTTTTATATTATATTTATTAGATATTATAGATGCTAATAATTTGTAATATAAATTTGGTCAAACTTAGCAAAGTTTGACTTTCAGCAAATCCAATGTGCAGAGTAAAAAGGACCGGAGGGAGTACTATGGTGTAGAAGTATCCAGATTTGTCAGAGACTAGTGCCCCGAGGCAAAACAGCCAGCCACGTCGTCCCCGGCGACACGGTCAGGACCTCACCGGAGACGGGACGACGCAGTGTGGGATGAGAGGGAGGGGGGCTAGGCGGAAAACGCGACTAGAGGAGAAGACTCGGCTGGAGGAGGAAGATGCAGTGCCAGCCGTCGAATTTCAATCAGAAAAAATTGACTGAAACATCTTTTTCAAAGCAACTGTCCCAAGGTATTTCGTATTACGTCCTTCTCAAATTACTTGTCTTAGATTTGTCAGATACGCACGTATCTAAGACAACTAATTCAGGACGGAGCCAGTACATGCACATGGGTCAAAACCTCGAGTATGATTTAGCAAACAAAAACATGAGTCAGATGCTTGCACTTGCAATACATCAAACATGATAAGATCTGATAGCCTACACGCACACTGCAGCTTGTCGGAGACAATCAGCTGACGCCGGGACTCGAGATGCTGCTGCAAGTACACTGAATTGGTGGTTGGAGCTTCGATTGGTGTCCCAGCCGCCTTCGGCCTGAAGAGAAGATGCAGCATCAAATTCCTAGCCTTTTATGTCGAGGGCCGGTTAAGCTCCTGTAATGGACATGAAAGATCAGCCGTGAGCTAGTGGATGTGTAAAGGAAAAGAGGGGCTTAAGCATGTGGAATTCTTACTACTACTACTATTGATGGCCACTGGCATCGTGAGGCGGCTCTTCGCTCCCGTTTCCAGATTCTGCAACATGTTTTCCCCGTTAGTCATCAGAAAGGAAACAACAGCAATAAGAGATGGCTGCGGTGTCTGGAGCAAGCAAGTACCGGTAATGGCTGCCAGATTCTCCTCTTTGTACATTCCAAGAGGTGACCCGTGCACGGATAGGAGCATCTCGCCATTCTTGGGTTGTCTTACTGATTTCGGTGTCATGCCAAAAGAGAGTCGACTGCTCGTGGCCTGTTCAGGGTTATGTTACAGCACAATATGTGAGCTCAAAAGGAGATTCAAGATCAAACATTTCGTGTCAAGAGGGTTAAACACATACACCGGGTGTCTGTAGAGAATCTGGTGCTCCAATCGTTTGGCTTTCGGGCATCTCACTCCAGTTCTTCAAAGGAACAGAGAAAAATAAAGAATTGTCAAGGGTACAGCAAAAACATCTGATATCATCACTGTACAAAAGAAATACTTACAAAGTTGCTAAAATCAAAACTGCTCTCGATGAAGTTCTTCTGCACTGCACGCATCATATAAGGTGAGAAGATCATTCAAGTCAAGCTGCTTTGGTGCCTGTAAAAGTACATGAACAACAAGTAGATAGCGTTTGAACCTGAATCTCCTGAGAAATGAAAACCAGCAGCAGTTGCCAATGACGTGATCGAAGCTCGTGAAACCTTGTCATCCCTCTGGTCTCCATTTATGAGATCATCCCAGTCTTTCCATTTCAACTCAAGCTCACCCTGCTCTTCGTTCCGTACAACTGACACGTTGGGCAAGTTCTCCTGAAAAAATTGCAAGGCGGGTGTTTCTAGCTGCTCCTTGGAAATGTAGGATCGCACCAAGTGCAGCCGGGAGAGTATGCTCTCAGTCTCTGCTGCTTGAATAGCTCTGATGGCAGCTTTCCGACGTACAACTATTTATTGAGGACAGTAGATTAGCAATTGAATCCTGATCATTGCATTAAGTTAAAGGACAGCGCCTCTATGATATGCATTCTTATTGTATTAAATTAAATACAGAGGGAAAAACCACAAGAATTCAGGTTTTGACATAGCAGCTGAAAGAGTTCCCTTCAAAAGAATCGTAGTGGGAGTTTGATCAGGCATGATAGAGCCAACTACCCAGAGAATAAGATGTCGGTATATTTGCACTAGATTACAACCTTCACATTGGCATTAGATTTCAAAGTTCAACCTAAATAGTGGACTGCATCCTACATTCCTACTGACTGCCAGGACAAATTGGGGATGGCGAATCCTTTGAAGCAGGCTTGATCCAAAGCTCCCCAACATTGCAGAAGGTGTGTTGCTTCCTCAAGATAATTTAAGCCATCACTTTACATAGCTTCATGGACGCCTTATACAGAGAAGAATACTAAAGCAGTAAAATCGGTTTGTGATGTATCCACAACAACGCTTGGGGGTCGATACCATAGCTTCTACGCTTTTAAAACTGTAGTAATCCAAAACCTCAGTTTTTCAAAGCGACGGCAATGAATACCTCGGCTTGTCTAAACCATGGTCTTTCTCTCTGTTTTGCCGAAACCACCTATTCGTTCGGCAAATGTTGTTTTCTAGTAATTTTTGGCTGACTGCAACAAACTCAGCTACACTTAAGGAGCTGATCAGCATGTAAAAGCGGCCGTCCAATGCATGCAGCCATGCCATGCAAGCCAGGTCCTCTCGGCCTCTTCCAGATGCTAGCGCGACTCTCAATGGATGCATGCTAGATCACTGATCCAAAGGAGGAATCGCTGGCAACAACGGCCAGAAGAACATGGTCTCGGAACACAAGTTAATCACCCAACCGAAAACGCCTAATAATCAGGGTATAAATTACAGTACGATTAACAGATAATGATGAGGAGTCGGAGGCGCTCACTTTTCGGTTCAGTTTTTAAAAAAGAGGTCAGGACCTCTTTTTTAGGTACTGCAAGAAAACCACGGTATGAGAAATACCACAGTATCTTAAACTACAGTATTTCTTTCATCCAAACACCTCAATCAAAGTATTTAATACCAAGTTTTTTTTTAAACCACGGTATTCCCAAAAATCTGCAAAAAATACTTTGCATCCAAACGCACCCTTAGCGTCTTCCAGCGGCGACCAAAGTGGAAGGAAATCTATTAGGGCGGCCACGGGCACCAAGAAATGCAGTACGGCGGCGAGCGGCGGCACGAGCAGGACGGCGCTCTTCCTCCTCCCTCTGTCTTTTCTTCCCCCCGCGCCTACTGCTTGGCGCAGTTAGCCACAAATCTAGTAACACCTAAAACTGATTTCGGGCGGGGCGGATTGGGGGGAGGAAGTTAGGGCTCGGAGGCACGTACACTCTTGGTCGGCGGACCACCGCAGCTTCTCCTCCGCCGACGCGTCGGGGCCGGGCGGCTTGGGCGGCGACGAAGGCGGCTGCTTGGCGGCGGGGCGAGCCCCCCGCTTCTTCCTCGGCGGCATCGCCGCGGGCTTGACGGGAAGGGGAAGGGGAAGGACGGATTTGGGGAATTGGGGGCTCGCGGAGCTTGGTTTGAACAGGGGAGAGTGGGATCTGCAGGGGGGAATGAGGGATTTATTTGGGAATTGTATTGCCATCTGGCCCATGGTTCCCTGGGCCATAGAGCCCACGTGAGAGCCCATGTGACCGCATGGCAACCAATGTTGTATTTTTCTTTCAGAAATTGTTGTTTTTTGAACACGGTACAGGCACAACGCTCAAATACACACGCACGGTCACTCCTATGAACACATATGCGCACACCTTATCCAAATAAGTACTTCTGAGAGATTGAGTCAGTAGATCTTCAACATATGATTTGCGGTCCAACTTTTTGAAATATCTGTCCAACACCATCACACGATAGAGCATCTACAACCGGACCGACCTCATTAAATATCATCCTCAAACATCCGCGGACGTGTCCGGGCATGTCCGCGGACAGCGCCTGATGACCCCTCAAACGTCGGTGTCAACGGTTATGTCCTTCGTATCAAATCCTCAAATCCATACATTCTCGTGCAACATAAAAAATATACATAGAGATCATGTAGATCACACACATAGCATACAGATAGTTCATCATACATGTTATCGGACTAGCAAAAGTTAGCATGTTCTAAATACAAGAGTTATGAAGAAAGTTCACCCACAGCTACCCTTGCCTTGCACTTGCCTCTTTGTCATCGTAGCGCTTAAAGACACAACACGAGTCAAGGCAAATTTGCTTGCTCCTGGAGCTGTAAGGGTTCGATGCGGCACAGCCATCCTCCTCCTCCTCCTTGTCCGGAGAGTGCGCGAACTTTGCGGGTTTGCTCCACTGCAAAGGCATGTGCGGCCCGGGATTGCCGCTTCGCCCACATGTGGGCACGGATGTCTTCGGCAGCCTTGGCCTCCGATCCCTTGTTCAACGCGGCGAAGCGCGACTCGGCCTCGGCGGCGTTCTGGGCCTTGATCCTCGCACGAAGGGCATGCCTGTCCTCCGCCTCGTTCTTGTTGTCGCACCGGGGGCATTTGCCGCATTCGAGGCGGTGTGTAGTGTCATTTTTTAACACAGACTCGGAGTCGAACGTCACCGCAACGATGACCCACCACAGGGGTTCTACGGCCATCCTAGGAACATACGGTAAGGAGCGCCTATAGTGCCAGCAGACGCTCGCCGGCTCCGGTGCCATGGTCGGATGCCTCGAGACGCGAGCGCCTATTTGTGCGGACCCCATTAAGAGATTTAAGGCCTCTTTCAATGCATTGGTGCTAAGGTGAGATGTTAAATGCATTAAAAAACTTAACAACTAATTTTTCCAATGTATTGGTGCTTAGCTTTTGTAGCTAAGCTTTTCTCGTTTATAATGCTTTAACACCTAAACACCTTCATGCATTGGTTGCTAGTCATTTCACATAGGTCCACACGTTTAGAATCGTTTTTTTTCTGGGTCATTACAATGCTCTCTCTTCTCTTTAATTGCTTTGCCAAGAGGAATCATATTGTGCGTTTAGACAAGTCTCCGAGAAATATATTTTTTAGGGGACCTTGATCGAAAAGAAAAATCGCGTGTCGTTCTGTTAAGAACAACAAGGAATGTCTAGAGGAAGAGTCAACGAGAGCATGCAGGAGCACACCACACGGGATGCTTCTGTCCCACAAACGCACCATGCATGATGCTTCTATCCCCCCATCAATCATTCGCACGTCCCTGAAAAGAAATTCAGAACCAGGAAGACGACCATCACTGACTAATAGCATGACGGGGAGTGCTTCGGTACAACCCCTAAAACGTATAATGGATAGGACGGTCATTTCACATTAGGTATAGGAATACCCACTCGACGCCGTACGTCCGTCCGCTGCTGTCAGACGTCATCGCCACAGATGCCGCACCCGTCACAGACGTCGCCAGACGCCCGCCACAGATGCCGCACCCGTCGCCGTTGTACACCCGCACGTCTCCACGTTGGCGTCGATAGTTCGGGGAAAAAACCCGTCACGGGAATCGCCGACGCCCGCCGTCATAACCCTAAACCCTAAACGCATCCACACCATCTCCACGTCCCCCCCCCCCCCCCGTCTCCACGTAGTCGCCGTCGCCCTCCACATCGCCCGAATCGCTGTTGGGGAACGTAGTAATTTCAAAAAAAATCTACGCACACGCAAGATCATGGTGATGCATAGCAACGAGAGGGGAGAGTGTCGTCCACGTACCCTCGTAGACCGTAAGCGGAAGCATTATGACAACGCGGTTGATGTAGTCGTACGTCTTCACGATCGACCGATCCTAGTAGAGCTTCGAACGTTGTTGGGGAACGTAGTACTGAATGTACGGCACATCCGCGATTAGCACACGTTCAGCTCGGTGACGTCCCACAAACTCACGATCCAAAGAGAGCTTCGAGGAGAGTTTCACAAGACCTGACGGCGTGATGACGGTGATGATGATGCTACCGATGCAGGGCTTCGCCTAAGCACCGCTACGATATGACCGAGGTGGATTATGGTGGAGGGGGGCACCGCACACGGCTAAGAGATCAATGATCAACTTGTGTGTCTATGGGGTGCCCCCTTCCCCCGTATATAAAGGAGTGGAGGAGGGGGGAGGGCCGGCCGAGCTATGGCACGCCCTGGAGGAGTCCTACTCCCACCGGGAGTAGGATTCCCCCCCTTCCCTAGTTGGACTAGGAGAGAAGGAAGGGGGAGAGAGGGAGGAAGGAAAGGGGGGCGCCGCCCCCCTCCTAGTCCAATTCGGACCAGAGGGACAGGGGGCGCGCGGCCTGCCCTGGTCTCCCCTCTCTCTCTCCACTATGGCCCAATAAGGCCCATACACTTACCGGGGGGTTCCGGTAACCTCCCGGTACTCCGGTAAATTCCCGAATTCACCCGGAACTATTCCGATGTCCAAATATAGGCTTCCAATATATCGATCTTTATGTCTCGACCATTTCGAGACTCCCCGTCATGTCCGTGACCATATCCGGAACTTCGAACTACCTTCGGTACATCAAAACACATAAACTCATAATACCGATCGTCATCGAACGTTAAGCGTGCGGACCCTACGGATTCGAGAACTATGTAGACATGACCGAGACAGGTCTCCATTCAATAACCAATAGCGGAACCTGGATGCTCATATTGGCTCCTACATATTCTACGAAGATCTTTATCGGTCAAACCACATAACAACATACGTTGTTCCCTTTGTCATCGGTATGTTACTTGCCCGAGATTCGATCGTCGGTATCTCAATACCTAGTTCAATATCGCTACTGGCAAGTCTCTTTACTAGTTCCGAAGTGCATCATCCCAAAACTAACTCATTAGTCACATTGCTTGCAGGGCTTATAGTGATGTGCATTACCGAGAGGGCCCAGAGATACCTCTCCGACAATCAGAGTGACAAATCCTAATCTTGATCTATGCCAACTCAACGAGTACCATCGGAGACATCTGTAGAGCACCTTTATAATCACCCAATTACGTTGTGACGTTTGGTAGCACACAAAGTGTTCCTCTGGTATTCGGGAGTTGCATAATCTCATAGTCATAGGAACATGTATAAGTCATGAAGAAAGCAATAGCAACATACTAAACGATCAAGTGCTAAGCTAACGAAATGGGTCAAGTCAATCACATCATTCTCTAATGATGTGATCCCATTAATCAAATGACAACTCATGTCTATGGTTAGGAAACATAACCATCTTTGATTCAACGAGCTAGTCAAGTAGAGGCATACTAGTGACACTATGTTGTCTATGTATTCACACATGTACTAAGTTTCCGATTAATACAATTCTAGCATGAATAATAAACATTTATCATGATATAAGGAAATATAAATAACAACTTTATTATTGCCTCTAGGGCATATTTCCTTCAGTCTCCCACTTGCACTAGAGTCAATAATCTAGATTACACAGTAATGATTCTAACACTCATGGAGTCTTGGTGCTGATCATGTTTTGCTCGTGAGAGAGACTTAGTCAATGGGTCTGCAACATTCAGATCCGTATGTATCTTGCAAATCTCTATGTCTCCCTCCTTGACTTGATCGCGGATGGAATTGAAGCGTCTCTTGATGTGCTTGGTTCTCTTGTGAAATCTAGATTCCTTTGCCAAGGCAATTGCACTAGTATTGTCACAAAAGATTTTCATTGGACCCGATGCACTAGGTATGACACCTAGATCGGATATGAACTCCTTCATCCAGACTCCTTCATTTGCTGCTTCAAGCAACTATGTACTTCGCTTCACACGTAGATCCCACCACGACGCTTTGTTTAGAACTGCACCAACTGACAGCTCCACCGTTCAATATAAACACGTATCCGGTTTGTGACTTAGAGTCATCCGGATCGGTGTCAAAGCTTGCATCGACGTAACCATTTATGATGAGCTATTTATCACCTCCATAAACGAGAAACATATCTTTAGTCCTTTTCAGGTATTTCAGGATGTTCTTGACCGCTGTCTAGTGATCCACTCCTGGATTACTTTGGTACATCCCTGCTAAACTAATAGCAAGGCACACATCAGGTCTGGTACACATCATTGCATACATGATAGAGCCTATGGCTGAAGCATAGGGAACACCTTTCATTTTCTCTCGATCTTCTGAAGTGGCCGGGCATTGAGTCTGACTCAACTTCACACCTTGTAACACAGGCAAGAACCCTTTCTTTGCTTGATCCATTTTGAACTTCTTCAAAACTTTATCAAGGTATGTGCTTTGTGAAAGTCCAATTAAGCGTCTTGATCTATCTCTATAGATCTTGATGCCCAATATATAAGCAGCTTCACCGAGGTCCTTCATTGAAAAACTCTTATTCAAGTATCCCTTTATGCTAACCAAAAAATTTATATCATTTCTAATTAACAATATATGTCATCCACATATAATATTAGAAATGCTACAGAGCGCCCACTCACTTTCTTGTAAATACATGCTTCTCCAAAAGTCTATATAAAACCGTATGCTTTGATCACAGTATCAAAACGTTTATTCCAACTCCGAGATGCTTGCACCAGTCCATAGATGGATCGCTGGAGCTTACACACTTTGTTAGCATCCTTTGGATCGATAAAACCTTCAGGTTGCATCATATACAACTCTTCTCTAGAAATCCATTCAGGAATGCAGTCTTTACATCCATTTGCCAAATTTCATAATCATAAAATTCGGCAATTGCTAACATGATTCGGACGGACTTAAGCATCGCTACGGGTGAGAAGGTCTCATCGTAGTCAACTCCTTGAACTTGTCGAAAACCTTTCGCAACAAGTCGAGCTTTGTAGACAGTAACATTACCGTCATCGTCAGTCTTCTTCTTGAAGATCCATTTATTCTCGATGGCTTGCCGATCATCGGGCAAGTCAACCAAAGTCCACACTTTGTTCTCATACATGGATCCCATCTCAGATTTCATGGCCTCAAGCCATTTCGGGGTATCTGGGCTCATCATCGCTTCCTCATAGTTCGTAGGTTCGTCATGGTCAAGTAACATGACCTCCAGAACAGGATTACCGTACCACTGCAGTGCGGATCTTACTCTGGTTGACCTACGAGGTTCGGTAGTAACTTCATCTGAAGTTACATGATCATCATCATTAGCTTCCTCACTAATTGGTGTAGGAGTCACAGGAACATATTTTTGTGATGAACTACTTTCCAATAAGGGAGCAGGTACAGTTACCTCATCAAGTTCTACTTTCCTCACACTCACTTCTTTCGAGAGAAACTCCTTCTCTAGAAAGGATCCATTCTTAGCAACGAATGTCTCGCCGGATCTGTGATAGAAGGTGTACCCAACAGTCTCCTTTGGGTATCCTATGAAGACACATTTCTCCGATTTGGATTCGAGCTTATCAGGTTGAAGCTTTTTCACATAAGCATCGCAGCCCCAAACTTTAAGAAACGACAACTTTGGTTTCTTGCCAAACCACAGTTCATAAGGCGTTGTCTCAATGGATTTAGATGGTGCCCTATTTAATGTGAATGCAGCCATCTCTAAAGCATAACCCCAAAACGATAGCGGTAAATCAGTAAGAGACATCATAGATCGCACCATATCAAGTAAAGTACGATTACGACGTTCGGACACACCATTACGTTGTGGTGTTCCGGGTGGCGTGAGTTGCGAAACTATTCCGCATTGTTTCAAATGAAGACCAAACTCGTAACTCAAATATTCTCCTCCGCGATCAGATCATAAAAACTTTATTTTCTTGTTACGATGATTTTCCACTTCACTCTGAAACTCTTTGAACTTTTCAAATGTTTCGGACTATGTTTCATCAAGTAGATATACCCATATCTGCTCAAATCATCTGTGAAGGTGAGAAAATAACGATACCCGCCGCGAGCCTCAACATTCATCAGACCACATACATTAGTATGTATGATTTCCAACAAATCATTGCTCGCTCCATTGTTCCGGAGAACGGTGTTTTAGTCATCTTGCCCATGAGGCATGGTTCGCAAGTACCAAGTGATTCATAATCAAGTGATTCCAAAAGTCCATCAGAATGGAGTTTATTCATGTGCTTTATACCAATATGACCTAAACGGCAGTGCCATAAATAAGTTGCACTATCATTATCAACTCTGCATCTTTTGGCTTCAATATTATGAATATGTGTATCACTACTATCGAGATTCAATATAAATAGACCACTCTTCAAGGGTGCTTGACCATAAAAGATACTACTCATATAAATAGAACAACCATTATTCTCAGATTTAAATGAATAATCGTCTCGCATCAAACAAGATCTAGATATAATGTTCATGCTCAACGCTGGCACCAAATAACAATTATTCAGGTCTAAAACTAATCCCGAAGGTAGATGTAGAGGTAGCGTGCCGACGGCGATCACATTGACTTTGGAACCATTTCCCACGTGCATCGTCGCCTCGTCCTTAGTCAATCTTCGCTTAATCCGTAGTCCCTGTTTCGAGTTGCAAATATTAGCGACAGAACCGGTATCAAATGCCCAGGCACTACTGCGAGCATTAGTAAGGTACACATCAATAACATGTATATCACATATACCTTTGTTCACCTTGCCATCCTTCTTATCCGCCAAATACTTGGGGTAGTTCCGCTTCAAGTGACCAGTCCCTTTGCAGTAGAAGCACTCAGTCTCGGGCTTAGGTACAGACTTGGGCTTCTTCACTTGAGCAGCAACTTGCTTGCCGTTCTTCTTGAAGTTCCCCTTCTTCCCTTTACCCTTTTTCTTGAAACTGGTGGGCTTGTTGACCGTAAACACTTGATGCTCCTTCTTGATTTCTACCTCCGCATCCTTTAGCATCCTTTAACTTAGCTTTCTCAAGGAACGCATTAAAATTCAACAGAACAACAGCACGGGCCATCTATCTACAACAACATAGACATGCAAAATACTATCAGGTACTAAGTTCATGATAAATTAAAGTTCAATTAATCAAATTACTTAAGAACTCCCACTTAGATAAACATCCCTCTAATCATCTAAGTGATCACGTGATCCATATCAACTAAACCATGTCCGATCATCACATGAGATGGAGTAGTTTTCAATAGTGAACGTCACTATGTTAATCATATCTACTATATGATTCACGCTCGACCTTTCGGTCTGAGTGTTCTGAGGCCATATCTGCATATACTAGGCTCATCAAGTTTAACCCGAGTATTCTGCGTGTGCAAAACTGGCTTGCACCCGTTGTATGTGAACGTAGAGCTTATTGATACGCCTCCAACGTATCTATAATTTTTGATTGCTCCATGCTCTATTATCTACTGTTTTGGACATTATTGGGCTTTATTTTCCACTTTTATATTATTTTTGGGACTAACCTATTAACCGGAGGCCCAACCCAGAATTGCTGTTCTTTTTGCCTATTTCAGAGTTTCGAAGAAACGGAATATCAAACGGAGTCCAAACGGAATGAAACCTTCGGGACGTGATTTTCTCACCGAACATGATCCAGGAGACTTGGACCCTACGTCAAGGAAGCTTCGAGGAGGGCACGAGGTAGGGGGCACGCCCTCCACCCTCGTGGGCCCCATGATGCTCCACTGACGTACTTCTTCCTCCTATATATACCTATACGTACCCCCAAACGATCAGATACGGAGCCAAAAACCTAATTCCACCGCCGCAACCTTCTGTACCCACGAGATCCCATCTTGGGGCCTGTTCCGAAGCTCCGCCGGAGGGGGCATCCACCACGGAGGGCTTCTACATCATCAGCATAGCCCCTCCGATGAAGTGTGAGTAGTTTACCTCAGACCTTCGGGTCCATAGTTAGTAGTTAGATGTCTTCTTCTCTTTTTTTGGATCTCAATACAATGTTCTCCCCCTCGCTCGTGGAGATCTATTTGACGTAATTTTCTTTTTGCGGTGTGTTTGTTGAGACCGATGAATTGTGGGTTTATGATCAAGATTATCTATGAAAAATATTTGAATCTTCTCTGAATTCTTTTATGTATGATTGGTTATCTTTGCAAGTCTCTTCGAATTATCAGTTTGGTTTGGCCTACTAGATTGGTTTTTCTTGCAATGGGAGAAGTGCTTAGCTTTGGGTTCAATCTTGCGGTGTCCTTTCCCGATGTGATGAGGGCAGCAAGGCACGTATAGTATTGTTGCCATCGAGGATAACAAGATGGGTTTTTTTATCATATTGCATGAATTTATCCCTCTACATCATGTCATCTTGCTTAAGGCATTACTGCTTTTCATAAACTTAATACTCTAGATGCATGCTCGATAGCGGTTGATGAGTGGAGTAATAGTAGTAGATGCAGGTGAGTCGGTCTACTTGTCTCGGACGTGATGTCTATATACATGATCATACCTAGATATTCTCATAACTATGCTCAATTTCATCAATTGCTCAACAGTAATTCGTTCACCCACCGTAAAATACTTATGCTCTTGAGAGAAGCCACTAGTGAAATCTATGGCCCCCGGGTCTATCTTCATCATATTAATCTTCCACCGCTTTATTATTGCCTTTGCTTTTTTACTTTGCTTATTATTTTACTTTGCATATTTATCACAAAAATACCAAAAATATTATCTATCATCTCTATCAGATGTCACTCTCGTAAGTGACCGTGAAGGGATTGACAACCCCTTATCGCGTTGGTTGCGAGGAGTTATTTGCTTTGTGCAGGTACAAGGGACTCGCGCGTAGCCTCCTACTGGATTGATACCTTGGTTCTAAAAAACTGAGGGAAATACTTACGCTACTTTGCTGCATCATCCTTTCCTCTTCAAGGAAATCGAACGCAGTGCTCAAGAGGTAGCAAGAAGAATTTCTGGCACCGTTGCCGGGGAGGCCTACACCAAGTCAAGTCAAGATTTGACTCCCGACAACGAGCCATTTCTGGCGCCGTTGCCGGGGAGTCTACGCAAAAGTCAACATACCAAGTACCCATCATAATCCCTTATCTCCCGCATAACATAATTTGCCATTTGCCTCTCGATTTCCTCCCCCACTTCATCCTTTCCGTTTTATTCGCCCTCTCTTTTCCGTTTGCATTTTTCTCGCTTGCCTTTTGTTTGCTCGTGTGTTGGATTGCTTGTTTGTCACGATGGCTCTACCTAGATTTGGTGATCTTCACCTTAAAAGGTTAGAAGAGATCGAAAGCAACGTTAGGAGTTTTATGGTTTTGCAATTTGAGCATAATAATTTCTTCAGAAACGAGCTTAAGGAACAAAAAAGTTTTATGAGTTATATGAATAAAGAGCTCGATGATATGTCTAAAGAATTTGATGGTTTAAGATCCCAAATAGCTCGTCTTGAGAAGTTGACTGCTGAAATTTCGGATAAGCATGCTACCTTAGTCAATAAGATGGCCGCTAAACCTAATACTTATGAAAATCAAGATGAAGATCTAAAAGTTATTGATGTGTCCCCTATTAAATCTTTGTTTTGCAATATGAATCTTGATAATGATGGGACTGAATATGATCCACCTTTACCTAGAAGGCGTTCAAAGAATTCAGAGTTTTTAGATCTTGATGCTAAAATTGATAAAAGTGGGATTGAAGGAAGCAAAACCCTAGATATTGCTAAACCCACTATTTTGGATTTCAAGGAATTTAATTATGAAAGTTGCTCTTTAATTGATTGCATTTCCTTGTTGCAATCCGTGCTAAATTCTCCTCATGCTTATAGTCAAAATAAAGCGTTTACTAAACATATCGTTGATGCCTTGATGCAATCTTATGAAGAAAAACTTGAGTTGGAAGTTTCTATCCCTAGAAAACTTTATGATGAGTGGGAACCAAATATTAAATTAAGATTAAGGATCATGAATTTTATGCTTTATGTGATTTGGGTGCTAGTGTCTCCACTATTCCCAAAACTTTGTGTGATTTGCTAGATTTCCGTGATTTTGATGATTGCTCTCTAAACTTGCACCTTGCGGATTCCACTATTAAGAAACCTATGGGAAGAATTAATGATGTTCTTATTGTTGCAAATAGGAATTATGTTCCCGTAAATTTTATCATTCGTGATATAGATAGCAATCTTTCTTGTCCTATTATTCTTGGTAGACCTTTCCTTAGAACGATTGGTGCAATTATTGATATGAAGGAAGGGAATATTAGATTCCAATTTCATTAAAGAAAGGCATGGAACACTTCCCTAGAAAGAAAATAAAGTTACCATATGAATCTATCATGAGAGCCACTTATGGATTGCCTACCAAAGATGGCAATACCTAGATCTATCCTTGCTTTTATGCCTAGCTAGGGCGTTAAGCAGTGGCGCTTGTTGGGAGGCAACCCAATTTTATTTTTAGTTTTTTTTTTGCTTTTGCTTCTGTTTAGGAATAAATATTTGATCTAACCTCTGGTTAGATGTGTTTTTATGTTTTAATTAGTGTTTGTGCCAAGTTAAACCTATAGGATCTTCTTGGTTGATAGTTATTTGATCTTGCTGTAATTTCCAGAAACTTTCTGTTCACGAAAACAATTGTTAAAAATCCCCAGAACGTGATAAAATAGTGATTCCAATTGCTGCTGATAAATAAACAAATTGCCTAGGTCTTACTAGTTTGGATGATTTTTTGGAGTTCAGAAGTTTGCGTTAGTTACAGATTACTACAGACTGTTCTGTTTTTGTCAGATTCTGTTTTTCGTGTGTTGTTTGCTTATTTTGATGAATCTATGGCTAGTAAAATAGTTTATAAACCATAGGAAGTTGGAATACAGTAGGTTTAACACCAATGTAAATAAATAATGAGTTCATTACAGTACCTTTAAGTGGTATTTTGTTTTCTTTCTTTAACGGAGCTCACGAGATTTCTGTTGAGTTTTGTGTTGTGAAGTTTTCAAGTTTTGGGTGAAATCTTTTGATGGATTATGGAACAAGGAGTGGCAAGAGCCTAAGCTTGGGGATGCCCATGGCACCACCAAGATAATCTAAGGACACCAAAAAGTCAAATCTTGGGGATGCCCTAAGGCATCCCTCTTCGTCTACTTCCATCGGTAACTTTACTTGGAGCTATATTTTTATTCACCACATGATATGTATTTTGCTTGGAGCGTCTTGTATGATTTGAGTCTTTGCTTTTTAGTTTACCACAATCATCATTGCTGTACACACCTTTTGAGAGAGCCATACATGATTTGGAAATTATTAAAATACTCTTTGTGCTTCACTTATATCTTTTGAGTTATATAGTTTTGCTCTAGTACTTCACTTATATCTTTTAGAGCACGGTGGTGGATTTGTTTTAAAGAAACTATTGATCTATCATGCTTCACTTAGATTATTTTGAGAGTCTTAAATAGCATGGTAATTTGCTTAAATAATCTTAATATGCTAGGTATTTAAAATAGTAAAAACTTTCTTATGAGTGTGTTGGATACTGATGTCTACTACACAACCTTCTTCTTGTAGACGTTGTTGGGCCTCCAAGTGCAGAGGTTTGTAGGACAGTAGAAAATTTCCCTCAAGTGGATGACCTAAGGTTTATCAATCCGTGTGAGGCGTAGGATGAAGATGCTCTCTCTCAAACAACCCTGCAACCAAATAACAAAGAGTCTCTTGTGTCCCCAACACACCCAATACAATGGTAAATTGTATAGGTGCACTAGTTCAGCGAAGAGATGGTGATACAAGTGCAATATGGATGGTAGATATAGGTTTTTGTAATCTGAAAATATAAAAACCAGCAAGGTAACTAATGATAAAAGTGAGCACAAACGGTATTGCAATGCGTTGAAACAAGGCCTAGGGTTCATACTTTCACTAGTGCAAGTTCTCTCAACAATAATAACATAATTGGATCATATAACTATCCCTCAACATGCAACAAAGAGTCACTCCAAAGTCACTAATAGTGGAGAACAAACGAAGATATTATGGTAGGGTACGAAACCACCTCAAAGTTATTCTTTCCAATCAATCCGTTGGGCTATTCCTATAAGTGTCACAAACAACCCTAGAGTTCATACTAGAATAACACCTTAAGACACAAATCAACCAACACCCTAATGTCACCTAGATACTCCAATGTCACCTCAAGTATCCGTGGGTATGATTATACGATATGCATCACACAATCTCAGATTCATCTATTCAACCAACACATAGAACCTCAAAGAGTGCCCCAAAGTTTCTACCGAGAATCAAGATAAAAACGTGTGCCAACCCCTATGCATAGGTTCATGGGCGGAACCAGCAAGTTGATCACCAAAACATACATCAAGTGAATCACGTGATATCCCATTGTCACCACAGATACGCACGGCAAGACATACATCAAGTGTTCTCAAATCATTAAAGACTCAATCCGATAAGACTACTTCAAAGGGAAAACTCAATCCATTATAAGAGAGTAGAGGCGGAGAAGAAACATAAGATCCTACTATAATAGCAAAGCTCGTGATACATCAAGATCGTGCCAAATCAAGAACACGAGAGAGAGAGAGATCAAAGACATAGCTACTGGTACATACCCTCAGCCCCGAGGGTAAACTACTCCCTCCTCGTCATGGAGAGCGCCGGGATGATGAAGATGGCCACCGCTGAGGGATCCCTCCCCTCGGCGTGGTCTTGAACAGGTCCCGATTGGTTTTTGGTGGCTACAGAGGCTTGCGGCGGCGGAACTCCCGATCTCTTCTGTTCCCCGAAGTTTTTAGGGTATATGGGTATACATAGGAGGAAGAAGTACGCCGGTGGAGCATCGTGGGGCCCACGAGGGTGGAGGGCGCGCCTTGGGGGGGGGGGGGGGGGGTGGGCGCGCCCCCAACCTCGTGCCCTCCTCGAAGCTTCCTTGACGTAGGGTCCAAGTCTCCTGGATCATGTTCGGTGAGAAAATCACGTTCCCGAAGGTTTCATTCCGGTTCGACCTCGTTTGATTTTCCGTTTCTTCGAAACTCTGAAATAGGCAAAAAACAGCAATTCTGGGCTGGGCCTCCGGTTAATAGGTTAGTCCCAAAAATTATATAAAAGTGGAAAATAAAGCCCAATATTGTCCAAAACAGTAGATAATATAGCATGGAGCAATCAAAAATTATAGATACGTTGGAGACGTATCAGGTATCCCCAAGCTTAATTCCTGCTCATCCTCGAGTAGGTAAATGATAAAAACAGAATTTTTGATGCGGAGTGCTACTTGGCATAATTTCAATGTAATTCTTCTTAATTGTGGTATGAATGTTCAGATCCGAAAGATTCAAGACAAAAGTTCATATTGACATAAAAATAATAATACTTCAAGCATACTAACTAAGCAATTATGTCCTCTCAAAGTAACATGGCCAAAGAAACTTCATCCCTACAAAATCATATAGTTTAGTCATGCTCCATTTTCGTCACACAAGAATGCTCTCATCATGCACAACCCCGATGACAAGCCAAGCAATTGTTTCATACTTTAGTAATCTCAAATTTATAAACTTTCACGCAATATATGAGCGCGAGCCATGGACATAGCACTATGGGTGGAATAGAATATGATGATGGGGGTTATGTGGAGAAGACAAAAAGGGAGAAGATCTCACATCAACGAGGCTAATCAATGGGCTATGGAGATGCCCATCGATTGATGTTAATGCAAGGAGTAGGGATTGCCATGCAACGGATGCACTAAAGCTATAAATGTATGAAAGCTCAACAAAAGAAACTAAGTGGGTGTGCATCCAACTTGCTTGCTCACGAAGACCTAGGGCACTTGAGGAGGCCCATTGTTGGAATATAAAAGCCAAGTTCTATAATGAAAAATTCCCACTAGTATATGAAAGTGACAAAACAAGAGACTCTCTATCATGATGATTATGGTGCTACTTTGAAGCACAAGTTTGGCAAAGGATAGTAGCATTGTCCCTTCTCTCTTTTTCTCTCATTTTTTTCGGGCCTTCTCTTTTTTTATGGCCTTCCTTTTTTTGGGCCTTCTCTTTTTTTATATGGCCTTTTTTTTATATTCCTCACTTGGGACAATGCTCTAGAAAATGATGATCATCACACTTCTATTTATTTACAACTCAATGATTACAACTCGGTACTAGAACAAAGTTTGACTCTATATGAATGCCTCCGGCGGTGTACCGAGATATGCAATGAACCAAGAGTGACATGTATGAAAGAATTATGAATGGTGGCTTTGCCACAAATACTATGTCAACTACATGATCATGCTAAGCAATATGACAATGATGAACGTGTCATGATAAACGGAACGGTGGAAAGTTGCATGGCAATATATCTCGGAATGGCTATGGAAATGCCATAATAGGTAGGTATGGTGGCTGTTTTGAGGAAGATATAAGGAGGTTTATGTGTGATAGAGCGTATCATATCACGGGGTTTGGATGCACCGCTAAGTTTGCACCAACTCTCAATGTGATAAAGGCCAATGCACGGTACCGAAGAGGCTAGCAATGATGGAAAGGTGAGAGTGCGTATAATCCATGGACTCAACATTAGTCATAAAGAACTCACATACTTATTGCAAAAATCTACAAGTCACCAAAAACCAAGCACTACGCGCAAGATGCTCCTAGGGGATAGATTGGTAGGAAAAGACCATCGCCGTCCCCGACCGCCACTCATAAGGAGGACAATCAAAGAACACCTCATGTTTCAAATTTGTTACATAACGTTTACCATACGTGCATGCTACGGGACTTGCAAACTTGAACACAAGTATTTCTCAAATTCACAACTACTCAACTAGCACGACTTTGATATTACTACCTCCATATCTCAAAACAATCATCAAGCATCAAACTTCTCTTAGTATTCAAAACACTCATAAGAAGGTTTTTACTAGTCTTGAATACCTAGCATATTAGGATTAAGAACATTACCATGATGTTTAAGACTCTCAAAATAATATAAGTGAATCATGAGAGTTCATCTATTTCTTCAAAATAAAATCACCATTGTGCTCTAAAAGATATAAGTGAAGCACTAGAGCAAACAAAAAACTACTCTAAAAGATATAAGTGAAGATCAATGAGTAGTCGAATAATTATGCAACTATGTGAAGACTCTCTAACATTTAAGAATTTCAGATCTTGGTATTTTATTCAAACAGAAAGCAAAGCTAAATAAAATAAAATGACGCTCCAAGCAAAACACATATCATGTGGTGAATAAAAATATAGCTCCAAGTAACGTTACCGATGAACAAAGACGAAAGAGGGGATGCCTTCCGGGGCATCCCCAACATTAGGCTCTTGGTTGTCCTTGAATATTACCTTGGGGTGCCTTGGCCATCCCCAAGCTTAGGCTCTTGCCACTCCTTATTCCATAGTCCATCGAATCGTTACCCAAAACTTGAAAACTTCACAACACAAAACTTAAGAGAAAACTCGTTAGCTCCGTTAGCGAAAGAAAACAAAACACCACTTCAAAGTACTGTAATGAACTCATTATTTATTTATATTGGTGTTAAATCTACTGTATTCCAACTTCTCTATGGTTTATAAACTATTTTACTAGCCATAGATTCATCAAAATAAGCAAACAACACAATGAAAACAGAATCTGTCAAAAACAGAACAGTCTGTAGTAATCTGTATCAAACGTATACTTCTGGAACTCCAAAAATTCTAAAATAAATTGTTGGACCTGAGGAATTTGTCTTGTAACCATCTTCAAAAAGAATCAACTAAATATCACTTTCCAGTAAAAAGTTTTAGCTAAACTCGTGAGCGCTAAAGTTTCTGTTTTTTACAGCATGATCATAAAGACTTCAGCCAAGTCTTCCCAAAGGTTCTACTTGGCACAAACACTAATTAAAACGTAAAACCACATCTAACCAGAGACTAGAGGAATCATCTATTACTAAAAAAACCAAAAATCAAGAAACTAAAATAAAATTGGGTTGCCTCCCAACAAGCGCTATCATTTAACGCCCCTAGCTAGGCATGATGATTTCAATGATGCTCACATAAAAGATAAGAATTGAAACATAAAGAGAGCATCATGAAGAATATGACTAGAACATTTAAGTCTAACCCACTTACTATGCATAGGGTTTTGTGAGCAAACAACTTATGGGAACATGAAACAACTAGCATAGGAAGGCAAAACAAGCATAACTTCAAAACTTTAAGCACATAGTGAGGAAACTTGATATTATTGCAATTCCTACAAGCATATATTCCTCCCTCATAATAATTTTCAGTAGCATCATGAATGAATTCAACAATATAACCAGCACCTAAAGCATTCTTTTCATGATCTACTAGCATAGAAATTTTATTACTCTCCACATAAGCAAAATTCTTCTCATTCGGAATAGTGGGAGTATCATAAGAGACTTGAATACTATAAATTGTTTCCACATTAAAAGAGTAATGTTCAGAGAAAGGGTAATCATAATCATGACAAGTTTTATAAGTATAGTCATCACTACTTTTTATAGCATAAGTTTCATCACAATAATCATCATAAGTAGCAACTTTGTTCTCATCATAATCGATTGAAACCTCTTCCGAAATAGTGGATACATCACTAAATAAAGTCATGACCTCTCCAAATCCACTTTCATAATTATCACAATAAGATTCAACATCCTCCAATATTGTGGGATCACTACTTCCTAAAGTTGACACTCTTCCAAACCCACTTTCATCAATATAATCATCATAAGTAGGAGGCATGCTATCATCATTATAAATTTGCATATCGAAACTTGAGAGGCTGAAAATATCATCTTCGTTAGACATAGCATCCCCAAGCTTGGGACAAACATTAATTGCAGCAAATATATTCTCAAAAACATCATATTCTTCAAACATAGCATCCCCAAGCTTGGGCCTTTTCATATCATAAGCATAATCACTCTCATCATTAATAGTATGGATAGCACCAATAGTATAGCAATTATCATATTCTTCCAAGCAAGTGCCAACAAGATTTTCAAGATCATAAGAAGTATTATTATCTTCCCAATCATAATCATCACAACAAGCAATAGGCATAACGAGATCATCATCAAGTGCATCATCTTCCACAATTATTTTTGATTCATTTTCATGAGGCACAATAATAATAGGAGCAACATTATTTGGGAGAGATATCTTTTTACCTCTCTTGCTTTTTCTTTTCTTCTTATTCACCTCATGTTGGAGCTCCTTATTAATGAGATTGGTTGAATAGAAGGCTCCTCCTCGTTACCTGATTCATCATAAGAAATAATAGGAGGATATTGGGAAGTCTCTTCCCTTTCATTATTATTCTCTTCATCCTCTATTTGTTTTATTTTCTTTATGTAATTGGCAATATAAGGATTTTCAATGCAATTCACCGCACAATACGTATAAATTTCCTCTAGATCAAAATGAAGAACTCTATCAAGGGCAAATTCTAGAATATCCTTAGTTATACGTTTCATTTCTGCATAACCCAAGAGCAAACTAAGTTCATTATGATGTGCAAGGGAAATCAAGTCATCACAATTTTTGGACACGATATGATCATGAAACAATTTGCATTGGGTACTAAAATGATCATGTTCATTGCAAAGTTCACAAGCACGGCTAAGAAAATTTAAATTTTCAGCACAAGCATCTAGCCTTTCTTGCAACCATTTAGTTTCCAAGTACTTATGCCTCTTGCAATAACTATCTTCCCTATTTGGTGTGTACTTGCAAACCCAATATACGCCACAAAAATCGACATGCTTATAAGAGATATTTTCATCATGGCTAGTGCAATCATCATTAGTACCATGGATATTCAAGGAGTTCATACTAACAACATTGCAATCATGCTCATCATTCAAATATTTAGTGACAAACATTTTAATGCATTCTTCTTCTAACACTTTGGCACAATTTTCCTTTCCATCATACTCATGAAAGATATTAAAAAGATGAAGCGTATGAGACAAACTCAATTCCATTTTTTGTAGTTTTCTTTTATGAACTAAACTAGTGTTAAAACAAGAAACAAAAAGACTCAATTGCAAGATCTAAAGATATACCTTCAAGAACTCACCTCCCCGGCAACGGCGCCAGAAAAGAGCTTAGTTGACGGGGTGTGAGTGCCGCTTACCTAGCCTCCCGACACGGCGCCGGAAAAGAGCTTGATGTCTACTACACAACCTTCTTCTTGTAGACGTTGTTGGGCCTCAAGTGCAGAGGTTTGTAGGGCAGTAGCAAATTTCCCTCAAGTGGATGACCTAAGGTTTATCAATCCGTGGGAGGCGTGGGATGAAGATGGTCTCTCTCAAACAACCCTCGCAACCAAATAACAAAGAGTCTCTTGTGTCCCCAACACACCCAATACAATGGTAAATTGTATAGGTGCACTAGTTCGGCAAAGAGATGGTGATACAAGTGCAATATGGATGGTAGATATAGGTTTTTGTAATCTGAAAATATAAAAAACAGCAAGGTAACTAATGATAAAAGTGAGCACAAACGGTATTGCAATGCGTTGAAACAAGGCCTAGGGTTCATATTTTCACTAGTGCAAGTTCTCTCAACAATAATAACATAATTGGATCATATAACTATCCCTCAACATGCAACAAAGAGTCACTCAAAAGTCACTAATAGTGGAGAACAAACGAAGATATTATGGTAGGGTACGAAACCACCTCAAAGTTATTCTTTCCAATCAATCCGTTGGGCTATTCCTATAAGTGTCACAAACAGCCCTAGAGTTCGTACTAGAATAACACCTTAAGACACAAATCAACCAACACCCTAATGTCACCTAGATACTCCAATGTCACCTCAAGTATCCGTCGGTATGATTATACGATATGCATCACACAATCTCAGATTCATCTATTCAACCAACACATAGAACCTCAAAGAGTGACCCAAAGTTTCTACCGGAGAATCAAGACGAAAACGTGTGCCAACCCCTATGCATAGGTTCATGGGCGGAACCCGCAAGTTGATCACCAAAACATACATCAAGTGAATCATGTGATATCCCATTGTCATCACAGATATGCACGGCAAGACATACATCAAGTGTTCTCAAATCATTGAAGACTCAATCCGATAAGATTACTTCAAAGGGAAAACTCAATCCATTACAATAGAGTAGAGGGGGAGAAGCAACATAAGATCCAACTATAATAGCAAAGCTCGCGATACATCAAGATCGTGCCAAATCAAGAACACGAGAGAGAGAGAGATCAAACACATAGCTACTGGTACATACCCTCAGCCCCGAGGGTGAACTACTCCCTCCTCGTCATGGAGAGCATCGGGATGATGAAGATGGCCACCGGTGAGGGATCCCCTCCCGTGGTGCCTAACAGGGTCCCGATTGGTTTTTGGTGGCTACAGAGGCTTGCGGCAGCGAAACTCCCGATCTCTTATGTTCCCCGAAGTTTTTAGGGTATATGGGTATATATAGGAGGAAGAAGTACATCGGTGGAGCATCGTGGGGCCCACGAGGGTGGACGGCGCGCCCTGGGGAGTGGGCGCGCCCCCCTACCTCGTGCCCTCCTCGAAGCTTCCTTGACATAGGGTCCAAGTCTCCTGGATCATGTTCAGTGTGAAAATCACGTTCCCGAAGGTTTCATTCCGTTTGGACTCTGTTTGATATACCGTTTCTTCGAAACTCTCAAAATAGGCAAAAAAAACAGCAATTCTGGCCTAGGCCTCCGGTTAATAGGTTAGTCCCAAAAATAATATAAAAGTGGAAAATAAAGCCCAATATTGTCCAAAACAGTAGATAATATAGCATGGAGCAATAAAAAAGTATAGATACATTGGAGACGTATCAGATACTAAGAAAAGTTTGATGCTTGATGATTGTTTTGAGATATGGAGGTAATAATATCAAATTCGTGCTAGTTGAGTAGTTGTGAATTTGAGAAATGCTTGTGTTGAAGTTTGCAAGTCCCGTAGCATGCACGTATGGTAAACGTTATGTAACAAATTTGAAACATGAGGTGTTCTTTGATTGTCCTCCTTATGAGTGGCGGTCGGGGACGGCGATGGTCTTTTCCTACCAATCTATCCCCTAGGAGCATGCACGTGGTGCTTTGGTTTTGATGGCTTGTAGATTTTTGCAACAAGTATGTGTGTTCTTTACGACTCTTTGTTGAGTCCATGGATTATACGCACTCTCACCCTTCCATCATTGCTAGCCTCTTGATGCATGCATTGCCCTTTCTCACCTTGAGAGTTGGTGCAAACTTTGCCGGTGCATCCAAACCTCGTGATATGATACGCTCTTTCACACATAAACCTCCATATATCTTCCTCAAAACAGCCACCATACCTACATATTATGGCATTTCCATAGCCATTCCGAGATATATTGACATGCAACTTTCCACCATTCCGTTCATCATGACACATTCATCATTGTCATATTGCTTAGCATGATCATGTAGTTGACATAGTATTTGTGGCAAAGCCGCCCTTCATAATTCTTTCATACATGTCACTCTTGGTTCATTGCATATCCGGTACATCACGAGGCATTCATATAGAGTCATACTTTGTTCTAGTATCGAGTTGTAATCATTGAGTTGTAAATAAATAGAAGTGTGATGATCATCATTTTCTAGAGCATTGTCCCAAGCGAGGAATAAAAAAAAGAAAGGCCATATAAAAAAAGAGAAGGCCCAAAAAAAAGAAAGGCCATAAAAAAGAGAAGGCCCAAAAAAATGAGAGAAAAAGAGAGAAGGGACAATGCTATTATCCTTTGCCACACTTGTGCTTCAAAGTAGCACCATAATCATCATGATAGAGAGTATCTTGTTTTGTCACTTACATATACTAGTGGGAATTTTTCATTATAGAACTTGGCTTGTATATTCCAGCAATGGGCCTCCTCAAGTGCCCTAGGTCTTCGTGAGCAAGCAAGTTGGATGCACACCCGCTTAGTTTCTTTTGTTGAGCTTTCATTTATTTATAGCTCTAGTGCATCCGTTGCATGGAAATCACTACTCCTTGCATTAACATCAATCGATGGGCATCTCCATAGCCCATTGGTTAGCCTCGTTGATGTGAGACTTTCTTCTTTTTTGTCTTCTCCACATAACCCCTATCATCATATTCTATTCCATCCATAGTGCTATGTCCATGGCTCGCGCTCATATATTGCGTGAAAGTTTGTAAGTTTGAGATTACTAAAGTATGAAACAATTGCTTGGCTTGTCATCGGGGTTGTGCATGATGAGAGCATTCTTGTGTGACGAAAAATGGAGCATGACTAAACTATATGATTTTGTAGGGATGAACTTTCTTTGGCCATGTTATTTTGAGAGGACATAATTGCTTAGTTAGTATGCTTGAAGTATTATTATTTTTATGTCAATATGAACTTTTGTCTTGAATCTTTCGGATCTGAATATTCATACCACAATTAAGAAGAATTACATTGAAATTATGCCAAGTAGCACTCCGCATCAAAAATCTGTTTTTATCATTTACCTACTCGAGGACGAGCATGGATTAAGCTTGGGGATGCCTGATACGTCTCCAACGTATCTATAATCTTTGATTGCTCCATGCTATATTATCTACTATTTTGGACATTATTGGGCTTTATTTTCCACTTTTATATTATTTTTGGGACTAACCTATTAACCGGAGGCCCAGCCCAGAATTGCTGTCTTTTGCCTATTTCAGAGTTTTGAAGAAACGGAATATCAAACGGAGTCCGAACGGAATGAAACCTTGGGGAACATGATTTTCTCACCGAACATGATCCAGGAGACTTGGACCCTACGTCAAGGAAGCTTCAAGGAGGGCACGAGGTAGGGGCGCGCCCACCCCTGTATGCGCCCTCCACCCTCGTGGGCCCCATGATGCTCCACCGACGTGCTTCTTCCTCCTATATATACCTCATTGCCCCAAACGATCGAATCTGGAGCCAAAACCTGATTCCATCGCCGCAACCTTCAGACCCACGAGATCCCATCTTGGGGCCTGTTAGGAGCTCACGGGAGGGCATCCACCATGGAGGGCTTCTACATCATCGGCATAGCCCTCCGATGAAGTGTGAGTAGTTTACCTCAGTCCTTCGGGTCCATAGTTAGTAGCTAGATGGCTTCTTCTCTCTTTTGGATCTCAATACAATGTTCTCCCCTCTCATGGAGATCTATTCGATGTAATTTTCTTTTTGCGGTGTGTTTGTTGAGATCGATGAATTGTGGGTTTATGATCAAGATTATCTATGAACAATATTTGAATCTTCTCTGAATTCTTTTATGTATGATTGGTTATCTTTGCAAGTCTCTTTGAATTATCAGTTTGGTTTGGCCTACTAGATTGGTTTTACTTGCAATGGGAGAAGTGCTTAGCTTTGGGTTCAATCTTGCGGTGTCCTTTCCCAGTGACAGTAGGGGCAGCAAGGCACGTATAGTATTGTTGCCATCGAGGATAACAAGATGGTTTTTTTTATCATATTGCATGAATTTATCCCTCTACATCATGTCATCTTGCTTAAGGCGTTACTCTGTTTTCATAAACTTAATACTCTAGATGCATGCTGGATAGTGGTCGACGAGTGGAGTAATAGTAGTAGATGCAGGCAGGAGTTGGTCTACTTGTCTCGGACGTGATGCCTATATACATGATCATACCTAGATATTCTCATAACTATGCTCAATTCATCAATTGCTCAACAAGAATTCGTTCACCCACCGTAAAATACTTATGCTCTTGAGACAAGCCACTAGTGAAATCTATGGCCCCCGGGTCTATCTTCATCATATTAATCTTCCATCACTTTATTATTGTCTTTGCTTTTTTACTTTGCTTTTTATTTTACTTTCACTACAAAAAAAGACACATCCGTGACATTTTGGGCCGAACGAAAAACATTTCTGTCATACATATGACACTTCTATGACGATAATTGTGACAAAACCCGGTATCATCATAGATGTGGTGGGCTCCTACTTCTATGACAAAAAACCATGACAAAAATTGGGATTTTCGTCCTGGGCGGACCGGAGAAGCAGCTGCATGACATTCTTTGGGCCGTCCATGATGGAAAAAACCGTGGTAGAAGCGAGGGTGAGGAAAATTTCGGGGAGTTGCCGGTTACGGTGGGAGGTCGGGGGCCGAGAGATGCGCGTTTCTCTCTCATACGTCGCTGCAGCGTGTGTGCGGCGTTGGCTCTAATCGAACCCGAAGCTAGGCGTTGGGCTCTAATCGAACCCGGCGATTGCTGCGAGTTACGCGTTCATCGAACCCGGAAAGGACAGATTGCTGCAGTTACGCGTTATCGAACCCGAGCGATCGATCGATGGTCGTTAATCGAACCCGATCGAGCGATTCGCCCGCTCTTTGCTGCTAATCAAGCCGATCGATGCTGCCTCTAGGATGAATTGGGGGGAGGGGTTGGATGAGCAGTGGTATGGCGTTTGCCTCTGGATGAACAACACCCCGTGGTGTGGAGGGCTGGATGAACAGTAGACGGTGGAGGGGTGGTTGAACAGGACCCCCGTGGTGTGGAGGGCTGGATGAACAGTAGACGGTGGAGGGGTGCCCGTGGAGGGGTGGTTGAACAGGACCCCGTGGTGTGGAGGGCTG
Organism: Aegilops bicornis; assembly: GCA_021605145.1. NCBI lineage: Eukaryota > Viridiplantae > Streptophyta > Magnoliopsida > Poales > Poaceae > Aegilops > Aegilops bicornis. The sequence goes on from CM038674.1 coordinate 648,854,522, forward strand.
GATGAACAGTAGACGGTGGAGGGGTGCCCGTGGAGGGGTGGTTGAACAGGAGCCGGTGGAGTAGCGCGCGGTGGAGGCTGGATGAACAGGAGCCCGTGGAGGCTGGAGGAGGTCGACGGTAGCCCGTGGAGGCTGGAGGAGGTCGACGGTGGAGATGAACAGTATCCCGTGGAGTCCCGTTTTGCGGTGCGCCACACCCTCCCGATGAACAGGACCCCCATTTCGACCGTAGGAGGTCCGTTCCGTCCGCTTTTGCGATGCGCCCAGACCCTCCCGATCAACAGACCCCGTTTGACCGTAGGAGGTCCGTTTCGTTCATTTTGCGATGCGCCACACCCTCCCGATCAACAGGACCCCCTGCTCCGACCGTAGGAGGTCCGCTTCCTCCGTTTTGCGATGCCACACCCTCCCGATCAACAGGACCCCGTTCAACGTCACGAGGTCCGTTTCCTCCGTGTCTTGATGCGCCAGCCTCGCTTCCATCGCCTGTTCCATCCAAGCCCTCCCGATGAACACGACCACGCATTCCGTTCCGACCCAGCCGGTTGGCTCCCCATGAACACGACGATGACGCTGTTTATCCATTCCGACCCAGCCATGTACGTATGCGCGAGTAGGAGTTCGAGACCCCGCCCGTATGTACACATACGTGGCCATATTTTCTTTCTTGCACCCTGGCCGCTGTACGTACGTGTACATGCTACGTGCGCGCCTCTACTATGACACGTGCGCGCCTCTACTACGACACGTGCGCGCATCTACATCGACCATGATGACAACGCTACATACGCTTCGACCAGGTGGGTCCCGACTGTCAGGCACTTCCTTGCCTGCGAAGATGTAGCTGGTGGGTCCCAGCAGTCAAGAAGGCGGGTGTTTTGTTTTTTGCCGGACGCACTTCCTTGCGTGCGAAGGTGTAGCTGGTGGGTCCCAGCAACAGTGGCGAATTGTTTTTTTGCCGGACGCACTTCCTTGCGAGCGAAGATGAAGCTGGTGGGTCCCAGCACCGAGGGAAACGTTTTTCGCGAAATACAGTGGCCCGTCCGGTGGGTCCCAGCTGTCAGGTGGAGGAATCATTATTTTCCGCGTAATAAGGAGGCACTTCCTTGCTGTGGCCGTGGACCCAGCTGTTAGCCTCTCCACGTACAGTCCATGTCCGATGGAAGTCGCTCCTTGACCACGTTGACCAGGCCGCGCCGAGAGCACCACGGCGATGGACGATGGCGAGGCCTAGGAAGGGGACGACGCGAAGCCGGGAAAGACGCGACAGTGGAAGCCTGCGCGAAGAGGAGTACGAGGGTTCACTGGTTCGGCTGCGGTACGAGGCTGCCATCGCCGCAGGCTTCCACCGTGGGAATAGTAGGGGCGATGAGGCCTCATGGGCAAAGACAACCGCCACGGGAGGCAGGCGCATGCGGCACGACCGGCGCTGCTTTGGGCGGCTGGAGCAAGAAGACCAGAGGTTGAAGAAGCACTACTGTCGTTGGATGGACATCGTACGGTCTCTGGAGCTAGAATCGTTCATATTGACTAAGTTGACAAAGCCCTCCATCCCTGTCAACTTAGTTGGCCCACAAGTCATCCTCCCACTATGGTGGGTCCCAGCTAGCAGGGTGGGTATTCATTTTTTGTGCGTAATAAGGAGGCACTTCCTTGCGTGCGAAGATATAGCTGGTGGGTCCAACATGTCGGGGGAACATTTTTTCGTGAAATATAGAGGCCCTTCCGTGGGTCCCAAATTTGTCAGTGGAGGAATCAAGATTTTATGCGTCTGATACCACGGCCAATGGATGTCGTTCGTTGACCATGTTGACCAAGCCGCACCGAGAGCACCATGGCGGTGGACGACGGCGAGGCCTAGGAAGGGAGCGACACGGAGCCGGGTAAGACTCGGCAATGGTTGCCCACGTGGTGGGGAGTGCGAGGGTTTACTGGTCCGGCTGCCGTCGCCGGAAAATAACAGGAGGTATGGGTGAGTAGAGGAATGGCCTGGCCAGCAATGAAGTAGGGTGGGCGGTGCGGCATGCGGCAAAGACACCACCACGGAGGCGGGAGCAGTCCCACCGGAGCTGGTTTGGGCGGCTGGAGCAAGAAGATCAGATAGTGCAGAAGCAGCACGGCCGTTGGATTAACATCCAACGGTCACTGCTGCTAGAATCGTTTGTGGACTAAGTTGACAAAGCCAAAGTACACGTCAACCTAGTAGACCCACAAGTTAGCCTCCAAATCTGTCCCAAACAGCATACAGCCCGAAATTTCTAGCCAGATTCAAATTAATTTTAAATCTAAATATACCTTAATTTAAATTCAATGAAATTTTACCTGCGAAAAAAGCAATGAAATTTAAAGAAAACAGTATTTTGGAACTAATTGCCTGTTTGCAGTATTTTTTCATTTTACAGCCCATTTATTATTACTTATAGCCCATTTCTTATTACTTATAGCCCATTTTCTCGGGCAAAATGCATCCCTCCTCGTCTTGAAAGATTTTCGGCCAGGCATAGAAAAGCAAGTAGGCCTATGTTGGTTATTCTGCAAAAACAAAATAGCTGGCTAGCCATTTTTCGTAAACGAAAAAACAAACTGGGCTGGTCATGTGCTAAACATATGAAATAAAAGCACAGGCTAGGCAGACCCACGGGTCCCGCACAACCCAGTTGATACCCTTCTCCGTCCCGAAAAACAAAATTACTGCTGGCTGCTTTGGGTCCCTACTTTCATCCTCACCATGTACAAATATCTCCTTATTCCTCTCGGTTGTTGACCATGTTGACAACACCAGAAGCGGCGCCCACGGCGAGCGAACCAAGGCGGAGGACGATGGTGAGGCCTCGACAGAACGAGCAGGAGCTGTGGAAGATCACAGCCACCGTGGGAGGCGGGAGCGAGCGATCCCGCCGATGCTGGTTTGGCTTTGGCGGCCCGAGGAAGAAGAGATCAAGAAAACGCGACAGACGTTGAATGTCAATCCAACAATCAAGGTTGGCACAATCATTTTTTTAATTAAGCGGACACCAAGTAGCATACTTTTTTATATATAGGAAGAAAACTGCGAGGAAAATGCGTTCGTCTGCCGTCCTCCTCACAGGGAACGTTCGCCACATAAGTGACTAGCACCCTTGGTTAACCGAGAGGTCTCGGGTTCGAGTCCGAGGAACTCTCAATTTTGTCCTCCTTCCTTCCTTGCAAAAAAAGGAAAAGAAAATCAAAGACTTGGGAAGGCGTACAGAACAAGCTAGTGTACCCGAAAGAGACGCGTTGCGAGTTTTAGAAAAAATAAAGACGTGCTCTCGTAGCTGGTTCGAATCCAAACCTAGACTATGACTATATATGGTGCTATGCTACTTTGCAAGTAATGAAACCGGCATATCCAACGTTCGCTTCTCCTCTTCTCTACTTACTCGCCTAGCATCAAGCTCGCCGCCGCAACCATGTCCGGCCGGCTGCTCGTCCACCTACTCTTCGGCAGTAACAACCAGATATGCGCCAAGTCGCCACCGTACCATCGCTTTGTGGGTCTCATCACACCCCCGCCAAGACAAGACTGCAGCCGATTGCTCATCGCAACCCGCTGCCATTGGTGTGGTGCCACTGCTGCAAATCACGCAGAGTCATCCGTCGCGTCTCAACCACAATCCGCAACCCAGGCCGAGTCTTCTACAAATGCCCGAATTATGGGGTAATAATATGTTTAAGAGTTGTTCTGCTGCTTTCAGTTGCTGATTTTTTAATAGTTTGGTTGATGATCTTCCAATTTGATTCGTGCAGAAAAGGGAAGATTCATGTGATTTGTATTTCTGGGAAGTTGCTGATGTGGGGGAATGCAACTACGCTGATTATTTGGTTAGCCGAGGAATCCCAATACCAACAGGTTGGGGTGTTGGACAAGTGACTGAAAGAACGGCAGAAGAGGAAGATGCAGAGCAGAAGGTTAAAGATGCAGTTCCTCTGATCATGGCCAAGCAACAACCGCTGAACGACCTTGACAGCAATAAGGAGATGAAAGAGCTTGTGAAGATAATGGGCAAAATCGATGTGCTATGTATGTAGTGTATGTAGCACTCATGATGTATTCAGTGGCTACGACATGAGCACTTTGCTGAAACTAGTAATGAATGAAACCTGTGTAGCAGGCTGGGCGTAGTGTTGTGAACATCTAATGATTTCTATTAACGAAAATCAGGGGGTATCCCCTTTTGCTCATATAAATAAATAAATAGGAGAGGCCCTGTCGGGTCAGCTTTGTTCTCATTGGAAGACGTCGAGCAAATTGCAGTCCAACAACAAACTACGTCATCAAATTCAAGTTTCACAGCCAAATAGGAGTACAAGTAAACAACAATGTCATCATGTTTTAGTTTTCATACAATCACCAAACGCAAATTAGCATACATAACAAGTGATGTTCTCACAGCAGAATACTAAACAACATGTTCATCAGGTTTCAGTTGTCATAGCAAACACAATTTCACATAGTAGATAAAAAAACATCTTGACGTGCAACACGACAAAAGCAATGTAATCATCATCCGCATGAGCAGCGTCAACATCTTCGCCATGTGTATCGGTCAATCGTAATTCCCCACGGTGTCATCTTTTTCTTCGTCCTCAACGTCCTCGAACGTTGGCTTCTTCTTGATCAACTCTTGTATGTCCACAACACGACGTGCAATCTTTTTTCGGCGGCGTCAGCGACGTGATGGTTCTCAAAGATATTAGGAACATCTGTGTTATCTTGTACATCGAGCGATGTAAGCATCATCTTGTTGTGCAACTTCATTAAACGAATTCCTCTGCTCAAACCTTTGCAATACTCTCCAGTCATCGCTACGTGCAAATGTGTCTTCCCGTAAAAATATCTGTGTTTCTTGATTTGCCAAAATAAAAGGCTCGTTGGTCCGGTACGCCGTCTTGACATTGATGGATTTGAAATAATCATCAGCTCTGGGTTTTGCGATCCTGGAAAACAGGTTATACCAACGACAGCACAACAGAACCACACACCGATGATCCTCGAAACTGGAGATATATTGCAACTGAACAATGTCTGTTATGTTAGTATACATTTTAATTGTCTCTTTTCCATACATATCCGTGCTCATGATGGCACTATTTTGTGTCTTCCTGCCTTCGTCTCGTGCAAGGGTGTTGTAGCGCACATCTCCAACAATGCAAGATTCATAATGTCTTACCCGATTATCAGGACCCATTGCTAGTGAGTAAAGGGCATCATCAATCGCCTACCCATCCTCCCGCGTGATCTTCTTAACCTATGGTTAGAAAATAGACAAG